>OY728126.1:864688091-869688091 GCA_963277665.1 Viscum album
CCTCATGTGTCTGAGAACACATTTTCTTGGAAAGATTGATGCCATGTGACGCTAGCAACAATCCCATCTTGGATTGTTCCATAATAAATCTCTTCAGTATCTTGTCAATGTATGTACTTTGACTTAGTCCTAGAAATATCTTGGATCTATCATGATGGATATTGATCCCAATAATATATGTTGCCTCGCCTAAGTCCATAGAGAATCATTGATTCAACCATGCCTTAATAAACTATAAGACTGGTATCTCATTTCCAATAAGTAATATTTCATTAACATATACTGTTAGGAAAATGACTGCACTCCCACTAAACCATTTGTAGACATAAGGATCACATTTGTTCTTAATAAAACCAAATTTAGTTATGGCTTCATCTAAAGAAATGTTCCATGACCTGGATGCTTTATTTAATCCATAAATAGATTCTTGCAACTTGTATACCTTATTGGCATCCTTTGGAGTCACTAACCCTTCAGGTTGTGTCATGTAGACATCTTCCTGAAGGTTCATGTTAAGGAAGTTTGTTTTGACATCAATTTTCCAAATCTCATAGTCATGGTAAGCGGTAATAGACAATAGAATTCTGATAAATTTTAGCATCGCAACTGGTGAAAAGGTTTCATTATAGTCAATTCTTTGATTCTATTTAAACCCTTTTGCAACCAGTCATGCCTTATAGGTATCAGTTTGTCCTTACATGCCCATTTTATTCTTGAATACCCATTTGCAACCAATAATCTTTACATCAACTAGAGGATCTACCAAAATCTAGACTTGGTTTTGGTACATGGAATCCATTTCAGAATTCATGGATTCTTACCACTTGGAAATGTTTGTGCCACTTACTACTTACTTATAGGTTAGAGGATCATTATTATCAACAAATAATGAGTAACCATCCTCGATAACTAGAAAAACATACCACTCCAATTCTCTAACCTCTCTTTTACTCTGACATAGTAATTTTTTCTCCAAAACAGATCTTTCTTCCATAAGGCTTTGTGGAATCTTCTCCTATACCAACTCTTCTATACCTTGAGCCTCAACTTCATTGAAGTCTATCTCGCTTCCACTATCTCTTTTGGATATGTTATCCCTCTCAAAGAATATAGTGTGTCTTTCCACTATAACATTTTTTTATGAGGGGTCGTATAGGTAATATCCCCTTGTTTCCTTGGGGTATCCTATAAAGGTACAATTTGTTACTTAGGGTGCAATTTTGTTACCTGAAGAGGCCTTAACAAATTTTTCACTACCCTAAACATGTAAGTTTGATAACATATCTTTTATCCCACTATAAAACTCGTATGGAATACCATTTATCAATTTAGTTATTACTTGGTTTAGTATGTGAATTGATGTTTGTAATGCATATCCCTAAAAGGATAATGGAAGACTTATGTGACTCATCAATGATCTCACCATGTCCAATAAGGTGTGGTTTCTCCTTTCACTTAGACCATTCCACTGAGGCATGTAAGGAGGAGTGAGTTGGGATAAGATCCTAAAATCCCATAAGTAATCAATGAAGTCTTGATTAAGATACTCTTCACCTCAGTCTGAGTGGATTTTCTTAATATTCTTACCAATATGGTTCTCAACTTCATTCTTGTATTCTTTGAACTTATAAAAAGAATATGAATTATACCTCATTAAGTATATATATCCATAAATACTAAAATAATCAGTAAAAGTTATGGATTATGAGTACCCACTCCTTGCTTAAACTGGAAATGGTCCACACACATTGATATGAACCAATTGAAGAAGCTCTTTGGCCCTTTCACCTTTCCCACTAAATGGGGCTTTAGTCATTTTTCCTTGTAAAAACGTGTGACATACACCAACTGGTTTTAGTTTGAAAAAATCTAAATATCCATCTTAATGTAACTTTGTCAAGTGTTTCTCATTTACATGACCAAGTTAGTGATTCTAAAGTTGGGTGTGGTATGAGTTATGTGAGGTATCTTTTTTATCTATTTACATTAGTTGGTTTGTGTAATCCAACACATAAATACCATTATATAAATGCACCCTACCAAAACAAATTCTATCTATATAAAATAAGCAACATTAATTTCCAAACTTTAAAACAAATCCATATGTATCTAGTCTGGATATAGAAATTATGTTTTTGGTCACAGAAGGCACATAAAAACAACCCTTTAACACCAAGATCATCCTAGTTGGCAATGTGAGGTGGTATTCCCCAACAGCTACAACAGAAAGTCTGGCTCTATTGGCTACTCGTAGATCTACCTCTCCTCGGTCAATTTTTCTAAATCTACTTGGTTTCTATATTTGAATACATATATGAGCATCACAAGCTATATCCAATACCCAATTTTTAGAAATAGATAAATTTCACTTGATAACAAACGCACTTGAAGCTTCCCCTTGCTTCTTTGGTTGGGTGCAATTTTTTTTCCAATGGCCCTTCTTTCCACATGAAAAATAAATAGACTCTTGTTCCCTTGCCTCCCCTTTGATCTTCCTTTTCTTGGAAGGTTGTGAAGAAGTTTTGGGCTTAAATATCTTCACCTTACCTTTCCTCTTATTCACCATAAGGACATAAGGCTCTTCACGCTTCATATCTTTGTCTAATTGGTGAATAAGGATAAGAAGATCAGATAGAGACTTCTCAATGTTGTTCATGTTAAAATTAACAACAAAGCTGGAGAAGCTCTGAAGGAGTAATGCAAGAATGAGATTAGTTCCCAGTTCTTCAGGGAGTTTAAACCCTAGAACCTCTAGGTGCTCAATGGAGCCAATGATTTTGACTACATAAGGCCCGACTAGGGAACCCTCTCCAAGCTTACTCTGAAAGAGTGCCTTAGAGATCTCAAAAATTTCCTTTCTTTCTCTCTTCTAGTAAAGACCATGGAGGTTCTCGAGTATACTATAAGCAACCATGTTTTCATGAGACTTCATGAGCTCACTATAAATTGATGATAGCATCAAACATTGAACATTGACCACGTTGTTCATATGTTTCTCATAGACTAGGAAATCCTCATCACTCATCTCTTTGGCTGGAGGATCAGGTAATGATGACTCCAGCACATAAGACTTCCATTCATGGAGTAGGACAACCCTAAGGAGTATAAACCATTCCTAGAAGTTACTATCAGTGAGGATGTTGTCTTTATCTATAATTGATCACAGGGTTAGTGTGGTTGACGAGCTTTTCATTTTTATTCTACAATTAAAAGATCATATCATTAGTACTTTCTTGATTTTTATGATAAATGATAAATTAATTTTATTAAGTCTCCCACTATTTTATCAAGTCCCAATGGCCCTCACCATTGAACTCATAATTTCCAGTTTTCATGACATTATAGTGGCAAGGATCCATATTCCCCTTCGTATATCCCCAACAAGGGTTGGTAAATATGTTTGAAGGTATTTAGGTAGGTAGGTAGTTCTTTTACAACTGTGGGCTTGCAACTCCTTGATCTGTTGAGTGGACTCCCTGATCCTAAAATCCTGACTTTGGATTCCCTCAACTCTTTCCTCTAATATTACACCAAGTCTAGTAAGGGATACTTCTCTTGATGTAATATAGTTAAGTCAAATCGAAACCTTTAATAAGGGCTTACTGTATAAAAGTAAAGTGCCCCAACAAGGGTTGGTCAAACACATAATTTTATTGAGTTTTTCCCTTAATCAAGTAACGAAAGGCTTGGTCTGACTTAATGTTTTATTTGAGGTATTTTTATCTCCTATGTGTGAATTGATTATTATCATTATCACATGCTTGTTAATATTAAGTGGAACTTACTTAAGTGATTAACTATGTCTTGATAATATTTATGCATAAGCCTGGTTTATTTTAGTTCCATCTTGCATGCTTGTTTAATTCATTAATTATATGACCGTGACAACACATCCATAATGATAAACCATAAAACTAACATAAATAAAATGAATTAAAGGGAATGATCATGAGATTTTCTAATGGTTATTTTATCTAGTGGTTGATAAACTAACCCTGGCCTAGGGGGAAACACCTTTAACCTTTTGGGTTTGTGTTTATAACTTTCCACCTATCCACCTCTGTATCTCCTGGGATTGGTTTCGTCTCAACTCCAGCTTGAACCGCCTCTACTATCTTGGTAGCTCCATCTATTACATATGCCTTTTAACTCACTCACATGTGAGGGGAAAAGGGGTTTTACATAAAATAAATTATGGTCATGTAGTCCCTATATATTAATGAGGAGAGGTGGCTCGTAGGCCAACAAATTAATTTAATAAATAAATTAAAATGAAAACCAATCACATACAAAGGTTTGGTCTATCTCATGATCATCCACATACATGAAACTAATTATGCATTTAATAAAACTACCATTCAATTCTTTAATCGTTCTTCATTAAGATAAATCACTCTCAAATCAGTTAATTATTATCTTTAATTAATCAATCCTTTTATCTTAATTCCTTTTCTTAATTTCCTTGAGATTCTCATCATTGTGCATAAATGCACCTTAGAGGTAAGCTGGTGAATACTCATTCAAATCTACCCAACATGTATTATATTTGTATACTATTTTACTCTTCTGACATATGGCATACATGATGCTTAACTTCATAGAGTAACAACCTGTAGTATGATTTATACATGATAAGTAGTTCTGAACATTACACAAACATTAAAGTTTTAACTTTTTGTAATTTGGTAAAGCACACAATGTGTACTTTTAAATAAACAGTGTGTACTAACTTCACCATATTTCCTAAAGTACATTCCTAGGGACTCGGTGTGTGAGGCTTACTTTATAAATTTTGGAGTACAAGTCATTTATAGTGGGCTACATGCCATGTTGTCTCTGTGTTACATGGTTACTAGTAAGCTTAGTCATGTATGGGATACACAGTTTGTCCCCTGACTCGAAGAGACTACACACCATGTCCAATGGTCCACATGGTGTGTAATCCGGTATCTATGTGCCTATCTGTCTTGGTCAACACGTGGTGTAAAATTAACTACACCACGTGTAATAAATGCACACAGCTTGAGTAATTACCGAATTACTCCCGATGCGTTGTACATGACTACATGGTTTGTAGTCCGGATTACACGATGTGTATGGAAGAGAACACAACCTGCAAGTCTGAACACACGGCATGTACTTTCATGTCACTTGGGTAGAATATTCGGCACCTCCTGATGAATTACACTTTTTAATTTTAATCCAAAAAATATTTATTTATGTGAAATCTGTGAGAAACTAAAGAGGAAGAATAGATCCTGAAATTCAGATTAATAGAATGATTAAACCTTTAATTAAAAAACTAAATTATTAAAGTGTAAATCATCAATGATAATTAAATAATTATAAATGACGATGACCTCGCTCTGATACTACTTTGTAGGTTTTGAGCACAGTAGAAGCACGGTTGGGCCGACACCCAGCTTTAATTCTTACCATGATCAATGATTATTTCGGGATCAATAAGATGATTAAAAATAGTCTCCATGGAATAGAATCAAATATTTAGATAAAGAATGAATAGGTTTGAAACCTTTAGAGAAGATCTTTCACATCATGTTTATAATTAATTTAAATTTAATTTCTAAAGAAATAAAATACCTAAATATTTGGTACTTTCTTCGTTGATGATGTTGATCATTCGGAATGACCCTTCTAGATTGTCTCATTGCACTTGAGAGGATCCAAACCAAAATACCTCTAGAGGTTATCCACACGTGCTCTGATGGCCTCTAATTGACACCACTCATTCTCTGGGTGCTAATGCAGCAAAGCGAGTGTCTTGTGTCGATCATTATTGATCATTTGTTCTTTGGTCTTGAAGAACATCTCTCATTCTTTAGAGGGGAGGGAAGAGGATGAGAGAGAAATTATTTGGCTCAAAAATTCTCAATTCACTGGGTGTGCAGTTCAGTATATGGAACAATGGATGTACTTGTCTATTTATCGACATGGGGCTTCAGTTATAATATTTAATTACGTAACAGTAATTAAATACATTCATGACCTTAGAGAAAACCCATGATCTTAATAATAATACCACATCATTATTTATGGTATGCCAACTTTTGCAAAACAGAATTATAAATAAAATTCTACATCACAAAATAATAGCAGCGTTATTATTATTTTAACTTGTGCCAACTAGTTAAATAATTATTTACCGTCTTTCAAATAATTATTTTACTACTGGAACGGCCTTGGTCCGCTCGAACTCCACTTCCATTTATTGAACATTCGAATAAATAAATAAATAAATTATTCTATTAAATAAATATTTTACTTACTAAATAATAAATAAATATTTATTAAATGTTTGATAAAATAAATAAATATATTTTACTCATGATTCAGTGAATAAATATTTATTTAATTTATGCGATCATTTTAACTTGAATAAAATTATTCCATAGTCTTGAGAATAATATTTATTTCATTAATTAAATTCAAATATAATTTAACCGAGACCATCAAAAACACTTAGTGTGTGAACCTCTAGGATTCTTTCTCATTGGCATTTAGTGGGCTTTCCTAAAGTCCAAGAGTATTGTCTAGCAATAGGTCAAGGCACCCAAGAGAAATAACTTAAAGTTTCAATGACGACATACACATACGAATGCTCACTATGTAATATAATCCCTTTGTCTCAATATCTCATCAAGTAGGTTTCATGATAGTGTCATCAACCTTTTTGCTTGATACTTCGTTCTTTAACTACCTGAAATAAACTTGTCATTACACTATGGCCATGGAATTTCATGTGATGGTTCTTTTTAAATCAAAGGGATGAGATATCATCTTCCATAAATGTAAGGGACAAATCCTTCATCAACTTATCCATTAATAACATGCCATTAATGATGCACCCAAAGTACCCTACTTCCCACCAACATATGGCATGACGTTTTTCATCAAAAAATCAAAGTGAACGAGTCATGATATGTATTAATGATAATATTAAAGTCTAAGGACCATTACACATGCTTATAGATAGAAATATCTGATGACACCAAAACATGCAGAATTCCTACCGGCGGGTCTGTTCTCATAATCTCTCATCTTGGAGATTACCAAGTGTGAACTTCATGAGAGGAAGTCTCATCTACTTATGAGTACTCACACCTGACAACCTTTATACTATGTGTCTCATCATAATATTTCATCCAACTTCAAAACTATATTTAAGAATATTGTTATAGCATTTGAAGGTTCTCATCATAGCGGGGAACTGTCATGACATTATCAATGCAACACATACTCTAGGACATTATTACATCATAGTCATAGAGAATAATAAAAAATATGTAATAAGATGTTTAATATTTAAATAAATTAAATATCCATGTAATTAAAGTACAAATAGTTGGTTCTAGGACACCAACTATAACATAAATAAGGTGTATATTTACTTTCTTATTAATGTGAACAACAAGGTTGAGATAGTTTTCTCGACCAAACTACTCCATCTCCTCTAGACTTCATGCTTTTACATATTCACTTTGGTTTTGATTTATCTTAGGGAAGAATGAATATTTTATAATTTTCTAATTTGTGTAGAGATTTGTTCTTCTTAAAATCCTTCAAGTATGATTCATTTTTAAATATTTTATGGACTGCTTATTATTATATAAGAATAGTTAAACAACCTTTTTCATGGTGTCCAACTTTATTACATCTCTTACAAAAAACCTCTTTAACACAAGAGTTTTGTTTTGTTGGAAACCTCTCATGATAGTTTGATTCTTCATATAGAATCTCTTATTTTCCTTTTTCACTAGATTTTTCTTGTGATTTTTCCATGTTCCTCATTCCCTCCAAATCTTTTTTTTCCATATTACTAAAATATCATTAGGTACATTAGTAGTAAGTTTGGTTTGCCCACATGTATTCTTCTGAGTGCCTTTATTCTCATAAATTTTTCTGATGTTGTACTCTTCTTCAACTTCTTGGATTTGGAATCCAAGGAATTATAACCTTTCCTATTTGATTTCTTCTTATAAATTTTTTTTACAACATTCTTCTACTTACTTCCAAAGGTTTATTCTTATTTCTTAACCAACTTTTTTGGTCTTCTTTTATTATCAAATTTAGACACATGTTGAGATTAGCATGTACCAACCTTGTGACCACTATTATCATACACATCACAAATATTTTCAATATTTATAAATCTATTTGAATTATATAGATTTTTTATAATTTGTAGATGTTACATATCAATCTCTAACTTTATCCCCTTTAACATGGGCTTATTTCATGCCTTTTCATTTAGAGGATTATACCAACAATATAATGCACAATACCTAAATCTGTTGCAGCACAAACATTGACCCATAAACCTTGATCTTATAATATATTTTGCATGCTATTTTTGAGTCTTATTCATAACATGTTGAGCTATTCATGGGAAACCAGCTTCTATACTTATTTTCTTATCCACCATAAATAAGGTGGTAGACTTATTATCACTTTTATTCATTCATACTTATATAGATTTTTGTTTTCCAACCTATATTACTCGTGAAAAAAAATTAGAAACATTATTACAAGAAGGTACGGATGGCGTCTCTTCCTTTAAAGATTCTTGAGAAAGATCATCAAATGAAATCATGATATTCTTATCACATGTTATAGATATTTTAATATTATAATCCTCTATTAAGTACTAAGTGATAGTAGTGAGTTTCTCCTTATTTTTTGAATACATGCTATGTACCTTTTCTAGATTGGATACGTTGACTTCAAAATATAGGCACCTCATATTGAGGTTGTTCTTGTGATCTTCAATCATACTCGCCTTATCTTAAAAATCCTTCTTCATTATTTCAAATTCCTCTTTATAAAAATTAAATTTGTTTTTTAATTTAGATTCAAGATCCTTAATATTCTTGGATTTTACTTCCAATGTAAAATCATTAATATCAATGTCATTTTCTAAATTTTCATCAAGTGTATGGTTATTTTCTTCAAGAGTATTCTTGATTCCATATTTCTCTTCAACTTTTTTGAGGTATTTACTTTCAAAATTTTAGAAACTTATTTCAAGATTCACTTTTCTTGACTCAAAGGTTCCAAACTATTTATATATATATATATCCCATAATTTTTTCTTACAAATCCTTATCCATATGATCTATTTCTTCTTCTAGCTGGACGGTTTCTTCCTACATACTTTCAAAGACCCTACAAACAAGAGAAACTATTTCTTTGGTAATGCAATGTAGAATATCTTTCAATATACTAACTAATATATCTTGAGAAATTGTAGATAAATAATCATCACCACTTATATTAAGATATTCTTCTTGGGTACAGTTTGTATAATAATTTTCACATAGCACGTGATCACTTGATATTGTACCACTTAAGGTTGCCCTTCTCCTTATTAGTAATTAGAACCACATATAATTTAATTCAAAATCATATTTTGTCTTATTTTTTATCATGGCATGAAGATACTAAACTTACTTCTTCCTCTTGGATTAAGAGGGGTAACTTCTTCATCTTCATTTTCTTTTTTCCTTTATCCTATGAATCATGGTCATATTAGAAATAAATTTATACTTTGAGATAATAGAATCTTCACCAAAACTTCACTTCATTATTAATTTAGGAAAGAAAATTGAATCTTCAAAAGAGAATAAATTTAAATTAGATAATCCAATGGAGGTGAACCTTGGATCTGATAGAACTTATTGGGACCACTTCAGGATATGCTCAACACTGGGGGGTGAATCAATGTTGGGTACTTTTAAACCAATTATAAATTTGTATCCTTTTACCACTTAAACCTATTAGGATCTTGATTATATTATTCTCTCTTTCTTATATTATTCAAGTATATGAAATTAAGTAAATTATGACACGTGATATTTTTACAAGGTTCGCTACTCAATAAGATTAGTTAGTCCTTATCATGTATAGTGATGACCAGTACACATATTCTCCACTATAATGAGATACCTAGTTATAATGTCTTGGATAGAAAACAATACTTATCCCTAGTGTGGTTCCCTACACTTTAAAAGGGGGATAGGAAAATATTCATCTTCCCTTTATTGGTGATGACATTGTCTAACTTTTAGCTCCTTGTTATTTCTTTATACTACCTATGTAGATAGTATCCAACCTCTTATTCAGGTACTTTTCAACATCAAGAAATATTTTCATTAGCTGTGACCTTTTTAGGATCTCACACTATTGATTTTTTCTTCCCTATAACCGATATTAATTGCACAAAAGCAAGAAAGAAACTCTCCTTATTCTTCACAATAGAAAACTAAAATATGATTCTCTTCATTTGGAACTTTCCCATATGATCCTTCCACCCAATAATGTATGTACAATACAAGTTAATCTGATTACTATTATCTCATCACTTATTCTTCTTGTTCTTTAGGTACATGTTCATCTAATGCTTTTGCTCATTCTGATGCATATACTACTTCAGTGTCTAATACCTGCTCATCTGATCACTTATGTTCTTCTTCATATGGTGTTTGATTTTCCCTCTGATTCTTTCACTCCATCCAGTACCCCCCACTCCATCTGGTGCCACTTCATATAAAACTTTAACCCAAATGATAATTTCTCTCAAGATTCATGGATGAAACTTCCCAAAGACACTTCTCTTCAATAATAATCACAACCACAATAACTCTTCATACATAATTTAAGCAATAATAACTCCCTCAATGTATCTTCTCCCCTTTATATATACGTTATTTATCTAAAATTTCATGTAGAATCATGAACATTAAATTTAAACTTCCCAACAAATACATTGAACATATTTCTTAGAAACAACATTTATTGGACCACATTCAAACCACATAAAAAGTTAGGATTCAACCAATATTCACAAGAAAATTCCTTATATCCCGACATCAATATTCTTCTTCAACCTTCCTAAAATTTTCATGAGAATCATTATTTTTTCTCCATGATTATTGAAACATTGAACGTCTATATCACCATCATCACATTAAATAGATTTACGAAAACTTCGTAAAGACCTTAAAACTTTCCATCTAGTACAAATTCTTAAAACCTATTCTTTCTAGTGAAAAATCTAATTGGTGTTCCTTCGCCACTTTATAGGAACATCTTGTAAAAAATTTGCAGGACTCTTCCTCTAAGCGATGGTTTCTTATATGTTTTTTAGTTTTAAACTGTCTGATGAACCCTCGTAGATTTTCTCACTCTCTCTATTTGATGAATTCGTAGAACTTAGTACAATGAATTTGTAATACTATATTTTATGTCTTCATAACATTATGGGTGATGACATCACTCTAAGACTTCTATCTAATGCCTTTTCATGGTAGATTATGTCAAATACTTTTTCATGGAAACTTATTTATAATGAAAGTCACTCAGAAACCTTAGTCTAATAACTTCACACAGGGACTTCTATCTAATAAAACTTAGTTTAAAAACATTTTTTTGATGCCACTGTATGAAAACCTTGGAAAACTTTGTTCGATGATCTATATATGTTTCCTTTAACTTTATTAAGAAACATCAGTACAATTATTTTGAAACCTTTATTCTCTAACTTCATAACCATTATTCTATCTAATAAATTTCTTGTAAACCTCTTCCTTTGATGATATTCACATGTTTCCTCTATCTGAAAGCTTTTATAGGAAACCCATGCTCAATCATTTGAAATATTATCTTTGATAGAGTGTTTCTGATGACTTGCCAAGTTTTTATGATAGAATTCATACTTCCTTTCATCGATTATAACCTCATCACAAACTCTATCACTTCACATATTTATCTTTGTATAAGTTAATCTGATATACATCGCACAACTCTTTATTCAACTTCAATAAGAACTTCATAATGATTGAGAACCATAGTTCCACCAAGTTTCTCTGACTCCTTCCTTTAACCAACTTAAAACTAGTATCATGAAACTCATTATGATGTTTGTTAAATTAAGAAAAATATAGTTTCACATAATTTAAAACTTCACCAAATGTTCCATCTGGTGGAACTTGAGAGAAAACTTGGGTAAACATTCAATGTCAAAACTTTTTCCAATCAAAACAGACTAGTAAAATTTGACCATTATACATGATCTAATACACTTGAGCCAATAATATTTTTCTGATGACATTTAAGTATGATCAACTCAGTATGCTAGACTCGGTTATCTTTATCTAATAACATTATATTCATAAATTCCTCAAGGAAACTTCATAATGTTGATAAAAAAAATTTATCTCTAACAATCATAGAACATGTTGTCGACATTAAGATTAGCTCATCAATCATATTAAGTAAACTAAAAGTCTTCAAATAACTTTTTCCATAAATTAGTAATATTAAACTCCACTAAAGGAAAGAAAATCATTTATTTGTTTCTAATAAAACAAGACTTGAACACTTATTTTCTTCTTCATTCAAGCATCCAAGCTGCGTCAAATTCATTATCAATCTTGGATACTTTAACCAATCAATCCAGTGAGTTCTTATTTACAACCACTTTAATATATTGACAAAAATGATCTACTTTATTGATAACCATTGACAACCATTTACAAAAAATACAACTCACATGCAAAGTGTGATCTTCATAAAGCACACATCAACAATGTACTATAAGAGTTGAGGCTAAGAGGAAACACAACCTATGATAAATCTAGATGAATTCCTTCCTAGAAACACCAAACCATTAAAGATTCATATGTGTCCATATGAGGAGGATATGACACCAACTCGATAAAATGACGAGCTTACTCTAACACCATTTTATATCCTTTCTAGAGAGTATAAAATCACATAGCCTTCAATACCCCCACTGAATTGAGAAAGAAGTCCTGAATGAAATGTGCCTTGAAAACTACCCAATAATGATTATTCTATGACTTATCCTGAGTAACATACTTCCACCACTAACAACCTAGACTCTCGATCATGAAATTCATAAACATGACCTTGAGATATTCTCAAAGTTAAAGTTGGGAAAAGATATCCTCAATCCTCTTCAACTACATAAATGATTCCTAAGAATCCCTTTGTCCAAGTAAGTGAGGATGATTCAGGATTCCGAACCCCACTAACGTAATCCTCGTTTTGGGGTAAGAGAGGAATGATATAGGGCCTTGAGTCTAGAGCCAGATAAACAACCATTCCAATAGAATCTTTATCAACTAAAGTATCCAATAAATCTGAATAAGGAGTGTACTCTAAAAATAAAGAAAATAAACATCAGAAACCAACTCTCACAAGTAAAAACACTAAACAATAAATAGTCTTAACACACCATTATAAATAATTAAAAATATAACACTAAACAAAATCCAAACCAACAAACCAAAGTCTTAAATTATTTATGGAAGGAAAATCACCACTTTAATTCTAATGGGTTTTAAAAAAACTCATTTCAAAGAGCATTTCATTCTTTAAACCAAAATTTTCACTCACTTTATGAATTTTAAAGACAATGGTCATAATATTGAAATATTTTAAAAACTAGATTTTAAAACATTCATACTTAACTCTTTAAAAATTTCCAATTAAACTTTATTAATACCATATGATAATGTTAAAGTAAAAGGAAATCTAACTAGGTTTTCCAAAATCTTTCATCATTTTAAATTAAAAATATTTTAGAAACACCAAAAACCAAACACCGCTTTGAATTTAAAACATTTCCTAAGGTTTTGATTTTAAAATACCACTCAAAAAAACTAAAACGCCAAACAATTATTCCAGAAGAATTTCTAAAAATAAGCAAAAACCAAAAGCAACGGAAGGGAAAAGCAACCCAATAATTGAAGTAAAAAACATTAAAATATCAAGAAATTTTAGCTGCACATGGATTGGTAACACAGTTTTTCAGATTGTGTGCCAATCTTGTGAAGTTCATTGGGAGTCATCCAAAGTGGATTACATGGTTTATGCATAGTTTTCTAAGTTGTTTACAGTAAGTGTGTGCCCTCTTAATTCCCTATAAACCCAAGATTCTAAAAGTAAATTCCAAAAGGTCTCAAAAACATTCAAGGATTGAGATCGAACTTGTGACAAAATCCTCCCAAAAAACCCTATCCACCCAAGCGTCATCTCATATGGGTGGTGATAAAGCACTTTACCATGACTGGCTAATTGAATTTTGAAATCCCTACCTCCAAACTATAGGAATCCCATAATAACAAGGAAATAACTAATTTGATACCATTTTCAATGAACCAACCTGAGATACCATATAAACCAGCATCTGAATTGATCCTTTACTAGCCTAAAGGGTGATCTTGATCCCCACAAGCTTGTGATGAGCACCTGGGAATCAGAAAGAATGAAATGGGAATGATTTCACCCAACAACCACAAACATAAATATATAGAAATTAAAAATAAAATACCAATAAGTATAAAATGGGATATATAAAATAAGAAGTTATAACTAATTAGATAACAAGGTTGATGGCTGATACAATAAGTGATAAGGTGAAAGATACCAAACAACCAACATATCCTTGTGAAAATTAGGCAACATCACACTCACCTTCACCAAAGCTTAGACCCAAAGATATAAGAATATCCACTACACCAAGAAACCTACTAAAACTATAATATATATAAGCATGAGCTAAAATCCCAGTAGGTTACCACCTACTAAGCCAAATCATATCAATTTAAAATAGAAGTCACAATATTCATGTTTTAAATTAAGGATATAAAATAGGCTTTTTTGAAGTTTTATTTCAATGAAACAAGTATCAGACATTTTCCTTGAAAATGTCCATTTTCACAAAACCAAACATATTCCAAATAAAAGCATAATTAATTTTCTCATGTCATATCACTCACAAATTTTAGTTTAAGATAGTTTTTAAGGAAAATTGTAGGAAATGGGACATCATGTCATAAATTTTCAAATAATCATATCTTAGAAAATGTTCATAAAATTTCATCATGGAAACCTAAGGTGCTAAAGGGAATCAGTCTAGAACAAAGTCAACATGGTCATCGATGAAGAAAAGTCCCTAGGCTGGTATTCAATCAACACATCAATCGACCTCATCCCAAATACCTGATCTTACCTTATCATGGCCTAACTGATGGGAAATTTCCTTAGGTTTACCTAAGTCCCACCTAACACCACTAGTTAGAGAATAATACTAAACTAATGCACATGTGTACCTAGACTTCCCATATAAGAACTCAATTTTTCCCATGACATTCAAATAGAGATGTGTTTTACAAAAGTAAAATCATATATTATCATAATTTTTTCAAACATATCATAAATATTTCTCATGCCTTCAACACCCACATAGAAACATTCCCTTGTATTAAGAAAAACAATTCAATTGAATTCATCACCCTATAAGGGATATCCCATTACATTTATTCAAGCATCCATAATTTTCATTACACATAAAAGGGTATTGTCCTATGCGTTTTCCTTTTTATAATGGATAATTCAAAGTTCCAACCAGGAATATCAATTTCCAAAAACATGAGTATAATCCTTTAAAATAGTTTTCACATCAAATCATACCAAAATCCCCTTTTTCGATTTTATCAAAATCTCATGAAATCATAAATAATTTATTTAACTACTATATATATTAAAAAATAATTTAAGACATAAAAATATCAAGAATAAATCACAAGAAATCATAAATTCAATTCTAAAGGGAGATGATTGGGACACCTACCTCAAAATCAATCGATATATCAATCACCAAAAAGAATCCATAAGCTGAAGAGGGGAGCAGATTGAAAAAGCTAGAAAGGGATTCCTAGAATCACAATTCCCAATTAGAAAACATGAATCTCATGAACTACAATAGATTAAATATCCCTAGGGAAAGAATAACATAAAGGAGAAAAAGATCCATTACCAAAGAGGAGAAAGACATACTGATCGAAAATCACCATGATGAATGACACTTAAATCCACCAAGAATGGAGACTGGAGAATACAAAATCACCCAAGGAGATCTACCAAAGTATATGGGATTTATAATGGTTTGAGGGAGGAATAATAAAATATTAAAATAGAGATTCGGGTGAAAATACATAATAGCCCCGACACTGTCTCATATCCAGCAATGACACTGACTACCTTATGGCCACCACTGACTAGTTGGCGGATACAACAAATCTATAATTTCCATGGTCCATCCCACTAATTGGTAGATGGATACAATAGAATTTTCATGCCACTACCTAACACACCGGCTAGCTGGTGGACCTATTATAGTTATTCCAGCTACAACCAAGGTCCACACTTACACCACTCCTCGAGCCACACCCCTAAATCCTATTACTAACTTATAAAAATACAAAAAACTCAATAAAGAGTAGAGAAAAAAAAGTTTAAGGAGATGGAAAAAAACAAGATGTTACAAATGATCTAGCATCTAATGATGTTTCTTCATAAGGATTTGAGATCAATTATACTTTTTGTTATATTAATTTATCTTTAAAAAGAGTAATTTTCGGTGATGTTTGAGGCTCCATCACTTAAGGCCTCATGATTGTTTTGTCATCTCTTTCAGGTTTTTAAAGGATTTCAATAAAAATTTAAGCGTCGTGGTGATGGTGAGAAATTAATGCATCTATTATGAAATTATTATTATTATTATATGTATATTATAATGTACTTTAATTACCAAGGTAATAATAACCCCTAATTCTCAAAACATTCATAAATGACCAACCTTTTGATTTTTCCAACCTTCAGAATTCCATCCATTGGATTATATATTGTAGGGAATAATCTTAATTGTTGGATCAAATCTTATATACTCTATATATATGGATATATATTAATGAAATAGATAACTTTTTGGCTCTACATTGTGTTCACTATACTTCTTATTTTTATCTTATATTTGTATTTCCATTTTTCATCATAATCATCAAATGAATATTCAACACACATTTCATCAATGTTACACATTGACTATGATCAATCATTTATTCCTGGTTTCAAAATTCCTCATTATTTCATTCAGAATTCAATCGATTTCACAACATGTTATTAGCATGATCATGTTCTTCACATTAAAATCATGATGATGCTTTCATCAATGCAAGATAATTCTTACATGAAAAATGTATCTCCCATGTTTTTTCAAACATCCTTATTTTCCCATGCTTCTTAGTATGAACATCGACTCCACTAATTTGAAGAGATATATCAACAGGTGAGTCTTATTTTATATATCATATTTATTTCCCTACTCTTGATAACATCAAAAAATATATGAATTGTTTTCTTAATCTTTTGTTGTGGAAAATATAATGAGCTCCTAAAGATATGTAATGACTCAAGGTTGACAAATTTCAATCCATTCCCTAAAGAGAATGTGTTTGATTAATAACTGACATAGTCGATGTTGATAGAAACATCATTCATCAAATGAAAAGATGAAATGACACCACTGTAAGGGGTTGAATGATGAACATCGTGTACCCATCATACATCAAGCTAAAGTCCACTAATGATGCCATGAACCATGAAATTTCATATCAATTATTCTTTGTTCACCCTAAAAGTGTCAAGTTTGATTATGATGTATAAAATCTCATTATGGAGATGATATTTACTTTGAATATTTTTAAATATTGTATTTTTTACTTCTTTTATCTTTCATTTTATTTTTAATAAACTATTTGAGAGAAATTAAGTGTTCAGAACAAGCATAAATATATTTTATATATATTCATCCCCTAAATTGGATGAAATTTTTGAATTAAATATTCATTCTATTGTCTTGAAGAAACTATACAGGATGAAAATATCTATGATTTTATTTTAAATTAAGTTCGGGTGAATATTATATTTTACGATAATCATTGTGCCACATTTGTTTATGAAGGAAAATAAACAAATAATAATAATATAACCACCAGAAGTGGTTTGATGATAATACATATTTAAAGGGAGTAATGAATTTTATTAATATTTATAAAATAGTGAATTTTTTAAGGATGATATGAAAATAATTCTCACTGACATTATAATCGAAGAATATCTTCATTTTTCAATTATTTCTCCCGCAATAGAAATATCAAAGGGGAAAATTATTATTTATCATGCACATATGGATTATCAATATCATCTCAAGCAATTAAATCAATTTTATCCCCTGAATTGGATGTTATTATTCTTATAGTTCATAAACAAGATAATTGAATTATATAGTTTTGATAATCCAATATATTTTATGAAAATTATTTTACCACTTAAAGTGGTTAAAAAATGGTCATCACGATAAATAAAATTAGTAATTTTATACAAGATTATCATTATTGATAAATAATTATGGTTCTACCCCCATTATGATTATATTATTAATTCACCAACCATTATAAGTGAAAATTATAACGATAAGCATGAGTATGCATGATAGAAGATCATGAAGATCTTATATACATCGATCTTGAAGAATTTTTTTTATTAAATGCTTCAAAAGAACTTATATATGTTCAAAACTCTTGTATAGTGAGTATATGCTCATGCAAGTACAATGATTGGTAAAATAAATTAATTAAAGGCTTCTAAAGAACAAATATATTCCTACCTTATAGTGAACAATTTTTAATTAATAATTATTTATTATATCTAAATCATTGATGATATATATTAGACATTAATGATATTATTAAAAACAAATATCATATAGAGACATTGGATAAAAGAGGTTCCTCAATATATAACAAGCATTTATAATGGATAAAGATCGATTCTAAAGAATTTTTCATGTATAATTGAATCAATTATAATAAATCAGAATTTTATAAATCTAAACATAGTAAATACATGACATGATTATTTAGGTCATGAATAATCAATTATAATGAAAAATATTGATACAATTATATATAAGCATCAATCTGTTGATAAAATAGTAGACATCCATCAAGAGGAGAATGATGGATTTATTAAATGGATGAATGTCTACTAAATTGTCACTTATGAGAGAATTATTCATTCTAATTGTGTTATTATGAAATCCCCCTGTATGATGATTTAAAATTATTTTAAGATAAATTATTTATATCCTCATTGGTTATATTGAAAACATTTATATGAATCAGAAAATTATGAAATATAAATATGGGTGCACCACCTACCATATGAAACCATTTAAATATTATATAAAATATGAATCTATTAAATGGTTACATGTGTTATTATTTTTTGGTGAGTATACATTTCTTGTTATCCATGTTAATTAAAATAAATATTAAACATCATATTCCATATATAAAATGATATAGAAGAGCCATTGACAAGATGCTCAGAACACTTATATGAATGTAAAGTGTTTAAAATCAATAGTTTGATTATACACACTAGAAGTGTGGTTGAGATGATTATATAAAAGCCATTGTTCATTATGAGTAGAAAGAAATAAATATATTTTATCTTGAAGAGGAAAATTAATATATCAATAACATTATATCTTTTTTAGATATTTCAAATGAAGTGACACTAGTACTCGATAAATTATGAGATCTCAATCAATGTTGTTGATGATATATTTAAATTTTTTAATGCTTTCAAAACTCATTGATGAAATGAATTTTGATATATTCCAACATAACAATGACTGACCAAATATATTAAAGGAATATATGATATGTTAAACATATAAAATTTTAGATTGGTTATCCAGACTACCATGATTATTAATTATATATAAGTTTATTATAATAAATATTATTCCTTATAAATTTTGATATTTATATATATTTGGATTATTTTCAATTGATAGTGTCACTATTAATTGATTACAATGTCTATATATGAATCCTTGAAGAGTTCTAAATGTATGAAACATATTCAAAATCATAAAAGTTCCACCCAATTTGATGAATTATTATATGGGGTGAACCGAATAAGATGTATTTAATGTATCCATATTAAGATAAGGAAGAATATAAAATTAATTTTATCATCCCATGGTTTTTATGGATCATTGTATTCATCATGTTATCAATATGTTTTTAAAAACATCAAAACTCCTAAATAGTTTTCTAAAAGTAATGAGTTATTTGATCATGAAATTACATGGAATGTCCTTGTACTTTGAATTAATCATCCAGAAGATATTAAATTTTGGAATAATATTACATATTCATGAAATTGTCCTTAAGAATTAAATATCTTCCATGAGGGGATAATGAATAACTTACTTATCCCAAAAGAATTAAATATAAATGCCTATTTTATTTATCCCTGAAGGATATATGTATAAATATTCACTTATACCTTGAAAATAATATATGGTTGTATTATAATAAATTTGATGCAAGTTAAAGTTCTTTTTCTACTCTTTTATACTTAAAGGGTATATATTATTATTATTCCAAAATTTAAAACTAAATATTTTGGTTATGAATTGATCATAGACGTTCTATGAGTTAAATGAAGTAGTAATGACCATTACGAGAGAGAGATGTAGTTATTGTTCTCTTTTTCCCTCTGTCAAGTTTTTCTCATTGAGTTTTCTTGATAATATTTTTAATGAGACAACACTATGAGGACTTTATGTTGTTGTACTCTTTTTCCATAATCGAGGGGTTTTTCTCTTAAAGGGTTTTTCCTTGATGAGGTTTTTAATGGGGCAATCAAGCATTATTATGGATATCCAAGAGAATGTTATAAATTATTATAGATATCTGTAATTAATGGAAACTATTGGACTTACTCATGAGTTATAGTTTTCAATGATCCCATTCATTATTACCCATGTTTTTTCTCCCATGTCTAGAAGATATAATTAAATAATATTATTAATTGATTTCATGAAGATACAATTAAATGATCAGGGGGATTGAGAACACTACACTATTTTCCCTTCATCGGTTTTTTCCCACTTGGTTTTACTAATACGGTTTTTGATGAGGCAAATTAAAGTTCTCATGAAATTCAATTATTTTAGCTTCACTTGTTTTTCCCACATAGTTTTTTAAATGAAGGATAAAATAATAATTCATGAAATTATGACATCCAAGGAAGATTTTTATGAAATAATTATTATTATTATGTGAACATCATAATATCCTTTAATCACCAACGTAATAATGACACATAATTCCCAAACCCTTAATAAATGGAAAACCTTTTTATTCTTCCAACCTCTGGAATTACAGTTGTTGAATTAGATGTTATAGGGATTAATCTCAATCACTACATTAAATATTATACACTATATGTATATAGAGATACTATTTTTTTGACCATATAAACATATGTTTTCACTTTGTTGGCATTATAATGAACTAATATAATGAACAAATGCCAACAGAAATGGAAATGGAATCAGAACAAAAATATTTATTCATAAAACATCACAAATTGAACTAAAAATATCTATTCATAAAATATAAAAAAATAGGAAAATTATAGTAATAGAGGAATCTGAACACCCACTACACTTATCACCTGACATCACAAATTGAAAATAAGATAATAAAACACTGGAAAATTTAGTAACCAATGTTAACAAATTATAGTTAATCTTTCTAAATGGGTAGACTTTATAAAAATAATTAATCTACTAAATGGAATATTATAATACAAACCAATTATTAAAAAAAGATATTATTCAACATTGAATCAAATATTATTATATATTAATTGAATTAAAACCTAGTAATCTATGTATGTTGTTATTATAGTCATAAAACAAATTTATAAACCTCTTACATGAATAAACAAACATAAAATAAATGAATTAAGAAATACTGATTGTCTTATTGATAAAATAAAGAACAAAATATGATCATACACTTAATATGGTATGTAGAAAACTTCGGTCCAAATAGAATATCACACATTGATTAATTTCAAAAGTCACTAAAGTAAAAAAAAAGTTTAGATAACATGTGCTATAATCAAAATTGTGAATAATATAAATAAAAAATATAGTTGAATTTTATATTAAATATTAAAACAAATATAATATCACATCTATAAATGAACATGGATATACAATTGAGAAAGTTGAATAGAAGGTTCAAACATAGAATAAATTCATAGACCTCAAAATTGATTAAAGGTCTACATGTCTATCAATTATTATTATCATGATAATTATTGATGGTAAAGTGTTTAAAAATCTAGAGAAAATAATATGGTAGAAAATAAATTCATAAATAAAATAAAAATAAACTCATCAATCATTTTCAAGAATGATCCCTTTAAAATTTAATTGTAACCTAACTATAGTAGTTGTTTTAACATTCCCACAACACATTTTTCTACTTCTATAGTAATGGATATATATAGTCTCCAGTATACACAACCAAAACTCATATTTACATAAACAAAACTAAAATAAAACCACTAAAATGTTAATAAAAAAAATTAAAGGACATATTAAGATTAATCTATATATATAATACATGTCATATGTTCAAATAAGAAAATAAAGCAGCTTAAAAGAAATAGAATCAAAATAAGTGATTGTGAATTGTTATAATTTTTACCACATAAAGTGGTAATTGAGAGGTCTTGAATCATGAACATCATAATTTGAGGTGTTATGGGGGTGGCGTAAGAGGACATAGGACATGAGGTCGCAGCCTATGATTGGAATTTGGAAGGTATGCCCAATTCACTATCAGCATGATTTGTAAGTTTTTTATAAACTTGCAAAATTTTAACCTACACAAAAAAGGTAAAGAAATTATGGAAACCTAAAATTAATGGTTAAATGGACATATTACACTATGACTCAATATAAAACTTTCATATAAAAATGAGCACATCCATATGTAGGTTACTCATTCTTCTATTTAGTTCACACAAAAAACCATTCATTATATGATGTTTAGAAAAAGGATCTTCTAGACACAAACCAAAGTAAAAATGTCAAGATAGCATAATAGTAAGGAAATAAAGTTTCAACTACTGATACCTTTAATGGTTTGGTGAAATGAATCAAAGGAAATATCTCTCAGCTACATAAAATCTATTTGTGGCCAAAAAGGCATGGTCATGACAAATATAGGCCTATAATCCAAAGTACATAGGCTTTCATAAAAAATAATCAAGCTGCAATGATCAAGCATCTATTAGAAAAAAAATCTACATAATGATAATAATTAACTTCCTTATTCTTTTCACCTATACAAGTTGTACCACCAGAATATTGGTTGTACCACCAGAATATTGGTTGAAGGTTGTGAATCGTTTCTTTCCATTTGTACCTTTTAAAGAATCTATTGAGAGGTATCGACTCAGGAACATCATCAATTGAGAATTTATTAGGGAAACAAAAGAGGACATAGGTCATGAGATTGTAGCCTACAATTGGAACAATTATATGATATGAAAAGTAAGATTTTATTACAAGGAATGAGTTATAATTTGTAAATTGAAGTTGAGATATGTATAAAGGGCCTTTTAGCTTGTGATATTCTTAGAATCCTTTTTCTGGTAGTTTCTCAAGGTTTTATCACTTAAAATTGATGAATATTTCTGATAACATCTATGAAAATAATGAATTTAAAAAAAAGGAATTACAACATATAAGTATTCATCGTTTTTTAACAAAGTAAAATGAGAACAAAACATATCTTATATATTTTCTTACTATGAGATCATTGTCCGGTGTGACACAAAATTTGAATACATAAAATTTGGAATAAAAATAAAATTTTAGGACTTCTTGCTTATTAGATTCAAGTGATCAATACAATTTAAATAAGGAAACTGTTTAATATAATGTATGTTGTCATTTACCATAGGATGAAAAAAAATTAATATCCCAACATCAAATCAAGATATGATGTTATAAAAAAAAGGAATATAGTTTGTCTTATAATAAATAAAAATGTTTTTTCTATCAAGTGTAAAAATACTATCTAGGAAAGATAATGAGAAATTGAAATGTCAATAACTCATTCCTTTCAGTCTTCATTTTGTAGATATTGAAATCTGAACTCAGCTTATTTGATTTTCTTTGATTCTCAAAGCTAAAGGTGTGTAATCTATGTCTCATTTATCATATTATAGGGATGCTTCATCTAAATATTGTAGTAAATTTCAATGAAAATATCATAGTAGATAATAATAGTTTTAAGCTAAAGAAAAGGCATTGGAAAGGAAATCAAAATGGTGTTTAAAAAATATGTTTAATATGATGAATTTTTTTAATTTGGAAATATAATTCAGTATTCATGGTTCAATTCATACTTTAAATGACTATAATATGAAATAATTCAAAGTCAATGTGGAAAGATTATTGTGCGTAGTGATACATGTGTTGATACTAAAAAGTAAAGGATTTGAATATTGAAATAATTAATCTAATGTAGTGGAATGTTGTGTGTACTGATCAATGCCAAAATCTTGCGCTTTTATATTTCTAAAATTTTCTACACCTAGAAAATAAAAAGGCATAACCCGTATCAAACACTATTATTCTAAAATCAAATATTGAGTCGGCAATTAATGTTGAATATGTATTAAGAAATCAAAACCAAACAAGGGATGTTTTATTTGGTTCTAGGAAATTTATCAAAACTAACTAAATAGAACTATATTTATTACCATCATATGTGTCTTTGCTAACCCTTTTTACTCATTATCAAAAAAGAAAACATTGCGGCCATCTAAAACTAATATGGTCAATGGATTCATGTCCATGTATGTTTTCCCTACATATAAGAGATATTTTATATATATATATATATATATATATTTGTAAATAAATATTCATATATATATATATATATCAGTTTATATATATATATATATATATATATATATAAAAGAATATATAAAAACATGTACAACATAACCTTTTATCTGGTAGCATGACTTGAAGCTTCCTACCGGAATACCCTCAATGGTGCATTTCTTTATAATGGTGAAAGTGTCTGAAAATGTTCACCAAAAACATGAACAGAAGGAATATTTACATAAATTTATGTATAAAAATGTTATAAATATGAAATATATACAATACAAAATGTATGCAAGTGTTTTATATAAATATAAAATGAACACAGATAACAGATTTGGTAATGAAAAAACAAATATACAGCACCTATCATGAAATGGTGATATACTTGTCATGTATATTTTTAAAATTAAATATGTAATAAAGTTATATAGAGTGAGTATGTATGCATAATGTATAATAGTTAATGTGTGTTGGGTTTAACATAAACAAAATCTGTAATGCATACTTTTGGTATATTAAAATGCAGAATACATAATGCTTATACTTTTTACAAATCTAGTAAACAAAACACTCCACATACTTTCAGAAACCCATTACTGAAAAAAAAACTTGTATTTAATAATTAATAAATAGGATAATTAATAAAGATTAAATGAAAATAGAATTCATATAGAAACATGATGCTGGAACACAATAATAAAAAGTGTAGGTTGTGTTTACCACCACATTTCTCAATTGTTTCATCGAACCATAAATACACACCGAAATATCTTCATGGGTAGGTGGAGTCATTGATATATAAGTGAACTGTAATGGATAATTAATAAAATAATCACATGTTGATGCAAAAAGGATGAGGTGGTGCAAAAAAAATTAAATTTGGCTCAAATGTATAACACAATTAATATGAATAATTACCTGTATATTCTCCATATACCAAAAGATGTACATTTTACAAGTCATTAATTGTTTCCACAAGTACAAATTAGTATTAAATCAAATAATTATTGTTATTACACTTTAGTTCCTGATACATATAAATTAAGAAAATATAATAACCTGTATATTTACAAAACTATATATTAGAAAAAATTAATATTCAAAAAATAAACAAATATTGTTAACAAATATCAAACTATATGTACAAATTGAACCTGTATATTTTAGTTAACAGATATGAGTAGATGTAAACAAAAAATTGGAATATGAATATGTATATGAAAAAATATGAACAAATATGACCCTATATATATAAATATAATCATTTATTTTTGTTAATAAATATGAACCTGCATGAAAATATATGAACAAATATGAACCTGTATAAAAATAATTGTTAACATAAAAATATGGTTATACAAGAAGGAAAAAATATGAACCTATATATTTAAGTGATATATAATTCATATGGAAACATAATTCTAGAACACAATAATTAACAGGGTGGGTTGTGTTTACTGCAATATTTCCTAATTGTTTAATCAAACCATAAATGCACATGATGATATCTTCATAGGTGGGTGGTGTCACCAATATCTAAGTGAACTATAGTTGATAAATAATAAAATCAATACAGATTGATGTAAAATTATAAGGATGTTAGGATCACAATAGAATTTGGCTCGTATGTATAACACATATAGTATGAATTATCACCTGAATATTCTCCATCTGCCAAAAGATGTGCATTTTTTGTATCATCAACAATTTCTACAAGTAAAAATTAGTATTTGGTCAAAAAACATTATTATTAAAAATTAGTTTTTGATACATACAAGTTACAAAAAATATTCAAACATGAATATTTACATACTTGATACATATAAGTTACAAAAAATATTCAAACCTGCATATTTTTAGACATGTGCATTAGAAGAAATTACTATTACACTAGTGGAAAAATGTTTAACACATCAGTATTTTTCATGTCGGTTCTATATAAACATCATGAAAAGATTTAAAAATCGATTTATCATGTCGGTTATTTTATAACTGACATCATAAAAACTGAGATTAGATTTATCACATCAGTTATTTTATAACTGGCGTGATATATCGAATCTCAACGCTTTATCACATCGGTTATAAAATAACTGATGTGATAAAGCTAATCTCGGCAATTTATCACGTCAGTTATCAAAAGGACCAACGTGATAAAGCTCCATTTATCACATCGGTTATTTTATAACTGACGTGATAAATTGTTTTCTACGTCGGTTATTAAATAACTGACATTATAAACATAAAAAAATAGTTTACCACGTTGATTATTAAATAACCAACATGAAAAATCTTTTAAATGATTTATTGCACACCGTATTTAGTCATTCTATTTTCTTTGATCGGGCGACCTGTGACTCATCTCTTTTGTGCGAAAAATCTATAAAGGATTCTTCGAAGTCATTCCCTCCATCCTCGGTTTTCCAACATCATTCTTTATATTTATTATCATCATATCTATCAGGTCAACTTGCAAAACTCAATTAAGCCTCACATGGCTTGGTTTCAGTTTTTATTTTTCGCGATGCCCTAAACTAATTTTTTGAGATGTTATTTTTATTTGTTTTTGCTATCACGGTAAGTTTCATAGTGTTCATTTATACCATGATAAATTATTTTTTGGTAAAATAAACCTATGGAAGTGATATCACGAAAGTTTACGATTTTTGTGTGTTCTATCATGTGTGTGCGCACGTACAGGGGGTTTCCAAGGGGGTGGGGGCTGTGCAAGGGGGTGGAGGTGTCTAGGGGGTGGGGGGCTATCTAGGGGGTGGAGGTGTCCAAGGGGTGTCAAAGGGGTGGGGGTGGTGTCTAGTGGGTGCGGGGGTTGTCCAAGGGGGTTGGGGTGTCCAAGGGGGTGGGGGTGGTGTCCAGGGGGGTGAGGGGCTGTCTAAGGGGGTAGGGGTTTCCAAGGGTGTGGGGGTGGTGTCTAGGGGGGTGAGTGGGTTGTCCAAGGGGGTGGGGGTGTCCAGGGATTGGGGGTGTCCATGGGGGTGGGGGTGTCTAGAGGGATGGGGGGTTGTCTAGAGGGTTGGGGGTTGTCCAGGGGGTGGGGGCTATCCAGAGGGGTGGGGGGATATCCAAGGGGGTGGTGGTGTCCAAGGGGTGTCCAAGGGGGTGGGGGTGGTGTCTAGGGGGGTGAGGGGGATTTCCAATGGGGTAGGGTTGTCCAGGGGGTGGGAGGTAGTGTCGAGGGGGGTGAGGGGGCGGTCGAGGGGGTAGGGGGTGTGGGTGGTGTCCAGGGGTGGGGTGTCCAGGGGGTGGGGGTGGTGTATAGGGGGTGAGTGGGCTGTCCAAGGGGGTATGGGGTGTCCAGGGGGTGGGGGTGTCCAGGGGGTAGGGGTGGTGTCCAGGGGGTGATGGGGCTATCTAGGGGGGTGGGGTGTTTGGGGGGGTGTCCAATGGGGTAGGGGTGGGGTGGTGTCCAGGGGGGGTGAGGGGGATTTCCAAGGGGGTAGGGGTGTCTAGGGGGTGGGGGTCCAGGGGGGTGAGGGGGCTGTCCAGGGGGTGGGGGTGTCTAGGGGGGTGTCTAAGTGGGTAGGCGGTGGGGGGTGGTTTCCAGGGGGTGGGGGTGTCCAGGGGGTGGGGGTGGTGTCCAAGGGGGTGAGTGGTTTGTCCAAGGAGTAGGGGTATCTAGGGGGTGGGGGTGTCTAGGGGGTGCAGCCTAACCGTGCGTAGTGCCCGAGTTCTTTAAAAATGATTTTTTTACCATTTCCACTATCGAATTTTAACACCAAAGTGCCTCTTTCTCCCCCATTTGGATCATGAAACCCTAGGAGTATCCTCCTCCTCTTCTTCATACCTCTCAGCTCCTTCCAATGGTTATTCCGAGTGGTTTCTACAATTTTGAGGGTGATTTTTCTATATAATATCCTTCTTCTCCCTCTTCTTCCTTCTTCCTTTTTCTTCTAAGTTGTTCTTCTTCATTATTGGTTCCTTTGGTCTAGGATTCTTGTTTCTTTGTTTCTAAATTTAGGTTTTTTTCTTGTTACGGTTCTTCTTGGTATTCCTTGCTCATTTGGACCTTCTTGAAGCCATTTTGAGTGGTCATCATTGAAGGCGTCTTGGATTGAGGTAGGTTTCCCTTTGTATTGGACTTTAAATTTAAGAATCATTTATTTCTTGATGTTTATACCTTGATTTGATGATTGTTAAAAATATATAATTTTTTGAAAGATTACTTGAATTAAATCAAGTTTCATTCCCATTGAATTAAATTTTGTGGAATTATTTTACATAGCCTTGCACAACAAGTGTTTGATTAAAATTATATTTCGCCCTTATAAGTAGTTTTTGATTTCAAAATGATGTTGTGCCTTTTAAAATGTGTTTAAAATATTTTATGGATTCTTAAATGATGTGTTTGGATACTTTTGAAAAAAAAATCTTTTAAAATAATGGGTGTGGCCCGGTTTTCACTTTCAGAAAGTGGGTTTTCTTTGGAAAACTCTCCTTGGAATGTGTCTATTGCCTTATCATTATTAAAAGGAATGGGAATGTCCTTGGTATGGGACTTGCATTGTGTGTTGATGGCCCTAAGGCAAGGGGACTTCCCTGGAGTGGTGTTCTGGGGTGATTCTTGTGGGTGTGTGGCTTATGTGTGTCTTGTGCTTATTCTTCATATATGGTTGATTATTTTATACTCCTCAGATCACCCCAATTTTAAACATAACATGGTAACCTAAAATTGTTAGTGGATTATTCAAGAATTCTTGTCGTACTAGTTTAAGATTATGCTCTGGCTAATTGACCCTTAGTATAAACACGCTCTGCTTTGGGGATGGTTCCCCTCGTGCGTTAGGGCTGTTTGATTGCATCAGGCATGCCAAAAGGATGGATTAAGTTACAATATGTTCTATATTTTCTCCTAATCTACTAGGTATTACCATGTTCTCTAACACTTTTTTATTCATGGAGGATAATCTAGGTGCCTCATATGGTATGGTTACTTGAATACTGCTTAACCATTGCCCTCATTATGTCATCATTGATTATGCTCCCTAATTATGGTGTGTCTCTTTGGTAAAATTGAATGCTTGATTTTAAATGTTTTCATGAGAATTATTTTTAGAAAAACTATGTTTATTTTATTGTATTTCAAACTAGCGGCAAATGAAATCTTTTATTTAAATGAAATGCATAGGGACAGCCCCTACCCCCCTGGACACCCCCTACCCTCTTGGACACCCTGGACAACCCCCTACCCCCGTGGACAGTCCTTACCCGCTTGGACATCACCCACCACCCCCTTGGATAGCCCCCTACCCCCTTGGACACCCCCTTATTATATATATATCCCAACGGTTTCATTGAAACCGTTGGAATATTTTAACTTCAGTTAGTCTATACCAATAGTTCCTGTAGAATCATTGGTATAGGGTTATTGCAACAAGCATCATGCCAAAAGTGTTTGAAACCGTTGGGGTATTCTATCCCAACAGTTTCAGGGTCTATCCCAATGGTTTCAAATCGTTGGGATATGTGTAATTTTTAGTATTGAATGTATACATATTTTAATATTTACACTTCATATTTATTTTTTACGGAAGGGTGAATTTGGTATCCAGTTGAATCAGGATGTATTCTTTGTGTACCTTAAGAAGAAAGGATCCAAGATGAATTTAAAACTGTTGAATCTAACTATATTTTATTTTTAAAATCATTTTCATGCATATTTATTTCAGATACGCATATATTTGTTTTATATTTAAAAATTGTTTTACATTCAAATTATGATATTTTTCATATAAATATATATTTTTCTTATCTTAACAAGATGTATAATTTTACTATTTGTTATAGGTAATAATAAGTTGAAGTTGGATTACGACACATAAAATGAGTAATGAATATGAGGAAGGTGTTGATGCCTTTTTGGAATTTGTTAAATGAAATGTTCCAAGTTGTGATATTTTTTCTATCCATGCCTAAAATGTTTGAATATGAAGAAGTTGAAAAGTAGAGAGATCAAAGATCATCTGCTTTTTCATGGTTTTAATCCGAGTTATAGACCTTGTATTTGGCATGCTGAAACAGGACAGAATGTCATATCTACTGATGATGATGATGATTTACTAGATGGTAACTTCGATGGAATTGAATAAATGATCTGTGATATTACAACAGATCAAATTGAGATAGAACCAACAGTTGTGCATCCATATGGTGATACTGAAAAACCATTGTATCCTGGTTGTATGGATTTTATGGTTTTTTAGGTGGTGTTAAGATTGATTAACTTGAATGTGAAACATGGATGGAGTGACAAAAGTTTTACAGAGCTGCTACAATTGTTGAAAGACATTCTTCCAAAAAACAAAGATCTTCCATATTCACATTATAAGGCCAAGAAAATATTATGCCTGATGGTATTGGGATACAAGAAAATACATGTCTATCCGAATGACTGTATGATATATAGGAAGGAATATGAATTTCTATTAGATTGTCATAAATGTGGGACATCATGGTATAAGTTGAAAAAAAAATCACAGGCTGATGTAGAGATTACAAAGATCACTTCCAAGGTATTTTGGTATCTTCCTATAATTCATCGTTTGAAATGTTTATTTGATAATTCACATGATTCAAAAAGGTTAATATGACATGATGATGAGTGGATATGTGATGGAAAAATACGTTATCCAGATGATTTTCCACAATGGAAGAAAATTGATGAGCAGTATCCTACATTTGAAAATAAAATTAGAAATCTCAGACTAGGGTTTTATATAGATGGAATGAATCTATACCGAACCCTCAGTAGAAAACATAGTTCATGACCTATTTTATTGGTAATTTACAACCTCTATACTGAAGTTTGTATGAATCACAAATATGTCATGTTGAGTATAATGATCTCTAGTCTGAAGCAACCCGGAAATGATATTGATGTTTTCTTGTCACCATTGATTGATGATTTGAAACTTTTATGGGAGGATGGTATTAGGGTGCATGATTCTTATAAAAAGGAATATTTTCAACTTCATGCAGTGCTTATGTTCACTATAAATGACTTCCCAGCATATGGAAATTTGTCTGGATATATTGTTAAGGGGCATAAAGCATGTCCAATTTGCGAACAACAGACTTCATATTGTCAATTGCATCATGGTAGGAAAACAATGTACATGGGTCATCAAAAGTTTTTGCCTATGGATCACTCTTATAGAAGACTAAAAAAGGCATTCAATGGCTCACAAAAATTTTATATTGCTCCAAAACCTTTATCCCCTGATGAGTATTTTGAGAGGGTGGAAAACCTTGAAGTGACATTGGGAAAGACACAAAAATTTGGTAATGATGGACATATTTGGAAGAAAAGGACATTATTTTTTGAGCTACCATATGGGAGATATCATGAAGTGAAACATAATATTGATGTCATGTACATGGAGAAGAATATTTGTGACAGTTTGATTGGAACATTGCTATATATTAAAGGAAAGACAAAAGATGGGTTAAATGCAATATTAGACTTACTGTCAATGGGAATACGTTTGGAGTTAGCTAACAATCCTAATGGAAGATGAACATTTCTTCCCCCGGCTTGTCATACATTATCCAAGAGGGAGAAAATTAGCTTTTTTCAGTGTCTTCATGATATCAAAGTGCCTCAAGGTTATTATTCAAATGTAAAATTTTTTGTCTCTTTGAAGGATTTGAAGTTGATAGGTATGAAATCTCATTATTGTTACATAATGATGCAACAACTTCTACCAATTGTATTGCGTGGAATATTGCCCATCCGTGTCAGAAAGACTATAATGAAGTTGTGTTATTTTTTCAATTCAATTTGTAATAAGGTGATTGATGTGAATGATTTGAACATTTTGGAAAAGGATTCAATTTCTATAATTTTTCAATTGGAAATGTATTTTCTTCCATATTTTTTTATATAATGGTGCATTTAATGATTCCTATGGTTCGAGAAATAAAGCTTTGTGGACCTATATATCTTCATTGGATGTATCCTTTTGAAATGTATATGAAAACATTGAAGGTTTATGTTAAGAATCCATATCGACCTGAAGCCTCCATTATTGAAAAGTATATTTCTGAGGAGGTTGCAGAGGTTTTTACGAGCTACTTGGCTGCAGCGGAGCACATTGGTTTGCCTCCATCTCGCCATGAATGAGTTAATAATGAGGTAAAGGGGATTCATGGATTGAAATTCAAATCATCATCAACTGAACAAATTAATAAGTTAGAATTATACATCTTGAATAACATAGTTGATGCTCAACCATATATCACATTGCATATTAATGAGTTGAAACAAAGTCATCCAAAGAAGAAAGAAATGTGGATTTTGAATGAGCACAACAAAACATTTTTGTCATGGTTTAAAACGACCTTACTTGGTAGATCAGATGTATCAGAGACATTAAGATGGTTAGTGGGTGGTCCATGTTTAAATGTGATAACATGGTCTGGTTATGACATTAATGGCTATACATATCATACGAAATCTCGGGACAACAGAAGTGCAGTTCAGAATAGTGGTGTATTTGTGTTTGCAGAAGCAATGCGTTTTTTGAGTTCTAAAGACAAAAACCCAATTTCTGCATCAACTGCATATTATGGAGTCATTGAAGAAATATGGGAGATTGATTACTTTAAAATTAAAGTTCTTGTTTTTAACTTCAAATGTTTTATCGGTAACAACAGTGTTAGACACGATGAATTTAGAATGACAGTTGTTAATATGAATAGATTGGAAGACACAACAGATTCTTTTATAATGGAAACACATGAAAAACAGATTTTCTATGTAGTTGATCAATCTGATATGCAGTGGCCTGTTGTTTTATAAGGTAAAAAACAATATGTTGGTGAGGATCAACTTGATGAAGATGTTGATTTATGTGAGGTCCCTACTTCCATGGAAATATTAGTAGAACATAATGATGAGCATGTTGAAGACATGGTTTGTGCCATAAGGAACGATCATGATGAAGGAATTTGGGAAAACAATCCATTTGTACATTCCTAATATAGTAGGTAACATATGTTTATTTATTGTTTACATTTATTATTTTCATAAAATTTTAGATATTTTATTTTTTTTCTTTATTAAAATGCATATTAAAACAAATAAGTAGAAGTTTTTGTTCATTTTAATTTTGTTTAGTTTAGTTTATCATGTTTACCATTATGTAAATTATATATCTATTATTTTTGTTGAATGAAAATTACTTTACTGTGTTTACCATTTTTACCATGTTTACCATGTTTTTCATGTCTACCATATTTACCATGTTTACCATGTTTACCATGTTTACCATAGTTTACCATAGTTTACCATAGTTTACCTTTACGTAACTTATATATTTATTGATTTTGTTGAATGACAATTACACTACCATGTTTACCATGTTTACCATGTTTACCATTATTTAACATGATTACCATATTAACCATGTTTACTATTATGTAACTTAGTTCAAGTTTCCATTTTCTATTTACATTAGTATTGTAGTATTTGAATTTGTATATTTGTGAACTGATATTTGTTTTTTTTATTTTAAGGATAATGATAGATCAATCAGTTGATCAACCATGTGATTCTGGAGATGAGCATAATGATCATACCTCTGGGGAAGAACATTCACATGCTCCTCTTAATGTCCCCTAATCTTCCTCATGTGCTCCCATAACGACAAAGAAGAGTTTAAGAGTTTGTAAACGTGGGTGCACACGTTTACCAAAATTATCACTTGCCCATACACAGGACCAGAGGATAGTCATTGAGTTTTATGAGAATGATATTCCTAGAGGTCCAAATTCAAAAGATTTTAAGAGTTTTGTATCAAATCAGGGTAAGAGAAAAGTAAGAATTTTGTATGATGATTGGAGAAGTGTGGACAAAGCGATAATATCTCAGTTGTGGGAGATTATTTTGGTAATATCTTTTGCTATTGTTTGCCTATTATTTAACTTTTTCTAGTATAATATGTTTTACCTCTTCTTTATTAGATGAAATTTGATATTCCTGACACTAGAGGAGTCAGGAAGAAATGATTATTGATGGTTTCTAGGAGATGGAGGGATTTCAAATCAACCCTCACATCTGATTTCATTTTTGGTCATAGGAGTCATGACAATCCATTTCATATATATCCTTTCATAGATGAATAGATATGAACACAGTTTGTTGAAAGTAGAAGAAAAGATTCATTTTTGGTAAGGGAAATGTAAACTTTTATAATCTTTCTTACATAAATGATCTTATTAATGTTTTTTTAATGATTTCTTATTCTTAATTTACAGTAAACAAGGACATCTCATCAAGAGATCCAATCCAAAAATGTATACCCTCATAGTTTATCTTGGGGAGGATATACATTATTGTAAGAACAAATGATGGTGGAAAAATTACAAAAACTAAGAGTTAAGTCTTCAAGCTCTTGAGAGGTTTCCCCTCCATCCCCTCCATCTAGACATGAAAAATGGAAGAGATATCAGATGGGGAAAAGGGGGAAATATCTTTTGGAAGATTAGAGAATTGTAGTTGAGAGGATTGTAAGATATTTATTTTATTTATTTAAGTTAGCTATATTCTTTATATAATCTGAATCATTATAGAAATGATAAATTAATTAATATAGGATTATTTTAAGGAGAAGATCTCACATGGGGCATTTACAGATATTGGGAGGCAAGATATTTTATCGGCAATATTGGGAAAGCCAGAACATCCTAGTCGTGTACGAGGATATCTGATGGGTGTATCGGTAAGAAAAGTGTTGCCACATTCTTCAAATTATTCTGTTGAGGGTGTTTATAAAAAAAATAGAATCCTTGGAGGCTGAAGTTCATAATATTAATGCGATAATGAAGGAAAATATTAGAGCATCAGTACCGTCTATGTTTGTAGACATGCAAAGAAAATTTCAGACAGTAGCTCCCACTCCTCCACCTCCCCCTGCAGACCTCATTATTTATCCTCCACCTCCGCCAGTAGCTCCCACTCCCCCACCTCATCCTACAGACCCCATTTTTTATCCTAATTATCTACCGCAACTTCTTACTTATTGCGAGTTTTATGTTGATGATCCTCAACATAATATAGTTGCATATGGGCTGGTATATTGTATAGGAGATATAGTTCATCATCAACAGTTAGAGGTAGAGCATCATAGGGTCACTCTACAGTATATTATAGATAGATCAGCTCAAGTACCATTACCTATAGATGAGGTGATGAAAGTTGTACATAGTATCAGCCATTTTTTAATTTTCCCATCCAGACTTCTATGACTCATTACCAGAGAGGTATGTATGTTATATCTTCTATTTTTTTTATTAAATTTGTTTTAACATTTGAAAACTAATATATTTTTCTATTTGTTTTGTCACAACATAATTAACTGCTTGAACCATTTCATTGACACCTCATTTTAATTATCTAGATGAACATAAATAAATGTATAGAAAGATTAGTGTAAAAATCAAACAGAACAGACAAGAGAAAGGAAAAATATGTCAAACACTGAATAATTGGGAACATCTGCCAGCAAAAATTACACATTCTAGAAGATGGGTTATAACAAAAAATTGATCTTCAAAAGAATCACAGTGTTTGATCTTATATAAAGTCGTATTCAGAACCCAAACCCATGTAGGAATGCACACATAAAAAACATAAAACAACTAACATGTATCTATCCAACCTGGTGCCAGTAAAATGAAGTGACCGCCTAGCAATAAGGGTTAACTTGAAGTCCCTGCCACATATTGAGAGCTTCACCTGGATTCAAACAGCACAACCATTAATCTCATAGTGATTAATTATTGATTTTCACAAATAACTCAAATGATCCAGCATGATAGTTGGTAAGAAATATTTAGATGTGAATACACTTTTTGAAAGTCAATTTGGCATTCTGAATTTCATTGACACCTCATTTTAATTATCTCCGATTGACGTGTCGTCTGCGCATGCACGTCGCGAAGACTACCATGCTTTCAAATTCAGGCCAACTAGTGTGTACAGGTAAATAAAGAAGCCAATGATAAAGATTTTAGCACCCCTACAACCGAAAAAGCACATTCCAGTAGAGGGAATAAGGGTCCCTATAGGAGAAACTACAGTCTAGAAAGAAAAAACCACATCTAGTTGCTTATTATTGTCCAACGAGTGGTTTTTTTGATGAATACATACAAAATTAAATACATACCCGCAAGTAAATACATACAAAATTAAATACAGAATTAAATACATACAAAATACATACCGAATACATACCTGCAACTAGAGAATCCATACATACCTACAACTAGAGACTCCATACATATAGAATTGAATACATACATGCAACTAGAGACTCAATTCTTGCAACTAGAATATATACATAATACATACCTGCAACTAGAGAATACATACAGAATACATATGAATTATATACATACCTGAATTCAGAATACATACAGAATACATACAGAATGCATACCTACAACTAGAGACTCCATACATAAAGAATACATACATACTTGCAACTAGAGACTCTATACATATAGAATACATACCTGCAAGTAAATACATACTTGCAATTAGAGACTCCATTCCTCCCTCAATTAAAAATACATACAGAATTAAATACATACATGAATTCAGAATACATACAGAATTGAATACATACCTACAAGTAAATACATACAGAATTCAGAATTAAATTCATACATGAAAGTATTATAACACATAATTCATACCTGTAAGTAAATACATACAAAATTCAGAATTGAATTCGGAATTCAGAATTGAATACATGCCTGCAAGTATTATAACAAATAATACATATCTGCAAGTAAATACATATAGATTTCAGAATTGAATTTAAAATTCAGAATTGAATACATACCTGCAATTACAACACATAAGTCATATCTTCAAGTAAATACATACAAAATTTAGAATTGAATTCAGAATTCAATACCTGCAAGTATAAAACATAATTCAGAAGGTAATTAAATACATACATAATTGAATTTAGATTTTTCATTAAAACAGGATGAAAAATTTGGTTGATGTTGAATTAATAAAACAAAACAGTGGCAAAGAAATTAAAATGATGCAACGCCGAACCAGATGTTTGAAAAAAATCGTATTTGACTTAAAACCAGCATTCAACACAAAGACAATCTGGTAGAATTCAATTAAATATGAACATTGAATAGCAACTGTTAAATAGAGATATTTAAATCGATGATGAACTGGTATTTTTAAGCCAAATCCATAGATTCAAAGAGAGTTGAACATCTACCAGTCAAGAAACAACTCAGAGGAAGGAATTTGGAGAAGAATACCTCACTCAAACCCCCATCGCGATTTAGACTTGGAGGGGAGTCCGTCGGCGTCGGGGGAGGCGCTGTCTTCCGGGGAGGGGGGAGGCGCGGTCGTCCGGGGAGGGGAGTGCGTCGGGGGAGGGGAGTGAGTCGGGGAGGGTTCCGTAGGAGTGAGTCCGGGGAGGGGGGAGGCGCGGCGAGGAGGCGTCGGGGAGGAGGGGCGAGGAGGGCGCAGCGACGAGGAGGGCGCGGCGAGGAGGGCGCGGCGAGGAGGAGATGCCGTCGGGGAGGAGGGCTGTGGATCGGGGAGGAGGAGGAGCCCGATAAAAGATCGGGAGAATAAAAGGATGAAACACATTTAGCCACGGACAAAAATTTAACCGTGGCCTAATAAGGGCTATAGCCACGGACCTATAAAACTGTGGCTATAGGTCCGTGGATATAGGTCCGTGGCTATAGCCCCAATTTCTAGTAGTGAAAGTACACGGCGTGTAGTGGGTTTTTCTGTACTCCGCCAAAATCGGCATCCACGTCACCCCTACACACCGTGTGTGTGGCCCGGGCACGGCCAGTACACGGCTTCGAGCCGGAGAAGAGTACACGGCGTGTACTTCAAAAATTTCCAGAAACTCCAAAAATTCTCAAAAACTTCAGAAAAGGAAAGACATACCTGAAACGAAGATCCGGGTTCTTACATTGTAGAACATGTATATATGATTTCATTATGAGATGGGTGAGACTTGTATCTCTTTCCAATGTATTGGGTAATGATAAATGTTTTATAAGCTCAAAGGGTACACAGGAGGACATCCCAAGCCCGAAACAAGAGGGTAAAGGGGAGGACATCCCAAGCCCCAAACAAGAGGGTAAACGCGAGGACATCCCAAACCCGAAACAAGAGGGTAAACATGAGGACATCCTAAGCCTGAAATAAGAGGGTACACAGGAGGGCATCCCAAGCCTGGAATAAGAGAGTACACGGGAGGTCATCCCAAGCCCGAAGCAGGTATATGGGTGATTAACTCAAGCCTAACATGTTACAAAGGCCTTGGCAGACCGCCTTGACATAGAGTTTTTATATGTGTTTGCCACAATTCCATGTTTTATTCCTATGTTATGCTTTCATGGCTTATGTTCTTTATTTCCTTATGATTCATGTTTTATGAATTGTCAATCTTTATTGTGGTCTCTAATATGTAGGGTATAATCTTCAAATGTTATGTTCAAGTTCCATACTCTTTTGTTTATGTTATGCTTGCACATTTCCTTTAATTACCTTTACTGAGCATTTGAGCTCACCTTTTACTTATGTTTCATTTCTCCAGGTTATAAAGAAAGGTTTTAGGTAGAAGTACTAAAGGTGGAGATCTTTATAGGAGATGTTGGAGATCTTTCAACAGGATGGAAGAGTTTGTTTCCAAGTTTCCAAATACACTAAACTATTATGGCCCTCAGACATTTATTCTCGTAATGTACTAAATATTCATCTAAAATGATGTAATATCCATGTATGTTAAGCCTGAGTCGCTATAGAGAACGTACTATAACGCAAATGAACACCATTTCAACATTTATGAATCACCAACATGTTGGTTAAAATGACAATATTAGTGAGACCTCATCCAAGAATTAACCTAATATGAATAACCATGAAGTTCAAACCGACATATTTATAGTAATGGCGAGACCTAATCCAAGAATGAACCCAATATGAATAGCCATAGAGTTCAATACAGGGTAGTGAAATAAAATTCAAGAACAAACCTAAGAGGCGTCGTTAATTTCTTAAAAATAGTTAAGTATTCAGGGAAAGACATGGAATGCAGAAGAGAATTGATGCAATAAGAGAAACATATATAAATTTAGGTATCAGGAATAAACCATGTCTGCCATTGGGGGAAGAACCGATGGAAATTAAGGGAAGAGAAAAATCAAAACTACATGGCTAGGGAAGGTTCGGTAGTCAAAGAGGAGGCAATGACATGGTTAGGTTATCTGCACAAGTTAGGGAACATGGAAAAAGGAAGAGAGAGATCAAAGAAGCCATACCCGGTTGAGTGGTTACCGATCTGAAATCGGGCAGAGTGGTTATGGATCTTAAATAAAATAAACCCTACCCGATGTGAGAAATCAGATGTCGATGCGCGGAGACGGAGTGAATGAAGCAATGAAAAAAAATGATGTCATTTGATAATGAAGGTGGGGAATGGTGAGGATTGAAGTTTGATGGAACCCCTGTTGAAGAGGGAAAAAGATGCTAAGTCGAGGAGGCTAGGATGACAAGGCGAAGGAGACAAGGAGGAGGATGTGATGACGAGACGGACAACGGGAGGCAGATACAGAAAGCGGGGGAGAGTGGGTTAGCGGGGAAGGGGAAAATTTTAGGGGAACATCGGACCGAGTGACACATGTACGAGGAGCCACACAAATTAATAAGAGTAATAGATGTTAATGAAATTGATAACTTTTGAGTTTTAAATTGCGTTCCTTCTCCTTCTTATTTTTATTTTATATTTGTATTTTCATTTGTCGTCATCATATGAATATTCGACACACGTTATCATTTCAGAACAACATCCATATTTCTGGTATAATTTATTTATATCATGTTGCTATTATTTGTTGTTTAAAAAAAAAAACGTTCCCAAATTTATTAAAAAACGTTCCCAATTTTAAAAAACGTTCCCAAATTTTCCAACAGGCCGAGGTAGTAGGTAAGGAAATTTAGGGGAGGCGTAAGCTTTTACCGGTCGTCTCCGCGGCCGGCTCATTCCACCAGGGCCTTGCTTAACCGAACTCCCGAACTCCCGAACTCCCGAACTCCCGAACTCCGCCTTGTTCAGCGAGCGTTGGCCGCCCCCATCAATGGCGTTTGAACTACTCAGCATCCCCGTCTCACTTATCTCCTCGCCACGCTTCTTCCCCAAAACCCCAAGCTCAGTTCGTCGCCATGAGCTTCCCGCCCCCCGCAGGCCGCACCGCTCACTGATTTCACTGCCACCGTACGGGGCGACGCCCTCCAGGTTTCCCGTTGCAAATGCGGTCGGTCTGGGATCTCAAATGCAGGGATCACCTCCGGCGGAACAGAAACGGCGGAACGACTCGTCCGTGGTCCTAGATGTCACTGGGATGATGTGCGGGGGCTGCGTTGCTCGTGTCAAGTCGGTGCTGGCTTCTGACGAGCGAGTTGAATCGGTGGTGGTCAACCTGTTGACCGAGACGGCTGCGGTTCGTTTGAAGAGAGAAACCACTGCGGAGGCCGAATCGGCGGAGCTTGTCGGCGAAAGCCTAGCTCGGCGGCTAGGCGACTGCGGCTTCCCTGCGCAAAGGAGGGTTTCGGGGCTGGGCGTGTCGGACAATGCCAGGAAGTGGAAGGAGATTGCGGAAAAGAAAGAGGCGTTTCTGGCGAGGAGTCGGAATCGGGTTGCTTTTGCTTGGACTCTGGTGGCGCTGTGTTGCGGTTCACATGCTTCGCATGCCTTGCATTCCCTCGGGATTCATGTATCTCATGGTACCCATGCTTCTTTCTTCCTCCATGGATCTCAGAAAAATGTCAACAACGGCTAAAGAACTCGAAATGCTGACTCAATTTCCGCGTTTATGTTTTCTTCAGGGGCAATGTGGGAATTACTTCACAATCCGAATGTGAAGGTTGGTTTGGCATTAGCCGCACTGCTAGGACCTGGGCGAGGTTAGTCATCACCTTTTCTCAATGGTTTGTCAAAGTTTCCTGGATTGGCTATTGGAGGTAACGATCTCGGGGAAATCGTGTTGTAGAAATATCAATATTCGCACCCGGGCAAAGCGCGTTCATAAGGTTTCCACTAAAAAAAAACAAAAAACAAAAAAACAAAAACGAAAACAAAAAGACATAAATCCACGCCCAAATCTCGAATGTATCCAAAATTTCTTTATAATAGTCAACACAAATCTGGATTTATAAAGGTCTCTAAAACTTTCAGTGAGAAACGGTTTAAGTTTTATGGGATTTAGGATGTTCTCGTTTTCCTGCAACCGCCTCCTTTGAGGATGCTCTCGTTGTTGTCGCCTTAACAACAATTAGTAAAGGAGCGAAGCTAGCCTCCTCTGCTGGATGATGGAAAATTAATGCAGGAAGTACATTCACTTGAAAACTGCATCACAACTTCTTCATAAGGAAACAAGAGAACCACTGATCCAATGTTCTCCATCAATGGCACCAAAGGAACTGCTTCTGAATACTGCAATGAAGCATTGATTTAAAATTGAGTTTGAGATTAGGAGCAGACTTTGTTACCACACTTGATTTTTTGTTATTTTTCTTTTTAGATATGTATCTTTATCTTGAATGAAGTGATATTTGGCATCAATTGTGATGTAGCGCAGTGGGATAATCGAGCCCTTGCGTGAGGAACTCGGGTAGAACATGCACAAAGTAGAGAACTCTCTCTGAGAAATGTTAATAATCTGGCAAAATCTGGTTACAATGGACTGCTGACATCCTATTTAAAGGCCCAAACCCTAAAACAGATAAAGACTAATTTGCCCTTAAAATATCCAAAGCTGGAGGGCAAAACAATAATTAAACAAAAGAATTAAAAGACCCCCGCGTGGGGCGTGTTGTGTGCTGGCGGCTAAGGCTAAGGTGTTGCGTCAAATTGTTTGATTTGTTCATGTTACAATTGATATTTCTTTAGATGCATAGCACTTTGGTTGTCATAATAAATAAGGATTTTGTTTTTATGTGCAACCATTTACAACCAAAGTCTTTCAGCAAAAGAGTGAAAGCATAATTCAAATCACTTGAATATAGGAATTGACAAATCCCATGGACCCTCGATGAGTGACATTGCTCCATATAAACCAAGTACACATCACGAACCAAGTGAACATCTTTAGCGTTCATCAAGTATTGAAAAATTGATTTGCTCCATAACTCGTGTTCTCTATAATCAGCAGATTACGATAATTTAGATGTAGTTGTGGTGTCCCCAGTGGAGTCAAAAGGCTCATTTGGGTATTTTGTGTTGACACTTTCTCTCAGTTCCTGTCTTGATTTCTAGTTAGCGTTTAAATAGTCGATTTCTTTCATGTTATAATTGGTAATCTAGTTGGAAAGGAATGGAAGAATGGATTTCTGTTGATACTTAAAATAATAATTAACACTAAATTTTATTAAATAAATTAATAAGTAATTCTTGTGCTGGCTGCCCTCTAGAATTCTGAATATGTTGGATTATATATATATTTACTTTCTGCCTGGCTTGGGTTCTTGAGATATTTTGATCTCTTTTATTGATTGTATCACAAGTTCAATTCTTTTAAAGGTTGTGATGTATTGATCACATTTATTTGCTTTACTATAACACAAATTGAATTTTATATCAGCGCAGAGTTGGGATTCATCACAAAAATATATAATTATGGCTTGTGGAATTGCCTTTAGTTCTTACCACTACTGTTATTGCTATTTCTTTCATGCTTTCTCTAAATTAATAGTCTCATACATTTGGTGGCTCCTTTCTTGGAGTTTCAAACTTAATTCAAACTGCCATGATGATCAAGTTGAAAATAAAATACTCCTTTGGCAGATTTGCTTTTTGATGGTGTAAGAGCATTCATGAAAGGGTCACCAAATATGAATTCTCTTGTGGGCTTTGGTTCCGTTGCTTCATTTGTCATTAGTATGGTGAGGCACCTTTTAGGAAGTTTTGATCCTTTGTATTGGACTCTGGATTGCAGGGTATTTTCATTTTTGTTGTAAGACACGCCCTTGGCATTTATTGCTGTTTTTTGTGTAGGTCTCACTTAACCTTGGGCTTGATTTGGAAGCATCATTCTTTGATGAACCGGTGATGTCTTTTAACTCAACTTTTGCATTATTTCTGCCATGTCTTTGTATACCCTTTTAGAAAACTTACACTGCAAGGTTCCCATTTTTTGGTATGCTAGAAAGATGATCTTAGGACCGTATTAATTTTCAAGCAAAAAATAGAAATCCTTTCTAGTCATAAGGGATCTTAGTACATTTTTTAAGGGATCTTAGTACATAGTTGTGTATGTAGTTGTGTGAGGTATTGCCTTATATTGTTTTTCCTTCTTTCTATTTTTTCCTTTTTTTTTGTGTCATTGCTGCTTGTGATCAAAATTTTGTCTCCTTTGGTTGCAATTTGTTAATGGTGAATTGCCTTACCTCAATGTGAGGCAGAGCCATTCTTTTATAGATGAGTAAACATAATTATAAAGAGGGAAAGACCGATGTGGGACTCAGAAACACCCATTATACTTAAATGGGGTCCAACACTCCCTCTCAAGCTAGACATGCCCAGCTTGGATCGAGTCCCACAAAGAAAAAAGACGACATGAACAACGACCATCTCATACTCCCCCTCAAGCTGGGCCATGGATGCTGTGAATACCCAACTTGGAAGTGAGTGAGTAACTTGGAAGTGAGTGAGTCAAGGCGAGCTCTGGGGAGGCCTTTGGTGAAGATGTCGGCAAGCTGATCTGCCATCGGAATATGACCAAAGCTGACATGGTTCTGCTCCAGATGGTGGCGAAGAAAGTGGCAGTCCACCTCGATATGCTTTGTTCGTTCATGAAAGACGGGATTCGAGGCAATCTTTGTGGCCGCCTGATTGTCACACCACATATGAGCAGAGGTCTTTGCTGGGAAGCCGAGCTCATGGAGGAGATGACAAAGCCAGAGGATCTCAGTGGTGACGGTGGCCATGGCGCGGTATTCGACCTCTGCACTCGATCTGGAGACGACAGTCTGCTTCTTGCTGCGCCAGGAGATGAGGTTACCGGCGAAGAACACGGCGAATCCCGAAGTAGACTTGCGGGTAGCGAGGAAACCTGCATAGTTCGCATCACAAAAGACCTCAACATCTAAATGAGCATGATGTGAGTACTGAAGGCCACATGCATGATATTTCTTGATGTATTTGGCAATGCGGAGCACAACATCCCACTGAGATCTGGTTGGATGCTCCATGAACTGGCTGACTTTGCCAACGGCGCAGACAATGTCTGGTCGTGTCATGGTGAGGTAGTTGAGTTTACCCACCGGACGTCGATAGCTCTCTGGGTGAGGAAATGGTTTTGAGTCGGTATGGAGAGAGCGGTCCCCAGGCTCAAGAGGAGTGTCCACTGCAGTTGCCTGACTCAATCCTGCATCTTGTAAGATATCAAAGGCATACTTGCGTTGGCAGAGAGAGATAGTGTCTTCAGAACGGGAGAGCTCGATGCCAAGGAAGTAGGTGAGGGGACCAAGATCTTTGGTGTGAAAGTGGTGATGAAGGTGCGCCTTGAGTTGGACGATTCCTGTGGAGTCGCTCCCTGTGATGATGATATCATCAACATAGATCACCAACAAAATACAACCATTCGACGTCGTACGAAAGATGACGGTGTGATCCTTCACACTGCGAGAGAGGCCAAAGGCTGTGACGACAGTGCTAAAGCTGTCACGACCCGTCCTCAGGGCCCGTGCCGTGACTACCCCAAGCCCGCCTTCCATAGGCCAGGGGCTGGCGACTAGCACCAAAGGCTTAAATCCCGAAAAAAAAGGGAAGACATTGGTGAGTCGGTCCACGATCACCCAGATGGAGTCGTGTCCTCTGGATGTACGTGGAAGCCCTGTCACGAAATCCATAGATATCCCGTCCCACTTCCACTCTGGGACCTCTAAGGGCTGTACCAAGCCTGCTGGTACCTGGTGCTCCGCCTTCACCTGCTGGCAGGTGAGGCATCGTGAAACGAACTCTGCCACAACCTTCTTCATACCCGACCACCAGTGCTGTCATCTGAGATCCTGGTACATCTTCGCTACTCCTGGATGTATCGCCAATGGGGAAGTGTGAAACTCTCTTAGCACCTCCTTCTGTAATGCAACTGGTACCATGGTACGTCCTCTGAAAAGGATGACGTGCTCTCCTCCTACAGAAAATCCATCAGGTGCCTGTCCTGTGGATATCTGTGCACGTCGCGTCTCACAGTCAACGTCCCCGTGCTGTGCCTCCCTGACCCGCTGAAGTAGTGGAGGAGTGACTGTGAGCGACTGTAGAAAGGCTGTCCCATCTTTATCCACGAAGGATATCTGCAACGCGACTAGCTGCTTCGTCGCCTCTTTAAGTAGCTGAATACCCGATCTCCTGCTGAGAGCATCAACTACTACGTTCCCCTTCCCAGGAGTATAGACTATCTCAAAGTCATAGTCCTGGAGGAATTCGAGCCATCGCCGCTGCCTCAGGTTCAGGTCCTTCTGCGAGAAGATATACCTGAGACTCTGGTGGTCAGAGTAGACTGTAAAGCGTTTGCCCATCAGATAGTGCCGCCACATCTTCAAGGCGAAGACCACTGCTGCTAACTCCAGGTCATGGGTAGCGTAGTTCTGCTCGTGCTGCCTCAACTGTCGTGAACCATAAGCGATCACTGCTCGCTCCTGCATCATGACACACCCGAGTCCGGTCCCTGATGCATCGCAGTAAACTACGTACCCTACGCCCTCATCCGGTAGCCTCAAGATGGGTGCACTGGTCAATCTCTGTCTCAGCTCCTGGAAGCTCTGCTGGCATCTATCTGACCACACGAAGGGTTTCCCCTTCTTCGTCAAAGCTGAAAGCGGTGCTGCAACTCTGGAGAAGTCTGACACAAATCTCCGATAGTATCCAGCTAGACCTAGGAAACTTCGCACCTCAGTCACGCTCCTGGGTGGCTCCCAAGCTAGTACTGCCTCGATCTTCACAGGATCCACTGTAACTCCCGCCTCAGAGATGACGTGCCCCAAAAACTGGACCTCTCGAATCCAGAACTGACACTTCGAGAGCTTACCATAAAGCTGGTGCTCTCGGAGTGTGTCCATTACAACCCGCAAGTGGTAGGCGTGCTCCTCCTCAGTGGTCGAGTAAATCAAAATGTCATCGATGAAGACTACGACAAATCGATTGAGGTAAGGCTGGAAGATCCTGTTCATGAGACTCATGAACACTGCTGAAGCGTTGGTTACGCCGAAAGGCATAACCAAGAACTCATAGTGGCCATATCGACACCTGAAGGCCGTCTTTTGCACATCCTCGTCTCGAACTCTGAGCTGATGATAGCTTGACCTGAGGTCTATCTTCGAGAACCAACGTGCTCCCTTGAGCTGATCAAAGAGGTCGTCAATCCTCGGGAGTGGATACTTGTTTTTCACGGTCACCTGGTTCAGGCGACGGTAGTCGACACATAGTTGTAAGCTCCCGTCCGCCTTCTTGGCGAACAAAATCGGAGAAGCTCAGGGTGAAACACTGGGTCGGATGAATCCCTTGCCCTGCAAGTCCTCCAACTGCACCCGTAGCTCACGAAGCTCAACGGGAGCCATCCGATATGCTGGAGTAGATATCGGGGCTGTCCCGGGGTACAAGTCAATATAGAAGTCTACCTCTCTGCGAGGAGGTAGTCTTGGAACGTCGTCAGGAAAAACGTCCGCATACTGATCCACCACAACAGGAAAACTCGGACTCCGCACATCAACTGCTCATAGGATGAGACTAGCCAACTGATGGGTGATCGGCTTCCCTCTCCTCTGCGTGAGTTCATCCTGCGCTGCAAAGACTCCCTTCTCGCCGGTGAAGGTGAACCTGCTCCCATCGGTGCAGACACACCGCACCTTGCGCCTAATACAGTCAATCTGGGCATAGACTGTAGATAACCAGTCCATACCCAAGATGACGTCGTAAGGCCTCGACGCCGCTACAAGAAGATCCCAGCCGAAGCTCTCGCCTCCTAGAGTGAACTCACACTGCCGGCACCAGTGTGTAATCGTCGAGTCTTCTCCCGTAGGAGTCTCTAGCCGTAAGGATCGAGCCAACAGCTCCGTCAGAATCTCCGAGCTCCGAACAAGGGTAGCGGCAATGAAAGAATGACTCGCTCATGTGTCTATAAGAACTGCAGTAAGGGTGGAGTAGACACATATAGTATCTCGAATCATCTCAGGTGCGCCGTGGTCGTAAGTCTCCACTGCCTGAAGCTGAGCCTGCCTCTGTGTCCGCCAGCTCCCTGTGGTCGGGGTGGGCCTCCTGGTGGTGGTGGTGGTAGAGCCTCAAAGCGTCGCCCACTACCCGCTGCTCTGCCTCGTCTGCCTGCTCCCTACGGACCGCCACGGTCGAACCTCTGCCTCTGCCTGGGTGGTCCCTCAACCGTCTGCTGCTCCTCTGCATGGCGGGTCGGGCAGTCACGAGCCATGTGGCCCTGCCCGCCGCATGCATAGCACTGCCTGCCTCTCGTATGACTGGCTCTGCTGCGTGTGCCCCGCACCTCCGAACCAGTATCCTGAGGTCGCCCATCTGATGGCCTGGTCCGCTTGGATCTCTGCGACATCTGTCTACTACTGGCTGCAGAAGACTCCGCTACGTGTCGCTCTACGGTAGGTCTCGCTGCTGGTGTAGGCTCAGCAAGAAAGCTCTCTACAAGAAGGGCTTGCTCCAGTACTCCTGCCTGCGTCGGAATGCTGAGGGAGATCATCGAAGCTTTGATCTCATGCCTCAATCCCTGCTCGAAGGTCTGGGCCCGGAAGAATGGGTCCCGTACCATGTTCGTGGAGTAACGCGAGAGATCAGTAAATCTCGCCGAGTACTGAGCTACTGTCATGCTGTCCTGTTGCAGCTGTAGTAACTCCTGGATGCGCACCGCACAGAGGGTGGCTGGAACGAACTCCGAGCGGAAGAGACTCTTGAAGTCCGTCCATAACAGTGATGCCTCGTCGTGCACCTGGAGCATCAGGCTCCACCATCTACCTGCTGCTGCGTGCAGGAGACTCGCCGCAATGATCACCATGAGGTCAGCTGGTGTCCCTACTAATCTGAAGACTCGGACGATAGCCTCCAGCCAATCCTCGGCTGCCTGAGGGTCCCTCTCTCCGCGGAACCTGGGCGGCCTCTGACGCTGAAACTCGTGCAGTGCACTCAGGCGATGTGCACTCTCAGCTGCTGGGGCTGGGGGCATTGGTGGCTCAGCGGGTAGAGGTACCGCCGGTGCCTCCGCTGTAATGGGGCCCTGCACCGAGACCTCGTCGCTCGGTGGGCTGCCATCTCGCACAAAGCTCGGAAGCCTAGCTGGTTGCCGTCGTGGGGCCATCATGAAAAGAAACAGGTGCACCACGGTTAATATAGTATACCTGGTGAGCTGACTCAAGTAATCCCAAAGAAAACTTTTGAAACACACATGCAATCAATGTTTTCGTGCACTGAGTCGGAAATCAGAAGTCAGAGTCCTGGTGTATGGATACGTCGGCCGCCGCACCAACACTGGACTCCCTAGACTGATAACCACACTCAATACTCTAAACATTATTGCTTCACAGAGAAGAAATTATCAGAGTCCTGAGTTCTGCGGTAGAACTGACTACCTCTGATACCAATTTGTCACGACCCGTCCTCGGGGCCCGTGCCGTGACTACCCCAAGCCCGCCTTCCATAGGCCAGGGGTTGGCGACTAGCACCAAAGGCGTAAATCCCGAAAAAAAGGGAAGACATTGCCTTATAAAAGTAAGAAACACAACAGAGTACACAAGCTGAAGTAAACATTAAGTAAACTGAGTACAAAAGTAAGTGCTGAAAAGAAAATGGGTCAGAATACAAACCTAATTGAAAGTACAATACAACTGAAAAGAAAGTACAGTAGCAGTAAAGTAAAATCAGCAACCACCGAGTCGTCCCCGACTATCCCACCTGAAGGGTGGGTACAAATGGTCTCCTCAGCTCCTTGGGTCCAGTCGTCCGCTCCGTGTACGTCCCGCCTGATAGTCCACCTCCGGATACCGTTTCGCTCCTCAACCACGATCAGTGCTGTCCGTCGTCTGCAACCAACACAACGTAGTGCGTGCATAGCCCGTGCAGGGGTGAGTATACGATACTCAGTAGGGACCCTGAGACCCCTGAAGGTCTCCCGGAATCCACAAAGGATAAACTACAAAGGAAAGATACAAACACGAAGTATCAACCAACTCTACTTAGGTATATGCCCATACATATACCTAAGTCATCAATTCCAGTTCGGCTCCAACTCACGAGCCCAAGTACAACCCAGTCCACACAGGAAAGCACAACCCAAACCACACAGGAAGGCAAGTCAATCATATCGATGATATTGATTGAAAGTCAAGACTCAGCTCACACAGGCATACTATTCACGAAGAGGGGTGGAGATGATAAATGTAGCCTCTGAATCATCTCCCCTGCCGAACCCACTAGGATCCAAGTACAGAAGTCGTCGCTGCCGAACCCACGTAGGATCCTAGTACAGTAACCATCGCTGTCGAACCCACGTAGGATCCAAGTACAGTCGTCCTCGCTGCCGAACCCACGTAGGATCCAATTACAGTCGTCCTCGCTGCCGAACCCACGTAGGATCCAAGTACAGTCGTCATCGTCGTCGCAGTCGCAGCCAACTCTAGGGTTCCCGCACACAGCACGCTTGATTCCGGGAGGGTCTGCTCCATGAGCCAAGGGGTCGATACATCAACTATAACAAAGTCCAAAGTTGATGTATCACAAAGTTCCGTCTCGTCATTAGGAACTCAACGCGACAGACGGCGCACCAATCGGACGCCCGGTCTGAGAGATATTGGCTTTCCGTTCCAGGGGCCCGGTTGGTTTTTAAGCTAAAACAACCCGACCGTACTCCAGTTGCCTCCAAACCTCGAGTGGAGTAAGCCAAAAGAACCGTTTCACTAAGAGGAATTCAATGTAATTGACGACACGTCATTCGGACGTCCAGTCGTTAAGTTATAAGCGTTTCCGCTCCAAGGGCCCGGTTGGTTTCGGGTTCGAACCAACCCGGCCGTACCCAAATTTCGCCGAAACCTCGAGTGTAATATACCGAAACGACCGTCTCGATCTAAGGATCCCTACGCAACTGACGGTGCGTCGATCGGAGGTCCGTAGCCCAATATATGAGCGTTTGAACGAACCTGGTCCGAAAATAGGGGGTCTGGGCCCGGTCCGACCCGGCCCAGTACCCCCTGGGTCGACCTGACCCGGGTTCGGGTCCGGCCCGGCTGGGCGCGACCGGCCCGACCCGCGTGTCCTGCGGCTCGGCTCGGAGGCTGGTCGTGGCTCGGCGCTGGCCGAGCGGGGCGCTGCCCCCTTGTTTTCGAAACGGCCGGCCGTAATGGCCGGCCTTGATGTAACCGCGGGACCCCCTCGGGTCCCGCCTCCAGGTGGCGCCGACCGCCCCTTGGGAGTCCGCCGTGGCCTTAGGCCGCGACTCTTGTCCAACCGGTGCGACGCGACGGCGCCGTGCCCCTCCGCCGCGACCCGCTCCGGCCGCGGTCTGTTCGGCCTCACCGGCGTGGCGCGACGGCGCACCACTGCCGCGGCCCGCTCCGGCTGCGGTCCTCTTCGTCCCCGCGCGGTGCAACGACACCACGCCGTCTTCGCCTCGAACATCATCGATGATCAACAATTAAAAGAGGAGGAGGATCGGCCGTGTTTGCGCGGTCCGATCTCCTCCCGTTATGACGATAACATGCGGCCAATCTTTAAGCAACGAAGATCGATAAAATAAAACTTGAACGAAGATAACCCCTACCTCGAAGGAAGTTCGCAGTTGTCAAGCGCCGCAGATGATGGCGTCGCTGGCGAATTCCCGCGTCCTCGGTGTCTCCTCCCTTGTCGCGGAGGAAGAAGAGTATAGAGAAACCGAGCTGTCGAGTCGACGTTCTTCGTCGGAGAGTTGACGTTCTTCGTTGGAGAGTTGGCGTTCTTCATTGAAGAAGAAGTTCTTCCAAAGGAACTAGAGCTCTCTCCTCCAATTCTCAACACAACGAGCCAACCCACAAATAAAAATAAGGCTCTTATTTTATTAAAACATGCCATGCATTCAAATTACAAAATTTAAACACTTAATTCAATTAATTGATTAAGTGTGTGTTGGCATGAATTAATGAGGGAGAGAGAGAGGAAGATGATAGGTTTCACAAGTTAAGATGGGTTACAAATTTTAAGAGGGGGTTAGAGGAGTTTTAAGGAATGTGGAGGGGTGAGGCTCGTGTGGGCTCCACCTCACAAATATCCTCACATGGGTAGTTAGGGGCTTGTGGGTCCCACCCCAACTACCCCATGTAGGATATAACCACTTGGATAAAGAATAAAAATTGTTCCACAATTTTTATTCAATTCTTTATTAATCCACAAATTTTAACTTCTTCTCCCGTGAAAACGCAACCGTGGTAAATGTCCTCTTAAGCAATTACCGGCGCTGCGGTTTCATCGATGCCCTTGGATTTCAATTCCGAGCACCGGTTCAAAAGATAGAAAAACTCGCTTGTTCGTTTACTGAACGTACTCGAGCTAAACTTCGGAAACTGATTCCGGGCACACCGGGCCTCAGAATCAGGTGCTGTCAGAAACTGCGTACTCGTAAAATCTCAAAGAATTTAAGAAAAAAAATTTTCCTTGAAATTTACGGGTCTTTACAGAAGCGGCCGAACCAAGCTCGAGGAGGCTGCTTGAGGCCATAGAGGGATCGATGGAGGCGACAGACATGGGAGTCGGCGCCAGAGGCACGAAAGCCAGGGGGCTGCTGCAGGTAGACTTCTTCGTCAAGAAAGCCATGGAGAAATGCATTCTTGACATCTGTTAGGAATATAGGGGACTGCAAGGTGTGGGCAGTACTTGGGATATTGTGCTGCCAAAAATGTGAGAGAGGGAGATAACGGTAGTAAAACAGTATAAACGTTGCATTCACTATGTTTATCCAGCAGAATTTAGAAAAATACAGTAGGGAGGGAGAGGGGAAGAAGAAGAAGATAGGTGGCTCCCTAGAAGACCACTTCGAGAAGAGTATTCCGAATCCTCCCAAGGACCGGCCCGTGCAGCAGCTCTCAAGCTGAGCAAGAAGCAGAGTAACATTTATGTCTTCCTTTTTCCTCTGGCCCCCTTTGTTTAAAGGCCCACCCAGCCCCCTCTAACAAACTAACACCTTCAGGTGGTCCCCCTTCCAACTAAGAATATTCTCCTCCTCTAACAACCCAACATGTGTCCAGGTGGTCCCCCGCCCAACTGAGTATTATTCTCCTCTCTCTTCTAACAGCCCAACTGCCTACAACATAGCCAACAGTTAAAAGTCCAAACTGTCCTCCCCTCTTGCCAGCATACATTTGACAGCTCAAGTATGAACAACCCCCAACTAGTCCAAAACAATCCCCAGCCAGCCCATATTCCTAACATTCGCCCCTCCTTAAAAACCGCCTTGTCCCCAAGGTGGACCTTCAAACCATTGCTCAACCACTTTAGCACTAGGTGGGCAGCCCCCTGTAGGAAAATAAAGTCTCGGACTGTATGATCAGTGGACTGTTTTGCATTTAAATTTCCACCGCAGCTACTGGCAAATTCTTCCAAATTAACACGTTCAGCAGTACCGAGCAGCTCTAGGGATGCCTTTTCTAGAAATTTATGGGTAGCAGCCTGAACAGACTGTTTTGCTTGGCTGTGCATTGGGACAATAACTCTCGGTGGCGGCTTTGGTGGAGGCCTTAGTATCAATGCACCCTTTTCCACGATTAAGACACAACTCGGCCCTTCGCCACGATGAAGCGCCTTCTGATGCCATGATTCTTCCTCTCCGTCTTTCCGGATCCCAACAGCCCATGTACCTCCAACCTCGCTCAGCCTTCGAGCCTCACAAACAACTTTTTCCGGGCGTTTCCTTAAGACAGAAGTCTGCTGCAGCTCACTGCCCTTACTTCGTTGGCCGCTTTTTAGTATCCAATCACAAATAAACCAAACACATGGAAGGCCCGGTTCAACTAATGGAGCTTCATGCCCCCGAATATGAACTTCAAACAGTTCCTCTCGTTCCAATAACTCAGGCTGAGAACCAATATTTTTCTCTCCAGACCGAATGCTGGAAGCGTTATTCTTAAACACAGACACAGGTGAGTCTCAGTGCGCTTGTTCAAAAGCAATTCGTGGAACTTGCTGAATTATTCTCTGCCAAACGGACGTAAACTGAAGCAATCCTCCAGAAAGTAAACCGAACACCAATTTTCTAAAAAGCCAAGTTTTAAGTGAATAACACCAATTTTCTCAAGGACTTCTTTATTATGCCTTCCTGCTAAACGAAGAGCTTTGCCCATGCTATGTGTATGCGCTGCTTTTGCTACCAATGAAAACACTGCTTGGCCTCCTGCGGCAGGCAAACCAAACCAGGAAAATGTAATCTTAGTTGGGCCAAGCTGAGCCGTCCAAGGTGTACCAGTTTCATGGCTGAAATTAGTAGAAAAAATAAGTACACTAGCTGACCCAATCACCCCACTGTACTCATCAGCCAGCCGCGGGCTGAAGTCAAACACTCCCTTTCCTTTAGTACTTTCTAGGCTTGTATGGGAATCCAGATAATCTGCAGAACCCCCTAGTGAATTCAGTTGAGTGTGCTTTACAACACATGGAGCCACCACTTCCAAGTCTTCAAAATTGGTTATTACAAACAGCTTATTAGGAAAAAGGTGAGACCCCTCACTCTCCAGTCTCCATAAAATAATCTCTTCCACAGGAAATTTCTTGGCTAGGATGAATGGAAATTCATGATTCAGCTGGTCAAATTGAAATACTCGTTGGAGATCTTGTTCACCTAGATTCTGGTCTTGCTCAAAGAGTAAAACAGGTGGTGCAAGAGGGAAAAAACAAACATCTGAAAATTGCTCATAAGAACATTGTTGTGACTCCATCAAATCCTGTTGTATGTCCCAAATGTTTGTCAGTTGAAAACCCACCAAAATTCCACATCCTTTATTCTGCAGGTGCTGAAATAGCTTATCAGAATTTAGCCATTCAACTCTAGCTCGAGCAAGACTATAGCTCATGTTGCCATTTTGTTTTTCCAATCAATGGCTATAGGAACCTTTGCCCCCTCCATTTCAACAGTTCTTGGGACTTGATGAAGCTGTTTTCGGTGCGGTGGTTCTCGATTCTCCTTATCCTCTTTACGGGCTGAAACACTTTGCCCACAATCAACTTGAACATCAGTAATAGTAGGTCCTAACTCTCTACCAGATTCAACAATATTTACCATAGCATTTAAAGGATTGTTTTCTTCCAAATCCATAGGTTCTTCTCCAACATCGACGAGACACACGTCTGCATTGGTCGTTTTGACCGCTGCCATGCTCCGTTTGGAAAGAACACATGAACTCTTTTCTTCTGAAACTAGAGGTTCTGTTAAAACAAGAACATACAGCTCCTCCTTAGTACACCTTTCCTGTTTATCCACATGAGAACTCAGAACTGGAATTACCTGTTTAGGTCGTTCCTGAAAGGATTCAAGTTGCTCCTTTGCAAAGTCGCTACCAAAGGTACTTGGTGCGGCTTTGTCACCCCCCTTTCCATAACCTGAGCAATGAGACTCTTGCATATCCAGGTCTCGACCTCTGTAGCAAATTCTGAATCCATCCTAAACTGTAGAAAAGCATACACAACTCTCGGCGTCCACTCTTCAACCGTTCAAACTAGCAGCCAAAGATCAAAACACAACTATCAAGTTTCACATGCAACAACAACCACTCCACGCCACTCCAACTATAATCGTCCACACTGTGTTAACGCCTCACAGCTAGACTGCTCACAAAAAGTTGGAAGAAAGAAAAAAATCTTCCACAACAGAATTTGTGTCTCGTTCCCAGGTGTCCGAGCCTCCCTTCAACGATCGCGGTTCTCCAGCAGCGATCGGTTCCCGGTTATCCAGCGGCGATCGGTTCCTCAGCAGTAGCGATCGTCAGCCGGCAGTGACCCTCTTTTTTTTTTATTCTGCGATCGTCTCTCCCGCACGTGCTCCAGCAGTTGCACAGTAGAAAGCAGGTAGAGGAAAGAGAAAAACACACAGCAACTTGATTGTACCTGTAGAGGAGTTCGTTCGACTCAGCTCAACATACGCGACCCCTCTCTTCGCCAGCGTCAGCTGTCCCCAGTGATGTTCGACTCACTGTTGCGAACGATTTTCTCTAGCGGCGGAGGTGTTTCTCCAGCAGGCGAAAGTTGATCCCCAACAACGATCTCTCTCTCACGCGATTTCCCCAGCGGAGTCGCCAAAATGTTATGTAGAAAAACGAGAGAGGGAGAGAACGAGAAGTGAAACAGAATTATATTGCTAAAATCCACAGTATATATGGAGCAGAAATACAGCAGGATGGGAGAGAAGAATATAGGAGTGGAGGAAGGAAAAAATAGGAGAGAAGAGTGAGGAACCTGTGGAAGACCACTCCACTGATTCCTTACTGGAACGTCCCAACGCACCAGCCCACACAGCAGCCTGCTGCGGAAAACTCCCAGATATCAGTTCGTCCCTTATCCCAACCCCCTACTGCCACTTTAATACCCCTCCAGCCCACTATGGCAATGTAATTACAAAATACAATATTGCCCTCTAACCAACTAACAAACTCTAACAGCCTATTTACAGCTGTCACCAGCCCTTAACCCACCAACAAACAACCCAGCCAATAACAGCTGCCAACAGCTGGCAGCACAATATCCCAAGTACTGCCCACACCTGGCAGTCCCCTATATTCCTAACAACATCCAGTTGATGAAACGGCCAATGATGATGAGCAGCCAGAGATATGGATAAGCGGATCTTGGCGACTGGAGAGAAGGTCTCAAAGTAATCGATGCCATATGTCTGAGCAAATCCCTTCGCCACAAGCCGGGCTTTGAGGCGACAAAGAGAGCCATCGGGATTGAGACGGATCGTATAAATCCATTTGCAGTCGCCCACCTGTTTGCTCGCAGAGAGGGGAACCAGATCCCATGTATGGTTGTCATCCAGAGCTTGCAGTTCATCCCGCATAGCCTGTAGCCATCTCGGGTGTGATTTGGCGTCGCCAACCGTGCGGGGAAGAGAGATCGCCTCCAGTGCTGACAAACCTGTGTATGAAGATGTAAAGAGCGGAGTAGTCTGACATGAGCGAGTACCTTTCCAGAGTGCAATCGACAAGTCCTCGGGTGCTGTGACAGGAGCATCAGACGACGGAGGAACAATGTTGTCCTCGGCCGGGACGGGGGGTACAGTCGATGGACGACGAGAGTAGACCGTCCCAAAGCGATGACCAGGAGGGGGAGACACCAGAGGAGGGTGAAAAATGAGAGGGAGGCACTCATCGATGGTAGTGTCTGGATGAGGAGAAAGTGGAGTGAAAGAAGAGTTCTCGACAAACGAGACATCGACAGAGTTGATATAGCGGCGTAAGTCTGGAGAGAAGCACCGGTAGCCACGCTGAGTGCGGGAATATCCGAGAAAAATACACTGGAGGGATTTGGGAGGAAGTTTAGAGAGATTGGGGCGAGTGTCCCGGATATAGCAGAGACATCCGAAGACGCGGAGTGGAAGGGAGTGAGGAGGAAGAGAGGGGAACAGAGTATGAAAAAGAGTCTCCCCCTGAAGGATGGAGGAAGGAAGTCCATTGAGGAGGTAAGTAGCAGTGAGGATGACATCCTCCCAGAAGAGAAGAGGTACCTTGCGGTGGAAGAGGAGGGCACGAGCCGTTTCCAGAATATGCCGGTGTTTGCGCTCGGCCACTCCATTTTGCTGAGGGGTATCAGGACAGGAGGTCTGATGGATGATGCCATGTGCCTGCATAAACTGCTGAAAGGGGGTGGACAAGTATTCCCGCCCATTGTCGAAGCAGAGACATTTTACAGAGATAGAAAACTGTGTTCGGATCTCATGGTAAAAGGTCTGAAAGGTGGAGAAAACTTCTGTCCGATCTCGAAGTAGGTAAAGCCACGTCATACGGGAAAAATCATCAATGAATGAGATATAATATTTATACCCTGATTGACTCGAGGTGGCACAGGGACCCCATACATCGGAATGAATCAAATCAAAGGGTTTGGCGGCCCGTGTGTCAAGTCGAGGTAAATATGAAGTGCGATGGTGTTTCGCAAAGGTACAAGACTCACAATGAAAAGATAAATGTGGACTAATATCTGGATAGAGTTGATGAAGAGCGGAGGCGGAGGGGTGACCCAACCGAGAATGGAGGTCCAAAGCACGAGCAGAGACAGACGTGCAGGCGACGGATGTTGGGGCATCGAACATGTACACCCCATCTCGAAGCTGACCTCTACCAAGTTCCCGGTTCGTCGTTCGCTCCTGAAACATAACAGAAGACGAGGTAAAGATAGCAATACAATTGAAATCTCTGGTCAGCTTACTAATGGAGAGCAGGTTAAATGGACTGCATGGAACATGAGCCACCGAGGATAGGTGAAGGGAGGAGGTGATGGAGCATGTACCAAAACCGTCAATGGGGAGAGTGGAACCATCAACAACAGTGATGGCTGAGGAACCAGTATAGGCGCTGTAGGTGGAGAGCATACTTGCATCACCGGTAAGATGGTCGGACGCACCTGAGTCAAACATCCAGGTAGGGGAGCGATGACTGACACATGCAGTGGGACACCTTGAGTGGGCAAGAGATGCTGATGAAGAGCCCGAGAGGGAGGTGGTCCGATGATCGTGAATCAACTGGAGCTCTGCCATGGAGAGATCCAAAGATGAAGGAAGAGCAGCAGCAGGCAGGGATGCATTGTGGATCGCAGTCTGACCCTGTCGTGGGTGCGGAGCGGGACGACCATGAAAGACCCAACAACGGTCAATCAGGTGGTCGAACTTGCCACAATGCTGACAGAGTGGGCGAGGGCGGCTGTCTCTACGGCCGCGTCCACGAGTGCCGGTAGGGCGACCACCACCACGACCCAGGAGAGTAGTGTGATCAAGGCTAGGGATGGGTGGGGCAAAGGCCCGATGAGCCTTCCCAAGGCGATGATAGACCTGCGGAATCTCTAGAGACGAGGGGATGACTAGCATTTCTGTAGCCGTCGTCGCATATTCCGGGTCGAGACCATGGTGGAGGCTAAAAAGACAGAGCTGGTCCCGCTGGGCTAATGCTTCCGCAGGTGTTTGTGGAATGGGCCAAACCTCAAGAAGTTCGTCTTGCAGAGCCTTCCATTCCATGAAGTATGTGGGAAATGGACGAGCTTGCTGACGAAGGAGGGACAACCGCTGAAAAAGATCAGATACCTGAGCCAAATTATTGGTCTCGGAGTACATGAGAGTCAAGGAATCCCATAGTTCCTTGACTGTGTTGGCTGTCCGGGTGACGTCTTTGACAGAGCGTTCCATTGAATTGACCAGCAAAACAAAGATTTTACTGTCTGCAAGCTTCCACAGACGATATTTTGGATCAGAAGGTAGAGGTGGTGGATCCTCAAGATGGGAATCGAGGTCCATGACGGTGAGAGACATGAGCACGGTCTTCCGCCAGATGGAGAAATTTGTGGAGTCGAGTCGCTCATCGACCAAGCGGGTGGAGGCGGTAATAAGAGGAGGCAAGACCGAGGCGGCCATCGACGGTAGGTCTGCGGAAGGTGCGGTTGAACTCGCCATTCAGGGCTTGGACAGACGCCCGGAGAGCGGGTGCCGGCAGAATGGGAGATCTCGGAAGAGGCCGGGAGACCGCTAGAAGGGCGCCGACTGGCGCGGGGTTTCCGGGAGCCGAGGCCGGCCGAACGTGCTGGGAAGGCGGGGTCCGTTGCGTTGGGAAGCGGTGCAGGGAGCTGTTCGGGATGAAGCTGCCGGGGAAGGGAGGTTGCCGGCGCAGGGAGCCGTCCGGGATGGAGCCGCCGAGGAGGGCGGGGCCGGCGCTGAGAGGCGTCCGGGACAGAGCCGCCGGGGAGGGCGGGGCCGGCGCTGGGAGGCGTCCGGGACAGAGCCGTCGGGGAGGGCGGGGCCGGTGCTCGAGGAAGCGGCGCCGGTACGAGGGTGGGCCGCCGGGGGATCTGCGGGAGGTGCTGCGCGCACAGGAGGACCGCCTGGGGAGGGCAGTTCGTGCGGAGCGGGAGAGGCGGAGCCGACCGAAACGTCCGCTTGGAGAAGCGGGAGCTGTTGCGCGCAGTTGCGGGAGCCGGAAAGACCGCCGGGGAAGGCGGGAGCCGTTGAGGAGGCAGGCGCAGCGGGAGCCGGGAGGTAGGCCGTGATCGGGGGTCGTGAGGCTGGGAGGAGCGCCGACGGGATGCAAGCAGCGCTGGAGGGACGCCGGGAGGGTCGCGCTCGGGAGGAGCCGCGCCGGGAGGGAAGACGCACCGGGGGGAAGCCGTGACGGGGAGGGCTTGTGCGCAGGAGGAGCGCGCGCCGGGAGGGAAGGCGCACCGGGGAGCTGCACCAGGCAGGAGGCGCCGGGGAAGGAGGGTGCAAATATGCACCAGGGAGGTGGGGCCGGACTTAGCCGGGAAAAAACGCAAAGAAAAAACGGGGCTAGGTTAAGATGTAACCTCCTCTGATACCATGTTAATGGTGAATTGCCTTACCTCAATGTGTGGCAGAGCCATTCTTTTATAGATGAGTAAACATAATTACAAAGAGGGAAAGACCGATGTTGGACTCGGAAACACCCATTATACTTAAATGGGGTCCAACACAATTCATATCGTTATATTTTACTACTTGGGATGTTATGTGAAGTTTGAGTGTCTGAAGCATTGTGTACTCAGTCGGCTCAAAACCTGTTGCATGGCATTTGGGTTTCAGGTTGCTGTCTGACAGCATTTACTGAAAAATGTTGCAACACTTATCACTTATGATAAGCAGTTTGAAAAAACAAGCGGTGTGTGTTCTGTTTCTGGAAAACTGCTTAAACTTAAATCCCTGAAGAAAACCCCTTATATAGTAGGTGGTGAAAAAGCACATTTTCAATAAGCAATATGGAAGCAATTATACAGAAGCACTTATCATTAGTGATAAGCGCCATAAACAGTTTTCAGTAAATGCTGTCAAACAGTGGCTTGGTCTGATACATGCATTGCATCCTACAGTATGTCCAGGATTCTTTTGTTTAGAGGACAAGTCATCGGGCCTTTTCTCGCCTTTTTGTTTTCAGTGTTTTTATCTCTCTTCACCCATTGTTTCTGTATTATTCATTTTATTATTCATCAGTGATCTCCCTGATTGTATGTGATGGTTCATATTGTTCTGCTTTCCTATAATATCATTTATCCATAAGTTTTATGCTTCAAATTTTTAGGAAGATCTAGGCTAGTAAAAAAAACTTGTTTTTATCAATTTTGGAACTAGCAAAGTGACTAATGTCTCATGCAGAACTACATAGTGTGCAGGTTATGCTTCTTGGTTTTGTGCTTCTTGGCCGTTCTTTGGAAGAAAAGGCCAGGATCAGAGCATCTAGTGACATGAATGAACTTTTAGTAAGTTCATGCTCCAGATTTATATTCTTAATGGATAAGCATGATGCCGACGAATCGTTTTTCTGCGGAAATATGTGTCTTCAGACATTATTTTTACCTTTTATTACCCATGCCTTCATCAAATGAAAACTCATTATTGAAATGAACCTGAACTTTGATCATTTTAAGGTTTTGTTTGATTTAACTTTAGGTAAACACTGTGTGCCTTTAACATTTTTCCCCCTGGAATACGTGGAGAACAGCTTCAGCCCCCAGAATAGGTGGAGAACAGCTGCAGTATATGGCACAAGTTTGGTGATTTTTCTGATGCTTGATGGAAAAATTATAGGCATAATATAATTTGAATTGTTGTCCAGGACACGTTTAGAAGCGATTTTGTTATAATTTTTAATAGTAATCACTATATGGGTCTATTCAAAATTTAGTGCAATGGACATTTACCTCTATTGAAATTGGATACCGGATTCCACGCCTCTCAGCCAAGGTCGAAGTGCTTTATTTATTGATGTGGAAATCATTCTAATAATATTTTAATAATAATACTAATAACAGTAAAAATAATAACAGCTCGTTACATAAAAACTTCACTTGAGGTTCAGAACCCTCTTTGCGAAGACATCAGGTAAGCGAAACACCGGAGCAGTTACCAGACTCTTTTTCAAAAATTCAAACGCAGAAGCAACAGCGGAATCCCAGTGAAAATTATTTTTTTTGGTAAGGCCCCCCCGTAAGCGGTTTGGCCAATTTTCCATAATCCTCAACAAACTTACGGTAATAGCCTGAGAGTCCCAAAAAACCATGCACCTCTTTAACATTACGAGGAACTGGCCAATTCAAGACGCTGGAATTTTTTTGAGGATCCATAGAAACACCATCAGGAGTAATACGGTGGCCGAGGTACTCAACTTCCGATCCACCAAAAAAACATTTCTTCTGATTTACATGAAACTGATTAAGCTGCAGAATAGTAAGCACCTACTTTATATGATCCAAGTGATCCAACCAACTCGAACTATATACTAGTATATCATAAAAAAAAACTAAAACAAACTTCTGTAGGAGTGGTTTAAACAAAAGATTCACAGTGTTCTGAAAAGTAACAAAGACATTCATAAGGCCAAAGGGCATGACCAAAACTCTTCGTGGACTCGGACTTGGTGGAAGCCAGATTTGAGGTCCAATTTAGAAAAGAATCGGGCCCCAAATAATTCATCCAACAATTCATTAATAATGGGTATAGGAAATCTGTTCGGGATAGTCTGCCTGTTTAAAGCTCGGTAATCGACGCACATCCGCCAACCACCTTCTTTTTTACGGACCAAGATAATGGGGCTAGAATATGGGCTGGTGCTGTTATAAATAACCCCCTGCTGAAGCAAATCGGCCACCTGACTTTCCACTTCGTCTTTCATTAAAAAAACAATTTTGTAAGGTCGAACATTAACTGGCGACACTGGTTCACGAAGTCTGATGGCATGATCTGTGGAACACCTAGGCGATAGTCCCCTGGGCTGGTCAAAGACCCGAGGGTACTGCTCTAACAAAACATGTAAAGCAGAATCAAACTCCAGAGGAACTGGAAGAGCCTGCTCAGTTTTATGAATTCCAGGATGCCACTTGGCGCCTAAAACAAAGAAATTATGATCAGTCAAAAGGGTTTGCAAAGCCAAAGGAGGATCCTGACTGGGGTGTAACCCCCGCAAGGTTATCGGCTGTCCACGAAAAACAAAACTCATAGTGAAGTTCTTCCAATGAGAAGTAACATAGCCCAAAGTTTCCAACCAAGCCATACCCAAAACTAGATCCAGACCAATAGTTTTAAAAAGATAAGCATCCATGTCAATAGCTAAACTTCCCAAAAGTACTGGTAAGGACCTGCACATCCCACTAGAAGAAATCAACTGACCATCTCCTAAACGAACTCCAAAGGGTTTTGTTGGTGATACTGGAACAACCAAAATTTTAAGTAATTTTGTTGAAACAAAATTATGATTTGCGCCACTGTTCGCAATCACCAAAATTGGTACACCAAAAATAGATCCTTCAAGAATTATTGATTTAGTTCCCCAAACTCCCTGCTCGGATAAAAATCCCAAGCATAAGGCTTGACAACACATCTCCCAATTTGCTTCTCTTTCCGGAACTTCTGAAGGTTTTGAAATTGGCAAGTTGACCTCCTCACCTTGAGGTTGAACACACTCCCAAACCATAAGTCAAAATCCCTTGTCCGGACATTTATGAGCTGGACAATACTTAGCACCACAAGAATAACACAACCCTTTAGCTTTTCTTTCTTCAAATTCAGTACGAGAAATGCTGCGAGCACCCTTTCATTTTGGAATTCTTCCTTACGTTATACAAAATGCCCCCTATCCAAGTTCACCGGAACTTGGTTGAACTTCACATTTCCACTGCCACCAGAACGTCCATAAGACAAAGGTAGCGGTGTCCGATGAGGTGCTTGTGCAGGCAATATCCCTTTAACTAGTACTCAAGAAATCATCTTCACTTCCCAAAGCTTTTCATAAAACATATCATCTTCACTTCCTAAAGTTTTTCATAAAGCATATCATAAGCAATCTTAAGGGCAAATAATAATCATTAGGGTTTCTTGTAAAACTTGGGTGCTCATGAAAACATTTTCTTGGAAAACATACTTTTTACCCTTAAAAGGGGCATAAACTTTCCTTTAAACATAAACTCATTAGGCCGCCTTATGAAATCAAAATACTTCCATGAAAACTCATTTGCAAGTATAGAAAAGTCATGTAGGTACCTTGGGACATCATCTTCATATCACTCTTACAAACACTCTTACAAATGGAACAACCTATTAGTTAATTCCCACATATATTTCCCAGAGAACAAAATTATTACCCAATGCATTAGAGAGCTATATCGGGCTCACCCGTCATCATGAATAATGTCCAAGGATCACAACATACATAAAACACATAGAAGCTTGCAATTCCATCATAAAATCTCATAAAATATTTTGTTTAATTCATACGCAGAAACACTTACGAACTTCACGTAAAAATAAGGATAAAAATCCATTTTCTTTGAAAACTCTTTAAATGAAAATTTCCTAGAAGTATAGGAAATAGAGCATTCATTGAAAAACTAAACTTGTAGAGGAAGCTTCTTAAAGAATAGCAATTATGACGAAGGAAAATTCTGCTCGTGCCTTATACATTTAAAAAACGACATCTTTCATACTTTTGTAAAAATAAAGAATAACCCTTTTGGAAAACTTTTAAAAGTCTTGTTTTGAATCCTTCATAAAGAAAGTCAAACATGGTTTAAAATGACTTTGAACATACATTTCAGTATACCTGAAACATTTTAAAGAACATAGATATGAAGGAAAAAACGAAGAAAAACTTTAAAACTTTGAAAATAAGATTTTAAAGAAAAATCCCTTACCTCGAGTCCAACTTGCCACATACGTACTTTAATTCTTGTGTAATAAACTTATATTAATTATTTATTTGCTTAAGAACCTTTTTCAGGTGCATCCCCTTATTATTATCCCTTTTATTTTATTTATTATCATGTCTTATATAATTACTAAACCTGTTAAGTTCACGTCGGACGTTTTGAGGATGTTCAGTTTGTAATCTCAAAACAATTTCAATTGGTTAACCATGGTCAAATGGGTCATTGTTCCATCATCACCAAAATATTAATCATGACATAATTATCATGTATAAATTAAATACAATTTTAGAATCAATCATGAAAGGCAGACATGAAAAATGAATCACATCATTTCGTGGAGATGGTAGTTCACACATACTCATGAGTGACGTTATCATTTTCCAATGAACGGAAGAGTAAGAGGTAAGTAATATCTTATCTTTCCAGAATCATAATTATGTCATGAATACCATATATATTCATTAAATCTATCATAATAACCAACCTCGTGAGATGGTGATGACAAATAATACACATTATTTCGTGAAGGTGATAGTCCACACGTACGTATGGGCGATGTTTTTATTTCCCATAGGAGGAAAAAAGAGATGAAAAAGGTTGTATCATAATCATAATAACATTTCAGTATATAGAAGATACTGATGTTTTTATTTCAGCATTGTTAAACATGAAGATTTGAAGGAGCTAGACGAATAAATAAACATGAAACATTCAGTTAAGAATTATACCTCTTTTTTGAAAAACCTCCCTCGGTTTACACCTTAAGCCTTCATAGGTTGGTCTTTTGATGAGACCAGAACTTCTAGGACGTGGGGAGGGATGTTGAGAAGGTATTTGAACAGAACTTTGTCGAGCTAAATGGTTCAAAGAATGTGAGTAAGAGAGGAAAAGAGATGCCCTTTTATAAATGAGGAGAGTGACTCTTGTAATTTTTCAATGTTTTAAAATAATAGTCTTTGTAGAATGATAAAATGAAGAGAGACCCAAACCCCCAAAGTACTCTCTAAATGAGGTCTTGAGGTTCTTTTATAATGAATACTAAAGACCACACCGGACCACAAATTCGATGTGGGATGCAGACTCCAACACTCCCCCTCAAGCTAAGTGTACCTAGCTTGGACACATAAAGAAAATAGACCAAAGCAATGACAATACAAAGCAAACAAGAAACGCTGCAAACACTCCTTTTCAAGCTGGACATACCCAACTTGATTACAAAACAAGATGAAATAAAAAGAAATAAGCGACGATCGTAGCTCCTCCTCAAGAGCGCACCTCCCCATTAGGATGATGGATGAATGAAGATGTCGTGGGCGCAACAGATGAACCACACAGACCAGGCCGGTTGACGGAGCGCCAGAAAATCCGCACTAGCGGGGCCGTTCAATGATACGCCGGGAAAGCCACACCAGCACCGGGAAAGCCGCACTTGCGGGGCCGGTGACGGGAGGCGGGGATTCCGCAGAATCGTTGCGGGATCTGGCGGCGCCAAATGGCCCAAATTCAAGGCGGTCGAGGTGTTGCGCCACGGTGGAGGAAGCGCGAGTGCTGGTGCACCACTGCGGTGCACAGGAGGCCGTCGCAGGGAGGCGCGCCAGCAGAAGGCCGTCGCAGGGGGGAAGAAGGCCGACCTTCTGGAATTGTTGCAGAGAGAGCCGCGACGGGAGGGAAGGTGCTGGGTCGCCGGGCGAGGTTGGATTCAGATCGAGTCGCGCGCAACAAGGGTTCCGCCAGGAACCGTCGCGCCCAGGAGCAGGGGAGCCGTGGAGGCGGAGGACTCACAGAGGGACGTTTACGGGGCCGTCAAGGGTCGTCGGGAAAGAACCACGGAGGGAAGAACTTCCGCAGGAGGAGTGGGCCGTCGTGTGCGGGAAGGTGGGAGTCGTCACCGTCGCGCGCAGAGGAGAAAGTGGGGAGGGGCCGGCTGTCGCGAAAGAGGGATGGCGCGAGAGGGCCGCGTGGGGGAGAACCTGCAGCGGGCGGGATGCGGAGTCACGCAGGAGGACGGGGCCTTCGCGCGCAGTGGGGAGGGGCGCCGAGGAAGTAGCTGCCGGCAGAGGGAGAGCCGTCGGAGATGGGGCCGTCGCGCGCAGTGGGAAGGGGCACCGAGGAAGCAGGCGCCGATAGGGGGGAGATCCGTCGGAGATGGGGCCGTCACGCGCAGCGGGAAGGGGCGCTGAGGAAGCAGGCGCCGACAGGGGGGAGATTCGCCGGAGATGGGGCCGTCGCGCGCAGCGGGAAGGGGCGCCGAGGAAGCAGCTGCCGGCAGGGGGAGATCCGTCAGAGATGGGGCTGTCACGCGCAGCGGGAAGGGGCGCCGAGGAAGCAGGCGCCGGCAGGGGGGAGATCCACCGGAGATGGAGCCGTCGCGCGCAGCGGGAAGGGGCGCCGAGGAAGTAGGCGCCGACAGGGGGGAGATCCGCCGGAGATGGGGCCGTCGCGCGCAGCGGGAAGGGGCGCCGACAGGGGGGAGATCCGCCGGAGATGGGGCCGTCGCGCGCAGCGGGAAGGGGCGCCAAGGAAGCAGGCGCCGACAGGGGGGAGATCCGCCGGAGATGGGGCCGTCGCGCGCAGCGGGAAGGGGCGCCGAGGAAGCAGCTGCTGGCAGGGGGGAGATCCGCCGGAGATGGGGCCGTCGCGCGCCGCAGGAAGGGGTGCCGAGGAAGTAGGCGCCGACAGGGGGGAGATCCACCGCCTGGGAAAAGAGCCCGGAGGGGTGGCGACAGAAAATAAACCTTGCCCTACATGGGGGGCCGCCGCCCCCCATGGGGGATAAATAATGAGAAACCCTAGACGGGGGAAAATAAAATGGGAGGGAGGGCTCGGGATTAGGTTCCCTCTAATACCATGTAGAATGATAAAATGAGGAGAGACCCAAACCCCCAAAGTACTCTCTAAATGAGGTCTTGAGGTTCTTTTATAATGAATATTAAAGACCACACTGGACCACAAGTTCGATGTGGGATGCAGACTCCAACAGTCTTATTCATAGGCAAGTGACCCTAAATCTATCACTTTTCGAAGCTAAGATGATAAGGGTCAAAATTTTCTCATCCAATAAGATTTAAGATGAGATTTTGTGACCTTATCACCTAGTTTTACCACGGTGACAACTTTTTATCATGGTTACTATTCATTAGGATAAAAAATGAAATTGACCTCATTACTAAATTTTAAGCTCATGATTCCAAATATGAAATCAAATTTTCAAGCTTCAATTTGTAGAACTGACAGAAATTTTAATATAAGCGCACAAAACACAATGAAAACAGTTTTTTTTTCGTAAAATACGTTTTTAAATCTAAAAATCAATTTATATCAAAATCAAGTATAATGTTTATTCCCATGACATTGATTGGATTATGTTTAGTCAAATGAGACTAATGTTACTTTAAAACCAATCCAAAATAGAATGAGACTTTTTAAATACTTGAAATTAAATGATAGTTTTTATAAAAATTGGTATTTTTCAGCATTCATCCAAAAAACAATCTTTTCGAAAAATCTTCCTAAAATTCACCCTAATATATATTTGATATACTGATATCAAAAATTAAACCCATTTTATCTAATCTAGTTTCCAAAATTTTGAAATTTATCTTTTAAATAAAACCATATAATACATGGAAAACACTTTAGTTAGAATAAAACTATTTGTTTTTCAGTTTGAAAAATCGTATAAAATTATTACAAAGAATGTGAATCCATAAAATCTATTCATGGATATTAACAAGACATGGAATTGATTTATTATTAACACACAGAGATGACAAGTTATTTTGGGGTTGATTGAGGGGAAGAGGGATATGAATCTGTTATGAGGGTTAGAGAGGGGGTCATTTGGTATTTACTGTGATTCTGGGAATCTAAAGCATGGTTGCTGGCCCGGGTGGTGGTCTCTCATTGGAATTGAAGTGTTCCTTTGTACTCAATGTAACTGTAATTCATCACCGCAGAATAAAACACCTCTCTTTATTATATCTTCTTCTTCAAACTCACATTTCTATTACAATTATGTAATAGGTACTGGTTTTGTTTTTGTTTGTCATGTTGGAGTAAAAGGAAAACAAAACAACCAAACTAACAAGGTGATGCTGCCCTTGCACACTGAAATTACAGTCACATCTGTGCAAACCACCTCAAAAAAGAAGTGACTGTTGAGAAGTCTCATGAGTTCTCAGGTTGAGATTGATAACACTTTCTGAAAACTGCTTATAACATTTATCATTTATGATAATCAGTATGAAAAAATTAGTGGTGTTTGTTTTGTTTCTAGAAAAATCTTTACACTTAAATTCCTGAAGAAAACCACTCTTAAAAGCAATTTTCAATAAACAAGCTATATACACTTATACAAAAGCACTTATCATATGTGTTGCGGTAAAATCCCACACCTCATAAAGAGGTAGGATTCCTTATTTATATATGAAATAAAGGTGAGAACATAAATACAAGTCAACCTATTTAAATGGTCAAACTTTGACTGTTGACTCTTTTTATAAATGTCTAAATATTCTAACACTCCCCCTCAAGCTGGGACATATATATTTATCATGCCCAGCTTGTTACACAAAAATTGAACGCGCGTTCTATGAACCCCTTTTGTAAGAATATCTGCAAGTTGATCTGAGGTGCGGACGTGACCGAAGGTGATCCTTCTCATAATTCTCTCAAACGAAGTGACAATCAACTTCGATATGCTTTGTTCGCTCATGGAAGACCCGATTTGTGACAATCTTGATTGTAGCTTGATCGTCACACCATATATGTACCGATTTCTTGATAGTATACCCGATCTCCTATAGTATCTGTTGTGCTCAAATAATCTCTGCAGCCACATGTGCCATATTACGATATTCCAACTTTGCACTTGATCAGGAGATAACTGTCCGCGTCTTACTTCGCCATGAGATCAAATTACCTCTAATGAATACTGCAAAACCAGACGTTGACCTCCTAGAAGAAAGACATCCTACATAATCTGCATAACAAAGCGCTTCAATTTCTATATGTCCATGATCAGAATATATAAGACCTATGCTCGATTCCTTTTCCACATATCTAACAATGTGAAGAATAGCCTCCCACTGCGTTTTTTTTTGTTGGGGATTCCATGAACCGACTTGCCTTGCTAACCACACAAACAATGTTAAGTAGAGTCGTTGTCAAGTAGCTAAGCTTTCCAACAAGTCGTCTATATCTAGTGGGTGAAGGGAAGACTTTACTATCAGTGTGAAATGATTTCTCTCTAGATTGCAAAGGCGAGTCAACTGAGTCAGCTCGAGTCACGACAGTCTCGTATAGTAGATCAAGAACATACTTTCTCTGAGATAGAGAAATTCCCTATCACATCTGCAGACCTCAATCCCTAAGAAATATCGTAGTGGACCCAAATCCTTTGTGTGAAAATTTTGATGAAGAAAAGATTTGAGTCAATCAATGCCAACACCATCACTGCCAGTAATAACAATACCATCCACATAGACCGCCACAAAAATGCTTCCTGTTATAGATTGATGATAAAAAAAGAAGAATCCTTTATACTTTGACACATGTCAAAGCTAAGCATAATGGTGCAAAAACGACTGAACCAAGCACGAAATGATTACTTGAGTCCATACAATAATCGACAGAGACGACAAACCTTGGAGGACTCTTCATGAGCAGCAAACCCTAGTGGTTGCTCTATATAAAATTCTTCATCACGAAAATCATAAAGAAAAACATTTTTAACATCCATCTGATGGAGAAACAAGTGATAGGTTGATAAGAGAGATAAGTAAACGAGCCGATGTCATCTTTGCCATCGGAGAAAAGATGTCAAAGTAATCAATTCCATAGGTCTGCGCATAACATTTGGTAACAAGGCGAGCCTTGAGACTATTAAGAGAGCCATCGACTTTGACGCGCACTGTATAGATTCATTTGCAATCGACTATCTGCTTACTCAAAGGGAGAGGGACAAGATTTCAAGTATGATTATTGTCCAGAGTCTGAAGCTCATCCCGCATAGCCCGTAACCAATTGGGATGAGATTTGGTCTCGACAACAGTGTGCGGAGTTAAGCGAGCAGCCAATGTCTCAATAACTTGTGAGGTAGTTGTAGATAATCACTGATAAGACTGACATGAGTATGAACCTTTGTGAAGTGAAATAGGCAACTCCGATGATGGAGGATCAGGAGTAGGTGAGTCGTCAGGTGTGGTAGTAGCATTAGGCGCCAGAGTGGCAGGTGTGCTCGGTTGGCGAGTATAAACCTGACCAAATTGCGATCCAACAACATCACTAGGAAGAGATGGTGGTGTATCGATAGAATATGGTAAAATAACTTCAGCATCAGGAACAACAGATGATGCTGGGAAATCAGGAACAGAAAAACTGAGGATTCGACAAATGAAACATCAACCGAGACAACGTAACGATGCAAATCTAGAGAGATACAATGATATCCACACCGAGTTCGGGAATAGTCAAGAAAGATGCATTTGAGAGCGCGCATATCAAACTTGGCAATCGACGAGTGAATATCACGAACATAACACACACAACCAAAAATGCGTAGGGGCAGAGAATGATGTGATGTTATTGGAAACAAAGAATGAATGTCTCCCTCTCAAGAATAAATGATGGAAGTCTGTGGATAAGATAGGTGGGTGTGAGAATGACATCTTCCCAAAAAACGATCAGAACCTTCTTTTGAAATAGAAGTGCACGAGCAACTTTTAACAGATGGTGATTCTTTCGTTCAACAACATCGTTTTGTTACGGTGTATCAGGTCAAGAAGTCTGATGGATAATGCCATGACATCTAGAAAAGACTGGAACGGTCCAGATAAATATTCGCAAACCATTGTCAGAATGCAAACAATGAAGTTTAATAGAAAACTGGGTAGTGATTTCTTGATAATAGGAGCGAAACACGTTAAAAATTTCAGAATGATTTTTCAACAAATAAACTCAAGTCATCCATGAAAAATCATCGATGAAAGTAACAAGATATCGATAACTTAGTTTACATAGACTATGACCGGGTCCCCATATATCAAAATGAACCAAATGAAAAGGAGTGGATGCACGGGGGATTGCCCAAAGAACATAGGTGACCCCCTGGTGATGCTTTGCATAATGACATGACTCAGTCAAAAGGAAAAAGAGAACCAAACTCTGGATAAAGTTTTTGAAGAACGAGGCAAATGGATGACCAAGGCAATGGTGAAGTTGGAGGGCATGAGGGTTTGAAACATCAGGGAAAATTGTTTGACATGATTTTCCTCAAAAATCAATTGGGGCTTTATAAACAACGAGTAAGGGAAGAAACCAAACTTCCTAGCATATGATTTATGATTCATACCTCTCAACACGCCATAGATTTGAAAACAAACCCATTCCCGACTTTTCAGCGAGGTACAAATTCTTTAATTTTCGGTCCAACCCTCATTAAGTTTCTCTTTTGGCTTAAGACCGGGTAACCGTGCCTTTAGGCCGGTCCGTTTCTTTTTGGAAGGAAAGGTTGCAGGGGGCTGGAGCCTAGTTGCAGGCCAAATACACGACGTGTATTGGGCCGATCAGACCCTTTTCACGACATGTAAGGGGAAAAACCCGAGATTTACACAACGTGTAAAGTTTACACGTCGTGTAAAAGCCGTTGGTCGTTTTTTTTTAAAAAGGGGCAGGTGCTCATTTTGACAGAACACCCCCCTCTTCTCGTACAGGAGCATCGACGTGCGAGGGAGCCCCCTTTACCTCAAGCTAGGTTCCTCCGGTTCTCCTTTGTTCGACGTCTATTTCCTTCATCGTCAGTCACGTTGGATCCGCAACGGTAAGGTCCTCGTTCCTCTTCCTTTCCATTGTCGTTTATCTCGCCGTCCTTTGCACTATTTTGATGCGAGCTCATATGCCCTATTTTAAGGGTTTTTGTTTGTTTTGGCTACTTCTTCCATTCTAGATTGATTCAAAGGCTGACAACGGATGGGGGGTCGTCTACCAACCTAAGGTAGGTGGTCTTTCTCTTTTCTCCAACTCTCATTGCATTTTATCATGCGTCGTTGTGCCGCGCGTCGGGCTCCTTCGATGTCGCCTCCTTAAAGCCTATTTAACTAAATTAAATGCCTTTTCATGCTTAATATGGTCCTAACTAACGGCGAATCAACATCGTTGGTTGATCGCCTTGACGCGAGTCATCCCTATGGATGTGCCTTCCTTAAAGGCTTAAAAGCCTCATGTTTAGAACGGAATTAAACCACCAATTGAGGTGTGTGTTTGCCCTTGTAATAAATACTTTTGAAACGTGAAATGATCCAAGGAAAATGATTGGCCACGAGTTAGGCCCTTGTGCTTTATGCCATATCTCCCTTTGCTTGTATTAGTGAATTGTCCAACATGATTAAAGTATTATGATTATGCAATGACACGAGTGATATTTGGTCCCTTACGTGAGATACCAGAGATAGACGTAGAGGGTCATGCTTACAACATGCCGAGAGTGATACTTGGGATTCCTTTTATGGATCGCCTTGGACGAACTCTTACGGTGTTGGGTATTTATAGTGCACCTTGAGCGATACTTGAGATTCCTTTTTTCGGACCGCCTTGGACGGGCTTAGGTTGCCTTTTATTAAATTTAAGGAATGTCTTTTATATCCAAAACTAAGAATGCATAACTAATATCCTAGGGACGCATCCGTCAAGCCAAATGACATTTTTGGGTTCGGTCCATTCTTGATACTTGATTTATGATGACCCATGATTACACCCATATCATATCTATACAGGTTGACATTGGTTCATAGATATCCGACTTACGTCGAAGCAGGTGGTGTTGGTCTGGTATCCCATGGGGAACCCGATCCGATGTATTTATTTATTTATTTATTATTTTTTTACCTTTACTTGCACACTGCTCATTTTATATGCACGGACCAAATTGTTCTAGACACCGTTTGTGGTGGCCTACTGATCGAATCACGATTCACTGCTTTATTTCACCCTTACATCACTGTTTTAGCTTGTTTTATATTTAAAATTACAAATATTATATCAAACTGCACATCCAATTTGATTCAATTATTAAATATTTATCACTGTTAAAAAGAGCAATTTTACTTGTTTTGGTGATTTCGTTGTAGGAGGTGATTTGGAGGCTCGGAGATGATCTAAAAGAAAAATGGGTTAAACTGCATGGAAGCCCAAAGACATCTGTCCACTGTTTTGAACATTACGAGTAATCCGTGCATCCAAATGGGCTGAAATTTTATGGACTGATCCAAAATTCAGTAGGCTACAACTCATCTCAAGAAACCCAAGCCCAATTCGGCCATCTGAGGGCCCATCTGAACTGATATGTTCAGGGGACCGAATATGCACAAAGTCAAAGATTTGGTTCTATATTGCGGCCATATCTCGTGCTGTAATCCTTCATTGGCCGCCAAATTTGACATGGAGACAGTCAAGATGTCGACCTACAATTTTTCTCTTTTATCCAAGTCCAGATAAGGCCATTTACCAATCCAAAATCGAGACACAAGTGGTATCTCTAAATTTGGGTGTCCAAAACCACTTTTCATTTTGCCTATAAATTGGCACCTTGGGCAACCCATTTGCAAGTTCGACCAAGGAGTGAAGTGCCGCCATTTTGGAGTTATAGAGGAGTGTTCTCATCACCTTTGAGGTTCTGTAACTCCCTATACTCATAGGGGAGCTCTTGAAGCAAGAATCCCTTCATCGAAGCCTTCCTCTTCTTCTCATGTTGTATTATTTGTGTTTATGTAATAAATTTCTTAGTTCCTCTTCAATTTATTCTATATTCTTCTGTTTTCTTCTGTTTTGTTTAATTCTCTTCTCCTTTACTCATCCTATTTGGGTTGGAAATCAAGAGTTGAAACGAGATTGAGTTATACCATTTCTAAACCTTTGCACATGCGATATGTTTTTACGATGACTACACAATCCATAGATGAGTAGTTCTTTTTAGTAATCGATCTATCTCTAAACTTATTCATTCATTTATTTTGAATCAATGAGCTACTGTAATTCACTTAATATGATATATTAATGGAGTTTTTAATTTAAATGAAACTAAGAAAGCAATTGAACAATTAATACAAAACACGCGAGCTCGAATATTGTGTGAATTGTGAGAGCGCGATCTTAATCGGTAATACAAAACCACACGAGATCAATTTGTATAGTTCAAATAAATCCCTAAACTCAATTAATCCTTCTTTCCAGCGTAGATATGTGCCCTAATTCACTATTGACCATATGCTAGTTTTAGAACGACAATCAAAACAGGGTGCTACGATTGCATGTTCCGAAGCTAGTCTAGGGTTAAATTCATTTTGTTAAACCCTATTTTTATTATTCTGGGTATTTCTGAGTCCCACATCGGAATACTCCTGTATGTATTCTGTATTCTCAATCTATAAAAGTAGGCCTCTGCCTCACTTTGAGGTAAGAAGGCTTTCCTATTCTACATGGTATCAGAGGGAACCCATTATTTTTTTTCCTCCTGGCTCTGTCCTACGTGGCACCCCCCACCCTCCTGGGTCTGCCCTACGTGGCCACCCCCACCCTCCCGGCTCTGCCCTACGCAGGCCCCCCCGCTCCCTCCTTATGCGGCTCCCTCTGGCGGCTTCCTCCAGCGTCGTCCCGGCGTTGCCCCTCTGTCACGCTACATCCCGGGTGCCCCTCCAATCCGCGGCGCAACTCTCCCCGCTGCCGCCTCTCTTGCGACTTCTCGGCGAAGACCGGCCCCGCCTCCTCCTCTGTGCGCTCCCGCCGGCACTCACCTGGCTGCGCACCTCCAAACCCCTCGGCGACTCCCGGCCCGACGACTCGCCGCGATTCCCAGCTCGCTTCCAGCGGCTCCCGCCCTACCCGCCGCCATTTTCGGCTCCCGCACCTGCCTGCTCCCACACCTGCCAACTTCCGCATCTCCAGGCAACCGCCCTCCCTCAGACGCGGCGCGCCTGCTTCGTTCGGCGACTCCCGGCCCACTCTTCCCAGCGGGGACCCACGGCCTGCCCGTCGAACGAGGCTTCCCGGCTACCGCGACTCCATCAACGGCTACGCCCGACCCCGCCTCTAACGGCGCTTCCCGGCTACCGCCTTCTTCGGCGACTACCGGCCCCGCCCTCTGTTTGGACCTCCCGCAACGGCCATCTATTTTCGCCGCGGCGCCTCTGCTGCTTCCCGGCGCTACCCGCCCTTGCTGCTTCTCGGCGCTACCCGCCCCTACTGCTTCCCGGATTCACCTGACACCACCTTTTTGCGGCCTCTCATTGTGGGCATGGCGCACCGCTGAACCTGTCATCTTCTGCAGGTGTCCGAGTCCTCCATGGCAGCCTCTTCTGCTCTGCCCCAGATGATCACCGCCTTCACCCGCCTCGTCGATGAGCGGCTCAACTCCACCAACTTCTCCATATGGCGGAAGACGGTGTTGATGTCCCTTATCGGAATGGACCTTGATTCACACCTTGAGGATCCTCCATCGAAATCCACCGATCCCAAATACCGTTCGTGGAAACTAATGACACCAAGATCTACGCCTTGCTGGTCAATTCAATGGATCGCTCAATCAAAGATGTCACCCGAACTGCGAATACAGTCAAGGAACTCTGAGATTCCTTGACCATCATGTATTCTGAGACCAACAATTTGGCTCGGGTTTCCGATGTTCTTCAGAGACTGCCGCATATCCGACAACAAGACAAATCCTTCCCAGCATATTTCATGGAGTGGAAAGGTATTCGCGATGAGTTGCAAGAATTGTGGCCCATTCCCCAGACACCGGCGGACGCTCAGACCCAGATGGACCAACTCTGCATCTTCAATCTTCTCAATGACCTCGCTCCTGAGTATGCCACAATGGCTACCAAGATGCTCACCAACCCATCTACACTAGCGATACCAAAGGTGTATCATCACCTGGGCAAGGCCCAACGAGCTCTTCCCCTGCGGCGGTGGACGCTCCTCGGGCAATCGTGGACGTGGCCGTGTGGAGGGCTGTTCTCGTCCCCTCTGTCAGCACCGTGGCAAGCTCGACCACTGATCGACCACTGCTGGGTTCTTCATGGCCGTCCATCTCAGTAACCGCGACAGGGTCAGACGGCGGTCCAGGAGGCTTCCTCATCAGTCTCAGCTCTTCTACCATCTTTGGATCTTTCTATGGCGGACCTCTGGCTGCTTCACGATTCTCGGACCTCCGCAGGACCCGGTTCGTCTTCGGCTTCTCTAGCCCACTCTGCTGGTTCCGCTGCCTTTGTCGACCGTCGCTCACCTGCCTCTAACCACATCACCGGTGATGCTGATATGTTAACATCCTACTGTCTTAATGTCGGTTCCTCATCCATCACCGTCGCTGATGGCTCCACTATCCCCATTACGAGTTTTGGTGCATGCTCCATAACTTCATCGCTTCACCTGCCCTCTGTGGCACATGTGCCCCGCCGTCCATTTAATCTTCTTTCTATCAGTAAGCTTACAAAGGATTACAACTGTGCTGCCATATTTACATCATCTGCTGTTATCTTTCAGGAGCGAACAACGAACCGGGAACCTGGTAGAGGCCAGCTTCGGGGATGGGGTCTACATGTTCGATGGACCGACAACAGTCGCCTGCACATCTATTGCTGCGAGATCATTGGATTTTCATTCCCGGTTTGGACACCCACCCGCTTCCACCATTCATTAGCTTTATCCAGATTTTAGTCGGCATCTTTCTTTTCATTGTGAGTCTTGTTCTTTTGTGAAATGTCATCGCACTTCATACATTCATCGGGTGGATACACTGGCCTCACACCCTTTTGATCTGGTTCATTCAGACATGTGGGGTCCCTGTACCAACTCGAGTCATTTGGGGTATAAATATTATATATCTTTCATTGATGATTTTTCGCGAATGACTTGACTGTACCTCCTTCGAGAACGCTCTGAAGTGTTTTCTACATTCCAGACATTTTACAATGAAATTCATAACAAATTTTCCATCTCTGTTAAATGTCTCTGCTCGGACAATGTGCGTGAATATCTCTCCACTCCCTTTCGGCAGTTCCTCCAGGCGAAAGGCATCATTCAGCATACCTCCTGTCCTGATACACGCCAGCAGAATGGAGTAGCCGAGCGGAAACACAGACATATTCTAGAGACTGCTTGTGCCCTCCTCTTCCACCGACAGGTGCCTCTACTTTTTTGGGGCGATGCCATCCTCACTGCTACCTACCTTATAAACCACCTTCCTTCTTCCATCATTCAGGGGAGGACTCTTTTTCGGGCTCTGTTCTCTTCTCTCCCTCCTCACTCTCTTCCACTTCGGGTGTTCGGATGCCTCTGTTATGTTCGCGACACTCATCCCGGCCTCTCCAAATTCTCTCCCAAATCCCTCCGGTGCATCTTCCTTGGCTATTCCCGCACTCAGCGGGGATATCATCGCTTCTCAGGACCTACGGAGGTATGTCATCTTTGCTGACGTCTCATTTGTTGAGAGCTCTCCGTTCTTCCTTCCCTCTCCTTATCCTGACTCTGTCATTGATGATTGTCTTCCTCTCATCATCCACCCTCCTCCGGTGTCTCCCCCTGCTGCTGACACCCATTTTGGTAGGGTCTACTCACGTCGTCCATCAACTGTATCCCTCGTCCCGACCAATGACACCGTCGTCCCCGCTTTGTCCGATGCTCCTGCCCTGACACCAGACGACTTGCCCATTGCCCTCCGGAAAGGTACTCGCTCTTGTTAGAGTACTCCCATATTTGTATCTTCATACAGGAGTCTGTCAGCTCTGGAGACAATATCTATTCCTCGCACAGTTGGTGATGCAAAATCTCACCCGGGATGGCTAGCAGCAATGCGGGATGAGTTGCAGGCTCTGGAAGAAAACCATACTTGAGATCTTATCCCTCTTTCAGCAGACAAACAAGCGGTTGGCAGCAAATGGATTTACACTGTCAGGCTGAATCCCGATGACACTCTCCATCGACTCAAAGCCCGCCTTGTGGCAAAGGGTTTCACACGAACTTACGGTATTGACTATTTTAATACCTTCTCTCCAGTTGCCAAGATGACCTCTGTTCAGTTATTCATCTCTTAGGCGGCTCATCATCATTAGTGTCTTCATCAACTGGATGTCAAGAATGCTTTCCTCCATGAATTTCTTGAGGAAGAGCTTTATCTGCAACAACCCCCCTGATTTTGTGGCTCCGGCGCCGAGTCTCAAGTCTGTTGACTCCGCCCGCTCTCTTTACGGCCTCAAGCAGTCTCCTCGTGCTTGGTTCGGCCACTTCAGCACTGTCGTCACCGACTTTGGGCTCTCTCGCAGCATGAAGGACCACACTGTGTTCTACAGGACGACCTCCGCTGGCTGCCTCCTGTTGGTCGTTTATGTGGATGATATCATCATCACCGATAACGACTCTGCTGGTATCACCCACCTCAAGGGGCATCTTCACCATCACTTCCACACTAAGGATCTCGGTCCTCTCACATACTTCCTAGGCATCGAGGTATCCTATTCTCCGGACACCATCTCCCTTTGCCTACAGAAATATGCGTTGGATATTCTGCAGGATGCTGGGCTGACACAGACCACTGCTGTGGACACTCCTCTGGAGTCTGGAGAACGATCTCTTTATGACTCCTCAGAACCATATTCACACCCAGAGCGGTACCGTCGACTGGTGGGCAAACTCAATTATCTCACCATGACTCGCCCTGACATTGCCTGTGTTGTTGGCAAAGTGAGCCAATTTATAGAGTATCCGACCACCTCTCATTGGGATGCTGTCCTCCGCATCGCCAAATACATCAAACGCGATCCTGCCCGTGGTCTTTGCTACTCCCAGCATGCTCATCTGAATATTGAGGAATTTTGTGATGTGGATTATGCTGGTTGCCTTGCTACTCAGAGATCTACTTTTGGGTTTGCCGTATTCTTTGCAGACAACCTCATCTCCTGGTGCAGCAAGAAGCAGACGGTCGTCTCTCGCTCCAGTGCGAAATCTGAGTACCGTGCCATGACCACCGTCACCAAGGAAATCATTTGGCTTCGACATCTCCTCTAGGAGCTTCACTTTCCTCCGCAGACATCTGCTCACTTCTGGTGTGACAATCAGACAACCATCAAGATAGCTTTGAATCCCGTCTTCCATGAACGCACGAAACATATTGAGGTGGACTGCCACTTTCTTCGTCACCACCTGAAGCATGATCATGTCCGCTTTAGCCACATTCCGACGGCGGACCAGCTTGCCGACATCTTCACCAAAGGTCTCCCAGGGGCTCGCTTAGCCTCGCTCAGTTCCAAGCTGGGCATCCACAACATCTGCGACCCAGCTTGAAGGAGAGTGTGTTTGGTCTTGTATGATTTCATCTTTCTTTTTTGTGGTACTCGTTGTCCAAGCTGGACATGTCCAGCTTGAGGGGGACTGTTAAATGCTATTTTTATTATTCTGGGTATTTTCGAGCCCCAAATCGGAATACCCCTGTATGTATTCTGTATTCTCAATCTATAAAAGTAGCCCTTCGCCTCACCTTGAGGTAAGGGGGATTTCCTATTCTACACATTTCATCTTTGTGGTTAAGTTAACTCCCGTAGGGTTCGAGGGTTAACAAATTAGGGGATCATAATTAAGTGGATATTAATTTAAATGATAATGATTAATAAGTAAATGAAGAAGTAGAGTTAGATTGATTACGCATTTTAAAAATAGTTTTCTAAAAACCATCTTCTCGTTGCATTTTCTCAATCACATTTCAAAAATAAAAACAAAAAAATACAATCTTCTTCCAGCATACTTCTTCTAGCTTTATAAACAGAACCCCTCCATCCTTTTAAGTAGTATTTATTTCTTTTATCATTATTTTCAAAGTACCTTTAATATGTTTTAAATTACTTCCTTCTTTGAGAGACGACATTGGTCAGCGACTCTGCTACACTTAAATAACCCGAAACCGAACATCATTTGAGAGCGCCCACGACAACGCCTTTCAAATTGGCGCCATTGACGGGGAGACAAGTATTTATTTCAACTAATTAGAGGTATTTCTTTTATTTTTTATTTTATTATTTTCTTATCTTTATTTCTTCTTTCCCTTTCTTAAGTTTTCTTTTTTCCCCCTTCTTCTTTTCTTCTTTTTTTTGGACCATTAACTCAAACTTCTTATCTTTTTATTATAGTCCACTTTTCATCATTTCATTTTTATTTGATTTATGACATGAACTAATACCGAAGATCTCTTAGATCTTGACTCTGAGATTGAGCGCAGCCTTAGGGATCGAATCAGACAGTCTCAGTCTACGGGAAGTTTCAACATTCAACCAGTTGGGGAATTCCTCCGTTATGATAACACTGAAATTGGAAACAATTCTGAATCAAACATAAAAGAACTAATGGCTGAAAACAATAACAATGAACTTAACAGAACCATTCGAGAATTGGATACACTAGATATTAACTATCAACCAAATTGTATCGCATACCCAAACCTTGAATCGGATTTTGAATTGAAATCTGGGTTAATTCAGTTCCAAAATTTAATGGATTATCTGATGAGAATCCAAACAAACATTTAAAAGAATTTAATGTTGTTTGTTCAACCCTTAAACCAAGAAATGTCTCTGAAGTTGAAATAAAACTAAGAACATTCCCATTCTCACTTGATGGAGGTGCAAAAGACTAGATGTATTATTTACAACCTGAAGACGTAATATGTTGGAACGATTTGAAACATCTTTTCTTGCAAAGATTTTTTTTCAGCATCGATGACCACTTCCATTCGTAAGGAGATCTCAGGGATCAAGCAAGCACAAAGGGAGTCAATGTATGAGTATTGAGAGCGATTCAAGAAGTTGTGCGCAAATTGTCCACATCACCAAATCAGTGAGCAACTCCTCATCCAGTACTTCTACGAAGACCTCACACCTATGGAGAGAAGCATGGTAGATGCCGCGGTTGAAGGAACATTGGTGGACAAAACACCAGTAGCTGCACGTGCATTGATCGATATAATGACACAAAACTCCCAACAATTTGGCAATTGAGGTACACCACATGTCAGTGGAGTACAAGTAAGTCCATCTTCTCTCGAAAGTTATTTGATTGATACCAAGTTGGAAGAATTGACCACTATGGTGAGACAGATTGCTTTGGCTCAAAAGACATCCCAATCTACTCTTACGAGGCCTTCTGACATTTGTACTGAAACAGACCACCCAACCGACTGTTACCCCCAATTATAGGAGACATCAGATTGCTCTGTTGTATTCCCTGGGAGACTATATCAGCAGCAACAACAACCGCATCCCCAAAAGAAGTACGATTCATTTGCACCAACACACAACTAAGGGTGGAAGGATTAATCGGACATGAGGTATGACTCTGGACAACAACAAAGACCCCCTTTTCAACAAAATTTCAGCAGCCTCCGCCTTACCGAGAGGGTTTTCCACAACCCCAAAGGAGATTTGAAGCTCAAACATCAACAAGTTAACAACAAGGGAATTCTCAACCAAAGGTAGATTTTAATACTGATGATCTTTTGAAACAAATTATTTTGAATCAACAGAATGAGTTGAAGAGTCAAGGTTTAGAGTTGAGAGAGTTGTAGACGCAAATGAGCCAGATTGCCACCGCCTTCAATGAATTGGTAAGTAAGAACTCTGGAAATCTTCCTTCCTAAACTACTCTAAATCCCAAGGGGAATGTCAGTGTTATCATATTGAGAAGTGAGAAGCAAACAACTGATACATCTGCATCTACCATTCCACCAGGATTCACCTCAACCCTGGAGAAGCCCCATTCCATACCAACTGATAAGAAACCCAAAGAGAAAGATAAAGGTAAGAAAACGATTGATGATGTTCCTCATAAACCCCTTCCTTTTTCAAATAGAGTTGTTCAAACCAAAAAGATGGCTGAAGTTGCGATGCAAAAAAGAGGTTTTGGACACATTCAAGTGTGTGGAGATACACCCCCTTATTGAAGCCATTAAGCAAATCCCAAGGTTTGCCAAATTTTTAAAAGAACTTTGTACCAATCGAAGAGGGCTTAAGGGAAATGAGAGGATCAATCTTGGAAGGAATGTGTCAGCACTCATTACATCAAATCTAGCAATGCCAATAAAGTGCAAGGATCCTAGGACATTCACTATACCATGGACCATAGGGGAGTTACATTTTTCGGATGCTGGTCTCGCTCAAATTTACGTAAGTTTTTAGGGTTAAGCGGTCGCTTGTAGTGTAGCTTGGGTTGTCAAATCCTTAGAGACCTAAGAAGGAACCTACAGACACATACATTCTATTGATTGTGTTTGGCTATGAAGTAACCAACTTTGGGTTGATTTTAGATGAGTTTAAAATAGCACTAAGAGATCTATGTGAATTCAAATTATGAGAAAATGAGTTGATCCTAGGTTATTGCTCGGGGTGGATTGGATGAATTCATTTTCCAACTATTTTAATTTCTTATATTTGAGATGAGTTCATTCAAGAAGATCAAACAACTTCATCACTTACTGGTTTAATACCTACACACCCTAATACTAATCACCTATACACTTGGAGGATCAAAGTTTTCAGCACTCCAAGGTAAATGTTCGTATTAGCACTTGAAGTGTGTGACCTTAAATTCAACAAGGACGAAGAAGTTTAAAGATTGTCAAACAAAATTCTCAATTCATGAGGGAGAAATTAAAGAAGTGAAAAAAAACAATAAAAAGAAAACGATCACTCCACTGTTGTGTGAATAATTTCACAAAGTTTGGTGTGAATAAGTTCATACCTTGAGACAACGGTATCAACGTGATAAGAAGAAGACCAGAATAAGAGAAGATGGAGAACTTTTATTAAAAACTAAAATGATTCAAACAATTTACAAGGGAATGAAATGTGGTTACAAACTCAAAGCGACAACATAACATTACAAAGAAATTAAACATCAAGATGCCTCAAATGCTTCACCACCACTGCCTTAAATAGTCATTTCAAGAGGCTTGGGTCGAGCCCCCAACAGTCCATGTCTTCCCACTTGAGTATGGTAGGCCTAGGGTGGTGGAAAGTTTGTGGAATTTGGACTTTCTCACCCTTGACCTGAAATGGCAGCCAACTTGCATCCACCAAACAGAGACACCTAAATGAGCTTCTAGATGGACGAATTTGGGTGGGCCATAGAATACAAAAATGGATATTCGGATGTCCCCTGTAACGACCCAAAATTTTGAATAAATCTTGTTTCCTAATTTTGTGTGTTATTTTATTTTTTATACTCAACAAAACTGTTTCATTTGATAACATGAGTATAATTAAAATGAAACCATTGAGTTTTGACTGTTATATGACCATTGGTCAATATGACCGCTGGAAACTAAACGTTTCGATTATTGTCTCTAAATACAAGTAATCTTGGTTAATTAATATAGAAAGAAGATTCGATGGCCTCACCCAGCAGTCTTGGACCGATCGAAGCCCATCTAACAGAACTTGGGAAGGAGGTAGCACCACTGGGCTTTGCTCTGGACCAAACCCAAGTCGAACTTCATCATGTGGAGCTAGAACGGAATCGCCTTCGCGAGAAGTTCAAACTGATAGAAATTACTACTCGTGCAATGTTGGCCGAGCCTCCCTCGGATTCTCTCACCTTAGCACACCTTACACTTAGGTCTTATGCTGGTGTGATAAGGGGCTATGTAAGGAGACCGTAACTGCCTTGTGTAATCCTTTGTTTTAAATAAAAATTGAGATTTCTTCTTATGATGAAGTTTATGATTTTTCAAATGGCCGGATAAATATAGTATGCATATTTTTGATGAATTTTAGAAAAAAGATATTTTAAAAAATGTTTATGTAAACCTTAAATAATTAAAAATGTGTAATGATATTCAAAAAATGGTCTTCTACAATTATGTTCAGTACGAAATTTAAAGTCTAATAAGATCAACTTGATTTTTGATGAATAGTAAATTATGAATAGTGATTTTTTGCTTAAGATTAGTAATGTGACCAAATGGATTAGTAATCTCACTTAAAGAAAGTATTAATATAATCTAGGCACCTTGATTAAGTAATGAGATTCAATAAAATGGTTAAATAACGGTTTCATAAATTATTAGTCAAGTATTAGTTTTTTCGAGTAAATAGTGTTTTTTAATTAAAAATTAAATTAAAAATATTTAGAAAAATATTTTTATAAAATGGATTTCATTTTTGAACTCAGAGCATCGATATTATGTTAGGTAATTTTTGGAGATTTTTCTGAAAAAAATGAATTTTCGGTGAATAGTGTATTTATTTAAAAATTAAATTAAAAATATTTAGAAAATTATTTTTATAAAATGGAGTTCATTTTTGAAATCAGAGCATCTATATTTGGTTAGGGTGAAATTTTGGGATTTTTTTGAGAAAGTTGAATTTTCGATGAATAGTGAAAATACAGTTTTTAAGTTACGGGTGTTTAATGACATCATTAAATGATGTATTAAGTATGTAATCAATATGGTCGACTTATGAATAGTAAGATATGGTATGAGGTGTCCCAAGTGGCCAATACCATGGGCAAACCCATGGTTTTGCCAAAACCACCAATGAGGTGTCCCTTGGCCATTAATGCCTTGTCCCCTCACTTTCCCTTTAAATACCAAGCCATCCTCTCATCCATTCGACTCCCAACACTTCTCCAACGAATATCTGGTCTTCATTACCTCCCAAGGTGCCCCCAAGCCCTCAAGGTCCCAACCTTTGAGTTTTAAGAGTTACGTTTTAATGTAAGGGATCCGACCTCTTTTTTTTTTTTCAAGTAATCTCTTTTATGTCATTTCTTTTATGCTCCATGCTCTTATGTTGAAGGATGTTCTTTTATATTCATCTTACTGCCTTTTTCATGTTCATATGATGAGAGACCCCCTCTTGCTCTCATCATTTCATTTTAAGAATGTTAAAGTGACGCCGTTAGGCTACCGAATTTTTAAGGGATTCTTTCACCCTTCTTGTTTTCAAGATCTATTTTCATGTCAAGTCTTTTATGTTCTTTTTTTATTACGTTGGGGTATGATCTCTATATCTATCATACTGATCTTTTATGTTCATATGATGAGAGACCCTATTTTATCTCGTCAATTCTTTTTTTGTTGAAGTTTAAGTGACGCCGTTAGGCTGCCGAATTTTTAAGGGATTTGTTCACCTTTCTCATTTTTCAAAGATCTACTTTCATGTCAAGTATTTAAAGTTCCTTTTTATTATGTTGGGGTATGATCTCTATATCTATCATACTGATCTTTTATGTTCATATGATGAGAAACCCTATTTGATCTCGTCAATTCATTTTTGTTGAAGTTTAAGTAACGCCGTTAGGCTGCCGAATTTTTAGGGGATTCTTTCACTATTCTCATTTTTCAAAGTTCTACTTTCATGTCAAGTCTATCAAGTTCCTTTTTATTATGTTGGGGTATGATCTCTATATCTATCATACTGAACTTTTATGTTCATATGATGAGAGACCCTATTTGATCTTGTCAATTCATTTTTGTTGAAGTTTATGTGACGCCGTTAGGCTGCCGAATTTTTAAGAGATTCTTTCACCTTTCTCATTTTTCAAAGTTCTACTTTCATGTAAAGTCTTTCAAGTTCCTTTTTATTATGTTGGGGTATGATCTCTATATCTATCATACTGAACTTTTATGTTCATAAGATGAGAGACCCTATTTGATTTCGTAAATTCATTTTTTTTTTAAGTTTAAGTGATGCTGTTTGGCTGTCGGATTTTCATAAGAGAACTCTTATTTTTGTCTTCCTTTCATGTTCTTCATTTCATAGGGTATATCTTTCAAATTTCATTACCATGTTCTTAAATCCCTTATATTCTGTCCCCCTACTGTTTTATGGATCATTTATGAGTGGGTGACCCATGTCCCTTCTCTTTTCAATGTTTTCTAAAACCTCGTAACATAGCCGTTATGCTGCAAAATTTTCATCTCAAAATGTCTCTCTCATTCTCAAATTCATTTATTTTATTAAGTGAATACTCAAAGTTATTTCTTCTAAAGGGGTATTCACATATATACCAAAATGTTCTATTTTAAATTCTGAGATTTACATACATGAGACCCGCTTTCCCTTTCCGTGGGTTTAAAGTGACATAAAGATCATGTCTTTAAAGCAGTTTTTAAAACGTTATGATTATAAAATGAAACCCATTTATTTTATTCTATATGGGTTGTTTATGAAATGATTGATGATGATATATGTGGCTCACATGATAATAAAGACAAATTAAGGGTGCACTCTGATAGCGCTCCAATGCATTGGGTAAAGATTTAATCTCTAGAGATGACCTTTTAGACTGATACCTTGGTGAATAACCTTGGTAATTTTTAATGACACATTGGGGATGAACCTTGGTGAAACAGAATGATTGTCAATATTAAATGTTGTAGCCACATCTTCAAGTTATGAAAAATGTTATTTTTATTATGATATGCCTCACGATTTCTTTCTCATGCCTTAAAGTTCTTTTTCATGACATTGTTGATGTATCCCAAATTCACATGTTAAATGTTTCCCCTTGTTTCCCTTTCTGGGTCTTCTGCTCACCCTTTCTTTTGATGTATGTCCCCAGGTTATGAGATGCAGTAATGAACCTAGGATGGAAATGAGGAGAAGCCTTTCAAGTGTTTAAGAAGAATGTTTTATGTTTTCATGTTTTAAGTTCCTGGTTTCCAAGACACTAAACCTTAAAGATCATCGGTTTTGTAAAATGTAATGAAAGTTTATGTGATAAAAAGGCGGGATGCTATATCCCCTGATAGCCTGTAAAATTTCAGCCCAAAAAGATTTTTGGTTTTCGAGATATGAGTGAAATGGTGGGTTGTTTTTTCGGGCCGCAGAATCTGGCCCAGAATTGTATCTTCACATTGGGCCGCCTGGAACTCCATTAAAACATCCGAATTAGCTTGAGCCACTGTTGAATGGAATGTTCCTCATGATGTTTTCTATCTCCAGTTAAATTTTGAGAATCATTGAGCGTGGAGCTTTGCCGCTATAGTATTTTTATTGGGCTGCTGTCCAGTTCACTTCGCCTAGAATGTTTTTGGTTCACGGCCCATTTTGGTGATCTTCCAATGAGAATCTTCAAGTGATCCAAAAACATGAATTGTTCCTTATAGAATGAGGGACCTGAAAATAAAATATGAAAATAAAATGAAGACCATTTTGTGTTTTATGAAGTGTGTTAAAAAATATACCATGCATTAATGCATTTTAAGAAGGAATTACAATCATAATGTGAAATAATGTTCAATTTGTAAAATGCACTAAAAATGATGTTTATGAATAATGAAGCACATGAATATTATATATATTAAAAATGAATAATAGCCTACTTAAATGGCTAATCAGACGCTTTATGTGATTTATGTGCTTCTATAAATGTGATGCCTCACTCTGTATTCTCTTCTTTACAGGTTTGGTGAGTTGAAACCGACGAGAGTAGCAGTGCAGTTGGCGAGCAGAGCTACAACATATCCAGCAGGAGTCCTTGAGGATGTACTTGTTTGGGTAAGAGACATGATCTTTCCAGCAGATTTTTATATGCTTAACATGGAGGATGATCGTGTAAGTTCTCATGCCCCCATTATCTTAGGTATACCCTTCCTCAAAACTGCAAAAACGATCATAAATGTCCATGAGGGTACACTTCCTATCGAGTTTGGAGATGAAGTTGTGATATTTAATGTTATGGACTCCATGAAGTACCACTCAGAGGACCATTCTGTTTTTGTTATTTCTCATTTTGAACCACCAAATAAAAACCTCATGGAATTTGATTGTCCTATGCTTAGAGAGATTATGAACATTGGTTCTTGTAGATGGTGAATTCCCCTTACCTCAATGTGAGGTGAGGATATTCTTTTATAGATGAGTAAATCTAATTACAAGGAGGGTAAGTCCGATGTGAGACTCAGAAATACCCATTTGAACATAAATGGGGTCCAACACTCCCTCTCAAGCTGGACATGCCCAGATTGGAAAGAGTCCCACAAAGAAAAAGATGACAAGACACAAAGACCATCTGATACTTCCCCTCAAGCTGGGCCATGGAGGCTGTGAATACCCAGCCGGGTAGTGAGAGACTCAAGGCGAGCTCCTGAGAGGCCTTTGGTGAAGAGATCGGCAAGCTGATATGCCGTCGGGATATGACCAAAACTGATATGGTTCTGCTCCAGATGGTGGCGGAGAAAGTGACAGTCCACCTCGATATGCTTCGTCCGTTCATGGAAGACAAGATTCGAGGCAATCTTCGTGACTGCCTGATTGTCACACCAGATATGAGCAGAAGTCTGTGCGGGGAAACCGAGCTCATGGAGGAGATGACGAAGCCAGAGGATCTCAGTAGTGACTGTGGCCATGGCTCGATACTCGGCCTCGACACTCGATCTGGAGACGACAGTCTGCTTCTTGCTGCGCCAAGAGATGAGATTACCGACGAAGAACACGGCGAACCCCGAAGTAGACTTGCGGGTAGCGAGGCAACCTGCATAGTCCGCATCACAGAAGACCGTAACATCCTTGTGAGCATGATGTGAGTACTGAAGGCCACGTGCAGGGTCTTTCTTGATGTATTTGGCAACGCGGATGACAACATCCCACTGAGATCTGGTTGGATGCTCCATGAACTGGCTGACTTTCCTAACGGCGCAGGCAATGTCGGGGCGCGTCATGGTGAGATAGTTAAGTTTACCTACCAGACGTCGATAGCTCTCGGGATGAGGAAATGGTTCCGAGTCGGTATGAAGAGAGTGTTCCCCAGGCTCTAGTGGAGTGTCCACTGCAGTGGCTGTGCTCAACCCGGCATCCTGCAAGATATCAAGAGCATACTTGCGCTGACAGAGAGAGATAGTGTCCGCAGTCCGGGAGACCTCGATGCCAAGGAAGTAGGTGAGGGGACCAAGATATTTGGTGTGAAAGTGCTGGTGAAGATGCGCCTTGAGGCTGGTGATGCCTCTGGAGTCGCTCCCTGTGATGATGATATCATCAACATATACCACAAGCAAGATACAACCGTGCGTCATCGTACGGAAGAAGACTGTGTGATCTTTCATACTGCGAGAGAGGCCAAAGGCTGTTACGACAGTGCTGAAGTGACCAAACCATGCTCGAGGAGACTGCTTGAGGCCGTAGAGGGATCGACGGAGACGACAGACATGAGAGTCGGCACCAGAGGCAGAAAAGCCAGGGGGTTGCTACAGATAGACTTCTTCGTCATGAAAGCCATGGAGAAAAGCATTCTTGACATCCAGTTGATGAAGCGGCCAGTGATGATGAGCAGCCAGAGATATGAAAAGACGAACAGAGGCCATCTTTGCGACTGGAGAGGGATCGACGGAGACAGCAGACATGAGAGTCGGCACCAGAGGCAGAAAAGCCAGGGGGCTGCTACAGATAGACTTCTTCGTCATGAAAGCCATGGAGAAAAGCATTCTTGACATCCAGTTGATGAAGCGGCCAGTGATGATGAGCAGCCAGAGATATGAAAAGGCGAACAGAGGCCATCTTTGCGACTGGAGAGAAGGTCTCAAAGTAGTCAATGCTATATGTCTGAGCAAATCCCTTTGCCACAAGCCGAGCTTTGAGGCGGCAAAGAGAGCCATCGGGATTGAGACGGATCGTATAAATCCATTTACAACCGACCGCCTGTTTGCCTGCCGGGAGTGGAACAAGATCTCATGTATGGTTGTCATCCAGAATTTGCAATTCATCCCGCATTGCTGCTAGCCACCCGGGGTGAGATTTGGCTTCACCCACTGTTCGAGGAATCGACACGGTCTCCAGAGCCGACAGACCCCTGTATGAAGAAACAAAGAGAGGAGTAGTCTGACACGAGCGAATACCTTTCCGGAACGCAATTGGCAAGTCCTTGGGAGCTGTGACAGGAGCATCGGACGAAGCGGGAACAATGTTGTCCTCGGCCTGGATGGGGGGTACAGCAGATGGACGACGAGAGTAGGTCTGTCCAAAGAGATGACCGGTTGGAGGAGACACCAGAGGCGGGTGAATCATGAGTGGAAGACAGTCATCGATGGTAGTGTCTGGATGAGGAGAGGGTGGAGTGAAAGGAGAGCTCTCGACGAACGATACGTCGGCAGAGGTGATATACCGGCGTAGGTCGGGAGAGAAGCATCGATACCTGCGCTGAGTGCGGGAATATCCGAGAAAAATACATCGAAGGGATTTGGGAGAAAGTTTAGAGAGATTGTGGCGAGTGTTCCGGACATAGCAGAGACATTCGAAGACGCGGAGTGGAATGGAGTGAGGAGAAATAGAGGGGAACAGGGTATGAAAAGGAGTCTCCCCCCTGAAAGATGGAGGAAGGGAGACGATTGAGTAAGTAAGTAGCAGTGAGGATGACATCCCCCCAGAAGAGAAGAGGTACCTGGCGGTGGAAGAGGAGGGCACGAGTGGTTTCCAGAATATGCCGATGTTTCCGCTCGGCCACCCCATTTTGCTGAGGGGTATCAGGACAGGAGGTCTGATGGATGATGCCGTGGGCCCGCAGAAACTGCTGAAAGTGAGTGGATAAGTATTCTCGCCCATTGTCAGATCGAAGACATTTCACAGGGACATAAAACTGTGTCTGGATCTCATGGTAAAAGGTCTGAAAGGTGGAGAGAACCTTTGTCCGATCTCGAAGAAGGTAAAGCCATGTCATACGGGAATAACCATCAATGAAAGAAATGTAATATTTATACCCAGATTGACTCGAGGTGGCACAGGGACCCCATACATCGGAATGAACCAAATCGAGGAAAATATGATGTGCGATGGTGTTTCGCAAAACTACATGACTCACAAGGAAAAGACAAACGAGGACTAATATTGGGATAGAGCTGATGAAGAGCGGAGGCGGATGGGTGACCCAACCGAGAATGGAGGTCAACGGCACGAGCCGGGAGTGACGTGCAGGCGATGGAAGTCGGGCCATCGAACATGTACACCCCATCCCGAAGCTGGCCTCTACCAAGTTCCTGGTTCGTCGTCCGCTCCTGAAACAAAACAGAAGACATGGTAAAGATAGCATTACAATTGAGATCCTTGGTCAGCTTGCTGATGGAAAGCAGGTTAAGTGGACTGCGGGGTACATGAGCCACCGAGGATAGGTGAAGGGAGGAGGTGAGGGAACATGTACCAAAGCCGGCTATGGGGAGAGTGGACCCATCAGCAACAGTGATGACTGATGTTCCAGTATAGGGACGGTAGTTGGAGAGTATACCTGTATCCCCGATGAGGTGGTCGGACGTACCTGAGTCAAGCATCTATGCAGGGGAACGATGACTGACAAAAGCAGTGGGACCACCGGAATGGGCAAGAGATGCTGATGAGGAGCCCGACATGGAGGTGGTCTGATGTTCGTGAATCAGCTGGATCTCAGCCAGGGAGAGATCCAAAGACCGTGGAAGAGCAGCAACAGGTGATGATGCATCGCGGATCGCAGTTTGGCCCTGTCGGGGGTGCGAATCGGGACGATCATGAAGGACCCAGCAGCGGTCGACCAAGTGGCCGAGCTTGCCACAGTGCTGGTAGAGGGGGCGAGGGCGGCCGTCTCCACGGCCGCGTCCACGAGGGCCGGTAGGGCGGCCACCGCCACGGCCCAGGAGAGCAGTGTGATCAGGGATGGGGATGGGTGGGGCAAGGGCCCGATGAGCCTTCTGCCGGCGATGATAGACCTGCGGGATATCCAGCGTAGAAGGGCTGACGAGCATCTCAGTGGCCGTTATGGCGTAGTCCGGGGCGAGGCCATTCAGGAGATTGAAAAGGCAGAGCTGGTCCCGTTGAGTCTGCGCTTCTGTCGGAGTCTGAGGAATAGGCCAAAGTTCTTGTAGTTCGTCCTGGAGACCTTTCCATTCCATGAAGTAGTTTGGAAAGGTCCGATCCTGCTGTCGGATATGGGAGAGACGATGTAGAACGTTGGAGACCCGAGCTAAGTTATTGGTCTCGGAGTACATGACAATCAAGGAATCCCATAGCTCTTTGACAGTGTTGGCAGTCCTAGTGACATCTTTCACCGAGCGGTCCATATAGTTGACCAGTAATGCGAAAATTTTGCTGTCCGCCAGTTGCCAAGAGTCGAATTTGGGGTCAGTGATGGCGGGTGGGGGATTCTCAAGATGAGAATGAAGTCCCATGCCGCGTAGGGACATCAAGACCGTCTTCCGCCAGACGGAGAAATTTGTGGCGTCAGCCGGTCATCGACAAGCCGGGAGGAGGCGATGATCAGGGACGACAGAACTGAGGAAGCGTCCATGGAGGGCGGGCGCTGGATCTTGTAGCCGGGAACCGCGCGGTGGAAGGGAGGCGGCCTGGAGAGGTCGTCGGAGGGAGCTGCGATGGGGGGTCGCGCTCAGGAGGTAACGCCGAGGCGAGGGGCTGGCGCTGGGCGAGGGCGCCGCTGGGCGAGGCCTCTGCTGGGGCGAGGGTGCCGCTGGGGTTAGAGCGCGGGCGTTGCTGGGGCTAGGGCGCGGGCGTTGCTGGGGCAAGGGCGCCACTGGGGCGCGGGCGCCGCGAGGGCTAGGGCGCGGGCGCCGGGAGAGGGCGCCGCTGGGAGGTTGGTGGCGCTGGGCGAGGGCGCCGGAAGCCGGGGTCGGGAGACGCGCCGCTGGGGAAGGGCGCCGGGAGGGGAGCCGCGGGGCGAGAGGGCCGTCGGGAAGGGGAGCCGCTTGGCGAGAGGGCCGCTGGGAGAGGGGAGCCGTGCCTGGAGGGAGGGCCGCCGGGAGGGGGAGCCGTGCAGGAGAGGTGGCCGCCGGGAAGGGCAAGGCCAGAGGGGGGAAGAGAGGCGGGGCCGGACAGAACCGGGAATCCGCTGGGAGGGAGGGTCGGGATTAAGATCCCTCTGATACCATGTAGATGGTGAATTCCCCTTACCTCAATTTGAGGTGAGGATATTCTTTTATAGATGAGTAAATCTGATTACAAGGAGGGTAAATCCGATGTGGGACTCATAAATACTCATTTGAACATAAATGGGGTCCAACAGTTCTAGTTTATTGTCTAAGAGGACTTCCACTCCTGTTTCTAATGCACAAACTTTAGATTTGATTTTGAAATGGATTCATATTCTGATTTTGATCATGTTCACTCTGATTATGATTTGGCTGTTGAGTATGCTGATGGATTTGATGCATTATTCTCTGATTTTGATGATGTCTATTCTGGTACTAATGTTCATTGTGCACATATTTTAGTTCCTTCAATGTCTCCATCCATACATCACTCCCCCACATTGGAACTCAAGCCATTGCCACCAAATCTAAAATACTCATACTTGTCGAGTGGTGAGGTTAGCTGTTATCATTGCTAACAATCTTCCTTTTGAATATGAAGAAAAACTTTTGAATCTTTTGAGAGAGAACATCAAGGCAATCAGGTATACCTTGGCTAACATATCAGGTATTAACCCCTCCATTTGCATGCATATGATTCTTTTGGAGGATGGGGCTAAACCAGTGAGACACCCACAAAGGAGACTGAATCTAACTAAAGTTGTTTAAAAGGAAGTTGAAAAATTGCTTGAGGCAGGTATACTTTATCCTATTTCAGATTCCCATTGTGTATAAGAAAAGTGGTGTTACTATTATTAGAAATAAGAGAGAAGAGTTAGTTTCAATGAGGGTGCAAAACAGTTGGCGTGTGTGTATTGATTATAGAAAACTAAATCAATCCACCCGCAAGGACCATTTCCCCCTCCCATTTATTGATCAAATGCTTGAGAGACTAGCTGGGAAACACACTATTGTTTCTTGGATGAATTTTCTGGATATTTTTAGGTTCCTATAGCTTCGGAGGATTAGGAGAAGATGACATTCACTTGTCCATTCGGTGCATTTTCCTACCGAAGGATGCCATTTGGACTATGCAATGCCCCAGGTACCTTCCAGAGATGCATGGTGAGTATTTTTTCAGATTTCATTGAGACTTGCTTGAAGGTATTTATGGATGATTTTACAGTGTATGGATCTTCATTCGATGAATGTATCTTTAGTTTGTGAAAGGTGTTGAATTGTTGTATTGAGAAGAATCTGGTATTGAACTTTGAAAAGTGCCATTTCATGGTAGAGCATGACATTGTCTTAGGGCATGTAGTGTCAAAACATGGGATAGAAGTTGATAAATTTAAGGTAGATATTATTTCATCCTTACCCTATCCTTCATGTGTGCGCGATATTAGATCTTTCCTAGGGCATGCGAGATTTTATTGGTGCTTCATCAAAGATTTTAGTAAGATTGCTCTTCCTATGCCGCGATTACTTCAAAAGGATTCTGACTTTGTGTTTGATGATTCTCGTAGGACTTCCTTTGATGAGTTAAAGAACTGTCTGACCACTCCACCAATTATACAGCCCCCATGGTGGGATCTTCCTTTTGAGCTTATGTGTGACGCATCCAACTTCGCGGTTGGAGTTGTCTTATCACAGAGGGTGGGGGAACGTTCAAATGTGATTGCTTATGCATCGAGAACATTGGATTCAACCCAATCAAACTACACAACCACAGAAAATGAGTTTCTTGCTGTTATATTTGATTTAGATAAATTTCGTTTATATTTATTGGACTCTGAAGTTGTTTTTTCTGACCATGCAGTTTTGAGGTACCTCTTGAAGAAGCCAGACGCAAAGCCCAGACTCATTCGATGGATGCGTCTTCAGGAATTCGATATTGATATAAAGGACAAGAAGGGGTCAGAGAACTTGGTGGTGGACCACATGAGTATGATTATACACACATTAGAGACTGACACCTTGGACCAGGTACCACTTCGGGACACTTTTCCCGATTAACACCTTTATTCTATCTCAGGTACACATCCTTGGTATGCTGATTTAGTTAACCACATTGTTTCCTCTGAAATTTCTGCAAATTTAAAGGAACATCAAGTCCAAAAGTTAAAGAGTGAGTCAAGATTTTATGTTTGGGATGATCCCTCGGACGCATGTGTAATGATCAAGTTATTAGGAGGTGTGTTCTTAATCACGAGTTTGAGTTTATTCTACATTTCTGCCATACACTTTCATGTGGAGGACACTTTGGACCCCAACGAACAGTTAGGAAAGTTTTAGACTCTGGATTATATTGGCCTAGCTTATTTCATGATGCTCATCTGTTTTGTAAGTCATGCTTAGGTTGCCAACATACGAGAAACATTTCTAGGAGACATGAGATGCCTCAGCTACCCATATTATTCTATGAGATTTTTGATGTATGAGGCATTGATTTTATGGGTCCTTTTCCAAGTTCATTTGTTTTTTTGTACATTTTGGTTGCTGTTGATTATGTGAGTAAATGGGTGGAGACCAAGACCACCAGGACTGATGATTCTCATGTTGTAGTGGACTTTGTCAACGCACAGATTTTTTGCAGGTTTGGAGTATCAAATGCTATCATCAATGATCAGAGGACACACTTTTGCAATCCGAATTTGTTTTCCCTCCTTCGGAAGTATAGGGCGACACACAAAACATCAACACCACACCACCCTCAAACAAATGGCTAGACTGAGGTTTCAAATCGGGAGTTGAAACAAATTTTGGAGAAAACTGTGCAGCCGAATAAGAAGGATTGGAGCGAACGCTTGGATGATGCACTTTGGGCTTATAGGACAACATACAAGACACCTGTCGGTATGTCTCCATTTTGGATTGTGTTTGGGAAAGTATGTCATCTCCCAGTAGAAGTCGAGTATCGGACATATTGGGTTATAAAGAAATGCAACATGGATTTGGCTCAAGCTGGAATTTAAAAGAAGCTGCAAATTCAAGAGTTTGAGGAGATTCGATTGTCATCATATGAGAACTCAAGGCTCTACAAGGAAAGATAAAAAACAACTCATGAAAGAACGATCCAACAAAGGGAGTTTCATGTTGGAGAGAAAGTGCTACTCTATAGTTCACGACTGAAGTTGATGCTCGGTAAGCTGTGTTCTAGATGGTTAAGTCCTTATATTGTATTTAATGTTTTTTCTTATGGTGCAGTGAAGATCACACAAAAGGACATTGGAAGGAGCTTTACAGTTAATGGGCAACGTTTAAAGCAATACATTGAGGGAATTTCTACTGATGTAGTGGATTTCATCACACTGCATGACCCCATCATCACTTGAGAATATCAGGCTGTTCCTAACCCTTTTACTTTTATATTATTTGTTCTATTTAAAATTCTGCGTTTTATGTGCACGTATCATCTCATGGGTTCACATTGAAGACAATGCAATATATTAAGGTGGGGGAGGGGACAACATTTTGGGGTAGTTATTTAGGATTTTTCATTTTTGTTTTTTCTGAGTATTTTCAAGTTTTCTATTAAATTTAAAAAAAAATCAAAAAAAAAAAATCATCTAACATTCTCATGTGGAACATATGGAAAATGCATGTTTTCAAAAATTCATTGGTAGAATGATAAACATGAGTAAGATTTCATCATTAAGGATTGATTTTATAAAAATTTAAGTCGTCGGTGATATGATTGGTTGTGTTATAAAACCTTTTATATTTTGACACCATTCTTTGTGATATTTGTTCATGGTAAATTCTGTCATTGATTTCTCCACACAATCTTTCACTCAACCATGACTTGTAAAATTTTTACTACTCAATTGAAGGTATAGTCATGTTAGGTAAAAAAAATTCATCTTATATCAATGGTTGATCCATACGTTCGTTTATCTTCCGATCGGTTTCATTACTGTACCGAATTGACCTATGCGTGTGTACCTGTTATCCGACTGTTGTACGCTTTCAAAAACGAAAACAATAAAATCAAAAAAAAAATAATAATCAAAATAAAAACAAAAAATATGCGTTGTGTTTTGGGAAGGTTAAACCCACTCTTCCTCGACCTTTGATCTTGTAATAACTATTACAATTAGTGTCGTGAGGAGATCAAACAAGGGTTGAGAGTTAAGTGTGAGATTTGTTTCAAGTGCAATTTTTGAAAAAAAAAACACAAATAATAAATGAGGGGAGTGATGAAATGTATAACATGTGGGGATATCTTGGTCGAGAGTTTATGGTTTGACTTTCGAGAATGTTCTAGTGAGTGAGTCTTGAAATTTGATTGCAAAGGAATGTAGAACAAGGTTCGATAGATTAAACCAAGTAAGAAGAATTATTTTACTTGACCTGAATATACTGAATAAATGTTGGAGATATGAACTTGGAATGGTTGGCACACACACGTGGGTGGGGAATTAGTGGCGGCATGGTAGACCCATGACTTGTTTCGCTATGATTAGTGTTAATCTCATTGGATTTTGTTTTGATACAATTTATGAGACAATGACTTTAAAATTTATTGATATCGACCCTTGATGAGATTCTTACTTTGCCTATATTTCCACTGTGGATTGAGGAGTATGAATATGCATATCTTGTCACAATGTTTTGGAATACATGATATGAGGTTTTGCCCAGGAGTGCAAAATGGTAAGTGTGGGGGTGTGATCACATCATGATTCACTGCTTTATTTCACCCTTACATCACTGTTTTAGCTTGTTTTGTATTTAAAATTACGAATATTATATAAAATTGCACATCACATTTGATTCAATTATTAAATGTTTATCACTCTTAAAAAGGAAATTTTACTTGTTTTGGTGATTTTGTTGTAGGAGGAGATGATTTGGAGGGTCAGAGATGATTCAGAAGGAAAATGGGCCAAACTGCATGAAAGCCGAAGGACATCTGTCCACTGTTTTGAACATTACGAGAAATCCATGCATTTAAAAGGGCTGAAATTTTGTGGACTTATCTAAAATTCAGTGGGCTACAACTCATTTCAAGAAACCCAAACCCAATTCGGTCATCTGAGGGCCCATCCGAACTGATCTATCCAGGGGACCGAATCTGCATGAAGTTAAAGATTTGGTTTTGTATTTCGGCCATATCTCGCGCTGCAATCCTCTATTGGCCGCCAAATTTGAAATAGAGACAGTCAAGATGCCGACATACAACTTTTCTCTTTTGTCCAAGTTCAGATAAGACCATTTACCAACCCAAAACCGAGATATAAGTGGTATTTCTAAATGTGGGTTTTTAAAACCACTTCTCATTTTGGCTATAAATTGGCACCTTGGGCACCTCATTTGCAAGTTCGACCAAGAAGTGAAGTGGTGCCATTTTGGAGTTAAGGAGTGTTCTCATCACCTTTGAGGTTTTGTAACTCCCTATACTCATACGGGGAGCTCTTGAAGGAAAGATCCCTTCATCGAAGCTTTCTTCTCCTTCCCATGTTGTAATATTTGTGTTCGTGTAATAAACTTCTTAGTTCCTCTTCTCTTTATTCTATATTCTTCTGTTTTCTTCTATTTTGTTCAATTTTCTTCTCCTTTACTCATCTTATTTGGGCTGGAAATTAAGAGTAGAAACAAGATTGAGTTATACCCTTTCTAAACCTTTGCACATGTAATGCGTTTCTACGATGACTAAACCGTCCATGGATGAGTAGTTTGTTTTAGTTATTGATTTACCTCTGAACTCATTCATTCATTTATTTTGAATCAATGAGCTAATGTAATTCACTCAATATGATCTATTAATTGAGTTTTTAATTTAAATGAAACTAAGCAATCAATTGAACAACTAACACAAAACACGCGAGGTCGAGTATTGTGTGAATTGTGAGAGCGTGATCTTAATCGGTAATACAAAACCACACGGGATCAATTTGTAGAGTTCAAATATAATCTCTAAACTCAATTAATCCTTATTTCCAGAGTGGATATGTGCCCTAATTCATCACTGGCAATATGTTAGCCTTGGAACGACAATCAAAACAGGATGCTACGATTGCATGTTCTGAAGTTAGTCTAGGGTTAAATTCATTTCATTTTTGTGGTTATGTTAACTCTTGTAGGGTTCAAGGGTTAACAAATTAGGGGATCATAATTAAATGGATATTAATTTAAATGATAATTGTAGAATGGAAAACCGCCTTACCTCAAGTTGAGGTGGAGACCTTCTTTTATAGATTGAGAAAGAGGAATACATACAGGAGTATTCCGATGCGGGACTCGGAAATACCCAAAATAATAAAAGAGGGTTTACCACTCCCCCTCAAGCTGGACATGCCCAGCTTGGACCACGAGTCCCACAAAAAAGAAAGATGATACCAGACAAGACCAGACACACTCCCCCTCAAGTTGGGTCGCAGATACTGTGGATGCCCAGCTTGGAACTGAGCGAGGCCAGGCGAGCCCCTGGGAGACCTTTGGTGAAGATGTCGGCAAGCTGGTCCGCCGTAGGGATGTGGCTAACGCTGACATGATTGTGCTCCAGGTGGTGTTGAAGAAAGTGGTAGTCTACCTCAATATGCTTCGTGCGTTCATGGAAGATGGGATTCGAAACAATCTTGGTGGCTGCCTGATTGTCACACCAGATGTGTGCAGATGTCTGCTGAGTAAAGCCAAGCTCTTGGAGGAGTTGTTGAAGCCAAAGGATCTCCGTAGTGACGGTGGCCATGGCAAGGTACTCGGACTCCGCACTGGATCAGGAGACGACAGTCTGTTTCTTACTGCGCCAAGAGATGAGGTTGCCTGCGAAGAACACAGTAAACCCATAAGTAGATTTCCGGGTAGCAAGACAACCAACATAGTCAGCATCACAGAAGATCTCAATATTTTGATGAGCGTGATAAGAGTAGTGAAGACCACGGGCAGAGTCTCGCTTGATGTATTTGGCGATGCGGAGTACAACATCCCACTGAGAGGTGGTCGGATACGTCATGAATTGGCTCACTTTGCAAACAGCGCAAACAATGTCGGTACGAGTCATGGTGAGATAATTGAGTTTTCCCACCAGTCGACGATACCGCTCTGGGTGTGAATACGGTTCTGAGGAGTCATACAAAGACCGTTCCCTAGGCTCAAGAGGAGTGTCAACGGCGGTGACCTGTGTCATCCTAGCATCCTGTAGAATATCCAAAGCATATTTCCGTTGGCAAAGGAAGATTGTGTCCGGAGAACGGGTGACCTCGATGCCAAGGAAGTATATTCAAGGGCCAAGATCTTTGGTGTGGAAGTGCTGGTGAAGATGCCCCTTGAGGTGAGCGATACCAGCAGAGTCACTCCCGGTGATGATGATATCATCCACATACATGACCAACATGATGTAGCCGGTGGATGTCGTTCTGTAGAACATGGTGTGATCCTTCATACTATGGGAGAGCCCAAAGTCGGTGACGACGGTGCTGAATCGGCCAAGCCAAGCACGATGAGACTGCTTGAGACCGTATAGAGAGCGGCGTAGTCGACGGACTTGGGACCCGTAGCCGGAGGCACAAAAGCCAGGGGGCTGCTGCAGATAAACCCCTTCGTCAAGAAATTCATGGAGGAAGACATTCTTGACGTCCAATTGATGAAGCAGCCAGTGATGATGAGCCACCAAAGAGATTGATAATCGAACGGATGCCATCTTGGCAACTGGAGAGAAGGTGTCAAAATAATCGACACCATACGTTTGAGCAAAGCCCTTGGCCACAAGTCGGGCTTTGAGTCGATGGAGAGTGCCATGGACGTTCAGATGGACTGTGTAAATCCATTTGCTGCCGACCGCCTGTTTACCGGCAGGGAGGGGAACCAGATCCCAAGTATGATTGTCCTCCAAAGCCTGTAATTCATCTCTCATCGCGTGCAACCACCTCAGATGAGATTTGGCCTCGCCAACTGTGCGGGGAATAGATATCGTCTCCAGAGCTGACAAACCTTTGTATGAAGATGTAAATAGAGGATTGTTCTGGCAAGAGCGAGTACCTTTCTGTAGTGCAATGGGCAGGTCGGCCGGTGGCGGTGCAGGAGCATCAGACGAAGCTGAGACAATGGTCTCCTCGGCTTGGATGGGGGGCACAGTCGATGGGCGACGAGTGTAGACCGTACCAAACTGATGAGCAGCAGGAGACAACACTGGATTAGGATGGATGATGAGTGGAAGACAATCATCGATGTCAGTATCTGGGTGGGGAGAGGGAAGCAAGAATGAAGAACTCTCAACAAATAAGACGTCAACATAGGTGATATAACGCTGTAGGTCTGGAGAGAAGAATCGGTATCCGCGCTGAGTGCGTGAATATCCGATGATGCAACGGAGAGATTTGAGAGAGAGTTTGGAGAGGCCGGAACGAGTGTGACGGACATAACAGAGACATCCAAATACACGGAGTGGAAGTGAGTGAGGAGAGAGAGAGGAGAACAAAGTCCGAAAAGTAGTCTCCCCCTGAAGGATAGAAGAAGGGAGTCGGTTGAGGAGGTAGGTGGCAGTTCGGATGACATCGGTCCAAAAGAGGAGTGACACTTGCATGTGGAGTAGGAGGGCACGAGCAGTTTCCAGAATATGACGATGTTTCCGCTCCGCCACTCCATTCTGCTGAGGTGTATCAGGACAAGATGTCTGATGAATAATGCCGTGATCCTTGAGAAACTGTTGAAAGGAAGTAGATAAATATTCTCGTCCATTGTCGGAGCGGAGACATTTGATGGAGGTGAAGATTTGAGTATGAATTTTATTGTAAAAGGTATGAAAGGCAGGAAATACTTCAGACCGATCACAAAGCATGTAAGGCCATGTCATGCGGGAGTAGTCATCAATAAAGGTGATATAATAGCTGTACCTGGACTGGCTCGGAACCCTGCAAGGACCCCATACATCGGTATGAACAAGATCGAAAGGATTCACTACACGTGGTTCCTGTCGAGGAGAATATGTTACCCGATGATGTTTAACAAACTTGCAGGATTCACAATGGAATGATAGGTGAGTACTACATTGGGGGCACATTTTATGGAGGATGGAAGTCGGTGGATGACCAAGACGGGAATGTAGGTCAAGAGCATGGGCCGGGGTAGATGAGCAAGCGAGATATGGTGGGGTATCAAACATGTACACCCCATTCCGAAGATGACCTCGACCAAGCTCCTGATTCGTCTTCTGCTCCTGAAAAACAATACTAGAAGAGGTAAAAGTAGCGACACAATTTAAATCTTTGGTGAATTTGCTGATTGAGAGAAGATTAAAGGGAATGTGAGGAATATGAGCAACCGAATCCAGGCGAATAGACGGGGTCACGTGGCATGTGCCAAATCTAATGATGGGGATTGTTGATCCATTTGCAATAGTAATTGTAGAGGCACCAGTGTACGGATGATAGGTAGTGAACATACCAGAGTCCCCTGTGAGATGTTCCGATGCACCAGAGTCTAACATCCATGCTGTGGGTTGTTGAGATACACATGCGGTAGAGCTGTTAGTCTGAGCAATGAGGGTCGGAGAAGAGGACGGTGACACAGTCGCCCGATAAGATTGTATCCAGACAATTTCTTCTACCGAGAGTGCCCTCCTGTAACGGGTGCTGGATGAAGGGGAATGTGGACGACGACGACCAAAGTGGGAGGGCGACGACAGGAGGCGCGTGCGCGGTGCTACGACTGCGTGGGTGGACTGCCACGGGAGGCGGGGCTGAGCGCGGGAGGGCGACATGAGGTGTGTCGAACAGCGGGGCCTCAAGAGTTGGGAGCCGCATCGAGCGGGAGCCAGGTGTCGTCGGAAGCTGTTGGAGGCCGGGGCCGGATGAAGTCCGGATCGGGAAGCGCCAGGAAAGGCGGCTGGCCGGGCAATGGCGTCGGATCGGGAGGCGCCGTTCCGTCGGGTGAGGGCTGACGAGAGTTCCGGCGGATCGGTTTTGCACCGGTTGGCCGCACGGAGGACGGGGCAGGGTTGCTGTGGGAATCACCAAAAGAGAGGGTGGTGTCGCAATGGGAGAGAACCGGACTGGGGCAGCGGTTCGCCTGGAGCGAGCCGCGTCTGGACAAAGGTGACGTCGTGGATGGATGCGCTGGGAGGGGCTGACTGCTGGTGGGGTCGATCGCGCCTGGACGGGGAGGCCGGGTGCCGCGTTAGGAGGGACGCCGCTGGAAGGCCGGTCCTTCGTCGCCGGGATTGCCGGGAGAGTGCGTCGAGGAGCCGTGAGGGAGGGCTGCGGGATGTGCAGAGGCGGAGGGTGGGGCCGTCGTCGCGAGGGAGGGGAGCCGTGAGTCTTCGGGAGAGGTGGGATTCCGTCGAGAGGGACGAGGGTGCCGGGCAATGTCGCGACGGAGGGGCGCATGGAGCCGGCGGGATCAGGCGGTCTGGCCTTCAGCCGTCGCGCGCGCAGCGAGAGAACAGAATCGGGAGGATGTTGACGTCGGGCGCCGGGAGAGCCGCTGGACAGCGGGAGGTGCGCCGGGATTCGGTGCAAGCCGAGCGCTGGAAGAGCCGGGATGCCACCTGGAAGGGAGGGCCGCGTAGGGCAGACCCAAAGAGGAGGGGTGTGGCGGCCGCGTAGGGCAGACCCAAGAGGAGGGGTGCCACTTAGGGTAGAGCAGGGAGGAGAAAAAAAATATCGAAAGGAGGGAGGGCTTGGGATTAGGTTCCCTCTGATACCATGTAGAATAGGAAACCGCCTTACCTCAAGGTGAAGCGGAGACCTTTTATAGATTGAGAAAGAGGAATACATACAGGAGTATTCCGATATGAGACTCGATAATACCCAAAATAATAAAAGAGGGTTTAACAATAATGATTAATAAGCAAATGAAGAAGTAGAGTTAGATCGATTATGCCTTTTAAAAATAGTTTTCTAAAAAAACATTTTCTCGTTGCATTTTTCTCAATCACATTTCAAAAACAAAAACAAAAAAAACACAATCTTCTTCCAGAATACTTCTTCTAGCTTTATAAACAGAACCCCTCCATCCTTTTAAGTTGTTTTTATTTGTTTTATCATTATTTTCAAAGTACCTTTAATATGTTTTAAATTATTTCCTCTTTTGAGAGACGACCTTGGTCAGCCATTCTGTTGCACCTAAATAACCCGAAACCGAATATCATTTGAGAGCGCCCACGACAGCGCCTTTCACCGACCTACTTAGTATATCTCACATCCTGTTCGGGCCGCCTATGGTGCCAGAACAAACTTCATGTCTGCTGGTATAGACAAGGGGAAGCGGCCAACTTCTGATGTTTGATCTTTCTTCAGTACTAGTATGAAGTACGAGAGCAATGGACCGAGTATATGCTCGTGATGCTATTGGAGAAAGCTTTTGATCTTTTGTCCTTTGATTAGCATGTTGTATATGCCTGTATCCCTATATCCCTTGTTCTTCCCGTTTTGTATACCATCATGGCATGATCATCATTTTTGTATATGATATTGATTCAGTTTCTGCTTGTTGGTATATTGGATGATTTATTATTACTCCGTTGCTGCTTATTTGTTTATGTTTCCTTTGTTTATTATCATTATTATTATTACTGTGCTACACTGATCATGAGGGCATAGTCTCCCCACGGTCACACCCTCGGCCCTCGCTGCTAGTCGGCAGCCTCTGGTGTACGGGGTGGCGCGCTTGTGGTTATGTGACCAATCGTCTTAGGGCACTGCTTAGTGGTTTCCGGGGCGAGACGTTACAAAGTGGTATCAAAGGTTTCTTTTCCTTTTTTCTTACTATTTGGGTACTAGTCAGGATACTAGGAATGTGTTGGAATTTGGTAATGTGCTTGCGCCTGGGAGTAGTTAAATCATATACAGGGGAAACCCAAATTACCTAGGATGGGATTATGGTGTTATTGGTTTGTGCCTGTTACAGTTGTACTGATTTCACCGTTGGGTGACGCACATGTTTTGTGACTTTATTATTGCTGATATTATTTTTATGGTTTTCCTTTTTTCCTTGGCCTGGTACGACAATGAGGTACATCTCATGCATCATATTAGGCATTTAAGGATTAACATGTCATGCATTATGCCATGTCATATTTATATTACTGCATGCATTGCTTGTATTGATTGTGATTGTTGTGAGTGCCTTGATTATTGTATTTGAAAATGTGATAATGTTTCTTCCAAGAATAACATAATTGGATTAATTAAAGTGTCTGCATCAATCTAAACGGTGTTTTCCTGTATAGATTGATGATGACACCTTAATTAACCATTTATGCCATGTTTGAGCCATGAACCATTGATTCTATGGGTTGAGACATTAGATGATTTTGGTTACATGAATGTCAGTTGTAATTTATGAAGCATGTACTTCCATAAATTGGGAATGACGATTCATTTAATCAAATCATTTTACACGACCTGTTACATCCTGATACCGAATGTAAATGTTAGATCGCAGTTACATGACGTACCAATTGCAATTTGTATAGAGTATGAGCCTTTATAAATTGGGAATGGTGACACATCTAACTGGACTGTGTTTTCTATATGCTTATAAAGAATCATGAACTTAAGTAGATTCAAAATTTTAAATGAAATGGTTACCGTTAAATGGGGATGCCAATTGCAAAGTAAAAGGTATTTTCCTCTATACCTTGTAATTGACACTCCATATACCGGAACTTCTGCTGTGCTATGTGAGACCTTGACCCCGACCCGATCTTAGTAGTGGGCAGTGTCTTTTGTGACTTCTGAGACTTTTCTTATCACCTAGACCTGACTTTAGGAGCAGACAGAGAGGTGTGACGCGTTATAGGAATGTTGTGTACCTGTCTTTTCCTGTCATCTTGTTCCTATATGTTAGGAATAAATTTGAGAGAGAGAAAACAAAGGTAGGAACGTAGCAGTATTAAGAATGGAACACTGTATTAAGTAACAGAAAATAGGAAATAAAGTAGGGAGGTAGAAAAAAGGGAGTGGAGGAAGAAGATAAAGGAACCCGTGAAAGACCACTCCACTGAGCTCCAGCTGGAACGTCCTAGCCCTTCCGCAACTGCTGCTGGAAAATACAAGTGTGAATCGTACCCTTCCCACCCCCCTGCTGCCCTCTTTAATACCCCACCAGCTCACTGCTGCAGCTGGCAACACAGCAGACTAATAAAAGAGAAAATACAAAAATACCCCTAGTAGTTATTACACCCATGCCCTGCTCTGGACAGCCCCACACCTGGACAGCCCTGCTCCAACAAAGACCCACACCTGGACAGCCCCACCTGCCACCGACTGACAGCTTTTGGACAGCCACATTCCCAACATTTCCCCCGCACTGAAAATCCACCTTGTCCCCAAGGTGGACCTCCATAACTTGGCCCAGCTCTTTTTTGTGACGAAGCTCCTTCCAGTATGATGATACTTGAACCTCTATATCCTCCATACAGTCACCAGAATCCCACACTTCACCAAGGCGTTTCGGCTTTTGAACAACAATTTTGATTACACTTTGCTTCTTGCTGGGTGCTGTTGACTTATACATGGCAGCAAAAGTGCAGTCCTGGTTGAGCAGTCCGTGTCTTCTCAAGCTGTCCGCCTCCAGTACAACAATTCCTTCTTGCATAGTAATTTGAAATTCATAATGTCGAGTTCTCAAATAATCTGCTACTTTTCTGACAGATTTCAAATCTGGAAAATCCTTCAAATCTGGACAGAAAGTGTGATAAGGTGAGCCCCATTGACAACCAGCTTCAAATTCAACCGAATACTAAAAAGCAATAGCAGCAACAAGTGTTGAGTCCAGTTTTCCAGCTTGCAGCGCACCAAAAGGCACATTTTTCATAAGCCTCTCAACTATAGAATTAAACTTCAATGCAACAAACTCCAATGGAAACACTGCATGAGGAGTAAAACCAGAATTAAAGACCAATGAACATGTTGTTCCCCGTCCTTTGGAAACCACAACCAGCTGGGGGAGCCGCATCCTAGGTGTAGCAGCAACAATACTTCTGCTCTGTCCCTTGGTTGATTCTTATACTTCTGCTCTGTCCCTTGGTTGATTCTTGTTCATACGAACCTATCAGTAATAGAGCAGGCTGCTCCCCAAGCAGCGATGCTCGCCACGTCTCAAAACTATTCTTGGGAGTTGTTGCTAAAACCATAGAGTCAAGATATTTGTTGCGTGTGTTATAAATAGATCCTGCAGGCAAACCGTACTCCCTAGGCAACCTAGCTGCTTCAGCATCCCCCCAACAACCTTTTCCCTCCATCTCAGCAACCAAAGACTGCTCAACTAGAATAAGGATGGCCTGTGGGAAAAACACATGCATCACTTGATCGGGATTTTGCTCCTTCAGGAGCTTTTGGTCCAGCATGCAAACAAACTCCATGGTAGGAGTTGCACTTGTCGCTTGCCTAGCATGATACTCATTGTTTCCTGCAAAAACACTTTGCCCGCAGCTATCGTGAACATCAGTAATAGCAGGTCCCAACTCAATACCAGATTCAACAACATTAATTTGCCCCGTCCTCAGGTTCGGTATATTCTTGGTTTGTGAAAATTCCCTCGGTGTCAAGGCGAATAAGAGGGAAGTTGCTGCCATGGACCGAGACTGTTTACAATGACTGCGCGTGTTGAAAACCGAACCCACAGGTAGCCTGCACTGCCTAGGAATCTGAGGTGCAAAAGTGCCCTTGTTGTAGCCAATATCCTCCATGTCAGACACCAAAGGCTGCTCTACCTGAATTTTCATGGCTCGAGGAAGAGAACCTCGTGTCGCTTGAACGGGTTTCCACTGCAACCCCTCTTCTTCAAGCCTCCCTCAAAGGAATTAGAGAAACATCAAGCTCCATTGCACATACAAAAGCCCTACAAAACTTATCAGCCGAACTTCTACTTAAACCGCGGGCACCCCCCCTGCACTAGTCTCGCAGCCAATTTGAACAACATCAGATGGAATTTCTAGCTCATTAATGGCCCCTTTTCCGGTTTCTACAACAGTTGCCTCGACAATACCAACAACTAACATTTCTGGAACCATGGGCTCAATACCTAAAGTAGGATACTCATCTGCTTTTGCAAATTCTTCTTCAGAAACACTTAAATCTTTTAGTCCCGATCTTGGAAGTGGAGCAAGTTTCCCTGTCGCAAGAAGAAGTTTGCATGACGTCTTCCTCCATTCCCTGCCACTCTTGTGCACCTGAGAGCTCAGTCGGCCCTATTTCTTCCCCTACAAATAACTTTGTTCGCTGGTGCTCCCTACCACTCCAATATTTTCCAAGAGTGCTGGCTTCAACCGCTCCCATGTCGAATCTGGATTTTTGCTCAGCCAAGAAAGGAACCATTACAAAACTGTGTACTCCAAACTAACTGCGCATAGTGAAGCTTCATGTCCTCTGCTGTATGATTTTCCAGAAAATAAGCCTCTGCTTCTGTGATCCAACCAAGTGGTTCCTCACCTGAAAAATAAGGCAACTGAGCTCTTCTAGTCACACTCCTCAGTCCTCCAGCTAGAGCAGCATCTTTCAGAATAATGTTTCCATCTCATCTGCTGCCATCCTCCTCATACCTACCGCCACTTCCGCTCAGTAACGCGGGTGCTGTGTTGCTCTGTTTTCCAGTATCAAAACCACATTCCTTCTGCAGCTTGTACCCCTAGTTCATCTCTGTTGTCTGATCCCTCAAATTGTGAATCTTGAGTAACGTTTTTCCTCCAGCTTGCTGCGACAATGCATCCGTTGAGCGCCAGTACTCAAACTGTTCATGTTCCATGTTATCCAAACTGTCCTGCATAGTCATCAGCGCCCGCTGTATCCTTTCCACGATTGATTCAGCTTTAACAACTATGTTCTCCATCCTTGATCTCAACGAGCAGCAGACTCCGATCGTCCACTCAACGATCATAACACTCTCCACAGTGTTGGCACAGTAAAAATCAGGTAGAGGAGAGAGGAACAAAATACAGTGCAGTACTCGTTTTTTTTTCCTGCTGCGTCCGTAACTCTCTAGCCACAATCGGTTTGCTTTCCCAACGATTGCATCCCCAACAACGAACTCTCTTTCACGCGATTTCCCCAGCAATCTATACCTGAGCGTCTGAGTCTCCCTACACCAATCGCGGTTCTCCAGTGGCAATCAGTTCCCCAGCTCCGATGCAACAAACTCCAGCGGTTATCGATCACACAACTTGTGCACTTCCTCTAGCCTTACAACAATCCCCTAGCGGTGTCCGTGGCGCTCGTTACAGCAGACGCCAAGGAGCAGCGATTTCCTCACAACGTCCAGCCTCAACTGCAACAGTCGTTCTAATTTTCCAGCGTTCAGGACCTTTTCCAGCAATACGTACCCAGGTGTCTGAGCCTCCCTGCAACAATCGTGGTTTCAGCTGCGTCCGTTTTCTTCCTCAACAGATGCATCACACAGTCCAAGCGTCTACGTTTCTTTCTTTTTTCAACAAACAACGCCTCCAGGTAAAAGTCGCACGTTCCTGCCAAACAACGCTTTCAAGAAAGAGTTGCAGAAATCAGTTCCACAGCGTGAGCTCCCTCTTCGAACGTCTCTCCCGCAAGGTCCCCCAGCGGAGTCGCCAAAATGTTAGGAATAAATTTGAGAGAGAGAAAAGAAAGGTAGGAACGTAGCAGTATTAAGAATGGAACACTGTATTAAGTAACAGAAAATAGGAAATACAGTAGGGAAGTAGAAAAAAGGGAGAGAAGAGGAAGAAGATAGAGGAACCCGTGAAAGACCACTCCACCGAGCTCCAGCTGGAACGTCCCAACGTCCTAGTCCTTTCCGCAACTGCTGCTGGAAAATACAAGTGTGAATCGTACCCTTCCCAACCACCTGCTGCCCTCTTTAATACCCCACCAGCTCACTGCTACAGCTGGCAACACATCAGACTAATAAAAGAGAAAATACAAAAATACCCCTAGTAGTTATTACACCCATGCCCTGCTCTGGACAGCCCCACACCTGGACAACCTTGCTCCAGCAAAGACCCACACCTGGATAGCCCCACCTGCCACCGACTGACAGCCTCTGGACAACCACATTCCCAACACTATATGTTGTTAAATCTTATCTGAGGCGTGCGTTTGACAATTGTAGAGCTATGCCGTCACGACATCCTCGAGTCGTACGTCAGGAGGGTGGCGACGACCATGCTCTGGAGGTGTGGGTCCCGAGCCACCAATATTACCTCCTGCAGTGCCACCTGAGGCACCTCCTGTTGATCTTCCACTGGGCGCCGATGCTCAGTTTTGAGATAGCTTCTGACGCTTTATACAGTTCATACAGTTCATACTGGGAGCTCTGTGACCTACCCCTATTATGACAGAGTTGACGCGAGAATTCTAGTAGCAACATCCTCCCACCTTTTCGGGGGATGGTGGTCCTCAGGCTGTTGAGTCATGGCTGGAGGCCATGTTATCGATCTTCGAGCATATGGAGACGCCTCCAGAGCGGAGGGTCAAACTTGCCACCTATATGCTCCGTGACTCTGCCAAGCGTTGGTGGGATTTCTTCTCTCGGGTTGATCGTCATTGGGGCATGGTCTGGGCGGACTTTCAAACAACCTTCTATGATTACTTCTTTCTGTAGACGCTGAGAGCGGACCACACTAGAGAGTTCATGTACGTACAGTATGACGCTATGTCTGTGATGGAATATTCAGCTCGTTTCATCGAACTTCAGCGTTTTGCGCCGACACTGACCGGTGACGAGTTGATGACTGCGAGATGGTTTGAGGATAGGCTTGCGTACGCCATCCGATCGCAGGTAAATGTTTTTCGACTGACCACCATTTCAAAGATAGTGAACCAGACCCTCATCACAGAGCGGAACCTGAGGGAAATTGATAATGTGAGTCAAGGCGGTTTAGCATCGAGGCAGGGAGATGGTTTGTCTAGCGGCAGATAGCGTCATTTTGTGGTTGCTCGCGGGGCAGCGCCGGCCAAATGACACACATCAACAGTTATGTGGTGTGCCACCAGTGTGGCAGGACTGACCATAAGAAGCCCCAGCGTACGCGAAACCCAATCGAGTGCTGAGTTTGTGGCAAGATGAGTTACTTTCAACGTTTTTGCCAAACTTTCCCACTAGTGCCTAGTGAGAAGGGATCTGTATCGACACAACATTCAGGTACAAGATTCGTTGCTCCACATCAGGCTGAGAGCTGGTCTACTACCGACTAATTAGGCCGAGACGGTGGTCGTGACTGAGGTAGTCAGACTTCAGAGGTTCAGCCCCAACAGAGCGGACCTGCCCAGGGTAGTCAGGTTGCATCTTAGGGTCGCGGATTTGGTCACATCTATGCAGTGCAACCTACTCTTGGGGACCAGAGTCTAGGGCCTTCTACATTACAAGGTACTGTTTTAGCAGCCTCTACTTTAATTTCTGCCTTATTTGATACAGGTGCTCCACAGTCTTTTATATTTACGACAATTATGGAAAGTCTGGGCCTAGAGATGGAATACTTCTGTGGCGTGATGATTCTTGACACATCGTTAGGCGTTCTATTAGAGAGTATACGCCAGTGCAGGGATTGCCCTCTTGAGGTGGGCGGATATCTCTTCCTTTGGAATCTTTTTGTTCTCGAGATGACTGGCTTGGATGCCATTCTCGGGATGGACTGGTTGGTTCCTTACCACGCCCATGTTGATTGCTATCGTCGGAGGGTGTCTTTTACATCACCTGAGGGCAGTATGTATATTCATAAGGGTGAATGAGATGTCCAGATGAGTCGAGCTGGACCCAAGCATCGTGGGCTGGGCGGAGTGACAACCCAGATGACTGGTCTTTTTATGAGCGATCAGGGAATGCAGCGTATGAAATTCCCTCTTGTTGTGGATCGTTACAAGGACGTCTCCCTGACGACTTCTCTGGATTACCTTCTATGAGAGAGGTAGAGTTCATAATTGAGCTAGTGGAAGAAGCGATACCAGTGTCCATTCCTCTCTCTAGGATGACATCTACAGAGCTTCAGTGTTATGTAAAATAATTGAAAGAGGGAGAAAAGAGGAGCAAACTGTGTAGATAAAATATAACAGCAGAATTACCGTAGCAGAAAACCTACAAAAATACAACAATGGGGGGAAGAGAGAGATGTAAGAAAAGAGAGTGAGAGAGAGAGAAGAAACCCGTAGGAGAAGACCACCCACCCTTGAGCCCAGCTGAGACCACCAGCGACCTGCTACCAAGCATTTGCTAAAATAATTCGTACCTTATCCCAACCCCCTACTGCCACTTTAATACCCCTCCAGCCCACTACCACAGCTGGCAATGTAATTACAAAATACAATATTGCCCTCTAATCAACTAACAAACTCTAACAGCCTATTTACAGCTGTCACCAGCCCTTAACCCACCAACAAACAACCCAGCCAATAACGGCTGCCAACAGCTGGCAGCACAATATCCCAAGTACAGCTCACACCTGGCAGTCCCCTATATTCCTAACAATTCCCTCCCACTTAAAAACCACCTTGTCCTCAAGGTGGAACAACTCAATCTTTGCTCGGCTGTGCATTGGGACAGCAGCACCCGGTGGCGGCTTCGGTGGAGGCCTCAGCATCATTGCATCTTCATTGGAAATCAGCAACACACTCGGGCAAATTAAGACGCCCGGTGCAAGTGGATTGGAAGCCCCTTGTTGGTAAGGTAAACTTCGGCCTTGCTGCCCAAGTGAATCTTGTTTCCAAATCGTTCCAATCCAAACGTGTCTTCAAAATATAAAAGAGCCCCTGCGACAAAAGCCCCACTGTTTGATCAATGGAATGTTCAGCATTTAAAGCGTCATCGTTGCTGTAAGAAAAATCTTCCAAAGTGCCTTCTCTCACGGTCTTGGCGTGGTGAGAATATGGTGGCTGCTGTGTAACAATTACAACATTTCTTAAAGTGACTGTATTAATAAGTTCTGCCTTCAACTCCCCATACTTAGTCCCAACAGCTGCTCCAAACAACGGACTAGAAGTGTATAGTCCTTCCACAAACCACAATTCCCTGTAGAGAGTTGACGCCACTTTTTTGGCCAATTTTAATTAGGCTAAACACCAGATTTCTGGAGTAAAAACAGACCTTCCAGTAAGCAGAATTTTGTCAACATTACTAATGTCCCAATAAAGAATTCCAGGGTACCCAAAAACTGTATTTCCAACTCTTAAACCATCCATTGTAGGGAAAACAGCAAGAGAAAATCCAAATTCCTTTATAACACCAGCAGCTGGAATACAGTGAAACTTCTTTAGGCATAGGTGGTCAGCAACAACCGGTGCAAATGAACATGTTATTACCCGTCCTTTCAAAACCATAGCCAGCTGGAAAAACTGCATCCTGGGAGTAGCATTGGCATCACTGTAGAGGAGTTTATCCAACTCAGGACCAATCTGTACGTATGTCGACCAACACCATACTCGGCTCCTGCTTGTCCAGCCTCCCTTTAGAACTACATCACAATTTTCAAACATAACTAAGGCACCTCCAGCAAGTTCATTCAGCCCTGCCACTATTGCTCCCCTTGCTGGTCGTTTCATCTTTATAACAGAATTTCTCCTACCAAATCCTGCCGTAGTAGCAAGTGGGATGGGTGAGTGTCTACTTCTTATTTGGAGGCCATACTTCAAGACCCAAAAATCAAATTTATCTCTAATAGGATGAGTCACCCCAGCAACTTGAACTTTCTCACTTGCTATAAAATCTGGTAAATGAAATAGCTTCATCTGGAGTGGTGGTGCTGGTACCTGATCCCTTGAGGAACTAATCTTGGCACCACCTTCCTTTTTTTTCCTTCCGTCCAAGCCAAACTGGAGACTATTTTCTCCACTAGATTAGTACAAAAGTCCCATTCCTGTTCAGTATGTAATTCCCCCAAATCTGCTGTTATTTCTTCCTTTACGAAGTGATCGACTTCCTCTTTTTCTCCTGTTCCAGTTCCAGACCAGTCCATGCTTTGGTGTATCCGAATTAAATCAACCTTCTCTTGCCCTAAGCATTGAAGAACCGGCATGTCCTCCTCTATGTCCCCCAGAGCCTGCTTGGATTGCTGCTTGTCACACTGTCGTCGTAAAAACTCCTCCTGCTCCTTGTCGGACCCATACTTCTCTAATAGCGCCGACTTCAGCTGCTCCCATTCAGAACCCAGATTTTTGCTCAGCCAAGGCAAGAACCAAATTAGTATTGAGTATTCCAGGCTTATTTGTGCCAAATGTAGTTTCATTTCCTCGGTCGTTTGATTGAACAGGAAATAGGTTTCTGCTTCCCTGATCCAGCCTAGGGGATTCTCTCCTGCAAACACAGGTAATTCCACTCTCTTCGTTTTACTCCTATTACTTACAGCTAGACCAATATCTTTCGGATACAGGCTTCCATATTGTTTGTTGTTGTCTACCATATTTCTGCTTCTAGCTCCACACGAAATTACTGCAGTTGCCATACTCTGTTTTCCAGAACCAATACCGTGTTCCTCCTGCAACTCATTCCCCTCGAGCTTCTCTATCACCCGCTCTTCCCTATCACGCACTTGAAAATGCCTCTGTTGGTATTCAGACTGCTCTTGAACCAATTTTTTCAAACTTTCATTCATAGTGGACATCTCCCAATATAAACTCTTCATAGCTGTTTCAATGGAAGCTAATCTGTTTTCCATCCTCGCCTTAGAATTTTTTCCCAGCCGCAATCGTGACTTCCCAGCGTTTGCGTCTCTTCTCCAAAACAGTTGTACGTTCCCCCAGCAGTGAACTTCTGTTGCGTTTGGTTTCGACCAGCAGCGTGCGCGGCTTCCACTGCACTCACGTGGCTCCGGCAAAAAGTTCAACCAACTACTGCGACGCTTGGCTGCGTTCGTGGCTCGAGTCCGACTCTTCAGCGGTTCGCGTCTCCCTCCCTACTGAAACAACGATCGACACTTTCTCAACAGCCGCGGCACAATGGTTCAGTCCGAGCCACAGTTCTCCAGCAGCGTTCGAGCCTCCCAGCTACGATCGCGGTTCTCCCCAGCACTGGCTTCCGGTTCTTATCCAGCAACGAACAGAAAAATAAATTTGCACGGCCCTCCCCTGCTGCGATCCTCCTCCAGCGAACACGATCTTCCCTCTCGCACAGCACTCCCCAGCGGAGTCGCCAAATTGTTATGTAAAATAATTGAAAGAGGGAGAAAAGAGGAGCAAACTGTGTATATAAAATATAACAGCAGAATTACAGTAGCAGAAAACCTACAGAAATACAACAATGGGGGGAAGAGAGAGATGTAAGAAAAGAGAGTGAGAGAGAGAGAAGAAACCCGTAGGAGAAGACCACCCTCCCTTGAGCCCAGCCGAGACCACCAGCGACCTGCTGCCAAGCATTTGCTAAAATAATTCGTACCTTATCCCAACCCCCTACTGCCACTTTAATACCCCTCCAGCCCACTACAACAGCTGGCAATGTAATTACAAAATACAATATTGCCCTCTAACCAACTAACAAACTCTAACAGCCTATTTACAGCTGTCACCAGCCCTTAACCCACCAACAAACAACCCAGCCAATAACAGCTGCCAACAGCTGGCAGCACAATATCCCAAGTACAGCTCACACCTGGCAGTCCCCTATATTCCTAACATTCAGGAACTCAAAAAACAGTTAGGCTTGGAGACTAAGGGTTTTATACAACCTAGTACTTCGCCATGGGGTTCACCTGGCCTTTTTGCCAAGAAGGCGGACAGTATCCTCAGGCTGTGTGTGGGTTATCGTCGGTTGAACCAACTTACGGTGAAAAACCGGTATCCACTGCCTCGTATAGACGGCCTCTTCGACCAACTCCGAGAAGCGATGGTTTTCTCTAAGATTGATTTGAGGCCGTGCTACCATCTGGTGCGTGTGAGACCATCAGACATACCGCATACGAAGTTTCGGAGTAGATACGACTTGTATGTGTTTCTGGTTATGTTGTTCGGCCTTACGAATGCGTCAGCAGTTTTCATGGCTCTAATGAATCAGGTTTTCCATCCGTACCTAGATTCATTTGTGGCAGTCTTCATGGACGACATCTTGGTGTATTCTTGTACTCGACACGACCGTGCCAAACATCTTGAGATCGTGCTGAATACACTGAGAGAGCACCCACTGTATGCTAGGCTCACTAAATGCCACTTTTGGGTCGATAAGGTTCACTTGTTGGGTCATATCATCTTATTAGACGCCAGAGTGTCTGTTGACCCAGAGAAGGTGATCCCCGTAGTTTCCTAGGAGTAGCCCAAAAATGTCTTTGACATACACAGTTTCTTGGGGCTAGCTGGTTAATATAGGCGTTTTATTCAAGACTTCTCACACCTAACAGTGCCTCTTACGGGCTTGACTAAAAAGGGTGTGAAGTTCTCATGGTCTGAAGCCTATGCGATAACCTTTTAGGAGTTGAAAGGAAGACTGACTTCAGCGCCGATCCTGATTCTGCCGGAGCTGGGTAGAAGCTATACGGTTTATTGTGATGTTTCAAGAATTGGGCTAGAAGCAGTTCTTATGTATGGAGATCGGGTTCTAGCGTAATGGTTCCGCCAGTTGAGACCTTATGAGCGGAATTACCCTACGCACGACCTCGAGCTAGCAGCCTTGGTTTATGCTTTACGTTGTTGGATACATTATTTATTGGGTGAGCGGTTCATTGTTTATACGGATCACAAAAGTCTCAAATATATCTCCACATAAGGTGATTTGAATCTTAGGCAGCGCAGGTGGGTAGAGTATCTTTTGTCGTTTGACTTTGAGCTTGCTTATATACCCGAAAAGGGAAATGCAGTAGCTAATGCTCTAAACTGGAAGACTCAGGCACATGCCGTCCGGGAGGCTAGTTGTGAGTGGCAGTTGATAAACTTGTTTTCTGAGATGCACCTGGTGGTTCAGGGATATCGTGGGCAGCCGGTTTTAGCAGCTTTGGCGGTGATATCATCCCTTCTGGAACGGGTGCGGATGAGACAACTTTCAGATCCCGAGGGCCTAGTCCCGAGGGAGAGTGTCTCAGGTGAGGACCCACCTTCTGGTTGGGTTATCGACGAGGATGAGATTCGATATTTTCCATGGACGTACTGGGTCCCTTCAGACATACGGGAAGAGTTGATGCGAGAATCTCATGCCTCTGTTTGGACAGTTCACCTTGGGCTTACCAAGATGTACTGAGACATACGTCGTCAGTATTGGTGGTTAAGTATGAAGAGACAGATTGTAGGTTTTATCAAGAGCTGCTCCACCTGTCAGCAGGTGAAGGCTGAGCACTAGCGACTTGTTGGACTTTTATAGCCTGTCTATTCCTGAGTGGAAATGAGACAACGTCACTATGGATTTTGTGACGAGATTGCCGAGATCCCTTCGAGGCAGTGATGCAGTATGGGTGATCGTCGACAGATTGACCAAGGTCGCACACTTTCTACCTATTCGAGAGACCTTCTCAGTTGATGAGCTCAGAAGGCTTTATATTTTGGAGATTGTACCCCTTAATTGTGTTCCTCGTTCTATCATATCAAATCGAGACACTAGGTTTACGTTGCGGTTCTGGCAGGGGTTGTAGAAAGCATTGGGTTCACAGGTGCTCTTGAGTACAACATATCACCCTCAGATTGACAGTCAGCCAGAGCGTACGATACGGGTGTTAGAGGACATGCTCCAGGCATTTGTCCTCAATTTCGAAGGGTCATGGGAAAAACATATTCCTCTTGTTGAGTTTGCCTATAATAATAGCTTTTAGGCAACGATTCAGATGATTCCCTGTGCTAGTTAGAGGCAGGTGAGGCAGCACTACTGGGTCCTTGTCTCGTTTGGGAGACTTTAGAGCAAGTACAGCTGATCCAGAAGCGTATGACTACAGCTCAGTCGACTACAGCTCTGAAGTTCGAGGTGGTCCATCGGGTCTCTCTGCGAGTTTCTCCTAGATTGGGTCATAGACGAATTCAAAGACAGGGCAAGCTATCACCTCGTTATGTCGGGCCTTTCGAGATCTTGGAGAAAGTCGGGTCAGTAGCCTATCTGTTGTAGTTACCTCAGAGATACCGTGCCATGCATGACGTCTTCCATGCATCACAGCTTCACCGGTATTATCCTGACCCGTCTTATTTGTTTGATTCTGAGGATGTTGAGCTGAATGTGGATGCATCCCTTGGGGAACATCCTATAAATATCGTTGATCGGAGCATGAAGGCTCTCCGAGGCTGATCAATTTCTCTGGTACGAGTGCTATGGCAGCACAACCGTGTACAGGACGAGACCTGAGAGAGAGAGGCCGATGTACGTGCTCAGTGACTGAAACTTTTCTCAATCGACGTTTTACCACCCTCGGAAGGGCAACTCGAGTACGAGTTGTTTTAAGGAGGGGAGGTTGTAATGTCCTGAATTTTCAGCAAGATACGAATTCTTTAATTTACGGTCCAACCCTCGTTAAGTTTCTCTTTTGGCTTAAGACCGGGTAACCGTGCCTTTAAGCCCGTTCGTTTCCTTTTGGAAGGTAAGGTTGCAGGGGGGCTCGAGCCTAACTGCAGGCCAAATACACGGTGTGTATTGGGTCGGCCATACCCTTTTCACATCGTGTAATGGTTTTTCCCTGGAGGGGAAGAACCCGAGATTTACACTTACACGCCATGTAAATAATGCCCTCGGTTGTTTTTTTTTAAAAAAGGGGCAAGGGATCATTTTGATAGAACACCCCCTCTCGTCCTGCATAGGAGCAGCAAGGGAGCCCCCTCCACCTCAACCTAGGTTCCTCCGGTTCTCGTTCGTCCGACATCCATTTCCTTTGTCGTCGGTCACGTTGGATCCGCAATGGTAAGCTCCTCGTTCCTCTTCCTTCCTATTGTCATTTATCGCCGTCCTTTGTGCTATTTTGGTGCGGGCTCATATGCCCTATTTTCAGGGTTTTTGTCCGTTTTGGCGATTTCTTCCGTTCTAGCTCGATTCAAAGGTCGACAACGGACGAGGGGTCGTCTACCAACCTAAGGTGGGTGGTCTAGCTCTTTTCCCTAAGTCTCGTTACATTTTATCATGCGTCGTTGTGCCGCGTGCCGGACTCCTCCGGTGTCGCCTCCATAAAGCCTATTTAACTAAATTAGATGTCTTTCCATGCTTAGTATGGTCCTAGCTAACGATGAATCAACATCGTTGGTTGATCGCCTTGACGTGAGCCATTCCTATGGATGCGCCCTTCCTTAAAGGCTTAAAAACCTCATGTTTAGAACGAAATTAAACCACCAATTGAGGTGTGTGTTTGCCCTTGTAATAAATACTTTTGAAATGTGAAATTATCTAAGGAAAATGATTGGCCATGAGTTAGGCCCTTGTGCTTTATGCCATATCTTGCTTTGCTTGAAGTAAATGAATTGTCCAACATGATTAAAGTATTATGATCATATTGCCTTGTTGAAATGGTACGACTTCTTGATAGATAAACCACACTTTCATACCAAGCTGAGGGTGATACAAGGTTCCCGATTTAAGGACGCCTTGAACGGGCTCATCATGCTTTATAGTTAAGACTTTTCATGGATTGTAAATACGTCGGGAGCGATACTTTGATTCTTTATATAATGCCTTGGATGGGCTAACCAGGCAGATTGCTTACCTACCCATGAGCGATACCGGTTCCCTAGGGGAGTCACATTGGACAGAGGGTCATGCTTACACCGTGGTGAGAGTGACACTTGGGATTCCTTTTATGGATCGCTTTGGACGGACTCTTACAGTGTTGGGTATTTATAGTGCATCTGGAGCGATACTTGGGATTCCTTTTTTCGGATCGCCTTGGATGGACTCGGGTTGCCTTCTATTAAATTTAAGGAATGTCTTTTATATCAAAAACTAAGAATGCATAACTGATATCCCTGGGATGCGTCCGCCAAGTCAAATAACATGTTTGGGTTTAGTCCATTCTTGATACTTGATTTATGTTGACCCATGATTACACCCATATTATATCTGTATAGGTTGACCTTGGTTCAGAGATATCCGGCTTAGGCCGAAGCAGTTGGTGTCGGTTGGTTATCCCATGGGGAACCCGGTCCGATGTAATTATTTATTTATTATTGTTTTAGCTTTACCTACACACTGCTCATTTTATATGCACAGACCGGATTGTTCCAGACACCGTTGGAGGTGACCTACTGAGTATATCTCACATCCTGTTCGGGCCGCCTATGGTACCCGAACAGACTTCATGTCTGCAGGTATAGACAAGAGGAAGAGGCCAGCTTCCGATGTTTGCTCTTTTTTCAGTACTAGTATGGAGTACGGGAGCAGAGGACTGAACCTATGCTTGTGATGCTAGTGGAGATAGCTTTTGGTCTTTTGTCCTTTGTTATATATGCATGTACCATTGTATCTCTTGTTTTTCCCTTTTTGTATAGCATCATGGCATGATCATTGTTTTTGTATATGATATTGATTCAGTTTCCGCCTGTTGGTTATATTGGATGGTTAATTATTACTCCGCTGCTGCTTATTTATTTTTTGTTTCCGCTGCTTATTATCATTATCATTACTGCTCTGCTACACTGATCATGGGGACATACTATCCCCACGAACGAGCCCAATCAGAACCTACAACGGTAGCAGTGTCTAAGCACATGGAGCACGCCTTCCTCAAGCACTTGCAATACGTGAAGACGGAGACAAAACACTGGAGCCCAAGCCCTGAACCATCAGCATGTTGTGCGAACCAGGAGCAGGGCTGATGAAGCCGCCGAAGGTTAGAACGAAACTGTCCAAAGCACCACAGCGGGAAGACAACCAGATCTGACACGGAGGCAAGGTCACGCAGCCCGCAAAGCCAAACGAGGGCATCAAAACTGGTGCAGGCGCCCAAGTGAGAAGATGACCTAGCCCAGTGAAACGAAAGGGGACACCCGCTGAGAAGAGCCCCTTATGGAACCGGTGAGTGCAGATCTTGATTGGGGAAAAGTGGAACGAGGTGAATCGCAGACGCTGGAACTGTTGGCCTCAACAGAGCGAGACCGCGCCACTGAAACCTGACATACGGCCGCCCAAGGCAACTCGAAACCAGAAATTGAGATGGCGATGGTGGCGAAAGAAACCAACCAGTATCGATAGGCGTGACCAACGACCAGAGAATGCAGATCTACATCGACGAAGAAGAAGCAGGGGCGACTGCAATGAAGGCCGCCGAAGGGACAGACGGGAAGGGTGAACCAGACAAGCAGAAGACGGGGGCGGAGGACGCTGCGTTGGCTGGCCAAAGCACTTTGCTCCCACCAGCAATACGAAATAAGTGTATAAATATTCTAACAATGTGAAATAAGTGTTATAAACACTTTTTAGTAAGTATTATCAAATTTAACCTCAATCTAGGATGGTAGTGAAAAGGGTGTGGAGTTGGATTGGCTTTTGTCCATCTCTGGTTCAATATGAAGCATGAGATTGATCAAGAGAAACCTGTGAGAGGGGTGGTGGCAAAGGATAGCAGTGCCTGGTTACATTATCATTCAATATATTCTTCTCGTAGAATATCTTACTATCATTTGGCTTGTTATTGAGCATTTTTTAAGTCATATATATATATATATATATATATATATAAATTTTTGGTACAATTTTTAAATAATGGTGTTCTACATTTTCTAGGCATATATACTCTAAAATTATGATGATGTCGCCGTGAACTTGATGCATTTTGATCTTTTTTTTGTGTGTGGATTACAGTTCATAAATTGTTTGATTTTATGCACCCTTTACACATTTATATTTTTTTGTTGGATTAAACTTCATTATTGACTGATTTTAGGTGTTGAAATAAATTTGGAGTATATGGTATAGTCATCTATTCAAGTAATTAGTTGGTTTTGTTCCTGATTCTGTAGTATAAAGTGTAGTATTGGGTGTTAATGCAGTCGCTAGTCTCCACTCAGTCACGACTCGTGATTACTTCTTCCGAGAGCGACTCTTCTGCTGACAGTGTACTTCACTCTGATGCAATTTGTGTTGAAGTTCCCACTGATGATATTCGAAAAGGGGACCTGGTGCTAGTATTGCCCGGAGAAACCATACCAGTTGATGTGAGTTTAAATTTTCACGAATTGCTGATCCTCATGTGGGTTTAATAGGCTGGGCTGTTGAAATCTTCCACAGAAAATAGTCTCGATGCTTTGTTTTTCTCCTCTATCAAATTGGTATCTTAAGCTGCGTTTGGTTATGGAAGGCATTTTCCATTTTCATTTGCCAACAATTTATTTAAAAACGTATTAGATTATATTTTGGAAAGTATGAGAAAATAAGAATCTATGTGATTTTTCTCTCATTGCATTTTCATTTTTCGGAAAGCATGAAAACATTTTTTTTTTATTTTTCAAAAATGTATAATTTTCATTTTCATTTTCTATATCAATATTTTTTATTCAGATAATCCAATTTGTTTTCTAATATATTTTTGGAAAATGAAAACAGAGAACTTTTTCCATAACCAAACAAAGCCTTAGTTTCTTTGGAAGTAAATAACTCTGTCTAATATTAAACATCCTGTCCTTGTTCTTATCTGTGAGATGTGCATGAAAATGTCATCTAACGACTCCTTTAACTGTGTTTGCAGGGGGTGGTTGTTGCAGGAAAGAGCGTGGTGGATGAATCCATGCTTACAGGAGAATCTCTTCCTATATTTAAGGCAGATGGCCTTAGTGTCTCAGCTGGAACATTAAACTGGGTATGAATAATTTGAGGGCAAAAAAACGTAGATGGGGTATGACTGTATTTATGTTGATTCAGTAGAAGTCATGTTTTAGCTTATAAACTCTTAATTGAATCCGAAGCATGTGTTAGCATTCTTTGCAGTATATCTTTAAATAAAAGTAAAACATGGCAGAAGATTGAAATGGATACCAGTTGCTACATAAATATACTCTCTTAGCATGGGGTTGCATAAATACTCTCCTGCGAAGTTTTTGTTGATTTAGTCCATGATACTTTTAGAGAAATTTAAGCCATTTCCTGAGCTGGCAACAATGCTTGCTTGAGATCAGATTTTTTAATTGGATGGTCTACTGAGCAGAAACTGTCTTCATGGATGGATACATCTATTGAGATGGTCTTCATGGAATGTTGAGATGAGGATACAGATTAACTTTTCTGGGATTTTTTTGCCATCACTAATCTGTAGCCGAAGCTGACTAAATTTTTTCTTTTAAGCAAGTGGTCAGTATCATTTTAATAATTTTCTGTCCAGCGTACGCTTCCTGAACAGTGTATAAATGAGAATTAATATGTTGTTTTATTTTTCAGGATGGTCCTTTAAGGATCAAGGCCTCTTCAACTGGTTCTAACTCGATGATATCCAAAATTCTCCGCATGGTCAGTATAAATTTTATTTGTTTGTGCATGGTCATGATAATTATGAGTTATAACCAACCTACGCGGTAGAAAATTTTTCTTAGAATTTAGCTATTGCTCTGCTAGCTATCTTCTTTCACTAGTTGTGCAATTGTTTTGCATCACAATTTGTGGAATGAGCTTCTTAACTCTTTTGAAGATCATGGCCGGTTATATCATTAGAGCTTCGAGCTATGAACTAAAATTTAAAGACTAATACTGGCAAAGAAAAAATCAGGGAAATGATGTTTTTTATACACACCTAGTCTATAATCAAGTTATGAACACTCTTGATTGATGGTTTATTACAAATTATTGTTTTTCTTGAGGCTGATATGATTGACTCAAAGAGTTGAAACTAATACCTGATTTTTAAATCCAATGATAAAGCAGAATATAGAATTAATAATTCATGCGAGTCATGTCTCATGTGAGCATCATGTTGGTTCCTTCAATGTTGCTGTGTGATAATCTGTTTTTTATTCACTCTACATGCTAAGAATGCATGGGGCTGAGAAAGTGGGGGAAGGTGCTGCTACGCAGGGGTGTTGTTTGTTATGTAAGGGAATCTGCCAGGGGCAGAGTTGTAACTTTCTGTGGAGTTTTGTTGGGCCAGCTGTAGTTGGTTGGAGTTGTTAGTTGGCGAGGGAATTAAATTAGAGGGGGACAATTGGGTTGTTTGTTAGGGGGGTCTCAGGCTGGAGGGGGGTGAGACCGTGAAATTTGTGAGATTTTTCGGCCAGGGGGCTTGGGCGGGAGAGTGGAGGCCTCTCGAGTATTCTCTCTTCTTCTTCTTCTTCTCTTCCTCCATTCTTCTCTTATCTTCCTCTTCTCCCTGTAATTCTGGTGCGCATATTTCTTAAATATATACAAGTAGTCAACTCTAGGAGAGGGCTGCTAGTTAGAGAGCTTTATTAATTGGTCTGACCTACCAGATAGCTCTCGTAGGAGGAGAGCACTGCTGGAAGAGCTTTTGAAGGAGGGGAGCGCTGCCGGATACTCTTGAAGCGGGTGAGCAATGACATGGGAAACGCTGCTTGATGGAGTAGACCGGTAACTTAGGTGTATCAACGCTATGCTCGCATCGATTAGGCAGAGCTGGCTGGAGTGTGACCGGGAATGGCAAGAGCAAGCTGAATTCGAATGGGAAGAGCAAGCTGAATTCCAGAAAAATCTCACACTTCTGGTGCAATGCCTGGAGCAGATGCAGCAGCAAGAGGCAGTTTGGCCTTCTTTGGCATCCGAGCTACCGGAGGCGCAACCCGCTGGCCACACACAAGACCTTTCCTCATCGACGCGAAAGGTGGAGCTGCCAGTTTTTAACGACAGTGACCCCGTGGCTGAATCGCGCGAGCCGAACTTTTTTTCCAGATCAACTAGACACCGGAGAATGTGAAGGTGTCGCTCGCCCGGGTAAGTATGAAGGGAACGACTGTCCACTGTTATACTATATTGCTTGTAGTCCATCGGGACATAACATGACAGGAGTTTACAAAAGATCTTATGGAGCGCTTCAGTGGATTGGATAACACAAGCAGAGCTGTATTTCCAGACTCACCAGACACCAGAGGCATTGAAGGTTCCCCTTGCTCAGTGTTCCAAGGAGTCACGCCACTTGGGGTTGGTGCTGTGTGAGGCTCTTTCGCTTAGGGGTGAAGCTGCGTACGAAGCTGCGACCGATGGAGTGACGCCACCAGCACCGGTCAGGGGAGGTGCAATGGCGAGGGGGCCTCGTCATGCCGGGCGGTCTGGATGGCAAATAAGGCTGACAGCATGTGAAATCAAGGCACAATCGTATAAGGATTGGAGTTACCTGTGTTCGTCTTAACCCAGGAATACTCTAAATAATTCCAGTTTCTGGCATCACCATTTCTGCATGAACCTGAGCAATGGTGTGAGGAATATTTCATCCATGGGTTGCTAAAAGTGATTCCCAGCTGGGAATTAAAGATTGCAACAAAGACAGAATGGCAGGCAGAAGTGGAACAGATTGAAGATCTTGTTTGGAAGCAGAGAACTCCGCCATTTGAACAAAACCTTTCCTCTTGGCCCAGTGCATTGCAGCTGTTTCCTATGTCAATAAAGCGTCTGGATGAAGTCTTTGGAAAACTCCTGGATCAAGATGTGTTGATCCCACAGCCACCGCCAAAGCCACCACCGCGGGCAAGTCCTTCACAGAGTCTTCGGGTGGTACTGCACTCTGGCAGTGACACTAAGGTAACTTCAGCACTGTATGAGGCAGGCTCGCATGGGGCAGATATAGAGTTTTCTATGAGTAGCCACGGAATGGAGGAAATATCCATAGTGAAGCCATTGGGAGATCCGAAACTGGGAGAAGGGAAACCTGAAAATCAAACCAAGCTACTATATGGCCCCATGGAAATGCGATTCAAACCATTGAGATGAATCAGAATACTTATTGTGAGGAAGCACTGAAGATAATGAATCTTCTTAGGAAATTCTCTCCAGATCATTGCATTTGTTCTTCACCCATACTCGGAGTTCGCAAACATGTATTTATTGGAAGTATTACCCCTTGACCTCCTTCGTATCTGACAAGCAAACGACATGGATGACTCGTGGTCGGCATGCTCTAAAGGATTCAACTCAACTTTATACCAAGGAGCTGTTATTAATCATGGATACGTATGGATTGGCAAAGATGAGGATGTGGGCTTAACCAGATTATTCTATTTGAAGGTTTCTGCATGGAAAGGAAAGGCAAAAAGTCTACTGAATTACAAAGCTCAGTCATGTTTTTCAGAAAATCTGCACTTAGGCTGGAGATCCACCTCCACCACTGCAGTTGCGTTTCGATCTGGTTCATGTTTAATTCTGGAAAACTGATCACTGTGGGGCAGGGCCGAGCTGTCGCACTACGGGTCATGTCCACCACCTTGAGGACAATGGGGTATTTCATGAGAGTGGCAGTGATAGGAATCCATGGGGTTGAGAAAGAGGGGGAAGGTGCTGCTAAGCAGTGTGCTGTTTGTTATATAAGGGAATCATCCAGGGGCAGAGTTGTAACTTTTTGTGGGGTTTTGTTGGGCCAGCTGAAGTTGGTTGGAGTTGTTAGTGGGTGAGGGAATTAAATTAGAGGGGGACACCTGGGTTGTTTGTCGAGGAGGGTGGTGGTGGTGGTGGTCTCAAGCTGTTAAAAGTGGGGAGGGGGGGGGGGTGAGAACGTGAAGTGGGAGGAGAATTTGTGGGATCTTTCCAGCTATGGGGCTTGGGTGGGAGAGCGGAGGCCTCTCGAGTATTCTCTCTTCTTTATCCTCTTCTCTTCCTGCATTCTTTTCTTATCTTCCTCTTCTCTCTGTAATTCTGGTTCGCATATCCCTTCAATATATATAATCAGTCAACTCCAAGAGAGGGTTGCTAGTTAGAGAGCTTTATCCCTACATGTATTTAGTATCATGGGAGGCAACTAAGTATGGCATAACTCTTCAATATCTAGTATCATGTGTGTGTGTGTGGGGGGGGGGGGGTGTGGGCTATTTGTGTGATGGTCATATTGGATCACTTGGGTTGCATTTGGTTTTGAAAAATATTTTTTGTTTTCATTTTCCAAAAATTTATTAAATTATGTAAATGGAAAACATTTTTTAGAAAATAAAAACGGAAATGATCGTTTTTTTTTGAAAAAAATTGTTTTCATGTTTTAAAGAAAATGAAAACACTTGGATAGGTAGTTCTTATACTTTCTTGTTTTTCTTCCTCCCAAATTGTTTTCAAACATATTTTCTATTATATATTTGGAAAATGAAAATGGAAAACCTTCTCAATGATCAAATGGAACCTTCTATTCCAAGGATAGAGCCCCTGCCTTTATGGGCTATTTGTGTGATGGTCATATTTGACAAGTTGGGCTTTTGTCCTATTTATAACTCTATAATTTCTGTAGAAGTATTTGCTATGTTATTAATCATCTTTCGTTGTCTCACAATCTCTACAAAAATGCATTTAGTGATATTACCTAAATCGTTTTAACGTAGGAGTAAAAAAAATTAGTTGTTTGTATCTTCCATGGTTATAAAATGAGGTTACTGGATCACTTGGGTTGCATTTGGTTTTGAAAAATATTTTATGTTTTCATTTTTCAAAAATTTATTAAATTATGTAAATGGAAAACATTTTTTAGAAAATAAAAACGGAAATGATCGTTTTTTTTGGAAAAAAATTGTTTTCATGTTTTAAAGAAAATGAAAACATTTGGATAGGTAGTTCTTATACTTTCTTGTTTTTCTTCCTCCCAAATCGTTTTCTAACATATTTTCTATTATATATTTGGAAAATGAAAGGAAAACCTTCTCAATGATCAAATGGAACCTTCTATTCCAAGGATAGAGCCCCTGCCGTATTAGAAACAATGCAAAAACACAGCTTCAAGTATGCTTAATATTTTATTACATTCTTTATAGCAACTGCGCTTCAATGTGCCACATCTGTTCACATTATGAATTAGGGATACTATGTGACAGGAATGCAAGAAAAAATTTGTTTCACAATTTTTTTCTAGAGGGCCTTGCTTATCGGACATTAAAGTTCCATATTTCCAAGTCATTTGGAATTTTTACTTATTAGAATTACAAAAAGTGGGAGCAATTCTTGATGTCGCATTTGAATGAATTGTGTGTGATTATTAATCTCTTAATTGTGCACTTTGTGCACATATTTTTTGTGAACTGCTTGTGACGTCATTTGATATTTCTTTTGTCAGGTTGAGGATGCTCAAGGACGCGAAGCCCCTATACAAAGGCTTGCAGATTCAATTGCTGGCCCATTCGTATATACAGTCATGACCCTGTCAGCAGCCACGTTTGCTTTTTGGTATGCCTATGGTTCTTGAGTATGAGGGAGTTACTTATTTCAATGGTGATATAAGTGAGTTGGAAGAGAAATAGGCTCTATATCTGTTCTAAATTCTAAATTGTTTGGAGTTTTGTTAACATTAGTAATCTAAAGTGAAAATCACATTGACTTGTTGATTTATGAACTGTAACATCATGTTTTACATCTTTTCATCAGCACTATTGAGCTTCTTGTTGGTAAGCATCTTTTCCTGCACTTCTTTGCCCAAAGATTTAAGGTTGTGTTTGTGTCTTGGTTTAATAATTTTTTTTTTTTTTGGATTTACTCGATGATAGTGAATGTAGATAAGAAGAGCATCCAGAGACACTAGTTGATGAATAGGGAAATGAATATCCGCGTGCATGTGGCTTTTTAGATTCCTTATTTATTTTACTTGACTAATTTTCATTTTAAATGTCAAGGTACTACATTGGGGTGCGCATCTTCCCAGATGTGTTGTTTAGTGATATTTCTGGGCCAGATGGTAGTCCTCTGCTTTTGAGCTTGAAACTTTCCGTGGATGTTCTGGTGAGCGGTGACAATTTAATGCTCTATTCACTGTTAGTGTTTCCTGCAAGACAAAATTCACAATTAAATTCCAGATTATTATTTTCTTCTTTCTTGAAGTAATTATTCACTTCCTGCATATCCTTACTATGGTGGAGTCCAGCAATATTTGTCTTGTTTAATGTTGGATGAAGGCCCGATCCCTTATTTATAGATGAATAAAAGGGGCAGTGGGAACATCAACCAATGTGGGAATCAACTACTACTACTAATAATATGGTCCCAATCTATCGCAAACAATAACACTCCCCCTCAAGCAAAATTTGGAATATAAAGCGCCCCCCCAAAATAAAAAGTTTTAGAGAAGACCTCCCTCAAGCCGGGATGCATATATTGTGTAGTCTAGGCTTAGAGCAGAGAAACCGTATCCGTTGTCCCAGTAAACCTTTGGCAAAGAGGTCGAAAAACTGATTGGCAGTGGTGACATGTCCAAAGGTAATGCGCTTTTGTTGGAAGTGTTGACAAATAAAATGACAATTGATCTGAATATGTTTTATGTGCACGTGAAGATGAGATTTGTCGCTATCTTTGTGGTTGTCTGATTGTCACACCATATATGGGCCGGTTGACGAACTAGAAACCCGATCTTGTGGAGTAAGTGTCAGGCCCAGAGAATCTGGGCAGTGACATGAGCCAGAGTGCAATACTTGGACTTGGCACTGGATCGAGAAATAAGAGTTTGTTACTTCTCTAGGAGATGAGATTGTCACCAATAAAAACTATAAAGAAAAAAGTGGACTTTCGAGAGGATAAACGCTTGATGTGGCCAACATTGCCAAATGCCTCAATAAGCGTGGGTCAATGAGCCGAGTAAAGTAGATCGTGACCGGGTCCTTGCTTAATATAACGGATAATACGTAGTGTTAGGAACTTGGGGCTGCCATGTTTGGTGGCATGTGTTTTAGTTGCTATTGGGGAGGGGCAGTGTGGCCCTTTTATTTCTTTTTGTTGCGCTTGCATGCTTCGAGGGGCAACTTGGTATTTTTACTTTGTAATAGGTTGGGGGTAGTTAGTAATTGTTTGGGGGGCTAATAAATGGGAGAGTGGTTATATGGGAAGGCACAAATATCTTTTTGCGTTTCTGCTTGGAAGCAGCCATGGTTGGACCTTGGGAGGTGCCAACCATCAACCGTGGGAGAGTAGTCTTCTTCCGGGTGGTGATATTCTATCTTCCTCTTTCCTGTGTTTCTCTCTCCTCTCTACTGTATTTCCTTTTTTCTATTGGTTTAATACAGTGATCAAATCTATATACTACTGCCTTTCTACTTTCATGCTCCCTCTCTCAATATTTGCCTAACAATTGGCGACTCCATTGAGAAATTGCGTGAGAGATACAATCGTTACTGGGGATCAACAATCACGCACTGGAGAAACCCCTTAGCTGCTGAAGAAAACCGATCGCAGTAGTGAGTTGTTCATTGCTGGGGACAGCTAACGCTAGGGAAGCCAATCCCTGGGGAGAGGCATACGCTGAGTTGAGTCGAACGAACTCTGCTACAGGTCCCGTGAAGTCGCTGAGTGCTTTTCTTTCTCCTCTTCCTGCTTTCTACTACGCAACTGTTGGAACATGCGTTGTAAGGATGATCAGAGCAGTCCAGACGTTAGTTGAGGTGAACCGCGCTTGCTGAACATTGAATGTAATGTCACACTGTACCCTCGAGAGAAAGAACCAATGGAACACGCTCAGCCTATACTGGTCCAAACTAAGGAAACGAAGAGCTACAAACACTCTTGAAGGGGGTATACGGTGTGTCCAGCTATCCCCATGTCTGCCCGTGTGGAAGCGTCTCACACGACAAGTCTCCATTACACGGCGTGTAGAAGTACACGGTGTGTAGAGACACATGATGCCCTACCCTTGTCGCCTGGTCGTGTCCGTGTACGGTGACCGTGTTTGTGTACCGGCCCGTGTACGTCAAACCATGTTCGTGTATAAGTACACGGCGTGCACTTGGCTGTGTACTTTTGCCTGTGTCCGTGTTCTCTCCGAAGTACACGCCGAACCTCATGGAAGGGGTCACACGCCGCGTGACAGGGGTCATGGGCCGTGGGATCCTTATCTTCATCCCGAAACCCTAGCTGCCGCTGAATGGGGCCCCGAACATCGTGTAATCCCGAGTTACACGCTATGTTGCTCAGGATTTTGCAGATCCAGAGTTTCTCCTCCGTTCTTCATCGCGCGCTGCTGCTGCCTTAATTCCTGCCAAAAATCACTTCGTAGATCTTGGATCTATGTCGACCGAGCCTTGCCGCCGCTTGCTCGCCGGAATCCGGCCTCGAAACGCATTGGGAAAACACCTTCGTCGTTCGGAACGTCCCGCGTCGCTGCCCGGGAGGAAGGAAGATCCCTCGATCTGGCCTTGTTCTCCCTCAATCTAGCCACCATCGTTGTCGGTCCTCAATCCGCAACCACCATCACGTTACGTACCCACGGTTTCGATCGGTTGTGCCGAAGGACGGTTGCGCAACAATCGTGAACCGGGTATTTGTCAAACCGTTGGCCAAAAGAAATACCAAAGATGATCGAACGAAGAAAAAATAGAGAAAACCATAAGCCATGAAATGTGAGGAACGAACCTCGATCATTGTTCGTTTGGCATCGATCCGTTGTCGTAGATTCGGACGAACGAAGAGGAAATAATCAAAACGAACAAAATAATTTCATCAAATTAAATCTACCGACGATGCGTGTATCAATTTTGTTCGTGGAATTGATTCGCGTTTACCCGGGATTACAGAATGTGATGGAAATTACAAAGCAAAACATCCTACATGGATTTTGGATCGATCGTTGATGAAGAACGGTTTCGTTGCCGTCGTTGACAAGATCCTCCAACTCCATGGTTTGAGCGGCCAACTCTGAGGAAAACTTATAACAAAGGAGACGTCAATCGCTACGTCAAATGTTATGTCACGTCTAGGGTAAAACTCATGTTCTGAACTTAACGGTGCCCTTGGATTTTTGATTCGGGCTCCAGTTTGAGAGTTATTCCATTTTTTTGAAAAACTGCGTGCACATGCTATTTAATATATTTGATATATTTCAAACATTTATTCCGAGCACACCGGGACTCGGAATTGCACGCCGTTTCAGCGCATAGTCTTGAAAATAATCTCTATAATATCTAAAAATAATACACGGAAAAATCCGAGACATTACATGTAGCTTCTCTAAGTTGCGCGGGGTACTTTCGACAAAGACAAAAACCTCCCCAACAAGCAGTCATTCCTGCATCGCTATAGCACTAAATAGTGCAGAGTCCGTCTCAGCCACATTGGGTGGATGGTTCTCATTGGGTAGTGGGGCCTTCTCAAGGGGGTGTATCAGGCCGGAGATGTACATGCGGAATTGCAAATTCATGTGTCAGTTTCTACCGGAATTTGGCCTGCTCATTGCACTCTTGTCCCGCTTGTATCTGCGCCCAGGTCTGGTGCTTTGTGGTGAGACTGGCCATTGTCGGTGTCAAGTTGGAGATTGCAGAATCGAGCTTCGTTGTGCGCTATTCGTGGTCGTTAAGATGAGTTGGAAGCTGAGTCTCCATCAGCATTACAATCCCTGTGTGGTTGGAGAGAAGGAAGGCAGCGGCAGATTGTTGGTTCACCTCTGTGGTGTCTGACAGCGTGTCCCTCCCGCAAGGGTGGTTCCGACGGTGTGCCTACGCTAGCAGTGGGGTTGAAGAGCCGAGCGCCTGTTGGGTGTGCGCGTCGTTGTTGAACGTAGGTTGATTGGGTGCGTGCCGGTAGGTTGGTTGATCAAGTGCGGGAGACTCCATGGCGCGTGAAAGCGTGGCCGATTGTCGCCTATCGACCGTTCAAAGTTTCGATGCTTTGCTAATGTGTATAGCAGCACTCGGGTCGAATCTTCGACGATGATACTTTTTAATAGTCGAATGTTTTTAGTTGATTATATTTTGATTGGGTTTTGCAGAGAGCTTAATTGAAATGATTGATTGATTAAAATTGATTTAACAATTTGATAAATATTGGGATGAGTTCATCATTAGGTAATTAAGCTTGTGATATTTTTGAGCTTTGCTTTATATTGCATTAAATTAACACCCATGTCACAAGTTGACGTTGATTGGAATTCCTAAGTATTAAGGCTTTAATCAAAGCCCTAACTTAATTAGGATTTTAATCTCAATCAGTACTTGATTGTGGTAGTGTATTTATAGTTCTAATAATCCATGAAATCCATACGTTAAATAAAACAAGTCATTAATTAATGACATGTTACGTCCAATATACACAATGTTAATTTAAAGAATATTCATCGAGCAAAAGACTTAACATACTTAAACTATAACTCACCCCAATGAGAGATTTACTCAGCCATTGAAATTATTAGTAATCTGTTTATAATGATTATGATGATAAATTAAGAAGATAAGAAAAATAAAGCGATAAGAAAAGAGTGGTGCGTCGAACACACACATAAACGATGAAGGGAATTAAATACTAACTTTAGATTGAATGAGAAAGCAAAAGAAGAGGAAGAGTTTTAACTTGATTTAAACTATTTTAAGAAAATTAATATTAAACTACAGAAGGTGGATGAGAATAAGAGATATTGAAGAAGAAACTTGCATTAAAACAGAATTACAAAGGAAAAACATTTGTGAAATTTAAAACGAAAAAAACAAAAAAAGTAAATTAAAACAAATAGAGGAGGAAAGGTCTCTCAAGTGAAAACTTGAGTATGGTAGGTCCTCCTAAGCCTTTTGCAAAGCTTTGGTCATTACAATGTGTGCTCCTCCCTTCTGAAATGTCAACCCTTTTGAAAGGAGAGGAGAAGATGTATTTATAGCCCAAGGTGGTGGACTGTTTGTATTCCAAAAATACCCTTCCACTTTGCTCGACGATTTGGACATCTAGACAGCTGAATCTCGAGATTTCTCTTTCTTCAAAGTTGTAGATAATAATGTTGGCCGACTACTCTCAAAATTTGGAGGCATTTGGACTTATGAAGGCAAAGTTACGATGGTTTTCATAAACAATGTTAAACTATCCATTTCTATCTATGCTTTTTCGATGGCCAAAATGTGAATTGATTTTTGAATAGGAATATGCCTTCAAATCCGAATGCTTTCTTCAACAAAGTTGGCTGCCTATATCTCCTCTTTTACACTGCAAAATCTCAGTTTGACTTGATGACTAGGTCAGGAGACATGTCATGAATACTGTACTGATTTTAATTCACGGCCGGAATGGTGGGTTGAGTTTAAATGAATCAGTTGGACCCCTTTTTTTTTTAGAGTTGGGTCTTGAAATTTTTATCCAAGACTCCTTACATTGTCCCCCGAATATTGTAGGAGGATAAAGGAATTTGGAATTCTGGATTGAGCCCAGTAATTAAATCTTCATAGCTGGTCCAGTTTCATCACAAATTTTTTGGGTCTTTTTGTGTGGTCCATATAACCCTTCAAATAGCAGAATTGACCCATGATCCCTTCTAATGAAATGTTGTATATTGAAAGAAGAATTCTACAAAATAAGAACCATTCAATTTGGATCAGTATGGTGATAGTTATTATTAAAAATTAAACAGACTTAAATTTGGATGAATTCAAATAGTGCTCTAAAATTATATTTAATATTTAAACATTAATATTTCACACAAATTAACACATTTCATATAAAATTAGTAAAGGGAGTATATAATAATTAATGAAAATATTAATAACATCAGCGCGCAAGACTGATAAATCGGAAACAAAGGATGTATCTTTTCATGTTGTAGGGCCTTCTTCCAACGACGTACCAGGGAGGATAGATTTTTCTGGAATTCGACATACCAGGATTGTTGTGTGGTGAGAGTATCCATAGCCGACGTTAGGGTCGTAATTGTTGAATTGATTTTGAGGTCGTGCGTCCTGAGGCGTTGGTTGACACCCTCCAGGCTAGACTGATACCGGGTCTCCAGCGGCGGTGCGGAGCAAGAGTACCGGTGGAGACGGTAGGGATCGACATTTCAGACTAATTGAAGAAGAAAACAGTGAACAAACTTCTTTATATTTTAACCAGAGAGAAAAAGGAGCAGAAATACAGGTGGGAGGAGGAAGGAGAATGGAAGAAGAGGTGGGAGGAGGAAGGAGAATGGAAGAAGAGGTGGAAGAAGAGAAGATAACGAGAGAGAAGCTCGAAAGTTCCCCAGGAAGCTCTCTCTTGCTCAAGCCTAAAGGCCGATTCCCTTAACAGAATCCTCACTGCCCTCAGCTCTCTCCAGCCTCTCCTATTTATAAAAACCCCTTCTAACAACCTGTGCCCCCCAGCATATTCCTTGAGGATATTCCTCCTGCTGTCCACCCTCCCTAACAAATACAGTTGGGCTAACAACCTTGATAGAGACCAGCTGTCTCCCCTGTACAAGGCCTCTTAGATGACAGGGGGTGATGCAGGAACTCTAGGGCCGACTGAGAGGAGCCCCCTCTTGGTGCACGGCAGGGACGATGCCTGAGATTGCGCGGTTGTCAGAACGAGAGTGGGGAGGGGACTGGTGCTCGAGCAGTGTGAAGGCACGGGTCGCACTATGGTTCCAGGTGTGAGGGTGCGAGTGGCAGCAACGATGGTGGCCTAAGCATGGGAGAGGAGGTGGCGGTCTCAGAGGGGCTGTACACAGCCAAGGCATCCGGTAGCCAAGGGGGCCGGTAGTCCTAGCAGAGAGAGGGGAGAGGCCCGCTCTGATACCCTGCTCATGAAAAATACATTCGAATCCGTACCTCTTAACTGAGGTTGGGTTGGTCTATTGTAGTTGAAGATAAAAAATACAAGCCCAAGATAGTGGGTGATTTGAAATTCAAAATACATAAGATTGACTCAATCAAACCCCATATCCTAAATATCTAAATACTCAATCACAAAGTTTTTTTTTCTTTTTTTTTTATTGGTAATTATTACTATTGACATAACTTATGTATAATCCATGTAAGTCTTATTGTGTAGTAATTACTGTTGATTGCAGAATGTTTTTCTATACTATGTCTTGTAAATTTTTAATTGCATTAGAAAGTTTTTAATGGTAGAAATCTTAATTTTCATTGAGTATGATTTTTGTTTCATATTATTTTCTTTAATTACTTACATTATCTCAGGAGAAGAAAATTTTCTGCTGCTTGTTTAAAATATTTATTACATATTTTTTCTCCAAAAATTAAGCACATTGTGATAATTTATTATCTCATATGCCATCACTTTCAATTAAATACTCACTCATGACTTCACCAAATTTCTTACATTCTTACGGTTCTCATTTTTCCCTTATTTTTTTGGATGAAAAGGTGTTTTCCATTCCTTTTTGAACAAAGTTATGTACAAACAGCATTAAAAAAACAGTCCAGGGATCTAGAAAAATCAAATACAACAAATCAATGAAGAATCCTGAAAAACAACACTAGACAAATCGAGGCAGAACATCCAAACGACTACATCATTTACTGTTTCTTGTTGTGTCCTTCATCCTGGCAGTATGCGTAAGCTTCAACTTCAGACCATATATGTGTGTGTGGAATAACTCTAGTATTAAGCTGTTGGTTTCTAAAAATCGACGGAATATGCGCTTTCCAAATTAAGTACACTATGCTGACCAAGGAAGTTACTGATAATTTTATCCTGCACTGAAGATGATCTGTGCACATTAACGATCTACATGTTGATTCTGTTCTGGTTGGAGGAAGGTGGAGAGATCCCCGAACACTCATAGGCTTTTGAAAACACATAAATGAAGGAATACTTTGAAAGAACAAGTGATTTGAGGTTTCCTTTGTCATATCATAAAGTGAACAGCTTGAAGATGACACAACATTCCATCTGTAGAGCTATGTTTGAGAACAATATACCTACCACAGGCAAGTTTAGCCCATGATTGAGCTGAACCTTCTGGAACAAGTAACTATATGCAGTCCAAAATATTTGACCATCCTTCACTATGACACACTTCAAAGCTTCATCTTTAAGCTTTAGCCCCTTTCTCATAACACCTTTCTCTTAGTTGTTAATTAATTCTTGTGTTTGAAGAGGGAAGGGTCTTTAGATGTCTTGTACTTAGCTGTTTTAAAATTTCTATTTTATGTCACATATTTATTGTTTTGCACCATCGTGTGTCATTTATAATACAATTATATTTTTCTATTATTAGTCTTTTCTGACATAAATGGTAGAACTTTGACAAATCAGGGACATGTTTTTATCTGTTTTGTTGCTTGTTCTCAAGTTGAATTTATTTTTTTCCACAGGTTGTCTCTTGTCCATGTGCATTGGGCCTTGCCACACCCACAGCCATCCTTGTTGGCTCTTCCCTTGGTATATTTTAAGATCTTTTATGTATTACAAGTGCTATCATATTTTATGAACCAATTTTAGTTATATTAAGTTCTACCATCTCTGTGCTCTTATTTTTCATCGTGTCATTATTTCAGCCAAATAAGATCTCAGTATATTTAGTTATGAAAAGTAAGAATCATAATATTTAAATCAAAATTTCTTTCTTTCTACTCTAATACCACCATGATAAAATCTTGATATCGTATTTATTAATTGTAAGGCTTTTTTGAATTACTGATATATAATCACGATTTCAATATTATTTACAACAAAGACAAACAAGCCTTAAACCCAATTAAATGGGTTGACTGCATGGATCAAACATCACTAATTAGCTCTATTGAAGACCATTGAAACCTGTTAAACCCTGTTTTTTAATTATTGTGGGTATTTCTGAGTCCCACATCAGAATACTCAATCGTGTATTCCTTTTTCTCAATCTATAAAAGAAGACCTCCGCCTCACTTTGAGGTAAGGAGATTTCCTTCTCTACATGGTATCAGAGGGAAACTAATATTGTTTCCTCCTCCGTGACCCGTTCGGATTTTTTTTTCTTTCCGCCTCCTTGCGGTTTCTCGGTTTTTGCCCGGCCCCCGCCTCCATTGGCTATCTCCAGGCATCACGTCCCCTGTTGTTCCTCTCCCCGCGACGTCACGACTACACGCGACCCCACCTCCCTACGGCTTCTCGGTGACATCCTGACCCCACCTCTTCCGGCGAAAAACGACTCCCGCCCTTCCCGGCGCGATCGGCCCCGCCCTCTCCCGCGACGCCCCTACTCGACGGCTCCCCTCCCTCTAACGTCGCCTCCCTCCGGACGACAGCTTGTATTGCCCGACAGTCCTCTGCTTGCCAGCCCTCCCATCGACGGCTCCCTGTGCAACGCCTCCAGTGCGTAGCTCTCTCGACCAACGACCCGCTTGCGGCTTCTTCCGCGCACCTCCTCTTGCCCGGCGCACCTCCAACGTCGCCCGACCACCCACCTCCCGTCGCGCCTCATGGACAAAGTGTCGTCGTGCCTCCCGCCGTCGCCATCGTTCGACGCACCTCCTGCCCGCGGATCTTCCTCCCTCGACGGTTCTCCCCGACGACGCTCCTCCTACCCGCAGGACCTCTTCTTGCCGCGTTTCTCCCCAGCCGCATTTCTCCTGCACGTGGCCCTCTAGGCGACCTCCCGACAACCTCCTACTCCAGCCGCTGGCGCCCTGCTCATCCCAACGCCCTCCCCGTCCAAGCGCGATCGACCCCGCCCTACACAGATTCCCGGTCCCAGCCTGCTCGCTCTCCAGGCGGCCTCCGAACGGACCTACTGACACGTCGCCCGACTCTCTCCGGCGGACCTCCCACTCCAGCCGCCGACGCCCTGATCGTCCCGGCGCCCTCCTTGTTCACGCGTGATCGGCCCGCCGCCTGCCTTTTCGCGCTGCTCCCTGTGAGCGCCTCCTGTAGTTGCGCACCCGCCCTCCAACAGCTTCTCGCCAACTCCGGCGAACATCCGCCAGGAGCCCACCTAGCGACCCAGATGCGGCGCCCTGCAACTACCGACCGACCGACCGCCTCTCCCAGCGTCTCCCAGTTCCTATGCCAGATCCCGACGCCACCTGTCATCCTTGCGGTCTCCCGGCTTCCACTGTACCCGCCTCCCTGCGGCCTCTCGCCGCGATCTCTAGGCCTCGGCAGGTTCTCCCGCTCGACGAACGACCCATCTCTCCCCGCGCTTCCCGTTCGCTGCGACTTCCCGCAATCTGGTCGGCTTCCCTGAAGATTCTCGACCACTGCCTCTGATGCGGTCTCTTGGCACGCCTCCCGCGGTTTCCCCGCCTGAGCAACCGTCCTCTTCTTCGGCCACCATTGCTCAGACTGATGGCTCTAAAGCCTGTCTATCTCATCGAACGCCAGCCTGGCTGCTCGACTCCGGTGCGTTCGAACATCTCACAGGGGATACTAGTATGTTCCCCACCTACCATCCGTCTACTAATGCCTCTACAATCACTGTTGTCAATGGATCAACAATCTCCATTGCGGGATTTGACACATGTCTTTTGACCTCGTCTATTGGCCTGCTTTCAGTTGCTCACGTTTCTCACAACCCATTTAATCTTCTCTCCACCCATAAACTCACCAAAGACTTAAATTATGCTGCTATTTTTACGTCCTTTGGTGCTGTTTTCCTGGAGCGGTTGACGAATCGGGAACTTGGTCGAGGTCATCTTAAGGTCGGGGTGTACATACTCGATATCCCACCACCTCTTGCTTGCTCATCCACCTTAGCCCGTGCCCTTGACCTTCATTCTCGTCTTGGTCGTCCGCCGACTTCCGTCATACAAAAGCTTTGCCCCCAATTTAGTCTCAACCTTTCCTTCCATTGCGAACCCTGTAAGTTTGCAAAATATCATCAGGTGACATATGTTCCTCAATTGGACCCGCATGCAGCGAATCCTTTCGACCTTGTTCATTCTGATGTATGGGGTCTTTGCAGGATTCCTAGCCAGACCCAGTACAATTATTATACATCCTTTATCGATGACTACTCCCGCATGACCTGGCTATACCTTCTTCCTGATCGGTCTAGAGTGTTTTCTACCTTTCAAACCTTGTAATGAGATTCATACTCAATTCTCAACCTTCCTGAAATGTCTCCGCTACGACAATAGACGAGAATATTTATCCACCCCCTTTTAACAGTTTTTTAAGGATAAAGACATTATTCACCACACATCTTGCCTCGATACACCTCAGCAGAATGGAGTGGCCGAGCGGAAACATCGCCATATTTTGGAGACTGCTCGTGCCCTCCTATTCCACATGAAGGTGCCTTTTAATTTTTGGAGCGATGCCATTTTGATTGCTACCTACCTCCTTAACCGCCTCCCTTCTTCTATCCTTTAGGGGGAGACTCTTTTTTGGACTCTGTTCTCTCTCCCTCCTCACTCACTTCCACTACATGTGTTTGGATGTCTCTGTTATATCCGTGACACTCGTCTCGGTCTCTCCAAACTCTTTCTTAAATCCCTCCACTGCATATTCCTCAACTATTCCCGCACTCAGTGCGGATATCGATGCTTCTCTCCGGACCTATGGCAGTATATCATGTCTGCTGACGTCTCTTTTGTTGAGACCTCTCCGTTTTCACTTCCCTCTCTCCATCCAGACACTGACATTGATGTTTTTCTTCCTCTTATCATTCACCCTCCATTGGTGTCTTCCCCTGCTGATCACTGTTTTTGTACGGTCTACTCTCGTCGCCCATTGACTGTACCTCCCGTCCAGGCCGAGGATACCATCGCCCCTGCTTCGTCTGATGCTCCTGTCTCGGCACAAGACGACTTGCCCATTGCACTTTGGAAAGGTACTCGTTCTTGCCGGACTACTCCTCTATTTACATCTTGGGGTCTGTCAGCTCTAGAGATGATATCCATTCCCCGCACAGTTGGCGAGTACAAATCTCACCCGAGGTGGCTACAAGCGATGCAAGATGAATTGCAGGCTCTGAAAGACAAGCATACATGAGATTTGGTCCCCCTTCCGGTAGGCAAACAGGCGGTTGGCAACAAATGGATTTTTACAGTCCGGGCTTAATGTCGATGACACTCTCCATTGTCTCAAAGCCCGCTTTGTGGCAAAAGGCTTCGCTCAGACATATGGTATTGACTATTTTGATACCTTCTCTTCAGTTGCTAAGATAACCTCCGTTCGATTATCCATCTCTCTGGCCGCTCATCATCATTGGCCTCTTCATCAACTGGATATCAAGAATGCCTTCCTCCATGGATTTCTTGAAGAAGAGGTTTATCTGCAGCAGCCCCCCGGATTTTGTTCCTTCGGAGCCGACTCCCAAGTCCGTCGACTTCACTGCTCTCTATATGGTCTCAAGCAGTCTCCTCGTACTTGGTTTGGCTGATTCAGCATCATCGCCACCGACTTTGGGCTCTCTCGCAGTATGAAGGACCACACCGTGTTCTACAGGACGACGTCCACCGGCTGCATCCTCTTGGTAGTGTATGTGGATGATATCATCATCATCGGGAGTGACTCCACTGGAATCGCCCACCTGAAGGAGCATCTTTACCGTCACTTCCACACCAAAGATCTCAACCCTCTCACATACTTCCTTGGCATCGAGGTCTCCCGTACTCCGGACACCATCTTCCTCTGCCAACGAAAATATGAATTGGATATTCTGCAGGATGCTGGGCTGACACTGGCCACCGCAGTTAACACTCCTCTTGGGCCTGGGGAGCGGTCTCTCTATGACTCCTCGGAACCGTATTCACACCCAGAGCGGTACCGTCGACTGGTGGACAAACTCAATTATCTCACCATGACTCGTCCAGATATTGCCTGCGTTGTTGGCAAAGTGAGCCAATTAATGGAGCATCCAACCACCTCTAAGTGGGATTCTGCCCTCCGCATCGCCAAATACATCAAGAGAGACCCTACCCGTGGTGTTCGCTGTTTGGTGTCGTTTGTCGTTGACTGAAGTTATATGCGTCCCAAATTAATTACCCGTTCTTAAAACTTTCGTATAGCATAATTCGGGGTCGATCCACAGAGAACAATGGCGTGCGTGAATTCAATTGAGTTAATACTTAATTAGGTGAAGTATGCAAAATTTAGAGTTGATTGGTTTGGTTTTGGTTTTGGATTAAAACGATATTGTTTTACTTTGAAGATTTGATTAAAAGTTTTAAAGAAAACAACGAGCGAATTTAAAGAGTTTAAAACAGGAAGAAAAGACGCGTCGGGGCTGTGGTGATTAAGGAGTTTTTATGCAGATTGCTTAAAAGGTTGTGTTGTTCATGATAATTCATCATTTTGGATTTCATTATGTTACAAGATTTCCTTGGTCCGGTTTCTCTTGTTTGGAATTAGAGCAGTTGACTCCTTGGTCCGGTAGTCAGCGTTCTTAATTCTTTATTGAGTTCAGTCCATTATTTGAATCGGTGAAATCTTTTCAATGGTCATGGATGTTTTCACCGTTACTTTTCTTTTGTATCGCTGAGAATTTTTCCCTTGGTCCGGCTCAGAATTCTTAGTTATATTTGACAGTGAATTAAGAAGAGTAAGATGAATTACAACGACCAAACACAACTATATAAAACAACACACAAATTACGATCCCTTCATCCACAGCCCCAACACGAGGGGTTTAGTTACACATAGAAAGCATGAGAGAAACGACACACGTGATACCTGACAGATTCATCGTGTAAGCGTTGAGGTAAGGTGTCGGAAGGTGGAATGGCGGAATAGCGGAATGACGGCACCTCGGTGGCTTTGGGAATGGTGGTAGCAGAGCTTCTCTCTCCTCCAGTGGGTTTTGAACTCTAAAATCCGTAGGCCAAGACCTCTTTTTATAGAAAAATAAAGTACACGGTGTGTATAGAAAGTTCACGCCGTGTACCTTTCGTCAACGCGCTTTGGCGCCAATTTCTCCGCTGGCAGGTGGCCTAACACGCCGTCTTTGACTTTTGAACACGGCGCCGCCTGGTCGTTGAGTGTACACGACGTGTAGCGCCACCATACACGACGTGTAGTATCATAAGTTTGGGCGCCAGCCTCTTCTAGAATAGCAGACACGGCGTGTGAAAATTAAACACGCCGTGTCTCCTTCAACGGCCACATGGGCGTGTAGACTTTTCTCAGCAACCACCGCTTCTAGAAAGTAGTACACGGCGTGTAGCGCCGCCTCACACGGCGTGTATCTTCTGCCTGGTGACATGGGCGTGTACTCCCTCATTCGGTCCGTGTCCCTGTCTGGATGTACACGGCGTGTATAAAAGTACACGCCGTGTAGTTTCAAAATTTTCACAGGCTTCTCTTGATTCGTGTATTTAGCCAGAAAGTTCCTGAAAGTAAACAGAATCACCAAAATCAAAGAATATGTTCATAAAACAACAGATATTTGCTGAAAACATGTTTTTATCTTCAATTATATATTTGGAAATGTATACACAAATTGGGGGCATCAAATATCCCCACACTTAGTCATTTGCTTGCCCTCAAGCAAAATCTCAACATCTAATTAAGAGAGCTTATTCTTTAAAAATGAAGTCATTTAATTAATCAAACGTATAGATGATAAAGTTTTTGAGGAAAATTCTAAAAGGCACAAACAAATTCAATTCAGAAGATATTAAAATCATGCCTCATATATAATGCAATTAACTATTCTCACCCTCTTTCGACACATTTTTCAACCTTTTAAGAATAAGCATGCCACTTGATGATTTACCTTACCAGTCAAAATCACACTCCACACTCAAGATATTTTTATTCAAAGTTATGTCCAATCTAAGGTATGTACACTCTATCCATAGGTTTGCAAGATGCCTTGTTCTCTACTTTAGAAAAATTGAATTACAAAAATCATGAGGGCTTTATCAATAAGGTTCAGATGTCTTTGTGGCTAAGGGTTGGTAGGTTCAGATGTGAAAATAAATTCTGAGGCTTGAAAAAGGAAGGCTAATTCCTTTAAACAACATTGCATAATATTCAACGTAAAGCTCACTGAAAATGCTTCCTTCACAAACTCAGTCAAATGCTTTTGTAATCGTCACCATCTTCCTTAGGCAAGTAGGGTTTATGAAGAAATAAGCATAAGGTCCCCTTGTTGTTTGTTTGTTTGTTTGTTTTTTTTTTAACAAAACACGAGGGAAACACTTATGAATACAATGAGTAGATGTTTGAAACCCATTCGGCCCCAAATAATCAAGAGACACTCCCCCACACTTTATTTCATGGTTGTGCACAAAATATGCCATGTATTGCCAACTCCCTCTGTAAAGCTCAAATGAATAATCATGCAAAGTTTAAAAAGCAATAGGGTAGGAAGGGAAATAGGCTTGTAATGTGGCTTCTTATAAAGGCTGTTCATGGCTTCTATGGGCTTAACGAAGATTACATGTAGGGTAGGTCTCAAGATAAAGAGGTTGAAACAATCTAATGCCTCAATCATTTTAAAGTAATTCAAAAATTTCTTCATGTTTTGAAAAGAAATCTTGCAAATTCTGGTAGTGATGCATATCCTAAGAATTTCTCAAGAAAGAGGGTATTAGAAAAGAATTATGAAAAAGGGTTTAGAATACCTCTCAGGAGTGAAAAAAATAATAAAGGGACAATCAGGTCATGATATGCGTATAAATGATTCGCATAATCAATGTAATTTAATCAAGGATGAGAAGTTGCAATTGAAACTATATCAGCAATCATTTTAAAATACTTAATAACTAAAATAAGCATGCAACCTTTCCAAAAGTTCCTACTGATAACTCTAGCATTTATAAGAATGATTAACCAAAATTGCTTTACATTTTCAAATATAGAGTCTAATAATGATGTCTCCTACAGTAGTTTAAGGGCAAAGACTAAGGGGAAAGAGAAAGATGCTCTCCCACACTTAATACTACACATGGTCCACCAAGTACAATACTAAGGTAATGGGTGGGCAACGAGGAGATTTGGGGGACAAAATGAGGGAAAGCAGTGGAAGAAGTAAATCCAAAAAGAGAGAAAAGAAATGGAAAAATACTCCCCTCGTGAAAAGTGATGCCCAAGGTGCTCCATGATACCTGTGACTGGCGAGGAAAAAGAAAACTGCAAACATGCACAACATCACAGCACAGAAAATGACAAAAGAGATATATAAGATAAAGAAAAATGTCACTATCATGGGGTTGCCTCTGGGGAGGCATCATCCTGTACAGAATCGGCCGGTAAAGACGGCGCAGGAGGCATGGAAGTGGGAGGCTCAGACTCTGCATCGGGAAGGGGAGCTGAAGAAGTAGGAGCCGCAGGTGTTGGACTCGGGGCAGGAAGCTCAGCAGTAGGCCTTGGCCCGGCAGAAGTGGTAGCAACAGGGCTCACCGTAGTCAGTAGAACAGAATCCGTGGCCTGCGCAGAAGATGGTGGTGGAGCAGCAGCAGATGGGCCAGGAGCGGAGACAGAGGCTGGTGGCGGAGGTAGTGGAACACCAAGATGCTGAGCAATATGTGCCAACAACTGCTCCATCAGGTCCTGGCGGCCGTCCAGACGAATCAAATGACGTGCAATGGTGTCCTGGTGGCCGATGATACGAACGAACTGCTGCTCCATCTGAACCTGTCGGCTGTCCAAGCGACCCAAGACCTACTCTATCGCGGCTAGGCGGTGGGAAAGGGCAAGATCGATCGAGGGTGTGGGGGTAGGTGGGATGGGTGATGGGACATGAGAAGGAAGGTCAGAATAAGTGGGGTCAGTAGGTGGCGGGTGAGGTGGAGAAGCTGGAGGGGGTGGGGAAAGAGGAGCAGGGGCAACAGGTGGTGGGGCTCGAGCCTGAGCAAGGATGTAGGCACCCCCTGCTTCCGGACCAATCCCATGCGAATGAGCATGAGAAAGTCCATCCGTTGGAGTGAACCTAACAAGTCATGAGGTAAAGAGGGCTTGAATACCCCTAGGTGGTGGGTAAGACGGGTGGTGTAAAATCCGCCGGTCAGGTTGCCTTGACGGCTGATAATCATAGAGTGGAAATAGGAGGCGACGAGATAGGGGAGGTCCGGGTAGTCGTGCCGAATGACACAGGTAAGAAGCTCTATGTCACGGCCGGTCACGACCCTCATATCCTCATGGCGGGGGAAAAGGATGGCGCTGAAACACCGGTGGGCGAAGCGAAGGACGAGGTCGGCTATAAGAGTGCTCTTCTGGGAAGTGGGGGAGTATCGGTGGTCAGACCCAGCGATCTCCCACCACATGGCAATGAGGTCAGAGCGCTCGGGCCGGGTCAAGGCAGAAACGGGGGGTGGGGTAATGGGATGGGGGTAAAAGCCGCACCCTCGGCCAAACTCTGTCATGGTAAGAGAAAATCGTCGGCCGCCTAGCCGGAATCGAACTACGGGTACCGCATCGCCAGGTGTCTCCCGGTACTCCGCTCCATCAAACTCAAACGAGACTGCAAACTCCAAAAATAAGTCACGGAACACAGGAGTGCTGACCTGGAAAATATCGAGGAGTGAGGTGTGCCCGAGAAGCGTCTCCAACTCCTCCCAAATACCGAGCTGCTGCGGAACGCTGCTGTCAAGGTACCAGCCACTCATTGGGATCGGCCGACGAGAGAAGTGTCGGACCCTGTCGTATGCGAGGTCGGTGGTCGGGAATACCGTGCAAGGATAAGGAGCACCTGCAGGTTCCGGCCCAGGTGCCGGTGCAGCAGCAGCGGCAGGCTCTGTAGGTGGATCGGCCGAAGTAGAGGGTGGCTCGGTGGAAGGTGTGCTCGAAGAGGGACCAGCTGCTAATGAAGATAGCGCAGGGAAAGTGGCAGCTGGTGTAGTAGAAGTAGTCCCGGCCTCCGACGAGGGAGTGAGTGGCGGCAGAATGGCCAATGGAGGGAGCTCGAAGACCGGAGCATCTGGGTCCGGCCGCGTAGGAGGTCGGAGTCGGATCCGACGATAGCTGGACCCCTCGCCCTCAGTGGCGGAGGCTGGCCGCTTCCCGCGGGAAGGATCGTGATCTGCCATATCCTGAAATAGAAAGAAATAGAAAACAAAACAAAAAAAAGAAGAAAAAAAAAGAAAGAAAACAAAACAAAGAAAATGTGAGAAAACTGGAAAATAAAAGTACACGGCGTGTAGTAAAAAATGCAGAGTATCCCGTGTTCTCTGGACAGACACGCCGAGGGTGAAAAATAGACCATGAAAAAGTACACGGCGTGTACCGAACATACACGCCGTGTTCACTCAAAGTGTAGCTGGTCGTGTGGTACAAATGACACGGCCATGTTTTTATCAGTTCAAAGAAAACAATACACGCCGTGTAGGTACAGCACACAGCGTGTACTGCACACGAAGAACATGGTCGTGTAGAGGGTGAGACACGGGCCGGCTAAACATCTAAAAGGCACGACGTGTACCGAACACACACGATGTGTATAGGAACATGGGGTGAGAGGCCGTGTAGAGGGGAGACACGGGCCGGCCAAAGATATAAAGGACACGGCGTGTACCGAACATACACGCCATGTTTTGGAACATGGGGTGACATGCCGTGTTATGAGCCACACACGGAGGGTCCAAGGGAAATGATATACACGACGTGTACCAAACACACACACGCCGTGTACATGCAAATGGTGTGTGAGGCCGTGTGCAAAGGTGTACTCGGGCATGATGAAAAGGACACGGTGTGTACCGAACATACACACCGTGTATATTCAAATTTCGAAGTATTTCGTGTGTGGCCGTGTACAGAAGTACACGACGTGTGTTCGTCATTTCGTGGCCGTGTACTGGCGGAAGCCGAACGGTCGGCCGATCCGAAAAACACCCTAAACTAGTCTAAAAATTTGAAATAGAGGGTGGAGAACGACTTACCTTGATCGATGATCACAATGTAGGAAGAATCAGAACTTGAAACGCCCCAAATCGACGGATCTGGAAAAATGGGGGTGTGGGTGGCGTTCGGGAGAAGAAAACGGGAAGAGAGGAGGAAATGGGGAGGCTGCGCGACACGGGCTCAAGCCGGGTGGCCCGCGGCCTATATAGGTGAGGTACACGGCGTGTATGTTTGGACTACACGCCGTGTATTTTTGTTTTTTTATTCTTTTTTATTTTTTTATTTTTTTATTTTTTATTTTTTGTTTTTTATTTTTTTTAATTATATAAACAAATATAATTATTATAGTAAACTATGTAATAATTATTATTAATAATTAAAATAAAATAGATATATCTACAAATTCTATTATAAATAAACCTATACACGACGTATATCAGGAAATACACGCTGTGTGTTTTAAAATTAGAAAAAGAGTAGTACAACCTTTGGTTCGGTGCTTGGGGCGGGATTTGAACCGGCGATCGGCCGTTCCGAATGAAATCCCTCAACCACTGGAGCAAAGGTTATTCTGCTGTTCATATTTATTTTATATATATATTTATTCTATACGGCTTATACACACGGAAAGAAAGAAAAGCACGGCGTGTGGTTTTGATTTAGGAAAGGATGAAGGTGAAGCGGGGAGATTAGCGCGATTCGAAACCGGGTCTTTTGAACCTGGTGCCGAGACTTCGCCAATCCGCCAACTTCACCCGCATGTAATTTCTTATTTTAAAAATGTTTTTAATTTATATTTGAAAAATTATGGCGCACACGACGTCTATCGGGGTACACGTCGTGTGGTTTTATTAAAAGAACAAATGATGGAAATGGGACGGTTGTCTGGGTTCGAACCCGGGTCTTTTGAAACCAGATTACGATTCTAGCCAACCGGTTCATCCCCATCATGGGTTTTATTAAACACATTTATATATATATATATATATATATATATGGAAAATACCACACACGCCGTGTAAATAAAAGGAGGAACCCCGTGCCAAAGGTAGGTCAGGAGGACATTCTCAGTGGTGTTTTGAAAGCACCCCGATATACCCACAAGGTATCATCTAACTTCTTGGATCAGTCCTTCCGCGAAGTGTTCACTGTCTTCTCCAGGATCTGCTTGAGCTCACGGTTGGAGAGCTCTATCTGTCCATTGGACTGGGGATGATATGGTGTCCTCATCTGATGCTTTACTCCATACTTCGACAGTATTCCTCTCATCAGTGTGTTGTCGAAGTGGGTCCCTCTATCGCTGATCAGTACTCGTGGAACTCCAAACCTGCTAAAAATATTTTTCTTTAAGAAATTCATGACTACCTTGGCTGTGTCGTGAGCTGTAGCAGTGGCTTCCACCCATTTGGAGATGTAGTCGACGCAGACCAGGATGTAAGTGTTCCCAAAAGATGGGGGAAAGGGACCCATGAAATCTATGCCCCAGACGTCGAAAATCTCGACCTCCAGGATGGGGTGCTGGGGCATCTCGGCTCGACATCCCACATTACCGGTCTTCTGGCACCGATCGCAACAGGAAACAAAGGCTCGGGCATCTCTATGCATGGTGGGCCAGAAAAATCCAGACTGCATGATCTTAGCTATGGTACGGTCTGGCCTATGATGTCCTCTTATTGGTGAGGCGTGACAGAACTCCAGGACACCGTGAACTTCATTCTCCGGGATGCAACGACGGATCACTCCATCTGCACAGGATCGGAATAGCAGAGGATCCTCCCAGAAGTACCTTTTCATATCAGAGAAAAATCTTTTCCTTTGCTGGAAGGAGAGGTCGGGGTGAACAACACCTGTAACCAGAAAATTAGCGATATCAGCATACCATGGTCTAGGTGTTTCGTTGATCGAAAAGAGGTGCTCATCAGGGAAATCTTCCCTGATCTCCCGATCTTCTTCCTTCTCCAAATGAGGCAGCTCGAGGTGGGAGAGATGGTCAGCAATGAAGTTCTCACTCTCTTTCTTGTCTCGAATCTCAAGATCGAATTCTTGTAGGAGGAGTACCCAGCGGATCAATTGGGGCTTCGCATCTTTCTTGTTTAGTAGGTACTTTAGTGCTGCATGGTCAGTATAAACAATAACTTTAGACAACACTAAGTAAGAACGAAACCTGTCAAATGCGAAAACCACTGCAAGCATCTCCTTTTCTGTGGTGGTGTAGTTGATCTGTGCCTCATTGAGCGTCCTGCTGGCATAATAGACAGGTCGGAAAATCCGGTCAAGTCGCTGGCCCAAGACTGCTCCCACTGCGTAGTCACTCGCATCGCACATCACCTCAAATTGTTCCTCCCAGTTGGGAGAAATCATAACTGGAGCTTCCACCAGGCGCTGCTTTAGATGCTCAAAAGATCTGACACATGTCTCATCGAACTCAAATATGGCATCCTTGGTTAGGAGATTGGTGAGAGGCTGAGCTATTTTGGAGAAGTTGCGGACAAACCGCCTGTAAAAACCTGCATGCCCCAGGAAGCTGCGGATGACTCAGACAGAAGTCGGTATAGGTAGTCGTGAAATGACTTCGATCTTCGTCGGGTCCACCTTTATCCCCTTTGCTGAAATTCTGTGGCCAAGGACTATGCCACTTTGCACCATGAAATGACACTTTTCCCAGTTCAAGACTAGGTTAGTGTGCTCACATCGTTCCAAAACAAGCTCTAGGTGTCGTAAACAAATGGTGAATGATTTTCCGTAAACAGAAAAATCATCCATGAATACCTCCAGGATTTGTTCCGCCATGTCGTGGAAGATGGCCAGCATACAGCGTTGGAAGGTGGCGGGGGCATTACACATGCCAAAAGACATCCTTCGATAAGCAAATGTGCCGTAGGGGCAAGTGAATGTGCTCTTTTCCTGATCCTCCGGAGCAATGGAGATTTGGTTATAGCCGGAAAAACCGTCGAGGAAGCAATAGAAGTTGTGCCCTACTAGCCTCTCTAGCATTTGATCCATGAATGACAAGGGGAAATGATACTTTCTTGTGGCATCGTTTAACTTCCAGTAATCCACACAGACTCGCCAGCCCGTGATAGTGCGTGTAGGGATGAGCTCGTTCTTTTCATTTGAAATCACAGTGATACCCCCCTTTTTGGGTACCACTTGGAGGGGACTCACCCACGGACTTTCCGAGATGGGATATACGATGCCTGCATCTAATAATTTGATCACCTCTTTTTTTACAACTTCCTTCATGGGAGGATTCAAACGCCGTTGTGGTTGCCGAGATTGCTTGGCACCTTCTTCAAGTAACACCTTGTGAGTGCAAATGGTAGGGCCGATGCCCTTTAGATCAGCGACTGTCCACCCAATAGTGTGCTTCCGCTGTTTGAGAACCTGCAGAAGTGTATCTTCCTGCTCCTGTGACAGTTCTGCGTTAAGTATAACAGACAAAGTTTGATTGGGTCCTAAATACCCATACTTGAGAGAAGATGGAAGAGGCTTCAGTTTGAGTTCAGGTGCCTTTAAAATCGAAGGCACAAGTGGTTGCACCTTGTCCCGTTCCAAACTATCAGGAACAACTGCACGCTGCCAATAGTGGCCGCCATGGCCTTCTAAGAATTGCAAGTCTTCTGGCGCTTCTTCTAATAGAATATCTGGAATATTTAAATTATCCGAAGTAAATGAACATACCAGATCATCCCCTTTTTCGCTAAAATGATTAACTATGGTGGACACTACATAACAGCCCTCATGCTCTGACAAGGAAGCATGTTTTACGACCTTGAGGACGTTGTAAGAAACTCTTTCATCACCTACCCGAAAAATAAGCTCTCCTTGGTGCACATCGATCAGTACCTTCCCAGTTGCCAAGAAAGGTCTTCCAAGTATAAGAGGTGCTTCCTGGTCATCCTCCATGTCGAGGATGATGAAATCAGCGGGAAGGATCAGCCTACCCACCTTGACCAGTACGTCCTCCAGTAGCCCCTTCGGATGTTTGATGGATCGATCAACAAGTTGAAGGGCTACACGGGTAGGTTTGAGCTCGTTGAGTCCCAGCTTCTTGAAAACTCCGAGAGGCATGAGGTTCACGCTGACCCCTAAGTCGCAGAGGGCCTTCCCAAACTCACATGATCCAATAGTACAAGGAATGGTGAAACTACCTGGATCTTGGAGTTTGGGAGGAATGGAATGTTGAACCACCGCAGAGCACTCCTTTGTTAGTGTAATAACGCCCAAATCTTCCATCTTCCTCTTATTAGAGGGGATTTCTTTCATGAATTTGGCGTATGTAGGCATTTGTGTCAGGGCCTCCGTAAATGGTATGTTGATTTGTAGCTTCTGGAACACCTCCATGAATTTGTTGAACTGGTGGTCCAACTTTCTCTGCTTCATTCTTTCTGGGAAAGGTAATGCAAACACAAATGGTTTGACGACTTCTTTTCCCTTGCCTAATTGAGCCTCTGGTGATGGCTCTTCAGATGAAGAGGGATCTGAAACTGAACCTTCTTTATCAACAGGTGATGGAGGTGCAGTTGACTGGTGGGTTGGGTCCTTCTGTGGCAACGCTTTTCCGCAACGCAAGGTGATAGCATTGGCCTCCTCCCGTGGGTTCTTCTCAGTGTTTTTAGGTAGTGTACCGGGCTGCCTCCCTGATAGCTGGTTTGCTATCTGGCCAATTTGATTCTCGAGGCTTCGGATGGAAGCCTCCTGGTTCTGGAATTTTGTTTCAGCAGTTGATATAAATTTAGTCATCAGATCCTCTAACCTGGAGGTGTTCTTCTGTTGAGGTGGCTGGGCAGCCGGTGGAGGAGGTGACTGTCGTGGCTGTTGTGGGTGAGGGTTCTGGTACCCTTGCTGCTGATAGGATCCCTGCTGGAACTGTTGTCTCGGAAACTGATTCTGGTACTGAGGCTGATTGTAGCCGGGCGGTCGCTGGGGCGGAGGGTTTTGCTGCTGTTGGCCCCAGCCTTGGTTCTGATTATCTCGCCACACCGGGTTTTGGTACTGTTGGTATTGATTCGACCCTCGATTTTGAGCAACAAAGCTCACCTCGCTTGTTGAAGGGTCGGATACAAGTCCCGGGCATTCTCCCAGATTGTGGTTGTTACCACAGTCGCCGCATGCTGGATGGTTCGCCGCATGAACTTGAGATGCTCCTTTGAGATTCAATGCGTCGATTTTCTTGGACACAACATCCAACTGAGCAGCTAACATAGTGGTAGCGTCAATATTGTGCATACCTCGCTTTTGAGTCCCCCGCTCGGAGTGTCACTGGAAGTTGTTGGCTGACATGTCTTCCAGTAGTTCGAATAGCTCTTTGGGGGATTTTCGCATCACCGTACCTCCAGCAGCAGCGTCCACCACGGACTTGGTAGTCGTTGTAAGTCCTCCGTAGAAGGTCTGGACTTGCATCCATAATGGGAGTCCATGGTGGAGGCATTTTCATAGCATCTCCTTGAAGCGTTCTCAGGACTCGTACAACGACTCGGAGTCGTGCTGCTGGAAATTGTGAATCTCGTTCCGGAGTGTCACCGTCTTCGATGGTGGGAAGTATTTGGACAGGAACGCTTGGGCTAGCTCCTCCCAGGTGAGGATAGACCTTCGTGGCAACCCCTTGATCCAGTCTTTTGCCTTGTCCCGTAGAGAAAAGGGAAATAGGCAAAGACGAATGACATCCTCAGACACGCCATTGTATCGAAATGTGTCGCAGACCTCTAGAAAGTTGGAGAGATGGGCGTTCGGGTCCTCGCTGGGCAGGCCTCCAAATTGGACAGTGTTCTGGATCAGCTGCATGATAGCAGGCTTGATCTCGAAATGCTGGGCCTGGACCGGAGGACGGACGATGCCCTTATCAGCTCCGTGGATCGAAGGAAGCCCGTACTCCATAAGAGTTCGTCTTGGAGGTTGTTGCTGAAGGGGTGAAGCTTGTATGAACTGCTCCTAAGGGGCGAAGTATGGCCGTGGGAAGAGTTGTTGCGGCGGCCGTTGGTAATCCCTTGGGAGGAATTCCATGAATGCTCCAGGAGCCTGCTCCGGTAGACCAGCAGCGGGAGGCTGCTGATCCTGGTACTGATTTTCAGCCACAGCTTCCACGACTGGTGCTCCCTCTTTCGTGTTTGCCATGGTTTGTGGTTGCTGGTTGTGAGTTTCTGTCAGTTCACGCCGACGTTGAAGCAGGGTCCATTCAATCTCCGGGTCAAACGGAACTAATTCCGAAGACTCGGCGCTTCTGGATCGTGTAAGACGTCTGATCATACACTTTAGGTTCTGCACAACACAAAAACGAAAAACCAGACGTAAAAGGGAAAAACAAAAGAGAAAATTTGAAATGGGATTAGAAAAGAGATTTTTGATAATTTTTTATTTTTATTTTCACTTAAATCAATTATTAACACAATTTAAATCTTAGCACTAAAACCAAAGATGTTTCCCGGCAACAGCGCCAAAATTTGGTCTCGTTTGTCGTTGACTGAAGTTATATGCGTCCCAAATTAATTACTCGTTCTTAAAACTTTAGTATAGCATAAGTTCGGGGTCAATCCACAGGGAACAATGGCGTGCGTGAATTCAATTGAGTTAATACTTAATTAAGTGAAGTATGCAGAATTTAGAGTTGATTAGTTTGGTTTTGGTTTTGGATTAAAACAATATTGTTTTACTTTGAAGAATTGATTAACAGTTTTAAAGAAAACAACGAGCGAATTTAAAGAGTTTAAAACAGGAAGAATAGACGCGTCGGGGCTGTGGTGATTAAGGAGTTTTTATGCAGATTGCTTAAAAGGTTATGTTGTTCATGATAATTCATCATTTTGGATTTCATTATGTTACACGATTTCCTTGGTCCAGTTCCTCTTGTTTGGAATTAGAGCAGTTGACTCCTTGGTCCGGTAGTCAGCGTTCTTAATTCTTTATTGAGTTTAGTCCATTATTTGAATCAGTGAAATCTTTCTAATGGTCATGGATGTTTTCACCGTTACTTTTTTTTTGTATCGCTGAGAATTTTTCCCTTGGTCCGGCTCAGAATTCTTAGTTATATTTGACAGTGAATTAAGAAGAGTAAGATGAATTACAACGAGCAAACACAACTATATAAAACAACACACAAATTACGATCCCTTCATCCACAGCCCCAACACGAGGGGTTTAGTTACACATAGAAAACAGGAGAGAAACGACACACGTGATACCTGACGGATTCATCGTGTAAGCGTTGAGGTAAGGTGTCAGATGGTGGAATGGTGGAATAGCGGAATGACGACATCTCGATGGCTTCGGGAATGGTGGTAGCAGAGCTTCTCTCTCCTCCAGTGGGTTCTGAACTCTAAAATCCGTGGGCCAAGACCTCTTTTTATAGAAAAATAAAGTGCACAACATGTATAGAAAGTACATGTCGTGTACCTTTCGTCAACGCGCTTTGGCGCCAATTTCTCCGCTGGCAGGTGGCCTAACACGCCGTCTTTGACTTTTGATCATGGCGTCGCCTGGTCGTTGAGTGTACATGGCGTATAGCGCCGCCATACACGGCGTGTAGTATCATAAGTTTGGCCGCCAGCCCCTTCTAGAATAGCAGACACGGCGTGTAGAAATTAAACACGCCGTGTCTCCTTCAACGGCCACATGGGCGTGTAGACTTTTCTCAGCAACCACCGCTTCTAGAAAGTAGTACACGGTGTGTAGCGCCGCCTCATACGGCGTGTATCTTCTGCCTGGTGACATGGGCGTGTACTCCCTCCTTCGGTCCGTGTCCCTGTCTGGATGTACAGGGCGTGTATAAAAATACACGCCGTGTAGTTTCAAAATTTTCACAGGCTTTCCTTGATTCGTGTATTTAGCCAGAAAGCTCCTGAAAGTAAACAGAATCACCAAAATCAAAGAATATGTTCATAAAACAATAGATATTTGCTGAAAACATGTTTTTATTTTCAATTATATATATGGAAATGTATACACAAATTGAGTGCATCACTGCTCCCACCACGCTCATTTGAATATTGAGGCCTTCTGTGATGCTGACTGTGCTGGTTGCCTTGCTACCCGAAAATCTACTTCTGGGTTTGCCGTGTTCTTGACAGACAACCTCATCTCTTGGCGCAGTAAGAAACAAACTGTCATCTCCCAATCCAATGCGCAGTCTGAGTACCGTGCCATGACCACTGTCACTACAGAGATCTTTTGGCGTCGACATCTCCTCCAGGAGTTTGGCTTTCCTCCGCATACATCTGCTCAGATCTGGTGTGACAATCAGACAACTACCAAGATTAATTCGAATATCGTATTTCATGAACGCACGAAGCATATCGAGGTGGACTGCCACTTTGCCACCACCTAGAGCACAATAATGTCAGCTTTAGCCACATCCTGATGACGGAACAGCTTGCCGACATCTCCACCAAAGGTCTTCCAGGGACTTGCCTGACCTTGTTTAGTTCCAAGCTGGGCATCCACAGCATTTGCGACCCAGCCTGAGGAGGAGTGTGTCTGGTCTTGTCTGATGTTAGCTTTCTTTTGTGGGACTCGTGGTCCAAGCTGAGCATGTCCAGCTTGAGGGGGAGTGTTAAACCCTGTTTTTTAATTATTCTGGGTATTTTCGAGTCCCACATCGGAATACTCCATCGTGTATTCCTTTTTCTCGATCTATAAAAGAAGACCTCCGCGTCACCTTGAGGTAAGGAGATTTCCTCCTCTACAAAACCATTTAGAATAAGATCATATTGAATGATTTGTTTAAAAGTCCTTTTAGGTCTACCTTTATCTCTTTTTATTAAGTGAATTTGTCATTAAGGTTACCCTATTAACATGTGTATCTTGAGATCTTCTAAATGTCCAAAACATCTTAGTCTAGTCTCAGTCATCTTCTCGTCAATCACAACCACTCTAAAAGTCCTTTTAGGTCTACCTTTATCTCTTTTTATTAAGTGAATTTGTCATTAAGGTTACCCTATTAACATGTGTTTCTCGAGATCTTCTAAATGTCCAAAACATCTTAGTCTAGTCTCAGTCATCTTCTCGTCAATCACAACCACTCTAATTTTCTCTCGAATACATTCATTTCTAATCATATCCATCTTAACATTTTTATTTCTGCCACCCTTGTTTTTTTGTTCAAAATGTCTCGTTAAAGACCAGCACTCACTACCATATAGAATAGTAGGTTCAATAACAGTTCTATGAAATCTACCTTTCAATTTCAAAGAAATTTTACGATCACAAAGCACCTCAAAACCCTTTCTTCATTTTATCCATCCAGTTTGAATCATATGAGGGACATCTGCATTAATATTTCAATCACATTACAGAAATGAGCCTAAATATTGAAAATGATCAACTTTTGAAATAACGTGGTCTCCCAATCTCACATCCATAACATTACTAGAAAATCCTTTGCTAAAACACATTTCATATATTCTGTCTTATCCTTATTAGTACCGAAACCTTTTGATTCTAAAGTCTCTCTCCAAAGCTCCAACTTTAAATTGATGGTTTCTTTGGATTCTCCAACAAGAACTATATCATCTACAAAAAACATGCAATTAGGTATTGTCCCGACCTGCTCCCTCCAAAGACACCCATTCTGGGCCGACAATGAGAAAGGGTGATAATGACCCCCCAAGTTGGCAACTAGCACCGAGAGTATAAAAATCTCACATACGAGAGACATTACCCTCTATATAATATTGGATCAGGAGATAAGATAAATCAACCGCAAAGGAACTCCATCACATAATATAAAGATAAGCCCAAACCATCCCACAATGCATGAACAATGTCAACAAATACAAACAAAAGTCTCAAGTAAAACATCAAAGACAATCCTACGATAGTAACTTAGTAACAGCTTCAACGCCCAAGCTAGTAATGTCCAGCTTAGTCCCTGAAGTCCTCATGAAAATCTGAAAAAACAGTTTATATATACACAGGGTGAATATACATGTATACTCCGTAGGATCATAGCCAAAGCCTCTCGTGCACATGTGAAAATAGCACACTAATACACCAGTGAGCAAACAACATAACTAACAACACCTAAACAAGCCAACTAATCAAGCCCATCCTCAACGAAGCATGCTCACCAATTAACGCATCCAAGTATAGTAACATAATAAGAAGCATATCGATAAAAGGGTAATCCGCACCACTTTTCCACCGGTGTGCCGCTCTCACACTCCAACATCGTATGTTCTGACGCCCCCATCTGGTCCGTATAGTAACCCTGCCTAAAGACACCTGAGTCATCACATCACATCACATCTCACCCAAAAACACCTGAGCCATCGGATCACATCTCGCTCGAAGACACCTGAGTCATCATATCACATCTCGCCCGAAGACACCTGAGTTATCACATCACATCCCAACCACAACCATAATCAGAAAAGTAGGGTATTGTGAACATGAAGGACATCAACCTCGTACCCTCCTCCTACCATGCACAACCCCCACTATGAACTACATCATCCTCTCGTCAAACGCAACCACAAGTGCACTACAATCCGCAAGCCATCACAGCTCGTGCATAAGAACCTTGTCTGGAAGAGAGAGCAGGGTAGAGGGGGTAGTCAGCCACCCGTTCTCACCATCTGGATGTTGGAAAAAACACCCCCAAAACATTTGGGTGTCGGCACAAAGTGCTCGACGCTGGTGAGTTGTGTATATAAATCACAATGAAAATACAATATATAATAGTCACACACATAAGCCCAGTCCTATGAGTTTTCAACAAGAAATACTGTCCCATTCACAACATCGCCACAAAGGTCTCACAACTTCCACCACTTTCGCGAGTTCTAAATGCATCAAGCCACACAAGCATGCCACAAACCACAAGTCACATTCCACCACTCTTTTCACGTTAAGCCAATTTCTAGATTTTCCCATTATCAACAACAATTTTTTATCAAGCCTATTCATTTCATATTAAACAACAACCGCTTTAACCACGCTTCCCACTTCAATTTAAGCGTTCTTCAATTATTCCAACCCATTGGCCAATTCAGCCCATCAACCATTTCTGATGCATCGTTAATAAATTATTCCATTACCACCAGGCAACTAGCACAACACATCACTAGCACAAACAACCCATCTTTCTCATGTCAACAAGTCCCACATTATCACAACCACACATCACAACCACTTCCTCATCACAACCGCCACATGTCACTACCACATCTCATCACATCTGCCCCACACACCACAACCACCACTTTTCACATATTTCACATATCTTATTTCAAATTTAAACAAGGGGCTTCCATCACATTTACTTGTTTACTTTTCAAGGGCATTCTCACACAAACCGGAATTTTCTACAATCTTAATCCACAATAATCACTACGCAAACAGGGTTCCCAATAACTGTTATTTTCTGCAAGACAACAAACATGGATTACCGTTTAAACAATATCACAACACAAGTAAAAACATGCGAGAGCTCCCTTTTCGTGAAAAATAATAATAATTATCTTCATGTGATTATCACTCTCTCTCTCCATGATAATATTTCGATTATCTAAATACAACATGTGATAATAAGAATAATAATCCTTTGCACGTGCGATAATAATTTCTAGGGAAACAAATATCTGCCACATAAAGAAATCATATGAAGTATAGGCGAAACTCCCCATTCCCGTCAATTCCAATAAACCAATTAATTATCTTCATACTATTGTATACCATCTTCCCAAAGGATAAATAAAAGCATGATCCCTTCCGCATGTTATGACTAGAAGAAAGATGAAGGATCCCCTACCCGGTATTTCTTTTTCAGTGTAATTCGCTGCACCCAAAAAGATAGAGAGAGAGATGATAGTAGTTCTAGCAAATGCAGGAGAAACCTTGGATCAACTGCAGATGACTTTGCACGACTCCAGAGGAGGCTTTGAGATCATCCGGACTCGAGAGAAACAAAGAGGAACTCAAACGAGAGAGAAACTCGTTTTTAACGTTCAATGATATTCCTCCTCGGGTACTCCGTCAATTTCCATATTTTATTCCCCATTTAATTTGCATTCGACACAAAACTTATATGCGATCTAGCTAAACTCTTTGAATACGTTGGATATAATTTTAAACGAGTCAAAAGCATCCAATTCCTTGATTTTAGGCTTTTAAATCATTGAAAACGCGTTACAGGTGCTTCTGGGAAAGGAAACTGTGGTTTTTAAATAATTTTCACTACCCATATGCAGAAGGTATGCGCTGCGCAAGGGTAATGTGCTTTTACCCTTACGCAGTCGGTTACCCTTATGTGACAGCATAGCGCTACGTAAGGGTAACTTGTTTTACCCTTACGCAGGCTTTAGAAACCCACCCTTACCCTACGCAACAAAAGGTAACAGACCTTACCTTTACACAACTGTTGGAAACCAAAGCTTACCCCTTACACAACTAGGGGAAAAAGGGGATTACTCTTATGCAACACAAGGAAACAACTTGTACCCTTACGCAACCTTTTAAAAACAAGACTTACCTTTACGCAACTCCTAGTTCATGCGTAAAGGTAAATATTCCTTTGAAAATATTACATTTTTAATTAAACCAACTTATAAATAATTAAGAAAATGCTTTATTAACACTTCCAAAATCCCAAAAACATTCCAAAACATTAGAATCACTTTGAAAACATTCAAATTAAATTCCAAAAAAACTTTTAAAACATTTAAATTACTTCCACAATTTATAAAACCATTTTAAAACTACTTAATAATTTACAAAATCATTCTAAAACAACTTTCAAATTTTAGGAAACCGCTTCCTAACCACCGGACGCCCCACAATGATAAAGGAAGTCTTGGGAATATTCCAGACCTTTACAGGTATCTCATCTTGAATATGCTTTGTTGGTTCATCTAAGACCAAAACTGTTACGTAAAATATTGAGAGAGGGAGAAAAGAGAAGTAAGACAATGTGTATTTACAGGAGTTCTGTAGGGTAAGAGAGAGAAGTATAGGTGTGGAGGAAGGAGAAGATGGAGATAGGCGGCTCCCTGGAAGACCACTTCCAGAAGAGTAATTCAGTCCTCTCAAGGACTGGCCTGTGCAGCAGCTCCCAAGCTGAGCGAGAAGCAGTAGCATATGCTTATCCCCTCTCCCGCTGGCCCCTCCCTATTTATTCTCCTAACTGCCAGCTAACAAACCCCAACCACTTGCTATAAGAGATTACAAAACTGCCCCCACTAAACAGTTGGCTGTAACAGACTAACAGCTGACAGCTAACAAACTAACCCAAGTACAACCCACACCGGGGCAACCCCCTATATTCCTAACAATTCCCACCCTCCTTAAAAACAACCCTGTCCTCAAGGTGGAACTTCAAATCTTGGATCGGCAGCTTGAATTCCAGAATAGCAGGTTGGCTGTTGTATCAGTAGCGACTTCATGTTTGAAGAAATCCGGTTGGTTCCAAATTTTACTTCTTTAGGTACTGACTTCTTTTCTTTTAGATGCTCACCAACAACACCAATCATCCACACATGTAAGTTTGCCTTCTGTAGCCCATTCAGAAAAAGTTCTCGGCCAAAAGTTTTTCTGAAGAAAAGCTTCTTGCTCTCCTTCCCCTGTTGCTGTAATTAGATAGTCGGTTCTGTGGTGCTAGTCTAATACGGTTGTGCATAGTAGCATGCTTAAAATTATCCAGCCAAGGTGTCATCACTCTATCCTCCCATCCAAGCTGCCCTTGCAACCAATTCCATGGAGAATTGCTGCTTTTTGACGCAAGGTGGGGAGTCAATAACATATTAAAACATGATATCAAAGGAACATTTTCTCCCATTCATGGCTTGTATTCAATTTCATTCTTTCTAGCCACAAATCTCCATACCAGAAATGCAGCACGTGACTCCAGAATCATCATATTCATATCTTCCGGTAGAAGAGCAGTCCCCAACCAATGGAACAGTACGCCCAAAATTATGCTTGTAAAGTTGTAGTACTGAAAGAGAATTTAAATGATTACCCCTTCTACTGTCACCAGCATCCAATGGAACGCCAACCGACTTCAATGTTTCTTTAACAGGATACTCACAGGGAGAAATTAACAGCCAATTGAGCAAATTAAGGCAATCAAAATAGAGGGAAAACTGCTGGCCATATTTAATTGAGGCTGAATAAGCAGCAAGTAGGCCAAAAAAATGATCCCTTTCATCCCAAGTGAAGCCAAACATCGTCGAGGTCCACACCTCTCTAGTTAAAATAGGTGGATAATGTTTCCAATACAATACAACGTTGTAACCTTTAACACCACAAGCTCTTGAAGAGTATTCCCATACAAATTTCTGAAGGAACTCCAGCGGCGCCCGTGTCTCCAGTAGTAACCGAGCTTCCTCGAGCGAACGAACGTTCTTCCGCTGCGTTTAGTTTTGCTCCAGCAGCACACCTCTCTTCTTCTACAAAGCACGCCGCACTGCTGTATCGAAATAACGTCGGCATTCGTGTCTCCAGCAGTAATCGAGCTTCCTCCAGCAAACGACTCCTCTCTTCCTCTACAAAGCGCGCCGCACTGCGATGCCTCTCAGCTACACTGCGTCCGAGCCGAATTTTTTTTTTTTTTGTTCTCTTCTTGTTGCTATGATTTTTCAGCAGCGATTCTCCTCACCTGCGACGCCTCTCCTCTAGCGTGCGATCAGTCCTCTCGCCCGGCAGCTCTCCAGCGGAGTCGCCAAATTTTTACGTAAAATGTTGAGAGAGAAGGAGAAAAGAGAAGTAAGACAGTACGTATTGATGTAGCAGCAGAATTACAAGAGTTCAGTAGGGTAAGAGAGAGAAGTATTGGTGTGGAGGAATGAGAAGATGGAGATAAGCGGCTTCCTGGAAGACCACTTCTAGAAGAGAAATAAGGTCCTTCCAAGGACTGGCCCGTGCAGCAGCTCCCAAGTTGAGCAAGAAGCAGTAGCATATGCGTATCCCTTCTATCCCGCTAGCCCCCCTATTTATTCTCCTAACCGCCAGCTAACAAACCCCAACCACTTGCCATAAGAGATTACAAAACTGCCCCCACTAAACAGCTGATTGTAACAGACTAACAACTGACAGCTAACGAACTAACAACTACCAACTAACAAACTAACTCAAGTACAACCCACACTTGGGCAGCCTCCTATATTCTTAACAAAAACACAAAGGTACGGGTTTAAAGATGAACCTAGATGTGGTCATATCGAGATAGAGAAGCTTGTAGTGTCACCGATTGAAGTTCTAACTTGAGTCAAACTCCCTTCATACATGTCTTAGATGAGTTTAATATACTTCACCTGCACCCTTTTTCTTTCAAGAGCTTTCCATAAAATCTCTCTAGGAACTTTATCACATGCTTTTTCCAAATCAATGAAAACCATACGCAAATCTTGAGTTTTTTTGTTGATAATATTCCATAAAAATTTATTATACCGAATTTACTTTTCTGATCTAAAGTGTTGATTTCTGTTTTTTTTTTATTCTAGAGCAGGGCTCGGTTCACATCTCTCTCTCTCTCTCTCTCTCTCTCTCTCTCTCTCTCTCTCTCTCTCTCTCTCTCTAACTTCATGAACTCATTACTGAACTAGACAATACAATTGCAAATGTGGTTCCTATTATTCACGGGGGACACCAAAAAATGCATAAAATTGTTTAAAAATGCAGGCTTGCCAAGTTTTATTGAATGAGTACCACAAGAATGGTATGAATTAATTTGAAATGATGTGAATGATACTCCAATGCCCCATTTGGTACAGAGATTCATGGTTGACGGAAAGACTGATTCCCACAATGTTTTAATGTTGTCTGTCTGTTTGGTCTAAATGGGTTCTCTTGGAAATCCTAATTATCAAATTTTAAGGAATCCAGATTGCTTCTGAATATAAAAGTATCCTGGATTCCTTCCGTTTGCAATCCTTGAAGAATAATAACACAAAATAAAATAAAATAAAAATGATAAAGTGATAAAGTAAATATTTAAATCACCATTTTAATTAATTACAGTAAATAAATAAATAATTATTATTAAAAATGGTAATAAAATACTTTCAATTTAATTATGAACTAACTAATTAATTAATATTTTATTATTAATAAAAATTTAAGTTATATAATTATTTTTATTTTCAATATGTACTACATTCCATCTTATTCCACTCCAGTCCATTATATTCCATTCCTTTTCATTGCATTGCATTCCATTTCATTTCATGCCTTCCATTAAGAGATTTGTACCTAACGGGGCCCAAGGGTCTAGAGAAAGTCTGAGCTCTCTGGAAACCAAGGGGATGTTTCCTATGTGATCTTCCCTCGGACATAAAGCTTTCACTGACTATTATAGGATACCCAGCTCACATTTCAATAATCCCAGGATGTTGATTAACAATATTATAGAGCCAACTAGGTTGTGTGAACTGATTTTTAAATGGAATTTTCTGGACTTATCAAATGATATTATATTATCCCTTCTTCATCCTTTTTGTAATATTGCCTTCAGTTGAAATACGACATAATTTTTTTTTTTTAGAATTTCACAGAAGGACATTCAATAAATTATTTTATGCCTTTGCAAACTTCCCTGTAATTGCTTCATGATGACTTGCAGGCTTTCTTTCCCCTTTCTTGATTGTTTGTTGCATTTGCCAATATCCAGGAGCGAAACAAGGACTGCTTATAAGAGGAGGAGACGTATTGGAACGGTTGGCAAACATAGATTGTGTGGCTTTAGACAAGGTAGGCTCTGCAGTTAACAAAATTTATCCCGTGATATCTTGTTTTAATTGATAACTTAATGTTATTTTCTGTCCTCTTTTCTGGTAATGTGACCTCTAATGTCCTGTTTGGTATGATGGAATCAAAATGAGAAAAGTGGAAGTGGAAGTGGAGGGGGAAAATGTTTGGTAACATGAAATCAATTTTTTTGATGGGATCCAGTTCCAAGGATGGAATTGACTTCCACCCTTCCAACCATAGAAGTGTCCTAATTCCATAGAAGTCTCCGACTAATTATTATTAATTCCATAGAAATCTCCTATTAATTATTATTAATTATAACATTTAATTACTTATTATATCATTAATATTTTTTTTAATTATAACCACTGTTGGACCCGTTTGTGTGTATTTTAGAGCGCCACATTGATTTCCTCTTACATGTATTAGTTTTTCTCTATTTATAAGTAAAGGGCTCCACCTTTCATTTAGGTGAGAAATTTGGTTCTACATGGTATCAAAGGAATAACTCCATCCCAATCTCTTTTTTTCCCTCTGCTGCGCCCCGACGCTGCTTGCCTTCATCTGCCAACTGCCTTCTTCTAGGCCACCCGCTGCCTCCCTCCATCCAAGTCAGGCCCCGCCGTGCCTTGCCGCCCCCCTCTGCACCCCGCAGCTCTCCTCTGCTCCCCTACCCTAGTCGCCTCCCTCCTTGAGCGTGAGCCCGTCGCGCCTCCTAGGCACGCCTTGTTGCCCCTGTGGCTCTCCTGTCGAGTGCGCCTGCTCCCAACACATCACGCCTCTTGATGACATCGTCCTTCTTCGATGTTCGTTCTAGATCTGGACGACCTAAAGCGTGGTCTGTCTGTTCCTGGCGCCTCTGTTCCTGCGCACACGTAGGTTGTGCTTCCACTCAAGGTAGCGTGCGCACCCAGTCAGGACGCATCACCCAGGCGGGGCTCCTCCAGGTGCACCTCCACCTTCACCTCTTGCTGGATGAGTTTAGTGCTCCAAGTCACGACCTTTTAGTGCCACTGTTCCCCTATAGCGCCTCTCTCCAGCATCATGATGCCATCAAAACGGGCTCATAGTTTCCCTCCGCCGATGTTCGCCTTCTGCTTCATTTTTTCTCTTCCTACACGATTTAATGATGATCCCTCTTAGTAACCCGTTGCCTTGATTTTCTTGTTGAGGCCTGATTTCCTGTTTTTGGCTATTCCTACTGGATTCCTCGCTCAGCCCTTTCTGTTGACTTGGTGGTATCTTGCAGCCTCTAAAGAACCTAAATTTATTGAAAGTGATATTTGTGTTGTAATTGTTGTCAATATGGTTGTTTGATAAAAAATCAATGTGACATTAATTGAAGGTTGGTGTTCTGTCTTTGAATTATTGTTGAGAATCCTTCATGTTTTGGTAAGGTTCTTTTGATTTGAAGAAGTTGCTTTAAATAAAGCAATAATAAATGTGATGACGGCAGAACTGTTTAGTAAGTTCCAATGACATGTGTCAAGGGAGGACACATTGTTTACAACATTGCTTGGAAGATTGAAGGAGGCCATGCAATATGAATTTCTTATTGCATGAAGATGTAAAGAGTTGAATTGTAATGCGAAAGGAAAATGTTTATTCATGAAGTTTGGATGAAAAGTTTTTGAGGGGATTTGGCTTGGCATTACATTCAAAGGACTTTATATTCCATTATATAAATTTTTTCTAAGTATACAGTTTGGTTCTTAACAAAAAATTAGCTAGCGAACAAGCAAGCCCTAGCTAGCTCGATCCTAGCCTTATGTGGGACCCCAGAGGGTCAACCACGGTTGAGGGAGCCAGCCCAGGCCACACCAAGAGGCGGCATGATGGGTGGAGGTGAACACCCATAGGGGGGAATGCATAAGTGGAGCAACCACCGTGTGAGGTGGCATGACGGTGGTGGCGGAGTGCCGACACAGGGCGGTGCCAACATGTCAAGGGAGCGCTTCGTAACCAATTCCGGCGGTCTATCAACGCGCCTTGTATTATGGAGCGGCAAACCGAGAGGCGTTTCGATGTGGGATTGGGAAACTGTTGCTTCAAATGAACTCACACCGTCTGATATGCTCGATCTAATTATCCGCACCGTTCGATCAAACCAGTGAGCTCATCTTCATCCTCAGCCTCGCCCGGGAGTTTTGTTCGTCGAGTTTTTCATGCAGCGACGTCCACTGATCCATCAAACCAAGCCTTTCGATCATTGTTTGAACATTCTAACAACTCCAACATGATTGAAATCATATGAAACTCAGTTTGCATGATAAAACGAAGATCAAATCATTGATGATCAGAAATGAGCTTGTCTTCGAACTCGAGTCGTCGAAGAGTTCTGGACACTGGGATCTCCATGCAGTGACGTCGACAGTTGATCGGACCATTACTTCCGAGCACCATTCAATTCTTTTGATGATTCAAAATATATCGAAATACAATGCAACTTCGTTTGCATCTTATAACGAAGAATAAATCAAAGCAATGCAGCGTATAAGAAATTGTTTTTTTCTTCGGTGATGGTGAGGGTGATGGTGAGGGTGAGGGTGATGGTGATGGTTCGTGGTATGTAACTTGATCACAACAAGCTTTTAAGCAAAAAACCGAATGGGTCTCTGTGATTCTCGAAGGTTCTGAGACGATGAACGTTGCCTATAAATACCCGAGGTCGGGCTCATTTGTTTTGCATGGTTATCTCTCATCTGAGAGAATTTGTGAGAGTTTGAGAGAGAAACAGAGCCCCGCTCTGAATTTATGGAGGAGGTTCCGTGTGTTCGTACTGTTGTTTTTACATCATCTGATGTTGTTTTTCAGGAGCAGTCAACGAATTGGGAGTTTGGTAAAGCTCATCTTCGTGACGAGGTGTACATGTTCGATACCCTGACATCCTTTGCTTGCTCGCACACCTCTGCTCGTGCTCTGAATCTACATTTTCGCCATGGTCATCCACTGACTTCAGTCTTACATCAACTTTACCCCCATTTTAATTCGCATATTTCTTTTCATTGTGAGTTTTGCAAGTTTGCTAAGCATAATTGTGCGTCTTATGTTCCACATTTGGTGATGCGTGAATCTAAACCTTTTGACTCAGTCCATTCTGATGTATGGGGTCCTGACGCAGTCCCAAGTCAGTTAGGGTAGTACCATTACCATGTATCCTTTATTGTCGACTTCTTTCGCATGACATGGTTTTATCTCATTCGTGATTCTGAGGTGTTTGATATTTTCAAGACATTTTACCATAAAATTCACAATCGGCTCTCCACGCCTATTAAATGTTTCTGCTCGAACAATGAACGAGAATATTTATCTTCTTTACTTTAGAAGTTTCTCAAGGATCATGGTGTCCATCAAACATCCTGCCTCGATACACCTCAGCAGAACTACTTATCCTCTATTATTTCGCATGCAGGTGCCTCTTCGTTTTTAGGGGATGCTATTCTTACCATCATCTATCTTATAAATCGCCTTTGTGTTTTGTATCTTTCAGGGGGAGTCTCTTTTGGGCTCTCTTTCACTTCGTGTGTTTGGGTGTCTCTGTTATGTTCGTGACACTTGTCCCCAACTCTCTAAATTTTCCCCAAAAGCCCTATGTTGCATCTGTTTGGGTTACTCCCGCACCTAGCGCGAGTACAACTGTTTCTCTCCTGGCTTACGACGTTATATCATCTTCGCTGATGTTTCTTTTATTAAGAACTCTCCATTCTCATCCTCTCCACCCTCTCCCCACGTCGATACAACCATCGATGTCTGTCTCCCTCTCACCATCCACCCACCCCTGCCTCTGTTGTCCTACTATGATGATCGTTGCTTTGGCTGATGCGGAAACGTCGGGAGTCACAACAACAGAAAGAAACGATTCGGAGAAGAGTAAAAGGGGAAAAAAATAGAACCAGAGCACAAGGATTTACGTGGCTTGGGAATAATCCTCACGTCAACGGAGAGACAGAATTTCACTATATGTCGGGAGCACAAATTATAGAGAGATTTCTCAAAGTTTCTAACACTTAAAACCTTACCCCGAAATGAGATATTAAGGAGGACGAAACACTATTCCACCAATCATCAGAAAGTCCGCTGTGCTACAGTGAAAGGCAGTTGGAAGTTCGTGTCGCTACAGTGCCCTATCGGTGTTGGTCGGTCAACTCTGCTACAGTGCTCAACATTGCTACAGTGCCTCCGAAAAATTCAATCAAGGACCTTCGGACTCCCGGAGCAGGGGCGCGTTGCCCCCTGCAACCCTCAACCAGCTCACTGCGGAGCTCGACCCGCAAAAGTTGTGGCTTGGTGCACAGTATGAGTCGGAAGCATTCAACCCAACAATATCCAGAATGGATCGGGCTACACCAAACTAACAATCTCTTACTTGTAGCCTGCTTCTCTATGTTGTTCTGCTTCGATGTCATTGACTAAGATAACTTAATCTGAGCTATTTCTCTTCGCCACTTACCAACGACGTGTTTTCTATTCACAACTTCAATTTCAAGCTGACGATTCATGAAATACAAATTGTTTTCCTCTTGTGCTCTCATTGTATCCTCCTTTATTCTGCCTCTCATCCTCCGTTCATTAGTGGAGACCAATAGAGGCATTATTGTGCCTCAACTTCTATATTACCATTGGCTTTGTCAACATGTCTGACGGATTGTTGGTTCTACAAATCTTCTACAATGTCACCAACTCATCCTGTATCAAACCTATGATGAAATGATACTTTAACTGAATGTGCTTCGTCCGGGCATGAAACATTGAGTTCTTTGCAAGATGTATAACACTCTGACTGTCACAATGCAATACATTCTCTTCTTGCTTTCTTCTCTACTCATCTAAGAAGTTCTTCAGCCAAACCATCTCCTTTCCTGTTTCTGTTGCAACAATGTATTCTGCCTCTGTGGTGGATAAAGTCACCACCTTCTGCAATTGTGATATCCAGCTTACTGCAGTTCCCCCACATGTAAATACATAACTTGTGGTACTTCTCTTGCTGTCGACGTCACCTCCAAGGTCTGCATCCACATACCCCTGCAATGAATTTCCTTTCCCAAAGCACAAAGATACCTCCTTGCCGCCCTTCAAATATCTCAGTGTCCACTTTACAGCTTCCCAATGTTGCTTTCTAGGGTTAACAATGCACCTGCTCACAACTCCCACTGCATGAGTGATGTCAGGTCGAGTGCAGACCATGACATACATCAGGCTTCCAACAACTGATGCGTATGGAACCTTTTCCATGTACTCAAACCTCTTCTGCCGTTTTCGGTGATTGATTCTTTGAGAGTTTGAAATGGACCACTAGGGGAATAAAGACTGTCTTTGCTTCCAGCATACTGAATCTTCTCAGAACCTTCCCAATGTAGTCAGCTTGTGATAACATTAAGGTTCCAGCCGCACGGTCTCTTTTGATTTTCATCCCCAAAATCTTGTTAGCTTCTCCAAGATCCTTCATTTCAAACTCCTCAGCCAACTACCCTTTCAACTTATCAATCTTCTGCATACATGATCCTGCAATGAGCATGTCATCCACATACAAAAGCAATATAATATATTTATCACCAAAAGACTTGATGTAGTAACATTGATCCATGCCACATTGTTTATATTCATTTTTAGACATAAATGAATCAAAATTTGTGTTCCACTGCCTGGGTATTTGTTTCAATCCATATAAGCTCTTTTGAAGTTTTCATATCAGGTCTTTTTCTCCAGACTCAGTATATCCCTCGGGCTATTGCATATAGATGTCCTCCTCCAAATCTCAATGAAGGAAAACAATTTTGACATCAAGCTGCTCAAGGTATAAATCTTCTGATACAACAATACTGAGAACCACTCGGATGGTGGTAAGCTTCACTGCAGACGAAAATATTTTAGTGAAGTCCACACCACCAGCCTTGCCTTGTACCTCCTTTTTCCATCATGTTCTTCCTTGCCTGGTATACCCATTTGTTCTGCAATGCTCTCTTTCCTTGTGGTAGAGACGTCAACTCCCAAGTTTTGTTGTCATGTAGTGCATAAATCTTATCATTCATGACCAATTCTCACTTGCTCGACTCCTTAAACTGCATTGCTTCAAAACATTCTGATTCTCCACCGTTAGTTAATAACAGATAATGTAAGGATGGTGAATACCTCTGCACATGCCTTCTCACCCTTGTTGTTCTCCTCAACTCCACTGGAGTATTAGGTTCCTCCGGTTCCGATGTCTCTTGTTTAGATACACCTTCATGCTCCACTTGTTATTTGCACTCTGATTCTATGTTCCTATTTTCATCTTCAGTTGCATGACGATCTTTGTACATGACACCTTCATTGAATATCACATTCTGGCTCCCGATGACTATATTGTTGAGATCATCCCAAAAACGATAACCAGACTCCTCAGCACCATAGCCAATAAAGAAACATCTTTTGGACTTGGCATCAAGTTCGTCCCTTGTATTAGCATCAACATGAACATATGCCAAACTGCCAAGGACTCGTAAATGTGAGTCTTACCACCTTACCAGACCAGAGCTCCTCGGATAGACATTCTCTCATTGACACAAATGGACTCCTGTTGATGAGATATGTTGTCATATTCATTGCATCAGCCCAGAAGGTCTTGGGAAACCCCGAGTGTAGCCTCATACTCTTGGCACGTTCATTCGACGTCCTATTCATCCTCTTTGTCACACCATTCTGTTGCGGTGTACCTGGAATAGTCTTCTCTCACCGAATTCCATTATCAGAACAGAATTCTCTGAACTCCTGACTGTCATACTCTCCACCGTTGTCAGATCTCAAACATTTTAGCTTTGATCCCGATTCATTCTCCACCATGACCTTCCACTTCTGAAACATCTTAAACACATCAGATTTCATTTTCAGAAAGTAAACCCATACCTTGTTGAGTTGTCGATGAATGTCACGTAGTATTGTGACCCTCTGAGAGAAAGTACTGGTGCAGGCCTTCAAACATCTGTGTGCAACAGGTCCAGCTTCCCAGCTTTCAGTGTTCTGCCTCATTTTGCAAATGACATCTTCTGCTTTTCAAGGATGCAATCTTCACATAAACCAACTTCCACCGACTTCAGCTCTGGTAACAACCCTTTTATTGTCAGCACCTTCATCCCCTTTTCATTCATGTGGTCGAGTCTGTAGTGTCACAGTTGAGAATTTCCTGTAGCATTTACTGATGCTACCATGTTCATTCAAGTCTCTGTCATGTTGTACAAAGTATCATTTTTTGCTCCCTGAGTTATGACCATAGCTCCCTTGGTAATCTTCCAGGCACCACCAGTAAACATGGTACTGAAGCCTACATCATCAAATTGCCCAACATAAATGAGATTTCTCCTTAAACCAAGGATATACCTCACGTTTTCCAGAACCAGCAAATTTCCACTATTGGTCTTGATCCGTGCATCTCCTTTCACCGCAATCTGCAAGAGTTCATCATCAGCAAGATGTACCTTGCCAAAGTTTCCAGAAACAAAATTGTTCAAGAATCCCTTCTCCGACGTGGAATGGAAAGACTTCCCTGAGTCTAAAATCCAAGACTCCATAGGGCTATCTACGCTCAGCAGCAACATGTCATCAGTTCCTTCAGCCGTTGTGTTTGCTTCACTGGTTTCAGGTCCCTTCCGTTTTTCTCTGCTCTCTTTCTTGACATCTCATTTCTTTTTGCATGTCCAGCAGGTAGGACCAACCCCCTTCGCCTTGTCTCGGCCTTTCCCTCTTGACTTCGATCGCCCTCTACGATTGTCTCGTTGTGGGTACATTACTCTTCCTTCAACGTTCAAAGAAAAACTAGAAAAACTGTCTGATTCTCTTCTTCGCATATCCTCACTGAGGATCAGGTCTCATACATCTTTTAGAGCCAACTTTGTATTTCCCGAAGAACTGCTCACAGCTGTTATAGTTGTTTTTCAACTTTCAGGTAAAGAGGATAGTAGAATCAGTGCACATACCTCATCACCAAGATCAATGTCCACCGATGTCAGCTGACTTATCATGGTGTTGAATTCGTTGATGTGATCTGCAACATTCTCCCTTCAAACATTTTCAAGTTGAACAATCGTCACATCAATTGCACGTTGTTTGCTGCAGAAGGCTTTTTGTACATATTTACGAGAGCTTTCATCAGTTCAATCGTCGTCTTCTCCTCTCTGATGTTGAACGCCACGTTTTTGGCCAACGTAAGGTGCACAACGCTCAGAATCTGTCGATCCAGCAGCTCCCACTCTGACTGCTCCATGTCCGTTGGCTTCAGACCCAGAAGCGGCAAGTTCATCTTTTTTTAATAAAGATAATCCTCGATCTGCATCATCCAGAAACTGAAGTCAGTTCTATCGAAGCGATCGATCTTCACCTTGTCTTCTTCCATAGCCATCGTTAGAGAATCCCGAACTCAACCTCTGATACCAGTTGATGCGGAAACGTCGAGAGTCGCAACGACAGAAAGAAATGATTCAGAGAAGAGTAAAAGGGAAAAAAAATAGAACCAGAACACAAGGATTTCATGTTGTTCGGAAATAATCCCTACATCCACGGAGAGACAGAATTTCACTATATGTCGGGAGCAGAAATTACAGAGAGATTTCTCAGAGTTTCTAACATTGGCTCTGTTTCCTCATTGTCCATCGAACATGCCCTCTGCCCAAATCGAGGAAGCCATTTCCCCAACTTCGTCACTAAATGATTTGTCTATTGCATTGCGGAAAGATACTTGCTCTTGCCAAAATAATTCTATATACACTGCTTCCTACAAAGATTTCTCTGCTTTGAAGACGATATATGTTGCTCATACGGTTGCCGAGGCTAATCTCACCCTGGTTGGCTTCAAGTAATGTAGGATGAATTACAGGCGTTGGACAACAATCACACATTGGATCTGGTCCCCCTTCTGGCAAGTAAAACGGTTGTTGGCAGCAAATGGATTTATATCGTCCGTCTAAATGCTGACGACACTCTTCATTACCTTAAAACACGCCTTGTGGCCAAAGGCTTTGTTTAGACATATGGTGTTGATTATTACAACACATTGGATCTGGTCCTCCTTCTGGAAAGTAAATAGGTTGTTGACAACAAATGGATTTATACCGTTCGTCTAAATGCTGATGGCACTCTTCATCATCTTAAAGTACGCCTTGTGGCCAAAGGCTTTGCTTAGATATATGGTGTTGATTATTACGACACCTCTCTAGTTGCTAAAATGGTCTCTGTTCGAATATCCATCTCTTTTGCAGCTGCTTTTCATTGGTTTCTTCATCAATTTTATGTCAATAATGCGTTCATAGTTTTCTTGACAAGGGAGTCTATCTGCAACAACCTCCCGACTTCATTGCCTCAGGGGCCGATTCTCATGTCTGTCGGATTTGTCAGTCTCTATAGACTCAAGCAATCTCCTCGTGTGTGGTTTGACAAACTTTGCATTGTCATCACTACATTTGGTTTATCTCAGAGTATGAAGGATCACACTCTTTTTTATCGACAAACGTCCTTTGGTTGTATCTTGTTTGTTGTGTACTACGTTGATGATATCATTATTACTAGTAGTGACTCGCATGACATTGATAATCTCAAGGCTTATCTTCAACCACAGTTTCATACCAAAGACTTGGTTCTTTGAAATATTTTTTTGGCATTGAAGTATCGCTCTCTAACCAACATCTTTCTTTCACAGAGAAAATATGCGTTGGATATCTTATAGGATGCTGGCTTGTCTCAGGCAACTGCCGTTGACACTGCTGTTGAACTAGAGGAACGGTCCATCCATGATCCCATTGACTCGTATTCTTATCCAGATAGGTATCATCTTCTTGTGGGGAAACTCAATTATGTTACAATTACTCGTCCATATATTGTTTACGCTGTCAGCAATGTTGGCCAATTTATGGAACATCCTACAAAATCCCAATGAGACGTTGTCTTTCGCATTGTCAAATACATTAAGAAAGACCTTGTCTGTGGTCTTCAATATTCGCATCACGATCATCTGAACATTGAGATATTCTGTGACGCCGACTATGCTTGTCATGACCCCCTCCCCACAAGGTGTACCCCTCCTGGGCCGACAATGTGAGAAGAGAGATAATGACCCCGAGTCCCACCTCCAGTAGGCCCTGGGTTGGTGACTAGCACCGAGTGTATAGTAAACACAAAATGGAGGCATTACCCTCTAAGTGAACACATGCGAAAGCGAGAGATAAGATAGACACTAACTAACTCCAACTCAGATAACAATATAAAAGAAATCCCAAGTACACATATGTAATTTAATGCAAAACCTCTACAACTGAAAGGGGAAAAACTGCAAATACCCAAAAGAAAGTAAAAACAGCAGCAACCACAAGTCCGAACAGCTCCTGCAATCCCCAAGCTAGTAGAAACCAGCTTGATTTTCAACCTGCTCCAAGTGACCTGAAAAACAGTTTATATATTCATAAGGTGAGTATAACGGTATACTCAGTAGAATCCTCCCCAGAGCCTCTCGTGCAAAAGTAAAGAAAGCATGCTAAAGCACAGTGAACAAAAGGTGAAACTAACTCGTCACCTAAACAAGTATACTAAGTTCTCAGTCTCACCATGACTACTCTCAACAAGTAACACATACAAGAGTATATAATATAATTGTTGGAGTATGTGTAACTTCCTGCCCCACTTCCTTTCTAACTTCCTGCCCCACTTTCTTTGTAACTTCCCTTGTAACTTCCTCTTTCTTTTCTATAAATGAAGGCCCTCTCCTCACCTTGAGGTAACGGGGATTTCTGATTCTACATGGTATCAGAGGGATTTTTCTCCCGAACCCTCCCTCCCTTGCGGATTCCCGGCGTCCTCCCGGCCCCGCCTCTCTCCCTACTGCCCTAGCCATTCCCGGCGGGCCTCCCCTCCTGTCCCGGCGCAACCCAATTTGTCAAAATTAAAAAGAAGAGTTATTGGGAGTTTAAAGGGGAGCTGAAGAGTTAGAGTTCGTGTGGGCCCCACCACACTTAATCCTCTCAAGGGAGGTTAAGTGGATGTGGGTCCCACCTCTAACTCCCTTTGGGAGGATATAACCAACATGGTTTAAAATAAATTGTGTTCCACAATTTATTTAACTACATCCAACTTTCCCCAAAACTAACTTTCTTTCCGCATAAAACGCAACTTCTTGATTTGTCTGTTTTTCATTATGTGTCCAAGCTAGGTACACCTAGCTTGAGGGGGAGTGTTGGAGTATGTGTAACTTCCTGCCCCACTTCCTTTGTAACTTCCTGCCCCACTTTCTTTGTAACTTCCCTTGTAACTTCCTCTTTCTTTTCTATAAATGAAGACCCTCTCCTCACCTTGAGGTAACGAGGATTTCTGATTCAACAATAATAAAGAATATCAAGGGTACCCCGCTACTACTTCCCCATCGGTTTGCCGCTTTGCCCCAACGTCGCACGTCCTAAGCATCTCTCTCCAAAAAGGCTTGCCCGCAGACACCTAGGTGAAACACCACAACATGCAACTCGTGCAACAAAACCACCATGTCCACGTAATCAAAGTAACCAACTAGTTTCTGGGAGCCACCACAGCTCGCATAACGTGTATCATACGTCGGACATTATACCTCAAGCCATTACAGCCCATACACCGAGTAAGGATCCTCAAGCCATCATAGCCTATACACGTTACACCTATAGTAGTCCATAGGAAACTATATCCAGAATATATGTGTGTGAATAACCACAAGCCATTACAGCCCTTTACACATATATATGGGTTAAACTAACCACTGTGTCTACCAGCACAAGTAACTACCAAGAGAATAGAGCGGGGCCAAATGGAGTAGTCAGTCATCCATCCTCCCACCGGAATGTTGGGGAAAACACCCCTCAGAGCTCAGAATCCCCGGGGTGTCAGTTGTCCTAACTGACGGGGAGTAGCGTATAGAAACACAAAAAGTACAGAATATACTATATCTCACAACCTCACTATGGGCATAACTTAGTCTTAGACTCAACTGTAGCTAACGTCTCTCGGACTCCCGACTGCCACTTCTAAGTCTAGGTATCCTATAAGCACACAACCATTTAAAGAGCTTTAATACATTACTTCATTCCCTTTTTATCAGTTGCACTTTACGTTAATTAATTTTTTAAACATTAATTAACCATTAATAATTTCCACATTATATTTCATTAGCATCACACCCAAAGTTCACTGTGCCTTTAAATTGCAATATTAGCATTGCGTTCCAGCAAGCTCCAACCCCGTGGGTCAACATCATTTATTTAATAATTTATTACCAACATTATTACTTTCCTGTATTTCCAGACATTCTAGAAAAACATTCTAAGCTACTAAACACAAGGGGCTCAACCCGGTGAGTAGGTGAACTACCCGTTGAGTCTTTGCCACCTATAGTAAGAGCGTAGACTCATCCTCCCTCGAGAAGCTAAACACGGAAAGCACGTGGCATACCCCGCGCGTCTTTTTCTTTTTTGGAAGGAGGGTAAACAAAACCAGCTGCCTTGAGCAGTGGGGAAAGTAAAGAAGATAAACAACCAACAAGATTCAGCAAACATCTAATCATTCACATCCAACCCGTTTCATCATCTCCGGTGTTCTCCCCGACACCCACATGCATAAACTGATTCATCTCGCCACTCTAGGCGTCAACTGCTGCCACAACCAATGGGTCTCCCTGCCCCCACATATCACAATAGCCTTCCAGGCTCACATCACAACATAAGCAGCAGGAAAACAAAGATCATATCAATTGGGCTTTTGGCCCTTAAACAAACAGGAGAGTAACTCAGAACCCTACAAGGAATTATCTTTTATCGAACAACCAGTTCTTTAATCCATCTTGAATTAACCGATTTATTATTCGTAGGTTCCAACTTCGGAAAACCAATAGTAAGCTATCACAAATTGATTAAACATGCTTACTGCATCAATTTGATTAACATCAAATTACAACAACAACCATATTCATTTACATGCCTCTTTATCTTTAGCTGAACAATTATCAATTAATTCCGGCTTTACGTTCTTTACCAATTTCCATAATGAACGAAAAGCTAAACAAAGCAAGCATAGATATCACATTATCTAGCAAAACAAGAGGCAATAACATACGATCGATATCAATTTATTTATCCCGTTCAGATATTTAATATGTCAATTCCATCGTGATCCAGTGGGCTAAAACATTCTAACTCTACTGTTGCACGTAAAAGAAAATAGAAACAACGAATCCCTTACCTCAAAAGGTTTTTAACGTTCTTTATACGAGAACGATCCACACAACGGATCTCGATCGCCTCCTCCTGTGACAACTGCATCCACCCGAGGATGTTGCGGCACGACCGCACCAACCGAAACCCAAGAAAATCCACCAGAAGCATGGAGATCAAATGCCATAATATTTCAAGGAGAAACAGGAGAAGATGAACCACAAAGAACGGCGATAAATCATACCTTATATCGAATATTGATGGATACTTCTTGGTTGCACCAAAACAGGGGGTGCACTTGCAGAAAGAAGAACGTCGAGGGAAACCAATCCACGAGGAAATGTTGATTGCACGACTCCTACGGGGAGGAAGGAAAGGTTCGAGTATCTCGCACCAGAGAACAAGGAGGAAGAATAAGGGAGGAATATATCTCGTCCCTTTAGAAGATTTAACGGAGCAACGGTTTAAGATACGCTGGATTTTCCATTAAAAGCGGATTGCACTAAACCACGCGGTTTGACCAAGTAAAGGTATCCCGAGCCTTAGAAAAATTAATATAGGAATTATAGGCTTTTAATCGGCCTTAAATCCCTTAAAACAAGGCCTTGGATGCGTTTTACGTCAAAGAAAACGTTAAATCGGTGAAACTGGAAAAATCTGGAAATTTGGCAAAGGAAATATGAAACGGTTCTGGAAACACTGTAGACTCACCGATCTGGAAACACTGTAGACTGTCCGGTCTGGAAACACTGTAGACTCACCGGTCTGGAAACACTGTAGACTCACCTTTTCTATGACACCGTGACACTGTAGATCTTCCATTTCTGTGACACCGTGACACTGTAGACTCACCGTTTCTGTGACACTGTGACACTGTAGATCTTCCATGACACTGTAGATCTTCCGTTTCTGTGACACCGTGACACTGTAGACTCACCGTTTCCGTGACACCGTGACACTGTAGATCTTCCGTTCCTGTGACACTGTGACACTGTAGACTCACCGTTTTTGTGACACCGTGACACTGTAGACTCACTGTTTTTGTGACATCGTGACACTGTAGATCTTCCGTTTCTGTGACTTTGTGACACTGTTCATAAAACTGGAAACACTGTTCACAGAACTAGAAATTTGGTATGTGGATGAATCTCTTTGACCTTCCAGAACAACTCAACCACCAGATTTCAGCAAGGGAATGGACCAGAGAGGTTCGGGCCATTACAACGCTGGATACTTATCTACCCGTTGAGTTGGTTTTTTTTGCTGGTAACTTAATCTCCTGGTGAAGCAAGAAACAAACCGTTATTTCCAGATCTAGTGCTGTATCTGAATACCCTGCGATGACCACGACCACTACCGAAACTTTGTGGCTTCGTCATCTTTTTCATGAAATTGATTTCCCACCACGAACACTTGCTCATTTTTGGTGCGACAATCAGACAACCACAAAGATTGTTTTTAATCCAGTTTTTCATGAACACACGAAGAATATTGAAATTGATTGTCACTTCTTTCGCCATCATCTTGAGCAAAAACATATAACTTTTAGCTACATTCCAATTGCTCTATCAGCTTGTCGACATTTTCACAAAATGTTTGCCGGGAGCTCGATTGGATTCTCCATGCACCATGTTGGGCATACACAACATCAACGGCCTAACTTGAGGGGGATTGTGTTCGGTCTTTCTGATGTCTTCTCTCTTTGTTTTTTGTTTGTGGGACTCTTATTCCAGACTATACCTATTATAGCTTGAGGGGGAGTGTTGGACCCGTTTGCGTGTATTTTAGAGTCTCACATTGTTTTCCTCTTACATGTATTAGTTTTCCTCTATCTATAAATAAAGGGCTGCACCTCTCATTGAGGTAAGGAGTACGGTTCTACAACTACTTTTAATTATTACATTTTTTTTTAATATAATTTTAAATTAGAATTATATTATTATCAGTATATATAACCAATCAATCAATTTTTATATTTAATAGTATCTAATAATTATATTATTTTATTATAATAATTTTGTATAATGATATTTAATCATATTGTAATTGTATTAATTATACTTGTAATTTTTTTAAAATTATTATTCTTAATTAATTAATTAATCATATTTTTATGATTGTATTTAATTATATTATAATTATAATTACAGGATGCTTGACGATTATATCACGTGTTGTAGTTTTAAATTTCATTTTCTTTCTACTCCCTGTTTCAATTTTACTTGCACTTCAAAATTACTTACATAAATGTAACTGAACATTAAAAAGCTCACCAACCATGCTCATCCAGTTTTATTACCGATAGACAGGAACACTAACAGAAGGAAAACCTTCTGTTTTTGCTGTGGCATCGTTGATCTACGGAGAATCAGAAATCCTTCAAATTGCTGCTGCAGTTGAGAAAACAGCATTCCATCCAATTGCAAAGGCTATTGTAGATAAAGCAGAATCACTGAATTTGGCCACCCCAATTACAAGAGGACAGTTGGTGGAGCCGGGCTTTGGATCCCTAGCTGAAATAGATGGGCACTTGGTTGCAGTTGGGTCACTGGGCTGGGTTCATGAGCGTTTTGAAAGAAGAACAAGCACTAGTGCTTTAACAAATCTTGAACGTGCTATAATGCATCAATTAAAAGGATTACAGGCATCAAATTACTCCAAAACTATTGTTTATGTTGGCCGTGAAGGGGAGGGTATTATTGGTGCAATTGCATTATCAGACACCCTTCGTTCCGATGCTGAATCCACAGTGTCCAGGTAATTTGGGGTCTGGCAAAACTTTTGGACGGTTGATGATATTTTTGTGTAAATGCCTTCTGCTTTAGTTGATGAAGCATTAGGTTTGTGTTGGTTTTAGAAAACATATTCTGTTTCCATTTTTCAATAATGTATTAGAAAATATTTAAGAAAATGTTTTGAATGGTGAGAGAAAAATTAGAAAAATGGAAACAGAATCTTACATTGTTAGCAAAACGAGCTTTTCCAGATGACTGACGTGAGCTTTCCATATTTGCTAGATGTGTGTGTTCTAATTTTTGTTTTGGTTGCTCATTAGATTGCTTGGGCCTGTTTCATTTAAGGATTTGTTGAAGGCTCCAATATTTATATAATGTGTTATGTTGTGCGATGGCACTTTGGGATGATGAGGTTCATCTCTATGCATTGCTCATAATTCTTTCATACACATATTGGCGTAAGATGGGGCGATTTGTGTGCTTTGTTTGTTATGCAGTGATATGATTTTAGCTGTTTGTAACTGTGCCTCTGAACTTCTTACATCACTTGAAGGACTCTTTTTGTGTTTATATCAGGAGTTTGTGCAGAGTCCAAAAAAAGTAAGGTCGTGTTTGGATTTTAAAAACATTTTCAGTTTTCATTTTTTAAAAGCGTATTGAGTTATGTGAATGAATGGAAAACATTTTTTGGAAAATAAAAACGGCAATTGTAAATTTTTGAAAAACAAAACTTGCTTCCATATTTCCTAGAAATAAAAATGCTGAGAGATATAACTTGCGTACTTTTTTAAAATTTTCTATGACATTTTTAGAAAAACCAAAACGCTGCCTAAAATTATCAAGACATTCATATTGAACACTCACCTTCTTTGCTTTGCTTGTGCTCTGATAAAAAGGCTCCAGCAGAGGGGCATAAAGACAGTCCTTTTATCAGGAGACAGGGAAGAGGCAGTTGCACCTATAGCTACTATGGTTGGAATTATTGGTGAATCCGTCAAATCTTCATTGAGTCCCGAGCAGAAAACTGCTGCTATAACTGCACTTCAAGCAGCAGGGCACCATGTTGCAATGGTAGGCATCTGACTTGATAATCTATTCATTGTGATACATTTGTTTATGTCCGTTCCCTTGTTCATTTCATTAAGGCTATGTTTGGCCTGTGGGAGGACTTTCTGATGAAAGTGGAAGATGTGAAAAAAAATGGAAAGGGATTGGTTAGTCAATACTTGGATATGCATGACAAATGTGTGATGAAATATAATAGTAAAAATATATTATTACAAAAAATATATATATTGTTTTTTTATGATTTAAGGGGTGTCTTGCCAGTAATGCATCAATTCAGTGATAATTATATTAAAAAATTATTTTTCTACAAATGGATGAACTTTCTATCCACATTGGGAAGAGTCTTGTTTCCTCAGATTCGTACTGAACATGACTTTCTCACTATTTTCTCACTCATTTCCTTTCAAGATCAGCGTTTCTTCGCACAAAGCGTAGCCTGCATACAAACTGAACTTTGCTTCATACCACGGACCTTTTTTCTATGATCAAGGCACTTTTTTAGTCATAAAATCATGCATAATTCTTCTCTTTTATCTCCCTTTTGTTGGGATCGCTGAGAAGTGAAGTTCAGAAATTCTCTTTGGCTGGCTTTGTATGGTGATGACATAAGTTATGCAGTGAGTGGTTGCGTTTGATTTCAGAAAACATTTACTATTTTTATTTTTCAAACATATAATATAAAATTTATTGGATTATGTAAATGAAAACTATATTTTAAAAAATGAAACTGAAAATGATAGGTTCTTTGCAAAATAATAAAAAAAGTTTTCATGTTTTTAGAAAAATCTGAACTCTTGAGTAGGTAACTAGGATGATTTTTTATTTTTCCTTCACTTTGTTTCAAACCTCTTCTGTTCTGATCTCTGTTCATCCACAATGATGATGTCCATGTTAGGTGTCTGCAACCAAAGCCCGCCCCTGTTTGGTTGAAACTATATTGAGTGATTTGAGGTCTGATATTTTGAGCTTTTATGGCACTAATATCGAGCCTATGCTTCTTTTTGAAGGTAGGCGATGGAATAAATGATGCGCCACCTTTGGCAGCTGCTGATGTTGGCATTGCTATGCAAATTGAAGCCCAAGAGACAGCTGCATCAGATGCAGCATCCATTATACTTCTGGGGAATAAACTCTCACAAGTAGGCTGCCTTCTAATTATCGTTTCATTAATGTGATCGTCAAGATGAGTAAGATTAGGTTTTTTAATACCCCTTTGATCCGATTCTTTTTTTTTTTTTCAGGAATTTTACTATAATGTATTCAGAAAATTATAAAATGTATTTATTAAGGAATTAAAAATGAGACCGGTTGTTGAATTGGTTTTGATGATCGGACCCTGATTAAACTTTGATCAAACTGGTCACGCGTTTAAGTTTCCAATATCTGATTCTTTTGAGGATTCCTTATCAGGTGGCAGATGCATTGGATCTTTCAAAGACAACAATGGCGAAGGTTTTTCAAAACCTGACATGGGCTATTGCCTATAACGTTGTTGCTATTCCTGTTGCAGCTGGAATTCTGCTGCCACAATATGATTTTGCCATGACTCCATCACTCTCCGGTGAGTAAAAATTAACTGTTTATTTATGTTCCCACATTTCCTATTTACAACACACACACAGTTCGGCTTTGCAAGGCGCATTTGAGCCCCGGGGTTCGGTCAATGCTTCGGTGAGGAACGGGCTATGCTTTTGGGAGGGCATAAATTGTAATAGGTTGGGTTGGGGTTTCTATTTAAAAAGAAAATATATATATCCGTTTCATTATGATTAAGATAGTTAGTTAAATATGATTGATGTATAAAGTTCTCATGTGTGATAATGCATTTTTAACTCTTAATACATATTCTTTTCCATTGTTAATGAAAGTTATTTTTGTTAAAAAATGAAACTAAATGTTTAATCTTTTTTCTTACAGTTTGAACCATGAAAAACAATCATTTTTTTAAAATTGTGGATTATAAGTGATGGTATTTAATAATTAATTATAATAATTATTTATTTATTCATTTATCGTGATTGTCGTACAGGTGGGCTGATGGCACTGAGCTCCATATTAGTCGTTGGCAACTCCCTGCTTCTGAAGTTTCACAGTTTCCGCGGGAATAAGCAGATCTAATTCTGGGCATATTTCCTTCTGGCAAGGGGCTTCTGGGTAGCTTCCTATTATTATTTTAACTTTATTATCTGCAGAATCTCATCATGGATGTGGGGCTTGAGAATTTGAAATTGCCTGTTTTGGCAGGATTTAGTTTGGTGTTCAGTTTTCAGACCCTGGAAAATTTTAGTATTTAATCAGAGTGTTGGGCATGAGAAAATTTTCACCCTAAAGATTTTTCCTTTTGAAGGAATTTTACACATCATCCAAAGGAATTTTGCAACGCATCCGATGATTTTTTCTATCAACACCCGGAGAAATTTCTCTAACCCGAGACATTTTTCACACATGGACATACCATTTTTCTCTTACGTGAGGCATTTTTCACACATGAACATACCATTTTGTTGTATTGTGATCATGATGACCTAGGCACGAGAAACCGACACTCCACCACGATTGGGTTCGAGCAGTCGATACTCTAATAAATCAATAAAGATTGTTTTGATTGAGAAAAACAGGTTTTGGTTACAGTTGTAGCAACAACTGATATTTGACCTTCAATAATGCACACTAGCAGTAAACAAATCTTAAACGCCACACAAACTTTCTTTAAACAGTGATAGATAAAACACTAGACATATAAATAAACAAATATGCCTTCAAAATGCTTTGTCGAACTTGTGGAAGAAGATTTAATGATAAGATACAACAGTAGTGATGACAACAGCTACAAGTCAATCAAGTAGATCAAAACATGTATATCTCTAAAGTGTAATTTTGAAAGCAACAACACACTGTTATTTACAAACTCACAACTTTCTTTTCTACGCATATCTGTATATTCATAAGATGAATATTTCAGTATTTATCTTATCGATTGAACAACTCAGGTCAAATGGTTCTAGAAATACCGCATAATAAATTGTAAATATTTGAATTCAAATCATTCAAATAGAATCGTAACTTCTCTTAGAAATAAGAACGTTTTAATCTATTGAGTACGAGCTTTGAATAAGTCGTAAAACAACTTTAAAGAGATTTATTTCCAGCGAGATAGTTGTAGAAAACATGAAAAATATCTTAAATTTAAAACTTCGTTGTTGATCAAGTCAAACGTAGGATTCCTTTATATAACAACAAACTCCAAAAGCACAGTTGACAACGTATGGTTGATTACAAAAATAGAGTTAATGAACCATACGTTTGCTTTCTAAATGTAGGGTTTCTTCCAAATGTAGGAATGATGTTCCATACTTTTCTAACAGCGTAGGGTTTGTGATCCACATGTTTTATTCCAAACGCAGGGTTTCCAAACCATACGTTACACTTATAAACGTAGGATATGAACAATGTTTCCAAATAATTTTAAAACATGTCCAAAATACTTAATCAAATATCTTTCCATGGATTAACATCTTACGAACGCTTTCAGAATAAAAAAAAAATATTCTAATGAATACCATCTTTCTGAAATTCACTTTAAAACAAGTTTATTAGTAACATAAATGTGAGTGTTTGTGAGCATCAAAATCAAAAAGAAATTAACGAAACTGTTGAATCGACACATGCTTAACAATCTTCCCTTTTTTATGATCATAAAACCCATAATTCAAATATTAAAATTAAAACAAATTTTAAAAGATGATTTTTTTACAAATATAATTATAAGCACATTTCTTCCATCTAACAAATATAAACTTGAGACAAATTCCCCCCTTTAAAAATAGGTTTATGAAAAACTATATTCTTTGTTTAATCTTTTAACCTATCATTGCCTTTAATTTTGGGTTCTTAGAAATTTTATGAACAATAAACATGTTTAACATAAAAAAATTGAGGTTTTCTAAAGCAACTGTTATTTGCATAATGTCTATTAATACCACAATAAAAATATTTAACTTTGTGAATTTTATTTTTATGAAGAATTTGATTTAAATAATTTTCTCTCTTGATAAACATACTAGAGGCTTGTTTTAAAGTATCAACTTTGTCCAATAATTGTTTAATTTTAGTTTCATGCATATCATAAGAAATTTTGGAACAATTAGATTATAAATATGTAATTTGTTTTGACAAACTTTCTTTATCCAATAAAATAGTAGCATAAAATTTTCTAAGTTTTTTATGATCTTTCTTTAAGGATTCAAATCTATCTTGAAGCAAAAAACAATATTTATTTAGTTCATCATAAAAAAGTTTATCAGAATTCGAATTTTGAGAGTAAGAAGATTGTACCTCATTAGTATGAGTCATAAGTCATACCATTTGATTTTTATGTTAAGCCTCAAAGTTTGTACAAGATTCATCATTTAAACCAGAAGAATCACTCTAAGAAGCCTTCATAATTTTCTTGCATTTTCTTTTATAATTGGATTTCCTTTGAGCTTTGAGCAAAGGACAATTAGACTTGTGTGTGACATTTTTCTTGGTATTCATAACATCTATCTTCTTTAATCCCTTTCTTTCTTTTGTACAATTTTGCAAACCTTTTAGCAAGATCAGATAAATCTTTACCAGAATTTGGATAAATTGAATCAGATGATTCATCCATAGTAGTTTTGAGTGTGGCTTATTCATATTTGATATGATTTTTAACTTCAACATACATCTCAACTTCATACATCATCAAAGTTCCAATCAGTTCTTTCATTTCTAACTCTTTAATTGGTGTGGATTGTCGTATATTAATAGATATTCCAATACACTTAGAATTAGAGTTCCCAAGGCAACAACATCATTGACAACATCTGTCAATCTCCCATTTATCTGAGTGATGTTCTCATCTTTATGCATTCTGAAAGAATCTAATTTCAACTTTGCAGTATTGTATCTCAGTTGTTTGATATTATCAATTCCTTCATAAGCCACATAAATAGTCTACCACATTTCATATGCAGTACCACATTGAGAAACTTGATTAAACTCATCAGTCCCTAAACCACAGACAATAACTTTCATTGCTTTTGAATTAAGATCATATTCTTTCTCTTGATCATCATTCTGTTTTTCCAGATCTTCCTTAGGACTTTCATAAGGCTTGACAACTTTTAAATAAACTCGTATTCCAAGAATTTTCAAATAAATAATAATGTGAGCTTTTCACCCTTCATAATTATCACTATTAAAGTAAGGAGCATGGATTATTAACATAACTTCTCTAAGATCAGCCATTTCGAGATTTGCCTTCATCCGAATCTTTAACTCAGACTTGTTAGATCCAAAAGATACCTTTGATATTGCACAAGAGCCCAAAATTTTGATGCACTTGAGAAAACAAAATAATCAAGGATTTCTAAAAAGGAATTTATTAATAGAGCACGACCTTTGATATTACTTGTGGGTACCAGATCGAAACATAATAATTTGCAAGGATCTCCAAAAAGAGAAAAATTTCCAATGAAGCCCAACCTTTGATATCACTTGTTAAGCCAAAATGATTATGATGAAGACACAAGAGAGACAATGAATTGTGATCCTTTAAAAACTTCAACATATTCGAAACAACCCTCTTGATATGTAGTGATTCTTTCATTATCTCTTAAAGTTGACTGAGTAGTGGAAATAAAAAAAGAAAATAGCACAATGATGTATAGTGGTTCAGAGCACAAAAAATCCTTAGTCCCCTCCATCAACGCTCTCTCCATGAGTTTGGTGATTTTCACTAGTAAGTCCTTTTACCGTGGACTTCTACAACTGAGTACAGACAGTTGATACCTTTACAATAAAGCTTTTACAAGGTCTTCTGGTTATTTTATAGGAACCAAATTATCCACAACTTAATCCGAGAAGCTGATATTGTACCATGACCAAGCCTAAGAAGCAGATACTCTAATAAATCCATAGAGATTGATTTGATTGAGAAAGGTTTTGCTTACAGTTGCGGCAACAATTGACAGATGTATTTGATATTCAATATTGCACAATAGCAGCAAACAAATCTTCAACATAACACATACTTCCTTTAAACAATGATAGAGAAAACATCAAACAGGTGAATAAACATGTATGCCTCCAAAGTGTAACTCTGACAAATGCTTTGTCAAACTTGTAGAATAAAATTTAACAACAAGATACAACAGCAGTGATGACAACAACATCATATCGATCAACTAGATCAAAACATGTAAGTATCCAAACTGTAGCTCTGAAGGAAACAACACACTATTATTTACAAGCACACAACTCTTTCTTTTCTACGCATATCTGTATATTCAAAAGATGAATATATCAGTATTTATCCTGTCGATTGAATAGCCCCAGGTCAAACAGTTCCATAAATACCACATAATAAATCACAAATATTTTAATTCAAATCATTCAAAGAGAGTAGTAACTTCTCTTAGAAATATGAATGATTTAATCCGTTGAGTACGAGCCTTTGAATTAGTCATAAAATAGCTTTAAGGATATATTTACTTCCGGTGAGACCGTTGTAGAAAACACAGAAAATATCTTAAATTTAAAACTACATTGTTGACCAAGTCAAACATTGGGTTCCTTCATGTAGCAACACACTTTGAAAGTATGGTTGACAAGGTACGGTTGATTACAAAAGTAGGGTTAATGAACTGTATGTTTTCTTCTCAAGCATAGGGTTTCTTCCAATCATAGGGTTGATGTTCCATACTTTTCCAAAAACGTAGAGTTCATGATCCATACGTTTTATACCAAACATAGGGTTTCCAAACCATATACTACGTTTACAAACATAGGGTATGAACATTATTTCCAGATTACTTTCAAACACATCCAGAATACTTAATCAAACATCTTTTCATGGATTAACAACTTGTGAACACTTCCAAAATAAAAATAAATATTCTAACAAATATCATCTTCCTGAATTCACTTAAAAGAAAATTTATTAGTAACATAAATGTAGGTGTTTGTGAGCATCAAAATCAAAAATAAATTGATGAAATTGTTGAATCAACACATTCTCAATAGTGACTCGATCAACAAAAAAATATCTCAAGTAATTCAAATTTTAAAATCACTCCCAACAATCTCCACCTTGATTTAAAATTTGAATTTTCATCTCCACTATCAGGGTCATTGTGATCGTCAACACCACCATCTTCAACTTTGTTGTGATTAGATTTGCCAAATCAACTCTACCTTAGTCGGATCTCCATCTTCATCAGACCATCCAAGTCAACGCTGACATGATTCATCGCACCTATTATAAGTGTCATTTTTATAGATCTCTAACAAACCCCGTAATGTGACTTCATCGCTACATATGGATCTTCTCTGGTCGGAGCCATGAACCTCCTCTGATACCAGTTGGTTCAGAGCCCGACATCACAGTAGAAGCAGTCACAAAACACCATAAAATTTACCCAAAAGATTTTTCTTCCCAACGGACCCAAAGGAATTTTATAATGCACCCGAAGGTTTTTTCTCTTAAGAAATTTTTCTCTCACCCGAAGTAAGTTTTCACATATACATGGAAATACCATTTTGTTGTGCCACTAATCATCATAACCGGGTCACACCACTTGATCTTTTCAATTAAGAGGACTTTCGATACATGACTCTCTGTCATGGATCTTTTTGCACATTGTTGTCGACAATTCTCTCATCATTGTCACACACCATCATTTTCACCTTGCTTTGTATGCATTTGTCGGTAGTTGGGAAACCATAAAGGAGGAACCCCCTTTGTTCCCTCTCAATGTGGCTACATCTTTCTAGTTCTCCTACTTTTTATAGAAGGTTTTATGCTACCCCATTTTTCAAAATAGCACACTCCCTTTTTTTTGTTTCAACTCAGTCAACAATAAAATATCTTAAGTAATTCAAATTTTAAAATCAATCCCAACACAAAGAACCTATTAACTTATGTACAAGCTGATTAATATCATAGAAAATTATGGATAAATTCATTTTTTACTCTTCATTGTATTTTAGGTCTATTTTTATTCACTGATAAGTCCAAATATTAGAAAAAAACCGCACATTCTTTCATTTTTTGATATTTTTAGTGTAAATTATATAATGTTGTTATTTTTAATTGACATAAAAATGTTTTGTAGTATATTTTTATATTTATGTTTGGTTTGTTTTTTAATTATACATTCAATATGGGGTAACATGTGCTTTGTCATTTTGTAGTTTAATTTTCAATCTATTCTTATTTAAAAAAGCACATATTTTTTAATGTTTTTTGGTGTAAATTATGTAATGTTATTGTTTTTATTTGAAAAATCACATGTTTTTTTTGAATCTTTATAATACATGCTTTGATTTAGTGTTATATTTTATTCAAATTTATTTTGATGCTAAATGGTATAAACCTGTCATGTATATTGTCTAACCTTTATATTTTTGAATAATTTTAATAAAATCCTCATATCATCCAGGTGAAGTAATGTTGAACCTTTCAGTTAACACAACATATGTTGTGTGATGAGTTTGTGGAATGTGTTTGCTAATTATATATTTGTTGTTGCATAATATGTGTTTTGTTCTTTTATAGTTGTCATAATATGTCATGTATGCTTTGTTTTACAAGATGTTTCATAATTTTTACACATAAAAAAAGTTTCATTATCCATTTTCTTCTGATTATATGCAATAAAAATCATCTCTTTATTTTTAGTGTAGGCATGATAGGATAATTTGTCCATATCAGCATTTAATTATTGTGAGACTAATGGATTTCAGGTTGAAAAGTCATCCCAAATATATTGATTTGGAGAATTAGGATATTTTAAATTAAAATTAATATCTTTAATGATCTTATTCTGTAGTTAGTAAAAACTATTATTCATTTCTCACCGAATATGAAATCAATAGTAGCACACAATGCCAAGTAATTTTACTTGGTTTATCGATGTAGCAACGATCTCTATCTTCATCTTGTTGATGAGCCCCTCTCATTTGTTTTCTTTGTCCGAATGCATCAATGAGTGCCATGTGATGATTCTATCAGAATGGTTCAGTAATGAAACCAAGTGTGACTTTTGAAATCTCAATAAGCCTCATGTTGAAAACTAGGGCCGAAGGTTTAAATCTCACCAAAAAAAGACAATAAAATAAAATACGAACCACTTAACCATGAATAAAAAGGAATCCATGATCAACTGATATCATAAAAAATGTAAAATGTGTGGATTGCATACAATATAACAACAATGCAAGAAAACTTCAACAATGGAAAAACAAAAGTGAAATTCCAACAATGCAACTACCCCCCCCCCCCATATATTTCATTGGTACTTTAAACAATCCTCAAATACTAAGCTCTTGCTATCCTCCTTGGCCGTCAAGCTAATTCCACTCATCAACTCCACCAACATTACCCTGCAACCCTAGATGTAAAAGTAGGGGTGAGTTTATCTATATACTCATATGACCATCCACTAAGTTTGAACAATACATTAAATATCATACATTCATAATAATCCAAGTAGAAAAATAATAATACATAGTTGCATCCTCACTAATCAGGCACACCTCCCTATATTTCAGAGGTTGCTGACTAGCAGCGAGGTTCTAAGGTGTTATCGTGGGGAGATTATATCCTCATATCAGAGTAAAATAATAGTAAAAATAACCAAACATACATAAAAAAATAATCATATTATGAAAAATTAATAAATAATATCCATGCTTTATCAAAATTTAAATGTTGTTAGGAGACTCCACTACCATCCACAAGCATCATCACAGCCAAATCTCTAGACTTCATCTAAGAAATCTATTTGAATGATCCAATCCTGGGCCTCTTCCCTACTTAAACCTATGAACAATGAGGTCTTCTTGGGTACCAAAGTACTATATATTCCCGAGCAAGGTGAGTAAAACCTAGTAGGGCACCACCAATGATGTCCCTAACATGACTAGTAAATATAGTGTATACACATGTGATATGCTCGAAATAAATAAAAAAATGCAGAACTGTAACAAAATAATAACCAACGATCATCATGTTCTAAGGTGACACCTGAGATCAATCATACATATTTCAGTTAGCACCATATGTCTCTGAGCATCATACCATCATATGGAACCTAGGGGAATACACGCTTCCTTCCAAGAAACAAATAACATCATCTAGAACTCGAGGAAAAAACACTCCCTTATTGGAAACAAGTAAAAAGTTATCTGAAACCTAGGGGTAAAATATCTCTGCTGAAAAACACATATAAGATCATCCAGAACCCAAGGTCAGACTCTCTCTATTGGGAAACACATACCAGGTCACCGGGAAACTCGAGGGCGTACTCTCTCCTTACTCAGAAACACAACCCCTACCGAGGAATTAACATTCCACACTTACTACCATCACACATCATCCTCACACGATCTGGTCACTCGCCTAACCTATCATACATTTCCTGGGTTGACCTTTCAAGTGCACAACTCATCTTGATCATTGTAACTATGCTAATCCCACACTTCCAACTCTCAGGTTCTAAAGTGACAACCAAAATCAATAACACCTACCTTCTTTACACTAACTCTCATCGGGATCAAAGTAATATCAGGTAACCCACCGAGCCCCCTAGGTCATACTACAGTTTGGAACCCTAAATGGGATCCTTTATCTTATTCTCATCTCTCAGGACAAGCCCATCACTCAAAGGGCATAACGCCCCTCATCATTACAATAATCATATCATGGACTCATTGGCCATGCCATACAACCATCACCCTAGAGAGATGGAGTAAAGCTCATCTCCCTTCCCAAGTCACTCTAGGTAGGTCCTCTCATGCCCAACCTAGATGCATCCTACCCAGGGTATACCCACCCGAGTTCTCACATACCAATGGGGGAGGAACATTCTCCCCACTATCAAATTAGTTAGCTTGAGGACTATGACATCTCAAGATTCCATCATGGCCTACTCAGGCCAATAATTCACAATCTATCACTCATTCCTACTCAAGGGAACTAAGATTTTCCATCTCAGGGTCCACTGTGACTCATTCACCTCATTCATTTATACCCCTCTAGGGTCTTTATGTCATAAGGAACACTTTTATAGCCAATTTATTAGCCATTGGTGGATGGGGTATCCCACTAGTGTCAAGGGTCCATCGTGGCTTAAGGCACTCACATCCCACTTGTAGAAGTTGATGAGAAATAATTCATTTTAAATTTAAGTTCTATTGCCCATATGTGGAAAGATGACATATCACATGATACATAAAAAATGTATTTACTTTGGGGACCACCTACCTCATACGAATTCATTCTTCTAAGCAACTTAGGGCATTGCCGCCAAAGCTCATCTAAGTCCAACCAGCCATCATCTATCCCCATGAATCCCTAACTCATTCCAAAGAATAAAAATTAATTAATTACAACCCTTTATAATTAATTAAACAATTTACAATTAGTTAATCAATTTAATTCAATTAGTCATAACAACTAATTACTCATCAGACCACTCTGTTTGCACCAAATTGATGACCAAACACTCATGGAAGAACTTACCTTCGATCACCTTTTAAACATATGAAAATTACTCCCCACTTTAAGGGGGTTTGAAGGGGAGGGGAAGGATGGGAAGAAGCCAACTGGATGACCCTACCTGAGTTCCATTTCTCCTAAAAAAGAAGAGGGGGATTAACAGCAAATTATCAGTCTAACCCTGCTGAAAAAACACCAAGAACATCATACATCGACCTGACATCGAGAACGACCAAGTATTTCTGTAGGGTTCAGTCTGAGTGCTTAAGGATTAGGGATACTCAGTGATTCCCCATAGTCTGCTAATCATTAGTGGAGGTGTGATCACAAGATCCCTTGTGAGTGAACAGAGGTTACCCTGGGTGATGCTCATGCTTAAAGACACTCTGACGTTGGTCGAGGTAGGTATGGTTGATTGGGGCTGTGGACATTGGGATCAATGGTGGTTTTTGGTAATGGTCCAGGTTATACATGTACGCCCATGGGGAGGTGGTGGTACTATAGAGGCATGGTCACCATGAAATACTCATAGATATTTTGGCATTAGGTCGAAATAGGTAGTGATGGTGGTTTTTTTATTTATTGTCCTATAGTTATTTACTTATGATGATGATAATTTCACATGTACATATCACAACATATTCTTTTTAGTATGGTATCACATTGGTGCTTCCCCACTAAGTTTGTACTCAAACCCTATTCGAGATGTTATTGCATATTGGTACCCAAGCAACTCTTACATGGTTATTACAAGAACAGGTTGGGCTATAGCCCGAGATAGCATGGTCGAGTGGGATTACTTAGATGTGATCAAGGATCAGGATGTGGTATGGATCAGAGTTTTGGTAGATTCCAACATCATTATTTTATTTTACTCTAGTATGTATATGTGACCGACCTAGTGGGCAGTCGACTGTTGTATGTATGGAATGATTGTTTGGTACTTTACTGCATTTATCTTATTATTGGTCTCATTTATATTGATCACTTATGTTTTCATTTTATTGTGATAGATGGTATTTAGTTTTATGTTATTCTATTATTCACTCTAATACAGGGGGTATAACCTCCCCACCTATTGATCAGAAGCCTTTAGCATTCAGGGAAGTGCGCCTGAGTTCATATGGAGAATCAGTCCAGTTACTATTTATAGAGTGAGATGGGATGAGATCTTATACATACACTAAGTGGACCACCTCGATCTCATCCAACTCACTAGGTGTATGCTCCCGCATCACATGATTTCAAAATTTGACTTCTGCTACCATGAGTCACATTTAATCATACCTAGGCTCATGTGCATAATCAACTGACCATACCCCACCGTATGATAATCTTGTCTAACCAGAAGCATCCTCAGTGATTATCTTCAAAATTGAGCACTCCACATATGCCATGATCTATCTCACAATCACCTACCAACATACATTGTCTTAAACCCATAAGCGCCTACCTACACTCTATCCATCACAGTTCTAACCATCTAGGATCAAAACCCACTTTAACATTGGGAACCATTTCCAAAACAAATAGGTTTAGGAATCATACCAATATTTCCATTTGAAAACAAATTTTGATAACCAACAAAACCTCAAGTTAATTTTATCATGAATGTCCATGGCATCTCCATGCCTATACCACATGCTAGGTAGCACCTCACATGCACTGATCTCAACATGAAGCATCTACCCACAATTCCCATCTCTAAGGTACTCACAAACCCAAACTAACCACTCTCTCTTAGGTTACCCTAATATATATCACAACTCATCTCATTTATAATACTTGAATCACCAATATCCTGATTCATATCTCAAAAGAACTAGGATCTCCTGCCTAACCCATAGTCATATATCATACAAGGCATGGCTCATGGGAAACATCTCTATACTCCCGTCTCAATCATCATAAGGCAACTCACATATCAAAAATTCATAATATAGGGTTCTCACACACACTAGGAATCACATTACAAGTCATTAGCCTACCCATGGGCACTAATTCTCATTGGGAATCTGTATATGGGACTACCCCCTTGATAACCACAATATTAGGATGATCCTCACCAGACCTCTGTATATGGGAGCCACCCCCCTGAGGATCACATTCCCATACATCAACATATTTTTTATAATGACATCACCCTACCATGACCCATGTCAAGTATCCCATAACATCGTGATTCAATTATGTAGAATACCATCAAGAAGTTATATGGGAGAAAAACTTATAGGTTATTATTGAAAATTTAAATATCTGAACCTATTTTCCTTTGAACCAATACCAAAATCACCCACAAGGGGTCCATATATAAGGAATTATATTCTTTTACTGACCTACCAAGATCACTATGCCTCTCTTTCACTGAAGAAATATATAATCATCATCCAGAAGTATCCCACAGTAAGATTCACATGACCTGTCATCATAAAAAACATATATTATAGTCTAGTTGAGTATAATTCCACCACTATGTTATATGGGGAAAACCATATAAGTTTTTATTAACACTTTAAATAGTTGGTCCATCTTGGTTAGTGATCACAATTGCAAGAAAGCACGTGTATTTCATGTGAATCCTACATGCCAAATATGATTCATGAACACCGACCTCATGCCATCGATCTAAGATACAAAAACAAGAAGACCATAAATCCATAACTCATGTGTTTCATGCTAGGTGAAATCAATAAATTGTAACATCAAAAACCAAGAACATAAATCCCAATCCCCTAGTAACCTAGACTACTTATTGGGAAAAGTGTTTATGACACACCGATTTGATACCCACCACAAGCTCTAATACATACCTATTCCATCTATCTATTGTCTCCCTAAATAGTGTGATAGAACAAAAATCTAATATATTCTGTGATATCGGTTACATAAAATCTATGATAACACTTTGTAATATGTCTGGTCTGAGGCCACTCATCACTATACAAAGTGATGATGCTACGTGACCTCAGGCGCACCTCCCCATATGCCAGATATTTCTAACTAGCAATGAGGGTCTAAGGTGTTACCATGTGAAGACTATAATTTCATATCATAGTAAAAAACAATGGAAATAACCAAGAAATATATATAACAAAATAATCAAAAGTACGTTGAATAAATAAATTATATCCATTTTATATCAAAATGTAAATGTTTTCATACATGCACACAATCATATATCCCAACTAATCATCCAATAGGCCGATCACATATACCATATGAACAAAAGAAAATAAACAAAAGGATACTTCACTACCATCCTCAAGCCTCATCACATCTAAATATTTAGACTTCATCTAATAAATCTAGCAGAATGATTTAATCCTAAGACTATGCCTTACTTTAACCTATCAACAATGAGGTCTACTCGGTTACCTAAGTACCATAGCTTCCTAATAAGGGTGTGAGTAAAAATAAATAGGGGACCGAAAATGATAACTCTAACATGAATTGTAAATATAGTGTACACACAAGTTATATAATCAGAATAAATAAACAAATGAAGAAGCATAATAAAATAATCATCATTTATGCTTATGTTCTAAGGTGACACCCTATATCGACCATACCTAATTTGGTTAGTTCCAAATGTCTCTAAGAATAATATCATCATTTATAACCCAGGGGAATACATGATCCCTACCATTAAACAAATAACATCATCTGGAACCAAGGGTAGACACTCCTAGCCAAGAAACAAGTAACAAGTCATCTGGAACTCAGGGGAAGCCTCTCCCTGTAGAAAAACACATATCAGATCATTTAGAAACCATGAGTAGACTCTCCTTGATGGGAAACACATACAAGATTATTTATAGACCAAGGGAAGACTCTACCTATCGGTAAACATATACAAGATCATCTAGAACCAAAGGGAAGACTCTCTCTGTCTGGAAACACATATCATGTCATTAGGTAACTTAGGGGCATAATTGATCCCCAACTAAAAACACAATACTTACCAAGGAATTAGTATTACATGCTTAATACCATCATACATTATCCTCACAAGGGTTATTCACTTTCCCAATCCATCACACATCTCCTAGGATGGCCTCTCAAGCATACAACCCATCCTGATCATTGTATCCATGATATGCCCTCACCATCAACTCTTGATTTCTATAGTGACACCCCAAATATGATGGTATCGAGGTGCACAACAAAAGGCGATGGTCCATGAATTTTAAAATTTTTATCGCCACAGGGATGAAACTACATCATATTTAGTGATTTGAGCCCTGATAGAGGTTTGAGTATCTCACATGAATTAATCAAGCACAAAGAAAAACATGAATGATTACCTCATTGAATTTGGTGGAACATTTGACTATAGATCATCACCAGTGATCGTTTCTCAAAGGATACAAGATAAAACCCCTCTAGATCATCCATACATGCTTCAAGAGTATGTTCATAAATTGATCATTGAATTCTGGGTGTTATCATAAATTTCTAAAGATTCCTTCAATGTTGCGATGATCACCTCGACACTATTCCCATGATCTATGAAGTCATTCTTAGATTAATCACTCAGACGATGTATTTATCTCTCTAGAATGTAGGAAAGAGGAGATGGAATCTCTCAATATGCTAAAATTAATAGTCTATGGAATGAGATCCCTTCTCTTCTTATATAGTGGATGTTAAAATACTCGGAAAGATTCCCCGACATCCGTATATCCAACACCCACTAAATAAACGATAAATGACACGTTATAATGAACTAACCGTGTAATAATGTAATTTTATTTTTATCACATATATGTAATATATAATAAATATATTATTTTATAAAAGTGATTCATCAACTTAACTCGTAATTACTGGAAATATTAAACGAACCTTGAATATTAAAATAATAGTTATTCATGTAATATTTTTCCATGTTTTCACTAAATACCATGTGAATTCTTTTAATAAATAAATTCAACCTAATTATTATATACTCTAATAATAATGAATTTATTTATTCATTTGTTATTGTTAATACTTGGAAAACTCTAGAACCCTATGGTGGATCCCACCATGTCATATACATCTATTTAAAAGAATAGTGAAGACTCTTGAATATGCTATTTCATGTGACCCTTTAAGAAGCTAAGGAGAATAAATAGAAATGAAAAACTTTCATATGAACACACAATATGTAATATAATCTCATTGTATCACAATATCTCATAAAGTAGGATACACTACCTGTGTCATCATTCATTCTTTATTTATTATTTGTTGATATAACTAGACATACTTACCTACTATGGCCATGGATTTATGAAGGTACTACCATCCTGATCATCTAGGCTCGAGATATCACTTCCTCAACTCAGAAACAAAAAATTTTATCACGACCATTCAATAAATGTCATACCATCAAAGACACACCCAACACAAGCTACCTCGCCACAACTTCAATGTCAAGGTTTTTTCTTTGCATCAAAGTATGTGATCAAATTGTACACATTGGTAATGATCTCAAGTCAAGATACTAATACACATGTTCGTAGATTGGAATAACCAATGAAACTAAAAACATGTGGTGTTCCTATAAGAGGGTCTGTCCTAATGATCTCACCTACTAGTGATCACCAAGTTTGAACTTCATGATAAGTCTCAATGATTATGAGCCCCTGAAACCTAATAGTAATACATAAACTATGTCCAATCAATATGATGTATCTTGAACATAATACATTTGTTTAAGATTATTATCATAGTATCTTGAGGTTATCTTTATATCCTAGGAACTTATATAAGCTTTTGATATGATAAATAATGTATGGAAATTATCATGTAAATAATGGACATATAAAAATCAACACTATTATGGTAAGTGTACATCATGCATAACTCACTATATAAATGTTATGGTAATTGAAAAGTACTGTTCAAGTTGGGTCTAAGAAACCCATTATTACAACACTCCCACTTTCACTAGATCCAACTAGATAATTATACTTGTTTGATATCACATTATAAGATCATGTTTCTGCTGAGTTGTGGCTTTAGTCACATGCTTTCCATGTTTCCACTACATGGAAATTCTACCATCTATGACTTTACCACCTTGAGAAAGACTCTTCAATAGATGTAAACCCCAAGTATATATCCTTTTTTCCATTGTCAAAACTTGACATCTTGGCTAATATTAGATTTATCTTAATGATAAAAATTTACTTACTATGTGTGATTCCAATAACTAAAACAAAAATGTTTCATATTTTATACCACTTATTTAGCTACATCAGAAGAAACAACACACTTGGTATTTATAGATATGACTACCACTAGATTCAAAGTACTACTCTTGCTCATTACCTTAGTCTGACTACGAATTAGATCATATTGATCCAAAGGAATACTAGTTTTTCCTTTAAAATAGTGTCCCTTCCTCTCCAAATACTAGGTACATTTATTTTGTACTTACTCAAGTACAATTGGATTGTCCTCACCACTTCCCTTGTGGTTCTCATATATATAACTGATATTTTCCTACCATAAATTATATATTGGAAAAATCATATTTTTTACATAGAATGGAATAAGTGATAGATCCTTTTCTAGTATTAATGGAATTATACTCACAACTTTAATCTCCTCTTATTCCCCACGCATGTATTCTTTGAGAGATATATGCAGTGTGACACTGATAACAATTTTCTCTCAAATTGTTCTAACTTGTATTTTTCAATACCTTGTTAGTATATGTAGTATTGAATAGGTCTAGGAAACCATTAGATCTACCTCAGTAGATCAATTTCCTTAGAACTTAGGTTGCTACTTTAAGTCAATCTCTAGATAATTACTTTAATTCTGGTCTTAATTAACATTAATACCAAGAAATGTTTTTCATATGTTAGTAAACATATTTTACTTGGAAAACAGTGAAAATCCCAATAAACTCTGGTAGACACATGGGAAAATTAATTCCAAATTAATATTCTATGATCTTATTGATTACTTCAATCCAAAACTAGAATTAGTAACTTTCACCCATTATTGGAATTCTACGGTGTCACCAACACTTTCTAGTTGCATTATATAGTCACCTTCCATGATTTGTGGTCTTGAAATATAATTCTAAATTAAATGATCATATAAAGTAGCTACAATAAGTAAAATTATAACGGATTTATACATAAAAACTTGGTATTACCAATCAATCCTTATTGGTACTACACTTGTACCATCCATGTATCATCTTTTTGAATACCCCTATAATATTCAAAATAATAATCCCTTGTACTTTGATACATGGAATCCATTATTGAACTTCAATTGATCTTTTCAATCTTATCTAATTTCAAAATACTACTTGTAGGATTGTATCATCGACCACAGTGAATATAAAACCATCACTACGAGTTCATCCTTCCTACACAGTACGTGTCTCTAGAACATTCCCTTTCCATATGCTCTTTTGAAATTTGTTCCTATGACAACTACTTGCACATCTTTATAATTGACTAATGCTAAGTCAATCTTTCTCCCACTATCTCAAATAGAGATGTGCACCATTTTATATAAATATAGTCATCCACTTTACTATAACTTTTCTATCATAGGTATTTTTGTAATATCCTTATAATCTTTAGGATAATTACTTTAGGCGAACATTTTGTTTTTCTTGATGCACGTTTGTTTATATCCTAACAAACTCTTTTAATCTAAACACATGTTCTTATAACATAATGGATTTATATCATATTATAACTTATATTATATCCATTTATCATTATAGTTAACATATGGTTATGGGATAATGACTTTATTTGCATAGATTATCTCAAAAAATAATGGAATTCACTACAATGCATATATATATATATATATATATCAATATTTAAACTTCTTTTACATACAACATGAATCTCATATGTATAAGGAAATTTTTATTTAGGAATTACTACACACTGAATTATATTACTTAATGTTAGAATGCGATACTCTTCATCGATCCTTCCTTCCAACATCACAACACTAATGTGTATAAGAAAATGTGTGTTTAGGAATTGCTCCATGCTACATTTTAATGATGATATATTCTTGGTAAATATATTCTTTGTCTCATGGTCCTAAATCTACTCATATATTTTGACCATACATTTTACATACTTCACTTTCACATTCCTTAAAATTATTAAAGGAATCTCATAAAATTTGTGACTTACCTTTATTTCTAAAGGTTTCTTTTTCCAAAACTAAGTGCATAAGTGCGTTGATAATACCTAAGGTCTTTAAGTACAAAGTTTCTAAAACCATACTGGGTATATCCTTGAAAACTGATTATTTTTTCTTGAAAATTATTATATTTCCACAACTAGGTATATAAGTCTTACATTTTATATTCATCATGTATTTCCTATGATTCATGTATTACTTAACTATTGGTTATGTATGAAACACCATAAACAATATTTATTCCAAAATTGGAATAATGTCTCCTTGTTTCCAATAAATACATGAGATAAATGTTTTGGTTATACTCAATAAAAGTTCAACTAGAACCATTTACTTGGAAGTTAGAAGTTGTTTGTTTCTTACCGCTAACTTAGGAATCACCATTTCTCAATTTCTTGGATAACACACCTAACTTCCTATAATGTTTTTTTTCTTACTTGGTTACTATATTTAAATAAACATATGTGATAGTCATATTGTATTTAATACCTAAGAAGTAAAACGAAAACATTACATACAATTATGAATATTCTAGAAGATGAAGTGATTACTTGATTCTTTAATTCAGTTCATAGTCTTTAAACTTCCATAGACTTATATGAAGAAAATATTCTCCTGTATGATAACCAAACTCATTTCATTAAAGGACCTTGTAAAGGTGTATTTTTAAATCACACTTACTATTGGATTTTTCACCTTGTCTTTCAACTTGTTCAAAATAACAACTTAAGACTTTATTTAAGTTATTATTTAATTGGAGATCCTATCCCAACAGATATTTAATTGGTTTCTCTAAACTAGTCATTTGATAATTCTCAATGAAAATGGAAAAACTGGGTGGTAAGGATGAGATAATGAGGTGAACTAAAAGTTATTTATTTGACTTGAAACCCAATTATTGTAGTTGTTCAATGTACTTTATTATCTTGAGTACATGAGTAATAGATTTAGTTCCATCTTTCAATTGATATGTGATCAATTTGATCATTATCTCATTGATTTCTTACTTCACTTTCTCCTCTCAAACTTCCCAGAGATGAGGAAACACAGTATAAACATCAATGTCCTTATGTTGCACCTGAAAATCGTTGGAATTTGATGTTAGAATTATTATATAAACATCTAATGTGTCATTTATGAGTCTCTTGTAAGAATTTTTCTCATCCTAACTAGCTCCATGAGGAGGGTGATCAGGTTGCGGGGACTCTAAAACATATAATTTCCTTTCACACTGTAGTACTATGTTCAAGAATCTGTACCACTCTTGGAAATTTGTGTCGGTGAGGACATGATATTTTTTCATTATGGATCGTAGATTATCTATGGTTTTACTTTACATTTCCTAAAAAATAGACACTAGTAGATTAGTACTTTTATCTTGATCACTAATTATACATTATTTATTAATTAATTAAATCATTAGATATCTCCCATTATTTTATTGAACCCTATTATCCCTCACTACTAGATTCAGAATACTCTATCACTTGATTATTTTAGTGGAAAAGATCCTTGAAACCTCCCCTAATACTCTATAATATTTGTCCATGCCATTACTTGAAGAGTTTCAAGGTAGGCTCTAGACTATCCAACCACATTAACTTGATGTTACTTAAACTATTGATTGAAGTCCCAGCTTCTTGGAATCATAAAATTGATTCCATCAATGCTTTTCCTCTAAATTGATAGAAATCTACATTTGGATAATTCTTTTATACCATATTTAGTTAAGTAAACCAATCACTCTCATAAGAATTCCCCAGTAGAAGGAGACACCCTGAACTTTGGCTGACAAGCATCCCATACACCTAATTTTGTTTATATTCGATCAATGAAAGGAATTCACGACTTAATATTTCTTTGAGGGGTTTTTAATATTTTTTATGAATGTAATCCATTTCTATTAAATATATTCATACTATGTTTCTGCACTCATAACTGAACATGCATTAATAGAAAAAAATTCATTGAATCTTTATGTTTTTTTGTTTATTATTATATGTGTTCCTGCAGACATGAAAATGCATAAAATAATAAACAATGCATAAAATAAATAAATTACCTGACTCGTCTTGAGCATCTAATATTGGTGGATCCATTTAAACTCAATAGATCAACCACGACCTAGGGGAATAATACCTTATTTAGTTCTTGATTTGTATCATAGCTAGTCATTGGTCCAGTGTTGTCATATCTCATCTAGGTTACTACCTTGTCTTGGCATGACCCATATCCTACATCATCATCATCTATAGTACAAATGTACTCATACGCAGGTGAAGAGGTCTCAGGAACCGTAATATACATACAAAAATAAAATCGATGGATGCACATACCCTTATACATATTAAGAGACAAAGAACGACACACAAACTATCTCAAAACTAATAAATATTAAAAGCATTTCACATAATTGTAATAAATAATTAAATAAAATAAAACGAGTCATGCAAGGTTGGTCACTACTCAAGACCAGATTATGGGTAAATTAAAAGCATGATAAAATTAAAATTCAATAAATTTAAGTTTCAGGACATTTAGTAAATTAAATGAATTATTTTAATTTCAAATAATTTAATTCATCCATCCTATAAATAGTTTAATCTATTCCCAAAAAATAAATTAATCAATAAATTTAATTTTACATCAAAATTAAATTAATTTGTTTTAATAATACATTTATTATTATTTTAAACCAAAAAATAATAAATTAATTTTTGATTATAGGAAAAATAATTTCTCGGCCCCCAGCACCCCTAGCCAGACCCATTACAGGTCAGACCGAACTCGTTCAGGGTATTTCCAGGTCGGGTAGAACTAATGTAAGGGGTTTTAGGTCGGGAAAACCTACTACAGGGTGTTCTAGGTTTGGAAAATACTCTGTAACCATTCTATGTTGAACTGACTTAGTTTTTTCATGGGTCACCCAATATGAGCAGGGGTTACAGTCGTGGTTGGGGTGCAAGTTCCTGGGGTGGTCAGCGTGTGAGTGCAGTTTCCGCGGTGGTCCAAGGCGATGGAGTTCAGTGTGTTGAAGTGTGTAGGGAGAAGAGATGGGTTCTCAAGTTTTCGGTAGGGGTAGCAGCTCCATCCGGGTTAGTCCATGGCGTCGACTGAAACAACTAGACTGAGATAGGGATGTATCATGATGGTTTGTCTGTGGTGGGATGATGACCTCATAATAGTTACTACTGATTCTAGGTGGGTGGAGGTCGCATGAGAATTGAGGTGGTAGCTGTTGTGGTTCACTGACCACTAAGAGAGATGAATGGAGGGAAATCAAGATTTATTTCAACAAGAATAAATTTTACAAGAGACCCCTCCCACACACCTCCCTTTAAATCTCACACATAGAGATCTCCCAGCTCTCTTTGGATACAATGAGATCTCTTGGATTGGATGATGATGTTGGAAGGCTCCCCAGACCCTCCTTTTATATCTATAGTGGGAGGTGTCAAGTTTGACACAACTCCCACTAATCCCTCCACCAACCATTAGACTTCTCCCATGGATGACACCCACCACGGTGGGTGGAGTTGGTTCACCAACCACCTAACAAGGTAGATGGAAAATAAAAATCTCTAATAATTATCCCCCTCCAACTGTAATCCATTGGAGCATCTGTAATGGTTTGGATTCTCTCGATCAACCACCTTTATCAGCATATCCTTCAGGTTCTCTTTCATGTGGATCTTCACAAGTCACATTAATTGTTGATCCATCACTTCATGTATCCGATGATAGCAAATGTTGATATTCTTCTTGATATCCTTCAGGCTCCCCCTCATCAGTTAGAAATAGGTACTCTGACACTGAATATTTTTATGACTAAATTCTTCCTCGTGAAGATCTTTGAACCTATGAAATGTTAGGTTCGGTAGTCACATCATCATCTAGATCATGTGATGGTTCTTAAACTTATTGTGGAGAGGATTGAGTCTCCCCATGATCAATATCATCTTCCACTACCTCCTGGTTCACTGCCGATGAGTCTTCTTGCACCTCCTCCTCTTCAGTGACATGTGGTGCTGGTACAAGTGTTGTATCATGAATTGATTCCTTGACACATTATCTTCGAGACATTCTAGGATTTTGAATTTCCTTGATCATCTGGTTCTCTTGGAATATGGTATCTCTTCTTCTGATCACCTTATTCCCTTTTGGGTCTCAAATCTTGTATCCAAACTCCTCATCTTCATAGCTGATGAAGATGCATGGAGTATATCTCCCATCTAGATTATTTTTGAGCTCCTTGGATACATGTGAAAATTCCAAACATCCAAATACTCGTAAATGAGAGTAAGATGGATGTTTACCAAACTATATCTTCATATGGAATCTCAAAATTCAGCAGGACTGATGGTGATATGTTGATGAGGTAGAATGCAACCTGAACAGATTGCCCCTAGAATGGATTAGGAAGCTTAGCCAAACTCATCATGCTTATGACCTTCTCTATGATGGTTCTATTCATTATTTCTACAACTTTGTTGTGTTGTGGGGTGTGTGGGACCATCTTCTCATGTTGGATGCCCTGACTCCTACAACAAGCATCAAATTCTCTAGATGTGTACTATCCTCCATTGTCTGAATGAATACACTTCAAATTCCTTCCAGTTTCATGATCCACCATGGCATGGAACATCCTAAACTAGTCCAGTACTTAGTCCTTCATCCTCATTAAGAACACCCACACCCTTTGAGATGCATCATCAATAAAGGATAGGACATATTTTTTACCTCTAAGTGAATCCACCTCCATGGGCCCACATACACTAGAGTGCACAAGATCTAACAACTCCAATCTCCTTGATGAAGCAGTATTGAATGAAACACTATGATGCTTCCCACACAAGTAGTATTTACAAGGATCAAGTTATGCATCCCTGTCAATTCTGATTTAATTCTTATTCATCATGGTAGATAACCCTCTTTCACTCTTGTGGTTGAGTCTCCTATGCCACGTATTGGATGACGTCTATCCTTCCACTGTATTGAGGCTATCTGCACATATCTTTACATGAGTTTTGTACAACGTACTGCATATGCATCCTCAGGAAATGACGATGGCTCCTTTTTTCATCTTCCATGCTCTATTACTGAAGATGTTTTTATAGCCTTGCCGATCAAAGGCTATACCTGATAATAGGTTGAGTCAAAGGCTTGGAATATGCCGAACATTCTTTATGGTGATTTTTCATCCAACGTTCATCTTGAATTGGATATCACCTATGCAAAAAATCTCCACCGAACCGGTATTTCCCTTCTTGATATCACCAGATTCACTATCTTGATAAGTCAAGATATACTCATGATACGGAGTGATGTGGTATGATGCTACAATATCGACCACCCATTAAGGGTCTTGGACTAGTGTGTGAAAGCGCATATCTTCATCATCTTTAGAGAAAATAACAACTTCTACGATGATGATCACATGCGCATCTTCATTTCCTCTTTGTTGAAATCTACTTTGACTATTTTCTTGTAGAAACTTTCAATAGTTCTTTTTCATGTGTCCTTCCATGCCACAATGGTAGCATTTGTATGACGGTCTCCTTCCATCTGTGGAACTTATTCTGTTATTTCTTCGACCTCTGGTTCCCACCCCTATAATTCCTCCTTGTTGTCTCCCCCACTTCTCCAGAATGAGAGCTTGTGTTTGGTTGTAACTCATGTCCTTCCTTCAGGCCTCCTCATTGAAAAAATGCATCCTTTACCATCTCCATGGTAAGTTTTCCTCTGGGATCCGAGTTGCTGAGTGAGACGAAAAGTGTATCCCAACTATCGAGAAGTGTGTAGAGAATGTGGTTCTCCTGATCTTCATCATTCAGATTCTTACATGCAGTCACCAACTAGTTCACCAAGCTTTGTAACTCATAGGCGTGTTCGTCTATAGAGCTTCCACTCTATAGTCGAAGACTCATCAAAAAATTCAACAAGAGGATCTTGTTTCGAGTGGTCTTTTACCGGTATGTATTTTCCAACTTCATCCAAAGTTCATACGCATCATTATCTTGAGCAACATGGTGGTAAACGCTATGATCAATCTATTGGAAGATTTTACTGATCATCTTCTTGTTCATATTTTTCCACTCTACTTCCTTGGTGAAATTGGGTTTGACACTCTCATTCTCAATGGGGTAAAAAAATATCCTTAGCATTGAGTAGATCTTCCATTAGAGACTTCCAAATGGAGTATTTAGAAGAAGTCAACATGATCATACCTCCCATGGATGATCCCTCCATTGAATTTTAATTTCGCAAAATTCAGTGTAGAATATGGAAAAATGGAGCTCACTACTACATCTGGAATGATTTAAAATGGTGTAATCAACTCCTAGATAATCTAAATCAGACATAGATTGATCAAGATATAACCAAATCAGTATCAACGGCTGAGATCATCTCATGAAGTGTCACTGAAGTGGCACTAATATGGCATGCCAGAGCAGCTATCAGAAACTCACCAAAAATGTCACCGGTGACAGAAAAATACCTTTTTATCTAGAAAGGGGGTACTATAAAACCTGAGGTTTGACCAAACTTTAACTGATCCTAGGAATCTTGTTTTAGCTCTATTTGAAACGCCGTTTGTGTTGTTGGAATCAGCTAGCCATGGAATTTTATAATATGACTTCAAAATAGGATTTTGAGAAACTTTAATTTTCTGGTCACTGGAAAAACTCAACTGCTCACCCTTGTTAAACCGTAACTCCCTCTGATACCACTTATTGTAGTTCACTGACCACTAGGAGAGATGAATGGAGGGAAAGAAAGATTTATTTCAACATGAATAAATGTTACTAGAGACCCCTCCCAGACACCTACCTTTATTTCTTAAACATGGAGCTCTCCCATGTCACGACCCGTCCTCAGGGACCGTGTCGTGACTACCCCAAGCCCACCTTCCATAGGCCAGGGGCTGGCGACTAGCATCAAAGGAGTAAATCCCTAAGTTGGGAAGGCATTGCCTTTATGAAAGTAAACAAGCACAACAGAGTACACAACATGAAGTAAACACTAAGTTAAAACTGTATACAAAAAGTAGTTTTGAAAGTAAAGGGGCCAGAAATACAAGCCCAACAATAAAGTACAGGTACAATGGAAAGCAAGTACAATTGAAAAAGGGACAATAGATAAAAAGGGCATCTCCTGGAACTTCTGCTGAGTATCCTACCTGAAGGGTAGGTACAGATGTCCACCTCAGCACTCCACATTTATCGGTCCGCTCTGTGTACCGTCTCTCCATGTGGTCTACCTCCGGGTACTGTCCGGTCCTGGCTCGCTCTCTGCTTCCATCAATGTTGTCTATCATCTGCATCCAACACAACGAGGTGCATGCATAGACCGTGCAGGGGTGAGTATAATGATACTCAATAGGGACCCTGAGAACCTGAAGGTCTCTCAGAATCCACGAAGGATAAACCACAGAATAAATATACAACCACAAAGTATCAACGAACCCTACTTAGGTATATGACCATACATATACCTAAGCTATCAATCTCATTTCATCTCCAACTCTCAAGATCAAGCACAACCCAGTCCACACAGGAAATAAGTCAATCATATCGATGATAATGATTGAAAGTCAAGACCCAGCTCACACAGGTATACATCTTTCGTATATCGATAGAGATGATTAGATGTAGTCACTGATTCATATAAGCTGTCAGACCCACACAGGATACAAGGCCAACTAAACTGTCGGACCCACACATGATACAAGACCAGCTACTCTATTGGACCCACACATGATACAAGTACAGAGGTCAATACTACCGGACCCACACAGGATACAAGAACAGTAGTCATCGCCGTCGAAACCACGGAGTATTCCAGTACGGTAGTCGTTGCCATCGAAACCACGGAGGATTTCAGTACGGTAGTCGTCACTGTCGAACCCACAGAGGATTCCGGTACGGTAGTTGTCGATGTCGAACCCACTGAGGATTCCAGTACTGTAGTCAACGTAGTCGCAACCAGCTCTAAGGTTCCCGCACACAACACGCTTGATTCCGAGAGGGTCCGTTCCTCGAGCAAACAAGGTCGATACATCAACTATCACGAAGTCCAAAGTTGATGTATCCCGAATTTCTATCTCATCAAAAGGAACCCAATGCAATAGACGACGCGTCAATTGGATGTCCGGTCTGAGAGTTATTGGCTTTTCTATTCCAGGGGCCCGGTTGGAATTACGCTCATTCCAAACCCGGTCATTTTACAAAGTTGTCCAAAACTCACTTAGAGTATTGCAAAAGGACCACCTCGTCTCAAGGGTCCTAGTGCCGCAGACGGCGCGTCGATCGGACGCACGATCAAGAGGTTATTCGCATTTAGGCGAAACGGCCCCGGCCCGTCAAGCCCGGTGGGCTGGCGGGTCGGCCCGTCCTAGCTCGGCGGGTCTGACCCAGATAAGGGGTTGGCCAAGCCTGGCCCGGTGGTGTGGCCCGGCCCGGATGGCGCGGCCCGACCCATAACTGGCCGCGGCTCGGCCAGCTGGCTGAGTGGTGCGGGGGGCGCGGCCCCCCGGTTTCGTGAAACAGTGGCGCCGAGCAGCGTCACCCCTCTTGCCCAGCCGGCCGAAGCCGGCCGACTTTTCTGGTGCGAGCGGCCCGCTCGGCCGGGCCGCTATCCTCCACAACCGGCGCCGCGACCTTCAACCCGACCGACAGGCGGCCGACCGGTTCGCCGCCGAAGCGGCCGGCGGAGCGCGGTCCGCGGTCCTCCACAGCGCAGCGCCACAAGGCGCCGCGGTCCTCCTATTCGGACGGCTATGACCTTCCAGTTCTTCTTCAGCAGAGCGGCCTGTGGATTCGGGTCGTGGTTCTTCTCTATGCAGCCGGCACATGGCCGCCGCTCCCTCCGGTCGTCGCCGCCTCTCCCATCTCCGCCTCCATCGCGAATAAAAACAAGGATCATCGGAGGGTTGTCGGGTCATGTTCGTTCGGCCCGCGCCCTCTGCGTAAGGCAGTAGCAGTTGGCCAAAGAAATTCCAAATAATTCAACACAAACAATATAATTTATTCATTTATAAATTATACAAAACCCCTACCTTGATTCCGAGGCTCGCTTGTGCCTGTCGCGGGAAGAGGATTCGAAGATGATGTCGATTCGTTGACGTCGGGATACGTCTGAGGAGGAAGCGTAGTCGACATTCCTCACGGGAGGAGTATTCCTCCTTGATGCGGAGGAAGAATAATGAAGAAGAATATGATCACGGGCCTTGAGTTCTTCGTTGGAGAGGGTAAATGTTCTTTGCGGAAAGAAGGCCCTCTCATAATTCTCCAAAAGTTCCACCACCAAAATATTTACCAAGAAAATATTATAAAAAGACTTCCCCATTTTAATAGAATTTCCATGCAATTTAAATTGATTTGAATGAATAAACAGATTAATTAAATGTGGCATTTAATTAATCCTAGGTGTTGACATTAATTAAGAGAAGGTGAAGAGTTTAAAATTCAAAAGAGAGGAGGTGGAGAGTTTTAAGAGTTAATGAGGGGATTTCAAGGGGTTAAAGGGGTAGTTGATGGGTTAGGGGTTCTTGTGGGCCCCACCACACATTATCCTCTCATGGGAGGTTATGTGGGTGTGGGACCCACCTATAACTCCCTCTTGAAGGAAATAACCACCACTTAATAAATTAAATAAAATTGTGTACACTCACAACAATTTTATTTTAATTTGTTACGAATCCCCAAAATATAAATTCTACTCTCGACCAAACAAAACTGTGGTAAAGGTCCCCTTAAGTGAATGACGGTGCTGTGAGTTCATCGGTTTCCTCAGATTTTAATTCCGAGCATCGTTTAAAAAGATAGAAAAACCCGCACGTACGTTTACTGAACGTACCCGAACAAAACTTCAAAAATTGATTTCGGGCACACCGGGCCTCGGAATCAGGCGCCGTCAGAAACTGTGGACACGTAAAATTAAAAATAATTTAAGAAAAAAATTTACTTGAAATTTCTGGGTCTTTACATTACTCCCACCTCAGGGCTTTACTTCCCCGTAAAGCTACAACACACACTAGGGAAACAAATGGGGGTACTGAGCACACATCTGAGCCTCTCGCTCCCATGTGCTCTCCTGGAGGTTCTTGTGCTGCCAGCGAATGTGCACCAGAGGAATCGATCAACCATGTAGGACCCACTCCTGTTGATCCTCGATCTCCACCGGGACCTCCATGAATGTCGCCCCGTCATCGATGTCCAGCTCCTCATGGTTGATAATGTGGGTCAAATCGTGCACGTATCTCCTCAGCTGCGATACGTGGAAGATGTCGTGCACTCGATGCATCTGAGGTGGAAGGGCCAGGTGGTAATCCATCTCGCCTACTCTGCTGAGGACTTGAAATGGTCTGATGAAACGCAGAGATAACTTACCACCCTGACCAAATCTCTATAAACCTTATCGAGGTGAGACCCATAGGAAGATGTGGTCGCCATCCTCGAACTCCAATGGTCTCAGTTTCCTATCAGACTAGGACTTCTGTCTGCTCTGTGCAGTCTTCATCCACTCCTGGATGATTTGCACCTTCTCCATTGTAGCCTGAACCATCTCTGGTCCTACAAGTGCTGACTCCCCTGGCTCAATACAGGACAGAGTTGATCTGCAAGTTCAGTCGTATAGTGCCTCGTAAGGTTCCATCCCGATGGTGGAGTGATAGTTATTGTTGTTGTACGAAAACTACCCCAAGGGTAAGTGATCCTCCCAAATGTGACCAAAGTCGAGGACACATGCATGGAGCATGTCCTTGAGAGTCTGAATGGTCCTCTCAGTCTGACCATCCGTCTGGAGATGGAAGGCAGTGCTCAAGTGAAGCTGCATTCCAAAATCCTCCTGTAATCCCTTCCATAGCCAGGAAGTGAAACGAGCATCTCAATCGGAGATGATAGTCGATGGAAAACCATGAAGCCATACGATCTCCTGAATGTAGAGGCGTCCCAAGATCTCTACTGAGCCCTCCTCTCTGATCGGTAGGAAGTGGGACAACTTGGTGAGTCTATCTATTATCACCCAGATAGAGTCATGTCCTCTGGAAGTATGTGGAAGCCTCGTCACAAAATCCATGGATATCCCATCTCACTTCCACTCTGGGACCTCTAAGGGCTATACCAAGCCTGCTGGTACCTGGTGCTCTGCCTTCACTTGCTGACAAGTGAGGCATTGTGAAATGAACTCTTCTACAACCTTCTTCATACCCGACCACCAGTGTTGTCGTCTGAGGTCTTGATACATCTTCACCACTCCTGAATGTACCGCTAGAGGGAAAGTGTGAAACTCCCTCAGCACGTCCTCCTGTAGTGTAACTAGTACCATGGTACATCCCCTAAAGAGGATGACGTGGTCCCCTCCTTCAGAAAATCCATCAGGCACCTGTCCTGCGGATATCTGAGCACGTCGCGTCTCACAGTAAACGTCCCCACACTATGCCTCTATAACTCGATGAAGAAGTGGAGGAGTGACTATGAGAGAATGAAGAAAGGATGTTCCATCTATATCCACAAAGGATATCTGCAACGCATCTAGCTGCTCCATTGCCTCTCCCAGTAGTTGAATGCCCGTTCTCCTACTGAGAGCATCTGCCACAACGTTCCCCTTCCCAGGAGTATTATAGCATCCCGAAGTTTTATAACATAACTTTTCATTACATTTTACAAAACCGAGGATCTTTAAGGTTTAGTGTCTTGGAAACCAGGAACTTAAAACATGAAAACATAAAACATTCTTCTTAAACACTTGAAAGGCTTCTCCTTATGTTCATCCTAGGTTCATTACTGCATCTCATAACCTGAGGACATACATCAAAAGAAAGGGGTGAGCAGAAGGCCCAGTAAGGGAAACAAGGGGAAACATTTAACATGTGAACTTAAGATACATCAACAAAGTCATGAAAAATAACTTTAAGGAACAAGAAAGAAATCACGAGGCATATCATAATAAAAATAACGTATTTCATAACTTGAAGATGTGGCTACAACATTTAACTTAGACAATCATGAACATATCACCAAGGTCCATCCCCAAGGTTTCATTTAAAAATTACCAAGTTTATTCACCAAGGTATCATTAAAATTGTAATCTCTTGTGGTTACATCATTACCCAATGCAATGGGGCGCTATCAGGGCGCACCCTTAAATTTTTAATCTCTAGTGGTTACATCATTACCCAATACAATGGGGCGCTATCAGGGCGCACCCTTAATTTGTATTTATTATAATGTGAGACACATATATCATCATCAAACATTTCATAAATAACCCGTATATCATAAAAGAAATGGGTTTCATTTCATAATCATAACATTTTAAAAACTACTTTTAAATATGCGATCTTTATGTCACTTTAAACCCACGGAAAAGGAAAGCGGGTTTTCATGTATGTAAATCCTTGAATTTAAAATAGGAAATTTTGATATATATGTGAATACCCATATAGAAGAAAGAGATTTGAGTATTCACTTAATAAAATAAAAGAATTTGAGAAAAAGAGAGAGACATTTTGAGACGAAAATTCTACAGCATAACGGCTATGTTACAGGGTTTTAGAAAACATTGAAAAGAGAGGGGACATAGGTCACCCACTCATAAATGATCCATAAAATAGTAGAGGGATAGAATATAAAGGATATATGAACATGGTAATTAAATTTTAAGGACATACCATTTGAAATGAAAAACATGGAAGGAAGACAAAAATAAGATTTTTCTTATGAAAATTCGGCATCCTAACGACGTCACTTAAACTTCAAAAAAAATGAATTGACGAGATCAAATAGGTTCTCTAATCATATGAACATAAAATATCAGTATGATAGATATAGATATCATACCCCAACATAATAAAAAGGAACTTGAAATACTTGACAAGAAAATAGAACTTGAAAACGAGAAGGGTGAAAGAATCCGTTACAAAAATTTCGGCAACCTAACAGCGCCACTTAAACATTCATAAAACGAAATGATGAGAGTAAGAGGGGATATCTCATAATATAAACATGAAAAGGGAAGTAATAGGAATATAAAATAACATCATCCAACATAAGAACATGGAGCATAAAAGAAATGACTTAAAAGAGAGTATTTGAAAAGAAAGAGAGAGGTTGGATCCCTTACCTTAAAACGTATCTCTTAAAACTCAAAGGTTGGAACCTTGAGGGATTGGGGGCACCTTGGGAGGACTCTTTGGGAGGTAATGAGACCGGAGCTTTGTTGGGGGAGAGTTGGGAGTGAAAAATAAAGGAGTAAAGGGTGGGTATTTATAGGGAAAGTGAGGGGACAAGGCATTAATGGCCAAGGGACACCTCATTGGTGGTATTGGCAAAACCACGGGCTTTCCCATGGTATTTGACAATGGTATTGGACACTTGGTACACCTCATACCTTATATTACTATTAATAAGTCGACCATATTGATTACATACTTAATACATCATTTAATGATGTCATTAAACACCTGTAACTTAAAAACTGTATTTTCACTATTCATCGAAAATTCAACTTTTTTAGAAAAATCCCAAAATTTCACCTTAACAAAATATCAATTCTCTGATTTCAAAAATGAACTCCATTTTATAAAAATAATTTTCTAAATATTTTTAATTTAATTTTTAAATAAATACACTATTCACTGAAAATTCATTTTTTTCAGAAAAATCCCCAAAAATTACCTTAACATAATATCGATGCTCTGAGTTCAAAAATGAACTCCATTTTATAAAAATAATTTTCTAAATATTTTTAATTTAATTTTTAATTAAAAAACATTATTCACCCAAAAAAACTAATACTTTACTAATAATTTCTGGAACAGTTATTTACCTATTTTATTGAATTACATTACTTAATCAAGGTGCCTAGATTATATTAATACTTTCTTTAAGTGAGATTACTAATCCATTTGATCACATTACTAATCCTAAGCATAAAATCACTATTCATAATTTACTATTCATAAAAAATTAAGTTGATCTTATTAGACTCTAAATTTCTTACTGAACATAATTGTAGAAGACCATTTTTGTAAAATCATTACACATAATTAATTATTTAAGGTTTACATAAATATTTTCAAATATCCTTTTTCTAGAATTCATCGAAATTTACATCCTAAATTTATTCGGTTATTTGAAAATTCACAACTTCACTAAAGGAAGAAATCACAATTTTTTTTATCCCAAAGGATTACACAAAGTAGCTATGGTCTCGTCACATAGCCCCTTATAACACCAGCATATGACCTAAGTGTAAGGTGAGCTATGGTGAGAGAATATGAGGGAGGCTCAGATAACATTGCCCTAGTAGTAATCTCCACTAACTTGAACTTCTCCCATAGGAGGTTCCGTTCAAGCTTGACACGCTAGAGTTCGGCTTGGGCTTGGTCCAAATCAAAGCCCAAATATGCCACCTCCTTCCCAAGCTCTGATAAGTGGGTTTTATAAGGTTCGAGTCTACTGGATGAATCCATCGACTCTTCTTTCTGCATTAACCATTAAAATATCTATTAAATCATTTAAGAGTAAATTAAAATACTATTCAAAAAGTTTGGGTTGTTACATTCTTCCCCCCTTCTGAAATTTCATCCCCGAAATTTTAAACCAAAGGCCTAGTTGAAAAGGTGAGGGTACTTTTGCTTCATTGTTTCCTTAGGCTCCCACATCGCTTCTTCATACTTATGATTCCTCCACAACACTTTCACAAGGTGGGTAGTCTTGTTGCATAGAACCTTGTCTCTATGGTCTAAGATTTCCACTGGCTGCTCCTCATAAGAGAGGTCATGTTCCTGTTGTACCACCTCTGGGTTTAGTACATGCGAAGGGTCGGGTATGTACTTCCTCAAGAGAGATATATGGAAGACATCGTGAACTTGAGTTAGGTTCGGTGGAAGTGCTAGACGATAGGCCACTTCTCCTATGCGATCAAGGATTTCATAGGGGCCAATGTACCTAGGGATGAGCTTCCCTTTCTTTCCAAACCGCATGACTCTCTTCCATGGAGAAATTCGAAGGAAGACTGTCGCCAACACCAAACTCCAAGTCCCTTCATTGGCTGTCAGCATAGCTCTTCTTCCAACTCTGAGTGGCCTTTAAGTGTTTTTGGATGGCATGAACCTTTTCTGTCATCTCTTGCACAAGATCAGGCCCAAGAAGCTTTCTCTCACCAGCTTCATCCCAACAAGTAGGAGTTCTACATCGCTTTCCATACAGAGCTTCATAGGGTTCCATTTGAATACTCGAATGGAAGCTGTTGTTGTATGAGAACTCAACTAATGGGAGGTGTTGATCCCATCCACCTTTAAATTTCATTGAGAAAAATATCAGCATGTCCTCAAGTGTCTGAATAGTCCTTTCGGATTGGCCACCAGTTTGAGGATGATAGGCCGTACTAAAATTCAATTCAATATTCAGAGCATGTTGAAGACTTCTCCAGAATTTTGATGTGAATCTTGGATCATGATAAGATATGATGGATAGTGGTACCCCATGTAGCCTTACCACTTCCTTCATGTATATCTTGGAAAGTTGATCCAAAGAGAAATCTTCCCGAATGGAGATAAAATGGGCAATCTTGGTGAGACGGTCCACAATAACTCAAATCGCATTGTTTACTTTGGATGTTTTCAGGAGACCAATGACAAAGTCTATAGTGATATTATCCCACTTCCATGCTGGTATGGGTAGTGGTTGTAATACCCCCTTAGGAAGTTGTCGTTCTGCCTTTACTTGTTGACACACCAGACACCTTGTAGTGTAATCAGCAATCTCCCTCTTCATGTTATCCCACCAATAATGATCATGAATGTCTCTATACATTTTAGTGCTTCTTAGATGTATAGAGAAGGTAGAGCTTTGAGCTTCATCCATCAGTTCTTTCTTTATCTCTGGAATAGATGGAACACATAGTCTTGTATGAAATTTCAGTACACCTTCTTGATCAATATTGAAATCAGGAAACTTCCCATCTTTCACAGCCTCAAACTTCTCCTGCAAAAAAAGATCTTATTTTTGAGCCTTCTTGATCCTCTCTAGTAATGAAGGTTGAGAAATCATTTGGGATAGGGTTGATGATGTCCCTTCCCTTACAATTCCCATGTCCAGCTTTACTAGATCCTTAATCAAGGGATCTCCTAGGATCCTCATTGTTTCCATAACAATAGGATCTTTCCTACTTAATGCATCTGCAACTTTGTTTGCTCTTCTAGGGTGATAATGAATTGAAAAATAATAGTCTTTAATAAGCTCCAACCATCTCCTTTGTCTCATGTTCAATTCTTTCTGCATAAAAATATACTTTAAAATTTTGTGGTTGGTGTATATATCACATTTATCCCCATAAAGATAGTGCCTCCATATCTTTAGAGCAAAAACAACCGCCGCTAGATCTAGATCATGTGTAGGATAATTCTGCTCATGAATCTTCAACTGTCGAGATGCATAAGCAATGACCTTGTCATTTTTCATGAGGATGCACCCAAGACCTTTTAGAGATGCATTGCTAAAAACAAAGAATCCTTCTCCGATAGAGTGTAGTGTTAACACTGGTGCAGTAACCAATATTTTCTTTAGCTCCTGGAAACTTTCCTCACATTCCTTTTTCCAGATGAATTTAACCCCTTTTCGAGTCAACTTGGTTAGTGGATTAGAAATCCGTGAAAAGTTTTTCACAAACCTCCTATAATATCCTGTTAAACCAAGGAAACTATGAATCTCAGTTACTATGGTGGGTTGATGACACTCCTCCACAACCATTGTCTTTGTAGGGTCAACCGGGATTCCTTCATTGGTTAATATGTGCCCTAAGAAAGCTACTTGTTGTAACCAAAACTCACACTTGCTAAACTTTCCAAAGAGCCTATCCTTCTGCAGAGTTTGAAAAATGACCCTCAGATGATCTTCATGCTCCTCACGAATTTTTAAATATATCAAAATATCATCAATAAAAACTACCACAAAATTATCAAGGTAGTCCTTAAAGACTCTATTTATAAAATCCATGAAAATAGAAGGAGCATTAGTCAAGTTGAAGGGCATAACAGTAAACTCATAATGCTCATATCTTGATCGGAAGATAGTATTTGGAATATCTCCCTTATTCACCCTCAGTTGATGATAACTAGATCAAAGATCAATCTTGGAGAAGAATTGAGCCCCACAAAGTTGGTCAAATAAATCATCAATTATTGGAAGAGGGTATTTGTTCTTTACTGTAATCCCATTCAGTTCTCTATAATCAATGCATAACCGCATTGATCCATCCTTCTTCTTCACAAAGAGAACTGGTTCTCCCCAAGGAGACACACTCGGTCAGATAAACCCCTTCTCCAACAAGTCTTGGAGTTGTTTCTTTAACTCCTCTAGCTTCACATTTTCCATTCTATACGGGGTTTTTGATATCAGTTGAGATTCGGGTATAAGTTCAATGGATAATTATACCTCTCTTTCTGGGGGAGGTCCAGGTAACTCCTCAAGAAATATGTCCAGGTATTCCTGAACAATCAGAACATATTCTATTTGTATACTCCCTTTTCCTTCTTCATCCTCACCGATTAACTCCATAAAGAAGGCTATAGGAGGTGATTCTAGACAAGGATCTGGTCGGGATATCTCTCCTTGGAAGATAATTGTAGGTTGTTCATTCAAGACTACTGATATTTCCTTACTTCTGCATTTGATCTTATCATTATACCTTGAGAGCCAGTCCATCCCTAGTATAACGTCGAATTCCAACATGGGAATGACTACTAGATTTGCGATAAGATTTTTCTCACTAAAGTAAACACTAGAGTCTCTAAACACTGTTGATACATGGATAATCCCACTTAGAGTCTTGACTGAAAACTCTACCTCTAGCAGTTTGGGGATTGATTCTATATTCTTTGCAAAATTGGAGGAAATAAAGGAATGCATAGAACCAGAATCAAACAAAGTACTTGCTAGTTTTGAGAGGACAACAAGAGTACCTGCTACCACGTCATTCGGAGCTTCAACTTCAGTTGTTGTGCTAGCAAAAGCACGACCTTGCTCCCTTGTCCTTTTTTGAGGTTGATGGTGATTCCCCTCCACTGCCCTCGAATTTGTATAGTGATTAGAAAAGTGTCTATGTTGTCCACACTTAAATCATTGGACTTCGGGTAGGGCCAGAACCATCTTTCCTCTGTCATTAGTGTTGGGGAGTTGAGGCTTCACATCACTATGACAATTTCGAGAAATATGGCCTTCTCTTCCACACTTGTAACACTTACCACTTCTGATCAAGCAGTTCCCTGAATGCTTCTTCCCACATTTATTGCATGTGGCATGTTGCATTTGTTTTCCACCTCTTTCCTGATCAAAACTTCTTCCCAGGCTTGGTTCTAGAGCTCTCTTTTTCTCATTAGATTTGTGAGACCACTGTGTCTCACCAAACTCTAGTTAGACTTTCATATCACTTCGAACTATTTCTTCATAGCTATCATAGTCCCTATTGGCTATATTCTTCCGCAGATGAGGTCGTAGTCCACCAAAGAATCTATCAACCTTCCAATTAGGGTCCATGATAAATCTTGAGGTATAACAGGAAAGACTTGTGAAGTTTATTTCGTAGATTCCAACATATTCATTCTCCTTCTGCTTCAGCTCGAGAAACTCTTTCTCCATTCTCATTTTCATCGAACGAGGGAAATACTTATTGAAGAATATTCCCCGGAACTCTTCCCACTCCATGGATCCATTTCTCCACTGGCTTCGTGTTTTTGATCAGTGACCACCACTGATCAACTTCCCCCTCTAGGCGATAAACAACAAGGGTGACTTTTTCTTATTCTGAACAATGAAGTACAGAAAATATCTTTTCAATGGATCTTATCCATTGTTCCACAACCAATGGGTCAGTAGATCCACAGAATTTTAGTGGTTGTTGATGCATGAAGGACTCAACAACAATGTTGTTCCCTTCGTGGTGAGATCAGCCTCTCAGCTTGATTCAAGTTATTACTCATAACTTGAGTCAGTTAGTTCATCATTCACATGAATGTTTCTATTCCGGATTCCATCGGAGGGCCGTCAGCGCATGGTCCATTGCGGTCACCATTTTCACGGTTCCTCCTATTGGCCGCCATTTTCTAAAAGAATAAAATCTTAGTGAGAAAATTGTATCATTTATGAATCTTTTAACTATAGAGAATTCTACATCTTAAAACTTCATGCTTAAACAATTATATTTCTCTATAATTCCTTCAAAATGATTCATAAAAAGCTTACTATTAACCAAACATATCCCTCGGGAGTGTCATAACCAAGAGTGCAGCAAGACCCATTATCGTGCACCAGTTCCCATTTGAGTCTAGCTCAAAGTGGTGTTTTTGGGTTTTACCCCTATGTATATCTGTGCCAGAGCCGCCTCTACCTGCTCATATCTAGACAGGGATGTATTTGTTTGATAAACCACTAACTCAATACTCACCAAAATACCAGGATGGTTTCTTATATTTAAACTTTTCTATAGGGTTCTTCCTAAAGTTTTCATATCCTAATTTCCACAAATAACTAAACCGACCTTTGATACCAACTATGGCATCCCGCCTTTTTATAACATATTACATTTTACAAAACCAAGGATCTTTAAGGTTTAGTGTCTTTGAAACCAGGAACTTAAAACATGAAAACATAAAACATTCTTCTTAAACACTTGAATGGCTTCTCCTTATATTCATCCTAGGTTCATTACTGCATCTCATAACCTGGGGACATACATCAAAAGAAAGGGGTGAGCAGAAGGCCCAGTAAGGGAAACAAGGGGAAAAATTTAACATGTGAACTTAAGATACATCAACAAAGTCATGAAAAATAACTTTAAGGAACGAGAAAGAAATCATGAGGCATATCATAATAAAAATAACATATTTCATAACTTGAAGATGTGGCTACAACATTTAACTTAGACAATCATGAACATATCACCAAGGTCCATCCCCAAGGTGTCATTTAAAAATTACCAAGTTTATTCACCAAGGTATCGCTAAAATTGTAATCTCTAGTGGTTACATCATTATCCAATGAGATGGGGCGCTATCAGGGCGCACCCTTAAATTTATAATCTCTAGTGGTTACATCATTACCCAATGCAATGGGGCGCTATCATGACACACCCTTAATTTGTATTTATTATCATGTGATCCACATATATCATCATCAAACATTTCATAAATAACCCATATAGCATAAAATAAATGGGTTTCATTTCATAATCATAACGTTTTAAAAACTGCTTTTAAAGACGTGATCTTTATGTCACTTTAAACCCACGGAAAAGGAAAGTGGGTTTTCATGTATGTAAATCCCATAATTTAAAATAGGACATTTTGATATATATGTGAATACCCCTGTAAAAGAAAGATCTTTGAGCATTCACTTAATAAAATAAAAGAATTTGAGAAAAAGAGAGAGACATTTTGAGATGAAAATTCTGCAGCATAACAGCTATGTTACAGGGTTTTAGAAAACATTGAAAAGAGAGGGGACATGGGTCACACACTCATAAATGATCCATAAAACAATATAGGGACATAATATAAAGGATATATGAACATGGTAATGAAATTTTAAGGACATACCATTTGAAATGAAAAACATGGAAGGAAGACAAAATAAGATTTTTCTTATGAAAATTCAGCAGCCTAACTGCATCACTTAAACTTCAAAAAAAAAATGAATTGACGAGATAAAGTAGGGTCTCTCATTATATGAACATAAAAGATCAGTATGATAGATATAGAGATCATACCCCATCATAATAAAAAGGAAATTGAAAGACTTGATAAGTGATTATACAATAAAAAAATATATTTTAATTACATTTTAATGGTATTAAATGTTCATTTTTGATCTTATGGGCCTGAGTTAGTGCATTTTCATTATGAACATCCATTCTCATCATTTGTGCACTTCATGCCTAATGTACACCAATTTAGGCCCAATGAGTCATCTGAATCTAAGGAATGTAATAATCAATATTTTAATTTGATATTTTTGGAAATTGATAAAAACTTAAATATGAACGTGTTTGATTTAGGGATCAATGGATAATTCATGGAGGATGATGGAGATATTTGGAAATGAAAGGAAGCAATTCTGGAGAAGGCAGATTGGAAACTAGCCCACAGATGAGAATGTGGGGCCCAAAATACAGTCCCAATTAACCCCAAATTTCGTGGGATTCTAGAATAAATGTATAGGAACAAATCAATCTTCAGTATTCAATGCTAATTCAGCCTCCATGGTGTCCATTTAGGCGGCCCAAGTTAGAGATAAAATTATGGGCCAGATTCTGCGGCCCAGAAAAACATCCCACTAATATGATCATATCTCGGAATACACAACTCCAAATGGGTCCAAATCTTACAGGAGGTTAGAATAAATCTGGGGATCCATTTTATTATTATATGTCCCACTCTGATTCGGCCATCTAAAAGGACTTAAAAGCACGTCTGTTCGGTGGAAGCAAGCTGGCTTCCACCTCAGGTCAAGGGTGGAAAAGTATGCTCTCCCTTACTTTCCACCACCCTAGGCCTACCATACTCACATGGGATCATTTTTACTGTTGGAGGATCTACCCAAGGCTCCCAAAATGCCTATTTAAGGCAGTATTGGTGAAGGAGTTTTTAATCTTTGGTGCTTGGTTCAATTGTAATGTTATGCTGCGATTTTGTTGTCTCAAATTTGTCTTTCACTTGTAAGTTGTTCAATTCACTTTAGTTTCTTAATAAAATTTCTTCTCCTCCTCTTATTCTGTTGTTCTACATCTCACTTTGATACCGTTTCCTCATGGTGTGAATTTATTCACACCAAATCTTGTGAAATTATTCACACAACGGTGGAGTGATCATTTTATTTTTGTTGTTTTCTTTACTTCTCCATGTCCTCCATCATGAGTCTACTTTCCACTTCCATTGAAACCATAGAATCAATGGAGGGATAACCCACTTATGGGTTGATCCAAGGGAGTATCAAGGGGCTGGATTGGATGTTATTTATCACCCCATTAATGTATAATCACTTCTTAAATTGAGATTTTTAATTGATGATTTTTAAACTCCATCGTCCTTGTTGAATTTAAGGCCACACACTTCATGTGATAATACGAACCTTTACCTTGAAGTGATCAAAACTTTGATCCTTAAAGTGTATAGGTGATTAGTATTAATGGGTGTAGGAATTGAACCAGTAAGTGATGATGTTGTTTTATCTTCTTAAATGAACCCATCTCAAATATAAGAAATTGAAATCATTGAAAAGGAAATACGTCCAATCCACCCTAAGTGATAACCTAGGATTAACTCATTATTTTAAATTGAATTCACTTAAATAGGTTATATATCCTATAAAATCATCTAAAATCAATCCAAGTTGGCCAATTCATAGCCGAAAATAGTCCATAGAATGTACGTGTCTATAGGTTTCTTCTTAGGTCTCTGAGGATTCGATAACCCAAGCTAAACTACAAAGACCGTTTTACCTTCATCTCTTGGGTAAATTTGAGAGAGAATAAAATTTTGGCGCTGTTGCTGGGGACCCAAGTAATTTATATAAACACCCATTCTATTCTCCCCCATTTCTTCTTTTCTCATCCAAATTCTCTTATCTTGTCCCTTTCTCATTTTTTTTCTTTTGGCGCATGTCCGCCTACACCCGCGATCAATCAAACCGTCTAGTTAGGGTGGATAGTCCTAGGGTTTGGGAGTCAAGTACACCAAGGGAACTCTTTCCATTAGATTCTAATCTTCCAAAAACCCCCGAGTCAAAAATTGAGCCCATTTCAATGGAAGGTCTTCAAAGAAACCAACTCATAAACCCGGGTGGAAACCAAAATGGAAACCCAAATGAGGCAGCCCCAAACTTGGGGAATGCGGTCGATCAAACCATGAATGAATAACTCACACCATCCTAGACCAATGCCCCCTCATGCATTAGCCACAATTACCTAGGAGATGACAAATACATATTTAAACCCCATGTCCTAAACTATCTTCCCACATTCCATGGAATGGAGTCCGAGATGCCCTACCTTCACATTAAGGAGTTCAATGACATTGTAGAAACCATGTGTCCCCCACATCAACTAGAATCTGCTAAGATGAGGCTATTTACTTTTTATTTAAAGGATCGAGCTAAAAATTGGCTAAACAATTTGATACCATCATCCATAAATTCTTGGGACCAACTACAAAGAGAATTATACAAAAAATAATTTCCCCACCACAAAACAATTGCACTTAAAAAGAGCATCCAAATTTTTTTTGAAAAAGAGGGAGAGTCATTATATGAAACATGGGAGAGGTTAAAAGACACTCTAAACATGGTTCTACACCATGGTTTTTCTATTCCTGAATAAGTGAGAATTTTATATGAAGGGTTGGGTCCAGGGAACAAACAATTCATTGACATGATTTGTAATGGAACCTTTAAAAACAAAGCCCCAAATGATGCTTACAAGTATCTAGAAATCCTTTCTGAACAAAACCAAACATGGGGAACTTCACCTTATTCTGAAAGGCCATAAATAAATACCAGAATTAATACACTTAGATAAGAGGAAATCCTCAGGGATAAACTCGCAACACTCTCTAGGAAGGTTGAAGAGATAGACCTTAGGAAAGTCCATGAAATCTAAACTATAGACCTTGTTTGCACAATTTGTGACAAACATGACCATAAGATAGAAAACTTCCCAACTATTCCATCCATCAAGGATGTTCTTTTAGGAGGACCTGTAGCGGAAGTAAATGATTTGAACTTTCAAAAGCCTCAATACCAAAACAACTTCAACCGAAGGTATAATGACCACCCAGGCTTCCGCTGGAAAGATAACCAACAACCTAGCCAACCACATGGACAAAATCCTTACCCCCATAAGAACTACTAGACCCATAACCAGCTCCAAACCCAACCTATCCAATACCAACAGCCACTGGTCCATTTTAAACAAACCATCCCACCTCCAAAATATCCCCCTGGGATAAACCAACCTACTCAAGCACCCACCCAAACTGTTCCACAATGTCTACTAGAACAACTGTGAAAACAAATAGAAAGGATGAACTCAGAAGTCTCTTCCCTTAAACAAGAACTTCAAACCATAAAAACTGGAAAGGCACCCATGCCTACTCAGGCGGTGCCATCCTCAACTTCAAGGGGAGAGTCAAGTTGCACTCAAACAACTCATGAACAACTTAAGGTTTTGACTATTTTAAGAAGTGGGAAATCAATTGAGAAACCTGAAAAACTAATTCAAAACCCACCTGAAGATTCAAACATGGATGAAAATTCAAATGAACCAAATGATCAAACTGAAAAACATGATAACATTGTCAAAGAAACAACTCTTCAACAAACAACCCCATAACCTGCACCATTTCCTCAACGCATGAGGGGGAAAACCAAGCCTGAATTGAGTGAAACATTGAGGGAAATCTTCTCACAAGTCAAGTTGAAAATTCCTCTTCTCGATTCCATCTAAACTATACCTGCCTACTCAAAGTACCTTAAGGACTTGTGCACTTTTAAAAGAAAATTTTCACATAAAAACCAAGTCCTTTTGGCTGCTAATGTGAGTACCACCATTCAAGGGACCATTCCTCCTAAGTTGAAAGACCCAGGTTTCCCTTATATCAATGTTGAACTAGGAGAAAGCAAAGTTGTCAAGGCCTTGTGTGACCTAGGTGCTAGTTTTAATCTCATCCCATATGCTGTGTACTGCCAGTTAGGCCTAGAAGAGCTTCAACCCACATCTGTCACACTTCAGCTTGCTGATCGTAGCATTAGGGTTCCAAAGGGGATTTTGAAGGACGTTCTAGTAAAGGTTGAAAACTTCATCTACCATGCTGACTTCATTGTCCTTGACAACCATCCAAACTTAGGAAATAAGGAACAAACCCCAATCATCCTTGGCCGTCCTTTTCTTGCAAAAATCAACTCTGTTATCCGAGTCCAAAATGGGAACATGACCATCACCTTTGGGAGCATGAGTCTAGACTTGAACATCTATAATGAAAGCTCACAAATAGGGGATGACAAGGACATTCATGAAGTAAACATGATAGGAAACATTGATAATGAATCCATATAACATCAAGGAATATTTGATAGATGTTTAAGTCAGGATGAGATTGATTTCCTTCGTTCATATGAAGGAAGTTTATCTCCTTGGATTGAATCATTTTCAAATTGCTCTTATGATGAAGTATTAGGTCCAACAATCAGTGAAACCTTTCAGCAAACCACATTCATGGAGATTGATCAAAATTCCTTCCCTAAATATGATCAAGCCAATCTAGTAGCTGAAACTTCTACATGTGGGGATTCAATCCTGTCTAAAACTTTAGGAAATAAAATTGATCTTGATCCAATGTCCCAATATTATGCTAAAATTCTGAACCAACCTGATCTTTAATTGAAGGAACTTCCTACTGCACTAAATTATGCCTTCCTAGGGGACAATCAAACACATCCTATTGTCATTTATTCTTCTCTTTAATCCAATCATGAGAGGATGCTTCTAGATGTCCTTAGGAAACATAAGAAAGCCATTAGTTGGACCCTATCTGATATTACCGGGATTATCCCACTTGTTGGGACTCATAGGATTGTTCTGGAATCTGATTCAAAGCCATGTCGTCAACCTCAACAGCGACTCAATCCTAATCTCATGGAGGTAGTAAGGAAAGAACTTCTGAAATTATTAAAAGCTGGTATCATATATCCCATAGCTGAGGGTGAGTGTGTGAGCCCAATCCAAGTGGTTCCAAAAAAGGCTGGAATCACAGTGATAACCAATGAGGATGGAGAGATTCTTCCAACAAGGGTGAGTAGTGGATGGAGGGTCTGCATTGACTATAGGAAGCTAAACTCATTCACCAAGAAGGACCATTTCCCCTTACCATTCATTGACCAAGTCCTTGAGAGAGTGGTAGTTCATGTCTTCTAGTGTTTCTTAGATGGGTACTCGGGGTACAATCAAATTGAGGTATCCCTAGAAGATCAAAGGAAGACTACATTCACATGTCCATTGAAAACCTTTTCTTTCAAACATATGCCCTTCGGGTTATGCAATGCCCCTAGAACATTCCAGCGGTGCATGATGGGAATCTTCTCAGACATGGTAAGGGATTTTCTAGAGGTCTTCATGAATGAATTCTCTGTGTTTGGGGATACTTTTGAGGGATGTATACGGAATGTCGAGAGAGTCTTGTCAAGATGTGAAGAAAAAAATATGGTCCTAAACTGGGAAAAATGCCATTTCATGGTTAAAGAGGGATTAGTTCTAGGCCATCTGGTCTCAGGTAGGGGGATTGAAGATGATAAAGCCAAGGTTGACATCATTCATCACCTTCCATCACCCAAAACTATCAAGGAATTAAGGTCTTTCTTAGGACATGATGGTTTCTATAGAAGATTCATCAAGGACTTTAGTTCAATCTCTCGTCCCCTTTGTGCTCTCCTAGTAAAGGATGCTCCATTTGTTTGGACAGAAAGCTGTGAGGGTTCATTCTCAACCCTCAAATCCTCTCTCACCTCTCCCCCCATCATGAAATCTTCAAATTGGAACCTTCCTTTCGAACTTATGTGTGATGCCAGTGACTTTTCTGTAGGAGCTGTGTTAGGACAACGTTGTGATAAAACTCCTTATGTCATTGCTTATGCAAGAAAATCCTTAAATGATGCCCAAATCAACTACACCACTACTGAAAAGGAGTTACTTTATATTGTGTTTGCTTTAGAGAAGTTTAGGTCCTACCTCTTAGGATCCCCCATCATTGTGTTCACTGACCATTCTGCACTAAAATACCTCTTCCAAAAACAAGATGCTAAGGCTAGACTGATTAGGTGGGTCCTTCTCTTACAAGAATTTGACCTCACAATCAAGGATAAAAAGGGCGTTAAAAATGTTGTAGCTGATCACCTATCTAGGATGGAATTCAAAGAAAACTCAAATGACCTTTCTGTGTCATATTCATTTCCTGATGAACACCTATACTCTATGAGTGACTTCCCTTGGTATGCCGACATAGCCAATTTCTTAGTTACAGGAGTCATTCCAAAATTCTTAGGGACTCAAGCTTGAAGGAAATTCCTTTCTGATGTTAGAAACTATGTGTTTGATGATCCATACCTCTATAAGTTCTGCCTTGACCAAGTCATTAGGAGGTGTGTTCCAGAATCTGAACAAGAGTCCATCCTTAAATTCTGTCATAGTGAGGCATGTGGAGGTCACTTTTCCTCTAAGAAAACATCTACTAAGATTATTCAATGTGTTATCTTCTGGACCACCCTCTCAAGGGACTCCTACACATTTTTTCAAAGTTGTCCTAGGTGTCAACAAGTAGGGTCCATCACAAAAAGGAATCAAATGCCACTCACTCCCATCTTAGTGGTTAAAATCTTTGACTGTTGGGGAATTGATTTCATGGGTCCCTTCCCAAACTCTCAGGGATACCTCTACATACTCTTAGATATTGATTATGTCTCAAAATGGGTTGAGTCCATTCCCACTAAGTCCAATGATCATCAATTTGTGATTCGATTTCTGAAAGAGAACATATTTTCTCGATTTGGAATTCCTAGGGATATAATCAGTGATCGAGGAACCCATTTCTGCAACCTCCCATTCTCTTCACTCATGTCTAAGTATGGTATTTCTCATAAAGTGTCCACTGCATACCATCCTCAAACCAATGGTCAAGATGAGTTAGCGAATAGGGAGATTAAGAAAATTCTTGAAAAAACTGTCAACCCCTCTAGGAAAGATTGGTCTGAGAAACTCTTAGATGCTCTTTGGGCCTATAGAACCGCATATAAAACCATTTTAGGAATGTCCCCATATAGGTTGGTTTGTGGTAAAGCATGCCATTTTCTAGTGGAGATTGAACATAAGGCCTTTTGGGAAATTAATAAAATGGATTATGATCTCTCATTGGCCGGAACAAAAAGGAAATTAGATCTCAATGAACTGGAGGAACTAAGGATGGAGGCTTATGAAAATTCAAGGATCAATAAAGCTAGAGTTCAAGCCTACCAATCTAGGAATATCAAGGTCAAACATTTTGAACCAGGAAAAATTGTGCTCTTGTATAGTTCAAAACTTCATTTACACCTGGGAAAGTTAAGGTCTAGATGGTCAGGTCCTTTCATAGTGCATCATGTATACCCCCATGGGGCAGTAGAGATTCAAGATCCCACTAGTGGTCACATCTTCAAGGTCAATGGTCAAAGGTTAAAAACATTCATTGAATCATTCAATAAACAGGAAATAGATGTTGAGTTAATTGAGCCAATCTATGAACCAGGAAAAAATTGATAAATTTAGGATCTATGTCGGGCTAACGACGTTAAACAAAGCACTGCACGGGAGGCAACCCGTGGTTTTTATGTTTCTAATATTTCTGAATCATCTTTATTTTTCAAATAATATTAATTAATCATTTTTATATTTAAAAATAAAAAAATAGACTTTTGACCAGTTCTTCTATTATGAGTATGGATGGGTACGAAAGGGGAGCACCATATTCATCCGTGTCACGTGGTGTGATCCTTGAGTAATACCTTACCCAGAAATTTAAAAAGAAGACAATGTATCATCAGTTTATTTTGTTTTATTTTTATTATTTTATAGGTTAAGATAAAAATAATAAAAAAAAATAAAAATAATATAATAATTAAAAAAAGGGGACACGCCATATGCCGTGGGGAAAACCCCGTCACAACCGGCGAAGCCGCGGGGACTCGAACCCGGGACCAAAGGGAGATAGGGGCGCGTGCTTACCACTGACCTACGACTTAATGTGATTACTTATTCTATAATTTATATATATATACTTATATTTTACTTATATATATATATATATATTGTTTTGTTTTGTTTGTTTGTTTTCCTTTTTCCACTAGGGAACTTTGCAAGCGACATGGATATCAAAGGACTAAATTGGCGTGGCAAGAACTTCAAACTTCAACCACCAGGTGACTTCATTCCATGATCCTCATATTTCAATTTCCTTATTGAACTCCCCTTTTATTCCTCTACCCCATTCTAAATTTTATTTTTATGAAACTAGGGACAGTTTCATTCTAAGTTGGGGGGTGTGGAAACAAAATGTTTGTTAAAAAAACAATGATAAAAAAAAGTAAAGTAAAATTCCTTTATCATTCATATAATAACATCTTTTCTCACATTAAAACTACATAGAAAATAATTTTTATTTCCTTGAATCTTAATTTAATTCATGATTAAGTTTAAAAGCATTGATTTTGGAAGTTTGGTTGTCCAATGAAAATTTTCAACATTTTTATTTTCATCCATTAAATCAAAAGGCCACAATGCACGTCCTCTAGACTGTGGGGGTACTAATTTGAATTTTTGGGGTCCCATAATAAATAGCATTGGCTGGTTTGATTTTTATTAATAATATGAGTATTCAAAAAAAAAATTGCGTGTGGAGCAATGGATTGATAAAATGTGAGGCTTTCAGCACTTGGGGATCATGACTTTAGAGTTTTCTAGCCCTGAGTTTTTCAATCTATCTCTATTTATGGTAATATGAATTTGTTTTTTATTAATTTAACTCGAGACGATGCCCGAGTATGTGGTCTTCACTTGGTGCCCTAAGGCCTTTGAGTCTGGGAGTCATCGGCAAAGTCTTGCTACATGGTTTAATTTGATTAACTGCAATCTCAATTACTATGGAAATATTGCATAAAAAAATCCAAAAAAAAAGGAATAAAGAATACTCATATTAGGATTAAATGTGATTCCACCTAGAGCTTCCATGATTTCCCCCTTGAATGAAAATGAACCCCCATATCTATTGTGATTCACAACACATCATTACACCTAATTGAGTTGGATGAAGTATGATGATGGATTTGATCAAAGGAATGGGCTTGGGATTGGGATATTCTTTTAAATTCATCTTGTTTTAAATTATCTTGATAGGTTATAAAGATATATTTGTGTGCAGTTTACATTGTGAGCACTGTTTGTTATAATGTGTTTGAAGAAAGGAATTCAAATAAAATCATTGAATTATTTGCTCGGGACTAGAAAATCTCAAGTTGGGGGGTGTGATTATCCAATAAAAACATATATTTTAATTACATTTTAATGGTATTAAATGTTCATTTTTGATCTTATGGGCCTGAGTTAGTGCATTTTCATTATGAACATCCATTCTCATCATTTGTGCACTTCAAGCCTAATGTACACCAATTTAGGCCCAATGAGTCATCTGATTATAAGGAATGTAATTATCAATATTTTAATTTGATATTTTTGGAAATTTATCGACACTTAAATATGAACATTTTTAATTCAGGGATCAATGGAGAATTCATGGAGGATGATGGAGATATTTGGCAATGAAAGGAGGCAATTCTGGAGAAGGTAGATCGGAAACTAGCCCATTGATGAGACTGTGGGGCCCAAAATACAGGCCCAATTAACCCCATATTTCGTGGGATTCTATAATACATGTATAGGAACATATTACTCTTCAGGACCCAATGCTAATTCGGCCTCCATGGTGTCTATTTAGGCATCCCAAGTTAGAGATAAAATTATGGGCCAGATTCTTCGGCTCAGAAAAATAGCCCACTAATATGATCATATCTCGGAATAAACAACTCCAAATGGGCCCAAATTTTACAGGATGTTAGAGGAAATCTGGGGATACATTTTATTTTTCTATGACCCACTATGATTCGGCCATCTAGAAGGACTTACAAGCGCGTATGTTCTGTGGAAGCAAGCTGGCTGCCACCTCGGGTCAAGGGTGGAAAAGTCTCCTCTCCCTTACTTTCCACCACCCTAGGCCTACCATACTCAAGTGGGATCCTTTGTACTATTGGAGGATCTACCCAAGTCTCCAAAAATTATAATTTAATGCAGTGGTGGTGAAGGAGTTTTTAATCATTGGTGCTTGGTTCAATTGTAATGTTATGCTGCGATTTTGTTGTCTCAAATTTGTCTTTCACTTGTAAGTTGTTCAATTCACTTTGGTTTCTTAATAAAAGTTCTTCTTCTCCTCTTATTCTGTTGTTCTACATCTCAATTTGATACTGTTTCCTCAAGGTGTGAATTTATTCACACCAAATCTTGTGAAATTATTCACACAACAGTGGAGTGATCAATTTATTTTTGTTGTTTTCTTTACTTCTCCATGTCCTCCCTCATGAGTCTACTTTTCGCTTCCATTGAAACCATAGAATCAATGGAGGGCTAACCCACTTATGGGTTGATACAAGGGAGTAGAAAGGGGCTGGATTGGATGTTATTTATCACCCCATTAATGTATAATCACTTCTTAAATTGAGATTTTTATTTGATGATTTTTAAACTCCATCATCCTTGTTGAATTTAAGGCCACACACTTCATGTGCTAATACGAACCTTTACCTTGAAGTGCTCAAAACTTTGATCCTTCAAGTGTATAGGTGATTAGTATTAATGGGTGTAGGCATTGAACCAGTAAGTGATGATGTTGTTTTATCTTCTTAAATGAACCCATCTCAAATATAAGAAATTGAAATCTTTGAAAGGGAAATACGTCCAATCCACCCCGAGCGATAACCTAGGATCAAATCATTCTTTTAAATTGAATTCACTTAAATCTGTTAGATATCCTCTAAACCCATCTAAAATCAATCCAAGTTGGCCACTTCATAGCCGAAAACAGTCCATAGAATGTACGTGTCTATAGGTTTCTTCTTAGGTCTCTGAGGATTCGATAACCCAAGATAAACTACAAGTACCGTTTTACCTTCATCTCTTGGGTAAATTTGAGCGAGAATCAATAAGAAAATAGAACTTGAAAATGAGAAGGGTAAAAGAATCCGTTACAAAAATTTCGGCAACCTAACAGCGCCACTTAAACATTCATAAAATGAAATGATGAGAGTAAGAGGGGATCTCTCATAATATGAACATGAAAAGGGCAGTAATAGGAATATAAAAGAACATCCTCCAACATAAGAACATGGAGCATAAAATAAATGACTTAAAATAGAGTATTTGAAAAGAAAGAGAGAGGTTGGATCCATTACCTTAAAACGTATCTCTTAAAACTCAAAGGTTGGGACCTTGAGGGCTTGGGGGCACCTTGGGAGGACTATTTGGGAGGTAATGAGACCAGATCTTCGTTGGGGGAGAGTTGGGAATGAAAACTAAAGGAGGAAAGGGTGGGTATTTATAGGGAAAGTGAGGGGACACGACATTAATGGCCAAGGGACACCTCATTGGTGGTATTGGCAAAACCATGGGCTTGCCCATGGTATTTGCTCATGGTATTGGCCACTTGGTACACCTCATAACTTATCTTACTATTAATAAGTCGACCATATTGATTAAATACTTAATACATCATTTAATGATGTCATTAAACACCTGTAACTTAAAAACTGTATTTTCACTATTCATCGAAAATTCAACTTTTCAGAAAAATCCCAAAATTTCACCTTAACCAAATATCAATTCTATGATTTCAAAAATGAACTCCATTTTATAAAAATAATTTTCTAAATATTTTTAATTTAATTTTTAAATAAATACACTATTCACTGAAAATTCATTTTTTTTCAGAAAAATCCCCAAAAATTACCATAACATAATATCAATGATCTGAGTTCAAAAATGAACTCAATTTTATAAAAATAATTTTCTAAATATTTTTAATTTAATTTTTAATTAAAAAACACTATTCACCCGAAAAAACTAATACTTGAATAATAATTTCTGGAACAGTTATTTACCTATTTTATTGAATCACATTACTTAATCAAGGTGCCTGGATTATATTAATACTTTATTTAAGTGAGATTACTAATCCATTTGATCAAATTACTAATCCTAAGCATAAAATCACTATTCATAATTTACTATTCATCAAAAATTAAGTTGATCTTATTAGACTCTAAATTTCTTACTAAACATAATTGTAGAAGACCATTTTTTGAAAATCATTACACATAATTAATTATTTAAGGTTTACATAAATATTTTCAAATATCCTTTTTCTAGAATTCATTGAAATTTACATCCTAAATTTATCCGGTCATTTGAAAATTCACAACTTCACTAAAGGAAGAAATCACAATTATATTTATCCCAAAGGATTACACAAAGTAGCTACGGTCTCGTCACATAGAACCTTATAAAACTAGCATATGACCTAAGTGTAAGGTGAGCTATGGTGAGATAATCTGAGGGAGGCTCAGATAACATTTCCCTAGTAGTAATCTCCACTAACTTGAACTTCTCCCGCAGGTGGTTCCATTCAAGCTTGACACACTGGAGTTCGGCTTGGGCTTGGTCCAAAGCAAAGCCCAAATATGCCACCTCCTTCCCAAGCTCTGATAAGTGGGCTTTATAATGTTTGAGTCTACTGGATGAAGCCATCGACTCTTCTTTCTGCATTAACCATTAACATCTCTATTAAATCGTTTAAGAGTATATTAAAATACTATTCAAAAAGTTTGGGTCGTTACAAGTATAGACTATCTTGAAGTCATAGTCCTAGAGGAACTTGAGCCAACGTCGTTGTCTCAGGTTCAAGTCCTTCTGTGAGAAGATGTACCTGAGACTCTGGTGGTTAGAGTAGACTGTAAAGAGCTTGCCCATCAGATAGTGGCACCACATCTTCAAGGCGAAGACCATGCTGCTAACTCCAGTTCATGGGTAGTGTAGTTCTGCTCATGCTGTCTCAACTGCCGTGAACCGTATGCGATCACTACTTGCTCCTGCATCAAGACACACCTGAGTCTGGTCCCTGATGCGTCACATTAAACTATGTACCCTACACCCTCCTCTGGTAGCCTCAAGATGGGCGCACTGGTCAACCTCTGCCTCAGCTCCTGAAAGATCTGCTGGCATCTATCTACCCACACGAAGGGTTTCCCCTTCTTCGTCAAAGCTGAAAGCAGTGCCGTAACTCTGGAGAAGTCTGGCACAAATATCCTATAGTACCCAGCTAGACCCAGGAAACTCTGTACCTCTGTCACACTCCTGGGTGGATCCCAAGCAAGTACTGCCTCAATCTTCACTGGATCCACTACTACTCCAGCCTCCGAGATGACGTGTCCCAAGAAGTGAACCTCTTAAATCCAGAACTGGCACTTCGAGAGCTTACCATAAAGCTGGTGCCCTCAGAGTGTATCCAGTACTACCCGCAAATGGTAGGCGTGCTCCTCTTCAGTAGTCAAGTAAATCAGTATGTCGTCGATGAAGAATACAAAAAATCGATTGAGGTAAGGCTGGAAGATCCTGTTCATGAGACTCATGAACACTACTGGAGCGTTGGTTACGTCGAAGGACATAACCAAGAACTCGTAGTGGCCATACTGACACCTAAAGGCCGTCTTCTGTACATCATCATCTCAAACTCTGAGCTGGTAATAGCCTGACCTGAGGTCTATCTTCGAGAACCATCGTGCTCCCTTGAGCTGATCAAAGAGGTCGTCAATCCTCGGAAGTGGATACTTGTTCTTCACGGTCACCTGATTCAGGAGACGGTAATCGACACACAGTCGTAGGCTCCCATATTCCTTCTTGGTGAACAAAATAGGAGATGCCCAGGGTGAAACACTGGGTTGGATAAATCCCTTCCCCTACAAGTCCTCCAGCTGTACCCGCAACTCGTGAAGCTCAGCGGGATCCATCCAATATGCTGGAGTAGATATCGGTGTTGTCCTAGGGTACATGTCGATGTAGAATTCTACCTCTCTACTAGGAAGTATTCCTAGAACGTTGTCAGGAAAAACATCCGTATACTGATCCACCATAATAGGAAAACTCGGACTCCACACATCAACCGCTCCGAGGATGAGACTAGCCAACTGATGTGTGATTGGCTGCCCTCTCCTCTGTGTAAGTCCATCCTACGCTGCAAAGGCTCCCTTCTCACTGGTGAAGGTGAACTTGGTCCCATCCATGTGGAAAAACTGCACTTTGCACCTAATACAGTCAATCTGATCATGAATTTTGGATAACAAGTCCATACCCAAGATGACGTTGTAAGGCCTCAACGCCACTACAAGAAGATCCCAGCCGAAGCTCTCGCCTCCTAGAGTAAGCTCACACTACTGGCACCAGTGTGTAATCATTGAGTCTTCTCCCGTAAGATTCTCTAGCTGTAAGGATCGAGCCAACAGCTCCATCGGAATATCCGAGCTCCGAACAAGGGTAGCAGCAATAAAAGAATGACTCGCACCTATGTCTATAAGTACTGCAGCAAGGGTGGAGTAGACACAGATAGTACCTAAAATCATCTCAGGTGCACCGTGGTCATAGGTCTCGACTTCCTGGAGCTAAGCCCACCTCTGTCTGCCAGCTCCCTATGGTCGGGGTGGACCTCCTGGTGGTGGCGGTAGTAGGGCCTCAAAACGTCGTCCACCACCCGCTGCTTAGCTAGCTCCTCTGCCTCGTCCGCCTGCTCCTGACGGACCTCCACAGTCGAACCTCTGCCTCTGCCTGGGAGGTCCCTCTATTGTCTGCTGCTCTTCTTCATGGTGGGTCGGGCAGTCACGAGCCATGTGGCCCTGCCCGGCGCATGCATAGCATTACCTACTCCTCGTAATACTGGATCTGTTTAGTGTGCCCCACACAACCGAACCTGAATCCTGAGGTCGTCCACCTGATGGCCTTGTCCGATTGGACCTCTGTGACATCTATCTATTGCCGTATGTAGAAGACTCTGCTACGTGTCACCCTGTGGTGGGTCTCACTGCTTGTGACTGCTCAGTAAGAAAACTCTCCACTAGAAGGGCTCTCTCCAGCACCCCCATCTGCATTGGGATGTTGAGGGGAATCGTCGAAGCCCTGATCTCATGCCTGATTCCCTGCTCGAAGGTCTGGGCCCTGAAGATTGGGTCCCGTACTATATCCGTGGAGTAGCGTGAGAGGTCGGTGAACCTCGCTGAGTACTGAGCTACTGTCATGTTGCCCTACTACAGATGAAGTAACTCCTGAATCCACACCACATGAAGGGTGGCTGGAACAAACTACGAGAGGAAGATACTCTCAAAGTCCGTCCAGAGTAAATATTCCTCGTCATGAACCTATATCATTAGGCTCCACCATCTTCCTACTGCCACATGTAGGAGGCTCGCTACAAGGGTCACCATGAGGTCGACTGGTGTCCCTACCAATCTGAAAACTATGACGACAGCCTCCAGCCAATCCTCAGCTGCCTGTGGGTCCATCTCTCTACGGAACCTGGGTGGCCTCTATCACTAGAACTCATACAAATCACTCAGGCGGAATGCACTCTCTACTACTGGGGATGGTGGTATCAGTGGCCCAGTGGGTAGTGGTACTGCTGGTGGGTCCGTTGTGATGGGGCCCTACACCAAGGCCTCGTTGCTCGGTGGGCTACCATATCGTACGTAACTCGGAACCCTAGCTGGCTGCCTTCGTGGGGCCATCCTGAAAATAAATAGGTGCACCACGGTCAAAACAGTATACCTGGTGAGCTAACTCAAAGTAATCACAAAGAAAACTTTTGAAACACACATGCAATCAGTGTTTTCGTGCACTGAGTTGGAAATCAGAGGTCAGAGTCCTGGTGTATGGATACATCGGCTACCACACCAACACTGGACTCCCTAGACTGAAAACCACACTTAATACTCTTAACACTATTACTTCACAGAAAAGAAAGATTAGAGTCCTGAGTTATGTGGTATAACTGACTCCTTTGATACCAATTTTTCACGACCCGTCCTCGGGGCCCGTGCTGTGACTACCCCAAGCCCGCCTTCCATAGGCCAGGGGCTGGCGACTAGCACCAAAGGCATAAATCCCTAAGCTGGGAATACATTTACTTTACGAAAGTAAACAAGCACAATAGAGTACGCAACAATAAGTAAACACTAAGTGAAAAATGTACACAAAAAGTAGTGCTGAAAGTAAAGGGGCCGGAAATACAAGCCCAATAGTAAAGTACAGGTATAATGGAAAGAAAGTACAACTGAAAAAGGGACAACAGCTAAAAAGGGAATCTCCTGGAACGTCCACAGAGTATCCTACCTGAAGGGTAGGTACATATTTTCACCTCAGCACTCCACGTCTATCGGTCCGCTCCATGTACCGTCTCGCCATGTGGTCTACCTCTGGGTACCGTCCGGTCCTGGCTTGCTCTCTGCTTCCGTCAACGCTGTCTGTCATATGCATCCAACACAATGAGGTGTGGGCATAGCTCGTGTAGGGGTGAGTATAACGATACTCAATAGGGACCCTGGGACCCCAAAGGTCTCCCAAAATACATGAAAGATAAACCACAGAAGAAAGATACAACCATGAAGTATCAACGAACCCTACTTAGGTATATGCCCATACATATACCTAAGTTATCAATATCAGTTCGGATCCAACTCTCGAGCCCAATCACAACCCAGTCCACACAGGAAATAATTCAATCATATCAATGATAATGATTGAAAGTCAAGACCCAGCTCACACAGGTATGCATCTTTCGTATAGCGATAGAGATGATCAGATGTAGTAACTGATTCATCTAAGCTGTCGGACCCACACAGGATACAAGGCCAGCTAAGCTGTCGGACCCACACAGGATACAATACCAGCTACTCTGTCGGACCCACACAAAATACAAGTACAGAGGTCAATACTGCCGAACACACACAGGATACAAGAACAGTAGTCATCGCTGTCGAACCCACGGAGTATTCCAGTACGGTAGTCATCACCGTTGAACCCACGGAGGATTACAGTATGGTAGTAGTCGCTGTCAAACCCATGGAGGATTTCAGTATGGTATTCGTCACTATCGAACCCATAGAGGATTCCAGTACTGTAGTCGACGCAGTCGCAGCCAGCTCTAGGGTTCCCGCACACAGCACGCTCGATTCCGGGAGGATCCGCTCCTCGAGCAAAGGGGGTCGATACATCAACTATCATGAAGTCTAGATTTTATGTATTCCGAATTTCCGTCTCATCAAAAGGAACCGAATGCAATAGACGGCACGTCAATCAGATGTCCGGTCTAAGAGTTATTGACTTTTCCATTCTAGGGGCTCGGTTGGAATTACGCTCATTCCAAACCCAACCATTTTTCAAAGTTGTCCAAAAATCACTTATAGTACCACAAAAGGACCGCCTCCTCTAAAGGGTCTTAGTGCCGCAGACGGCGCATCGATCGGACGCACGGTCAAGAGGTTATTTGCATTTAGGCGAAACGGGCTCGACCCGTCAAGCCCGGTGGGCTGGCGGGTCGACCCATCCTGGATCGGAGGGTCCAACCCGGCTAAAGGGTCGGCCCGGCCCGGTGGGGAGCGGATGGGCGTGGTCCGATGCGGCTGGCGCAGCCCGACCCTCGACCGGCCGCGGCTCGGCCCGCGACCGGCCGTAGCTCGGCCAGCTGGCCGAGCGGTGCCGGGGGCGTGGCCCCCCGGTTTCGTGAAACGGTGGCGCCACCCCTCCTGCCTGGCCGGCCGAAGCCGGCCAGCTTTTTTGGTGTGAGCGGCCCAATCGGGCGGTCCGCTGTCCTCCACACGCGGCGCCAGGCGGCGCTGCGGCCTTCAACCCGGCTGGTAGGTGGCCGGTCGGTTCTCCGCCGAAGCGGCCCATAGAGCGTAGGATGCGGTCCTCCGCAGCGCAGTGCCACAAGGCGCCGCGGTCCTCCTGTCCGGCCAGCTAAGACCAGCTGGTTCTTTTTCGGCCGAGCGGCCCGTGGATGCGGGCCGCGGTTCTTCTCTACGCGGCTAGAAAACGGCCGCCACTCCCTCCGCTCTTCACCGCCTCTTCCATCTCTGCCTCCATCGAGAATAAGAACAAGGATCATCGGAGGGTCGTCGGGCCGTGTTCGTTCAGCCCGCGCCCTCCGTGTAAGGCGGTAGTAGTTGGCCGAATAAATTCTAGAGAATTCAACACAAATGAGATAATTTCTTCATTTATAAATTATAAAAAACCCTACCTTGATTCTGATGCTCACTTGTCCGTGTCGTGGGAAGAGGATTCGAAGATGACGTCGATTCATTGACGTCGAGACGCGTCCGAGGAGGAAGCGTAGTTGACGTTCCTCATGGGTGGAGTCTTCTTCCTTGACGTGGAGGAAGAAGAATGAAGAAGACGACAATCATGGTACTTGAGTTCTTCGTTGGAGAGGGTAAATGTTCTTCATGGAAAGAAGGCCCTCTCCTAATTCTCCAAAAGTTCCACCACCAAAATATTTGCCAAGAAAATATTATAAAAAGACTTCCCCATTTTAATAGAATTGTCATACAATTCAAATTGATTCGAATGAATAAAAAGATTAATTAAATGTGGAATTTAATTAATCCTAGGTGTTGTCATTAATTAAGAGAAGGTGAAGAGTTCAAAATTCAAAAGAGAGGAGGTGGAGAGTTTTAAGAGTTAATGAGGGGGTTTCAAGGGGTTAAAGGGGTAGTTGATGGGTTAGGGGATCGTGTGGGCCCCACCACACATTATCCTCTCATGGGAGGTTATGTGGGTGAGAGACCCACCTATAACTCCCACTTGAAGGAAATAAACACCACTTAATAAATTAAATAAAATTGTGTACACTCACAACAATTTTATTTTAATTTATTACAAATCCCCAAAATATAAATTCTACTCTCGACCAAAAACAACTACGGTTAAGGTCCCCTTAAGAGAATACCGGTGCTACGAGTTCATCAGTTTCCTCAGATTTCAATTCCGAGCATCGGTTCAAAAGATAGAAAAACCTGCACGTACGTTTACTGAACATACCCGAACAAAACTTCAGAAATTGATTCTGGGCACATCAGGACTCAGAATTAGGCACCGTTAGAAACTGCATATTCGTAAAATTCAAAAGAATTTAAGAAAATATTTTCCTTGAAATTTCCGAGTTTTTACATACCATCTCTATTTAGATACAATGATCTCTCTTGGATTAGATGATGATGCTGGAAGGATCCCAAAGCCATCCTTTTGTAGCCATGGTGGGAGGTATCAAATTTGACACAATTCCCACCAATCCCTCCACCAACCATTGGACTTCTACCATGGATGCCACCTACCATGGTGGGTGGAGTTGGTGCACCGGCCACTTACCAAGGAATTTGGAAAATAAAAATCTCCAATAGTGGCCTCAGTGGTCACAAATGACATAAGCGACGATGGTGGCTTGGGACTGCATCAACAGCAGGGATGACCGTGATGGACAACGATGGTGAGGTGGGGTAGCTAGGATAGATGGCGGTGTAGATGTTAATAGGGAACTAGCTCCTAGAGGTGAGGATATTCATGTAGGGTGGGTTGTAGGTGAAAAGCTTTCATAGGAAACTTAGTCTTTTAGAAAAAAAACCTTTTTGTGTTTATTTTAGCAAGTAAGACATGCCACCCCCACTTTGTTTTTTTCTTGTTTTGTTAGTTTATTGACCTTCAAATAAAACAAGACCCACTTTAAATTTTTTTTCTTTCTTGCAAAAAAATACCTATAGAATTTATATTTTTTTGCAAGATTCCAAAATTTAGCTGAGTTATTAGATACTGACTAGTCTTTTCCCAGTGACTAGAATTTGGCCGGTATTTTGGGTTTGATCAGAAATCACCACCAATGACACAACGTGAGAAATAATATAACATATAAAAACATATTATTCAATTTTAATACTTGAAAATTAATAAAAACAATATGTATCAATTGTTTTCAGATGACCGTAACTTGACCATCTGAGATTAGATAGAAGCACGACCAGATCTGCTGAGACCAAATTAACACCCTATACTTAAATTTAAGGCAATTTTAATTTTGTTGGCTTAGAAAATTCACACGATCTATCTGATAATAATTTTTGATATCGAGGAGCGTAATGGAAGCTAGTAACCTTAATATTTAAAAATTTTCATCATTGGAGAGATTAAACTAAACCATCTTCGGTGATTTGAGCCTTGATATATGTATAAGGATCTCAAGTGAATTAATTGAGTGAAAAAAATAAACCACAAATGATTACCTCATTGGATTTAGAGATGTGCTCAACTGTAGATCATTTCCAGTGATTGTTGCCCCAAGTATTCAAGTTTTTGCTCCTCTAAATCATCCACACATGCTTCAAGAGTCCGTTCATATTCCGATCATTGAATTTCAGGTGCTAGCGTGGAGCTCTGATGATTCATTCGATGCCTCAATGATCACCTTGAATCTGTTCCTATGATCCGCAAAGTCATTCTTGGATCGATTGCTCAGATGACGTATTTATCTCTCTAGAATGTGGGAAGGAAAAGAGAGAAGCTCTCAATCCATTGGAATGAGATCCCTTATTAGCTTATATAGTGGATGTTAAAATACCCAGAAAGGTTTTCCCAACCCAGTGTATCCAATTCCCACTAAATAAATTATAAATGACACGTTATAATAAATGAAAAATATCATAATGTCATTTATATTTTTATTATAGAATTTTAATATATAATAAATATATTACATGATAAAATGAGTTATTAACTCTACTCATAATTCCTAAAAATATTAAACAAACCTTAAATATTGAAATAAAATCCATTAATATAATATTTTCCCATGTATTCACTAAATACCTTGTGAATAAATTTATTAAAGAAATTAAAAATAATTATTCTATACTCGAATAATAATCAATTAATTAATTTTTTTGTGATCTTTAATTCTTAGAAAACTCTCGGACCCTGTGGAAAGGCCCACTATGTCCTATACACCTATTCACCAGAATAGAGAAGACTTTTGAATACACTATTATGTGTGAACCTCTGGGACCTTATCTTCATAACAGTGAATACCATTTACAGACCAAAAGAGGAGTCTAGCAACCCATCATGGCCCCTAAGGAGATAAAGAAAAGTCATATCAATGAAAACCTTTCCTACAAACACATAATGTGTAATATAATTTCTTTATATCACGATGTCTCATAAATCATGATGCACTACTTGTGTCATCATACATTCTTTCTTTATTGTTTATTAATCTAACTAGACACACTTACTTTCAACTATAATGACCATAGATTTATGAAGGTACTACCATCCTAATCAATGAGGCTAGATATATCACTTCCTCAACTCATAAATGACAAATTATATCTTGACCATTCAACTAATGCCATACCACCAAAGATGCACCCAACACAAGCTACCTCACCATGAATTCAATATCATGGTTTTTCCTTGTATCAAAGTACACGATAAAATAGTACACATTGATAATGATCTCAAGTTAGAAGACCGATAAACATGTTCATAGATAGGAACAATCAATGAAACCCGAAACACATGGTATTCCTATTGGAAGGTCTATCATCATAATATCACCCAATAGATATCACCAAGTGAAAACTTCCTGAGAAGAAGTCTCAATGCTTATGAGACCCCAACACCTGATAGTCAGACATAAGCTATGTCCATTTAGTATGATGTATCTAAAATATAGTGCATATGTTTATGATTATTTTCATAGTATCTCGTGGTTCTAATTATAGTGTGGGAATTGATATAACCTTTTGATATGATAGATAATATATATACATTACCATGTAAATAGTAAATGCAGAAATATCAACACTATGGTGGTATGTGTACATTATACATAACTCATTGTATACATGATATGGTAATTGAAAAGTACTATTCAAATTGGGTCTAGGGAACCCATTATTAAAACAAAATCGACAACACCTGCCTACTTGTGCAAATTCTTAGTAGGGTAAAAGTAATACTGGGGTACCCATCGATGTCCCCTAGGTCACACCATAGTTTGGAAACCCTACATGGGATCCTCTATATCATTACCATCTCTCAGGACAAGCCTATCACTTAGAGGTAATAACATACTTTATCATTTCCATAATCATACCATAGCCTCATTAGCCTCATTGTCCATACCATATAATCATCACCCTAGAGAGACGGTGTAAACCCCATATCCCTTCCCAAGTCACCCTTTGCCAGTCCTCTCATTCCCAATCTAAAAACATCCTACCCAGTGTATACCCACCTGATTTCTCATATACTAGAGAGGGAGGAACATTCTCCCCACTATCTAATCAGCTAGACCAAGGGATATAAGGCATATCAAGATTCCATCATGTCCTACTTGGGCCAATCATTATCTGTATGCCACTCATACCCACCCAAGGGAACTAAGGGCCCCTATCTCAAGGTTCACTGCAACACATTCATCTCATTCATTTATACCCCTCTAGGGTCCCTATCTCAAAAGAATCATTTTCATTTTCAATCTCTCAGTCATCACCGTCCAAGGTATCAAAGTAGTGTCAAGGTTTCATTGTGGCCCAAGGAACTCTCATCCTACTCATAGGAGTTCAAGATAAAAAATTCATTTTAAATCTATGGTCTATCACCCATATGTACCAGGAATACATATCACATGATATATAAATAAAATGAATTTACTTTAGGGAGATGTTTAAGGACCACCTACATTATATGGAGTCATTATTCTTTAAGAAACTTTGGGCATCACTACCCAAGATCATCCAAGTCCAAGTAGCCATCATCCATCCTCATGAGGCCCTAACTCATGCCAAAGAAACTAAATAAATTAATTATAATCATTTATAATCAATTAAACAATTTAATTCAATTAGTAACAACACCTAATTACTTATTGGACCACCTCATCACATCAAAATGGTGACCAACAACTCACCGAAGGCCTATAGCACACTCCTGACACCATCTCAGAAAAAATCCCTAACAATCGACACACTTTAAATCTCAAAAACATTTTAATTTAACCCAAAAACCTTGAAAAATCCAAAAAATGACATACCTAAATTAAAAAAACATGTGAAGGCATGTTAATATTGTCTCAAGACACCCTCTTGTCGAACCATACAAAAGGCCCATAATTATCAGCTAATTCTACCATGATCTGGTGGAATTAGTACCAAACCCTAAACCAAAACCACAATGAAATCAGTGACCAACAAATAGAAGAAATAACATGTAATTAAATGTAATAACTTACCACTCATAACCAATGAAAAATATGAAAATCCATCCTCTCTTTAAGGGGGTTCAAAGAAGAGGATAAAGAGGGGGCACAGTCAGATGAATGGTCTTCCTAGAGTTCCATTTACCCCTAAAATTGAATAAAGGGACATATGTTAATTTATCAGTCTACCCCTACTAAAAACACCTTGGAAACTATTTATGGTGTGACAAAAAGGTTTACACCATGAGGTACTCGTGACAGAGTTCCCCTGACCAATTTCTATTCACGGTGTGAACCATGGTTCATGTTGTGAAATCCTCAAGGCAAAGGGACACACCCCTCATCCAATCCCATTAACTGTGTGATCTCCATGGTTCACATCATTAATGGATGCATGAAATAAAAATTCATCTCCCAGGCCACCCAACCCTTCTCTAACACTCACCCAAGAACCTGTACCTTCAACTAGGCCTCAAACCACGTATAAAGACACCTGTTTAGATGTAATAAAACTTGGAATTTCAATTAAAATATCAATTTTCAAAATGACCCTCTCACCAAATTAAAATGTAAAATTCCCATATGAATTTACACCCTGAAAAGGTATGGGGTTTTACAATATTTTTCTCAAAGCCTCATAATATTTATACACAGGTGTATTAAACTTAAAAAAATCCATACATCATAGTTCGTTACTCTAACTTGTTAAAGTATTCCATCCCCAAGAGCCTCACATGAATCACTCATCAATTAAAAATGTATGTATAATATAACATGCACCATCAAAATATAAAAGATTCCTCAAAAACCAACTCCCATAATCTATTATTCACATATCTAATGTGTGATGTCATATCATCTATCCACTTCCATAATCAAGAAACATATATTCCAATTTCAAACCACAACATAACCAATCCACATCATATCCATATCACTTAGTGGAGTGAGAGAGGATATAATAGTCTTCCCATTCAGTTGATCAGCTCACCACACTAAAAAAATGCATTTAGAAATTTTTATATTTTAAATTACTCATGTTTATAAACATTCCTAATGTAATTACTTTAATTTTATAGAAATGTGTTAAAACATGATGTTAGTAAATATAATCACGTTTCAAACTCTATTTTCCCTCTTTTATAGGAAACACTGGTAAATAGCCTCAAGGTTTACCCACGTTTCAAAAAAGTGGGTAATATATATATATATATATATATATATTTAAAAAATTAATATTTTTTTGAGTTTTTTATACCCCTACCTCCCTGGGCATGCAAGATATGCCCCTGTGCTTCCCTATTCCACCACCTCTCTAAAATAATTCTAGCATCATGGGGCTCAAACCCATATGCTGGAGTGCCTAAATGAATGCCCTAGCCACTCATCCAAGCACACTTTCTATTTTACATATAACATATTTAGTATTTTTATATAAATGAATATAAAATTAGTAATAAATTTATTTATTTATATATATTAATATATATATAAGTTAATATAAATATACTTATAAATTTTTATATTAATGATTATTTATTGAGTTATTATTAATTAATTAAAATTATTTTTTAAATTTTGTGTTTATGTTTTTATATGTATATATCTAAATGTGTGTGTTAATTTTAGGAAATATTTTTAATAAAATTATAATTAACTTCAAAAATTATCTATTTGGGTATGTTGGTCTTTTGATGGTTTATTATCTTTCACATAAATTTGAAAACATAATATCCACAATCTATGCCATTATCTTACTTCAGACACTGCAGAAACATTGACCAAAATAAGTAAATTGTTTTAAAATATGTTTTGATAGTTAAATATTTCTATACATACATTAATTTGTTTTTATTTGTAGAAATCCACAACCTTTATATGTTCAGTCACTAACTTCATTCCACGCTTTAGCCTATATTTAAAGACCACCCTATTATAAGAAATTATTGTTAAAACACAAACTAAAACATATAATTCAAAGTTTATCAATAAAATATCGATTTCAGTGTATTAAAAATTCACAATACACATCATGTGTGGTTGGTTTGTTGGATATCCTTGAATTGGATCCAAAAAATAAATCTTTAGGGTATCTAGATTGACTATGATAAACATCCAATTATGCCTAAAAAACAAATATGTAATTCAAAAAAATAAAAATATATTTTATGTGAATAGTCTGTAAAGTTTTATCTATGTATTGTAGACATAAAAAATAGTCACTATTTAGTTATATTTTCCTTAAACACATCACATAGATCATCTTTTTTATTCTCAAATTCTTCATTCGAAAAATTAAGTTTTTCCATAGAAATGATATAGGGATTAATCAATCCAAATCATGATTCCCATGGTTTACCATTTATATAGTAGTAATATAAATATCTATAGAAAATATGATTAGTTATTAACTTTAATGAACATATTATCTCACTATTTGGACATACATATTATGAAAATGTACCTTATGTATGTATTTACAACCGAGACTCCCATCGATTCATGCTTGATAATCTCATTTATACTATTGAGACCAACTATATATGTCATAAAAGTTCCATATATTTATTCTTCATATGGAATGTAAGAGATATTTTAATCTTTAAATGTGATCTCTTCATGAAGTTATAATGATAATAAATGTTTCTCTGGAACTGGAGGGGAGAAGGTACTCCCGAAAGGTCCTTTTGATTTCTTAGTCGATCCAATAGATTATCTTTATCCAATATTTTGTTTCCCCATCTCTTTATCCACATGTAATATCATACCTCAATTCAGGCCTCTTTTCACCAAATGTTATAGTTTTTTCATATGAAAAAATTTCTTAAATACATACCTCATGTATCTTTATAATATTAGACAACCATACTACGAAAGTTCCAATAGAATTATCGACCATTGTAATATCAAGATTATCTAGTGAAATAGGAAACTCAATAACTGACTCATGAGATACCTCAATCCCTGCTCTCATGTGATCTTTTTGGAGTTCTTTTAGGTGTATATTATCTCCTAGGATATTATACATCTTACCCCTTGTAGCAAGGTGGTGCGTGGGTGTTGACAGATATAAATCACATACAATTGTACCCTATAGAATGTTAGTAATATAAAGTTATCGTAAGTTGCTTGATTCACATTTAGAAGAAGGAGTATTAAAAAAATTTATTACCTTAGTTAAGGTATGCGGTTTCAGGGAATGACTATCCACAACACTAGTGGGGTCATTTGGTTCATGTGTGGATCTTTGTTCCACTGTCAGTTTGCTTTGATAGTTTCTCATACATTAGTTCACCAAACTAAACTAGACAATAATATCTTTCAAAGAATCTGTTTTTTTTGAAATCCTTTCACCATATTATATGTATCTTTATGTGGTTTTATCTTTTTTGAAATATTTTTTAGGAGACACTCCAAAACCTAATCCTCTAACACGACCATATTTTTTCAGCTGCTTTAAAGCTACTGAAAATAGTTTTTATTCTGGTACAATCACCGCCGACTCTTATGTCTAAAACATATAAAAAAATATTAATATAAATATATATTTTTAACTAATACTATTATAAATCATAATTAATTACTATTATTTCATACTTACACATATCTCACATACTTCTTTTTTGTTTTCATAAACTAGTTCACCCTTCTTATTTACATGAGCCTCCTATAACACGTGATGTGAGATAGATGTGGCTTTAGATTTTGATTCATCAATATATATATAAACAAAGTAACATATGTTGTTTCATATCACACAAAATTTTTATTGTTGATCTAAAATACATACCAATTTCTTCTCTAGTGAAGTGTACCCCATCCTTGCTTTGCAATAGGGGTACATTGGTTTTGATGCATGTTATTTAATTTCAGTACTCTTTTTTGTTTCATAAATTAACAATTATGAATCAAATTGGATAAAATAAATAATTTCAAATAATATATTATTGACTACAACGCACCTGAAATGATTTCTCAATATGACGACTGATGAGAGAATTTTATGTTTCCTACTTTATAATGTGTGCATACCTAACTGGTGGATGGGGATTTAATTTCCCCTCAGCATCCCTAATATGTAACTCAGTAAGAAGAGTTTAGAAGCCTCTCTAGGATTTTACAGTAGCCATTAAGAAAAATTTATTATGGAAATATTCTAAAATAATCAAACTCTATAAGGAATAATGAAAATTAAATCAAAGTTTCGTTATATAGTTTTTAGGTAAAATAGATAAAGTATATCGTAAAATTACCTTTACATCTTCCCAAAGGTTATCCTTTGTTATAGACTAGATGTGTCACCATGAATAAATATCAACCAGAAAATTCATCCTCATTATGACCCCAACACATCTAATAAACATTGAACTGTTAGGGTCAATAGGTTGGTTGTATTGATTCCAACCAACCTCAAATTTTATACCTTTACTTATTAACTTGATAATTTTATTAGACACCATGATTCTATTTCGTTATTGTTTTTTTCATCAACATGTTGTTGATCCCCTAATAATTCCACAATTTCAACATCAACATTCTATTCTTCCTTGAGATTGGTAACATCATCATGTGCAGAAGACATTATCTGCATGATTAGTCAAACATTTAATTTTTATTGAATAACAACAATGTAAACATGGATAAAGGATTTGATAAGGGTTATATTTATTCTATATTAGAAACTTGATGAACTCTTTAACACTATATTCATACTCTTTTTTCAAATGATTATTGTGAATCCGTTTTGAAGGAAATGGGTAATTGAATATAATAAAAGAATTAATCCACTATGATATGTGTTATCCTATGAATTCATATAGGTTTATAAGTTACAGAAAAATATCAAATGTACCTACTTCATTTCATTCTAGTTAATTATACTAATCATACCATAAGTTTATACCATTTTTTTACCTGAAATTCAAATAATTTCACTAATAAGAGGTTAACATTTGTATCATAGGAGGAGAAAAAATTATTTATCTCCCTTTAGAAATAACCACATCATAGGTACCATGAGATTAAACCTCAAAACCATAGAATACAAGACTATACCTTAAGGATAACCATCACATGTAAATATTGCATCCAAATCATGAAATGGGTATAACATATCCATTTCTCTTAGGAAGTGCATTTAAAATATGAAAATTCTTAACATAATTGGTTCCCTTAGTAAATAACCACACAATGGGCACCACAATACATTAGTTAAACCTAACTTCTAAAAACAAATAAAGAAGAACAAAAAACAACACAAATGTCACATCACCCTCACCCTAGCCCTAGATAAATCACTAACATGTCTATAGTAACTCACATTCTAACATAACCTACCTAGCCCTCACATAATACCCCTCATATTATAATATACGATACTCAAAGATCAGTTATCTTATATATCTATGCTTGGTTTATTATTTAAAATCTGTTAAACATGTTTACTTGTTTTAAAATTATTTATTCTATGAAATTAATGTCTGGACTTGTGTTCTTTAATTATTTACATTCTTTCATTTATATAAGTTTATTATTATAAATTATATAATCTCCAAATAAATTTAACATCCATAAATAAATGAATCTATCATATTTTTGGTCCAATAAATTGGAGCTACCCAGATTGGAAACCACTCCTTGGTCTAGATGTGGTTTACAGTCCAAACACATCAGGTGAAACTACAAAAGTGAGAACTAGATCAAACTATTGGTCTTAGTTTTCTATATTCTAATTAGATCGGGATCCTACCCTTGAAATATCAAAACCTGTCTCATGTAATGGAATGAGATATGATTTAATAAACAAACTAATACCTAATATAATAAAGTACTGTTTCCCTCGGAATTCGGGGATGACCTCCTGGATGGGAGATTCAAACGTTCCGATCGGTTTCTAATGGGTTAGTTCGTAGAACCGGAAACATCCAATGATTCCACATCCATTTGGACCTACTTTCCAAAGGTAGGCGCTCATTAGCTTGTGAACTGATGAGGCTTAGGAATTTTCATTGGTCAAGAGGATGAGAGGTCAGACTCATCACACCTTTTTTAGGGGAATTATTGTCTATTCCAGGACTCTCTTTATAGATTTAAGTTATGTTCGTGAATCCTTATTACATTACCAAGTATAAAATGATATTTCCTTCAGTTTTGACAATCAATGATTAAATATGTAAGAAATTTAGAGAATATTTTATATGTATTTGAGGTTCTTCATAAATAGAGAATCATCTATATCTATTTAGAGATTCTTGGTCAATGGTATCCTTCAAAACATTTATATAAAAGTCTCTTGGTCATTATAATGACTAGGATAGTTTTAAAGCCACTCAGTGGGGCACTTGAAGTTTATTGTCATTCAGAAGGACATGAATTATTTCAGAGTTGGGATCAAACCCGTAGATGGGCTACCTACGTATCATTTGTTTTGGAAAAGGAATCAGAACCCACGTAGTTCGAATAAGGGAGTATGATGTTTATGATTGATGGCTCAAAGAAGGATGTCATAATTACTTTTACCCTCTAAGCTCACGTGAGTCATGATCGGTGTGAGAAATAAGAGGTATTGGTAATAAAATAGATAATTGGGCCATGAAAGATGTAATCATAAGAAATGGTTTGGGGCTTATGTATGTATGACTGCCCAGATAAATGAAGGTTAGGATTTACTTTAGGGAGAAAATCCAGGAACAGGATCCATAAAGGTATATGTGCTTCATGGAGATTTGAATACTCTAACTTGGGACTTATTCCTGAAAAGAAAACCCAAATTAGGAGAGGATTGATAACTGGGTTTTACTCCTGAGAAGGAATCCCAGATCAAACATAAATTAGGACTGGTTAAAGAGAAATTAAGGGACTTGGGGCTTACTCCTGAAAAGGAAGCCCAAAATTTATGACTGAGACTTATTCCTAAAAAGGAGGCCCAGGTTAGGGGACTTGGGGCTTACTCCTGAAAAGGAGACCCAAAATTATGACTGGGACTTATTCCTGAAAAGAAGACCCAGGTTAAGGGATTATGACTAGGACTTATTCCTGAAAAGGAGGCCCAGGTTAAGGATTAAGGTTTGGGGCTTACTCCTAAGAAGGATGCCCAAATTAGAGGAATTATGACTGGGGATTATTCCTGAAAAGGAGAACCAGGTTAAGGATTCTCTCATCTTAAAGGATGAGGTTTAATGAATGAACTCTCCATATTTGGTGACATAAAGATATTTAAATCACTAGGTTTTGAGAGATATTCCACATAATTCCTTTCAGATAAGGAAGTCAAATCAAGAAATCATGCCATAAATGGATTTGAAGAGTGTCTTGAAGAATGAATCTTAAATAGGAAAGGAGTAATGGATTAAGAAGGGTAAAATGGGCAAGATGGGCACCCAAAAAGGAAGGGGCGCGCAAGTCTTGGAAGACGCGCAAGTATTGCGTGGGCGTGCAAGTATTGGTCGCACAGGTATATCTGCGCGACATGTGTGGGGTACTTGCGCGATGTTCAACCATCATTGCAATACTTGGGTGACTCTTTATTAAATCCTTTAGAATCCTCTTGAGGTTCTTCCAGAAAAGGGACACGCAAGTTCTATCGAAGGAGTAAGGCGACGCGCAAGTGTGACCACTTCCCTTAAGGGCTGGCCACTCAGGCGTGCAAGTGTTGATGAGTTTCAACACTTAGGCCTTCCTCCCTCTCTTTAGATCTTCCGTTCTAGGTAAGAAATTACCTTAGAAGTGTTCCGAAAGCTTTGGGAATAGACTTGGGCGTCGGGAGCTTCAATCTGAGTTTCTGGAAAAAGATCCTCTTGAATGCGGGGCCCACAGGATCTATTTATAGGCAGGAGAAGACCCCAGGCGATTACTGGGTGGTTATCAATTAGGTCGCGCAAGTCACTTGCGTGCCAAGGTGCGTCGCGCAAGTCCACTTGCGCGACCATGAGGAAACTTGCGCGGCCTATGGGCAAAGTTTTTTTTGTTCATCACTTTGTCGATTTTTGATGTTTTCTTCAAAGGTTGAACCATTTTGAGCTCAGATATTCTCCTTTTCCAATCTTTAGATTCTGCGATGAAAGGAGCGTCAACAAAAGTCCCCCCTCAGAGTTGGATCCAGAGAGAAAATGAGGATTTGACTCTGAGGAAATCGAATATATCCAAAGGAATAATAGCGCGCAAGTGTTCCAATGCGTAAAGGGCAACGCGCAAGTGCGCGTCGCGCAGGCCTTAAGCGCACTGGGTACGGCACGCAGATAGGCTTCCTGGCCTATAAATACATGGCCTCACCTCCGTACAAAGCATCTGGATTTCCGGACTTCAAACCTCTCAAGCTCTCATCGCGTAGGTCATCTTAGTCACACAAGTTGCTCTGTTTTCCAATATTTCCTTGATGGCGTTATGCTGTCAAGGTATCTGGATTTGCGTGGTTTATACTTGCGCGTCAAACACTAGTGCGACACACGAACACTTGCGCGCCAATTTTTTTAGACTTGCGCGCCTTAATGACTTTAGTCATTTTTTCAAATTTCTTCACAAATTTTATGTAAAAATAAACCCATTTAAGAGTTAGTTTATTCATCTTTTGTGTAGATTCAGTGATTCCTAAGGGAATTTGAACGGCTGATGAACTGGCTAACAAGCGGATTGATGACATGATGAACATCATTGGCCATGATTACTACGATATCTATGATAGCACTCTCCCAGATTTGGCTAAGTACTTGAAGAAAAATCATCCTAATTTTCCACAGAGCATCTATCTGCCTCTATGTGGTCATGGTCATCTGCAAGGAGTCAATGTTCCAAATGCAAAGAATTATACACCTGAGATGCAGCTGCACTGCTACTCCTCTATTTCGGTTATGCTGTGCATTAAGATAAACAACAATTGTGTTAACTTTCAAGTTCTTCTTCCATGCCATTTCCTTGCATATATGAAAATGGCAAACCCATGGGCTAAAATGTTTTCCGTTGTCGGTTGGTGGAGAGAAGACAAACATGGCATTAGAGAAATATCTGAAAATATTACTCTCTCCAAATGGATCTTTACTTCCAATGATCCATTCTCAAATCCATGTATCCATCTTCCAAGTCTCTTGGATAGAAACAGAGTCACTGTTTGATCAGCAGAAAATTTTCTCAAACTGCACTCAAGAACATTTTTTTTCAATTGTTCCAAGAAGAGCTGGTATCACTGCATCTCTTATTGTATCCAGTTGATTGAATGAATTCCAGGTGGTTGCTGATGAAGCTCGGGGTGCCGTAAATCAAATGAAGAGTTATGTTGAAAGCCTTTTGTAATTCTTGAAAAAGAGAAGAGACTCCAGTCTGTGGATGTCCTTCTATCTCCTGTGTATCAATTAAAAACACTTTCATCTTCAATCATTTGTACCTGCATTCTTTTTTTCTATATGCTTTAGATTTTACCTAAGCCAATGGGCCTAGTAAGCATAGTTTGATTTTTACTAGGATTAATGTAAATAGCCCTTCAAACTTCGAACCTTTTTAATTGCTCAATATTATCTAAATCATACAAAATGTATGTTTAGTGAGATGGAACTTGACTTTTATTCAGAGTTCCTTTGTCTTTTGTGGTCAGTTTAAAGTCATGCATGCCGGACATAAAGGGGCTAATGTTTAAGGTCAAAATAGCTTTGACCTAAATGGATTAGAATTGACACAATTCCTTGAAAATTCATCTGAAAACATACTACCATACTCAAGTATGAGGGAAAATATGTAAGCTATAACTTAAGAATATTTGAATCTGAGGAATGATATGAAAAAGAGCTAAAAGGCATTAGAAGAAGTAGTTTCCAAGAATGAAGTTACCATTATTTAACAAACCCGTTAGGGGGTTGAATTATGCAGGGCCACCTAAGGGCATTGGCTGCATAGTTAAATAAAATAGTATCTTTTGGATAACAAGTCTGTTATGTAGACTGTTTATGCAAGGACACCTATGGGCACGTGCTGCATAGTCAGGCAAAAAGAATTCTCAGAAATTTACTTTCCTAGTGCTAAAAGCCAGTGAAAGTTTATGGAGATTCAAATTTTTTAAAGTATAGAGTTTGCTGTATGTAAAGAGGTACTTGAATATGGAGAAGATATTTTCAGACAAGATTATCGAAGAAGTGGATGAATATCACTCCTACGAAGGTCTGACCCAAACGTAGGGAAGAAGAATAAACCATAGACTTGAATACTTTCAGATCATGAAAAAGGATATGGGACAAATATGTTAAGGATGACTATTTTTTTCGGATCCCTACATACTGTCGTTTAAGACAAATAAGGACAAAAGATGCATTCTTCCCAAGAATGAAGTTACCATCATTTAACAAACCCATTAGGGGGTTGAATTATGCAGGGCCACCTAAGGGCATTGGCTGCATAGTTAAATAAAATAGTATCTTTTGGCTAACAAGTCTGTTATGTAGACTGTTTATGCAAGGCCACCTATGGGCACGTACTACATAGTCAGGCAAAATAATTCTCATAAGTTTGACATTTTTGTGACTAAAAGTCATGAAAAGGGTTATGAAGATCTGAAAATATTTAAGGTTAGGATTATAACACATAAATATGGGTTTTGTCCAATGTATATAGAAATACATAGGTCAATGATAACCATAAGCATGTTGTGGCTGGGTCATGAATTGAAATTTTGGACTTCACTACGTATCTCATAAGAATGAGAATCAAGCCATACGTAGTTCTTGAAATGCAGTTTAACGTCGTGCATGATGAAAGTATGAGAGATCTTAGTTTAGGGTCATAGAGTTCAGACCATAATAATGAATACACAGTGTGTGTTTTCATGAGGACTTTTCAGCCAGGGGACTGAAAGTGAAATTTGGGGTTAGGCCCAAAAGACTTGGGGCTGGATTCGAGGGATACTCGAACGTTCCTACGTATCCCATAAGGATGTGAATCAAGCCCACGTATTTCTAGAACTACCCTTTGTACAAATTTGGTTCGTACATGTGAAGGGTGAAAGGGGACTTTAGTGCAATGATGGTTTAACCTGAGATAAAAAGTTTAGGCATTGCCATGTATGCACGTAGTCTTTTGAAATGAAACATGATTGAAAAATCAATGTAAATAATGGTTCCCTATCAAATGAGGAAATCAAAGAGTATTGTAGTTTATTGTCGTACCAGACAAAAGTGTTGTATAGTTTAACGTCGTATAACAAGGATGAATGTGAACCAATATAAAGAAATTGATTCTAGGGCCGGTTTCACGAATCAACATCATGTGAGATGGCGGTGAACCGATGTGAAGAGATTGGTTTTGGGCTTGAACCTTGGGGGGTTGCCTACATACCCAGCCTGGAAGGTAAGGATCAAAGTCCGTGTAGTTCAATTAAAGAATGAATTAATGATCAAGTTTTTCTTGGGGACAATGACCTAAAAAATGTTGTTGGGACTTACACATGGTTAGCATCCCAAAGAGAGTGTTATGGTTGAGGTTTTCTCTAAGCTCACGTGAGTCATACTCGTTGTGAGAAACAAGAGGTAGAAACAACCTTAACGCTACACAGTTTAATGTCATGTAACAGGGACAATATGAAGGGACTATGCAGTTTAAAGTCTTGCAGTTAGGACTATTGGTGCTGCACAGTTTAGTGTCATATAGTAGGGAAAAATTACAGTTTAATGTCATGTAGGATGTATCACGAACTTTCTGTACAGTTTAGCGTCATGTAGTTAGGATGATGGGGACAATAGAGTTTAACGTCATGTTGGACGAAAGGGGGGGGGGGGAACTGTGCAGTTTAATGTCATGCAGTGAGGACAAAAGATTGCACCATTTTAACATCATGTTGGACGCATTGGGGATGTTTTCCACAGTTTAACGTCATGTTGGACGAAAAAGGGATGATACAGTTTAACATCATGTTGGATGAAAGTGCGAATAGTTTAAGGTCATATGTATAGATCGTGGATGGTGAAGTTTAATGTCATGCTAGACATAAGTACAGTTTAAGGTCTTACAGGACCTTTGATGATTATGTAGTTTAACGTCTTTCCGGACGTAAGGGACTTTTATACAGTTTAGGGTCATATGCATGGACCGTTGAAGATGCAGTTTAAGGTAATACAGGACCTAGTTGCAGTTTAAGGTCATACTGGACCATTTAGGGAACTTTTTTCATAGTTTAAACGTCGTGTGGGACGAAGTTGCAGTTTAATGTCATACTGGACCATTGCTGTATAGTTTAACGTCATATAGCAAGGACGAACTGGTGCTGCACAGTTTAGTGTCATTTTTCAGGGACATCTTGTGTATAGTTTAAGGTCATACTGGACCAAGGAGGAGTTTAAGGTCATACTGGACCATTGCTGTATAGTTTAACGTCATATAGCAAGGAAGAACTGGTTCCGCACAGTTTAGTGTCATGTTACGAGGACATCTTGTGAATAGTTTAAGGTCATACTGGACCAAGGAGGAGTTTAAGGTCATACTGGACCATTGCTGTATAGTTTAATGTCATATAGCAAGGACGAACTGGTGCCGCACAGTTTAGTGTTATGTTGTGGGGACATATTGTGAATAGTTTAAGGTCATACTGGACCAAGGAGGAGTTTAAGGTCATACTGGACCATTGCTGTATAGTTTAACGTCATATAGCAAGGACGAACTGGTGCCGCATAGTTTAGTGTCATGTTGCGGGGACATCTTGTGAATAGTTTAAGGTCATACTGGACCAAGGAGGATTTTAAGGTCATACTGGACCATTGCTGTATAGTTTAACATCATATAGTAAGGACGAACTGGTGCCGCACAGTTTAGTGTCATGTTGCAGGGACATCTTGTGAATAGTTTAAGGTCATACTGGACCAAGGAGGAGTTTAAGGTCATACTGGACCATTGCTGTATAGTTTAACGTCATATAGCAAGGACGAACTGGTGCCGCACAGTTTAGTGTCATGTTGCGGGGACATCTTGTGAATAGTTTAAGGTCATACTGGACCAAGGAGGAGTTTAAGGTCATACTGGACCATTGCTGTATAGTTTAACGTCATATAGCAAGGACGAACTGGTGCCACACAGTTTAGTGTCATGTTGCGGGGACATCTTGTGAATATTTTGTAGTTTATACAAAATATTTCTTCAAAAATCTAGCATTAGTTGGAGTAGTAATGAGTTCTCCATCCATCGATATTAATGAATAAGCTCCATTGGAGTAGACCCTATGTATTGAATAAGGTCCTTCCCATTTTGGCTCAAGCTTGGGAGGTTTCCTTCCTGGTATCATTAGAGTTCTGAGAACTAATACCAATTCTCCCTGAATTAATGAATGAAGACGAACTTTTTTGTTAAAAGCTCGTGCTATTCGATTCTGATAGATTTCCAAGTGGTGCAAAGTGCACAATATTTTCTCATCTAACCGTTCCAATTCATTCAATCACTTTTGGGATTGCTCATCTATAGATAACTGATCACAAATGGCTATTATGAGTGAGGGAAATTGAACTTCAATTGGCAAGACTGCTTCTATTTGTCCATTGGCTGCCGCATGATACCGAGATGAATGGTTGGATTTAATGTTGTATTCTTGATACAATTTCTTCACCTTAGAAGAACAGAAGTTGGTGCCGTTGTCCGTCAATATGGTATGAGGGACACCAAATATAGTAACGATGTTAGACTTGATGAAGCTAACAATGCATTTAGAACTGACTTCTTTGAGAGGTACTACCTCTGCCCATTTGGAAAAGAAATTAGTAGCAGTAAGAATGTACTTAAACTGCTTGGCCGTAGCTGAAGGGCAAGGTCCCACCACATCCATTCCCCATGTGGAAAATGGCCACGAGTATTTAGCTGTATGAAGCAACTCTGGAGGTTGATGAATGAAGTTGGCATGTACTTGACATGAATGAAACTTCTTTGTGAAATTAACACAATCTTGTATCATTGAAGGCTAAAAGTATCCAAGCCTTCGAATTTGATCAAACAATCTAGGTCCAGACTGGTGGGCACCACAGACTCCTGCATGCACTTCTTTCATGACAGCCATTGTCTCTTCACCATCAATGCATCTGAAGAAAACTCCATCAAAACCATGTTTGTAAAGAATTTTCTCTAGGTGGTTTGGGCTATCATAAAGAGTAAAATTGACCACACATCGCCGGATTTGTTCTTTCTCGGCTCTATCAGGTGGAAGTGTTCCATTTTGAAGGTATTCCCTAATAGGTGACATCCATCCTATAGTATGACCATACGGTTCAGGAATGGGACTAATTTCATTAATTTCCTCTGTTCTGGCTTGAACATAAGGTGAAATTGCACGACGGTGGGCAATACTGATGGTTTTCTCATCCCGATTTGGATCTGCTAGAGCTGTGGCTATATTAGCCAGCGCATCATCTTGAGCATTTTGTGATCTTGGGACATAAGAAAATGTCAGTTCTGAAAGGAATTCCGCCATTAACTCTCTGACGTAATCATACAAAGGGATTAATTCTTCTTTTCTGATGGCATAATCCCCATTGACTTGTTTGATTACCAGGTCTGAATCACCTTTCACCTTTAAGTGATTCACTTGTGCTTGAAGCGCTAACTCCAAGCCTATGATAAGATCTTGGTATTCAGCTTCATTATTGGTACCACCTTCCCACAATAAAAAGGAATAAGGTAACACTGCCTTATCTGGGGAAATGAGCACAATTCCTAAACCAACTTTGTTGAATTTAGGATTTTCCATTTTCTTCCCTATTGGACTTCTGGAAGCACCATCAAAATACATTTCCCATGTTTTAGGACTCTCTTGAATAGAGAAAACTTCCTCATCAGGGAGTTCAATATCTGAAGACGTGTCTTCCACTAAAGAATGTTCAGCCAGGAAATCAGCCAGAGCTTGGCCCTTTATTGCCTTTTGAGATACATACTGAATGTCGAACTGCTGCAAAATAACTGCCCACCTTGCTAGACGTCCTGTAAGCATTGGACGACTAAGGATGAATTTGAGCGGATTATTGCGAGATACCAATTGGACCTCATGATGTTGCAGGTAGTGTCTCAATTTCTGAACTGCAAAGATTAATGCCAGGCAGCACTTCTCAATACTTGAATACTGGGTTTCTGCTTCAAGAATAGTTCTACTGAGATAATAGAGGCTATTTTCATTCCCAGCATCATTCTTTTGAGCAAGAAAGGCACCCAACGATCGCTCTAGAGCTGTCACATAGAGGATAAGTGGTCTTCCTTCAACAGGCGGCATGAGTACTGGTGGACTCAAGAGGTATTTCTTGAGAACATCAAACACTTCTTGACATTCTTCAGTCCACTGGTAAGTGACTCCTTTTTTCAATAATTTGGTAAAGGGTAAACTTTTTCCTGTAAAATTGGCGATGGAACGCCGAATATAGGCTAAGTGTCCTTGAAGTCCTCTTAATTATTTCAAATTCTGAGGAGGTGACATACCAAGGATTGACTTGGTCTTCTCAGGATCGACTTCAATACCACAATGGCGTACAACAAAGCCAAGGAATTTTCCTGAGGTTACCCCAAAAGCACATTTTAAGGGGTTCATCTTCAAATTATGTTGTCGAAGCTTGTGGAATATGACTTCCAAATCAGCCAATTGATTGGAACGTTGTTTGGATTTAACCACCAAATAGTCTACATAGAATTCAACAAACTTCCCTAAGAAAGGTTTGAAGATACGATGCATGGCACGTTGATATGTTGCACCTGCATTCTTTAAACCAAAGGGCATCACCCGGTAACAAAACACACCTTAAGGGGCTCTGAAGGCTGTAGATTCCTCATCTTCTGGGGCCATTCAGATCTGATTATATCCGGAATATCCATCCATGAAGGAAAGTACTTCATAGCCAGCCGTTGCATCAATTAAGAGTTCTGTAATCGGAACTGGGAAATCATCTTTAGGACAATACCGATTAAGATCTCTGAAATCGATGCAAACCCTAATTTGTCCGTTCTTCTTCTTTACAGGGACAATATTAGCTAACCACTTGGGATACTGAACTTCTCTGACGAAGTTATCTTTGATCAGCTTATCCACTTCAGCTTCAATTTTGGAAGCATAAGTTGGGTGTGTTCTTCTCGCGGATTGATTAAATCCTCGATGTTCTTTTGGTAAACCCAAATGATGAGTAGAAACATCAGGATCAATCCCAGGAATTTCCATATAGTTCCAAGCAAAAATATCTTTATTTTTCTTTAGAAAAGAAATATAAATCTCTTGCTCTTCAAGGGTCATGGCCGCACTAATTAAAGTGGGGCGTGGATCTTTCTCTGTACCAAAATTTATTTCTCTGAGTTCATCCACAGTGGTAGAGATACCCTCGTCAAATGCTGGAGGAGCATCTCTAAGATCTTCCTCTTCCTCTTCATCATGTGCTATTTCTTCCGTTTCTACTTGCATAGTAGATGACAAAACGAAATTTTCATGATCAGAAGAGATGTCAAAATTTGTACATTTTGAAGAAGAAGCTTCCATTTCCGACCCTATTGATGATAAAGGGCCTTCTTTGGGAAATAAAGAGGAGATGATGGAATGAGAATTGAAATAATTATTCACCTTTGATGTTGCTATAACTTCTTCTGGCCTGATTGGTGAAGTATAGACCTGTTGGATTTAAGCAGATGAAATGAAAACGTCACTACTTGTGTTTTCATCACTGTTTGGTAGGTTACCAATTTCTCCCATGTTGTCTGGCTCGATTGCCGTAATTGACATTATGGATCTTTCCATAAGATTATTTTGATTTGGGCCTATTTTGTCAGTTTTACTGATAGGTAACACATAATCTATACTCACATGTGTAAATGGATTTATTGGAATCTTCTCCAAACCATATGAAGCATTAACTTTGGTAATTTCCTTTATTGTAGATTTCTCTCTTCCCTTCATGTGATAAAATTCTGCCTCAATGTATTGAGACTCACATGTCTTGAACGGGGCCTTATCACCATACAATGTTCCAACTTGACCATTGAAATAGTATTTGAGACATTGATGATATGATTAAGGGATAGCCGCATGCTGATGTAGCCAGGGTCTTCCAAGCAAGATGTTGAAAGCTGAGTCTTGATCAACAATCATGAAATCCGAATTGGATACAAGATCTCCAAACTGAGTTCTGAGTGTAACTTTGCCCAGTGGTTCTTGTTCATTTTTATCATATCCTTGTAACATCATGGTAGAAGGAGATAAATCAGATTCTGTGAGGCCCAATTGACGAAGTGTACGAATGGGCATGAGGTTGACTCCTGAACCATTGTCAATGAAAACTCTTCGGATATCTACACCATTAACTTTTCCAGATAAGTACAGAGGTTTTATGTGCCCATGCACAACATCATCTTCATCTTTATCAGTAAAAAGATATCACTGCATGGCATTCTGCAGGATTATTCTCTATGTGATAGACTTCAGCTGCAGGAATTTCAGCTTCAAATTCCTAAGGACTTGACAAAGCTTCGATGAGTGCTTCCCGAAGATCTTTTGACAGATTCAAAGAATCCAAAATTGATAACTTGGCTGGTACTTGGGCCAAGTGTTTCAATATATCATACTTTTGATCAAGAGGTCTACGTTTTCCAACAGGAATATGCGGTTTATCAGGTACCTTGGAAGCAGATGCTTTGGAAGCTGATGCACCTTGTATTGGGATAGAAGTTGGCAACATCCTTGGTTTTGGAAGATTAAACTGATTAGATCCATTTACTTTCTGAGATAAAGAAGATGGAACCTTCAATCGGTCTTCTAAAATAACTGTGCCAAGAATAAGTTGGCTATTAGCAGAAGAACCTGCTTGTTCTTTTTGAGCTTGATGAAGGGATCTACCACGAGTTTCTGCTGCATACACAGTGCTAGCAGGGGTAGAATTGGATTAGTGGCTTTGGAAAGATCCACGTCTTCCCCTGTAACCTGAACCTCTGTAACTTCCTTGGATTCCCTTATTTGATACAGGGAATTTAGGCTCATCAAAATTGAAATTATGACTGGAATACGAATCTGTTAATTGAATCATATTAACAGAACCGAAGATTAACTCTCCGTCTAATAAAGACTCTGCCTGACTAGCCTGTTTAGGCTGTGCCGTTTGATGGGGCGGTGCCCGTGGCTTTGAAGTAGATGGCATAAAGTCTGCCAGAGTCAAAGATAATTTAGGCTTTGACACATACTCATCTTCTTCTGATTCTTTTTCCTTCTTTGAATCAAGCCGTTTCTTTGAGGACTTTCCCTCTGACGAAGAGGGTTTTACCAAAATATTCATGGCAGAAGACACAATTGGTTTCTTTAATTGTGTTTTCAAAATGGAATGAGTCCGATTGATTGTCTTTCTGACCATTCAATCATCATACTTCTGTGAATTTCTGCTTTTGACTTCTTTCCATTCACCTTCCTCCTCTGGAACTGTAGCAGTAACACATGCTACCTGAGTCAAAGAACCTTTAAACTTGACTTGTCCCAAGTCGACCATCTTTTGCAGGAGGTCTTTGAAGACAAAACACTCCTGTATGGGATGCCCCGACATTTGATGAAAGGGACAATAATTGGGACGATCTTCATCTCCTTCCTTGTTTGGCCTCTTGGGCACTGGTAATTGAACCAAATTATTTTCCAGAGCTGAAATGAAGTAACCAGGAACTTGCTCATTTTGTAAAGAGTATGTTTTACTCTTCAAATCCTCAAATTGTTTTCGTCGTTGATCTCTTTGATTAATTGGACGAAACTGCCTTTGTTGTTGGCGTTCAGGAGGTGGAGCTCTTTGAGAAGATGAAGGTTTTGAAGTAGAGATAGGTACAGGTACTTGTTTAAGCATAACTGTAGCAGTTTCCGCTTTACCCATTCTCCTTCCTGAAGCTGATGGAATTACATGAGATTTAGCCTTAGCCTGTATAAGGGAATCTTCAATCTACTGAGCGATTTAAGTAAGGTCTCAAAACCCTCCTGTGTATTTCACAGGGATCAATGGCGTGCATAATTCATCATGCAAATTTTCCACACAGATTGGCAATAGCTCTTCCCGAGGTAGTGCTAAACTCAGGGAATATGTTAATCCCTTCCAGCGAGCAATGAAATCAGAGACTCTTTCATTCTCCCTTTTCTTGCAGTTTGTAAGATCGAAAACTGTCGTTTTTGGAAAAGTTGAGCTAAACTGAAGAAGGAATTTTTGGCGAAGATCCTCCCATACGATGATTGACCGGGATTGCAAGCTTTTATTCCAGACAAAAGCTGGTCCATGCAAGGTTCACACGAAGCATCTGAGTTTCACTGCTTCTTGCTGCTCTGGAGTTCCCATCATAGGATCACAACAAGACACATAATGTGTCAAATGTTGTTCAGGGTCGCCTGATCCATTGAAAGTAGGGAAAACAGGGTTTCCAAAACTGGATGGAGGAGAAATTGAATCTACCCATTCAGGATAAACTTTTTTTTCTGGTTGAACTTGCGCTCGTTTCCCTTCCATAGTTTCTAACTGAGCTATTAATGACTCAATAGTAGTTATTAACTTTTGAGAAACATCAGGTTGAATTTGGTCTTGGGTAGGTGCAATGAATGGAGCTTGGACAGATGTGGTGATTGGTGCTGCAACTGATGGTAGCACTGCCAACCGTTGTTGCGTTTGACCCGTAGGATTAGACCTCTGAGGGTGTACTGATAAAGGAGGATATTCCTGATCCATCTCAGTAGCTGCAACAAATTCCTTCGGCTGTCGGACATCAGCATTCTTAAGAAGAAGACTACTCTGAATTAGTTCTGCATTCAACCTTCTTAATTCTTCCATTTCTTCCTCCTGTTGTGCAAACCTTTGCTCTAATGAGAGTGATTGACCTTCTCCAGAGGAAGGATATGTAACCTGATTCTTTCCCCTCCATTTGTTGGATACTTTTTGGAGAGAAGGAAGTGGATTACCTAGGTTCTGAGTAATCCTTTGACTTCGTGTACGCACACCTTCTTCATTTGTATCGGCGCGTACATTTTCTTGAGCAGGACGCTCTTCATCTGAGTCCCCTGAGTGAGTCTCCCCTGGTAGATTAGCAACAATGGCATTGATGAAATTAATTGATGCATAATGCATCGCATCCCTTCTATCAACATTTCTGTGATATTGTCTTCTTTCATGTCTTTGATGAGACATTTCCTTTTGTTGATTTAATCCTTTAGGAACTTCTTGACGAGCTATAATTTGGAGGGAATATCCTGATAATTTGGCTCTTCGTTCCTATTGGGGCTTCTTCCCCAATCAAGAAAAGACCGATATTCTCTGAGAAGGGGATTGATGATTTGAAAGAGTCCCCAGTCTCGTGAACTGGGGATGTTTCTGCTGCTTCCGCTCAACTCCTCGAATCCCATTTGTTGACTCTGAGGGTTGGGTTAAAGGAGTCCCCAGTCTGACAAGCTGGGGTGGCTCTTGACATACTATGTCTGAGACCTTCTTAAAATCTCTCTTGATCTTGAAAATCTTAGTTCAGAAATTAGCTGGATGCATTAACCTGTATCCACTTTTATCACATGGTTTAACAGACCGTTGGATGATTTCCGAAACTTCTGTCATTTGATGATGTGTTTGCTCTATACGAGAGTCTTGTGCAATATTCTCCCCTGCTTGATGTAGGATCAATTCAACAACTTGTTCTCTATATGCTTGATTTTGAGAGGAACTAGTTGAAGCCTGTTCTTGAGCAAGCTTTTGATTACGAACAAAGCCCATTGACTATGGCCGGCCATGGGCAATAACATTGCATGAGACCATTTTCGGCGGGCTTTGCTGACTGGAAAGCACTGTGAAATGTAGTGCTCCGTGAACACCCCATCCTCTGATATGAACACCAGATGGAGCATTGGCAATTAACTGACGCAATTTTCTTAGTGCACCAAGGCATGAACGTTGAAGGGTTCTCTGTTGCTTTTCAGCCTTCGGATACCGAGAGACTGATAGAGATGCCAAATCAATCTGACGTTGTAGCCCTTCTATTATCTTAAGATTATTTTCATATTCATCATAAGATAATACCTTCTTCTTCAATTGACAAAGAGTTTTCCATATGTTGAGATGAATATCATGGATTCCATCTTCCATCAACATCTTTGGAACGTCATACTGGGAGTCAGCCAAAGGCCAAAACATGACTGGTACCTCATTTTTCGCCAGTTTTTTCCTCATGTTCAGCATTTCCTCTTCATCATTAAATGAAGATTCTTCTACCTGTTTTGAACAGAGTTGGTGTTTCCTTGTTGCTTCATCGGATTCAACAAGATTGGTAGAGAGATCATTGATCAAACTAGAAGATGCATGACTTAGGGGTGGTTCAGAGAATGACCTACACCCTGGGCTATCTTCTGATTGAGAAAGTATTTCACTTGCTAGCGATAAAGAATCAGACATGACTGGTTTCGCATTTGCAAGTGCCTCAAGATAAGAGGGCTTTCTCGGCACTACATTGTCCACTGGAGTATTTTCCAGGCAATGTGAATCACTACTGCGGAGAGGACTTTCGCAGTGAAATTCATCATCATGGGGAGGACCACCATAATGGGTTACAACAAAAGATGAGATCTCTTGCTCCTTGGTCTTCTGACCACACAGAGAGTTCTTGTGGCTCTCATCTGAAGATGAAACTTCAAGATTGACCGAATTTTCACGAAGCAAGCCTTCATGAGGAAGTGTCTGTTGAAGACCTTCGGAATTAATGTTCCCGTTATTGGGAACTGAGGGAGTAGAATCTTGAATTCCAACAGATAAATGTATGAGGGATTCAATAACTCCAGCATCGAGCAAGACCTTGTTACAGATTGGCCTTTGATCTTCTGACTGTGCTGGGCAGATCTTTTTCTTAGATGCCTTCTTACTCGCTTTGGAAACCACTTGTTGACGAAAGTGGTTGGTCTGAGCAGGTGTATGTGCCTGATCAGGAAAGATGGTCAGGTTAGGCTGACGATCTCCACTCAAATCAGGTGTATGTGCCTGACTTGGTTGTCCGTATGATATGAGGGAGTATGCCCCATAACCCTCTTGGACTGGAACAGATGTGTGTGTCTGTTCCGGAGTGAATCGTTGATGTGTCACTCCACTTCTAGGGATAGATTTATGTGTCTTTCCCTGAGATGATGCTGAAGCTGTTATGATATCCTGGAAAGCATCCAGAATATGAGCAAGAATTTGCTTCTGCTCTTTCACCATTGAAAAAATATGCTTGGTGACTTCAGCTGCCGGAATGAGGATATACGTTCATTCCAGGATTGGAGTAGGTGTATGTGCCTGCTCCTGTCCTCCTTTTCCTATCAGTGAATCCTGACAGTACTCAAGTGTGGAGGCAGAGAGTTGAGTCTGCCTCTTGTTTGTCGTCGGAGCTTTTCGACTGACTTCTCCGTGCGCTACCAAGCGAGACTGTTGGTAGGCTTGATTAGTACTAGCAGGTGTATGTGCCTACTGATTATAATTCACCAAACGCGGTTGACGAGATCCATCATATGTAGTCAGGCGAGCCTGCTAACTAACTGATGATGTATAAGCAGGTGTATGTTCCTGCCTATAGTACTCTGCCGGAATTGCCTGGCGGGATTGCCTTGATGCTGCCAGACGAGTCTGCTGGACAGCGGAATTAAAACGGATAGGTGTGTGTGCCTGCTCATTGTTCTCCACCAAGTTAGGTTGGTGGACTTCTCCGAAGATGGCAGGGATGAAAACCTTACCATTGTTAATCGGATTCCATCTCTGGCGGTTCATCTTGCCTGCTCGGGTTCGAGGAACCTTAGCCGAATGCTTGGAGTCGGTACCCTCATCATGTTGAGGGCACACTGCCGCACGAGTCTGGCGGCGATTGTTGATGGGAGCCCTCGGGAAGGACTCCTGTATTTTTGAATTAAGGCCCTGAGGGACCTGCTCATTCACTTCCTCAGAGTAAGGGAGTGAATGGAAATTGCGTTCCGGGGATAACAACCCGAAACGGTTGGAGACGGTAGTCAGCACCGCCTGCCTCTTGATCATTGGTTGTCGTTGTCTGGACGACCTGTGTGAGTTGTTCACTTGGAGGGCCTGTCGGGCAGCCTCCAGAGTTGGGATGGTACCGTGTTGACGGTACTCCTTAACCATCGCATTTGATACCCAGCGTTGAAGATGCTGAGTAGGTGATGTCATCCTCAGAGCGGATGACGATCTAGTAGGAATAGCAGCAGTGGTATTTGCAGCAGCAGTATTCACAGGTGTGATTTTGAGAGCAGCCATTATGAAAATACAGAAGATCTTGGAAACGAGTTCATGTTTGATATAACAGACGTAATCAAGATAAATTCAGATACTTCATCCTTTGGATGAGCACACATGTCAATGATTGTTTTTGTTAGCCCTCTTATTGCGTTTTAAATAGGGTCTTAACAAATAGGTAAAATATCATTTTAACTTGGTTAAGGATTCACGTCGGGTTCACCATTTTTTATTTCCCTCGGAATTCGGGGATGACCTCCTGGATGGGAGATTCAAACGTTCTGATCGGTTTCTAACGGGTTCGTTCGTAGAACCAGAAACATCCAATGATTCCACATCCATTTGGACCTACTTTCCAAAGGTAGGCGCTCATTATCTTGTGAACTGATGAGGCTTAGGAATTTGCATTGGTCGAGAGGATGGGAGGTCAGACTCATCACACCTTTTTGAGGGGAATTATTGTCTATTCCGGGACTCTCTTTATAGATTTAAGTTATGTTCGTGAATCCTTATTACATTACCAAGTATAAAATGATCTTTCCTTCAGTTTTGACAATCAATGATTAAATATGTAAGAAATTTAGAGAATCTTTTATATGTATTTGAGGTTCTTCATCAATAGAGAATCATCTATATCTATTTAGAGATTCTTGGTCAATGGTATCCTTCAAAACATTTATATAAAAGTCTCTTGGTCATTATAATGACCAGGATGGTTTTGAAGCCACTCAGTGGGGCACTTGAAGTTTATTGTCATTCAGAAGGACATGAATTATTTCAGAGTTGGGATCGAACCCGTAGATGGGCTACCTACGTATCCTTTGTTTTGGAAAAGGAATCAGAACCCACGTAGTTTGAATAAGGGAGTATGATGTTTATGATTGATGGCTCAAAGCAGGATGTCATAATTACTTTTACCCTCTAAGCTCATGTGAGTCATGCTCGATGTGAGAAACAAGAGGTATTGGTAATAAAATAGACAATTGGGCCATGAAATATGTAATCATAAGAAATGGTTTGGGGATTATGTATGTATGACTGCCCAGATAAATGAAGGTTAGGATTTAATTTAGGGAGAAAATCCAGGAACAGGGTCCATAAAGGTATATGTGCTTCATGGAGATTTGAATACTCTAACTTGGGACTTATTCCTGAAAAGGAAACCCAAATTAGGAGAGGATTGATAACTGGGTTTTACTCCTGAGAAGGAATCCCAGATCAAACGTAAATTAGGACTGGTTAAAGAGAAATTAAGGGACTTGGGGCTTAATCCTGAAAAGGAAGCCCAAAATTTATGACTGGGACTTATTCCTAAAAAGGAGGCTCGGGTTAGGGGACTTGGGGCTTACTCCTGAAAAGGAGACCCAAAATTATGACTGGGACTTATTCCTGAAAAGAATACCCAGGTTAAGGGATTATGACTAGGACTTATTCCTGAAAAGGAGGCCCAGGTTAAGGATTAAGGTTTGGGGCTTACTCCTAAGAAGGATGCCCAAATTAGAGGACTTATGACTGGGGATTATTCCTGAAAAGGAGAACCAGGTTAAGGATTCTATCATCTTAAAGGATGAGGTTGAATGAATGAACTCTCCATATTTAGTGACATAAAGATATTTAAATCACTAGGTTTTAAGAGATATTCCACAGAATTCCTTTCAGATAAGGAAGTCAAATCAAGAAATCATGCCATAAATGGCTTTGAAGAGTGTCTTGAAGACTGAATCTTAAATAGGAAAGGAGTAATGGCTTAAGAAGGGTAACATGGGAAATATGGGCACCCAAAAAGGAAGGGGCGCGCAAGTCTTGGAAGATGCGCAAGTATTGCGTGGGCGCGCAAGTATTGGTCACGCAGGTATATCTGCGCGACATGTGTGGGGTACTTGCGTGATGTTCAACCATCATTGAAATACTTGGGCGACTCTTTATTAAAGCCTTTAGAATCCTCTTGAGGTTCTTTCATAAAAGGGACGCGCAAGTTTTATCAAAGGAGTAAGGCGGCGCACAAGTGTGACCACTTCCCTTAAGGGCTGGCCACTCAGGCGCGCAAGTGTTGATGAGTTTCAACACTTAGGCCTTCCTCCCTCTCTTTAGATCTTCCGTTCTAGGTAAGAAATTACCTTAGAAGTGTTCTGGAAGCTTTGAGAAGAGACTTGGGCGTCGGGAGCTTCAATCTGAGTTTCTGAAAAAAGATCCTCTTGAATGCGGGGCCCACAGGGTCTATTTATAGGCAGGAGAAGACCCCAGGTGGTTACCGGGCGGTTATCAATTAGGTCGCGCAAGTCACTTGCGCGCCAAGGTGCGTCGCGCAAGTCCACTTGCGCGACCATGAGGAAACTTGCGCGGCCTATGGGCAAAGTTTTCTTTGTTCATCCCTTTGTCTATTTTTGATGTTTTCTTCAAAGGTCGAACCATTTTGAGCTCAGATATTCCCCTTTTCCAATCTTTAGATTCTGTGACCAAAGGAGCGTCAACAAGTACCTAGGTTTTGATTTAAAAATTAATTAATGAAACCATAAATTTTATACAACCTAGATTCAATGGATTTTCAGAATCACCATATAAGAAAGTGATCATTATTGTCTTCTCAATTTCAACTACATTAATATCAAAAATAATTTCTTCAATTTGATCAAACTTATAAACCTAATAATCTTCCCCACTAATAGATCTTGAATTATACCCAATTTCACCATACTAAATCCAAGGACTATAAAATGTATTAAAACCATAAAAAAATAAATTATCTTTAATTTCTCTACTTTGAAACTCTATCATATGTAAACATTTCATCCAAATATATAAAAACATGTGATTTTTTAGAACATTATGTTTTAAAAATTCTAAAAAATCATCAACCCTTTCCTCATATTCATCACTTGTACATAGTGTTTTAATCCAACTATGATTCATTATCACCCATAATAAACTTCAAGTAATAAATATAGTTTTTTTAAAAAATGATTTCAAAATTTACCTTTAAAAATAAAAATAAAATCAAAGAAATGAAAAATATTTCACAAATAAAATAAAGGAAAAATATTTCAAAAAAGGTTTCAACTTAAACTTATTCAATTATAATCCATTTAGAAATAATTCTAAAAAAAACTCTTAACATTGATTTTAAAAGGTTGACCACAAATAAAACCCAAATTTTCTTTCTTTTCATTATATAATTTGGTAATTATCATTTTCAAAATATATAAATAAATATAAATTATAAAATAACATCAAGAATAATATATTAGTGATGAAAACAATATCGATAGTCATAAGGATCTAAAAGGAGGCATACGATTTCATACATCATATTGAAAATGAAAATGTCACTTCATGTAGTAAATACGAAGTGATATATACTATTAACTTGATGAAATTGGGAGATGATTTGATTATTATTTTTCTGATTATATTTAAAATAAATTACAATATTCTTCTCCTTATCATATCATTTTAGAATGATAAATATTAGTGTACTCTATGAATAGAGATGATGTAGAAAGTAATATTAGAGAGGTAATGATTTTTTTGATGAAATAGTTATAGTACCTAATGAGGGTTAAGTTGAAAAATTCCCAGAGGAATTGTATATAAATATTAAACTATGGAATGGAAAATAAATAGGGGATAACTCTAAAAAACTCTTATATTATTCATTTGTTATTCAAAATAAATTATAAACTAACTTCCCCTATACTAAAATTACACAATCAACGCAATCAAAACTTTACTAGGATGATCATTTAAATATATATTATTAATACTCCATATTAAAACACCATAACCCATTATTCCTTAAAAACACCCATTCACAATGTAAGAAAACAATATTCATTAATTATTCAAACAATCATTTGGTAAATTAAACATACCTTACATGTTGTAAAAAGATTAAAAATTAAATTAAACATACTTTAAATGTCTTGAAAAATAATTAGATGATTTACAAGACACTCGTTCATCAAAAAATCATTCATCAAATATAACACTCATTAAATAATCATTCAAGAAAATTAGACAAACCTTAGTTTTCTTAAAAATCATTATATAATCATTCAGTAAAATATAGAACATACTAATCATAAATTAGACACCTATTTATAAGAAAATCAACATGATTTATAATACATATTTATCAAATAATCATACAATAAAACCACAAGCCCAAAAAAATATCAAATAAAACAGACCTTGGATGTGTGAAAAAATCAGAACTATGATTAAAAAATATGGAGAACTATCAAAGAGAAGAAGTGGTAGAGGATAAAGAAAAATGGGAAGTTGATGATTAAAGTAGTGATGTTGATAGAGATAATTCTAAAAATGGAATGAGACATGAGTGAAGGTGGTGATAAGAACGACAATAATGGGGAAGAATGAGAGACCAATCATGACTAGAGTTATGGGAGAAGAGAACTAGGGTTCTTAATGGTTGAGAACACCATAATAATTCACACTTCAGAACCCAAACAAGAAATTAGTGAGATATGAGGAGGAGAAAATAACATACCTTGTATTCCAACATTGATTCATCTGAGATAATGTAGAGGAGGAGCACCGAAGGTAGGGGAGTTCCGTGAGAGATTGAGAATAAATATTGAATCAGTCATGGTTATGGTTATTTTTAAATAGATTAGGGATACCTTTATCAGTATTTTAGTGCCTAGTGGATCATGAAGGTACAATGAGGGGGGGGGGGGGGGGGTGAATCAGTTTACATAAGTTTTTACCAAATTTTTTTTCTTTCTCTTACCCCGTTTTAATTTGAACATCTTCAATTGTTATAGTGAATAGATCTTCTCTGTTATCAAACACAATTATACCATATGCATGACTAAAAGTAAATGAAGAAAAGAAAAAAATATTTTATAAGGTTCTCCCCTGATGTGGGTGACTTCATCCTTTCTATGTTTAGGATAATCTGAGATATAAATTATCCACTATGATTGAATCACCAATTATAAGTGGGTTGGTCAGGTATCACCCTAAAACCAATTGTTGTTAGGTATGAAACTTTTTCCAAATTATACTATAATCCCACCATTTTTCTTTATACTAGAATCCCAACATTTTTATTTATACTGGTATCCCACCAGTGTTTCAAAAACACAACACAAACACAATGAGAAAGATCAAAAGATATTCAAGCTGCCACTTCAACAAAAAACTGATCTTCATCTATGAGCTACTGAAATAAAATGATTTTTCACTTTCTTACTTCAACTGAAACTCTACAACTACCACTGAATATAATCAATCAACACTATATGAAATTATTCTTAGTATAATTTCTTGAATTATAGAAGATAAAACTTCCAATTAAACTCAATTCAATATTAGAATGAACAATTGAGGATTCCTTAATGAACTACAAGTTTATTTCTTCTTTGCTTCACTGAAAAATATTACTTTAGATCAAACAAATACTGATTAATTTTTTTTAAAATTTATACATACATGTACATTGTATGTCATTCATGCATGTATGAGGACAATTATATTTTCAAGTATGCATTTCTTCACATGTATGTGCATTCTATGTATGAAAAATATAAATCTTTAATTTGCACAGGGTGTGTATTAGACACTATCCACTTCTTATTTTCTTCACACACACACACCTTGTTCACACACACTGTCCACTTATTAATTTCTTCACACACAAACCTTCTATGTACACACTTTACACTTAAAATTTTCAGTTCTCATGTAAATTTATGTGTGCATAGCCTCTTTTTTATGCACTAACCCAAATAAGTATGCATGGTCCCTTTTCAAACCTTGAACCTTTTGAAAACATGAGTAAATAGTGAATAATTAATGCAAGAATATGTATAGTCTCCTCAAACTTAGAAAAAATGTATCTTTTCACAAATAATGTCTCACTGCCTCTTGGATTCACACCACCTTTGTGCAATTATGATGTCTTCTCATACACACACTGTCTATACACATTGTTTAATAATTCTTTGCACACAAACCTGTATAAACATGCACTTCCATTTGTACACTTTTTATTCACACACAATATTCATATAATCTTTATTCATGAATATTGTATTCATCATGCTTCACTATATTTGATACCCAGTTTCACATGGTTTCACTTGTATGAGATTGTACACTCACTATATCATGCATCATTTTGTGAACATTAAACTTTCACGCAAGACACTGTCTCAAATATGAGTGCACAACCTTCTCAAAAAAAGTCATGCAAACCATATATGTTTTAATGCTCTTCACGCAATAGTGTGATACACTGTCTTCATGAAAGAATGAGGATTCACAAGTTCTCTATGTAATTATCAATACAGTACACAAAAATTGAGTGAAATTTTCAGAAGGATAAAGAGATGATAGAGGCACTATCCTGGATACTTCTTGGAAACAAGTTCTTCACGAATAAAAATGAGTGTGAAAAGCAAGGATCAAGTGCTCGCGGTTATCTCCCTTTCTTCACGCAAGCAGAGTATGAGAGGAACTCCTTTTCAAAAATCAGAGTAATTCACAGTGCTACATTTCTCTAGAAATGAGATCTTCTCAAACACTCAACACATACTTACTGGTGTATGACTCAATATTTATAGGCAACTACATCACCAAACTAGCTTGTGTGCATCATCTCTCTTCAATCAGGCCGCCTAGGTTTCTCAACTATGGATGAACACCATCAACAAAAAAGGAAACTTCTTCACACTAAAAAGTCATAAGTTGTTCATCATTAAAATCCTATAAACAAATCAACATTTTATTTTGATTATAATCAGATTTTCATAATAAATAAACAATGGTCAAAAGTATTGGTTTGAGCTTCGGTCAACGTTACAATGGAGATCTCCTGACACACTGGATTCATGGAGAAAGCAAGGTAGAAGACAATATCATTCAGCTTGTTATTTATTTATTACATTCAAACACAGTTCCATATTTTTTTAATTGATTTCATAATTTTAGGATTATGAATCGATGATGAGAAATCTCAGATTGATCGACAGTCGATGATGCATAGAGATCCCAATGAACAAGAATCCTCGACGACTTACTGGAGAAGACATCATAGATGGATGGAAATCATATGACATAGATGATCATCAGATAGATCATATGATTGAGATTAATTTCGGTGGTACAGTAAACATTCCCACATCAAAACATCTTTAAAAACGTAGATCCTTAATAATACAAGGTCTGACTGAAGCCGCTCAGAAAAATGGTGACTGAGCACTCCCTTACCATGCTAGCACCACCCCATGTCGGGCCCTACCCACTCCATTGTGCATCTCTCCATGGTGGATTTATACCGCACATGTGCTTCCTATAGGACCACCTTTTTATCTATAATTTGGATACGACCTACCCATTCTTGTTGGCTTGCATGTGAACCATATTTTTTAACATTCAACAATAAAAAAAATATATTTCACCATAGTAGAAATCCAAACATACACAAATATAATAAATAAAAAATAATAACTATTTTCCATGGTTCTTCTTTTTCTATAATCATTCAATGAGCCAACCTTATGATTATCAAAATATGACTTTCTTATTCTTGCTGGCTCATATATGATCCATATTTTTTAACATTAAACCATTAAAAAAAATTCACCATAGTAGAAAGCCAACCATAAAAAAATATACTTCATACAAAAGAATAACTATTTTTCATGGTTCCTATTTTTCTACAATCATTCGATGAGAAGACCTTATGATTATCAAAATATGACCCATACTTACTTTTTCTATTTCTTTTGGAATTCAACCACAAATCCCAAAGTTTCAATTCTTCTCAATGTTGTAAAAATTTGTGTCAAACTCAAATCAAACAATGAAATGTGTCTTTTTGAACTACACACTATCTCTGAAATAATCACGATTAAAATGCTACTTCACTTGAGGCAACTCAACCAATTTAACCATCTTTTCCAATTTATGAATACTTCTTAAGAACAATTCAATGGCAGAACACCAACCTTCAATTATTGTCACATTGACTTTTTATCAACTATATTGACAATAATTACAACAAAAAATATTACTTTCAACTAAATTGGGTTCTTCAAGTGCTTCCAAAAAAGCGATGATAAAGATACCTTTTATTATCACTAAATTAATAAGCATTGATAAAAGATATCTTTATCAGTGCTTTTTAGCACTGATAAATCTTCATATTTATCAGTGCTAAAGAAGCACTGATAAATATATTCATTATTTAAATATATTTATTATAATTTTTTAATTATAAATATATTTATATCATTATATATATTTATATAAATTTATAATATATATATTTAATAGATAAATATAAATATAAATATAAATATAGTAAATATATTCATTATATAAATATATTTATTATGATTTTATAATTATTATAAATATATAAATACTTTAAAAAATAATAATATTTATATATTTATATCTTTATATATATTTATATAATTATATATATATTTAATAAATAAATATAAATATAAATATAAATATAAATATAAATATAAATATAAATATAAATATAAATATAAATATAAATATAAATATAAATATAAATATAAATATAAATATAAATATAAATATAAATATAAATATAAATGTAAATATAAATATAAATATAAATATGAATATAAATATAAATATAAATATAAAGATAAATATAAATATAAATACAAATACAAATATGGTAAATATATTCATTATTTAAATAAATTTATTATAATTTTATAATTATTTAAATATATATTTAATTATTTATTTATATATTATATTAGGTTCTTGGGGGTAAAATTAATTAAACCCACACACACACCATACACACAAGCCGAAAAGGCAGGCCATAGCCCCCCCAAGGGATATCCCACCCATTAAGCCTTGTTTATTCAGTAAGTATAGTAAATAAACATTTATAAATATAGTAAATATACATTTATAAATATATTTATTTATAAATATTTATTTAAAAATATATTTTTAACATTATAAATGAATATATAATCTTAAATGCACTCATATTAAAAATGAGTGAAATTGAATAATTAAAAATGAGTACACTTAAAAAATATTGAAAAATAGACAAGTTTTAATAATTAAATATTAATTATTAAAAGAATATTTATATATATTGAATTAAAGATGAATAAATATTAAAAATAATAAAACATAGTTAATAAATATATATAAATAAATAATAGAAAATTATTAAATTTAAAAAAAATATTAAAATGAATAAATAATACATATATATAATAACATTAAAAATAAATAAATAAAATTTACAGATTAAAAACATAATATATTAAATGTATCATGTTATAATTAAATTCTAAAATGAATACAAAAATTTTAATAAATTACATAAATATAAGGTGTATGTGTTTCTATATAAGATTTCACTGCATAAATATTTATCTGTATGCATTGTATATAAAAACATATTAATTATGTATATGTATGTGAAATTAGTGTAACACACAATTGATATACGTTAAATTAAAAAATCAAACAATATTCAATTATGTTTATTACTTGATGCAATTATAGTCAGTTTTTTAATTAATATTAACTTTTAATTATAAACCATTTTCATGATAAATATATTATTTAATGTAAACATAAATATTTTTTACTATATAAATCATATTTTATGAAATATTATATACATTGATATATATATATAGAAATATATATGAATATATTTTTATATTAAATGTATTAATGAATAACATTGTATAAAAACCATTAAAAATGAATAAGACATTAATATGCATGTTTTTAATTATTACATTTTATTCATTTTCTATATTTATATTTAATATATATTATTTATTACTATTTATAATATATATATATATATATTAAACTTATTCATTTTTATTAACAATTGTTTCTTAAATATTTTTTTAATAATTTTGCAATTTATTCATTTTTTTGTTTAATTATTACAATTTCTTCATTTTATATATATGTATGTATTTAATATATACTATTTATTAATATTTATAATATATATATATATATGTATGTATATTAAATTTATTAATTTTTATCAATAATTATTTAATTAATAAAATATTTAATATTTTTATAAATTTACTCATTTTTAATTTTTATTTGTTTAATTATTTCATTTTATTCATTTTACATATCTATATATTTAATCTATAATATTTATTAATATTTATAATTTATATATATGCATATTAAATTTATTCATTTTTATTAATAATTATTTAATTAATAAAATTGTTAATTATTCTGGACCTTTATCAGTGCTAAAAATAAAGTGCTGATAAAGGGTACTATTTATTAGCGCTATAAAAATCACTAATAAAGGTTACCCTTTATCAGCACTAAAAAAACACTGATATAGGTGCCCTTTATCAACGCTTTTTTCTAGCGCTGATAAAGACCAGCGCTATTAAAGGTTCGTTTTGTAGTAGTGTAAGGGATCACTATGGTGCCCCATTTGACTTGAATTTCCAATTTGGAGCTGTGCTTAGTTTCTAAGGGTGATCAACCATGATGCTAGGTTCCCCCATACAAAGTTGGCCGAACACAGCTCTCAATGGCCCTGTTGGGTGGCTTTCCCATGTCACCTACCTGGGCTAAGTTGAAGCCTTTCACTCTATTAGCTTCAAAGACCTCATTGATACCCTTTTTCATATTTACCCACCTTAAAAAGTCTACAATACCCAAGCCTAATACTTGGTCACCAAATATACACGACTGAATCATTTTTTACATTTATGTGTCCCTTACAACCATGTATTCCTTTGATAATTAGAGTTCTGTATCTTGCATAAATTATTCCATGATTGTCCTCCCTAACTATAGGTCCTTGATGTATAGAAAATTATGTATTCATTTGATAATAAGGAATCCCCTTTTAGAGTAAACCAATAACATATCCCATGACAAAGAGTTCCCATCTTGGTTGTTTTGAACCATCCTCTATCTATTGAGAATTTAACCAGTCTCCCCTTTATCCAATTAATGTTCTAGAGATATAAGTGTACCTACAACCCAGTATTAAACCCCCCATGACTTCTCTAGACTCATCTATTATGTTAAACCAGAAAGGTTTTCTCATGTTTAAGTCCCACACTAAACCATTTTTAGGAACCTGTGCCTAGTATTCTACTCCACGTGACATTAAACTTCTTAGAAATGATCCTGGATGCATGAACTTAAAAGTTGTGAAATGGTCCTAGATACACAACCCTAAAAGATATATCATTTTTCATGAATGAAAAACCTTAAAAGGAACCACTATATTCCTATTCACATGACCTTAAAAGGTATAAAATGCCTCGACATATGATATCAAACTTTGTGGGTTTTGATTCCATTTATAAGGATACATTGGAATCCCCTCTCATGGGCCCAATACTAAGTCCAAAACACATTTTAACCCTCTCATATGATGATAAATTAATGAGTTCTTAGCTATACAGATTTAAAATATAACTTAATTAATCAACATGGGATGATTAATAACCTCTCATACAATGTTCTCATGAATTAATGGTTTCAATAAATTGTTTTCATAGCAAGGGTAACTGGTAAGAATAATTTTATAGTGCTCTTAAATCTACAAGTGAGCCCTAGATTAGAAAATAATCTCTTCTTTGGGATGATTTGAACTCCCTGTTAGGTTTTAGTCATGTGTGCGAAAACCATTTTCAGGTTTTAAAACATATTCAAATGTAAAGAGAAGTTCTGTAAGTCTAATTATTGGATCTCTGATGGTAATGGTAGAGTGATAGGTGAAAATTTTAGAATACCATAATTTTTATAAACCTGATGGTGTATTCAGATGATTCAATTAAAAGTTATCCCTCATTTCAGGCTGAATATGGAGTGTATATTAAAAAGGATTTGTATGGAAGTAACTATAAAAGATTCAAGATTCATTCTAAAGGATTCCCTTGGAGATTTTTCATCAAAGGGAAAAAGCATAATAGTAAATTGTATAGATCATAAAAGTAAACTCACGAGAGTTTCTGAAGTTTGTATTGTGCATCATTTAGAGGAATTGATTCAGTGGGATCCTTTTCCCAAATAGATAGATAACTATAAAGATGAAAGCTACATTGATGAACTCATAATAGAGATTATAAGATATGGAAAGTAGTTTCTCTGATCAGATTCCACTATATTTAGTGGGAGTGGTTTATTTGAACATATTAAACTATTTCAATAATCTTCTGATTCCTTGAATAAAGTAAAGCATCATTCCCCCAGTGGAGTAGGACTCATGTTTTAACCATGTGGATTGTATTATTATTTTTCCTTTCCTTTAATCATTATCTTCCAAAATTATTTTCCTAGTTCATTTAAAGTGGGTTGTGTGTTGTGGTGTGGTGAATTTGATGTGTAGTATTCTAAGAACCAAACACCATAGCACTAACTTTATTTTCTATACTTTGTTTTCACTTAAGTAAGTTCTAGTGGATATCTTCTAATATATTTATGAAATATAGTCATGATCCCTACTAGTGGTATCAAATATTTGGTTGGAGAGTTGTATATAATTAAACCCCAATGAATATGATTTAGATCATGGTTTAGTAGCATCATTGTTCTCTTTTCCTTATATAAGAGTTTTCTATAGGAAGTTCCTGATGCCTCTTACATGTTCCAAGATTTAGTTGGAGTTCATTAATTTCTATAAATGACATTGGATGAGGGTAAATTATGGGAGGAGAAGTTTTATGAAATAGATTTTGGGTTCTAGAGAATGAATATGGAGGATTATCTACCATAGAAGGACCTTGATCTACAATTGATGAGTACCGTGCCGAGATTGAAGAATTCAATCTTCTATAGATCCAACAATCCATCCTATAATAAAATTTTGATGAAGTGTTACTTCACCTGGATTTTCTTTTTCCTAAAATGAAATAATGAATTTTTGGCTAAGTGAATCTCACTTTGTGAATCACAAAATAATATCACATCATCTTTCTTTATTCCAAGATATTCCAATAATCCCTTCAACTAGATCTACTCCTTCCAAGATTTTTTTAATGTAACATACTCCACTTTCATCATTAAGAGTGAAACTACCAATTGGAACTTTGATATCCATCTTAAAACCATCCCTATAAAAGTGTGTATATATTTTGGGGGGTGCTATTTCAAGTGTTTGAGTCTCCACTAAATTTGGATTCAGTAAAACCCTTCAATGAATAATCATTTCCAAATAAAAGTGCTAATATTTTAGAACCCTTTTAGTACCAAAGAATCCATTTCAAATCCTCCCAACATTCTCTTCCAGAATTTTACATGTACCTACTAATAAAACCTACTACTTTTGTAGTGTTTGTTTGAGTAAAAACTATGACAAACCATATCCTTTATACACTTTATTGAATGATTTAATATATAAAGATACAAATAATACAATCCAAAAAGATTGAGAGGCCTAATGTCTTTGGATAATTAGATATATATCACCATAACATGATATAGGGATAAAAAAACATTATTTTAAAACTCTATAACATGCCCTTAAATTTCCATTGATCTTCTAAAACATAATGGGATAACCTGTGGATGTATATATGAAATGGGTGAGCTATAAAGCCCACTAAGGGAATAATTAAAGCATAGCATGAACAAAGAATTAAATGTGTGTAATGAATAAAATTTTCCATGTATTAGTTTTGGATATTATATGGATTATTTTTGAGACCAGGAACTAAGATGACATGTTATTATGAGGCCCAGTGTGCCTGAAATAAATGTTTTAAATATATTAACTATATTAAAAATATTAAATATAACATAATAGAACATGCACAAAATTTTCCTGAAAAATTGGAATAACTTCTAAACAGAGTCCTGGATCAAAAATATAATGACACCATTGAGTTCAGAGCATAGTTTTTACCCTAGGTGTGAAATAACTTTTTTCGGTGTGAGGTATTTGTGAAAAATTCATCATGAGTGTAAAATGAATAAAATGAATAAAATAATAAAATAAATTATTTTATTTTATTTGTTGACACAATGACCTAATTTTTTCTATAAGTATATGGTTATTCCAAATTCTCAAGGTTATCCACATAACCCTAGAGACTTTTGAGAACTATTGAAGAGATATTTAGAGGATATTTCTCAGACAAACATTAACCATATATTAGATCGACAATCAGTGGGTAATGAGATTCAGGGATCTCACCAACGATAAATACGCATGCTCGTTATTCATTAGAAATCAATCCATATCTAGGTAAGACATTTTTTTTATTATATTATTTCTACATTTTATATTTCTATGATGAAAAGAAATCAATCAACCAATAGATTGATTCGTGGATTGATCATTTTGTGGGATGAGATATCTGCAAGGATCCTTTTTGGAGGAATTACTTTGTGTTTGTTTATTTATCTCTTCGCTTATTATTATAAAAAAAGGATCAAGTCCAATGAAAAAATTGTCTAAGATTAGTGCCTTGTGGTTTTGATCATGATTTTATCCCTATTTTCTTTGTTCATTTCTGGGGTTTTGTTTTCTTAATGGTTCGAACCAAATACCAAGGAATTAATTGATGCACACCCATTTCTTAGAGAAATGATTTGATATCTCAGATATAAACATAGTATGGTGCAAGGATCAAGTGAAAGTGGTAGTGGAGAATGGATCAAACCATATTTGAGACCACCGAGTTTGAGTGGTGCGTGCAATGACGACAAGGAAAAATGAACACTAATTCTCAGAAAAATCAAATGATCATAATTCAGAAAATGAAAAAGGAAAGGGTCATCTAAACTAGATCCACCATCTTCTAAGTGATTAAAATCCGTATTTTGTACTAGAGGAGCAATTGAATCTATTGGAGGAATAAAAATAGGATTATAGAAATCATGATCTACATGTTATGTAATCTGGGATTATATGGCATGTGGGACCCTAATGTGGTGGATGGTGACAATGCTCCCTCCGTAGTGACGATGGCAGAATTCGTGTCGGCCCCTCCCCTCTCGGTGAGGGTGGGACCTCCAGAGTCATTCAAGAGAGTCAGTCCATCATTCCTCCCCTTTTCTAACCCTTATTTTCTACCACCTTTCCCAAAATCCTCCTTATGCCCTAAAGTCCTGAATCTGGTTGATGGGTTTCCGAATCTTTAGTTGTCAACTTTGTAGTTCACAGAAACCTCTAATATTCTAAACCTAACCTTGGTGGATTGGTTTTATTAGAGGTGAACTTTGGTAGATTTGTTCAACCAGTTCGTCTTGGACTCATGAAACTTGCAAGAGAGGGAGACAGTGGGCTTGCTGGATAGACACCACATTATGATTCGTTTCACTTCGTAGGAGGACCTCATCCTTACCTGGTCGAGTTCCCCATGCAACTTCAATGGATATCGATTTTTCTTATTTTATTGATCCTTCAACTTCCATACGAAGCATGAATCTCCTACTACTGCTATCTGGGTGAGTTTTCCAAATTTACCTTTGGCTTTTTAAAATTCTTTTGTCATTTGAATGATTGGAAATATCATTGGTAGATTTTTTTGTTCTGATACTTGAACTGAATCAATATGTCATCCTATCAACCCATGAGTTTGTGTGGAAATGGAAGTTTCAAGGATTCCTTTCGAGTATATTTGGGTTACTGTTGGTGAGGAATACAAGTGCAAGCAAAAGGTTGTCTATGAGACTTGGGTGGACTTCTGTTCTACCTGCAATTGGATGGGTCATTATATAGATAACTATCTTCAGGGAGATCTAGTTTCTGTTAGGAAGGTGGGTAGAGATAGTGGTACAACTCCAGAGGCCCATGATGTGGTTGGATCAACGAAATATATGGATAGGGGTTTGGAAGGTAGAGGGTGGGGTTTCAACACCAACAACTTGCGGAACATGGTGGATGTGCCTTAGTCATTACTGCCTATAGAGGTGAAGCGAACTGACTGTCACCCGGTGATACCCAATGTGTATTTGAAGGCTGGTCATGGTGCGAATCTGGGGAATAAGGAAATGGAATCAGTTTTTAATCTGAAGGTATCAGAGGTATTTAATAGGTTGAAGCAGGATCTTGCAGGTCCTTCTTGAGGTAATGGGATGATCCCTTTTGAGGGTGTAAGAGTGGGGGCTGGTTTGGTCTAGTATTAGGTTTTTTTGTGAGGTAAGGCCTTTGGGTGGGGGTTCAACTGCTATGGAATAGAGGGAAAGTGGAGAGGTGGAGGTGGAAGTTGATTCTTATGTGGAGGTGTTGAGGTTGGGTAAGGATGGTTCAGGTAAGGGAAGGAAAGAACTGGACAGTCACGTTAGAGTTGGGTGGCCAGGGGGTGCTATTTCAAGGAACCTCAATCCAATTAAGCTAAGAAACAGTTTTTAAGGTATTGTAGAGGATGGTTTTTGTTTTGAGCTCAGTATTCCGATCGATACAGATAGGGAACATGAGTTAAAAACCAATGGAACTGATCCTACTCTCTTGGTTGGTGAAGATGAAAGTCTGAGGAGTAACAGAAGTTATAGGAAGAGAAAAATTAGGAAAGATTACTCCTTGTTGCCTCATCCTTTGGAGACTCGATCTGCAAAAAAGATAAATTCCACAAAAATATAATTAGAGGTTGTGGGTAATAAGAATCTGAAATTATTGATAAGATCTAAAGAAGAGGTGTTCAACTAGGTTTTATTGATAAATACGTCTGAAGAGGAGGCAGGAAAAATGATGGGGAGGTCTTTAAAGGTGTCACTCAATGAGGAATAATGCTCATAGGTTGATAAACATGACCTAATTATTGTGGGGGGATTCAATAAAGGGAATATTAGCCTTTATGAGTACATACAAACCTAGGATCAGTTGGCTTCTGAACTAGAAAATATGATGTCAACTGTCCCAAGCATCCATGTAACCGCTATCTATTAGAAGTTGTTTAAGGAATTGGTTTCCGGTAATCTAAAATTATCTTTCAATGATACTGATCAAATGGGTGTCATCTGTTGAGTGATTGGGAAGCATATTGGATTGGGTTGTGTGGGATTTTGGAGAATATTTTATTTGCTTTTGAAGTTAGCTTGGTGGTATTCAATTAGAATTCTAGAGGGTCCTGCTCTAGATGGGGACCAGAGCTTAAACCTTCAGCAGAGTATGCCATTTGGAATTTTTTGATTGAGAGGGTATAGTTACTCCATTGGTTCCAGGCCCGTTCATTCATGTACGAGACAGTTTGCTGAGTGGTCAGGTGATGGTGAGGTATTTCATCCCTTTTTATTGGCTAGGGAGAGGCGGTCCCTTTATTTTGGTTATGGGTTTTATGGTTTCAAGAGTTTGTAAATTTGATCCAGGGTTTCTCACTTTTCCTTAAAAGTGTTTTTATTATAATAAAAAATAATTTATGTCTAAAACATGAGACCTCTATCACAAAATGTGTGATTTTCCCCCCAGAGGCTTGGCGTGTACCTCATAGGGTACACAGACACGGGAAGGGGTACATGGGAATGGACACACCATGTACTCCCACATGGAAATGAGCAAGTTAGGCGTACATGAGAAAATCAGTGTAGTTGGACATGGGTAGAAGTGCACGAGCATGGACATACAATGTACTTTTATATAAAAATGGGCATGGTCCATTTACATGGGAATGACCTAGTGCCGAGGGGATACACCGTGTACTCATAGTACACATTGTGTACTCCTTCAAAGTTGGCTTGGAGGCCTTTACCTCTATATCTTACAAAAGTTTTTCTAGGGTGGATTCCTTATATCCATTCCCCATGGGTTAGTATGGAATTACGTTCTACACATAGGATGGTGATCCCTTCAGTAGGAATTCTTGTATAGATTTGTTGGAATCCTTTGATGAGGATTGGAGTGAGATCCTATTTCATCTTCTTCCCTAGGTGGTGTTCTTGGTATCTTTGTGAACAACATGACATGGGCACCGATCCTCTACTTAGCAGGTTAATTTGTTGGTATACCCCATGGAATTGGAAGAGATCCTCATATATGTATCATATCTCTTACATCATATAATTATTATGGAGAGACTATATGAGATACATATCTTGGATAGACACCATCAGTTCTATCTGATTCATGGAGTGTGTTCTCCTAGATGAGTTCTATGTGGAACCTTTGAGCCAGAATCCTAGGATGGCATTAAAGTTTTGAATTTAAAAGGTTCTAAGGCCCGTAGTGGAATCTAGAGGGCTGAGGATTTTAAAATTTTCATCAACGGGTCAACAAAACATGTCGACGCTGACTATCTGATCCCCAGTAAGGTCTTAAGATCATGTGTAAATTATAAAGAGCACAAAAAATAAACTGAAAACATACCTATTTCAAATATGAAGTAGTGGTTGACTGCAACTCATCGCAATCAATCATTACTTGAAGAATCCATAGAAAAATCCCTCTATATTGTCCACATGTACTTCAAAAATCCATTGAAACATCGATTGTCAAATTTTGGGTGCTAGCATGGTGATCTGACAATGTCTTCGACATCCTGATGATCACCGCATCGAGATCCCTTCGATGCTTGAGGATGATCTTGATCCATGCTCTTGGATCAAATTCTTCTCTATCTAGAAAGCATGAGGAGAGATAGGATCTCATTTTTCATTCCATGAAATTAATGAATAGTTCCTTTGAGAGATAGCTTCACCTCTATATATAGTGGTGATGAAAAATACCCGGTTGGGTTCCCTAGCCCCCATTTATTTCAACGTATAATAAATAACTAATTTTGATGAACTAAACTACGTCAATATTATTTATTACTCTATCACATACCTGTAATATATATATATATATAATATTACATGATAAAAACCAAGCCATTTAACTCGACTCACAATCCCTCTTAATATTAAACGAACCTTGAATATTAAAATAATATTTGTTCAATTAATATTTTCCCATATTTAATTAACTTGTAAATAATTTAAATAAATTCAATCCCAATTATTCACAACTTTAATAATAATGAATTTATTTAATTCTTTTAGTGATCGAAAACTTGTACAACAATCAGACTCCGTGGTGGGGCCCACTATGTCCATATACCTATTCAACTGAGTAGGGAATATTCTTGAATACGCTACTGTGTGTGACCCTCTAGGACCTTATCTCGATACTAGTGAATAAATCCATAGACCAAGAGTGGAGTCTAGCAACCCATAATGGCCGCTAAAGCGATAAGGTTTGTCATAGCAACGACAAACAACCTACGAACACTGACTGTGTACTATAATCTCTTTGTATTTTAAATATCTCATAAAGGACACACACTCATGTCACCATCCTTTTCTTGCTTTATTATTTGTTTATCTTTTAGTATGGATTTTACTTTCGACTACTTTGTCCAAATACATATAAAGGTAGCACCATCCTGATCAACCAGGCCTGAGATATACAACTTCCTAAACTTAGAAGCGAAAAATCCTTTCTTGACCATTCATCCAATGTCATACCACCAATGACGCACCCAAAACAAGATACCTCACCATGATTTCAATACCATGGTTTTTTACTTTCATCAAAGTATGCAATCAAATGATACACATTGGTAATGGTCCCAATTCAGGACACCAATACACATTTCTGTAGATAGGAATGACTAATGACACCCAAAACATGTGGTGTTCCTATTGGAGGGTTTGTCCTCATGATCTCAAAACTGGAGATCACCAAGTGAGAAATTCATGAGAATAAGTATCAATGATTATAATCCCCCAACACCTGATATTCAAATATCTACTATGTCCAGTCAATAAGATGTATCTATACCATAAAACATATATTTAATATTAATATCATAGTATCTTGAGGTTCTCATTATAGCCTGTGATCTACTATAACCTCTCGACATGAAAATTAATCTTTGGACATTACCATTATATAGTGGATAAAGAAGAGTCTACATTATAATGGTAATATGACATCATGTATAACTAACTGTATACATGATATGGTAATCTAATGTATGATATAGTTGGGTCTAGGGAATCCACTATTTCAATAGACTTTACCTTGACATTGTGTGTCTTTATTGAGTATATCTGAATATTCTTGTTATATGTGTTATAGAAATATAACTATATAGAGCCTAATATTATTATTTTGTTATATGATTTGTGGTTTTGGGGTGTTCTATCGGGTATTGTTATACTCACCCCTACACGAGATTTTTTCATACATTTCTTGTCTTGTGAATACGATCAACCTTTTGATATATTCCTAGAGGGACTAGGACAGGGTAGTGCTTAGTGATACAGATACACTAGTGTGTTCTTATATCATGTTGACTATAGTCCCCATATTTACTTTCAAGTTGGACTTGTTTTTAGACTCTTTGTGGTGGTCTTGTGTTTGGCCCTGTTTACTTTCCATTACCTTTTTTTATGTTATGGTTGTAGTATTTAGATGTATGCATGCATAATTTATCATTTTTTTACATTTCATCATTGTATAGGACTGGATATGTGTGCATGTATACAGGTACTTAGGCTAAGGACTCCCATGTTGGTGATATGACTACTTGGTGCTAGTCGCCAGCCCTTGGCCTATTAGAGGCGAGCTTAGGTAGTTGTGGTACATGCCCCATTGGGAAGGGTCATGAAAAATTGGTATCAAAGAATTTGGTTCTACCTTATGACTGGATCCAATGAGATTTGTTTGAGGAAATAGTGTTAAGTGTTTTGAGTTTTGATTTTAGGCCAGGGACCAAATTATTGGTGCAATGGTCAACGTATCCATACACCATGAATCTGATCACCCACCTTTAGACTCTGTACATGAGAACACTAGTTGTAGGTAGAAAAATGGTACATGCATCATATAGGAATGGGTTATGGTTTCCATATCCTTCTTGAGTCATCACTCCAGATATACTCACTGACTGTTGTACATATTGTTTACTTTCAGGATGCCTCTGTGACATATTCTAGCTAGGATTCAACATCAGGATCATGAGGATGATCCCCTTAGTGATGAGGCATAGATATAGGGACCCATTCTAAATGTGTTACCTTAAGGTGGTGCACCATCTATACCACCACATGTAGAGCAGTATATGGTACCCACAGTACCAACATATGATTTGTGTAGGATGATAGAAATTTATAAGTTATAACAATAGTGACCCCTCAAGTTCTGAGGTGAGTTCGATCCAAAGGTAACTGAGGACTGACTTGAGATAGTGACATGATTTTTCTATCTAGTTAGGGCACCATCAGATTAAATGGTGGTCCTAGCAGTGAGCCTTCTTCATGGCTCAGTGGAATGATAGTGGGGTTTAGTGATCTAGTATTATGATGAGGTGAATCTAGAATGGTCAGAGTTTGAGTTCCTTTTCAAAGAGGAGTTTTATCCATTTACACTAAGGGATGTACATATCTAGGAGATTTTGCAGCTTCAACATGGTAACATGATCATAGCTTAATATTCATCGAGGTTCACCAACCTTTCCAGGTACTCAATAGACATGGTTCAATATCAGTTCTTTCAGGATCATACCTTTGAGTGGAGACTATATAGAGACATTATATCTAGTGTTATACCTCTTTGCATTCCTACCTATTCTGGGGTGATAGAGATAAATTTGGTGGTTGAGATTTTCCTGGTTGAGCAGACACAGACGGTGGTTTCTATCATTGGTCAAGAAGGAATAGAGACTTTGGAAGTAAGGAATCAATGTTAGTATTTGGGACCTAGATGTGTGTGAAATATCAAGAGGAGGTCCCTATCCTTGTAATCAACATGAAAGTAAGATAGTTCACTAATGAATTTTATATGGGTGAAATCCACCTTCTTTGTAGATCAATATAATTTTGGTAGTTCCCACCCTGATAAGGAAGAGGGACTCTTATTGATCAAGTATGCCTCAAAATTCACCAATTCCACCTAATAAACCTTAGGGAATACCATATGAGTTCTTATACTCCTTTAACTTTTAAAAAATTTCTAATTTATTATCTCAGTGACTTTTTTATGTTCTGAAGTACCTGGTAGGGTTTTCTCAAACCACATTCCCTTATACCAGTAGAATCTTCAAAACTCCCTACTTATATACTCCCCACTATTATCATACCTCAAACACTTAAGCTTAAAACCAATATCTTTTTACAGCATGTCACTCCACCAAAAAAAGGATTTAAAAATCTAAAAATTATTCTTGAGAAATAACACCCACACTTCCCTTATCACATCATCGATGAATGTCATATAGAATAATGACCCTTCATGAGAACTATCAAGATTTGGTACCCATATGTTTTTATGAACCAAATCTAATTTATGGTTCTTTAGTACCTTACCTTCCATTTGGAAAAACAACATCCACTTATTTCTAAATATATGATCTTAAAATGTACCATAATCCATGCTTTTTATCTTTATAATACCTTTAGTTGTGAGGATTTCAATCTCTTTATCACTTAAGTGACCCATATGGGGATGCGATATATTTTTATAAGTTACTATCCTGACATGCATCATACCTTTAAATAATCCCATGAGGTAAAACATCCCACCTTAAATACATTTTCCACAACCATGGAACTACATGAAATATTCCACACAAATTACTTTAATGTTATATAGAAACCTACATCATCTAATAATCCAATGTAAATTAAGTTCTTCCTTAACCTTAAGATGTGTTGTGTGCCATAAAACACCAATTTGTTTTACTTGTCTAGATAAAAACATCACACTATCCAATGACCTCTAGAGATCCATAATTTTCATGATAAACCTTGAATAATATTTTATAAGTATAGTTCCCCATACTTAACCTATTGGATGTTGAGGGAAATTAATCTCTAGTGTTTATGATCCAATATTCATGTGAGCTAGTGACACTTAGCAAAAATCCACTCTTATCTTTTCATACAAGATTCATAAATCCACTTTTATAAGTGTATCTTATATAATTCACTCTCTGGTCATTACAATCATTCTTTAAGTGATCTTTCTCTCCACAATGCAAACACATGGGACCACCTTCCACCAAGCTACTACTTCTTCAGCTTCTTCTTCCTTTACCCTTATTTTGACCTTTTTATGCTATGGAAACCCTCTTCCCTTTTAACTATATTCATTTATAGAATATTCATGGACCTCCATTTGATTAAGTTACACATTCAAGATCATACCTATAACATCTGAAAACACAAGATCTGTTTTATCACTAGAATTAATTACTATAGTGGAATCATGCATCAAGGATCAGGGTGTGATGGAAGCAATAATAGTGACTACTCCAAATCTCCAAAATTTACCTTAATTAACTCTAAATACATATCTTTTTGAATTCATTAATGTGATTGACCACTAGTTGCCCGTCTAAAATCCTCATGTTGAAAAACCTTCACAAGTGGAACTCATTGTTTATTGTTTCCAGCTTATCATACATTTCAGTTAGAGTCTTCATATTCTCTGATGTAGTTTTCTCTTATCAAATATTATAAGACACATTCCATGTTAATGAAATATGAAAAAACCATAGTTCTTTATTATCCAATCTCTCTCATTCATCTTTCTTCATCGCTTCCTGCTTGGTACCCATCAATGGTAGATCGATGTCCTTATATAGTAGATAATCCTCCATCAGTATTCTCCAGAACCCAAAATTCATGTCACCAAACTTATCCACCTAAACCTTAACCTCATCCAACACTATTTTTGAAAATTAATGAAGTACCACTAAATTATAGTACATGTAAGAGGTATCAGTAAATTATTATTGAAAACTATCCTATAAATAAAAGGCTAGAATGATGCTACTGAACTAAGATCCAAATCACCATCACCATGGCCTAATTTTCTAAAACCCTCCAACCAAATCTCTGATACCACTTGTTTTGATTGTAGTTATCTTCTATAAATATAATGGAATATATCCATTGGAACTTACCTCAGTTGAAAAAAAGTATAAATAGTTAAAACTATGATACAATTCCTATAATTTATAAGACTACATACCTAAATCACTGCACCACAATGTATAAACCACTTCAAACAAATCCATACAATAATTTTATAAGAAAATGATTTAATAAAAGGAAGAAAAATCACAACACAATTTACATGGTTCAAACATGAGTGTTGCTCTATCGGGGAATGTTACTTTATTTTATTCACATAACCATAATAATATTATAATAGATAAATACATTTAAATGAACTACCTCACTAAATATAGTGGAATATTTCCATTTAAACTAGTATCTATATATTTTAATCTTCATATAGAGTGAATCTATATAACTCCTTTCTTCATGGTTATATATCTATTAGGCCAATGGCTACCACCTCCTCAAATATTCTATCAAGTGCACAATGATCACTTTCGAAACTCTTGTGAGTTTAATCTTATAGTCCATACAAGTTAATATTATATTTATTCATTTTTATACAAAACCACCAAGGGAATTATTTTTAAGGAATATTATGTTTTCCATAGTTACTTTCTCATAAGTCCATTGAGTTTCACACTCCACATTTAGTCTGGTTTGAGGGATAAATTATGATTTCATTGTTCAACTATTGTATATGCTCTATGTGACTTCATATTTTCTAAAATTCATAGTCACTGCTCTAACATTTCCATTATATTTTTGAAAATTAGTCTTCTATAACATATCCTTATATTTGACTATGTTCTATAACCTAAAAATGGTTTACACACACATGACTGAAACCTAACAATATTCTACATTGGAATAATTTTCTAGGATTCACTATTAAGTCCCTCATTAGGTTTCACAAACACCTTATATTACTTAAACTTATTTTATAGCTGAATGGTTCCCCCACCATGCTTATGGTCATCCCATCCCACCTGAGGCGCAACACCTCCTAAAAAAATCCTAGACTACAAAATTTTTCAGAATATATTTTAGATTCTAATATTATTTAATATTCTATATATCCACAAATCTGTCTTCCAATAACTTCTAAATGAAGTAATACTTTAGCTGAATGTAATTTGTTCTGTAATTAAACATCAAATTTTTGGCTAAGTGAATCTCTCTTTATGAATAAAAAAATAACTTCCCATCACCCTTCCAACTGACCCTGAATCATTTTGAAGTCATTGATGTTATTTTTCACTATTTTACCTTTTGACATCCTCATGAAAAAACAACCTCCACAATAGAAACACCTTGTTAATTATTTTTAAATTCTCATACATGTCAGTGAGATTCTTTATAAGTTCCAAAATAGTTTTCACTTCTCAGATATTATAAGCCATGTTATTGGATAATGAAATTTGAATAAACCCCATTGTTTTCTTATCCAGTCTCTCCCATTCATCTTTTTTCATTGCTTTATACTTGGTTCCCATAAATGGTAGATCAATGTATTTCAACCATAGAAAACCCTCTATCAGTATTCTACAGAACCTAAATCCACGTCATTAAACTTCTGCACCTAGAACTTACCCCATCCAATTACATTTCAATAAATTAATGAACTCCCATTATATTTTGAAACATATTAGAGGTATCAAGAATTTCTTACCAAAAAATATCCTACAAATAAAGGGGCAGAATGATTCTACCAAAATGAGCTACAAATCACCTTCACTAGGGGTTGTCTATATAAAACTCTCCAACTGAATCTTTGATGCCACTTTTTTGTGATCATGAAAATATTTAATAAATATGATGGAATATATCCACCATAAATTACTATTTTTGGTTTTAATTATGAGTGTGAGAACCATCTTTAGGTTTTGAAACATAATAAAAAAAGGAAAAGTTCTAGAAAACTATTTCCCAAAACTCAAATGAAAATTATGAAGATGCAACTGTGAAGTCCATAAGATTAGAAGTTTCATAGAATAGAAGGTGCAGTTGGATGATGCAATTAAAATTTATCCCTCAACTCATCCTAAATATGGAGTGTGGAGTGGAAAGTACTTATGAGAAAGTAACTCAATAAAATATAAGAGTCCTTTTTAAGGATTCCCCTAGTGGTTTTGTAATACAGGTAAAAAATATAAGACTAAATTATGTTGATCATAAGATTAAACTCATGAGAGTTTTGGATGTGTGCATTGTGAACTGGTTCAAGGAGTTGAGGTGGTGGGAACCTTTGAATGAAAAAATAAATATACATAAAGATAGAATCTTCTTAAATTCACTCACTATTGAGATCAGAAAATATAGCGATCATTTGCACCAATTGGATTCAACTATATTTAGTGGGGTGGTTTATTCAGATATATTATTGTATTATAATTTTCTTTTTATTACTTGAATAAGGTATAGAAGCATCCCCCTTGTAGAGTATGACTTACATTTGAACCACATAAATTGGCTTTTTCTTTTTCTTCCTTTCCTTAAATCACTGTCTTCCAAGAATGGGTTCATTTAAAGTGGTTTTTGTGTCATTTTGAGGTGATTTAGGTAAGTATTATTCTATTTTATGGACACCATTTCATGAACTCAACTTCTAATACTTTGTTTTTTCCTAAGTAAATTTTAGTGGATATCTTATGTTGGATTTATGAAAGATAATAATGATCCAAAAACTCACATCCTCTCAATTATAACATCTATCACCCTGAGGAAATATCCAAATGAGCATGAAATGAAAAAAATTTCAAAAAAAAAAATGTTGAACTCAACATGAAATCCTTTAATTTTAAAATAGGTTGATTATGAATTCTCATTGTTGATACTGAATTGATGGGTTAATTTCTTGTGTTTTCTCCCTAAATATCCAAATGGAATATGCAATCAATGTGAAATGAGGCATCAAGATCCCTAGCTATATTGAGGATAGTCACAAGAAAAATTGGGTTACTATCAACCACCAATCAATGACACCCCATACATATGATGTAGCTACCATGAATTCTATATCACTAAAACCTTGATTAATATTATCAACCACTCAAGGCAAAGTGGTAAATGATATGGTGAAAGAGTACCACCACAATGTCCTCATTCCTACTTTGGAGACAACTTGTGATAACCTAGTGTAGATAAATCCATGATGGTTATCACCTCATTGATAGGCCAAAAGGGGGCTGGTTTCCCCTATCACAACCTCAAACTACTTCAGGAGATTAACCCTAGAGGGATAAAATGATTACCTATCATATTTGGAAGAGTAAACTAATGATTTTTATGCCTGATTAGATATCCCAAAAAGGTATAGGAGGTTCCCTACTAAGAATTTCCATTATCATCACTGGATGACCCATATCTCTATGAAATATATTGTGAAATATTTGACCCCAAAAATCCAAAGAAATACACCCATAAGAAGGTACCCTTGGGAGAAACCAACTATTAAAATTAAAAAACTGGTTCACACCCTCATTTATTATAGTATACCTTAGACATATCTATATATCTTGAAAATATCCCAAGGTAAATTCCAAATCATCATCAGTAAGAAACCCCAAACTTCATTATGGAAGGAACTGATAATTTCTTTGACTAAACCCTCATAAGTGATGGAGAAAAACAACCACTATAGAATTCTAACCCACTTTGAAATATCCAACAATTCTAGAGATCCTCCACAAAGTACCCATTATAGAGACCCTCTCTTCAATATCATGAATAATAACCAAAGTGGTCCTCCCCATGGTATGTACCAAAAATCCAATAGCCACATAGGTTCTCCTTCTGGTCGAACACAAATAGTAAATCTTGGAATTCCTCCATATATTCCTTATTATGGATGTCCTCCTTGAGATAATATGAAGGATATCTATAGATTCCCTCCCCATAATGAATTCCAGTAACCATATAGGCCCTCCCCATGTTTAATCATGAACAATAAACTATGTAGGTCTTCCCTAGGGTGATTTTCTAAAAGGTCCTCTCTATAATGAAACATTTGGATGATGTGGAGGTCCTACCCTTACTGATAATCAATAAAATTAAAACCATGTAGGTTCTACCCATGGTACCTAACATAGAGGCACTCCCCATATTAACAATAAAAAAATTATAAATTCTGAATGTCATCCCTGTAGTAATAAATAAGGTAACCATAGAGGTCCTCCCCATTAAACCCACTATGGTGGTCCTCCTCATGACAAAACATCTGACCAACATAGATCTCCTTCACGTAATACAAAAAAAAACAACCATTGTAAAAGATCATTCCAATGGTATTTTCTACTAATGTTCTTATATAAATATAATTAGAGTGGATTTCCTCACACATGAGCCACAACCAAGTTGGTGAGGACTCCTTAAGTGCATCCAGGTGACACGGGATCAAATCTAGGTGGAGGCATATTTCTGGGTTACTGTAGCAGTATTTGTAGAGGGAACTGTAGAAGGTATTGTTTGGAACTGTAACATATGAGACTATTCCCCTGTTTGGGACTTCGGGCCACCGATTTGGTCCCTGAGTCCTTTAAGGCCTTTGGGTCACCCAAGCCTTCGGGTCAGTAAGGCCTTCGGGCCACCTCAAGGCCTTAGGGACACCTTAAGATCAGATGAAATCTAGAAAACCTACAAGGAACAAGCTTTAAAAGAAGGATGAGCAAGAAGATTTCACCATAGAAGAATCTAAATGGATTGCAAGAATGAGAGGGTATGTCACATGCCATCAGGACAAGCCTGTGCATGCACGGGAAAGCCTAGCTGAACAACCATGCGAAGGTGGAGAGTTGATTTCACGATGAAGATGCTGGTTAGGAGCAGTTCCAAGTAGTTAGTCTAGGTTTTATGTAATTTTTGAAGCCTATGGGAAATTAATTCCTCTAAGGCCTATGGGCCATGTAATACTTACACCTATGGGCCTTGTAAGGGTTCCACCTCACCCCTTGAAAGGTGGATTATCCAAATCAATAAAAAATGAAGGCCTTCAGGCCATTGGAGGAGTTCCACCTAGTATCAAAATAATCTTGAATATGCCTTCATATTAATATGTTCTCACAAAACTAATGTTGATTCGACCAAGCACTCCATCAACAACTGATAGCGCCTCCCCCCAAATAATGGGTGATCCATGATATCATTCATCACTAATACCTATACCAGATCATGTAATTTTAGATAAAATGAAGGATGTCCAAGATGATTCTACTTATCTAAATAAATTAGTATAAATGAGACCTTTATGGTTAATAAAACTTTAGAAACCATTCATAAAATATAAATAAAATCCGACATTATGTGGATAGAGTTGGTTGAAGACAAAATACTGGTCATGTTTTGACCCATAGCCACTTCTTAATATGAATTCTTGAGATTATAAAAGAGGAATTCATGTAACACTTTTACAGTAATATGTGGATGATATTTAACCATATCAAATCTAAAAATATACCTTATAAAAGGCACATTGAGCATCTTAAGGTGTTGGATGAAAAATGTCTCTAGGCCAATTTGGTTTCCCTCTCAAAATACTAGAACCAAAATTTAGTCAAGAAGCATGAGTGACTCTAATTTTTTTCTTAAAAAATCTTAAATAAGATTTTATAAATAATCCAAGAATCTCCTTCCCATGTACACAACATATATTAGGGTGAATTCCAGTCATTTTACTTTACCTTACTCACTAGTCAAAAGTGTTATTTCTGTAAGGTAATTTTCAATTTCATTACCTAAAATCATACTCCAGATCCAATATTTTGATATTATAGTTGGTTAATTTAGATAAAACCCATTGTACCTAGAGCACATAAATGAAATAATCTATGTGAATGATATATTTGAGGACTTTTTCATCAATATTTTTGGAAAGTAAAACAATTAGAAAACTTTAGGCCCACAAAATTTATAAAAACATAGGCATCCCAATAACAAAAACTAATTTTCATGATTTTCTTAGAATACACTGTATCTAATTCATTCTTGTGTATGAGATTAAAAGGAAAAAGCAGATTCATCGACAACTAAAACATAAGTTAAACCCTAACTTGCAGTGTTAGGGGAATTTTTACCCTCACCACCAGCTTTGGTATCAAAAAATATACAGAGGGATGATAATATTGATGATGTATATCCTACAAGGATATTAGTCTTCTCAAGTCTGGGGAAAATTCCACAAGAAATTATAGAGTCTTCTCCATTGACCATCCTTGAGTTAACCAATCCATCATGATCACATTCAGTGGAGGTTAAGGTAGATTCTCTTAGAATGAAACTACATGAATAGTTTCTAACTTTATCTCAATGAGATCACCTAAAAAAGAAATAAAAACCTAATATAAGTTTAAAAACCAAGCAATCCTTTGAAATATAAATAATTTAAGGGGGTCATGGCTTTTTCCTTGAAGGTTATTCCAAGTTTGATGATGTCCCTTGATTTTTTGATTTATATGAGGACTTGGTTTAGGCTTTATGTAGGTAAATGTCAATAATAATAATCCTATTGGTTCTATATAGAATGATACCAAGAATGGAGAGGAAAAGGAAGAATCATATACAGAGAACATAATTTTCACAAAGGTATATGAAGAAAGGATACACACCTAATACCATAGATTAACCCATGATTTGGGAACTCCCCTAAAAATTCCATTATCACCCACTCAATGAGCTGGTGATAAGGAATAATAAAAGGATACGACCAAATCCAGAAACTACCCACCACCTAAATTTATTTATGTCCTCTATAACAAATAAAGGTATTCCCAATACAAGGTCAAAATAAAGAAACTAGTGTAAATTAATGCTGAGCTACCTTAATGAAATGTACCCCCTGAGTGTGATTTTGAATATGAAGTAGCCATGTATCCTCCTATCGATATTCCTCATAGAGATGAGATTAGACAACCTCCAAAAGTAGCATCAAGACATTAAATTAACTTGATATCACATAATCTTACCAACTTAATTACAGTGCTAGTTGATTATTAAGAATTTCCTCCATTGGGATATAATTAGACACCAACACATATAAATCATCCGATTCTATACTATAAAATTTATTAGGAACCAATTCATACATGAAAAAATTATAAAACTTGGGTAAATACTTGAACTCAAACTTTAACTTGGAAAGTAGTGTCATAAGCATAATGACCTGATTATCTTACTCCTCAAATAAAATCTTTTAAAGGTCTGTGTGCGCTGGTGCAACCTGTGAAGAAACCATATTTCAGGTGGGTAGATTTTAATCCTCCTCTATATAATTTTGGGAAATCTTATTTCTCAATGTTTAATGGTATAGGAGATGCAAAAAATAACTTATATATTTTGTTTCCTAGTGTGTCTCAATGCTAGGAACACCAAACAAATAAGAATTAGTCAAAATAAAATGTTATGTTAAGACTCTTGAAGGTCCTTTTTTTTATCTAGTATAAAAATCTAGTAGCAAGATCTATTTCTAGTTGCAAATATCTCTGATAAAAATTCCTCTACCAATTTAGTTCAATAATAAGGAACATAAATATTCATGACCACTCTAATTTTAAATTACATGAAAATGAGAGAGTTATGGATTTTATTGTTGTACCTCTCGTATCCCCTCGTGGTTTAATTTTCATGATCACAATCACTTTCATGTTTGTCTAACCTTGTTTTTAAGTGTTGTGGATGATAGGCAAAAGATTGCCAAAGGATTGGCCCAAGAAAGTTGGAAAAATGGACTGAAATTCAGTCCACCGGCCAACCGGTGTGATAGCACCGGCCAGCCGGTGGAACTGGCAGAGGCATTGCCCACTGCCAGGTTCCACCGGTCGACCGGTGGCTCTGTCACCGGTCGACCTGTGGCACCCAGCCCAAATAGTGTTTGCTACTGTCTTGCCACCGGCCAGCCGGTGGCTCCTCCACCGGTCGACCGGTGGAGCCTGGACCAAGACTCTTCTTCTCTGCCAAGGCACCGGCCAGCCGGTGGCCCTGCACCGGCCAGCCGGTGGCCCAGTCAAACTAGCCGTTGGAGCTTTGACCAGGCTGCTCCACTTGCCTCCCAACGGTTCCGAAAGCCTTTCCAACGGCTCCGAAGGCCTCCAACGGCCATATGAGGGTTCCCCCTCTATAAATAAAGGACCTTGAAGCCCCGGAACAATTGCCGGACCATAATTAAGCATTGTGAAGCCAACGAACACAATTCTCCTCATTTGGCAAACCTCCGGCGGATTGCTCCAAGGGAACCACAACTGCTCCAATCCAATTCCACATCCAAGGAGCACCACCATAGAAGCTTGGGAGTGCACGTCTTCAACTCCATCTATCCAATTGGCTCCCAAGGCTTCTCAACAATACGGTTTTTATTGTTTTATTTATTTTGAGCTTTAATTTTGGGTTTGTGCCTACAAACCCCAAACCTTTCTCATCCCCCTTTCTTTTGGGTTTTCACACCACCATTAAGGTGTGAAGAGGTTAGTCAAGCCTTTCCTTTTAAAAGGCTTGAGTTTTCGGTGAGCTAGCCTTCACCCGTTAAAAAGGCTAGTGGGTTCTTGCTAAACCATCAAAAGCAAGTGGGTTCTTGCTAAACCACAAAAAGCAAGCTGTAATAGGTCCTAGTGCTACCTCAAAGCCTAGTGGGTTTCTTGCTAAAACCATTGAAAAGCAAGCGGTAGGAATCTCTCAACGGTTGAGTTGGGAGCGGAGACGTAGGCCGGGTTTTTGGCCGAACTCCGTTATCAATTTCTTGTGTGATTGCCTCTTTATTTCCGCTGCATTCTTTACTTTGATTTTTAATTTGTTAATCAATTTTTTAAAAGGAAATTCACCCCCCTCTTGCCATCCTTCCCTCGCTTTTCTTCCGACCCTACAATTGGTATCAGAGGACGTATTTGAATAATTCCCTTACCCGGTTTCAAATTAAAGATCCTTTTTGATGGCTTCTACCGCTTCTTCCTCTCAATCCCCCAAAGGACATTCTTTGGATCGTGCTCCATTCTTTGATGGAGCCGATTATACTTTTTGGAAAACCCGCATGTCAACTTTTCTTAAAAGCATTAGCTATCCAATTTATAGAATTGTTATGCATGGTTTTACTCTCTCTAGTCTAGATGAATCTCAATGGACCCCCGCTGACATTGAAAATTTCGAGCTTGATGGCAAAGCCATGAATGCTCTACATTGTGGGTTAGATCGTAATGTTTTTGATTGTATTTCTTCTTGCACATCTTATCATGATATTTGGAAGCTTTTAGAACTAACCTATGAAGGTACTAGCGAGGCTCCAAAGCAAGAACCCGCTCAAAAGCAAGAACCCGATGCAAAATCCGTACCCGCTTGCCCACTCCACAAGAAAAGGGCCAAGAAAAAGGAGAAGAAGAAGGCTTCAAAGGAAACATGGAGTGATAGCTCCACCTCTTCATTCTCCTCCTTCTCCTCGAGCGACCAAGGTAAAAAATGCCTAATAGCAAAACATGAGGTATCTTCCTCCTCTTCCTCCTCTTCCTCCTCTTGCTCTTCAAATTCCAATTCTTTAAATCATTTGTCATATGAAGAACTCTCACATGCTAGAGACCAACTAGAAAATGGTTTTCATGAGCTTTCTTCAAAATTCATTGCTTTGAAAAAGAATTTCAAAAAACTCTCTTCCGAAAAAGAACAAATTCTTAAAGAGAAGGAAGAGTTGACCCTTAAAATCCAAAATTTTCCAAATGTTGATTCCATGGAATCAACCATCAAAGACCTAAGGGAGACCCTAGCTAAGTTCACCCAAGGGGAACAAAATTTGAATAATCTCCTAGGTTCCCAACGTATATCTAGAACCACCCAAGGGCTAGGATACACCAACCGAGCTTCCTCCTCCCATGCACCCACTGTTTTTGTAAGGGGGAGCTCCAGTTTTAAATTTTGCAATTATTGTAAGAAACCCGGGCACCTTATTTATGAATGTAATTGTAAAAACGCCCGGTATGGCCAACCCAAGTCTATTTTCTTTTCGGACGAATTCTATAGGAGAAGACCCGCTACAAGGCAAGTGTGGATTGAAAAATCCCTCTTAGCGAGTCTCTCCAGGCCTAAAATTGTCTCTTTTCAAAAACCTTCTCCCCGGTGATTTGTTGTTTTTATTTAGGGGGAGTTAGGATCGTTTAAACCCGTTTAATTTCAATTTCAAAATTTTCAATTCTCATATCGTGATTTTCAATTTTCCCTCAATCAAGTTTTATGCCCCACTCTATTTTGATAATCACAAAGGGGGAGAAATTTCTTGATTGATTGGGGGAGAAACCTTTTTGATCATGCATTGCTTATTTTCAATTTATTCATTAAAAGCATGCCTTTAATTTTTGTTTTTACATTAATTGTTTTGGTGATTGTGATCATCAAAATAGGGGGAGATTGTTGTACCTCTCGTATCCCCTCGTGGTTTAATTTTCATGATCACAATCACTTTCATGTTTGTCTAACCTTGTTTTTAAGTGTTGTGGATGATAGGCAAAAGATTGCCAAAGGATTGGCCCAAGAAAGTTGGCAAAATGGACTGAAATTCAGTCCACCGGCCAACCGATGTGATAGCACCGGCCAGCCGGTGGAACTGGCAGAGGCATTGCCCACTGCCAGGTTCCACCGGTCGACCGGTGGCTCTGTCACCGGTCGACCTGTGGCACCCAGCCCAAATAGTGTTTGCTACTGTCTTGCCACCGGCCAGCCGGTGGCTCCTCCACCGGTCGACCGGTGGAGCCTGGACCAAGACTCTTCTTCTCTGCCAAGGCACCGGCCAGCCGGTGGCCCTGCACCGGCCAGCCGGTGGCCCAGTCAAACTAGCCGTTGGAGCTTTGACCAGGCTGCTCCACTTGCCTCCCAACGGCTCCGAAAGCCTTTCCAACGGCTCCGAAGGCCTCCAACGGCCATATGAGGGTTCCCCCTCTATAAATAAAGGACCTTGAAGCCCCGGAACAATTTCCGGACCATAATTAAGCATTGTGAAGCCAACGGACACAATTCTCCTCATTTGGCAAACCTCCGGCGGATTGCTCCAAGGGAACCACAACTGCTCCAATCCAATTCCACATCCAAGGAGCACCACCATAGAAGCTTGGGAGTGCACGTCTTCAACTCCATCTATCCAATTGGCTCCCAAGGCTTCTCAACAATACGGTTTTTATTGTTTTATTTATTTTGAGCTTTAATTTTGGGTTTGTGCCTACAAACCCCAAACCTTTCTCATCCCCCTTTCTTTTGGGTTTTCACACCACCATTAAGGTGTGAAGAGGTTAGTCAAGCCTTTCCTTTTAAAAGGCTTGAGTTTTCGGTGAGCTAGCCTTCACCCGTTAAAAAGGCTAGTGGGTTCTTGCTAAACCATCAAAAGCAAGTGGGTTCTTGCTAAACCACAAAAAGCAAGCTGTAATAGGTCCTAGTGCTACCTCAAAGCCTAGTGGGTTTCTTGCTAAAACCATTGAAAAGCAAGCGGTAGGAATCTCTCAACGGTTGAGTTGGGAGCGGAGACGTAGGCCGGGTTTTTGGCCGAACTCCGTTATCAATTTCTTGTGTGATTGCCTCTTTATTTCCGCTGCATTCTTTACTTTGATTTTTAATTTGTTAATCAATTTTTTAAAAGGCAATTCACCCCCCCTCTTGCCATCCTTCCCTCGCTTTTCTTCCGCCCAACATTTATTTCCCGATGGAAGGGATTCACCTATTATCTAGATATACAAATTCCATTGGAATAATAATTTGAAATTTATGTGGGGAATATTTGAGAAGATCTAGAAAAAATGTTTATTCCATAAAATATCCTAGTGGATTTTGAGAGTTTTTGTGACATCATAGCATTTGGGAGATACCATTCATCACACTAAAACAAAATCCCAACAAACACTATCATCACAAAAAATAAAGTATAGGTTGGTGATGCGACATTATTTTATAATATTTTTCTACATCTCTTTCTACGAATTAAATTTTTTTTAGTAAAAATAAATTTTTAATGGAGGAATCTTTAATATTCAGTAATTTGAGTTAAAACTATCATTCTTTAAATATTTTAATAAAATTTATCTTTTTTATACTTTAAATGATTAAAATTATTTGATTTATAATTTTTTATTCTTAAGAACAATTTTTCTCATTGTGTTTGTTGAATTTACATTTGAATTTTATATTTAAAATTATTTTGATGATTTTTATCTCTAAAAATTAATTATTCCTTAATTTAATATTTTAAATTAAAAAATTTTATATGGAATTATTTTTATTTGGAAATATAATGATTTTTTGTGTGTTTGAATTTTAATTTTAATTTATCATTTTTAATTAATTCTATCTTCTGTGTTTTTTTAGGACCCATGGTAAAATTTGATAAAGTGTTGAAGTAAATATGCCTAGATTGGAGTGACTACAAGTCAAATCTCAACTTTTCATTTGAAAAATTATAAATCTTCTGAAGCAGCTGCATGGTAAAATATCAAAGGAAATATTCCACATAGGAACCCCCAAGTGACTACATGCCATTTTTATCAAATTCAAATTCAAATTAGAATCAACTGTGATAAAGGATATGGAATTCCATTGAACCAAAATGACCTATGGTGTGATTGAAGAGACACCATTGATGAATCCTAATGAAGAAAAATTTTCAAATCTAGTACCCAGATGAGCTAAGGTTAAAAAAACAAGAATTCCCCTCACTGAACTTGAAGAAGGAAAATGATGAAGTTGATGCCAATATAGAGAATTTGTCTAAACTAGATAACCTAAAAAATGTTTCAACCTAATTCTTGAGGAATAGAGAACCAAGCTCCGTTGAGTGGAAAAAACCAATATTAAAACTTCATTGTCTTTGAATGATAATGTTAAGCTTCAATAAAAATGAAATTGACTAAAACCTAGGATCAAACATAGAATATCATTGAATCTAATGAAATTTCATTGGAAATTTATAGATTTGGTGTGATAGTGCCAACCCAAGTTTAGCCGATTTGAATGTCGTCGTGACTGGGAAAGAGATGAGTTCATCGAGGTTGATTTAGAGATAAGGAATATGAATAGGTTATGTGGTACGTGCATCATAGCATGTCAAATTTATTAACCTACTAACTACTGTAGAATTAGGGAGAAGGGTAGAACCATAGAGAAAATATGCATAGAGACTATGAATATCCTATGGAAAGATCGCTCAGGCAGATGAGATTTTAATATGATTAACAACTAAAAATTCTTAAAACTAAAAAAATATTTAAAATAGTTATTTCAATTAACTAAATATATCTATGTGAACTAAATTAATATATGGAGGAAAAATAGGTGGATATGGAAGTGTCAGAGCTAAGATGACTATTCGGGTGCATGCAATGCTAATTATTTAATTATCACATCTAAATATCCATTTATTAAATTATCACTGATTCAAAATTAAATCCAAATGCTATCAATTATTATTATATGATGTTAGAAAATATTCTAATTTTCACACAGATCATCCATGATTTCGTTCTCTAATTTGATGGATAATATTTGTGTCATTTAAGCATTGAATCACTTTGTGAAATGCAACGAACCATTTCTCACAAAGTAAAAATATATATCGATACTGGGATCATTCACATGAGATTAATTATTAGGTAACATTAAAGTAAGTTTTAAGGGGAATGAAAAAAATACCATTTGTTCAATTAATACATTAATTTATTCAGATTTCACTCATGGGTGATTCACGATACTCTCACATGTGCGACCAAGTTTAGAACAAATAAATTCTCTAATGATCTATTTCCCATGATTACTTATTAGGTATCACATGAATGGGAACCAAAGAAAGTTCATGGAATCCATATAAATTAAAGAAAACACATATATAATTTAGTAAATAAAAATCCAAACAATAAAAAATTATTGGTAATTAAATATGGAAATAAATTAAATATATGAAATTATCATCATGTTCATCATAACTCTAACACTAAGGAGTTATCTAGACATAATGCAACTACGACATGAAAAAAATGAAAAGAATTCACCATGCTCATGTCCATGCAATTGTGAAATCAAGATACCACTGACTATCACTGTGAATTTGAATTTCAATATAAAGTTGTTTGTTTTTTTACTTTTATTATTTTACTTATTTTATTAATGCCTTCTTGGTTCATTTTACACCATGGTAATCTTGGTTACCATCATTCCCGGCCATTGATAGTGAACTTCCCATTAGACCATGACTATCTATTATTTTTGGTGTTTTTACACCTATCTAGCTTGTATATTTAGCATTGGATTCATGGAAGAGCCCCTTTGGATTTACAGTTACAAAACCCTACTTATGGAAGGGAGTTTCTTCACCCATGTGGCACCTTATTTTGATGAAGGGTGAAAAGATTCGAAATAATTATCTCTCCTTGATTCAAGTGTATGATGATTCTTGGAGTTGATATCCCTACTTCATTGATTGGAATATTGAGGGAGAGACTCTAGAAACATCTGTTGGGTCAGCGGAGGTTCGTGGCGAGATAAAACACACAAACATAGAATAAAAATGGATCAACTTAGAGATTTACATGGTTAGGAAAAGATGCCTACGTCCACGGGATAAGAGGGGGCAGTTCTTGATTATTTCACTCTCTGGATGAAACGTCAGAGGATTAAAACTAAGTTAAGAACTCATGGGATTTTTATCCCATTAAATAGAGGAAGAAAATCAATTCTCCTTCGGTTGGTGATTGCTTCAAAGACGGTTGCTTCAATGGTCCATTGTTTGGCTACCAAACTAGAAGAAAACAACCCACTGGATTTGTTGCCATCTAGGAAAAAACCAACCTGCCGATAGAAGACTTCTCCACAAATGAGAGTGGCCCCCACAAATCTTCCCCTCACGAACAATTTGGGGTAGAAGCTAGACCTGTAGTCTCCTTGCAGGCGTCCAAATTCTCTTTCGGTAGAACCTTCGTCATCATGTCTGACCCACTATCATTGGTGTGGATTTTTTCAACTTTCAACAATCTTTATTCCAATACATTTCAAATCTAGTGATACCTCACATCTATGTGTTTGGACCTAGAATGAAATGTCACGTTCTTACTGAGATGAATAGCGATCTGACTATCACAATAGAGAATATAATTCTCCCGACTCTGTCCCAACTCTTGTAAAAACTTCTTCATCCACAACATCTCCTTACAGCCTTCAATGACTGCAATATACTCTGCTTCTGTGGTGGATAAGGCAAAAAACTTCTGAATTCATGATTTCCATGAGACTACTCTCCCTTTAAATGATATCAGGTATCCGGATATGGATTTCCTCATGTATATATCTCCAGCCATATCTGCATCTGTGTATCCTTCCAAAACAGGTTTATCACTTCCAAAACATAAAAAATGGCTAGATGTACCTCAGAGATACCTTAGTATCCATCTGACCACTGTCCAGTGATCCTTTCCTGGATCTGATAAGAACCTACTCAAAACACCAAAAACATGAGCAATATCTGGTCTGGTTCACACCATAGCATACATATGACTACCAACTGTTGACTGATAAGGAACCATTTCCATATCTACTTTCTCCTCTTCGGTTGATGGACTCTGACTTGTTGTGTGCCTGAAATTACTCACAAGTGGAGTGATAAATAGTTTCTCCTTGCCCATGTTTAATCTTTCAAGAACTTTCTCAATGTACCGCTCCTAAGATAGCCAAATCTTGTGATTCCTACTGTCGCGAGTAATCGTCACACCAAGAATCCGAGTAGCATCTCCCAAGTCCTTCATTTAAAAAGAATTGTTCAACTCCTTCTTCAACCTGTCAATCTTGGTGATATCTCTGGCAATAATCAACATATCATCAACGTAAATCAATAAGATAATAAAATCACTCTCAACAAATTGTTTGATAAAAACACAGTGATCAGTGGTTGTCCTCCTGTACACATTTTTCTCCATGAATGATTCGAATTTTCTGTACCACTATCTCGGTGCCTGTTTCAGACCATATAAGCTTTTCTTAAGCTTGAATACTAGGTTTTATTTCCCTTTCACCTGAAATACCTCTGGATGCTCCATGTATATATCCTCCTCAAGATCACCATGTAAGAATGCTATCTTCATATCTAGTTGTTGAACCTCCAGGTTCAATCTAGCTGCAAATCCAAGAACAACTCTGTTAGAAGACATTTTAACCACAGGATAAAAAATTTCATCAAAGTCAATACCTTTCTTTTGAAAAAATCCCTTCACAACCATTATGGATCTGTAGCGTGGTTGTGAGCTGCAATCTTCTCCTTTAATTATGTACACCCACTTGTTCTTGAGTGCCTTCTTTCCGTGTGGTAATTCTGCCAAATCAAATGTATAGTTCTTGTGCAAGGATCTCATCTCCTCTTGCATCACTTTATTCCATTCCAACTTATGCTAACTCTTGATCACATCATTATAAATATCTGGATCTCCCCTATTAGTGAGAATCACATACTCATTTGGTGAGTATCTACGACTCAGTTTTCGTTCTCTGGTGGATCTCCTCAACTGTGCTTTATGGGGAACCTATTTTACAATATCATATGATGAAGACATATCAGCAGATGGAGACATATTACCTGGTAATGATGTATCATTAGTGTCACGTATCTCTCTCACGCTATATGGTACTGATGGTGGTGGGACTGGTTCCAGAATGACTGGAATTTCCTCAGACTGCAACTTCTCTACAGTTTCTAGCTTCTCAAAATCTTCAATCGTCTGATCCTCAAGAAACACCACATATCTTCTTCTGACGATCCTACTACTGATAGGATCCTAGATTTGGTATCCAAACTCTTCATGACCGTATCCCAAAAAGATACATTGCTTTCCTTTTCCATCCATCATTGCCCGCTCATCTTACGGGATGTGAACAAATTCCCTGTAGCCAAATACTCTCAAGTGTTTATATGAAACATCTTTACTTGTACCAACACTTTCTGGAACATCTTTGTTTAGTGTAACTGATGGATAAAGGTTAATAAGATCAACTATGGTCATCATTTCCTCCCCCCAAAAGGTGTTTGGTATCTTTTCATTTGAGAGCATACATCTTACTCTCTCGCAAATTGTTCTATTCATTCTCTCAGCAAGACTGATATGCTGAGGCGTCTTCGGTACTGATTTTTCCAACCTGATGTTGAAACTCCTACAGTAGTCTTCAAATGGACCATGATACTCTCCACTATTATCTTCCCATACACACTTTAACCTCCTTCCTGTTTCTCTTTCCACCTTCACATGAAACTGCTTGAAAACATCCTGCACTTGATATTTAGTTTTCAAAGCAAAGGCCCAGAATTTTATGGAATGATCATCTACGAAGGTAAGAAAATAAATAGCACCACCCATTGTCTTAGATCTCATCATGAAAAAATTAGTTTGAATCAAATCTAAAACATTTTCTTTTCTAGACGGTATATAACCACGAAACGATACTCTGTGTTGTTTTCCCATGATGAAATCAACACAAGTATCTAGATGTGTAACTTTTATTCCTAGAAAGAGATATTTCTTGGAGATCATTCTGATTCCTCTCTCGCTCATGTGACCCAACCACCTATTCCAAACTTCTACAGGAACATATTTTCTAGATGAATTTACTTCTCCTCCACATGGTCTTGCATCTGTGAGATAAAGAGAGGTATCTTTCTTTCCTTTAGAAATTACTAGGTTACCTTTGGTAAGCTTCCATTTCCCATCACCGAAAGAACTGAAATATCCCTCATCATCGAGCATTCCAATGGATATCAGATTGAGGCGAATATCAGGAACATGCCTCACATCCTTCAACAATAACCTGTATCCAACATTAGTTTCCATAAAAATATTACCAATACCATTAATTTTGGATGCACTATCATTTCCCATCTTCATATGTCCGAAAATCCCTGAATGGTAAGATGAGAAGAAATATCTTCTCACAGTGACATGTTAGGAGGCACCGAAATCGATCACCCATGTCGAGTCTTGGCTTGAAATATTGACCTGATTATCTTCTTGAACAATAACGATTTCCTCATTGACAACTGCAGCATCGTTATTTTGGGTCTTCCCTTCCTAATTCCTCTGATCCGCCTTTAGCCTTTTACACTCCTGGATGAAGTGTCTAGGCTTTCCACAGTGGTGGCAATTCATGTCATATCTTGATCGATATTTCGATTTCTTCCTCCTTTGAAGAATTTGGTCATGAGGTTCTCTTCCTCTACTTCTTCCCTGCCATTTCTGCTTCCCTTGTCTTTCAGTGACAAGAGCCTCTGAGTCAGGTGTATGTCCTTCATCTTTTCTTCTGGACTCTTCATTTAGCATTCTGTATTTAACCATCTCCACGGTGAGATTTCCATATGGAGTAGAATTTATGACTGACACAACTAATGTGTCCCACATCTTTGGTAAAGAACTAAACATCAACAGTGCCTGCAACTCATCATCAATCATCATTTTCATAGAATTCAGCTGATCAATAGTACCTTGAAACTCACTCATGTGCTCTGATACGTTGGTCCCGTTTTTTTATTTCAAGTTGAAAAGATGACGTATTAGGTTTTCTTTGTTTTGCGTAGTTGTCCTCACATACATCTTTTCCAATTTTTTCCAAAGAACAGAGGCGTCGTGTTCATTGGAAAATTTTTGAAATATGGTCTTGTCGATCCACTGTCTGATTTGGGCAGTGCACTTCCTATTTAGTACGACCCACTCTTCATCCATTGATGGGGTACTGGCTGACATCTTCTCATCAGTTTTACCACTATTTGATGTTTCATCCACTTTCATTGCAATGGGCTTAGTGGTTTCCACTATAGGCTTCCACAAATATTTAATATAAAAAGGTCCTCCATTTTCGGTTTACAGATGGAATAATTAAACGCAGTGAGTTTAATCATATTACCAATATTTTATTCCATTTATTTAGTAAGAATTTTAAAAATCTAACCATACAGATGTGTCTAGAATGGTTGAAATACCTAGAATCGACTCCTGGATCGCTGAAAATAAGCTTCGATTGGCCGAGTTTTGTCCAAAATAGTTTCAATGGTCTGGATTGACCACTGATGTGGTGCTAAAGTGGCGTGCCAGAGCAGTGGCCAGAAAGTCGCTGGAAAACTCACCGGAATTTCATCGGTGGCATGAATAGTGTCTTCTTCTCCGGTACGGGGGTAATGTAGCACCCCGCGGTTTGACCAAAATTTGACCGGAATTATCTTCTTCATTTCAGCTCCGTTTTTGACACTTCTTGCACCATTGGAATCGTCTCTCCGTGATCTTCATAGATCTAGGATCGAATATTTTTTCCGAGCAACTTCAATTTTCCAGTCGCCGGAAAATTTCACTACCGCGTCATCGTTTCACTTCTGAACCCTCTGATACCACTTTGTTGGGTCAACAGAGGTTCGTGGAGAGATAAAACACACAAATGCAGAATAAAAATGGATCAACTCAGAGATTTACATGGTTTGGAAAAGATGCCTACGTCCATGGGAGAAGAGGGGGCCATTCTTGATTATTTCACTTTCTGGATGAAACGTCAGAGGATTACAACTAAGTTACAAAATCATGGGATTTTGATCCCGTTAAATAGAGGAAGAAAATCAATTCTCCTTCGGTTGGTGATTGCTTCAATGATGGCTGCTTCAATGATCCATGGGTTGGCTTCCAAACTGGAAGAAAATAGCCCACTGGAGTTTTTTCCATCTAGGAAAAAACCAACCTGCTAATAGAAGACTTCTCCAAAAATGGGAGTGTCCCCCACAACATCTTCCCTGTTCACAAAATATGGAGTGGTGATCCCATAGAGAATATGACACTCTATCTACATGCGAGATTCTTCATGATGGGAAGTGCCTTCTTTAACATCACAGATTGGGAGAACACGATCAGGGCGAGGCTCCACTAGTTGGTGTTCACCTTTGAGAGTGATGGTGGACCACTCCATCGGCTGGTTGATTTCTACAAGAAGTTTGGGAAATCTCCTATGCATCATTTCATCGCTCCTCCTACTCCCTGATCTGATTTTCAAGGGAAACCTTAGGGTTACAAGATATAAAAATCATCTTTTGTAGGTGATGATAGATCATAATTTTCTCTTTCATGGGATGAAGAATCATCTTCTTTGGGTTTTTTCCTGATATTGTGTACAAGATAAATATGTCGTTACTGCTCGTGCTGCCTTCCCAGTGAGTTGAGATCCAAACGACATGAGGCTATTTGTGTGAGGGTCTTCCAGATCTAGTGGATATCTAGAGTAACAAAGGAGCACCAGATTTGTGGGTACATGTTTCAATATCTAGAATCTTTTCTATGTGTTCTAAGATCTAGAGGAATCTATGGGATTTCCAGGGAAGCTATGTGAGTATGTGAGCTTCAAAACTAGCACACAAAGGACCACTAAAAAATGGTAATATATCCTTACTTGTAAGTGTTATTACTCTTCCTACTTCGTAATTTATTTTCAAAGTGGTCATATGGTCCTATTGTTCGTAATCTTCCTTTGTTTGGTTCATCTTCTGTATTTGTTTTATTTTGACCATAATAAAATGCGTGAGCTGAGTGGTGTTCTCACCATACATGTAGGACCAAAATTAGTCCAAATCTCATTAAATCCCTATGTCATTTACTTCTTTCTTTCCTCTTTCAATTTGACCTATAAATTTTTGAATGTTGTTGCTTCTATTTTTAATTAAAATATACCATTCTATTATATCTCTGGGTTTGAATTTAATGTGTTGAATATAGAATCTTCTTAAACTTTCTTTTAGCTTGGTTTATCATTGTTGTTGCTGCCTTATAAATTTGTAATTTTATTTCTCATTGTTTCCAGTGTTATTAAATCAGTGTTGTATAGATTTTGTATTTCTATTGTTAATGTGAATAAATTTCAAGTTTTAATTGTTGTTGTATTAGCCACTAACACATGAACCTCAGCCGAGTTGGTGAGGTATCCTTAAGTGAATCCACAAGACCTAGGTTCAAAACTAGGTAGAGGCATATTTCCGGGTACTGTAGCAGATACTGTAGTAGGACTATACATTGTGCGGGTACTGTAGCAGAACCGTACACTATACGGGTACTGTAGAAGGCACTGTAGCAGGTAATGTTTGGTACTGTAGCAGCTAGAACTATTCACCTTGGGCCACCAGTTTGGTCTTGGAGTCCTTAAGTCTTTTAGTCCACCCATGCCTTTAGGTCAGTAGGGCTTTCAGGAAACCTTTAAGGCCTTTGGGCCACATGTAGTTTCCCCAGACACACTACAAAAAAGGAGCAGCCCCAGAAGAGGATTCAGAGCAGGTGAACTCACTAGAGCAGATCCAAATGGATTTTTCAGAATGAGAGGTTATGGATATGCTATCGGGACTAGCCTGTGCTTGCACGGGAAGCCTAGCCAGATGTCCATGCGAAGGTGGGGAGCTACTATCATGATGCAGATGCTGGGGAGGGGCAGTTCCTTGTAAATAGTCTGGTTGAATTCCCTAAGACCTTCGGGTCATGTAATCTCCTAAGCCTATGGGCCATGTAATCTCTAAGCCTATAGGCCTTTTAAGGGTTCCCCCTCATCCCTTGAAAGGGGGTTATCAAAAAATCCATAAAAATGAAGGCCTTCAGGCCATTCGGGCTATTGTATTAGCCACTATTCAATGCATGTACAATTTTGTTCACTGATTGTATTCATTTTATTTATTTCTCATGTTGGAATGTAGTGAGAACCTTCTATTACATGTTTTTAGTTTGTATACTATTAAACTCTACAATTTTTTTTTTATGTATTTTGAATTTTAACAAACCAAAACACCCAATAGATCTTGGGCTATTACACAGGGATTACCTCTCGCATAGGGGCACTCCCAAAAACAAAGTGGTATCAAAGCCTAATTGGGTTTAAGTTTTTCTTCATTAAAATTTTTAAATAGTTTATTCGCTACTTTCGAATGTTTTTTCTAGTGGATTTTACCTATTGCAGAATTCTTTGATTATTTTTTTTCAGCTAGTTCATTAGCTCTATTGGGATGTAATTTTATTATACTGTAGGTAGTTTGTTTTCTCATCATTTACCTTCCTTTTTTACTTTTCCTTTACGAGACTCAAATATTCCACTTAGTAGTTGCTTCCTATGTGTTTCTATGGTTTCAAGGAAGGAATGGGTTCTGTGTTAGGTTGGCCTATGGTTGAGATCTAGTTAGCAGTAAGGTTTTCCAGGATCTTGTCTCTAGTGTCTTCCTTTTGCGTAGGATATGGGCTCATGTAAGCTCTGCCGAGTTTCCTATACATCCTTTAGAACTGTTTTCTCTAGGAATGGTCCTATAGTGAGTTCAATGTTTAAGCTTAGGTAGTTTTTTGTTGTAGTGTTTCTCATCTGATCACCAAGATTCTTTTTTTACTATTAGACATTGTTTAGTGGATTTGTTTGGTTTTCTTGGAACCGTGTGTCATTATTAAGTCTATACTAGGATGTGTGGCCCTTTAGTGGATTGTTTTCTCCTAGTTTCTAGCTAAATACCATCCTTTTTTCTCATGTATTAGAGCTGTCCTAGGATGTTGGGATTACTTGCATGTGTCCTTGCAGTTTCCCTCTATTTGAGGATATCTCATTTTGGATTTTGTTTAGGCGGTCATCTGATTGGGTGGAGATTATGAATCCATATGTTAAGGATGTTATGGTTCCTTTCATTTAGAGTCTTCCTATTAGATTTTTCAATCGGCATGTCTCAATTTTAAATACGATGGTGATTGGTGATTCGATCCTCTTACGTTTTATGGGTTTAGGTGGTGATATTTTATCTTTTTTTTTCTTCCCCTCTCTGTGTTTCCCCCTTTACTAATTGTGTTATCTGACCTATTTTATTTATGAGTTTCATTATTTTTGAATTATTGAGATGTTCTATTTCTTTCCATTTTTTTGTGTGAGGATAGACACTACCCTGTTTATTTGTGTTCTGTAGGCACAAATGAGCTGTTTCGAGGACCTCTTGTAGAATATGATTTGATGGTCCTATCTTCCTCCTTGGAATCATCTCATAAGGTGAATCATGTAAGTGTTTTTATGTGCTCTATTTATCTTTATAGTAATTTATTCTAATAATTTTAGCATTTGTTTAGATATCATTCAATTTGGGCACCGTGTGTCACTTTGATACATGTTGGGAGATAGTTTGGTGTCATTACCTATTGTAGTTTTATATTTAGGATGTGATTCCTAGATTGATGGTAATATGTTCAAGACCATCACCAATTTTATATGAAAATGGTGGAGATTTGTGAATTTTAATTTCCATATAAACTTTTTTGTTTTTCCTTTTATTATTTTTCTCATTTTATTAATGCATGCCTGATTCATTTTACACCATGAAAATCTTGGTTACCTTCATTCCTAGCCATCAATAGTGCACTGACCATTATATCATGGATGTATATTCTTTTGGGTGGTTATGCACCTCTCCAGATAGGATGTTCGACGTTGGATTTGTGGTGGACCCCCTTTAGCTGTGTGGTTACGAAACCCTACTTCAAGAAGGGGGATTCTTCACCCCTATGGTGCCTTATTTCGACGAAGGGAGAACAAATCAGATAGAATTGAATCTCCTTGATTCAAGGGTGTGATGATTCTTGGAGTTGGCTACCCTGGTTCACTAATTGGAATATGGAGGGAGAGGCTCTAGTGACATTTTACCTATTCATAGAATCTATAGTGGGTATTCCACAAAGAAGACGATTATAAGGACCCAACCATAAACATTATTTAATCTTGAGTTAAATCAAGAATTCACATTGAGTATCTTTTAAGTTTTATAGATTTATACAAATAGGTCATAATAATTAAATTACATCTCAAAAATTACAAAGTATACACTTCTACTCAGTTTCCATTTTTTTCATAAAATAAAAACTCTTAAAAAAAGAAACATGTCTAGTTCCATGTTTTAGACAACATGACTTTTTATTTGATCCCATCCTTGACCCTATTCATCTTTAAGTCCTGTGAAAAACATTTCAAAACTTGGGATGAGCATAAAAATCTCATTAAGGGTTATAAAACAAGGAAAGAAAACATTAGTCCATCAATACATACAAATAAATGAAATCATACTTTTCAATCTTTAACATACCACAAAAAATAATAAGTTTTATGAATAACACATGGAAATTATAAATCATAAAGGTAACTTGTGGTATCCATAAGATAATTACGTTGTAGTTTTTACAGCTATGTATGGAATTACATTTGGAATACCCTTCATAGTATATTCTCTAAATCTATTAGGAGAAACATTAACATTTACCTCTATCAAGTTACCCAATGAATTGGAGAGATATAATAGGCTCACCTGCCCTAGGTTTATCATAGAACCAACCGTATACATAAATAATTCCCAAGAACCATAACATATTCATAACAAATAAAACAAACATAAATAAAAGATAACATTTACACATTTCAATCATAATATATCATTTCAAGATATTGAAATAATCAATCCATTCTCAAAACCATTTTCAATACCAAAATACGTAAAAAGATTATATGTTATTTATTTTTCTTTTAAAAACACTATTTCTTGTAGAGAAATCTAAATATAAAAATAATGCTCGTGGCGACGAAAAGGTCGTTGTCACTGCATATGTTAAAAAGAAACATTCCCTTTATCATTTAGTAAAATGCTATGTAGAAAAAGATTCCATTTGAAAAAAATGAAAATTCAAAGGATTTATACACCATATAAAATAAGGTAGTGTATAAATCAAAATATGCCTCAATGAAAGGATATTGAGACAAAGTCCCTTACAAAGATTGTATCCTTATATTAAGGATAAATCCATGACATAATTTAGTTTGACAAATAAGAATACACCCAATATAAGTGGATATTAAGTGTCAAAAAATTATAGTCCATTCACACATATTCATATCATGACATAACCAATAAGTATAAGTTAAACCCAAATAATTGAAATTGGGTTAAGAAGTTCTCTTACAGAAATTTGACAGACTAACGACATCGCTTTAAAATTCAGAAAATGAGTTTATGAGAGAAAAAATGGTTTCTCATCACATGGAAATAACATTTATAGAAATAAGGATATATAAGAACATATCCCAACAATAAAAAATTGAAATTTAAAATATATAACATAAATGAAGTCTTTTATTAGAAGAGGAGAGTGAAAGGTTCCCTAACCGATTTGGTAACTTACAAAACATACACCAAATGAAATAAGGATCATACAATGAAGATGTAAATACCCATAAATTAAAGTATATTACATAATTAATAAAATAATGGGTAGTAAATACACCACACAAAAGGAAATAGTGGAAAATATAGCATGAATCTCACGAGAATAAAAAGTGAGATGAAAACACCTTACCTTGTGTCCGACTTGACTCATTCGTTCTTTAATATTCTGAATAATAAACTAAAGTTAATTTATACTTTATTCAGAAACTTTTTAAAGTTTATTATTCCTTTTATATTACTTATTACCACTTTATAAACATTACATAATCATTTAAGTTAATAATGATCATTTTGTCGATATTTGGTACTTGAGTCAAAAATGAACTTCTTATAATTACATGTTGTCCATATAGTCAAAATTACATTATCTCAAAAATTATATTCATCATTTAGATATCATATATAACATATATATCTAGTATATATATGTATTTATAACAATTAAATAATATTTTTCAGATAAGAAATGAAATGCATCGTTCATGGAGACGGTAAGCCGTACATACGCATTAACACTACTTTTATTTATTTTTTCATTTTTAAAGGAATGAAAACTAAATGATAAATAGGTATATTATAATTAAATTATAATATATATGTTATATATGTTACATAATTTCATAAATTCCATCCTTTATACGTTCCACGTATGGCATGAATGAGTCATATCACTTTGAGGGGGCGATAGTCCGCTCTTCCTCAAATGAAATTATCGCGTTTACCCATTATGGAAACCATAAAGGTATATTATAAATGAAAAATAAATAATAATAGAGATAATATAAATATAATATATATCACATATAAATACAGTTACATCATAACATCCACCATGAGAGGTGGTAGGAGATAATCAAACAATCATCGTTACGTGAGGTAGCAGTTCGCCGTACACAAAAACAGTATGTTTGTATCCATTAGATGGAGGTGTGTGTAAGTGTAGATTGAATCCTTACCATAAAAACAACCTAGTATATTAAAGATATTGGTTTTTTATGTAAACAATGAATAATAAGATCATAGGTAGTTAAGAAGTAAAATAAAAGAAGAGAAATAGAGGGAAGACGTTACCTTTAAATTAGATAACTCCTTTTGGTTTGAACAAAAAGGCTTTCTTGAATTGACTTATGTCTAAAGTAAGGATTCTAGGTGGAAGAGTGGTATATTGGGAGCTTATTTGGGTAGATTTTGGATGACCCAAAGGGCTTGAGAGGTGTATGTAAAGGGTTAGAGGTGGTGTCCTTTTATAAGTGGGAGGAGGGGTTCTTTAGGAAAGTTTGAAAGTATTATTTTAGTATAAAATAATTTTCATTTTCAAAAGATCCAAAACTCATTAAATTAAAATATAATATGAATCTTGTTCTAAATAAAATCATCCAATAATAATTTTACAGGTTTTGGATATTTTTTTAATTTGTTTAATCTCATTTATTTAAATAATTCCTTAATAAGGTAATCACTACATCATCATTGTGTCATAAATAATTTTATTTATTTGATGTCTAAAAATTATAAATAAAATACCATGATGTAGGGAATTTTTTTAGATTTCAAATTAATATTTATTTTCTAAGAGATAACTTATGTAATCCCATGTAAAAATTGATTTACTAAAAGATATATGTTTATGTCATTTTTGTATTTACTTTAAATTAATGAATATAAAGTGTCATTATCACACCCAAGTGGCTTCATGTGGTCCCAAAATAGATCCAGGGATTCCCTTGGTTAGAAATATCTCATCAAATAGGTTTAGGAAATGTTTAAGGGTAATTTGATATTATAATAATATTATTTTTTATCCTTATTTACCATATTTACCTTTTAACCATGGTAAATAAAATATTTACTGAAGTAAATATTCATAATGTATAAAAATAAAAGTTACATATTTACACAATTTTTACCTACTGATTCAAAATATGGAATCCATTTTTCCAAATTCAAAACATATAAGTGGGAGAAATTAATTTAAAATTTAGTTCCGTTGTCAAAACAAAAAGCGTGTTTTTAAAAAATAATAACTATCAAAAGATTGACACTTGTTTGTCTCCAATTTAAAAGTGAAATTATTTAAAATGAAAAAATTTGGATTAAATAGTAAAAATATATTCAAATTAAAATTTAAAACCAATTAAAAACATAATCTAACCATATAACTAAATTAAATTAAATGGCAGTTTTAAATTAAAATGCAATATTTTTCACTATTCATTAAAAAATGAACATTATCAGAAAAATACCAAAACATCATCCAAAGTAAATCATGATGTCCCTATTCTAGAAAAGAATATTATTTTGTAAAATATAACATATAAATGTGAGAAAAACGAGATTTAAAAAGTGTTTTCCATCAAAAGGCGGTAAATCGACCCTTTAAAGAATATTAGAGTATTTATGCGTAAAATTAGATTCATTCACATTTTAAGACTATAGATTTCATTGTATAAATGTAAAAACATTTAAAAAATATGTGTAATCATATTGTAGTTAGTTTTGTTCATTCCCGCCAATACAACAACAATGCGTTAACTACCATTTAAAATAATAATAATAATATATTATTTTTTGGTATAACTCAAAGTTGTGTGCAACATAAGATTTCAAAGAAACCCATTGTTGCGTGTTGAGTACGCTATCACACATAACGTCCTATTTTAAAGTAAAAATAATATTTAATTCAAAAATATTAATAAATATGAAAATTTCATATTTTTTATTTACCTAGGATGTCACATCCTTCTCCCCTTTCGGTAATTGCGTCCTCACAATTTTAAAATTGGGCTCAGAAACTTCATTAAAAGTCCCACATCGAAAAAGAGTCAATAAAAATATCACTTTAAAAGAAAGAAAGAGAAGTAAAAAGGTCACCTGATATAACACATACTAAGATTCCATGTAGGAAAACATGGACATGGAATATAAGCTAACCATTAAGTTTTGATAGAGAGTGATAGAAAACATGATTAGGAGAAAGTTAACCACTAGAAAATTAAAAACTTGTAACAGGTTAAACGGTCTTTGATTCTCCAGTAGGAAAAGTTAATGGAAAAAGTTTTTGTTTTAAGTTACTTTTCATAAATTTGAAGAATTTATTTATGATCTTAACTAAAAACATAATGAAACATACTTACTTGTCATGTAGACTTTCATACTTTACTAAATTCCTACCACAAACTCATCTTTTCTCCAAAAGATGAGTATTAATGACAACATGGTCACAACTAAAGTGCTAGAATCAACTTCTAGAGAATCACATAATCCAAAAAAGAAGAATTATGTATTTCCCCTATCTTTAGACATTAACCAAAACAAAAAAGGTTAGTAGAAGATCATATAATCCAAAAAAATGATAATATTTTATGAAAAAGAATTACTACTTGTAATCTCAAAAATTGAACAAACAATACCCAAAGTTCAACAAATACCATTCAATAAACAATTTTCCTTAAAATCCTTTAATATAATCCAAACTAAGATTGAAACCCAAAATTTAGAAGGATTTTATCACATATTCTTCCACAAAAATGTTAACATTTATCTCTAAATAACACCAACTACTCTTAAAGTCTCATATTGAAGAGTAATTAACCTAATCACATATTCTCTCTGAAAGGTTAATCATTTCAATAAATAACCCAAATCGCCATATGTCCACAATAAAAACATATATTCTTACAAAATAAAATTCCACCATTACTCCCTAAATGAAATCCCATATTATTATATTTCCCTTAATCATATAATGTTTCAAAAGAGAAAACATCTTTTCAAATAACCTTTATCATTTAATCACCAAATAATTTTCCTATACTAATGACATCCATTTGATAAAACAGAAGTTCCCAAAATAATAAAATCCTTGATCCATAAAATAATTTAAATAAAAAAAATAAGTTATACTAACTAGGGAATTCACGTAGGCCGGTGGTAGGTGATGTACCCTTGTCACCCTATGGTTGTTGGATCGATTCCCATGGCCTTGCCGGACGTGATAGGTTATCATCCATCTTATGGGTTATCCTTTTTATAAAACTTAAAAATAACCCTAACATGTTTTAACCTCAAAGGTTTTATTATACCTTTCATTTTCATCCCAACACATTAAGACCACAACATTTTAATTCATGAAGCCTTATATATATTGTCCTTTTTTTAATTTCACCTCCATATGATAAAATTAAACTATTCCTAATAGAAAGAAAATCATACCTTCATCATGGTGTCTATATGGTTTCATCGTCATCTTGTTTACGTAGGTAGAAGGTCCATGCATTGAAACAATGATTTAGAGATCCTTTAAAATAATTTGCTTCCTTTATCCAAATACACCTTGTACAACTTGGGTCAAATGGGTGTTCGTAGAAAAATAGTTTTGGAAAATAATCATGTATGATATATAATTTCAAAACATCTAATAAAACATGATTTTTATGAAAAATTCAGACCGAGTTTGAGTTGAAACTTTCAATCAATGGTCCTTTTAAAATACCATAAGTATGTACTGAGAGAATATATTGTAAATGAAAATATAAATAGGTTGTGCAAGGGTTTCTTTCTTCAGTACCTTTTTCAAAATCATAATATGCTTCAAAATCTTGTGATAAGGTAAAATATTTAAAAATGCCTTGATAATATTTACCATTCTTAAAAATATGATAATATTTTCAAAATAGGATTTTATTAAATACAACCAATGATCCACGATGATATCGAGGTATAGTGGAGGTGTTTGATATCTCAAACAACTGCTTGCAAGTGAGTTGTATGCAAGAAAAAGTTTTAAAATAATCTGAACATGACTTTGCAATAATTATTAAAAGCATGTCATCAGAAAGAGATAGAAATATTGTTTGAGATCGTCCTCCTTCCATTTGTAACTAACTTTACTTGATCTAAAAAAGTTATAAAACAAGGATTTAACTGAAATAATAGACATAGGGACTAACCATGTGCTTAACGAAAACTCCTAATCCCTAAAGTTGTCTAAACCAACCTATGATACCAACTATAAGGACATGGCCTTAAACATTACTTAATATTTAGTTAAATCCATAATTCACATTGAGGATCTTTTCAGGTTTAGATATTTATAGAAATAGGCCATAAAAATTACATTTCATCTCAAAAATTACAAAGTAGACACTTCTACTCAGTTTCCATTTTTTTATAAAACAAAATCTCTCAAAAAAAGAGACATGTATAGTTCCATGTTTTAGATAACATGAATTTTACTTGATCCCATCCTTGACCCCATTCATCTTTAAGTCTTGTGAAAAACATATCAAAACTTGGGATGATTATAAAAAGCTCAGTAAGGGTTGTAAAACAAGGAAAGAAAACATTAGTACATCAATACATAAAAATCAATGAAATCACACTTTTCACTCTCTAACATTCCACAGAAAATCATAAGTTTTATGAATAACACATGAAAATCATAAATCATAAAGGTAACTTTTGGCATCGATAACATACTTACATTGTAGCTTTCACAGATACCCAGAGAATTACATTTGGAATGCCCATCAAAGTATATTCCCTAAATATCTTAAGAGAAACCTTAAAGTTTACCTCCATCACGTTACCCAATGCATTGGAGAGCTATCTCGGGCTCACCCACCTTAGGTTTATCATAGAACCACCCATATATGTAAACAATTCCCAAGAACCATAACATATTTATAACACATAAAACAAACATAAAGGAAAGATAACATTTCCACATTTCAATCACAATATATCATTTTAGGATATTTAAATAATCAATCCATTCTAAAAATCATTTTCAATACCAAAATATGTAAAAATATTATATGGTATTTATTTTCTATTTAAAAATACCACGACTTATAGAGTAAGCTAAATATCAAAATAATACTCGCAACGGTGAAAAGGCCATTATCACCGCGTACGTTAAAAAGAAACATTCCCTTTTTACTTTAGTAAAACGCTTCATAAAAAAATATTCCCTTTGAATGAAATGAAAATTCAAAGGGTTTATACACCGTATAAAAGAAAGTCATGTATAAATCAAAATATGTCTAAATGAAAGGAGATTGAAACGAAGTCCCTTACAAAGATTGTATCCTTAGATTAAGGATAAGTTAATGACATAATTATGCGTGACAAATAAGAATACACCCAATATAAGTGGATATTAAGTGTAAACCAATCATAGGCTATTCAAACATATTCATAGCATGACATAATCAAGAAGTAGAAGTTTAACCCAAAGAATTGAAATTGGTTTTAGATGTTCTCTTACAGAAATTCGATAGCTTAACGACGTTGCTTTAAAATTAAGAAAATGATTTGATGAGAGAAAAAAGGGTCTCTAATCACATGAAAATAAAATTTACATAAATAGGTATATATAATAACATATCATAACATAAAAAATGAACATTTAAAATACATAACATAAAATAAGTCTTTGATGAGAAGATGAGAGTGAAAGGTTCCCTTACCAATTTGGTAACATACGAAACATACGCCACATGAAAGAAGAATCAAACAATGAAGATGTAAATACCCATAAATTAAAGTATATTACACAATTAATATAATCATGGGCAGTAAATACACTACATAAAAGGAAATAGTGGAAAATATATCATGAATCTTACGAGAATAAAAAGTGAGATGAAAACCCCTTACGTTGTGTCCGACTTGACTCCTTCGTTCTTTAATATTTTGAATAATAAAATAAAGTTAATTTATAATTTATTCAGTACCTTTTCCAAGTTTATTATTCATTTTATATTAATTGTTGCCATTTTATAAACATTACAGAATCATTTAGGTTAATAACGGTCATTTTGTCGATATTTGGTACTAGAGTCAAAAATGAACTTCTTATAATTATATGTTTCTCATATGGTCAACATTACATTATCTCAAAAATGATATTCATGATTTAGATATAATATATATCACATATATCCAGTATATATATGTATTTATAACAAGTACATAACATCTGAAGATAATAAATGAAATGCAATGTTTATGGAGACGGTAAGCCGTACGTACGCATGAATGCTACTTTCATTTTTAAAGGAATTAAAACTAAATGATACATAGGTATATTATAATTCGAGTATAAAATATGTGTTATATATGTTACATAAGTTCATAAATTCAATCCTTTATACGTTTCACGTATGGAATGAATGAGTCATATCACTTTGATGGGGTAGTAGTCCACACTTTCTCAAATGAAATTATCACGTTTACCCATTATGGAAACCATAAAGGTATGATATAAATAAAAAATGTAGAAGAATAGAGAAAATATAAATATAATATATATCACATATAAATATAGTTCCATTATAATGGCCACCATGAGAGGCGGTAGGAGATAATCAAACAATCATCGTTTCGTGAGGCAGCATTTCACCGTACACATAAAGAGTATGTTCGTATCCATTAGATGGAGGTGTGCGTAAGTGTAGTTTGAATCCTTCTCATAATAACAAAATAGAATATTTAGGATAATGGTGTTTTTATTTAAACAATTAATAAGAAGATCATCAGTAGTGAAGAAGTAAAATAAAAGAAGAGAATTAGAGGGAAGACGTTACCTTTAAATTGGGTAACTCCCTTTGGTTTGAACCAAAAGGCTTTCTTGAATTGCCTTATTCCTAAAGTAATGCTTCTAGGTGGAATAGGGGGATGTTGGGAGATTATTTGGGCAGAGTTTGAACTATCAAAAGGGATTGAGAGGTGTGTGTAAAGGGTTATAGGTTATGTCTTTTTATAAGAGGAAGGGGGCTCTTTAGGAAAGATTGAAAGTATTATTTTATTATAAAATGATTTTCAGTTTCAAAAGGTCCAAAACTCATTAAATTATAAGATATTATGAATCTTGTTTGAAATAAAATCATCCAACAAGAATTGGATAGGTTTTGAATATTTTTTAAATTTTTATAATCTCATTTATTTAAATCATTCATTAATAAGGTAATCATTGTATCATCATTGTGTCATAGATAATTTAATTTATTTTATGTTTAAAAATTATAAATAAAATACCATGATTTAGAAAATATTTTTATCTTTCAAATTAATATTTATAGTTTAAGAGATAACTTATATAACCACATTTAAAAATTTATTTACTAAAAGATATATATTTATGCAATTTTCGTATTTACTTTAAATTAATTAATATTAAGTGTCATTATCACTCCCATGTGGCTCCATGGAATCCCAAAATCTACCCAAGGACGACCTTGGTCGGAAATATCTCATAAAATAGGGTTAGAAAAAGTGTTAGAGTAATTTAATATTATTATAATATTATTTTTTACCCTTATTTACCAGAATTACCCTTTAACCATGGTAAATAAAATATTTACTGAAGTAAATATTAATAATGTATAAAAATAAAAGTTAACTATTTACACAATTCGGATCCACTGATTCCAAATTCGAAATCCATTTTTAAAAATTTAAAACACAAAATTAGTAGAAATTAATTTAGAATTAATTCCCATTGTCAAAACAAAAAGCGTGTTTTTAAGAAATAATAACTATAAAAAGATTGACACTTGTTTATGTCTGATTTCAAAGTGAAATTACTTCCAATGACCAAAATTGGATTAAATGGTAAAAATATAATCTAATTTAACTTTAAAACCAATTTAAAAGATAATATAACCATATAAATAAATTATATTAAAAGGCAATTTTGAATTAAAATGCAGTATTTTTCACTATTCATTAAAAAATGAACATTATCAGAAAAATACCAAAATTTCATGAAAAGTAAATTTCAATGTCCCAATTCTAAACAATAATATTATTCTATGAAATAGAACATATAAATGTGACAAAAATTATATTTAAAAAGGGTTCACCATCAAAAGGTGGTAAATCGAACCTTTAAAGAATATTAGAGTATTTATGCCTAAAATAAGATTCATTCACATTTTAATACTCTAACTTTCATTGGATAAATGTAAAAACATTTAATAAACATGTGTAATCATTTTTTAGTTAGTTATGTTCATTTCCTCCAGTACAAGAACTATGCGTTAACTGCGATTTAAAATAATAATTATATTATATTATTTTTTGGTATAACTCAAAGTTGTGTACAACATAAGATTTCAAAGAAACCCGTTGTTGCGTGTTGAGTATTCTATCATACATAGCATCCTATTTTAAAGTAAAATTAATATTTAATTCAAAAATATTAATAAATATGAAAATTTCATATTCTATATTTACCTGGGATGTTACTTCCTTCAGAATTGCATCCTCATAATTTTTAAATTGGGCTCATAAACTTCATTAAAAGTCCCACATCGGAAAAGATTCAATAAAACTATAATTTTAAAATAAAGAAAGAGAAGTAAAAATGTCACCCGAGATAACACATACTAGGATTCCTTGTAGGAAAACTTGAATATGGAATAGAAACTAACCATTAAGTTCTGATAGAGAGTGATAGAAAACATTATTAGGAAAAATTTAACCACCAAAAAATCACAAACTTGTGATGGGTTAAACGGTCTTTGATTCCCCAATAGGAAAAGTTAACGGAAAAAGTTTTTGTTTTAAGTTAATTTTCATAAAGTTAAGGAATTTATTTATGATCTTAACTAGAAACATAAGGAAACATACTTACTTGTCATGTAGACTTTCATCCTTTACTAAATTCCTACCACAAACTCATATTTTTTCCAAACGATGAGTATTCATGACGACATGGTCACACCTAAAGTTATTGAATCAACTTATACATAATCACATAATCCACAAAAGAAGAACTATATATTTCCCCTGTCTTTAGACATTAACCAAAACCAAAAAGGTTAGTACAAGATAAGATAGTCCCCAAAAAAGATAATCTTTTATAAAAAAGAAATACTACTCTTAATCTAAAAAATTGAACAAACAATACCCAAATTTCAATAAAGACCATTCAATAAACAACTTTCCTTAAAATACTTTAATATAATCCAAACTAAGATTGAAACCCAAAAATTCATAAGGATTTGATCACATAGTCTTCCACAAAAATGTTAACATTTATCTCTAAATAACATCGACCACTCTTAAAGTCTCATAATGAAGTGTAATTAACCTAATAACATATTCTCTATGAAGGGTTAATCATTTCAATAAATTACCCAAATCGCCACATGTCCACAATATAAACATAGATTATTCCAAAATAAAATTCCACCATTACTCCCCAAATTAAATCCTATAATATTCTATTTTTATTAAGAATATAATGTTCCAAAAGAGTAAACATCTTCTAAAAATTTCATTTATCATTTAGTTACCAAATAATTTTCTTATACTATGGATATCCATTTGATAAAACATATGTTCCCAAAATAAACAAATTCTTGATCCATAAATTCATTTAAATAAAAGAATAAGTCATAATAACCAGAGACTTCACGTAGGCCAGTGTTAGGAGATATACCCTTATCACCTTTCGGTTGTGGGTTCGATTCCCATGGCCTTTCCAGACACTATGGGTTGTCATACATCTTATGGGTTGTCCTTTTTATAGAACTAAAAAATTACCCTAACTTGTTTTAACCTCAAAGGTTTTCTTATACCTTTCATTTTCATCCCAACACATTAATACCTCACCATATTAATTCATGAAGCCTTATATATATTGTCATTTTTTTAATTTCAACTCCATATGATAAAATAAAACTATTCCTAATAGAAAGAAAATCACACATTCATCATGGTGTCCATATGATTTCATCATCATCCTATTTACATAGGTAGAAGGTCCTTGCATTGAAAAAATGATTTAGAGATACTTCAAAATCATTTGCTTCCTTCATCCAAATACACCTTGTACAACTTAGGTCATATGGGTGTTCGCAGAAAAATAGTTTCAGAAAATAATCATGTATGACATATAATTTCAAAACATCTGATAAAACATTATTTTTATTAAAAAGTCAGATTGAGTTTGAGTTGAAAATTTCAATCAATAGTACTTTTAAAATACCATAAGTATTTGTTGAGAGACTATATTGTAAAATCAAACATAAATAGGTTGTACAAGGGTCTCCTTATTCAGTACCTTTTTCAAAATCATAATATTCTTCAAAATCTTGTGATAAGGTAAAATATTTAAAAATTTCTTGATAATATTTTCCTTTCTTGAAAATATGAGAATATTTTAAAAATATGATTTGATTAAATACATCCCATGATCCACAATTATATTGAGGTATAGTGGAGGTGTTTGAAATCTAAAACAACTACTTTTAAGTGATTTGTATGCTAGAAAAAGTTTCAAAATAATCTGAACATGAATTTGAAATAATTATTACAAGCATGTCATTAGGAATAGATAGAAATGTTGTTCGAGATCATCCTCATTCCATTTGTAACCAACTTTCCTTGATATGAAAAAGTTACAAAACAAGGATTTAACTGAAATAATATACAAAGGGACTAACCATGTGTTTAATGAAAACTCATAATCCCTAAATTTGTTGAAATCGACCTCTGATACCAACTGTAAGGACCCAACCTTAAACATTACTAAACTTGAGTTAAATCAAGAATTCACATTAAGGATCTTTTCAGGTTTATATCTTTTGAGAAATAAGCCATAAAAATTACATTACATCTCAAAAATTACAAAGTAGACACTTCTACTCAGTTTCCATTTTTTTATAAAGTAAAAACTCTTAAAAAAGAAACATGTCTAGTTCCATGTTTTAGACAAAATGACTTTTACTTGATCCCATCCTTGACCCTATTCATATTTAAGTCCTATGAAAACCATTTCAAAACTTGGGATGATCATGAAAAGCTTAGTAAGGGTTATAAAACAAGGAAAGAAAACATCAGTCCATCAAAACATACAAATCAATGAAATCATACTTTTAAATCTTTAACATACCACACAAAATCATAAGTTTTATGAATAACACATAGAAATCATAAATCATAAAGGTAACTTGTGTCATCCATAACATACTTACGTTGTAGCTTTCACTGCTATGTAGGGAATTACATTTGGGATACCCATCACAATATATTTCTTAAATATCATAAGAGAAACATTAATGTTTAACTCTGTCACGTTACCCAATGCATTGGAGTGCTATCTTGTTCTCACCCACCCTAGGTATATCATGGAACCACCCATATACGTAAAAAATGTCCAAGAACCATAAAATATTCATAACATATAAAATAAACCTAAAGGAAAGATAACATTTGCACATTTCAATCACAATATATCTTTTCAGAATATTGAAATAATCAATCCATTCTCAAAACCATTTTCAATACCAAAATACGTTAAAAGAGTATATGGTATTTATTTTCATTTTAAAAACACTACGGCTTGTAGAGTAAGCCAAATATCAAAATAATGCTCACGGCGACGAAAAGGTCATTGTCACCGTATATGTTAAAAAGAAACATTCCCTTTGTCATTTAGTAAAACACTACGTAGAAAAATATTCACTTTGAATGAAATTAAAATTCAAAGGGTTTATACACCGTATAAAATAAAGTCATGTATAAATCAAAATCTACCTCAATGAAAGGAGATTGAGACAAAGTCCTTTACAAAGATCTTATCCTTAGATTAAGGATAAATCAACAACATAATTATGTGTGAAAAATAAGAATGCACCCAATATAAGTGGATATTAAGTGTAAAACAATCATAGGTCATTCACACATATTAATTTCACGACATAATCAAGAAGTATAAGCTTAACCTAAATAATTGAAATTGGGTTAAGAAGTTATCTTACAGAAATTCGAGAGCCCAACGACGTCGCTTTAAAATTCATAAAATGAGTTGATGAGATAAAAAGGGTCTCTCATCACATGGAAATAAAATGTATATAAATAAGGATATAGAATAATATATCCCAACATAAAAATATGGAAATTTAAAAGACATAACATAGAATAAGTCTTTGATTTGAAAAAGAGAGTGAAAGGTTCCCTTACCGATTTGGTAATTTACGAAACATACACCACATGAAAAAAGGATCATACAATGAAGATGTAAATACCCATAAATTAAATTATATTACACAATTAATAAAATCATGGGAAGTACATACACCACACAAAAGTAAATAGTTTCAAATATATCATGAATCTCATGGGAATAAAAAGTGAGATGAAAACACCTTACCTTGTGTCCGACTTGACTTGTTCATTCTTTAATATTCTGAATAATAAACTAAAGTTAATTTCTAATTTATTCAGAACATTTTTCAAGTTTATTATTCCTTTTATGTTGCTTATTATCACGTTATAAACATTATATAATCATTTAAGTTAATAACGATAATTTTGTCGATATTTGGTACTTGAGTCAAAAATGAACTTCTTATAATTACATGTTGTCCATATGGTCAAGATTACATTATCTCCAAAATGATATTCATGATTTAGATATCATATATAACATATATATCCAGTATATATATATATTTATAACAAGTATATAACATTTGGAGATAAGAAATTAAATGAATCGTTCATGGAGACGGTAAGCCGTACGTACGCATGAACACTACTTTCATTTTTTTTTCATTTTTAAAGGAATGAAAACTAAATGATAAATAGGTATATTATAATTAAATTATAATATATATGTTATTTATGTTACATAATTTCATAAATTCTATCCTTTATATGTTCCACATATGGTATGAATGAGTCATATCACTTTGAGGGGGCGATAGTCCGCTCTTCCTCAAATGAAATTATCCCGTTTACCCATTATGGAAACCATAATGGTATGCTATAAATGAAAAATAAAGAAGAATAGAGAAAATATAAATATAATATATATCACATATAAATACAGTTCCATCATAATATCCACCATGAGAGGCGGTAGGAGATAATCAAACAATCATCGTTATGTGAGGTTGCAGTTCGTTTTACACATAAATAGTATGTTTGTTTTCATTAGATAGAGGTGTGTGTAAGTGTAGATTGAATAATTCCCATAAAAACAACCTAGTATATTTAATATATTGGTTTTTCTATGTAAACAATGAATAAGAAGATCATAGGAAGTGAAGAAGTAAAATAAAAGAAGAGAAATAGAGGGAAGACGTTACCTTTAAATCGGGTAACTCCCTTTGGTTTGAACCAAAAGGCTTTCTTGAATTGCCTTATGCCTAAAGTAAGGCTTCTAGGTGGAATAGGGATATGTTGGGAGATTATTTGGGTAGAGTTTTGATGACCCAAAGGGCTTGATAGGTGTGTGTAAAGGGATAGAGGTGGTGTCCTTCTATAAGAGGGAGGAGGGGCTCTTTAAGAAAGTTTGAAAGTATTATTTTATTATAAAATAATTTTCAGTTTCAAAAGGTACAAAACAAATTAAATTAAAATATAATATGAATCTTGTTATAAATAAAATAATCCAATAATAATTGTATAGGTTTTGGATATTTTTGTATTTTTTTTAATCTCATTTATTTAAATCATTCATTAATAAGGTAATCACTGCATCATCATTGTGTCATAAATAATTTTTTTTATTTGATGTCCTAAAATTATAAATAAAATACCATGATGTAGGAAATATTTTTAGATTTAAAATTAATATTTATAGTTAAAGATATAACTTATGTAACCCCATGTAAAAGTTGATTTACTAAAAGATATATGTTTATGTCATTTTTGTCTTTACTTTAAATTAATTAATATAAAGTGTCATTATCACTCCCAAGTGGCTCCATGAGGTCCCAAAATAGATACAAGGATTAAATTGGTCAGAAATATCTCATCCAATAGGGTTAGGACAAGTTTAAGGGTAATTTAATATTATTATAATATTATTTTTTACCATTATTTACCATATTTACCCTTTAACCATGGTAAATCAAATATTTACTGAAGTAAATATTCATAATGTATAAAAATAAAAGTTACCTATTTAGAAAATTTGGATTTCCTGATTCCAAATATGTAATCCATTTTTTAAAATTGAGAACACAGAAGTGGCGGAAATTAATTTAAAATTAATTCCCGTTGTCAAAATAAAAAACGTGTTTTTAAGAAATAATAACTATCAAAAGATTGACACTTGTTTATGTCCAATTTTAAAATGAAATTACTTAAAATGACAAAAAAAAATAGATTAAATGGTAAAAATATATTCTAATTACACTTTAAAACCAATTAAAAAGATAATATGACCATATAAATATATTATATTAAAAGACAGTTTGGAATTAAAATGCAGTATTTTTCACTATTAATTAAAAAATGAACATTATCAGAAAAATACCAAAATTTCATTGAAAGTAAATTTTGATATCCCGATTCTAAATAAGAATACTATTTTGTCAAATATAACATATAAATGTGACAAAAACTATATTTAAAAAGGGTTCGCCATCAAAAGGCGATAAATTTACCCTTTAAAGAATATTAGAGTATTTATGCTTAAAATTGGATTCATTCACATTTTGAGCCTCTAAATTTTATTAGATAAATGTAAAAACATTTAACAAACATGTGTAATCATATTGTAGTTAGTTATATTTATTTCTACCAATACAAATAATAAACGTTAACTACCATTTAAAATAATAATTATATTATATTATTTTTTGGTATAACTCAAAGTTGTGTGCAACATAAGATTTCAAAGAAACCGGTTGTTGCGTGTTGAGTATGATATTATACATAGCATACTATTTTAAAGTAAAATTAATATTTAATTCACAAATATTAATAAATATGAAAATGTCATATTCTTTATTTACCAAGGATGTTACATCTTTCCCCCCTTTTGGGAATTACGTCCTCACAATTTTAAAATTGGGCACAGAAACTTCATTAAAAGTCCCACATCCGAATAGAGTCAATAAAACTATCAATTTAAAAGAAATAAAAAGAAGTAAAAAGGTCACCCGAGATAACATGTACTAGGATTCCATGTAGGTAAACATGGATATGGAATAGAAACTAACCATTAAGTTATGATAGAGTGTGATAAAAAACATGATTAGGAGAAAGTTAACCACCAGAAAATCACAAACTTGTGGTGAGTTAAACGGTCTTTGATTTCCTAGTAGGAAAAGTTAATGGAAAAAGTTTTTGTTTTAAGTTACTTTTCATAAAGTTATGGAATTTATTTATCAGCTTAACTAAAAACACAAGGAAACATACTTACTTGTCATGTAGACGTTCATCCTTTACTAAATTCCTACCACAAGCTCATCTTTTCTCAAAACTATGAGTATTCATGATGACATGGTCACACACTACTACAAATATGCCTTTTATTAGTTCTAAAAATGGCCTTTAACAGCGCTAGAAAAGCACTGTTAATTCCGAAGAAGATAAAGGGGGGGGGGGGGGTTCCCCTTTATCAGCGCACCAAAAAGCGTTGATAAAGACCCCTTTTATCAGCGCTAAAAAAAGCACTGATAAAAGGGGTCCTTTATCAGTGCTAAAAAAAGTGCTGATAAAAGGGTCCTTTATTAGCGCTTTCTTTTTAGAACTGACAAAGGAACCCTTTTATCATCACTTTTTTTAGCGCTGATAAAAGTTAAAAAAAAATAAAAAAAAATAAAAAAAATAAAAAAATAATTTTTTTTAAAAAAACCTGCCAATTGGGGTGGATTTTATAGCGCTTGAGCCCCCCTTTTACAGTGCTTTTCTGCCTCCCTCCAGCACTCGCACACACCCCTCCACCCTTTATCAGTGCTATCTTCCATATTCCCCCATGCATGTGCGCCCCTGCCTCCACCAGGTTTTGAACTCGAGACCTCCCCCCTGCGCACCTAAGCCCTTACCACTCCTCTATTTTGATTTGTTTTCCATTTCATGATATCTCTATTTATATATATATATATATAGTTATATTTATTCGTATAGTAATATATATTTATATTAATATATATATATATATAGTTATATTAATATATATATAGTTATATTAATATATATATTTATAGTGATATTAATACATATATTTATAGTTACATTGATATATACATGTAGTTATATTAATATATATATAGTTAGATTAATATATAGGTATATAAATATTTATATATTTTTATTTTAAATAAAATTTATATTAGTTATTATTTAGATAATGCTAATATATTTTATATGTAAATATATTTTATTATTTATATTTATAATTAAATTTTTAGGTGTGAATATATAAAAAATATGTACATATAGTTATATATTTGATTATAAATAGCAGTGAATTATAAAAAACGATAAAATTTCAAAGACATAATATCAATATGAATGTAATACCTTGGAATAAATTCAGTACCCACCAAAAAAATCCAGTAATACCCCCTAAAATGAGGCTGAAAATCCACAAAATGTTAAAAAATCGGGGTACCCCGACTAAAAACTCAGTTTTTGAGGCCTTATATGCCTATTTTGGCCTCAAAAAAACATTTATTGGTGATCCCCTAATCATAGGGGTGTAGAGCTCATCACAAGATTCGATTTGATATGTGGTAGAGCTCAAACGAACGCCCGGATCAAAAGTTATGTCCGTTTGAAGTTCGAGTTGCTTTTTCAAGATATTTTGGATCTTTTTTTAATTTTTTTTTAATTTTTTTAGTCCTAAAATTGTTATTAAATGACTATTCCTCCATAATAATTAACAAATTATTAATTAAAAATATTTTTTTAATTTTTTTATAATTCATTTTCACTAAATATCTTATATATTAAGTATATTAAGTGTAAATGTATATTTATACTTATCTAAAATATATTTAAAAATTATATATTATATTTATATCAATATAAATATATAACTATATTTATATATTAATATATTATTTTTAATTAATTTTTTTTGAAGTCGACCCTTTATCAGCACTTTTAAAAAAGCGCTGATAAAGGGGGTCCCTTTATCAGTGCTTTTTCGTTAGCGCTGATAAAGGTTGGCGCCGGGAAAAACTGTTTTTGTGGTAGTGACACCTGAAGTGCTAGAATCAACTTTTAGAGAATAACATAATCCACAAAAGAAGAAAAATATATTTCCCCTGTCTTTATACATTAACCAAAACCAAAAAGGTTAGTACAAGATCAGATAATCCCCCAAAAGGATAATCTTTTATAAAAAAGAAATACTACTCTTAATCTCAAAAATTGAACAAACAATACCCAAAGTTCCACAAAGACCATTCAGTAAACAGTTGTCCTCAAAATCATTCAATATAATCCAAACTAAGATTGAAACCCAAAATTGGGAAGGATTTGATCACATAGTCTTCCAAAAAAATGTTAATATTTATCTCCAAATAATATTGAATACTCTTAAAGTATCATACTAAAGAGTAATTAACTTAATCACATATTCTATATGAAAGGTTAATAATTTCAATAAATAACCCAAATCTCCATATGTACACAATAAAAACATAGATTCTTCCAAAATAAAATTCCACCATTACTCCCCAAATGAAATCCCATAGTATTCTATTTTTTTAAGCATATAGTGTTCCAAAAGAGCAAACATCTTCTAAAATAACCTTTATCATTTAATCACCAAATAATTTTCCTATACTAAGGATATCTATTTGATAAAACATAAGTTCCCAAAATCAACAAATTCTTGATCCATAAAATCATTTAAATAAAAGAATAAGTCAAATGAACTAGAGACTTCACATAGGCTAGTGGTAGGCGATGTATTCTTGTCACCCTTCGGTTGTTGGTTCATTTCCCATGGCCTTTCTGGACTTGATGGGTTGTCATCCATCTTACGGATTTTAATTTTTATAAAACTCAAAAATAACCCTAACATGTTTTAACCTCAAAGGTTTTCTTATACCTTTCATTTTCATCCCAACACATTAAGACCTCAACATATTAATTCATGAAGCCTTATATATATTGTCCTTTTTTTTATTTCACCTCTATATGATAAAATAAAACAATTCCTAATATAAAGAAAAGCATAACTTCATCATGGTGTCCATATGGTTTTATCATCATCTTGTTTACATAGGTATAAGGTCCATGCATTGCAACAATGATTTAGAGATCCTTCAAAATCATTTGCTTCCTTCATCCAAATACACATTGTACAACTTGGGTCATATGGGTGTTCGTATAAAAATAGTTTTGGAAAATAATCATGTATTGTAACGCCCCGACCCTAGATACCCAGAGTCGATGCATTATTACATAACATTGGCATGATCACAAAGGATCAAGTCTCGAAAGACCGATTAGTTTAGTAGTCTTGGAAACACTAGATATATTCATAAGTCTTACATTACATCATAAGGTAAAAAAAACTACAACAACATCTTGTCTTCATATCCCCTCATACTATCCCTACAGGTCATTCATAAATTACTTCACATCCTGGAAAAAATAAAACATTGAAAGGGGTGAGCTCAGATGATCAGTAAGGATAACAATATAGCAGAAGCTTTCATAGATAAGAATAAACACTTAAAGCAATTTATAACTAAAACAAAAGACTTTTAAACTTGAACTTCAGCATAATATGGAAAAGATAAAATTAAATAATTCCATTTACTTATTCACATGGATATTCTACTAGTCGAACAATCACATGAAATATCAATAACCACTTTCATAATGATGGAATGCATAATGCCAGACTATCAAAACCATGTAGTGAAGGCCTCGTGCCAAGACTACAAATAAGATTTTGTCAAGGCCTCGTGCCAATACTCTAGTTTGTCTCATGAGACCTACCGATGAATAGAGGAGCTATAGCGGGCTCCACCCATCACTTACTAAGTCCAATGAATTCCCCATATGAACAGGTTTAAACATAACATAAACATTCGTATTAAAAATTATCATACGAAATGTAAATACTTTAACCACAAACCATGAATGGTATAAAAATATCACATCCACATTCAAAAATAACTCATTCTATACAATATGGAAGATTGTATTGTATCTGATTAACCTCAATTGATAATGATGAATGATATTGACATAGATGAAAATAATCATCAAAACTATTGACATAAATATCCCCCTTTTTCTTGAAAACATTTAAAAGTCACTCTATCTGTCAAGAATCCATTTAAAATATATTTTTGAATCAAAGTGTTCCAAACCACTTTGAAACTTTTAAAAGGAATTTTGATTTTAAAACTTTAATTTCCATATAAAAAAATCCTTAAAACCATTTTTAAAACATGGACATTAATGAGAAATATTTGGAATAATAAATCTTTAAAACACATAAAAATGTATTTTAGTTAGAGTTTCTAACCAAAAGAGAGACACTTGAATACAAATAATTGAGGTAATCAAAACTTTGTAATATCATGAGAATAAAGGGATTCATGATATACTATGTCAAAGTACATTATATACACCACATAAAAGTGATTTGGTGTATAACAACAAAAAAGTCTCAATGGAATGTAAATTGAGATGAAATCTCTCATAAAGGCCGTATCCTTAGGTTAAGGATAAATAAACGACATAATTATGTGTGACAAATATAAATACACTAAATATGATTGGATATTTAGTGTAAAACAATCAAAGGACATTCACACATATTCTTGTAAAAACAACACCAATGAATTGGATGTTTATTTCAACAAATCGAGATTGAGTAAAAATTACTCTTATCAAGTTCATACCAATGACTTGAGAATTTATCAATGGAGTGATTATGTGTATAAAAAGTATATCCACAGAAAGTGGAGTGGAAATTATGACATAATCAAATGAATAGTGATTCCACACATAATCTTGGAGTAAAATAATCAATGAAGTATGCGTAAAGCCGAATGAGTGGAAATTGGAATTTCAAATTACCTTATCGATTTGGTAACTTATGAAAAATGCAACCCTGAAATAAGGATAATAAAATATTGATGTAAATATCCATAAATTAAAGTATATTACACAATTAATACAATCATGGGCAGTACACACACCACATGCAATAAATAAGTGGTGAACAATGGAAATCTCACGGAATTAAAAGTGAGATAAGAAACCCCTTACTTTGTACTTTTTCCTTGGTCGAGGGTAGGTTAACCTCATGTATAATGGTGAAATAATTTTTATTTAATTAAAAAAGAATCATATGCATTAATATGATATCATATATGATCTTTTAACATTGATTTGTTAATAATATCTTAGTATTATCGTCATTTCAGGTGTTAACTTACTCGTTTTCCTTTATATTCTTTGTTACGTAAGCCGTGTTTGTTATGGATAGGTTGTATATTATTCATATACATAATTATATAAAGTCATTAAAAATTATTTTTAAATCATCAAATGATAATTATACTTGAATGGATACGATGGAGAATGAATCTCATCGCTTTCGTGGAGACGGTAGTCTGTACGTACGCACGATCGACAATATCATTCTTTGGATGTTAAAATAATATATAATTGGATGGTATATCAAATAGAAAGAATAATTATCATGTTATATTTATTATTTACATGAATTACACATCATTATTATACCCATCCAAATAATAATTTATTGAATGACAATTACACCACGATGTGGAGACGGTAAGCCGTACGTATGCACGTATGGTGACATGTCATTCAAAGGATGGATAGAATACTGAATATGGTTGTACCATATTTATAATAATATTATAGTATATAGGAGATACTGGATTCATTATTTTAGAATGGGAATAACAAAGAAAGAAGAAGTTGAAGAAGAAAAGAATTTGAAAAAGGGTGGTAAAAACATTACCTCTTCTTCAGGTTCTTCCTTTTGATTTGATCAAAAGGGCTCCTTAGGTTGGATTTATGATCAAACTAAGGCCTCTAGGTTGTAGTGAGGTAAGTTGAGAGAGTATTTGGGCAGGGTTTGTCCGAACAAAAAGGCTTTTAAGGTGTGAAGTAATGAGAAGGGGGAGTTCCCTTTTATAAGAGGGGTGAGGGGCAACTTTGGAAAAGCTAGAAATATTATTTTATAATAAATTCATATTCGGTTTCTAATGGCTCCAAAGTGGATTATTTAAAGTTTAAGGTGGGTATAGGTATAAAAACACTCAACCAATATAATTTAGACAGGTTTGGGTCATTATATTAACCTTATATTTAAGTATTAACTCTTAGTTAATTAGTTTCACTTTAACAATGCCTCTTTGTATTTTTATATTATATGGTTAATAAACTTACTATATACATCCAAGAGACCCCCAAGTGGTCCATTAATGATACAAGTATCATGATATAAGTCTCTTGTACGAACCTTATATTTTTAGGAATTTAATATCAATTAATAATATAATATTTGTCTTAAAAACTCTTTTATGTCAATTTTAACACTATTCAATAATTGATTTTTGTAAAACTCATAACAGAATTATTACTTCAAAAAAAGTCAATTAAATCAATCCTAATATGTCATATTAACCTATAAAATTAGTGTAATTCAATAAAAGTCTCCAATTATATTTATTTTGGTATTTATAATATCAATTATTTTAATTTTTCACTATTATGGTAATTACTGCATCATCATTGTGTCATAAATAAATTAAATTATTCAATGTCTAAAAATTATAAATAAAATATCATTATGTATGAAATATTTTAAGATTTATAATGAATATTTATAATTGAATTTATCTTATGTGTAAACCTATATTAAAAATGTTTTAGTAAATAAACTTTGATTTTAACTCTTTTAACTCTTCTTTGAATTAAATAATAATAAATGTCCTAATCTAATACAAGTGAACCTAAATGATAATATTTTATTCCTAAGGTTGTTTTTGGTCTAGATACACTTTTCCAATAGATGTAGGACATGTGTTAGGGTAATATTAATATCATTTTTACCCTTAATTACCCTATTTACTTTTAACCGTGGTAAATAAAAGTAAAAAGTTACTATTCACCAAAAATTATTTTCATCTCAATGAACCACATTTTACTACTTGATATTAACCGTGTCTCTCGGATTTTCGAAACTCCACTCACAGAAGCGGTAAAATTAAGTTTTATGACAAATTCAGTTTTTTAACTACCACTTAGTGGTTTCACTATTCATTAAAAAATGAAAGGTTCTAGAAAAATACCAAAAATTAGGCCTAAGCTATATTTGATATTATGAATTCAAAAATTATGTCTATTTTAACAAATTCAGAACATATCAGTTGCATTAATTAATTTAAAAATTAATTCTCGTCGTCAAAACAAATAGCGTGTTTTTAAGAGATAATAACTATCAAAAGATTGACACTTGTTTATGTCTGGTTTAAATGTGAAATCTCATCCAATGACCAACATTGTATTAAATGGTAAAAATATATTCTAAATATACTTTAAAACCACTCAAATTAATAATTTATCACTATTAATTATTTTGATTAAAAAAGTTGTTTTTAATTAAAATTTAGTAATTTTCACTATTCATCAAAATATGAAAGTTATCCGAAAAGTACAAAAATTTCACCCTAAGATAATTTGGATATTACGAATCCAAAACTGAAGTCCATTTCTAAAGATAAAATTTATAAAATTTCAAAAAGTAGGTATTACTATTCATAACGGCTAGTTTGATTGGTTGTGGTGTGTTAGAATCTCGAAGTTGCGTAAAATGCACGTCATTGCATTATTCAAAGTGAAACGTACCGTGGAAGCTTGGGGTGTTACATGCATGACATATAATTTCAAAACATCTGATAAAACATGATTTTTGTTAAAAATTTGGACTGAGTTTGAGTTGAAACTTTCAACCAATGGTCCTTTTAAAATACCATAAGTATGTGCTGAGATTTTATATTGTAAAAGCTAATATAAATACGTTTTTCAAGGTTCTTTTTCTTCAGAACCTTTTTTAAAATAATAATATTCTTCAAAATCTTGTGATAAGGTAAAATATTTGAAAATTCCTTGATAATATTTACCTTTATTAAAAATATGAGAATATTTCCAAAATAGGATTTGATTAAATACAACCCATGATCCACGATGATATCAAGGAATAGTGGAGGTGTTTGATATCTAAAAAAATTTCTTGCAAGTTATTTGTATGCTAGAAAACGTTTCACAATAATCTGAATATGACTATGAAATAATTATTGAAAGCATGTCATCAGGAAGAGATAAGAATGATGTTTTAGATTCCACTCTTTCCATTTGTAATTGTCATTCCTTGATCTAAAAAAGTTATAAAACAAGGGTTTAACTGAAATAATAGCCATAGGAACTAACCATGTGTTTAACAAAACCTCCTAATCCCTAAAGTTGTCTAAACCAACCTCTGATACCAACTATAAGGACCCAGCCTTAAACATTACTTAATCTTGAGTTAAATCAAGAATTCACATTGGGGATATTTTTAGGTTTAGATATTTAGATAAATATGCCATAAAAATTACATTACATATCAAAAATTACAAATTAGACACTTCTACTCAGTTTCTTTTTTTCATAAAATAAAAACTCTTCAAAAAAGAAACATGTTTAGTTCCATGTTTTAGACAACATGACTTTTCCTTGATCCCATCCTTAACCCTATTAATATTTAAGTCCCGTGAAAAACATTTCAAAACTTGGGATGAACATAAAAAGCTCAGTAAGGGTTATAAAACAAGGAAAGAAAACATTAGTCCATCAATACATAAAAATCAATGAAATCAAACTTTTCAATCTTTAACATACCAAACAAAATCATAATTTTTATGAATAACACATGGAAATCATAAATCATAAAGGTAACTAGTGGCATCCATAACATACATACGTTGCAGCTTCCACAACTACGTAGGGAATTACATTTAGAATACCCATCACAGTATATTCCCTAAATATATTTGGAGAAAAATTAATGTTTACCTTTGTGACATTACCGAATGCGTTGGAGAGCTATCTCAGGCTCACCTGCCCTAGGTTTATCATAGAACCACCCACATATATAAAAAATTTCCAAGAACCATAAGATATTCATAACACATAAAACAAACCTAAAGGAAGGATAACATTTCCACATTTCAATCACAATATATCATTTCAGGATATTGAAATAATAAATCCATTCTCAAAACTATTTTCAATACCAAAATATGTAAAAAGTGTATATGGTATCTATTTTCCTTTTAAAAACACTACGGCGTGTAGAGTAAGCCAAATATCAAAATAATGCTCACGACAGCGAAAAGGTTGTTGTCACCACGTACATTGAGAATAAACATTCCCTTTGTCATTTAGTAAAATGCTACGTAGAAAAATATTCCATTTGAATGAAATGAAAAGTTAAAGGGTTTATACACCGTATAAAAGAAATTTGTGTATAAATGAAAATATTTCTCAATGAAAGAAGATTTAGATGAAGTCCCTTACAAAGATCATATCCTTAGATTAAGGATAAATCAATGACATAATAATGTTTGAAAAATAAAAATACACCCAATATAAGTGGATATTAAGTCTAAAACAATCAGAGGTCATTCAAAAATATTCATTGCATGACATAATCAGTAAGTAGAAGTTTAACCCAAAGAATTGAAATTGGGTTAAGAAGTTCTCTTATAGAAATTTGACTACTTAACAACGTTGCTTTAAAATTCAGAAAATGAGTCGATGAGAGAAAAAAGGGTCTCTCATCACATGGACATAAAATGTCTAGAAATAAGGATATATAATAACATATCCCAACACAAAAAAATGTAAGTTTAAAAGACATAACATAAAATAAGCCTTTGATTTGAAGAGGGGAGTGAAAGGTTCCCTTACCAATTTGGTAACTTACGAAACATACACCGCATGAAAGAAGGATCATATAATGAAGATGTAAATACCCATAAATTAAAGTATATTATACAATGAATACAATCATGGGAAGTACATAACCCACACAAATGGAAATAGTGTCAAATATAGCATGAATCTCACGGGAATAAAAAGTGAGATGAAAACCCCTTACCTCGTGTCTGACTTAACTCGTTCGTTCTTTAATCTCATGAATAATAAACTAAAGTTAATTTCTACTTGGTTCAGAACCTTTTTAAATTTTATTATTCATTTTATATTACTTATTAACATGTTCTAAACATTACATAATCATTTAAGTGAATAACGGTCAATTTTTTGATATTTGGTACTTGAGTCAAAAATGAACTTCTTATAATTACATGTTGTCCATATGGTCAAGAGTCCATTATCTCCAAAATGATATTTCTGATTTATATATAATATAAATCATATATATCCAGTATATATATGTATTTATAACAAGTATATAACATTTGGAAATAAGAAATGAAATGCACTGTTCATGGAGACAGTAAGCTGTACGTACGCATGAACGCTACTTTCTTTTCTTTTTTCATTTTTAAAGGAATGAAAAATAAATGATACATAGGTATTATTATAATTATAGTATAAAATATATGTTATATATGTTATATAATTTCATAAATTCCATCCTTTATACATTCCACGCATGGCATGAGTGGGTCATATCACTTTGAGGGGGCGGTAGTCTGCACTTCCTCTAATGAAATTATCGCGTTTACCCATTATGGAAACCATAAAGGTATAATATAAATGAAAAATATAGAAGAATAGAGAAATTATAAATATAATATACATCACATATAAATAAAGTTCCATCATAATGACCACCATGAGAGGTAGTTGGATATAATTGAACAATCATCGTTCTATGAGGCAGCAGTTCACCGTACACAGAAAGAGTATGTTTGTATCCATTAGATGGAGGTGTGTGTAAGTGTAGTTTGAATCCTTGTAAAAAAAATATAGAATATTGAGTATACTGGTGTTATTATTTAAACAATTAATAAGAAGAGCATAGGTTGTGAAGAAGTAAAATAAAATAAGAGAACTAGAGGGAAGACGTTACCTTTAAATTGGGTAACTCCCTTTGGTTTGAACCAAAAGGCTTTCTTGAATTGCCTTATGACTAAAGTAAGGATTATAGGTGGAAGAAGGGGATTTTGGGAGCTTATTTGGTTAGAGTTTGGACTAGACAAAGAGCTTTAGAGGTGTGTGTAAAGGGTTAGAGGTGGTGTCCATTTATAAGAGGGGGAGGGGGCTCTTTAGGAAAGTTTGAAAGTATTATTTTATTATAAAATTATTTTCTATTTCAAAAGGTCCAAAACTCATTAAATTCGAATATATTATGACTCTTGTTCTAAATAAAATCATACAATAATAATTTTATAGGTTTTGGATATTTTTTTAATTTTTATAATCTCATTTATTTAAACCATTCATTAATAAGGTAATCACTGCATCATCATTATGTCATAAATAATTTTATTTATTTGATGTTTAAAAATTATAAATAAAATACCATGTAGGAAATAATTTTAGATTTTAAATGAATATTTTTATTCAAAGAGATAACTTATATAACCTCATGTAAAAATTTATTTACTAAAAGATATATGTTTATTCCATTTTTGTCTTTACTTTAAATTAATTAATATAAAGTGTCATGATCACTCTCAAGTGACTCCATAGAGTCCCAAAATATACCCAAGGATACCCTGGGTCGGAAATATCTCATAAAATAGGGTTAGGATAAGTTTAAGGGTAATTTAATATTATTATAATATTATTTTTTACCCTTATTTATCAGATTTACCCTCTAACTATGGTAAATAAAATATTTACTGAAGTAAATATTCATAATGTATAAAAATAAAAGTTACCTATTCACATAATTTGGACCTTATGATTCCAAATATGGAATCCATTTTTCCAAATTCAAAACACAAAAGTAGCAAAAATTAATTTAAAATTAATTCCTTTTTTCAAAACAAAAAGCTTGTTTTTAAGAAATAATAACTATCAAAAGATTGACACTTGTTTATGCCCAATTTCAAAGTGAAATTACTTCCAATTACCAACATTAGATTAAATGGTAAAAATATAATCTAATTACACTTTAAAACCAATTAACAAGATAATCTAACTATATAAATAAATTAGTTTAAAAGGAAGTTTTGAATTAAAATGCAGTATTTTTCACTATTCATTAAAAAATGAATTTTATCAGAAAAATACCAAAATTTCATCAAAAGTAAATTTTTATGTCCCAATTCTAAATAAGAATTTTATTTTGTGAAATTGAACATATAAATGTTACAAAAACTATATTTAAAAACGTTTTTCCATCAAAAGGTGATAAATCATCCTTTAAATAATATTAGAGTATTTATGCTTAAAATTTGATTCATTCACATATTAAGCCTCTAAATTTAATTGGATAAATGTAAAAACATTTAACAAACATGTGTAATCATATTTTAGTTAGTTCTGTTCATTCCCACCAATACAATGGCTATGCGTTAACTACTATTTAAAATAATAGTAATAATATATTATTTTTTGGTATAACTCAAAGTTGTGTGCAACATAAGATTTCAAAGAAACTTGTTGTTGCATGCTGAGTATGCGATCATACATAGAACCCCCTTTTAAAGTAAAATTAATATTTAATTCAAAAATCTTAATAAATATGAAAATGTCATATACTTTATTTACCTGTGATGTTATAATGATGCTTAATCTACATGTGAGATTCTTCTTGATGGGAGGTGCCTTCCTTGACATTGTGGGCTGGGAGAATATGATCGGGTTGGGGCTCAATTGGTTGGTGTTCAAATTTGACAATGATTGACTACCACTCCATAGGCTGGTTGATTTTGACAATAAGCTTTGGAAATATCTGAGGCACTGTTGCTGTAAAGACCCGTAAATTTCAAGGAAATTTTTTTCTTAATTTTCTTTGGAATTTTACAAGAACGCAGTTTCTGATGGCACCTGATTCCAAGGCCCGGTGTGCCCGGAATCATTTTCGGAAGTTTGGCTCGGGTACGTTCAGTGAACGAACGAGCGAGGTTTTCTAACTTTTAAACCGGTGCTCAGAATTGAATTCCGAGGGCACCGGTGGAATCGCAGCGCCGATGTTTTCTTAGAAACACCTCTTTCAGAGTTGCGTTTACTCGGGTGTGGTTTTTAATTTTTGGGCTTTAAGTTAAGAAATAAAATAATGTGGTACGAAAAACTTTATTTTATTTCACTTAAAGCCGCTTAAAGACACTTTCAGCTGCTTAAGCTGAGTTGAAGCCGATAGAGTGGAATTCAAAATATCCTACCCTCTTGTAGGATATTTGTGAGGTGGGGCCCGCACGAGCCCCACCGTTTCATTTCCGCTAAGTAACACACCCGCGGAAACCCCTATTAAATAAAAGTCAACTGGAGCGTTTTCTTAAAAAATTAAACACTCCTATTAATTGGGCGGTTTTATTCGTTGAATTAATTCTATGAATTAATTTCGTTCGTTTCTTAACACATTTTCGTTTTGTTGACATGTTAATAAAATAAGGACAACACACCTTCTTTTTGAATGTTGTGTTAAACCTTTGGAGAATCTGTAAAGATCATCCTCCTTCTTCGCGAAGAACGCGAAGAACGTGAAGAATGCAAAGAACGCGAAGAACGCCGACCTTCGACGAAAGGCGACGAAGAATGCCGAACCCGTGGAGATCGACGATGCGAAGCCGTGTACCGCGACGCCGACGAATCTCCCTTCACGACGCTTCTTCTGCGACGATCCAACCCTGCGACAACCTTCGATCGACAACGACAAGGTAGGGGGCTGCGCTCCTTTTTAAATTCCTTGTGGATTATAACAACAACATGGATTTAATTATTATTAATTAAATCTGTATGTTTTTTATCCTCAGAGTTCGTCGACGCGACGCCAAGTACCGCGCGACAACGACGCTCTTCCACGACGCGATGATTCTTTTCTTCCACGACGATCAATTCCGCGAAGAATACATGCTCGGCGACTACGGCGAGGTAGGGTTTTGATTCTTTAAATCTTTGTGATTAAATCCCCGGTCGTTTAAATATTGTTGGGTGAATATCTTTAAGACCGCTAACGCGATGGGTGCGGACTAACGAACAAGTCCGAACCCACTGCACCTTTTCGATCTTGGTGCGCGAAACGGCGAACGACGACAAACGGGGCCGTAAGGGAGATTTGAGGGCATGATAGTGAAGATCGAGTCCCAGGAGGACCACTGGCGAAGACCGCACGCAAAACGGACCATCGGAGGGCGTCCGGTGGCCCGAGGAAGCTCCCGCCGGCGCGCCGCCGGAAAAACCCGCTGCGGCTGAAGCCGCGGAGGAAAGCCGGTTCCGCGGCCGCGCGGAACTGGGAGGAGGGACGCGGCCCGGCCGCTGCGTCCGCTGGCGAGGCGGCCCCACCCAGGGTCGCGACGTTTCTTCACGCGGGGGCAGCAAGCCCCCCCGCGGCTTCCCCTCGCTCGGCCGCTCGGCCGAGCCGAGCCAGGCCGGGCCGGGCCAGGCGGACCCGGGTCGGGTCGACCCGGTTCGGGCCGACCCAGGGGGGGGGGGGTCGGGCCGGGTCGGTCCGGGCCCAGACCCCCTCTTTCTAGACCTTTTCGGTCGTTTGCTCATAACTTGAGCTACGGGCCTCCGAACGACACGCCGTCAGCGGCGATGCGATCCTTGGATCGAGACAGTCGTTTTGGTATATCGCACCCAAGGTTTAGGAATACTTTGGGTTCGGCCGGGTTGGTTCGTACACGAAACCAACCGGGCCCTCGGAGCGGAAACACTCATATCTTGAGCTCCAGACGTCCGATTGACGTGTCGTCGACTTTGATGCTTTACTCTAAGTGAGACAGATCCTTTGGCTTACTCCGCTCGAGGTTTGGATGCCGTCGGAGTGCGGTCGGGTTAGTTCGCTCACGAAGCCAACCGGGCCCCTGGAACGAAAAAGCCAATAACTCACAGACCGGGCGTCCGATTGACGCACCGTCTGTCTCAATGATTTCCTCTTGATGGGACAGAACTTTTGGCATACTTCGCCCGGGGTTTGGATGCAGTTGGAGTTTGGGCGAGTTGGATTGTACTCGAAATCCAACCGGGCCCCTGGAACGGAAAAGCTGCTATCTTTCAGACCGGACGTCTGTTTGACAAACCGTCAGCTGCGTTGGTGATCACGTTGAGAAACGGTCCCTATGAGTATACCCTATGATAGTTCGGGGTACAGTTGAGATACGGCTGGGTTGGTTCGCTCACGAAACCAACGGGGCCCCTGGGACAAAAAGGCTAGTAACTCACAGACCGGGCGTCCGATTGACACGCCGTCTGTTGCGTTGAGACCCCTGTGATGAGGCGGTCCTTTGAGATACTTCTTCGTGGAACTTTGTGATAATTGTAGTATCGAACAACATCTCGTGGAGCGGACCCTCCCGGAGATGAGCGTGTGGAGTATGAAGACCGTGTAGCCGGCTAAGACCTGATGACTATTTGACCGATCGACTCGGTGTGTTTCGGATAGCCCAGTGGGGAGCGCTTGGTTGTAGCGGAAGACCCACAGCGGAGGAGCGCTTGGTTGTAGCGGCAGACCCGCGGTACTCAACAGAAGGAGTACCTTTGGAGGCTATGAGTGGGAGCGCTTGGTTGTAGCGGCAGACCCATGGCAGAGGAGTGCTTGGTTGTAGCGGCAGACCCGCGGTACTCAATAGAAGGAGTACCTCTTGAGGCTATGAGGGGGAGCGCTTGGTTGTAGCGGCAAACCCATGGTGGGAAGCACTTGGTTGTAGCATCAGGCCCACAGTACTCGACAGGAGGAGTCCCTCAGCAGTCTTAGGTTAGTGAGCTATACCTCAGAGTCGTGACAGGACCACTGTACACTCCAGAGACGGGGCTCTTCAGCAGTTACGGTTTCGATCAGAAAATCCTGGTTTGAGCTGAGTCTATGACCCTTGTGTTTCCTCATGATTGAGATGGGTTACTTGATAACTTAGGTATATGTATGGGCATATACCTGGGTAGTGGTTATCCGTTGGTTTCATAACCCTTGTGTTTCCTCATGATTGAGATGGGTTACTTAATAACTTAGGTATATGTATGGGCATATACCTAAGTAGAGGTTATCTGTTGAGATCTTCTTTGTGGTTATCCTTGTTGGTTTTAGTGAGACCTTGAGGGTCTCAGGGTCCCTACTGAGTATCGTTATTCTCAACCCTGCATGGGCTATGCCCGCACCTCGTTGTGTTGGTTGCAGACGACGGATAGTGCTGACGGAGGCCGAGTGTTCGAGGACTGGACGGTACCCGGAGGTGGACTACACAACGAGTCAGTACCCGAAGGTGGACTACATGACGAGTCAGTATCCGGGAGTGGAATTCACGGCGAGATGAAACTCGGAGGAGGTTGACGGGCGAGAGCGTTGTGGAGGCTATCTGTACCTACCCTTCAGGTAGGATCCGTGGTGGACGATCCAGGACCTGCACCATCTGTACCTACCCTTCAGGTAGGATCCGAGGAGGACGACCCATGAGCCGCTTCCGTCCTTCCATCTGTTGTCTTTTTCTGTTGTACTTTGTTCATTTGTAGTTGTACTTTCTTTTTGGGTTTTTATTCTGGCCCATTTACCTTTCATCAATTCTCTTTGTACTTAGTGTTTTATTTCCTCTTGTACTCTGTAGTGTTTTGTTTACTTTTATAAAGGAAATGACTTCCCAGTTATTGAGATTTACGCCTTTGGTGCTAGTCGCCAGCCCCTGGCCTATGGAAGGCGGGCTTGGGGTAGTCACGGCACAGACCCCAAGGACGGGTCGTGACAAATTGGTATCAGAGGGGTCGGTTCTACCGCAGAACTTATACTCTGATATTTTTCTTTCAGTGAAGCGATAGTGTTAAGTGTACCGAGTGTGGTTTTCAGTTCAGGGAGTCCAGTGTTGGTGCGGGCGGCCGACGTATCCATACACCAGGACCCTGAAAACTGATTTCTGACTTGTGCACGAAAACACTGATTGTGTGTGTGTTTCCAGAAGTTTTTAAATGTCAGCTCAAACCAGGTCAGCTCACCAGGTATAATAGTTTGAAAGTGTCACGTTATTTTTTTCAGGATGCCTTTTCTCGGATGACCAGCTAGAGCCCAGAGGGACGTGCGTACTGACAGCTTTCCGAGTGACAAGGCTTCGGTACAGGGCCCTCTTGCAGTTGAGGCACCAGCAGAGGCCCCAGCGGTACTACTATATGTTGGGCCACCGATGCCACCAGCCCCATCAGTAGGCGATGCACGCCACTTGAGCGCGCTGCACGAGTTCCAGCGCTAGAGACCACCCAGGTTCTGGGGAGAGATGGACCCGCAGGCGGCTGAGGATTGGCTGGAGGCTTTGGTGAGAGTCTTCAGGCTAGTGGGGACGCCGACAGACCTCATGGTGATCTTTGCTGCCAACCTTCTTCAGGCAGCAGCAGGCAGGTGGTGGAGCCACTTGTTCCAGTTTTGCGACGGGATGACCATCACATGGGAAGACTTCAAGACCTTCTTCAGGGTGGAGTTTGTGCCATTAGCTCTACACCCCGATCGTGTACAGGAGCTTCTGCCTTTGCCGCAGGGTTTTCGATCAGTAGCCGAGTCATCTATGGGAAGTAGACAGATGATGCAGAGGTCCAAGAGGACTAGAGCCAGCCGTACGAGGAGTATGAAGTGTTATGAATGCGGCATGAAGGGTCACCTGGCACGTGACTATCCGACTCCTCGTATAGATGATCCGCAGCCTTTGGAGGAGCCATCGAGGCAGAAGCAGCAGCAGGTGATTGAGCAACAGCCGAGCAGTGGACAAGGCAGTAGAGCTCTGGGAGCAGGTGGACATGAGAGGAACTAGTGGATACGTCCCTTGTACTTCTAGTTCCATTTTGCTGTTGTATTCATGTCTTTGTACTATGGGCTGCAATAATAAAAAGACACTTATCTTTGTGATGTTTACTTTCCTGTCCTCTCTTGTGTTGTTACTAAGAGGTTCCGGTTTAGACTGTTGAATTGACCCTCACTTGAGAGATAACTACTGGAGGAGACCCAGTTACCACACACTGATGCCGACAGTGTGACTCAACCCTTGGAGGCGAGAGTAACGGTTGGATCTCTTGGTAGTAGCGTCAAGGCCTTACGACGTCATCCTTGGTATGGGTTAGTATCATCCATGTCGGGATTGACTGTATTAGGAAAATAAAGTGGTTCATCCATGGGATGAGACCATATTTCTCTTATCGAAAAAGAAGAAATATTAACATCTCTTGTGGGACCGGAGATGGTCCAGGCCATGACAGAGAAGGTCCAGGTCATCCAGGAGCGGATGAGGACAGCTCGGAGCCGGCAGAAGTCTTATGCTGACAGGAGGCGGAGGCCACTGGAGTTCGCGGGTGGCGACCACGTCTTCTTGCATGTCCACCTCGATGTGGATTACGAAGATTTGACCGAGGCGACAAGTTGTCTCCACGCTTCATCGGACCATTCTAGGTCCTCAGCAGGATTAGAGAGGTGGCTTATCGCCTGGATCTACCACCTCAGTTGCACCGGGTGCACGACGTCTTCCACGTATCTCAGCTGAGGAGATACGTGCACGACCCGACGCACATCATTGACCATGAGGAGCTGGATGATGGAGATGGGGTGACTTTCACGGAGGTTCCAGTGGGGATCAAGGATCCACAGGAACAGATCCTAGGAGGACAGTCGATTCCTCTTGTTCACTTTCTTTGGCAGCACAGGAACCCCAGGTGACCACATGGGAGTGGAAGGCTCAGATGCGTGCTCAGTACCGCTTTTGTAACCCTAGTTTGTGTTAAAGTTTTATGAGGACGTAAAGCCCTAAGGTGGGAGTGATGTAAAGACCCGTAAATTTCAAAGAAATTTTTTTCTTAATTTTCTTTGGAATTTTACAAGAACGCAGTTTCTGACGGCACCTGATTCCGAGGCCCGGTGTGCCCGGAATCATTTTCGAAAGTTTGGCTCGGGTACGTTCAGTGAACGAACGAGCAGGGTTTTCTAACTTTTAAACCGGTGCTCAGAATAGAATTCTGAGGGCACCGATGGAATCGCAGCGCCGGTATTTTCTTAGAAACGCCTCTTTCAGAGTTGCGTTTGCTCGGGAGTGGTTTTTAATTTTTGGGCTTTAAGTTAAGAAATAAAATAATGTGTTACGACAAACTTTATTTTATTTCACTTAAAGCCGCTTAAATCCACTTTAAGCTGCTTAAGCTGAGTTGAAGCAGATAGAGTGGAATTCAAAATATCCTACCCTCTTGGAGGATATTTGTGAGGTGGGGCCCGCACGAGCCACACCATTTCTTTTCCGCTAAGTAACGCACCCGCGAAAACCCATATTAAATAAAAGTCAACTAGGGCATTTTCTTAAACAATTAAACGCTACTATTAATTAGGCGGTTTTATTCGTTGAATTAATTCTATGAATTAATTTCGTTCGTTTCTTAACATGTTTTCATTTTGTTGGCATGTTAATAAAATAAGTCCAACACACCTTCTTTTTGAATGTTGTGTTAAACCTTTGGAGAATCTCTAAAGATCTTCCTCCTTCTTCGCGAAGAACGTGAAGAACGCGAAGAACATGAAGAACGCCGACCTTCGACGAAAGGCGACGAAGAATGCCGAACCCGCGGAGATCGACGACGCGAATCCGTGTACCGCGACGCCGACGAATCTCCCTTCGTGACGCTTCTTCCGCGACGATCCAACCCCGCGACAACCTTCGATCGACAACGACAAGGTAGGGGGTTTAGCTCCTTTTTAAATTCCTTGTGGATTATAACAACAACATGGATTTAATTATTATTAATTAAATATGTATGTTTTTGATCCTCGGAGTTCGTCGACGCGACGCCAAGTACCGCGCGACAGCGACGCTCTTCCGCGACGTGAAGATTCTTTTCTTCCGCGACGATCAATTCCGCGAAGAACACACGCTCGATGACTACGGCGAGGCAGGGGTTTGATTCTTTAAATCTTTGTGATTAAATCCCCAGTCGTTTAAATATTGTTGGGTGAATATCTTTAAGACCGCTAACGCGGTGGGTGCGGACTAACGAACAAGTCTGAACCCACCGCACCTATTCGTTCTTGGTGCGCGAAACAACGAATGATGACAAACGAGGCTGAAAGGGCGATTCGAGGGCCTGGCAGTGAAGATCGAGTCCCGGGAGGACCACTGGCGAAGACCGCACGCAAAACGGACCACCGGAGCGCGTCCGGTGGCCCGCAGAAGCTCCCTCCGGCGCGCCCCGCCGGCGCGGCGGCGCCGCCGGCAAAACCCGCCGCGGATGAAGCCGCGGAGGCAAGCCGGTTCCGTGGCCGCGCGGAACCGGGAGGAGGGACACGACCCGACCGCCGCGTCCGCTGGCGAGGCAGCCCCACCCAGGGCCGCGGCGTTTCTTCACGCGGGGGCATCAAGCCCCACCACGGCTTCCCCTCGCACGGCCGGTCGGCCGAGCCGAGCCGGGCCGACCTGCCGGGCCGGGCGGACCCGGGTCGGTTCGACCCGGTTCGGGTCGACCCAGGGGGGGGTCAGGCCGGGTAGGTCCGGGCCCAGACCCCCCTTTTCTAGACCTTTTCGGTATTTTGCTCATAACTTGAGGTAAGGGACTCCGAATGATGCGCTGTCAGCGGAGATGCGATCCTTGGATCGAGACGGTCGTTTCGGTATATCGCACCCAAGGTTTCAGAATACTTTGTGTTCGACCGGGTTGGTTCGTACACGAAACCAACCGGGCCCTCAGAGCGGAAACGCTCATATCTTGAGCTCCGGACGTCCGATTGATGTTTCGTCGACTTTGATGCTTTCCTCTAAGTGAGACGGATACTTTGGCTTACTCCGCTCGAGGTTTGGATGCCGTCGGAGTGCGGTCGGGTTGGTTCGCTCACGAAGCCAACCAGGCCCCTGGAACGAAAAAGCCAATAACTCACAGACCGGGCGTCCGATTGACGCACTGTCTGTCTCAATGATTTCCTCTTGATGGGACGGAACTTTTGGCATACTTTTCCTGGGGTTTGAATGTAGTTGGAGTTTGGGAGAGTTGGATTGTACTCGAAATCCAACCGGGCCCCTGGAACGGAAAAGCTGATATCTTTCAGACCGGACGTCCGTTTGACAAACCGTCATTGGCGTTGGTGATCACGTTGAGAAACGGTCCCTATGAGTATACCCTATGGGAGTTCAAGGTACAGTTGAGATACGGCCGGGTTGGTTCGCTCACGAAACCAACGGGGCCCCTGGGATTAAAAGGCTAGTAACTCACAGACCGGGCATCCGATTGACGTGTCATCTGTTGCGTTGAGACCCCTGTGACGATGCGGTCCTTTGAGATACTTCTTCGTGGAACTTTGTGATACTTGTAGTATCGACCAACAGCTCGTGGAGTGGACCCTCCTGGAGACTAGCGTGTGGAGTACGGAGACCGTGTAGTCGGCTGAGACCTGACGACTGTTTGACCGATCGACTTGGTGTGTTTCAGATAGCCCAGTGGGGAGCGCTTGGTTGTAGCAGAAGACCCACGACGGAGGAGCGCTTGTTTGTAGCGGCAGACCCACGATACTCAACAGAAGGAGTACCTCTGGAGGCTATGAGGGGGAGTTCTTGGTTGTAGCGGCAGACCCATGGCGGAGGAGCGCTTGGTTGTAGCGGTAGACCTGCGGTACTCAACAGAAGGAGTACCTCTTGAGGCTATGAGGGGGAGCGCTTGGTTGTAGCGGCAGACCCATGGTGGGAAGCGCTTGGTTGTAGCAGCAGACCCACAGTACTCGACAGGAGGAGTACCTCAGCAGTCTTAGGTTAGTGAGCAGTACCTCAGAGTCGTGACAGGACCACTGTACACTCCAGAGAAGGGGCTCTTCAGCAGTTACGGTTTCGATCATGAAAATCCTGGTTTGAGCTGAGTCTATGACCCTTGTGTTTCCTCATGATTGATATGGGTTACTTGATAACTTATGTATATGTATGGGAATATACCTGGGTAGTGGTTATCTGTTGGTTTCATAACCCTTGTCTTTCCTCATGATTGATATGGGTTACTTAATAACTTAGGTATATGTATGGGCATATACCTAAGTAGAGGTTATCTGTTGAGATCTTCTTTGTGTTTATCCCTGTTGGTTTTAGTGAGACCTTGAGGGTCTCGGGGTCCCTACTGAGTATTGTTATACTCACCCCTGCACGGGCTATGCCCGCACCTCGTTGTGTTGGTTGCAGATGACGGGCAGTGCTGACGGAGGCCGAGTGTTCGAGGACTGGACGGTACCCGGAGGTGGACTACATGACGAGTCGGTACCCGGAGGTGGACTACATGACGAGTCAGTATCCGGGAGTGGACTTCACGGTGAGACGACACTCGGAGGAGGTTGACGGGCGAGAGCGTTGTGGAGGCTATCTGTACCTACCCTTCAGGTAGGATCCATGGTGGACGATCCAGGAGTTGCGCCATCTGTACCTACCCTTCAGGTAGGATCCGAGGAGGACGACCCAGGAGCCGCTTCCGTCCTTCCAGCTGTTGTCTTTTTCTATTGTACTTTGTTCATTTGTAGTTGTACTTTCTTTTTGGGTTTGTATTCTGGCCCATTTACCTTTCAGCACTTCTCTTTGTACTTAGTGTTTTATTTTTGCGTGTACTCTGTGGTGTTTTGTTTACTTTTATAAAGGCAATGACTTCCCAGTTATTGGGATTTACGCCTTTGGTGCTAGTCGCCAGCCCCTGGCCTATGGAAGGCGGGCTTGGGGTAGTCACGACACGGGCCCCGAGGACGGGTCGTGACAGTTTCATCGCTCCTCCTGATTCTTGTGCGGATTTTCGGTGGAAACCTTAGGGTTCCAAGATCTAAAAATCATCTTCTATGGGAAGTGACAGATCTGGATTTTCTCTTGGATGGGATAAAGAATCATCTTCCTCGGGTGTCTTCCCGAGATGGTTTTTGAGAAACATCTATATCTCCTTCTCATGCTACCTTCCCGACCACGACAGGGAAAACAACCTTTTATGACGGGCTATTTGCGACGGGATTAATTCCTGTCACAGATAGTCCATTCCAGAGGTTATTTGCAACGGGGGGGTTCGACCCGTCGCAAAAAGTAAAGCACGGTTCGGCGCGGCTGCACACCAAAGCATGGGAAGCTTAATTGCGACGGGTGATTCCCCCGTCACAAATAGTGCATCAGTTGAAGAGTATTTGCGACGGGACCCATCGCAAATACCGACGGCGGTAAATGGGTTTTTACAATGGGATGTTGTCCCATCGCAAAAAGTGTGTCGGTAGTAAACATTTTGTGACGGGACCCGTCGCAAATACCCTTTTAACCGCTGATAGAAATTAATGCGGGCAAAAGTATTTGCGACGAGACCCATTGCAAATAGTCCCGTCGGAACTAATCTAACCAATATATACCCCTTCCATTTTTCTTTCTCTTCCCCTCAATTCTCATTTCCTCTCTCTCTCTAAACACTATTTTTAGAGTGAAATTTTTTCTGAGTTAGTTTTTTTTACGAAGAAGTTATGAAGTCGTCTACATCAATAGAAGATCAAGTTTAAAGGTATTTATATTTTATTTAATTTTGTATTTATTTTATTTTTTATGTTAATTTTAATTATTGTTGATTAGTTGTAATTAAATTAGATTTAAATTGTTTTGTTACCAGTATTTATTTGTAATAATAAATTGAAATTATTAGTACTAATTCTTAATGATTAGTAATAATTAATAATTATTAACGAAAATTAGTATTGTATATAAATAATTAGTGGTAATTAGTAATTAGTAGTTGTAAATTGTAGTTATTAATATCAATTAACGCTAATTAGTAATAGTTATGTTTAATTAGTAATAATTACGGGTAATTAGTAATAAATAAGAATAATTAGTAATACATAGGAATAATTAGTAATAAATTGAAATAATTAGTAATAAATAGGAAAAATTAGTAATAAATAGGAAAAATTAGTAATAAATAGGAAAAATTAGTAATAAATAGGAATAATTAGTAATAAATAGGAATAATTAGTAATAAATAGGAATAATTAGTAATAATTAAGAATAATTAGTAATAATTAGTAATAATTAGGAAAAATTAGTAATAATTAGTAATAATTAGTAATAATTAGTAATAATTAGTAATAATTAGTAATAATTAGTAATAATTAGTAATAATTAGTAATAAATAATAATAAAGAGTTATAAATAGTAATAAACAGTAATAAAGAGTAATAAATATTAATAAATAGTAATAAATAGTAATAAATAGTAATAATTAGTAATAATTAGTAATAATTAGTAATAATTAGTAATAATTAGTAATAATTAGTAATAGTTAGTAATAGATAGTAATAAATAGTAATAATTAGTTATAAATAGTAATAAATGGTAATAATTAGTAATAATTAGTAATAATTAGTAATAAATAGTAAAAAATTGTAATAAATAGTAATAAATAGTAATAAATAGTAATAATTTATAATAAATTGTAATAAATTGTAATAAATTGTAATAAATTGGAATAAATTGGAATAAATTGTAATAAATTGTAATAAATTGCAATAAATTGTAATAAATTGTAATAAATTGTAATAAATTGCAATAAATTGCAATAAATTGTAATAAATAGTAATAAATAGTAATAAATAGTAATAAATAACAATAAATAGTAATAAATAGTAATAAATTGTAATAAATTGTAATAAATAGTAATAAATAGTAATAAATAGTAATAAATAGTAATAAATAGTAATAAATTATAATAAATTGTAATAAATTGTAATAAATTATAATAAATTTTAATAAATTGTAATAAATTGTAATAAATTGTAATAAATTGTAATAATTAGTAAGAATTAGTAAGAAGTAGTAAGAATTAGTAAGAATTAGTAAGAATTAGTAAGAATTGTAACAATTAGTAAGAATTAGTAAGAATTGTAACAATTAGTAAGAATTGTAACAATTAGTAAGAATTGTAACAATTAGTAAGAATTGTAACAATTAGTAAGAATTGTAACAATTAGTAATAATTTTAATAATTAGGAAGAATTTTAACAATTAGTAACAATTAGTAACAATTAGTAACAAATTGTAAAAATTAGTAACAAATTATAACAATTCGTAGGAAATTATAACAATTGTAACAATTAGTAACAATCAATAACAATTAGTAAAAATTAGTAACAATTAGTAACAATTAGTAAGAATAAGTAACAATTCGTAACAATTATTAACAATTAGTAACAATTAGTAACAATTAGTAACAATTAGTAATAAATTGTAATAATTAGTAAGAACTAGTAATAAATTGTAATACATTGTAATAAATTTTAATAAATTGTAATAAATTGTAATAAATTGTAAGAAATTGTAAGAAATTCTAAGAAATTGTAAGAAATTATAAGAAATTGTAAGAAATTGTATGAAATTGTAAGAAATTGTAAGAAATTGTAAGAAATTGTAAGAAATTGTAAGAATTAGTCAGAATTGGTAAGAATTAGTAAGAATTGTAACAATTAGTAAGAATTAGTAAGAATTAGTAAGAATTATAACAATTAGTAAGAATTGTAACAATTAGTAAGAATTGTAATAATTAGTAAGAATTGTAACAATTAGTAAGAATTGTAACAATTAGTAAGAATTGTAACAATTAGTAACAAATTATAACAATTAGTAACAAATTGTAACAATTAGTAAGAAATTGAAACAATTAGTAACAATTAGTAAAAATTAGTAACAATTAGTAAGAATTTGTAACAATTAGTAACAATTAGTAAGAATTAGTAATAAATTGAAACAATTAGTAATAATTAGTTAGAAATTGTAACAATTTGTAATAATTAGTAACAATTAGTAACAATTAGAAATAAATAGTAACAATTAGTAACAATTAGTAACAATTAGTAATAATTAGTAACAATTAGTAACAATTAGTAAGAAATAGTAACAATTAGGAAGAAAATCAACTGTAATAAATTGTAATAACTTGTAATAACTTGGCACAATTTCCAGTGGATTGGCGGCACTCCTTTTGTTCGATGACTCTTCTCCTTTAAACTTTCACCGACTCAAAACATTATGAAAAGTATGATTCTACGTATGCATATCCAATCTTGTATGCACGAGTTTGAATATGCATTTGTAGGACCACATTTTTCATAATGTGTTTAGGTGGTGACAGTTACAAGAAGATGATTCATCGACGAAAAGGGGGCTCTTTTGTCTGAGGGCTCATTTACTTGAAACTTTCTCCCACATAAATCACAATGAAGAATATCCTGGGAGGTACGCATATTCATTCTTGTATGCACGATAATGAATATGCGTACCTCTGAGTAGATTCTTCATTGTGACTTATGTGTGAGAAATTTGCAAGTAAATGAGCCGTCAGACAAAAGAGTAACCATCAATCCACTAGAAATTGTGTCACCTGTAAGTAATGGTAATTATTAAGAATTAGTTTTAATTATTTATCTTTTTTTTTTCAGATAGTGTTTTTATAATTTCAAATTATTCAAAAATAGTAATGATTTTATATTTATAGAAAAATATGGAACAAGGAAGTTGACAACAGTCATTATTAGATGATCACTCTTGGATAAATCAGTAAATAAATCCAAACGGTTCTGGTTTAAATCCTGTATATATTGAGGGTTTTGAATCTTTCTTATCATTTGCATTATGAAAAACACAATATGTTTCAGAAGGCATAATAAAGTGTCCTTGTAAAAAATGTGCTCTGAGAACGTTTGACACATTTGATAAGGTTGAGGTAAATCTCTTGTAGTTTGGTTTTCAACCAAATTATGTTTTTTGGTATCAAAACGGAGAGCATGGTTCTAGAGAAGATACTAATAACTTGATTTTTAATCCATAATGGTTTCAAAATTTAGTACATGATGTTGCAGGTCTATCTGTTCAACAAACTGAAACTCAAGATGATATTGATTTAACTCCTGAGTTGGCACCATCTAAATTTTATGAGTTGTTGAGGTCTAATGAGGATGCATTATATCCTAGTTGCAAGATAATCAAATTATAAGCGGTTGCAAAATTTATGGCTATTAAATCAGATAATGAAATGTCAAACAACTATTTTGATTAGATATTTTCTTTGGTTAAAACACTGTTACCTGAAAGAAATGTGTTACCTGTAAATTACTATGAGAGAAAGAGGCTGGTTCGTAATCTGGGCCATAGTTATCGGAAGAATCATACATGTCCAAATGATTGCATCTTATATTCTGGTGAAAATGATTCGTTGGATAGTTGTCCCACATGTGGACAATCGAGGTATAAAGAAGCTCAATAGGGGAAGTCTGGATCAATTCCAGTAAAATAGTTGAGATATTTCCCCCTTACAACCTGGTTGCAGCATTTATTTATGTCTCAGAACACAGTGAAAATGATGTCATGACACAAAACCAAGATTTCAATTGATAAAATATTAAATCATCCATATGATGGTGATTAATGGAAACATTTTGACCATCTGCATCTGTATTTTGATTTAGAAGCCCGAAACATGCGATTGAGTCTTTCTACTGACAGTTTATGTCTGTTTGGTTCTTATGGTAGTCAGTATTCATGTTGGTCTATCTTTATAACTCTGTAAAATTTACCTCCATGGATGTTGATGAAGGAGCCCTATATCATTTTTACCTTATTAATCCCAGGATATCTGAAAAATAATATTGATGTTTATTTGAAACCATTGATTGATGAGTCAAATTCATTGTGGACTAATAGTATTAGTACATATGATGTTGTTGCGAAATAAAATTTCATATTAAAATCTTCATTAATGTGGATGATTAGTGAATTTCCGGCATATGGCATGTTATCTGGCTGGAGTACACATGGTCCAAAATCATATACTTACTGTATGAAAGACAACAAATCCTTTATGCTCGTCAATGAAAAAAAACCTTGCTATTTTTACTGTCATCACAGATTTCTTCCAACCGATCATCCATTTTGGAGGAACAAATCTCATTTCAGAAAATGTGAAATTGAAAGGGATGAACCTCCAAAAATGATCTTAGGTACAAAGTTAAAATCAGTTGTATTTTCATTACCTCCCATCATATCTGAGCCAATAGTAAACCAACAGAAAATTCATGGCTTTGGGAAAGAACATAATTGGATAAAACAAAGCATTTTTTGGGATCTACCATATTGGTCTGATTTTTTGGTCCGCCACATGTTGGATGTCATGCATATTGAGAAGAACTGTTTTGATAATTTATTTTATACAGTTTTGGATATACCAGGTAAGACCAAAGATACTATAAAGGCACAATTAGATCTTGACCAAATTTGCAGGTGACCAGAACTTGAACTATTTGAAAATGTTAGATCATATAGTTTAATGATTCCAAAAGAAGATTATACACTGTCTAAAGAGAGTCTTTTATTATTTTGTCATTGGATTGAAAATTTGAGACTTCCATATGGATATGCTTCCAATTTGGGCATATGTGTTAAGAATGGTTATATTACCAGATTAAAAATTCATGATTATCATGTTATAATGGAAAGACTTAGGCCGATTGGATTTAGACGTTTGTTGAATTCCATGGTTTGGGATTCAATAACAGACATATCATATTTTTTTCAAGACATTTGTGTAGTGACAATAAACTACGATGTGCTATGAAAACTAGAAGAAGATGTTGCTATAATTATATGTAAACTAGAAAAAATATTTCCACCGGCTTTCTTTGACTCAAAAGAACATATGATATTACATTTTCCTCATGAAGCTAAATTTGGAGGTCCAATACAGTTTCAATGGATGTACCCATTCGAGATATGCATGCAGAAATTGAAGAAAAAAGTACGTAACAAAGAATCAGTTGAAGGCTCAATTGCTGAAGTTTATTTGCAATAGGAAATTTCTTTTTTATGCTCTCATTATTTTGAATCTGAATATACCTCAAAACACAACCGCATGGAACAGAACGAGGGGAATTTAAATAATGAAATGGAAAATCAATTATCAGTTTTTAATCAGCCAAATCTTGGCTTCGGTGGAGTTCATGAACGATGGATTTCAGATGATGAAGATCACATAGATCATACATATGTTCTTATCAATTATGAAGAAATGACATCATTTGTACAGTGAGTGATTCTATCACTTATTCTATAATTTATGTTGCAGTATGTAAACTTATTTTATTTTTAAGTTATATGATAATCATATCAAGAAATAACTTCCACAAATTACAGTAGCTGCTCTTGAAGAACGCAGACAAAAAAAATCTCAATGGTTTCAAAAACTGGTAACATAAATTATTGATGGTTTAATATCAATTCTGTTTATTATTTGTTATATTGATAATTGTTTTAAAAATTTTCATTTATCTCAACATGCTGATAAAATTGATAAGCGGCTGTGTATATTTAGTAACCCACCATAAAAAAATGGTTAAATATTATAATAAATATGTGGTGAATGGTTTTCGATTTCGTACACATGCATACGGGGAATAAAAAAACAATGAACAATGGAGTTTTCTAGAGAGGAACGCATCATAGAGAAACTAAAGTTGACTTTTATGGCATTATGGATGAAATTATTGAGCTGTGTTTTCTAGGAAAGAATTACATAATAATGTTTAAATGTCGGTGGTTAGATACTGAGAGAGGCTTGCATGTTCATCTGACTCATGGAATCGTCGATATTAAATATAAAAGTCTTCTTGCAGTAAATGAACCATTTTTACTAGATCAATATGTACATCAAATTTATTACTCAAAGTACCGTGCTACTTCAAGAGACTTGAGTGATTGGTGGAGCATAATAAAAATGAAATCTTGGGAAAATCAGTTTACTCAAACTGAATGTGGTTCCGCTGAAATGTAAGGAATTGAAACTTTTCAAGAGACTTCTCAAAATTTATCTTTTTCACAAAGAGACGTGAATATCGATGATAAATCCCCACAATTAAGGATCGATGGTGATGAAGATGTTAATGATGTTACAAATGAATTTGAAATGACAAGAGATGATGAAACTGAAACTCATATGGATATTGATGATGTTGAGGAGGAATATGAAGACATTGACATCGTCAGATATGAAGATGATGATGAAGGTGAACATTGATACTGTTAAATGTTGGTTATAATCATAACTAATATATATCTATATATAATAGTTATTTTCAACTATCTGCTAAAGATAATCATTTTGTGTTTCAGATGGACCCTGATCTATTTCACGAGTTGGAGGAGGATGAGCTACCTTTGGATGAGGGGGATTTTGGATCATCTGACCCTCAGCCTACTGGCCGTTCAGGGGGTTTGTGGAGGGGGAATGGTTATGTGCGACTGATGATTCCCGACCCTATCCCCGAGCGACGTCCACGTCTTGGCTTTGATCCACGCACATAGAGGTATGATAACCTGTATATTTTAGTTAGCATTCATTAATTTATTTATATATATACTAATTGTTAGAGTATTTATTCCTTTTTAAAAGTTTTGCGCATGTAGCTATTGGATAGGGGAGTGCTATCTTGCGCAATTATTTTTCTCAGCCATGGATCACATGGGAACAGATTCTCGTTGATGTGTGGATCAAAATGTTCAATCATTGGTTGGTACGTAAATAAATAATATTTATTTTGAAATTTATTTTATTTATAAGTTGATATTATAAATTATTTGTAGGGTTTATGGTATCCCATCGATGATAGCATGCGTGCCGCTATCCATGCAGCATGGAAGGTGTCTATGCGTGATCATTTCTGTCAATTTCTGCACAATTTGAGAAGAAAGACCATTAAGAAAGAAGAAGTGACAGAATTTGATGAGTCATGTAGAGCCCACCGACCAGAGTACATTTCATATCACGTTTGGGATGAATTATGTTTACACTGGTTTGGTGGTAGATTTCAGAGGAGATCTTCAGTGGGTCGACAGAACCGTGGGAGACAGGAGGTGACGTATTGAGCTGGTAGCCGTACATTCATCATGCATAGAGATCATCTGGTAAGTGTCTTTTTTAAATATTTTATATAACTTTAAATATATACAGTTTATTTTATATTTCTATAGGCAGTCGAGCATCCCGATATTACGTAGTATGATGTTTATTGGAGGATGTACAGTGATCCAGCCACTGGAGAGATTAGAGGTGATCGCCAGCATCAGATTGTGGTTAATATTATTTTTTTTCTTCAGTTTGACAATTAACTGCATATAATATTTTCAAAATTTTAATTTCAAATTGGAATTTAAGGAGTCATATGAGGCTACGACCTCTCAGAAACATGCTGAGAGTTAGGACAAGACGACTGATCAGACCAGTTCCCACCATTTTCGATGAGGCGGCATGGATGCAGGGGACTCAGTATGGCTTTGAGAAGGGCTGAGTAGTTGGTATCAACTCTTATTTGACTCTTAGTACTTATTATGATACTGCTACGATAACGAAGTCCAGCTTGAGAGGAGCTCATGGAGAAGCATCATCTTCTACCTCACAGTATCAGGAGCAGTTGCGAACTCAGACTAAGCTTATAGAGAGTTTGCAGAAGTAGCATGAAGAGATGGGTCAGTAGCAGCAGTAGCACGAGAATGAGATGTGTCAATGGCAGTAACAGCAGTAACAACATCACAAGCAGATGGAGTACATGCACTGTCTGACTCGTAGTTTAGGGATGGAGTTTCCTCCTCCATCACCTATAACTCCTCCACCTTCTCCAAAAGATAACCCCAGTGATTTTTTTAATGTTAAAAACATTTGAATTCAAGATTTATTGTAATATGAACTATTTACAGTTTCTGTCTTTTATATTAGTGCGAATATTGCATAATTTTTTTAATATTTTAATATTTATTATTAGTATTATATTTTTTAATATTTGTTTATTTTACTAATAATAATAATAATATTTTATGATTTTCTTTATTTTTTTGTAAATATTGATAATTTTAATAATTTTTTATTTTTTTATTATTTTAATAATATTAATATTAATTTTTCATTAATCATAATTTTATTAAATATATTTTTTTAGTATTATATTTTCTAATATTTGTTTATTTTACTAATAATAATAATAATAATAATAATATTTTATGATTTTTTATATATTTTTTTGAGAATATTGATAATTTTAATAATTTTTATTTTTTTTATTATTTTAATAATAATAATATTAATTTTTCATTAATCATAATTTTATTAAATATATATTTTTTATTTTATTTATTATTTGCGATGGGACCTTTTGCGGTGGGCTCCTATCGCAAATAGTTTAAATATATATTTTTAAAAAACGTATTTGCGACGGAACGACTGGCCCGTCGCAAAGAGTATTTACGACAAGCCCATCGCAAAATATTTTTATATATAATGTATATAATCCGAGACTTATTTGCGACAGACCCGTTGCAAAAGATTTATTTATATATAATGTATATAATCGAAGACTTATTTCCGACATCGTTTTTTGCAACATGCTATTTGCGATGGGGCCCCGCCGCTAAAGCATATTTGCGATGGGATCCCGTTACAAATAGCCTATTGAAAATACCTCTAATTCCTGTAGTGAACAAGTTGAGATCTAAACGGCATGATTCCATTTTAGTGCGCATCTTCCAGATTTCATGGAGATTCAGAGCAAGAACAAAGGACACGTTTTGTGGGTACGTGTTTCAAGATCTAGCACCCTACCTAGATTTTCCAAGATCCAAAGGAATCTAGGGTATTTCCAGGGAAGCTGTGTGGGTATGCGAGTTTCAAAACTAGTTCACCAAGGGCTTCCAGGCAGTGGTAATCTGTATGGGCTTGTAAGTACTCTTACTCTTCATGTTTTTTAATTTATTTTCAAATAGGTCATATAGTCCTATTGTTCATAATATTCCTTTTTCTGAATCATCTCCTGTATTTGTTTTATTTTGATCATAATAAAATGCGTGAGTCAAGTGGTTTTCTTTTCTTTCACATAGGACCAAAAGCAATCTGAAGCATGTTAAATACCTATGTAATTTACTACTTTCTTTCCACTTTCAATTTAACCTATAAATCACTGAACATCCCTACTTTTAGTTTTAATTCAAACATTGCAATATTTTATATCTCTAGGTTTGAATTTAATGTGTTGATTATATAAGCTATTTGAGATTTATTTTAGCTCAATTTTTCATTTCTACTATTTCCTTGTAAATCTATAATTTTATTTCTCATTGTTTCTTGTGTTGTTAAATCACTATTGTACAAATTTTTTATTTTGGTTGTTAATGAGAATAAATCACAAGTTTGAATTGTTATTGTATTAGCCACTTTTTAATGCATGTCTAGTGTTGTTCGCTGGTTGTATTAATTTGATTTATTCCTCTTCTTGGAATGCAATGTGAACCTTCTATTACATGTTATCAGTTCATATGCTATTAAACTATATGATAAACATTGTTTATGTATTTTGGATTTTAACAAACCAAAATACCCAATAGATATTGGGCTATTTCATGGGGACAACATCTTGCGTAGGGTCGCTCCCTACAATAATCGCTAAATGAAATCCATCACTCAAATAATCACCATAATGAAAAAGTGAATAACAACACATGTTGACGATGAGTGTAAACCACCAAAAAACTAGAATGATATATGAATCACATCCCCCACACATGCTTTTTGTTGGTCAATGCGCATCTGGGTCACACACATAAAATATCACCCAACAAACACCATGCAATGTCCATAAGGATGTAGGTGAGTTCTCAAAACCTGCTCGAGGAGGGAGGTGGTCTGCTGGGCATGTCACACTAGGCGGTGTGGAATAGGGAGGAGCCCCACGCTACCCTAGGGAAGATAGCAGACCTGTGTGTGGGGTGATAATGGAGGAGAACTTGATGCATGGGATGCTGTTTGACCGGTTGTGTAGGGTGGAGAGGCACTGCTTTGGTGGATAATAGAGGTGGTGTGCCCTATGTAGGGGTAAGAGGAGAGGTTGTGTGTCTTGTGCTAACGAGGAGGCCAGCCATGCTTACTGAATTGAAGAGAGGCATGCCTGCACGCATGGATGTCAAACAAGGAGGAACTGGCAGGCCGAGCATAGTGTGATGTAGGTACCGGTAAAGGGGGACCTGCATTAGATGAGTAACGAAGGAAGAGGATCAATATTACAAAAATCCCCTTTAATAGAACACAAAATGATTTTAATAGTGTTAAAAAAGCACTGTTAATCACATCACTAATAGGGGGCCTTTATTAGTTCTAGAAAAAGTACTAATAAAGGACCCCATTTATCAATGATAGTTTAGCTCTAATAAAGGAAACTCTTTATCAGTTCTATTTATATCACTGATAAAGGTCCCACTTTATCAGTGCTTTCAATAAAGCTGATAAATGATGCCTTTTATCAGTGCTATAAATAACATTTATAAAGGCCCCATCTACTGCATTGTGCTGTTTTTATAACAACACACTACAACAACCTCCTGTACACAAAAAAACACACCAAAAACTCCTATTCACAAAATATATAATTTAATTGAAATAAATTTTACACCACGAATACAAATAAATACTACTATATACATTTCAAATAATGTTATGTATAATTACATGTACAATTACTATCTAAAAATGATTTAAAACATTAATATTTGTCTTTGGAACCCATGATCCCCTCTCAAAAAGGTCCTCCCATGGTATCCATTGCTTAACAATCAACTAAACATGAGGAAAATAATCCACCTATATAAGAAAACCAATCATATGTTAGTCATATTATAAAGAAATAAATTAAACATTAATATGAATGAATACATTAAAAATATCAACTTTAAATAAAAATAAACTTAGTGTTATACGAATCACACCATGCATTGTATTGAGGTGTGTTTGATTCATACACATCACAAATGAGGTATGGATTATTTTCCTAAAGTATCAAAACAATTCGAATGTGTTTACTTGGTTTTGAGTATGTCACTTGTTCTTTTTAACAAAATTCATCTCAATTTTAAATGAAGACACATTTAGAGTTATACTGATCACACTGTGTGTGGGATTGAGGTATTAATGATTTATATACATAAAAAATTACTTAAGGATAATTTTACTAAAATATCAAAACAATCTGAATGCATTTTCTTAGTTTTCAGTATGTCATTTTTGTTTTCTACTAAAATGTCATTTCAAACTAGAAACACACAATATGAGTCATATGGGTCACATGTTGTGTTGGTTTGACATGGGACTACTTCCTACATGTCATAAATGACTTATGAATTGCTTTTATAAATTATCAAGACAATCAGAGCACATTTTATTAGTTTTCAGTTACCAACACATGTTTTGAACTAAAATGTAAATTTTAAACTGATAACGGTCACTTTGAGTCATACTGGTCACAAATTGTGTTAGATTAAGGTGCATGTGATTTCTACACATCACAAATGACTCATATAACATTTCCCTAAATTATTAGAATAATATGAAATCTTTTGACCAGTTTTCAATACATCACTTGTTTCTTTTGCTAAAATTAATGTCAATTTAAAATAAAAAGACACACTTGGAGTCATACCGATCACACCGTATGTCATATTGAGGTGAGGTTTATTCCTAAATGTTAAAAATGACTTATGAATCATTTTCATAATGTATGAAAACAATCCTAATGCATTTTCTCAGGTTTGAGTAGGTTAGTTGTCCTTTTTACTAAAAGTGATGTCAATTTTAAATAAAAAGACACACTTTGAGTCATACCAGTCACACTATGTGTCATATTGAGGTGCTTATAATTCATACACATCTCAAATTATTTATGGATTGTTTTCCTAAAGTATTAAAACAATCCAAATGTGTTTTCTCAATTTTGAGTAGGTCAATTGTCCCTTTTACTAAAATTGATGTCAATTTTAAATAAAAAGATGCACTTGGAGTCATACCATTCACACCATGCATCATATTGAGGCGAGGATAATTCCTACATGTCTCAAAAGACTCATGGATCATTTTTCTAAAGTATCAAAACAATACAATTGTTTTTTCTCTGTTTTTAGTATGACAATTGTTTCTTTTAGTAAAATTAATTTCAATTTTATATAAAAAGATACACTTGGAGTCATACCAGTCACACCGCACAACAAATTGAGGTTGTAATGTCCCAACCCAAATTCCACTAAATTGGTACTCTGATCTGGTGGGTTAAAGGGCCTCAAGCACACCTCCCCGTACTCTAGAGGCTTTCGACTAGTAATGAGGGCCTAGGGTATGATAGTGGGAAGACTATAATCTCATATCAGAGTAAGAGACAACAAAAAAGTAGCTAAGTATGATACATAAAAAAAAGTAAAAAGAGTGAACAAGTATTAAACAACTGAATAGAACATGCTTTAATAATAAATTAAAGGTTGTAAAAGCCCAAAAAACTATGTCATACAATAAAAAACTGTTCATCCATTGGGCTGACCATACAAATATAGGAGTACAAAAGAAACTGAAAGTAAAAGTACCGAGCTCTACTACTAAATTTGAGCCAAAACATGCACCTGATCTCTAGACACTATTAAACTGCACCGGCCTGATTAGTAGAACCACTCGAGCAGCTCCACTCGATCATGAAACACTGGGCCTCATACCTATCCACTATGCAACTCATGATCAACCTAAAAATCATACATAAGGTCTACATGTACACTGAGGTTCACATGTAGGGGTGAGAAAGAATCTCAGTAGGCTACCCCGAAAAGAAACTTATAACTATGATGCTATAAGTTTATGCAAAAACAATGTGCTCACCCTAACTAATGAACAACGAAAAGGTAAGCAAAACCAACGTGAGCCGATAGTCAAACCTAGGGTCTGTAATCCCTATCAACTGGGTAAGTTCCACCATGGATGTCCATAACTATATACCTACACATGTGTAGTCCCATACCTATACATATATATATAGATATGAATATTCATTGGTATGTGAATCAAATAACATGAAACTGCATCAATAGTCAATCCTTGGGTCCATAATCTCAATCAACTGGACATCCTGTGCAAGAGAATTGAGTTGGAAATTGTGCCATTGAATACATGTATCACCAAGTAGATCTCTGGGTCTGTAATCCCAATCGACATATACTTACTTCAACCAATGCTGGAAAAGTATCTGAGAAAGATGCATCACCACAAGGGATACTTTTCCTACCTGTGCTCATGTGTACTCACCTCCAATCACCAAAAATGATACCCTATACCGAAAATCACTCCTGTAAAGATCATTATAACCCACTTCGGCCTACGAAGAGTAAAAAATTATAATATACATCATGGTCACGCCACATAAGCATGTATCAGAGCATGAAGGTCCAGATATAAGGAACTCTTACAAGGAATGCTCATAAAAAGTGTAGACCACGAACGTCCGGATCCAAGGAACTCATCCAAGGAATCCATATAAGAAGTCTAGACCATGAAGGGATGGATCCAAGGAACTAGTCCAAGGCATCCAAATCGAGACCCATGGGCATCCTAGTGGAAACTTGATCTAGGAACTGGTTGGGGTCCTAGGAACAGGTCAACAGTACATGTTCTATGCGAGCCCAAGAAAGTTGGATCCATAGGGTAGCAAGACCCGATACATCCCATAGAATCAAGACCCAAGGGGCATACTCAGCCCAAGACATCCACTACCGCATTCCAGATCCATAGAGAGAATTCCATGGAGTTTATCAAACCATTAAAGAATCACACATGTGTATACCCACTCATGTAAATAATTTCATCATAAGACATTGGTATACCCACCCAGTAATCACAGGCTGAGGAGAGCATAATCATCCCCAACACATATCACTAGCCAAAGAGTCCGTAAAAGGAATTCCTACATTAGGGAATCCAATTACCACTCAAGGTGTACAGAAAATAAGAAAGGCTCAACAACCAAGTCATAGGTACTACCTATGGGTACTAGTAAAACATCTGAAAATCATGGATCAGAAGCTAGATCCCGAGAAATCATGTCTGGGCATCCCAAAAACCAAGAAAAATTCCTCGCTTCAGGATTAACAACCACCAACCAATAAGCACCTATGGTAAACAATACTGCATCAGTAAAAACAAGCCAGGTATAAAAAAATGAGTGAGGGTGGATTGAACGCCCAACCCAACCTCCAGCCACAGCCCCATGGGCGAATCAGTTCAGCACATGTTCTAGGTAACACTTGAACACAATATTTACCCATACCCGATGTAACAGTTCAGGGTCATTAAAACAATGGGCACCCACTGGGTCCCTCAATACAATCACTGAAAGAAATTATACTCAGGATCCTTTAGGTAAACACAAGTGAAGGAATCCTACTCGGGATCATTAGATGTAATGGTAAAGGATGAATCCAACTTGGGATCCTCTAATGGTAAGAAACTGAGGCATACTACAATGGGGATACTTTAACAGTAAGAAATAGAGGCATCCTACAATGTGGGTCCTCTAAAAGATCAATAAGATCGAGGAATCCTACAATGGGGATCCTCGAAATGATACACAATTATAGGGATCCTACAAGGGACTCCATAGATTAGCGTATAAGCACAAGCATCCCTTAGGGGATCGTTAAAAACATATGGTATCATGGACTTATAGGTCATAAGGGCACGTCTCACAAGGGAAACATCCTCAAAATCATAGGTCATGGGAGATAACTCATAGATCATCTCATATAAAAGGTCTAAACTAGGTTGGTCTGAACACCCACTCGATCATTCATGCACTGGTCTCACTCTCTAGAGACAACTAAATTCGACAACTATATGAAGAACCTATCCATTTAGATAAAATACATAAAACACCAATTATGAGTCCTCAGATTTCTCATATAATTTCACCATCGCGATCTACATAGAGAACCACTCCTAATGGACTAATATTGGGTCCAATTACAACATCGGGGCAAGAAAACAAAAAAAAACTCTCAAAGGTTTTCAAGTGGAAATACACGATGTGTAACCTTGGTACACAGTGTATACTCCCAACACACCACATGGGCGTGTACTCTCACCAGACTGGGCATGTAATTCCCTAGGTACATGATGTGTGGAACTGGTACATGGCGTGTACCCAACACAGCGTACATGAAAGTGTCCCTCGATCGGCTTGTCCATCTAATTTTCCAAGCTGTTCATTTTTACATGGCGTTCTACCCACACGAGGTCTAGCCATGTACTCTATATGGCCATGTACCCCTACATGTGTAGACATGCCCTAGTACTCATCCACATGATCAAATACTATTACATGGCATGTATAACCCATATATGGCATGTACTCATTTGAAATTCATCTTCATCGAATGGGAAGAACACACAACATTTCCCCTAGACTACACACCGTGTTACCTGGTTTCCCCAAATGGGAAACCCTTCGATTTCCCAAATTGTCTGTTTAAACCCCTGAAACTATATATCGGGCCTCGAGAGGCCACAAGAAAGGGATATATGACTATAAAAACTTGAAAAAATGCATTTAAAGGGGATATATAGTGAAAATACAAAGGGTCCTACCTTTGGGTGGAAACCGTTGAAGCTTTTCTTGATTTCGCAGTCCATGGCTGCTATACACCAGCTCAACGCATCGGGGGATTCACGAAGATACCACCATCTCCCTCCCTCTTTCTATTTTCCCTTCCCCTTTTCTCCCTTGATCAAATGAAATAGGAGGAGACAAAAGAGAGGCATGAGTGATAAGGAGGAGGAAATAAGAGAAAATAAAAAAAATAAAGAAAAGAAAAAGAAAAAGAAAAAGAAGAAAAAGGGGTCTGAGCCAGCCCCGGTGCCCAACTCGAGTTTATGCTTCACTTAGAAAAAACTCCCCATTCCAGACTCAAAAGAGGATACATAATCTCAATCCAATGATCTGTTCAAAATTTATGGTTGAACGAACCTACGCAAATAAATTAATATTTAATTTAATAAATATTAAATATTAATTATTCCGCCAAAATTTGAACATCTCATATTTCTACCAAACTCATTTAATAGGGTAAAAACCCTATTTTGGGACCAACAGAGTGGTAAAAAATATTATCTGAGACCATATTATAGGGGAAAGACCATTTTACCCCTTTTAAAGCATCCAAAAGTAAAAATTTAAATTTATGCTCAAAAATGCAGTCCAAAAAACATGGGTTCTTATAGAGGTTTGGTTGATTTATACACGTAAAAAAAGAATTATGGGTTTCTTTCCTAAAGTATCAAAATAATATGAATACATTTTTCAGTTTTGAGTAGGTTAGTTGTCCCTTTTACTAAATTTGATGTCAACATTAAATAAAATAGATGCACTTGGAGTTATACCAGTCACACCATCCCTCAGATTGAGCTGCAACTGATTATTAAACATCCCAAATTATAGATGGATTATTGAACTAAATTATAAAAACAATATGGATATTTTCTCTTAGTTTTCAGTAGGCCACTTGTTCATTTTTCTAAAATTGATGTCAATTTTAAATAAAAAGACACACTTGGAGTCATAACGGTCACACCGTGCATCATATTGAGGTTAAAATGATTCCTAAACATATAAAATGACCCATGGATCATTTTACTAAATTATTAAAATAATATAAATGCATTTTCTCAGTTTTGACTAGGTCAGTTGTCCTTTTTACTAAAATTGATGTAAATTTTAAATAAAAAAGACGCACTTGGTTTCATACCAGTCACAATATGCCTTATATTGAGGTGTGTCTAATTCCTAAACATCTCAAATAAATCATTGATTTTTTTCTCTAAAGTATCAAATCAATACGAACATGTTTACTTGTTTTTCAGTACATCACTTGTTCCTTTTTACTAAAATTGATGTCAATTTTAAATAAAAAGATGCACTTGGAGTCATAACAGTCACACCATACATCAAATTGAGGTGAGACTGATTCCTATATGTATCAAGTTACTCATGGATAATTTTACTAATGTATCAAAATAATTTGAATACATTTTCTTAGTTTTCAATGCGTCACTTATCTTTTTTATTAAAATTTCATTTTAAACTAGAAACACACACATTGAATCATACCAGTGACATCATGTATCAGTTTTACATGAGAATGATTCCTAAACATAAAACATGATTTATGAATTTATGTAATAAATTATCAAGAAAATATGAGCACGTTTTCTTGGTTTTCAGTGAGTGACACATTTTGAAGTAAAATGTTGATTTTAAATTGATAACATACACTTTGATTCATACTGGTCACACCATGCATTAGATTGTAGTGTATATGATTAATAAACATTCTAAATGACTTATGGATCATTTTAATAAAGTATCAAAACAATATTATTGCATTTTTTTGGTTTTAAGTATGTCTTATTTTACTAAAATTAATTTCAATTTTAAATAAACAGACGCACCTAGAGTCATACCAGTCACACTACATGTCAGATTGAGGTGATGATGATTCCTACACATCCCAAAGTCTCAAAAAAATTATAACTACTAATGTTACCACAATTACCAGTTTCTTTCTCTATAAAACTACCAACACTACATATTGATTCAGGAAAGGTTTTTTGGCTAAAAACATCGAGTCAATCTATAGTTTTGAAATTTCAACAAATAAAAGCAATGGAAAGCGTGGTAACATTAGAATAAAAGAACATGTTATATTTTCCCAAAATATCTATGAAAACAAATACATAAATATTAGATAAATATGATAGGTAAAATAAATTACAAATAGTAGATAAAATGATGAAAATAATAATTAAAAAGTAGTAGGAATTCAACTTTTCATGATGGTTGTATACATTCTTGACCCATAAATATACAAATAATCCACATACATAAGAAAAAAATTCTTATGTGAGTAATACTAAAACAAATTAAATTAAACAAAATATGAAACAATCCACTAATTTTATGGAAGTCACATCTTCATGCTATTTGTGTACATTCTTCCATCAGGTATGCTACCCATTCATTTCTAAGAAAATTTATACCATCTTGTGAATATGAGTCTTTTAGATAGTCATAGTAGTATTGGAAAAATATAAATACGCAAAGGATTAATAAATATTTTAAATTAAATAGTAATTAACTTCAAAAATAACTCTTCAGGGATGATATTTTGTTCATGGAATATGATCTCTCTCATAAATTTATAAACCTAATAACCATAACATTTTCCATTTTTTTTATTTTTAACACTAAAGAAACATTGAGGATAATAAGTAATTTGTTTTTATATGTGTTTGTATAGTGAGATATTATTATATATACCCTTGTACTTGTCCAGTTGTATAACTTTTCATGGTCATTGTGCTTAGCCCTTGACCTCATTCCTTGTTTTTAATGATATTGATGCACCACCCTATCATAACAGAATCCTAATTAAAAGATAATATAAATTATATAACTCGATGTTTAGTTCTAAAATGTTGGATGTAGTGTATTGAAAATTGAAAAATTCCATTATGTGTGGTCTAAGTATCCATTCAGTGAATCCAGGAAATAAATCTTTAGAGTATCCAAATTGACCGTAATGAGAATCCAATGTTGCCTAAAAATACAAAAAGGAATAAGTAATTAATGAAATGAAAATATATTTGATATGATTAAATTATAGATTTTTACCCCTATAATATTGGTATTAAGAAGTGTCTATCATCCAAAAGTTTTTTCCATAATATTTGACCAAGCCTTCTACTATTTCATCATTTTTTTGGATTTTATTATTGTTTGCTCTGTAGAGGTGGTGTGAGGATTAACGAGTCCAATTTTTTTCATGGGGAAATCCCTTCAATTGTTTTTGATATATACACATACCAAAAATATGAAATGTATTTAGTCATAATTAACATAGTATATTAGCTTTTAGAAAATCATATCATGAAAACATACCTCATGTATACATTTACAACTCAGGCACCTAGCCAATCATAATCGAGGATTTCATTTAAATTATCAAAACCAATGTAGTATTCACATTCCTCTATGTACATATTCTCTTCAAAATAAACTATGTGAATACGACCATTTTTTAACTTTGTATCAATATGAACCTTTAATGTTAGTAAATGCATATTTGGAACGTGCAGGGTAAAGGTGATTTTAGAAGATCTTTTCAATTGGTTGGTTGATCCTTTGGATAGTTTTGAGTTAGTATTTCATTTCTACAACTTCCCTTTGTCCATATGAAATAAAATTCATTGGTTCATACCTTTTTTCATTAATAGTTAAATGTTTATATTAAAAAATAAATTATAAATGAATACCTCCTTATCAACATGTTTTTTTTCAAGATGTAACATCCATGCGATGAATGTTACAATAGCTCAGTAAACCATATGAATAAAATTATCATCAAGTAAAATTGGTAGCTCGGTGCTCGGCTCATGAGCTGCACTAATCACCACTCTCACACGACTTGTTGGAAGTGGTCTATTATGTAGACTGTCATCTTGGATATTGAATACCGTATCCCTCACTACAAGGCAATGGGTGGGTGTTGATAGATATAAATCACGGTAATTTTCACCCTATAGAATATAATTTAAGGAAAGGTATAAGTGTCTATATGATTCAAATTTCATAGAAACAATTATTAGAATATTTATTACCATGACTAAGACAACTCTTTGAGGGGAATATCTCACCTCAAAGCTGGTGGGGTTGGGATGGTATCTTCATGAAATAGTTTTTATTTAGTTATTTCTTATCTTTTATTCTCCCCTCATAAAATTTTCTAGCATCTCTCTTTATTATTGAAATTTTTCTTCAAGGGTAACTAGTATTTCTTTCATCTATTTCATTTCTTTATCTTTATCCTCCTCTTGTTTTTTTCTCAAAATATGTTTGGGGTGTCACACAAAAACCCATACCTCTGACACTACCATACTGTTCTATCCTATTAAAGGCCACCCATATTTAGTGTTCATCTAGTACAAGTGTTTTTAATTACTATGACTATATCAAATATAAAATATAGGTAAATAAGTAATCATTTTTATGTAATAGTGATTTAAAGAAAAACCAATTTTTATTATGTCATGCTTATACATGTTTCCCAATATTTTTGTGTTTTCATCTATTAGTATTCCATATTTATTTACACATGACTCTTTCCATATCACATGGTGTGTGATGGAAGTGGATTTGGATTTTGAGTGATTAAACTACATATAAACAGAGGAACATAATCGTGATATTATTTCATGTACAAACAAAGTATTGTTGTAGATTTAAAATATGTACCATTTTTTTCAAGTTAAACGTACCCCATCCTTACTTTACGATAGGGTTACGTTGATTTTTATATATTTTCCTTATTTTCATTACTTCATAAATAAAAAATTTTCAATCAAAGTGATGAATACACATATCATTAAACAACATATTACTAGACACAATGTATCTAAAAAGATACATCTACATGATGACCAGTAAATACATCCCACGCTTCTTGGTTTATCAGTTATGTATTGATAAGTAGTGGGTGTATGTTTATTTTCCTTTAAGCATCTTTAAGATAATGTCTCATTAGAATTGTGCGAAGGAATTTGTGAATACTTCTAGTAAGAATTAATACATATTTCTTGTGAGAGTCATATACTATAAATGCACTCTGAAAGAGATGATGAAGAGTAAGTCAATGTTTCAATATTTTATTTTTTAGTAAAATAAAGAAATGATATCATAATGTTACCATAATCTCTTCCCACTTCAATTTATTAAGAGAAAGCACAACATGGTTCCATGAATATAAATCAATCAACATGCATTTCCAAGTGATGATTCCAATATAACTACTGAACATGACCTTGTCGGGGTTAACATGACGGTCCCATGAATTCCATCTGACCTCAAATTTGATGTCTTGATTTTCACCTTAATTATTTTTGCTAACAGTTTCAAAGTATGATGTTCCATTTTTTTCTACATTGTTGGTCCTTCATCACCTACCATTTTCTCAGATTCAACATCATCAATATGTTGTTTCTTAGGAGCGATAACATCAACATGTGTATATGGTCATTGTACCTCTGCAATGGGAGTAGAAAAAGGTTGAGAAACCTATTGTTCCTCAGGATTGGGAGCACCAACATGTGTACAAGGTCATTGTTCCTCTTCACTGCGAGCAACAATAGGTTGAGTGACCTGTTGTTCTTTAGGATTGGGAGCAACAACACATGAAAAAGTCATTATCTATAAAAGTGGTTTAACATTTAATTTATATTATATAAATACAACAGTGAATAGGTAATAACATGAGGTAACACAATGTATATTACAAAAAAATATAACATGATTATTGAACTGTTTTTTTAATAGATAAAGGGATTTTACCCCTTTATCGACTATCAAAATCCATTCATTGTGGTCTCCTTTAACATACAAAACTCTAAATACATTGGGACCAATATGAAATTATTTAAATATATCAATGAAAGTGTCAACCTCAGTTGAATTTTCATCTAGCCCTTCAGTGGTTTTGGTCGATAACATAACAATTGACCATTTTCGATTTGTGGGATCTGGAACATAAAATAATTTTACTTCCAATGATTCCATTATAAATGGTTTGTCTTTGTAACCTTATTTACTAAAATCAAATTTCATGAATCCCAATTCATCCATTTTAAAAACAATCCTATTATCAACCCACTTGCATTGAAAAATTTACACTTTTAATGTTTTATAATCCAACTCCTATATTTGTTTGATGATTCCAAATTATGACATATTTGCGTAAATTGGATTTCTATCCTTAGTACTAGAAACATGCATCACTTCAAACATAGGTGTAACTCCACTTTTTTTCATGGTACTGTATTCATCATGTTCATTTGTATAGTAACATGCATCACTTCCACCACAAGTGTAACTCCACTATTTTTCATGGTACTGTCTTTATCATGTTCATTTGTGTAAATTGGATTTCTGTCTTTATTAATAGAAACATGCATCGCTTCAACCACAAGTGTAACTCCAGCTATGCATCAAATTCATTCTGAAATTGAATCCATATTTTCATCTAACTCCCTAAAAATATGGTTCTGAAACCATCTTATAAACTCTTGATTATTTGTATTTGATATCCATATTTTATCCCTTGATGAATTTAAATGCCTAATAATTTCTTTGTGTGTTTCAACATATGGGGAAACCACCAAACTATTATGAAAAATGTAAAGGTGGGAATTCTCCCAATCTATAATATTGATTATAACAACATCTATTCTAGAAATTCCTTCACTTGCAAGCTACTTAGTGTGATGAGATTTTGGTAGACCAATTATTTCCACACTGTAAATGTATTCAGTATAGAATTTAACAGCTTTCGTAATAATATATCACTTTTCAATACAACCCTATGTCTGAATTAAATTTTTGTCATACCCTTTCAAAATATTTATATATCATTCAATGGTGTACATCCATCTATAGTTTAAAAAACCACATAGTCAAATATCTCTCACAAAGTGAACCATAAAATGAACCATCATATTAAAGAATGTTGGCTGGAAGAACATTTCCAATTGACATAATATGATGGCCATTTATCTTTCTGTAGTCAAAAATTTTCCGGAGTCTATAACGTTGTTTCATACATGTTTTAAAAAGAAACAGAGGTTGGTTAATGTATGACAGACATTGTTGGAAAAAATGTAACATAAATTTATAGGAATTAGATCTTGCATAAAAACATAGAAATCATGTAATTTAAGAACCTTTAACTTTAAATATATCATTGAAATGATATTATTGATATTCGATGAATACCCCTATAGAACCTTTAAATCATTCAAGATGTTAAAAAACTAATATATCTTCTCCCTAGAAAGAGTTTAAACATATGGAGAAAGAAAAGTTCATTTTTCACCCTTTACTAGAACTAACTATTCTCATATTCCCATGTCGACCATGTACAACATATCCTTAATTCCATATGTTTTTTGTCTAGGTGAATTTACCAACATTCCGATGACACTATCACATAATTGTTTTTCAACATGCATAATATCAAGAAAATTTCTAACATACAGAAAATTATAGTATGGTAATTAAAAAAAACTGATCTATTTTTTCAATCAGTTTTCATAAGTTTTTTTAAAATGGTTTTCCAAAATCAGTGTCTACATATTTTAGTTTCACAAACAGTTGATCACATGTTAGTGGAGATGATGATGTACATTATTCTGAACTTCAATTGAATGATGTCATCCAAGATCAATAATTATGCCATCAGGATAGAAATATAAGATGTTCTAAAAAAATAGTTTTCAATGAATGGTTCAACCTAATTGACTATGTACATTTTTCGTAAACCAGGCACCCTTGAGTTCCTTTAATTCTTTATCCTGAAAAATTTTCATAAGAAAGAAAGCCATTTATCATCCTGTACAACATGGCTCTCAATGTAAAATCTTCATTTCTATAAGCATCATACAACATAACACTTGAATCCCATAATAATATAAAATCCTCAATCAATGGATCCAAATAGACATCAATATCATTAATCAGTTGTTTTGGTCCTGATATAAGAATAGAAAACATGGTGTATTTTTTTTCATGCATAACCATAATAACAAGTCATAATTTACCAACATAATCATCCATGTAATATGAGTGCTTCTTTGAAAACCAAAAGTATTCACTCCATCTATAGATAATGCAAGATGAAGGTTTCCCAACTTATTTCAAATTTAGGATACTCATGATCAATTATCTTCCACTGAGGAGAATCTTCCGGGTGACATAGTTTCCCATATTTATTTCTTGTATATATGTGCCACGTCAATTGTCCTATAGTATCCTCACTTCTATATAGGCACCTAAACCTTGGAATGATTGAAAATTACTATAAAAATTTCATATTACCAGATTCATCTTTCTTGTATTGAGAATCAAAAAACTTTGGGCATTATGTAATTGATTTTTGTCCCTTGGGAAATAGTTTACTGTCATTTGAGAAGGTGTGTATTCCTTCATAGATCATACCTATAGATAATAACATTCATTTGGAATCATATGTTTGGCTCGAGAGATCACTATATTTTGGGAGCATTCCATTAAAGAGAGCAAATAGTTCTATAAAACTGAAATCACTTCATCTGTTTTCTGATTTCAAATTATAAAGATTCAATACAGCTAAAAATGTTGTATATTTAGTGCAACTAGCATACAATGGAATCTTGTCAAAACTCTTTAACTTCTCAAACAATTTTGGGCAACCAAAAAGTTCATATTCAACTATCATCATCATTTACTCAAGATTATCTTCATCATAATTCACATATATAATCAAATCCCCAATTTGGTCTCCTTTATTTTCCACACTTGTAATCATATCATATGATCCATAAAACATAGTGTTATCCCATCCACTAGCTACATTCACTTTTTCCCCATGTTTATTCCAACATTTATAACTTTGATCTATTATGTGACAAATCAAGTGTTCTTATAAATCCTATTGACTAATTAGTCTCGAATAACAACAACATAAACATGGACAAAAGATCTGAGAAGGGTCATATGCATGATCTTTTGCAAACATGATGAACTCTTCCACTCCATATTCATACTCTTTTGTTATATGACTGTAATAAATCCAATATTTATTTATAACCGTCCTATTTGATTCAATAATATTAATATTTAACAAAATAAATACATAAAATATGTTCAACTAGGGTCACCATCCAACTATATTTCACTATAAGAAGATCCAAAGGAAGTGAAACAAGCCAGAACAAACATGAACCTATAAAATATAGGTGTGATATAAAAGTCTAGTAGGTCACCAAAACCTACCAAATCTAATAGATAACTTTCTAATTACATACTAAAAAATCTATTTTGAAATAAATGAGAAAAATAAAAATTTTCTATAAATTTTGACCCAATAATTAGCAACACATAAATGTGTGTTAAAACCTTTTTCCTAAGATTTTCATTAAATGAAAACAATAACTTGGGATTTTTTTCTTTATAAAATACCTCATGATCAAATAACCTTTTTAAAATTCAGTTTTACACTATTTCATAAACAACCATTTTTGAAAAACACATTTCAAAACTCAAATAGGTTTCCAATTATCATACAGTTTTATAAAACATGTTTGAAAACCAACCATTTCCACAAAACTAGGCACGGTGGCCGAAACCCCCATTTTCAAAACTCACTCAATCTTGGAGTTCCAAATACAATCCATTATAAGATTTATCATTTGAGAACAATTTTCAAACTCATTATTAAAATAGTTTTAAAACACTTCAAAATCACGCTTTCTTTTTTCCTTCTTTAAAAACCTTTCACAATCCCTTTTCAAAAATTATGAAAAGAAAACCACAAAAAGAAGGAACAAAGAACATAGTCAAGAATAACTATGTCAAGTCACACAAAATGGGGAAAAAAGAAAATATGTTCCAAATAATAATATAAATAGAAGGGGATACAATAGAAGCATAGAGATAAAAACCCTAAACTATCCTAAAAAGGATTCTATTTTCATGGAAATCGTCACTAGTCTGTATTAATAAAAGGAATTGAAATGGAGTTAAGTAAACTAGGTCATCACTACTAAACCTATCCACACCCCAGAAGTCCCATAAAACTAGGTCATGAATAATAAAAATCCTCACATGGGACCACAAGATACAATGGTCATACAAGAATCAAAGGGGATTTAGAGGGTATCACATCTTTTATGAAAACTCATTTTTATAAAATTTCAAATGGGAATTCTCTTTTCAAGACATGATTTGAATGCCAATACATTTTATCATTTATAAAAGTCATCCCAATATTCTCTTCAAACCAATTTTCTCCAAACACTTTTGAAACCCAAATGGGAATTTACACTACCCTTTAAACAACCACTGAAAAACATTCAAAGACACAATAAGTTTCAAAAGCCAATACTCATGGGAAAACAAATTTTTTTAAATAATACATATCGTTTGGAAATAATAAAATATTTAAACATCCCAAAATATTGATATAAAAATTAACCAATGCTAAAAAAAGTGGTTTTAAATATAGACCACAAGGGTTAACTCACCACTTAAAAAATAAAACAATATTTTCCAATATTTTTTACACTTTAAAATCACCCAAAATATTGGTTTGGAATCCATTTAACACAAGAATAATTTTTAAAACATCAAGTTGGTGATTACCACTAATTTCATAACCAAAATAATTCTTTTAAAAAAAATCCATTTAGGCATTTTCCCAAACACTTGTCATCTAATATCATTCCATAAAAAGGGATAAAACCACTTGGAAAGCACCATTTATCCCTCATGGGAACTCATATAGTCATAAGTATAATGAGGAAACACTTTAAAAAGAAAATTCATTTAAATATAAATAAAATATGAAGGAGAAAGAAAAATAAAGGGAACATGGTATATAAGAAGGCTAGTAAAAATAAGATAATGTAGAAAGTATTGAGAAGGACTCCTCAAATCTAACCAAAGTATATATGTAAATGAAACATAATCCCTTTATAAAGAGGATGATCCATGGAATGGATTAAGAGTAATATAAAAATTTAATAGAAATGTTCAAGAAATAGTACATCAACATCCCATTTTCCATTGAAATCTAAAAAAATGCAGTCATGTGCCAAGTTACTTGAGGAACTCATTTATAATAAAAATAAATTAGAATATATAAGAGTTATTTTTTCTAAGAGAATATTTCTTAGTTATTTTTAAATTAAATATTCCACTAAAACTTAAAGATCCATGTATCTTTTCCATTCCATGAAATATCAGTGTTTGAACTTTTTAGAATACCATTTTTTATTTATAGGGGATATCTGGCCTATGATGCTAAATATTTTCATGAAAAGTAATCCAAATACAATAGATTTTGTTTTTTATCTATAGGACCTGTCCATAAAGAAATTTATTAGAATTTAGGATGATGTCTTGGTATATGTACAAAAATTAATCATTCCATTTGATATTATTATGCTGTAAATTGTGGAAGAATGAAAAGTACTAATTATTATTGGATGAAATTACATATCCATGGGGAATTTGTTCATTAATTTCAATCTAGGATAGTTGATTTTTTAAATTGTAGAGGATTAAGTCCAATTTTTCTTAATGAAATAGGTGAATCAATTAGATGAACATGAAGCTTGTTATGTCTTCATCACCGCTAATGAAGTTTATAGAGAATTAAAAGTAAAATTTTCCAAATAAAATGGTATGATGTACTTGATCGATGTAAAATACAAAAGGAATACTATGGAAAGTCATGAGAATATGGAATAAGAAGAAATATTCACTATAAAAAAACTACTTTCAAGGGATTCCTTTACTAAATTACTTCTCTAAATTTTGGTTCCACCCAAGCTAGAGCTATGGAAATTCTTGAAAAAATTGAGGTACTCATTCTTAGGAATAGAAGAAAAGTGAATATGGATCTTTGAGTTGAATTTAGTTTAATTAGGGGAATAGTAAAGTGAGGGTATGACTCAGGGGGAGTATAAACCAGTACAGTTATGAGTTTTTATATTGGGTTTGATAGGGGTAGACCCAATGAAGATATGAGTTTGAGATTGAGAGGGAATATATCTTGATGGGGGTGATATGATTTTTATACTCAAAAGGAATATAACCCTATCATTCTCTCTTGTTTTTATTTTGAGGTGTGTATTGGGTATTTATAGGAAACCTTAAATTATTGCTTATCGAAATAGATTACCATGTGAAAAAGAGGCAGCTGTGTAGGACATGCATGATCGTAAATGAGTCTGACATCCACATTGGGATATTATAGATTTGTAGGGTGTCAACGTTGGATACTCATATCATAAAAAGTGCTATGTGGAGGGTTAAAACCTTTGATGATTGACTGATTTGGGAATCGGGGTGCTGATTCATGGACATAAGCCATAACATCCCATCATTTTATAATTTCAATATTAATTAATTTTATAATTAATCCAAATATGCCTAATTATGACAACTCATCGGGCACTCCCAACATATCAGAACCACAACCAAACACCCATAAGAGGTCTAAGACACACTCCCATCACCATTTTAGGCATAAGACCTAAAAACAACAATGATTTGATCATAAATTTAATTTAATTTAGGATAAAAGAGTTTAAATCAAACAACAAAATAACATCTTTGAAACAATATGAAACAACATGCATACATTATCTCAGGTCCTCCTTTAATCAAGCTGAGAAAAATCCCCATTGATTGGGATGATTTCCTTCATGATCTGGTGGAAGTCATCAGGAAAACCTAACCAAAATCGAACTGAAAACAACATAAAATTAAGGTGATAGTAAGTAATGAGATCTCAAAGGGCTTACCTTTTAAGAAGCGATGAATGTATAGAGTGACAGTGGTAGGGACCGATGCCAGTAGGGAAGGATGATGATAGTGCAGAGAGCGATGGTGGAAGGAGAGACAATGGCATGAGAGATAATGACAAGACATGGATCAATGACGATGATGACAACGAAGGAGAAAGAGAAGCCGGGGTAGGGAGAGTGGGCACTGAGGTAGGGAGAGAGGGTGGTGGGGTAGGGAGAGATGATGACAGGGCAGGGAGAGACAGCGGTGGGGTAGGGAGAGATGATAGTGGGGTAGGGAGATAGTTCTGTGAAAGCTTTGAAGGCACGATGGAAGAAGACTGTTAGGATTATTTTTATAACATCGGGGGAAGACTGTTATCAGTGATTTTAAAAAAATACCGAAAAAGGTATGTTTTATTAGCACTAAAATAGAAAGCACTGAAAAAACCAACATTTATCGGTTCTTTTTTAGCACTGATAAAAAGTGACTTTATGAGCACTAAAATTATAGCGCTGATAAAGAAAAATTTTATCAGCGCTGATAAAGTTGTATCTTTAATAGTGCTAAAAAGCACTGATAAAGATATAATGTTAATGATTTATTTATATTATTATGTATATTTATAAAATTATATATATATATATATATTTATAATTATATCTATAAATAATTATTTGTTTTTTTATATTTATATATATAATAAATATATTTATATATAATTATAAAATTATAAATATTATAAATAAATAAATAATTATTTATAATTAAAAAATTATAATAAATATATTTATTATATTTATAATTATATATAATAAATATATAAAAATAATATATATTACAGATAATTATAAATATATATTTATTTAAATAATTATAAAATTATAATAACTATATTTTTATATTTATTATAATTTTATAATTATTGATGTAAATAAATATTTATTTATACTTATAACTATAAATAAATAAATATTTATTAATAATTTAAAAATTATAATATATATATATATATATATTTATAGTTATAATTATAAATATATATATTTATATATTTAAATAATAATAAAATTATAATAATTGTATTTGTTATACTTATAATTTTATAAATATATATAATTAATATATTTATTTTAATTTTATAAGTATTTAAATATATTTATATTTATTTACAATTATAATTATAAATTATTTTATATATTTATAAATAAATTTTTTTAAATTATATGTATTTATAACATTATAACTATAATAAATATATTTATTATAATTTAATAATTATTTAAATATGTATATATATAATTATAATTATAAAAAAAATATATTCATTTATAATTAAAAAATTATAATGCACATATTTTTATTTATAGCTATAATTATAAATATATAATAAATATATATATTAATTTATAGTTATAATTATATAAATATATATTTATCTACTTATAGAAAATAATAAAAATAATAATTAGATAATGTTATATAGGTATATATATATATACATATATACACATGTAATTGGATGCTAAAATATAAATATAATTAGATGAAACAATAATTATACATATAATAATCGTACTATTATTAAACACTAATATTATTTTATGAAAAAATAAACTAATAATATTAATACTGTTATTACAAATATTTATAATCCAATACAATAATATATAACAATAATATAAAAAATTAACACAGACACACACAAATAAATATTAATAAACTATTAATAAAACTAATATTAATGAAAATACTAATAATAAAATAATGATAAATATTATAAAATTATGATAAAATAATAAAAAATAACAAATTACTAATATTAATATATAATTAACTAAAAACTATAAGAAATAACTAAAATACTAAAAAACTAAAAAAAGTACCTAAAAACACAAATAACGGTTAGAAAAATTAATTAAAACTAAGTTATAAAATTATTAAAATGGTAGTAAATTCCATGTGCATCAAATCCTCCACACTTAAACTTTTTCACTCTTGGGAAAACAAATCTGAAAGAATACACAACTAAACTTATAGAAAAATAAAAACCTCAAAATTACAATCTTAAAAATTTTCAATCCCATTTACCCACAACATATTATGCTTCATTTAAAATTCTAATTTTAAAAAAAAAATTCAATTCCTCCCACATTATTTCCAAAACAAGTACCTAGACTCCTGCATCATGTGATCCACTTCACAACCACTCTCATCATTCAAACAATTTGATCAAATCAATACTCAATTATCATACGCATGCATGCTTACTATAGGCTTTCCATGAATTTCACATCTCCATAGTGGAAATCAAAATAATGCATCAATATTGAGGAATTCACATGAGGTTAAAATTTCTCTGAGGCTGTGAGATGGTGGGTTATAATTTTTTTTACAGTTTGTGGAAAAAATGAGGTTTGATAATTGAAATAAATGCATGATAAGTGTCAATCCAAATGTCTCCCTAAAAATATCACTCCCCCACACTTGGAACATTGTTTTTCCACAAGAATATGAAAATCCAAATGTCACAACATTTTTTTTTAAATTTTTTTCTTCTTTTTTTAATTACACAACTCACATATACATAATGGATAGGTAAACATGTGAGTATCAACTCCCAAACCCCATGAAATATAAATAAGACAATATCAAAAGAAAAGGTACACAAGTAGCTCATATTCAGTACAATCTCAGTGAAAGTAAGTCACATAGAAAACTCTATAGCTCCTAGGGTAATGAATCATCACTTTTATAGGTATCCCAAAATGTGAGGGTTATCGCGTAATGACCACAGATGTACTCATTATTGGAACCAAAAAGAATCTATATAGTCATAGAAAAATACATGTAATGAATGTGGATACTATGAAATATAAGAAATATGATCATGATGATATAATTCAAATCCATGTGCATCAAATTCCTCACTATCCCTCAAACAACTCTCTCTACGAATAAATATCTCACACACACTTAGATTGAAAACTATCCTGCAAATAGTTGAGAAATGGGTAGGGAAGGGAATCAACTATGGGATCATCCTAAAAAGTATTATTCATGGATTTTAAGGGCTACATGATAAATAAAATACAAGGGTGGTTCAGTGGGATAAATGGGATAAATAAATCAAACAAATTCATCGACCATTTTAGTGAAACTTTAAAAATTAATATCATTTTGATGAAAAACATGGAATGTTCTTGAAGACATAACTTATCTGAGATTCACTCAAGAAAAAGAGAAATGGGAGATGATGTAAAAAGGGGTAAAAAACTCACAGGTATATAAATATAATTTTAGAAAGCACAGATAAGCATGAGTGAAAATAAGTGAAAAAAATACAAGTTTACAAGAAACATTTTTAAAGAATTTAATAATTCCAATAATCATCTAAGTCATGAGATCAAGAATCAGAACATTCTGAATAGGAATCATGTGCTTAGACTGACTGAGGACACAAGTGGTATATTCCCAACTATGTTATGATAAAAATACAATAGATTTTATGCGGGTTAAAAAATTATAGGAAGATTAGATTTATTTTTTAGTTTTATTTTTTTAGTTATTTTACATGGTGATTTTAGAAGCATAAAATATGACAGAAAATAAAAAACTTACCTGAGTAAGTGTAGATAGATGTAGAAAGTGTGCCTATATTCGATGAATCTTTAGAAATAATGTACCTATAAAATCTACACATGTAAAGAACATAACCACATCATATCTAATAAGTAACACTATAATCAAAATCATGGTTATGATAAAAATATGTATGATGAATTCAAATCAACTGCAGTACCAGGAGAAAAAAGATTGTGGTAAATGAATTCCATTTTATTACTTAAAACCTAAATGAAACAAAACTAAATGTTGTGAAATAAAAACAAACTAATGATGAGTTTCCAACCATTTAGTGCTAAGTTTACTTCATCTTCATCCAGACATTGATGAAACTCCACCAAGATCAAATGTAAATGTATACCATGCATCTACTTTTTTCAGTAGAAGTGTGGAATCCATTCGTTATAAATGAAATCAACCTAGAAGCTTCCAAATATATAAATGGAAATTTTTCAGTCAAATGAATGTATTGAATGAAATGAAAAATGTCCAAATAACAAGGGAATGCATATACCTCATATGTATAAAAACTCACTGAATAATTGAAGTTTGAGTAAAGGGTGTTAGTGGGAATATTAATAAGTTTACCTCATTGAATGTGCATAAGAGAAGAATTTCCCTTTCTAGAATCTTTTAGTGGTCTGATCATATCCATCATATCCTTGAATGAATTATTTGGTTTGATGATGTATGCCAATTCGTTTTCACCATAAACTACTAACATAGGTAAATCCAATGTTTTCCAACTCAATTCATGCTCCAAATCTTTATTGATTATATCAAGGTCAAGAGTATTTCTAGCATATGTGGGTATTTTAAGTAAATCATTTTTAACCTCAATGCATAATGTAGGGGGTAGGCTCATTTGGATTAGGTGACTCCATTGTGTTAATAATGATATCTTTTTCAAAAGTTTCTTCTATACTGCCCTCATCATATTCCTCCATTGGCACATGTATAACTATGAACTAAGGATCCTCCATACAATCCCCTTCCACCACAGTTTCTAGAAAATTACGAGTGTTCTCTAACACCATACATGATTGATTTTATGACTCCAAAAATGTTTCATATGTCTTCATTTTGTAAAAGGTTTCAAAATTGTAGATATTTTCATAAAGAGTTGAGTTAGTGTCATCTGAAGTGATGTCCTCTTACAGGTGTAAATTGATAGTATATTGGATCAATTATAAATCTATCATGGTAAATAATAATCATAGTTCAATGTATTATTTATCCTTAAAAGGTTTAATTTTATAGAAATTGAATTTATCCTTTTTCACTTTGGGGTGGATGGGTTGTGAACTCATATAATAAGGATATAAAATCACATTTTCTGAGGAAAATTTATATTTGAAAGAGTGTAAGATTGGTCTCTCATATTCTTGAAATGTTATTAGATTGGAAGAATCAAATTTTGATGGAGATAAGTCATCAATAGTATGATAATAAGTCAAATATATCAGAATAGTCTCATTATCAGAATCATGAAATGGATATTGTTCAAATGGAACCTCTATTTCACTTTTTTCAATAGAATTGTTTTGAATTTGATCATAAAGTGGTAGTGAGGTGTATATTTGGAAAATATATGTCATTTTATTTTCTAAATATTTCATTGAAGAAATAAAATTTTAATTATGTTCATCTTGAAGTTAAAACATTCCATTTGTCTCAGTGATTGTATGAAATATCATATTCCCAGTTATTAAATCATTTGTTTCATATGAATTAACGAGTTCTGTTTTTTTGGAATGATTTAACTTTGGAAATTATTAAAATATGTATAAGGACTTGTATCACAACATTATTGGGCATTCTCATATAGATCATAACACAACCTTGAATAAAAATCATTATAATAAAAAGAATCACCTAGAGAAATCATGATTGGAGAATAATTATACTTCATATTGTGAGCTGTGGGAATGTAGGGAAGGTGTTTATTATAGTTGTATGGTTATGAACACACCATTAAAAAATTCCTGATGTATTTAATTTCCCTACAATTCCCAAAAAATACACAGAATAGATCTGATTTGTTTTTAATTTTTTGACCTAAATCACTCTTTTTAATGATCTCCTAATGCTACCATTCACCATAAAAATAGTTCCATAAATTTGGTATGTGAAATGAAACACGTCAAATTTTCAAATTTATTAACCTACTAACTACTGTAGAAGTGGTGACCAGGGTCGAACCACAAAGATAACGTGCATGGACACTTGGAATATCCTATGGAAAGAATTTTTAAGCAGATGAGATTTTAATATGATTAAAAAATAAAAATTCTAAAAACTATTTTAAAAATAGTAATTTAAATTAACTAAAACTATATATGTGAACTAAATTAATCTATGGAAGAAAACAGATGGAGATGGAAGTGTCAAAGTTGAGAGATCTATTCAGGTTCATGAAATTTCAATTATTTAATTGTCACATCTGAATATATATTCATTCAATTATCACCAATTTCAAATTTAATCAAAATACTATGAGGTATCATTCTCTAATGTTATACAGTATTCTAATTTCCATAAAAATCATCCATAATTTCATTCTCTGTTTTAATGAATATTTTTTGCATTATTTAAGAATCGAATCACTTAGTGAAATGTAACAACCCGTTTCTCACGAAGTCGAAATATCTATTTGTGCTAGGATTTCTCACATGAGATCACTTATTAGGTATCACTGAAACATTTTTTAAGGGGAATGCACAAAAAATACAAATATTTCAATTAATATATTTATTTTTTCAGATTTCACATGTAGTCAATTTATTATTCTGTCACGAGTGCGACCAAGTTATGAAAAGATAAATTATTCAATGATCACCCACCTATGAGTACTTATTAGGTATGACATGAATGAAAACCAAAGGAAGTGTGCAGAATCCATAAAAAATTAATCAAACACTAATATAATTTAATAAATAAAAATCAAATCAATATAAAATTATTTGCAATCAAATATAGGAATAAATTTAAGACATGAAATTACTATCATGATCATCCAAACTATTACACTAAATAATTATCCAAACATCATGAAGATATGACCTGGAAAAATATGAAAAGAAGTCATCATGTTCATGTCGATGCAATTATGATCGTATCTACCATCATTGAATGAAAACCATCACCCAACTGATCAACGCAATGCCAAGGTGAATGACCTCATGTGTTGAAAATGTGTGTGAACCACTACCAACTATAATGATATACAAATCAAATCCACCACCCACACTTGTTGAATGTTAATATATACCTTGGTCACACATATAAAATATCACCCAATGAATTCCATGCAATTTTCATGTGGACTTAGGTGAGTTCTCAGTCACTACACAAGGAGGTAGGTGGTCTTCTGGGCGTGTTGCACCAAGTGGTGTGGAACAGGGAGGAGGCCTGTGCTTCCCTAGAGGAGATAGGTGGCCTATGTGTGGGTTGGTGATGTTGGCGTTCCTGATGCATGGAAGGGTTGTCGGATAGTTGTGCAGGGAATAGATGCACTGCTTTGGTAGATAATGGAGGTGGTGTGCTCTCTACAGGGAGAGGAGGAAAGGATGTGTTCCTGGTGTTGATGAAGAGGCCGCCCCTACTTGCTAAATTGAAGAGAGGGGTGCCTACATGCATGGTTCTTGAATAGGGAGGTGTTGGAAGGCTGAGCATGGTATGATGTATGTTGTGATTCACTGATCACAAACAAAGAATAATGGAGGGAGAAAATGACATTTATTTCAACTTTAACAAATCATTACAAAAACTCCCTCTACACCTCTCTCTCACATGGAGCTATCAAGAATCTCTTGGTTGGAAGATCTCTCTTGGATCTGATTTATTATGCTAGAAGACTCCCCATGCCCTCTTTTGATATCCATGATGGGAGGCTTCAAGTTTCACATAACTCCCACCCATCCTACACCTAACATGGACTTCTCCCATGGCTGCCAAATAAACAGGGACTACATGTGTAGCAATCGTGTTTGAAGTCCTTGATTGGTGAGTTAGGCGCACCAACCACCTACCATGTAGCTGGACATATCCAATGATTCCCGCCCTCCAGCTAAAATCTGTTGGAGTATCTAAAAAGGTTTAGCTTCTCTCAAGCAACCACCCTTTTCAACATATCTTCTAGGTTCTTCTTCATGTGTATCTTCAAAAGTCATAGCAGCTGTTGATCCATCACTTTTCATATCCAATGATAGTGAATGTCGATGTGCTTCATCCTATAATGGTACATGAAGTTCTTGATCAAGTCCAAAGCATTTTGACAATCACAATGAACCATGTACTCCTTCTAGCTAAATTTGAGATCCTAGAGAAAACTCTTTATCCACAATATCTCCTTTCCAACTTCTAAAGTACTAATTTATTCTACTTCTGTCATGGATAAAGCCACGCACTTCTACAACCTTTACTGCCATATATAGATTCTCCTGCAAAAGTATAGATATATCCTGATGTATGATTCCTTCATTCAGTATCTCTAGCCATATCTACATCTGTATAGCACTCCAAGATAGGTTTATATCCCCATAGCACAAATATAACTTTGAATTACCTTTCAGATACCTCAAAATTCACTTGACTATATCCCAGTGCTGCTCCCTGGAATTAGAGAGAAATCATCTCACAATTTCTACTACATGGGTAATGTCTAATCTCATACTCATCATAGCGTACATCAAGCTTCCAACTGCTGAGGAGTATGGTATCATCTTCATTGCCTCGATTTCTTACTTGGATGACGGGCATGAAATCTTTCTCAACTTCAAATGGCCAGGAAGCAGAATGCTCACATGTTTGGATTTTTCCATGTAGAAACATTTCAGAATGCATTCAATATACTTCTCCTGAGATAGTCATAACAACTTCCTATTTCTACCATGAATGATCTGCATCCCCAAAATCCATTGAGATTCTACCAAGTATTTCATATAAAAATAATTGGATAACTCCTTCTTCAACTGGCTAATCTTCACTGCATCCTTCCCAAGGATCAACATGTCATCAACATAAAGTAGAAGAGAAAAAAAGTTACCATACTGAAAACTATGGATATAAACACACTGGTATTCCTGTGTCAGCTTGTACCCATGACCCACCATGAATGAGTCAAACTTATTAAACCCCTGTCTGGGAGCTTGTTTTAGTCCGTACAAGCTCTTCTTCAATTTTTCGATGAGGTTTTCTTGTGTAGAAATCTTGAAACCTTCAGGCTACTTTATATAGATCTCCTTAGAGAGGTCACCATGAAGAAATTTTTTCTTCACATGTATCTTTTAAATCTCTAAGTCCAAGCTACCCACCAATCCGAAAATGACTCGGATTGAAGCCATCTTCACCATGGGTGAAAAAAATCTCGTCAAAGTCAAATCCTTTCTTATGAAGGAATCCCTTAACAAATAATTGATATTTGTTCTTGACCTCCTTTTTGTTTCCATACTTCTTCAGCCTAAACACACATTTTTTTGTTAGTGCCTTTTTACCTTTGGGTAATTCCACTAAATCATATGTTTGGTTCTTCATCAAAGACTCCATATCATCCTCCATTTCATACAACCACTTTAGTTTTTCAGGATGAGACACTGCTTCCTGGTATCCTTCTGGATCCCCCTCATTAGTCAGAAACAAGTAATCTGACTCCAAATATTTTGTTGATGGAATCCTTCCCCGTGAATATCTTCGAACCTGTGAAATTTTAGGTTTGGGTGGAACAACATCACCTAGATCCTGTAATGGTTCTAAAAATTCTTATGGAGAGGATTGAGTCTCCTCTTTCTCAATATCCTCCTCCACTGCCTCCTGGTCCACTAATTACGAGTCTTCTTTCACCTCCTCCACTTCATTGAATGGTGGTGTTGGTACAAGTTTTGGATCATGAATTATGTCCTCGAAACTTTTCCTTAGATAAATTATAGGATTTTGAATGTCCTCAATTGTCTGGTTCTCATGGAACATAACATCTCTTCTTCTGATCACCTTCTTCTCCTTCAAGTCCCAAATCTTGTATTCAAACTCCTCATCTTCATAGTTGATGAAGATGCATGGACTAGATCTCCCATATAGCTTCTGCCTAAGCTACTTGGACACATGATTAAATGCCAAACATCCAAATACTCATAAATGAGAGTAATAGGGATGCTTACCAGACTATCTCTTATTTGGAATCTCAAAATTCAACAGGACCAATTGTGATCTATTGATGTGGTAGTATACAACCTAAACAAATTCTCCACAGAATGGATTAGGGAGATTATCCAAAATCATCATGCTTCTAACCTTCTTCAGGATGGTTTTGTTCATCCTTTATGAAACTCCGTTGTGTTGTGGGGTTCGAGGGACTGTCCTCTCATGTTGGGTTCCCTAACTCCTGCAATAAGAATCAAATTATCTAGATGTGTACTCTAATTTGTTGTCTAAATGAATACATTTCAACTTTTTCTAGTTTCACACTCCACCATGGCATGGAACATCTTGAAGTAATCTAGTAATTGGTATTTCATCCACAAGAAGAACACACACACCCTTTGAGATACATAATTAATAAAGGATAATAAATATTTATTATCTTCAAGTGAATCCACCTCCATGGGTCCACATAAATATGAGTGCACCAGATCTAGAAAATATGATCCCCTTGATGAAATAGTATTGAATGAGACTCTATAATTATTCCCATATAAGCAGTATTTGCAAGGATCAAGTAACGTTTCCTTGTCAATACTGAAGTAATTATTCTTCATCAGGGTAGATAACCATATTTTACTCATGTGGAAAAGTCTTCTATGCCATATATTGGATGACGTCTCTCTTTCCACCGTGTTGAGGCTATCTGCGCATACCTTCACATGATTTTTGTACAATGTATCTCATATGTCTCCTCAGGTGATGATGATGGATCCTTTTTTCATCTTCTATACTCTATTGCTGAAGATGTTGTCATAGCCTTGTCAATCAAAGGTTATACCCGATAACAGGTTGAGTCGAAGACTTAGAACATGTCGAACATCCTTTAGGGTAATTCTGTATCCAACTTTCATCTTGACTTGGATATCACCCATGCCAATAAACTCCTCCAAATTGTTATTCCAAATCTTGACTGCACCAAAGTCACCAGTTTGATAAGTCAAGAAATACTCACGATGCAGAGTGATGTGGTATAATTATATAGTATCAACCACCCATTCTGTGTCTTGGTTTGATATATGAAATCATGTATCTTATTTTTCTTTGGATCAAAGAATAACTTCTATGGTGACTCTCACATGCATGAATTCATTTATTCTTTACTGGTTTCTACTTTGATCGTTTTCTTATAGCAACTTTCGGCAGTTCTTCTTCATGTGTCCCTCTATTCCATAATGGTAGAATTTAAATGTTGGACTCCTTCCATATAAATAACTTTATCTATTCTTTCTTCGGCCTCTTGTTCCTATCCCATGAACTTCTCCTTATTGTGTCCCTTGCTTCTCCAAAACATGTACTTACGTCTAGTTATAACTCGCATCCTTCCTTCGGTCATCCACATTGAATAGTTCATCTTTTACTATCACTATAGTGAGTTTGCCTCTAGTCACTGCGTTAATGAGTGAGACAATAAGTGTATCCCAACTATCAGTAAGTGTGAAAATTGGTTTTCCTAATCTTCATCATTAAAAGAATTTCCTACAACCACCAATTGATTCACCAGACTTTAGAACTTGCTGGTGTGTTCGGCTATAGAGCTTCCACTCTTTAGTCAAAGATTCATCAACCGCTTCAACAAGATGATATTATTTTGAGTTTTTTTTTCTGGTACATATTTTCCAACTTCATCCAAAGTTTGTACGCTCCAGTATCTTGAGCAATATGGTTTTAAATGTTGTGATTGATTCATTGGCATATTTGATCGATCATATTCTTATTTAACTTCTTCCACTCTGATTCCTTGGTGGCATTGGTTTTGACTCCCTTATTTTCAATGGGGTGAAGAAGATCCTTCGCATTAAGAATATCAGCCATTCGAGACCTCCAAATGGAGTAGTTCGGAGAATTCAACATGGTCATCCCTCTCATAGATGATCCCTCCATTGGATTTTAATTCAGTTAAAATTGATGTAGAATCTGAAAAAACGGATCTCAACGTTGCGTCTGGAATAGTCGAAAATGGTGGAATCGACTCATGGATCATTGAAATTGGATACTAATTGATCAAGATATGATCAAAATAGCATCAAAGACCGAGTTCAACTGATGACATGGTGATGACGTGTTGATGACATGGCATGATAGAGCAGCTGCTGGAAACACACCTGAAATTTCATTAGCACTGGAAGAGTACCTTCTTCTATGGTAAGTGGGTACTGTAGCGCCTAAAGTTTGACGAAACTTTGACCGGGCCTAGGAAGATCATTTTAGATCTGTTCGATGATGTGTGCACCATTGGAATCGTCTCAACATAGGCTTTCAGAATATTCCTTCAAAACATGATTCCGAGCAACTTGAATTTTTCGGTCACCGAATAATTTTTACTTTCTGCCGCCATTTCACCAGAACTTCCCCTGATACCACTGTTGTGATTTGATGATCACAAATAGGTAATAATGGAGGGAGAAAATGGCATTTATTTCAACTTGAACAAATCCTTACAAAAACTCCCTCTACACCTCTCTCTCACATGGAGCTCTCAAGGCTCTCTTGGTTGGAAGAGCTCTCTTGGCTCAGATTGATTATGTTGGAAGGCTCTATAGGACCTCCTTTTATAAAAATAGTGGGAGGTTTCAAGTTTGAAACAACTCCCACCCATCCTCCACCTACCATGGACTTCTCCCATGGCTGCCAAATAAATAGGGAATACATGTGAAACATCCATGTTTGAATTCCCTGGTTGGTGAGGTAGGTGAACCAGTTGGATACCATGAAGCTGGACAACTCCAAAAATGTAGGCACCAGGAAAAGGGGATCTGCAGCGAAGGTGTAGAGGAGGAAGAGGCGATCTCACCTAGATCACTTGTTCAAAAGGAGGCGTCAATATCTGCTTGAAAAATGGAAAGAATAATTCAAATTCAAAATTCAAAACCAAATGTTAAATAATAATAAAAATAATAATATTAAAATTAATAATAATAATAATATTAATATAATTATAATTATATAAATATATATTATATTACTTATAGAAAATAATAAAAATAAAAATTAGATAATTTTATATAGTTATATATTTATACACATATATACACAGGTCATTAGATACTAAAATATAGATATAATTCGATGAAAGAATAATTATGCATATAATAATATTAGTATTATTAAATAATAATATAATTTTATAAAAAAACAAACTAATAATATTAATACTAATATTATAAATATTTATAATACAATAAAATAATATATAATACTAATATATAAAATTAATATATATATACTAATAAATATTAATAAATTAATAATAAAACTACTAATAATAAAATAGTGCCAAATATTATAAAATTAATACAAACTCATAAAAACAAACTACTATAGATAATGCTTTTAAAATAACTATAAAAAGATTTTAACATATCTAAAAAATCTCTGTTAATCTCAATAAAGATAGGGGGTCCCCTTTAATAGTGCTAAAAATGAAGTGATAAAGGGTGTCATTTATCCACGCTAAAAAAAGCACCAAAAAAGGCCCCCCTTTATCAGTACTATTTTAGCATGGATAAAGAACACTTTTTATCATTGCTATTTTTAGTGATGATAAAGGACCACTTTATCAACACTTGAAATAGAATTGATAAAGTGAGACTTTATCATCGTTATAAATAACAATGATAAAGGGAGCCTTTATCATTGCTCAAAATAGAGCTGATAAAGTCTTAGCTATTTTTGATGTGCTATTTATATAACACCACACCCACTAGCACCTGCACAACAAACACACACCACCTTCACAACACACACAAGAACAAAGCAGTGCACAGAAAAACAAAGTAGCACCTACAAGGGTTTGGAAAACAATGCTATATAAATTTCATACAATGTTTTATATAATTTCATTTGTAATTATCCAAAAAAAAGTTAAAAATATTAATGTTTCATCCTTTGACATATGTGATCACCTCTCAAAAATGTCTGCCCATGGTATTAGTTGCTAACAAATAATCACAACTCAAGAAAACGGTTCCACCTATATAAGAAAACAAATATTATATTAGTAATACTATAAAGAAATAAATTAATCATTAATATGAAATAATACGTTAATAAAATGTTAATTTTTAATGAGGAAGACACATTTGGAGTTATATAGGTCACACCGTGTGTCGTATTGATGTGGGGTTGATTACTACACATCACAAATGAGTTATGGATCATTTTCCTAAAATATAAAAAATAATTTGAATGTGTTTGCTTGGTTTTGAGCATGTACATTTTTTTACTATAATTAATATCAAATTTAAATGTCATATTTGGATTTATACTGGTAACATAGTTCGTCGAATTGAGGTGTGGTTAATTCTTACACATCAAAAATGACTTATGGATCATTGTTCTAAAGTATCAAAACAATCCAAATGAGTTTTCTTGGTTTTCAGTATGATAGTTGTGTTTTTTTACTAAAATATCATTTTAAACCAGAAACAACCATTTTGAGTCATACTGGTCACACCGTGCATCAGTTTGTGGTGATACTTCTTCATACACATCACATAGGGCTTAAGAATGGATCTCCTAAATTATAAAGACAATCAGAGGTCGTTTTCTTGGTTTTCAGTGAGTGAAATATTTTAAACTAAATTGTCGATTTTAAACTGATAACGAACACTTTTAGTTATACCAGTCACACTGTGCATCATATTGTAGTTCAGTTTATTACTACACATCAAAAAGGACTCATGGATCATTTTCTTAAAGTATCAAAATAATATGAATGCATTTGTTAGTTTTTAGTATGTCACTTGTTATTTTTTACTTAAATTAATGTCAATTTTAAATAAAAACACATTTGGATTTACACCGGCCACATCGTTCATCAGATTGAGGATTGGTTTATTCTTAAAAATCACAAATGACTCATGGATCATTTTTATAAGGTATCAAAAAAATCCAAATGTGTTTTCTCAGTTTTTAGTATGTCAGTTGCGTTTTTTTACTAAAATATCTTTTCGAACTAAAAACATGTTTTTGAGTCATACTGATCACATCGTGCATAGATTTAATGTGAGACGACTTAATACATGTCATAAAGGAATTAATAATCACTATCCTAAATTATGAAGACAATCAGAAAGTATTTTCTTAGTTTTTAGTGAGTGACATGTTTTGAGATAAAATGTAAATTTTAAACTGATAACGTACAATTTTAGTCATACCAGTCACATAGTGCATCAGATTGAGGTGAGGTTGATTCATAAATGTCAAAAATAACTCATGGATAATTTTCCTAATGTATCAAAACAATCCGAATTCGTTTTCTTGGTTTTCATTATGTTAGTTTTTCATTTTTACTTAAATTAATGCCAATTTTAAATAAAAAGACACATTTGGATTTATACCAGTCACATCATGAATTGTATTGAGATGAGGTTGATTCATACACATCAAAAATGACTCATGGATCATTTTACTAAATTATCAAAACAATTCGAATGTGTTTTCTTGGTTTTCAGCATGCCAATTTTGTTTTTTTTACTAAAATTAATGTCTATTTAAAATAAAAAGAGACACTTTGAGTCATATCAGTCACACCGTGTGCTAGATTAAGGTGTGGTTGATTAATACATGTCAAAAATGACTTATAGATTTTTTCTTAAAGTATCAAAACAATGAAAAGAAGTTTACTAAGTTTTTAGTATGTTATTTTTTTTTACTAAAATATCATTTCAAACTAGAAACACGCATTTTGAGTCATATCAGTCGCATCATGCATCGGTTTGATGTGAGACTTCTTCATACACACCACAAAGAACATATGAATTGTTGTCCTAAATTATTAAGACAATCAGAGTGAGTTTTCTTAGTTTTTAGTGAGTGACACATTTTGAACTAAAATGTCAATTTTAAACTGATAACATACACCTTTACTCATATCGGTCACACCGTTCATCAGATTGAGGTGTGGTTGATTCCTACATGTTAAAAATAACTAATAGATCATTTTTCTAAAGTATAAAAACAATGTAAATGCATTTTCCTTGTTTTTAGTATGTTAGTCTTGTTTTTTTGATAAATTTTTTGTTAATTTAATATAAAAATACACACTTAAAGTCATAATGTTCACACTGTGTGTCATATTTTGGTGTGGTTGATTACTACATGTCAAAAATGAATTATGTATCATTGTCCTAATGTATATTATTACACCATATATACTGACTATTCATTTATAAACGAATCTATATCATCGTTTGAATAAGAGTATTTTCTATAATCATGGTAGTACTAAAAAAATATAAATAAAAAAAGGATTAATAAATATTTTAAATGAAATAGTAATTATTTTCAAAAGTACCTCTTCATAGATGCTGATTTGTTCATATAATAAGATCTTTTTCATAAATTTAAAAACATAATAACCACATTCTTTAACGTTAGTTTGTTTCAGACACTGCAGAAAAATTGATAAAAATAAGTTATTTTTTATGTGTTTGGATAGGGAAATCTTATTATATATACCCTAATTTATATCTAGATGTAGTACTTGTAATGTTTCTTTTCTTTTTCCCATGGCCTCATTCCATGATGTAGACTATATTCACGCACCACCTTATCATAGCAGAATCATTATTAAAAGATAATATAAATTATATAACTATATGTTTAGTTCTAAAATGTTGGATGTAGTGTATTGCAAATTAATAAATGCCATAATGTGTGGTTGGTTTGTTGGATATCCATGTAGTGAATCAAATAAATAAATCTTTAGAGTATCCAAATTAACTGCAATGATCATCCAATGTTGCATAAGGACACAAAAAAGAATAAGTAATGAAAGAAATTAAAATATATTTTATATGATTAAATTTTAGAGTTTTACCCATGAACTGTTGGTATTAAGAAGAGTCTTTCATCCATAATTTTGTTGTTAAATCATTTTAGTAGTCTTACCACTATTTCACCCTCTTTCTGGGATTCTATTTTTGTTTGTTCTATAAAGGCGACGTGAGGAATAACGAGTCCAAATTTTTGTTCATGGTAAAATCCCTTCAATTTTTTCATATATACGCCTGTGAAAAATATGAAATGTATTTAGTAATAATTATCATAGTATATCGGCTTTTGGAAAATCAAATCATGAAAACATACCTCATGTATACATTTACAACTGACCCTCCTAGCCAATAATACTCTAGGATTTCACTTACATTATCAACACTAATGAAATCTAGATCTTCCCTTTTGTACATATTTTCATCAAAATTAATTGTGTGAGTACCACCCTCTTTTAACTTCATATTCACATGAGCCTGTAATGATAATAAATTCAGATATAGAACGTGAGGGTTTAAAGTGCTTTAGGTAGATTGTTTTGATCATTTGGTTGATCCTTGAGATGGTTTTGAGCAATTATTTCTTTTCACCTCTTCCCTGTGTCCTTCTATAATAACATTCATCAGTTCATACCCTTTTTCATTAAATGTTAAAGGTTTATCTTGAAAAAAATTTGTAAATGAATACCTACTTGTCAACATGTTTTTTACAAGCTGTGATGACCATGTAATGAATGTTTCAAGAGTTTGTTGGACCTTATGAATATATTAATCATCAATTTGGACAAGTTTCTTGGAACTCAAATCATGGGCTATGTTAATCAACACTTTTAAATGACCTTTTGTAAGTGGTCTATTGTGTATCATGGTGTTCTGGATATTGAAAATCATAGGCCTCTCTACATGGAAATGGGTGGATGCTGATAGATATAAATCATAGTCATTTTCACCCTATACAATATCATTATAGGAAAGGTATCAATGTCTATATAATTCAGAATTCATAGAAAAAATTATTAAAATATTGATTACCTTAGATAAGATAGGTTTTTAAGGAGAATAGATCACCTCAAATCTAGTGGGAGGGGATCTTCACACACCGGTTGTTCTTGAGTTGTTACTTATCTTTATCCCACACCATCAAATTTATCATAAAATTTCTCTACAATTGCATATTTTCTTTAAGGATATCTATTATTTATCTCATCATTTTTATTTCTTCACTTTGATCCTCCTCTTGTTTTTTTTCTCAAAAAATGTTCGTGGTGTCACCCCAAAACCTGCACCTCTGACGCGGCCATAATTTTATAGCTACTTCATGACCATCGAAAGTATTTCTACATCTTATTTGGATGTTGATGATTCCTATGACTATATCAGATAAAAAATATAGGAATATAAGTAATCATTGTTATGTAATATCAATTTAAAGCAAAACAGATATTTATTATAAGAAAAACAGATATTTATTATGTCATAATTACACATGTTTCCCACAATTTTTGTGTGTTTTCATCTATTAGAATCCCATATTTATTCACACATGCCTCCTTCCATAGTACATGGAATGGTATGGAAGTGACTTTGTATTTGGATTCATCAATTTGCATATAAATAGAGGAACATAGTTATGGTTTTGTTTTATGTCACATAACATTATTACGATAGATTTAAAATATGTACCAATTTTTTTCAAGTGAATCATACCCCATTATTGATTTAAAGTAGGGGTACACTGGTTTTTCTACTCATTCCTTATTTTTAACATTTAGTTGCTGTTTTATAAATAAAAAACTGTCAATAAAAGTGATGGATAAATGTATTGTCAAAAAATGTATTACCAAACACAATGTACCTGAAAAGACTGCTCCACATGATGGCTAGTAAACACATCCCACACTCCTTTGGTTATCATGTGTTCATAAATAGGAGGTGGGTGAAGGTTTATTTTCCCTTCAACATCATTAATATAACATCTTATTAAAATTGTGCAAAAGCCTATGTGAATCCTTCCAGTAACCCTTAATACATAGTCCTTGTGTGAGTCATCCACTATAAATGAAATCTACAAGGGATGATGAAGAGTAATTCAATATTTAAATATTTTATTTTTTAGTAAATTAATGAAATAATATCATATTATTACTATAACATCTCCCCACATCAGTGTCTTAATCCCAATGACAACATGGTGCCACAACTATACATCAATCGACACATGTTGTTGAGTGATGATTCCAATATAACAACTGAACATGGAATTGTTAAGGTTAACATGTTGACCCCACTTATTCCACCCAACCTCATATTTGATGCCTTTCATTTTTTCCTTAATGATTTTTTCTGACACTGTCAAACTACGCCGCTCTTGTTTTTTATGCGCCATTAGTGTTTCATTGCCTACCATTTCCTTGGTTTCAACATCATCAATATGTCCACCTGGAGTACTATCATAGGAATGTGTAGATGGTGGTTATACCTCTACACTAGGAGCAGAGGCAACAACAGGTTGAGAAACATGTTGGTTCTCTGTACTGCGAGCAATAGTGGGTTGAAAGACCTGTTGTTCCTATGCACTGTGAGCAATGGAAGGTTGAGAGACCTATTGTACCTCGGGATTTGGAGCATCATCACCTGAAAAAGTCATTATCTGTATAAGTGGTTTAAAATTTAATTTAGATTACATAAAAGTAGTAGTAAACAGATAATTACATAATGTAACATGATGTATATTACAAAAAAATATAACCAAATTATTGAACTCTCTTTTTTTAAAGGCTGAAGGGATTTTAACCCTCTATCGACTATCCAAATCCATTAATTTTGGTATCTTATGAAATAAATAATGATGTCTATATTGGGACCACCGTGAAATGATTTCAATGCCCCAATGAAATGGTCATCCTCCATTGAATTTTCATCTGACCCTTTAGTGGTTTTGGATGATAACAGAAAAATTGACCACTTTCGGTTTGCAGGATCTGTAACATAAAATATTTTTATTGCCTATTATTCCATTATAAACGATTCGTCTTTGTACCCTTACTTACTAAAATCAACTTTCACAAATCCCAACTCATCTATTTTAATAGCATTCCTGTAATCAACCCACTTGCATTGAAAAATTGGCACTTGGAAGTTCATATAATCCAAATCCCATATTTGTTTCACGATGCCAAAGTATGACATATTCACATATATTGGATTTTTGTCCTTAGCACCATAAAAATGCATCACTTCATCCACAAGTGTAACTCCACTATTCTACATGGTACTGTCTTCATCATGTTCATTAGTATATAATGTATAACCATTAATTACATAAGCATTATAAGATAATAAATACACACTTGGTCCTCCGGCTGACCATCGAAGTCATTATGAAATTGAGTCCTTATTTTCATCTAACTCCTTAAATATATGGTTCCGAAACCATCCTATAAATAGTCAATTATGTGTATTTGATATCCATTTTTCAGACCTTAATGAATTCAAATTCCTAAAAATTTCTTTGTGGGTCAAACTACAAACTGTTATGCAAAACATAAAGGTGGTCCTACTCTCGATTAGTAATATTGATTTTTACAACCACTATTCTAGAAATTCCTTCACCTTCAAGCTACCCAATGTGATGAGATTTTGGTAGACCAATTATTTCCACACCAGACAGGTATTCAGTACATAATTCAATGAATTCCTTAACAATATATTGCTCTACAATACAACCCTCTTTCTGAGTTCGATTTTTGATACACCCTTTCAAAATATTCATATACCATTCAATGTGGTACATCAATATATAGTGTACATGACCACATAGTAGAATCTCTCTCACCAAGTGAACCATCAAATGAACCATCATATCAAAGAATATCAGTGAGAAGAACATTTCCAATTCACATAACATGATCACAATTTATTTTTCCATACTCAGTAATTTCACTAGGTCTATAACTTTTCTATATATAGCTTTGAAGAAGAAACAAAGATTCATTAATGTATAATGAACATTATTGGAAAAAAATCACTGTAAAGCTATAGTAATTAGATCTTGCATCAAAACGTGGAAGTCATGTGATTTCAAACACTTTAACTTTAAATCAATCATTGACATGATGTTCTTGATATTCAATGAATACCCCACTAGAACCTTTACATCATTCAAGAAGTTGAAAAACTGATATCTCTTTTACCTGGAAAGAGTGTAACCAGCTGGAGGAAGAGAAGTTCATTTTTCACCCTTCACCGGTGATAACTCTTCCCATATTCCCATGTCAACCATGTCCAGCCTAGCCTTAATTTGATCTTTTATTTTCTAGGTGTATTTAGAAATGAACTAATGAAAATGTCACATACATTATTTTCAACATGTATAACATCAAGAAAGTGTCTAACGTACAGAGAATTCTAGTATGGTAATTAAAAAAACTAATCTCTTCTTTTAACTAGTTTTCGTAAGGTTTTTCAAAAAAGGTTTACCAAAAGTAGTGTCCAAAAATTTTACTTTCTCAAATAGTTGATCACTTGTTATTGGATATGGTGTTGTGTGTTCTTATAAACTTCCATCAAATGATGTTGTCCAAGATTGGTACTTATGTCGTTGGGGTAGAAATCCGCAATGTCCTAGAAAAATATTTTTCGATGAATGTTTCAATCTAATTGATTGTGTACCTTGTTCACAGATGGGACACCCATGACTTCCTTTGATGATATATCTTGAAAATTTTCTATAAGTAGGAAAGTAATTTATCATCCCGTACAACATGGATCTCAACGTGAAATCTTTATTTCTATAAGCATCATACAACATAACACCTGAATCCCATAATAATTTCAAAACCTCAATGAATGGAGCCAAATAAACATCAATATCATTACTTGGTTGTTTTGGTACTGATATAATCATAGATATCATGATGTGTTTTAATTTCATGCATAACCACGATGGAATGTTATAATTTACCAACATAACTGGCCATGTACTATGTGTACTACTTTGAAAACCAAAATGATTCACTCTATATATAGATAACGCATGATGAAGGTTTCTCAGATTGTTTCCAGAATCAGGATACTCATGATCGATTCTCTTCTACTAAGGAGATTCTTCCAGGTGACTTAGTTTCCCATATTTATTTCTTTTGTCTGTGTGCCATGTCAATTTCCCTATGGTATCCTCACTTCCAAATAGGCACCTAAACCATAGAATAATTAGAAAGTACCATACAGATTTTGTAGGACAAGATTAATCTTTCTTGTATCAAGAAGAACCACACTTTGGGCATTATATAAGTGATTTTTGGTCCTTGATAAACAGTATATAGTCATTTGGGTTGGAATTTATTCATTTAGAGATCATAACCATCGAACATATCATTTTTTTGGCATCGTATGTTCGGATTGGGAGCTCATTATATTTTTGGAGCATGTCATTCAAGAGAGAAATTAATTCTGTAAAACTGGTGTCACTCCATCCATTGCCTACATTCAAATTATACAGCTTCATTATGGCTAGAAATGCTGAATATTTAGTGAAACCATCATAAAAAGGTGTATTTTCACAACTCTTTAACTGATCAAACAATTTTGGGAAATAACAAAGTTCATCTTCAACTATCCTTATAATTTCTTCAATATGATCTTAATCATCATTCACATCTATAATTACGTCCTTGATACAATGTTCTTATTTTTCCACACTTGTAATCATATTAGATGTTTCATAAAATGCACTATTATCCCATCCACTAGCTACATTCACTTTTTCCCCATATTTATTCCAACATTTATAACTTCGATCTATTCCGTGATAGATCAAGTGTTCTTATAACTCCTCTGGACTAACTTATATAGAATAAAAACAACATAAATATAGACAAAAGATTTGAGAAGGGTCATATGAAATATCTTTTGAAAACTTGACAAACTCTTTCACTCCATCTTTATACTCTCTTGTCAAATGATTGACATCCATCCATTATTTATTCATATCCATCCTATTTAATTAAGTGATATTAGTATTTAACAAAATAAATACAAAAATATTGATATAACTTAATTCATTTCCTAATTCTATAAAAATATAAACTTAAAATATTATGAAAAAACTACAGTTCAAATTTCCTGTTAAAAACTATTTAAAAAATCACACTTAAAATACCATTAAAAATACAAACTATTTACATAAATTCCTCTTTAAAATAACACAAATTTTTTAAAATAAATGAATCAGTTCGAAAAACTCTCTCACAAAACCACAATTCCCTTTTTTAAAGCATTTAAGACAACTTCATGACCCCATAATATTAATCATTTAAAATTAGTGACATCCCTCTAAGAAGCATTTCAAAATACTTGAACAATTTTAAAAGATACACTTAGGCATTTTCACAAATACATAGATCCCAATATTGACACTTTATAAAAGGTACATAGAAGACACCGCAATTCATCCCAAATCAATCAGTGTTGTATGATTTTATCACATTATTCCAAAGTTAGGTGTAATAATAATAATTTCTATAAGCATTTTTATATTGTGCTCCCCACCATTGGATATACCGTATCCATGCTTCCATTTTCCATTTATATCAATTATCCTTCACCACAACACCAGATCCCCAAATAATATGTTCTATAGTCAGTGATCACACTTACAACCATGAAACACTCATGTTCCAATTTACTACAAACACTGAATTATTCCAATGATCCCTGGCTCATTCAAAATCAATTGGTTGTACACCCCAAGAAAAATATTTATGTCTCTCACGTGAAGTACTATTGGTTCCTTCCTTTATAAATACACCTAAGAAAATCTATAAACAAGAACCCATTACATAATAAAAAATTTATCAGGTTTCATTCCTTTCACACAACGAATTTACCTTTTCCATTCATCACTAGAAGAAACTATGTTGTTTTCCTGATCCTTTTAAGTACATCATGTCTCAAGTCAAAATAAGAAAATAATTATGGTACTAACTAATACATGGTATTATTTTCCATAGTCTATTTTCTAAAATCTTCAAAAAGAATTTATAAATGACATTAAAAAGACTAGTGATTCTAAAATTTTTAACTGAACTCATATTAGTAACCTCTAGAATAAAAGTGATGAGAGTATAATTATAAGTCTCAAGAAATTTATTACCTCTCCAAAACTCATTCATGAGGTTAAAAAAATCAAGTCCAAAAATATTCTAGAACATTTTAAAGAAAATTTCATGAATAATATCTAGGTTTGGTGCCTTTGATGGATGAATCAACCTAAATGTCATGATCACTTCATAACATTGAATATCAATAGTTAATAATTCATTCATATAATTTGTTAAAATTGTAATAAAATAATAATTTATATATTTAGATATAAAATTATTCTTAGAATAAAATATGATTTGATAATCACTTGAATTATATTATTTGTCCCTTTGAAGGGATTCTCCATAAAGTTCTTTTTGGTGGTAGGATTCATTACATGCGTTGTAATAGTTATTTGACTAGGGTGTCGAGAAAGTGTCTCATGTAGCTTTGGACAAGTATGGGTAACAAAATATATGTATCCCTTATAACTAAATTTATCCCTTATTAAAAATATCAATGTATTCCCCTATGAAGTAGGATTTTCATCCAAACAACATAAATTTCATGTGGTGTGCTTATTCTATTTATGTCATGCGTTTATCCTTTATTGCTCATTTTTCTCTTTGAGAGTTATTTTCAAAACCATGAGGTTACTGTAACTAGAAGGTAGAGATCTGATGTAGCGACTTAGCTATATTTTTACTTCTATGTTATGATATATTAGGTTTGGGGATGTGTTTCAATTCGTGTATGTTTTGAAATTTCTTCTGCTATCTACAAGTTTTAAGGGTTTAATATTAGGATTATTGATTTGTACCAAATCCAACCAGTGGTATTGACTCTTTTTATTATTCAACTATTAGTTACCAAAATTTGGTATTAAATCTTGGTTACATAACATATGGTAATTATTTTATCAAGACTCTATAGAAAGTCTTGGTTTCAAGACTACTGGGTTTCCTCTAGTGAAGTGGTTTTCTGAGATTTAGTGGAATTGCACTAATAACAAAGTGTTCGTGCCATTGAAATGGGTAAGGTTTGGATTGATATTCAATGATGAAAGATTCAGACATTGGGGGAAAATGGACTTCCTAATATTGGAGAGTTCAAAAGTTACATTGATTTTGAATTAGTCAGAAGTGAGGTGTTCAGTAGAATGGGAAACAATGTGATGAAAGCAATAGAAAAGTTTTTAAAAGGTTTTTCCAAGAGAATCTGTATACAAGAGGGAATAAGGATATGCCTCAACGATGTTGAGCATTAAAGGTTGATTTGTAGTAGAGGTCAGGATTAAGAAGTATGATTGGTCAAGGTTTTGGTGAAATAGTGGTTCTCAGTGAGAATGTATCAATGACTAAAAATTTAAGTGTTTTGATCCATATCCAGGGAGAGCATATTGATTCCTAGTAAGTGTGGGGATGTAATCCCATACTAAGGAGATCAGATCAATGTCTAGTAAGTACATTTCCTAGGTCCCACCTAAGTAAGTGGGGTTCTCATGATAAATAAAATGGAGGAGATAAAAATAAATCATGAAGTCAATCACATAAAATCTGAATGACAAAAAACTATTCATCTCACCTCTAAACACCCTTCACTGAAACAAACCCATTTTACCCATGTATAAAACATTCCAAAAAAAAAATCAATCCACATTATATAACTATCAAATTCCAAATATAATATAGAAAAAATGTTCACAAATCAAAAATGTTTTTTATAATGTTCCAACCAGGACTTTGAGAATTCATTGATAATGAAAACATGAAATTATTTTTAAGAATTTTCTAAATTATCCTTAAATATTTCACCCAATTTGAACACATAAAATATTTTTTTGGAGACCAAACATGATTTAAAACTTAATGAACAACTACTTTAAATTATAAATCAATTAAATTCCACATAAATATATCAAAAATATATAAAGTAGTGTCAAAAAATCATATAAGATATCATTACATATTACTAAATCAAATTAATATATAAGATTCATAAAATGATAAAAAAACAACACCAAGTTTAATAATAATCAAATCCCCGTCAAAAAGAGACATTTAATTAGAAAATAAAGTATAATTATTAATTTATTACTTATAGAAAATGTTTCAAGGTCATTAGGTGGATTGAACAACTATTTAAAAATATAAGTGCATGAAAGGGCCTATAAAAATTTACACAAACACTTAGAGTGAATTAGAAAGTGGTTCTAACAATATATGGATAAATGAACTTTAGGAAACCCATTTAATTTAACTTGAAGGTCACCTTGATAAGGAATAATTATGTCATCATCCAAACTAGAATAATTCAATATACTTTATAGGAAGAAGGGGTTTACAATACTCAAGCACCTAAAGTATGTAAATTAAAAAGAGTTTCATACAAAAAAATACATAAAAAAAGTTCAGATGATAAGAAACATTTGAGAAAGTTAAGAGAGTGTTGGTATTATGGATATATTATGATAAACCCAACAAATGATTGATTTTTTTAAAAACTTTATAAAAAGGTATAAGTGAAAACCATATGTGAAACCCATAAACATGATTATTACAATACATTCGTACTTGGCATAACCTTTCCCATGTTCACACACACACACATTCAGGTTATACGATCATGTTTCACTAGAGGACCGCCAATTTATTTTCAAAAACCAACCAAAATGAAATTCATTTAGTGCGAAAACAAGGACCACCAATGACCATGTTTTTTAGTAGGGCGTTTAGCCCGTATAATTCACAACATCACCATCAAACAAAGAGAAAGAGGAGAAAACTTATCGGGGAGGTGTTGTTCAGTTCGTAATGGAGGTGCGTTTGCGGAAGAGGAGACGTGCACAATGGAGGAGTCCTTCAGTAGAGAAGAGGCGTCTGATAGAGAATAGGCACACAATGGAGGAGAGGTGCATAACGGCCTGGTTTGTACATGACAGAGGTGTGGTGCATGACAGAGGAGAGGTACATGACGAACTAGTTCACGGTGGAGGAGAGGTGCACAATAGAGGTGTGGTTCACGACAGAGGAGAGGTGGAATGAGAGGAGGAGGAGGAGGAGGAGGTGTGGCGATAGTGATTGGATTCTGCGAGAGATTGAGGGGTTCGAGGAAGGAGGATAAAGTTAGGCCTTTTTTTTATAAAAACCGATGAACTTTTTATTAGCACAAGCTAAAAAGCACTGATAAAGGTATGTTTTATCAACGCTAAAATAGGAAGCGTTGATAAAAAATGCCTTTATCAGTGCTATAAAAATGATGATAACGATATAATGTTAATAATTTATTTATATTATTATATATATTTAAAAAATTATATACATGATAAATATATATTTATATTTATAAAATTATAATTTAATTAATTATAAAATTATAAGAAATATACTTATTATATTTATAATCATAGAAATATATATAATAAATATATTAATTATATATATTTATAAGATTATAGATGTATATAACAATATTTCTTCTAATTTTATAACAAATTAATATTTATAATATTATAAAAAATTAATATTTCTAATATTTATAATTTTATTATAATTTATATTTAATATATTTATTATAATTTTATAATTATTTTAATATAACTGTATTTATTTATAACTATAAATATAAATTTTTTAATTTATTTCTCAATATTTCTATATATTTATTTAATTATATATAACATTATGTATGAAAATAATAAATATATGTTTTTATGAATTAATAATTATTTAAATAAATAATTATTTATTTATATTTATAACTAACAAATAAATAGATATTTATTTGTAATAAAAAATTATAATAAATAAATTATTTATAGTTGTAATTATATATATATATATAAATAATTATAAAATTATTACAAATATATTTATAATTTTATAAATATATATAATTAATATATTTATTATAATTTTTTAATTATTTAAATATATATACATTTATTTAGAATTATATTTATAACTATTTGTATTTATTTATAGATATTTGTATATAAATATATATAATTAATATATTTATTATAATTTTTTAATTATTTAAATATATCTATATTTATTTAGGAAATATAATTATAAATATTTATATTAATTTATCAATATTTTTATATATTTATAAATATATTTATTGAATTATATATTTATAAGTTTATAAGTTGTATAATAAATATATTTATTAAAATTTTATAATTTTTTACACACACACACACACATATATATATAGTTATAATTATAACTATAAATAAATATATTTATAAATATTGGTATATATTTATAAATAAATAAATAAATATATATATATATATATAATTATAATATATGTATTTATTATAATTTTATAATTATTTAAATATAAATATAATTATAAATATAATTACAAATAAATACATTTTAAAAGTATTTATATATACTTAAAATTTAATAATTATAAATATAATAAATATATTTATTCTTTAAATATATTTAATGTAATTTTATAAGTATTGAGAACATAATATAATATATATATATATATATATGGGTAACATGAATCAATCATATACACCTAGTAAAATATACATAATAAAAAATGAGCCATCAATGGACACCATGAATAATAAGAAGAGCGTAATGTATAAATGAACATTTATGATGATACATAACATACATGTAGACATGATCAATATATTAATTGACCAAATTCATTGGAAACACGTATATATTTAATTATAATCTTATCATTTTTTAAACCATTATATATATATATATTTGAATTATTAAAAAAATATTAATTATAAACATGTGTTTTTTTATTTAATATATACAAATATTTTTTTTGAATATAAATATAATAATTTCATATAAATTTTTATTAAAAACTTTTATCAGCGCTAAGAATAGCATTGATAAAGCCCCCCTCCCTTTATCAGTGCTTTTTGCTTAGCGCTGATAAAACGAAGTGCTTCTCTTGCCTCATTTTGTGGTAGTGATACTAAATTACTAATATTAATATATCATTAACTATAAACTATTAAAATTACTAAAATACTAAAAAACTACAAAAAAGTACATAAAAACACAAAAAGTGGTTAGAAAAATTAATTAAAACTAAGCTAGAAAATTATTAAAATGTTAATAAATTCCATGTGCATCAGTATGTTTGTTTCTGTTCCATGTGTAGGTAAAAAGACGATTGGCCTCTGACCACCCCATAGTTGCGTTCATTGATCTAGATGAAGTCACACATGAGGAACTCATAAAAATGCTCAAGAGATGTTCCAGGGAGTCTAAACCAATCCAAAAGATGAATGCATCAAAATACTTCGTATTTTTGTCATTGATGGTATTCCAATGAACCATAAGTCGAGCTTGGTTAGAATCTAATTTCACTACACTGATATTGAATAGTTTTTTATTTCAAGTTGTGGAAAATTGATTAAAAGTTAAAAAATATACCAAGTCAAAGAAGCTTGTTGAAGAAATATTTCATTCTGAGCTTGATCTAGAATGGGAGAGACACCACTTCATATTTTTGATCAGAATTCACTGAATATGTAAAATGAAGAAGAATCCAGATGTTCGACTAGTGCCGACCAAACTAGGAACTAGTTTTCTAGCTTGAGGAAGATGTCCAAGACACATTGTGCAAGTTGAATAGAGGTTGAGATTCAAGGATCTCATATATAAATTAATTGAATCTAATTTTTGATGTCCAGGACCAAGTTGAATGGTTTGAAGAAGATCAAGCTAGTGTCATGTAACCCATGAGAAACTCAATCCAAAGTCAATGGAACTCCTTAAAAACTTGAATACCAATAATTCAAGGTATTGGAATGGAATTTGTTCCAAACTACAAAGGCCCAGTCAATGGATCATGGCATGCATGTCCAAAAGATGCATCAAATATCAACACAAGTAAATTTAATTTTTAGGTACCCTAAAACACATAAACATAGAAATTTGTCCAAGAAGAGGAAGTCAAGAGTGAATATTTTTTTTCCCAATTCAGATATGCTCATCTCAAAGTCAACATCACATATGTTTCTATTTGTTTTACTAAATACGGAAAAAAATTATTTCAATTAAAGGTGAAGGAGATCATGGAAACTGATTGAAGATTCCAATAATCACAACTATTGAAACTTCCACATGGAGAATATCTGAGTGTGGGATTGTGGTCACTTCTTGGCATGAAAAAATTGGAAGGGAAGCACATTTCATTATAGGAGTTCAACTATTTTCACTGGGACTTCATTGAAAGTTAAATATGATCAACTTAAATCATGCTATATGGATTTCCCTGCTTATTAGTTTATGATTTCACCACGTTTATATTTTAATTATCAAATAATAGGATCACTTCTCACTTTGAGTAGGTAAATCACACAAATATGGGAGGTATGTCACGACCCGACCTCAGGGCCTGTGCCGTGACTACCCCAAGCCCGCCTTCCATAGGCCAGGGGCTGGCGACTAGCACCAAAAACATAAATCCCGAAAAAGGGAAGGAATTGCCTTTATATAAGAAAACAAACACCATAGAGTATGCAAGATGAAGTAAACACTAAGTAAACTGAGTACAAAAGTAAGTGCTGGAAAGTAAATGGGCCAGAATACAAACCCAACTGAAATTAAAGTACAACTAAAACGAAACTACAACAGCTGAAAAGTAAAGCAGCAACTCCGTGCCATCCTCTGGAAATCCCACCTGAAGGGTGGGTACAGATAGTCTCCTCAGCTCCTTGGGTCCAGCCGTCCGCTCCGTGTACGTCCCGTCTAGTGATCCACCTCCAGGTACCATCCAGCTTCATTAGCCTCCACCTCGATTAGCGTTGTCCGTCGTCTGCATCCAACACAACGTAGTGTGGACATAGCCCGTGAAGGGGTGAGTATACGATACTCAGTCGGGACCCCGAGACCCCAAAGGTCTCCCAGAATCCACAAAGGATAAACCACAAAGGAAAGATACAAACACGAAGTATCAACCAACTCTACTTAGGTATATGCCCATACATATACCCAATTCATCAATTCCAGTTCTTCTCCAACTCATGAGCCCATGTCCAACCCAGTCCACACAGGAAAGTACCACCCAATCCACATAGGAAAGAAAAACCCAATCCACACAGGATATCAAGTCAATCATATCGAAGATTATGATTGAAAGTCAAGACTCAGCTCACACAGGTATACTACTCACGAAGAGGGGTGGAGATGATAGATGTAGCCTCTGAATCATCTCCCCTACTGAACCCATGTAGGATCCAAGTACAGAAGTCATCGCTGCCGAACCCACATAGGATCCTAGTACAGTAACAATTGCTACTAAACCCACGTAGGATTCAAGTACAGTCGTCCTCACTGCCAAACCCATGTAGGATCCAAGTACAGTCGTCCCCGCTACCGAAACCACGTAGGATCCAATTACAGTCGTTATTGTTGTCGAACCTACAGAGGATCCCAGTACGGTAGTCATCGTAGTCGCAACTAGCTCTAGGGTTCTCACACACTACATACTCAATTCCGGGAGGGTTCGATCATCGAGTAAAAAAGGGTGGATACATCAACCGTCATGAAGACTAGAGTTAATGTATTCCTTAGTTCTGTCCCACGTCAATAGGGGAAAACCAAGAAAAACGTGCCCATGTCATAGAGAACAAGACAACTAAGCCATTTTCCCAAAGTACACAACGTGTAGGTAAGAAATACACGTCGTGTCATCAGACACCGGGTACTGCCTGTGTGAAACAGCCCATGTCATGGGGCTGGTCATGTAAAAAGTAAGTACACAGTGTGTGGTATGGTTATACGCCGTGTCTTTAGTCCCTGGGTACTATCTGCGTACCACAGCTCATGTCGAAGGGTTATTCGTGTAAAAAGTAAGTACACGGTGTGTGGTATGGTTACACGCCATGTCCAAACTTTTGGGGTCGGCTCCGTGTACGCTAACCATACATGGCCGTGTGGTGGAGTACCTGCCCGTGTACTTCACACCGTGTCCGTGTATCACCCAGATTACACGACGTGCCTCTTGGCCGTTTCTTCCATGGTGGTGGTGGTACACACTGTGCCTCGTGGCCATGTGGTTCTTCCCGTGTCTGTGTATTTCCTGGATTACACGCTGAGCCTCGCGAAGCCGCTTCTACCTTTCAATGAAGACAACACACTCCATGCCTCGTGGCCGTGTATTTTTTCCCGTGTTCGTGTATTCCCCTTGAATACACACCATGTCCATCGAAGCCTCCTTTATCAAACTGTGTGGACAGTACATGCCATGTGACCGGTGTCATACGCCGTGTGTCACTTATTCTGATGTCTGTTACTTCGACCGCTGAATGCTTGTACTACATGACATGTGCTTTGGAAGTACAGGCCATGTATTCTAGAATTTTCCAGAAATGATGCCTCTGTCTAGCATGCCTCCCAAGGAATCCGTCCTTTGTTCCGATGATCCGTTTTCTACAAAACTCCCATTCCTAGGTCGTCCCGATGTTCTGAGGCCGTTTCTGATGTTTTCGGGCCCCCGATTGGCTCCGAAAACATGCCTTGATTCACCGCTGAAGAAAGGTTGATGAAAACCATACAACAAGAATGGATGAGGAATCGGACCGTGTTAGTTTGGTCTGGTTCCTTCCACATTAGTTTGATAGCAAGCGGTTTAGAGTGAACCAACAACATGGAAGGGAAAACAATGTTACTCAATTATAAACACACCCCTAACTTAAGAAAATAGTGGAAGCTATTGTCGTGAGGGTGGTTTCAATGATGGCATTGGAGTGCGCCCAAGGAGAGGATGGCGTTACACACCAGCTGCAGAGAGGAGAAGGAACGACACGTCGATATCTCCTTGTAGTTCCGACATTCTTCGTCGAAGTCTTGACGTTCTTTAACGAAGGTGATTGAGTTCTTCAAGACTTAGAGTTTTATTCCCAAAGTCTCCACACAACGAAACAACCAAAAAAAAATAAGGCCTTTGCCTTATTTTATTTACTTATTCCAACCATTCAAAACTTTAAAAGTTGAATTCACTTAATTAATCTTGAGTTGTCAAAAATGAATGGTGTGTTAAGTTGGAATTATTAATGAGAGGGAGAGTCACATAATTAAAGAGGGGGGTTTTAAAAGAGTTAGGGAATTTGAAAAGCTGGGGGATCATGTGGGCCCCACCTCCCTCATAACCATACATGGAAAGTTGGGTGGTCGTGGGCCCCACCAACAACTTCCCATGAGAGAGTTTAACTACCATGGATAAAATAAAATTGCACACAATTTTTTTTACTTATCAACTAATCCACAATTTTTTACAACTCCTCCCATGAAAACGCAACTCCAGAAAAGGTCTTCTTAAGAAAGTAATGGCACTACAGTTTCATCGGGGCCCTTGGATTTCGATTCCGAGCACCGGTTAAAAAGTTAGAAAAACCTGCTCGTTCGTTCACTGAACGTACCCGAGCTAAAATTCAGAAATTGATTCTGGGCACACCGAGCCTCGGAATCAGGCACCGTCAGAAACTGCGTACTCATAAAATCCCAAATAATTTAAGAAAAAATTTTCCTTGAAATTTACGGGTATTTACATTACTACCACCTCAGGGTTTTACGTCCCTGTAAAGATACATCACAAACTAGGGAAACAAAAGAGGGTACTGTGAACGCATCTGAGCCTCCCGCTCCCAAGTGCTCTCCTGGAGGTTCCCGTGCTGCCACCTGATGCGCACTAGAGGAATAGACTGTCCACGTAGGACCTGCTCCTGTAGATCTTAGATCTCCATTGGAACCTCCGTAAAAGTATCCCCTTCATTGATGTACAGCTCCCCAGTATCGATGATATGCATCGAGTCGTGCACGTACCTCCTCAGCTGAGATACGTGGAAGACGTCGTGCACCTGGTGCAACTGAGTTGGAAGAGCTAGGCGATAAGCCACCTTGCCTATCCTGCTGAGAACTGAAAATGGTCTTATGAAGCGTGGAGATAACTTGCCTCCTCAGCCAAATCTCCATAATCCATGTTGAGGAGAGACCCGTAGGAAAACGTGGTCACTATCCTCGAACTCTAGTGGTCTCTGCCTCCTGTCATCATAAGACTTCTGTCAGCTCTGAGCTATCCTCATCCTCTCCTGGATGAACTGGACCTTCTCTATCATGGCTTAGACCATCTCTGGTCCCACAAGTGCTGACTCCCCAGGTTCTATCCATCATAAAGATGATCTTCAAGGTCGTCCGTATAGCGCCTCGTATGGTGCCATCCCGATGGTGGAGTGGTCGCTGTTGTTGTACGAAAACTCCACCAAAGGTAAGTGATCCTCCCAGCTACGACCAAAGTCGAGGACACATGCATGGAGCATGTCCTCGAGTGTCTGAATGGTCCTCTCTATCTAGCTATCCGTCTGAGGGTGAAAGGCGGTGCTCTGGCGTAGCTGCGTCCCAAATGCCTCCAGCAACCCCTTCCAAAGCCAGGAACTAAAGCGAGCGTCTCAATCTAAGATGATATACGATGGCACACCATGAAGCCATATAATCTCTTGAATTTAGAGGCGTTCCAAGCTCTTCACTGAGACCTGCTCTCTGATGGGTAAGAAGTGGGCCGAATTGGTGAGTCGGTCGAAGATCACCAAAATGGAGTCGTGTCCTCTGGAAGTACGTGGAAGTCCAGTCATGAAATCCATAGATATCCCGTCCCACTTCCACTACGGGACCTCCAAGGGCTGTACCAAGCCTGCTGGTACCTGGTGCTCTACCTTCACCTGCTGACAAGTGAGGCATCGTTAAATGAACTCTTCCACAACCTTCTTCATGCCCGGCCACCAGTACTGTCGTCTAAGGTCCTGGTACATCTTTGCTACTTCAGTATGTACCGATAGAGGGGAAGTGTAAAAATCCCTCATCACCTCCTCCCGTAATGCAACTAGTACCATGGTACATCCTCTGAAAAGGACGACGTGCTCTCCTCCTACAGAGAATCCATCAGGTTCCTGTCCTGAGGATATCTGTGCACGTCGTGTCTCACAGTCAACGTCCCCACGATGTGCCTCTTTGACCCACTCAAGTAGTGGAGGAGTGACTGTGAGTGACTGTAGAAAGGCTGCTCCATCTCTATCCACAAAGGATATCTGCAACGTGGCTTGCTGCTCCATCGCCTCTTCAAGTAGATGGATGCCTGACCTCCTGCTGAGAGCATCAGCTACTACATTCCCCTTCCCAGGAGTATAGACTATCTCAAAGTCATAGTCCTGGAGGAACTCGAGCCATCGCCGCTGTCTCAGTTTCAGGTCCTTCTGTGTGAAGATGTACCTGAGACTCTGGTGGTTAGAGTAGACTATAAAGTGCTCGCCCATCAGATAGTGCCACTACATCTTCAAGGCGAAGACCACTGCTACTAACTCCAGGTCATGAGTAGCGTAGTTCTGCTCATGCTGCCTCAACTATCGTGATCCATAAGCAATAACTGCCCGCTCCTACATCGGGACACACCTGAGTCCGGTCCCATATGCGTCGTAGTAAATTACGTACCCTATTCCATCCTCCAATAGCCTCAAGATGGGTGCACTGGTCAATCTCTATCTCAGCTCCTGGAAGCTCTGCTAACATATATCTGACCACACGAAGGGTTTTCCCTTCTCCGTCAAAGATGAAAGTGGTGCTGAAACTCTGGAGAAGTCTGGAACAAACCTCCGATAGTACCCAACCAGACCTAGGAAACTCCACACCTCCGTCACGCTCCTGGGTGGCTCCCAAGCTAGCACTGCCTCAATATGCGTAGGGTCCACCGCAACTCCCGCCTTAGAGATGACATGTACCAAGAAGTGGACCTATCAAATCCAGAAATGAAACTTTGAGAGTTTACCATAAAGCTGGTTCTCTCAGAGTGTATCCAGTACAACCCGCAAGTGGTAGGCGTGCTCCTCCTCAGTAGTCGAGTAAATCAATATGTCGTTGATGAAGACTACGAAAAACCGATCAAGGAAAGGCTGGAAGATCCTGTTCATGGGACTCATGAACACTAATAGAGCATTGGTTACGCCTAAAGGCATAACCAAGAACTCATAGTGGCCATACCGACACCTGAAGGCCGTCTTCTGCACATCCTCATCTCGAACTCTGAGCTGATGATAGCCTGACCCGAGGTCTATCTTCGAGAACCATCGTGCTCCCTTGAGCTAATCTAAGAGGTCATAAATCCTCGGAAGTGGATACTTGTTCTTCACGGTCACCTGGTTTAGGTGACGGTATGACACACAGTTGCAATCTCATGTCCGCCTTCTTGGCAAACAAAATCAGGGAAGCCCAGGGTGAAAAAACGGGGTCGAATAAATTCCTTTCCCTGCAAGTCGTCCAGCTGTACCCATAAATCTTGAAGCTCAGCGGGAGCCATCCGATATGCTGGAGTAGATATCAGGGTTGTCCTGGGGTACAGTTCAATATAGAAGTCTACCTCTCTACGAGGAGATAGTCCTGGAATGTCATCAGGAAAAACGTCCGCATACTGATCCACCACAACAGGAAAACTCAGACTCTGCACATCAACTGCTCCTAGAATGAGACTAGCCAACTGATGGGTGATCGACTGTCCTCTCTTCTGCATGAGTCCATCCTACTCTGCAAAGGCTCCCTTCTCGCCAGTGAAGGTGAAATTGCTCCCATCGGTGAAAACACATCACACCTTGCGCCTAATATAGTCGATATGAGCATGGACCGTAGATAACCAATCTATGCCCAAGATGATGTCGTAAGGCCTCGATGCCGCTACAAGAAGATCCCAGCCGAAGCTCTCGCCTCCTAGAGTAAACTCACATTGCCAGCACCAGTGTGTAATCATCGAGTCTGATCTCGTAGGAGTCTCTAGCCGTATGGATCGAGCCAACGGCTCCGTCAGAATATTTAAGCTCCGAACAAGGGCAGCGACAATAAAATAATGACTCGCTCCTGTGTCTATAAGAACTGCAACAAGGGTGGAGTTGACATAGATAATACCTCGAATCATCTCAGGTGCGCCGTGGTCATAGGCCTCTGCTGCCTGAAGCTGAGCCTGCCTCTGTCTGCCAGCTCCCTGTGGTCGGGGTGGACCTCTTGGTGGTGGTGGTGGTAGAGCCTCAAAGCGTCGCCCACCACCCGCTGCTCGGCCAGCTCCTCTGTCTCATCTGCCTGCTCCCTGCGGACTGCCACGGTCAATCCTATGCCTCTGCCTGAGTGGTACCTCAACCGTTTGATGCTCCTCTGCATGGTGAGTTGGGAAGTCATGAGCCATGTGGCCCTACCCGCCGCATGCATAGAACTGTCTTCCTCTCGAATGACTGGCTCTATTGTGTGTGCCCCACACATCTGAAACAATGTCCTGAGGTCGTCCACCTGATGGTCTGGTCCGCTTAGACCCCTGTGACATCTGTTAACTACCAGCTGTAGAAGACTCCGCTACGTGCCGCCCTGCGGTAGGTCTCGCTGCTGGTGTAGGTTTAGCAAGAAAGCTATCCACAAGAAGAGCTCGCTCTAGTACTCCTACCTGTGTCAGAATACAGAGGGAGATCATCGATGCCCTGATGTCATGCCTCTGTCCCTGCTCAAAGGTCTGGGCCTGGAAGAATGGGTCCCGTACCATGTCCATGGAGTAGTGCAAGAGATCAATAAATCTCGCCGAGTACTGGGCTACTGACATGCTGCCCTGCAGCAGCTGTAGTAACTTCTGAATGTGCACCGCACAGAGGGTGTCTAGAATGAACTCCAAGTGGAAGAGGTTCTTAAAGTCCGTCCAAAGGAGTGATGCCTCGTCGTACACTTGGAGAATCAGGCTCCACCATCTACCTACTACCTCATGTAGGAGACTCGCTGCAAGGATCACCATGAGATCTGCTGGTGTCCCTACCAATCTGAAAACTTGAACAACAGCCTTCAGCCAATCCTCGGCTGCCTGAGGGTCCATCTCCCCATGGAACCTGGGCGGTCTCTAATACTGAAACTCGTGCAGTGCACTTAAGCAACGTGCACCCTCAGCTACTGGGGCTGGTGGCATCAGTGGCTCAGCAGGTAGAGGTACCGTCGGTGCCTCCGCTGTAATGGGGCCCTGCACTGAGGCCTCGTCGCTCGGTGGACTGCCATCTCGTACAATGATCGAAACCCTAGCTGGCTGCCTTCATGGGGCCATCCTGAAAAGAAAAAGGTTCGCCACGGTTAATATAGTATACCTGGTGAGCTGACACAAAGTAATCACAAAGAAAACTTTTGAAACACACATGCAATCAATGTTTTTGTGCATTGAGTTAGAAATCAGAATTCAGGGTCCTGGTGTGTGGATATGTCGGCTGCCGCATCAACACTGGACTCCCTGGACTGATAACCACACTCAATAACCTTAACACTATTGCTTCACATAGAAGAATGACCAGAGTCATGAGTTCTGTAGTAGAACCGACTCCTCTGATACCAATTTGTCACGACTCAACCTTGGGGCCCGTGCCGTGACTACCCCAATCCCGTCTTCCATAAGCCAGGGGCTGGCGACTAGCACCAAAGGCGTAAATCCCGAAAAAGGAAAGACATTGCCTTTATATAAGAAAACAAACACCACAGAGTACGGAAGCTGAAGTAAACACTTAGTAAACTAAGTACAAAAGTAAGTGCTGGAAAGTAAATGGGCCAGAATACAAACCCAACTGAAACTAAAGTACAACTGAAAAAAAAGTACAACAGCTGAAAAGTAAAGCAGAAACTCCATGCCATCCTTTAGAAATACCACCTGAAGGGTGGGTACAGATAGTCTCCTCAGCTCCTCGGGTCCAGCCGTCTGCTCCGTGTACGTCCCATCTAGTGATCCACCTCTAGGTACCGTCCAGCTCCATGAGCCTCCACCTCGATCAGCGTTGTCTGTCGTCGGCATCCAACACAACATAGTGCAGATATAGCCCATGCAGGGGGTGAGTATACGATACTCAGTAGGGACCTTGAGACCCTTGAAGGTCTCCCAGAATCCACAAAGGATAAACCACAATGGAAAGATACAAACACGAAGTATCAACCAACTATAATTAGGTATATGAAAATACATATACCTAAGTCATCAATTACAGTTCTGCTCCAACTCATGAGCTCATGTTCAACCCAGCCCACATAGGAAAGTACAACCCAATCCACATAGGAAAGCACAACCCAATCCACACAGGATAGAAAGTCAATCATATTGAAGATAATTATTGAAACTCAAGACTCAGCTCAGATAGGTATACTACTCACAAAGAGGGGTGGAGATGATAGATATAGCCTCTGAATCATCTCCCCTGCCAAACCCACGTAGGATCCAAGTACAGAAATCATCGCTGCCGAACCCACATAGGATCCTAGTACAATAACCATCACTACCGAACCCACGTAGGATCCATGTACAGTTGTCCTCGCTGCCGAACCCACGTAGGATCGAAGTATAGTCGTCCTTGCTGCCAAACCCACATAGGATCCAAGTAAAGTCATCATCATCGTCGAACCCACAGAGGATCCCAGTATGGTAGTCATCATAGTCGCAGCCAGCTCTAGGGTTCCCATACACAACATCTCAATTCCGGGAGGGTTCAATCCTCGAGTAAAAAGGGGTGGATACATCAATAGTCATGAAGACTAGAGTTAATGTATTCTGTAGTTCCGTCCCACGTCAATAGGGGAAACCAAGCAAAACGTGCCCAAGTCACGGAGAACAAGACAACCAAGCCATTTTCCAAAAGTACATGGTGTGTAGTTAAGAAATACACGCTGTGTCGTCAGAAACCGGGTACTACCCATGTGAAATGGCCCATGTCATGGGGATGGTCGTGTAAAAAGTAAGTACACAACATGTGGTATGGTTACACGCTGTGTCTTCAGTCCCTGGGTATTATCCATGTACCAAAACCCATGTCAAAGGGTTGTTCGTGTAAAAAGTAAGTACATGGTGTGTGGTATGGTTACACGCCGTGTCCAAACTTCCGGGGTTGGCTCCATGTACGCTAACCATACATGGCCGTGTGGTGGAGTACCTACCCGTGTACTCCACCCCGTGTCTGTGTATCACCCAGATTACACGCTGTGCCTCTTGGCTGCTTCTGCCATGGTGGTGGTGGTACATGCCGTGCCTCGTGGCCATGTGGTTCTTCCCGTGTCCGTGTCTTTCCCAGATTACACGCCGAGCCTCATAAATCCGCTTCTGCCTTTCAATGAAGATAATACACATCATTCCTCGTGTCCATGTATTTTTTCCCGTGTCCGTGTATTCCCCTTGAATACATGCCATGTCCATAGAAGTTTCCTCTGTCAAACTGTGTGGACAGTACATGCCGTGTGACGGGTGTCACACATCGTGTGTCACTTCTTCTGATGTCTGTTACTTCTGCCACTGAATGCTTGTACTACACAGTGTGTTCTCTGGAAGTACACACTGTGTATTTTGGAATTTTCCAGAAATGACGCCTCTGGCCAGCACGCCTCCCGAGGCATCCGTCCTTTGTTACAATGATCCGTTTGCTACAAAACTCCCGTTCCTAGGTTGTCCTGATGTTCCGAGGCTGTTTCCAATGTTTTCGGGACCCCGATCAGCTCTGAATAATTTCCTTGATTCACCAATCGAAAATGGTTGGAAAACACCATAAAACAAGAACGGCGGAGGAATCAGACCATGTTAGTTTGGTCCGATTCCTTCCGCATTAGTTTGATAGCAAGCAGTTTAGAGTGAGCCAACAACATGGAAGGGAAAACAATGTTGCTCAATCATAAACACACCCCTACCTCAAAAAAATCGCAGAAGATAGCGTTGCGAGGGTGGTTTGGATGATGGCGTTGGCATGCGCCCAAGGAGAGGATTTCGTCACACACCGGCTGCGGAGAAGAGAAGGAATGACAAGTCGATCTCTCCTTACGGTGACGACGTTCTTCATCAAAGTCTTGATGTTCTTCAACGAAGGTGATAGAGTTTCAAGACTTAGAGTTTTCTTCCCAAAGTCTCCACACAATGAAACAACCCAAAAAAAATAAGGCTTTTTCCTTATTTTATTTACTTATGCCAACCATTCAAAACTTCAAAAGTTGAATTCACTTAATTAATCTTGAGTTGTCAAAAATGAATGGGGTGTTAAGTTGGCATTATTAATGAGAGGGAGAGTCACATAATTAAAGAGGGGGTTTTAGAGGAGTCAGGGAATTTGAAAAGGTAGGGGCTCGTGTGGGCCCCACCTCCCTCATAACCACACATGGGAAGTTGGGTGGTCGTGGGACCCACCAACAACTTCCCATGAGAGAGTTTAACTACCACGGATAAAATAAAATTGCACACAATTTTATTTTACTTATTAATTAATCCCCAATTTTTTTACAACTCGTCCCGTGCAAACACAACTCCAGAAAAAGTCTTGTTAAGAAATTACCGGCATTGCAGTTTCATCGATGCCCTCAGATTTCAATTCTGAGCACCAGTTCAAAAATTAGAAAAACCCGCTCATTCGTTCACTGAACATACCCGAGCTAAACTTCAAAAATTGATTCTGGGCACACCGGGCCTCAGAATCAGGCACCGTCATGAACTGCATACTTGTAAAATCCCAAAGAATTTAAGAAAACATTTTCCTTGAAATTTATAGGTCTTTACAAGGTATCCCTTAATCATTGATTCACAGGACCGAACATTGTTTTTCTTTTCTCACCCCTTATTTCTTACACTTTGTTTTTATGGTTATCTTTTATAAATACATGTCGAATGTTAATTATTCTTATTCAATGTGTTGTGATATTGAACCTTCAAATATTAATGACTAAAATGAAATTTCAGCTTTAGGAAGTGAAACTCAATGCTACCTGAAGAGCTACGCATCATTCCAATCATTATACTTTATCATTGCTCGTAGTAGACAATGATAATGGGAGTGGTAATGTGGGATCAAAACCAACCAAGGGAAGTTTTTTTCACTCTTTCTCCTTTATCCTTATCCATTTATACTCTTATATTTCTTTTGGAGAGTATATAGGAGTGGATGTGTGATTGATGATCTCATGAAAAACACTTTTTCTATGAAGATATTCTTATCTTGAGTGGTCTAAACTGGTGATTCCTTATCTTTTGGGAAATATTTCATACACTATAAGAGGTTTTTTGTTTGAGTGTTCATAATTTTAAGTGATAAAGGCATGGGACTAAAGAGATCCATCATGCATTGAGTGAGGTTTATAAATAATCTAATCTATATAGAGATAAATGATAGGTTGCTGATGAGTAGATCAACTTGAATTTGTGTTTGTTTCTTGATTACTTTTTTTTATTTTATTCTTGGTTCCTCTGTTTCCTAAACCTATTCACTCTTTCTAGTTGAATTACTCTTTTTTTTATTTTCATTATAGTTTCATGTTGTTTTTTACTACATTCAAAATATATAAAAACACAAAAAGTGTTTTAGGGAGAACACTAGACCATTTGATAGTTCTATATTGAGAGTTACCCCAAGGTTAGCCACTATTCTATATCTATGGAGATTATAAATATAAATTTGATATCACTAATGACAATTCCCATCAAATTTTGTCATAATTTATGACGAATATTATGCCCAATCAAAAACAGAAGGAGCTACACACTAGATCACCTTGATTTATCATATTGTCTAAATCTCACTTTAATTTCTATTTTCTATGAGATTAACCTATTTCAATTCTAAAGTTAATATATTTTATATTGTTTAGGTACTACAACAATGAAACCAAGGAACCTTTCTGAAGGATTTAATAGTGAATTCATTTGAATTCACTTTAATGATAAAATATTCTACACTGGGGGAATATTTCATTAATTATATTTTCAATTATGTTATTCAATACTCAACCAATTTTACTTCATTCTTATAGAAACTAAGTATGGGGGAGTCCCCCTTGTTGTTTTGAGTGAAATTGTGTGAACCTATTTTCTTGCATAGGTTCTTAACATTCTTATATCTAGAGTGTTGTAAATAAAGTTTAATTTTTTTTTCTGAATCTAGATTGTACCCTAAATATGCCTTTGCATTCAAAGTCTTCGACCACATTTTTAAACATTCTTATGTTTGATTTGAATTGAAAATTATTTTATCTATTTAAAAACCATAAAAGGTATGAAATTTTCAAAAAGTTTTTTTTGAAAATATAATTGGATGTGTGGTAATGTTCTATTTTAGAATTTAATATAACCCCTTAAACATTATTTTAACTATTTAATTGTAAACTTGTTTTTGATAAAATTTTTATCCTACCTTAGGATTAAATATTGGGGACAATTTTGAGTTTTAATTGAGGGGGAGAGGAGTATTTATTTATGATTAACTGTACTTCAATTATATACACATTCAAAATACCTAGATTGTTTTTAAAAATTTTTCCCTTTTATTATCCTTTTTGGATCTTCTATTTGTTATTAATTTTTTTTTATTTTTTTAGGTTAGAAAAATTAAAATTATATGTGTCCTATATATGGAAAAAAATGTCATGATTATTTTGAGGTATTTCATTAAGTCAACAGTTTTTAAAATTGCAGGATTACTAAGTGATTTTTCCACTGTTTTTATGGAAGCACTATTTGGAAAATTCAAAAGGAAGTGAGATAGGATAGATTTTTCTGTAATTAGAATTATATCTTGAGGAATATTTTAGTTTTAACTTGAACTTAGTAACTTTTTCTTGGTGAAATGAAACACCTTATGGAGACAACTCAATAAAGATTAATTTAAGTCCTTTGAATCTAGACTAAAATGGAAAATCAATATCCCATGGTGAATCTATAAGAGAAGGTAACTTTGTGTGTTTTGTAAATTAAAAAATAAAATAAAAATTTACTAAGTTATTTGTTCAGTGCTATAAAAAAATCATGGAGGGGAAAATTAAATAAACTGAATTTGTAAAAAATGTGTCAATTTTGGTTAGGGGAATATTAAACCCAAATGAAGAAGGGTAAAATTGATTTATATGAAAATATTTTGATTTGTATCAATGAAGTGGAAATTATAAATTTGGTTTGAGGAATCTAGGAGAGAGTGAAAACTGATATTTCTTCTTGTTATAAATTTAATTCCACTTGAATATTACTAGTCTATACTCCTTGAATTAGAATTATAATTTGTATTTAAGTAAGGTAGTGAGATTAATTCATAAAATATATGTTTCAATTATTTTCTTCAATTCTGGTGTATATTTGAACCTGATCATGATAATCATTTTTAGGTGTTTTTGTAAATAAACAAATTATATGCATTGAATTGCCAAAGAGTGAAATCAATTAAGTGTTGGGTAATTTGATGTGGAATTATTTAATACAAATTTCCACATCTATTTCTATGAATTAAATGTGTTTTTAATAGAGTATTTTTTAATATTCAGTAATTTTTGAGAAAATTGTTATTCTATGATTATTTTAATAAAATTCATCTTTTTGGTACTTTGAATGATTAAAGTTTTTTGATTTATAATTTTGTAGTTTTAAGAAAAATATTTCTCATTGTGTTTGGTGAATTTACATTTAAAGTTTATTTTGAAAATTATTTTTTTGATTTTTATCTCTAAAAATTAATTCTTCCTTAATTCCATATTTTAAATTAAAAATATAATGTGGAATTATTGTTATTTTAAAATGAAATGATTTTTTGTGTGTTTGAATTTTAATTGGAATTTTAATTTTTTAATTAATTTAGTATTCTATATTTTTTAGGACACTCAGTAAAATTTGGTAAAGGATTAGAGAGACCTAGTCTAAATTAGAGTGATCACAAATCAAATCTCAACTTACTATGAAAAAAATTGGTAATCTCTTGAAGTAAACACATGAAAAATTAACATAGGAAAGATTCTTCACAGTCACTCCCAAGTGATAGAATTACATTTCCATCAACCTGCAATCCAAATTTAGATTGATCATTTGTAAGGAGATAGAAGCACACCAAATAATTATGACCTGAGGTGCGATTGGAGAGTCTCCACTGATGAATCCCAATGAAAAAATATTTTTTGAATCTGGAACCCTGATGAACCGAGTTTAAAGAACGAAAACTTTCCCTCTATAAACTCTAAGAAGGAAAATGATGAATTTGATGACAATCTAGGGAAGCTTATAAAACAATAAAACCTCTAAAAATCTATAAACTCGATGCTTGAGGAATGAATAACTAACCTCCATTGAGATGAAAAAATTGAGATTGAAACTTTGTTACCGCAGAATAATAATGATGATTTTTAATAAAACTAAAACCAATTAAAACCAAGTATAAAATATATAATATAGTTTAGTCTAAAGTAACATCATTAGAAATTTATGGATTTGGGATGACAATGCTAGCCCATATTTGGCCGTTTGGAATGAAATCACTCTTGAGAAAGTGATGAGTTTGGTCAATCTTGATTTCAAGTTTAGGAAGAGGAATAGGGTCTAATAGTTTTTATTCCATGTGAAATGAAGAAGAATACATGCCTCCGACCATCCCATAACTATGGATATTGATCTAGATGAAGTCACATGTGAGGTTTTTATAAATATTCTCAAAAGAAGTTCCAACGAGTCTAATCCAATCTATGAAGATAAATACATCCAAACTCTAGATTTGTGTTATTTTTTTAAAAGGAAAATGATAAGAACTTTTTATTAAAAATAAAAAGAGGAGACAAAGAGAATATGGATAGGTTTATAGAGGCATTTATTCCCTCATGATAAGTAAAAATAATAAATCCTAATCAAATTGATTGGAATAATCATAATCATCATACCAATATGATTTAGAGTCTATGGTTCCATAAGACCTGATAACCATGGTTGTATTTAAGTATGAGTAGAAATATTTTTGGTAGAATCATCCTCTATATCATCCCATTTTCCATGGATTTCCCACATTTCTCTTAACATATTGATTTATTCTTGGATATTTTAGAGCTTTTCATCATCACCTAAATTTTAATTCCCCTTATTTTTAAGAGATATAATGACTCGGTTTTTACCTCTAAGACTTTGGAATATTCCTAAGAATAATTCTGAAGCCAGGTGCTGAGTCGACATGGGATTATGAGGCCCAGGTAGCCTCAATGCAGTGATTTTAAAAATATTAAATATATTTCATCACCCGAGGATAGTCTCTTTGGGAACATGGAATAAATCATGAATGGAGTCTTAGATTGTATTTATCAAACTGTTGTTGAGTTCAAAATATTGGGTTTACCCTAGGCATGACATAAAATTTGTTGGTTCTGGGTGTTTGAGTCTAAGGAGTATCGTGAGTAGGGTGTTAAATGGAGGATATTGGTTTAATAAAATTAAACCAATATTCCTCCCCCTCCCCTTAGTGTGCACAACAGGAGGAGCTAAATACCCTCCCTTATCCCCCTTTGGCGACAAATAATTCTAAGGATGAATCGATGAAACAGAGCACCGTCAGTCTCTGATCTTGATGGAGATCACTCATGGATCATGAAACAATATCTTATGAGAACTGATTCGACTCCAAAGCTTTAGCATTTCTCCCACGAGGTAGGAAGTTTTAGTTTTAAGTCCCAATACCCTTGTTTATGAATCCTTTTAAGGTTTTAGAACCCTAAGACGCTTGATTGGGACCCCTTGAGGGTTGATTTGTATGTTTCGGGGTGAATGGGGGTGATCTAGGCCGTTTGAAGGGAATCTATGATGGATTTTTCTATCATAATGACATGTAGAATAGTGTGACATACGGTGTGTTATTCCTATTCTGGTAAGATGAATTTTGGGGACTACACACCATGTACTATGGGTTACATGCCCTGTAGTGACCCCAGGTTGTGTGGCCTGAGTACATGGTCAAGTAATCCATGTTATGTACATCTCTTTATAAAAGTACACAACTAGAGTACACATACATGGGGTGTGAGACACTGGCTTATTCAAGAGACATAGACAAGGGGTTGTGTAGTCAGGACACGCCATGTACTAGGGGGTACATTCGATGTGGTTTACATGGCTAGATGAGTCATGTGAATGGAATACACAGCTAGGGCTTGACTGAGGTGAGACACACCATGTACCAATGGTACACGCCTTGTGGTTCCACATGGCCAGCCAAGCCATGTGGGAAGGGGACACAACCAGGTGTTTAGCTGGGGTCACTTGCCATTTATACCCCTTTACAAGTTGTGTAGTCTCCCCTTGGAAGAGTTTCTGACTTTCATATCTTCTCCTTCATAGCTCAAATTCAAGCCTTTGAGAAGCCTATCCGGAGCATTTTTCCACATAGAATGTGTTGGTGTCCATGGTTTGAGCCTAGGAGATGTGGTGTGTAAGAGATGTTGTGTGGGTCACTTGGGTTAGCGACGCCTTGACCAGAAGGATTGAGTGGGTCCCCCTGGTCCTTCTATTAGTGAATTTTAGACTGTTAGGGTTGAGTGGGTCCCTTGGTCCTTTTTCTATGAGGGTTTCAGTATCACGTCCTTATCACAAGATAATGACCCCTCTTCAGATGCTTTTTTTATGTGAATCATAAGCGTGTTTTCACTTTCTGGAGTGAATCATCTCATTTTTCTTTGACTATAGGCTCATTATATTTGGAACACACATCACCCAAAGAGTCCTAACATGATCTTCATAACCCTTCATGTTTCCATGGTAGGGTTCTTGGAGTCATTGTGACCAATATTTACCTGGGAATCGATCCTCTATCCAAGAGGTTATTCTAGTAGGGGACATATCCCCTAGTGATCCCTGGTCATAGTCCCTCTAACTATGTATAAATATATGTTCTTTAATTTATTTTTACATGATGCGTTCTATGGGTAGGGTTTGTGGAATTTTTGGTGATATGATACTTTACTTTACAAGTTATAATAGATGGGGTTTTTGGAATCATCATGACAAACACTACATGGGAGATGATCCTCTATCTGAGTGATATGATGTACAGGATTCCAAATTGGATTGTGGAATCCCCCAGCATATCTTGGGTGTGATACCCTCTCTGAGTGAGATCTTACTGATACCGGTTTGAGTTTATGGTGTCCTATAATAGATCCTAGGAGTGATCCCCTAACTAAAAAGTTGTGGGTTTTGGTTTTCCAGTAGGGTTTGTATAATCCCCTAGAAGATTTTGGGATGGATTCCCTTTCATAGGAATAAGATCTAATGAGTTCTGGTGTGATGTTCTCAGTGGAGGTATCTGATGATCATTTTCTCTCGGATATATTCCCTTGGGATGATGGTGTTTCCATCAGATTTGTGATACTTGATTGAGTGGAATCTATAGTTTGTGTCATCGAGGATGGATGGGTTATACTCGATGGTGTGTATCTCTCAAAGGAGTGTCATATGGGATGACTGGGCTTATAGAGTGTGTGATTCTAGTCAAATATCATGGTAGAGTCTCGAGTAGGAACCTATTGCTGGCTATGAGGTTGAAAACTCATGAGACCTGGAGTATAAGATGAGTATATCTGGGTGTTTCTAAGATTCTTATTGGTGTTTTCATTTTTCTGGGTTTACACCCCTTGTGGAATAAGATAAATTGTCATGTATAGATATGGATGGTTCGAGATGGATTTTCTCTCTCGTTTGGGTTCCCTCTGGATAGGTTGAGTGAAATGTTGCCTTTTAGTTTATCCCTTTTCTTTTTGGAGTTTTTTGGGGTGCCTAATGAGTATTTTTATACTCACCAATTCCATGAGAATTGACCACACATGTTGTGACCTATACAGATCACATGCCTTTCGACGGAGTCCTCAAAGGACCTGAGGTATGCGGAGCTTAGTGAGTTTGACTGACCAAGGTGTTTATCGGAGCTGGGCTGAGAGGATTACTGATAGTTTCATTGGACAGAGATGCCCTCCTTCTAAGTAGGTTAGAGTCTTTTATAGTCTTATTTTGGTGGGAATGTGTTATCACCCTTATGATTTAAATATTTCAATTATACTATATCTTAGGATAGTTTTATGTATGCAATTTAGTTCCCAGATTTTTATATCTCTACACTGTTGCATTGAGGTGTTTGTGGGTGAGTGCATACAGGTACATTAAGGAAATTCCTCCCATATATGTGATATGCCTACTCGGTTCTAGTCACTAGCCTCTACCCTATTAGATGCAGGCTTGGGGAGTTACGACCTAGAACCCATTGGGTTGGGTCATGACAGAGTGGTATCAAAGTAGGTTCCACTTTGTGACCGCATTGTTGTGAGCTTGGTTTGGGTTTCATATAGACAATACTAGGGTGTTTCAAGTTTGGATTTCAGGTCAGGGACTCCAGCGTCAGTGTGGGGTATGAAGTATCTATTCACCAGGACTCTAATAACCTTATTTTCAACATGGTACCTCAGGACATTGGTCAAAGGGAAATAAATGGTACATGCATCATATAAGATTGGGTTTTGGGTTTTCATGTCCTTCTTGAGTAATATCCCTACATATACTCTTTGACCATGGTGCATCTTGATTTTATTTCAGGATTCCTTTGAAATGATATACATACGGGGTTTTGGTGTGGGATTATGGTGAATATCCTCCCCGAGACAAGGCTTCAGTGTAGGGAAATGGTTCAAAGGCTAGACCTCCAGGTGGTCCTCCTGTTGTGCCGCCACCTGTTGATCAACAAGTTATTCCAGTAGTTCAGGATGAAGATCTACGTAGGATGAGTGAACTACATGAGTTTCATAGGAAGAAAAATCAGAGGCAATGTGGTGATATAGACCCCTATGAATATGATTACTGGCTTGAGGAAGTCACACATGTTTTATACCCAGCGAAGAAACCACGTGATCAAATGGTGGTCCTAGCGGAAATCCTTTTGTAGGGTTCAGTTAGGAGATGGTGGAGTTTAATGGCGCATTCCCATTTTGAGGTGATTATAAATTGGATAGAGTTTGAGTGAATCTTTAGGGAATATTTCTACCTAGCCACATTGAGGTCAATGCGTATCTAGGAGCTTTTGCAGATTTGGTAAGGAAGCATGAATGTGGTGGATTTTTTGAAGAGGTTCATATACCTTTCCCATTACTCCCTGAATATAGTTCAAGATCTGTTTTTCAAAGCATGTATATTTGGTAGGGGATTTCACTTGGAGATCAGAGAGTCAGTGGTGCCACTATTCCTTCCCAACTATGCTGGGGTGCTTGAGAGATCCTTGGTGGTAGAGAGCTTCCTAGTGGAGGAACATAAAGATGTGGCCCACAATAGTGGTTTCAAGGCTGAGACATCTAAAACATCTAGTAGATGACATATGGAAGGATAAATATGCAGGAGGCATACCCATGCATAGGCTCAGGCTCATGATCCTATATAATAGGAGTAATGCAATGGATCAGTTCATCCGTAGGAGAGGGAGTGTTACGTTTGTAAAGGCTGGGTACATCTTGCTAGAGATTGTATGACCCATCATACTGCTGATAGAGAGTTTGAAAAAGGTCCACCTTGGGAGAGGCATAATTTAGGGTAGGGAGTTCCTCAAGAGGGAGGAAAAGGCAGAGGATTTGGTAGAGAAGCAAGAGGTGGAAAGAGGTTCGAGGTGTTGCCACCACCACCCCCAGATGGTCCACACCAGGCTCAAGGAGATGGAAGATGTGGGTGAGGACAACTTCAATCCATAGATTCCTCTGACCCCAAAGCTCCAAGGATGAATAGAGGTACATCTTATGTCCTTTATAATTTTTTTAGTATCAATTTTTAGAAACTATTATGGTCACTCTTTTCTTTCTGCTTCTTGTTTGAGTTTTAACTAGGGTGACGTGGGGTGTTAATAGAACCTCGTGTTGGTAGTTGCGATAGAGGGCCTAGTAAGACCAAGTGTTCATTTGGGAAGAACTTTTTTCCTCATTACCCTCATGAATTTGGAATTAGATTTGTAAATGACACAGTTGAGGAGGTTTTTTCATAGTTTTATGTATCTTTGGACTGAAGAGGAAGGGGGGCACTTTCCCCACTAAGACACATTTTTACGATGAGACCAAAACCATGTGGGTGAGTTAGTGCTTACTAAAATATAAAGTATCAAGGTGTGGTGGATGAGTCCCTTATACTTGTGAGTTTAGGGTGAGGTTTTACGATGGAGTGTTGGAGTAGGTCATAGCCCATCTAGTGGAGCTTTCATGCTTGACCCTTTATCTTGGAACCTTGGGGAATGGAGAGACTTTCTTAGAACCATTCTGTAGTAGCGAAATTAGAACCTATGATGTTTCTGAAGTGTGGTTTGGTTTTATACCATCCAAACTTAGATGGTATACCACTAATGGGAGTGTAAGTGTTTCTATTTTTGGTGATCTATGTTACAAGTAGAGTTTTGTAGACAAAGGGGCATGGTAAGACCCAGTGTTTACACTTTGGAAGACCCGTTTTGTTCAAAGTTACCCTCACGTGCTCTATTTCAAGAAATCTAGATGCTTGAGAAAGTTGAAAAATAGTTCATACAAGGGTGGATGTGAACCATGGGGTTATTTTGGAATCTTCTTTAGGTTATCAAGGTGACGAACTGCTAGACCCCATGACTGTATATAGACCACAATGCTTGATTCTTTTCACCAGTCACAACTGAAGAGACATTTGCCTCTTTGTTGAAAAACATATCCTGGTTGGAGATAGACATAAGAGTGGTTTTTCTTTGGTGTTTCTCTCGAGTTCATTTTTAGAAGCAACATGGGAAACCCTGGTGAGCTCATTAGTGGGGGAGTCTAGTAGAGAGCTCAACTTCTTCCCTTATGCTTAGTATTTTTCTTTTTATGGATGAAAAGTCACAAGGTGGGGAGAATGTAATGACTCAGTTTTTGAATTTTAGGAATTTCTAATATTTCTAAGAATATTTATAAAGCCATATGATGAGTCGGTGTAGGATTCCAAGGCTCAGGGAGCCTCAACATGGTGATTTTATAAATATTAAATTTATTTCATCACCCAGGCATAGTTTCTTTGGGAATATGGAATAAATCATGAGCATAGTATCAAATAATATTTTTGAGACCACGGTTGAGTTCAAAACATCATTTTTACCCAATTCACAACATAATCTTTGTCGACGCCTAGTGTTTGGGTCGGAGGATTATCGTGAGTGGGGTATTAAATAGAGGATATTAGTTCAATAAAATTAAACAAATATTCCTCCTCCTCCACCCCTTGATGCATATTACAAGAGGAGTTGAAGACCCTCCCTTCACCCTTTTGGCAATGGATAACCCAAAGGCCAAATCGATGAAATAGAGCACTTTCAAACTCTAATATTGATGGTGATCACTCCCAGATTGTGCAAGAGTACTTATAAGCACTGATTTAACCCCGAAGCTTTCGCGTTTTTCTCGTGAGGTAGGAGGTTTGAGTTTTAAGTCTTGATCCCCTTGTTTATGAATATTTTTTAAGGTTATAGATCCCTTAGACTCTTTTTAGGGATCCCTTGAGGGTCGATATGTATGTTTTTGGGTGAATAGGGGAGATTCAGTCCATTTAAAGGAAATTTCTGATATATTTTCCCATAAAAATGATGTGTAGACCAGTGGGACACACCATGTGTTCTTCCCATTTAGAGAATATGACTTTTGGTGACTACACACCGTGTACCATGGGTTACATGTCGTGTAGTGACCCCAAGTCATTTAGCATGAGTACATGGATAGGTAAGTTGTGTGATGTACACAGCTATATAAACGTACATGGCCAGAGTACATAGATATAGGTTGCCTAACACAGGCATGGGAAAGAGACATGACCAAGGGGTCTTGTAGTCAGGACACATTGTGTACTTGGGGGTACACGTCATGTGGTTTACACAACTAGATGAGCCGTGTAAAGGGAATACACAATCAGGGCTCAGGTAAAGTGATACACACCATGTACCGACGGTACATGCCTTGTGGTTCCATATTCCTAACCAATCCATGTGTCCAAGGGACATTACTGACTGTTTAGGTAGGGTCACATGCCGTGTAGACCCCTTACACATAGTGTAGTCTCCCCTTGGATGAGTTTCCTCCTTTCATACATCCTCATTCATAGCTTGGATTTAAGACCATGAGTATCCTATCTTGACTAGTTTTTTATATAGAACACATTGGTGGACACAATTTAATCCTAGGAGATGTGGTGTATAGGAAATGTTGTGTGGGTCACTTGGGTTAGCGACACCTTGACCGGTAGGGTTGAGTGGGTCCCCATGATCCTTCTATTAAAAACTTTTAGACTGACAGGATTGAGTGTATACCCATGGTCATTTTTTCTATGAGGGTTTCAGTTTCACATCCTCATCCTCGGATAATGAAACCTCTTTAGATTCTTTGTGTACGTGAAACATGGGTGTGTTACCAATTTTTGGAGTTTTTTTCCTCAGTCCACTTTTACTATAAACTTAAAAGAGTTATATCACATAGCACCCCAAGAGTCCTGGTGTGATCCTCACATTCCTACATGTTTCTATGGTAGGGTTCTTGGAATCAGTGTGACCAATATTTACCTGGGCATCTATCCTCTTCCCAAGATGTTGTTCCAGAAGGGGATAGAGCCCCTAGTGATCCTTAGATGTAGACCCTCTAAATATGTATTGATATCTATTCTTTCCTTTATCTTTACATGATGCATTCCATGGGTAGGGTTTGTAAAATAATTGGTGATATGATCCCCTAATTTTTGAGTTATACCATATGGGGTTATTGGAATCATCATGACCAATACTACAAGGTTGATGATCCTCTATTTGAGTGATATAATCCCTAAGATTTCAGATTGGGTTATGGTGTCCCCCAGTGGATACTGGGTGTGATCCCCTCTCTGAGAGAGATCTTAGTGACACTAGTTTTAGTTTGTGGTGTCCCCTAAACGATCATATGATTGATACCATAACTGAGGAGTTGTGGGTTTTGGTTTTCTAGTTGGGTTAGTAGCATCCCCCCAGTAGATCTTGGGTGGTATACTCTCTCCGAGGAATGAGATCCTCTGAGTTCCAACGTGATGTGATTAGTGGAAGTATCTGATGAGAATGTTATCTTGGATGTATTCCCTTAGGATGGAAGCGTTGCATCAAATTTGTGATACTAGATTGAGTGGTATCTCTTAGTTGTGACATTAGGTATGACTGATTTGTACCCAATGGAGTGTATTTATTAGATGAGTGTCATCGGGGATGACTGGGCTCATAGAGTGTGTGATCCTATTCAAATGTTTAGGTAGAGTCTCGAGTAGGAACCTGTTGCTGGATATGAGGTCAAAACCTCACAAGACTTGGATTTTTACACAAGTATATCTTGGTGTTTTTGGGAGTCCTTGTGGTGTCGTCACATGTTGGGGGTGACACTCCTTGTGGAGTGAATGAATTGTCATGTATTACTAAGGATGGTTCAAGATAGAGTTTATCTCTTTTTTTGGTTCCCTCTGGCTAGGTTGAGTGGAATGTTGCCTTTCAGTCTCTCCATTTTCTTTTGGGGAGTTTTTTGGGGTCATTATTAAATATTTTTATACTCACCCCTATATGGGATTTTCCCACACATGTTGTGTATTTTGAAGATCATAAGCCTTTTTATGGAGTCTCCATAAGACCTGATGTGGGCGGAGCTTAGCGAGTTTGACTGATCAAGGTGTTTACTGGAGCTGGGCCAAGGAGCTTACCGACATTTTCATTGGACAACTATCCCCTCCTTCTGAGTAGGTTAGATGATATTAGAGTTTTCTTTTGGTGGGTGTGTGTTTTTCCTTTTATGATTTCAGTACTTCTATTTCACTCTGGTTTGGGAAAGTTGTATGCATAAATTTTAGTTCCCATATTTTTATATCTCTGCACTGTTTCATCGAGGCGTTTATGGGTGCATGTGTACATGTATATTAAGAAAATTCCTCCCATATGTGCGATATTCCTACTCGAATCTAGCCTCCAGACCCTATCCTATTGAAGGTGGGCTTGGGGTGTTGCAGCCTAGACCCCATCGGACTGGGTTATGAAAAGAGTGGTGTCCTATAGAAAAGTATCTCTAGGTTTCAACATTTCATCCTCCACATGGACTTTCTCATAATTTTGGACATTTTACTAAGCCTTCGGAATCACCTGTGGAAACTTTAGAGAACATTCCTTAGTCATTTGTGATGCACCAACACTAACATACTCATTGCCTCTATTAAGAGTGGTTTTTTTATTTTCAACATAGGCCACATTATTTTTTATTGTATTACTTCTCAATTTATTTATACAAGAAGCCTCATGATTCCCTCTTAATGAAAAAATATAAAACCAAATTATTTTGATAAAAAAATCCTTAACATGAACAATAATTTAAAAAATTGGATAGAAATCAAGAAGTATTTCATATTATACTTTTAAAGAGATATCATCATCCAATAATGATAGAACTACATTATAAATTAGGTAGAATCTTAAATATATCTCTAGAAAGACCCAAGCATAGTGACCAATTTTTCCAACCTCATTATTCCTATACATTTTGATCATAATTTCCATAATAGATGCAATATCCAATAAAATCTTATAATGGAACAAGATTCAATTAAGACCAATAATTTTGATCCAAATACGAGCCCTTTTATTTTGTTTGTGGAAAAAAAATTAAACTAAAAATATCACTCTTAAAAGAAGACCATACTTGGATTTAAATTAGTTTATTCAATCCCTCATTACCTTAACTTAAGATCATATAATGGGAAAATGATTTCAAAGAATCCCCAACCCATGGGAATACATCTTCAATCAGAAAAACCCCTTATAGAGTTTAGCTTCTAAACTAAAACATCAATTTTACAATGCTTTCCTCTAGCGGGAAGAAAGATCCTACCAATGATGGAGTGCTCAAAAATTTTAAATATATAAAAAATTTCCTCCCTATTAGAAATAACATGGGTAGTGTCACCATTCTTTAAGATCCACTCTGATTTTTTTAAAAATTCAAAATGCCTTCTGTTTGAGCCCCTTTCATTTTTTTGTAAGATCAGAATGTGAGAAACTATTCTCACTAGAGTCCTCCAAAGCCCTTAAAATACTAGATTGATTCACCACAATAGCTGTTAATTCCACCACCACTATATCCATGGTACCAGGTTGATGTGGTCTTCATTCTTCATCAACAAAACCTATAAATCATCAATTCACCATAGTCACTTGAGTCACTGAAGATCGAAAAGATTTGTAACGACCCAAAATTTTATCATTAGAAACTCCCTTCTTATAATTATTTCATATAGTATAAACCAAATAAAATCACTTTTAGAACACAATAAGAAAATTATAAATGAATACTGAATGAAATAATAAGTATTTCTAAAAGTTACGAAACATATAGTAAAGGAATAGTAACTAGGAATTTGGAATAGTAATATGGCCTTTATAAATAGTAACTAGAAAATAGAATAGTAACCTCACCCATGAAAGTATAAATAAAATTTAGGAATCTTATAAATGGTAATATGATATAATTATATCATAGTATAAGTAACTAGTATTTTAAATATTATTAATTAAGTGTTGGTATTTTTGTGAATCATAAATATTTAATTACAATTTTATGATTAATTTAATAATTAAAAAGAAACTTTATTTACATAAAATGTATCCATAAATTAATATTTTGTTGTCTCATGATTATTTGATAATTTTTTTATACCTTATTAATATTTTCAAAGTGTTTTAAAATGAGTTATAATTTTAAAATCTGTATTTTTCAAGTAATTGATGATTTTAAATAAAAAATAAATTTATCATATTTAGAAAATTATTATCATAAAATATAGTTAAATTTTTAATTATACACATTTAAAAATAGTTAGGTTTAAGTTTTTTTATTTCTATAAAATACTTGATTTTTTTGGTGAATAATAAAATATGATAATTTACGATAAATGATAAATACATGAATTATGGAGTCATAGATGATGTATGACTGATGTAAGCCCAAAATATCAAAATATACTTCTTTATTTTCATATATTTAGTGATAATTATCAAACTATTCATAGTCTTGATCCAAAATAATAAACTAATGAATTAAATTTTGAGAAAACACCTCTCTCCTCCACTATAAATACCACCCCTCACCAGCTCTTCTTATCAAACCTTACAAGAATTGAACATTGTCCAAATTCTACCAAATACTCTTCAAAAGACCCTCCACCATGTCCAAGATCTCTTGGTCTTATAAAAATACCAAAATACTTTTTCCAAAGTAGGCTCTCAGGAGGATAAATTCAAGAGGTAAATTCCTCATTTATTTTATTTTATTTTATTTTCAAGTTATTTTCTTTTTTTATTCGGTCCTCACTTACCCTAATACAAATGGACTGAAAAATAAATTACCTTAAATATAATAAAATTTTATTATTATAATTTAATAATCCATCCTTAAACCATTCTTCACTCCCTTTTATTCTTGAATTGAAAACGTCGTTCGTGAGGTGTTAATTTATCACCTTCAAGGATGAAAAACTTTCATTTTCCATTAATACCTTAAATGATGATAATAGAACCATTTTTATGGTTAAAAAAATTATAATATATTTATTAAAACTTATTTAATTTTATGTAATAATTATATATACATGATGTTAAAAAATAAAACAAACAAGTTTGTTGTGAGTGAAAACCGCCCAAAATAATCCAAACAATTATCACTAACATCTTATCTAATGATTCATCCTCACCCAAAATAACCAAATGACTTATATGATAATTTAATATTTTTTGTTTTCATTAATAACTTATAACTTCAAATATGTATTTCTATTTCCATTTTACATAAACTTCCATACTCATATACAAGCGAACCGATCATGAAAACTAAGAAAACGAGCACTCCCAAATAATGAAATTGAACACTATAACTCATTAAAAATTACATAAATTAAATTAATAAAATTATAATAAATAAATTAAATATAAAAAATTTCCATTAATTATTAATTAATTAATAGAATTTTATTATTCTGTACATTAATATCAAGTGCTGAACCATTTCAGAAATAAGGTAAGAGATTCTACCTGAACCTCCATTTTCCTTCATGTTACTCTTTCTATCTCTTTACAGCAATGTAATGCTTCTTTATTTTTATATAATTATTCTAAATTCTGTTTATATGTTCTAAATTCAAGTATCTATATCATATTATCCCTATTTCATGGTGTAATACGTGTTTTAGAAAGGCCCCCTTTTCAATTCTTCCCTATAACAAGCCTGATTCAAGGGAACTTCCCAATTTCTTACCCATTTTCAAGTGCTCTCCATAATCTGTTTTAAGACACCATTATTTTTATAAAATACCTAATTTTATTATGAGAAACTATCTGGGTTCAATTATATTTTTATATAAAATATTATTCCTTTTCCTCTTTAAATACTCTTTAATATTTCCCCTTAAAACCACACCGAAGTGGCTAATTTATAAAGTTTTCTAAATACTATTTTAAAATGTTTTCACTTAATATGGTAACCATTTATCATTATCTGTACCTATTTTCCTTTATTAAGGTTCATATATTTTCTAAATCCATTCTTTCTTGTACAATTTTATGATATTCCCATTTTTAATGCCTTATGACATGATTACGATAACCATTTCTTTCCATGGGTAACCCTTATGTTATGTTTGATTCTTTATATATGATTCTTCATGTGGAATACATATTCATGAAAATGTTATGATGGGTTCACCCATATAGTGATCTAATTAATTGGGTAATGTTTAGTATCATGAAACCTCATGTTGGGACATAGAGTGAACCTGATTCCTTTATGAGACTTTGTCCACCATGTGATATAGTCTTAATGGTTATCCTAGACTCATGTTTATATTATGTTATATGTTGTTTCAAAAAATCCTATGATTCCATGATTATATGTTTTCATATTATAAATGTTATTTTTTCTTACATATATTCATGTTCCATGCATTTTATGCCATCATGTTCTGCCTTCTAACCCATGTGCTATGTTTTATTCCTATTCTTATTTCCTTACTGGGATTTTTAGATCATATCTTTTGTTCATGTATTCTCTAGGTTATCCTATGTAGTTATAGGAGCTCAATGGAAGTTATGATCTCATTATAGATATTAAATTAAAGATTTTTTCATGATGTTTAATTATGTACCTAATCTTCCAAAGACACTATAATTTATGATCACTGGATTACAATTTGATGTTTATTTATGCTTAAATTAATGCAATGATATGTGTAAATGGAAATGGTATATATATTTTTTATCAGAGTAAGGACTAGTTATTTTTAATATTATGATTAGAAAACTCAAGAAAAATTCTTAGGGATAAGACTATGTATGAGAAAAAAAACATAAATTTTGGTTAGTATATATTAAGTGGTTTATCAATAAAATGCATCCCTATCTAGATAATACAAGTGCACATGGTTTTGGAATAGATTTAACTAGGAGTAACAACTCCAACAAGTTGTTCTATCCTGACTTGGGGTGACCTAGTTCATGACAATGTTCCTTAATGCATACCTACTTTGACACCCCTAAGGGATATGCTTTGGTAAATTCACAAGCTCATTATGATCCATTATTAAGGGAAGAAAAAAACACATAAGAATATTTGTTAGGAAATATATCATGGATAACCAAGATTGAAACTTGGGTAATCAAAAGTTTGGATATACTTTTCATTAACATGTTTATCCTTCTATGTTCAATGTTTTCTTTTCTATATGATTATTAGATAAGTATTCAAGCCCCCTAATTGTAATTTATTTTTATTAGTTAATGGATGGAAATAGAAGAACTCGTGCCAACAATCAATTTTATAGGAAATGTGATGATTTCCCTAATGATATGATAAATATGATGGGAATGAGTGATCAAAACTGTATGAAAGTACTTAATCAGCTGGATCAAGTTGTGTATAATAACTTGAATCATGTGGAACACTATCCTTCTCCCAAGAAATAGAAATTTTATATTGAACATCTCATGTAACAAAGTCCTCCCATGTTTAGTGGATCTTCTGATACCCTCCTCACAAAATAATGGTTTAACTTCATTGAGAATATATTATTTGTCCTCAAGTGCTCAGAATAAGAGAAATTTGTGTCGGTGGTCTATCATTTTTATGGGGAAGCTGATCAGTGGTGGACACTAATCCAAAACACAAATTCCAATGAGGAAATTTATTCCATGGAATGGAAATATTTCAAGAAAATATTTTTCAATAAATTTTTACCTTGAACCCTCCATCTTAAGATGGAAAGGTAATTCCTCAGACTGAAGCAAAATGAAGATGATTATATTGGGGTCTATTAAGAAAAATTCACAAGGATTTCAAGATAAACCTATGACTTTGTCAAGAACACCAAAAGAAAGGTGGATTGATTATTTAGTAGACTAAAGCCTATTTTATGAAAAGAATTGGTGATTCGAGACTTCAACAGCTATGAGGAGATTGTCCATTGTGCCCTCAAGGTTGAAATAGAGATTGGAGGATCTCAATGGTATCAGTTAAAAAAAGAGGAAAATGGAGTTTAATATGGGTGATAAATCATAAGATAGAAGGAATCCCCTACATTCCACGTATCAAAAGTGAGGGAAGAAGCATCCTAGAAACTGCTTAAAGGAAACCAAGAGATGCTTAAAATGTTTAAGATAAGGGCATGTATCTAATAACTTCTAAAGGGATATAAAGCATCCCAATAATGAGGATGAATAAATGAAGGTTCAGATCAAAACTCAGCCTATAGTGCAGTATTTTAACTATAAGGAACATGGGAATTATGAAAACCTTTTCCCTAATCCAAGGGTTTTTGGAGGAAATCAATGAAAATAACCTCCTGGGAAGCAAGAAAGGGAATATAATATCACTACTGCTGAGGTGGAACTTGAAAATGATGTGGTGACAGGTATGCTGACTATTCATTTAAGAATAGCGAATGTACTATTTGATTCTGGTTCTATGTATTTTTTCATATCTGTCATGTTTAGTATAAAAATTGAATCACCAATTCAAAATTTGGAGGTTTAGTTATCTATGAGTATATAAAATGTGTCAATTACTGCATCCAAAGTTCGTAACTCCTTCCTGGTAAATGTTTGTGGACTAAAACTCCCAAAAAATCTTTCCATACTCCATTTGGTAGAGTTTGATGCTATATTGGGAATGTATTTTCTATCTTTATATGAATCCAAAATCAACTATCAGGATAGAGATATTACTCTTCACATCCTAAATAATCCTCTATTTTTTCACAAGAGTAAGGAGGAAGTTGAATCTCCTTAAAAATAATCATCTCGATTATGGATATTGTTAACTTATGGGAAAGAATATCTAGCTCAAATGCTTGAACTGATGTATTCCCTAAAGAATTGTCTGGTATTCATCTTGATCGATATGTTGAGTTCTCAATTGAACTAATTCATATATCTTTACCTATATCAAAGAAACCTTATAGAATAGCCACTATTGAGATGGAAGAACTAAAGAAGAAGTTATAGGAGAATCTGGACTAGGGTTTTATGCACTCGAGTGCTTCACCATGGGGTGTACCAGTCCTATTTTTCAAGAATAAGGATGGATCAATGTGCCTCTATATTGATTATCCTGAACTCAATAAAATCATGATAAATAAAAAGTATTCCCTTCCTCAGATAGATGATTTTTTTATCAACTATGTGGGGTCAATTATTTTTCTAAGGTGTGCCTTTAGTCAGGATATCAGCAATTAAAGGTGAGGAAGGAAGATATTACCAAGAAAGCCTTTCAAACAAGGTATGGAAAATATGAGTTCATAGTGACTCCATTAAGACTCACTAATTCCCTATCAATTTTCATGGACTTAATGAATATAATCCTTAGATATTACCTCAAAAAATTTGTGGTAGTCTTTATTGACAATATTATCATATACTCCAAGACCAAGGAGGAAGATGAGGAGAAATTTAATACCTTGATAAAGACATTTAAAAGGGATAAAATTTATGCAGAGTATAATAAATGCGAGTTCTGGATGGAGAAAGTATCATTCTTGGGGCATGTAATCACTAAAAAAGGGATATCCATGGAACCTTCCAAGACAAAGGCATTCAATGAGTGGCCCAGGACAACATCTGTAACGGAGATCCATAGTTTCCTTGGTCTATATTCTTATTACCAGTTATTTGTGAATAACTAATAATGATTTTATAACCCACTAACTAAGCTAACTCATAAGGGAGAAATTTTTTTCTGGACCAGTGAATGTGTAGGCTGCTTTAGAGAGTTAAAAAAGAGGCTTATCACTGCACCAGTGCCCACGCTACCAATAAGTGGGGAAATATTTGTGGTGTATAATGATCCATAAAAGAAGGTATTATGTCGTGTGAATATGAAAAATGATAAAGTGATAGAATAAGCCTCAAGGTATTTGTAAATCCATGAGTAAAACTATCCCATGTATGATTTGGAGTTCGAAGTTGTAATATTTATATTGAAAATATGGTGGCATTATCTCTATGGGGAGAAGTGTGGGATATATACTAATCACAAGAGTCTAAAATATATATTCACATAGAAGGAGCTTAATATGAACCAATGAATATGGTTATATATCATCAATGATTATGACATCTCAATCTATTGCCATCCTGGCAAGGAAAATAATGTGGAAGACGCTCTAAGTAGAAAGCGTCCTGTATCTTTATCAATGAAAATAATTAAGAAGGATCAAATATTATTAGAGCTTAAAAGATATACATGTGAATAATTAAATAAGAAACATCATCAATACTTTCTCAAATGATTTCTGAACCATCCCTTATGGATAAAATGAAGTTTTATCAAAGAAATGATGTCAGAATTCAGAAGAAGGTGGAAGCCATTTGAAAAGAAAAATCCTCAAAGTTTAAAATGGATGAGGAAGGAGTCATGAAATCTGGGTTAGGAATATGTGTACCATCCAATCCATAGATAAATAAGGAGATTATGAAAGATGCACATAGCTCAACCTTCTCTATTCACCCAGGGAATACAAAGATTTATTGAGATCTCCAAGAGAACTATTGGTGGGATAATTTGAAAAAGGAGATCACTGAATATACATCGAAGTGACTGGTATGTTAGAAAGTGAAGTATTCAAGGAAAAATTCTAAGGGGATGATGCAAACAATACCCATACCAACATGAAAGTGTGAGAACATTACCATGGACCTTGTCATTGGAATTCCAAATACATCCAAAGGAAACAATTCTATATGATTGGTTGTGAATAATCTTAAAAATAAAAATAAATTTATCATAATTCAAGAGGATTGATCACTATATCAAATTTCATGGATATATATTGGAGATGTGGTAAAGATACATGGAGTAACACTATCGATTATATCAAATCGAGATCCAAGATTCACCTCAAAGTTCTGGAAAAGTCTCTAACATGCTATAAGCACTAAGATGAGATTTCATATGACCTATCATCCTCAAACTGATAGAAAATATGAGAGGACTATTTAGAAATTGGAATACATGTTTAGATAATGTTCTATGGACATCAAGTAAGGATAAGACCAACATCTACCTCTGGTGGAGTTCTCTTAAAACAACAGTTTCCATCCGAGCATCGAAATGGATCTATATAAAGCCATTTATGGGAAAAGATGTGGAACAACAACATTCTAGGATGAAGTTGGTGAACATAAGATATTAGGACCTAAAAGTTTCAAAGAAATGGTGTAAAAGGTGAAAAAAATTCAGCAACACATCAAGGTAGCCAAAATTAAACAAAATATCTATTCAGAAAATCATCATTGAGACCTTGAGTTTAAGGTTGGAGACCTGATATTCTTTTATATATCTCCATGGAATACGATCAAGAGATTTGGGAAGAAAGGAAACATAAGTACCGGGTACATCAACCCCTTCGAGATTCTTGATCATGTTAGAGTTGTGGCCTATCGACTAACACTTCTACTAACCATGTCTTATGTACACGATGTATTCCACGTATCCCTATTGATTAATTACATACCATATCCTTTATATATACTAAATTCAAAGGTTTTATAGTTTGAAAATGATATCTCATACAAGGAGAAACCAGTGAAGATCTTGGATCATAGAGATAAAGTTCTACACAATAAGGCTACTCACATGGTCAAAGTATTATAGTTGAACTATAAGTACGAAGAGGTAACATGGGAACCAGAGTAGGAAATGAAGGAGAAATACCCTCTTTTTTTCACAATAGCATGTAAAATGAAATTTTGAGGAAGAAATTTCATAAGGGGAAAGAATGTAACGACCCAAAATTTTATCATTGGAAACTACATTATTATAATTATTTCATGTAGTATAAACCAAATAAAATCAATTGGATAACACAATAAAAACTTTATAAATGAATAATGAATGAAATAATATATATTTCTAGAAGTTAAGAAACATATACTGAAGGAATACTAACTGGACCTTTGGAATAGTAATATGACCTTTATGAATAGTAAACCGACCAATAAAATAGTAACCTCACTGATTAAAGTATAAATAAAATTAATGCATATTATAAATTGTAATATAATATAATTATATCATATTATAAGTAAATAAATATTTAAAAATTATTAATTACGTGTTGGTATTTTTGCAAGCCATAAATCTCTTATTACAATTTTATGATTAATTTAATAATTTAAAATAAAATATATTCATAAATTAATATTTTTTTGTCTCATGATTATGAGATAATTTTATGATACCTTAGTTAACTTTTCAAAGTGTTATAAAACCAGTTATAATTTTAAAATCTATTTTTTTTCGAGTAAATGATTATTTTAATTAAAAAATAAATTTCTCAATTTTTTTAATAAAATGGAGTTTAGTTTTTTAATTATACACATAGAAAAATGGTTAGGTTTAATTTTTGGTATTTTTCTAAAATACTTGAATTTTTTGGTGAATAGTAAAATATGAAAATTTATGATAAATGATAAATACATGAATTATGGAGTCATAGATTATGTATGGATGATGTAATCCAAAAATCTAAAATTATCCAGAATTATTTTAATGTATTTAGTGATAATTTTCAAACTATTCATAGTCATGAGCCAAAATAACAAACTAATTAATTAAATAATGAGAAAACACCCCTCTCCTCCACTATAAATACAGCCCCTCACCACATCTTCTCCTCACACCTTAAAATCTTTGAGAATTTTCAAAATTCTACATAATACTCTTTCCAATACCCTACCCCATGTCTAGGTGCTCTTGGTCTCATCAAAAGACCAAAACTTTTTCCCAAATGAGGCTCTCAAGGAGAAAAAATTCAAGAGGTAAATACCTCATTCCTTTTCCTTTATTTTCTTTTCCTGTTCTTTTAATTTATTATTATATAATCAAATCCAATCATCCAAATGAAACTAAAACTCAATTAACATACTTATACTAGAATTTTATTATGATAATGGAATAATCCATCATTAAAATATTATACTCTCCCTTTTATTCTAGAAATGAAAACATCGTTCATGAGGTTTTAATTTATCACCTTCAAGGATGACTAACGCCTTCAAGGATGATCATAAAACCATTTTTATGGTTAAAAAAATTATAATATATGTATTAAATATTATTTAATTTTATTTAATAATGATATACACATGATGTTAAATAATAAAACAAACATGTTCGTTATGAGCAAAAACCGCCCAAAATAATGAAAACGATTATTATTAACATCTTATCTAATGATTCATCCTCACCCAAAATAACCAAATGAATTATATGATAACTTAACCTTATATATAATAATTAATAACTTATAACTTCAATTCCTTATTTCTATTTCCATTTTTCATGAACTTCCATACTCTTGTAGAAGCAGACCGATCATGAAAACTAAGAAAACGTGCACTCCTGAAAGATGAAATTGGACATTATAACTCATAAAAATGCCATAAATGAACTTAATAAAATTATAATAAATAAATTAAATTTATAAATGTTATTTAATTATTAATTAATGAATCTAATTTGATTATTCAGGACAATAATATTAAGTACAGAACCGTTTTAGACATAAGGTAAGGGATTTTACCCGAACCTCTATTTTTTCCTTCGGGTTACTCTTTATCTCTATTTAATGAAATGTATTTATTTTTTATTTTTATATAATTCTTATAAATTCTATATATATGTTCCAAAATCAAGTTTCTAAATCATATCATTCCTCTTTTATGGGGTAATGCGTGTTTTAGAAAGGTTCCCTTTTCAATTCTTCCCGATAAGCAAGCCTGATTCAAGGGAAATTCTCAATTTCTTCCCCATTTTCAAGTTATATCCATAATATATTTTAAGTGATTTTTTTTTTATAAAATCCATAATTTTATCATGAGAAACTATCTTGTTTAAATTATTGTTTTATATAAGATAGTATGCCTTTTCGTCTTTAAATACTCTTTAATATGTTCTCTTAAAACAGCACTAAAGTGGCTAATTTATAAAGTTTCCTAAACAATATTTTAAAATATTTTCACTTAATTTGGACACAATTTATCATTATATATTCCTATTTTAATTTATCAGTGTCCATGAATGTTCTAAATCCATTCTTTCATGGATAATTTTATGATATGCCCATTTGTAATGCCTTATGACATGATTATGATACCCATTTCTTTCCTGGATAACCCTTACGTTATATTTGATTTCTTATATAGGATTATTTATGTGTAACACATATTCATGAAAATTTTATAATGAGTATTCTCAGATAGAACTCTAATTCCTTGGGTAATTTCTAGTCTCATGAGACGTCATGTTGGGACATAGAGTGAACCTGGTTCATTTATGGGACTTTGTCCACCATGTGATATAGTCATGGGGGCCAGCCTTGACTCACATTTATGTCAATTTATGTGTTTTTTTACATTCCTATGATTCACTGATTATATTTTTACATATTATACTTGTCATTCTTCTATATGTATATTCATGTTCCATAACTTTTATGTCATAATGTCTTTCCTTCTAACCCATGCGCTATGTTTTATTCCTATGTTCATTTCCTTACTAGGATTTTTAGCTCATCACTTTTGTTCATGTATTCCCCAGGTTATCATATGTAGTTACTGGAGATCAATGGAAGTTAGGTTATCATTATGGAATTAAATAAAAAACATTTTCATGATGTTTAATTATGTACCTAATCTTACAAAGACACTATAATTTACTATCCTTGTATTGTAATTTGATGTTTATTTATGATTAAAATCATGTAATAATATGTGTAAAAGGATAGGGTTTCAATAATATCCTTTTACATCAATCTATACTATAGTAGTTAGAATTGAAACGTTCATATCAGTTTTTGATACATGGGGATACCACAATTTATTAGCTTGGTTTTTTGGATGGAGGTGTGAACAATGAAAGGAAATTCCAATCTCTTGTGATGGTCTGGGTGTGATTTAATGGATCTCACAAATCAGGTTTTGTAGACAGGGTGATCGAGATGAACAAATCCATTAAGGTTAATGAATATCAAGGGGGGGGTATGAAGTTATCAGATGTGGTTAAATTATCTCGGATGAATACAATGGTGGTGGCTAAAGTGAATGGAGATTGATGATTTTAGGTGGTGGTTGTCGTGGAAAATGATGCTTTTTGATCCTTGATTGGGATCTGATTTCATTATATCGAGCTTGAATAATTTCTAATTTAATTTTTTCAAAAATATATTAGAAGTTACATAATATACCAAGTTAAAAAAACTTTTTGAAGATAGATTTGGTTTTGAGAACGAGCTTGAATAGGATAGATGTCGCTTCCGATTTCCGACCAGAATTCACTGATGAATCCAAATGAAGAAGCTGGATGTTTGAATGGTGTTAGCCAAACTGAGAACTAGTCTTCTAGCTTGAGGAGGTCATCCAAGACACATTATGCAAGCCAAATATTGGGTGGGGGTTTGAGGATCTAATATGATCACTAATTGAATCTAATTTTTAATTTCAAATACCAATCTAAAAGGTTTGAAGAAGTGTAGGCCAGTATAATGTAACCCATGAAAATGTAAATCCAAAGTCATTGAAACTCCATAAAACCCATGAATAATAGTCATCTAAGGTTATTAAATGTAATATGGTATGCACTCTAAAGGCACAATCAATGAATTAGGACACACATTCCTAAAAGATGAATCGAATCCTAGAAAAAATAAATTTAATTACAAGGGTACCCTAAAACTTAGAATCAAATAAATTTATCCAATAAGAGGAAGTGGTGAGTAATTTTTTTCCCCAACTCAGATATGATCATCTCAAATTCAACATCACATCTGTTTCTATTTTTTTCATAAAAAAATAAAAAAATGATTAACATTAAAGGTGGAAGTGATTGTGGAAATTAATTTAATATTCCAAAAACCATGGACCTTGAACCATCCATGTGTAGAACATACAAGTGTGGGATCATGATCACTACTTGGTATGGAAAAACTAGAATGGAATAACATTTTGTTACAAGAGTTTATATATTTTCATCAAGATTTATTCTAAAGTTGATGAAGTACACCTTAAAGTGTGCCATGTGGATTTCACTACATGATAGTTTAGGATGTCACCATATTTCTGTTTCCATTTTTGAATAAGAGGACCATGTCTCAATATAAATTGGAAAATCCCTTAGAGATAAGAGATAACCCTGGATCCCGGATTCATAGGAATGAATAACATTTTCTTTTCCCCATCCCCCATTTTTCATGTGTTGTTTATATGGTTCTATTTTTTAAATATATGTTGAATGATCTTTATTATTCCTAAATGTGTTGTTATTTGAAACCTTTATAAATGAAGGGATACCTGAAAATATAGCTTTAATAAGTGAAACTCAATACTTCCTAGAGATCAACACATCATACCAATCATCATAATTCTTAATTGATCTTAGAAAACATTGACATTTTAAGTTAAAATGTGAGAGCATGACCACCCAAGGGAAGTGCTTTTCACTATTTAATTTCATCCTTATCTATTTATCCTATTCTTTATAGAGTATTTTGGAATGACTGTGTGATTGATGATCTCATTAAGACCATTTTGGAAAGGAATATATTCTTAGATTTAATGGATTGACCTCATGATTCCTTCACTTTTGGGAGAAATTTCATACATTGGAAGAGGTTTTGTGTATGAGTGTTCATAATTTTTGGTGAGATAGGTATGTGACTTGAGAGATAGGGAATAAAATGATTGAGGTTATAAAATGATCTAATCCATCTATAGATTAATGATAGGTAGTTTATGAGTGGATAAACTTGATTCTAGGATTTTCTGCTAACTTAATTTTTTTATCTTCATATTATTTTCTCTATTTCTAGTTTTTTTTCTTGTTTTTGTTACACTCACTCCTTAATTTACTTTTATCCTCATTCCATGTTGTTTTTACTACTTTCAATTTATTTAAAATCACAAAAGTCAGGACATTATATCAAAAATTGAAAAATTGATCAATCTACATTTCATATAGGAAGTCCAATACCCCAATTGTATTTCCAATATTATTAGATAACTATTGAGGTTACATATAGGCGGAAAGAAGGATACATCTGAATCATGGTGAAAATATAGAATCCAAAATTGAAAAATTGATCAATCTATATTTCATCTAAGAAGTCTAATACCCCAATTATATTTCCAATATCATCCGTGTTAATAATTATAGTAGAAAAATCAGAGTCAACAATGACTTTAGGGATTTCAAATATCATTTTCTAAAAGAAAACTTCCATATTACCATAAAAAAACTATTAATTGATATAACTGATGGGTTTTAAGACTTATCCTTCATAGAAAGGTACTTTAGATACAACTAAATTTGGATGGATCTAAAAGGTAGAGAATCCACTGCCTCCAGGTCACCATAAGGAATATATTTCTTTAAAGTGATGCATTTTGGACTTAAGAATGTTGGATCTACTTAATAAATGGTGTTGCACCAAATTTTCAAACTCATTTAAAAAACTATGGAGTATTACAAGGATAATATGGATGTTAAGTCACACCAGTGTTAAGATAATTTCATCAATTTGAAGGTCATATTATTTAAATTTCAATCACATATCCTAATGACAAACCCATTAAAATGTGCCTTTGATGTTACTTCATAAAAGTTTACCAACTTCATAGTATGTCTATGATACAATGAATATGAAATTAAAAATACTAATAAAATACATGAAATATCCCCCCTCATAAAGGGAAACTAATGGAAAATCCAAATCTTTTTCTCCTATGCATTCTCTTTTATGGATTAATCAAAAGTTAGAGCATAAAACAAAAAAAAATCCATGAAAATTTTCAGGTTAAAAAACTTAAAGGGAAACCTAAGAAAATTCAAGTATCTACTCATTAAGACTACCCTTTCATGGATTATATAAAAGTTAGAGTGTAAAATAAAACAAATATGAATATATTTTATTAGTTTTAAAACCCATATAGGGAGACCTGAGGAAAATCAAAGTCTCTATTAGATAAGTATTATCTTTAACAACTTAAGAAGTGTTTAGAGAAAAAATCCATAAATATTTTAAGGGACTACATTCTTACCTAGTAAGATTTATGATATGGTCATTAGGTTTATGAATCTAAACAAAATTTAGATCATCTCTCTTCATTCATTGAAAATACCAATTCAAATAATTTACAAAAAATTGATAATGATGTAATTTTATGGTAATCAAACTGTAATTGAACATACAATCTTTTATTACCAAATACCCTTCAAGATTAAAATTATCTTGAGTCATTCATGCCCTCTTGTCTAAATGGGATAACATTGGTCAGTGGTGAATATATAACTACACATGATCAACCAATATCTATCCAAGAGAACAAGTCAAGGTGGAAAATAAAAACTCTTCCATCCTTTATCTAACATGTTAATCTCATCCTATGATGATGGTGTAAGAACAAATGACTAACCAAAACCTATCTTGGAACACATTCCTTAAAATATAATAGACCAATCTATTCATTTTACCATATACTCAAGTGTTCTGAATTGTGATTTACTGAAGTTATTTCCATCCAATTTTCAAATGGATTCAATCACTTTGATGATACTATTTTTGAAAATTTTAAGTTATCAAGAGTTGATATTAATTGGGAAATAAATTATATATCTTCATAAATAAATCAAAAATTTCCTTAAAATAAATAATTTTCTCTATAATTAAATAAATAAAGAAGGAAATCAATAGAATAGATCCTTCCCATGATAAATTGGTATAGGATAAAAAAAATGAAAATTAGTAAGAAGGATATGAAAATATTTGATTGGAAGAATAATCTAAATTAGATAATGTTTAGTGAGAAGCATCAAACAATTATTGAAGATCCCATTATTTAGAATATTTTTTTATAGATCATGAGAATAACTTCTCAACCCTTATATCTAATTCCCAATAGCCCTTATAAATGTTTTCATCTAGTACCACTACTTCTACTAGCTTTTCTTTTGTAATAATTATGTGAGACTCGTGTTTCTTTATATCCTCCATATAAATATCCATCAAAAATCAAAGTTTTTATTCTTATACTTATTACTATTAAAATATTGTGTGTTAAAATCCACCAATTCATTATACCAATCATCTATTTTAAAATACTATAGGTATTATTCTTGAGTTTCTAGTTATTTACAAATAGATAGAATCTTCTCAATGATGATATACAATTTCCAATAGTCATATTAAATTTCTTATAAACTTGTAAAGAGATATAAAAAGTGATCCATATTACATTAAATTTTATCTTGGGGAGTTCAAGTAATTAAATCATGGATATTTTTTCAATCCCTTTTATACGTCAATTATTTTTCAATAATAGTTTCTACCCCAGATCCTACTTCATCTTCTTAGATCAGAATTTATACTTAAATAAGGGAGCTAACTAAAAAGGTATCTAGAACTATTTAAGAGGATTAAAATGGGGATAAATCACAATTGAGACTAAATCCAAGGCCTCCATACTAGGAGAATATTTATTTTAAAAACCTTTGTTTGTATGAGCGCTATGAGCATCTTGATGGCAAGGCTCCATGGAAGTGTTGCATAAAATACTTCTTCCCAACATTTATGACTCAAGTCCCCATAATTAACTATGAAAACATATTTATATATGAATATGAAAGAGTTTTACCCAATATTTGATATGATATCATCATATTATTGGTTAGTCCATGCTATCAGAGCCCCTTCATCATCAGGTAAATAATCTAACTTGATGAAGTCACCTATCCAGTTTAATTCTTAGATCTTTTCACGATTATATTTTCTATTGTATTTTTATTATGAAACACATGTTAAGGGAACAAAACTTATTATATTTACAAATTTATATAATCCAATTAAAGTATGATCATATTCCATGGACAAACTAATTTGATCATCAATTGGCAGCATGTTGATTTGGATGTTGATTTCATAACACATCAACATCAACCAAAAACTACACATGATCATAGGGGTGTTTATCATTGGATAAACCATAATAAATATATGGATTGTATCTCTACACACACATAAACTTTCATTCAAAATAATACGGTGCATATGAATCTTAAATTGAAATTTCATCTACCCGAGCTATGAGAACACCATCCTAATGTGAGATGATATAAGAACAATAATCCACCATACCAATGGAATCATTTATCACCCATATGAGAGATTCATATAGAATTAATGTGAATTGATAATGACACCCAATTATATTATCTAAATATCAATAATCCATGTTCATCGATCATACACCTACAATATCCAACAATGTGGGTCTGGATTCAAAAATGGTGATCTAATATGGTATTCTTTGGCACATAAATACCAATGTGTGTTTCTATTTAACCATGTAGGAATTTTATTGGTCTATAAGTTCTATATAGTGGATCACACTATTTAATTGTAAGAATTACCTAATCCTTCCAAGGTCTATTACAATCATATTTATTTGTTTTCATGATGCCAAATATGAAACCATAATAAAAGTGATTTCCTTAAAACATATTAAAGAATCATGGGATAAAAAGTTCTATCCACTAAGAAACATCAATACAATGATTTCCCATAGAAGATATAGGGATAATTCAATTCTAACCCAGTATCCCCATGTCATTTATTAATATTTATTCTAAAATGGACCAATAAGTGATCTAGGTCTAACATGCATGTTGGGTTGGGTAGGTCCTTGACCTATTTTATTTCAGCTTTGATCCATTAAGTTTTAAAAATATATTTTTTCTAAGGGATATAAGGGATATTGAGAAGTGGTTCAACCTTCCTCCTCATATTCTTATTGACCAATTCTAATAACTCCACTTTTAAAGATAGAGTTTGTTCAGTATCACCTCAGGTATTATAGATGGTGAGAAATTCATTATAAATGTGACCATGGTTAGGAATCCATTTTATTTTATATATATCCTAGAGGATGATTATTGCTTCCACATGTGGTAAATGAAAAGTATTAGTTTCTAAGCACCATTAACTAATAAATTTCATGAAATGGTTAGGATACTAGTAGATTTAAAATTGTGATGTCTAGACCACATCATATAGTTTTTTAGGATTTAATTGAGTTTCAAGTTTGATACAACTTTTATTTACCTTAAATAGACATGAACGCTTTTCAATGAAATTCCATCTAGTATGAAGATCCCATTAGAGAATCCATTTATTTACTGTACCTTGTGTGGAGGATATCTTAATGGGTGAATATTCTAAAATTATTGGTTCGTGTATTTGTGGCCTATTATGCATTATGATTATATAGTGTTATAGGATGTATGGTTCACTATTACCACTTTCTTAGATGATTTGACCATAAAAAAGATATTTTCATCCAAAAAAGAGACCATGATGATTTGAAATAAATAGATAGGAGGTTAACATATTATTCAATAATTTTTTCATCACCTAGGATACCGAATACACATAAAGAAAACCAATTTGGAAACAAATTATTAAACAAAACCGGTCCTAGAAAGCATATGAGTTCTTGGTGGAACAGTGAAATATGATTTCACATATAAATATCAATATCATTGATCACTTCCTAGATATTTTATACTACAACTTCATCAGAAATCAAGTTCAATGGTTTAGATAATTTTTTGAAGAAGTTGATGAAGGGAAAGTTTTTTTTTGAAAATGGAAGGGGGAAGTATCTAAGGAAAAAACATGATATAGATTATAAAAATGAGTAGGATAAAATTTCATCAAGTATGAATCTTTAAAAAAACTTATTCGATTGGGTATGTATTTATGAATCTCCCCAAGGTGTATGCCCAACATGGCATGTTGGTTTTGGATTTCCCAAAATGCCACGCCATGTTTATAATGGTAATATCTTATACCCAATTTGGAACATCTAGCATGGCTCTCATCCAAATGCACAAAATCCTTAAAGGAACAATGATGATCGAAATTTCCAATGTAGACGGTGTGCAGAGTTTGATTAATGAAAAAATATAGGTATGGATATGTAAGATTCACCAAATATTTGTGCCCTGACAAGATGGACCCCCATACATATAAAAGATGATGGGAACCCCAAATCTCACATCAGTTCCCACATATCTAGAAGGCCCCATGATCATATCTATGCTATATAATATGATAGTATCTTCACCAATACACACATATATATCCTCAAAATTGGTCACACACCCTTCCTCAATCCAAATTCAATTCTTGATTCTTATCTTTTGGAGTTGGTTCCTTAGTACTGAATGAACTTTTTACTTTGAATTACTTGAATATATATAAATTATCTTATCACATGATGATTTTTATTCTTCATAAAATTGATGTGATAACGTCCTTAGAATATTCATTGCATTAATAGGTTATAAAAATTCTCTTCTATAACGAGAAACTAGAGATTCTATAATGATATTATTAAATAAATATATCATAAGTTCTATATAACATCCATCTGACGAGACACAAATGATGTTTGATTATTAGTTGTTGGGAGCTCATAAGACATTGAGATTTCTTATCTTGAAATTTTCACTTGGTGATCTCCAAGAAGGGAGGTTATGAGGATATATACACTAATAAAAAATCCACATGTTTATGAATCACTGGATATTCCTCTCCTTGAATGCATGTATTGGTCCTTAGACTTGATATTAATATTATTCTTTATCACAAATCATGTAATTTTAGGTATGAATGAAAAGCATGACAAATTATTCTCAATATGAGGTAACATACATTGGGTATGTCATAAGTGATATAACATTAATTTTCTATAATGAGAAAGGACATTTCTCTTTTATACTAATGGAAGAAGATATCTATGATCCTTGATTGAGATGGAAGTTTTTGAAAAAAATACATACCCATAGTAGTTCATAGAAAATTTTATTTTAGAAATTTAAATAAAGATAAATCAAACATATAGGGTGATGAAAAAAATATGAATCTTTATTGATGAGCTATCAGTTTACTAAAGGATTATATTACATAGTTGTATTTGTGGTATGGTTGCTGTCATTTCTACATTAACTTATTTATTTGGGTTTCTTGGCATATTTATAGAAATTAATCTTGGAATTTAGGTAAGTTCACTTATTTACATTAAGAAAGGGTCCTAGAGGGTCATGCACTAGGTATATCTAGAATCTCATTAAATTATATTAAATTTAAATATAATAATATAGTTATTTGCTGCTTTGTGGAAAAGTATTTATTTTAGTAAATGTTGATGGAAGAAATTATTTCACATGATATTCAAGTTAAGAATATGTGAGTTGAATTTTATATATTGTTTAATTATTCATAAGGAGATAAATAAAAATTTATTTATTCACCAATTTAGTGAATGGATTAAAATAAATATTTATTTAGGTTTTATGAATATTTAAAACAAAAATTTATTTTCCTGTTTAGTGAATATAATATTTTATGGGAGGTAATTGATTGAGTTTAATGATCTAATTAAAATTATATATTTTTATTTAATATTATTTAAATAAATAATAATTTATATATTTTAAAAAGTAATAGTAAAACAAACACATGTCATGAGATATAATAATAATAATATTATTATGATATTTTGACGTGTGAAATAACTTAGATTAAATAATTGATGTGGGTTTTTTGTAATTAAAATTATTTAATCCTAAGAATATATTCTAAATAATATCATTTTAGGATGATATGCATTGATAAAGTGGAGAAAAATCCTCTAGAATTATCTCATTACATAGAGAGAAATCCCCCTCCCTCTTAAGAATCTAGAGAGAGAGAATAAGAGATCATTGTTATAATCAGTGATGAATGACATAAAGAACATTGTTCTTACACACTAACACAAAAAGTTTCAAGAACATATTTTATAGATTTGTGGAGCACATGTAGAAATATCTAGAACAACCCTCACTTGGAATCTCCACTACAATGATAGGTTAAAAATATCAACCATATAATTTTCATCAAGGATATTTATATGGATTATGTGATTCTTAATTTAAATAAATTCTAAATTAAATTTATATGACCCATCAATGAGATTACATGGAGAAATTGTTGAGCTCTTCAGATTTATCCACTAATTTTAATAGAAACCCAAAATTAGCCACCTACCCAATGCTTTTTTTCATCATATAACCTTTAAGTTGTAAGAACCTGGTTCTTTTTTCTGAGGTACGAGTTTCTTTTTTTCTCTTTTTCTTAAGTGTTTTTGAGAAAATATGGAAAAAGGGGAAAATTACAATTTTTGGAAAGTACACACTGTGTACTCTATCCACACGCCGTGTACTTTTGGCCGTGTGGGATGGGTACATGGGGAGTGTGGACATGCCGAGGATGAAGGGTGTAGGAACCAAATACACCCTGTGTAGTGGTCCTTTACACTCCGTGTAGTTAGTCGATAGGCCAGAATAGTAAGGCGGTGGAGCAGCCGCCAGCTGGACGACAGTACACGCCGTGTAGTTAGGAGTACATGTCGTGTACTTATGTCGACGGATGAACAATGCCATGCTGGCAGGAAGCCGCCAGAGGAACAGTTAAAAATGGGGAGTACAGCCGTGTACTTTGTTTTTTTCGCTTAAAATGGGAAGTAGCCTCCCCTGTTCACATGGAAGGCTTAGAACTGGAGGAAGGAGCGGGAGGGGAGGCCAAACCTTTGGAGATCCCCCAGGTGTTCATCTAGAATCTGTTTCCGCCTTGGACGATCTCGTTGGAACTGCACGGGTAAGCCCTCCGATATCCTTAAGCTATTCATACCAATTCTTTCCCCAACGAAAGTTATTTATGTTTGAATGGGTTTTATTCTTCATCAGATCTATGTCGTTCTTGGGCGTTTCTGGAACCGACGTTCGTGTATAGCGCTTGTTGACATATAAGGTAGGTGTCTTGGTGTTAAATTTTCCAACTGTCATGTGTTTTGTGCATTTTTGTACCACAAACCCATGTTGGGGTGTCATGTGGCTGATGCCGTGGTTATTTTGAATACCTATAATTGAATAGGTGATTAATTATGATAATAAAAAGTTGATTGGGATCATTGCTTGGATCCAGGACCATCCCGAGGTGTGAGTTCCTCTGTTTAGCCATTTGGCCCGGATACCCGAGGGTATGCCTTGTTTAAATTATGCATTACATTTTCCTTAAGAGGAATTGTATTCAAATTGCATGTTTATATGTTGGGCATGGCTCGGTTACTTATGCCTGAGGGTGGTGTTTGCTATAGCATGAGGGTGTGACTGTATTAGCCTGAGGGTGACGTTCTATTTCACCTGAGGGAAACATTTCATACCTGAGGGCTTGACTTCTGTGCCTGAGGGCGACACTTCGTATGCCTGAGGGCGAGAATTCTGTTATGCCTGCGGGCGAGATACTTTTACACCTGAGGGCAATTGCCTTAGGGCAAGATTCTTCTTACCTGAGGGTAAGGTTTTTCTTGTCTGAGGACTTGGACTGTTTACTTAGAAATGCACTGTGGTGATTTCTAATATTTAATGGATTAAATGAATAATAAAATGGAAATTTAATTTTTAAGTTAGTTACTTTTCAATAATACTTACTTTATTGCATTTTACTACTGTACATTGTTGCTTCATGCTTATACGCAGTTGGGCACGGGTGTTTGGTGGGGTGCCTATTGAGATATATTTCTCACACCCTGTTTGGGTCATGCTTTTCAGCCCAAATAGATTACATTGCTGCAGGTGGGGATAGGGGAAAGATTCCCTATACAGGTACATGATTGATGCTGAGGAGTAGGAGGGTATGGGACCGAGCCTAGGCTCGCGATGCCGTTGCCAGCTGTTTTGCTTTGTTTCACTGTAATATGCTTTCGGTTGTACTATGGTGATGTATAACATGTTCTGGCTGTTTTCTTAGAACTTGAGACATGTGGCATCATTATTTATATACTGTTGGTTATATGCACTACTGTTGTTTATTTTAATCGTGTATGTTTTACTGCTTTCGTTGTTCGTTGTATGTTTTATTTGTATTCCGCTGCGCTACACTTTGACAAATGAGGGCATAGTTTCCCCACTATCATACCTAGTCCCTTGCTGCTAGTCGGCAGCCTCTGGCATTTGGGGAAATACTCTTGAGGTCACGTGGCGAACCGGGTTCGGGGCACCCGTTGTGTGGCACCCAGAACCGGGACGTTACAAAGTGGTATCAGAGGGGTTTGTTTATTTGACTTACTGTTTAGAGCCTTAGTCAGAGATAGGACATAACGATAGTTGGTAATGAGCTATACCCGGGCATAGCTAACCCGTGTACAGGGAAAATCCAATTTACCTTGTATTGCAATTTACTGATTTTTCAAGTTACAGTTGATATGATTTCACCGTTGGGTGACACACTTGTATTGTGATGTTTATATTTTATCAGTGGGTTCTATTTAGTTTCAACCCAATGAGATGAGGGTATACCATCTCATGCATCATTTAAGCATATGCTAGAATCACATGCCATGTATAGTTTCCATGCTATGTAGGTGCATTATAAAATTGCATGTTGTTATGATAGTTATTGTGCTAGAAAATCATGTTGTTGTGATAGCTACTTTGATAATTACCTTCTATGTGATATGGTAGTTTGGTATGAGCTGGTTTATTGAATGCAGGCCACACTTTGGTTTTTGGGGAGTATGGGCCCCCATTTACCAGAATTTGGTGGATCATTGACTGTTATTTTGTTATAAACGCAGATAAGATGTCAAACTTTGATTCATGGGGAGTATGGTCCCTCACAGATCGGAATTTGACACTTAGGTGTTTTTTTTAGTATTTTTTGGGTTTTGGAGAAGTTTCTGAGGCATACTATCTGGAAACCCAGTATACATTCTGTGTGGTACTGTACACACGCCGTGTATGTTCTTCTGTTCGGGAAGAAAAATAAAAATTTTGAGTACATGTCGTGTACCCAGAGTACACGCCGTGTAGTCTCTTCCCATGTCTCAAACCGTGTGGGCGGTGACACGGGGAAGGTATGAGCTTGTGGAAAACACGCCGTGTATTTTTTGTACACACCATGTAGTGTTGACCCGGTGTCCTCCATGTAACTCCAACACGGGCGGAGAAAACCTTAAGACATACACGTTGTGTCCACTGTGGAACACGCCGTGTAGTGTGACCTGGGAACCCGGCTGTGTAACCAACAACACGGGCCGGGGTAAACCTTTTGAGTACACACCATGTGTATATAGAACACACTGTGTAGGTGGAGCTGTGTAAACTGGCCGTGTAACTAACAACACGGGTCGAAAGATCTCATCTTGAACACGTCATGTACCTTTGAGACACACCGTGTAGTCTTTTCCGAGGACAGACCATATGGAGTAATCCGTGTGGCTGGGAAACGGTGTAGTGTACACGCCATGTGTGGGTGTAACACACCATATAGTTTCAAGCCAAGTAGTCGGTCGTGTCACAAACGACACGGGCAGTTGGAAATAACACCATACACGCCGTGTAGATATTATACACGCCGTGTAGTTTTGTTTAAACAGAATCCATGTGGCTTAGCCATGTCAAAGGACCCAGGCAGGGGAAGAGAAGTCAAGTACACGCTGTGTAGTCAGTATACACGTCGTGTAGTCTTTTTTGTCAAATTTTGAATGCCTTCTTACTCGTGTTTCCTTTTGGGTTTCTTCATTTTCGGTTGTTGTTAATCTTGTTCTAAAGGCATGTTTTTGACCTTGTAGTGTCATGCCGCCTAGACGACCACGCGTTGTTCGCCAGGAGAGCGGCGACGACTATACTCTAGAGATGGTGGGCCATGGGCTACCAGTTGATCCTCCAGTCGAGCCAGATGCGGCACCAGATTCTATACCGGACACAGGCGTGGAGGCGCAGTTCCGTGACGACCTTATGCAGTTCATATAGACCTTTCAGGGAGCACCGCAGGCTGCCACATCTATGGCTGAGCAGACTCGTATCTTCTAGAAGTAGCATCCGCCTATGTTTTCAGGGGATAGCAGACCTCAGGCTACGAAGTCTTGGCTTGGATCGATGCAGACTATTTTCAAGAATCTTGAGACGCCACCAGGGCGGAGGGTTAAGCTCGTGACATACATTCCACGTGATTCCGCCAAGAGGTGGTGGGATGTCACCACCTAGTCATAGCATCACAGAGACATGGCGTGGGAAATTTTCAGGCAGTCTTCTATGACTTCTTCTTTCCTGAGACACTACGGGCAGACAGAGCTCTAGAGTTCATGAATCTGCAGTAGGGCTCTATGTTGGTGATGGACTATTCTGCTCGCTTTACAAAGCTTCAACGCTTTTCACCCGTGCTGGTGGGTGATGAGACGATGATAGAAAGATGTTTTTAGTAGTCTTTGTTATGACATCCAAGCACTAGTGAATGTTTTCAGGTTGCCTATTGTACATGCTATTGTGAACCAGGCGCTGATTACAGAGAGGAACCTGTGGGAATCTGGTGGTGTGGGCCAGGGCGGTTCAGCACCAATTACTGGTACTATTTCTATTGGCAATAGGAAGAGATATATGGAATTCACTTAGGGTGGCAGTACCAGCCATGAAGTCTCTTTAGGTGGCCCGATCAGGTGCTACCAGTGTGGTAGAGAGGGACACAAGAGACCACAGTGTCCACGAGACCCAGTGGAGTGTCGAGCTTGTGGTAAGATGGGTCATCTGAAATACTTCTGTAGGGTGTATCCACCAGTGGCTAGTGAGACGGGTTTTATGCAGACTCCGTGTGTGGGAGCAGGACCAGTAGATTATTACTAGTCAGGGAATTGGAATGCGTCATGGCGTGTAGGTAGAGATGGTTGTCGTGGTCGTGGTATCCAGACACCAGGATCTCAGAGGTAGTAGGGCGGGACAACTTAGGGTAGCCAGGCTGTGTCGTAGGGCCGCGATACTGGCCAGGAATATGCAGTGCAACAAACCCAGCAGGAGAAGGATCCCAGACCATCGACAGTCAGGAGTACTATTCTAGTAGCTTCTGTTCTATCTTCAGTACTTTTTTATATGGGTGCTACACATAGTTTCATATCTGTACCCATAGTGGAGAGCCTTGGGATCTGTGTTTCTACTTCTTCTGATATCATGACGCTATACACACCGTTGTAGACTAGAACGGCTGATCTGTGTCAGTGCAAGGAGTGCCCCCTTGAGGTTGGTGGGTGTCACTTTCTTTGGGACCTCTATGTCTTAGAGATGACGAGCTATGAATTCATTATTGGAATGGACTGGTTAGTTCCCTTTTGAGCCTTTGTAGACTGCTATCATCACAGGGTGCGTTTCACGTCACCAGAGGGCGGAGAGTTTCTATAAAAGGGCGAGTGGGATGTTCAGGCGAGCCGAACTGGACCAGAGCATCATGGGCGAGGTGGAGTCACATCACAGATTGCGAGTTTATATCTGGATGACCAGGGGACTTTTCAGACGGATTTCCCTCTAGTGGTTGATCGTTTCAGGGATGTCTTCCCAGACGAATTTTCAGGTCTTCCTCCAGAGCGAGAGGTGTATTTCTTTATCAATCTCATGCCAGGAGCAGCACCGGTATATATTCCTCCTTATAGGATGGCTACACCTGAGATGTAGGATCTCAAGAGGAAGTTAGAGGAGTTACAGGAAAAGGGTTTCATCCGACCCAGTACTTCTCTGTGGGGTTTGCTGGTCCTTTTTGCGAATAAGGCGGATGGTACCCCTAGACTTTGTGTGGATTATCGGAAGTTGAACCAGCTGATGGTCATGAACCGATATCCCTTGCCAAGGATTGATGATATTTTGGATCAACTTTGTGGAGCACGAGTGTTCTCGAAGATTTCCTTGAGATCTGGATATCATCAGCTGCACGTTAGACCATCTGATATACCTCTCACAGCTTTCTGGAGCAGGTATGGTATATACGAGTATACGGTTATACCGTTTGGACTCATGAAAACGCCATCAGTTTTCATGGATCTGATGAATCGTGTGTTCCATCCTTATCTGGACTCCTTTTTGGTAGTATTCGTGGATGATATCTTGGTGTACTCTTACACTCGACACGACCATGACACCCATCTTGAGATCATATTGAGTACACTGAGAGAGCATCGGCTATATGCTAATCTCTCAAAGTGCCACTTTTGGATGGACTAGATTCACTTCCTGGGTCATATCATCTCGGAGGCACGAGTTTCAGTAGACCCAGAGAAGTTGAGAGCAGTAGTTTCCTGGGAGTAGCCTAAGAACGTGTTTGAGATATAGAGTTTCTTAGGGCTGGATGGTTACTACAGACGCTTCATACAGGACTTCTCCCGATTAGCAGCGCCGTTGATGGGTCTGACTAAGAAGGTTGTGAAGTTAGTTTGGTCAGAAGCTTTCGAGGCATCATTTCAGGACCTGAAAGGAAGGTTGACATCAGCACTGATCCTGATACTCCCAATGAAGGGGTAGAGCTATACAGTTTATTGTGATGCATCAGGTATTGGGCTGGGAGCAGTGTTGATCCAAGGCGATCGAGTATTTGTGTACGAGTCTCGGCAGTTGAGGCCCCATGAGAGGAATTACCCGACGCATGATCTCGAGTTGGCCGTAGTTGTCCATGTGTTGCGCTGTTGGATACATTATCTGCTGGGAGAACATTTTGTGGTTTTCACCGACCACAAAAGTCTCAAGTATATCTTTACTCTGCATGACTTGAATCTGAGGAAGAGAAGATGGGTTGAATACCTTCAGTCCTTTTATTTTGATCTTGCCTATACACCTGGTAAAGGTAATGCTGTATCTGATGCACTGAGTAGGAAGACTCAGATACAGGCAGTGCAGGAGGCCAGGGGAAAGTGGCAGCTCCTGGCTTTGTTCTCTGAGATGCATCTGGAGGTGCACGAAAGTCAGGGGCAAACTTATCTTTCCTCTTTAGCTATGACTTCTACCCTCCTAGATAGAGTGAGGATGAGACAACTATCTGATTCAGAAAGCTTAGTTCTACAGGAGTCGGTGGCAAGTGAGGACCCTTCTCCTAGTTGGATGATGGGCGATGATGAGGTTCTGTGTTTCCATGGATGAGTGTGGGTTCTAGGGGATATATGCGAGGAGTTGATATGGGAGTTTCATGCTTCAGCTTGGGCAGTTCATCCCAGGGTTACCAAGATGTACCGTGACTTGAGACGTCAGTACTGGTGGCCAGGTATGAAGAGAGATGTGGCTGGTTATGTTACGAGGTGTACCACTTGTTAGAAGGTGAAGAAGGAACATCAGAGACCAGCTGGACTATTACATCAGTTACCCATTCCGGAGTGGAAATTGGATGATGTCGTGATGAACTTCGTGACTGGTTTACCGAGGTCACCTTGAGGCAATGCTTCCATGTGGGTTGTTGTAGACAGACTCACGAAGGTGGCTCACTTTTTACCGATCAAGGAGACCTTCGGTGTTGACGAGCTCGGAAGGCTGTATATCCGAGAGATCGTGCGTCTTCATGGGGTCCCTCATTCTATCGTTTCAGATAGGGATGCCCACTTTAAGTCGCGTTTCTGGCAGAGTTTTTAGAGGTCACTGGGTATAAAGGTGCTTTTGAGCACAACATACCACCCTCAGACAGATGGCCAGTCAGAGCGTACTATACAGGAGCTTGAGGACATGTTGCGAGCATGCGTCCTAGACTTTGGGGGCTCTTGGGAGAAGCATATACCCCCAGTCAAGTTTTCCTATAATAACAGATTTCAGGCAACTATCGAGATGGCACCATACAAGTATTTATACGGTAGGCTGTGCCAATCACCTTTGTGCTAGTTATAGGCAGGTGAGGTAGCTTTGCTGGGACCACGTCTCGTGCAAGAGACTTTTGAGTAGGTCCAGTTGATTCAGAAGTGGATGGCTACTGTGCAGTCTCATCAGAAGACATATGCTGATTGCCGCAGACGACCTTTGGAGTTCGTGGTCGGGGATCAGGTTTTCTTGCATGTTTCACCGAGGCTGGGACACAAGCGGATCAGGAGACAGGGTAAACTTTCACCTAGGTATGTGGGGCCATTTGAGATTCTAGAGAGAGTCGGGCTGGTTGCTTATCGGTTGCAGTTACCTCAGAGGTACCAAGCCATGCACGACGTCTTCCATGCGCCGCTATCATTCAGAACTGTCTCACACCTTTCATCCAGAGGAGGTTGAGCTTCAGATGGATGCGTCCTTTGAGGAGCATCCGATTGGTATCATTGATAGGAGCACAATGGTTCTCCAAGGCCAGTCAGTTCCACTCATACGGGTGCTATGGCAGCATGGCCTAGTGTAGGATGAAACCTGGGAGCGAGAGACTGACGTACATGCTCAGTGGCCGGAGTTATTCACGACTATATCTTCTCCACCCTTGGAAGGGCTATTCGAGGATGAACTGCTTTAAGGGGGGAAGTTTTTAAGAAACCGGTTCTTGTTTCTGAGGTACAAGTTTCTTCTTTTCTCTTTTCCTTAAGTGTTTTTGAGAAAATATGGAAAAAAGGGAAAATTCCAATTTTTGGAAAGTACACGCCGTGTACTCTGTCCACACGCTGTGTACTTTTGGACATGTGGGACAGGTACACGGGGCATGTGGCCATGATGAGGATGAAGGGTGTAGGAAACAAACACACACCGTGTAGTGGTCCTTTACACGCCGTGTAGTCAGTCGGCAGGCCAGAACAGTAAGGCGGTGGAGCAGCCACCAACTGGACGACAGTAGACGCTGTGTAGTTAGGAGTACATGTCGTGTACTTATGTTTACGGATGAACAGTGCCACACTGGCAGGAAGCCTCCAGAGAAACAGTTAAAAATGGGGAGTACACGCCATGTACTTGGAAGTACACGCCATGCACTCTGTTTTTTTCACATAAAATGGGCAGTAGCCTCCCCTGTTCATATGGAAGGCTTAGTGGTTCACGCCCAAATTTACCCAAGAGAAGAAGGGTAGAACGGTCCTTGTAGTGTAGCTTGGGTTGTCGATTCCACAGAGACCTAAGAAGATACCTAAGATACACAACCTAAGGGATGGATTTTTGGCTATGAAGTGGCCAAATTTGGGTTGATTTTAGATGGGTTTAAGTGAACTCTAAGATACTTAAGTGAATTCAAATTAAAAGAATGAGTTGATCCTAGGTTATCACTCGGGGTGGATTGGACGTATTTTCTTTTTAATGATTTCAAATTCTTCAATTTGAGATGGGTTCATTTAAGGAGATAAAACAACATCATCACTTATTGGTTTAATTCCTACACCCTTTAATACTAATCACCTATACACTTGAAGGTTCAATGTTTCAAGCACTTCAAGGTAAAGGATCGTATTAGTACTTGAAGTGTGTGGCCTTAAATTCAACAAGGACGATGGAGTTTAAAAATCATCAAATAAAAATCCCAATTAAAGAAGTGATTATACATTAATTAGGTGATAAATAACATCCAATCCAGCCCCTTGCTACTCCCTTGGATCAACCCATAAGTGGGTTAGCCCTCCATTGATCCCATGGTTTCAATGGAAGCGGAAAGTAGACTCATGAGGGAGGAAATGGAGAAGTAAAGAAAACAACAAAAATAAAATGATCACTCCACCGTTGTGTGAATAATTTCACAAGGGTTGGTGTGAATAAATTCACACCTTGATCCAACGGTATCAAAGTGATATTAAGAACAACAGAATAAGAGTATAAGAAGAACTTTTATTAAGAAACTAAAGTGAATTGAACAACTTACATGTGAAAGACAAAATTGAGGCAACAAAAATGCAGCATAACATTACAATTGAACAAAGCATCCAAGATTATAAAATCCTTCACCACCACTTCCTTAAATAGGCATTTTGGGAGCCTTGGGTCGAGCCACAAACAGTGCAAAGCATCTTAATTAATTTTGGTAGGCTATAGGTGGTGGAAATCTTGTGGAATTTGGACTTTTCCACGTTTGACCCGAGGTGGCAGCCAGTTTTCATCCACCGAACAGACGAGTTTGGAAGACGTTCTATAAGGACGAATCAGAGTGGACCATAAATAAGGAAAATGGAGCTCTGGATTTCTTCTAACCTTATGTAAAATATGGGCCCATTTGGAGTTGTGTATTCCGAGATATGATCAAATTAGTGGGATGTTGTTCTGGGCCGCAAAATCTGGCCCAGAATTGTATCTCTAACTTGGGCCGCCTAAATGACCACCATGGAGGCCGAATCAGCATTAACTCATGAAGAGTTATTTTTTCATATATATGGCTTCTAGCATACCACTAAATTTGGGATTAATTGGGCCTGTATGTTGGGCCCCACAGTCTTATCAGTGGGATGATGTCCAATCTGCCTTCTCCAGAATTGCTTCCTTTCATTGCCAAATATCTCCATCATCCTCCATGAATTCTCCATTGATCCCTGAATGAAACATGTTCATATTGGAGTGTAGATAAATTATCAAATTAAAATATGTATAATCAGATGAATCGTTTGGTACTTTAAATGATGTTAAAAATGTACCACATAATAGTGCATTTTAAGAAGGTATTACAATCATAATGTTAAATGATGTTCAAAGTGTAAAATGCACTAAAATGGTGTTTATGAATAATAAAGAACATGAATATTATATATATTACCAATGAATATTAGCCTCATTTAGTGGCTAATCACACCCCCCAACTTGAGTTTTTCTAGTCCCGAGCAAAATATATCTCATCAAAAATGAAATTCGAATTCCCTTTTCCAAAAACATTTTAATACACAATGATCACCAAAAAACCTTATACCAAACAATCATGAAACCCATAAAAATATTTTAATATGAGATAGTTTCATAAGAAGATCCCAATCCCAAGCCCATTCCTTTGATAAAATCCATCATCATTCTTCATCCAACTCAATTAGGTGTAATGATGTGTTGTGAATCACAATAGATATGGGGGTTCATTTTCATTCAAGGAAAAAATCATGGAAGCGCTAGGTGGAATCACATTTAATCCTAATATGAGTATTCTTCATCCCTCTTTTTTTTATTTTTTTGTAATATTGCTATAGTAATTGAGATTGTAATTAATCAAATTAACCCATGTAGCAAGACTTTGCCGATGACTCCCAGACTCAAAGGCCTTAGGGCACCAAGTGAAACCCACATACTCGGGCATCGTCTCGAGTTAACTTAATAAAAAACAAAGTCATATTACCATAAATAGAGATAGATTGAAAAACTCAGGGCTAGACAACTCTGGAGTCACGATCCCCAAGTGCTGAAAGCCTCGCATTTTATCAATCCATTGCTCTACACGCAAATTTTTATTTTTATTTTTTATTTTTTATTTTTAAATTTTTCTTTTTTTGAATACTCATATTATTCATGAAAATAAAACCATCCTATTCTATTTATTATGGGACCCCAAAAATTCAAATCAGTACCCCACAGTCTAGAGGACGTGCATTGTGGCATTTTTTTTATTTGGATGAAAATATAAACGATGAAATATCACATTGGACAGCCACACTTTCCAAAATCTATGCTCATGAAATTATACAAGGATTAAAATCAGAATCAGGGCATGCTAAATTATTTGATATTCAGTTTAAAAGTGTGCAATGTGTATTACCATGTTCAAAGTTAAAGGAATTTTTCCTTCCATTTACTTTTTTTTTCAAATCATTCAATTTTTGTTTTCGACACAAAAGCATTTTTTTTTATTTTATCTCCCCCCCAACTTAAAACAACACTGTCCCCAGTGTTTGAAGAAATGAAAAATTAGGAGTAGAGGCAGGGAATAAAAATTTAAAAAGGAAATTGAAAATGAGGATTATGGAATGAAGTCACCTGGTGGTTGAAGTTTTAATTTCTTGCCGCTCGAATTTATTCCTTTGATATCCATGTCGCTTGCAAAGTTCCCTAGTGGAAAAAGGAAAAAACAAAACAAAGAAAACAAACAAAACAAACAAAACAAACAAAAACAAACAATATATATATATATTTATATAATAAAGGAAGTAAAATATAAGAATATATATAAAAATTATAGAATAAGGTAGCACAAGAAGCCGCAGGTCAGTGGTAAGCGCGCGCCCCTGTCTCCCTTCGGTCCCGGGTTCGAGTCCTCGCGGCTTCGCCGGTTGTGACGGGGTTTGCCCCACGGCCTATGGCGTGGAATTTTTTTGTATTATTATATTTTTATTTTTTTTCTTAACCTATTGAATAATAAAAACAAAATAAACAGATGATACATTGTCTTCTTTTTTAAATTTCTGGGTAAGGTATTACTCAAGGATCACACAACGTGACACGGATGAATATGGTGCTCCTCTTTCGTACCCATCCATACTCATAATAGAAGAACATGTCAAAAGTCTATTTTGTTATTTTTAAATATAAAAATGATTAAGTAATCTTATTTGAAAAATAAAGATGATTCAGAATGATTAGAAACATAAAAACCATGGGTTGCCTCCCGTGCAGCGCTTTGTTTAACGTCGTTAGCCCGACATAGATCCCAAATTTATCAATTTTTTCCTGGTTCATAGATTGGATCAATTAACTCAACATCTATTTCCTTTTTATTGAATGATTCAACGAATGTTTTTAACCTTTGACCATTAACCTTGAAAATGTGACCACTTGTGGGATCTTGAATCTCTACTGCCCCATGGGGGAATACATGATGCACTATGAAAGGTCCTGACCATCTACACCTTAACTTTCCCGGATGTAAATGAAGTTTTGAACTATACAAGAGCACAAGTTTTCCCAGTTCAAAATGTTTGACCTTGATATTCCTAGATTGGTAGGCTTGAACTCTATCTTTATTGATCCTTGAATTTTCATATGCCTCCATCCTTAGTTCCTCCAGTTCATTGAGATCTAATTTCCTTTTTGTTCCGGCCAATGAGAGATCATAATCCATTTTCTTAATTGCCCAAAAGGCCTTATGTTCAATCTCCACTGGCAAATGGAATGCTTTACCATAAACCAACCTATATGGGGACATTCCTAAAATGGTTTTATATGCAGTTCTATAGGCCCAAAGAGCATCTAAGAGTTTCTCAGACCAATCTTTCCTAGAGGGGTTGACAGTTTTTTCAAGAATTTTCTTAATCTCCCTATTCGCTAACTCAGCTTGACCATTGGTTTGAGGATGGTATGCAGTGGAAACTTTATGAGAAATACCATACTTAGACATGAGTGAAGCGAATGGCCGGTTGCAGAAATGGGTTCCTTGATCACTGATTATAGCCCTAGGAATTCCAAATCTTGAAAATATGTTCTCTTTTAGAAATCAAATCACAACTTGATGATCATTGGACTTAGTGGGAATGGCCTCAACCCATTTTGAGACATAATCAATAGCTAAGAGTATGTAGAGGTATCCCCGAGAGTTTGGGAAGGGACCTATGAAATCAATTCCCCAACAGTCAAATATTTCAACCACTAAGATGGGAGTGAGTGGCATTTGATTCCTTTTTGTGATGGACCCTACTTGTTGACACCTAGGACAGCTTTGACAAAATGTGTAGGATTCCCTTGAGAGGGTGGGCCAGAAAAGACCACATTGAAGAATCTTAGAAGATGTTTTCTTAGAGGAAAAGTGACCTCCACATGCCTCACTATGACAGAATTTAAGGATAGACTCTTGTTCAGATTCTGGAACACACCTCCTAATGACTTGGTCAGGGCAGAACTTATAGAGGTATGGATCATCAAACACATAGTGTCTAACATCAGAAATTAATTTCCTTCGAGCTTGAGTCCCTAAGAATTTTGGAATGACTCCTGTCACTATGAAATTTGCTATGTCAGCATACCAAGGGCAATCACTCACAGAGTATAGGTGTTCATCAGGAAACGAATCAGACACAGAAAGGTGATTTGAGTTGTCTTTGAATTCCATCCTAGAGAGGTGATCAGCTACAACATTTTCAACTCCCTTTTTATCCTTGATTGTGAGGTCAAATTCTTGTAAGAGAAGGACCCACCTAATCAGTCTAGCCTTAGCATCTTGTTTTTGGAAGTGGTATTTTAGTGCAGAATGGTCAGTGAACACAGTGATGGGTGATCCTAAGAGGTAGGACCTAAACTTCTCTAAGGAAAACACAATAGAAAGTAACTCCTTTTCAGTGGTGGTGTAGTTGATTTGGGCATCATTTAAGGATTTTCTTGCATAAGCAATGACATAAGGAGTTTTATCACAACGTTGTCCTAACACAGCTCCAACAGCAAAGTCACTGGAATCACACATAAGTTCAAAAGGAAGGTTCCAATTTGGAGATTTCATAATGGGAGGAGAGGTGAGAGAGGATTTGAGGGTTGAGAATGAACCCTCACAGCTTTCTGTCCAAACAAATGGAGCATCCTTTACTAAGAGAGCACAAAGGGGACGGGATATTGAACTAAAGTCCTTGATGAATCTTCTATAGAAACCAGCATGTCCTAAGAAAGACCTCACTTCCTTGACAGTTTTGGGTGATGGAAGGTGACGAATGATGTCAACCTTTGCTTTATCAACTTCAATCCCCCTACTCGAGACCAGATGGCTTAGAACAAGTCCCTCTTTAACCATGAAATGGAATTTTTCCCAGTTTAGGACCAGATTTTTTTCTTCACATCTTGACAAGACTCTCTCCACATTCTACAGACATCCCTCAAAAGTATCCCCAAACACAGAGAAGTCATCCATGAAGACCTCAAGAAAATACCCTACCATGTCTGAGAAGATTCCCATCATGCACCGCTGGAAGGTTCCAGGGGCATTGCATAACCCGAAATGCATGCGTTTGAAGGAAAAGGTACCGAAAGGACATGTGAATGTAGTCTTCCCTTGATCCTCTAGGGAGACCTCAATTTGATTGTACCCCGAGTACCCATCTAAGAAACAGTAGAAGGCATGACCTGTCACTCTCTCAAGGACTTGGTCAATGAATGGTAAGGGGAAATGGTCCTTCTTGGTGAATGAGTTTAGTTTCCTATAGTCAATGCAGACCCTCCATCCACTACTCACCCTTGTTGGAAGAATCTCTCCATCCTCATTGGTTATCACTGTGATTCCAGCCTTTTTTGGAACCACTTGGATTGGGCTCACCCATTCACTCTCAGCTATGGGATATATGATACCAGATTTCAACAATTTCAGAAGTTCCTTCCTTACTACCTCCATGAGATTAGGATTGAGTCGCCGTTGAGGTTGACGACATGGCTTTGAATCAGATTCCAGAACAATCCTATGAGTCCCATAAGTGGGCTAATCCCAGGAATATCAGACAGGGTCCAACCAATGGCTTTCTTATGCTTCTTAAGGACATCTAGAAGCATCCTCTCATGATTGGATTCAAGAGAAGAAGAAATGACAATAGTATGTGTTTGATTTTCCCCTAGGAAGGCATACTTTATTGCAGCAGGAAGTTCCTTCAATTCAAGATCAGGTTGGTTCAGAATTTCAGCAGAAGTTTGGAACATTGGATCAAGATCAATTTCTTTTTTTAGAGGTTCAGATAGGATTGATTCCTCACATGTATAAGTTTCAGCTACTAGATTGGATTGATCAGATTTAGGGTAGGAATTTAGAGGGGTCTCTATGAAATTGGTTTCTTGAAAGGTTTCACTGATTGTTGGACCTAAGACTTCATCATAAGAGCAATTTGAAAATGATTCAAGCCAAGGAGATAAACGTCCTTCATATGAACAAAGGAAATCAATCTAATTCTGACTTAAACATTCATCAAATATTCCTTGATGTTCCATGGATTCATTATCAATGCTTCCTATCATGTTTACTTCATGAATGTCCTCGTCATCTCCTATTTGTGAGCTTTCATTATAGATGTTCAAGTCTAGACTCATGTTCCCAAAGGTGATGGTCATGTTCCCATTTCGGACTCGGATAACAGAGTTGATTGTTGCAAGGAAAGGACGACCAAGGATGATTGGGGTTTGTTCCTTATTTCCTAAATTTGGATGGTTTTCAAGGACAATGAAATCAGCAGGGTAGATGAAGTTTTCAACCTTTACCAGAACGTCCTTTAAAATCCCCTTTGGAACCCTAATGCTACGATCAGCAAGCTGAAGTGTGACAGATGTGGGTTGGAGTTCTTCTAGGCCTAACTGGAAGTACACAGCATATGGGATGAGATTGACACTATCACCTAGGTCACACAAGGCCTTGACAAATTTGCTTTCTCCTAGTTCAACATTGATGTAAGGGAAACCTGGGTCTTTCAACTTAGGAGGAATGGTCCCTTGAAATGTGGTACTCACATTAGCAGCCAAAAGGACTTGGTTTTTATGTGAAAATTTTCTTTTAAAAGTGCACAAGTCCTTAAGGTACTTTGAGTAGGAAGGTATAGTTTGGATGGCATCGAGAAGGGGTATGTTCAACTTGACTTGTGAAAATATTTCCCTCAACGTTTCACTCAGTTCAGGCTTGGATTTCCCCCTCATGCATTGGGGAAATGGTGCAGGTTGTGGGGTTGTTTGTTGAAGAGTTGTTTCTTTGACAATGTTATCAGTTTCCTCAGTTTGATCTTGTGGTTCATTTAAATTTTCATCCAAGTTTGAATCTTCAAGTGGGTTCTGAATTAGTTGTTCAGGTTTCTCAATTGATTTCCCACTTCTTAAAACAGTCACAACCTTTAGTTGTTCATGAGTTGTTTGAGCACAACTTGACTCTCCCCTTGAAGTTGAGGATGGAACCGCCTGATTAGGCATGGGTTCCTTTCTAGTTTTGATGGTTTGAAGTTCTTTTTTTAGGGAAGATACTTCTGAGTTCATCCTCTCGATTTGTTTGCACAGTTGTTCTAGTAGGATTTGTGGAATAGTTTGGGTTGGTGCTTGAGTAGGTTGGTTTATCCCAGGGGGATATTTTGGAGGTGGGATGGTTTGTTGAAAATGGACCAGTGGATGTTGGTATTGGATAGGTTGGGTTTGGAACTGGTTATGGGTTTGGTAGTTCTGATGGGGGTAAGGATTTTGTCCTTGTGGTTGGCTATGTTGTTGGTTATCCTTCCATCGGAAGCCTGGGTGGTCATTGTACCTTGGATTGAAGGTGTTTTGGTATTGGGGCTTTTGAAAGTTTAGGGCATTGACTTCCGCTGGGGGTCCTCCTAGAAGAACATCCTTGATGGATGGAATGGTTGGGCAGTTGTCTGTTTTATAGTCATGTTTGTCACAAATTGTGCAAACAAGGTCTACATTTTGGATTTCATGGACTTTCCTAAGGTCGATCTCTTCAACCTTCCTAGAGAGTGCTGCGAGTTTAGCCCTAAGGCTTTCCTCTTCTCTAAGTGTATGAATTCCAGTGGTTCTTTGTGGATTTTCAGAATAAGGTGAAGTTCCCCAAGTTTGGTTTTGTTCAGCCAGACTTTCCAGATACTCGTAAGCATCATTTGGGGCCTTGTTTTTAAAAGTTCCATTACACATCATGTCAATGAATTGTTTATTACCCAGACCCAACCCTTCATAGAAAATTCTCACTTGTTCAGGTATGGAAAACCCATGGTGTGGAACCATGTTTAGGCTGTCTTTGAACCTCTCCCATGTTTCATAAAATGACTCTCCCTCTTTATCAAAAAAATTTTGGATACTCTTTTTAAGTGCAATTGTTTTGTGATGACGGAAGTATTTTTTGTAGAATTCTCTTTGAAGTTGGTCCTAAGAGTGGATTGATGCAGGTATCAAGTTGTTTAGCCAATTTTTAGCTCGATCCTTTAATGAAAAGGGAAAGAGCCTCATCTTAGCGGATTCTAGTTGATGTGGGGGACACATGGTTTCAACAATGTCGTTGAACTCTTTGACATGAAGGTATGGCATTTCTGACTCCATCCCATGAAAGGTTGGAAGGTGGTTTAGGACATGGGGTTTGAATATGTAGTTGGTGTCTCCTATGGAATTGTGTCTAATGCATGAGGGGGCATTGGTCCAAGCTGGATTGAGGTAGTCGTTCATGGTTTGATCAACTACATTCCCTAAGTTTGGAGCTTCTTGGTTTTGGTTTCCCATTTGATTCCCCCCAGGGTTTACAATTTGATTTTGTGGATGACCCTCCATTGGACTTGTTTCAAGTTCTGACTTTGGGGTTTCAAGTATATTTGAATCTGATTTAAACAATCCCCTAGGTGCACTTGACTCCCCTATCCTAGGACTTTCCACCCTAACTAGTCTGTTCGAGAAATCGCGGGTGTAGGCGGACATGCGCCTAAAAAAAACGAGAAAGGGACAAGATAAGAGATCTTGGGTGAGAGTAGAAGAATGGAGGTTAGGAAAGAAGGTTTTTTTTTGATCTAAGGTACTTACTTGGTCCCTGGAAATGGCGCCAAAATTTGTTTCACGCCCAAATTTACCCAAGAGAAGAAGGGTAGAACGGTCCTTGTAGTGTAGCTTGGGTTGTCGATTCCACAGAGACCTAAGAAGATACCTAAGATACACAACCTAAGCGATGGATTTTTGGCTATGAAGTGGCAAACTTTGGGTTTATTTTAGATGGGTTTAAGTGAACTCTAAGATACTTAAGTGAATTCAAATTAAAAGAATGAGTTGATCCTAGGTTATCACTCGGGGTGGATTGGACGTATTTTCTTTTTAATGATTTCAAATTCTTCAATTTGAGATGGGTTCATTTAAAGAGATAAAACAACATCATCACTTACTGGTTTAATGCCTACACCCTTTAATACTAATCACCTATACACTTGAAGGTTCAATGTTTCAAGCACTTCAAGTTAAAGGATCGTATTAGTACTTGAAGTGTGTGGCCTTAAATTCAACAAGGACGATGGAGTTTAAAAATCATCAAATAAAAATCCCAATTAAAGAAGTGATTATACATTAATTAGGTGATAAATAACATCCAATCCAGCCCCTTGCTACTCCCTTGTATCAACCCATAAGTGGGTTAGCCCTCCGTTGATCCCATGGTTTCAATGGAAGCGGAAAGTAGACTCATGAGGGAGGAAATGGAGAAGTAAAGAAAACAACAAAAATAAAATGATCACTCCACCGCTGTGTGAATAATTTCACAAGGGTTGGTGTGAATAAAATCACACCTTGATACAACGGTATCAAAGTGATATTAAGAACAACAGAATAAGAGTATAAGAAGAACTTTTATTAAGAAACTAAAGTGAATTGAACAACTTACATGTGAAAGACAAAATTGAGGCAACAAAAATGCAGCATAACATTACAATTGAACAAAGCATCCAAGATTCTAAAATCCTTCACCACCACTGCCTTAAATAGGCATTTTGGGAGCCTTGGGTCGAGACACCAACAGTAAAAAGCATCTTAATTAATTTTGGTAGGCTATAGGTTGTGGAAATCTTGTGGAATTTGGACTTTTCCACGTTTGACCCGAGGTGGCAGCCAGTTTTCATCCACCGAACATACGCGTCTGGAAGACCTTCTAGAAGGCCGAATAAGAGTGGTCCATAGAATAAGAAAATGGAGATCCGGATGTCTTATAACCGTCTGTACAATATGGGCACATTTGGAGTTTTTTATTCCTAGATATGATCAAATTAGTGGGATGTTTTTCTGGGCCGCAGAATCTGGCCCAGAATTGTATCTCTAAATTGGGCCGCCTAAATGACCATCATGGAGGCAGAATCAGCATTAACTCCTGAAGAGTTATTTGTTACTATACATGTCTTCTAGCATCCCACGAAATTTGGGATTAATTAGGACAGTATGTTGGTCCCCACAGTCTCATCAGTGGGATGATGTCCAATCTGCCTTCTCCAGAATTGCTTCCTTTCATTGCCAAATATCTCCATCATCCTCCATGAATTCTCCATTGATCCCTGAATGAAACATGTTCATATTAGAGTGTAGATCAATTATCAAATTAAAATATGTATAATCAGATGAATCATTTTGTACTTTAAATGATGTTCAAAAATGTACCACATAATAGTGCATTTTAAGAAGGTATTAGAATCATAATGTTAAATGATGTTCAAAGTGTAAAATGCACTAAAATGGTGTTTATGAATAATAAAGAACATGAATATCATATATATTACCAATGAATATTAGCCTCATTTAGTGTATAATCACTTAGAACTGGAGGAAGGAGCAGGAGGGGACGACCGGACCTTTGGAGATCCACCAGGTGATCTTCTGGAATCTGTTTCTGCCTCAGACGATCTCGTTGGAACCGCACAGGTAAGCCCTCCACTCTCCTTAAGTCATTCATACCAATTCTTTCCCTAACGAAAGTTATTTACATTTGAACGGGTTTTATTCTTCATCATATCTACATCGTTCTTGGGCGTTTCTGGAACCGACGTTCGTGTATAGCACTCGTTGGCGTATAAGGTAGGTGGATTGGTGTTAAATTTTCCAACTGATGTGTGTTTTGTGCATTTTTGTACCACGAAACCATGTTGGGGTGTAGTGTGGTTGAGGTTGTGGTTTTTTTGAATACCTAGAATTGAATAGGTGATTAATTATGATAATAAAAAGTTGGTTGGGATCATTGCTTCGATCCAGGACCATCTCGAGGGGTGCATTCCTCTGTTTAGCCGTTTGGACAGGATACTCGAGGGTATGCCTTGTTTAAATTATGCATTACTTTTTCCTTGAGAGGATTTTTATTCAAATTGCATGTTTATATGTTGGGCATGGCCCGGTTACTTATGCCCGAGGGCGGTGTTTACTATAGCATGATGACGTGATTGTATTAGCCTGAGGGAAACATTCTATTTCGCTTGGGGGAAACCATTCGTGCCTAAGGGCTTGACTTCTGTGCCTGAGGGCAACACTTCGTATGCCCGAGGGAGAGAATTATGTTATTCCTAAAGGTGAGATACTTTTACGCCTAAGGGAAATTTCCTGGGGGTGAGATGTTGCTTACCTAAGGGTAAGGTTTTTCTTGTCTAAGGACGTGGACTGTTTACTTAGAAATGCACTGTGGTGATTTCTAATATTTAATGGATTAAATGAATAATAAAATGGCAATTTAATTTTTAAGTTAGTTTCTTTTCATTACTACTTACTTTATTGCATTTTACTATTTCACATTGTTGTTGCATGCTTATACGCAGTTGGGGACATGCCTTTGGTGGGTGCCTACTGAGATATATTTATCACACCCTATTTGGGTCACACTTTTCGGCCCAAACATATTACATTGCTGCAGGTGTGGATAGGGGAAAGAGTCCCTATATAGGTACATGATTTCTGCTGAGGAGTAAGAGGGCATTGGACCGATCCTAGACTCACGATGCCGCTGCCAGCTGTTTTTCTTTGTTTCGCTGTACTATTCTTTCGATTGAACTGTGGTGAGGTATAACATGTTCTGGCAGTTTTCTTAGAACTTGAGACATGTGGCATCATTATTTATATACTGTTGGTTATATCCACTACTGTTGTTTATTTTAATCGTGTATGTTTTATTGCTTCCGCTGTTCGTTGTATGTTTTATTTTGTATTCCGCTGTGCTACACTTTGACAAATGAGGGCATAGTTTCCTCACTATCAGACCTGGGCCCTCCCTGCTAGTCGGCAGCCTCTGAAGTTTGGGGAAATGAACTTGAGGTCACATGGTGAACCGGGTTTGGGGCACCCATTATGTGGCACCCGGAACCGGGACGTTACATAAGTGATATCATAGTGTACACATTCTAATTCATAATTATTTATAATTTATTTGATCAATTTCGTTTCTATTTTTCATGTTCAGATTTTTATTTTAAGGCCAATTGTCATTAAATCACATTAATCTAAGTTTTCATGGCCAATAAAATTCTAAAAACACATAAATAATGTTTTAATAACCCATCCAAAGGTGATAATGTCCTTGGATACATGACATGATGAAATGTATCACCAGATTACATGTCGCAGAACCATGGACAACCCACATAAGGGACACACCATGTAATTCATGATATGTCATGTAAACAAATACATGGAATCATTACATGTAGCATATTTATTTCTAGTGTGAAACACAATTTGACTAGGATTAAATGACGTGTAGCTAGAATGAACATATCATGTTACCCAACCCAAATTATATGATGCATAATTCATAGTGCATATTGTCAATCAATGCATGATATCATTACACCCTATGTATTGACTTCCAACCTAGAACATGAAAAGACATGTACTATACAGTGTTTAGCTAACATGTACACATTGAGGCATGTGTTACTCCACACTAGGTATACATCGAGTGATTTTTGGTGTGTTATGTGGTTCAACACATGGTATCAATAAACTCCAATTAATTACTATCAATACATGATTTGTAACCATAGGTTATATGTTGTGAACTGCACATGTATTCCAATGGTATATACCACATTCATTAATGGTGTGTTGTGTAGTTATACACATCGTGAATACTACATGGTTTGATAGTGAGGAAAAAAACAACATGCATGTCATAAAATGACATGTGGAGTTATTTCTCATGTATTATATGGTAAACAACACAAAAATCACGTGGTACATCAAATTATAGAAAGAGAAATAATGTTACAAAGATAGTACATGATACATGACCTCTAAAGTAAATAGAATGTACTTAATTATTTTAAATTTTAAATTAAATTTATTTTAATGATTAGATTATTAAAAAATATCAAGGACTATAATTTGGCCATAATTTAAGATAAAAAAATTAATTTATTAATTGGTTTATTAATTTATTAATTCAAATTAATTTATCTTAATTAAAATGATTTGAAATGTATGATAGAAATACTTAATACAGTTTTCATAGCATGTTGTGAATGATCATATGCTTTCACCGACCTATGTATGTTTTGGATTTATTTGTTTTATTTAATTGTTTATTTTATAGTTTTATTTGATAATAATAATTATTAAATTAAATATAATGATATGTGAATCATCCTTACCTCCTTAATTAATTTTGTGTGAGTATACATTTGTGAAGGATAGAGTTCCAAAACAACAGTGGTAGTTCATGAACCAAGATGATATAAATTGAAACAAGGAGATACATAAAAGAATATTGAAATGCTATAACTCAACCCAAGTAAAGTCATAAGGATTTATTTTCCTAACATTCTAGGTTGGTTTATCATTTATTTATAAACTAACCAGTAGATAAAAAATTATGATCAATTCTGGTATTTATTTAATTTTATTAGTGTATAGTTATTTATTTATTTATATGATGCATGGTTTATTTTGATGATTAAATACGATCAAATATTATAAATAAATTAACAGTAATTCTTAATAAAATAAAATAAAGATTATAAGTTTATTTTATCAGGTATAGTTTATTAGTAATATAAGTTCAATATAAATTAATTAATAAAAGATAAAACAAGATAACTTATATCAGTAAAATCCATGTGCATTAATTATTTTATCAAACATGATTAAATATTATGTAAGTATCACATAAAATTAACAATAATGTGGAATATAAACTAAAACATATTTACATTTAAGTAAAAAAATCCCTCAACTAAACACTAAGTCCTTGAAATTATTTCCATCGATGGAGTTAGAATACAATCATAGTTAAAAGTACTTGTCTGTCCCTTGTTAGGGTAGTTTAAATTATCATAAAGTTTTAATTAAAGTCTTGGGTTAACTTAAAAAATTTATCATCAAGGGTTTATAATCTTAGAAATACTTGGGGTAACTTGGAGAAAAGCATTGAGGAAGTCTCTGTTTAGGATTTTAGGATTGGGGAGTGCACTCAAAAATCAATGAGTTATGAGTTAATGTAATTAAAAAGAAAATACTAACTGAATACCATAAATTATTTTGATAACACTTACGTCTACGTTATGAGAAGGGAAACATTTTCAATTTCCACTAGAATATCTGAGAAACTGGATATTCAAATTCCAATGGTGAGGGTTGCTGTGTTTTGATAAAATAGTAGGAGAATTAATTAAAATATTAATTATTTTATAATTTTTAATCAAGATAAAGTAATAAATATATTATTTTATTGGTTATAGATAATGGTAATTCACACCATAATATCATTTATTCAATTTTGATGAAAGTGAATCTTATTACTATTACAAACTTCCAAAAATGGTATAGGTGCTTGCACATTGTACTATACCAAGAAAGGAATTTATATGTACTAGATTCCCCTATTCATGTTGAGCCTTATGAGGAGGCAAGTGAGGAAGAGAAAAATGTATTCTAGAAACACATAGACGAAGAATTGGATATCCAATTCCTTATGTTATCATCCATGATTAGTGATCCTCAAAAGATTTATGATGACATGGATTCTTAATTCATATTTTCTCATCTCTATGATCTTTATCAGGAGAAATAAAGACTAGACATGTATAAAATTTACAAGGGATTTTTTACATATAAGTTAGAATAAGGAATCCTAGTTGGACCTTATGTGGTCAAAATTATTGGTAATATTGAGTGTTTGGAGATTTTTGGAATTTTTAATTACCTATAGAATTATAAAAAAATCTCATCATATCCTCACTTACACCTATATTATCAATTATTATTATCAATTTCAACATGAATAATATAGAGAAGTCACTCCCAGATCTTCTAACTTTGATTCACTAAGAAAATTAAGATATAAATCATGATAAGACTTCTATTATTATTTTGAAAAAAGAAAGGAAAAATAAAAATTTCTAAGATAGAATCTATGTTAATGAAACTTTTTTAATGTAATTTTAAGAAGAAAAATTTCCATAGGTAGGCTAAAGAGAATAATGTTTTATAATTTTTTTATGGAAAGTAAGGCCACTAGAAGAAGAACTATAGTGAATAAGCAACAAGAAGCTTCAGGTAAAATAATTATTGAGTGAAATCATTCAATTTCTAAAAAACTGGGTATTAGATATAGCATGTGGTTCTCACATTTGCATCCAAATTATAGAACCAAGTAGATATTATAAGTTCAATAAATGTGAGGTATATCATTGAGCTTCTAATGGAGTGAGTCAAGTTGTGTTGTCTATAAGTGACTACCATATGAAATTGGTGACTATAATGGTTTTAATTTTGATGAAATATAATTATATTCCAATTTTAATCAAAAAAATTTTTTTTCTAGATTATACATTAATGATTTTATTTTCACATTTGGAAATAAAGGTCATTTATTTACAAATATAACATATGTTATAGTATAAAACATTTGAATAATGGTATTTATATGATAGAATATCAAAATCATGACATATAAATTGAGAACAAGTCAAGTTCACATGAATCATATCTCATATAGCTGTGGAATCATTGATTGGGTCATGTAAACAAGAATAATTTTACAAAATTATTCCAGGAAGATTATCTATATTATTTTGAGATAAAACCCTTATAAATATTCCATGATTGTTTATAATTAAAAAATAACCAAATAAACTTTTAGTGAAAGTCTTATAAAGTCATAGATCTTTTAGAATCAGTTCACCCTTATGTGAGTGGACCTTTTATAGTAGAATATAGAGGTAGATACTCATGCTTCATTACTTTTACTAATGATTTAAATAGATATGGATATATCTAATTTATTAGGTATAAATATGATTACTTTGAGTCATTTAAGGAATACATGAATGAAGTAGATAATAAACTTATAAGTAAGATAAATAATATCCACATAGATAGATATGGGAAATATCTTAGATAATAATTCATTTATTATCTAAAATATTTTGAGATACTATGTCAAATCACTCTTCCTTATACACCACAATGGAATTGTGTTAGTGAAAGGAGGAACTATACCTTTTTATACATGGAGAGATTGATAATGATCCATGAAAATATTCTATTATCCTTTTTTGGATATATATTACAATAAGTCACACACACACTAAAAAAATTTCCAACCAAAGTAGAAAGAAAAATCTAATATGATTTATGGAATGATAAGAAATATCTTTTATTACTTATTCATGTGAGAGGAGGTGAAGTATTAATTAAGGATAATTGTAGTGAAAAACTTTCATCTTGAGCAATAATTTTTATTTTTTAGGGTATACTAAATAAACAAGAAGATATTAACTATATAATACCTTAGATAGGAAAGTAATCATGGTGTGTCAAGCCATGTTTCTAAAAAGGTATAATATCTTCAAACAAGATAGTGATGGGTTTTGTATGATCATAAAATGATCAATGAAACAAAATAAAACCCATATATATTCCTGATATTACATCCAAAGAAAAAACATTTAATATGAAGAACATAAATATAAATAGTAATTCATGAATTAAAGTGAAATATATCTTTGGATCTTTGATAGAGTAAAATTTATTGAGATCACCAAGTGATAAAAAAATGATTCTCACCTCTATATGTGGTACACCATCAATTAGGATCCTTGTACATTTCCTGAATGGCCCGAATGCCTTATTTTTTTATTATTTTGATAATCCACCTTGTAAGGGGTGAGGTGGAACCCTTACAAGGCCCAAAGTCTTAAGATACAATTACATGACCCACAGTTCTTAAGGGAATCACCCATATAAGACAACTTGGAACTGCTTCTCCCTAGAAAATGTCATGAAATCCATGCTTCACCTTTGCAAGGTTGGTCGGTAGATTTCCTATGAAGAGATACAAAGGCCTGATACCGATGACAATACCATACCCTCTCATTCTTCCAAATTCTGGTTAGCTCTGCTCGTGTGAATGTGCCTGCTCTGAATCCAAATTTGGAGACTTTTACCTTGTAATCTGTATGGTAAATATGCTCATTTCATGTGTCCTGAAGGCCTTGGGGTGGCCTGAAGGCCTTGAGGTGGCCCGAAGTCCTTGAGAGACAACCGGACCAAAGGCCTTGGGTGGATCGAAATCCTTGCATGACCCGAGGACCAAATCGGTGGCCCGAAGACCCAGATGGATGAGTATTTTCGGCTGCTATAGTACCAAACAATACCTACTACAGTAGATGCTACAGTACTACTATAGTACCCCAGAAATATGTGTCCATCCGAATTTGATCCCGGGTCTCTTGGATGCACTTGTCGAGTCCTCACCAACCGAGCTGAGGCTCATGTGCGATCCTTATACATTCTTAGAGTAATATTAAACTCCAAAGGAATTATAACACTTTCTTTATGAAAATAAATTGTGCATAGTGAAGAAGATAGATTCTATAATGTATTTTAAGTGTTTCACTCCAACAGAGGGTTCCCATCCCTTTATATAGGCTTCCTTCATTCAATGAAGGGATTCAAGAGATGACTACTGTAATATGGAATCCAAAATGAATTACCCATAACACATTACCATTATTTCTTTGTAAACTTTTAACATTTTAATTATCACAATACATTTTTAAATCCATAAATGAATCAACTTATTGATTCATAAATAAAAAAACTACTGTAGGATACCCTGTAGATGCTATACACTCAATATCACATATAGATGGACTATCATACACTATGATAGATACTAATTATATGCTATGATTGAATCATCATTACGTCCAAATCATTGGATATGATTTATGGTTTATCATACAACGTGATATAACTATTTAATGAATTTACAACAATATACCACTTTCACTAAAATCCCATAAGGACTTAATGAAAACATCACAACTCTTTATGAATCCATCCAAACTCTTTTGAATATGGTTGTCCAAACTCTCTTTATTTTTTAACAAACACTTTTTTTTAAAATTTATCCTTATCACAAGGCCTAAATATGTGACCCTATGGGCCTTTGTAGTATTGAAAACAAATATAAAATCTTGATTTTATAAATTTTATAAAAAGGCTATCTATAGAAAAATATCAACGCTACCCAATCTAAAAAGGGGCCTAGTGTGATCTCGACCCAACATACTCATATCTCTATATGAACATGTCCACCATTAGATATATCATATACATCTTATTTATACCTATATAATCACTTTTTATATGGAACATATAAATATAGTTTCGTCCAACTCATATATCCACAGTTCTTTAAAAAAGATTGTCCAGGTTGATGAATAAATCAAATTCCATTCATCTAACAGATGAAAACATCACATGTCCCTCATACAAGTAACCAATCACATCACTTATCACTCAACTAATTATGGTCATTAATTTACACAAGTCAAGGGTCTTGATGTATTTAACTTATCATATGAGTGGATGAATCCCATATTGGTTGATTTCCAACAAGAAATTTGACCAACAACATACCTAAACATCCCATGATTAACTAATCCTCACTGATTTTATAAGAAATGTATCAAAGTATAAATATTATCATTCAAGATATCTTTCCAACCTCAATTAATGGGGATTCATAATAAGTATACACCCTTAAGTATATCAATGAACGTATGTCATTCCATGTGATATACTTTGGTGGGTTAGTCCAAATAATAAGCCTCAACTTATAATCTCATGATTCCATTAATTGTACATAAAATACAATTATTTATATCAATTACATGATTATACTAATTCTAATCTTAACATATCACCACAACCCATAAAAATCCATGATGATCATCAATTAAAAAAAATTAAAAGTTGTACTTTTAGGGGATATTATCATTCCATTATTTAGGTAATATAAATTATAATAAACATGAATGAATGATAAATGTAGATTTCATTTTTTATAAAATCATGATACATTTTACAACCATTACATCCAGTATCTCATGTATCTTTTAACAATAGATACAACATGACCCTCTTGCTTTTACTATGCTATTGTTTCATTAATGGACCTTCTATATTATTCCATGTATCCACCCAATAGATATATACATCATACCTATTAATGATCTATCAAATTAGATGGAACTTTCAAAGGACTTTTTTGGCCCTTTAGTGAGACTGAGGTTCCTTGGTATGAGAAATATCTCCATTTTCATCATAGAAAATCCATATTTCTCCCATAAATATAAGAACCAACACAATTTAGAAACTAAATTATTGATCCAAACTACTTCCTTTATATTATATTATGTAGTGATGTACTCTATCTATATTGTGGAGTCCTCTATAGTGGATTTTTTAGAACTCTTCCAACTGATAGCTCTACTGATTAGGCAAAACATGAATCCAAATTGAGATCACATATCATCTTTGTTGGATTGGAAACTAGAATCACTATAACCCATTAAAATGACCTCATCCTTACTTTAAAAGTCTAAGAACATATCCTACTTCTTTTTAATCAATTAAGGATGTTATTAAAAATAACCCAATGACTCTCACAATTATTGGATTGGTATTTACTAAGAATTCTCATATCATAAATGACATTGGGTTGAGTACATAACATGGAATACAAGATAGATACTATGATGAATGAATAAGGAATCATCTCCATAATTTTTAACTCTTTATAAGGATATTTAATTTTCCAAATATTTATGCAATTAAATATTGGTAATGACCCATTTTTGGAGTTCTCCAGGATAAACCACTTTAGTATTTTTCCAATATATGTGTTTCGACTCAGTCTAAGAAAAATCTCAGATCAATATCTATAATCATCATGCACTGTATATAGGCCGATTCACCCCTATCTTTTATTAAGAAGCATATTCCCAAACAAATATTTATAGTGTATAAAGTAAAGATATAATTTTTGAAAATAAATATGTTATCTATATACAATATCATAAATTCCACCACACTCACACTAATACAATTGTATACACAATAATATTTCATATTTTTAATGAAACCAAGCACTTTTATTTCATCATAAAACTAGATTTTACACTTATGAGAAGATTACTAAAATCCATAAATTGAACATTGTAACTTATAAACCTTAGTAGACTCATTTTGTTTTTTTAAACTTTTATTTTTATGATATACACAACCTTTACTAAATTCCTGGAAAGTAAAGTGGGTTTTGAAATCCATTTGATATATCTTATAATCATAATGAGATGTTATGGAGAGAATTATCTAAATTTAATTTATCATCACAACCAGTGAAAAGGTATATTCATATTCAATACCATGAATTATTTTTTAACCCTTAGACACTATGAAATCTTTATAGATAGACACTCTACCATCCATTTCAATTTTATTATAAAAAAACAGCTTTCACACTATGGATCTCACCCATTTAGTTGAATCCACCAAGTTCCAAAATATTAACTATATATTTATCTAGTCTTGAAACATTAACCAATTTTTTTAGTAAAATATAATACAATTCACCAAAAATAATAAACCTTTATATCTCTAAGAACTAATTCAATCTAAAAAATCCAACAGTGACACCCAAAGTTCAACATTGTTCATGTAACAAATAAATATCCTTAAAATTAATAAAAAAATATTCTAGACTAATATTGAAACCCAATAATCAGATGGATTTGATCACAAAGTCTTCCAAGATAAATTTTAAGAATTATCTCCAAATAATATTAATCACTCTTGAAGTCTCATACCAAAAAGTAATTACCCTAATAATAATCAAGATATGCTAACTATTTCCATAAATGACATGAATCACCATAAATCCATAATAAAATCATATAATCTTCCAAAATATAATAAATTCCCATAGTATTATACTTACCTTAATCATATATGGTTTCCAAAATAGCAAACATCTTTCGAAATAACATTAATCACTTAATAAATAAATCATTTTCCAATACTATGGTTATCTATATGAAAAAAAATTATGTTCAAAAAATTAACTTATTATTAATCCATATAATATTTTAACTATAAATAAAAATACATAATAATTGGGATTTCATGTAGGCTAGTGGTAGGAGATTCACCCTTGTCTCCCTTCGATTATGGGTTCAATTCCCATGGCCTTTCCAAATGCGACGGGGTTTCACCCATCCTATGGGTTTTCTTTTTTTAAAATATATATTAATATAATCCTTATAAAATTCTATAAATATTAGAAACATATTGAAAAAAAAATTAATATGTTTTATTCCCAAAGGATTCTCATACCATTCATTTTTATCCCAAAATTCAATAACCCATAATTATCCAAAAAATGAATGTCTCAAAAAATACTGTTAATCACCTTAAATTTTAAAAACATAAATATTAAAAAGTTGTTTATGAGACACTAAATTATGATAATACTAAAAATGATAAACCCATGATGATATCCATAACTCTTAATAAGACATCATAATCTCTAAATTTGTCTAAACTCTACTCTGATACCATCTGTAAGGATCCAACCTTAATCATTATATATTCTAGTAAAATTAGACTAGAATTATTTTTCATTCATTCCCAAATATATTTTAGGTTTATATTTATAGAGAATTAATAAAAACTACCATACAATATAAGTGGAAACTTCTATGTAGTATCCATTTTTCTACAAAATAAAAGTATTTAAAATAAAACATGATTTCTTTCCATGATAAATATTCAAAATTTTCCACTTGATATCATCCTTGTCACTAATCTTAATTAAAAACTTTGATTTTTTTAAAAAAAATTGGTTTAAGAACAAAAATATAAGTAATGGACATAAAATAAATGAAACCATTAGTCTAGTGAAAACCCATAATATTATTTTCTTAAAAACATACCTTTTTTACCCTAAAAAATAAATCATTTTATTTTCAAAAAATATCATTATATTAAAATTTTAAAATCAAAAGGTTTACATAAAAAATAATTTTAAAACATATAAAATTCATGTAGGTTAATTGAGAAATAATCATAATAAACCCCTTATAGAACCCTTACAAATGGAATAACTATATGACCAAATTTCATCTCCAGAGCACCCAATTCATTAGAGAGCTATAATGGGGATCACCCATCATATCTTGAGATATAATGATCTAAAATAATCATAAAAAATTTCTAAGGACCATATCATGAATAAAAATCATGAAAAATATTTTAAACCCATGTGTAAAAACACTTTTGGATATCAAAATACCTATTTCTTGAAAAAAAATCACTTTTAAAATATAAACACCACACACATAATAATGAAACAATATTTTTTTGAAAGAAATGATATAAAATTATAAAATAAATTTTAAATCATTAAGTTTTCATGAAATTGGGAAATTTGGTTCAAGATGTATATGTAAAGAAAATATGTCATTTGACTTTTATAAAAATAGATGAAATAGGAACTTTAAAATAGGATTTTTAAAATAAAGTCCCATACATAAAACCTTAAAAAGATTAATTTTTGAAAAAATTGTGATAAATTAAATAATAATCATTTTAAAAAATTTAATTATATATAAATACATTAATAAAAATCAGTTTTTTTAAAAAAATGGACATGAAATAGAAAGATCAAGAAAATAAATCTTTAAAACCTTTAAAATGAGGATTTTAGTTAAAAAGTCACTTACCTTGAGTATGAATCATCATGTAAAATATATATCTTAATGAATAAAAAAATTAGTTTAATTTATAATTTTATAATAACATTTTTTATATTTATTATTCATTTTATATCACTCATTTATATGCAATATATAGTTACTTATTTAAGTTCACGTAAGATATTTTGACGATATTCGGTTCTTAAGTCCAAAATGACTTTGGTATGAAATAAATATTCAATGTTTTCATTAGTACCTAATATATAGAATAATAATCATAAAATTATTATAATTTTTATACATTTATTATAATTTTGAATCTATCCATTAAATATGAATATGAAAAATTAACTACGTTACAATCATAGAGATGGTAAGTTGTACGTACACATGAGTAAAATTTCCATTTTTCAATGATATTTATAAAAAGAAGGTAAGTATCATATTATAATCATATAATGATAATAATATCATTAAAATGATATTAATAATTTTAATATACTTATATATATCATCCCTGTGATGCGGTGATGAAAAATGAATCACATCACTTCGTGGAGGTGATAATTCACATGCACACACAAATGGTGTTATTATTTTTCATGTATATGGAAAGATAAGAAAATAAATCATATATTATATTTTCATAATGTTAAATATTTAATGAATATCATACATAATCATTAATTCTATCATTATAACCGGTCTTGAGAGATGGTGATGGAAAACGGATTTCATCAATTCACGAGGAGGTTGTCCATCGTACACACGAACGATAACTTCTTTTCCCATTTGATGGAAGTGGAGATGGATATGGGTCATTAAAATGAAATAATAACTTATAGTTCTTTTGATAATAAATTATTTATTATTTTATCATGTTTTAATAATATTTTAATGAATTTTTAAAAAATAAAATAAACAATAAACAATTGATTAAAAATGATACCTCTTCTTTGGACAATAAACTTTGATTAACACCTTAACACCTCAACACCTCTAAGGTGAGTGTTATGCCAAAAATAAGGCCCATAGAAAGTTTTTAGGTATTATAGAAAGGTATTTGGGAATATATTATCTGAACCAAATAGGTTTTTATGTGTGATCCAAAGAGAATAGGTTCAATTTTATAAGATAGGGGAATGAAACTATTGGAATGTCTCAAAATATTAAATTAATATTCAATTACAAATGGATCCAAACATATATATATTTCTAAGTTAATATAAATATGGGTCAAATTAAATTAATAAAATAAAAATTAGATATTTTTTAATAAATTTATACCAATATCTTTTGGTTTTAACCCTTATTTAACCCCTTTAACTCTTACCATGACAACATGTATTTTTTACTATTTGAGGGTTAATATAGTTACTATAAAATTAAAAAGACCCATAAATGGATAATAGTTGAAATTTTTATCATTATCATAATTTGTTTTCCTAATTTATGACTTTTAGGAATTTCATATCACTTAAAAAATATTATTTATTTTAAAATATCATCAATGTCAATTTTGACACTATTCATTACTTTGACTTTTAAAAATATTAAGAAAACAAGATAACTTCATTAAAAATATTTTATTATATCTATATAATGTCATTTTATTCTATAAAAATATTTATCACATTAATTATCTCATATTATATTTATATTAACATTTTAGTAACATTTATTTGATATTTCCATTAATAAAATAATTACCGCATCAGCATTGTGTGAGCATTTAAGGTAATTATTTCTTTACTAAAAAATTATAAATAAATTACCATGATGAAGATAAGTATTTTATATTTAAAATTTATATTCGTAGTATAAGTTATATTTTGGATAAAAATATATTAAAAATTATATAGTTATTAAAAACATGAATGTGAAATCATTGACTTCTCATTAAATAAAATATTATAAACATTATAATCTCATTCTAGTGGCCCCAAAAGTCATGAATAAATTTATATCATAAAAATTAGTTTATTAAGTTAAAATTAGATACTTATATTCATTAATAACATACCTTATTACACATATGGACACACATGAGATATTTAAGGCAAAGAAACTGATATTTTGGGACTTTCTTTAATTTAAATAATATATAAATAATTTTCAAAGATATTTTTCCATTAAAAAACTAAATTTATATAATTAAGTGTTAAGAGTATAATTAAATTCATAAAATGATTTTTTTCATGTTTTTTGGTTATTTTATAGTCCTAATCATTTTATTTTTAATATAAATTACCCAATTTACCCTTTATCATGGTAACAAAAATTACTAAAGTTACTATTCATATTGAACAAAAATAAAAGAGATATATTTACTTAATTTGTACATAATGAATAAAAAAATCCATTTAATAAAATTAACAACATTTAAGTTTCATAATTTAATTTAAATTAAAACCAGCAAAACGCAATGAAAAATAGTTGTTTAGAAAAATTACATTTTTAAATTTAAAATATTTTTATACTCAATTAAAGTATAAAATCCATTTTAAAAATATAATTGGATTATTTTAAATAAAAAAACTATTGATATATACAAATAATCCAAAAAATAATTTTACATTGTAGACTTGAAAATATTTTTTTTAATAAAAATCGGTATTTTTCACTATTCATTGAAAAATCAAACTTTTTAGAAAATTATCAAAATTTCACTATAATAAAATTTTGATATTATGATTTCAAAAATGAAGTTAATTTTATAAAATACATTTTTTAAAATTTTCAAATATTAATTATATTATTTGTACATAAAAATAAATTAAAATCGTTTTTAAGAAAACGTATTTTTTGAAGAATATAATGACTTTACTGAAAATTTTGTGATTATTCTATACAAACTTAAAAAAAATTAATATTAAGTAAAAAAATTATATTAACTGCAAAAAAAATTATTCTTATTCATTACCTCTAATTTAAATGCTAGGTTATAACAACTACATTTAAATATTAATATTTAGTTGTTCATTAAAGCTTGTTGTGGTGTATCTTTTAGGCTCTGGAACATAGTGTTTCATTTTAAAATATTAGGATATTACATGAAGCCAAACCCAAAGTACCTTTATACAAATATAATTTACTCAAGAGAGATTACAATTCTTCATAAATTTAAAAAATAATATGTATAAACCTTACTTAATAACTAAATTCATCATAATAACTTTAATTACAAACCAAGGTCAAGGTAGATGAAAAATAAGTCTTATAATGTCAAAAATTGTATATAATGCATAGCTTAAAATTTTTATAATAATTAATTTATCACATTTATTAAACCATATGTAATATTCCCATTTCATAAACAATTTATAAACACGAATATTTAAATGGAAAAAAATAAACATTTTATTTATTCTCCAAACATGAGATATAAATATAGAAATTTTATATTTAATTTTAGAATGAAAATATACTTTTTTTAAGGCCTAACACTTATCATTTATAAATAATTTATAAAATATAAGAAAATAATCAAACATATTAATTTTACCGTTTTTACTTATATCATATTTTATGATATATAGGGGTACTACTAATCATAATATGTGATTGATATATAATATTACCCTTATGTTTCAATTTAGTGGAAAAGGACAAGACCCTTGCATATAGAGTAACCCATACATAAGAGAGTCTATCACTTAAAGGTATTCTACAGTAAAGGGAAAAACCTTATGCATGAGTTTAACCATACATAATAGTATTGTTGAAAACCTTCAACTATGGGGTAACCCATACATATGAGTATTTATGTAGCTTATTTAACTTCTAGGGAAAAAGAAAAAACTTATGCATGGGGAATCCCAAACATAAGAGTAACTCTCGTGAAAAGAAAAAAACCTTATGTATATCAAAATTTCTTACATATGAGCCTATCAAATTTGATGATATATACTATATCGTTATTATTACACAATACTATATTTTCACAAAACCTTGGTTTTAGTCACAGACTATGATATCACACATCGTACCATATAATACAGAACAAAACCATGAGTTTTCAATGTATTGTACCTCACTTTACACACCAATCTCACCCCACGACTATCAAAAACAAATTTATGATATACTATATCATAAATCACCAAGTAGAATACAACATGAATATTCTTCATAAAACCAGTAAATTAACATATTGATTCATTAATAAATGTGGATCTAATACCACTGATGGGTTTTATAGGATCAACACAGTGGAAAAAAACCATATATACTCCTAATCTATCATCAACATAACTAACATACAATATAAGGAACATAAATATAAATAGGTGTACATAAAATGTACTAAAATCCATCTCCGAATATTTTATAAATTACACTTGATTGAGATAATCTAGTGAAAACCAAATCATTCTCACCTCCATAGGTGGTACACCAACAACTAAATCGTCGAGTACACTTGATTGAGATCATCGAGTGAAAACCAAATCATTCTCACCTCCATAGGTGGTACAACAACAACTAGGATCCTCATATGTTATGAGAGGACCCTTGAACACCCAATGAGTCATTGTAACTTATCCACCAAGAAAAATAGTGAATTAGGAGGAAAAGAGATTCATCTTTGGATCACAAGTGTCACACTCCCATCAGAGGGATACCATCTATTTATATAGTTTCCCTTCATCAATGAAATGAGTTTAGAGTCAACTTACATTTCATGTTAGCTGATACGAATTACCCATAACTAATTCCTACTGGGGATTTAGGAATGTGGAGTGTTTCAATGATCATAATGAATTTTAAATCCATAAATTAATCAACTTTTTGATTCATATATGAAGGAAACTATTGTGGGATATGTGATAAAATCTACAGACTTAGTATTGAATATTGCTGGCCTATCATACACTATGATAAAAATTGATCAAATTCTATGATTGAAGCAACCCCATCCTTATATGAGTGGATAAAATTTAGGGTATATCATACAATATGATATACACATTTAATAAATTTCCAAAAAATATAGGGATAAAAATATAATTTTATTAATTTGATTATCAAGATACACAAGAGTTGGTATAGGGAAAAACACACAAGACCTAGTGGAAGACGTTGTTATGAATACACAAGTTCTATGTATAAATATTAGTGATGTTAGAGAACCATATAAATATGATTTTATCAACTAGGAAGGTGAAAAATTATTATTTAAAAATAATTAACTTCTATCCTATAAGTAAGTATTAAATAGCTCAAGAGTTTAAATTTATAAAGAATTTTTGAATTCTAAAATGGATTCCGTGTACAAAAATCAAGTTTGAGTTTTGGTAGATCCTTCTGTTGATGCAATGATTGTTGGGTGAAAATTATCATTTGAGAAAGAACCAAACATGTATGGTAAAATTAGTACCCATAAGGAATAATTGGTTCCTAATGATTTCAAGAGACATCATGGATTATACAATGAAGAAACCTTTTCACCAGTTGGAATGATGAAATCCATTAGAATATTACTTTCCATAGTAGATTTCAGTGATTATGAAATTTGAAAAATGGATTTCAAGAGAAATTTACTTAATGTAAATATTATGTAAGATGCCTATATTTAACAACCGTAATGTTTTTTAACTCCAAAGGATGACCATAAGGTCTATAAGTTACAAAGATCTATTTATGGGTTAATGAAAGAATCTAGATAATGTAATATTTGTTTTGATGAATTCATGAAGGAGTTTGATTTAATTAATAATGAATATGAGATCTATGTTTATAAGAGATTTAGTTAGAGTGTCATTGTTTTATTAATGATATATGTTGATTATATATTATAGATAATAAGTGATATATTGATCTTGCGGTGAATTAATATATGGTTGGATAAATGATTCTCTATTAAAGACTTATGTGAAGAAGCCTATATTATAGGGATCAAGATCTATCAGGATAGATCTAAGAGTTTTTTTAGACTAATTCAAGGTATATATATTGATAAGTAATTTAAAAGATAAAATGTGGATTGAACAATGTGAGGATTTTTTTGTCACATGGTATATATCTTTCAAAGAAAATGAGTCCTCAAACATATGAATTGAGAAAAAGAATGGGTAGTTTCTCTTATATATCATTGATTCGGTCTATCATGTATTCCATGATATATACCAATATTGATGTTTCCTATGTCTTAAACATGGTAATAATATGTCAAGAAGACCAAGGAGAGTCACATTGGTCAGTTGAAAAGACTATCCTAAAGCACCTTTGGCATACAAAGGATATGTTCCTGGGTTTTGGAGGAGATGTGGAGGTTGTTGTGAGGGGTAAAAAATATGCTTGTTTTAAAATATATCATAATGATATAAAATTTAAATTAGGAAATAAATTTTTCCTCAATGGATGAGTTATTAGCTGGAAGAGTTCTAAGAATCTAGTGGTTACTGATGTTATAGAATAATCCTAGTATATTTCCTCTTAAGAAATAGCTAATGAAGCAGTTTGGATATAAAAATTCATCTAGGATATTAGTGTTATACCTATATATTTAGATCCCATTACTTTTTATTGTGATAATAATGAAATAGTGTCTCTATAAAAATATCTTTAGTTGCACCAAAAGATGAATCATATTCTTTAGAAGTATCACTTTTTGTGAGATATTTCTTAAAGGGGTGAAATCACAGTTATTAGAGTATCCATAGAGAAAAATTCTATAGACCTATTGAATAATGTCATACCTCAGTAGAAACATGAAAATCATGTGATATCTAGTGAGTTAAGAGTTTTTAATTATTGTCTCTAGTGTAAGTGGGAGTAAGTTGTAGTTGGTTCCCTATAACCAACTGAATTTGTACATTAATTTATCAGAATATATATAAATTATATTATCATATAATTATTTTTTTCTTTGTAACATTAATGTGACATTGTTCTTGGAATATTAACTTTATTAATAGGTTATAGTAATTATTTTTATACTAAGAATCTAGAAATTCCATGAATATATTCTTAAATAAATATGTCCTATGGCCTAGATAACATTTATTTGATGTGACACATATAATATTTGACTATCTAATGCTGGGGGACCATAAGTCATTGAGACTTATTCTCATGAACTTCACACTTTGTCATCTATAATAAGGGAGGTTATGAGGATATACCCACCAATAGGAATTCCACATGCTTATATGTCATTGGATATTCTTATCCATGAACATGTTTATTGGTTTGTAGGTGTGAGATTATTATTAATTTGTATAATGAAATGTGTAATTTTATGCATGGAATTTTTTTTGATTAAATATACTCATGGAGAGGCAGCATACATTAGGTATATCATAAGTGATAAAACATTAACTAAATAATTAAATAAATTATTTTACCTACCATATTAATGGAAGAAGATATCTATGGCCCTTTGATTTAGAAATAAGTTTCTAGAAAAAATACATGGCCATGCTCATTTATAGATATGTTCATTTTTGAAAGTCAAAGAAATATAAATCAATCATATGGGGTGATGACACATGTATGAATACTTTTTTATGAGATATCATTTGATAAAGGGATTTTATTATATGCTTTCATTCATAAGAAGATTTTTGTAGATTCTATATTAAATTCTTTCTCAATGGGTGACTCGATATTTTTCTAGATGTTAATCTTAGACTTTGGGTAAGTTCAAGTATTTCCCTTGAGAAAGGAACCTACAGGGTCACACACAAAGTGTATCCAAAATCTCATTAAATTCCTTAAAATTTAAATTTAAGAATAAATTTATTAATTGGTTGGTGAAATATAATTTACTCTTGTAATAAAAAATTATTCATGAGATATTAAATGTTAGAATTTGTGAGCTGAATATTATATCTTGTTTAATTATTCACAAGGTAATAAATTAATTTTTATTTATTTATCAGCTTGGTGAATATATTAAAATATTTATTTATTTTAGTTATGTGAATAAATATAATTAATATTTATTTACATGTTTATTTAATATAATATTTTATAGGTGGATATGGTTCAAGTTTAATGAATCGTTGGAAATAATATATTCTTATTTAATATAATTTAAATAAGTATTAATTAATTTATTTAAAAAATGATATTATTCATCTAAATCCATATTTTTTGATATTTTATGAAATCAATTTTTATGTTTAAGTAAGAACCCTCACAAAATCAACTAGACCATTAAAATCCTAGAAATAGTTAGAACAATGAACTAAAATTAAAACTAAAAATACACCAAACACATAGACTAAAGTGTCCAATGAATTGAATTTTCTATCAATGAGTTTTTAGTGGAAGATTACAATATGTTTAAGGTTCTAAATCATATAATTGTTGAGATCATTTTTAATTCAGAAGGCATGTGTCTTTGGTTATTTGAGTTAGACAAAAATTTCTACAACATTGAGAATAATTAAGATTGGAAATTATGGTTGAATTACAAAATAAATGAGAAAATATATTGTGTGAAAAGAAGTGTGGAATTTTTTGTTTGGAATTATAATTCAAGAAGTCTTGTATGCCATATGATACTTAGAATTTTTATAAGGATATAATGTTTAAGTGCTTCATAAAAGATATGGACAAAGCCAGCATGGACAACCAGCTAGGTGAGCAGAATGCACCACTGTGTGGGAGGCTAAGCTCAACCCCATCCAGCCATCATATTGGTAGCCAAAGGCATGATAAGGATCACCTATGTAAGACCATACAAAGAGCAGTGATTGTTGAAGCGACCACCATGCGGGTCGAAACGACGACGGAGGTGGGCGCAGGAGCACACCCACAAGAATTGGTATGGGGCAGTACTGGATGAGGGGGAAGATAAGTTATTAATATGAGGATTCCAAAACTTTTAATATAAATAAGTGAGAAAAAGGTCTCTGTTTAGATGTCAGATCAAGTTTTTTAATTTGGAATGCATCATAGCCATTAGGTCATCTGACTAAAATATCACAGCCATCCGATAATATCATTGTGCTTTTACCATGTGATCAGCTCAATCTTAATTCTAGGTTAATTGATATTTGACAGAGATTGTCGTCTTCCTAGAGATCACCCTAGGATTTCTACTTTCTGTGATCTCCATTCAACATCGATAGATTCTCGATCTGATTCCTCTGAACTTTTTTTGATTGTTTTTATGATCCAAGCATGATCGAAAATCATTATGCAATTACATTTACATAATATTATAAAGAACTAACTAAGGATCATTGATGAGTATAATTTTGAGTTTTATGTGACAATGATATTTATTATTGTAGAAGCATTCAGTGAATGAATGAGATGATCATCCGTGATTCTTGAAGCTTCTGAGTTGGTGAGTGTTATCTATAAATACATGAGGATGGGTTCATTTACAATGGTTTTTTTATCTCTCATTCGATCATAGTATTTGAGAGAGAAGTTGAGCTCCATGATTGACTCTCTCATGAATGATCCCATGCAGTTCTGTTTGCGTGAAGAAAGGGAATTGACCAAAACTGTTCTACAAGTGCTTTTCACTCTCAGACAACCTCATGATGATTTGAGTTCTGGGTAGCTTTTATTTGCATGGAGGTTTTGAGTTTACACATAATAGTGTCTATTTACACTATATTTTGTGAAGAATACTTGCACACCTTAACAGCTTATAACCATTCGGGTTTGCATACATGAGGTTTGCATGAATATGTGTGTACAATAGAGTATACAGTACACTAGAAAGTGGGATTTAATTACTTATTTGTGTTGAAGGAAATAAGGACATGGTTCAATACACATGAAAATTGGACTGGCTAGTGTGTGCATAAGAAAGTAAATAATTTGTGTGAAAATGAGTACACAATGTGGACAATGTGTTTTTCCATGCATATGAGAATGGGTACAAGAACATGTGATTGATTAATCATCAGAAGAACACTTGAAGAAGTGTATTTTTACATGTTTTTTTTTCATAAAATGATAAATCCATGCAATGATATAAATACATGAATGAATATTAAAAAATGCACGTTCAATTTATATTACATAATATGTGTGTAGTGGTTTGATCCCAAAGCCAGAACAAAATTTTTATTAGTGTTTAAAAATATTTTCTATATCTAAGATTTTAGTGCTTGGTGAGGTTGAATCTTTAGTAGAAGAAATAATTCTAGCCCGAGCAGTTTTTGTACTATGGTAACTGATTATCTTCAGGTGATCAGAATTTATTGAGCAAGACCTGGACTAATGAAAATGTTCTTGATTTGTACACAGGTCAGTTTTACCTGACAAGATCATGGAGGAATATTATATAATCATTCTATCAATGGATCAAATCTTGTGTGACTCAAGATTGTGAATTCATCATTGGGAATTTGAAGTAGTGGAAGTCTCCAGCGGGACTCTGGAGTAGGCCGGTGGGGTGCTCGTAACACTATGGGATGTAGTATAAAGAACCTCTTGTGGGACTTAGGATTCACTAGTGTAGGTGGGAACTTGTAAAATCTAGAGGGACTCTAGAGTTGAACACTATGGTACTTTTCCTAATTATAACCATCTATATATAGTAAATAACCTATAAATAAGGGTAATAACTGGTTACATAAAGGACGTAGGTCTTAGTACTTAACCTTGTAAAAATCCATGTGTGTTGTGTTCTCTTTGTTTTTTATTTATTTAAGGATGATACTGTATATTAAATATTAGGGATTGAGACTTTAGTATTTCATATAGTTTTAATCAAAATTTAAAAGAATTTTTAAAAATAGTATACCATTGATTCACCCCCCCTTTCAGTGGTATCTAACTGATCCTTGGACACATCACATACTATCCAATTAATTCATCTAAAAATTAATTCAAATTTAAAAAATCACCATATCATTAAAAATCACTACAATAGTTGGGATTAGATCATGAAAATAGCTGATCATTCCATAAAGTGTTCATCAGACTGAGGACATCAACATGATGAAAATTCAAATTTCAAAATCTTGGCTACAAAATGCTGATATGTATCCAACTTACGACATTATCCTTGATAAATTACATCACCTTCATCATTATCACCTTACCAGTGAGAACCAACCAAAATTTGGTCAATGATTCCACTGAAGAACACCAAAAAACTCCTTGAAATTCATGAAATTCAAAAACCTGATACCCTTAACTACTTGAACAATAAAAAAATTGATTGAGCCACAAAAAAACTAATATTTTTCACATTACATACCAAAAACATCAATAAAACTAAAATAATGAGTCCCAGTAGATCCCCCATGAGGATAATCCAAACTCAGGATTTCCTTTTGAACACCATCGACTACCAAAACATCACATCCCAAAACCTCCTTGACAGACTTTGCACTGGACCAACTGGGAAAGGTTTTGATAGAACATGATGTTAGAGTAGAGTTGTGTAGACGAAGGCCTTGAAAACATGATACGCCTTCCCAAGAGCTTCATCTCTTCCTTCAATACCATCCCCAAGAATAGTGAGATAACTAAAACATCTACAAATTCACTATATTCCACAATCAGATGAAATAAAAAATGATATTATAATAAACCCATCTCATGAGATATAATAATAATAATAATATCGTTATTATAATTATATATTTTTTGAAATAAATCAGATTAAATAATTGATAAGAGATATTTTTCAGTTATCATTATTTATCCCTAGGTATATATTCTAAATTATACCATTTTAGGATGAGATGTGTTCAAACAATGAAGTCACATCCTCTATAATTTTCTCAAGTCCTAGAGAGAAATACTCCCCTTCATAATAATCTAGATAGAGAACAAGAGATCATTATTGTGATAAAAAATGAATGGAATAAATCCTTTGTTTTCTTTCACACTAGCACTCAAAGTTTCAATAATGTTATTCAGAGATTCATAGAGATCAAGTTGATATATTTAGAGAAATACTCCTTTGTATTATTCATCAAAACGACAATGAAAAAAATTTTAACTAGAATTTTGATCAAAGTGATTATCATTGATAGAGTATTTATTAATTTATGTTAATTATAAATTAAATATTTATTATTCGTCTTTGAGAAACTGAGTAGCATTCATCTAGTTATTACAATTTATCTGTAGATTCTGTTGAAAAATCAAAATTATACATGACATGAATAAACCCAATCTACCTCTGATCTAGGCACCTAGACTAGCCCATGGCAAGGCCTAAAAGAAATTTCTAACCCCCATGGTATAGAAACTAGAACTTGGGAATAAAATGTATAAAATTGGAAATGATTTATCATGAGTAAACAAGAATAATATGGAACTTCCACCTGGAAGTCTGACATGAAAACAATGTAATTTAGATGATCACAAATACAATATTATTAATTTTAAAACCAAATGGTTCATAACATTATACATAAATAATGAAATAGGAATAAAACCCAACTAATATAAGAAATCGTCACAAAATGAATAAAATATCACTTTAATACAAGACCCAATATAAACCAAAGATATTGAAGAAAAATGTTGACCTATAATCCTACAAAAGATAAATAAAATTCCAAAATAAAACAAATACCATGATAACCCATCTCTATGTGTCAAAAAAATGTTCCTCTACTTGGAACTACCACAACATTCAAACTAAAATCCCATGACTAACTAACATATGAAAGAGGAACCCGTATTGAACCTAAAATGTATACAGGTATGTGAAAAAATTCCTAGTATATATCCTCCCCACACCTCAGGAATAACCTTTAAATTTAAACCCCTTTCATACTAGTTTGAAAATAAAAATGTGAATGTAATATTTCTATTTTGATCAAAACAAGTCACATGCGATCATCACCTATGTTCAATTTTAAAACAAGGTAAAAAATCCACCCATTTAAACATAATCAAGTGTTTAATTTTATTTATAAAAATAGATGAAATTTATAGTAAAAGAAATAGTTCCAAAATAATTATTTAAAAATATTCACATCTTAGATGTAAAGGAAAATAAATCAGTATTTATTATCCCATTCAAATCATATCAAGAATGTAATAGAGAGATAAATTTATATTTTAAAAATTAAGGAAATATTCAAAGATAATGAATACTAACATATTAGGCATAAATCAAATAGAAAAAAAAATATGTGTGGATAAAACACTACATGAAAAAAAATGTAAATAGAAATAGTATACACTCAAATAGAGGAAGGATAACTGAATATAATCATAATAGAATCCATTCAACAAAGGATAAATAACAAAATATAAACAGAAATAATATCCACTCAATAAATGAAAAATAAATGAGTATAATAGTAATAAAATCCATTCAATAAAGGATAAATAAAAAAATATAATCAATATAACTATTACTCAATAAAAGAAAAATAACTCACATTATGGGGGTAACTATAGAGAAATAAGTTCAAGGAACCCTAATATCCTCACACTTCATTATTATTAGAACAAATCATATCCAACTACATGTGAGGGATCCTAGGGAGATCTATTTCACTTTCCTAATAGTATGGTGACACCTATCTGATGGCACCAAGACCATATCATAGTAATTTTGACTTAGTTAGTGGAATAATCTAAGGATAGGTAGAGTGCATCTGATTCCTATAATTACTTTTCCTATATCTTTACCTAAGTACTTGAGGTTATCATGATCATCCAAATAGTGGATATTAATATCAATAATGAAATAAAACATATCAAATATTAGTGATATAAAAAAACATATTGCAATAAAGAATCATAACACTCCCTCACATATGTGTTGGTCCCAAAAAGTTTGGTGATATGGAACTACAAGAGGTGGTGAATTATAGTTGAAAAACAACCATAGAATTTCATCCCACTCAAAGTGTGTGTTGATCATATGATGTATTCTTCTGAAAAAATCAAAATAAATTAGAGTTTAAACAAAGTAAATTGTAGTGTAAATAATACCATTGAAAATTATAGTACCGTCTAATAAATATAATAAGTAAACTTGAAATTAAAAATAAAATTTAATGTAAAAGTAATTATTATATTATTGAATAAAAACTCAAATACCCTTAAAGAATATTATATACCAAAACATTTCCAATCCATAGGAAACTTTCACGTTTATCTAAAGAGGCAAGTTGATCTTTAACTTGATCCTAGGGCAGTAAGTCAAGTTTGACACCCCAAGACTACCTCCAATAGGATAGGGGTTAGTGACCAATGTTAAGTAAGCATATCATAAACATGGTAAGCCTTATCAAAATATACCTTTACACACAAACACACACATGCCTCCATACAATGGTATAATGTGGAAAATATAAACAACTGATATTGTAAATAAATTCATAAAAACTAATCACAAATCAAATTATAACATTGAGTACAGAAAAGAAAAGGTCCAAATAAAACCCCACCATAGCTGTAAAAAGAGTCTAACCTACTAACAAGAAGGATACTTCTATCAAGATGAAACTCCTTGAACTATTCACAATCTATCTAACATAAATTAACCCACCTTCTCCTACTCCTCCTAAGACACCATTAAAAGTTTTTTAATCTTCATAAGACATAACACATATAGGAAGATACCATTCATGGATGAGTATAAACATACCTAGTAGTACACCTCGAAATCACCAAATAAGTCATCAAAGAGAGTTAAATCAAAACCAAAAAAGGCGAGTCAATCATATGGAAAGATAGAAACCCATGTATTCTATTAGACACTAATTTACAATGTAAGGTTACTTCCTCACTACCACTCTAGGATTTTGCTGAAGTCTCAAAAGTCATGTTCATCGAAGGTAACTCACTTCTAGAGTCTTAATAACACTAATGGTACTCGTATGATAAGTTACAAGAATTAGTACTTTCGATGTTGAAGTACGCACTAGAACTCATAAGAAGTTGATACAAATATAGTGGATCACTCCAAGGTCCCATGGGGGATAACTAAACCTATAAAAAATAACCCACTGAGAAGGGGATCATATGGATCATATGTTAGAGATAGGATACCTGAACCAACATAGTGAATAATGATATAAGATCACAGCTTGGGCCACATGGAGGGATACCTAAAACTATCCATAACTAACCCATAAAGGGGATCAATCATCCTATAATGAATATAGTATTCCCTCTTAGGGATAGACCAAGGGAAGACACCCATACAGATATTGAAATTGGACTATGGGGACCAAGGGATCAAACATTCCTTGTAATGGGTACAATGCATTTACTAGACACACATGATGTATACCACTATGCCCAGTCTTTTCTGGGTTTGTGAAATTCAGATTATGTCCATGTACTATAGTCATTTCCATGTATACTATCCAAGTCTGTGCCTATGTACTCAGGGGTACATGCCAGTTCTTCAGCTTAATCATCACATGGTGTATCGATATGTCACATGCCCATGTGATATTTATCTTCACACGTATACCCTATTTGACATGGGAGGGGGTCCACAAAATGTGTGTTCTTTCTAACTACACACCATACAGATAAATATTTCTAATAAATACAAAATATCTCACATGTATTCACCCATAATATCATCAGCATTGATTCCATTTTAAAGCTCATTTTTTTGGGTTGAATGAGCCACATTATCACCGATTATTGGATTATAACCACCCCTTTGATCCAAAAAATAGTTATCATCACCATCTTGATGTGACTACATGATTTAAACCATGAAAATGACATCATATACACCACCATAGGATCCCCATCCCCATCATCACATCTTCATCATTCCTTTGATCCCAAAAAAAAGTTGTATTAATGATTCATTTTTATAAAGAGTGATTCCACAATGATTGGTTCTTAGGTTTTGTCGAATCATTGTCCAATAAAAATACCTATGAAGAATATTCGAATAAAACAGGTAGAAAATCATGAAACACAATATTAATAAATTAATTATGGTCATTTTTTTATTTGGACTTCATTCACTTATAGAGAATTTGATGAATGAGGGAGAAATTCAAGGATAAAAAATTCCTTAATCTTGGAATTAAAAATAGTAAACTGTAAATCAATAAAGGATTTGTGACTTAATTTTTTAAAATAATTAATACCCTTCTTCCATATATAGATCTAGAATGAGGATTAAACCAATAAAAACAAACATTTTTCCTCAATATTGAATCAATAAAATACAAATAATGATTCTGCAGCATTGTCATTGATGAGATCTAAGAACTCTATTGATGATGATAATCTCCTTGGTACACAGATCATCAATATATCATTCTATAATTATCTACCAATTATCACCTCCATAGTTCTCTCCTAAAAAATCTATGGTTATGTGGCTAACCCTAGGTTTTTGATATTTCCATGACTAAATAGAAGGGATTTAGGTTACATAAATTTAATAGACAATAAATTATTTAATTAATATATTTGTCTGTTATTTCTCTAGTGAATGCGATTAAATGAAACATTTTAAATGAACAAATGTTATGTTATGATTAGGGTAAACCCATGTTCTAGATTTAATGGAAGTCACAATTTTCTCATCCATAACACCATTTGGGAGATAAACCATTATTTCTAAAAAACTACACAGACATGATATAAGAAATTTAATATTTCTAATATATCAACATTGGGGATCCATGGACCTTTTAATCACACAAAAAATTCATGCCTAAATCTGAAAAATATTCTTTAAATAATTATAAATCATTACATGGAAAAAAGAGTATTTATATTCTCACCTCCTTCAGGTCTTTTCATCTAAAAAAGAAAAATCCTACTAAAAAAATTGAGGGCACTGAGCTCGCATCAGGTTCTCTAGATCCTAGGTGATCTCCTACAGATTCCTATACCACAAATGAGCAAGAAACAAAGTAATCAATCACCCTAAAAAGATATTCTCCTACCGATCCTTTATGGTCACTAGGTACTCTAAGAAGGTAGCTTCATCCTCAATGTCCATCTCACCCTAGTCAATAACCTATGATAGGCCATACACATATCTCATTAGTTGTGAAACATATAAAATTTCATGAACCCAGTATAACTATGGTTGTAAGGATAAATGGTATACCACCCCACCAAACCAACATAATATCTAGAAAGGGCCATTGAATCTTGGAGATAACTTGTTTCCTCGACCAAATCTACAGAATCCTCATCAAGGTGATTCCTTTAGGAACCCACAGTCTCCCTCATAGAACTACAAAGGCTTCCATAATCAGTCCAAATTGGTCTTATGATGGATTTGGGAAGTTCTCATATAATCTTGGGTGATATTAACTTCATCTATGGTCACTCATAACAACTCTAGGTCTATAAGTGTTGTCTCCCCTGGCCATGTCTAGCAAAGTAGTTTCCTGTAGGGTCTCTCATACAAGGCATCAAATGATGTCCTATATATAGTGGAGTGGTACGTGTTGTTACATGTAAAATACACCAAGATTTGACAATCCTATTAGTTATAGATAAAATTCAATATGAAATCTCAAAGTATTTCTTCCATAACCTAAATGGTTTATCTATCTATCCATCTTTCTAGGGGTGGAATGTCGTTCTCAACCACAACTTAGTCCCAATACTAAACTATAATAATCTCTATAATTTGGACATAAAACAACAATCATGGTCTAAAATGATCCTCTTGGGTACTCCATGAAGCCATACTATCTCCTAAATGTACATGAATCCCAAACTCTATAACGAACCTTACTCTTGAATGGATATAAAGTGGTCCAACTTGGTGAGTTATTCTATGATCACCCAAATAGTGGCATGACCTCTAGATAATCATGAAATAACTATCCTAAAATCCATGTATATAATATCCCACTTCCTCCTCAGCACCTCAATGTCTTAGGCCAAACCCACTAGAACCTAGTGCTCAACCTTCAACTGCTAGAAAGTGAGGCATCAAAGATAATCTGAACAACACACCTCTTTATCCCTAACCACTAAAAGTGATTTCAAAGGCCTTGTAATATCTTTTCCACTTTTGGATGCACCATAAAGGGGTATGTATGAAAATATCTCATAATCTCCTCTCTTATCATGATTAGTACCATCATATTTCCTTAGAAAATGATGATGTGATACCCATTTTCAAAAAATCCATAGGATCATGTCCAATAGATATTTGGTCACACAATACCTCTCAATCGATATACCCAAGTTGTGCCTCCTCGAAACATTGAAGAAGCAGAGGGGATACAACCATCGTATGGAGGTACACTACACCTCCCTCATCCACAAGTGAAAATTGCAATGAGGGAAATTTTTCTGATTCCTCACCTGATAACATTGAATGGGATTTAATACTGATATCATATACCACCACATTACCTTTCTCAGGAGTGTATACTATCTCAAGGTTGTAGTCTTATAGGAACTCCATCTATCGCCTCTTCCTGGAGTATAAATATTTTTATGAGAAGTTATACCTTAGACCTGTATGTTTCAAATTTCTGATGAATCACTCTCCCATAAGATAGTGTTGCTAATAATTTAGGTAACATAAAACTCTAAAAAGATTCAAATCATGGGTCAGGTATTTATTCTCATGAAGTCTCAACTTCTGGGATCCATAAGAAATCACCACCTACCTCTATATCAAAAAACATCAAAGCCTAGCTTAGAGGCATTGGAAAAAACTAATTACTCAACACCATCTTATGATAGTTAAAAGATTTGGGTGATCATCAACCTCTTCCATATCTCTTGAAAAGCCTAATAACAATTATATGTCCACACAAAAGGTTGGTCTTTATGGGTCAAATAATCCAAAGGTGACATGATCTTGGAGAAATTGGGAAAGAATCTCCAATAATATCCTACCAAACCTAGGAATATCTGCACCTTAGAAAAAATCTTAGGTGGATTACAAGATAGTACTATATTAATATTGGCAGGGTTTACTAATACTCCCTATTATTAAATAAAATTTCCTAGGAAGTGAAACTCTTGAATCAAAAATTGAAACTTTGAGAGTTTGCTATAAATCTTGTGCAATCTAAGTATATATAGAACCATCCTCAAATGTATCATGTGATCCTCCTATCATGTAGATTACCTGATGATTTCATCAATAAAAACTACCATGAACTAGTTTATTAAGGGTTGAATGATCTGATTCATGAGTCCCATGAATGATTCAGTGACATTCATCATGATGAAGGTCATAAAAATATACCCATAGTTACTATAGTGGAACCGTAACTTCATTTTCAGTATACCATCCTCTTGAACTAAGAGCTAGTGAAAAAATGACTTGAGGTCAATCTTTGAGAACCACCTCACCCATTTCAACTGGTTGAAGATGTCATCGATTCTTGAAAGTGGATACTTATTCTTGATAGCCACCTAGTTTAGGTGATCATAATCCATGAAAAACCCAAATATTCTACCGTCCTTCTTGGTGAACAAGACTAGAGATACCCAGGGGATACACTAGGTCTAATGAAGCTCTTACTCTGTAGATCCTCCAACTACATCTTCATCTCTCATAGGTCTAGGGGGAATATCTGATATGCTGACACATATATTGGGGTAGTCTCTAAGTGCATGTTTATATATAAGTAGATCTATTTTGGGGTGGTAAGCCCAAAAAATCCTCATAAAATACATTCTCATACTCTTCCACCAATGTAAATAAATTAAAGCTCACAAAAACTATTTCTCCAAGTAACATACTACCCAACTAATGAGAAATTAGCTGTATCCTCTAGTGTAAAAGAACATTTTCTCTACTTGGGATTCCTTCTCACAAACGAATGAAAATATCATCCCACCATCTTAGATGCATTACATCCTCCACTAAAAATAGTAAAACTATGAATGAACCGTATAGAACTAGTCCATTCCTAGAATTTAATCATAAGGCCTCATTACAAATACGAAGATATCCCATATGAATCCCTCTCCTCTAAGAGTTAGGTCACACTATTGGAAAATTTTTGTGATCACTAAATCTCCCTAGGTAATTGTCTCTAATCACAAAGTTCAAGCCAAAGGATCTATTGGAATCTCTAGATCTTGAAAAAGGATACAAAAAACAAAGGAGTGGATCAAGAAAATTTCAATAAAAAATACATAGATAAGAAACATGTGATACCCCAGAGACTCCAGGTCATAAGTCTCCACTACCTACAGTTTTCCCAAATCCTAACCACTAACTCCCTAAGCTTGTAAAGGGCCACATAGAGGTGGTAGTAGTGCTAACATGCCATAACGTTGACCACAACATGTTTCTCTCCTAGGTCCTCTTACACCTCTTCCAATCTATAGACCTCCCCACTCAATTCGTTGCCTCTTCCTAGGAAGTATATCGACCAAATCCTTGTTTTCTACATTATAGTTTGGGATATACCACTAGATATGACCTTGGAAATCACAGGTAAAATACTGGATCGCCCTCGGATTACTGGAACACCCCTTAGATACGACTCTATCATGACCCGAGCCACCGGGTATCTCATAATTAGTATTAAGACAATTGTGACACCTTAATAATACCTTCAATATGATAGTGGTTTCTGACTAACACCGTGTAGGAATATCACACACATGGGAGGCCTTAGCCTAAACTACTTATACACATGCATACATCTACAAAAAACCTTTATAATATGGAAATAATAAGAAACTTATATTTTAAATACATTAATAAAAAATAATCCCACATTAGAGTATTATAAATAGTATAAAAAAGCATAGGAACAAATACAATCCCACCATAATTATAAAAAGAGTCCATCCTACTAACAAAAAATGGGACTTCTATTAAAATAAAACTACTAGAACCGTATATGGTCTATCTAGAACAACTAAGATCCACCTACTCTTAATCCTCATAGGATTTCATTAAAAGGATCATCGCATTCATAAGACATGGATTGTTTAGATAGATCCCATGCATGGATGAGTATAAACATAATTAGTAGGACACCCCAAAATCACAAAAAAAGCATCAAAGAGAGTTAGATCAAAATCTAAAAATATGAGTCAATAAAAAGGAAAGATAGAAAATCAGATATTATCATAGACACCAAGTCTCAAATTAATTACATGTCCTCACTGATTGCATAGGATTATACCCGAGGATCAAAGGTCACATTCGTCTAAGAGAACTCACTTCTCGAGGATTACTAACACTGATGGAAATCATCCGAGAGGTTACAATTTTTAGGAATTTTTAGGTTGAAGTAAACATTGAAACTCATAATATGTCAATACAGAGGTAGAGGATCATTCTTAGGTCTTATAGAGGATACCTAACCCTATATAGAATAACCCATTAGGAAGGGGTTCAAATGCTCTAGATGTTAGTGATGAGATACTAGATCCAACCAAGGGAATAATAATAGAGGATCACACCCAGAACACATGGAGGGAAAGATAAATCTATATTTAACTAATATATATTAGGTATTTCTTATACAATACTCAGGGTAGGACACCACACTGTACCCTCTTAGGGATAGACCAAGGGAATACAACTATATAGATACTAAAACAGGACTAAGGAGATCATGGAAACTAATATTTGGAAGGGGAACATGACATGCACAAGATACACATGACATGCCATGATAATCCAAATACTACCTGTTTTTGTTTATGTTTACTCCATACCATGTACATGTGCTCTAGATGTTCCCATGTACACTAGCTGCGTTCATGACTGTGTACCTAGGGGTACATGCTGAGTCTATAGATTTAGGGTCGCATGGCATGTGGATATGTCACATGACCATGTGATATTTATATTCACACATAAACCCTCACCACTATGGTAGGGGTTCCACATAGAGTGTGTTCTTACGAACCTCATGCTATGCAGATAGGGATTTTACAAAAATCTCGGATCACTCTTGCATCCTCACCCATGCCACCACTGATTCCACCACTAATTCTACCATAAAGCTCAAATATGGGTTGATTGAGCCACATCACTACTGAATGTGGGAAATTCCATTCGTTATTTATATATAAATAAAAAATTTCATTTGAATTTTTGTAAAAATATATGAAAGAGGAACTTAAAAAGAGGATTTTTGAAAAAAGTCCCTTACATAAAACCTTAAAATATTTCTTCTTGAAAAAATTTGTGAGAAATTATAAAATTAAAATTTTAAAATATTCATGTTCATATAAATAAATTCATAAAAATATTTTTTTTAAAACGTGGAAATTAATTACAAGTATTGAGAAAATAAATCATTAATATATTTAAAATGAGGGGTTTAGTTAAAATGTCCCTTACAATGAGTCTGAATCATTAAATAAAATATTTATCATCCTGAATAATCAACCTAGGTTAATTTACAATTTATTGAGAACCCTTTTCATGTTTATTATTCCTTTCACATTAGTCATTTATATGTTATATACAATTACTTATTTAGGTTCATGTCAGATATTTTGATGATATTCGGTTCTTGAGTCTAAAATGATTTTGGTATGATATCTATAGTCAAATTGGCCAATATTCCATCATGTATAGAATCATAATCCTGAAATAATTATAATTATATACATAAATTATACTTTTAAAAATATATATTAAATATTTAAATGAAAAATTAACTATGTTACAATCATGGAGACATTAAGTCATACATATGCATGAGTAACATTTCCATTTGTCAATGATCATTATAGAAAGAAGATAAGTATAATTTTATTTTTCCATAATGATCATAATATCATCAATATCATATTAATAATTTAAATATACTTATATGTATATATATCACTCATGTGATTTGGTGATGATAAATGAATCACATCGCTTCGTGGAGGTGATAATTTACACATATGCATGAACGACGTTATCATTTTTCTATGAATGGAAATATTAGAACATAAATAATATATACTTTTTCATAATTTTAAATATGTCATGAATATCATATATACGAATTTATTCCATAATTGTAACCAGTATTGAGAGACGGTGATGGAAAACAGATTTCATCGATTCACGAGGCGATAGTCTGCTGTATATATGAACGATAACTTCTTTTCCCATTTGATGGAAGTGGAGATGAATATGGGTAATTAAACTGAAATAATAAAATAATAGACCATGTAATATGATTTATTTTTTATTTTAGCTTGTTTTAATAATATTTTAAGGAATTATAATAAAAAATAAAATTGAAATAATTTATTAAAAATGATACATCTTCTTTGGAAAATCTCCTTTGATTGACACCTTAAAACCTATATGGTGAGTTTTATTCCTAAAATAAGGCCTCCATAATATGTTTAGGGATTATAGGAAGGTATTTGGGTATATATTGGATGAAATAAATAGGGTTTTAAGTGCTATAAAAAGAAAAAGGTTCCCTTTTTTAAGAGATGGGAGGGGCACTCTTGGAATTTCTTAAAATATTAAATTAATATAAAATAATATTCAATTAAAAATGGATAAAAACATATATATTCTAAATATAATATGACTATGGGTTTAAATAACTTTATACAATAGAAATTAGATAAGTTTTGACTGAATTTCTACCCTTATATTTTGGTTTTAACCAATATTTAACCCCTTTAACTCTTACTATGAAAACATGATTTTTTTAGGGTTAATATAGTTACTATAAAATGAAAAAAGAACCATAAAGGGATCATTTATGAAATTTTTATCATTAAACCAATATTTTGGATGAATTTAAGTTTTTTAAAACATTTATGTCATTTAAAAATATTATTTATTTTAAACTATCATTAATGTAAATTTTGACACTCTTTATTACTTTGAATTTTAAAAATATCAAGAAAACAAGATAACATCAAACCAAATATTTTATTATATACATATAATTTCAAGGTAATCTATAAAAATCTTTTATTACATTAATTATCTCATTTTATATTTATATTAATATTGTTAGTAACAGTTATTTGATATTTTAATTAATAAAATAATTATTTCATCATCATTGTGTGATCATTTAAGGCAATTATTAAATTACCAAAAAATAAATTAATATAAAAAATATAAATAGTTTTCTTTTAAAATTAATATTTATATTTGAATTTATATTCTGGATATCCATATATTAAAAATGATACAATTATTAACAACATGAATGTGACATCATTGAATTTTCATTAAATAAAATATTATAAAAGTCACAATATCATTCAAGTGACCCCAAAAGTCATAAATAAATTTATATAATTAAAAATAATTTTATTAAGTTAAAAATATATACTTATATTCGTTCATAAACTACCTTTGTCCCCATGTGGATGCATTATATATATTTAATGCAAAGAAAGTTACATTTTGTATCTTTATTTAATTTAAATAATATATAAATCATTTTGAAGGAAAAGTGTCCATTAAACTACTCAATTTAGATCCTTATTTGTTAAGGGTTGAGTTAAATTCATTTAATTAATTTTTTTTCACATTTAGGGTCTTTTTATAATACTTATCATTTTATTGTTAACCTAAATTACACAATTTACCCTTTATTGTGGTAACAAAAATTAGTAAAGTTATTATATATATTGGAAAAAATAGGGAATTGTTTTTCTTAATTTGGTCCTCCAAACTATGTATATGGCCTAAATTTTTCAAAATTCAAAACACATAATTTGTAGGATTTAATTTTAATTTAAACTGGAAAAATTCAATGAAATATAGTTTTTTAGAGAAATGAAATTTTTAAATTTAAAATGTTTTTATACTCAATTCAAGTATAAAATTCATTTCAAAAAAAATAATTGTATTATTTTAAATAAAAATTAACTAGTGATATTTAAATCTAATCCAAAACATAATTTTAAATTGTAAATACTTGAAAAATATTATGTCACGACCCATCCCCCGGGGCCCGTGCTGTGACTACCCCAAGACTACCTCCCAAAGGATAGGGGCTGGAGACTAGAACCAAAGGCATTATTCCAAAAGTGGGAGGCATTTTCCTGAGTACCTGTACACACACACACACACAAACACATCCCAAAAAAGACTGGAAAGGTAAAACACTGCATGTAACTACTATGTAAACCACAACCAGAGTACAACAATATATAAAGTACAAGGTGGTAAAACCAGGCTAGTATACAAGCCCACCAAAAGAAAAACCAAAAAAAGTACAACCCAAGGTCTCTAAAACTCATCCACCAAGAACACTACCTGAAGGGTAGGTGGAGAGTAGCTACCTAAATTTATAGGAGTACGCCTCATCTATCTGCTCTCACTAAACACCACTTGGTCCTGGTCCTCCCTGGACTCCATAAAAGGGTAGGTCATCTGCAAAAGACACGACATATGTGGAAAAATACTATGCAGGGGTGAGTAAAACAATACTCAGTAGGGGACCCCAAAACCACAAATGTAAAGAACAAGAGGGAAACCAAAAAAGAAATGCGCAGTCATCTAAACACAGTTATATTCCCATACATATACCAAGAACATCTATATATACTCATCTTAGCCATTAAAAAGCACAAGGTCCAACCATATAGCATGTACCAGTATTCTCACAGAAGGCTCAAAGCATAACACATAAACTAAAAGTACACGCTCCATGATCTCACCATCCCTGATGGAACTTGTCTAAGAGATACACTCCATGAGGTATAATCCTACCATTCCTAATGGTACATCTGAGAGAATGTGCTCCATCATGAAAATTCTACTAGGTCTAACTCTAGTGCCCGACACTAGAGGTCTAGTCGTCACAGTCTTACACCCCATGCAAGACTAAGGAAACCTAAGTGAAGAGGCCTACCCCTTGAAATTGTGCATGGGTGAGGGATTAATACTCCAAACTAACCTGTTATACCTCAGTCACTCCTATAAGGAGTGGCCCACGACTCAGTCCGTCGAGGGAGCTCCAACTCCTATGGAGGACCTGCTCCCCATCGCTACTCAAAGACAGGGGAGTACGACTCCATAAGTGAGGACCCCCACCCTGGTTCCAACAGGGGATTACTACTCATAAAGGACCCACAACCTGAATTGGAAGGGGAGTACAACTTCGTATATCGAGGACCTGAACCATACCCGGTAGGGTAGTACCACTCAGTGACTAGAGCACCTGCAGCCTGGTAATATAGGGGAGTACCGACTATGTCAGTTTTTTCACTATGGGGGAACCGCACCCTAGTACGTTAGGGGAGTATTGACCCTAGGATATAGGACCTACTCCCTAGCATGGTATGTGAGTATTGACTCTACTGTAGCACTCTGTAAGGAGGACCCATACCCTAGAATGACAAGGGAGTACTAACACCTACAATAGAAGACCCGCTCCCTACCCGGTAGGGGAGTACCGACTCTATATGCGTTAGATATAGAGGACTCATGTCCAAGTCTTTTAGAAGAGTACCGACTCCAAGGATAGAGGACCACTCCCTAGTCCCATAGGGGTGTACCGACTCTTCCTTCACAAACATCTCAGAGAACCCGTGCCCTAGTCTTTTAGGGGAGTAACACCCCCAGAAGAAACTTTGTAAAGAAAGCAAACCTTCACCCATGACGTGAGGATTTCTATCTCTACATAAGTAGAGGGTTCATGAATACCCATGCCTTGAGTCGTCAAGGGAGTAACCATCCTAACTTTCCTTCATAAGAACCACCCAGGTTCTTCCTAAAGTCTACTTGCACTGGAAGAGCCTACGCTTCAAACCAATGGACCATCCTAAAACATTCTCAAAAACTCATTTGGAGTATCCTAAAAGGACCTTCTTCTCCCAAGTGTCCCAATGCTATAAACAGCTAGTCAAAGTGAGACTCCATTTTGAAGTTATAGCTGTTTTAGCGAAATAGGGGCTGGTTGGGTCCGGGTCTGGTCCAATCGGACCCAGCCTAGGCCCATCAACTTGACCTGAGTTCAAACAAGCCCAATGGGTCCGGAATGGACCTACTAGGCCACGGGTCCAACCTAGACCACCAGGACCAGCCTGCCCTGCTATGGTGGACCGATTTCCCCAACTCGGACACATCAAAGGCCACGTCTGTTTTCTTCTCAGGCGGTGCCATCAGGTTCTACTACTCTAGCCAACCGGTCCGTATAGCAGACTGTATCTTCCGGCACGACCCATGGAAAAGAAGTGGGTCCAAATCTTATCATGGTTGGGGGATGCAACTTCCTCTACGCTTCCCCAACCATCACCTCCATCGCGCTATCAAAGTTTTCCACGGACCATCGGACACACTCCAGTGGTCCATTCTTCGATCCGGAGGGTTCTCTAGAGCCCTCGGATCTCCCTATTCACTCCATGGGGCTCAAATCTCTATTGAGATCCTTTCCGATGGAAAGCATCTGATTGATGGTATCTCACATGCCACTTTGGCTCAACCGCCACCATTATTGTTGCACTAACTTTATGCCATGTCCATGAGAAAGGGTAAGGAGAGAAGGACCAAAAGGGAAAAAAATCAAGGCATGATCTTAAACCATTGTTTGTTATGGATTTAATCCATTCCCAATAGAGGATTCAAAACACAAATTAATCTCCCAAAGTCAAACCCAATAAAGAACCTCCCACAAGAATGACGATTCGTGGGTCAACTTGTTCATGGGTTGATCTGAGTTTGTCGTTTAAAACCAAGAATGGGGAAAGAACAATATTAAATAACAACCCCTACCTCGATTCTATTCTATTAAGAACGAAGAGCATCACCACATTTTCGTCATTCATCTACATTTGATCTGAATCGTTGATCCGTCATCATTAGAGTTCGTCGATCTTTGATCCCAGGTTCGATCTCCAAAGTCCTCTTTGCCACTTCTCAATTCACCGGCGGTCATCGTTAGAGAGAAACACTCCACCATCCATTTGAAAAAATTTAGATCCAACCTTGTTTCTCCAACTCTGAAACCTCATTAAAGGAGAAATGTGTTGCAACATTTCTATTACATTTTTTCATCGCGTTGTTATGCTGTTTCATAAATGAAAAAACATATCGGTTATGCTCGGGTGGAAAATCATTTTATTGCAATGATTTTGAATTTCAAAAAAAAATCATGTTTTTTTATTTAACTTTTTATTTAAAATGTCCATAAAATTACTTTTCCGATCGACCCACACCGTTCAGAGTTAAGTCCTTTCTAGGTGAATCCTGTCATTCTGAGTTCAATGGTGCCCTCATATTTTTGATTCGGGCACTGGTTCATAATATAGAAAAAACCTTCTCACACGTTTAATTAATAATCTTTGAAAAAAGTTCAAAATTATATTCCATCCACTCTAGGCCTCACAATTATGTGTCATCTCAGATCCTGGTCTCGTAAAAATCCCATTTAATTTTTTTAAAAAAATCCATGGAATTATGAGCCATTAAATATTTTTTTAATAAAAATCAGTATTTTCACTATTCATTAAAGAATCAATTTTTTTCAGAAAATTATCAAAATTTTACCAGAATAAAATTTTGATAGGATGATTTCAAAAATGAAGTTCATTTTATCAAATATATTTTCTTAAATTTTCATATATTAATTAAATTATTTTTACATAAAAATTAATAAAAATCATTTTTGAAGAAAATGTATTTTTTAAAGAATATAACGACTTTACTAAAATCTTGTGACTATTTTATAAGCACTTCCTAGAAAATTATTATTATGTTTTTCCTTTATATTTATTTAAAAAATCAATTATTATTTTTCATTCCTAACAATTTTACGTCTAGGTTATAAGGGGCACATTTAAATATTAATATTTAGTTGTTTTTTTAATCTTGTTGTAGCATATCTTTTACACCATCAAACATAGTGTTTTATTTTAAAATATCAGGATGTTACATTTTACCTATTAAAAAATGAATCCTTTTAAATTTTGAATTTTATATCAGTTATTAATTTTTTATTTATCAATATACCTTTTGTGAAAACTCACATCAGAACAAGGGTCATTAAAAATTCTATTTAGAAAGAGATAAAGGAAATTATTAAGGTCGTATGAGAAAAAACATACGAAATTTCCATGTAGGAAAAGGTATACATGGAATAGAAAAGATAACACCCAAGTATGGATTTATAGTAATAGGGAACATGGTCATGAGAAACTGAATCATCAAAAACCATAAATCTATGATGGGTTAAAAGGCCATTGATTTCCCAGTAAGAAAAGTGAATAGATAATATTTTTGTTTTAATATACTTTTCCTAAAGTTAAGGATATCATTTAATTTCAAAACTAATAACATAAGGAAACATACTTAATTGAAAATTATACTTTCATCCTTCAATCAATTTCCACCAAAATCTTATCTTTTTTCCCAAATGATGAGTATTCAAGATTATTTTTTCACCCCTGAAGCACTAGAATCAACTTATAAAGAATCAAATAATCTATAAAACATGAATTGTATATTTATCTAGTCTTGAAACAGTAACAAAAAACAAATTTTTTAGTATAATATAATACAATTCACCAAAAATAATAATCCTTTATATCATGAAGAACTAATTCAATCTAAAAAATCCAACAATGACACCCAAACTTCTACTTTGATCATGTAACAAGAAAATATCCTTAAAATTCCTCAAAAATATTCTAGACTATGATTGAAAAAAAATAATCATATGGATTTGATCACATAGTCTTCCAAGAAAATTTTTAAGAATTAACTCCAAATAACATCAATTACTCTTTAAGTATCATACCAAAAAGTAATTACCCTAATAAATTTAAAGATATGACAACTATTTCTATAAATTACCTGAATCACCATAATTTTACATTAAAATCATATTTTCTACCAAATATAAAAAAATTTATAAGTATTTTATTTATCTTAATCATATATGATTTCCAAAATAGCGAAAATCTTTTGAAATAACATTAATCACTTAATCACCAAATCATTTTCCAATCCCATGGTTATCTATATAATAAAAATTATGTTCTAAAAATTAAATTATTATTCATCTATAAAATATATTAACTATAATTAAAATTCATAATAACTAGGACTTCATGTATTCCAATGGTAGGTGATTTACCCTTGTCGCCCTTCGGTTGTGGGTTCAATTCTCATGGCCTTTACAGATGCGATGAGTTTTCATCCATCCTTCAGGATTTAATTTTTCAAAATATATAGTCATAAAATACTTATAAAATTATAGAAATGTGAGAAGAATCCCCAAAATAACCTTAATATGTTTTAACCTCAAAGGTTTCTCACACCTTTCATTTATTATACTAAAATGTAATAACTCATAATTACAAATATAATGAATGCCTTTAAAAACACCATTAATCACCATAAAATTTAAAAAATTAAATCCTAAAAATTAGTCTATAAGATACTAAAATTATGATCATACATAAAATTATAAACCTATGATTATATCCATAACTCTTACGAAGACATCATAATCTCCAAATTTGTCTAAACCATGCTCTGAAACAATCTGTAGGGACCTATCCTTAATCATTACATATTCTAGTAACATAAGAATAGAATTATTTTTCATTAATTAAAAAAATATTTCAGGTTTAGAGTTATATATAATTATTAAAAACTACCATACACTACAAGAATACACTTCAATATAGTATCATTTTTTTCTATAAAACAAAAGTCTTTAAAATAAAACATGATTTCTTTCCATTATAAATCTTTATAATTTTCTAATTGATCTCATCCTTGTACATACTATTCATCAAAACCTTTGATTTTTTTTAAAACTTGGTATGAGCACAAAATATTAGTAAGGTACATAAAAAAAATAAAACCATTAGTCTACTAAAAACCCATAAAATAATTTTCTCAAAAACAAACCCTTTTTAACCAAAAAAAGGAATCATTTTATTTTCCAGAAGATCATTATCATAAATTTTTAAAATCAAAATATTTCCATGAAAAATCATTTTAAAACATATAAAATTCATCTAGGTAAATTGGGACATAATCATGATAAAACACTTATAAAACCCTTACAAATGGAATAACCATATGGTCGACTTCCATCTCCGGAGCACCCAATGGATTAGAGAGCTATAATGGGGCTCACTCGTCATATCTTGATATATAATGGTCTCAAATAATCTTAAAAAATGTAAAAAGACCATATAATGAATAAAATACTTGAAAAATATTTTAAATTGATTTGCAAAAACACTTTTAGATATCAAAATATGATTTTCTTATAAAAATGACTTTCAAAACATAAACACCGCACACATAATTATGAAACCACATTATTTGAAAGAAAATATATAAAATTATAAAATAAATATTAAATCATTAAGGTTTCATGAAAGTGGGGAATTATATTCATGATTTATATGTAAATAAAATATTTAATTTTACTTTTTTAAACAGAGACAAAAGAGGAACTTTAAAAGAGGATTTTTAAAATAAATTCCCTTAAATAAAACCTTAAAAAGATAAATTTTTGAAAAAAATTGAGAGAAACTCAAAAATCACCTTTTTTAAACATTCATGTACATATAAATAAATTCATCAAAAACATTTTTTTAAACAACATGTACATGAAAGAGAAATATCAAGAAAATAAATCTTTAAAACATTTAAAATGCAGATTTTAGTTAAAAAGTAACTTACCTTGAGTTTAAATTGTCATGAAAAATATTTATCTTCATGAAAAATAAATTTAGGTTAATTTATAATTGAATTATAAATTTTTTTACATTTATAATTCCTTTTATATCACTCATTTATATGTTATATATAATTACTTATTTAAGTTTAGGTCAGATTTTTTGAGGATATTCAGTTCTTGAGTCCAAAATGACTTTGGTATGATATCTATAGTCATAGTGGTCATTAGTAGATAATATCTACAATAATAATCATTAAATAATAATTATTTCTATACAACAATTTTAATATTAAATCTATCCATTAAATATCGATATGAAAAATAAACTATGTTACAATCATGGAGACGGTAAGCCATGTACACAAATGTGTAATGTTTCCATTTTTTAATCATTATTATATAAATAAGGTAAGTATAATTTTATCTTTATATAATGATAATAATTTCATTAAATTAATATTAATAATTTAAATAAACTTATATATATCATCCATGTGATGTGGTGATGAAAAATGAATCACATCACTTTGTAGAGGTGATAATTCGCATATACGCACGAATGACGTTATCACTTTTCTGTATACAGAAAGATAAGAACATAAATTATATATTACATTTTAATAATTTCAAATATTTCAGGAATATAATAAATAATCTTTAATTCCATAATGACATCCAGTCTTGAGAGATGGTGATGGAAAACAGAATTCATCAGTTTGCGAGGAGGTAGTTCGACGTACACACGAACAATTTTTTCCCATTTTATGGAAGTGGAGATATATATGGGTAATTAGAATGAAATAATAACACATAATTATATTTATAATTCTGGATTTTTTATTTTAGAATGTTTTAATAATTTTTTAGGAATTGGAAGAAAAAATAAAAAATAAAAAATAGATTAAAAACAGAACCTCTTCTTTGGACAATCTCATTTGATTAACACCTTAACATATGTAAGGTGAGTGTTATGCCTAAAATAAGGCCTCTAGAATGTTGGGAAGGATTATAGGAAGGTATTTTAGAAGATCTTGTATATACCATTTTTTTTATATGTGATCAAAATAGAAGAAGAGGTTCCCTTTTATGAGAGACGGGAATTTCTAAAAATATTAAATTAATATAAATTGATATTCAATTAGAAATGAATCTAGACATATATATTTCAAAGATAATAATATTATTAGTCATATTAACTTCATTAAATAAAAAATAATTAAGTTTTTACTAAATTTATACTAATATCTTTTGGTTTAACCCTTATTTATCCTCCTTAACTCTTACCATGAAAACATGGATTTTTACTATTTGAGGGTTAACATATTTACTATAAAATGAAAAAAGACCCATAAATAAATAATGGATGAAAAATTTATCATTATAATAATAATTTTTCTGAATTTAATACTTTTATGAATTTTATATCACTTAATAACATATTATTTATTATTAAATGTCCTTAATGACAATTTTGACAATATTCATTACTTTGACTTTTAATAATATCAAGAAAACAAAATAACTTCATATTTATTATTATTATATCCATATGACGTCATGTTAATCTATAAAAACATTTTATCACATTAATTATTATATATTATATTTATTTTATTATTTTTAATAAAATTTATTTGATATTTCCATTAATAAAATAAATACCGCATCAGCATTGTGTGTGCATTTAACAAAATTATTTATTTACTAAAAATAATAAATAAAGTACCATGCTGAAGATAATTATTTTATATTTTATATTTATATTCATAGTATAATTAATCTTCTAGATAAAAATATATTTAAAATGATATAGTTATTAATAACATGAATGTGACATCATTTAATTTTCATTAAATAAAATATTATAAACATTATAATCTCATTCAAGTGGCCCAAAAGTAATAAATAAATTTATATCATGAAAATAAGTTTATTAAGTTAAAATTATATACTTATATTCATTCATAACCTACCTTCTTACCCATGTGTACACATAATAGATATTTAAGGCAAAGAAAGTTACATTTTTTGACTTTCTTTGAATTAAATAATATACAAATATTTTTCAATGTAAAGTGTCCATTAAACAGCAAAATTTATATCATTAGGTTCTAAGGGTCGAATTAACGTCATCCAATAATTTTTTTCAAGTTTTTGGGTCATTTTATTGTCATTATAATTTTATTTCTAAGCTAAATTACCTAATTTACCCTTTACCATGGTAACAAAAATTACTAAAGTTACTATTCACATTGGACAAAAATAAAAGGTACTTATTTACTTAATTTAAAAATCATGAATCGAAATATAAAATCCATTATTAAAAATTAAAAACATTGAAGCTTCATAATTTTATTTAAATTTAAACCAAAAAAATGGAATGAAAACCGTTTTTTGAAAAAGATGATATTTTTAAATTTAAAATGTTTTTATACTCAATTCAAGTATAAAAGCCATTTAAAAAAACATAATTGTATTATTTTAAAAAAAATTAATTATTTATATATAAAAATAATCCAGAACATAGTTTTACATTGTATATACTTGAAAAATATTATTTTTAATAAAAATATGTATTTTTAACTATTCATAGAAAAATCAATGTTTTCAGAAATTTATCAAAATTTAACCATAAGAACATTTTGATATACTAATTTAAAAAATTAAGTTAATTTTATCAAATACATTTTATAAAATTTCCAGTTGTTAATTTTATTATTTATATATAAAAATAAAAAATAATAATTTTTGAAGAAAATTTATTTTTTGAAGAATATAATAACTACAAAAAATTTAGGGATTATTTTCTAAGAACTTACTAAAAAATTAATATTAAGTCAAAAAATTATATTTATTTCAAAAATAAGTTATCTCTATTCATTTCCACCAATTTTATAGCTAGGTTATAATGACCACATTTAAATATTAATATTTAGTTGTTCATTTAAGCTTGTTGGGGTGTATCTTTTACGCTATTGAACATAGTGTTTCATTTTAAAATATCAGGATATTATAGGAAGTATAACCCAAAGTCAATTTACCCAAATATACTTTACTCAAGAGATATTCTAATTCATCATAACTTTAAGACCTAATATGTATAAAACTTACTCAATAACTAAATTCAGCATAATAACTTTAATTACAAACTGAGGTCAAGGTAGATGAACAATAAATCTTATATTGTCAAATCATGAATGTAATGTATGACCTAAAAAGTTTATAATAAGTATTTATCACATATATTAAAGCATATGGTATATTCACATTTCATAAACAATTTATAAACATGAATATTTAGAAGGAATAAAAAATAAAAATTTATTTACTCTCTAAACATGATATATAAATGGGAACATTTTATATTTAATTTTGGAATGAAAATATACTATTTTTAAGGCCCAACACTTATCATTTATAAAAAATTTATAAACTATAAGAAAATAATCAATTATATTAATTTTACCATTTTTGACTTATATAATATTTTATGCTATATAGGGGTACTACCAATCATAATATATTCTTGATATATAAGATTACCCGTGTGTTTAAATTTAGTAGAAAAGGAAAATACCATTTCATATAGAGTAACTCATATATAAGAGAGTTTATCACATGAAGGTATTCTAAAAAAAAGGTAAAAAACCTTATGCATGATGTTACTCATACTTAATAGCATTGTTGAAGACCTTTAACTATAGGGTAACCCATACATACGAGTTCTTATGTAGCTTATTTAACTTCTAGCAAAAAAAGAAAAACTTATGTGTGGGGAATCCAAAACATAAGAGTAACTCCCATGAAAAGAAAAAAAATCATATATGTGGAAATTTCTTACATATGGGGCTATCATATTTTATGATATACACTATATATTTATTATTACCCAATAATATAATTTCAAAAAACCTTGGTTTTAGTCATCTCCTACAATATCACACATTGTACCATACAATACGGAACAAAACCATGAGTTTTCAGTGTATTGTACCTCACTATACACACCAATCGTACCCTAAAACTATCAAAAATAGATTTATGGTATCCTATATCATAAGTCCTCAAGTAGAAAACAACATGAATATTATTTATAAAATTAGTAAAATAACATGTTGACTCATTGATGAATGTGGATCTGATACCACTGAGGGGTTTTGGAGGATCAATATAGTGGAAAAAGCCCACATATATTCCTAATCTATCACAAAAAAAACTGACATATAATATGATGAACATAAATATAAATAGTGTACATAAAATTTAGTAAAATCCACCTCCTAATCTACGATAAAGTACATTTGATTGAAATCACTGGGTGAAAACCAAATGATTCTCACCTCCATAGGTGTTACACTAACCCCTAGAATCCTTATATGTTACGAGAGGATCCCTAAACAACAATGGAGTGATAGAAACTTCTCCACTAAGATACATAGTGAATGAGGAGTAAAAGAGATTCATCTATGGATCCAAAGTGTAACACCCCCAACAGTGGGATACCATCCATTTATATAAGCTCCCTTTATTAATGAAATGAGTTGAGGGTTAAATTTCATCATATGGTAGCTGATATAAATTTCCCATAACTAATTCTTTCTGTGGATTTGTGAATGTGGAATGTTTCAATGATCATAATAAATTTTTAAATCCATAAATTAATCAAATCATTGATTTATAAATGAAGTAAAATATTATAGGAGATTTGATAGAATCTATACAATTAGTATTTAATATCATTCATCTATCATACATTAGGATAAAAATCAATCAAATTCTATGATTGAAGCATCTCCATTCCTATCTGAGTTGCTACAATTCAGGGTACATCATAAAATATTATAAACACATTTATTGGATTTCCAAAAAATATAGGGATAGAAATAAAATTTTATGAAATTGATTCTGAAGATACACAAGAGTTAACATAGTAAAAAAACCCATAAGACCCAGTAGAAGAAGTTGTTTCGAATACACAAGTGTTGTGTATTAATTTATAAACATATATATAAATTATATTATCATATAATTATTGTTTTTCTATATAACTTTAATGTGATAATGTTCTTGTAATATTCAATAAATCAATAGGTTATAGTAATCTTATTATAAAAAACAACCTAGATAGTCCATGAAGATATCCTTAAATAAATATTTCCTATGGTATAGATAACATATATTTCATGCTACACATATAATGATTGACTATCAAGTGCATTGGGACCATAAGTCATTGATAATTATTCTCATGAAGTTCACACTTTTCGATCTCCAATAAGGGAGTTTATGAGGATATACCCACCAATTGGAATTCCACATGTTTATATGTCATTGGATATTTGTATCCATGAACATGTTTTTTGGTCCTTAACAATGAGATTAGTATTAATGTGTATCATAAAATGTGTAATTTTTTGTATGGAAAAAACTGTGATTAAATATACTCATGGCGAGGTAGCATACATTGGGTATATCATAAGTGATATAACATTAATTGAATAATAAAAGAAATGATTTTTCCTTTCCATATTGATGGAAGAATATATCTATATCCCTTTGATTGAGAAAGAAGTGTCTAGAAAAAATACATGGAGATGGTAGTTCATAGATATGTTCATTTTAGAAAGTAAAATAAAGATAAACCAATAATATGGGGTGATAACACAAGTATGAATCCTTATTGATGAGATATCATTTGATAAAGGGATTATATTAGATTATTTCATTCATAAGAACGTTTTTGGAGATGCTATATTAACTTCTTTCTCAATGGGTGCCTCAATATTTTTCTAGATGTTGATCTTGGAATTTATGTAAGTTCACCTATTTTCCTTGAGAAAGGGACCTATAGGGTCAAAAACTAAGTGTATCCAAAATCTCATTAAATTCATTAAAATATAAATACAAGAAAAAATTTATTAATTGGTTTTTGAAATAATATTTACACTTTTAATAGAAATTAATTCATGACATATTTATGTTTAGAATATGTGATTTGAATATCATATCTTGATTAATTATTCACAAGGAAAAATTAATTTTTATTTATTTATTAGTTTAGTGAATATATTAAAATAAATATTTATTTTAGTTATCTGAATACGTATAATAAATATTTCTTCTCATGTTTAGTGAATATAATATTTTATAGGAGGATATGGATCAAGTTTAATGATCTCATTAAAATAATATATTATTATTTAATACCATTTAAATGAATATTAATTAATCTATTTATAAAAAGATATTATCCATCTAAATCCACATTTTTTTTATATTTTATGAAATCCATTTTTATTTTAATGTAAGAACCCTCACAAAATCAACCAAACCATTAAAATCCCAGTAATAGTCAGAGTAATGAACTAAAAATAAAAATAAAAATATACAAAACATATAGAATATACATTTAATCCATCTTAAAAACGAATTCTAATTTAAAAAATCACCATAACATTCAAAACCACTACAATAGATGGGAGTGGAGCTTGAAAATAGATTATACTTCCATGAAGTGTTTTCCAGACAGAAGACATCAACATGATGAAAATTAAAATTTCAAAATATTTAATACAAAATTTCTATATGTATCTAGCTTAAGCCATAAACCTTGAAAAATTAGATCACCATAATCATTATCACCTTACCGGTGAGAACCCACCAAAATATGGTCAACAATGCCACTAAAGGACACCAAAATACTCATTGAAATTCATCATAGCCAAAACCCAACACCCTTAACTACCCGAACAATAAAATACATTGATTGAGCGATAAAAAAACCAAGATTTATCACCTTACATACCAAGAACAAGAATAAAACTACAATAATGAGTACTAATAGAGCCCTAAGAAGGATAATAAAAACTTGGGAATGCCTTCTGAACACCATCAACCACCCGAACATCACATCCCAAAACCTCCTTGATGGAATTTTCATGGGACCAATTGGGAAAGGATGTGATGGAACATGATGTTTGAGTAGATTTGTGAATACGAAGTCCTCAAAAACATTAAATGACTTACAAAGAGCTTCATCCCTTCCTTCAGTCCCATCCCTATGAATAGCGAGACAACCAGACCATCTTCAAACACACCAGATTCCATAATCAGATGAAATAAAAAATTATATTATAATAAACCCATCTCATGAGATATAATAATAATAATATTGTTATTATAATAATTATTTTTTTAATAAAACTATATTAAATAATTGATAAGGTATATTTTTATATTATCATTATTTATCCCCAGGTATATATTATAAATTATAACATTTTAGGATGACATGTGTTGAAACAATGAAGTCACATCCTCAATAATTTTCTCAAGTCCTAGAGAGAAATCATCCCTTCCCCCTCTTAATAATCTAGATAGATAACAATAGATCATTATTACGATCAATGATGAATGTCATGAATCATTTTTTTCTTCCACACCAACACCAAAAGTTTCAATAATGTTGTTTGAGATTCATGGAGCTCATGTGGATATATTTATAGGAATCCTCGTTTGGATTATTCATCACAACGACAACACAAAAAAGAGTAAATGGAATTTTCATCAAAGAGATTTCCATGGATGGAGTATTTATTAATTTAAATTAATTATAAATTAAATATGTATGATTCATCTATGAGAACCTATGTAGCATTCATCTAGTTCTGTATATTTATTTGTTGATTCTGTTGAAATACCAAAATTAGAAATGATATGAGTCAACCTGGGCTACCCCTGATCCGAGAACCTAGGCTGGCCCCTAGCAAGGCCTGAAGGAAATTCCTGATCTCCATGGGCTGGAAACTAGTACTTGGGCATCAAATGTATAAAATTGTGAATGATTTCTCCTGATTAAACAAGAATAATGTGGAACTTCCACCTGTAATTATAGCCTGAAAAAATGTAATTAAGATGATCACACATAAATGATTAGTATTTTTAAAACCAAATGGGTCATATAATTAGATATAATTGATGAAATAATAATAAAACCCAACTAATATAAACAAAAATCACAAAATGACTAAAATATATCTTTAATATAAGATATAATGTAAACCAAAGATATTGAAACAAAACATCGACCTGGAATCCTATATAAGATAAATAAAATACCAAAATAAAACAAAGATTGTGATAACTCATATCTATGTGACAAAAAATATTTCTCTATTTGGAACTGCTACCACATTAGAACTAAAATCCCATGACTAACCGTCATATCAAAGCAGAACTTGTATTGAACCAAAAATGTATATTGTTATGTTAAAAAATTCCCAGTATTTATCCCTGCCACACCTCATGCATAACCTTTAAAATTAAACCCATATTATAAGGCCCGAACCTTAAAAATTACTTAATCTTGAGTTATTTAAAGAATTCGCATTGAGGATATTTTCAGGTTTATAGTTTTAGAGAATTAGATCATAAATCATGCATTAAATTCCACATTTAAACAAGGTGGTTACATCAAAGACAGTATTCAATTTTTCCACCAAAGGAAACATATTTAAAATAAAAAAATGGTTTCTTTCTTGACACTTCCTCGACACTATCATCACATCACATACCTTTCCCTTGACCTATGAAAAACATTTCAAAAACATGGGATGAGCATAAAAGCTCAGTAAGGTATATAAAAATATGGAAAGAAAACATTAGTCCATGTATACATAAGAATAAATGAAATCATACTTTACTTATAAAACATAATCACTTTAACATACCTCATGAAATCATAATATTTATTAATAACTCATAGAAATCATAAGACATAAAGGTAACTTGAGGCATTCATAAAATTATTACGTAGGGAGTAACCCTCATGGTTACGTTTGGAATACCCATCACAGTATGTTCCCTAAATCTCTTCGGATAAACCTTAGCATTTATCTCCTTCGCATTACACAATGCATTGGAGTGCTATCTCAGGCTCACTTTCCCTTAGTTTATCACGGAACCACCCGACTTCATAAACAATTCCCAAGAACCATAACATAATCGTATCACATGAAACATGCATAAAGGAAACATAACATTTCCACATTTCAATCACAAGATATCAATACAACACATTGATATAATCAAAACATTATCAAAACCATTTTAAATACCATAATAAAGGAAAAGTAAAACATGTTATTTATTTTTCATTTAAAAAAAGTTATGGCTTGTAGAGGAATCTGAAACTCAAATAATGGTCACGACAGTAGAGATGTCGTTGTCACCGCATAGGTAAGACAAAAACATTCCCTTTTGTCATTTAGTAAAACGCTTCATGTAAAAAGATTCCCTTTGAATGAAATTAAAATTCAAAAGTTTTTATTTTACAACTAATAAAATAAGGTCGTATATAAATTGAAGTATGCCTCAACGAAAGGAGATTGCGACGAAGTCCCTTACCTCAAGTTTAACTTGTTCTCATTCGTTCTTTATATTCATGAATAATAAACTTAGGTAAATTTATAATTGTTTAAGGACTTAATTTAAATTTTATTATTCAATTCATATCACATATTATCATGTTATAATAATTAGTTAATTATGTGAGTTCATATTATACATTTTGTCGATGTTCGGTACATGAGTGAAAAATGAACTTGTTTGAAAAGAATTTCCCATGTAGTTATAACTAATTCATCTCCAGAATTATATTAATGATTTAAATATCATATATATCCAGTATATATTCATTTTATACTATTCCATAACATTTTGAGATAAAAAATGAAATGCACCGTTCATGTAGATGGTAGGTCGTACGTACGCATGAACGCTACTTTCATTTCTTTGTCATATTAAAGAAATTAAAACTAAATGAGATATATATATATATATTATAATTCCATTATAATATATATGTTATATAGGTAACATAAGTTCATTAATTACATTCTTTATAAATTCCATGTTTGGCATGAACAAGTCACATCACTTGAGGGGGCGATAGTCTACACTTCCTCATATGAAATTATCGCATTTCCACAACATTAAAAGCATAAAGGTATGTTTTAAATATAAAATACAGAAGCATAGAGAGGACATAAATATAATATATATCATATATAAATATAGTGCCATCATGATGGCCACCATGAAAGGTGTTAAAAGAAGATTGAACAATCATCGTTTTGTGAGGCAGTAATTCGCCACCCACAGATACAATATGTTCTTTAACCATTAGATGGAGGTGTGTGTGAGTTTAGGTAGAATACTTATCATAAAAACATACTAGTATATTTATGATACTGGTGTTATTATGGGATATAATAATAATAAGATAGTGGTGAGTTAAGAAGGAAAATAAAAGGAAGAAACTTGAGAGAAGACATTACCTCTAAATTGGGTAACTCTTTTTGATTTGAGACAAAGGCTTCCTTGGGAAGACTTCTGCCCAAAGTGAGGCTTCTAGGAGTAAGGGTGGGATGTGGAGAGATAATATGAGAAGAGTTTGGATGAGCCAAGGTCTTGAGAGGTGTGGGTAAGGGGGTAGAGGTGGGGGCCTTTTATAAGAGTGGGGATGGTCACCTTTGGAAAGTCTTGAAATGTTACTTTATTATAAAATGATTTTCGGATTTTAAAAGTCCCAAAATTATATATTTAAAGGATAAGGTGATAAGGGTTATAAATAAACCAATCCAATAGGTTTTTTACAAGTGTAAGTCTTATATTTTACCTTATCTTTTCATTTTATTTAAATTATTCATTAATGAGGTAATTACTGCATCATCATGGTGTCATAAAAAAATTTATTTATTTAATTTCTAAAAATTATAAAAAAACACCATGATTTAGGAAAATTTTTTAGCATTACAGTTAATATTTATAGTCAAAAAGATAACTTATATAACCCCATGTAAATTTTTTTTAGTAAAACAATACATGTTTGTGACATTTTTAGTTTTACTTTAAATAAAAAGTTATTAATGTCATTATCTTACCCAAGTGGCTCCATGGGGTCCCCAAATTGACCCATGTATTGTCTTGGTTTTCCATGACTCATCCAATAATGTTAGAACATGTGTCAATGTATTTTTATATTTTTATAATATTATTTTTTCCTTAAATTACCCTAATTACCTTTAATCGCGGTTAACAAAACTCAAAGGTTACTATTCACCAAAAATTATTTTCATCCCAATGAACCAGATTTTGTTTACTAATGACAACCATGTATGTCGGATTTTTTAAATTAAATTCATAGAAGCGGTAATATTTCATTTAAACGAAAAAAATCAGTTTTTAACTACTACTTAGTGGTTTCATTATTCATCAAAAATTGTTATTTTTCAGAAAAATACCAAAAATTAACCCTAATCTATATTTGATATTCCAAATTAAAAAATGATGTCCATTTTACCAAATTCAAAACATAGAAGTTGAATTAATTAATTTTATAATTAATTCTCGTTGTCAAAACAAATAGCGTGTTTTTAAGAAACAATATCTATCAAAAGATTGACACTTGTTTATGTCCAATTTCAAAGTGAAATTAATTCTAATGACCACCATTGGATTAAATGGTAAAAATATATTTTAATTAAACTTTAAACCCAATTAAAAAAATAATCTATCCATATAATTAAATTAGATGAAAAAGCAGTTTTGAAGTAAAATGCAGTATTTTTCACTATTTATTAAAAAATTAACATTGTCAGAAAAATACCAAAAATTTATCCAAAGTAAATTTAAATGTCCCAATTATAAAGAATAAGCTTTTTTTGAAGAATAGAGCTTATAAAATTTTCAAAAGTTAGATTTAAAAATGGTTTCCATTAGAAGGCAGTAAAACAATCTTTTAAAAATATTAGAGTATTCTATGCTTAAGATTGGATTTATTTTCAATTTAAGCCTCTAAAACACTATCTAATTAATAAATAGACATAGATATGAAAATATATTATTCTTTACTTACTTGGTATGTTACATCCTTCCCCCTTTAGGAAATTGTGTCCCTGCAATTTATTTACTTATCGAATAAGTGGGGGTATTTATCCCTCATAGCATTTTCACATTCCCATGTTGCCTCTTCAACTATATGGTTTTTTCATAGAACATTTAGTTGATGAATCACCTTATTCTGCAAAACTTTCTCCCTATGGTCAAGAATCTAAACCGGTTATTCCTCATAAGATATATTCTCTTCCAGCTGGACTCAAAACATGAGATAGATCTGGAAAGTACTTCCTTAACATTGAAACATGAAATACATTATGTACCTGAGATAAACTCGGAGGTAAAGCCACTCGATATGCAACTGCTCAAATTCTCTCTATAATTTCATATTGTCCAATGAACCTTGGACTTATCTTTCCTTTCTTACCAAATTGCATCACACCTTTCCATGGCGAAACTTTGAGGAAGAAATGATCACCTAACTGAAAAGAGAGATCCTTCCTCCTGTTGTCCGCATAACGTTTCTGCCTGCTCTGAGTTGTTCTCATGTGTTTCTGTATTAGCTGAACTTTTTCTGCCATCTCTTCTACCAATTCTGGTCCCATAAACATTCTTTCACCTACTTCATCCCAAAAATCTGGAGTTTGACACTGCTTCCCATATAATGCCTCAAATGGTGCCATCTGTAAACTAGAAATGAAAACTGTTATTATAAGAAAACTCAACCAATGAAATATGTTGGTCCCAACTTCCCTGATAATCCATCGAACACACACGTAGAATATCTTACAAAGTTTGAATTGTTCATTCTGACTGCCCATCTGATTGATGACGAAAAGTTGTACTAAAATTTAATTCAGTACCCAATGACTTCTGAAGGCCTTTTCAAAAGTTAGAAGTGAACCTGGGATCACGATCAGATACAATGGAGAGTAGAACTCCATGTAACCTGAAAATATCATTAAGATACAATCGAGAAAGTTGATCTCAGGAAAAAGTATCTCTTATAGCAAGGAAATGAGCAGATTTAGTCAAGTGATCAATAATAACCCATATTGCATTATTATCTCGAGGTGTCTTCAGTAATCCCACAACGAAGTCCATGTATATATTCTCCCATTTCCGTTCTAGCACTGGTAAAGGATAAAGCATCCCTTTTGCTAACTGCCATTCTGCTTTAACCTATTGACAAGTCAAACACTTTACAGTAAAATCAGCAATATCTCTTTTCATTCCATCCCACCAGTAATACTCCCTAAGATCTATATACATCTTAGTACTTCCTGGATGAACTGAAAATGGAGAACTATGAGCTTCACATAACAACTCTCTCTTCAACTGTGAATCACAAGGCACACACAATATCTTCCCAAATCTAAAAACACAATCATTATCAATGTTGAATTCAGGTAACATACCCTTCTGAACCAGCTCTACCTTTTTTTGAAACTCACTATCTTGCTTCTGTGCTTGATTAATTCTATCTGGTAGAGAATATTTCACTGATACCTGAAACAAAACAGAATAATTTCCTGCACCAAAAACATCCAAGACAAAATTCATCAAATCTGTAACCAATGGATCACATTCCAAACATAACATGGTTAATGAAGCATTACTTTTTTGACTCAAAGCATCTGCCACTTTATTTGATTTTCTTGGGTGGTAGTGAATCGTGAAATCATAATCCTTGATTAATTCTAGCCATCTCCTCTGTCTCATGTTCAATTATTTCTAAGTGAATATATACATTAAACTTTTGTGATCAGTATATATTTCACACTTTACACCATACAAATTATGCCACAAAATTTTTAAAACAAAAACAACAGCCGCTAATTCCAAATCATGTGTAGGGTAATTTATCTCATGAGTTTTCAACTGGCGTGAAGCATAAGCAATTACTTGATCATTATGCATTAGGATGCAACCAAGTCCTTTCAATGAAGCATCACTATAGATAACGAACTCACCATTCCTGGAAGGTAGTGCCAATACTGGAGCATTCACCAATCTTCTTTTCAATTCCTTAAAACAATCATCACATTCTTTTGTCCAGATAAACTCAACACCCATCTGAGTTATCTTAGTCAAAGGGCTGGACAACTGTGAATTTTTTTTAACAAACCTTCGGTAATAGCCTACCAAACCAAGAAAAATACGAATCTCAGTTACATTTGTGGGTCTTGTCCATTATTCAACAACCTTTATTTTTTTGGATCAATAGTTATCCCATCTTTAGAAACTATGTGACCAAGGAGATAAATTTGTTGCAACCAAAACTCACACTTTTTGAATTTACCATACAATTTCTTTTCTTTTAAGGTTTTCAAAATAACCCTTAAATGATTTTCATGCTCCTCTTTACTTTTAGAAAACACCAAAATATCATTAATGAAAACAACCACAAACTTATCCAATAATTCATGGAAAATTATATTAATAAGGTCCATGAATACAACATGTTCATTGGTTAACCCAAAAGCCATAACTACAAATTCATAATGGCCATATCTTGTACGAAACGAGGTCTTCGTAATATCTACTTCCTTTACATTCAACTGATGGTACCCCGATCTCAAGTCAATCTTTGAAAAATACTGAGCTCCCTAGAGCTGATCAAACAAATAATAGATATGAGGAAAATGATATTTATTCTTAACAGTGATGTTATTCAATGCTCTATAATCAATGAAATGTATCATTGAACCATATTTATTTTTAAAAAGTAAGACAGGAGCACCCCATTGTGATGTGCTAGGTTGAAAGAAACTGGTCTCTAATAAATCTTTTAATTGCTCCTTCAACTATAAAAGTTAAATTTGAGCCATTCGAAAAGGGGGTTTTGAAATTGGATTAGAATCATGAACTAATTCAACAATAAATTCAACTTCCCGATCTAGTATTATTACAGGAAAATCATCAGGAAAAACATTGGGATACTCATTTACCACTGGCACATCATTAATCTGAATGGTTCCTTTGTTTTCAACAATATGTGCTAGGTAACATTAATTTCCATCTTTTACAAGTTTCTCAGCCTCTTTATATGTTATCAAAAGTAAGGTTTCATTATTCTACACAAACTCAAAGTCTTTCTGAAAAGAAACTTCTTTAGCTCTACAATCAATCTTAGTATGGTAAACAGAGTTCCAATCTATACCCAGGATAATATCAAACTCCACTAGAGGTAAAAAAATAAGGTTTTCAAGTAGATTCTTTCCATGGATAAGTATAGGAAGATTCTTATAAATTCTTTTTGCCTCAAAATTTCCCCCAGGTGTTTTTACCACAAGTTCAGGAGTCATTTATTGAGATGCAATTCCTAATTTACTAGAATATATTTCAGAGATAAAATAATGTGTCATCCCCAAATCAAACAACACATTGGAATAATCTGAAAAAACAAAAAAAAAGTACCTGATACCACTTCATTTGATGGTCCAACATCTTCTGAAGTAGTTGCAAAGGATTTCACCACACCTTTCTGCTTGTATTCTGACTGCTTCCCATCATTTGAGCTCTTTGTCGAACACTCGTTTGCATAATGACCCATCTCATTGCACTTGAAACATTTTACTAACTGTAAATAAAATTTGGTCTTACGATTACCCTGATCTTTTCCAGTGTAATCATGAGCCTTATGTCCCATCTTACCACATCAGAAGAACTTTCCAGAATTGAAAAGACATTTTCCAGCATTCTTTTTACCACATTTATCACAAAATGAAAACTTGGTTTTCTTACCATCAAACATTTTTGAAGGATTATTCCCTTTCTCCTGCCACCTCGGTCTATTCTTCTGTTGGTTGTCATAAAACACCTAATCATCAGAAAACTCAATTTCCAACTTCTCAGCACATCGGACAATATTTTCATAACTTTTGAACTCATGAGAAGCTAATTCCCTTCAATATTTTGAATTTAATACAGAGTAAAAATGATTTATTTTACTATCAAGGTCTCAGATAAAATCTGGAGCATACCTTGTCAATCGAGTGAACTTTTCTTCATAATCAGCAACTGAGTCGTCCTCTTTCCTCAATTCCAAGAATTTTTTTTCCATCCTAAGTCGAACAGCCTTAGGAAAATATATCTCAAGAAACATACCTTTGAATTCATCCCAGTCAAGAGCATCAATATCATTAGTTTCCTTGATATTTTTAACCATCGAACACCATTGATCTTCTTCACCCTCCAAACGGTAAACAACAAGACTAACCTTTTGATTGTCTGAACACCCCATGACATCGAAAATATTCTCCAGTGCTTTAATCCACCTTTAACTAGCACAGGGTCAGATGATCCTCTGAATGATGGGGGATGTTTCCTCATGAAATGTTCCACCACTGACATTCTTCTATACGGTTGATCTGGCTGATCTCGTGCATGGATACCACCACTATTTATCGCTTGATTCAACTGCGCCATTACTGCAACAAACTATTCAGTTCCCATTCCAACCATCTCAGGATGCTGATTTGGAAGTTCATTTCCTTCTGCATGCCTTCCTAGAACTGATTCCATGTTTCCTCTACAGAAAACCATTCTGAACAAACATGTCTTAGATAAAGCAACATGGTAATCTTCAAATGCTATATCATTTCATTTTGACCATAATGTAAAAAAATACTTTTGGATAATCATATAACAGAATTATAACTCCTAAAATTATCTAAACCTCCCTCTGATACCAACTATAAGGCCCCAGCCTTAAACATTACTTAATCTTGAGTTATTTCAAGAATTTTCATTCAATATCTTTCCAGGTTTAGAGTTTTAGAGAATTAGATCATAAATCATGAATTACATTCAACATTTAAATAAGGTGCTTACATCAAAGACAATATTCATTTTTTCCACGAAAGGAAACATATTTAAAATAAAACATGGTTTCTTTCTTGACACTTCCTTGACACTATCATCACATCATGTACCTTTCCCTTGACCTCTGAAAAACATTTCAAAAACTTAGGATGAGCATAAAATCTCAGTAAGGGATATAAAAATACAGAAAGAAAACATTAGTCCATGTATACATAAGAATCAATGAAATCATACTTTACTCATAAAACATAAGAACTTTAAAATACCTAATGAAATCATAAGATTTATTAATAACTCATAGAAATCATAAGACATAAATGTAACTTGAGGCATTCATAACATTCTTACGTAGGGAGTAACCCTCATGGTTACGTTTGGAATACCCATCATAGTATACTCCCTAAATCTCTTCGTAGAAACATTAGTGTTTAAATCCTTCACATTACCCAATGCATTAGAGATCTATCTTGGGCTCACCTGCCCTTATTTTATCATGGAACCACCCGACTTCATAAACAATTCCCAAGAACCATAACATAATCGTATCACATAAAACATGCATAAAAGAAACATAACATTTCCACATTTCAATCACAGGATATCAATACAACACATTGATATAATCAAAACATTATCAAAACCATTTTCAATACCAAAATAAATAAAAAGTAAAACATGGTATTTATTTTTCATTTAAAAAAAGTTATGGCTTATAGACGAAGTCGAAACTCAAATAATTGTCACGGCAGCAGAGAAGTCGTTGTCACCGCATACGTAAGACAAAAACATTCCCTTTTGTCATTTAGTAAAACTCTTCGTGTAAAAATATTCCTTTTGAATGAAATTAAAATTCAAAAGTGTTTATTATACAACTAATAAAAGTAGGTCGTATATAAATTGAAGTATGCCTCAACGAAAGGAGATTGAGACGAAGTCCCTTACCTCAAGTCCGACTTGTTATTGTTCGTTCTTCATATTCTTGAATAATAAACTTAGGTCAATTTTTAATTTCTTAAGGACTTCCTTAAATATTATTATTCAATTCATATCAGATATTATCAGGTTATAATAATTAGTTAATTATGTGAGTTCATATCATACGTTTTGTCGATGCTCGGTACATGAGTCAAAAATGAACTTGTTTGAAAAGAATTGACCATGTAGTTATAAGTAAATCATATACAGAATTTTATTAATGATTTAAATATAATATATATCCATTATATATTCATTTTATACTATTAAATAACATTTGGAGATAAAAAAATGAAATTCACCATTCATGGAGACGGTAGGCCATACATACACATGAACGCTACTTTCATTTTTTGTCATATTAAAGGAATTAAAACTAAATGAGACATATATATATTATAATTACACTATAATATATATGTTATATAGGAAACATAAGTTCATTAATCACATTCTTTATAAATTCCATGTTTTGCATGATCGAGTCACATCACTTGAGGGGCGGTAGTCCACACTTCCTCATATGAAATTATCACATTTGCACAACATGGAAAGCATAAAGGTATGTTTTAAATATAAAATACAGAAGCATAGAGATGAAATAAATATAATATATATAATATATAAATATAGTTCCATCATAATGGCCTCCATGAAAGATGTTAAAAGAAGATTGAACAATCATCATTTCGTGAGGCAGTAATTCACCACCCACATAAACAGTATGTTCTTTAACCATTAGACGGATGTCTGTGTGAGTGTAGGTAGAATCCTTATCATAAAAAAATCCTAGTATATTGAGGATAATGGGTTTATTATGGGATCAAATAATAATAAGATACTGGTGAGTGAAGAAGGAAAATAAAAGGAAGAAACTCAAGAGAAGACATTACCTCTAAATCGAGTAACTCTTTTTGATTGGAGCCAAAGGATTCCTTGGGAATAATTCTGCCCAAAGTTAGGCTTCTAAGAGTAAGGGAGGGATGTGGAGAGATAATATGAGCTGATTTTGGATGAGCCAAGGGCTTTAGAGGTGTGGGTAAGGGGGTTGATGTGGGGGCCTTTTATAAGAGGGAGGAGGGTCACTTTTGGAAAGTCTTGAAATGTTACTTTATTATTAAATGATTTTCGGATTTTAAAGGTCCCAAAATTATATATTTCGAGGATAAGGGTTCAAAATACACCCATCCAATAGGTTTTATACAAGTTTAAGTCTTATATTTTACCTTATCTTTTCATTTTATTTAAATCATTCATTAATGAGGTAATCATTACATCATCATATTGTCATAAATAAATTTATTTATTTAATGTCTTGAAATTATAAAAAATACCATATTGTAGGAAATATTTTTAGCTTTCCAATTACTATTTTTAGTCAAAAATATAACTTATATAACCCCATGTAAAAATTGTTTTAGTAAAACAATACATGTTTGTGACATTTTTATTTTTACTTTAAATAAAAAGTTATTAATGTCATTATCTTACCCAAGTGGATCCATGGGGTCCCCAAATTGACCCATGGATTTTCTTGGTACTAATAAGGTTAGGTCATGTGTCAAGGTATTTTTATATTTTTATAATATTTTTTTTAACTTAAATTACCCTAATTACCTTTAATCACGGTTAACAAAACTCAAAGGTTACTATTCACCAGAAATTATTTTCATCCCAATGAACCACATTTTATTTACTAATTACAACCATGTATGTTGATTTTTTGAAATTCAATTCACAGAATCGGTAATATTTCATTTAAATGAAGAAATTAGTTTCTAACTACTACTTAGTGGTTTTACTATTCATAAAAAATTGATGTTTTTCAGAAAAATACCAAAAATTTACCATAAGATATATTTGATATTCCAAATTCAAAAAATATTTCCATTTTACCAAATTCTAAACATAGAATTTTCATTAATTAATTTTATAATTAAATCCCGCTGTCAAAACAAATAGCGTGTTTTTAAGAAACAATATCTATCCAAAGATTGACACTTGTTTATGTCCAATTTTAAAGTGAAATTAATTCGAATGACAACCATTTTATTAAATGGTAAAAATATATTTTAATTAAAATTTAAACTCAATTAAAAAGATAATCTATCCATATAATTAAATTAGATGAAAAAGTAGTTTTGAAGTAAAATGCAGTATTTTTCACTATTCATTAAAAAATGAACATTGTCAGAAAAATACCTTTATCCAAAGTAAATTTCAATGTCCCAATTCTAAATAATAAGTTTATATTGAAAAATAGATCTTATAAAATTCTCAAAAGTTATATTTAAAAATGGTTTTCCATCAAAAGGCAGTAAAATAATCTTTTAAAAATATTAGTGTATTCTATGCTTAAGATTGGATTTATTCTCATTTTAAGCCTCTAAAACACTTGTATAATTAATAAATAGACATAGATATGAAAATATATTATTCTTTACTTTCTTGTGATGTAACACATATCATCATAGTTTTGAAGTACAAATGTAAAAGTAATATCTCTATTTTGATAAAAACAAGTCACATGTGATCATCACCTAAGTTAAAATTTAAAACAAGGTAAAAAATCAACCCATTTAAACACAATAAAGTGTTTGAATCATTTTACAAAGATATAGAATTTATAGTAAAATAAATAGTTCCAAAATAATGATTTATAAATTATCACATTTTATATGTAAAGGAAAATAAACTAGTCTTTATTATCCCATTCAAATCATATCAATAATGGAATAGAGAGATAAATTTATATTTTAAAATTAAAGGAAATATTCAAAGATAATGAACACTAACATAGAAGGTGAAAATCAACTAGAAAAAAAATATACATAAGTAGGTATAAAACACTACATGAAAGCAAATGTAAATAGAAATATTATCCACTCAAATAAAGGAAGGATAAATGAATATAATAGTAATAGAATCCATTCAAAAAAGTATAAATAACACAATGTAAATATAAATAATATCCACCCAATAAAGAAAAAATAACTGAATATAATAGTAATAACATCCATTAAATAAAGGATAAATAACCAAATATAAGAAATATAATATCAATTCAATAAAGGAAAAATAACTCACAATATGGGAATAGCACTAGAGAACTATGTTAAAGGAACCCTAATATCCTCATACTTTATTATGTTCAAATCATATCCAACTGCATGTGTGGGCTTCTAGGGAGAGCTATTTCACATGATTAATAGCATGGTGAGATCCATCTAAGCATAATCATATCATAGTAATGTTTAGTTATTTAGTGGAATAATCCAAGTCTTGGTAGAGTGTATCTGATTTCTAGAAGTACTTTTCTTAGGTCTATACCTAAGTAATTGTGTTTATCATGATCAACCATATAGTGTTTTGTAATATAAGTAATGAAATAAAACATATCAAATCTCAGTGACTTAAAAAAACTGCAATAAAGAATCACAACACTCCTTCACCTATGTGATGGTTCTAAAAATCTTGGTGATATTAAACTACAAGAGGGGGTGAATTATAGTTGAAAACTAACCATAAAATTTGATCCCCCTAAAAGTTTAAGTTGATCATGTGATGTATTATTTTTATTAAATCAAAATAAATTATATTTTAAACAAAGTAAATTGTGATGGAAATTACACCATTGAAAATTATAGTACTTTCTGATAAATTTAATAAGCACAATTGAAATTAAAAATACTATGTACTGTAAAACTTATTATTAGAGTGTTGTGTAAAAACTCAAATACCTCTAATGGATATTATATGCCAAAACATTTCCAATCCATAGGAAACATCCACTTTTATCTAAAGTGGAAGGTTGATCTTTAACTTGATCCTAGGTATCTATCATGACCCGATCCACCGGGGACCACCTGGTTGGTAGTAAGTTGAGTTTGAGACCCCAAAACTGCTTCTAATTAGAGAGGGGTTGGTGACTATATCCAGTAAGAATATCTAAAACATGGGAAGCCTTATCGTAATATCCCTTTACACACACACACATGTCTCCATACAATGGTATATTTCAGAAAAGATAAACAAATGATATTGTAAATGCATGGATAACAACTAATACCACATCAGATTATAACCTAAATTACATAGAAGAAAAGGTAAATATTAAATCCCACCATAAATTTAAAAAGATACTAATATACTAACAGGAAATATACTTCTATTAAGATGAAACTCCAGTAACTTTTCATAATCCATCTAACACAAATAATATCCACCTTCTCCTGCTCCTCCTAGGACTCAGTTAAAAGTTATTCCATCTTCATAAGACATGAAACATGCAGAAATATCCTGTTCATGGAAGATTATAAACATACATAATAGGGAACCTCAAAATCACTAAATAAAGCATCAAATAGAGTTTATTCGAAACCTCAAAAGGAGAGTAAATAAAATAGAAAGATATAAACTCAGGTATTATCTTAGACACGAAGTCTCAAAGTAAGGTCACTTCTTCACTACCATTCTAGGATTATTCCAAAGGATCAAAGGTTATGTTCGTCCAAGGGTGCCCACTTCTGAAGTCTTAATAACACTCATGGAACTCGTATGATAGGTTATAGTCATTAGGACTTTCAATATTCAACTATAGACTATAACTCATGATAAGTTGATACATAGGTTGAGGATCACTCCAAGATCCCATGGGGGATACAAGACCCTATCCATAATAATCCACTAAGAAGGGGATCATATGCCCTAGATATTGGATATAGGATACCTAACCCAACATAAGAAAGAATGATCAATTATCACACCTTGGGACATATGGAGGGATACCTGAAAATATCCATTACTAAACCATAGAGGGAACGAATCATCCTATAATGAATATAAGATACCACACTATATCCTCTTAGGTATGGACTTAGGGAAGACACCCATATGGATACTGAAACTAGAATAAGGGGACCAAGGGTTCAAACTTTCCCTGTAATGGGTACAATGCATTTATGAGAAACACATGGTGTGTACCACTAAACCTATTCTTGTTTATGTTTGTGAACTTCAGATCATGTTCATGTACTGTAGTCATAACCATGTATATTGGCTGCATTTGTGCCTATGTAACCAAGGGTACACACTGAGTCTTCAACTTAAGCATCACATGGTGTTCCAATATGTCACATTCCCATGTGATATTTATCTTCACATGTATACCCTATCCGCTAAGGGAGGGGGTCCACAAAATGTGTTTTCTTTATATCCAAACACCATATAGATAAATATTTCCAAGAAATACCAAATATTTCACATGTATTCACCCATAATACCATCACAACTGATTCTGTTATAAAGCTTAGTTTTGGGTTGAATGATCCACATCATCACTGATGATCATATTCTAGACACCCCTTTGATCTTAAAACAACTATCATCTCCATCCTTATGTGCCTACATGCTTCAACCCATTAAAATTACATCATATACATCATCATCAAATATAGTCCCTATCATCACATCTTTATCATGCCTTTGAATCTAAAAAATATAGTTGTAGTAATGATCCATTTTGACAAAGGGAGATTTCACAATTATTGGTTCTTAGGTTTTTTTCAAATCATTGTGCAATCAAAATATCTATGATGAACATCTGGGGAAAAGAGGGAAAATCATTAAACAAAAAATTAATAAATTAATGTTGAAATTTTTTTGGTTTGGACTTCGTTTATTTATGGATAATTTGATGGATGAGGGATAAATTCATGGATAAAAATTCCTAAATCTAGGAATTAAAAATAATCAATAGAAAATAAATAAAGGATCCATGAATTAATTTTTTAAAATAATTAATGAACATAATCCATAGATAAATCTAGAATGAGTATTAAACTAATAAAAACAAACATTCTTCCTCAATATCGAATGAATCAAATACAAAGATTGATTCTATATCATTTTCATTGGTGAGAACTAATAACTTCATTAATAGTGATAATATCCTTGGTACACCAATCACCAGTGTATGATTCTGTCATTATCTACCAATTATTGCCTCCATGGTTCTCTCCTACAAAATATAGGTTTATATGGATAACCCTAGGATTTTGATATATCCATGATTAAATAGAGGATATTCTGGTTAAAAAAATTTAATAGACAACAAATTATTTAATTAATCTATTTTTTATATTATTTCCCTAGTGACTTCACTTAAATAAAACATCTGAAATGAAAAAAATTTATGTGAAGCTTAGCGTAAAACCCATGTTCTAGATTTATTGGAAGTCACAATTTTCTCATCCATGACACCATTCTAGTGATAAACTATTATTTCTAAAAAAACTATGCACACATGATATAAGAAATTTAATATTTATAATATATCAACCCTAAGGATCCACAAGCCCCAAAATCCCAAGAAAATTCCATGCCTAAATCTAAAAATATTCTTTAAAAAATTATAAATAATTACATGGAATTATCACCACCTTCAGGTATTTTCATCTAAAGAAGAAAACATCTTCTAAAAACTATGAGGGCACTAAGCTCGCATCGGGTTCTCCTACTCCCATGTGTTATCATAAAGACTCCTATACTACCAATGAACAAGAACCAAAGGAATCACTCAATCTAAAAGTATCTTCTCTTATCGATCCTTGATGGTCACTGGGTACTCTAAGAAGGTAGATCCATCATCAATGTCCATCTCACCCTATTTGATAACATGTGACCGGTCATACATATATCTCCTCAGTTGTGAAACATGGAAAATTTCATGAAACCAATATAACTATGGTGGTAAGGATTAATGGTAAACCACCTCTCCAACCCTATATAATATCTAGATAGGGCCATCAAATCTTGTAGATAACTTGTTACCTTGACCAAATCTACACACTCCTCAACGAGGTGATTCCTTTAAGAACACGTGATATCCCTCCTCAAACTCCAAAGGCCTCTATAATTGGTCGAAATTGGGATTCTGGTGGATTTGGGAAGTTCACATATACTCTTGGACAGTCTTCATCTTCTCTATGGACACTCATACTGACTCCAGGTACATAAGTTCTACTCCCCTAGCTCTATCTATCAAAGAGGTTACTTGAAGGGTCTCCCATACAAGGAATTTAATGGTATCCTATTGACATTGGAGTGGTTTCTATTGTTACATATAAAATTGACTAATAATTGAAAATCCTCATAGTTATGGATAAAATCCAACATGAAATCTCAAATAATGTCCTCCGTAACCTAAATGGTTTATCTGTCTGTCCATCTTTCTGGGGGTGTAATGTCATGCTCAACCACAAATAAGTCCCAAAATTATCCTATAATAATCTCTATAATTAGTACATAAAACAATAATCATGGTCTAAAATGATCTTCGGTGGTACTCCATGAAGTCAGAATATCTCTAATATGTAGAGGAATCCCAACATCTCTACTGAACCCTACTCATGAATGTATAGAAAGTGGGCCAACTTGGTGAGTTGGTATATGATCACCCAGATAGTTTCATGACCTCTAGATAATAATGAAATCCATATCATGAAATCCATGGATATACTATCCCACTTCCACTTAGGCACCTCAAGTTCTTAGACCAAACCAAATGGAACCTGGTGCTCATCCTTCACCCACTAGAAAGTGAGGCATCAGAGATAAACCCAACAACACGCCTCTTTATACCTGACCACTAGAACTGATTCTAAAGTTCATAGAATATCTTTTCCACTCTTGTATTTACCATAAATGGCTATATATGAAACTCTCTCATCATCTCCTCTCATAATGTGACTAGTAAAATCATATTTCCTCATAAAAGGATGATGTTATAACCACCTTCAAAAAAACTATAGGGTCATGTCTAATAGATATTTAGTCACACAAGACCTCTCAATTGATATCCCCAAGTTATTAATCCTTGAAACACTGAAGTTGTGGAGGGGAAACAACCATCATATGGAGGTACGCTACACCTCCCTCATCCACTAGGGAAAACTATAATGAGTCTAATTTCTCAGATTCCTCACCCAATAACATTGAATGGGATTTAATTTTGAGATCATCTACCAATATGTTCCCTTTCTTAGGAGTATATACTATCTCAAAGTTGTAGTCCTTTAAGTACTCCAACCATCGCCTTTGACTCAAGTATAAATATTTTTATGAAAAGATATACCTGAGACTCATATGGTCGAAATTAATGATGAATAACCCTCCCATAAGATAGTGTTGCTAATAATTTAGGGGGAGAACCACTCCTACAAGATACAAATCATGGGTCATGTAGTTATTCTCATGCAGTCTTATCTGCCGAGATCCATAATAAATCAACACCTACCTCTATATCAAAACACATTGAAGCCCGACACTAGAGGTAGTGGAAAACACCAAGTACTCAACACCCTCCTATAGAAGTTATAAGATTTGGGATCTCATAAAACTCATCCACAACTTCTGAAAATCCTACTAACACTTCTATGTCCACACAAAAGGTTTGTCATTATGGGTCAAAGAAGCTAGAAGTTCCATGATCCTAAAAAAAATTTGAATGAATCTCTAATAATAGCCAAAAAAACAAGTAATCTCTACACCTTAGAGATGATATTAGGTGGATCCCAAGCTAGTACTATATTAATATTTTTAGGGTTCACTACTACTCCCTATTATTAAATAAAATTTCCTAGGAAGTGAAACTTTGAAATCCAAAATTGAATCTTTTAGAGTTTCCCATAAAGATGATTCACTCAGAGTATATCTCAAACCCTCCTAAAATGTATCATGTGATCCTCCTATCATGAGGAGTACATGATTATGTCATCAAAGAAGACTACAATGAACTAGTATAATAAGGGTTGAAAGATCTGATTCACGAGTCCCATGAATTCTTCTATGGAATTCATCATGTTGAAGGGACTAAAAAATACCCATAGTGACTATAGTGGAACCATAATTTCATATTTAGTATATCCTAATCTTGAATTAAGAGTTAGTGAAACCCCAACCTAAGGTCAATCTAGAGAACCACCTCAACCATTTCAACTAGTCAAATAGGACATTGATTCTTGGAAGCGGATACTTATTCTTGATAATTACTTGGTTTAGGTGATGATAATCCATGAACAACCTAAATCTCACACCTACCTTCATGGATATCAACACTAGGACTACCCTAGGGGATAAACTAGGTCTAACAAAGCTCTTCCTATATAGATCCTACAACCATATCTTCATCTCTCACAAGTCTAGGGGGATATCCGATATGATGATATAGATATTTGGGTAGTACCTAGGTGTGTGTCTATATAGAAGTTGATCTATTGAGGAGTGGTAAGACCAAAAAATCCTCAGGAAATACATTCTTATACTCCTCCACCAATGCAGAAAATTTAAAATCATACAACATCTATTTCTCTATGAAACATACTACCCAACTGATGAGAAACTAGCTGTATCCTCCTATGTACAATCATTTACTATACTTGGGATTCCTTCTAAAAAATGATGGAAAATATCATCCCACCATATCATTCACATTACATACCTCGCTAAAAATATTTAAACTATTCATGAACCGTAGAGAAATAGTCTATTCATAGAATTTCATCATAATGCCTCACTGTAGATATGAAAAGATCTCATATGATTCCCTCTCCCCCAAGAGTTCAGTCACACTATTGGAATTTTTTTGATCACTGAATCTCCCCTGATAAGAGTCTCCAATCAAAAAGGTCAATACAAAGGCTTTACTAGAATCTATAGATCTTGAACAAGGGATACAAAAATAAAGGAGTGGATCAAACCAATGTATACCAAAACAAAATGTAATCTAGAGAAGACACATTTCATACCCCAAAGACTCCATGTCATAAGGCTCCACTACCTATAACTATCCTTGATCTTGACCATTGACTCCCTAGGCCTGGAAAGGACCACAAAGAGGTGGTAACATTGGTAAAATGTCATAACATTTACCAGTACCTACTACTCCCCCGGGTCCTCTTCCACATATTCCACTCTATGGACCTCCACAATAAAGTCATTGTATCTTCCTAGGAATTCCATTAACCATATCCATAATTTTTTCATTATATTTTAGGATATCCCACTAGATATGACCTTGGCCATCACATATGAAATATTACCTCTCCCTCAGATGACTAGAACACCCCTTATATGACATTCTATCCTAACTTGATCCACCAGGTATCTCATAACTAGTATTAACACAAGTGTGACACTGTAATAATACCTTTAATATTACAGGGGTTGATGAATAACACCAAGTAGGCATATCACACACATGGGAGGCCTTAGCCTATAGTACTGGTATTCATGAACACATTTACAAACACCAATATAATGTGGAAAAGATAAGAAAATGATATTGCAAATACATGAATAAAAAATAATACCACATAAAAGTATGAAAAAGAGTATAAAAAATAAAATATAAAAAATAAAATCCCACCATAACTATAAAAAGAGTCCAACCTACTTACAAAAATGGGAATCCTGTCAAAATGAAAATCTTAGAACCACATATGGTCTATCTAGGACAACTAATCTCCACCTAATCCTAGTCCACCTAGGTTTTCATCGAAAGGTTCATCACAAGAATAAGACATGACATGTGTAGATAAATACCATGTAGGGATGAGTATAAAAATAATTAGTAGGACACCCTGAAATCACCAAAAAAGAATCAAAGAGAGTCAGCTCAAAATCTAAAATTCAATTCAATCAGAAGAAAAGATATAAAATTAGATTTAATCATAGATGCCAAGTCTGAAAGTAAGGCCTGTCCTCACTACCAATATAGAATTCTACCTGAGGCTCAATGGTCACATTCATATAAGGGAACTCGCTTCTTGAGTATTACAGACACTGATGGAACTCATCTGAGAGGTTACACTTCTTAGCCCTATCCATGTTGAAGTACACATTGAAACTCATAATATGTCGATACACATGTAGGGTATCATGCCAAGGTATTATACAGGATACCTAACCCTATATGGAATAACCCATTATGAAGGGGTTCAAATACCCTAGATGTTAGATAGGGGATACCAACCCAACCAAGGGAAGAATGATAGAGGATCACACCTAGTACACATAGAGGGAAAACTAACTATATCTCAAACTAAATAGTATATGGGATTACTTATCCTATTCTCAGGGTAGGATACCACATTGTACCCTCTCATGGATGGAATGAGGGAATACACCCATATTAATACTAAAACTAGATTGAGGGGATCAAGGGACCTAATCTTTGGAAGGAAATGTACAAGAGACACATGAAATGCCATGATAAGATTGATACTACCCATGTCTATGTCTGTCTACTCCAAACCATGCACATGTACTCTGGATGTTCCCATGTACACTAGATGCATTCATGTTTATGTACTCATAGGTACATGCTAAGTCCATAGATTAAGGGTCACATGTCATGTGGATAGGTCCCGTGATCATGCGAAATTTATCTTCAAACATAAACCCTCACCACTATAGGAGGGGCTACACAGAGAGTGTGTTCTTATAAACCACATGCAATGTAGATAGGCATTTCATAAAAATCCCAGATCACTCATTCATCCTCACCCATTCCACCACCACCACCACTGATTCCACCACAGATTCTATCATAAAGCTCAAATATGGGTTGACTGAGCCACATCACTACCAATGCCCAGATTCCAATCACCCCTTTGATCAGAAAACGACCATCATCACCATCCCAAAGTGACTGCACTATCCTACCCATAAAAAACCATCACCTACACCATTGTCAAATCTCCATCATCATCATCACATCTCTATCACACCTTAGATCCCAAAACAGAACCCTTGAAAATGATCTGTTGTTCCAATTATTTATTTCACAATGATTGATTCCTAAGTTTTTTTGAATCCTTGGATAATAGAAATACCGATGAAAAACATCTGAAGAATAGAGGGAGAAAATTACAGAACAAAAATGTAAGAAACGAACATTAGACATTGTTTCGACTGACCTTCATTAATTAATAGAAAATTATACGAATGAGGGAGAAATTCAAGGATTAAAAATTCCTAATTTTTTTATTAAATATAATCATCCATAAATCAATAAATTATTCATGAAATAATTTTACAAAATAATTAACTCAAATTTGACATGGGGAAATCCAGAATGAGGATTGAAATAGAAAACAAATATCCTACCTCGATATTAGATGGATCACTGATAAAGAATGATTCTACATTATTATATTTGGAAAGCCCCAAGAACTCCATTGATGATGAATATCTCATAAGTACATTGATTTTTTATCTACAATCCCATCATCATTTATCAATGCTATCATCCATAGTTCTCTCCTATAATAAATATGATTATACAGATAACCCTAGGATTTGGACACATCCATGATTAAATATCATAGATTTAGGTTATAGGAATTTAATAGGAAACAAATTATGTAATTAATTTATTTTTATATTATTTTTCATAAAATCTCACTTAAACAAAACGTCTAATGCAAAAAAGTTAATTCACAAATAGGGAAAACCCCACATTTTTTATTTAACTTTCCTCTCAATTTTCCCATATAAGATACTTTTTTGGAGATAAATTATTATTTGTGAAAAAATAAATGTGTATGATATAATAAATTTAAAAAATTTAACATATCAACATTGAGGCCCCACTGGCCACAGAATCCCACTCTATTTACGTGCCTAACTCCAAAAATATTGTTTAAAAAATTCCAAATAATTACTTAGAAAAAGTAGATTAAATAAATTATTACCATTGAAATACTAGTATGTACTTTACTATAAACCCATAATATGGTATCTATCTTCATATCCCAAGAAGAATTTTATCAGACTATTTAGACTAAGAAAACTCAAGAACTCTGATCTTTATCGACTGTAACCCTATTAGAAGGGCCTTGTGTTCCTATATTTGGAAGACCTAGTTCAACTAGACTAGAAACATTAGCTTCAAAACTTAGAATATCCTTGATCTTAATGATCATAAAAAGAATAAATACAAAAAAAATATATAAATTATAATTAAAACCTCACACATGGATACTCTAAGAAAATATTTCTAAAGAAAATACAATCTGGATTCCCCTAGTAAACAAGCTATTATATATTTCTAAAAAATTTAAACAATTTACCTCACTCATGTAACAACTTCATTTGTGTAATTCACTAAGGATCTAAAAATCCATGATTTTAATTTATAAATATTCATGTAATAAAATACAATGATCATATTCTATGTTATTTAGGTTTAGTTGCAACAATATCAGACATTGTTCTATATTTTTTTATGGATGTCGCTCTAAATATGTCATTAAATGAATTAAATTCTACCATAATAATCCAATATTTGTTTAATATAATATGTTCACTAATTATTAAAATAAAAGAAAATAAATCAAAAGAATAGAAATTTAAACACAACATTTCATGTTTTTTTTATTAAGTGTATTGTGTTATCAAAACAAAGGATAATAAATTGTTCATTTACCCAACAAAGTCACCCTTTTTTAAAATCACAAGAAACATAATGAAATTTGTTTGTTTGAATGAATTTTTTAAAATAAAAATAAATATTTCATTTTATAGAAAAATATATAGGGTTAAATTTTTATCCCTTTAAGATTTAACATAAAATAATGTTAATAAAAAAACTTATTTAAACAAGGAAAACATATATTTTAAAACCCCCTACCATTTTTATTTTCAAATAAAAATCTACAAGTGAAATAAATTAAGTTCAAAGTAAAAAATAAAAAAATGAAAAGAAAATTTTCATATCCGATGAAACCAAATTAACATTATAAACATTTCAAACTTCTCCCCCTCAACATATCTATTTATTCCCTTAGTTTTTGGGCTCATTCTATAAGCTATGTTATCTTTTGATATACTTTACTTGTGTTTAACATTAAGATTAGTAATTTTTTAATTTTTTTACTTTCTAAATAATTCAAACAATATAAAAATTTACAAAAACATATAATATTGATAAAATATTCAAACATATAAAAATTCATTCATTCATGGAAAATTATGAAGTTAATTAAAAGCATCTAAAATAAGTTCCTAAAATTATTGGAAGAAAAGGTAAAATAAATCATCAATATATTATTTTATGAGAATGTTATCCATTATTTTTTTTAAAATTTTATTCCATTTATCTAATCCATATAGTGAAGTTAATTTAATGAAGTAAAATATTAATTTATCATTATCAAAAATGTTTGTAAAGTAAAATTTATAACCAGTTTATAAATTTCATAAGATAAGAATAAATAATTCAAACCACATAGAAGTTACCTTTAATTGTTGTGACATGATATTATTCTATATAATATGGTTTTAGAAGTCATTAAAATTTATCCTTCATATCATCCATTAATTTGATTGGTAGAAAACACTCTACATGAAATTTAGACAAACAAAAAAACCTACCTTGATAAGGGATTTGAAGTTTAAAGAAAAAGTTACAAAAAATTAATCAGGTACTTAAGCATAAGATATAAATTTTAACAAACTTAAAAGAAGGGAACTAGGAACAAGATATAGAATTTATCTTCCATTATACAGTGACTTCATCACTCATAATTTATGTCTAAGGTATAATGAATTTATTTCTTCTGGAAGTATTATTGAAGAGAATCTTTAGAACCCATATATTTCTATATCATTGATGTTCAATGAAAGTGAGATTTTTATATATAAATTCTCTATGTTTTATAAAGTATTGAAATTTTTTTAAATAACATAATTTTTTCCAATGTACACCTCTTTGATATTTGGTACATAATGAAGAATTAATCGACATAAAGTAGTTATTCAGGCAATGTCTACTTCTAGTGGATTTGTGTCATAGACCAAAAGAGATCCTTTTGGGTTTATTTTGTATGTTTATTTTTTCAAATGACTTTTTTCCATAGTTAAGTTAGTTAAAATATTCTCCAAATTATAAAAATTAGACTTTATTTTTACTACTTTATTCTCATTTTCTATTAAGGATAAAACCTTAATTTTCTTCTTAGAGGTTAACTCTTAGATTTTTTTTCTTTATCTTATCTAACTCAGATATGAGTTTAATATTCTCATTATTCACTTTTAATAATTAGTATATTCACTTATAAATGAAAATTTATTTTTTGGAAAATTCGTTTTTATATTCTGAATATTTCTTTGAGGGTTTGAAAAAATTAGCCTTAGCTTGACTGCACTCCTCGTCCATATTTTGATTTCTTTTATCTAATATATTTAAATTTATATCCATTTACTTAATAGATAGTGGTGTAAAATATTCATAATATGATGAATTCATATCATCATTATTTGGTGAAAATCAACTATAGGAATTCAAGTATAATTGTGAAAGATTATTAGGATTAATATTTCCCATATAATAGAAATCATTTTGAGGGAAATTTTAATAAAATCGAGTGTAATTATGAATGTGATCACTCTACGAATCTCATATATCTTCAGGGGATAATGGATCCCCACTAATGCTCCATGTATCATTTGTCTCTCTATAATATATATTTTCTCATTGAACAACTTTTATATATTTTTTATTTTCTTTTAAGTCTTTGGAAAATTGGTCAAATGTGTATGGATTTATTACATTTATAACATATAGTATTCGATGAGTTTTTCATTTAAAAATTTTACCTTATATTCTTATAGATATCGCTATATAAATTTATTTATCCCATGCATCTATTTATATATCTAGAAAATTGGGAAATCTCTCCTTCACTAAATTACGCACAACTGTTACCATTAAATGAACTAGGATTAGGGTTTTGAGACTGAAAATTTAGATCTAAATATATTTTAATTAATAAAACTCATTTTTTATTTTTATCTTTCTCAAAATATATCTTTAAATAACATTCATATTTCACTAATGTCTTAATAAACTTATCGTGACTGATCTTTGTGATATATTTCATATCATTTATCCCTATCCTTTTTTATTCCCATTCCTTAAGTAGGATATGTATTATCATTTTTACTACATAGTATTATTATATTTATTTCCCTCTAAGCTATTGTAGAATATTTACAATCATTATAAAACATTGATGAATCCTCTCCATAGTTTCAATAGGTTGAAATTAAAAACTTTGGTAATCAACCTTGAGTATAACATGTTTAGTTTCAAGAACATTTGAAGTTTTGAAATGCATTAATTATAACTTATTCCAAATGTTATAGGTAATATGAAAAGAGGATACTTGAAAATAAATATTCTATTGAATTTCACAAATAATAGTACTCATAAAATAAAATTTGACCTAAAAACAGTCTATTAATACTAAGTAAAAGTAGAAACATATTTCTTTGAAATACTGTAACTTTTAACTAACATAAGATATTTTTCAACACTAGTATTGATAACATATGTCTCTAAACTATCTCTATAAAACTCATAATCTCGTCCATTAAATATTAGTGGTCTATTTAGATTTATATTTTTCATACAACCAATATGTATCCCTACCATATCTAAAGTAAAATGATGATATTTTCTCTTGTATACTTTAGTGTAAGGAAAATGTTTTAAGATCTGATAAAAAAATAATATAATAAAATTCAATATACTGACTCATAAGTATATTCAATATTCGATATCAGGAGATAATATCTGATGTAAAGTTTTGTACATGTAAAGTGTGGTGATGTGGTATTACAAGAGGGTTTTAATTATAGTTAAAAACCAAATACAAAATTTCATCACACAAAAAAGTATTTGTATATATGAAATGTAATCTTATAGTCAAATTAAAGTAAATCAAAGTATAAAAAAAGTATGTTTCAATGAAAAAAACTATCATAAGCTAAATTACTATATGATAAATGAAATAATCACAAAGGAAATTAAAAATACAATGTAATATAAAAAAATGTTCATAGTATTAGGTAAAAAGTAAAATAAAATAAAATTATATTATATAACAAAACATTTCTAATCCATAGAAACCCTTTTATTTTATGCAAAGAAGTAGGAGGATCATTGGCCTTATCCTGGGTATCCCTATAAAAATATAATATCCTTGACTATAAACCTATTATATATTATATTTCATTCAATACATTGATAAAATTAATCACACTAGTCATACTCCTCAAGATAAAGAACCCTAACCTTCATCAAATGTAATCTTTTTAGAAGTTCTATATCTTCCTGTTCACAGAATACCTCAATCAACCAGACCATAAAACACATTTTCAACCCCATAAGCTCATTGATATTAATTATTAGACAATGAAAAATTAAAATAATAAATAAATATAAAAATTACAATGAAAACCTAACACATTGATTATATAAGAAATCTATTGGGAGAAAATACAATTAGAAGTGATGTAAGAAAAAAGATATCACAAAATTCAAAATGAAGGAAAAATAATTCATCCCACTCATGAAGCTAATTCACTGGTGTAATTTTCTTTTTTATTCAAGAAGACTTGGGTTGAATTTATTGATTTCTATATAATAAAATACAATAGTTAGATTCTAGGTTCTTAAGGATTATTCTAAATAATATAAAACATGATACTCCATTCTTTGATGGATTTGGATATGATTTTATTGTTTGATCGGTTCAATGCCTCTATAACATACTAATGTAAGGTTAATGTACTGCGTTCACTAATTGTTAAAACAAAATATAATAAAACCACACAAAAAAAACATAAACACAAAATTTCATGTTAAAAAAACTAATATAAAGTGTATTTTGATTTTAAAAATGAAGGTTAAGGAAGTGGTCTTTGACACAATGCTCTGAAAATCCTTCATATAAGCAACCCCTTTCTCATCAAGAATAAAAATAGGAAACACATCTCCTATATGGAATAATTCCATCAACTCATATAATATCACCACATAACTTTAGATTTTACACAATAACATGTTGGAGACCACTTCTTGGGTTTATTTATATCAAGAAATCTCTTTTTATCAAGTGTCAATTGAGCCTTTCAAAACATATTTAGGAAAACCAAATTATAATTTCATTCATTTATAAATAAAACTATGAAACAAAAATATAAAATCCATTTAGGATATAAAATTCATTTATAAATTCCTACCAAATTATTTTAAACTCAAATATCAAAAAAATATCAAGAAATCATCCCAAAAAATTGGTAAATCACATGATTTTTTTGGAAAACCAATCCCATCTTTATTTTGTCAATAATTTTTTTCTAAAACATGAGTTTCCACCCTTTAAAGTAACTATTAATTGAAAGATAATTTTTATAAAATAATTTTTTAAAAAATATCCTTTAATTTATTTTTACAAATTCATGAATAATGTATAATTTATATGAAATTATATTTTAATCAAAAAAGAATAAGAAAAATTATATCTATATTAAATAAAAACTGATAGAGAATTAAATACGTTTATGAAATGATAAATAGATACAAATTTCATAACATTGAATAAATTCAATCCATAGTTTAAAATTAGTGATAAATCATGAATTTAAATTTAAATAGTTATTCATGGAGAAACGTATCTCAACCGATGATCTTCAAATTGATTCCAAGATCGTATCATCATCCTATGAGACTATAAGAACGTTTCCTTACCAAAGAGACTACTAAATTATTAAATTAATCATCCCAAAACAAAATAACACAATGTAGAAATCAATATCAAACTCACCAAATATTATAAAAGTGTCAAATAATGAGAAAGGGGGTGTGGTCCACACCCGACATGCACTTAGACCTAAGCCACATGAAAGACCCAATTAGTTCACTTGAACCAATATCTATACAATACCAAATTCTCCAAAACCTCTAAATAAATTATTAGGAAAACATACCTCAATAAAAATGATGAATGAAGACATGTACGTAACCCCCCATGATGTCATCTAAAGTCCATTCACCAATGAATTAAGACACATTATGATTCCATCATGAAACAATGGATTTGGATCCTCAAAAATATGTGGAATAAAGGTTTAAGAATAAAAAGGATAAAGATATATATCTTACCCCGAATATAGGGAACAAATAATGTTGAAAAAACTATACTTTAATGAAGAAAAGTGGGAAAGATATGTGTGATGAAGAGGGTTCTACCCCTTAACTCAATCAATATAAGTTGAAAGGGATTGAGGGGGTTCCAAATATTCCTCCCATTAAATTGTAAAAAGGGACTGATCAAAAAAATAAGCTAGTAATTTATTCATGGATTGACCATAATTATCATGGCATGAAGCCTCCTTTCCGAGACAATGTCAAGGAATAGACCCTCTAGGTCACAATGCAACTGGTCCCTAGAAAAGGGCTTTACCCTCTTCTAACCATCCTTAGGGAATGACCCCCCTGGTTCATGATGTGACTACCTCTAGGTAGAGGGATCAATACCAGGTGAAACACCATCATAGAGTGACCATTAATGGTCACTTTACAATGCCCAAACTTTTGAAAAATTATTCCAATAACACTATAGGACTCACTATAGGTGTGTTCCCACGAGACTATAACTCCCAAAACAATCCAAAAAATGAATACAAAATTGACAAAAACTCTCACTTCTTGATCTAAATTAAAAAATTTAGTTTCATCAAACATTATCCAACTCACAATGAATGTCTCTGTTACAACCTACCCTCTATAAAAAATTTCCATCCCATGAAAATATCATGGACATCCTTAGGAATAAAATCACTTACAAAATAAGAAATAAGTCTACTTACTAAAAACAATCACATAAAACATCATAAAACAATTTAGTAAAAGATAAAACATATGTGGGGTTATCCCTAAAATAAAGATTCCTTACCTTACTCCAAATCTACATATCATTAAAATGATATCCAAACCAATAAAAACTCATGAGTGAAAATAATCCAATTATAAATTAATCAATTAAAAAACTAAATAATCTTAATCCTAATACATCATAAAATTATGATACTCTTGAAAATATACACCATTCTTAACATTTTAGAGATTTATAATATTATTGAGAACTATAAAATCATAAAATTTAAATAATATACTTTGAAATATAATAGTTTACTCAAGATAAAACCAAGAGAGACATAACCCACAAACCATCACTTAAGACCAAAATATTTAGTATCTTCCTTACAAGACCAGAATCAATATATCTAGTGATAAAAATAAAAACCCCTATTAAAAACCAAATATCCATTTACTTTAAAAAGTAAAAAAACATAAAATGTTTTTATTCATATGGTTGTTTATTACTAATTTATCCAAAAATTAATTTTGAAAGGAATAGCTTCTAAAAAGTTCACATTTGTAACTGAACAAATATGTATTTTAATTTATTCAAATAAACCATTAATAAAGAAATAAAACGAAACTAATCATATCAAACACATATAAGATATAGAAATTATATCAACATGATTTAAAATATAACATTTCATAAAATGATCCAACAACCCATTTCCAATTTGGTTTGCACTGGAATAATTCATTTATCCCAAGATATTCAACTTATTCTGTGATGATTAAATTGATGTAAGTCCTGCTCCATTTTATGTACTACTACCAAAAAACAAATAATTCAATTTCTAAAAAACAAATATAGAAGGAAAAACATCTTAAATAATATAAATTGTATGTTAAAACCATTTATAAAATCAAACACACACACACACATATATATATATATATTCATATTTTTGTAAACATTTTACACTAATTTAAAATCTTTCAATTTACAAAGAACTACCATCACAAAAATACAAATTACAAATTTCAAAACATTTTAACATTCCCATTAAAACCTTTTTTATATAAAAATTCTTTTAAATAAAGGAAAATGTCAATTTATTTCAACAAAAAAGTTAAAAACACCATTTTTCTTATCATTCATAATCTATTGATTAATGTACATAAATATGTATACACACAAAAAACTAAATGAAACAACAAATCTTAAACCCATACATAATATAAGATAACACTATTTAAACTAACTAAAAATTTCAAATATTCAATCATGAAAAAATAACCCCCAGTGTCTTTGTCTGTTTACTCCATACCATGAATCTGTACTCTAGATGTTACCCTATACACTAGTTATGTTAATGCCCGTGTACCCAGGGGTACATGCTATGTCCATAGATTAAGGGTAACATTTCATTTGGATAGTTCACGTGACTAGGTGATATTTATCTTCACACATAAACCATCACCAATATGGGATGGGTTCCACATAGAGTGTGTTCTTATGAACCACATGCAATGCGGATAGGGATTTCATATAAATCCTAGATCACTCATGCGTCCTCACCCATGCCACCACCACCACTACTAATTCCATCATTGATTCTATCATAAAGCTCGAATATGGGTTGAATGAGCCACAACACTACTAATGTATAGATTCCAACCACCTTTTTTATTATAAAATGACCATCATTACCATCCCAAAGTGACTGCACTGTCATACAAGAAAAAAACCATCAACCACACCATTTTTAAATCTCCATAATCCTCCTCACATCTCTATCACACCTTATATACCAAAACCAAACCCATGAAAATGATATATATTTCCTATGATATATTTCACAATGGATGGTTCCTGAGTTGTTTTGAATCCTTGGACAGTAGAAATACCAATGAAAAACATCTGAATAATAGAGGGAGAAAAATACATAATAAAGAAGTTCGAAATAAACATCAGACATTGTTTAGAATGGACATCATTAATTGATAGAGAATTCTATGAATGAGGGAGAAATTCAAGGATAAAAAATTACTAAATATTTTTATTAAAAAATTTGAACCATAAATCAATAAATTATCCATGAATTAATTTTAAAAAATAATTAATTCACATTTGACATGGGGAAATGAATAATGAGGATTAAAACAACAAAAAAATATCCTACCTCGACATTTGATGGATCTGTAATAAATAATGATTCTACATTATTATCATTGGAAAGATCTAAGAACTCCATTGATGATGAATATCTCCTCAGTACATTGATTTTTGATCTATGATTCCAATATCATCCACCAATACAATTCTCTATGGTCCTCTTATAAAATAAATATGGTTATATGGATAACCCTAGGATTTGGAAACATCCATGATTAAATATCACAAATTTAGGTTATAGGAATTTAATAGGAAATAAATTATTTAATTAAATTATTTATGTATTATTTCTCATATGATTTCACTTAAACAAAAAATTTGATGTACAAAAAGTTAAGTCATGCATAGGACAAAAACAACATTTTTTTATTTAGTTTACCACACAATTTTCCCATCTGAGATTATTTTTGGGATATAAACTATTATTTATGAAAAACTATATGTGTGTGACATAATAAATTTAAAAAATTTAACATATCAACATCAAGCCCCCACTGGCCATAGAATCCCACTCCGTTTAAATTATTAACTCTAAAAACATTCTTTAAAAAATTCCATATAATTATATATAAACAGTATATTAATTAAATTAAATCCATTTCAAGACTAGTATGCATTTGACTATAAACCCATCAGATTGTATCTATCTTTATATTCCAAGAAGACTTCAATCACAATGTTTAGACTCAAAAATCTCAAGAACTATGATCTTTATCGACTGTAACCCTATTGGAAGGGCCTTATGATCCTATATTTGGAAGACCTTAATAAAATAAACTAGAAAAATTATCTTCCAACCTTAGAATATCCTTGATCTCATTGATCAAAAAAAGAATAACTACCAAAATAAAAAATTATATAAATTATAATGAAAACCTCACCCATGGATGTTTTAAGAAAATCTGCCTTAAGAAAATTCAATCAAAATTACCATAAGAAACATGCTATTATATATTTTAAAAAAATAAAAAAATTTAGACCACTCATATAATGACTTCACCTATGTAATTAACTAATTATCTTCAAATACATGAGTTTAATTTATAAACATTCATGTAACAAAATAAAATAATCATATTCTAAGTTATTTGGGTTTAGTTGCAACAATATCAGACACAATACTGTATTTATTGATGGATGTGGCTCTATATATGTCGTTCAATGCATTAAATTTAACCATAATAAACCAATTTCTGTTGAATATACTATGTTCATTGATTATTAACATAAAATAAAATAAATAAAAATAATAAAAATTTAAACACAAAATTTCATGTTAATTTTTTTATTAAGTGTATTATATTTTTCAAAACAAAGGATAAGAATTTGATCATTAACCCAATAATGCCCCACCTTTTTATAATCACAAGAAACATTAAAAAATATGTAATTTTGAATGAATTTTTAAAATAAAAATCCCTATATCATTCTATAGAAAAATATATGGGATTGCATTTCTATCCCTTTAATATTTTACTTAAATAAATGTTAATAAAAAATTACTTGAACAAGGAAAACATATATTTCAAAAAACCCCACCTTTTTAATTTTCAAATAAAAATACTCAAGTAAAAAAATTAAGTTCAGAGTAAAAAATAAAAAAATGAAAAGAAAATTTTAATATTTAGTGAAACCAAATTTACATTTTCAACATTTCAATCTTTTCCCCCTCAACATATCGATTTGTTCCCTTAGTTTTTGAGTGCATTATATAAGTTCTTTTATCATTTGATATAGATTACTTGTGTTTAACAATAATATTTGTAATTTTTTATTTTTTTCCTTTCTCAATAATTTAAATAATATAAAAATTTACAAAAAAATATAATATACAAAAAATATTAAAGAATATAAAAATTCATTCATGAATGGAAAATTATGATATTAATTAAAAGTATCTAAAATAAGTTTTTAAAATGAATGGAAGAAAAGGTAAATTAAATCACTAATATATTCTTTCATGATAATTTTATCCATAATATTTTTTATCCTTTTATTACCTTTCTTTAATCCTTCTAGTGAAGTTAATTTCATGAATTATAATTTTAGTTTATCATTATAAAAAAATATGTAATGTAAAATGTATAAACAGTTTATAAATTTCATAAGATAAGAATGTAGAATTTTCACCACTTGTAAGTTATCTTCAATTATTGTGACATGAATTTATTCTATATAATATGGTTCTATAAGTCATTAAAAAGTTTCTATAATATTTTCAATTGATTTTAATTTTTTAAAACAACTCTAGAGAAAATTTAGAAAAAAAAAACTAACCTTGACAAGGGATTTAAAGTTTAAAGAAAAAGCTTCAAAACTTACTCAAGTACTTAAGAATCATTTATAAATTTTAATAAACTTAAAATAATCATACTATGTACTAGATATAAAATTTATCTTCCATTATATAGTGAATTCATTGCTCATAATTTACATATAAGGTATCATGACTTTATTTGGTCTGGAAGTATTATCAAAGAGAATATTTGGAACCCATATATTTCTATATCATTGGTGTTCAATGGTAGTGAGATTTTTATATATTTATTCTATATGTTTTATAAAGTATTGAAACTTTTTTATATATCATCAATTTTTCCAATGTACACCTCTTTGATATTCTATACATAAAGTATAATTAATTGACATAAAGTAGTTATTAATGCAATGTATACTTCCAGGGAATTTGTTTCAAAGACCAAAAGTGGCACTTTAAGTTTTATTTGTCTATTTAGTTTTTCAAAGTACTTTTTTCCATAGTGAATTTGGTAATCAAAATTCCATATTCTTAACTTTAGACTTTAGTTTTACCAATTTATTCTTATCTTCCATAAAGGATAAAACCTTTCCCTTCTTAGAGGTTAACTTTGAGAATTTTTTATTTTTCTTATCTAACTATGATATGAGTTTAATATTATTATTATTCACTTTTGATAATTAGTATGTTTACTTATCAATGAAAATTTTATTTTTTGGAAAATTCATTTTTATGTTCTGAATATTTCTTTGAGGGTTTGGAAAAATCATCCTTAGCTTGACTGCACTCCTCATCTATATTTTGATTTATTTTATCTAATAAATTTAAAATTATATCCATTTACTCAATATATGGTGGTGTATCATCTCCATAATATGATGAATTTATATCATCATTATCTAGTGTAAATTAACTATAGGAATTTAGGTCTAATTTTGAAAGATTATTAGGATTAATCTTTCTCATAAAATAGAAATTATCTTGAGGGTAATTTTCATAAAATCCAGTGGTATTCTAAATTTCATCACTCTATGAATCACATATATCTTCAAGGGATAATGGATCATCACCAATTCTCCATTAATCATTCATCTCTCTACAATCTATCTTTTCTCATTGATCTCCTTATATATATATATTATCTTCTTTTAAGTCTTCAGAAATTTTGTCGAATGTGTCTGGATTTCCTAAATTTATAACATATATTATTTGATGAGTTTTTCCTTTCAAAATTTTACCTTATATTATTATATATATCCCAATAGAAATTTCTTTGTCCCATGTATCTATTTATCCTTAAAAAAATTTTGGGAAATCTCTCCTTTACTAAATTCGGAACAACTGTTACCATTAAATGAACTTGGATTATGGTTTTGAGACTGAAAAATTAGATCTAAATATATTTTCATTAAAAAAACTCCATTTTTATTTTTATCTTTCTCAACATATCTCTTTAAATAACATTCATATTTCACTAAGGTTCTAATAAAATTATCAAGATCGAGCTTTGTGATATATTTCATATCATTTGTCTCTATTTGTTTAAATTCCCACTCCTTTAGTAGGATATCTATAATCATTTTGACTAGACTATCATCTTATATTTATTTCCCTACAAGTGACTTTATACTATTTACAATCATTATAAACCATTTATTAATCTTTTCCATAGTTTTACTATGTAGAAATTCAAAACTTTGATAATCAACCCTCAGTATAACAAGTTTAGTTTCAAGAACTTTTGAAGTTATGAAATGCATTACTTATAGCTTCTTCCAAATGTCATAAGTAGTATAAAAAGAGGATAATTGAACATAATTATTCCATTGAATTTCACAAATTAGAGTATTCATAAAATAAAATTTGATCTAAAACTTATTACATTTATAATAAGTAAAAGTAGAAACTTATTTCTCTGAAGTATTATAACTTTCAGAAAACATAATATATTTTTCAACACAAGTATTGATAACATATATCTCCAAACTATATATAAAGCTCATAATCTCCTCTATCAAATATTAGTGGTATATTTGGATTTAGATTTTTAATAAAACCAACATGTATCCCTATCATATCTAAAATAAAATGAAGATATTTTCTCTTTTATACTTTAGTGTAAGGACCTTTTTTTAAGATCTGATAAAAAAATCATACAATAAAATTCAAGATACTGACTCATAATTATATTCAATATTAGATATCAAGAGATAAGATCTGATGGAATGTATTTCCCATGAAAAGTGTTGTGACGTGGCATTATAATAGGGGTTTAATTGTAGTTAAAAACCAACTACAAAATCTCATCCCCCAAAATGTGTAAGTTGATTGGAAAAAATAATCTTAAGATCAAATCAAAATAAATCAGTGTATAAATAAAGTAAGTTTCAATGGAATCAAAACTATAATGAATTATATTACCATAAAATAAATGAAATAATCACAAAGTAAATTAAAAATTCAATTTAATGTAAAAAAATGTTTATAGTATTGGGTAAAAATTCAAATAACTCAAAATGATATTATATAACGAAACATTTCAAATCCATATGAATCCTTTTATTTTATGCAAAGAAGTAGGAGGATCATTAGCCTTATCCTAGGTATCCATATAAAAATACTAGAACATCTTTGACTATAAACCTATTATATGTTATATTTTATTCAATATATAGATGAAATTAATCACACAAGTCATATTCATCAAGATAAAGTACCCTGACCTTCATTAAATGTAATCTTATTAGAAGTTCCCTATCTTCCTATTCCTAGAATACCTCAACCAACTAGTCCAGAAAACCAATTTCCAACCCCATAAGCTCCATGATCACAATTATTATTAAAATAAAAATTAAAATAATAAAAACATAGAAAAATTATAATGATAACATTACTCATAGATTATATAAGAAATATATAGGGAGAAAATACAATCAGAAGTGCTCTAGAAAAAAAGTGGTCACAATCTTTAAAATGAATGAAAACAATTCAGGCCACTCATGAAACAGATTCACTGGTGTAATTTTCTATTTTATTAAATAAGACACATGTTGAATTTATATATTTCTTTATAATAAAATACAACAGTTGGATTCTATGTTCTTTAGGTTTAGTTGCGATAGTATTAGACACAGTACTCAATTCTTTGATGGATTTGGATACGATTTAATTGTTCGATGTGTTCAATGCCTCTACATATACCAATGTAAGTTTAATGTACTAATTTCACTAATTTTTAAAACAAAGTATAATAAAACTATACAATAAAAACATAAACACAATATTTCATGTTAAAAAAACTAATATCAATTGTATTTTGATTTTAAAAATAATGATTAAGGAAGTGGTATTTGACACAATTCTCTAAACATCCTTTATATAAGCAACCGATTTATTATCAAGAATAAAAATATAAAACACATCTCATATCCGGTATAATTCAATCAAATTATATAATATCACCACATCACCTTATATTTTAAAAAACAACATGAAGGAAACCACATCTTGGGCTTATTTATATCAATAAATCTCTTTTATCAAGTTTCAATTGAGCCTTTGAAAATATATTTAGAAAAACCAATTTATGATTTCATTTCTATAGAAATAATACTATGAAAAAAATATAAAATCCATTTAAGACATAAAATTCATTTATAAATTCCTCCCAAATTATTTAAAACCAAAATATAAAAAAATACTAATAAATCATCCCGAAAAATTGTTAAATCACTGGAAAAATTTCGGAAATAAAATCCCATCCTTAGTTTTCCATTCCTTTTTTTTCTAAAACATGAGTTTCCAACCTTTAAAATAACTATGAATGGATATTTAATTTTTATGAAATAATTCCTTTTAAAAATAACATTTAATTTAATTTAACAAATTAATGAATAATTTATAATTATATGAAATTATATTTTAAGAAAAAAAACATAAGAAAAATTATATTTACATTAAATAGAAAATGATAGAGAAAATAATACATTTAGGAAATGATAATTAGACACAAATTTTGAAACTTTTAATAACTTCAAATTATAGTTTAAAATTAGTGAATAAATCATGAATTTTAATTTAAATTGTTATTCACGAAGAAACATATCTCAACCGATGATCTTTAAATTGATCCCAAGATCGTATCATCCTCCCCTATGACCATAAAAACCTATCCTAATCATATAGACCACTAAATTATTAAATTAATCCTAAAAAAACAATATATAAATTAGAACCAAACTCACCAAATAATATAAAACTGTCAAATAATGAGGAAATGGGGTGCGGTCCACACCCGACATGCACTTGGACCTAAGCCACATGAAAGACCCAATTAATTCACCTGAACCAATATATATACAATACCAAATTCAAAAAAACCTCTAAATAAATTATTGGGACAACATTACTCAATAAAAAAGTATGAATAAAGACATGTACATCACTTCCCAAGATTTCCTCTATAGTCCATACACCAATGAACCAAGAAACATGATGATTCCACCGTGAAACAATGGATTTGGATCCTCAAAACCCTAACTGTGTGAATAACAAATTAGTGGAAGAAAGTGATAAGAACAAAGAGGATAACGAGAGAGATCTTACCTTGAATCTAGGAAACAAACACCCTTGAAAAAACTAAACTTTAAGGGAGGAAAAGAGGGAAAGATATGGGTTCTGAAGAGGGCTCTACCCCTTCTCTCAATAAATATAAGTCAAAATGGGTTGATGTGGTTCCAAATATTACTCCCATTAAAATGTGAAAAATGACCTATCAAAAAATAGGCTAGTAATTGATTCATGGATTGACCATAATGGTCACTACATGAAGCCTCCATTTCCAAACCATGTCATGGCATAGACCCTCTAGGTCACAATGAAACTGGTCCCTAGAAAAGGGATTTACCCTCTATTAAAAATCATTTTAGAATGACCCCTTGGGTCACGATGTGAATACCTCTAGGTAAAAGTATTAATACCAGGAAAAACACTATCATAGAGTGACCATTAATGGTCACTCTGAAATGCCCATCTTATTGAAAAATTAATCCAATAACACCATAGGACTCACTCTGGGTGTTTTCCCACTAGACTATAACTCCCAAAACAATTCAATTAATGAATAAAAAATTTACCAAAACTCCTAATTCTTTATCTAAATTTAAATATTAACGTTTCATCAAACATTCTCCAACTCATAATGAATGTATTTGTTAAAACCTACCCTCTATAAAAAATTTCCATCCCATGAAAATATCATAGACATCCTTAAGAATAAAATCACTTACAAAATAAGAAATCAGTCTACTTACTATAAATATTCACATAAAACATCATAAAACCATTTAGTAAAACTTCAAAAATAGGCGGGGTTATCCCCACCATAAAAATTCCTTCCCTTACTCCAAATCTAGATATCAATAAAATGATAACCAAACCAATGAAAACTCATCAAATAAAAATAATCCAATTATAAATTAATCAATTAAAACAACTAAATAACCTTAATAGTAATACATCATAAAAGTAGGATAAACTTGAAAATATAAACCATTATTAAAATTTGAGAGAATTATAATATAATTGAGAACTATAAAATCATAAAATTTAAATAATATACTTTTAAATATAATATTTTACTCATGTTAAAACCAAGAGATACATAACCCACAAACCATCACTTAAGACCACAACATTTAGTATCTACCTCACAAGACCAAGAGCAATATATCCAATGATAATAATAAGAAACCCCATTAAAACCCCAATATCCATTTACTTTAAATAGTAAAGAAAGATAATTTTTTTTTATTCATATGTTTTTTTATTACTAATTTATCCAAAATTAATTTCTAAAGGCATAGCTTCTAAAAAGATCACATTTGTAACTAAATAGATAAGTATTTTAATTTATTCAAATAATCCATGAAGAAGGAAATAAAATGAAACTAATTATATCAAACAAATACAAGATAGATACATTATACCAACATGATTTAAAATATAACATTTTATAAAATGATCTAACAACCCATTTACAATTTCCTTTCCACTGGGATAATTCATTTATCTCGATCTATTCAACTTATTTTTTGATGATTAAATTGATATAAGTCCTACTCCATTTTATGGACTATTACCAAAGACAAATAATTCAAGTTTTCAAAAACAAAATAGATGGAAACTCATATAAAATAATATAAATTTTAAGTTAAAAACATTTATAAAATCAAACACATGCATATATATATATATATATATATATATATATATATATATTCAGATTTTTGAAAACATTTTACACCACTTTAAAACCATTAAATTTTAAAAACACTTCCATCACACTAATCCAAATTCCAAATTTCCCAACATTTTAATATTCCAATCAACTCCTTTTTTACATAAAAATTATTTCAAAGAAATGAAATTTTCAATTTCTTTCACCAAAAAAGTTAAAAAATAATTTTTATTATTATTCATAATCCATTTATTAATGTACATACATTTGTATAAACATAGAAAACTCAATGAAATAGAAAATTTAAGACCCATACATAATATAAGAGAACACTATTTAAAATATCTAAAAATTTCCAAAAGTTATTCATAAAAAAATAACCCCCTTTAAAAATAATTTCAAAGGAGTTCATCAAACAACATGGGTTATGATATAATAAATGATACCTGACATAATTAAACAAAAACAATACCTCATGGTAAACATCTCAATTCATTTGAAACCTACAACATGCTATGGTAAAATTCAGTTGAGAATATATAAACACAACTAAAATCAATCATAATCAACCCATGGGATCAATAAAAAACATTGAAAAATAAAAGAATAAAAGAAATATACCCTTATAAAAAACTTGGCCTATGTGAACAATCCATAAAACATGAACCCTATCCATGAAGATCAACGGTTCCTCTTACAAATTCCTTCTAATATGAAATTATAACCATAAATAAGGATAAATAAAACCCAAAACTAGAAATAAAAATTCCCAAATCCCTCTAAAAACTTAAGATTTAATACTAATAGTGTTGTCTAAACACTCCTTTGTACCTACCTCTTGAGTTCCAATAATCCCATATTATACCTACCTTGACTCCTAAAATAACATAAAAAAAATCAGTCTCTAATTCCATTTTATCATAAACCATCTCAGGATACCCCTGATATTGGCACTTGATTCAACCCTTGTAAAGGTTCGAAGGATCTACCTATTCCTTATGGTATCAAAAATAATGTTTGGGCATCAAATGCATACAAGAGGAAATGATTTATACTAATGAAACAAGAATAAAAAAGAACTTCGACATGAAAATACGGCATGAACACATTGTAAGTCAGATGATCACGTATAAAATATAATTAGTTTAAATAATTATCAAAACCAAGTGGGTTATAACATTATATATAACTCATGAAACAAGAATAAACCCAACTAATTTAAAGAAACATATCAAAATTTCTATGATCTAACTTTAATATAAGATATAATATAAAAAAAGATACTAGAGAAAAATACTGGCATGGAATATTACATGAGATAAATAAAATACCAAAATAAAATAAAGGCCAAGATCACCCATCTCTATGTGTTAAGAAATGTGTCACCTTTTTTGGAACCACCACTATATTTGAACCAAAATAGAAATACTTACTAACATATCTAAGTGGAACCTATACTAAACATGATTTTTTATAGGTCTGAGAAAAAAATTCCCAGTAGTTATCCTCCCCACACCCTATATATAACTTTTAAAATTAGATCACTTTCATGCTAGTTTCAAAATAAAACTATGAATTTTTTTATATCTTTGTCAAAATAAGTCACATGTGAATATCACTTAAGTTAAATTTTAAACCAAGTCAAAAAAAATTCCAATTAAAAATCAATATTTTAAATAATTTTAAAAATATAAGTAATTTATAGTAAAATAAGTAGTTAAAAAATCATGCATAAAAAATAATCAGATATTATATGTAAATAAAAATAACTCACTCTTTATTACACTTTTAAAATAATATAAATAATTCATTAGAGAGATAAATATTTTACAGTAAAATGAATGAAATATATAATGAAAATGAACTTTAACATAATAAGTGTAAATCAACTTGCACCAAAATATAAATCATAAGTGGGGATAAAACACTATATGGAAACAGATGTAAAAAAAACATCCTACACTCAAATATAGGAATGATAAATGAATATAGAAGAAATAAAATCTATTAAATGAAGGATAAATAATTGAATATAAATTGGTATATCATACACTAAATAAGAGAATAATTACTAAATATAAAAAAATAAAATCCATTCTATAAAGGATAAACAAAGGAACATAAATAGTGATAACATCTACTCAATAAAGAAAAAATATATGACATCTTGGGAGTAACCCTAGGGAACTATTACCATTTTCCCAAAGATCCTCATTATTTATTATAAGAAGAACCAATTATATATAACTACGTGCAAAGTACACTTGGGAGAGATATGTCACATGACTAGTAGCATGGGGACACTCATCTGACGGCACCATAACTATATCATAGTAATTTTTAGTTATTCAGTGGCTTAATACAAGTAAAGGTTGAGTGTATTTGATGCTTAGTGGTGTTTCTCCTTGGTCCCTACCTAATAAAGTAATATTCCCATGATTAACCAAATGAAGGTAAAAAATATCAACCATGAAATTAATCTTATTTAATCTCAATAACATACAAAAAATATATCAATAATTAATCATAACACTCCCTCACCTACATACACCATTCAAAAAAGAAATCCCTTTATCATCAAGAATAAAATATAGGAAACTTAACCCCTATCTGAGATAATTACATCAAATCACATAATATCAACACATCACTTTATATTTTACAAAATAACTTGAACGGGATCAATTATTATATTTAACTAATTCAAGAAATCCATTTTTATCAACTACCAACTAAGTATTTAGAAATATAGCTATCGAATCCAAATTATGATTTCATTTTTTGAAAAGAAAACCATGAAATAACACTTTAAAATCTTATCAATACACCACATTATTTTATGAATCCCACATTACCATATTCAAATCCAAATAAAAAATATCAACAAATCATCCCAACCAAACATTATAGTAGAAGAATACTTTAGAAAAACCAATCCCATCCTTAGTTTATAAATCCATTTTATAAAATATGAATTTCACCCATTAAAATCATAGAGAACCAAAAAACCTTTTTTATAAATATATTTATATGAAATATCCTTTACTTAATTTTAATAAATATATGAATAATTTACAATTTATATGAAAATATGTTTTGATCATAGAAATATAAGAAATTCCCCTTTATATTAAATGGAAACTGTGATAGAAACCAATGTATTTAGTAAAGGATAAATAATTACACATTACAAAACATTAAGAAGTTAAAATAATGGTTTAAAAGTACAAAAGTGATCATTCATTTAAATTTAAAGAGTTATTAATAGATCAACCTACCTCAAATAATGAACTATAAATTGATCCCAAGCTCATAATGTCCTATTCTTGTTCTAAGAGAACCTATACTAACTATAAATAATGTAAATTAATAAACCAATCATCCAAAAAAAATCACACAATGGAAGAATTGATTCCAAAATCAATAGAAAAAATAATGATGCTAAAGAATGAGAAATGGGGATGTTTTATACACCTGACATGAACCAAGACCTAATACACATGAAATCTACACCTAATTAACCCAAAAAAAATTAAACCAAAATTTTCTAAAAACATAAAATAAATTCTCTGGGAAACATACCTTAATACAAAAAAATAATAATGATATAAAGATAATCCCCTGAGACCTCCTCTATAAGCTTCACACCAATACCCTAATAATTTGGATAATTACACCATTCTATTGTGTAATTTTATCCCCCAAACCCAAACTAGGTGAACCCAAAAAAAGTAATCAATAGAGATGAAAAAAGAGGAGAAATAATGAGATATTATAGTTAATATGAATGAAAAATCCCCTATAAACAAACCAACTCAAAGGGAGGGAAAAGGGGGAGGATGGGGGAACCAAAGAGGGCTCCCCTTATCTCAATTTATAGAAGAATAAAAGGATTTAGGGGGTTCCAAATTGGCCTACCACAAAATAAAAAAAAAGAAATATTAAGAAACATTTTACACTAATTGAGTCATGATGTGACCATAATGGTTGATCTATAAAGACACTTTACCTAGACCACATCAAAAAATAGTCCCTCTAGATCATTCCATTTCTTCTCTGAGAAAGAGGGTTTGACCTCCAGCTAACCTTATAATGTAATTACCCCTTTGGGTTTTGGCATAATTGACCCTAGAAGGAGGGCCACATCCTAGATGAAACACCATCATAGAGATACCCTTAATATTAATGTCGTGATTCCCTTCCACCTATAAAATTCATCCACCAACACCCTGAAACTTGGTTTGGGTGTTATTCCAATAAAGCACCACTCCTAAAACATTACAAAAATCACTAAAAACATGACTAAAACTCTCAATCCTTAATTTAAGTCCAAAAATAAAAATTTATTCAAACCTTAACCAACCCACAATGAAAATGTTCTTTAGTTTACACTAGTAAACACTTCCACTATTACTTGAAGCCTTCATTATCTTCCACATAATTTAATTTTTTTCATACTAAATAGATCCAATTTATAGGGGTTATTTTTTGGAACATAAATTTTTAAGTAGAAAAATTCATTAAATCTTGATAAGAGTTTAAAATTTTTTAATAACAAAGAATGGTTTGTGCCTTATAGCACACCCTTAATATGTCCCATTCATTACCTTGACCAGCCACTTGCACACCCAAAGTTTCACCCAAGAAATTTGGTGGTTATGAATAGTTGTTGTAGAAATGGTGGGTTTCCAAGTTAATATTTCTTATAAAATTCCCCCTAACCTACCATTTCGACACAAGAATCTATGAGACACCTTTAAACCACTCCAATCATGTGCCTATGGGAATAAGCCTTTTAGAACTCTCACTCATGTGATTTTTAAATCAAAACCATGGAGAAGTGATGGAAACCATTGATATTTTGGACATATGATGGTTTTAACTCCAAAAATACAGTATGAAAGACCATATCTCCCTATCCTCCACCAATTATAGGGTGAATTAATCCTTTATATAAGTGAAACTGAACAAGAAAATCAAATTATTCTCATACTCATTATTTTATAAATTGTAGTTGTATTGATCCCTACAAGATTCAATAGGGCATCCCATTCAACCAGTATTTCAAATTTGGTGGCGTTCCCAGCCTTTAAGGGTAATCCAAAATGTCTCAAAGATTTCTCTATTCGTAGAAAGTTGTGCCCATGTTTCAATGGCCTGCTTATGTGGCTCAAAAATCTAGGTTACTAACTTGAGATAATTTTCACCTTTTTTTCTCTAGGATTACATGACCTCATTATCACCCTTTTTCTTAGGCCCACCCATTAGAAATCCTACTCAACTGAATATTAACCCTTGGACACTTGATATACATGAATAGGTTATTTTAACATTCATGTGTTCATTATGATCATACATTCCTTTGATAATGATATCCTTACATCCTAAAAGCATTGTCCCCTTGATTTTCTCCTTAACCATGGGTCCTTAGAGTATAGTCAATCATGCATTACTTTAATATTTATGACTCCCCATCTATATGAAACTAGTGTAATATCCACTGGACCAGGGTTCCCATATCATCTATTTTGAATCATCCTCTATCTCTTTACCATTTATCACATCCCTCCTATGTCCAATTAATGGGATGTAGATTTAAGTGGAACTCCAACCTTGACTAACCCTTCCCTGTATTCAAATGACTCATATATTATGATAAAATAGAATAGTTTAGTTATGTTTAATCCCCACACCAAATATTTTCTAGACACTTATTCCAATTAGTTTACTCTATAAGAATTCAAATTTCTTAGAAAGAGTCCTAACTTCACAAGCTTAAAAGGCATGACCATTAGTCATGGATATAATACCTTAAATGGAACTACCATGATCCCTATTATATTAACATAAAATATATGGAATGAATCATTACCAATCATTGAAATACATTAGTTTTTATTCCCTTTACATGGATACTTAAGAATTCCCTCTTATGGGCCTAGTCCAAACTCCACCACACCTTTTCCCCCTTGATCATGATAATTACTTATGATCAATTCCAATGTCTCTTTTCCTATGTTTTCATTTTGGTGGATAATACAAACATATATCACTCTAATTATATCCAAATATTTTCTATGAATATCTAAATAAAACTCTTGTAAATTCATATTCTATAATAGAGGAACCTAGTAATTTGAGTTATTTTTCCAAGATCATAATGAGAGGTTTCTATTAATATATCTTATTCTAGAGAGGGAGGGTTATGGATATTATCTATGAGGATTGAGAGAATATATATAGTCTTTCTATTTTCCACAATAACTCCACTCTAAAATGATATGAGTAAGAAAATATAATTATATTTTTTTGAGAAAAAGGATATAATATATTAATAGCTAATCAAACCAGACATACTTATATAATCAATAAAATAATCAACCCAATAATAATCACCCCAGGGTTTCCCATGGCATGCCAAATGATGAGCATCCATTATACCCCCATGCTTGATGAATGAAATATTTAAAGTAGAAAATATTTCATTTAAGGACAAAATATTTCTCAAAATAAGGTAGAAGGGTTGTGAGTCCTACCCCTTCTTAGGAAAGGTGATAATCACTTCAAGGTAGTACAATTCCACCACAAAACACTTCCAAACCTTTGACCAAGCAAGAAGGATCTCTTGGAGGATGGAGAATGAATCCGCCACAATCAGAATCTAAAAGGATTGAAACTCCATGAAATTATCTTCCAGAACATGTCCATTTATTTGATATGAGATAAATATAACACCCACCTTCAAATAAGTTGATATGACCACATCAATATTAATCTTGAAAACCCCCCTATGGGGTATCCATCATGGTTATTCCAACTACATGCTTACCGAAGAAGGAACCACATCATTTTCCATCAAAAATTTCATCAATTTTTTGGCCCTATAAACCTAAACATGATATTGGGTCACTTTATTTTTCAAAAATGCACTCATTTCTTCTAGTCCAAACAAACCAAGAAATTGTTCATATCATTTCTACCACTCTCGATTCCAATGAAATACCCAATATATTGAGATTTTGGTCCTACTACATAGATGGTTCATATAAAATCATAAAATCTGATGCCCATTCCTTCCACACCCCTTCCACCCCACGACATAAGAGAAAAACATGAAAAGAAGATTCCATATCTTATAGGCACAAAGGAAAGATGTCATCCTATGAAATATTTCATTTCACTAGAATGTCATGGGTTGGTAGAACACCATATAAATCCTACAAAAAAAATGTAACCTTTGGTGGATTAGTGAGAAACCAGAGACTCTTACAATGTTTTTTAGGATGGGACTCAGTCAAACCAAGAACCCCCATTTTGTATCCTGACTAAACTGAGTACTTCCTAGAAGATTGCCAAGCCCAAAAAATATGATCATTACCCATTCTAGGCTTAAGAAGAATACGAATGAGGTGAATATCAGTCTCATTAAACTTTCAAAAAATATTTCCCCGATCCCACTCTCTTAAAGAGTCGTTGATCAATTCATGCACCCTTGCATTTTCAAATCATGGGGAAATAGTCGAGGAGACCTTCTGGTTGATGCCATTTTCTATCCACGGATCATTCCAAACACTAACTTCATTCCAATAAAAACATATCCACACACATTCTCTATCAAGATTATATTTATGACCCCAAATGATTCTACACAAAAAATTAGGTCGTGACCCCAGTTGGGCATGAAAGAAGTCAGAATGAGTAAAGTATTCTGCACACAAAACCATTGAGAAGAGGGAATTTGGGATGGATAGGAGATTCCATCCTTACTTCTCTATAAGGGTCTCATTAAACCATTTGAGATTCCTAAATATGATACCTCCATATAATTTGGAACCACATAGTTTCTCCCATAAAATCTAATGGGTGTTATGTTTAACATCATGAGAACACCACCAAAATTTATCCAAATGAGAGTGGATCTTATTATCAAGAGTTTCAAGAAATTTGAATAACGACATAGAATAGGATGAAATTTATTAGGCCACTAATTTAACAAGATTTTACTTCCCAACCTTATAAATCTATCTTCTAGACCATAAAAAATAATTTCATCTACCCTTTCCATAATTGAAGTGGACACTTGTTACTTTGATCAGACAAGGGTTGGGAGACCCATATAGTTTTGATGTTTTTCAACAAGTAGAAACCTGCGCACCCACTAAAAATATCTATTCTTTACATATAAAATACATTTACTAAAGAATAATTATAAATTTAAAGGATTAATACATTTTTAGAATCCCTTTCATACAATTTAATTATTTTTATAACTAAGAAACATTCTTGTGGGGTGGTGCATGAAAAAAGGAGTCTATAACATGTAAAGAAGAGATGGGAAATATGTGTTCCATTTAGACAAAACATAGCATCATGGATAAATCCTTTCTCCACAAAGATCAAGAGTATATGAGAAAATATGTTGGAAACTAAAATAAAAATATATGAAGAGAGTGGATCCGCTTCCTGAAATCCCCTTGAGGGTTTAAAATCTCATAAGGGTCCCATTAATATTGATTTTCAATGACACCAATTTAACAACATTAATGATTTTAAAAATCAATTTATCCCCAAATCCTATCTTGGAGGGAATGAATTCTAGAAACTACGATTTTGACCCTTTTGTAGTCTTTCATCATATCCATTTTCATTGCCATAATAACTTTTTTTTGAATATGAGTGGGTCCTCATGAATTGGAACACTTCAAAAGAAGTGTCTTCATTATCCATAATGGACCTCCTCAGGACAAAAGAACTTTGATTTTCAATGACCAGGTGGGGACTAAAACCCCATATCCTAGCCACCATGATATTGGAGTAATAATGTTAGACAAGATTGCATAGACTAATTAGATAAAACTACATGATTTTTTATGAAAAATATGTTTCTAGAATAAGAGTAATATGATTTTTATTAAGGGAAGAAAGTGTGGATATTACTTCCCAAAAATCCTTCTTCGGGGAAACCACATTAGGTCCAAAAATGTGAAAAATGTGTTTGAAAAATAGTTCATAGAAACCATCAGGCCCCAGATCCTTAGTATAATGAATAAGATAAAGGGAAAAAAACGTCATCATCAGATATATCTATCTGCAAATGTTTATTAATATTTTATGTGACAATTTTTGGAATGAAACTAGTCAAAAATAAAGTAGTGTCAATATTTTTCACCTTATATAGGTTCCTAAAAAAATTCAAAACAATGGCATGAATGTCACTTAAATTATGTACAACCCTCCCAGTATGATTCTCAATCTTAGAAATATAATTTTTTCTCCTCCTTTTAGATGTTGTTTTTGTGAAAAAGGTAGTGTTTTGATCACCATCCCTTATATGGGATTCTCTTTCCCTCAAAAACCAAAAACACCTATTTTCCCTCAACATTGCAATGAGTTCATTATCAGAAAAAGAGATATCCATAATAATTTTATTACAACATGGAATATATAGGAGCCTATTTAAGTGATTATCTTCAACATTAATAAACCTATCAAAGTATCCAAATCTAACCAAGCTCCACTTCTACAAACAAGATGCAGTATTGTGGATATTGGATGTGAGGCATCAATTAAGCCCCTACAATTCCAAGTGATTCACCTTATCAAAGTTACTAAATTGAAGCCACATAATTTCAAAGTGGAAGGCACACACATGACTCCTATTTTACCCTTGATAAATCATAGACCAGATGATTAGAAATTGGTCAGAAGAAACTAGGGGAAGGTGAACAATAGAGAAAGAACAGAAAAGATATTTCCCTTCATCTATCAATCCAAACCTATATAACCTTTTAGAAATATGATTATCCATTGATATACCCATATTATAGGTAAACTAAGAACCATATAACTCAATATGATGTATGAAGTTCAAACAAAGAAAATTCCTATTGTCCTCCATAACAGCTCAACTCGTCATGCACCCCCTTCTTTTTTGGTGATGTAGATGGACCTCATTGAAATATCCCCCAACCAGAAGAGGACCAGGGAGAGAGTTCTGCAGCCATATCAAAAGGTTCTTGAATTTTTATTTAACTTGACTACTAGGCCACCCATATAATCCATTAAAAGACCAAGATAGAGATCCCAGAATTGCAACCGTCATAGTAATGTGACTAATTGAAAATTATTAATAGTAACACAAGGTCCTATTTAAAATGGAGACAAAGAACTCCAGAGTTCCCCTATCTTCCAACAAGGTAGATGTTATTAAATATAAATTTGGAACCCATAAGGCTATTATCCTTGTTATCCAATATAGTTCTGGATACAAAAACTATGTCAGGGTAGTATTTTATACTCCAAAAAATGGAGTGTGTGAACTATTCGGGGGTTTCCAATCCCTCAATAGTTCCAACACAATATTTTCATTACTCTAGGTGGGGAAGAGACACACCCACCTCTACCTTTGAAATTTCTAGAAACAATCTATCACCCCCTACTTTCAACCTCTTTTGGAAGTCTCTCAATAATCTGACTAGTTTCTAGGCTCTGTTTATGATCACCCAGATTAGTAATGATTTGAATAACACCCTAATCCCCTATAACAATACTTCTCCATGTTTTATGTTTTTTGACACCTGATGGTGTTAACCCATGCATATCTTCTCCATCCTACGAGGTAATCAATAGAGACTTAAGGAATATGGGATGTCCTAGTGATATAGGTTCCACATAGATTAGCTTTTGACAACGATCTGGATTTGGCGGTTCCATGCATATTGGATTCGATCTTGGAGGTGGTTTAGACTTGTCCTGCACTAAAAATAGAAACCAAGTTGGGGGGATATACTTTTCCATCAGAGCCTTACCCTAGATATCTTCCCTATTTCCAGATTTATTAAATCCCACTTCGCTGCTAAACAACACTGTAGAGACCCCGACCCCAGAAACCCAGGAGTCGGTGCCTTCTGAACATGATGTGTTATCTTAAAATAAAATACACTTTGTTAACAACACATCATGTCCCTTACAGAGGATCGTGTGCGGTTCGGGTTCTGGGAAACCGGCAACTTCTGAAACAATTCATCTTTCAAAAGCTGACACCTGAAAATTTTAAAATCAAAACGTAGGGTGAGCATTGAAATACTCAGTAAGGGGGTTTAAAAAAAGAATTTAAAATACTGTAACATTTGAAAACATTCTTTTGAAAGAATTTTAACATCCACTAAGAAAGATTTTAACACACAAATCATAACAATGCTTCAATCAATGTTTTCAAGAAAAACATGAAACGAATACGTCAATTCTTGAAGGAGTGATAATGGTTGTTACAAACAAGTACTACATGTGATTTACTTGAGCATAAATTTAAACAGTTAAAAGAAATGCATAATCAGAGTTGCGCATAAGGAAACAACTGAATGTTCATATGATGATTACTATTCTTTTAAGTGATAACACTAGGCATGCTTCAAGCTTAAAGATAGGGAATTATGAACTTTATAAAAACTTTAAATTCATCAGTCATGAATGAACTTTATCTTGAAAAAAAACTTGTTATATGACTTGAATTATGTGGCATCAACATTTAATATTGACAATCGTTTCGTTTCACCAAGGTCCATCCCCAAGGTGTCGTAAAAATTACCAAGGTTATTCACCAGGGTATCAGTCTAAAAAGTCATCTCTAGAGATTAATCCTTTACCCAATGCATTGGAGTGCTATCAGGGCGCACCCTTAAATTTGCCTTTATTATCATGTGAGCCACATCGTTCATGCTTTACTTAAACCATTCATATATTCAAGATGTCCCATACCACCTTGAATATCTCATTCATTTTCATTTTTACCCAAGGTGTCCCATACCACTTTGGGTGATTTAATTTCTTAGTTCATTTAGTGATATGTCATAAGCATACATTATGTACAAAAATAAAAATAAAAAAAACACTACAAATCGTGCTAATACAAGGTATGATGGTTAATCTGAAAAAAGGTATCAGTAACTAATCAAAGGCATACATGGCTTAGTAAAACATCCTTTACACTAAAGCATATGATTAATGATATATTAAATGATGAATTATAAATCCATGGAAAAGGAGTGCTTAAGGAAAAACACTTGAAATTAGTTATGGTGATAAATAGGCCCTTGATTGTATAAATAAATTAAATCATGACTTGATTAGTTAACACATTCAACAAGGTAGGTTTATTATGTCTTAAGATAATACATAAATACAACATGATATCATGATCCATCAAATATTGAATCCTTTAATACGTCTTAAATCAAACCAAATTTCCCCCTTCATGGTAAAACAACCCACATTAACATATGGTACATAATATTACATGTTGGTTCGTTTTGAAATCTAAAAAAAATAGATTTTTGGTTATAAATATTCGTATATATATAGAAAACTGTATATATATATTTTTTTATCTATAAAGGTTTTATGAAATATAACCGAAAGAAACGATCAAACTTAGCATCCAGATGCCATGCTCAACATAGATTAATCCAAAAAAAAATATACCACCCATGTGTATATATATATATATATATAATAGGTAACCCGTATATATACATACCAAAACATATTTTTTTAAGGATTGGTTTAAAACGAAAATAAGATAATTCTTTTGTAACCATTGTATTAAACCTTAAGTAGAACCGTTTTAAACCGGATGAATTTCATTATACAAAATTATATATACATATATAAACTTTACAAATACTACGAGAGTATAAAGGTGTGAGTTTAGAAAAAAAAACAGAACATGTAAACATTCTTATATGTACATGAAAACAGACCCTTTGAAGACAACAACATTCAAGGGGTCCATATATTAAGTATATATATATATAAACTAATATAAGCTGTATATATATATATACCGAAGGTTTAAAAAAAAAGAAAACAAGGACCCTTACATATACAACCCATTAAAATCACGAAGGCAAAAATCTTTGAAGACAGAGCAACCCGAGATGGTTATATTTAAGTATATAAATATGTATAAACTGTATAAATATATACACAGTGAGTATATAAAACAGAGGTTATTTAGAAACAAGGCAAGAATGCAAGAAAAACCCTTACTGCTGCTTGAGGAGGAAGCTCGGACTGGGTGTAACTCGCTGGTTGCTGGGAGTTCGGGGGGAAAAAGAGCAAGAAGGAGAAGGAGAGACCGCCCCGGTTTCAAGATGTCGAAGGTGTTTAAATAGGCCTTGGTGAACCGCGGGGTGACTCAACCCAAGATGCTAGACCGACGTGGGGAAGACGGGAGAACAGGGACCTAGGAGGGCGGGTGCTCGGAAGTCAAGGAGCAGTGCAGGGGAGGGAGGCCGAGGCGTCCTTGCGCAGGCCTACTGGTCGGCAGCTGCAGCGAGGAAGAAGATGATGGGGGTCGATGCGGGAGAGGAAAGGACGGCCGGGATTGGATCTCTGGGAGATCGAACGGTTGAGGAGGGCTCGGGAAGAAAAATTAGAGAGATCAGTTTAAAGAAACCAATGGTCGGGATCAGATCTCGGGGAGATCGAACGGCCACAGAAGCGGGCGGGGGCAATCGCGTGGTTAAAATGAGTTGGGCGGCTGAGATCGACGTGGATGTCGATCGGACGGTCCTGGTTGCATGGGGCGCGTCCCACATCGAAACGGGAAGGGTTTGAGGTGCGGTATAAATAACAAGTCGATCGGGTAGCGGTGCAATAGCACAAACACACACGCACACGAGGCCTTACACACGGGTCTCCGCGGGCCTTGGCCCAACCTCACGCAGCGCGAGCCGCGGCCTTATACATGGGCCCGCACGCGACCTGGGTAACCTATGCTCGGCCCACCCCGAGCCTCTAGCCTGGATGACTCTCTGAACGCGCACGCACACCTGGGGAGCCCGATGGCGGTACCTCGGGTCCCTATGGGGTCTCGGCCGTGGCCTGAGGGCTTATCCCTTGAGGATGCCCTTGGCTGGCCGGGACCCACTCAATTTTTTATAAAAAATTAGTTTTATTATATACTTATCTCAAAATAGAGTGAAATATAAATATTTTTAGGAATTGAGTAAAAACAAATAGTTTTAACTCAAAATGTTAAAACCAATTTCAAGTTTAGATAAAATATTTTAACTCTTGGTATAAATTTTTTTTAAAAGATATATCTTTTGTATAGTTATAATCATTATTATTTTTAAAATAATCTACTATTTGTTTTATAAAATTCTTTTAAAGACCAAAAGTTTCCCAAAAATTTCATAATTTATGAGATCAAAAGATATAATTATTATGAATTCCCTCTAAACATATTCTTCATAAAAAGAATACCAAGTTTTCTACTACCTAGGTATAAACGAGGAGATTTACTTCTAAGAATACTTTTTTTTAAAACGAAGAATCTTTTATGAAAGAATGTTTTTAAGAATGAGGGAATAAAAATCGAGTTCTCTTTTAACGTAAACTTTATTAGTGGAAACACAATGGTCGTTTAGAAAACCCAACGAATATATAAATATAACGGTCATAACTCAAAGAACTAATATAAATGTAGGGGTGTGGGGTACCTCTTAAAACAGAACACTTGAACAGGAAGGATGGCTCTCCTCATACCATTGGCGTTGAGCATGTGTGCCATGGCCCTGGCGATTATACTTTTCACGCTGATGGACCCTGAAGATGACGACTATCCGATTGCCCGCGTTGTGGTTCTTTGTAGTCTTGTGGTGGCCGTGTTAGGTCTTGTGCAGGGTACATTCAACTAGTTGGGTCTCGTTGTAAAGTAATGTTTTAATAAAAGTCAGTTTACCTTATTCTCCATGTTTTATTTCATTTATAATTCCTTATTAGAAAAACAAATAAAACAAGAGTCAGTATTTAAGGCATAACACTTCTTACATAAACCAGTTCATAAAACCTGGGGCGTCACAATATCCCCCCCTTTAGAAAATTGCGTCCTCGCAATTTATTTCACAACACTACAAGGATCAGAAACGTTCCTACCACCTCCACCAATGAATAGGGTCAACAGGTGCATTTAGAGGGATCCCCATAGTGAAGCTCACTTCTTCCAGCTCCCTAATCCACATACACCTAAGACAGGAGGGGTTTCACTTATGTTCCGGGCCTTCAGGCCTCCAAAGGGAAGCTCGAACAGTACACAGTTCTGAAATGTCTTTGCAGACCAATGTAAGATGAACTTTCCGAATTATGTCTCGGTCGAGGATATCGAAGCCATAGATATGGTCAAACAGGCTAAAGCTGAGAAGTTGGAGCATATAAGCCGCATAAAGATTTCCCTCTAACGCAGCCTCCTGGAATTTCACTCTGGCCGTGAAGTTTCGGCCTAGGGTGAAACAAAGAAAGAGCCCTTCGTGGTAACTTCCTCGTCGTTCACGTCTGGCTAGCTGAGCAGAGCCAATGCGGTAATAGATGGAGGCATTCCCCTGGCAGGTGCGGAGAATCTCTGGACCGTTTGTTATCTCAAACCATTGCTTGCACGTTTTTCGCAAATTTGCGAAGGGGTCATACTCGTCCTCACACGTTTTGATCGCAATGATTTCCAAAATCTCGGTGGGAAGAGATAACAGGTAGGTTTGTCCTTCCATCTGAAAGTTTTAAGACAGGAGTTCCATTACTTGAAAATCATTCAAGGACAAATACAAAGTAAGGACAAGGAAAGGAGAAAGACAACATTTCAATAAACATACGTTTATTATTATTAGTGCTTGAGTTTCCCTTACTCATTGACTAAACGAACTCCACACAGAGAAGAAAAACTCTCTAACTCCTCGAACCAAACACAGGCCGAGCATTCATGGAAAAACTCATGAGGACACCTATGACGCCTTATGAGTCTAGCATGGGGGGCATGAAGTTGAGAGACATCTTCATATACTTTTCGTCTGTAAGAAAATCGGGTGGACTCGTCTTCTAACCTTCCGAAGTCCAAAAACTGACCCCAGAAGCCATAATTTAAAATCTGACAAAGGTAGCCCGCTCGGAGGTCTCCGTCAGCAGCAGCTTCTTGAAAGGGGTTATCAATCATAGTGCCAAAGTTCTCACCCACCGTGAAAATCTGGAAAAGTCCCTCGTAGTACCTTCCTCGACGTACATAGGAGGGAAATTGGGTTATCATCATAAGGAGGTAATCTATTCCTACCCCTTGGTGTAGCTGAAGCACCCGTGGTGAATTGGATACATCGTAAAGGTATTTGCATGTCATGCGGATATGGGCATAGTTTAGAAAGTCCTCACGGCTGGCTAAAGACACAATGGTCTCTAGGGCCTCTGTGGGGAGAGATAAGAGATTTGTGCCTTCTTTTTCCATCTGAAATTTAAGAAAACCAGTTTTTAATAAAATTGAAATACATATACATATATATTTTTGTTTCAGTTTCTGGCTTTCCAGAGTTATCCAAACCGAACCTCTGATACCAACTGTAGAGACCCCGACCCCAGAAACCCAGGAGTCGGTGCCTTCTGAACATGATGTGTTATCTTAAAATAAAATACACTTTGTTAACAACACATCATGTCCTGTACAGAGGATCGTGTGCGGTTCGGGTTCTGGGAAACCGGAAACTTCTGAAACAATTCATCTTTCAAAAGCTGACACCTGAAAATTTTAAAATCAAAACGTAGGGTGAGCATTGAAATACCCAGTAAGGGGGTTTTAAAAAAAATAATTTAAAATACTGTAACATTTGAAAACATTCTTTTGAAAGAATTTGAACATCCACTAAGAAAGATTTTAACACACAAAACATAACAATGCTTCAATCAAAGTTTTCAAGAAAAACATGAAACGAATACGTCAATTCTTGAAGGAGTGATAATGGTTGTTACAAACAAGTACTACATGTGATTTACTTGAGCATAAATTTAAACAGTTAAAAGAAATGCATAATCAGAGTTGCGCATAAGGAAACAACTGAATGTTCATATGCTGATTACTATTCTTTTTAGTGATAACACTAGGCATGCTTCAAGCTTAAAGCTAGGGAATTATGAACTTCATAGAAACTTTAAAGGCATCAGTCGTGAATGAACTTTATCTTGAAAAAAAAAACTTGTTATATGACTTGAATTATGTGGCATCAACATTTAATATTGACAATCGTTTCGTTTCACCAAGGTCCATCCCCAATGTGTCGTAAAAATTACCAAGGTTATTCACCAAGGTATCAGTCTAAAAAGTCATCTCTAGAGATTAAGCCTTTACCCAATGCATTGGAGCGCTATCAGGGCGCACCCTTAAATTTGCCTTTATTATCATGTGAGCCACATCGTTCATGCTTTACTTAAACCATTCATATATTCAAGATGTCCTGTACCACCTTGAATATCTCATTCATTTTCATTTTTACCCAAGGTGTCTCATACCACTTTGGGTGATTTAATTTCTTAGTTCATTTAGTGATATGTCATAAGCATACATTATGTACAAAAAAAATAAAAAAAAACCACTACAAATCGTGATAATACAAGGTATGATGGTTAATCTTAAAAAAAGTATCAGTAACTAATCAAAGGCATACATGGCTTAGTAAAACATCCTTTACACTAAATCATATGATTAATGATATACTAAATGATGAATTATAAATCCATGGAAAAGGAGTGCTTAAGGAAAAACACTTGAAATTAGTTATGGTGATAAATAGGCCCTTGATTGTATAAATAAATTAAATCATGACTTGATTAGTTAACACATTCAACAAGGTAGGTTCATTATGTCTTAAGATAATACATAAATACAACATGATATCATGATCCATCAAATCTTGAATCCTTCAATACGTCTTAAATCAAACCAAATTTCCCCCTTCATGGTAAAACAACCCACATTAACATATGGTACATAATATTACATGTTGGTTCGTTTTGAAATCTAAAAAAAAATACAGTTTTGGTTATAAATATTTGTATATATATAGAAAACTGTATATTTTTTTATCTATAAAGGTTTTATGAAATATAACTGAAATAAACGATCAAACATAGCATCCAGATGCCATGCTCAACATAGATTAATCCAAAAAAAAATATACCACCCATGTGTGTATATATATATATATATAATAGGCAACCCGTATATATACATACCAAAACATATTTTTTTAAGGATTGGTTTAAAACGAAAATAAGATAATTCTTTTGTAACCATTGTATTAAACCTTAAGTAGAACAGTTTTAAACCGGATGAATTTCATTATACAAAATTATATATACATATATAAACTTTACAAATACTACGAGAGTATAAAGGTGTGATTTTAGAAAAAAAACAGAACATGTAAACATTCTTATATGTACATGAAAACAGACCCTTTGAAGACAACAACATTCAAGGGGTCCATATATTAAGTATATATATATATAAACTAATATAAGTTGTATATATATATACCAAAGGTTTAAAAAAAAGAAAACAAGGACCCTTACATATACAACCCATTAAAATCACGAAGGAAAAAATCTTTGAAGATAGAGCAACCCGAGATGGTTATATTTAAGTATATATACATGTATAAACTGTATAAATATATACACCGTGAGTATATAAAACAGAGGTTATTTAGAAACAAGGCAAGAATTCAAGAGAAACCCTTACTGCTGCTTGAGGAGGAAGCTCGGACCGGGTGTAACTCGCCGGTTGCTGGGAGTTCGGGGGGAAAAAGAGCAAGAAGGAGAAGGAGAGACCGCCCCGGTTTCAAGATGCCGAAGGTGTTTAAATAGGCCTTGGTGAACCGCGGGGTGACTCAACCCAAGATGCTAGACCGACGTGGGGAAGACGGGAGAACAGGGACCTAGGATGGAGGGTGCTCGAAAGTCAAGGAGCAGTGCGGGGGAGGGAGGCCGAGGCGTCCTTGCGCAGGCCTACTGGTCGGCAGCTGCAGCGAGGAAGAAGATGATGGGGGTCGACGCGGGAGAGGAAAGGACGGCCGGGATTGGATCTCTGGGAGATCGAACGGTTGAGGAGGTCTCGGGAAGAAAAATTAGAGAGATCAGTTTAAAGAAACCAATGGTCGGGATCAGATCTTGGGGAGATCGAACGGCCACAGAAGCGGGCGGGGGCGATCGCGCGGTTAAAATGAGTTGGGTGGCTGAGATCGACGCGGATGTCGATCGGACGGTCCTGGTTGCACAGGGCGCGTCCCACATCGAAACGGGAAGGGTTTGAGGCGCGGTATAAATAACAAGTCGATCGGGTAGCGGTGCAATAGCACAAACACACACGCACACGAGGCCTTACACACGGGTCTCTGCGGGCCTTGTCCCAACCTCACGCAGCGCGAGCCGCGGCCATATACATGGGCCCGCACGCGACCTGGGTAACCTATGCTCGGCCCACCCCGAGCCTCTAGCCTGGCTGACTCTCTGAACGCGCACGCACACCTGGGGAGCCCGATGGCGGTACCTCGGGTCCCTATGGGGTCTCGGCCGTGGCCTGAGGGCTTGTCCCTTGAGGATTCCCTTGGCTGGCCGGGACCCACTCAATTTTTTATAAAAAATTAGTTTTAATATATACTTAGCTCAAAATAGAGTGAAATATAAATATTTGTAGGAATTGAGTAAAAACAAATATTTTTAACTCAAAATGTTAAAACCAATTTCAAGTTTAGATAAAATATTTTAACTCTTGGTATAATTTTTTTTAAAAGATATATCTTTTGTATAATTATAATCATTAGTATTTTTAAAATAATCTACTATTTGTTTTATAAAATTATTTTAAAGACCAAAAGTTTCCCAAAAATTTCATAATTTATGAGATCCAAAGATATAATTATTATGAATTCCCTCTAAACATATTCTTCATAAAAAGAATACCAAGTTTTCTACTACCTAGGTATAAACGAGGAGATTTACTTCTAAGAATACTTTTTTTTAAACAAAGAATCTTTTATGAAAGAATGTTTTTAAGAATGAGGGAATAAAAATTGAGTTCTCTTTTAACGTAAACTTTATTAGTGGAAACACAATGGTCGTTTTGAAAACCCAACGGATATATAAATATAACAGTCATAACTCAAAGAACTAATATAAATGCAGGGGTGTGGGGTATCTCTTAAAACAAAACACTTGAACAGGAAGGATGGCTCTCCTCATACCATTGGCGTTGAGCATGTGTGTTGTGGCCCTGGCGATTATACTTTTCACGCTGATGGACCCTGAAGATGACGACTATCTAATTGCCCGCGTTGTGGTTCATTGTAGTCTTGCGGTGGCCGTGTTAGGTCTTGTGCATGGTACATTCAACTAGTTGGGTCTCGTTGTAAAGTAATGTTTTAATAAAAGTCAGTTTACCCTATTCTCCATGTTTTATTTCATTTCTAATTCCTTATTAGCAAAACAAATAAAACAAGAGTGAGTATTAAAGGCATAACACTTCTTACATAAACCAGTTCATAAAACCTGGGGCGTCACAAACACCCCCTCCTCCCGCTAATCTTCTTGTGTGGTATTAGAGATGATCGGTGGCCAAGGAGGATAATATTATTATGTTTCAATTCAGATTGTTTATCAAATTCCTTTTCAAGTCTATACCGATCTTTTTTATTTTCTAGATCAAGGGTAAAAGATGTTCCTAATGTTTTTTCATGAAGGAAGGGTATGTAATGTAAGATTAAGTTTCCATGTTCATATTCCTTATTTGTACCAAAATCCCTCTATGTCTGTTTGAGGAACCCATAGAAAAATTAAAATATTGGGCTATTTTTGAATTTAAAGGAAATCCAGATTTTATATTCCTCTCTAGATAAGAACATGACCATCATAAATGGATACTCTATATCAACCAAGACTCTGATATGAATTCCAGGTCCTTAATTAATTATATCAGATCGTTCCCATTCCATAAATATACTGATTCTTCCTCTGATTTCTTGCATGATGTATTCTGTTCTACCATGAAATGGTATACCCTTGATTCAAATCTAGAATGGTGAACTTGATAGGGTAGATTTTTAATGTCTTCCCCATTTTTAGTTCCTACATAATGATGATCTAATTATAAAAGAACTAGGGGTTTCTTTTGAGAACCTTCTCTTTGTACCTTTTGTTAAAGAATTAAAAGACCAAGAAACACACTCCCACTTCTCTTATGGAAACACATTCCTGAAATCTCTAGATGTTTTACAGTGTATTTTTTACGGGACCTAGATTGAAGGATTGTTTCACCATGAATTTTCCAAAGATCCAAATATACATTAATTGCACTAAGAATATGTAACTTATATAACCTTTATATATGAAAAAAAATATAATTATATTATCACATTAATTTTAATTAAAATAAAAATCCTCATGTGATAAGATATTTATTAATATCATGGTAATAAAAAGTACAAAGTTAGTTCATTATAGGAAACTAACTTCAATAAAATCCCACTTTCACTAGATAGAACTTATAATAACATATATTCTACTATATATCACATGATAAAAATGCTTCTTCTGAGTTATGGATATAGTTTTTGGGCCTAACACATTATTCTTTAGATATTTTTCTTACTGTGACTTCAATCCTTTGATAAAATCTCTCAAGAAGTGATATTACCGAGTATTTACTCTTTTTTCCACTTTAATAAACCTGAAATATTAGATAATACCAGATTCATAAGTTTATCATAATATTTATGTAATGTTAATAATTTACTATCTTAGTTCAACTCCAAAATCTGGAATAAATCATTACTTAAACTACTTCTTAAACTTCATTAGAAACTGCAACGTTCCCTATCTATATATATTTATCTACTAATTGATTTAATTAGTATATATTTATTATTTATTTATCCTTAATATGATATATAAGATCAAATTGATATATAGGAGAACTATCTTTATATCCCCTTAACAATTACTATTATCACTTCTCCAATCACAAGGAACTTATCCTTTTCACTTTCTCAAGTACCAAGGGATTGTATTGAATTCTACCATATGAAGTTCTCTTGGTTCTATTTCATATTTTTCCCTTATTCTTATGCATAAGAAATATCAAATATCATAAAATATCATGTAACATGAGATATATTCAAATAATGTTATCATAAGGAGTTCTTTTCATCATAATAATATCCTCTTGTTCCTTAACACATCATCATCTTGGAGAGATTTTACACCATGTGGAATATACAACTATTATCTCTTGAATTATTCCATTTTTTATTTTCAATACCTTTCCAATGTGTGTAAAATTACTTGATCTAAGAAACCCCATATATTTATTTCATAATATCTTGTTTCCTAGAATTTGATTCAATAAATTAAGTCATTCTGGGAGAAATATCTTTTATCGTATTCTTAACTATCTGTAAGAATTTATATATATTTTTTATATTTTATCAATATATTTTGACTTATAAAAAAATGCCACTCCCATTAAACACCTGTAGACAGAAGGGTACTTTCTTAAATCTTCCTCAAAATAAATATTATATTATCATAATACTCACTTTAATCCATAAATGTATTTTTGAAACATGCATACCTTATCGGCATTCTTTGGTGTCATTAACCCTTTTGGTTGTATCATATAGAAATCTTCCGCAAGGTATCCATTTCAGAAGATGGTATTGACACCCAATTTCTAGTTTTTTAATCATAGAATTTTCTTATGAAAATTATAATTCTACTGGATTTAGTATAATGATTGGTGAAAATGTTTCATTATAGTCTATGTATAGACTCCACTAAAAACCTTATGTTACCAATAATACCTTATAAGTATGAACTTTACCATCCATGTATAGTTTCTTCTTTAATTCCAATGAATAGTTTTACATCAATTATAGAAACTAACAAAATGAAAAATAGATTTTGGTCCATGGAATCTATTTCTGAATTCATATAAACATTATATTCTTAGTTTTTATCCATTTATTATTTTCTTATAGAATTTATTATACATATTAAATAATACAGCTCATAAATTGGTGAATTTAAAACCATATCTTTTTTTTTAAATTTCATATGTAGTTTGTGTATCTGGGAAAATTATTTTCATTAAATAGTGTATATTTTAATGTTTCCAAAGTAAATCATGGTCATATGGAGCATCAACATTATTGAAGTCTAGTTTCTCCCACTATTAGAAAAGATAAGTGCTTCCCAATTATATAATATAGAAAATTACTTGACTAATACCTTTTTATCTTAGGGATGTTTATAACCTAATAAGATTTTAGGATAATTAACAAATATTTACTAAGTGTTTTCTTAAATTAAATTTTTAGCATTAAAAAATGATTCTCATAAAAACACATGAGCTTTGATATAATGTATTTCTATCATATTAAAACTCATATAATATTTATTTGTTAACATATCTGGTATAAGGTCAAGTTTTGAAGTTCCAATTGATTTTTTGATTGTATTTATTGTCAATGAAAATCTCAATATATGTCTTTATAAACATGGGTGATTTATTGAGAATCCACCCCAAGGAGATGAAAGAGCTTCCCATAAACTATTGGGAAAATTATATACAGGTGTCACTATATTAAATACCTATTTGGATAGGTTCATGAAAGTAGGTACAACATTTAATGATTTTAGATCTAAAAAACAAGTCAAAGATAAGTACTGAATGATTTCTAAGGATAATGGTCTACAATAAGTAAAGCTTGAGTGAAGAGAGGATCTAGATGCTGAACCAGTTTCTATAAATTATATAATATATTGAAAAAATGATTTAAAATATTTTGAAACTGTTTAAGGAATATATATTAAAGTTTATTAAACCATACAAGTGTTTATTCAGTTTTAAGGATACTAAAGTTAGTATTAGGAATCACTTAGATAAAGGTTTTAAATGGATGAAGGTGAGGCTCAAGTTAGAAAGAATATCTTTTCTTAGAATAATTTCAGTTGAGTATACATGTTATAAAGTACCTTGGAATGAAGATAAAAAGTTTTGGATTTATAGAAATATTTACCATAATGACTTTTCACTGATCCAAACTGATTTTAAGTGGTTTTAATATGTAATTAATGTATTTGAAGTGGCCCTGAAGTCATTTAAAGAAATTCTGGAATTCTGAAGGAAATATGGAAAAATGAAAATGTTCTTGCGTAAGGGGATTCAAAATTAGGATTCACGTAAGAGAATACTAAATAAGATTCATCATATAAATATATTATTAACTAGTTCATCATTTATAAGGATTTATATATGGATGGATCTCGATGTAAGAGTTTGACACCATGTATATGGATCTACATAAGAGGAGTGTTTGACATAAGGGAATCCATATCATGTATGTGAATAAATGTAAGGTAATTCACATGTAAGGGCATTTAAAGATGGAGCTTGATGTAAGGGAATCCAATTTAAGGTCACTCATGTAAGGGGATCTGTAATTAGATACATATTTAAGATAATACATGTGAGGGGATCTATATAAGGGGATTTATCCTTATGTTCTATCAAAAGAATCTAGAATTTATAGATTTAATATTCTAAGTAAGAAAACATTTGGGATGATTAAATATATGCTATTTCATTTTAAAAATAATTATGAATATTAGTCAACACATGATTGAATCATGATAAGAAAATGTAGGGTAGATATGGAAGGCTAGGAATTTATCTATCATGAGAATAAGAACTTCCATATTTTATAAATATAGAAATATAAATGTGCCAATGAAAGTGTTGTTCTTCAAGGAATTAAATATCACAAAAAAAATTTATTTCAAGATGAAGATGAAGAACATGAGGATGATTTTCTTATTTTTGTTTAAATATCCATGCTTTAATATACCTTGTATTTCTGGATGTCCTCACATTTAAAGGCAAGGATACACACTAAAAATGTGATGTTATATTCTTAATACATCCTTTGAATAGTGTCTATATATGCACTACTATGGAAGTGTTTTTTAGAATAAGGCAACGTGAGACTATTGTAGAAAATTTAAAAGATAGATTCGTATGAGAGGAATAATGATAATAAAATAAAAAGAGGGTATTTTCAAAATACTACTAGAGACTCCCATGTTTTGCTGAAAAGAAGGGTACACATATCATTTTATAATGACAACCATTTGAGAAAAATGTGATCATGTAGATTATATGGTATATAATGTTCATGAGGTTCTTCTTATTTGTAATCCTAGAGATGTTTTTATTTATGGAAAATAAAAAATACCCCCAAAATAAAGTGAATCTAATTTTATAGAAAAAGGTGAACCTCTCAAAATAAAACCAAAATGATAAAGATTAGAGTGATTTATAATTAAGGAGAGTGGTACAAGAGAACCAGGTGTACTCTCAAGGAGGAGAAAGAGTTGTCAAGCATGTGTTGAAGTATTATACCTTATAGGTTTTGAATAATATAATAAGAGGAAGTTATCAGACTTAGTTTTTCTAAGAATAAATAGAATAAGAATAAGTATAAGATTATTTATGAGGTGTAACATGTTGTGAGAAAGAGAAATATTGAGTTTAATTATTTTATTTATAGGAAATATTCTAGATATATGTTATTCATTATATAGTCACAATGTAAGAATATCCATGATTTAATTAATGAAGAAGAAATCTACGAGGAAGGATGGCATAAAAAAGTTTCTATAGAATATTTATTAATTGTTATGTTCCTTGATATTTGAGTTAAGATTGTTAAATAATAAGTTTTTGAATAAGAAATATATGTTGTAAAACATACATAGAATGAGTTTCATGTGTTTCTATTGGATACTTTAAGGCATTATAGGTCTCTAGTTTATGAAGGATATTATTTTGTTGGGAAACTGAAGTAGTGATCTACTTTAACAAGTTATATAGAGTTTCAAAAACTGGTGGGATACCAATAAAATAAAGTGTAGTGGGATATTTTACTTCTCTATTAGTATAATATAGCAAACCTTCCCATATTTAATATTGTTAAACTAGTTCCAGATGGTCCCAAGATATCCCACCTGTAAGTTGGTGATATTATTTATAATGGAGAATCTATGAATTGGTGAAACCTAATCACAAAAAGGAGAATATTTCCCACATCATGGATGAACCAAGTAAAAAAACTTATTCCATAATTTAATTTTTTAATTATATTATATATAGGTTTATAATAGGTTAAATAAGAAAAAAATCCATTTATCTTATCTGACGAAAGTGTTTCATAGTCTAAAGGAGTTATATGGTAAAATAAAAATCTAGAATATGGAAAAAAGTTTGAGTACACCTAATTCACCCCTAGGTGTGTCTCCATTGGTCATATAGTAATATTAATTAGTATTAGATCATTGGTTACCTATGGTTTTAGAAACTTTTCATCGACCTAATGCGTTTTTACTTGGATTATGTGAAGGGAATATTTGAGTATTTTTTATAAGTACCTCAAATAGAAGAATCCATTTCCATCTCTATTAATACTAATTTAGAGGTTTCAACTATGACATTCAGAAATAGGAAAAAGGAGAGTCTAAAAAGATAAAAAAAAATTCAATGACAGAGTATGAATCACCATTAGATGAAGGTATTCAAAATGGTACGTTTTTATGAAGTAAATATATTGATTATTACTGATATGATAAATCAAGAATAAGAAGTGAAAAATATGAGTTTAATAAATCACTTAGTGATTTTTATTCTAAAGTAAAATGTTAATTGAATAAGATCACTATAGAATTTTTTCACATATATATTTTCATATCTTTATAAGGAAACTAATGCAATAGAAGATACATTAGTAAATAAAGTGAGTAGATTAAACACACTCAAAAAACTGATTGAAGAAAAAAAATGAATCTATGAAAATTTTCAATGGAAGAGGTTGTTTTGTAGATGAAGAGTTTCTAAGATATATTTTTGAGAAATACTTGTTTTAAAAGTTTGTTAAATAAGCGACCCATAATTTTTTAAAATGACATAAATCCTCATTGAATATAAAATATTATGAACTAAAGGTAAAATCCAAGAGGATAAGAGAGCCGTATATTTAATTATAAGAGATAATTAAAAGGCATGAGGATTTGATGAGTAAGATGAATAGACGTTTTTAAGAAAGGGTGAAAGAATGTGAAGACTATAAATACATTTTTATATGAAATTCATATATTTTTATTTAAATTAGGATAATCTATAGATCACCCATATTGAATCATCACAATTAGCTGAAATAACAAATGACACCAAGAATATTTCAAAGAAGATTATTGAATATAAGGGGACTCTTAATGGTATAAATAAGAGTTGAGAATAATATAATTATCAAAAGAGAACCAGGACATGGAAGATAATAAACCACTATCCAATTAATTCCCTTTGTACTAAATTTATTTTAAAAAAAAGTTTAGGAAAAAATTCCAAAATTATATATATATGGGGGGAGAAAATTGCAAATAAATTCACCAAATCATCTAGGGTTAATGTAGGCATATCAATTAACATAATATCTCTAAATAAATCCCAATATAGCGGTGAAACCAGTTAAAATAAAAAAGGTTTTAATTCTAGAAAGACTATATTAAAAGTTAAAAGAATAATATTTATGTGTCACTGTTGATGCTATAGGGGGTATGGACATATAGATATTGATTTTTGGACCAAAATTTCAACATATTTATATCAAAAAATGATTGAAGAAAAGGGTATTAGAGCTGAAATTCAAAGGAAACCTTTTGGATTAAAATATATTTCATATAATGGGATAAATTTGTAAATGAGAAAAAGATTATAATTTTTTGGGAACTTTTATGATTTTTAGAACTTATATGGCCACTTTTATGAGGAGTGTTGACATGTACTATCCCAAAAAAACTCTTGTGATAATGAAAGGAGGAGATAACAATATCATGTGAAAAAATAAAAAAAGATATAAGTCTTCTTTGAGAAAGAATCTAAAAAAGAATTCTGAATAAAATAAACCTAAGAAGAATATTCAAAAGGGTTCCAAATCAACTAGAATACCATGTCAAGAAAGAATAGATCATGGAACATTCCAATATAACCCTGAATCACAAGAAATAAGAGACTAATATGAAATTATAAAATAAAGTATCAATCCCAAAAAGAGATAATATTATTGGAATGGTTGTTGAAATCCTAATAAATAATAAAAATTTCATGAGAGTTTTCCAAATGGAGGTAAATCAAAGGCAAATGAATAAGTGTGTGAAAGGTTCAAACAGGTAGAAAACATGTTAGTTATATGTGTGAATATTTTTCCTGAACAAATAAATAACAAAGTAAAATAAAATATGAATCATATTGTTAATAAATATACTAATAAAATGGAGTAGATAGAAAATAAGAAATATAATTATATTAGTAATTAGTGCTTGATCATACAACTTGATTAGTTGGACTTGGAAAATAATATGCAATAAGATGAAAAGAAACATTTTTCCTTGATTGATAAATTTTATAAGAATAATAAAACTAAGAATAATGGGGAAAATAAGAATAGTTATATGTTTACAATTTAAGTTCAAATATTAAAAACAAAAGAAAATTCAAGAATGAAGAGGTATAGAAATTTTAGAGCTTCAAGGAATGGAATTTCATTGTTTATATATAAGTATCAACCCTATTTCAAATATTTAATATATTATATAATATCTAACTTATTTCCATTTGTTGGAGGCTTTCCATAATGTAACAGGGAATTAAAGGTGGAGAATAAAATAGGATAAATGATCAAATATTTAATTTCTAAATATATTAAATGATGTCCATCATGGAATCTAAATTGGTATTCATATCTCAAATAATATTAGGCATATAACAACCCTTATCTTTATTTCACACTTAAAAATAATTTATTAATTAAAATATTCACTTTATTCCACATATAAGATCGAGAGGTATAGTGTATTTGGGGTTTAGTAACATTACATAACAACTTAGAACATAATACATAACATATTTATTGAAAAATTCTTTTACATGACCACAACATTCATTCATACTTAGCATTGCATGGGATAACCTGAGGACATGAATAATAAAAGGGTGAGCTATAAAGACCAGTAAGGGAGTAAAAAATTAATAACATGAAGGATACAGTACATTTTTGGCAATAGGCATATTAATGGATAATAATAGAGACATGAACATGAAGGCATGATATTGCATGATTATCATAACATGGAAATGTGGCAACAACATTTAACATGATATTAGAAAGTTACAAGGATCAATGAACTTGTAGCATGAGTAAAACCTCATTTCACTTGAATTATCATGAGTAAACCCTCATTTCACTTAAATTATCATGATACCAATTTTACCCAATGCATTGGAGCACTATCAGGGCACACCCCTCTTAATCATTACATTTAATGCATAAATGTTCCACTGGATCATACAACATGGATTCATTAAACATCATAATTTATTCCACTAATAAGAAGTTTAAAATACATAAATGAAACTATATAATTAATTAGTAAATTTTCGTGAAGGTTAATACCCTTAATAAAGAAATGGGGATGGTATTCACTACACAATGACTTTGGCTTGGAAAATCACAGAGAAATTTCTGCAGTATAACGGCGTGACATAAGAATTCATAAAAATAGTTGATGAGAGAGAAAGGGGTTTCTCATAATATATACATGAAATATACATTAAGGAGGTAATATATATACATATACCAACATATGTAATGGAAATTTGATTCATAATACAAAATAATAGCTTGGATGTAAATGAGAGAGAGAAATTCCTTATGAAATTTTGGCATGGCAACATGTGTGCATGGGAGGCACTAATGAGAGATAAATAGGTCTCTAATCAATTAAAACATAATTAGAGAAGTATGGGGGGAGGTTCTAAATCATACCCCAACATTTTTAATTGAAAACAAATGGTTATAACAATATAAATAAATTTAGACATTCATAGAAAAAAATAAATCCCTTACTTGGAAGTGTGATTCCAAAAGGCTTGGGAGGGGCTTGAGAGAGAATTATTGGGAGATTGAGGTTCCTTAATATGATTCTAGAGATATTAGGGCATATTTTGGTCGAGATAGAAAGGCTTTGAGTGAAGAGGAAGTGGGAGCTTGGGTGGGTTTATATAGGAAAAGAGAGGGAATTCTTTATTATTTATGTTTTGGACACCACACATTAAACTAATCAAAACCAAAAAACCAACCATGGTTTTTACCCATGTTTTTTTTCAAAATGGATTGGAAAAAATTATTTTATAATACTAATTTACGAGCTTCTTAAAATAATTGTCTTGTGTATGTGGAGGTGAGTCACACTCTCAAGGAAATCATTTTAAAATGACAAAATGTTTTATAAGTTTTGTAGGGTCCTCTAAGGCTTTGTAAAATAAATAAAACAAACCTAAAATTACATTATTTTAATGTTAAAACATATATTGGCCTAATATTCTATTTATAGTATTTTATTATATAACTATTGGGTCATTATGATGTCAAAAAACACATTATATAATTAAATGGTATTTAATTTTTACCCAAAAATTTGACTCTCTCGTAAAATTATGAAAAATTCACCATCAGATAATTTTTACTTCCTGATTCCAAAAATAATATTCATTTTATCTAAGTAATTTTTTTAAATATGTGAATTTTTACTTTTAAAATAAAAATAGACATTTATAGAAAAATCATGGGTTTTGACAAAAAACAGCTTTCAAATCTTAATAAAAATTACAATTGTATTCATAAAAATTATACAATCATTTATATTTAATAAAAAAAATTAATAATATTTTATTAAAATATTATTTAATTCAAAAATCCATTAATTCATCAAAATATATTAGTTAAATGAATATTAACTAACAATACAATTTGTGATTTAAAAATTATTTTCAAAGTAACAATAACAAAAAGAGTGTATATTCTATATAAAAAAATCATGTACATAATCATAGTTCTAGGGTCTTGTTACATAACCCCTTATAACAATCGTATATTACCTAAGGGTAAGGTGTGCGATGGTGACAGACTCTTGGGGTGGCTCGAATAACATAGCTCGGGTGGTAATCTCTATCAACTTTCACTTCTCTCATAGGCGGTTCTGTTTGAGCTTAACGTGTGGAAGCTCAGCTTGGGTTTGGTCAAGAGCGAATCATAATGACGCCACATCCTTTCCAAGATCCAAAAAATGGACTTCGTATAGAGAAATTCTACAGGATGAGGCCATCACTTCCTTTTTTTTGAGTAAATTGGATTTGTTAAAGTCCTATATTTATACTAATCATCTGATCACTGGTCAACAGGTATATTAGAAATGATAACAATTCTTAACAGTATTTTGAAATATTAAAACATAAAACCAAAGAAGTGAATATGTTATATAACAATTTTACATAATAAGATATTTAATTAGATCAAGAGGAATTTTCATTAATGAAAGTTTGGGTTGTTAAAAGGCATCGCATGATATCAAAAATAATTAGAAAGGGAAGAAGATCCATGGTGAGAAAGTTTGAAGAGAATCTCTTGATGAGGATTAATAAAAAGAGGAGAAACTATTAGAGTTTTATCATTTTATACCAAATTTGGAATTCCAAATATCCCCATGAAAATGGATTTTAAGGTATGATTTTTTAATCTCTATTTTTTAATCTATATTAAATATACTTATCAAGGGGGAGTGATTGTATAGAAAAATGGGGGAAGAAACATAATTTCACTTGAAATGTATTGATGTGTATGTGGATGTAAGTGAAGGATTAAATTATTTCTTGAATATCAGTTTATGAATCCTATATAGATGATAATTTTCTATTTTGTATCACATTATTAGTATTTTATTTATAGATTTTCTGTTTAAATTTACATATCTTGTTTTTTACACTAGGATAACCCAAGTATAAATTGAGTGGGTTAGTTTATTGAGCAGTTCTATAAATAATGTGATATAAACCTTGTCTTATGGAATTAATAGATAATATAGAAAGAGTGAAAAAGAAGATAAGATAAAACTTTGATATAAGAATATATTCCCTTATATTTTTTTATATCAATAAGGGGTAGATGCACAATTTTAATCCCTCCATATAGTTTTCATGGTGGAGAAGAACTTTACTCACTTTATATATATTATTAATAAATGGGAGAGAAATAGTCTTCTATTAAATCAATATTAACAAACATTTATTTTATTTAAAAGTTAAAAGTATTGAAAGTGAATCCAAATTAGTATACTGAAGTTCACTTCAGTTTTTGATTGTATTTTTTCTCAATGAAAATGTCAATATATGATCCAGTGGAAAACAATATTTGGGCTTCATAATCTACAAATCTGGTAACCTCCTCTATAAGAAATTAAACTAGATCATTTGGATTAATAATATCATGTATCATTACTTGTATCTAACACAAATTCATAGTTTAGTGATATACATATTCACCCAAAATATGTACTACTATGTTTTCATATGTACATGGGGATACCCAATTTAAAAATCACAATATAAGACGAGGTCTGAATGAGGAGGTGTAGGATCTGAGTAGGCAAGAAACACATGCTATAACTTTTTCCTAATTCATTGAAACATAGCCTAAAAAATTGATTTAAATTTTATTACCCATCAACTAATTTAGGTATTATACATCAGTATTTATGGAATCTATTTTTGTGTCCCTCAATTTTTTACTTATACAACCCAAAAATTTTTAAATACACACACCTGCCTCATATCCGCTTTTATGGATGGGGTGTTGTAACTTTTCTTTAGTAACAACTAGAATTGCTATCCTACTGTCGGGGATAAATTTACCCTATGTCTATTTCTCCTAAAGGTCATCCTGAAATGATATATTAATAGTTCATATTAGTTCAATTAATTTTAAAAAATCTTACATTCATGAGAAATACAAATTAGTTTATTACAATTATGTTAGCTACTTCTTTATGTTTCTCCATGAGAAACATTTCAAATTTTCTCATTCCCTTAATTTTCAATTTTTCATGGTGGGTGGGGGGGATAATGTAATTAACTTGACCTCATATGATCTTCTACTAGATTAATCTCTTAATTAATCAAACTTTTCTACAATCATTTTCTCCTATAGTAAATGATACCATCCACAAGATAAAGTATGGTGAATAATTTCTGCAACCAGATCTCCTAGTAAGATCCCATAGAGGCTTGTAACATAAACATAAATGAACAAGTAATAAGGTAATATAATTTTTTTTACAATATACAATAATTATCATAATTTTTTTTCAGGTTTGTCTTAAAATATATCTATCAAACTACTATTAAAGATTGATACTTTTTCTTAATTTTATGGATTTATTGAATGTTGAATGTCTTCTGTTTGAATAAATTAAATATTAGTCATATAAAATACATAATATTTGAATAATTGGATAAAAACAATTCAATTGAGATATTTTACCATTAAGAAATCCCAAAAATACTATTTTGTTGTCTTGTTAAAGGAACTCTAATCAGGATATAAAATATTAACCCTGTAATGATTCTCCATGAAGATATAAATCTTAAAATGTGTTTCATTTAGGCCAGCTAGGTTATTATTATCATCAAATTTAGTATGTATCCTCTTCTATTCATGAGGAAGTTGAATTTTATATAAAAGTTTAATCCCACATATACTAACTCTATGAATCATGTTATTTAGAGAAGGAGAAGAAGAATCCAATGTAGGGGGATCTCTAACTGTCCTGAAAATTATTTTAACAAATTAAAGTTTTAATTTCATTAAATAATTTAATTACCAAATATTTATTAATATGAAAACAATATACACATAAATTAGTTAATTATCCCCTATATATATGTATTCTCATTTAAATATATTAATGTAATGATATTTTGTGTACCTGTATATTATTATAATAGTGAATATCGAAAAACAATGAATACAAAAAATATCTAAGTAAAGAAATACTTTTTATTGATGTGTAATTCTAACAAAAAATAATTATGTAATGATTTGTAACCAAAAAATATGTAACTTAAATTAATAAATAAAAACATTAATTAAAAATTAATTAAAATGATTAATATTTATCAATTTAAATAACATAATTATAAAAATGAGTTTTTATATTTGTAAATTTAATTAAATGATAATGATTTCAGGTTTTTGAATCAAAAAAAAATTTAATTGGAATTTTTGAAAATAAAATTAAATGCAAAAATCACATAAATGATCAACATATATATATCTGTGTGTGTGTGTGTGTAAACATCAAAATTTAAAAACTAGAGTTTTTTACATGTGTAAATTTAAAAATAATATATAAAAAGTTTCTTGGATAATCATGAGAGTAACTTATTGTTTTCCCATATCTATTCAACATGATCATTTTGTATAACATAGACTATGTATACATTATAGTTATTGTTGTAATTAAAAAATTATGTAATAGATAAACAAACCTCACATAAATCTATAACATCACCATAATAATCATCACCTAAATGAATTATTTTCCCTTCCAAAACAACATACCACTGATGATTTTATGGGTTAGTAACATAAAATATCTTCTTTACAAGTGTCTCCATGATAAATTGTTCTTATTTGCAGAAAAATATTTTTAAATTAGTGAGTGTAAATCCATAATAATCATGTTTCACAACATTTTTACTATCAACATAGATAAACTTACAAATTATTACTCATAATTTAGTATAAAAATTTCCCATATATCCTCAATAACTTTAAAATATTCCATTGATACATAAATTGGGTATTTATCTTTTTTTTTTCATAAAAAATGCAATGCTTCAGTGATGATGATTACCTTACTATTTTGAACGGTACTCTTGTTATCCATTTTTGTGTGTAAAACATGTAACCATTAATATCAAAACTAGAATATTTGATCACATTAAGTGATGGAACCCCTAATAACCATTTTAATGTTTTAGATGTAAATAAATAATCATTGAATTTCTATTTAAACCATAAAACAAATGTATTTTATGCTCAATAATCAACCAATTTTCAATTATTTTGAGATATTTTACCTTAAATCTGAGAATATGTGATGATATATATGGTTCAACCTCATAATTGTTGTTCAAAATGTAAAAATATTCAACCATCATTTCATCACATGGAATTAATTATCAAAGGAGATAAAAGAACTCACCATAAAAAAATTAGAAAAGGAGATAAAGTTTATTTTGTCTTGAATACCTAAATAAATATATTCATGATAGTATAAATAATATATAAATTTTTAGAGTGTAACCTCAAGTAAAAAAATGATTTTTGGATAGCTACTAATGAGCACCATCTACAACAAGTAAAGGGCAAGTGAAGAGAGGACTTGGATGCTAAACTAGTTAATGTAAAAATTATATAATATATAAGGAAAAATATTTAATATAGGTTCAAAGGGTTGAAGGAATCTATCCTAAAATTTTAGATACCATCATAGTGTTTATTGATCTTTAATTATGCTGATATTAGTGTTAATAATCACTAAGATGAAAATTTTAGATAACTCGAGGTGAGAATGAAGTTAAAAGGAAGATATATACTCAGAACACTATAATTTGAGTATACATACTGTAAATTACCTTGTAAACAATAAAAAAAGGTTTATAATTATTTCATTAATTCCCATGATTATTTGAGGCTGGTACAAGATGATTTGAAGTGGTCTTAAGATCACTTGAATCCATTTGAAATAACCCTTAATCCATGTAAAATAATTCTAAATATTTGAATAAAATTTTGTAAAAATGTAAAAGTACCCATGTAAGAGGATTCAAAAATGGATATTCTGAAAATATAATCATAAATAAGTTTAATTACATAAAATTATTCTCAATTGGGTCATCATTTATGAGGATCCATGTAAGGATAGAGCTCAACGTAAGAGTCTGACCGCATGTATGGGGATCGATGTAAGAGTGGTGATCGACGTAAGGGAATGCACATCACATATGTGGATATACATAAGAAGATACACATTTAAGGTTATTCAAGATATATTAACTTATATAAGGGGATATATAATTGGGTACCTATATAAGGTGATCTATATAGGGGGGATCTACATAATGAGATTTATCTTTACATTCTGGTAGAAATATATTGAATTTCCAAATTTAACATTCTAAATATAAAAACATTTGGGTTGATTAAAGAGTTTTTATTTCAGGTCTAAAAAATCATGGAGCTATGTAAATACATGATTAAATATATAAAAGATAAAAATAAATTGAAATGGAAAGTTCGGAATTTATCTATCCTAATAATAATAACATAAATATTTCATAAATCTATAAAGATAAATGTGTTGATGAAAGTATTTGAATTTAAGGGATTAAATATCTTAAACAAAATTTTAATTCAAGCCGATGATGAATAATATGATGTTGTGTTATTATTTTTTATATACAGATCCAATCTCAAATTTGTATTACATTCTCATAAGCTATCATAAAATAAGGTTATGTTCTACACTATAAATGTGATACTATATTTTTAATTCATACATGGAAAAATGACTTACTTTGACCTATTGGGGAAGTATTTTCTGATAATAATAAAACTCAATAATGCTCTATAATTTCTAAAAGATATCCTTGGTTGATAGTAATAATAAAAAATAAAGAATATGGGGTAATTTTCATAACACTCATAGAGACACCCATATGATTCCAAAAAGAAGGGAACACATATTATTTTAGTATGAAAACCATTTTAGAGAAAATAGATCATCATGATTATGGGGGGTGTAATGCATATGTAGTTTTTTTCACTTATACATTGAGAAGTTTCTATTTATAGAAATTAAAAATTTTCACAAAAAATGTGAAGCTACCTATATAAAAAAATAATCTATTAAAATAAAATAGAATGGATAAATTCAAGAGTTATACACAACATAGTTGAGTGATATGAGATAAAAATGTGTGATATCAATGAAGAAGAGGAGTTTTTGAGCCAATAATAAATTTTTATACCTTTTTGGTTTCAAAGAAGATAAGAAGAGGAAGCCAACAAGAATTAGTTGATAAAATAAGAAAGGGAAAAAGAAGAAAAAATATTTTTCTTATGAGGTGTTGAATGTTGTGAACATGATCATGCCCAAGTTTTAGTGTTTTATTTCAATGTAAGACTCTAGAAATATGATATTAATTATATACTCTCCTAGTATGATTTTTTGGTTATGTTTATTTAATAAGAATGATATGAGAAAAGAAAACCTGAAATATTTCCTATAAAATACTTATCAACTGTCAAGTTCCTTGATACTGGAGTTAAGAGAGTTCAAAAAATAGTTTTTGAATAAGAAATAGAATTTTTATAGCATAAAAGACTGATTTTAATGTGTTTCTATTGAAGACTTGATGGTAGTCAAAGATGATGGTTGAGGAAGGAGATCATGTTTTTGGGTGCAGATAGATCTCTGTTTAGAATTACGGATCTACAACAATATGATGGAGGAAGTTTCAAGAACTAGTGGGATGCTAGTTTAAAGAAGTGTAGTGGGATTATGTACCTATTCACTTTTTTAATATATTGAAAATTCACCTATTTAATATGGTTAACCTGGTTTTAGGATGATCCCATATCAACCGACTTGAAATTTGAGGATAAGATTTATATTAGAGAAACTATGACTTAGAAAAAATCAATCACAACGAAGTGTATATTTCCCACGTAAGAGATAAACCTTTTAAAAACATAGGTTCCATAATTTACTATATTAACTATATAGAATATAGGTGTATCTTAGGTTAAATAAGAAATGGTCTATCTATATTAATCAATAATAAAGGTTCAAAGTTCAAAGGGGTTAAAAGTTTAAAAGAAGAAGCTAGAATTTAGAAAAAAGATTAACTACACTTGATTCACCCCTCTCTAGGGTGTGTCTACACCGATCCACTGGGACTATCAAGTGTTAACATCACTATTTTCAAAATATTTCTTGAAAGGAATTATAGAAGAATTGCAATCTTTATAAGTCTCTTCATTAATCCTCATTTTACCACCATCACCACTATGACACGTATAAGGTAATATGATTTTAAGAATGGATCCACTCTATATTTAAATTGTTGATAAATTCTTGGTTAAGATATTATCTAACTATTCCTCTTAGATTATATTATATATTTTATGAATTATATTCATTACATTCACTTTACAATCCTAAAATCTCTTTAAAAAACATTTTGGAGTATATGAACTTAACTCTAGTTTATTTTTAGAATAATTCACATATATCTTGTTGAATTAACTAAATAATATTTATGGATTTAAGACCTTTAATTTTTAAAGGTTTCTTTATCTAAAACCTAATAAGTACGAATGCCCAAAAAACCTAAGAGTTTTATCTCAAAAGAATATAAATACCCTTCAATTTAGAAGTTTGATAATTACTTTTAGTTTTAATTAAAAAATAATTATTTTTCACAACTGGGTATAATCTGAGTCCTATAATTTTATATTCATCATTAATTTTATTTACTAGTCATCTATGATTCAAGTAAACAATTAAGTATGATATATCAAAAAAGAATTCATTTAAAATACAAAACAATGTCTCATTGTGTATTGAACTCGACACTGAGATAAAGGTTTTGGTAAAACTTAATAAAAAATAACAATTCAACAATAATCAATCCACTCATAAATGTGATGTTTTGGTATTCTATTAGTTGACTTAGGAATCACCCTCCATCATCTAATTATAAAGTTCACCTTACTTCTCATAATCTTTTGAACTTCATTGGTTCCTATATTTGGATACAACTTTTTGAGTTGTATATTGTATTTTGTAACCAAGAAGTAAAATATAAATATTACATGAAACCATTAATATAACTAAATTATAAGGTTATACTTTCTTATTCTTTAATTCATTACAACCCCTCTTCTAATTTACTTTATTTCCATATGTATAGTAGATATCCTCCTATTCATTGCACTCTCTTTAAATATTTTTCTTATTTGATAGAAATTTTGGAAACACCATTAAATATGAACTTATCATATGATTGTCAACATTTTTTTTACATTTTTTACCATAAGGGGCGATGAACCACGTAACACCCTGACATTTTTTTATGAATTTTACATTAAATAAATACTATGTTGAATAGCTTGTTTCACATGAAACTCCAAACTAAAATAAATCATGATACATTTTATTAAGATTAAAATATTATAATTAAATATAAATAAATTATAAGAATACAATATAAATAAATATTAGTAAATGAATAAGTTGAATAAGTCTGAAATAAAATAAAAAGACCCTAAACAAAAAATATTTATCATCATGGTTTTCTATTAATATCAAAACCCCAATTGCAACTACAGAAGTTAGGAAAATAATTAGAAACATAATAGAAATATTGGGAGGAAAATAAATGAATATATTTTAGTTATGTATGTAAGGATATATATAAAAATGAAATCTATTTATTTTATATATAGTTGGAAGGCTTATATTGACATTGGTCCTATGTGACCATTGTAACATAACCATTGAGTTGGCAGTTATAAATAAAACTAATAGTATTATGAAATATATGTAGAAATGATAATAAATGGAATAAAATAGTATAAGTCTTAAAAATGATGGTCATTTATTCAATCTTTTAAAAGAGTTAGAGTCATTGAGATTTTTCATAGACCTATCCCAAGTTGAACTTCCACAAGTACAACATGAGTGAAATCATATATTGGTGAAGTTCATGCTCATGGAAATCATTATGAGATCCATGATAGAGGAATCAACACCTTTGAATACTAACACTCTTATATTATTCTTATGTCTTACGTTACAGTCATTATGCGATCTATGGGTATAAGTTCATATGATAAATACATGTAATAAATTTTATATTTTCATTATTATGTATATTTTATACATTTTACATTTCCCTAAAGTTTACTTTTAAATAGAGAATTTAATAAATAACAAAGGATGTATCTAATAAAAAAATATTTATATAATTTAACTAATTATCATTAAATAAGTAATTAATATTACAAAATTAGGAATAAGATCTTTTCATGATAAAAATATTTTTTTCCAAAGATTATTATTTTTCTATATATTTCATATTTTTATCTTAATAAACCAAATTGACCAGTATTGAATAATTATATTTATTAAAAAATATTTCTAATATATGTAAACAAATAAATTAATATTTATCTAAATATTTTTAACTATCAATTAATAAGAATAAATTATTTTTATGAAAAATGAAAATTTAAATTTGTTTTGCACGTTATGTATTTTTATGTTAAAAATAAATTGTATAAATTTTAGGAATTGAATAAAGAAAATTCATATCATATTTTTAATTATAATATTAAAATTATTTAATGATATTAATTTCATTTTTAAGCATAAAAATAAGTAACTGAGGTAAAATTTATATACCTCGTTGAAGGTAAAAATGGTTATTTTCAAAGAATTGTTTTTTAGTGTTGTGTATTTTTATATAAATTAATTTAATAAAAAAATTAAAATAATTAATCTAATTAAATATATATACCTATGAAAAAATATAATTATAATCATTTAATTATTAATCAATAAGAAATAATAATAATAACACATAATGTTGAAAAAATCATTTTTCTATATACTTATTTTCAATATATCTTATTTTTAATTTAAAATTTAATTTTATAATGTCTAAAAATAGGATTTGGTTAAATGGAGTAAAAATTTGGATTCTGAATATTGATATTGGGTAATATAGTTCATCAAATATTATTAATAGAAAAATAGTTACTATGATAAAAAAATTAAACAAGGTAGAAGCGGGGTAAAATAGTTAAAATTATTATGGATTGGATTTTTTAGTTAATTTTATATTTATTTATTATATATTTAATTTTTAGGAATTTTATTCATGCCTAAATTTCTCACCGAAATTTCCTCACCTAACACTCCTAACTCTCACACCCTTCACTTAACTTAATATTCCAAGTAAATGTCCCTCATTTTCACCTATAAAAGGATATCTCCTATAATCATTACAAACTAAAATATTAATTAAAGTATCTATTGAATAACTAACCATTTTCCATTTACTAATATCCTCTTACATATTTATAAGCCTCTTGTTCCAAAAAGGAACCCTAAATCCTTCATTCCAATGGAATCTGTGTCGAGGAGGAGCGAATTCCTCATGTAAGTATCTAGGTCCTTCCCTTAATTTATCAATTACCTTATCATATCCAATATTTATAAATATCATTAAAAACTATAATGATGTTATATTAACATAATTATGGTTTTGATAGAATTATATTAATATTATATAACTCTACACTCTTACTCATTCGTTAGTATAACATGTTCTTTTTTGGGTCAGTTCAAGCACCTACATGAACATTGAACTATTATATTCAAATTTTCCAATACGAATGAGTATCAAGGAATTAATAATGGTAATATATGATATTAATTGTTAATTCATTTCATTAATATAGTTCTATAATTGTAACATAAAAATTGAATGATCATTATAGAGTAACTTTTTATTAACATAAAATTACATGAAACAAGCTCATCATGGATTTTTTTTCTCATGAACCATACCTATATCATCCCTAAAATAAAAATGATATTTAATAAATACCATGACCCAACCTCACTAGACCATGAACCTGATCATATGGCTCCATGGGACTCCTATAATACTTTGTTTTCCTTCTCAACACACCATAAGATATTACTCCCCAGGGTCACTTATCAAACTAATGAATCTCCCCACATGCCAACACATGTTATTTCTGTGTGGTTTTTCCTCACTTACACAAACCTTATGAACCATTCCAAAAGTTCACCCATCCTAACACTACTTCAGGCAAATTATTATAAAATATGGAGTCCTAATACCTCAGGCTTTTGTAAATTAAGGTTCACCTTTTGACATGGGTAGTAACATTTAATCCTATAAATATCGCTTCTTTATGGGGAATTATAACCCCCTTTAAATAAACATTTTCTCATTGTATACTGAAATCATCAAACCTTGTAATTTCTACTACAATTACAACTAAGCATTGTATTTGATACTTTTTTTCATAACCAAACCTCCAGAAGGCAAGAACTTTGTCATCTGGCCCTATTGGTCTCCTATAATACCTTGGTTTCCTTCTCAACACAGCATATGATATTAATCACTATTGTAACTTATCAAACTAATGACTATACTCATAGGTCAACACATGTTATTTTAATGTTATTTTTCCTCACTCACATTCTATGAGAAACTTCCTAGAATTTCACCCATCCCAACACTACTCTGGGATAATCTTTCTTAACCTTGGAGTTCTAATCAGGTAGGCTCCCAAATTTTTTTAGAACTTGTGACATGTGTAGTAACATTTAATACTTTAAATATATATTTTTTAGGGTGTCATAATAAATCATTGAAATTTAATGAATACACTACATTTATTAATATTTGAATGATGAACTTGGTATCAAAGAATGAGGGATGATATCACAATTGCGGAACTTTTATAAAATGATCAAAATTACTAACACTTGATGATGAACAATAAAAATAACTAACAAATATATATGTAATAAATTTTTATAATTAAAGAGTAAAATTTAATATATATGAATAAGTTTTTGATATATGGAAATTAAGATGTTTATGTTTTTCATATACAAGGTTAAAGAGATTTAATGGAAATCAGAATAATGGTAAGGGTTTTTCTCATCTCAAATTTCCTTCATTGATACATATGCCATATTCACTACTTGATTTATTTTTTTGGGTGTATATACTGCCATATGAATGAATTTCATCATAATTTTCCTGAAATTAAATGGATTTAAAAATAATTTTAAATTCTAATATTTCATTTATCTCATGATTTAAAAGTTACCAATGATGTAAGGGTTATTGTGGACTTAGTTTATTTTAATTTAGTCTTATACTTTCTTCATTGACCATATTCTTCTACGATAGATATATTTTCCCATTTAAAAGTATCATCGACTATGGATTGACTGACACTTTTACCATGGTTACATCTTAACTCATAACATGGAAACTGTTTTCTAACTTAATATTTTATTTGAGGTATTTTTGTTTAGCTTATGTGTAAATATTATTTATTTCATAATTCACGTGATTTTTAATATTTTTTGGATTTTTCATAATCAATTAACCATGTCATACAAAATAAATTAAGAACAATTCATTTATTTTATTTTATCTTAACATGATTATTAAATTATTTACTTTATTTTATTGTTTTTAATCAACCTAATAAACCATAAATAATATAAATAAATAAATAACCATGAATTGATAAATAAAATAAATAATTTATTAGATTATGATACTTTTATCTTATGGTTGGTTTATCGAGTAGAGATGAATCTATATTTACCCTAGGAGAAATAACTCCTTGATCTGATACCTGACTTGAGTTTTATCATTCCATCATTAAATTTTATATCTTATTGGTTGGATTATCTCATCTCAGAACTCAAACTATCTCCACTGGCTGGTACATCCATCCTTTACAAATTATTACTCACTCACAGGTGAGGGGTACCAAGGGGTTAGGGTTACATAAAATTAACCATTGACACGTAGACCCCTATATAATAAAGGATGAATGGATTTTTGGAAAATCATATTATTTAATTTAATATTAATTATATTACATAATAATATAAAAAATAAATAACTAAATTAAATAAATCAAACACATACATTGGCCAATCAAATTCATAATTAATCACAACAGACAACAAATACACATTTAAAATTGGTAGCATTAATTCAGTTAGTTCTTATTAAGATAAATTCACTCAAATAAATAAACATATTATTTAACTTAATATTCTTTCCAAATAGTTCTTTAGACACCAATATATTAATTTTTTAAAAAAATAAACAAATTTAAATTATTTAATTTAAAATAATTATGTACATGATGTGAACTGATGAGGAAACATGTCATGTTTTCTCTTGGATAGTTTATAAATTTATTAGTATAATTTAATCATATGCATGACAGATAAAGAATATGATATAAAATTTACCTTTATATGTGATATTAAATCCATTCATAGAACATATTACTTACATGGTGTGTTATGTTGCTCAATACATCATTTTAATTACATTGTGTATATTCTTTATCAATAATTATTTACTTCAACAACATGTATTACCACATGAAATTTTGTGATGTTTATGGTGTGTTGTTCCATGGGTCAAGTCCTGTAGTTTATATAGCATGTATAACCCCATGGTATGCTATAAATATACATGGCATGTATTGCTCGAAATTTGTGTGAAGTACATAGTATATATGATGTCCGTCACACATTTTGTAGTTTTAGAATTATATGGATAATAATTATAAATAATTTATATTCATATTACATGCTGAAATTTAACTAACATGAACTTGGAGATGAGTTACACCTAATACATGGGGTGGTAGACTAGATTTGTGTCATGTAGTTAGGTCTTAGTTTTTAGTTATCCTTGTGTTGACTCCCACAACATTCCTATCTTTTCATGTACCTAGTTTGAGGTGGTATGAGTTGCACAATTTACACAACCAACTACACATCATGTAATAAACTCACATGATACACTTAAAATCTCATTGTGTACCTCATGTGAGTTGTCACATATTACACAACATGTATGTCTATCTATACATCGTGCACTCCATGTCTGGTCATGTAACTTGAATTAAATTCAATATGAATCATGTAATGAAAACCCATAGTTAACCACATAAAATGAAATGATTTACCTCAAGGAAAACCCATTTGGGGTAATAGGTGTACACTAGCTACATGCCATGTAATCCCTATCAAATTTTTTTCTAGGCTTCTAGTTAATATGCAATATGTAATGAAACATTGTGTTGACCCACACAATGTGATATGGTTTTCATTGGACACACCTTATGTAATGACCACCACCCCGGGCCATGAACTAATTCTAGATTGGGGGAACATAGTAAACCTCAGATGCACCTTCCCATACTCCAGAGGCTTTTAACTAATATTGAGGGTATATTGTGGCATATGGGGTGACTATACCCTATATTCAGAGAAATTAAAAGATTTAAAATAGAAAAAAAAAATATAACCTAGATTAGATAACCATCACAAAAAAGGAACATTCCCATACAACAACCAAACATGAAATTGATATAACTATACATATCAGATGGATCCCCCATGAGTGTACTATATAAATGAATAAAGGACAAAGTAAAATGAATTAAAAAATCATCCTCAAATTATTTTTGAGTCCATCTGAGTTCCATATATATGCTCCACACTAACATTCCATGTTTAACCTCATGCAACATGCCATTTCCCTATACCTATGACCTATAACCAGTTAAAATTATACTCAGGTACCCAAGTTCCATGGAGGCCTTAGTAGGGTGCGAGTATAAGTTAGTAAGACCCACCAACTGTTTCACTAAAATAACCAGTACCTAAATGTGCATTCATTAGTAATAAAGATAACCAATTATAACTATATCCAATTAAACATCCCAAACTTAAATAATAAAATAATACCAAACCCAGAGATCAGGTTCACACTAATAATGATACAACACATCTTCAGCCAGTGCTTGAGTGTCTCTGATAATGTCGAAATGAGCATGCAAACCATATCACTCTTGGTCATGAAAAATATACTTATCCCTAGTTTAAACTAACATTTTAGGGAAATATAAGAATATCAAGAGCCCTATATTCCACAAGGGAATTGTTCACCATTGTTTAACCATAAAATACTAGTTCCCCTTGGTGGTAGTGTTTACATCTAGTTTACTATAAATAACTACATCCCCCAAGAGCATCATTCATGCATGGTTAACCAAAAACATCCAAAATTCCATGGGAGATTTTTTCAACCAAGTTTAACTATAAACATTAATACATTTACCACAAGGCATACAACTATCAAAAATAAATATCAAAAGAGCATAAAAGTTCCTTTTTAGATCCCAATTTCAAAATCCAATCAAGAACAATGTGTGTTTTTTATTTTCTCTTAACATTTCTAATAAAAAGTTAAATATTTTTTAAGAAATCCATTTGGATTACATTTCAATTAATAATGGATACCATTCTAAAATCATACTCCCATCATTTAATTTTTAATAAAAAATTAAAATGGTTCATTCCTTTTTATAAAAAATACTTCCAAAATATAATTACTAAATCTAGAATGTCACAAAAATTTACCATTTAAAAAACCATTTTTCACTAATTCTCTTTTGGAGTTCTAAACCAACACCCAAGGTCAAAATTTAAAAAATCCATTTTTCTTTTTAAAATAAAAATTTAGAATCCAAATCCATTCCCATTAACTAATGAATGTGAAACTCCATTTCACCTTAATAATTTCCAATACATAAACACCGAGTGTAAATAATTTAAACATAACTTAATCATCCCATTTAAACTCATAAAGACATGAATACATACTCAAATTATACATTTTAATTATGAAAACAAAAATAAAAAAATAAGTAATTTCTATGATGGATCTTATTTGACGGTGTGAACAAAAAAACCATGTACTTATATAATTAGAGAGAATTTGGGTTAGGATTAGGGATCACCCACCTTAACCTTAGACAATTCAATCATCAAGTATTAGCCTTTTGTTTTTTCTGAATCTATAAAAAATGGAAAACCATAAAACACCATAAAATAGGGAATGCTAGCTAAAAATAATCAGAAAATACTATGAAATTGAAAGAATACCAAAACATAAATAATAGGAGATAAATACTCCCCAATTGATCTTTATCTCAAGTGAAAGAAGAAAAAATAGACACTAGATAAGGGAGGTCTCCGATAGAGGATTTGAGGGAGGATTGGGAATTAGAGAGGGGATGCTGTCTATAGAGGAGGATAAAATCCCAAGTGGGGGATTTAAGAGAAAAAGAGGAAAAATAATTTTTTTACCCCAATTAATAAAACACTTAGAATCCCACCATTTAGCCAGTTCATACAGAAGGGCTTCCAAGATTTTGAAAAGGCCACTGGCGAGTTAGAGGCTACTACAGCAGCTTGACCAGCCCTATACCCCTTGAGGATCACTATAAACTCATCTGTAAGCACCCAAAACCTCGTTCCATATATAAAAAAATACTCTTTTTAGGGGTTCTAATCCTCGGGTAATAGTTATGAACATTGATAGAAAACCGAAACACTCAAATAAATGATTTTTTTACTGAGAATCAATCCCATTCAAACACTCAATAATTACAAACACCCAACTATACCACTTATTGTCCCCAATAAACTCAAATTAAAGTAATACCACATCCCAAACTTTCTCTGGTCACTAACTCATTCTCAATGAATGTGATCCATTTCTGAATTCTGAACGCATTTTCAAAAAAATCTCTAAATATATGGCATGAGGTCACCCGATAACGAGGCTATTATTATATTAAAATTGAGAAATCATAAAATTAAGCATGTTTTCTATCTATTACAAGACACCCACACATAATCATTAAGTTCGGTTCCTGTCCTATGGTTCTCACTACCATAATACTTAGAAACATGGCCAATTTTGAACCTCGATGCCTCATAGCATTAGAATTTTTCTTTTGAATCATGTTCTTAGTGGTCCTATAACTCCTAAACATGATATAAAACTTACCATAACTCAAAACATGTGAGAGAACTGGTCAATGTAGTTACTAAATCACTTTTACACCTTCTAAAGCTGTAAATGACATGCCTTATCCATCCAAGAACAAATCAAGCATTCTAAATTTTCCAAAAAATTCCTACCTAAAAAACCATGACATCACCATTACATAAAAATAGCCCAACAAATGTAGTTATAGACTCACCATTTCTAACCTCTCATGATATCATAAGGAGAATGATCACACTGTGATTCACTGTTCTATTTCACCCTTACATCATTGTAACACCCCGGCCCCAGTTACCCAGAGTTGGTGCATTATTACATAACATTAGCATGATCACAAGGAAATAATGTCTCGAAAGAATAACCAGTTTAGTATTATTGGAAACAATATTCATACATAAGTTCAACTTTACAACTTGAAAAGAAATACACCATGAATTTATTCCATTAGAAACATCCAAGAATCCTAGATTATTCCTGAAAGTCACTCATAAATAAATTCTTCATAGCCTGGAAAAATGAATCATAAGAAAGGGGTGATCTCAAATGCTCAGTAAGGGTAAGAAATATAGTGGAAGATAACATAAATATTAATCATGGTGAATAATTGAAACGACATGCCTTTACTAATAATAAACATGAATACTTTTATGGTAGGAATATGAGCTGAGTAAATAATTCTATAATAAAACATAATCATGGGTATTCTACTAGTCGAATGACCACATAAACCATCAATATTACTTTCATAATGATGGAATTTATAATGTCGGACATTCTGAAACATTTTGTCAAGGCCTCGCCCAAGACGTCTAAAAATTATTAAGGCCTTGGCCAAAACCATATATTAAATTGGGAAAGGCATCAGCCAATTACACATGTAGTTGTCTCATGAGACTTACCGATTCATCGAGGAGCTTTAGCGGGCTCCAACCATCACTTACTAAGTCCAATATATTCCTCATATAAAAAGGTTGAAATATAACATAAACATTCGTATTAAAATTAGCTTAAAAATGCCAATACTTTAACCATAAACCATGAATGGTATAAAAATAGTACATCCACAGTCAAACATATCACAAAACCTTCAATAAAATATTCAAGTTTTATATCATAATAAATCAACTTCAAATAAACTTAAAATTCATCAAAGGATGTTTACATAAATGAAATCAAAAACCTTTTTAGAGAAATTTCTCTTTCTATTTTGAAATAATTTAAGAGTCACATAATTATAAAGAAAAAATTTATTTTTAAAATATTATTATTAGCTTGTAAGGGAATCTTCTACGATGTTATAATGGAAGAAAATATCCGCACCCACTGTATAAGTTAAAAAAAATCTTACCTTAATTTTGTCGAAAAGGTCATAAAGTACCTTGTTTGGAAAACTACTAAAAAATTCATTTCAAAACATATAAGGTCAAATAAGGGTATAAATTACTTTACCTATTTTCTAGTAAAAAAATGTTTTGAAATACATTTTTAAGAAATATGGATGTGGATGATAAAGAGGTCCCAATAGATACTTACGTAAAAACAACCTCAGATAATAAAGAGATTGTAGAATTAACCCTTACCTTGTAATTTTCGTTGGTAGAGGGTAGGTTAAACTCTTGTATAATGGTGAAATAATTGTTATTAAATTATACAAGAATCATTTAAATTAATATGATATCATATATGATCTTTTAACATTGCTTTGTTAATAATATCTTAGTATTATCGTTGTTTCGGGTGTTAACTGATTCATTTTCCTTTATATGATTTGTTACATAAGTAATGTTTGTTATGCATAGGATATATACTATTAATATTCATAATGATATTATGTATTTAAAAATTATTTTTAATCATCTAATGAAAATTAGTCTCGAATGGATACGATGGGGAATGAATCTCATTGCATTCGTGGAGACGGTAATCCGTACGTACACATGAGTGATAATATCATTATTTTGATATTAAAATAATATATAATTGGATGTTATAAAATATATAAAGAATAATTATCATGTTATATTTATTATTTAAATCAATTACACATCATTATTATACCCATCAAAATAATAATGTTTTGAATAACAATTACACCACGACGTGGAGACGATAAGCTGTATGTACGCACGTATGGTGACATGTCATTCAAAGGATGGATAGAATAATGAATATTGTTGTACCATATTTATAATAACATAAAAGTATATAGAATATACTGGAATTATTATTTTATAATGGAAACAACAAATAAATAGGAAGTGGAAGAAGAAAGGAACTTGAAAGAGGTGATGAAATATTTACCTCTTCTTCGGTTTCTTCCTTTTTCTTTGATCAAAAGGGCTCCTTAAGTTTATTTTATGACTAAAGGTAGGCCTCTATGATTAAGGTAGGATAGTTTATAGGGTATTTGTGCAGGATTTGGATGATCCAAATGGATTTGAAGGTGTGAATTAGAGATAAGGGGGAGTGCCCTTTTATAAGAGGGGTGAAGGGAACCTTAAGAAAAGCTAGAAATATTATTTTATAATAAAATTATTTTCGGTTTATAATGGATAAAAATGGATTATTTAAATTATAAGGTGGTGATGGGTCAAAAACCACTCAACCAATAGGTTTTAGACAGGTTTGTGTCACTATATTAACCTTATCTTTTAGATTTAACTTTTACTTAAATAGTTTGACATTTACCATGTCTCTTTGTATTTTTATATTATATGGTTAATAAAATTACTATATACTTACAATATAACCCCAAGTGGTTCATTACTGATACACCTATCATTATATAAGTATTTTGGCCAAACCGTAGATTTTTAGGAATAGAATATTAATTAATAATATAATATTTGTTTTAAAAACACTTTTATGTCAATTTTGAGACTATTTGGTATTTTGTTTTTTCTAAATTCCTAACAGCATTATTACTTAAAAAAATCATTTAATCAATTCTTAAATGTCACATTAACCTAGAAAATTCATTTATGGAATCAAAACGTTCGAATTATATTTATTTTAACATCTATAATACCATTTATTTCATTCTTTCATTAATAAGGAAAATACTGCATCATCATTGTGTCATAAATAAATATATTTATTTTATGTCTAAAAATTATAAATAAAATATAGTTAGGTATGAAATTTTTTTAGCCTTATAATGACTATTTATAGTTGAATATATCAATTGTTTAACCTCATTTAATTTTTTTTTTACTAAAAGATATTTTCTTTTGTTATTTTGTCTCTACTTTAAATTATTTAATATATAATGTCATTATCACTTCAAAGTGGCTCCATGGGGTCCCAAAATCGACCAAAGTATTCCCATGGTCGGAAATGTATCATAAAATAGGGTTAGGACATGTGTTAGGATAATTTAATATTATTATAATATTATTTTTTAACCTTATTTACTGGATTTACCCCTTTAACCATGGTAAATAAAATATTTACTTAAGTAAATATTCCTAATGTCTAAAAATAAAAGTTACCTATTTACACAATTTGGAACTTTTTATTCAAAATATGGAATCCATTTTCCTAAATTCAAAACACAAAAGTGGTAGAAATTAATTTAAAATTAATTCCCGTTGTCAAAACAAAAAGCGTGTTTTTAAGAAATAATAACTATCAAAAGATTGACACTTGGGTATGTCCATTTTAAATGTGAAATTACGTCCAATGACCAAAATTAGATTAAATGGTAAAAATAAAATTTAATTATACTTAAAAACCACTCAATAGTATAATTTAGTACTATCAATTATTTTTATTAAAATAGTTGTTATTAATTAAAATTTAGTATTTTTCACTATTCATCAAAAACTGAATGTTTTTAGAAAAATACCAAAAATTCACCCGAGGCTAATTTCAATATTCCAAACCCAAAAATGAATTAAATTTTAAAGGTTAAAATTGATAAAATTTCAAAAAGTTGGTATTACTATTCATAACGGCTAGTTTGATTGGTCACGATGTGTTAGAATCTCAAAGTTGCGTACAACGTAAGCTATTATATTATTCAAAGGGAAACATACCATGGAAGCTTGGGGTGTTACATTATCCCCTCCTTCAAATAATTTTGTCCTTGAAATTTCTAGAATATTTCTACATAAAAAGACTCAGGTGGTTCTTCATCATAAGTTCCCCGGGTTCCCACATTGCCTCTTCGATCTTATGGTTTCTCCATAGAAATTTTACCAAACGAGTTGTCTGGTTTCTCAGCACTTGTTCTCTTGTATCAAGAAACTTTACATGCTCTTTTCAATAAGACAAATCACGTTCCAGCTCTAATTCCTCATATGTGAGTACATGCGTTGGGTCAGGCATGTATTTTCTCAACAGTGATACGTAGAACACATCGTGAACTTTGGAGAGACTTGGCAGCATTGCTAACCTGTAAGATACATCCCTAATTAATTTTATAATTTCAAAAGTTCCAATGTACCTTGGACTAAATTTTCACTTCTTACCAAAATGTATAACACCCTTCCATGGAGATACCTTCAGGAAAACATGGTCTTCTACCAGAAATTACAAATCCTTCATTCAGTTATCGGCATAGATCTTCTGCCTACATTGAGCTGCTTTGATGTGGGTTTGGATTACCTTCACTTTTTCCATCGTTTCCTCTACAAGTTCTAGGCCTATGAGTTTTTTTTCGCCAACATCATCCCAATAGGTTGACATCTCTTTCCGTATAACGCTTCATATGGTGCCATGTGAATACTTGAATGGAAGATATTGTTATAGGAAAATTCTACTAGAGGTAAATATTGATCCCACATACCTTGAAAGTCAAGTGAGCATGATCTCAACATATCTTATAAGGTTTGAATTGTCGGTTCTGGTTTTCCATCAGTTTGGGGGTGGTAGGAAATGCTCAAATGAAGTTCAGTATCCAGGGATTTCTAAATACTTTTCCAAAATCTTGATGTAAAACGTGGATCACGATCAGAAATAATCGACAGGGGTAATCCATGAAGTCTCAAAACTTCATTAATATATAGTCTTGCTAGACGTTCAAGTGGTAAATCATCTCTTATAGCAGGAAAATGTGATGACTTGGTAAGATGATCAACAACGACCCATATTTCATCGTTCCTTATAGGACTCTTTGGTAGTCCCATGAAAAAGTCCATCATAATTTTATCCCATTTCCACTCAGGTATGGATATATGTTTCAAGAATCCTCCAGGCTGTTGCTTTCCAGCTTTCACTTGTTGAAAAACCATACATCTTGACACAAAATCATAAATCACCCTCTTCATGTTGTCCCACACAAAATGTTCCTTCAAATCTCTATACATTTTGGTGCCCGCAGGGTGTATAGAGAAATTGGAGCTATGAGCATCATCAAACAATTCTCTTTTTAGATCAGGTATATCGGGAACACAAAGTCTCTTACTAAATTTCAAAATTCCATCTTAATATAAAAAGTCACTCAATCTCCCATTATTCATAGCTTTAATCATCTTTTGAAACTCCTCATCATCAGCCTAAGAATGTTTTATCCTTTCTAATAAAGATGGTTTGGCGACCATTTGAAAAATCATTGATGTTTCACCTTCCATGGCTATTGCAATATCCATATTTACTAGATCCATGTATATAAGATCCTTTTCAACTCTCATCTTGTTCAAAAATCCATGATCCTTTCTGATCAAAGCATCTGCCACCTTATTTGCCTTCTCTGGGTGGTAGTGTATCATGCAATCATAATCCTTGAGTAGTTCAAGCCATCTCCTTTTCCTTATGTTGAGTTCTTTCTGTTAGAAAATATACTTCAAACTATTGTGATCAGTATAAATCTCACATTTTTCACCATAGAGATAGTGTCTCCAAATATTCAAAGAAAATATTACAGCTGCTAACTCAAGATCATGAGTAGGATAGTTTTTCTCATGAATTTTCAGCTATCATGATTCATAGGCAATAACTCTATCATTCTGCATAAGGACACAACCAAGTCTTTTCTTCGATGCATCACTATAAATAACAAACCCATCATTCCATGATGGTAGATTCAAGATATAAGCATCGACTAATATTCTATTCAATTATTCAAAACATTCTTTAAACTCTTTCGTCCAAACAAATTTAACCCCTTTTTATGTGAGCTTTGTTAATGGGTTAGCCAACTAGGAAAAATTCTAGACGAAACATCGATAATAACCTGCTAAACCAATAAAACTGCATACCACAGTTATACTCGTCGGTGATGTCCATTCTTGGATTTCCTTGGTCTTAAAAGGATCAACAGAGATTCCATCCTTGGAGATAATATGGCCAAGAAAATAAATCTTCTGAAGCCCGAATTCACACTTTCTAAACTTCCCATATAATTAATATCTTCTAAGAGTCTTCAAGATAATGCGCAAGTGATTTTCAAGATCTTCGTAGATTTTGGATTATACCAAGATATCATCAATAGATACCACTACAAAGTCATCAAGATATTCCTTGAAAACTCTATTCATTAGATCCATGAAGACATAGGGTGCATTAGTCAATCCAAAAGGTATTACTGTAAACTTGTAATGCCCATACCTAGTTCAAAATGTTGTTTTCAGAATGTCTTCCTTCTTCACACACAACTGATGATATCCACATCGAAGGTCAATCTTTGAAAATTATTGAGCTCCATGGAGTTGGTCAAATAAAGCATCAATGTGAGGTAGGGGATACTTGTTCTTTATTGTTATAGCATTGATCTCCATGTAGTCAATGTACAACCTCATATATCCATATTTATTCTTAACAAAAAAGTATAGGGTCTCCCCATAGAGAAAAACAAGGGAAAATAAATACCTTATTACTCAATTCCTCTAGTTGTTTCTTTAGTTCCACTAATTCCACAGTGGACATTCTATAAGGGGTCTTCGACATGGGCCCTGAACCATAAATTAAATCAATGGAAATCTCAATTTCTCATTATGGAGGATGTCCAGGTAAATCCTCTGGAAATACATCAACATACTCTTTCACAATAGGTACATCCTATATTTGAGCATTCTTTTATTCACCCACAGTTATTTAATTCTCTTCCCCCCCAATAATTGAATTTATTTGATCTACTAGGGGTGGGACAATTATTCTCTAAAGATAAGGTGTTATTTATCATCATCATCAAAAATAGTAACCTCCTTCTTCTTACAATAAATTTTTACATCATGGTCTGAAAACAGATCCATACCGAGTATTATATCAAATTAAATCATGGTTATGATGATGAGATTAGCAGATAAAGAACATTTATATGACCTAATGGGAACTGATTCACAAAAATTTATAGCAATGATACATCCCTTAGGAGTTTTTACTGACAGCTCCCTTGTTAAATCAAATTAGAAATATCTAATTTTCTTAGAAAACTGGGAAGATATGAAACAATGCGATGATCCAGAATCAAATAAAGCATTGGATAAACTTGGGGAAACCATTAAATTACCTTCCACCGTGTCTTTAGGGGCTTCAACCTTAGCAGTAGTGATCGCATAAGCTTGGCCTTGATCCCTTGGAATTTTCTGAGTTAAGTTTCCCTAATGCTTATGACATTCATTTTCATAATGTCCCATATTCCTGCAATTGTATCATTAAACATTGGTAGCATCTTTCTTTCTCCTACAATCACCAGAAAGATGGCCTTTTTGTCCATGTTTGTAGCATATTAATTTTCCTTTTATATAGGAACCAGGGTGCATCCTTCCACAATTATCATAGGGTGGAAATTTAATTCTTCCCTTCTTCCTTGTTTCCTTATTTCCTTTCCCAGAGTGGTCAACAAATCTCTTCTTCTCTTGATTTTATTTAAAGTCACAACACTTAGAGAATTCCTTTTTTGTCTTGGTAGCACACGAGATAATATCTTCGTATAATGAGAAGGATTGTAATTCTAATGCTCGACAGAGAATTGGTTTTAACCCATCAAATAAATAGTCAGTCTTACTTCTTGGGTTATGTATATAATCTGTAACATGCCTCACTAACCTTGTAAAGTTAGCTTCATACTTTGCAACATTCTCATCCTCCTTTTGCCTCAGACTCAGAAATTGTCTTTCCTTATCCGCTCGATGGTCATGAGGAAAGTATTTTTCTAAGAAAATTTCTTTAAACTCCCACCATTCCATATTTTATACTTCATCATCTTCTTTTTTGTTTTGAATCAATGACCACCATTGATCAGCATCTCCAGTGAGGCGGTAAACTGCCATGAGAACTTTTTCCCTTTCGCTACTCCCCAAGGCATGGAATATTTTCTCTAAGGAATTTATCCATTGCTCCGCTACTAATGAATTTTCACCCCCATTTAATGTTGGTGGTTGTTGCCTCATGAAGCGATCTAACATTGATCCTCCATTCTATGGATCAGGGTGCTCCATATGGGTAAGGTTATTATTCATAACCTGAGTGAGTTGTCCCAGTATGATGATTAGCTTATCAACACCAGTTGCATCACTAGCTCCACTATAATTATATTGAGTAGGAGGGAAATACCTACATGGAGTGTGTTCATTGATATGGTTTCTATTCGTTCTACTAGGCGCTATTTCTAAATAATGGCATAAACTAGATTAGTTTATGAATCGAAATACATAATTCCAAACTTGTAAAACACTTAACATAAATTGAACAGTTTATGGATATAATCCATAATCATAAAAATGTTTTCTTTGAGAAAGTATATTCTTATAATCCCTTCATAATGGTTTATAAATAAAATGAGAATTATCCTAAGCATATCCATCGGGAGTGTTGTAACCAAGAGTGCAGCAAGACCCGTTGTCGTGCACCAGTTCTCGTTTGAGTCTAGCTCAAAGCGGTGTTTTTAGGTTTTACCCCTAGGTACATTTGTGCCAGAGCCGCCTCTACCTGCTCATATCCAAAAATGGATGTATTACTTGTAAAACTCACAAAATCTCTACAATACCAAAATTCTAGGAAGTTCTTCTATACTAATCCTCAAATTCTATCTTAGGGTTATGTGCTCTAATCAGAGTTTATCTAAATATAGTTTCCAAGGTTTTTACTAAACTTCATCTGATACCAACTATAACGCCCCGACCCAAGTTACCCAGAGTTGGATCATTATTACATAACATTGGCATGATCACAAGGAAATAATGTCTCGAAAGACTGATCAGTTTTGTATTATTGGAAAAAAGATTCATACATAAGTTCAACTTTACAACTTGAAAATAAATACAACATGAATTTATTCCATTAGAAACATCCAAGCCTCTTAGATTATGCCTACAAGTCACTCATAACTAACTTCTTCATATCCTGGGAAAATGAAACATAAGAAAGGGGTGAGATCAAACACTCAGTAAGGGTAAGCAATACAACAGAAGATAACATAAATATCAAGCATGGTGAATAATTGAAACCACATGCCTTTACCAATAATAAACATCAATACTTTAATGATAGGAATATGAGTTGAGTAAATAATGCTATAATAAAACATAATAATTGGTATTATACTAGTCAAATGACCACATGAACCATCAATATTATTTTCATAATGAGGGAATGTATAATGTCGGACATTCAGAAACATTTTGTCAAGGCCTCGACCAAGACGTCTAAAAATTATTAAGGCCTCAGCCAAAACCATATAATAAATTGGGAAAGGCCTCGGCCAATTCCACATCTAGTTGTCTCATGAGACTTACCAATGCATCAAGGAGTTATAGTAGGCTCCACCCGTCACTTACTAAGTCCAATACATTCCTCATATGAAAAGGTTGAAATATAACATAAACATTTGTATTAAAACTAGCATACGAAATGTCAATACTTTAACCATAAACCATGAATGGTATAAAAATAGCACATCAACAGTCAAACATATCATAAAACCTTCAATACAATATGGAAGTTTTGTATCATAATAAATCAACTTCAAATAAACTTAAAATCCATCAAAGGATGTTGACCTAGATGAAATCAAAACATTTTTTAAACAAATGTCTCTTTCTATTTTGAAATAATTTAAGAGTCACATAATTATAAAGAAAACATTTATTTTGAAAATATTCTTATAAGATTTTAATCGAAGCTTCGATGATGTTATGACAACGGAAAATAGTCGCACCTGCCGTATAAGTTAAAAAAACATTCTTACATTAATTTTGTCGAAAAGGTCATAAAGTACCTTGTTTGGAAAACGACGGAAAGATTCCTTTCAAAACATATAAGGTAAAATAGGGGTATAAATTACTTTACCATGTTGTCTAGTAAAAAAAATTTTGAAATACATTTTTAAGAAACATGGATGTGGATGATAAAGAGTTCCGAGTAGATACTTACGTAAAAACAATCTCGGATAATAAAGAGATTGTATAATTAACCCTTACCTTGTACTTTTACTTTGTATAGGGTAGTTTAACCTTCTTTATAATGGTGAAATAATTGTTATTAAATTATAATATAATCATATACATTAATATGATATCATATCTGAACTTTTAACATTGCTTTGTTAAATATATCATAGTATTATTGTCGTTTTAGGTGTTAACTGATTTGTTCTCCTTTATATGCTTTGTTAAGTAAGTAATGTTTGTTTTGGATAGGATGTATCTTATTAATATTAATAATTATATTATGTCTTTAAACATTATTTTTAATCATCTAAACAAAATTATTCTTGAATGGATATAATGGGGAATGAATCTCATCGCGTTCGTGGAGACGGTAATCCGTACGTACACACGAACGAAAATATCATTCTTTTGATATTAAAATAATATATAATTTTATGGTATATCATATATATAGAATCATTATCATTTTATATTTATTATTTAAATCAATTAAACATCATTATTATACCCATCAAAATAATAATGTATTGAATAACAATTACACCATGACTTGGAGACGGTAAGCCGTACATACGCACATATGGTGACATGTCATTCAACGGATGGATAGAATAATGAATATGGTTGTACAATATTTATAATAACATCAAAATATATATAAGATACTGGATTTATTATTTTATAATGGAAACAACAAAGAAAGAGGAAGTGGAAGAAGAAATGAACTTGAAAGAGGTGATGAAATATTTACCTCTTCTTCGGGTTCTTCCTTTTGATTTGATCAAAAAGGGATACTTAGGTTGGATTTCTGACTAAAGTAAGGACTCTAGGATTAAGGGAGGACAGTTGATAGTGTATTTGGGCAGTTTTTGGATGAGACAAATGGATTTGAAGGTGTGAATTAGAGTGAAGGGGGAGTGCCCTTTTATAAGAGGGGTGAGGGGCACCTTAGGAAAAGCTAGAAAAATTATTTTATAATAAAATAATTTTCATTTTCTAATGGCTTAGAAAAATATTATTTAAAGGATAAGGTGGTTATGGGTTGAAATCCACTCAACCAATAGGTTTTACATAGTTTTGGGTCACTATATTAACCTTATCTTTTAGATTTAACTCTTAGTTAAATAGTTTTACATTTACCATGTCTCTTTGTATTTTTAAATTATATGGTTAATAAACTTACAATATTATTTGAAGAGAACCCCAAGTGGTTCATTAATGATACAACTATAATTATATATGTATTTTAGCCAAACCATATATTTTTAGGAATAGAATATCAATTAATAATATAATATATGTTTTAAAAACTCTTTTATGTCAATTTTGACACTAGGTTTTTTTTTGCTAAATTTCTAACAGAATTATTACTTCAAATAAAATTAATTTAATCAATTATAACATGTCATATTAACCTATAAAATTATTTTATGGCATAAAAACTTTAAAATTATATTTATTTTAACATTTATAATACCATTTTTTATTCTTTCATTAATAAGGAAAATACTGCATCATTATTGTGTCATAAATAAATATATTTATTTTATGTCTAAATATTATAAATAAAATATCCTGAGGTATGAAATATTTTTATATTTATAATGAAAATTTATTGATGAATATATAAATTATATAACCTCATATAAAAATTGTTTTACTAAAAGATATTTGCTTTTGTTATTTTTGTCTCTACTTTAAATTATTTAATATATAATGTCATTATCACTTCCAAGTGGCTCCATGGGGTCCCACAATCGACCCAATTATTCCCATGGGCGGAAATGTATCATGAAATAGGGTTAGGAAATGTTTTAGGGTAATTTAATATTATTATAATATTATTATTTTACCTCATTTACTAGATTTACCCCTTTAACCACGGTAAATAAAATATTTACTGAAGTAAATATTCATAATGTCTAAAACAAAGTAACCTATTTTCACAATTTGGACCTCTAAATTCCAAATATGGAATCCATTTTTATAAATTCAAAACACAAAACTGGCATAAATTAATTTAAAATAAATTCTCGTTGTCAAAACAAAAAGCGTGGTTTAAAGAAATAATAACTATCAAAAGATTGACACTTGCTTATGTTCAGTTTAAATGTGAAATTACATCCCATGACTAACATTGGATTAAATGGTAAAAATATAATTTAATTATACTTAAAAACCACTAAATAGTATAATTTAGTACTATAAATTATTTTGATTAAAAAAGTTGTTTTTAATTAAAATTTAGTATTTTTCACTATTCATCAAAAACTGAATATTTTCAGAAAAACACCAAAAATTCACCCAAAGCTAATTTTGATATTCCGAACCCAAAAATGATGTCTATTTTGAAAGTTAAAATTGATAAAATTTTAAAAAGTGGGTATTACTATTCATAACGGCTAGTTTGATTGGCCGCGATGTGTTAGAATCTGGAAGTTGCGTACAACGCAAGCTATTGAATTATTCAAAAGGAAATGTACCGAAGAAGCTTCGGGTGTTACACAATTATGTTGAAATGGTTTTTTATTTAAAATTAAAAATATAATAACACATTTAAAATCAAATATTATTCAATTATTTCAGTTTTATCACTCTTAAAAAGGGAAATTTTACTTTTTTTGATGATTACTGTAACGCCCTGACCCTAGATACCCAGAGTCGGTGCATTATTACATAAAATTGGCATGATCACAAAGGATCAAGTCTCGAAAGACTGATTAGTTTAGTAGTCTTGGAAACACTAGATATATTCATAAGTCTTACATTACATCATAAGGTAAAAAAAACTACAACAACATCTTGTCTTCATATCCCCTCATATTATCCCTACAGGTCATTCATAAATTACTTCTTCACATCCTGGGAAAAATAAAACATTGAAAGGGGTGAGCTCAGATGCTCAGTAAGGATAACAATATAGCAGAAGCTTTCATAGATAATCATAAACACTTAAAGTAATTTATAAATAAAACAAAAGCCTTTTAAACTTGAACTTCAGCATAATATGGAAAAGATAAAATGAAATAATTCCATTTACTTATTCACATGGATATTATACTAGTCGAACAATCACATTCCATATCAATAACCACTTTCATAATGATGGAATACATAATGCCAGACTATCATAGCTGCGTAGCGAGGGCCTCGTGCCAAGACTACAAATAAGATTTTGTCAAGGCCTCGTGCCAAGACACTAGTTTGTCTCATGTGACCTACCGATGCATCTAGGAGCTATAGCAGGTTCCACCCATCACTTACTAAGTCCAATTCATTCCCTATATGAACAGGTTTAAACATAACATAAACATTCATATTAAAAATTAGCATATGAAATGTCAATACTTTAACCACAAACCATGAATGGTATAAAAATAGCACATCCACAGTCAAACATAACTCATTCTACACAATATGGAAGATTATATTGTATCAAATTAACCTCAATATAGAATGATGAATGATATTTACATAGATGAAAATAATCATCAAAACAATTGACAGAAATATCCCCCATTTTCTTGAAAACATTTAAAAGTCACTCTATCTATCAAGAAGCCATTTAAAATAGATTTTTGAATCAAAGTGTCACATACCACTTTGAAACTTTTAAAATGAATTTTGATTTTAAAATTTTAATTTCCATATAAAAAAAATCCTTAAAACCATTTTTAAAACATGGACATTAATGAGAATGATTTTGAATAATAAATCTTTAAAACACTTAAAAATGTATTTTAGTTTGAGTTTCTAACAAAAAGAGAGACAATTGAATACAAATAATTGAGGTAATCAAAACTTTGTAATATCATGAGAATAAAGAGATGCATGATATACTATGTCAAAGTACATTATATACACCACATAAAAGTGATTTGGTGTATAACAACAAATAAGTCTCAATGGAATGTAAATTGAGATGAAATCTCTCATAAAGGCCATATCCTTAGGTTAAGGATAAATCAACGACATAATTATCTGTGACAAATATAAATACACTAAATATGATTGGATATTCAGTGTAAAACAATCAAAGTACATTCACACATATTCTTGTAAAAGCAACACCAATGAATTGGATGTTTATCTCAACAAATCGAGATTGAGTAAAAATTACTCTTATCAAGTTCATACCGATGACTTGAGAATTTATCAATGGAGTGATTATGTATATAAAAAGTATATCCATAGAAAGGGGAGTGTAAATTATGACATAATCAAATTAATAGTGATTCCACACATAATCTTGGAGTAAAATAACCAATGAAGTATGTGTAAAGTCGAATGAGTGGAAATTGAAATTTCAAATTCCCTTATTGATTTGGTAACATACAAAAAATAAACCCATGAAAGAAGGATAATACAATGATGATGTAAATTTACATGAATTAAAGTATATTACACAATGAATACAAACATGGGCAGTACACACACCACATGCAATAAATAAGTGGTGAACAATGGAATTCTCACGGAATTAAAAGTGAGATAAGAAACCCCTTAATTTGTACTTTTTCTTTGGTCAAGGGTAGGTTAACCTCCTGCATAATGGTGAAATAATTGTTATTTAATTAAAAAATAATCATATTCATTAATATGATATCATATATGATCTTTTAACATTGATTTGTTAATAATATCTTAGTATTATCGTCATTTCGGGTGTTAACTTACTCGTTTTCCTTTATATTCTTTGTTATGTAAGCTGTGTTTTTTATGGATAGGTTATATATTATTCATATCCAGAATTATATCAAGTCATTAAACATTATTTTTAAATCATCAAATGATAATTATACTTGAATGGATACGATGGAGAATGAATCTCATCGCTTTCGTGGAGACGGTAGTCCGTACGTATGCACGAGCGACAATATCATTCTTTTGATGTTAAAATAATATATAATTGGATGTTATATAATATATAAAGAATAAATATCATGTTATATTTATTATTTATATGAATTACACATCATTATTATACCAATCCAAATTATAATTTATTGAATGACAATTACACCATGATGTGGAGACGGTAAGCCGTACGTATGCACGTATGGTGACATCTCATTCAAAGGATGGATAGAATACTGAATATGGTTGTACCGTATTTATAATAATATTATATTATATATTATATACTGGATTCATTATTTTATAATGGTAATAACAAATAAATAAGAAGTTGAAGAAGAAAAGAATTTGAAAAAGGGTGGTAAAAACATTACCTCTTCTTCAGGTTCTTCCTTTTGATTTGATCAAAAGGGCTCCTTAGGTTGTCTTTCTGATCAAACTAAGGCATCTAGGTTGTAGTGATGGAATCTTAGAGAGTATTTGGTCAGGTTTTGGCCAAACAAAAAGGCTTTTAAGGTGTGAAGTAAATAGAAGGGGGAGTGCCCTTTTATAAGAGGGGTGAGGGGCACCTTTGGAAAATCTAGAAATATTATTTTATAATAAATTCATATTCGGTTTCTAATGTATCCAAAGTGTATTATTTAAATTTTAAGGTGGTTATAGGTCTAAAACTACTCAACCAATATAATTTAGACATGTTTGGGTCATTATATTAACCTTATCTTTAAGTATTAACTCTTAGTTAATTAGTTTCACTTTTACAATGTCTCTTTGTATTTTTATATTATATGGTTAATAAACTTACTATATAAATCCAAGATACCCCCAAGTGGTCCATTAATGATACACCTATCATGATATAAGTCTCTTGACCGAGCCTTAGATTTTTAAGAATTTAATATCAATTAATAATATAATATTTGTTTTAAAAACTCTTTTATGTCAACTTTGACAATATTCAATAATTGATTTTTGTGAAACTCATAACAGAATTATTACTTCGAAAAAAGTCAATTAAAGCAATACTAATATGTCATATTAACCTATAAAATTATTTTAATTCAATAAAAGTCTCCAATTATATTTATTTCGGTATTTATAATATCAATTATTTTAATTTTTCACTATTATGGTAATTACTTTATCATCATTGTGTCATAAAAAATTAAATTATTTAATGTCTAAAAATTATAAATAAAATATAATTATGTAGGAAATCTTTTTATATTTCTAATGAATATTTATAATAGAATTTATCTTATGTGTAATCCTATTTTTAAAATGTTTTAGTAAATAAACTTTTATTTTAACTCTTTTAACTCTTCTTTGAATTAAATAATAATAAATGTCCTAATCTAATCCAAGTGGACCTAAATGATAATATTTTATTCCTAAGGTTGATTTTGGTCGAGATACCCTTGTCCAATAGAATTAGGACATGTGTTAGGGTAATATTAATATCATTTTTACCATTAATTACCCTATTTACTTTTAACCCTGGTAAATAAAAGTAAAAAGTTACGATTCACCAAAAATTATTTTCATCTCAATGAACCACATTTTACTCCTTGATATTAACCGTGTCTCTCAGATTTTCGAAATTTCACTCACAGAAGCGGTAAAATTAAGTTTTATGAAAAATTCAGTTTTTTTAACTACCACTTAGTGGTTTCACTGTTCATCAAAAAATGAAAGTTTCCAGAAAAATACCAAAAATTAGGCCTAATCTATATTTGATATTATGAATTAAAAAATTATGTCTATTTTACCAAATTAAAAACATATCAGTTGCATTAATTAATTTAAAAATTAATTCCTGTCGTCAAAACAAATAGCATGTTTTTAAGAGATAATAACTATCAAAAGATTGACACTTGTTTATGCCTGGTTTAAATGTGAAATCTCATCCAATGACCAACATTGTATTAAATGGTAAAAATATATTCTAAATATACTTTCAAACCAATCAAATTAATAATTTATCACTATTAATTATTTCGATTAAAAAAGTTGTTTTTAATTAAAATTTAGTAATTTTCACTATTCATCAAAATATGAAAGTTATCCGAAAAGTACCAAAATTTCACCCTAAGCTAATTTCGATATTACGAATCCAAAAATGAAGTCCATTTCTAAAGATAAAATTTATAAAATTTCAAAAAGTAGGTATTACTATTCATAACGGCTAGTTTGATTGGTTGTGGTGTGTTAGAATCTTGAAGTTGCGTACAATGCACGTCATTGCATTATTCAAAGGGAAATGTACCGTGGAAGCTTGTGGTGTTACATTATCCCCTCCTTAAATAAATTGCGTCCTCGCAATTTTTTTAAAATTGGGCTTGAGAATATAATGGAATGTACCACATCGGAAAAAGAGTCAATAAAACTATCAGTTTAAAAGAAAGGAAGAGAGGTATAAAGGTCACCCAAGATAAACCATACTAGGATTCCATGTAGGAAAACATGGATATGGACGATAAAATAAGTGTTCAGTTCTGATGGAGAGGGATATAAAACATGATCAGGAAAAAGTTAACAATAAGAAAATCACAAACTTGTGTTGGGACAAACGGTCCTTAGTCTCCCAGTAGGAAAAGTAAACGGACAACATTTTTTTAAGTTACATTACATAAGGACGAGGAATTCATTTATGATATTGACTAAGAACATAAAGAGATATACTTACTTTTTAAGTAGAGTTTCATTATTTAATAACTTTTTACCACTAACTCATTTTTTTTTGAACAATGAGTATTCAAGAAGACTTGGTCACAATGGAAGAGGTAGAATAAACTTCTATAGAAATACATGATCCATGTAGGATAAACTATATATTTACCTTGTCTTTTAGAGATTAATCAAAACCAAAATGGTTAGTATAATATATTATGACCCCCCAAATGGATATTCCATTAGAGAAAAAAACACTAATCTTAATTTCTAAAATTAAACCATCAATACCCTAAAGTTAAATAAATACCGTTCAATAATAAATTGTCCTTAAAATCCTTCAATATAATCCAAACTAATATTTAAACTCAAAACTTATAAGAATGTAGTCTTCCACATTAAATTGTATCTCCAAATGGCATTAATTACTCTTAAAGTCACATACTTAAAATTAATTAACCTAATCATTTCCATAAACAACCCAAATCACTATAAATCTACAATAAAAACATAGATAAAAATCCACCATTACTCCTCAAATAAAATCCCATACTATTATATTTTCCATACAACAAAGCAAACAACTTCCAAAATAACATTTATCACTTAATTACCAAATCATTTTCCTATACTAAGGTTATTCATTTGATAATACATAAGATCCCAAATCAAATTATTAAAGATCAATAAAATCATTTAACTAAAAATAATAGTCACACTAACCAGGGACTTCACGTAGTCCAGTGGTAGGCGATAAATCCCAATCGCACTTTGGTTGTGGGTTCGATTCCCACATATTTGTCCGACACGATGGGTTGTCACACGGTCTGCGTGTTGTCCTTTTTCAAAAACTGTATTTTATAATATTACCAAAATGAGATAAATTCCTCAAAATAACCATAACATAATTTAACCACAAATCTTATCTCATACCTTGCATTTTCATCCCAAATTATAATAACTTATAATTGCCTCAAACCTAATGATCATATAAAACCAAATGGTTATTTATAACTATATTCACAAGAGAAAAGATAATTCTTCCTCAAATAACATTCTCACATGGAAAACTGCACGGTTAAAAATACAAGAGAAAATTATTCCAAAGTAAACCCATCAACAAGGAGCACTGATACTTTTTAAACATTTCTCCAACCATTTATTTCCACATAGCTTCTTCTTTGACCAAGAAAATATCCTATAGAATAGGGCATTCACTCGGGTAATGGCCAGGTCCCCTAAATTTATGGAAAATGACTGTAAATGGACTCTTGGGACCATTTTTATTATCTTCCATAGTACTCTTCATTTTTCTTCGGAAATCTTTCACTTTATGTCCTTCCTTCCCAAACGTAAAGCATTTCTTTGTCCCATTGAGACACTTTCCTGGGTGTCTCCTTCCATATTTCCTGCATGATGTAAATTGAGGATTCCTTTCTCCATGGTCTCTACTGCTGGAGCTCTTATCATTTATCACCTTTCTCTTCTTTCTTGAGTTTGGGAATTGGTTAATATATATATTTTGTGATCATATTTTTGGAAAATTGATTTGGCATAAAGACGATATCTTTTACGCCTATCAACAATCCATTATTTTTCTCATTGCCACCATCGTTCCCACCTTTTACATCATTCTCAAAGTCACTTTAACTTCCTTGGAATCTAACCATTTACTAAAACCAGAAAGCATTGTGTGAGTAACAGTAGTCATAAAATCATTTAGAGATTAACATATCACCATATTCTCAATTTGAAACACATTAGGATTAACCAAGGTCATTTACTATCATCTTATATATTTAATACTTCAAATCGGTTAGTAAAGAAAATGTAAATTATCCTAAGCATATCCCTTAGGAGTGTCGTAAACAAGAGTGAAGAAAGGCCTGTTGTCATGCACCAGTTCTCGTTCGAGTCTACCTCAAAGCGGTGTTTTCGGGTTTTACCCCTAGGTACATAGGTTCCAGAGCTGCCTCTACCTTCTCGTATCCAGACAGGGATGTATTGCTCGAAAAACTCAAAAAATCTCTACAATACTAAAATTCTAGGAAGTTCTTATATACTAATCCTAAAAGTTCATCTTAGGTCTACGGGCTCTAATCAGAGTTTATCTAAATCTAGCTTCCAAGGTTTGTACTAAAATTCCTCTGATACCAACTGTAACGCCCCGACCCTAGATACCCAGAGTCGGTGCATTATTACATAACATTGGCATGATCATAAAGGATCAAGTCTCGAAATACCAATTAGTTTAGTAGTCTTGGAAACACTAGATATATTCATAAGTCTTACATTACATCATAAGGTAAAAAAACTACAAAAACATATTGTCTTCATATCCCCTTATACTATCCCTACAGGTCATTCATAAATTAATTCTTCACATCCTGGGAAAAATAAAACATTGAAAGGGGTGAGCTCAGATGCTCATTAAGGATAACAATATAGAAGAATCTTTCATAGATAAGCATAAACACTTAAAGAAATTTATAACTAAAACAAAAGCCTTTTAAACTTGAAATTCAGAATAATATGGAAAAGATAAACTGAAATATTTCCATTTAATTATTCACATTGATATTGTACTAGTCTAACAATCACATGCAATATCAATAACCACTTCTATAATGATGGAATGCATATTTCCAGACTATCATAACCGCGTAGGGAAGGCCTCGTGCCAAGACTACAAATAAGATTTTGTCAAGGCCTCGTGCCAAGACTCTAGTTTGTCTCATGAGACCTAACGATGCATCGAGGAGCTATAGCGGGCTCCACCCATCACTTACTAAGTCCAATGCATTCCCCATATGAACTGGTTTAAACATAACATAAACATTCGTATTAAAAATTAGCATACGAAATGTCAATACTTTAACCAAAAACCATGAATGGTATAAAAATAGCACATCCACAGTCAAAAATAACTCATTATATACAATATGGAAGATTGTATTGTATCATATTAACCTCAATCGAGAATGATGAATGATATTGACATAGATGAAAATAATCATCAAAACTATTGACAGAAATATCCCCCTTTTTCTAGAAAACATTTAAAAGTCACTCTATCTGTCAAGAAGCCATTTAAAATTGATTTTTGAATCAAAGTGTCCCATACCACTTTGAAACTTGTAAAAGGAATTTTGATTTTAAAACTTTAATGTCCATATAAAAAAATCCTTAAAACCATTTTTAAAACATGGACATTAATGAGAAAGATTTTGAATAATAAATCTTTAAAACACTTAAAAATGTATTTTAGTTAGAGTTTCTAACCAAAAGAGAGACACTTGAATACAAATAATTGAGGTAATCAAAACATTGTAATATCATGAGAATAAAGGGATTCATGATATACTATGTCAAAGTACATTATATACACCACATAAAAGTGATTTGGTGTATAACAACAAAGAAGTCTCAATGGAATGTAAATTGAGATGAAATCTCTCATAAAGGTCGTATCCTTAGGTTAAGGATAAATCAAAGACATAATTATGTGTGAAAAATATAAATACACTAAATATGATTGGATATTCAGTGTAAAACAATCAAAGGACATTCACACATATTCTTGTAAAAGCAACACCAATGAATTGGATGTTTATCTCAACAAATCGAGATTGAGTAAAAATTACTCTTATCAAGTTCATACCGATGACTTGAGAATTTATCAATGGAGTGATTATGTGTATAAAAAGTATATCCACAGAAAGGGGAGTGTAAATTATGACATAATCAAATGAATAGTGATTCCACACATAATCTTGGAATAAAATAATCAATGAAGTATGCATAAAGCTGAATGAGTGGAAATTGAAATTTCAAATTCCCTTATTGATTTGGTAATATAAAAACATACACCCATGAAACAAGGATCATAAAATGATGATGTAAATATAATTTAATTAAATTATATTACACAATGAATACAAACATGGGCAGTACACACACCACATGAAATAAATAACTGGTGAACAATGGAATTCTCACGGAATTAAAAGTGAGATAAGAAACCCCTTACTTTGTACTTTTTCCTTGGTCGAGGGTAGGTTAACCTCCTGTATAATGGTGAAATAGTTGTTATTGAATTAAAAAATAATCATATTCATTAATATGATATCATATATGATCTTTTAACATTTATTTGTTAATAATATCTTAGTATTATCGTCATTTTGGGTGTTAACTTACTCGTTTTCCTTTATATTATTTGTTATGTAAGCCATGTTTTTTATGGATAGGATGTATATTATTAATATCCATAATTATATAAAGTCCTTAAAAATTATTTTTAAATAATAAAATGATAATTATACTTGAATGGATACGATAGAGAATGAATCTCATCGCTTTCGTGGAGACGGTAGTCCGTACGTACGCACGAGCGACAATATCATTCTTTTGATGTTAAAATAATATATAATTGGATGGTATATCATATAGAAATAATAATTATCATTTTATATTTATTATTTACATGAATTACACATCATTATTATACCCATCCAAATAATAATTTATTTAATGACAATTACACCACGACGTGTAGACGGTAAGTCGTACGTATGCACGTATGGTGACATGTCATTCAAAGGATGGATAGAATACTGAATATGGTTGTACCATATTTATAATAATATTATAGTATATAGGAGATATTGTATTCATTATTTTAGAATGGGAATAACAAAGAATTAATAAGTTGAAGAAGAAAATAATTTGAAAAAGGGTGGTAAAAACATTACCTCTTCTTCAGGTTCTTCCTTTTGATTTGATCAAAATAGCTCCTTAGGTTGGCTTTATGATCAAACTAAGGCCTCTAGGTTGTACTGAGTGAAGTTGAGAGAGTATTTTTTCAGGGTTTGGCCGAACAAAAAGGCTTTGAAGGTGTGAAATAATGAGAAGGGGGAGTGCCCTTTTATAAGAGGGGTGAGGGGCACCTTTGGAAAAGCTAGAAATATTATTTTATAATAAATTCATATTCGGTTTCTAATGGCTAAAAAGTAAATTATTTAAAGTTTAAGGTGTGGATAGGTCGAAAACCACTCAACAAATAGAATTTAGACAGGTTTGGGTCATTATATTAACCTTATCTTTAATTATTAACTCTTAGTTAATTAGTTTCACTTTTACAATGTCTCTTTATATTTTTATATTATATGGTTAATAAACTTACTATATAAATCCAAGAAACCCCCAAGTGGTCCATTATTGATAAAAATATCCTTATATAAGTCTCTTGGCTGAACCTTAGCTTTTTAGGAATTTAATATCAATTAATAATATAATATTTGTTTTAAAAACTCTTTTATGTCAATTTTGACACTATTCAATAATTGATTTTTGTGAAACTCATAAAAGAATTATTAATTCAAAAAAAGTCAATTAAATCAATCCTAATATGTCATATGAACCTATAAAATTAGTTTAATTCAATAAAAGTCTCCAATTATATTTATTTGGGTATTTATAATATTAATTATTTTAATTTTTTACTATCATGGTAATTACTACATCATCATTGTGTCATAAATAAATTAAATTATTTAATGTATAAAAATTATAAATAAAATATAATTATGTAGGAAATAATTTTATATTTCTAATGAATCTTTATAATTTAATTTATCTTATGTTTAACCCTATATTAAAAATGTTTTAGTAAATAAACTTTGATTTTAACTCTTTTAACTCTTCTTTGAATTAAATAATAATAAATGTCCTAATCTAATCCAAGTGGACCTAAATGATAATATTTTATTCCTAAGGTTGTTTTTGGTCGATATACACTTGTCCAATAGAATTAGGACATGTGTTAGGGTAATATTAATATCATTTTTACCCTTAATTACCCTATTTACTTTTAACGGTGGTAAATAAAAGTAAAAAGTTACTATTCACAAAAAATTATTTTCATCTCAATGAACCACATTTTACTCCTTGATAGTAACCGAGTCTCTAGAATTTTTGAAATTCCACTCACAGAAGCGGTAAAATTATGTTTTATGAAAAATTTAGTTTTTTTAACTACCACTTAGTGGTTTCACTATTCATCAAAAAATGAAAGTTTCCAGAAAAATACCAAAAATTAGGCCTAAGATATATTTGATATTATGAATTCAAAAATGATTTCTATTTTACCGAATTCAAAACATATCAGTTGCATTAATTAATTTAAAAATTAATTCTCGTCATCAAAACAAATATCATGTTTTTAAGAGATAATAACTATCAAAAGATTGACACTTGTTTATGTCTGGTTTAAATGTGAAATCTCATCCAATGACCAAAATTGTATTAAATGGTAAAAATATATTCTAAATATACTTTCAAACCACTCAAATTAATAATTTATCACTATTAATTATTTATATTAAAAAAGTTGTTTTTAATTAAAATTTAGTAATTTTCACTATTCATCAAAATATGAAAGTTATCCGAAAAGTACCAAAATTTCACCCTAAGCTAATTTCGATATTACGAATCCAAAACTGAAGTCCATTTCTAAAGATAAAATTTATAAAATTTCAAAAAGTAGTTATTACTATTTATAACGGCTAGTTTGATTGGTTGTGGTGTGTTAGAATCTCGAAGTTGCGTACAATGCACGTCATTGCATAATTCAAAGGGAAATGTATCGTGGAAGCTTGGGGTGTTACAATTACATTGTAGAAGGAGGTGATTTAGAGGACCTAGGATGATGTTTAAAAACAATGGAAAAAACTGCCCAAGATTAAAAGCACACATGTAGACTCAAATTATCATTTTAGATAATATATGCATCCAATTAGGTTAACATTTTGTAGTAAAATAAAATATTAAGGTGGATTTAACTCTTATAATTGAACCAAATCCCAATTCTTCAAACAAGTTCCCTGAACAAATTTATTTTTCTAAGAAACCAAATCTACTTGAAGTAATTATATTTTGGAAATATCTCCCATTTTATACATTAAATAGAAAAATAAATAATAGTGATATATTCAATATGTATTCCAATAATTATTTTCTCATTTTGAAGTTGAGATAAGTAAGTTTACATTCCCAAAACCATGGTCCAAATGGTATATCAAAATCATGGCGCCCAAAACCACATCTCACTTTGACTATAAATTGGAACCTTGGGAACCCCATTTTTACGATTTATCAAGAGTAGAATCTCTACCATTTTGGAGACTTAAAGGATTCCTCTATTTTTCTTTGAATTTCTAGAGGTCCCTATCCTCATTGAGATATCAATGATGAAGGTAAATTTCTACCCAAGCATCCTCCTCCTCTTAATGAAGAGTTGAATGAAGAGCAATCATTTCAAAGGATCTACACACACAGAGAGAGGGAGTTAGAATATTTTTAATTCTATAGTTTTTGTTTAATTTTCTTTTGAAACATTTCATTTAATTATTATTTTAACATTCATCTTCTTTTAATTAATTTTTTTGGTTTAATAAAGTGAAATGCTTTTTATCTCAACACTGATGGGGTTAATATTTTAGGTGGGAATCATGGGTTGTTATAATTTCCCAACAGGATAATCGTTTTTATTTCACACATACATGAGACTTAAGTATGATTTTGAAACCCTAATTCCATTCTTGAGGTCTAAACATTGACAAAAAAATTGTTGTTTCAAGGGTTGTATCTTTGTGCATCATTTTAAAAGGCATGAGTAGAATTGAGATCTTTATCACCCTCAACCAAAGGATTCCATTAAACCATGAGTAATTTTAATAAAAATGAACAAACCAGTATATATTTTGAATATGAAATAGCATCCATATCTCATAATTCTAAAAAAACCACCTTTTTTCTAACTATTAAACTATTTAATTAGGCCATTTTATTTTAAAAACTATTTTCAAAACCACCCCTATTTTATTAATTTTTATTATAAATACACACTTTAAAAATACAACTATCCTTGGGATATGACCTAGGTCTCACCCTATGATATAAAAAAATTTAAAAACATAATAAATTTTATGTTTAATGACAACTCACTCAAACTTTGGAACCATTTTAGAGGGGTTCATTTCTTTTCATTGTGCGGTTTTCATAAGAACGTAGTATATTTTGTAAATATTTTTGTGTTTATTTTATTCCTTCCAATTTTATGTTGTTTTCAAAAACATTCCTTTTATAGACCTTGTTCAATTAACTATATTTATAAAATTAACTACTTCCTTTCAAATAAAAACCTGATAGGATCTTACATCTTCAACACCAAGAAGCATTGAATGATCCCTTAAAAGAGGACATACAATACATTGACACTCTTCTTGGTCCTTATTATTATGAAAGAAATATCAAGAATAAAATAAACTTTTATAATATGGATGAAAATAACTAAAAATTAAAATAACTAACCTCACATGATGTAGAGATCCAACCCACATGCATTCAAATACATGGTGAAGCACCTAATTTTGAACTAATATTCAGAATCATTCACTTATTATCAATATTTCTTGGACTAGAAAGAGAACACCCAGATAAGAACTTAAAGAAATTACATACTATTTTTTCAATTTTATAACTTAATAATGTTGATGAAGAATTGGTTAAGCTTGGGGAATTCCCATTCTCCTTATAAGACACTGCCATAGATTTGTTATACTATGTTGACTCCCTAATTAGAGGTTATGTTGACCTGAAATTCATTTTTCTTAACAAAAACATCCCAACCTCTCCAAATGAAATAATATGAAAAGAATTTTTTTTAATAGGACAATATAATGGGGAAACACTTCATGAATATGAGGAATGTTTTAAAAGGGTTTGTTCAAGTTGTCCACACAATCAAATAAACATGAAAATTTTAATGGAATACTTTTATAAAGGTTTAATTGCAATCAATCATAACATTATTGATGATATTTTAGGTGTTTCCATAGTGTACAAGATTTGAATCTCTATAAAGACTCTTATAAAAAACATGGAATAAAACACTAAATAGTTTGGTACAAGTTCCAGTGTTCCCATCATAGGTGTCTATGAGGTGAAAATTTCTAAATTCAAAAAGAAGTTAGACATGAAGTTTGAATAGGTAAGTACCCTAATATAGAAAAATTATCTTTCTAAAGGTAAATACAAACCTCATACACCAATTAATTGTGGTGTATGTTCTAATGGCACCCACTATTATGACCAATTCCATCAACTGAGAGAAACTTATGAGATGTGTGATGCAATATTCCTAGGTATCCCCTATAACCAACTAGTTAGGAGAGAACCATATTATCCATACAAATCTTAATGGAAGGATAAAAAATCCTACAGACAAGGGTGTATAATAAAAACCTCAATATTCCAAGAATAACCAAGGATAGGGTAGTCAACCCCAACCACCACCTAGAAACCCTCAACCACCAAGAAGGCCTTTGCAATAACCCCTTCAAAAACACAATCCTTGTATTGAGTAAATTATGAAAAAAAATGGCTGAAAATAACCTCAAATTCCAAAAATAAACCCAATAATCTATACAATATCTAAAAACTCAATTAGGCCAACTAGCCAACTCATTTGGTGAAATCCACAGTCATGGTTCTAGACAAATACCACCCAAACCTATTTCAAATCCCAAGGGAAAAGGTAATGTATGTGCTATAACACATTGCAATGGTTAATAACTCTCTATTTCCAATGATTTAACACATCAGGTATGTCATCCTCCTAAAAAACCTTTTTTCTACCCAGAAAAGATTCAAGTGAATAAAAACAAAACAAAAATAGTAATAAAGTTATCAATGAGGATTCCCATGAACAATAAATTCCTATTCACTTTCCCTAAAGACTCGAAATCCAAGATTTGTTTTGATAATGAATTTGAGAATGATATAATGGATTCATTTAAAAAGGTAAAATTTAACATTCCTAAATTGTATTCCATTAATAAAATTCTTTATTATGCCAAATTTCTCAAAGAACATTTCACCAATATATGGTGAATGAAGGGGAATGAGAGAGTCAACCTTGGATGCAATGTCTCAGCCTTGAAACATCTAGTGATTCTAACAAAATTTGAGTATCCAAGAACATTTACGATAACTTTCACTATAGGGGAGACTTTATTTTCTGATGAAATTATTGATTTAGGTGATTTTATTAATTTGATGCCTCCATTTTTGTATACTTATCTATAGGTTTGAGATATTAAAACATAAATAATTTTAATATAACTTCCCAAAAAGATCAAAACACACCAAATTAGAGTGATTAAGGATTTATTTATTCATGTAAATAATATCATCTTCTAGGTAGACTTCTACATTCTTGAGATGGAAGATACACAGTCCTGAGGAAATGATCCTCTCATTCATAGAAGGCATTTACTTAATATATAAAATAAAATAATCAACATTCACAATGGTATGATTTCTATAGAGTTTGGGAGAGAAAAAGCATGTTTCAATATACTTGATGCTATAAAACACCCTGTAGAAGAGAACTCCACTCTACTAGTCTATTCGATTTATGTTCTCTAGGAAAACACACACAACCAACATTATCTCCTCAACCCATACTCTAGTTCTTTTTCCTCCTATTTACTCTTCAATGATTTTGGATATAATTTATCATCTGAATATTTTTTAGGTATGGAAAAGTGAAACTGTTGTTTTTTAATTAATGAATGTGTTCATTCTAAGGTACCCATGACCATAGATGATTTTGAAAATCTTCTTTCCATTTAATCTCTTTCCATAAAGAATAAACATAAGTAGATTGATAGATTCAAGGACCTCACAACCCCTAAATCCCTTCCATAAATCAAAAAATTATTAGTATTGTAATTAAAACCACTTTTATCTAATTTAAAATATGACCATTTTAAGGGTATTGGCCAATTTCCCATTATTATTTCTAACAAAATATCTTTAGAGAATGAATCATAACTGATATAACTTTTGATAAAATATAAAAAGGAGGAAGGATAGACATTGGATGGTACTCCCAGGATTAGACCATATATTTTTATACACCATATAATTTTATATGAAGAGGTTAATCTCATAATGAATGCTCAACACTGGTTAAATACCTCCCTCCTTGAAGTTGTAAAATTAAAAGTTAGTAAAATTCCAGCTTCTGGGATCATCTATCCCATATCTGATAGTAAATGGGATAGACCAGTATAAATTTTTCCTATGAGATTTTGAATAATAGTAGTGTCAAATAAAATTAATGATTTTTTTCTAACACATCTGAAAAATAGTTGGTGAGTTTTTATTAACTAACATTTACTAAATCAATCCCTGAAAATTAATTTTTTTATCTTCATTTAATTGAAAAAATGTTATAAATTTTTACCGGTAAGTCCCATTATTGTTTCCTTTATGGATATTTGGGTTATTTTTAAATACATATATCCCTCGAGTTTGTAGAAAAAGAAAAAATTATAACAACCCTGCTATTCATTACACACTTAAACATTATTTATTACATATACTTGCATTTAATACAACCCAGAAGATCGATAGGTTTAGTGTCTTTGCGGATTAGGAACATTACATAAAAACTTAAGATATAAAATAAAACATATTTATTGAAAACTCATTTTACTTGACCACACAATTCCTTCATACTTATCATTGAATGGGATAACCTGAGGATAAAAATAATAAAAGGGTGATCTATAAATCCTAGTAAGGGAGTAAACAAGGCGTTACATGAAGAATACAATACATGTTAGGCAATAGGAATATCAATGGAGTATAAGAGAAACATGAACATAAAGGAATGATATAGCATTATTATCATAACATGGAAATGTGGAAATATAAAACATGATATTATCATGATCCAAGGCTCATTTCACATAGATTAGCATGAGTAAACCCTCATTGCACATGAATTAGCATGAGTAAACCCTCATTGCACATGAATTAGAATGAGTAAACCGTCATTGAAAATGAATTATCATGAGTAAAACATAATTTCAAATGAATTAGAATGAGTAAAATCTTATTGAACATGGAGTATCATGATACTAAACATTACCCAATGCATTGAAGTGCTATTAGGGTACACCCTTTATAAACATTTCATTTCATGCATAAGTGTGCCATATAGATCGTATAGCATTGAATAATTCAACATCATGAGTTATTAAAAAATTAAGGAATGTTGAATAAATACATGTAATTACCATTAAATATGTATATGTTTATAAATTTGAATACTCTTGATAGATAAATTGGTATGGTATTCACTACATGATGATTTTGGCTTAGAAAATCGAGGTGCAATTTCGGAAGCATAATGTCATCATTTAGAAATTCATAAGTTGGTTTGATGAGAGAGAAAGGGATATCTCATAATTTATACATAAAATATACCATAATGAGAATATGGAATATAGTATCTCAACATATGAAATGGGATTTAGATGCATAATATGGGAGAAATACTTGAATGGAAATAAGAAGAGAGAAACCCCTTACAGAATTTCGACAGGGTAACAGGTGTACATGGAAGGAATTAATGAGAGATAAGGTGGTATATAATGGTTAAAACATAATTAGGGTTGTATGGGGGAGGTAAAAAATTATACCGCAACATTCATAATTCAAAATAAAAGGGTATAACAACATGAAGAAAATTGGATAAAAATGAGAAAGGAATGAATTCCTTACTCGAGTGTGTGACTTCAAGATCTTGAATAGGGGATTCTTGAGAGATTAGGACACCTTGAGAGGATTATATAGAGAGTAGTAAAGATTAGGTATGTGATAAAAGGATTTTTAGTGAAGATAAGTAGGATATTGGGTGGATTTATATAGGAAATGGCATGAAAATTCTTTAAATTTCATAAACATAGGTTTTGGAATCTATATAATTAAATATTGAAAACCACACAACTTCTCTTGGTTTTTTACCATAGTTTTTGACAAATTATAGTGGAAAATTTTATTTTATAAGGCCAATCTATGAAAATATGAAAATATTAGCCTTGATTATGTGGAGGTGAGTCACACCCTCAAGGAAATGAATTTAAAATCATTAAATATATTATACACTTTGGAGGATTCATTAAGGAATTATAAAATAAGTCAAATAAATATATAATTACATTATTTTAATGGAAAAACATATATTGGATCGATAATACCCATTATAGTATTTATTACATCATTTTGGTATCATTATGATGTTATAAAACACATATTTTATTTATACAGTATTTAATTTTTACCCAAAAATTTTAGTGTCTCAAAAAATTATGAAAAATTAACCATTGGATAATTTTGAGGTCCTAATTCCAAAAATAATAATCATTTTATCTAAATAATTTCATAAATATTTGAATTTTAACATTTAAAATGGAAACTGACATTTGTTGAAAATTCATGGGTTTTGACAAAAACAGTTCTCAAACCATAATAAAAATTACATCTGACTTTATAAAAATAATATAATACTTTATTATACATAAAATTAATTTGATCAAAATATTTGATCAAAATATTTTTTTTTAAAAAAATTGATTAATTCATTAAAACAAATACTTTAAAAATTCACTTTCTTTTTTATCCTACAAAAAATGTAACTCTATTCAAACTGATAACCTAATCATTTACAGATAAAGAAATCATGTAATCATAATTTATAATAATCTTTTATAATATTATTAAAAAAACCTTATTTTTATATGATAATGCATATATTTCTCAAAATTACTATTTTTACCTGAAAAATAAATTTATCAAATTCATCATTTTTAAGAAAGACTATTCTTAAACAGGAATTGATGGAATAAGAATTTTATTTATAAAAATGGGTTAGGAAATAAGTAACTAATTCCTTATTACATAACCCCTTATAAAACCCGTATAATACCTAAGGGTAATGTGTGTGATGGTGATAGAATCTTGGGGCGGCTCATATCACATCGCCTGGGTGGTAATCTCTATTAACTTGAACTTCTCCCATAAGAGATTCTGTTAAATCATAGTGTGTTGAAGATTGACTTGATATTGGTTAAGAGTGAATCCTAGTGATGGTACCTCCTTTTTGAGCACCGAAAAATGAGCTGCATATGGCCTGATTCTATTGGATGAGGCCACATTCTCCTTTGTATGTGTCAAAAAGATTCTTTTTTAAAAAACATAAATTTATATCAGTCATGTGATCATTATTCAATGACTATATTAGCAATGGAAATGATACTTAATAGTTATTTAGAACCAATAATAATAATAAATAAGAAAAGAGCACATGTTTTTTATAAGATATTAAAATAAAGGTAATCTTATTCATAAAAGATACAGTCGTTAAAACATTCCCCCTTAAAAAATTTAACCCTAAAAATTTCCTTTTCCCATGCTAAAATAGATGAGGGTAACTCTTCCTTATCAATTTATTTGGTTCACAAATTTCTTCTTTAAACTTATGGTTTCTCCACAACACCATGATAAGGGAATATTTGATCTCGATCAGATACAATTGATAGTGGTACACCATGCAGACTTACCATTTCTCTGATGTATATCCAATCCAGTTGATCCAATGAGAAATCATCTCAAATTTAAATGAAGTGTGTAGTCTTTGTAAGATGATCCACATCAACCCAGATAACATTGTTTCATTTGGATGTCTTTAGAAGTCTGGTGACAAAGTCCATGGTGATGTTCTCCCATTTCCATGCCGGTGTGGGTAATGGTTGCATCATCCCCTTAGACTTCTGCCTCTCAGTTTTCACTTGCTGACATACCAGGTACTTTGATGTATAATCGGAAATATCCTTATTCATGTTATCCCACTAATAATTCTCTCGAAGATCTTGATTTGTCTTTGTGTTTCCTTGGTTAATGGAGAAATTAAAACTATGTGCATCATCAAAAAAATATTTCCTTAACTGTAGATTTGATGGAACACATAGTCTTGACCCAAATCTCCCAATTCCTTCTTCATTAACATTAAACTCTGAGGATTTACCTTTTTTGATAGTTTCTAATTTCTACTAAATTACCACATCATCATTTTGATCATACTTTAACCTTTCCAAAAGAAATTGTTGAGAAATCATTTGTGAAAGGATTGATGATGTTCCCTTATTTATGATTCCCATGTCAATCTTCATCAAATATAAGAAGATTGGATCATTTTAAATTCTCATAAATGATAGAATCACTAGGTTCTTTCTACTTAGAGCATCTTCCACCTTGTTTTCTTTCCCTAGGTGGTAATGGATTGAGTAGTCATAGTATTTTAACAACTATAACCATCTTCGTTGGCTCATATTCTACTCTTTCTGTGTGAATATATACTTGAGGGTTTTGTGATCCATATATATTTCACACTTCTCCTCAAAGAGGGAATGTCACTAGATTTTTAAAATGAATATTACTACAGCTAACTCTAGATCATGTGTTGGATAGTTATTCTCATTAAATTTCAATTTTCTTGAAGTGTATGCAATGAATTTTTCATTTTTCATCAACACACATCACATTCCCTTCTTCAAAGAATCATTGAATACTAAAAAATGTTCTCCACTTGTGGGTAGTGTGAGCACAGGCACTGTGATAAGACTCCTTTTCAACTCCATGAAGCTCTCTTCTCATTCATCATTCCAAAAAAACATTACTCACTTCTGAATTATCTTGTTAATAGGGTTGGAAAATCATGAGAAATTTCTCACATATTAGCAATAATATCCAGCTAACCCAAGGAATCTATAGATATTTGTCATAGATATTGGCCTTGTCCATCCCTCTGTTGCATTTGTCTTGGAGGGATCCACGTATATCCTATTTCTTGTGATGATATAAGCCAATAATGAGACTTCCTTCAACCAAAACTTACACTTTCTATACTTTTCATAGAGCTTATCCTTTCACAAGGTCTCTAGTACAATGCTAAGATGCTCCTCATGCTCCTCCATGGTTTTGGTGTATATTATAATATCATTTATAAATACTACCACAAATTTGTTGATGTAATGTCTTAATACTATACGCATCAAGTCCATAAATATTGGTAGAGAATTAGTGAGTCTAAAAGGAATTACTATGAATTCATAGTGCCCGTACCTTTTATGAAAAGTAGTCTTGGGGATATCCTCCTTCTTCACCCTTACTTACTAATATCCTGAACATAGATCCACCTTGGAGAAGTATTTTTCTCCACATTTCTGATCAAACAAGTAATCAATTTGTGGTAGAGGATTCTTGTTCTTTATCATGATTTTGTTGAGCTCAGGATAATTAATTCAAAGGTGAATTGACCCATCTTTCTTCTTAATGAAGAGGACTAGTGCATCCCATAGTGAAGCACTTGGGCGTATAAACCCTTTATCTAGATTATCCTGTAGTTATTTATTTAGCTTTTCAATATACACAAAAACCATTCAATACAGAGTTTTGGATATTGGAAATGAGCCATGTATATGATCAATAAAGAATTCAACATCTTTTCTAGGAGGAAGACCAGAAAAATCCCCAGGAAACACATTAGTGAATTCCCTCAAAATATGCATGTTTTAAAGGATGGTTCCTTCCTTAGAATCAATCATCTAAGAAAAATACATTTTCTCATTGGGAATTAATATCCATGCCTGAGATGATGGTGCTCAATAATATTCATCCTCTTCCTTGAACTTGACCAGAATTGGGGGTCGATTAACCCTATAGAGAGTGATTTCCATCTCATGGAAATTTATGTTGGATATATATAGGAAAAGTCAATCTATGTAAATAATTACATCAAATTACACTATAGGGAGTATGACGAGGTTCACCGGGAAGTTTAATCTACAAATTATGATAGGGGAGGAGTTATATTAATGGGATGCAATAATTTCTCCATTTTTTGTCACCGACGTCTATACTTCCGTGATTTTTGGTGGTGTTTGGATTGTTCTATTAAACTTTTTGGATATACAAGAATGCATAGAATCAGAATAAAAAATTACATTCACTATTATTTAATGAATAACTAATGTACCTATCACCACTTTGTTGTTGGTATTCACTTCAGTAGTATTTATGGAAAAAGATCACCATTGCTACCTTGGAGGTTGTTGGTTGCCTCCGAAAACCCTTGGCTTAGGGAACTGGTTCACAAAGTTCCATGGTTCTTTATAGTAACAGCAATGAAAAATGTGTTGAGGGTTAAATGGAGAGTTCCTTTCCTCTATTGCAGTAGTGGGTTTTTTTATCGGCAATTAATGTCCAAGTTCCCTTCTCTTCCACACATAAATCATTTCTTCATCCCCTTTAAGAAATTTCTGGTGTTCTTCTTTCCACACCTTTGGAAAGAGGGGTGTTGTAATTTCATAGAATTGATGGATTTACCCATCGGGCCACTAGAATTAAAGTCCAATTTCCTCTTCTTATCCCCATGATACCCCTAAGATTATCCAATATTCATTTCGACTTTGAGGGCACATCATTCAATTTCCTCATAGCTATCAAAGTCACAGATCACCAGTGATTTCTGTAGAGTAGGTTTTAGCCCACCAAAGAAGTGTTCAACCTTGCATTAGAGGGTAACAACAAAAGTGAAGGTGTATCGACCAAGCCCTGTGAAGTTTACCTTGTACGATCTGATGGATTAATTATCTTTTTTAAGGCAAGTAAGCCCCTTTCCATATAAATTTGGAGGGTGTAAGGAAAATATTTATTGAAAAACATTTTTAAGAAATCCTTATATTCCAATGCCTCAATATCTTCTTCAAGATTTGTATCTTTGATCAATTCCCAACATTAATCAACTTCACCTTCCATATGATTAAAATCCATAAAAACCTTCCCTTGTTCAGAACATTGAAGTATGGATAAGATCTTCTCAATGGAGTTGATCCATTGTTAGATGATTGAGGGATCAGATGATCCATTGAAAGTAGGAGGCCTTTTTCTCATGAAGGTCTCGATTATGGACTATTCTTTCTTAGGGTGGTTTGGACGTTACCCTTGACCCATGTTTCTATTAAAAAAATGAGTTAACTGAGAGAGTATCATGAAAAATTTTGTGATTCTCGCTCCCATCAGATTGGGAATATCATTAGAACAGTCATAACATTGATCTTTACATCAGTTGTTAGCTTAAGTCCTCCTATTATCAGCCATTGGCTAGAATAGAAGGAAAATTAGGTGTAAGTATTTTAAACTATTAAACACATAAGGGGAATCCAAGGAAAAAAGGGATAACTTATAAATCACATTGATTTACTTAACTTATGAATTTATAGGTTTCAATATATGTTATCCATGATCTACTTCCCAAAATATATTCTTAGGGGAATTTTTTTATTCCCTTAATAATGTTTCAAACTAAGATTATGAATTTTCCAAAGAATATCTCCTAGAAGAATCGAACCAAGAGTATAGAAAGTCCCATTTTCATACACCAGTTCTTGCTCGATTCTAGATCAAAGCGGTGTTTTTGGGTTTTACCCCTAGATACATCAATGCTAGAGCCACCTCTAATTGTTCGTATCCAGAAAGGGATGTATTTTTTTGATAAACCACTTACTCTATACTCACCAAAATTCAGGGATTATTTTCTTATAATCAGTAATATCCTAAAGGATTTCATCAGGGTTTTCAAATCCTAATCCCAAAAATAACTAAACCTATCTTTTGATACCAACTATAACAACCCTGCACTTTATTACACCCTTAAACATGATTTATTACATAAACTTGCACTTAATACAACCTAGAATATCAAGAGGTCTAGTGTCTTTGGGGCTTAGGAACATTATATGAAAACCTAATACATAAAATAAAACATCTTTATTGAAAACACCTTTTAAATGACCAAAAAATTCCTTCACACTTAGCATTTAATTGGATAACCTAAATATATATATAATAAAAGGGTGAGCTATAAATACCATTAAGGGAGTAAACAAGGAATAACATGAAGAATACAAAACATGTTAGGAAATAGTCATATCAATGGAGTACAAGAGAAACCTGAACATAAAGGCATGATATAAAATTATTATAATAACATGTAAATGTGTTAATATATAACATGATATTAGCATGATCCAAGTTTCATTGCACATGGATTAGAACAAGTAAACACTCATTTCACATGAATTAACATGAGTAAACCCTCATTTCACATGAATTACCATGAGTAAAACCTTATTTCACATGAATTATCATGAGTAAACCCTCATTTAACATTAATTAGCATCATTAAACCCTCATTTCATGTGGAATATCATGATAATAAACATTACCCAATGCATTAGAGCGCTATTAGGGAACACCCTTTATAAACATTTCAATTCATGCATAAGTGTGCCACATGGATTATATAAGATGGAATCATTCAACATCATAAGTTATTCCACGATTAAAGAGTTTGGAATATATATATATAATATAAGTACCATTAAATATGTATATGTTCATAAAGGTGAATACCCTTGATATAGAAATCAGTATGGTATTCACTACATGATGATTTTCGCTTGGAAAATCGTAGTGCAATTTCTGTTGCATAACGTCGTCATTGGGAAATTCATAAGTTGGTTTTATGAGAGAGAAATGGGTCTCTCATCATTTATACATGAAATAGACATTAAGGGTATCATGTAACATAATATCCCAACATATGAAATGGGATTTATATGCATAATATGGGATAAATTCTTGAATGAAAATAAGAATAGAGAAATCCATTACAAAATTTCGGTAAGGTAACAGGTGTACACAGAAGTAATTAATGAGAGATAAAGTGGTATATCATCATTAAAAAAATGATGGAATTATGGGGGAGCTTAAAAATCATACCCCAATATTTTTAATTAAAAATAAAAGGGTATAACAACCTGAAGAAACTTGGATAAAAATGAGAAAGGAAGGAATCCCTTACTTGAGTGTGTGACTTCAAGAGCTTGAAGAGGGGATTCTTGAGAACTTTGTATGACTTGGGATGATTATAGAGATATTAGAGAAGGGTAGGGACGTGATACAAGGGTTTTTAGTAAATATAAGTGGGAGATTGGGTGGGTTTATATAGGAAATGAGAGGGGGATTCTTTAATATTTCACAAACTTAGGTTTTGGAATCTATATAATTAAATATTCAAAACCAGAAACCTTACTATGGTATTTTCCAATGGTTTTTGAAAAAGTGGAGTTAAAAAAATTATTTTATATGGCCAATTGATGAACATATTATAATATTATGTTTGCTTATGGGGAGGTAAGCCACACCCTCAAGGAAATGAATTTAAAATCACAAAATATATTATACACTTTGGAGGATTCACTAAGGCATTATAAAATGAGTAAAATAAATATAATATAAAATTATTTTAATTTGAAGACGTATATTAGGCTTATAATACCCTTTATAGTATTTATTACATAATTTTGGGGTCATTATGATGTCATAAAACACATATTTTATTTGTAAAATATTTAATTTTTACCCAAAAATTAGTGTCTCTAAAAATTATAAAAAATTCACAGTTGTATAATTTTTACATACTAATTCCAAAGAAAATATTCATTTTATCTGAATAATTTCCTAAATATTTTATTTTTCACTTTTAAAATGGAAACATACATTTATTGAAAATTTATGGGTTTTTGAAAAAAATAATTATGAAACCTTAATAAAAATTATATCTGACTTCATAAAAAATTTATAATCATTTATTATTCATAAAATTAATTTGAAAAAAATATTTTATTAAACTATTAATTATTTAAAAAATTCTTTAATTCCTTAAAATAAGTTCTTTAAAAATACACTTTATATTTTATCGTATAAAAAGATGTAACTCCATTCAAATTGATTATCTAATCATTTACATATAAGGAACTGATATAATAAAAATTTATAATAATTGGTTTTAAAATATTATTAATAAAACACTGTGTTTTATTTGATAATGTATATGTTACTCAAAAGTACATTTTTTACCATAAAAATCAGTTTATCATATTCATATTTTTTTAAGAAAGACTATTTTTATAAGGGAATTGATGGAATAATAATTTTATTTATAAAAAGGGATTACACAATAAGTAACTAATGAATTATTAAATAACCCCTTAATACACCATCATAATACTTAAGGGTAAGGTGTGTGATAATGACAGACTCTTTGGGTGAATTAGATAATATCGCCCGGGTGGTAATCTCTATTAATTTTAACTTCTCTAGTAGGTGATTCCATTCAAGTTTAACGTGTTGAAGATCTTCTTGGGCTTATTTAAGAGAAAATATAAATGATGTTACCTCTTTTCCAAGCTTCTAAAAATGATATTCATATGGCTTGAGTCTACTGGATGAGGCAATCCTATCATTTATCTTTGTCAAAAGGATTTTTTTTTTAAACCATAAATTTATATCAGTCATGTGATAACTATTCAACCGCTATATTATGAATGGTAATGATAATTAATGGTTATTTAAACCCAATAATAATAAATAAAAAATAAAAAAGTGTGCATATGTTTTCAATAATACATTAAAAAAGGAACTTTTATTCATACAAGATCAGGTCGTTACAAAAATTACCTTTCCATTAAGTACATTTTCGTACAGGAGGATACCATTTGTCTCTATAATTCTCATGATAATTTTTTAGTGTTGTATGTTGATTATATTTTTTAAGTTTCATGAGAATTTTATTGAGGTTTTTATGGATGGTTTCATAGTTTATGACTCTTCCTTTAATGATTGTTTAGAACCCCTCAATTCTTTCCTCAATTGTTTCATTGAAAAATAACTTTTATTAAATTATGTGAAACTCCATTTCATGGTAGAACATGGGATAATTATTGGGAATTTTATTTCTATTAAGTTAATTCAAGTTTATGAATAAAAATTTGATATAGTTTTGTCCCCTATATAAAAAAAATGTGTTCATAAGGTGAAATATATATCGAGTCATGCTGGTTTTTACCGACAATTCATTAAATACTTTAGTAAGATTTAAATTCCCTTGTCTTTATTGTTACAAAATGATTCTGATTTTTTTTTTGATAAAAATAAGTGTATGAATTTAATTCATTAAAAATTAGTCTCACATAATCTCTCATTATCAAAACACCAAGTTGGTATCTTCACTTCGAACTTACGTGTGATCCCTCTAACTCTGCAGTTGGGGCAGTTTTATCACATAGGGTTGAGAGGGATATTCATGTCATTGTGTATGCATCATGTTACCTTGACCCTATCTAGAAAAACTACATTACAATGAAAAATAACTTCTTTATATTGTGTTTTCCTTGGAAAAATATCATTCATATCTTCTTGGGACAAAAGTCGTTGATTTTTCTAATCACACCACCCTTAGGTTTGTCCTTAAGAAACCCAAAGTTTTGACCTACCTCATATGGTAGATTCTCATCCTCTTGGAGTCTAACCTATAGATTAGAGATAATATAGGAGTTGAAAATGTTGTATATGAACACATTAGTAGGTTTTTATAACCATTTTAGCACTATGTTGAATCAATCCTCCCTATTAGAGAATTCTTCCATGATGATCAACTTTTTGATCTAGTAGACATTACCCCTTAGTATGCAGCCACAATGAATCTTTTAGTAGCATATAGAGACCTAATAGGTTTTAGCACTTCAAAATCTTGAATACCTAAGAATGAGTGGTAATGGTTCATTTGGGATAACCCATAGTTTTAGATAATTTTTAAAGACTAGGTTGTTTTTTGATATGTCCCCAACCATGTGTTTACCTCTATTTTGGGATTCAACCACACTTTGAATTGTATATGATACTTTGAATATTAAGGTAGATCTAAAAATGTCCTTGAATCTAGTATTTATTATCCAAAACTATATAGATTTGATCATCTATTTTTTAACACAAGTACATGATGTCCATTCATTGGGAATATCTCCATAAGGAATCAAATGCCCCAACAACCCATGTTATTTTGTGGGAAATTTGATACATGGTGAATTAACTTCATGGAGAATTTTGAAAATCCATTTGGATTTGTATACATCTTATTGGCTATTGACTATGACTCTAAATGGGTGTAAGAAAAGAATATAAGGACTGATGACTCTTGATTGGTTGTTTATTTTATGATATCTCTGATTTTCAGCAAGTTTTGTTTTCTAAGATTCATTATTAGTGATCATGGTTCACATTGTTTTAAGGGAAACATGAGAAATATGTTTTGTAAGTGTGTGATTATACATAAATTTTATAATTTATATCCCCCTAAAGTAACAGTCAGGCATGAATTTTAAATTTTTAAGTTAAGAAAATATTGGAAAAAATGGTACAACCCAATTGGAAATATTATAGTTAATGATTGGATGGTTCACTTTGGTCATACTGTAAAAATTTTAAAACCCAAATATGAATGTTACCATACAGTATTGTGTTTGGGAAGGCCTATCACATCCCTATGGAGTTATACTACTATGAATATTGAGTTGTTAAATAATGTAATATGAACTACTTAGATGCATGTGAGTATTGGAAGTTGCAGATTCAAGAATTGGAGTTAATATGAAGAGACTTGGAAGAGAAATCATGGATCTATAAGAATATAAACAATGATTTCCATGATAGCCTCATCCTTTATCATAAATTCCATAGTGAGATAAAGTTCCACCATTTCAATGAAAGGTTGAAGATTCACCAAGGTAATCCTCATTCCCACTGGTTTGGCCCATAAAATGTTACTAACATCTATCCATTTGGTTTTGTATAGGTTCAAAATGAAAAAAAACAAACATTCACTGTTAATGGGAAATAAATGAATAATTTTCTTGATACCATTTTGGATTCCCTTATGGGGTAACTCTACCTTTAAGAAGAAACCTACAAGTGACACATACCGGGTTTTATCCTTCCTTCCCACATTCTCTTGTATTACACTGAAGAAACTTTACACTTGAGGTGTTTTGGTGTGGGAGGGGGAATACATTCCTATTCTATTTAGGATTTGTTATCATCTTTATTCTTTTTTTCTTTTTCAATTGCTTCATAGTATTTTAACTTTTCCCCAAATTCCTGAGTTTATTAGTATTTTCATCATCCTTATTCCTTTTCTATTTTTTTCCTTCTCATGGTATTTTCTCTCTCCACTCATTTTATTCACTTTTTTATCAAGATACTCATTTTTATGCCCACATAATCATTGAAACTTTTAAAAATTCATGATAAATTTAAATATTTCAAGTAGTTATAGAAATTATAGAAAACTTCATTAAATGATGACATGTGAGTTTTGACCTCAATTTAATATCATTGTGTGATTTTTTTAGTAAATTGGTTGTTTCTAGATGAAATAAATGGTTGTATCACTATAAATCTTTAAGATGATTGATACCCTTTGTGTGAGTAGTTTATGGGTTAATAATGTCACTTAATATCTCCACACCACATTGCACACAACTATAATGTGTGAATATTACTTACTTAATATAAGGTAAATATAAGTTATATTAATGTTTATCAACTTTCCAAAATGATTTTTCCATATGTAAGTTTCATAAATGATCTGTTTCATTACTATACCAGATTGACCTGCACGTTTCTACTAGTTATCCAATTTTTTCACATCCTAAAAAAATATAATAATGGGAGGGATGAAATGTAAAATATTTGGGGATATATAGGCTGATAACTTATGTTTTGACTTATAAGAATGATTATTTGAGTGGTTCTTGAAATTTGATTTCAAAGAATGTAGAGTAGGTTAGGTGGAAAGAATGAGGAAGAAATATTTTTTTAAAATAACATATATTAACTAGATATAAAGTTGAAAGAATAACATGAAATGGTTGTCACACACACACAGGGAGAGTTAGTTACATGGTTGATTTTTAAATTCCTTACTTAGAATGGAATTATAAATTTCCTTGAATTTCATTCTGATACAATTTTTTATATATCTTTTCCCATGATCATTGAGAATGAATCCTTGGTAAAGTTTTTTCTTAGATAACATTTCTATCTAGAATTAAATTGTAATTGAATTATAAATCTATTTGGAGTTGGTAACATCACCGTGCATCATTTTTTGAAATGTGACTTTTCCCAGTAGTGTAAATGTTTAGGTGTGGTGGTGTGATCACACATCAATTCACTATTTTATTTCACCCCTACACCACTGTGTCAAACTTGTTTTATATTGTAAATCCAAAATGCAATAAATAATTACAGTTAAAATTTTATTCTATTTTTTTCACTATTAAAAATTGTAATTTTACTTGTTTTGATGATTACATTGTATGAGGTGGTGATTTGGAGGACCCATGAAGAAGTTAAAGAAAAATGGACAAAACCATGCAAGAGCCCAAGCACGCATGTCAGATCAAATGCACAATAAAGCTAATAGGTGCATCCAATTGAGCTTAAATTTTGTGTAATGATCCAAAATTCAGTGGGATACAACAATTTGGAAGATACCTAAGTCCAATTAGTCTAAAAAGGGCTCCAAATGAATTGATCTATCTAAGAAAATAAATCTTCTCGATATAAAAAGTTTGGTTCTATATTTTGGAAATATCTCTCATTTCATATATTAAATAGAAAATAAATTTGAAAGGGATATATTAAATAGGTTATCCAACAATTCTTGTCTTTTTTCAATGTAGGGATAAGGCAGTTTACTAGCCCAAAACCATGGGCAAAGTGGTATCTCTAAATATGGGTTCCGAAAACCACCTCCCACTTTGCCTATAAACTAGAACCTCAGGCACCCCATTTGTAAGACCGACCATGAGAAAAATATATCACATTTTGGAGACCCAAAGGAGTTATATTTTTATCCTAGAAGTTCTTGATTCCCCTATAGTCATTGGCAGATCAATGATGAAGGAAAAGTTCCACTTGAACCCCCTCTTCCTCTCGATGGAGATCTAAACGATGGGGATCTATTTCTAGGGAGACACACACACATATATATGGAGTTCCAAAACTTTTTCCCTTACTAGTTTGGTTTAATTTTTGTGTGAAACATTTTATTTAAGTTTCATATTAACATCATTCTTCTTTGAATTCATTTTTTTAGTTTAATCAAGTGAAAAACTTTTTATCTCAACACTGATTGGGTTGAGATTTCAATTGGGAATCTTGGGTTGCTTTGATTAGACAACAAAAGAATATTTTTTCTCACACACACATATGATATTTTAGTATTCTTAGGTATACCTAATTAAATTCTTGTAGTCAAAACCTTAAAAACATTATTGTTATGTCAATGGTTTGTTTTCTGTGCATCATTTTAAAATGTATGACTGGAATCAATATATTGATTACACTCAACTAAAGGAATCCCTTAAACCATGTGTAATTTTTAGAACAATGAACTAAAAAAGATGTATAGTGAACTTGAAATTAATTCATTATCTCATAATTATAAAAACACTACTTTTTTCTATACTATTAAAATATTAACTATTTATTTTTATTTTTAACCTATTCTCAAAACCACATTCCTCTTTTAGTCCATTTTATTAAAGATACACAATTTAAACCTCTGACTCTATTTGAGAGATGACCTATGGTCCACAATATGATATAAATAAATTTTTAAAAATAAAATAAAATTTTTGTTTCATGAAAATGAGGTTAGAGAAACATCTCTGGATGGATTTCCTTAAAAGGTTCAGCTGCCACCAAGGCGCCACTTTACTTCTGATCCCAATTTCTAATTCTAAAGTCACCCCATAGATTCCCAATCATTCACATCATAGTAAAAAACCAAATTCTAATTTCATCCCAAATTTAAATCCTTATAGAATGATTCTTTTCTCACTAGATGATTCCCATTCTCATCCCTATACACTGAGGTATAACTCAATGACATATGTGGTTTACATGGTAAGTACACTGATCACCCCCACTATTCATCATGATATCACGAGAGCACTAGTGTGCCACCATTCTAAACCATTATTCTATCATTTCAATCCATTATTATTTTGAACAAACTGCTCAAACTCATCATGTTATTCATGAAGGTTACCCTCTGACATTCCCTGAGAAATCCAGACCATAGTGAAAACACACGTGCACCAACTTATGGTGGTTCCAAGACCATATAAATACTATTCTGGAACACTAAACATGATTATGATATTACATTTACATGACCATGATTGAAAAAACACTCTTCTTCAATGGAGTTATCTTTCTATCATTCCCCTGGGTTAACACCCCGATTTCAGCAGCCCACATCTCACTTGTCACTGAACATAACAAGTAGACATGGCCAAACTTTCTCACACCGTAGTGCTCACACAATAATTTATTCACCACCACTCTTGAAACATAGGAATTTCATCAATGAAATTGACTAATAAATTACATTTAAATTGAGGTCCATCCCCCCTGTGGCTTATGGTGGACTCCATATCATATGGATTCTCTAACACTACATCCCAACCACCAACCCAAATAGATCCTACCTTTATCTCACACATGATGATCCTCTCGAGCCACGTTCACTATATTCTATTCATGTTACAAGAATAAATACATTGGATCAACCATTCCACAATAGACCAATCCAAAGAAAACCAATTCTTCAAAATTGAGGGTATTTTTCTTTTCTAAAAAACATTATAAATTTATTCTTACCACATCCTTTCAAGTTCATTGACCCATGAATTATTCCCAACCACTTAATAAACTTAAAATTCCTAGGTACCATGCTTTACATCATTCAATACCAAAATAAATTGAATAAAAATGGGTCCACACACTCATAAAACACCCATTCACATAGCAAGACTCATTCTCCCATGAGTCATGTCTCATACCATCTAGGTCAGCATGCCTCAGCCAATGACCATACTCATGTACAATTTAAACTTTTTCAACCATTGATACCCTTTAGACTTTTTGAAAATGGAATTTTATTCATGAAAAGACCAATACATGAATGCTTTCACCTGGTATCATTCCATAACTACAAGCATCCATCCCCGCTCACACTATATTTCTAGAAGTGAACCTTTAACATGAAATGTAAAGGCACTAAACCACTCCTTACCTAACCCCCAAATTTTATACCAAACACCGACACCACATGTGATTTCACATTTAACCACCCATAAAACACTTTACTTATGAAATACACCTAATTAAACATTAGGTACTTCATCCAAACCCATATCACCACTTAAATTCTACTGAAACAATAATTACTCTCTCTTATATTTCTCGATCTCATCAAAACCAAGAGATCACAACCTAACCATGAATAGTATATATAACCTGATTTACCATCCCATGAGTTAAGCATCACCGAACCCAGGCTCACTCTCTTATTAAAGAAATAACCCTTGATCAAGAAATACATATTTCCACTAACTAGGGGCATAACATAGGCCCTCTTAAAACCATACTAACACCTTGAATGTGCCACATCTAAAATCATGACAACTCATTACCCCAAGTGTCATTTTCAGAATCCGAAGGCATTTACACATTCCTCCACCACATACCAAAAGTGAAACCATGAGACATGGTTAAAAATCTAAATTATCATGTCCCTTATAACTATCATAAACATAAGTCACTAGCACTATGGGTGTTAAATATAAAATACACCAAAACTCATTATAACCTAATTTAAAGACCCTAACCCTAGTATCCTGGAGAAATTTGATACTTTATTCCATTGATAATAGATACAAGGGATCACATTATAAAAGACATAATAGTTTATTAGTCTTGGTAAACTAGATATATAATTGGATTTCACATTACATTTGAAAATATAAAATATAACATATTATTTTCATTGAGAACACCATTATTCCATCTAGTATATCCCTACATATTGATCATAATACACTTGTTGGAATCTTGGGGAAAGAAAAAATAAGAGATAGGTGAGATCAAATGCTTAGTAAGGGTATGAGTACAACAATAGATAATAAGGAATGAATAATATGATAAGAATAAATTATGATAAAAAATTCCATATAAATAATCACATGAGAAAGAAACTTATACATAGATATCATAAATATTAAAATAACCACACAAACATCAATAAATAATTTCATAATTATGTAACTCATAATGTTGGATAATTGAAACTTATCATTTAAGCCTTATGCCAAGATATTTTACATAAATGGGTAAGTCCTTGGCTAAACACATAGTCTAGTTTGTATCATGATACTAATCAATGCATCATGGGGATATGCAATTTTAGTCTCTGCCCATCACATAAAAATTCCAATGTATTCCTCATATGAATAGATTGAAAAACGTAATTAATATTCCTAAAAAATCAATAACTTTTCTTATATGACGAACTATTATACAAAATATCAATACTTTCCCTAATTAAGCTGATCATAAACCATCCAAATAAATATAATGGATAGTATCCTAAGATTATAACCTCATTAAAGCATAAGATGAAGCAATATGAAATGAATTCAATGTGGGAATATGCTACTATGGAGTAAAGACCTTATTATAGATGTGGTGAGAGGTATGATCATTATGATATGTAGTTATCTCTTTATGGTAGCAACTATCATTTGTATGTGGGAAATCTATACACCCTCATCCTTTTACTTGTTTACTTTACTTTTTATTTCCCTTTAATAAATGGTCAGAGGTTTTTGCTTCTGAATAGAGTTGCCGGGTAAAGAATAAGAATATATTGAAGAGAAAATTTTCAATGTTATAAAATATGCGATCAAATAGGTCACATTGATGGATAATGTATCAATACACTTCCAGGGAAAAGTTCAAATTCTAGAAAAGAAATGGAGGATGGAAAGAAGAAAGTTAATGAAAGAAATTTTTTATTGAGATAACTCTAAAAGAAATTAAAAAAGAAAAAAACAAGGGTTATTGATAGTGGTATTACTCATACATGAAATGGGATATACAAATATTTAAATATATTGAAAATCAGTAAGGAGAAGCAGTTGCTTTCGAAAATTATAGTTACTTGAAAATCATAGGAATATGAACCATTGAGATATAACTACAAAAAGAAAAATATAAAGAAGCTTTATTTATTTATGGGATCAAGAAGAACCTTCTTCGTATAAGTCGACTTTATAATGATGGAAAATAAGTGATATTAATAAAATATTTTTCCATAATAATAAGTGTGGAAGATGGAAAACTTATTTGAAGAGGAGAAAGAACTAGCATAAATATTTTTCAAATTGAGGAACTTGGTGACTCTTTTTACTTGAGTACGGAAGATGTAAAAACATTGTGGAATCCTAGAAACAAGAATATTTGATAGAAAATTATGAATAATATTTCTAAAGTTTGTTTTGTACAAAATCTAAAAACATTGAAAAGAACAAAGATAATGTTTTTATAACTTTTAAGAAAGGAAATATGGTTAGTAAAAGTTACAAGAAAATTGAAATTAAATGTACTAGATATCTCTACACCCTTAGGTAAGAAGGATAGATAATAATCATACACCCCTAAGTATATCTATGATCATATGAAATTCAATGAGATATAATTTCACATATCAGTCCAAGTAATACGTCTCTACTTATTACCTCATAAATATATTATTCATATATTTTTTAAAAGACTTTTTTAATTGCTATAAGAATATATTCAAGTTAACATTTTCATATAATTACAAGCAATTATAATTCATGATTATCATCGATTAGAGAAAACTCCAAGTTTATAATTTGAGAGGATATTTATCAATTGACCATTATTTAAATCGAAGTTGAAAAACACATGAATGAATGATAAATGAAGATTTTATTTCTTTTTAAAACATATAATGTTGAAAAATATTACAACCAATAAATTAAGAGATTCTTCATGACTTTAATATTTTTTTTAGATTTTGATTTTGATCATTATATCCAAATGTAATTTATTTCACATCCCTATGTGACCAGCTGGTAAAAAACTCCCACTAATAACTTAGTGATTAACATTTTTTAGGTAATCTAGTTATAATAATGGTGGGACTTAGGATTCATATTCACGATGTTCAATTATTTCAACATATTCAAATAAATTAAATTCAAAAAAATAAAATGTTATAATGTTATCTTCTTTTTTATACTTAGATTTATTTTTTTAAGTACAACATCATCATTCTTGGAACTATTTCAATCAAAATTTTTCTTTGAAATATTTTATAAATAATGTAACTATTTACATTATCACTTTATCATAAAATCCTAGAATATTTTAGAATAAATTGATACCCACTTCATTATGGTAACTAATATAAATATTTAAATTTCTCTTTACTTTCATACCCTAAACTATATTAGTATACCAAGTGATAAACTTTGGGGATTATCAGGTATAAACCTGTAGGGAATAATAATGTTCACCTGTTATGGTAACTAAATGTAAATATTTATGTATTTATTTAATATCACATATCCTAAAATAATTTTAGATACTATGTTAAGAATCGCTATAATTTTGGGCTGGTATAATCCTTTAGTTAATAATGATATTCATTTTCTCATAGTAACAAAATGTAACTTTTTACATTTTTCATTACTGTCACATATCCTAACTCTTTAGGATATAAAGAAAATAATAACTTAAACTAATTACAGTAAAATCTTTTAATTGTTAAATTTGAACTTCTATAACTTAAAAAATACTCCCACTAGCCTCTTAAACACTATATTCTATTCAGAATATATTTCTAAGACACAACATAAACTATTTTTTTAATAAATAACACATATTTTCTTTTATTAAGAATATCTTAAAAATAAAAAAAAATTCTTATCTCATATATAATTATCATGTTTAGATTATTTTATTAAAAAAATAGGACTGCATTTACTAAAATACACCACTATTGGGTGGGAATCAAATTCCATCTGATTTTAACAAATAGCTAAAAAACACTTTATTTGAGATAAAACACTTTTATCTATATATTCTTCTCAAAATATATAATATAACCCAATGAATCATAAAAACAATATATATCATTAAATATATAATGTTTCTTATAAAATCTATTTTTTGACACCACTTATCATATAAGATAAGTGATATGAAGATACACTTCCTTTAATAAGATTCATCCAAGATTTATAAAAATATTTACATTTAAAATTTTTAGGTAGAAATTGTTTACTTCATCCCTTGAATGAAAAATAAAACATCCTTCCATTATTCCTTTGATTTTGAACTCATGAATATTTGAAACACTTGTAAATTATACATTTAGTACCATATACCCATCAAAATTAAAGAATTTATTTCCTTAAAACTTTTACTTAACATGGAAATTATATGGAGTTTCCAAACTCTATTATATATTCTAGATATCCCATAATATGGAATCATTACCAATTCTTGATAATACCAACAGGTTTAAAATAACATTAACTGGATTCTTGAAGAAATATTATTGGAATTTCAAACTATTTTTATTATAATTTGGAAGTTTTTCATCCATGTATTTTCTATAAATTACCAAAACTCAGGCATCATATTCATAGTTAATCTATTCTCAATACTATGAGAATATTGGTCAAACTTTTATTTATCCCATCTATCTTTCTAGAAATTTTCTATAGATAAAAAGAGAATGAATTCCTTAAACATAATTACATTTTTAGTAATTCTTCATTATCTCCAAACATATTCAATAATATTGAATATCATTGAAAAACCCAATCACATTAAGTACATGAGATTATAGTTTCTTAGGTTAATTAGAAACTAATTCCTTTAAACCTAGAATGAATCATTCAAATATTATATAAGTATCCTGATTTTAATTTAGCACAACATCAAAACTTGGTCACTCATGAAGGAACTATTATAACACATGGAATATACCTCTTACTTATAAAATTTTCTTAAGCTAATAGTCTCAGGAGTTTATTACTTTAAGATTCTATTTTCAAGGAATAATTTTAAATTTTAGTTTGATGTTGATGATTGTTCAATCAATAATAATAAATTTTATCATATTAATATCATGTTTTTATATCTTTTCATTAAGTACTTTTAAAGATATTAAACCCAAAAAAAATCATAACCCTACACATCATATCCATTTAGTGATCCAAGATCCATATTTCATTAATCAATGAGTCTCCTATGGTGTTTTTTTCACCACATAGTTATTTATCCAGAGAATCATCCCAATCACAAAAGTTGTGAATCTTGGATAGTTGAGTGGATAACCCTTTATCCAAGTCATCATATGGATTCATTCAACTCTATTACTCTAGTAACCTAATCCTATTAGGATTTATTTGTTAGTGTAATAAAAATAAAACAACAAAAATATTATAATAAAGGTAATCCAAAGAAACCTAGCTATGAGCTGACCTACCCATGGATATTTTAGTATCACCAATTACTTTATTACCTTACACAATATAATATATGGCCACTCATATATATAATGACCTAACCGATTGGATGGTTGAGTTCATGAAAATTATATCTTTGTAATGAAAATCACACTTATTATTTGAGGGGTTTTCCTTTTAAAATCTCACCATCATATACATATTAAATCTAAAGCTATTACATCCAAGTAATAATTTTCTTCCAACATTTTATTCCTTTTTTGTGTATGCATGATTCTAATGATTTAGTTTTGGAATTCCAAATCCAACCCCCAAATTAATAAGTTCACACTATATAAATTTGTAACTCTTTACATAACCAAAAAGTTTATGTGAGTCATCCAAAAATAGAATCCAATTATATTCCTACATATCAAAATACATCATATTAATAAGGTAAATGAATGATTAATATAAATTCATGTAGTTATATGAGATTGAAAATCTCCACATGAATAATCCCAAAGAAATTGATAGCCAACCCCAATCACTTTCCTTGTTAAGGAAAGCCTCAAGGAAATTTGGTTGTTTGAAATCAGGTCTTTTTACTAGGGTAGACTTTGCACAATAGAGAATTCAATTCATGAAAACTATAACACCAAATATATACAAACTATGGCTAAAAACTATTCTCATGCTCATAACAATAAAGAAAAAACGAGGTCAAGGTAGATTAAAATTAAATTTTAGGATATCAAAAATAGTATGATATGTATGTCTCTATCCTAGAATAAATTTATCATATAAATTGGAATACATGATATTCATATTTTTTAATAAATATGAATATTAAGGAAATTTAACAAATAAATAAACAATTTATTCATTTTTCAAAAAATGATACATTTATGAGCTATTCATAAATAAATACTAATTATAAACTTTTTATAATTTAGCCAAAATATAATCATTTTATATTTATTTAAATATTAACCCATTTATATTTTATATTAAATGTAATTTATATAATATTTCATGAATTATATAAAAAATTAATTCAACATTTATTATATAAACATTCTATATAATCTAAATATTATATATTTTGTAATTTATAAATGCTTTTATAAATAACCTCTTATACTTTCTAAATAAACCATTTATTTCTATTTCATAAGGCATGCCATTTAAATTTTCAAAAGGTATTTTAAAATATTAAATTTTAATATTTATGAAAAATGTGTAATAAAAATTTATTTAATTAATTATAAAGAATTTATTATAAGTAATTAATTTATAAAATCCTTATAAATTAAAATATCCCAAATTAAATTTTAATATGATTTATAAAAAAAATATAAAAAAATAAAACCATTTAATATATTTAAAATATGTTTTTTAAAATATTTTTCTTACCCTTATATAGTTACCATATTCTATATAATGGTATCCCCTTATTACCCTAAGGAAGACACTCTGCATAAGGGTAACTGATGTTTTTAGAAGCCTGTGTAAATGTAATTTAATGGTTATCTTTATGTAGCTCAAAATTTTGCACAGCTCAATTTGAATAACTGTTGTGTAATGGTAATATATAGATTATCTTTACACAGGTCCCTTGGGTAAATATATTTCATTTACACAATGGATTTGTGTAAGGGTACTCTGACTATTTCATATGCTGCACAATGATAAACATTAAGGACCTTTACACAACATCTCTAATACATTTACATGTAATGGTGAAATTCTAGTGACCCTTACATAAACCCCATTTGTGTAAGGGTATAACCTTTAGAAAACCCATTTGTGTACAGGTAACAATGAGGTTACCCATAAAAAGAACTTATGCGTAAGGGTATCATGTAAGGGTATTACATAGGGGTAAATCATATTTACCTTTTTATAACATTTCTATGTAAGGATACTACCTTTACAAAACTCATTTTTATAAAGGTAATACAGAGGTTACCCTTACACAAAAATTCTACATAAGGGTATGACCTTTAAATAGATGACCTACTTAAGGGTAAATCAAATTTAACTTTACATAGCTTACGTAAGGGTCTGTAATCCTCCTCTAGTTTACAAAAATTATTTTTTTCAATTTTCTTCAAAAATTAGTGATTAAAATATATCTATTCTTATATAAACATCCCCTGATACCACTTTGGGTTTTGTATTATCATATTATAATAATTTGTTGTAGAATATGTCCCAAAGGCATAGGAAATCTATATTAAAGAAAAAAAAATTAAATAATCAGAAAAAAAAATGTAGTTAGAATTCATGAACAACAACAATTTCTATCTTCCCTCTACAGAGAGTGTTTGTGGAAGATCATGAGGAGAAGTGAACAAAATCCTCTTCCTTCAAGGCAATACATCGACTAAGGAATCCATGATCATATCATGAGGATACCCAATATTTGAAGGCTTTATAGAACATTCTCAAATGAGATAAATAGTGTTTTAGGGGGAAGAAATTTTAATAGTTTATCTTACATATCACAAAAAACACACACCCAGCAGTAGAGGATCTCATCCTCTTATATTGTCGAAGCCTGAGGAATCTCTTATTCATAACACATTATATGCTTTTTTTAATATTGGGGTAAAAATCATTAATTAGTTTCAATAAACTTAATGAAAATCCTTTAATTAATTCATAATGTATTATAACTGATGAATAAACCATATGATAGAAATAAATAATATATATATATATATCAAATATATATATATTATTCATTTATTGTATGCTTGAAAAATACAAGAATCATATGTATGTATTAAATGTACACTATAGATAATATCATATATATATATGTGTGTGTGTGTGTGTCATTCAAAATATGCATGTACATTTTTAGTGCACATATAACACATGAAACTCGGTCACAACACATCACCCTTCAGAAGATGTAGTTGGGTTGTAACACATCAACCTCTAGAACATACAATAGGATCACAAAAAATCTATCTTTCAATATCATCCTCGCTAGGCTTTTCTATGTGGTATTATGATTATCCCACCACATAAGTGAAATTAAGCAATAGATCTCATACAGTACATAACTATCATGATCTATCATAACCTCCATGATGGCCTCTATTGGGAGCTAAATCCATAGTATAACAGTAGGTAATGACCCCTTATACTTGGGGTCCTTAGATATAATCCTTATCATCCTCATGACCAGTACTATATGGCACACTAATAGGCACAATCATGGTCATCATCAACTCACGAAATCATATAAAAGTCTCTGCACAGTATAATAACACATTCAAAAGGATTTTCAAACATAAATTAGCTCCTAGAATAATAGAGAATGAAATTTAAGATGACATAATTGAATGCTTTGACTTTTCATCCTAGAAGACCTCCCCTATCACAAGTAATAATACACAATGATCATGTCCTTACCACTGTATGATGAATGTTCCAACATCATTGTACTATATAACCAATTCTCAATATACTCCGATCGAACTGCATAAAAACAAATTCCTTTAATAAAAATGAATTGGATGCCACATGCTTTTTTTGATAGTCAAGAATTCCAGACAGAACCAAATACCTCCGACATGGTTTCCCATGTTTTTACCAAACCAATAAAATAATTATATTTTTCTTACTCCAAAATAAATCTTCGACATCAACCAAATTCTCTAATACCACATTATCATGACTTGATTCCATAATTACCTTACCTGATTCATCGATTAAACCAAGTGTGAACCCTGTAGCCTTCTTCCAATAGGTTACGAGTTGGATACTAGAACTAAGGGTAAAAACATACCGAATGAGATTAATTTCACTCTAAGAAACATAATATAAGACTAAAAAATAGAATAAAAAACCACTAAGTCATGAAAAATAAGTAATACATGATTAGATGATATAATAAATAATGTATAATGCATGAATTTCATACAACATAACCACAATGAATGATAGCTATGACTGTGACAAAGCAACCACAAAATTTCAATAGTAAAGTAAGCCCAGACCACCCTTATACCTCAATATTAAATGAAATAATTCTCTAAAACCAATATCTTATTATCCACCTTGGTTATTAAGCTAATGTTTCCTGATAAATCTACCAACATGATATTAAAACCCCATATGAAAAAGTAGGCATGAGTATATCCACATACATTGTAGGACATCCACTAAGAATGAACACCAAAGTTAATGTAGTGCATATATAATAATCAAAGCTATAAAATAATAATACATAGTCATATATTATCAAACCATAACCACTTAGAGGTGATATAGGTTCAAAAAAAACTAGAGAGTTATAATGTACTCAATGTTTTATAATATACTGCAACAATTCTATTCAATTTATATAAATCCAAAGCCACTATTTATAAGTTTAACTCATTAAATTATTCCCTTACCAAGCACACCACAAGAATTAATCCTTGTATATTTTTTTAGAATATAATATGTACCATAAAACTATATAATTTCCCCCCAAAACCACCCCCCAATACCTAGTATCCATATCTATAACATCTAACATCCTTCCACCCATTCAGTACCATATTCATTCCACATAAACATCCATGATAAATTTGAATAAACTCATAACCAATCTATACCACTCAGTGGGGTGAGAGAGGACATATGGGTCTGGTCATTCTGTTGGTTTGGTTAACAATATGGATATTGGGTCACACCTAAGATAAACAATCCGTAGGTGGTGGTTTCATAGTGAATGGTAATCTTATTTTTAAAATAACATTAAAAATAAAAAAATTAATTCATATAATCCCATACACATAAATACTTCACTAACATAAGTCATCATCACAACATCAATATAAATTTCATCATCATAAATGTCATCCTTTCCGCCAATATAATCATATATTATTAATTTCATTATTATTTTCCAAAACACAATTATCATAAGGTTAAGGTAATTAAACTAGTTATCATGACACCATCCTCTACTTGGGAAAACACCATTAGGGTGAACCATAGGAACACCATCATCACTGGTAATCCACCTCATCATCAAAATGATATCTTTGGGGTATAAATTTCTAGGTCACCCATTATAGAAAAAAAATTCAACCAAAGAAAGATAAAACTAGCATCAATATCAAGATGGTCATCCAACCACTATTATACCCAAAAATATTAGATAATTCCCAACCTATCAAAGAAATACACTCCACACATACCACCCTCCTAGAATATATAATTAGATAGAAATATGTGTAACACAATATCCACTGCCACATAATAGTATAATAATTGAGATAATAAAACAAGCCAAATTTTCCCCAATTCCTTGTCCACATAATATACATAGAAAATTTGTAATAATGATATAATAAGGATAAAAGAATCCACCATCCATTATAAAATAATATCAAATTTACCATCTATATTCCCATCTAATTATTTCTGAACCATAATTACTTTTTATGGTTTAATTACTTTTCACCTTCACGAAAAGAATCACCAAGCCCACATATCTTTCTAAATCACTAACCAATACAATTCATTTTAATTATACTCACAATCATGGGGGTACAACCAAAATAATTTCATGTATCATGATATTTATAATATTTTCTGAGGTGCTCACATGCAAACATGCATCCAAATACCCACCAAAATCATTTCATGTATACTGATATTTGTAATTTTCACTGATATTTTCACATGCACACATTCATACAAATATTTAATTTATCTATTTCATCATCTTATAATTTTACGTAGATCAACTAAGGAAAACAATATGATCTACTCGTGAAAATTGTTCAATAAGTGCTTCCAAAATTTTTTACAATCCTCGTCACTGAAGATCTCAATGTCTAATATTTTAAAATATCAAAATGGCCCCTAAAAATTTCTATTGACTTCAAGAATATTTTCATCAAGATATATGTGAAAAAACGATCAAGATTGGTTATTCACTTATCATAATCAAAAAAGTGGTAGAAATGTTTATTATTTTTATTTTCTGTCTAAAGTACATGTCTAAATAATAAAATTAATATCAGAATCATTATTATTATTGGTAAAAAACATAAATTTTTATATTAACTTATTGTATATATTTAATTTCTACTGGAATTTACACCCAATTAATTTTTTAGGTATTTATAAAATTTAATATCTAAAAAACATAATTTTACATTTTATAAATATTTAAAAATATATTTATCTAAACATATGTTATATATGAAACTAGATAGGGGAAGGGTTCATTCCATGCAGGGTTTGTCACACTCCAACTATATATATATATTATGTTTAGGGCGTATTCTTCCTTATTGGATATGGTTTACTCTATATGAGTACCAAACCCCATATCCTTTGGACACTACTATATATAGGGGATCTGCACCGATATTTAACCAAGAGTAGACACACATATTCATAGACCTAGTCCAAACCACTGCTCACCTTCCTTGATCCATCGTGATCTCCACCTAATTGATCCAAGGTTGGTGCTTCTATATTTCCTTATTGTCTAACCTAAATTCTGCTATGTAAAAGTATGATTCACCATTATCATCTCAGTCTCCGATTCCATATGGAAATAATTAATAAAATAATTATAATCGCATCTTTAAGTATTTAATCACTACATATTTACCTCATTCTCATAATTTTTCATTACATAGATTATCACTCTATCTAGTAATATAACATTCCACTTTGTTAGGACTAAGAGTCTATTTATCCTCTTCATGGTTGATAATTACATCATTAGAACTTGTGGTTACAACCTTATAAATCCCATGTATATGACCAAGAAAAATTATCCTCAACTGGGTTTTCCTACTCCCATGATTTGTCAGCTTAAACTTTCACCCACGAGGTACATTGAGCTAAGAAATCATTCAAAGTTAATGAAATTTTAATTTCATCATATCAAATTAATAATACACTATTAATTTTTGAAATCAGTAATTTTTTATTTTTATTTAACCATCTATTTATATAATATCTCTAGTTGCCTCATGGACCGAGTTGATGCATAATATCTCCCCACTGTATTTCATCATCTCTCTATAGATTATAACTATTATATGAACCATGGTTCAATAATCACTGGTTCTCTTATTCAAGTGGGTATGAATAAAAACCATAAAATGAAAATAGTGGTTGTTACAATCACATAATGAATTTTTCCACAAATCTCATTAAGCATGTATCCAATCGAGGATCAATACTTCCATAATCTGAAATGAATAAGGTCATCGTCACCCTGATACACTCAAATTTTATACCTTAGACTATAAGGATGTATGTAACCAAGAAAGAGACTTTAAATAGGGATGAAATAATTCATAATAAAATTATATCTATCAAAACAAGAATAACTTTATGGTTATTTTACAAAGAAAAAAATCATCTAAATGCGTTGATAAAAATTAGTAACAAATTTCTATCCATAATAACTACTTAAAGACACCATGGTGATTTGAACCCATAATTTTTAAACATCAATTGAATAACCCTTATCATATGTGATTATAAATTTCTAGCATAACTGCCATTGGGGTAGGTTACCATCCATAAAAAATTCTAACCATGCATCTTACATTATATTTTTTACTAGAATATTTTCTCACACTTAATTGATCATCATTACATCCAAAAAATGGACTTTAAATTTCAAACCATTCCCCACTAGACTGCTCTCAATTCAGATAAATCACCATGGAACCTCAAAGCATATCAAGTTTTGATATCATAATTTAATATCATTTAGTAACTTCTAGTCATATCGACAAGTAAAAGAGATATACCCTAAAACTGATATATATATATATATGATACATATAAGCTATATAATATGGTATTATATAACCAATCATTGAATATAGATTTCATGAAACAAAACTATTGTTTGTATAGATTTGAGTTATATCATTTTATATGATTTTAGGAATGTAAATGAATCCATGTGAGGAATATATGAATAACCAAAATGCATTTACTTATGTATTATAAATCTTGAGTAAATTCATGTTTACTTGATGATAATCCATAAGTTATTTATAAAGTGGAATTAACCATCACATGGTATGTAAGAAATCCTTCCCAATACTTGTCCAAATCTCTCATTATTGAATCTCTCTTCACACTTCATATTTTTCCTAGAGAGGTACTAGAATACCATTGATGAAAGGCTAATCTCACTCATGTGATGATTTATTCGGTTTCTATTTCCCAAAATTAATAGTGTAGGTAAACTATAAGATGGGATTAAATTGTATTAAAAACATGGCTTATAATTTTATTTCACCTCAATTATTAAATATAATGAAAGTTATGAACTTATGATGAACCCACATAAAATATCAGAGTAAATGTATATTTTTAATAGAAATTAAATCTCTTAGAACTATATAAACTCCTGACAACATATAATTCACACTAGAAATATAAACAAGTATAAAATTTTAACTATAATGGAAATAAAAACTAAATAAGGAGCATTGTCTAATAAACCAAGTACCCGTTTAAGGATATTATAAAAACACACCTTTATCTAAAGTGCAAGAAGAATATTTAAACAAGATTAATGGTATCCTCAACTTTAAACCAGTTCAAAGATTTTTTTCCTCTCCCTTGGAATCCCTTGACTTTATAGCCATTGGAATGTATCAATGTCCTAACCCTAGAAACATAGTCTTCCTCCTCAAAATACCTCGATCAACCTAATCAATAGCAGCTCACTTGCACAACCCAATAACTAATGATAATAAATATCATATACAACTTTGTATTCTTTATTAAATCCCTTGATCATAAAGGGTCATAAAAAATTATTAAAAAATATATTCAAAGAGGTTTATAATAAAAACATCATAAGATAACTCTTATAAAACACACAAAAATAAAATATTATCGGAAGTAATCTCACGATAATAAGATATTGTAGAAATCAAACAACAACAAGATAATAAAGTTCAATTTTTTTTATCTTGGTATCTTCTAATCCTTGAATTCATAGTATAAATACTAGGCAAAACTCCAATGGTCAAAATCTAAAATCTTCAAGATCAGTTGTAAATACATCATAAGAAGCTTCGTCACATTATAGTGAACTCAATATAGGTTCATGTATCTCAATAAATTTAACCCTGATCCTTATGTTTATTCCAAATATAGTGATTTTTTATTATAACATAAACTCAAATATCCATATTTTTACACAAAAAATATCTATAATTATGGCTATCCTAATTTGGTTATGCACTCCAAAAAAACTCAAACCAAAATATTTATGTTAAATGAAATTAAGATGCAGTGTTTTATGATTTTAAAAACAAAGGATTCAAAGGATTAATATACTCAACTATATCTTTTAAAAAACAAAAGACATGTAAGAAAAATTAATATCTAAATCCATCTTTATAAAATAAAAAAAAGGTTTTTCTCAAAATTATATAGCTTCGTAAAATAAATAAAGTTAAGATACTTCCCCATTTAAAACTTCTAGTTTTAAATTTTTCTCATATTTTCTCTATTTATAAAATGATTATATAATTATTAATAATTACCCAACTTGGTGATTTTTAGAATGGATCATGAAGAGGAAAAATAATTAATAAGAGTATTAAAAATAATCTTTTGAAAATTTTAAAATAAACTCCCCCTAAAAGATAAATTTTTTTAAACATAAAAGAAAAAATTTATTTATAAAAAAATATAAACTTTAAGAAATTTATCTACATTAGAATTTAAATATGAGATCTTGAAATAAGAATAATATACTTTTTCTCTTCTTTTGGGTAGAAATGATTATATAAAATTTTAAAAAAATAGTGAAAAGTAAAAAATTATTAAAATAAACAATGAATAAGTGTTAGAAAGAAACATTAATGAAAAAAGTATTGAAAAACATATATCCTATAGAAACTAAATCATCAAGGAATATTCATTAGAAAAACAATGTTTAGTTTAGTTTTTGAGATATCAAATAAACAAGATAATCATAAATTAAAATATTAATCCTTGTTTATAATTTTATCAATCATATGATTTATATTTTTGATATTTTTTTGTTACTCAACCACCTTCTCCTATTGGGTGATCAACTTCTGATCCCCCCGAGTAAGATTTTCCTCTCGAAATTCAAAATTCTGGTCTTATTGGACCATCTTTTCTTCCTAAAATTTATAATTTTGATTCTAATCCTCTACTTTGTTATTATGAGAATCCAATAACTACTTTAACTCATCAATGAATTAATATTGTTTACCAATATGGTTATCATGGTCCTTAAGCACCTTAAAAGCGATCTCCAATCTTGGAATCGGCTTTTACCTCCCCGCTTCAGGGATTTAGATCATTTGAACGTGGACGTGGAACAAATGGAGGTGAGCCTTGAGGAAAGATGGAACGACGATTTGTTCAATGTGCTTCTCAAAAAGAAGGGTGCTCTGGTGGAGAAACTTCTAGAATAGGAACAGTTGGCTCAGGAGGAGTCGAGAATCCAATGGCTCAAGGATGGTGACAAGAATACCGCATTTTTTCAAGCATGCATCAAAGAACGAAGGCGATTTGTAAGGCCTAACATTCTTCTAGAGGATGGGTCCTTCTCCAATTATCATGAAACGGTGGGGGGCATGGAGGTTGAGTTCTTCAAAGATATTCTAGCAGGGCCGCACCCCTGTCTGGATGGAGGTTACCCACCTGTCCATGCAATGCTTTTCGACTCGATTCCAAGACTTGTGACATCTGAAGTTAACGAGGCCCTAGAAGCCATCCCAGACAAACTTGAAATTCACAACGCAGTGCTTTCTCTTAGTAGGACCAGTGCTCCAGGACCCAATGGATTTCCTAGTTTTTTCTATATGGCTTCGTGGGATCTGATCAAGGAGAGCGTTGTGGAGGCTATCCAGGACGTGTTTCGTGGCGGAAAAATCCCTCGTGTGGCATCTGCAACTTCTCTGGTTTTACTTCCGAATATTAACAACCCATCCTCTCTCAAGCATTATAGACCTATAAGTCTCTGTAACTTCTCCTACAAAATTTTGGCTTCAGTGGTTAACAGGTGGCTCTCCTCTTATATGAATCACTGGATCTCTGCTGAACAACATGGGTTCGTCAAAGGCAGGTCCATACAGGGGGCTATTGGCCTAGCGCAGGAGATGATCAGTGACATCGGCCAAAGGTTGATCGGTTCCAATGTTTCCATTAAGTTGGATATGGACAAGGCGTACAACCGTATTGAGTGGTCCTTCATCCTTCACATGCTGTCTTGCATGGGTTTCTCAAATCGCTCAACCGACATCCTGTTCAAGTGCTTCGGTTCCGCGTGGATGGTTATTTCATTCTTGGGGAAGTCATTCAGTTTCTTCAAATCTGTCTGGGGGCTTCGCCAAGGTGACCCTCTGTCCCCATCTCTATTTATCTTAATTCAGGATGTCCTTAGAAGAGCTATCAATGGGGCAGTCCAGGTTGGAAGAGTTCTTCCATTCTGGTGCAAATCTAATTTTCAGGGGCTGTCCCATCTCATGTTCACCGATGACACCTTGATTTTTTTGAATGGCAGCAAACGCTCGGTTTAGGGTATCAAGGAGGTTATTGATGAGTATTGAAAATGGAGTGGCCAATTGGTGAGTATTGGAAAAAGAAGTGTTCTCCTTCCAGGCCAATGCCCTAAAAGAAGAGTACTCTCCATTGAATCTGTTCTGGGTTTTAAGAGAAGGGGTTTCCCAACGGAGTACCTCGGTGCTCCCCTATCTCTGGGCAGTATCCGCGTGCATCACTTTGATAAGTTGGTTGGAAAAGTTCTTAAAAGGATAGTCGACTGGAAGTTCCACTTTATCTCATTTAGATGGCAGCTCACGCTCGTGAACATCGTTCTCTCCTCTATCCCCATGCATGTTCTGTCTGCCTCCAAAGTTCCAAAGTCGGTTGTCTCCCGGCTGGAGAAGATGATGGGTGCTTTCATCTGGGACACTCATGCAGAGGGAAAGCATCACTGGGATGCTTGGGGAAGGTTGGCCCGTCCATTTGAGGAAGGCAGTGTTGGTGTTAGAAGTATTTCGGAAACGATGCAGGGATTTCATGGCAAGCTCGGTTTGGAGGTTCTGGATTGAGAGACCCTCTGGGTCCATTTTGTGGGTGGGAAGTACAAGGATGTTCACGTGCCTCCCCAGGGTCGCGCTTCAAGTCTCTGGCATTCTGTGCAACTCCATGTCCCAAGGGTGGAAAGCAGTTCCCGTTGGATCATTGGACAGGGTTCGATTAGCTTATGGTTTTGTAACTGGACCGGTGTTAATCTTGGCTTTCCGGGTTGTCCTACTCCAAACATGTCCTTCTCTCAAGCTTGTAATCACTCGACTCTGATCCAAGCTGTTCTGAATAGGATCCAGCATTCTTTCTTCGATATCATTGATCTCTCAGACTCCCCTGATGTTTTTATCTTCACAGGAGCCTCGTCTGGCATTTTTTCGGTTAAAGAATACTCCAAGCTCTTGTGTGGCCCGACTGGTTTTGTGGAATGGAGTGCGGTGGCATGGTGCAAAGAGATCCCTGCTAAATATAATTTCCTTGTTTGGCACATCTGGCATAAGACCCTTCCCACTGATGAGATCATTAAGGGCTTCGGTATTCACCTAGGGTCTCGATGCAGCTGCTACAATAACTTTCAGGAGGAATCTATTAACCACTTATTTTTTGAGGGACAATGGGTGAGATGGGTTTGGTCTTCCCTCGGTGCCTCTGTCGGACAGCTTCCGCTCGGGCCGTTGGGGTCTAGTTTCCTGGATTTCTGGTTCCAAGGGGTGGGGAGGAACAAAATTGAGCTTAAAGCGCTTGAGGACATTCTTCCTACCGGTAGCTGGTGCTTATGGCAGGCAAGGAACAAAGCAAGGTTCGAGGGGAAATCCTCCTCTCGAACAGCCATTGTTGCCCGTGTAAGATTCTTGGTGTCAGATTTTTCCCACCTCATTCCCAACTCAAACTCTGCCCCCTCTTTCTGTGCTCTTCTTTGTCCCTATCAGAGCTCTCCTGCCAACACCATCCCTACTTATGGACAGTGGATCAGTTGGTGCCCGCCTAGTAGGGGGATGAAACTTAATACTAATGGTTCATGTGTCTTGGGAGCTACGCGAGGTGGCGTATTGGTTCGGGATTCCCTCGGCTCTATGACCATTGCTTTCTCAGCCTTCCTCAGTAATGGCACCTCTCTCCAAGAAGAAGCTATCACTATGCTGGTTGGCCTTGATTTATGCAAAAGGGGTAACATTTCCACTGGTGCCTTGGAGACAGACTCCCAGATTCTCCACAAGTCCATCCTGGGTACTGCCTCCACTCCTTGTTCCATAGCATATCATGTCCGGAAAATCAAGAGGTTGATTGGAAGAAAACTGGTGATCTCACACACTTGGCGTGAGGGAAATAGGGTCGCCGATTATCTTGCTTCTCAGGCTCCTATTGATGAATATTTCACTTTTTTTGCTATCCTAGGGTTGCTTCCCTCTGCGGGGGCTGCTATCATTCTTGGGGACTCTCTCGGGCTACATTTTTTAGGCCCCCATAGTTTTCTTATTCTTCCTGTTGAGGGTTCTTTTATTTTTAATAAATAAATTATTATGTGTGTATGTGTATGAGTTAAACTTTTGGTGATTAATTTTCTCTAGGGGAATGATCTACAATATTAACATCCCCATAAAAATTTTCAATGTTAATTTCATTTTAAGATTAATTTCTTCTCATAATATTTTTTCTTAATATATAAATGATATAGAACTCAAACCATACCTTTTTAGTCTTCTCATGAATTGATATTAGTAGATGCATATGAAGTGTGTGCTTCAGAAGTTTGAGTTGTAAATTATTTTAGTGAAGGTTCACTTACAAATTTATTCTCATTATAAAATTTAACCACTTATTTAAATTATTTATCTTCTTTATCTATTTCAATACATTCCCTATCCAAGGAAACTTTAATTATATGAACTTCTTGTGGAGTAACTTCCATTGGATTTACATCTGTTGAAACAATTTATAGTGGAAATATTTCCTCATCTCTCTTTTTTTGTAGCTTACCCAAATTCTAGAAGATGAGTGTATATTAATAAAGATTTATCCTAAAATTATATTATATTATTTATTATTTTAATATAAAATAAAACATAATTTGTATAGGGTCTTCCTCAGTATGGGGATCTCTTAATGTAACTTAAGGTAAGATAACTCTCACAACATGAGAAATTTTTATCTTTTGAGCATATATTTCCTTACTTTTAGATTATTATAATTATCTGTGACCTTCTCCTCTCAATTAATTAGCCTCATCTATATCCAAATCAAATAATGGATTTCCAATATCCCTTTCATCTATCTTTTTCTTATCCACTTCAGCACTTTCTCCCCAATATTGACTATATTCATCCTATAATTTCTAAAATTATTCATTTGAATTCCTTTTTCCGATAATCTATGGATATTTATCTTATTATACTTTATTATTCTTCAAAGGTGTATATTTATAAATATTTGAAACATTTTAATATTTTTTATTTTCATTTGAGCTCTTCAATCCATTTTCTATAGATTCCTTCGTAACTAATTTTCAAGCACATGATGATTTAAATTCCAATTATTTATCAAAAAGTATATTTATATTGAAATTATATACTAATATCATTGGGTATATTGTCTCAACATTGATTTTATTCTTATTAAAACTTTCAGGATAAGCTATATTCTCAAAACCCTTATCTCATAATAGCATTACTAAAAACGTATTCAACATCTAATCGTTTTTTTAATTTCACCATTCCCATGTGAATAACTTTATTATAATGCCAAATTAACATGGGAATATTAAGATTAAACATGTTCAATAGAATATATATATGAAAAATATCTTTAATTTTCTATATGTCTTCTCTACCATTCCTTAAAAATAAAATCATCTCACCAAATTGATATATGATTCTAACTTCTGATAACATGTGGTCCATCTTAAAAATTTTATCCTTAAAAAAAACCAAAATCTATTCAAATTTTATCTATAAAAAATATTCATAAACCCTTAATAGATTCTAATAAAGAAAAATTAACTCACTTTCCATTTGAAGTTCAATCATCTCAGAGAAATTTTCAAATTCTAACCTCAAAAGTTTTTTAAAGATAGTAAATGGGAACTTTTCTCATTTATAGAAACTATAAACCACATAGATCCATTAAAATAATGAATAATCCAAGGATAATTTATCTCATAATCTTACTACTAGATAATAACACTTTGTCAAACTTAAAAATCGATTACCTCTTTTAATAAAAAATCATGATTCGAAAATAAATCTCTATCAACCAACCTTTCGTGAACAATTTCTCTTATTGAGATATCTACCAATGTTTCCATAACCCAAACAGAAAATAAATATCACTCCATAAATTCAAAAAAGGATATGGTAGAAACTTCATAGAAAATGTTTCCAAACAACCTCAGGTCCACCCACTTAAATAAGTGACAAAGTCATCTCAAAATAAATATATCAAAGATCAACCCATCCAAATTTGTTCTCACCAAAACATATGATTTAATAAATTCATAAGATAATTAAAATTAAAATTTCCTAGTCTTTAAATTTCTTAAAAAAATAATAAATAATTTTTTATCATCTATTAAAAGAAACAATTTCATAGTGAAAATATATTAAATTCCACTACAAGTAAAAACACAGGTTCTTTCAAAAATCAAAAAGTATAAAAAATGATAAAATATTCAAGAACCATTAAACCGATATGATCTTATTCTTTTGATGATAATTTATAATAGATTTATCTAAAGATAATAAATCTCCAAAAAAATCATTGTTTGAAAAGTTATCTTATAAAACTATAACCCCCCAAAATAAAATGAATTAAAGTAATATATTAATAAAAACATTAAAAATTAAAAACATAATTTAAACTAGAAGTTTATAAATTTATGTTTTAAAAACTTATAATAAATTACCAGGTATCAAACATATAATATTTGGATTCTGTTATAATTTGACTCCATTTATTCTAAAATTAGTTTTTTGGAAGATAGACCTTCTCTGGTCCAGAAGTATTTTCAAATGATTCCTTTTAACCTCAATCTATTTATAACTTTGATGTTCATAAGAAGTGTGTTATCATAAAATAAGAGAATTATTTCTTCTAAAAAACTAAATTATGTCTAGAGAAAAAAAATTTATCCAATTTAATAATTTTTATCACTTCTTTTAGAAAGGTTCACGACTAGATAAAAAATAGGTTTTCCAATAAAATGAACTTATGGATGATTTATTCTGAAATAAAAAAGTATCCATTTTCCCTCTATTTTATCTATATAACTTCTAAAATTATTTTCACACTATTAAAATGTTCATCAAAAACTTATTTAAATCCTTAAATACTTCAATTTGATAATCTCATTTTTATCTTAAATAAATTACACTTTCTTCTTATAAATTTTTAACTTCACTTGATCTAACTTTATATAATATTCTAAATATTTAACTATTATTTTTTACTTTTCTTCCATTGATTGTCTTAGAAAATTTTCTCTTCAATTATTACAACACAGAATTAATTTTTCATTTATACTCTTCAATTTAAAAAACTAATCTATAGAATTAAGAAATTATTTTTTATATTTAATTTATTCATTTTTAATTTCAATATACTTGTTTTTATGTTTATATAAATTATACTTGAAAATATCACATTTATATTTTAACCTCTTGTCTATTTTCTCATGAATTGTAACATAAAAATCCATTTACCCAGTAGAAAGGGTATAATTTTCATTTTAAATTTCACATTTAATTTCATCATTAAAATATTTTGATTCAAGATTCAGATTAGTATGTACTTGATCATTCACCTTTACCATTATTGTTTTTCCATGATTAGAATAATAACACAAAAACCTATGATTTTTATATTACCATCATTATATTTTGATGAAATGTAAAATTAATATCTCCCCACTAGTATTCCATGTGTCTAGTACTTTCAATCTTTTATTATCTCTTTTATTATTAATTTATTCAAATATTTTCTATCACATATTTTAAATTCTGAACAACCTAATAATATATGACCAAGTTTTTAACACTCCTTGCCGGTAGGTTTAAAATATTATTTCTTCTCGTAATTTTCATTGTTTTCCTTCCAAATATTTATCCAAAATTTCCACTATATTATTTATTGATTTATATTTCTAGAAAATAGGGAAATTTCATCCCACTCAACTCATCACAACAACTACTTCTAGATATAGTAAACTTAACATTAAAAGATCCATAATTTAAATAATCATAAGTAAAAGTAAAGAAAAATCTATTTTTCTTATTTTCCTTTTTAATATATACTTCAAATAGACTCTCATATTTAATTAATGTCTTGATGAGATCATACAAACTCAACTTAGTGATATGTTATTTATCATTGATAATAGTCCTCTTAGATTAACAGTCATTAGATCAAATATAAATAAATTTTCTTTAAATTTTTACTTTGAAACTCATTATGTTTAAGATATTGTATACTAATTATGATTTTAGGTAGTCTATTTATAATTTGGGAAACACTTTCACCATATTTAAAATCAAATTCAGGGAAATTATCCCTAATCATGGCTCACTTAGTCTCCAATTTCTTTGAAGTTCCAAATTGTGTAACTTTAAATTACTTCCTAATTTAATTAGCTATTTGATAAGGTGAAATAATAATATATATGTTTCTTTGTATTGAACAAAACAATGTATTCAACACTCAAAAATTAAATTTAAACTCATATTTATCTCTTATAGAAAATGTAACAACTTATTTCTATGGAATCTTATAACTATTGATCAATATAATAAAATTTTTAACTCATGTGTTGATAAAAAATGTCTCCATACAATATCTTCAGTACTTAGAATCATTCCAAGAAAATATAGGTGGATGGATAGTATTAATATTATCAATACTTCTATCATGTATTCAGGGCATCATAAAAAATATTTCTACTACACCTTTAGGTGTAAGGAAACTAAAAACCAAATTTTGATAACAAAAAAATTAAAAGAATAATATCGGGCTCAATTTCAACATAGAGACCTACTTTGATACAAAATGCTTCACAATATTACCACAATAAATAAACTAAAATTTGATGGGTGAGTTTTAGTAAAACCCATTACTTATAATTTTTTTCCACCATAAGTATTAAAACTAACATAAGTTAAGAAGATCCAATCAAACCAAATAAAATATAAGAGTAATGGTGTATGTGTAATGAAAATTAAATCTATAAAAACTTTATAAACTTATAAAAAAATAAAATGAAAAAAATATAAATATTTTAAAACTCATCATCGCAACAAAAAATGAAAATGAAAATTATAGAACTAGTTAAAAAACCAAGTACCCATTTAAGGATATTATAAAACAACACTTTTATCTAAATAGAAAGAACAATATTTGAATAAAATATAAAGTATACTCAAATTTAAAATTATCTAAATATCTATCTTATTATTTACTAGAATCCATATATATGATACCAATCAGAAGGTATTATTTTATAAGAACCAGAAATTATGTTTTCTACCTTATAATCCTTTTATAAATCTGATTGGAAGCAACTTGATTCCACAACCCAAAATCTCATTATCATAAATATTTTATATAGATCCATGTTCCATATAGAATCCCTATATCAAGAAGTATTAAAAATAAAATATTAAAAAATAAATGATAAAAATTTTATAATGAAAACTTTATAAGTACACTCTTAGTAAACACTCAAAAAAATAAAAAATAAATCATGAAAAAATGGTTGTAGAATTCAAATGATTGAAATATAATTAAGTGCACTTTTTTTCTTGGTTTCTTAGTATCATTATATAATTAAATATGAAGTATTATTAATAGGAAAATCTCCAATGGTCATAATCTAAAAACATTTGGAATAGTTGTAACTACATCATAAGTATCTTCTCCATCTTCATATGAAATAGACGTAGCTTCATGTATTTTAATGATGTCAACCATAAACTTTTGTAGTGTTTAAAATTTGGTAAATTAATTCAAGAATGTAAACTGAGATCTCTAGATTTTCACAAAAAAACCTCTAGAATTATGGTTACTAAAATATCATTTTTCACGCCACAAACACTTAAACCAACAACCTCAAGTTAAATCAAAATCACATGAATTGTATTGTGAATTTAAAAACAAAGGAATCAAAGGATTCATAGACTCAAAAGTTTCATCTCAGGGTTACCTATAGAAGAGGGATTTCATTAAACTTACTCAAATTTGATGTTTGTTAAGAATGGATGAAGAGTCACATTACAACCATCGTCAGTGAAAGGTATACTAGTTTCTTCATTTATAGTTTATGCATGATTTTATTTATCTAGCATGGTTTATACTTAATTTGGGTTTTATTAGTGATTCCAATATATTAAACTATTTTTTTTAAATCCTTTAAATCCCTAAAATGGCATCATAACCTTACCATGCATTTTGATTCATGAAATCATAGTGTAGATGAAGGTTTTTGAAATTATAACACCTATGGTATTCCCTGCATTAGAAAATGATTTAGAAATTTGTTATTACTATCTAAGTCACAGATTACGACACATGATATCATAAAAATATATATCATAAAATATGATATGATAGATAAGATTATATTTGTGCATATCATTTCATAGGGTACAACTGAACTATTAGTCATAAAATATGCCCGATAACTCCTAAACTATTTATGATTTTCTAACCTATCAATTGAAAGCTATGATTCATTCAGAAACTTTAAAAATTATTAATTAAAAAAAATATTTTCTAAATTCAATTAATAATTAAAATATATAATTTATAAATTGTTTATAAATTGTAATATAAGATATTTTGGGATAATTATTAAATTATAAGTTTTTTTAAATTACTTAATTATAAAAATTTTATAATTATTTAATTAGTGTTTATAAAATATTTATTAATAAATATTCCATAATATTTAGTGTTAATATTAATATAACTTTTACAAAATTGTATGGCATGACTCATGAATAAGAAATTAAGTGTTTATTTATAAATCATAAATGTTATTTTAAAGTGTATATAAAATAAAAGATCATTGAAAATATAAAAGAGTTTATATTTAATTATGAATTATTCATAATTATCTAATTTGAAATTTATAATTTAGGGGATTTATTTGGGATGTTATTTAGACAACATTAAAACAAGTTTATATGATTTATTTGATTAAGGTTTAAATAATATTAATATGATATATTTAGATTATGTAAAATGTTTACATAATAGAAACTGAAAGATAAAATGTTTATATTTCATAAAATATTATATTCCAAAAAAATGGATATTATGAAGGAGTTCACATTATTAAATTAATATAAAGTGTCTGTATTTAATATTTTTGAATGTATATAAGGAATTAATAAAATTACAAAGTTCTTATGATTATCTTTTATTTATGAATTATTCATAAATATTTATCACACGTTTAAATATGTGAATTTTTGTGTATTTAAAAGTTATTCTCTCATTTACTATTCATGTATTTACATAGTTTATAATTAGAACATATCTACGTTTAGTATAAAATTTTCAAACTTCTTCAAGTGATTATCATACAGGAATTTAAGGAGTTACTTTCTAAAAATTATAATGGATATAACTTTTATATACTGTGAATTTAGTTTATAATCAAAGTAACTATCTTAAATTTATTTTTTTGAATATATCATCTAACTAGGTAGGTCATGCAAAATATGAGTTCCCATATACTATCTTTTGTAGGGAAAAAATTAATTGGTGAACCTAATAGGATTAGGTTCCCATTATTATAATTTTATTTGGGTTAATATTTATAACAGAAACTATGAAATCTCCCTCATCTTTGATGGTTTTATGTCAATACCATTTCAGACCCACTTTCCAAAGGTAGGAATTTACTGGAGCTTCTTAACTGTGATGCTTTAGAAGGCACGTTGGTCGAGAGAATGGGAGATCAATCCCATATTCACCTTTTTAGGTGGAAATATTTCCTAATATAGGTATCTCTTATAAATTTAATATATTATTTTGAATGCTTCCCAAATCATTATGTGGGACTAGATACCCATATGACAATGATCTAATTAAAACCTTGTCTCGATGTGAATAGATGTATATATTATAGGTTTACTTTATTTCCCTTATTAATTAATGATGGTATAATTTAAAGCTACATATATGGGAACTGTAGATTTTATCACCCTCTAAGGAGTAGTTTTTGTTGTTATTTTGGGTTCGATTTGATGAAAAGGTATTTATATATACCATTATAAAGGGAATAAAAACCCATATAGTTTGGTTACCCTTAATAAGGAAGACTATATATTTTAGGGTTGTGTATGAATTTTAACATGTTGTGGAATGGATGAATAGGTAGAAGATAGATATAAATGGTTGGTGTGATGGTATAGGCCTTTCAGGTTTATTAAATTGTGAGTTTTGGGTCCTGTATGAATCTAGATAGAGCTCTAGGAGGAAGAGAATGATCAATATTTGAAATTCCAAATGAAGGAGGAGTTTATGAAATGAATGACGCAACATGTTTTGAATCTGATTTAGGAAGATTTGATGTAATTATGGGTTATGAATATTCATGGTGTAAAGGATTTATTAAAAAAATGAATGATTTTGAGGATTTTATGATCCAAGTTCCTTGATTTTGAGGGAGTTTTGATTCAATGGTTTCATTGTTTAAAGGCCCATGTCATGAGGTGAATGATTGTTTTTGAGAACCATAATAAATTTGAAAGCCATCCTGAATCCCCTTGTTTCTCATTCTTTTCCTTCCAACTCTAGGTGACCTAAGGTGTGATTTTGGGGGACTTTTATATTCCCTTGGCTTTCTAATCCCTATAATCTAGAAAATTTATTCTATACAATCTTAATTGAGTTCTCATCTCCTTTCCCCTGGGTTCTTTCTATCTCTTCATTGGAAATTATTGGCAGTCATGCACTTTCATCTTAGAGTATGTTGGGATTATTTTGTTTTAGAGAATCAAAGTGTTTAGGTTGTTAATGGTTCCTCTCACGTGGTTTAGATTTAGTGTCATCCTTATTCTCCTTATTCTCACTGATTTCAAAGAGACTGTGAAGTATCAATTAAATTAGTGGATCTCAAGACTTATATTCTATATTCTATAATTTGTATTATTTATTTTATTATTGTTTTTTCTCCTTAGTATACAAAATTATTTTCTTGGGTGTTTTATTTTATGTAAAATGGGGTAACATATGGAAACAAACATTGAATAAATAATGAAAATTAAATAAATTTGGTAATTTATTAAAAGATGTGAGGAAAAAGGGATGAAATGTTTCATGGGGTTTATGATTTTTTTTGTATTTATAGGGGATGATTCTTATTGATTTAATTTCTTCTACTATGACTTCCTTATTAGTATTTTCACATATGAAATTTTTCACAACTAAAAATATATAAGTCTTTTAAATTGGAAAAGAATAAAGGATTATCTAAAATATGAATTTTTGATTGAAAATACTGATGATGATTTTTTATCCTTAGTGTGTAGTGGTTGTATTTTTTTCATTTAATTATTTATGATATCTATTCATTGGTTAACAAAGGTAATAGGAAATATGAATACATGCATTGTTAACAGGAAGAATAAATTATATGGGAACAAGACTTTGGGATGGAATTAAATATATGGTGGGTTGTTTAAAAACTATTTACCTTTGAAATGCATTATCATGGATGAAATAAAAATATTGGAAGAGGAGTTAATGGGTTGAGATATTTTTGGGGTTAAATGGTTGGGTTGACATGAGTTAATGAATGAAATAATAAATTTAATGAGTTAGTAAAATTTTAAGCGATTTTATGGGATTAATAAGGCGAATGTGAATTATTGATTATGTGTCCTTCTTATTTACCCAATGTTTGTTGTGCTTGTGTTGATATTATGATAAGTAATATATTGATTTATTGATGTTTTTATTTTTATATTATGGAATTGGTGGTGGAGATATGATATATAAAAAGAAGAATTGAAGTAATCTAAATTCATTGGATGATGATTATATATGGTAGGGGTCATGAATGGTAGGGGGATAGAATGAGGTTGATTTCCTACATATTTATGTTACCTTACTATAAAGGAGATGATGTTTTGGTTGTGGATATACCTTTAAAGAGGAGGTATGAGGTTTATTTACTTCATGTTTACATTACCCCACTAATGAATGGTTTGAAGATATGTGAAATGCAACTGGTGTCGTGATGGATGATACATGGTTGGTGTTGTGATATGTGATTTGTGGTTAGTTTCATGAGAGATGATATATGGTTTGATACATTATTAATAGAAATAAGAGGAGGTGGAATGGAAAATCTTGATGGATAATGATATATTTATTGTGTTGTTTCATACTTTCATCCCTACACTTAACAAGGTGGTGATCCTACCATATTACTTCCTTGTTTGAGTGGGAGAACCTATGAGTAGGAAGGTTAGAGTTGATATGAACTTATTATGGGCCCAAGGATGTTGATAGTTATGATACTAGTTTTGGAATTGATTATATTCCTATTATAGATGTTGGATATGGAAGTATTAGTGTAAGTGGAGTTTTCATAATGTTGTTTCATGTTCCTTTTATTCATGTTTTCTCGTGTATATGTGTTTTATATTTTTTTTACTAGTATTATTTCAATATTACATATTATTCCAATTTATTATACATAAACGTTAATCTATTTAGAGGGATGATCCCTTTAAGTACTCCCAAGTGCTCACCTCACTGTAATGTTTTAGTGTTTATAGGATACTATGAAAGGGATTAGAGCTACTGATCGTGTACCTTGGGGAGTGTTGGATGATTTTTGGAGTTTTATTTTTTTCCAATTTTTATTTTATGTTTTATTTTGTGTGTTGTACATGAAATTTGGGTCATGGGAATGAATATGATGGATTACAGGTTTTTCTTTACTTATATAGAGTTGGATTAGTTCTTGTCTATATCTTCATTATTGGGAATTCAGATGGTAATGGATCCCATTTGATCATTTTTATACCCTTGGTGTTAGTCACCAACCCAGATCCCACTAGTGGTGGGACTCGGGTGTCACTCCTTCTCTTCACTATTATCTTAGGAGGAGTACCAGTGGAGGTGGGGGGCATGAAAATGTGGTATTAGATTTTTTGGTTGAGAGATAGTGTAGACATTATAATTAGTCATAGGTGAGGAATTAATGGGATTGGTATGGTATCAGTGAATCTCATGTGTAACATATATCATGGACCAAAGAGACCTACTAAAACACATATATCCCCCCATGTGATCTGATGTAAGGGCATTGACAACTTAATGAACATTTTTAGGTGTATGTGGAACTGTTATTATTTAGATTTTTATTTTTATGTGTGTTTCTCTAACTATGCCTATGTTATAGCAGTTAATGAACTGTCATTGTTCGCTAAATTGGACATATAACCTATAATAAATGAGTGAATTTGCAATTAAATTGAATCAACTATTTTTTAAAAACCATATTAAGACTTGAATGTGATATTCTTTTTCTTGTGATAACATGATTCTTTAGAAATTTAATTTATTTTTCAATGTTAAAGTGAATAACATGTTAACCCATTTTAAAAATGTTTAGACTTAGTACAAAATATTTTCTTAATGTATTTTATTTTTAATAGTTTCTGAATTTTGAGAACCTCTATAAAACTTGAAACCTTATGTATATTTCATACAATCATTCTAAAATGAATTGTTTTATAACCATGCACAAAAGTGTCTTGGATCCAATGCAGGTGTATATGCCAGTATTTTTTCCATTCATGATGTATCATGAGCATGTGTTATAGAATTATTGTAGAATTTTTTTCGTTATTTAAATTCTATAATTCATTAATAAAAAAAATAACCATCATGATTATTGATAATTCATTTGAATTTAAACACTTTTACATGAATAACTTGTCCTATCTTTTTTGCATGAATTTAGTTTTATATTATTAATCCATTTATATGTTATATTCATGTGTTTCAAATTTATTATAAGGTATGATATTTTGTGTCATTTCTTTCTGAATTTTGGAAAATGAAAATTTTTCTTAGTGATAACAATTAATAATTTGAATGTTTTAAAAATAAAAAAATTTAACTCATATTATAATAATGGTTAAGATCATTGTTATACTAGATTTTTTATAAAAATATATTGAACATTGACATATTAATTTCATGCCATGTTTTAACTTTCTGATCATGATATTTATCTTGATTATATTATAAATTTATTTAAAGGAAATAATTTGATAGTTTATTTTAAATTATTGGAAAATTATAGGCATTAATTTTGATAATCTATTGAGACTTGAAACTATTTACATGGCTGAACCTATTCTTTTTAATAATGGTTAAATTTGTAGTGAGAAAAGTATTTTAACTTTCATTTTAATAATTGAAATTTTTATTATAGGGTGTATGTATAAAGTTGAAAACATGTGTGTGATTACTATGAAATTGTTAGTATATAAATCTTGATCATTTTTAATTTTTATTATGCTATATTTTGAGTATATAAGAATGTTATGTACTAATCATCTTGTATTTAAATGTAGAATTTAAATCCTATTAACTTTATTATGGTCTATAAGAATATTTTCCTAAGTGACGACATGGTTTAATGTTCTTTCGTTCGATCATGTCAAGAATGAAACATAGTGATACAACATGTGTAGTTCTATTTTTTGATATGAAGGAATGTTGTTTTTGGAATATGAAAGAATATTTACAACATGAAAAAATGTTTTATTTGGGTATAGATAACATGATGCAAGAGAATGTGTCATGTGTAGTTTTTTATGTTAGAATAATTTCTCCTTAGTAATAAAATTTTTAGTTTATGTTTTCCAAGAATGATTTATAATACCATTGAATGTGATTTTTTTTGTTTAACTTGACTACATGATAGTGTAATTTAAATTCTAGGCATTATGATTCCCTAGAAAATGATATCAAAAATTTTAGTGTTATTTTTTTCATTTTGTATTTATTTTTTCATTGAATTTTTTACTTTCATTTATGAAAACATATTTTAAAAATTAAAAAATATTGTTTTAAAGGTTGTTTATAAATAATATTTCCCATAATGAAACCTAATCCATGAATCATTGTGCTTATTAATAAGAAAACCATGTGATCATTGAGATGAAGTCTCTTACTGTAGTGGGAATATATCCCTTCTATGATTATGTGATGTGGTTTGGTTGTATTGAAAGAATAACCTACCTCCCATTAATGTTTAACCACTTAAAATCAATAATAATTTTTTTTGGAAAAATCCTCAAATTGATGAAGATTACCTTTCTTTCTGTACCTAAATTGATATAAATAAGTTTTGAGAAGTTATTGGTTGATATATTCTATTGATTGAGTCTATTGTTACTGAGTTTATTCTAGTAATGTTTGTTATATATTCAATTATATAATTATTAGGAAACCCATTCCCCATAAAGATTAATTATATTTATGACACATTCTAAAACTATGTAGGTGATTTAGGGATGCCCAAATTGGACAATATCCTAATGTGTTAAATAGGTCTCCTTGATTTATGTGCTAGAAAAAATGATGGTTTGGCCATTTTTGTGGGATGAGGAGGTGTTGTGTGGTTTTTGTTTTAATGGGATATATATACTTTTACATGGCAGTGTGAATGGTTATATATAATAGGTGTGGCTTGAGTTGATGCAGATGGTGTGTGATATAGATGACATGGTGATGTTCTTGATGGTGGATGATGATATGGACATGTGGGTATTGTGAAGGAGAGTTATTCAGTGAGGACTATCATAGATTTATGTGCTTCTTATGATTTCCTTATTTTCCTTTTGTATTGATTTTAGTGCTTGTGTGTTTTGTTCTAACCTTGTAGTTTCTTGTATTAATCTATTCCATAAAAAACAACATCAAGGTTTGGGATTTGAGAAGGGGAAAGATAGTTCTTAGGATAAATAATTATTGAAATTTAATAGGTATGAAGTGAAAAAGTTATTAAGTGGATCCTCCATCCCTGATGCCAAGAATTGGTTGGAGGAGGTTAATGTTTCTTTTGGGTTGTTTAAGACCCTATATGAATTATGAGTTTCTTTGTTAGTTGAATTATTTCAGAAAGTGCCTTGAAGATGGTGGGAGATAAAGTGAGGTGATACATGAGAGATGTAATAGGGAAATTTTCTTAAATTATTAAAGTATGTTTTCATTTCTCTATTGTAGATAGATGATCATATTTAAGGATATTAAGGATATTCGACAATGGGATGAGAGTGTCTGTAAATTTGGGGTTCGCTTTATGGGATTGATTAGTTGGTTTCCACATTTTCTTCTTGAGGTATGAGAATAGGTGACTCATTATGAATCATATTTTATAATAGATATTCATTATTCCATTTTTTTCTTTTTAGTTTCTATATTTGGAATCCATGAGATATCAAGAATAAATCATGGAGAAAGGGGTGTCAGTGAATGAGGGTTTCAGGGAATATCCATCCCAAGTGGTTGGGAAGTGCAGTTTTATACTCTAGGTTGTGTTTCTTGGGATTCTTAGAGGAAGAGAGAGAGGTGGTATACTAAGGATGGGGTATGAATTATCACTTTATGGGGTTTTATATGTTTTATAGGTCTCTCCTAAGAGTGTTTTTTGCAGGAATCCATTTTTTCTCTGGTTTATTTTGATTATATATTTTGATAGTAATTTTAGAGGAATTTAGTTTAATGTAATTGAAAATATAGGTTTGTTATTTTGTGATTTTTGGGTTTTGGAGGTGTCCAAAGGAAGCCCGAGGAGGAAGAGATTGAGATAATGCTAAATTTTCAGACATAGGAGGAGTTTACAACATGAATGTTATGACACATACTGAATATGATCTAGATATATTTAGTGTAATTATGAGTAATTAATATTAATTTGTGTGAATGATTTATTAATGGTGTTCATTTTTATGATCCATGTGCCTTGATTTTTTTTTGGAGGTTTAATTTGAAGGTTTCACAGTGTGAAGGCCCATGTCACACTGTAAAATGGTGTTTTTCATAACTCAAATTAATTTGGGATCCATATAAAATACCCTTATTTATCATTATTTTCTATTTAACTCTAGTAATGTAGGGGTTTATTTTAGGGTCCTTTGATATTCCATTGACTAGGCAAATCCATTTTCTCTAAGAAATTGATTCCTTGTTATCTTAGGTGAGTTATTCTCTCTTTTCCCTTGGTTTTTTCCTATAAATTATAATAAAATTTAAGGTATTGGTTCTGATTCATGTCATAGTATGTTGAGATGAAATTTTTATAGGGAATTTTTGTGGTTTAGTTATTTCAGGATCCACTCATGTTGGTCAGATGTAGTGGTATCCTTATTTTCTTTTTTTTTTTCTTATTGATTTCAAAGTGATTTTAATGTTTTGATTGAGCTTATGGATCTCAATATTTTTATTCTATATTATATAATTAACATTAATGATTTGATTATTATGCTTTCTCCCTATTATTATACTATGTTTTCATGGGTCTTTTTGTTTATGGGGATGGAGAGAACATATGAAAATCCATAGTTAATGGGAAATAAAAATTAAATAAATATGGTAACTGGTAAAAAGAATTGTGGAAAAGTAAGATGAACTGGTACATATGGTTTATGATCTTCATTATATTGAAATGGTCTGATTATTATTGATTGATATGGTGCTATTATGATTGTATTATTATTCTTTTAACCTATAAACATTATGACCACTATAAATTGATAATTACATAAACCTGGAAAAGGATAAACGAGTTGGAAAAAATATTAATTTTGGATTGACAATACATATAAGTGCATTTTGGTTTGATTTTTTCCCTTTATTGTTAGTGATATTGATTCTTGGGTTAATGTGAGTAATGGTAAGGCATAGTACATGAATTTTTAACAAGAATAATAAATTCATAGGGAACTAGATATTAGGCTGGAATTAAATATATGGTGGGTTGTTAAAAAACTTTTGGTTTTTGAAATGCATGATCATGGATGAAATAAACATTTTATAGGAGGAATGAATGGATTTTGGTAGTTTTTTGGTTGAATTATTATGTCCTCATTCATTAATTAATTTCATAATAAATTTAATGAGTTGGTAAATCTATAAGTGATATTGTAGAATTGATATGGTTGATGTGAATTATTGATTTTTTTTCCTTCATCCTTACTTAGTGTTGGTTGTGCCTATGATTATATTATTTTATGTAAAGTGTTGATTTATTTATGATGTTTTTGTCATATGATGGAAGTTTTGGTTAATATGGAATACAAATAAAGGGGAATTTATTTGATATGAATTCATGGGATGATTAAGATATATGGTGAGATTCATACATGGTAGGGGGATAGAAAAATGTTAATTACCTACATTTTCATGATACCCTACTGTAAAGAAGAGGATGTGTTGGTGGTGGTTTTATATGAAAGTAATAGGGAATTAGGTTGATGTAAATTATGTTTATATTACCCTTCCAATGATTTTTTTTAATTGATGCGAATGTGTTTTGTTCCATGAGATATGATACATGGTTAGTGTCAAGAGATGTGATATGTGGTTGGTTCTATGAAAGATGATTCATGGTTAATTATATAATTTTTTTAAATGGGAGGAGTTGTAAGGGAAACACTTGGTGGATAATGATATATTTATAGTTTATTATACTCGCATCCCTACACTTAGCAAGGATGTGATCCTACCAACTCTCTACTAGTTTTAGTGGGAGAGCCCCTGAGTAGGCAGGATAGAGTTGGGATAAATTTCTTATAATACCAAGGATATATATATTTATAATAGAGGTTGTGGTGTTAATTATATACCTTGTGTAGGTGTTGGATTTGTAAGGATTGATGGCATTGGAGTTTTGATGATAGTGTAACTTATTTTTTTATGCTTGTTTTCTCATGTATATGTGTTTTCTATTTTTCTTACTTGGATGATTTCACTATAGCCTATTATTTCCTATTTATTATATATAGATGTTGATCTATTTAGAGGGATGATCCAACTAAGTACTCCCAAGTGTTCACCCCACCACCATTTTCTAGTGTTTATAGGATAGTCCAAAGGGGATTAGAGTTTCTGACTTGGTTTCTTGGGGAGTGTTGGAGGATTTTTAGAGTATTATTGGTTTTAATATATGTATTTTATGTTTATCTTATGGAATGTATGTGAAATTTGGGTTATTTGAACAAAGGTGATAGATTATTGGTTCCCCTTTTACTAATATATAGTTATATTGGTAGTTTTTATATCTTTTTTCTTGATACTTAAGAGGGAAATTCCTCCCATTTGAGAATTTATATACCCTTGGTGCTAGTTACCAACCCATGGGGATTTGGGAGGAGGGGATTTATTTACACTTCTTATGTTTAATTCCATCTCAGGAGGGGTACTAGTGGAGAAGGGGTGGGTCGTGAAAGTTGGTGTGGAAATTATACCTGATCAACCCTTTCTGGTTCATCATATTTGTTCATAAGAAGATAAAAAAGGGTATGTTTGGGGTATACACCTAATATGAGTTCTAGATATTGTGAAACCAAGATGAGTATCACAACTTAAGGAAAATAAGGAACCAAGAATATTATCTCAACTCATGTTTCATATAAGAAAAGCAGGAGGATAATCTCAACTCAAGGTATTTGGGAAAAGTGGGTCATACTATGATTATCATATGAGATAAAATATATGATTTGGGATGTTGAGTTTAATCCTCATAAAGGAATATTATATATCCTAATTTATAAGAATAAAATCTTGTGTAGTTATTGTTGAATAGATTAAGGTCATGTGATGGGGTCAGTTCATGTAGTTTAATATCAGGTGGTAAGGATATTTTTATTCTAAAAGGAGAGAATGAAAAATGGATTGTGAGTGGATTATGAATCAAGGATGACCTTTTTGAATCATACTATCTGTTGATAAGAAAATGGGAAGAATATATGGTTTCTTTTCCCCCCTCTATCTATTGGTAAGTAGATGAGTTAGTCGGATTGGAATGGTTGGGGGTTAAACCTATTAGGAGGCCTAAATATGAGGAAACCAAGAGTTGTATCTTCACTCAAGGTACTATGGGAAACAATGAGGAGTATCTAAACTTGAGGAATTATGGGAAACCCAATAGAAGAATCTTGACTTGAGGTATATTTGGTAAGTCTAGGAACCTAGGTAAAGGGCCTCGATGAATTGTCACCCAGGTTGAAGAAAAATGCGAGTGGTTCCAAGGTTATAGGACTAAGGGAAAGTAGAAAACCATATAAGGGGTTAAGGATAATTTTAACCTCATTATGAGATTCCTTTTCAAAATTTTTCCCTAGTAAGGGAACCCATGTGACGGACCCGGGAGAATGGGTTTACCCAAGTAGGAGAATTCAGATGTGAGACCTAGGTGAATGATGATTTCCCTAGTAGGTGTATACCAATTTATTTTCTCCCTAGTAGGTGCATCCAATGAGGTTCACCTTAATAAGAGGTTTTCAATGATTATTTCTTGGGTATGAGACATATGGTTCCCTTTTGGTTGGTTTCTCAAGTGTTGTGTACCCATATTTGGGAACTCAAGTTTTGTTCACCTTTATGTGGTCTCTCAAGTGTTGTGCACATAGTTGTGAACACTTAGAGGGCTAGTTACAGATATAATCAAAATGATTTCAGGTGCCTTGGTGTTTATCCATAGTATATGAGCCTCTGATGATGGATAGGGTGAGAGAAACCATATTTTAAAATCCTAAGGATAACTAGGGAATGTAGGGACCTATTGAGGGGGCTCTATAATAACTAGGGTATCTATAGCTCTCACCTTGATTCATCTTCCAAGAATCCATCCATTTGTCTCAAAATTGGTAGGAAAGGGGATATATTTATAGATAAACCCATAGAAATGGGAATGTGAGATGGTTGTGTGAGTTTTATGTGCATGATGGGATATATATCTAAGCATTAATGATGGGAAAATGATCTAAGTTCATATGATGGGTGAAGGAGCAGGGTGAAGGGGCTTTGACATTACTGTATTTCTTTATGAAAAAGGACTAGGTTTCGGAAACCATAAATTTTGATCAATAAGTTAATTTGGGATCTAAAACTACTAAAACCGAATACTGGGAAGTGATATACACTGTTGGATACATGTTTTATCCTATAATAGGGGTTTTATAAGGAAAAAAAGTGACAACACACCCTTTAAATAGAATTTAAGGCCTTTTTTCCGATAATTTGTGAAATCCATTACCTACTCCCAGAAAAAGGTTCTCACCACCATATCACTAGACTAGGAAATATTTTTTAGGAGTCTATCCCTCGATGTATGAGATATCATGAGTCACATAGAGATTTAAATTTTTTCCTCTTTAGACATGAAGATATCTTTATCTCAAAATAAACTTGTATTTTATAAGTGAGGACTCTTTCATGGATTCTATTGAAAAGTGTTTGGAACATATTTTTTGGGGCTAATAAAAATACCCCATATAATTGGATTCTTTTGAAACTAGGACAATATTATTTTATGGTAAATACAGTTTTCATTTCTATATTTTTAAATATCTGATTGGTTTTTAGATCTGAATCACCAATTGAGGAATTATTTCCAAAAGTAGAATATCAACTCATGTAATTTTTGATATTTCCATGAGGATTATCTCAACTCAAGGAATTAAAATCAGTATTGGTAATGGTTAAATGTATAGGATAGAAGAGGTAATAGAATAAAAGTGGAATTTATGCCTAGATCTAATATAGAAGATCTAGATTTCACTATGTGTCATGTGAGAATATGAATCAAGCGACATGTAGTTATTAATTTTCCCCTAACATAGATCTAGATCATATAAAAAGAAGAAGATATTGTCCCATCTTTCTTTTGGTCCATATTAGAGAAAATTCGAGATAATTAGGGTGATCACACTTGAAAAGGGGGATATTTTCACACTATAATAGGTCCAAATATATGGAACTAAATGTTATTAATATTTTATGTGGATATATTTCTCATGTAAGAAGTTTAGTTCATATAATAAAGATCACTCTGAGAAGTTTAAGGGTCATAAAAAATAAACCATATACCATAGAGTTTTAAGTCATGTGATAAGGCATATGTACCCTTAGAACATAATGATGATCTAACTTTTTTCTAGGTTTATAAACCTAGAGGGCATAAAAAAAAATTCTATAGTTAAATGGTGATCAATTTAATCTTTATATCTTTTAATTTTCACCTTAAATTCTGAAAAATCCATTAATGGAGAGGACTTGAAATTTGGAACTCATATTTTCTTATGTATCCCTTTACGAGCTTTCAACCATATATGTTTTATTCGTTTTACATTTATTTTAGATGATAAAATATTTTCTATTCCATGGGAGGTTCATGTGTGGAGAAAAAATACTTGAATATTTATTTGATCTCCCTTTTTAAATTTTTAGCTCGGTGAGTACTATTTATCTTTCCATGGAAAGTTTAAGATCATACAGTTTGGACAAATTTATATGACATATAAGGTTATAAATATTTGACCAGTACAAGTATTTTAAGGTCATAGTGCTTGAACTAATTTTTTTTATTATTTAAGGTCAAAAAAACATTGAAAAAAGTGAGTTAATATGCATGGAAACCTGGGCTAATAAAACCAGATGTGAATTATGATCCCGGTTTCAAGTATACCGAAGACCCTATTGGATGGTACACATAGTTTCAAGTCATAGTTCTTAAACTGATATGTTTTCTATTCTATGTTCACATTAAATGGACCAAGTTCTCAATTTTAATTTTATAAGAGGATAATCTCAACTCATTTATTTGGTATTTTCAAGAGTAATAATAAACTCAAGTAATTTGGGTCTTGATATAAGATGTATTTTCGGATGTGAAAGGGAAAAAATAAGTTTTCTTGATCTTTCCTTGAAAGTGAGTACAATAAAAAGTGTGTAACATAGAGGTTATTTGAATCCATATTAATAGTTGGGATGTGAAAATGAGTAAGTTAGAAAAATAGAATTCCCAGATAAATGGGAAATAGAAATTGGTGGGAGTAGGGTGACTGTTAGTAATGAAGGTAATCAGTATCACACCATCACAAAAAAGATCATGGGGTTAAGAGAGACCATTCATTTGGGACTGAAAAATCCCCTAGGGGTTACTATATAGGTTAAGAAGTAACAATGATACTCACCTTCAATTCCCAGCAGGTTCATTTCAAACTCATCAATCCTTGCTACCAAATATTTTTATGAAAGGGGGAACTAAGAGGATTTTCTCAAGGTTATGGGATTAGAATAGGACTATCTCAAATCAATGAATTGGGTTAGTGATGATTCAAAAATAAAATATATGAAGTGGGTTCATGGATAATAGGAATATTCAAGGAGGGTTTGATTTCTCTAAAGGTTACACAATAATATATTGAGCACATTCTTAGGATGAAGGGATATAACATGAAATTTATGATTACACAATCACTTATAGTGGTGGTATAGTCAGCGAGAGGACCTCATGTTATGAATTTTAATATCATGTGAAGAGGAATTGGGTGTTCTATAGTTTAAGGCTACATGTTGAGGACCTCACAACGTGTAGTTTAACATCAAGTAAAAATGACTCAAAAAATTTAGCTGGACCTGGATAAGAAATCAAATATTTTCTAAGTATCCTAGGGTAGGTGGAATCAATTAACCTGTAGTTATTAAAACATAGTCCCTACATGGATCTTTCTTTTATGCTAAGATGATGAATTTATCTTTATCACATTTTAACATCCTAGGTAAATAAAGAACATGAAATTTTTCATATTTATTAATATTTTTGAATTAAATATTAATTCTACTTTAAAGGGGACGCTTTTTTCAATGGTGTACCTGATACACAACAATGGGTTTCTTTGAAATATTATGTTTCACACTAATAATATAATATGATTATTTTAAATAGTAGTTAATTCCTAGCTGTTGTATTGAAGAAAATGAATAGAACTAACTACAATATGATTATACATGTTTTTAAATGTTTTTACATTTATCCAATTAAATTTAGAGGCTTAAAATAAGAAAATAATTCGATTTTAAGCATAAATACTCTAATATTCACTAAAAGGTCGATTTACCACCTTTCGATGGAAAACCCTCTTTAAATAAATTTTTTGTCACTTTTATACGTTCTATTTGACCAAACAAAATTATTCTCTATAATCATGGCACCAAAATTTAATTTGGGTAATTTTTTTGTATTTTTCTGATAAAATTCAGTTTTTAATGAATACTGAAAAATACTGTATTTTAATTCAAAACTATCTTTTAATATAACTTATTTATATGTTTAAATTATATTTTTAAATAGTTTTAAAATTTAATTAGATTATTTTTTTACCATTTAATCCAATTCTGGTCATTGTAAGAAATTTTACTTTGAAATTGGACATAAACAAGTGTCAATCTTTTGATAGATATTGTTTCTTAAAAACATGCTATTTGTTTTGAAAACTGAAATTAATTTTAAATTAATTAATGCCACTTCTATGGTTTGAATTTTGTAAAATATACATCATTTTTTATTTTGGAATATCAAATATAGTTAGGCTGAATTTTTGGTATTTTTCTGAAAAACTTCAATTTTTGATGAATAGTGAAACCACTAAGTAGTAGTTAAAAAAACTAACTTTTTCATTTAAATGAAATTTTACCACTTATTTGAATTGAATTTCGAAAATATGACCTACATGGTTTTTATTATTAAGTAAAATGTGGTTCAATAAGATGAAAATAATTTTATGTTAAATAGTAACTTTTGACTTTAATTTACCGCTATTAAAGGTAAATAGGGTAATTCAAGGTAAAAAGAATATTATAATAATACAAAATTACCTTAAAACTCATCCTAACCTTATTGAATGAGTCATGGACGACCATAGGTATCCTTGGGTTGATTTCGTGACCCCATAGAGCCACTTGGGAGTGATAATGACACTTTTGATTAATTAATTTAAAGTAATAACAAAAAAGGCACAAACAAAATATAATTCATGAATATAATTCTAGAGATAATGTACTCTTGACTACATGGACAACTTGTAAATCATGAATATAATTCTAGAGATAATTTACTCTTGACCACATGGACAACTTGTAATTATAAGGTGTTCATTTTTGACTCAAGTACCAAATATCGACAAAATGACCATTATTAACACAAATGATTACATAATGTTTATAACTTGGTAATAAGTGATATAAAATAAATAATAAACTTGAAAAAGTGTTATTAATCAAGTAAAAATTAAATTAAGTTCATTATTCAGGAAGAACAATGAACAAACAAGTCAAGTCGGACACGAGGTAAAGGATTTCTTATCTCACTTTTAATTCTGTGAGATTTCTATTGTTTGCCACAAATTTATTGCATGTGGTGTATTGTGTACTTCTATTTGGTATATATTATCATGATTCTATTTTTATTCATGTTATTATCTTAATATTTTTGTGGTTATTAACTTTTGGTCATACAAGTCGATTGATTACAACATGGTAAGGTGTTTTCATCTCAATTCTTATTCCCGTGAGATTCATGCTATATTTTCCACTATTTCCTTTTGTGTAGTATATTTACTGCCCATGATTGTATTATTTGTGTAATATAATATAATTTATGGGTATTTAAATCTTCATTTAATTATCCTTATTTCATGGGATGTATGTTTCATATGTTACTAAATTGGTAAGGGAACTTTTCATCCTCCTCTTTTTAAAAGACTCCATTTTTTATGTCCTTTAATTTACATCTTATAATGTTTGGATATGTTCTTATATATCCTTAATGATGTAAATTTTATGTCTAAGTGATGAGATACCATTTTTCTCTCATCAAATTATTTTTCTGAATTTTAAAGTGATGCCTTTAGGGTGTCGAATTTCTGTAAGGGAACTTCTTAACCCAATTTTGATTCTTTGGGTTAAACTTATACTTCTTGATTATGTAATGTTATAAATATGTGTGAATGACCTCTGATTGTTTCACACATAATATCCACTTATATTTAGTGTATTATTATTCTTCACATATAATTATGTAATTAATTTATCCTTAATCTAAGGATACCGTCTTTATAAGGGATTTCATCACAATTTACATTCCCTTGAGACTTAATTGTTGTTATGCACTAATTCACTTTTATATGGTGTATATACTACCCTTTAGAATATTATATCATGAATACCCTTATTATCATGATATTTTAAGTTTTTTTATTCTATTCTTCAATTATGTTTAGTCAATTGTTTCTCAAGTATTACGAGACTCTTTAACTAAAACATTGTTTTAAAAGATTTAAAGAATTAATCTTCTAAATATTTCTCATTAATGTCCATGTTTTCAAAATGATTTTTAGTATTTATTTATATGGACATTAATGTTTTAAAACTTTAACTCCTTTAAAATCTTCAAAGTGGTATGGGGCACTTTGATTCAAAAATCTATTTATTAAATGTTTTAAATGTTTTTGAAAATGGTTTGATAAATCATTGATTATGTCTATGATATGTTGTGATTGCAATGTGGAAATGCTATTTTTTATTTTATTCTTGTTTAAATTTTTATGAATATGTTATGGTTCTTGGGAATTGTTTATGTATATGGGTGGTTCCGTGATAAACCTAGGGCGGGTGAGCCCGAGATAGCTCTCCAATGCATTGGGTAACTTGATGGAGGTAAACGTTAATGGTTATTCTAATAGATTTAGGGAATATATTGTTATGGGTATTCCAAATGTGACTCCATATGTTGCTGTGATAGCTACAATGTAAGTATGTTATGAATTCCATAAGTTACCTTTATGATTTTTGATTTCTGTGTGTTATTCATAAATCTTATGATTTCGTAAGGTATGTTTTGATTGAGAAGTATTAGTTACATTGATTTGTATTTATTGATGGTCTCATGTTTTCATTCCTTATTTTATAACCCTTACTGAGATTTTTATGCTCATCCCATGTTTTTGAAATGTTTTCCATAGGACTTAAAGATGAATAGGGTCAAGGATAGGATCAAGGAAAAATCATGTTGTCTAAAACAAGGAACTAGACATGTTTCTTTTTAAGAGTATTTATTTTATGAAAATGGATCCTGAGTTGTAGTGTCTGCATGTAATATTCAAGTCTTTTTGTAATAGTTATGACCTAATTCTCTAAAACTATAAATTTGAAAAGACCCTCAATGTGAATTATTGACATAATTCAAGATTATGTAATGTTTAAGGTCAGGTACTTGCACACATATCGAATAGGAACTGTACACCATATACTTGTACATGGATCCACATCTCATTTACCAAATGGGTTATGAATGAAGGACCACTATATATAGTTATAGGTCATACAATATGAACTATATATCATGCATTTTAATGTCTTGTGACAAAGAATCAAATATATTGTTTTTTATTCTCACATAATAAGGACATATATGTAAGAGATGATGTGGTCTTTTTTCATGTGTTTCTACACATCTATTTTGAGGTGTAATTTGGGTATTTAATGCTTAATTGAGTATAATATTGGTTAATGCTAGTGTTTTTTTCATTTGGTAGTTTAGTTCATAAATTAATGAATTTAATGTTTAATTTAGGAATTTAGTTTTAAATTGTAATTTTTATCATGTTTTGTGTATATTATTTAATATTTTTTTAAGAATATAAATATTAAATGTCATCATTTAATTTCATTGTTTTTTTAATTAATTAAATATTTTGTTAAAGTTTAATTATATTTATGGTATAATGAATTTAATGTTTAAAAATTAGTAACTATAATTTATAGTTTAATTTATAATTAATTGTTATCATCGTTTGATTTTAATTAATTATTTTTCTATTTAATGTAACTTGAATTTATTCAATTTTAATTTTTAATTTTAAAAATTAGTTATTTTGAGAATTTGAATATATATATATATTTTATAGATTAATTTCTATTTAGTGTTTTTATGAATTATTTTAAGGAAATAATAGTTTTCTTCAAGAAATTCATAATTTTCATGTAACCGATTTTCTACCTGGTTATTTATATGATCTTCAAGGAATCTGTGTATGGGATTTTCTAAAGTGGCTATATAGAAGATTTTTGGAAGTACCCATACACCCAATATGTTCATAAAGACAAATTCATTTGAGGGAAGCTACATGTCCATATTTTTTGTTATGTGAATTTATGTATCTAATTTATCTGCTACGAGAGAGTGGAATCCAAGATGCTGAGAGAAGCTTGAAGATTTTTCAATGATGGGATTTCCAAGGAAACTAAGGCACCTTGAAAATCTACCAAATACAACTATCAAATCCATCACTATGAAATCTGAACCTGATGAAGGAAATGGTCTTGGGACTACGTAAGTTCTATATTACATAGAGCTAGTCATATTTGAGGAAAGTAAGTAACTAAATGAGATCTATTCTGGTCACATATGAAGATTAGAAAACTAAGAACTCAAAGGTGAACCCAAATATTGTTTGAAATTATGATCTTAACCCTCCATTACATTGAAGAAGATAATATTTTGATTTTTTTTTGAATGTAATGAAATCCATTGATGTTCAAGGATAGATTAAAGGCTCTATATATAGATAGTTCCTTCCAAATAAGAAAAATATAGAGAATCTATGGTTGAATAACATGGTTAGAAGGATTATCTATTGATCTTGTACTTTCAAAAGATGGTAAATTCACAAGATATTGTTGAGGATGAAAATACGGGTATGTACTCAAGAGAAATAACTACGTCAAAACCTTTAAAACTGATACATCTCATCAATCATGCATTGTTGTCTATAGAAGATTGAATATACAAGAATGTTTCAAACTATGATATATTATTGGTAAGGAGGATTTTTTTCAAGCTATACATAACCAAATTTGAGGATAAGAATGATTAATTGAAATTATGATCACAACTGGTAGATATGTTGTTTATGGAATTTAATGCTTGTAATTTAAATAATAATTACTAAGATAAGAGACACAGAGCAAGGTGGAAGGTGTATAGGGAATTACTGTTGTGATTGACATTGAAACCTAAATTTTAATAGTTGTACATTTAATGTTTTCATAGAGAGATGGGATTTTTTATGCTAAAGCATACACATATGGTTTATCACAATCAGTTGTGGAGTTATTTTAGATTCACTAGAGTAACACTAGGAGAAAATAAAGACTAAAATTAGGGTGTGCCAAATGGATTATGCTACTAGTTACTTTTTCTAATGAATATTTTCTCTTTCATATATTAAATAAAGTGGTCCCTAAAATATCAGGGATGGTGGGTTCTGCATTTCTTGATTCACTCACTCTTATATCTCTTTTATTCTCTCTTTTTCAATTCAATTTCTATAAATAAATTTTTTATTATTCATTCTTTCTCTCCATGTGTGATTTATTACCTTTATATGGGGATATAATATGTAGAGCTAGTTTAAGTAGGTGAAGATCAAAGATTTTTTGGATAATGCATAACATTTGGTCACAAATTTCGTCTATATTCTTAGTAAATCGCAAATGTGAAGTGAGTAGATGTGACTACACAGTCATTTACAGGAATAGGTTGTTACATTATTATTCTATATATATTTTCAAATTTAAGATAATGTTCATATACTGGAAGACATTCCATGCATGATTTTTCCCTATTTAAGGAGAGAGAAGTGTTTGTGTATATATATCAAGTGCACATTTTAGTGATGTTTAGTGCTTTGTTATAAAACTTTAATTCAATGATAGGATGTAGAGAGGGAATAAATATTTGGTTTCATTTTTTCTTCATCAGATAATTGTTTTATTAAAAATTTTATACCTCTTTGAATTTCACTTAAACATTAAAATTCGTTAGTGATATTGATTCTGGAAGTATTTATTCAAACTTTTTACTATCGAATGAATATTTAAAGTAGTAAATTTCTAGATTCGTTCATCCAATTGATTAGAATATTAGAGATGGATTATAATCTAATAATTTTGGGGGCTTCTAAAGTAAATTCTATACGAATATAGAAAAAAAATTAAAGAATATAGTTGATGTTATACTTGAGCCAATTTTTTTCTCACTAACTTTTCTTCTCATATGTTGTTTCTCTTCTCCTTTTCTATATCTATTATTCTCATCTTCACTTCATATTAATTAGATCTATTTTTAATGTTCATTACTACTTTCAAAATAAACCAAAATCTAAAAATATTTTTGAGAAATCAATTTGATAAACACACTATTTCCTTGAGACTGATGTCAAGGAAATCCACTGTGCTATATCTAATAGAATTATAAATATATATTTGATAGTTTAAATGGTATGAAATAAAAAATTATAACCATTTTTAGGTAAAAAATCCAACATTAATTGAGACTCTTACCCCATGATAATGTTGGGAGATAATTGGATCTTGTGGCTAAGCCCATAATAGGAGATCCAAGAACCTCAATCTATCCCATTGTATGTGAATCAAGTCACCCATAGTTCATATAGAGATAGATTATTATTTTTTGTCATTTATTTGGTAATCAAAGACATTTGGTTTGGCTAGTACAACTTTAACTATCACATCTCCATAGAAAAATACCCCTATATAGATCAAGATCTTACATAGGAGAGGGTAAGTTTTAGTCTAGTTCATATGGAATGACCCTTCTAAGTAGTTTAGAGTGATGTGGTATGAACCAATCCAAATATTTTATAGTCATTTGGGATGGAATATAATCCATGAAATTTAACTTTATATGATGAGGAATATACGTTATATAGTTTAAGTTCATATGATTAGGACCATTGGGGGATGAAGTTTAAGGTCATGAAACTTTGACCAAATGTCTTACATTTTATGATCTTTTGACTCAAATCCAACTAAAAAGATTATGTAAACCATAAGGTATAAAACATAGAGATATTTATAAACTATTTACACTTGGGGAATACAGATGAGGTAAACCATGTCTTCAAATTTTTGAATAAGATATGATGAAATAATGATTAGTTTGAGTATGTTAACCATTATTAATGGTAGAAACTATTGAAAAACTATTAGTAAATAGTGCATAAGGTTAAGGGGGACCTTTAATCTGAGAAAATAATTAATCCCCAAGGGGATACTTCATAGGATCAATGTAAACTATGATGTTCACCATTCAATGGGGGTCTATTTTTATTAATTAATCCCTATTACCCATAACAATGATAGGGAAAACAAATAGAATGGGTGTTTAAGATAATGTATTTTAATGATTTGAATATCAAATTAGGAGTTTTTTTTAATTATATATAAAAGAAATGAAGTTGGCTTAAAATTATTTGGAATATCCTTTAGCTATATCATCTTATGTTAGACGTGCTATTTGGGTGGAAAGAACCCAAATTTAAAATTAGCATAAAAGTAAACCTCACATGGAATGTCTTGAGGACTCAAGATGTGATAGGGTTATCTTATTCATTATCTTATATTATCTATGATTGACCACTCTAAAAAATTTAAGGTCATATGGGATGGACAATGCACTGCACAGTTTAAGGCTGTGTGGTAAAGACCCTACATAACATATTTTTGAGTATTTAAACTAGGACCTTATATTGTGTAGTTTATAGTCATATGATAAGAAATTAGATCCCATGATGTTTAAGTTCATACTACTAGGACAAAATGTTGTTAAGTATAATATCATGCAACAAGGATGCGATTGTTTTAGTTTTAGGTCATATAACTAGGACCGTTATATGAAGGGATTTTCATAAATATTTCTCATGTGTAAGAAATGTATGTTGCCTCATTTCAATGAAAGTTTAAAGACCCATAAATTTCAAGGAAATTTTTTTTTCTTAATTTTCTTTGGAATTTTAAAAGAGCGCAGTTTCTGACGGCACCTAATTCCGAGGCCCGGTGTGCCCGGAATCATTTTCCGAAGTTTGGCTCGGGTACGTTCAGTGAACGGATGAGCGAGTTTTTTCTAACTTTTGAACCGGTGCCCAGAATCGAATTCTGAGGGCACCGATGAAATCGCAGCGCCAGTATTCGCTTAGAAACGCCTCTTCCGGAGTTGTGTTTGCTCGGGTGTGGTTTTTAATTTTCGGGCTTAAAGTTAGGAAATAAAATAATTTTGCGACAACTTTATTTTATTTCACTTAAGCCACTTAGAAGCCACTTTAAGCCACTTAAAGGAGGATTGAACTGAGTTAAACCGGATAGGATGCTATCCAGAAATATCCTACCCTTCTTGGTAGGATATTTGTGAGGTGGGGCCTGCACGAGCCCCGCCGTTTCTTTCCGCTAAGAAATGCACCCGCGAAAACCCGTCATTATGAAAGTCAACTGACGCGTTTCTTAAAATCTTAACAGACCATTTAATTGTGCGGTTTATTTCGTGAATTAAATGGGCAGTTTCTTTCATCGAATTAATTCAACGAATTAATTCAATCGTTTCTTAACCAGTTTTCAAATTCGTTGGCGTAATAATAAAATAAGGCCAACGCACGACCTCTGGTTATTTGCGCGTTGAGAGGATTTGAGAGGACCCTTGTATCTTCTTCTCCCTTGCGAAGAACGTGAAGAACACGAAGAACGCGAAGAACGCCGAACCCGGAAATCGACGACGCTCCCATCCGAGACGTTCTTCCCCACCCCGATCTCCGATCACCAACCGTTTGAGGTGAGTGATTTCGGGTTTCCTCTAAAGGTTCTTTTTGGTTTTAAACGAAACACAGATTTAATTATTTATAAGTTAAATCTGTTGTTCTTGGTCCGTTGAGCTCGCCAACTCAACGCCGGATTCCGCGACGACGCGACACCTTCTCGCGACAACACGACGATCCCCCTCTTCCACGACGATCAATTCCGCGAAGAACACTCACACGCGACGACCAACGAGGTAGGGATTTGTTTTTGAATTACCCCCCTTTTATATTCCCGTCAATGTTTCTTTAAAAAAAATTAAAGAACCGGTTTGTGAACAATTTTAAAATTATTAAAATTTTTGTTTCCTGTGTGGAATAAAAATTCTCCCGTTTGTTTATCTCTAACGCGGAGGGTGTGGGGCAAATGAACACGGCCCGACGACCCTCCGTCGTTCTTCGTTTTGTGCGGATTTGACGGGCGACGACGGAACGTGCCGTAATGGATGTTTGACGATCCCGCAGTGAAGAACGAGTCCCGGGAGGAGCAATGGCTAAGACGGGAAAAAAATCGGGCCACCAGAGCGACTCTGGCAGCCCGCGGAAGCCGGCGGTGCCGCGACGGTCTCGTCCGGCGGCAGCGCCCGGCGCGCCGCCGGACGAGACCGTCGCGGCACCGCCGGCTTCCGCGGCCCTCGCGGGATGCGGCTGAAGCCGCGTCCGGCGCCAGGAGACACCCCGAAGGTGTCCCGCGGGTGTCACGCGGGGGCGGCGGAACCCCCCGCGTCACCTGGGACGCGGCTTCAGCCGCGTCCAGTTGGCAGGCCGACACCCCGCGGGTGCCGCGGGGGTGTCACGCGGGGCGGCGGCTCCCCCCGCGTCGGCCACTCGGCCGCTCGGCCGAGCCGGGCCGGGCTGGCCGAGCCAGACCGGTACGACCGGGTCAGACCGGGTCAGACCGGGTGGACCCGGTTCAGACCGGGTCAGACCGGGTTGACCCGGTTCGGATCGGGTGGACCCGGTTCGGCCTGGGTGGACCCGGTTCGGCCGACCCAAGGGGGGGTCAGGCCGGGTCGGCCCGGGCCCGTACCCCCCATCTTCGGACGTTCTTCGTTCAAACGCATGTAACTTGAGATACGGGCCTCCAAATGACTCGCCGTCAGCGGAAACGCGATCCTTGGATCGAGACGGTCGTTTCGGTATATCGCACTCAAGGTTTCGGAATAGTTTGAGTTCGGCCGGGTTGGTTCGTACACGAAACCAACCGAGCCTTCGGAGCGGAAACGCTCATATCTTGAGCCACGGACGTCCGATTGACGTGCCGTCGGCTTCGTTGAATTCCTCTAAGTGAGACGGATCTTTTGGCATACTCCGCCCGAGGTTTGGACGTAGTCGGAGTACGGTCGGGTTGGTTTTTCCTTAAAAACCAACCGGGCCCCTGGGACGAAAAAGCCAATAACTCTCAGACCAGGCGTCCGATCGACGTGCCGTCTGTGACGTTGAGTTCCTGTTGGCGATACGGATCTTTTGGATACATCAACTTCGGACTTTGTGTCATTTGATGTATCAGCCTCTCGGCTCGTGGAACGAACCCTCCCGAACGAGCTTACTGTGTGCGGGAAGCCTAGTACTGGTTGCGACTGCTTCTTCGACAGCGGTGACTGTGCAGAGATCCTCCGTGGACTCCGACGACGACCGTGCAGAGATCCTCAGTGGACTGCGGCGACGACTGTGCAGAGATCCTCCGTGGACTCCGACGACGACCGTGCAGAGATCCTCAGTGGACTGCGGCGACAACTGTGCAGAGATCCTCAGTGGACTACGACGACTACTGCACTCAGCGATCCTACGTGGATCAGTGCTACCGATCCTGTGTGGGTCCGATCCTGTGTGGGTCAGCGCTCAGCGGTTCTGTGTGAGCCAGCGCCTACAGGTCCTGCATGGGCCCGGTCCTGTGTGGGCCCGATCCTGTGTGGATTACTGCGGGGTTAGTACCTATCGATCCTTCGTGGGTCCGACGACTTAGATGGTTCAGTGATCATCTTATCTTCATCCGAAGAAATATACCTGTGTGAGATGAATCTTGTGTTACTCTGCTTTGTGGATTGTGTTGAGCTATCCTGTGTGGATTTACTGTTTACTCTCCTTTGTGGATTGTGTTGAGCTATCCGTGTGGATTTACTGTTTACTCTCCTTTGTGAATTGCGTTGTGCTATCCTGTGTGGGTATACGTTGCTTTCCTATGTGGACTGGGTTGTGCATGGGCTCGGACGTTGGAGCCGAATGGGAATTGATGACTTAGGTATATGTTTGGGCATATACCTAAGCCGTGTCAGATGTTACTTCATGATTGTATCTTTACTTTGTGGATTATCCTTTGTGGATTTCAGGAGACCTTCGGGGGTCTCGGGGTCCCTACTGAGTAGCTTATACTCACCCCTGCACGGGCTTTGCCCGCACTACGTTGTGTTGGTTGCAGACGACGGACAGCGCTGATCGTGGTGGAGGCGTGCAGAGCAGGACGGTACCTGGAGGTGGACCATTGGGCGGGACATACTCGGAGCGGTCAGGTGGACCCGAGGAGCAGTGGAGGCTATTTGTACCCACTCTTCAGGTGGGACTTCCAGAGGACGGCTCGACGCTGCAGTTTTCCCCTTTCAGTTGCTGTTTTTCCTTTCAGTTGGGCTTGTATTTCCGGCCCCTTTTACTTTCAGCACAGCTTGTACCGTTTTTACTTAGTGTTTACTTTACCGCTTGCTTACTTTGTGGTGCTTGTTTACTTTTCAAAGGCAATGTCTTCCCTTTTTGTTGGGATTTATGCCTTGGTGCTAGTCGCCAGCCCCTGGCCTATGGGAGTCGGGCTTGGGGTAGTCACGGCACGGGCCCCGAGGACGGGTCGTGACAATTGGTATCAGAGGTGGTCGGTTCTACCGCAGACTCTGATCTTTCTTCTATGTGAAGAAATAGTTTTTAGCGTATTAAGTGTGGTTATCAGTCCAGGGAGTCCAGTGATGGTGTGGCGGCCGACGTATCCATACACCAGGACCCTGACTTCTGATTTCCGACTTAATGCACGAAAACGTTGATTGCATGTGTGTTTCAAGTTTTCTTTGTGATTACTTGTGTCAGCTCACCAGGTATACTATTCTGACCGTGGCGCACTTGTTTCCTTTTCAGGATGGCCCGATGACAGCAGCCAGCTAGGGTTCCTAGAGTAGAGCGCGACGACAGCCCGCCGAGCAATGAGGCCTCGGTACAGGGCCCGTTGACAGCAGAGGCACCGGCGGTACCTTTACCCGCCGAGCCCCCGATGCTTCCAGCACTGGCAGCTGACGACGCACGACGCCTCGGAGCTCTGCACGAGTTCCAGTGCCAGCAGCCACCCAGGTTCCATGGGGAGTCGGACCCCCAGGCCGCCGAGGACTGGCTGGAGGCGGTCGTCCGAGTTTTCAGGCTAGTGAGGACACCAGCAGACCTCATGGTGATCCTCGCAGCGAGCCTACTGCACGCAGCAGCAGGGCGATGGTGGAGCCTGATGCTCCAGGTACACGATGAGGCCACCCTCATCTAGACGGACTTCTAGGGCCTCTTCCGCTCAGAGTTCGTCCCGGCCACCCTCCGTGCGGTGTGCATTCAGGAGCTTCTTCAGCTACGACAGGGCAGCTTGACGGTCGCTCAGTATGCGGCGAGGTTCACCGATCCTTCTCGCTACCCGACAGACATGGTACGGGACCCCTTCTTCCGGTCCCGGACCTTCGAGCAGGGATTGAGACACGAGATCAGGGCATCGCTGATCTCCCTCAGCATCCCTACCCAGGCAGGAGTGCTAGAGCGAGCCCTCCTGATCGAGAGCTTTCTGGCTGAGTCTACAGCGAGACCTACCGCAGGGAGGAAGATAGCGGAGTCTTCGGCAGTAGGTAGCCGACGGATGACTCAGGGATCCAGGAAGACCAGACCTTCCGGTATACGACCTCGGGACACTGGCTCAGCAGTGCAGGGCACCCAGCCCGGAGCCAGTCTTCCGAGAGGCAGGCAGTGCTACGAGTGCGGCGGGCGGGGCCACATGGCTCGTGACTGCCCGACCCACCGTACCGAGGGGCAGCAGACGGTGGAGGGGCCACCCAGGCAGAGGCATAGGGTCGACCTTGGCGGTCCGCAGGGAGGAGGCGGACGAGGCAGAGGAGCTGGACGAGCAGCAGGTGGTGGGCGACGCTTTGAGGCTCTGCCACCACCACCAACGGGAGGCCCGCCCCGACCACAGGGAGCTGGCAGGCAGAGACAGGCTCAGCTCCAGGCAGTGGAGGCCTATGACCACGGCGCGCCAGAGATGATTCGAGGTACGATCTGTGTCTATTCCACCCTTGCTGCAGTTCTGATAGACACAGGAGCGAGTCACTCTTTCATAGCCACTGCCCTTGTTCGGAGCTCGGAGATTTCGACAGAGCCGTTGGCTCGATCCTTACGGCTAGAGACTCCTACGGGAGCAGACTCGATGATTACGCACTGGTGCCGGCAGTGTGAGCTTACTCTAGGAGGCGAGATCTTCGACTGGGATCTTCTTGTAGCGGCATCGAGGCATTACGACGTCATCTTGGGCATGGATTGGTTATCTACGGTCCGTGCTCAGATTGACTGCATTAGGCGCAAGGTGCGATGTGTGCGCACCGACGGGAGCAGGTTCACCTTCACCGGCGAGAAGGGAGCCTTAGCAGCACAGGATGGACTCACGCAAAGGAGAGGTCATCCCATCACTCATCAGTTGGCTAGCCTCATCCTGGGAGCAGTTGATGTGCGGAGTCCGAGTTTTCCTGCAGTGGTGGATCAGTACGCGGACGTCTTTCCCGACGACGTTCCAGGACTACCTCCTCGCAAAGAGGTAGACTTTTATATTGATCTGTACCCCGGGACAGCCCCGATATCCACTCCAGCATATCGGATGGCCCCCGCCGAGCTTCGAGAGCTACGGGTACAGTTGGAGGACTTGCAGGGCAAGGGGTTCATCCGACCCAGTGTTTCACCCTGGGCTTCCCCGATATTGTTCGCCAAGAAGGTGGACGGGAGCTTGCGACTGTGTGTCGATTATCGTCGCCTGAACCAGGTGACAGTGAGGAACAAGTATCCTCTACCCAGGATTGATGACCTCTTCGATCAGCTCAAGGGAGCGCGGTGGTTCTCGAAGATAGACCTCAGGTCAGGCTATCATCAGCTCAGAGTTCGAGATGAGGATGTGCAGAAGACGGCCTTCAGGTGTCGGTATGGCCACTATGAGTTCTTGGTTATGCCTTTCGGCATAACCAACGCTCCACCAGTGTTCATGAGCCTCATGAACAGAATCTTCCAGCCATACCTCGATTGATTTGTCGTGGTCTTCATCGACGACATTTTGGTGTACTCGACGACGGAGGAGGAGCACGCCTACCACTTGCGGGTTGTACTAGACACACTCCGAGAGCACCAGCTTTATGGAAAGCTCTCGAAGTGCCAGTTCTGGTTACGTGAGGTCCACTTCTTGTGGCACGTCATTTCTGATGTGGGAGTTGCAGTGGATCCCGCGAAGATCGAGGCAGTGCTAGCTTGGGAGCCACCCAAGAGTGTGACAGAGGTGCGGAGTTTCTTGGGCCTAGCCGGATACTATCGGAGATTTGTGCCAGAATTCTCCAGAGATTCGGTTCCACTCTCAGCGTTGACGAAGAAGGGGAAACCCTTCGTGTGGTCAGACAGATGTTAGCAGAGCTTCCAGGAGCTGAGACAGAGGTTGACCAGCGCACCTATCTTGAGGTTGTCTGAGGAGGGAGTTGGATACGTAGTCTACTGCGATGCATCAGGGACCGGACTCGGGTGTGTCCTGATGCAGGAGCGGGCCGTGATTGCCTACGGATCATGTCAGTTGAGGCCGCATGAGCAGAACTACGCTACCCATGACTTGGAGTTGGTAGCAGTGGTCTTCGCCCTGAAGACATGGCGGCACTATCTGATGGGCGAGCGCTTTACAGTCTTTTCTGACCACCAGAGTCTCAAGTACATCTTCTCTCAGAAGGACCTGAACCTGAGACAGCGGCGACGACTCGAGTTCCTCCAGGACTATGACTTTGAGATAGTCTATACTCCTGGGAAGGGGAACGTGGTAGCCGATGCCCTTAGTAGGAGGACGGGCATCCAGATACTTGAGGAGGCGACAGAGCAGCTAGCCGCCTTGCAGATATCCTTCGTGGATAGAGACGGAGCAGCCTTCCTTCAGTCTCTCACAGTCTCTCCTCCACTTCTACAGTGGGTCAGAGAGGCACAGCGTGGGGACGCTGACTGTGAGACACGGCGTGCACAGATATCCTCGGGACCGGCACCTGATGGTTTCTCCCTTGGAGCAGAGCACGATGTCCTTTTCAGAGGACGTACCTTGGTACCAGTCGCTTTACGAGAGGAGGTGCTGAGAGAGTTCCACACTTCTCCTTTGGCGGTACATCCTGGAGTGGCGAAGATTTACCAGGATCTCAGACGTCATCACTGGTGGCCGGGCATGAAGAAGGTTGTGGCAGAGTTCGCTTCGCGGTGCCTCACCTGCCAGCAGGTGAAGGCAGAGCACCAGGTACCAGCAGGCTTGGTACAGCCCTTGGAGGTCCCGGAGTGGATGTGGGATGGCATATCTATGGACTTCGTGACTGGACTTCCACGCACTTCCAGAGGTCACGACTCCATTTGGGTGATTGTTGACAGACTCACCAAGTCGGCACACTTCTTACCCATCCGAGAGCAGGGCTCAGTGGAGAGCTTGGGACGTCTCTACGTTCAGGAGATTGTACGGCTTCACGGTGTGCCATCGACTATCGTCTCCGATCGGGACGCTCGCTTTACTTCCCAGCTTTGGAAGGGGTTGCAGGAGGCGTTCGGGATGCGGCTACGTCTGAGCACCGCCTTTCACCCTCAGACGGATGGTCAGACGGAGAGGACCATTCAGACTCTCGAGGACATGCTCCGTGCATGTGTCCTCGACTTTCGTCGCAGCTGGGAGGACCACCTACCCTTGGTGGAGTTCGCGTACAACAACAGCTACCACTCCACCATCGGGATGGAACCCTACGAGGCGTTGTACGACAGGCCTTGCAGATCTCCTTTGTGCTGGACAGACCCTGGGGAGTCAGCACTTGTGGGACCAGAGATGGTCCGGGCCACGACAGAGAAGGTCCAGGTCATCCAGGAGCGGATGAGGATAGCTCAGAGCCGGCAGAAGTCATATGATGACAGGAGGCGGAGGCCACTAGAGTTCGAGGATGGTGACCACGTCTTCTTGCGGGTCTCACCTCGACGTGGGTTACAGAGATTTGGCCGAGGCGGCAAGTTGTCTCCACGCTTCATCGGGCCTTCCCAGGTCATCAGCAGGATTGGCGAGGTGGCTTATCTCCTGGCTCTGCCACCTCAGTTGCACCAGGTGCACGACGTCTTCCACGTATCCCTGCTGAGGAGATACATGCACGACCCGACGCACATCATTGACTATGGGGAGCTAGACATGGATGATGGGGCGACTTTTGCAGAGGTCCCAGTGGATATAGAGGATCGATAGGAGCGGGTCCTACGTGGGAGATCGATTCCTCTTGTGCGCATCAGATGGTAGCATGGGAACCTCTAGGAGAGCACATGGGAGCGGGAGGCTCAGATGCGTGCACAGTACCCACATTTGTTTCCCTAGTTTTTTATGTATCTTTACGGGGACGTAAAGCCCTGAGATGGGAGTAATGTAAAGACCCGTAAATTTCAAGGAATTTTTTTTTCTTAATTTTCTTTTAAATTTTACAAGAGCGCAGTTTCTGACGGCACCTGATTCTGAGGCCCGGTGTGCCCGGAATCATTTTCCGAAGTTTGGCTCGGGTACGTTCAGTGAACGGACGAGCGGGTTTTTCTAACTTTTGAACCGGTGCCCGGAATCAAATTCTGAGGGCACCGATGAAATCGCAGCGCCAGTATTCGCTTAGAAACACCTCTTCTGGAGTTTCGTTTTCTCGGGTGTGGTTTTTAATTTTCGGGCTTAAAGTTAAGAAATAAAATAATTTTGCGACAACTTTATTTTATTTCACTTAAGCCACTTGGAAGCCACTTGAAGCCACTTAAAGGCGGCTTGAACTGAGTTAAACCGGATAGGATTCTATCCAGAAATATCCTACCCCCCTTGGTAGGATATTTGTGAGGTGGGGCCCGCACGAGCCCCGCCGTTTCTTTCCGCAAAGAAACGCACCCGCGAAAACCCGTCATTATGAAAGTCAACTGACGCGTTTCTTAAAATCTTAACAGACCATTTAATTGGGCGGTTTATTTCATGAATTAAATGGTCAGTTTCTTTCGTCGAATAAATTCAACGAATTAATTCAATCGTTTCTTAACCAATTTTCAAATTCGTTGGAGTAATAATAAAATAAGGCCAACGCACGACCTCTGGTTATTTGCGCGTTGAGAGGATTTGAGAGGACCCTTGTATCTTCTTCTCCCTTGCGAAGAACGCGAAGAACGCGAAGAACATGAAGAACGCTGAACCCGGAAATCGACGACGCTCCCATCTGAGACGTTCTTCCCCGCCCCGATCTCCGATCAACAACCGTTTGAGGTGAGTGATTTTGGGTTTCCTCTAAAGGTTCTTTTTGGTTTTAAACGAAACACAAATTTAATTATTTATAATTTAAATCTGTTGTTCTTGGTCTGTTGAGCTCGCCAACTCAATGCCGGATTCCGCGACGACGCGACGCCTTCCCGCGACGACGCGACGATCCCCCTCTTCCGCGACGAGCAATTCCGCAAAGAACACTCACGCGCGGCGACCAACGAGGTAGGGAATTGTTTTTGAATTACCCCCCTTTTATATTCCCGTCAATGTTTCTTTAAAAAAATTAAAGAACCAGTTTGTGAACAATTTTAAACTTATTAAAATTGTTGTTTCCTGTGTGGAATAAAAATTCTCCCGTTTGTTTATCTCTAACGCGGAGGGTGCGGGCCAAACGAACACGGCCCGACGACCCTCCGTCGTTCTTCGTTTTGTGCGGATTTGACGGGCGACGACGGAACGTGCCGCAATGAATGTTTGACGATCCCGCAGTGAAGAACGAGTCCCGGGAGGAGCAATGGCGCAGACGGGAAGAAAATCGGGCCACCGGAGCGACTCCGGCGGTGCCGGTGCCCGGAGGCGGCGGCGCCCAGCGCGCCGTCGGACGAGACCGCCGCGGCACCGGCCGCGGTGGCGGCGCTCGCGGGACGCGGCTGAAGCCGCGTCCGGCGCCAGGAGAAACCCCGCGGGTGTCCCGCGGGTGTCACGCGGGGGCGGCGGCACCCCCCGCGTCACCCGGGACGCGGCTTCAGCCGCGTCCGGTTGGCAGGCCGACACCCCGCAGGTGCCGCGAGGGTGTCACGCGGGGCGGCGGCTCCCCCCGCATCGGCCGCTCGGCCGCTCGGCCGAGCCGGGCCGGGCTGGCTGAGCCAGACCGGTCCGACCGGGTCGGACCGAGTTGACCTGTTCGGACCGGGTTGACCCGGTTCGGACCGGGTTGACCCGGTTCGGCCGACCCAAGGGGGGGTCGGGCCGGGTCGGCCCGGGCCCGTACCCCCCGTCTTCGGACGGTCTTCATTCAAACACCTGTAACTTGAGCTACGAGCCTCCAAAAGACTCGTTGTCAGCGGCAACGTGATCCTTGGATCGAGACGGTCGTTTCGGTATATCTCACTCAAGGTTTCGGAATACTTTGAGTTCGGCTGGGTTGGTTCGTACACAAAACCAACCGGGCCTTCGGAGCGGAAATGCTCATATCTTGAGCCACGGACGTCCGATTGACGTGCCGTCAGCTTCGTTGAATTCCTATAAGTGAGACGGATCTTTTGGCATACTCCGCCCGAGGTTTGGATGCAGGTGGAGTATGGTCGGGTTGTTTTTTCCTTAAAAACCAACCGGGCCCCTGGGACGAAAAGGCCAATAACTCTCAGACCGGGCGTCCGATCGACGCGCCGTCTGCGACGTTGAGTTCCTGTTGGCGATACGGAAATTTTGGATACATCAACTTCGGACTTTGTGTCAGTTGATGTATTAGCCTCTCGGCTCGTGGAGCGGACCCTCCCGAACGAGCTTACTGTGTGCGGGAACCCTAGTGCAGGCTGCGACTGCTTCTTCGACAGCGGTGACTGTGCAGAGATCCTCCGTGGACTCCGACGATGACCGTGCAGAGATCCGCAGTGGACTGCGGCGACGACTGTGTAGAGATCCTCTGTGGACTCCGACGATGACCGTGCAGAGATCCTCAGTGGACTGCGGCGACGACTGTGCAGAGATCCTTCGTGGACTCCGACAACGACCGTTCAGAGATCCTCAGTGGACTGCGGCGACGACTGTGCAGAGATCCTCAGTGGACTACGACGACTACTGCACTCAGCGATCCTACGTGGATCAGTGCTACCGATCCTGTGTGGGTCCGATCCTGTGTGGGTCAGCGCTCAGCGGTTCTGTGTGAGCCAGCGCCTATAGGTCCTGCGTGGGCCCAGTCCTGTGTGGGCCCGATCCTGTGTGGGTCTGATCCTGTGTGGGTCACTGCGGGGTTAGTACCTATCGATCCTTCGTGGGTCCGACGACTTAGATGGTTCAGTGATCAACTTATCGTCATCCGAAGAAGTATACCTGTGTGAGCTGAATCTTGTGTTACTCTGCTTTGTGGATTGTGTTGAGCTATCCTGTGTGGATTTACTGTTTACTCTCCTTTGTGGATTGTGTTGAGCTATCCGTGTGGATTTACTGTTTACTCTCCTTTGTGGATTGCGTTGTGCTATCCTGTGTGGGTATACGTTGCTTTCCTGTGTGGACTGGGTTGTGCTTGGGCTCGGACGTTGGAGCCGAACGGGAATTGATGACTTAGGTATATGTTTGGGCATATACCGAAGCCGTGTCAGATGTTACTTCGTGATTGTATCTTTCCTTTGTGGATTATCCTTTGTGGATTTCGGGAGACCTTTGGGGGTCTCTGGGTCCCTACTGAGTAGCTTATACTCACCCCTGCACGGGCTTTTCCCGCACTACATTATGTTGGTTGCAGACGACGGACAGCGCTGATCGTGGTGGAGGCGTGCGGAGCAGGACGGTACCTGGAGGTGGACCACTGTGCGGGACATACTCGGAGCGATCAGGTGGACCCGAGGAGTAGTGGAGGCTATCTGTACCCACTCTTCAGGTGGGACTTCCAGAGGACGGCTCGACGCTACAGTTTTCCCCTTTCAGTTGCTGTTTTTCCTTTCAGTTGGGCTTGTATTTCTGGCCCCTTTTACTTTCAGCACAGCTTGTACCGTTTTTACTTAGTGTTTACTTTACCTCTTGCTTACTCTGTGGTGCTTGTTTACTTTTCAAAGGCAGTTCCTTCCCTTTTTGTTGGGATTTACACCTTGGTGCTAGTCGCCAGCCCCTGGCCTATGGGAGGCGGGCTTGGGGTAGTCACGGCATGGGCCCCGAGGACGGGTCGTGACAATTGGTATCAGAGGTGGTCGGTTCTACCGCAGACTCTGATCTTTCTTCTATGTGAAGAAATAGTGTTTAGCGTATTAAGTGTGGTTATCAGTCCAGGGAGTCCAGTGATGGTGCGGCGGCCGACGTATCCATACACCAGGACCCTGACTTCTGATTTCTGACTTAATTCACGAAAACGTTGATTGCATGTGTGTTTCAAGTTTTCTTTGTGATTACTTGTGTCAGCTCACCAGGTATACTGTTCTGACCATGGCGCACTTGTTTCCTTTTCAGGATGGCCCGACGACAGCAGCCAACTAGGGTTCCTAGAGTAGAGCGCGACGTTAGCCCGCCGAGCGACGAGGCCTCGGTACAGGGCCCGTTGACAGCAGAGGCACCAGCGGTACCTTTACCCGCCGAGCCCCCGATGCTTCCAGCACTGGCAGATGACGACGCATGACGCCTCGGAGCTCTGCACGAGTTCCAGCGCCAGCGGCCACCCAGGTTCTGTGGGGAGTCGGATCCCCAGGCAGCTGAGGACTGGATGGAGGCGGTCATCCGAGTTTTCAGGCTAGTGAGGACACCAGCAGACCTCATGGTGATCCTCGCGGCGAGCCTACTGCACGCAGCAGCAGGGCGATGGTGGAGCCTGATGCTCTAGGTACACGATGAGTCCACCCTCATCTGGACGGACTTCGAGGGCCTCTTACACTCAGAGTTCGTCCCGGCCACCCTCCGTGCGGTGCGCATTCAGGAGCTTCTTCAGCTGCGACATGGCAGCTTGACGGTCGCTCAGTACGCGGCGAGGTTCACCGATCTTTCTCGCTACTCGACAGACATGGTACGAGACCCCTTCTTCCGGGCCCGGACCTTCGAGCAGAGATTGAGACACGAGATCAAGGCATCGCTGATCTCCCTCAGCATTCCGACCCAGGCAGGAGTGCTGGAGCGAGCCCTCCTGATCGAGAGCTTTCTGGCTGAGTCTACAGCGAGACCTACCGCAGGGCGGAAGATAGCGGAGTCTTCGGCAGTAGGTAGCCGACGGATGACTCAGGGTTCCAGGCGGACCAGACCTTCCGGCAGAAAACCTCGGGACACTGGCTCAGCAGTGCAGGGCACCCATCCCGGAGCCAGTCTTCCGACAGGCAGGCAGTGCTACGAGTGCGGCGGGCGGGGCCACATGGCTCGTGACTGCCCGACCTGCCGTACCGAGGGGCAGCAGACGGTGGAGGGGCCACCTAGGCAGAGGCAGAGGGTTGACCGTGGCGGTCCGCAGGGAGGAGGCGGACGAGGCAGAGGAGCTGGTTGAGTAGCAGGTGGTGGGCGACGCTTTGAGGCTCTGCCACCACCACCACCGGGAGGCCCGCCCTGACCATAGGGAGCTGGCGGGCAGAGACAGGCTCAGCGCCAGGCAGCGGAGGCCTACGACCACGGCGCTCCAGAGATGATTCGAGGTACGATCTATGTCTATTCCACCCTTGCTGCGGTTCTGATAGACACAGGAGAGAGTCACTCTTTCATAGCCACTGCCCTTGTTCGGAGCTCGGAGATTCTGACAGAGCCGTTGGCTCGATCCTTACGGCTAGAGACTCCTATGGGAGCAGACTCGACGATTACACACTGGTGCCGGCAGTGTGAGCTTACTCTAGGAGGCGAGAGCTTCGGCTGGGATCTTCTTGTAGCGGCGTCGAGGCCTTACGACGTCATCTTGGGCATGGATTGGTTATCTACGGTCCATGCTCAGATTGACTGCATTAGGCGCAAGGTGCGATGTGTACGCACCGATGGGAGCAGGTTCACCTTCACCGGTGAGAAGGGAGCCTTAGCAGCACAGGATGGACTCACGCAGAGGAGAGGTCAGCCCATCACTCATCAGTTGGCTAGCCTCATCCTGGGAGCAGTTGACGTGCGGAGTCCCAGTTTTCCTGCAGTGGTGGATTAGTACGCGGACGTCTTTCCCGACGACGTTCCAGGACTACCTCCTCATAGAGAGGTAGACTTTTATATTGATCTGTACCCCAGGATAGCCCCGATATCCACTCCAGCATATCGGATGGCCCCCGCCGAGCTTCGAGAGCTATGGGTATAGTTGGAGGACTTGCAGGGCAAGGGGTTCATCCGACCCAGTGTTTCACCCTGGGCTTCCCCGATATTGTTCGCCAAGAAGGAGGACGGGAGCTTGCGACTGTGTGTCGATTATCGTCGCCTGAACCAGGTGACAGTGAGGAACAAGTATCCGCTACCCAGGATTGATGACCTCTTCGATCAGCTCAAGGGAGCGCGGTGGTTCTCGAAGATAGACCTCAGGTCAGGCTATCATCAGCTCAGAGTTCGAGACGAGGATGTGCAGAAGACGGCCTTCAGGTGTCGGTATGGCCACTATGAGTTCTTGGCTATGCCTTTCGGCGTAACCAACGCTCCAGCAGTGTTCATGAGCCTCATGAACAGGATCTTCCAGCCATACCTCGATCGATTTGTCGTGGTCTTCATCGACGACATTTTGGTGTACTCGACGACGGAGGAGGAGCACGCCTACCACTTGCGGGTTGTACTAGACACACTCCGAGAGCACCAGCTTTATGGAAAGCTCTCAAAGGGCCAGTTCTGGTTACGTGAGGTCCACTTCTTGGGGCACGTCATTTCTGAGGTGGGAGTTTCAGTGGATCCCGCGAAGATCGAGGCAGTGCTAGCTTGGGAGCCACCCAAGAGCGTGACAGAGGTGCAGAGTTTCTTGGGCCTAGCCGGATACTATCGAAGATTTGTTCCAGACTTCTCCAGAGTTGCGGCCCCACTCTCAGCGTTGACGAAGAAGGGGAAACCCTTCGTGTGGTCAGACAGATGTCAGCAGAGCTTCCAGGAGATGAGGCAGAGGTTGACCAGGGCACCTATCTTTAGGTTGCCTGAGGAGGGAGTTGGATACGTAGTCTACTGCGATGCATCAGGGACCGAACTCGGGTGTGTCCTGATGCAGGAACGGGCCGTGATTGCCTACGGATCACGTCAGTTGAGGCCGCATGAGCAGAACTATGCTACCCATGACTTGGAGTTGGCAGCAGTGGTACGTTCAGTGAACGGACGAGCGAGTTTTTTCTAACTTTTGAACCGGTGCCCGGAATCGAATTCTGAGGGCACCGATGAAATCGCAGCGCCAGTATTCGCTTAGAAACGCCTCTTCCGGAGTTGCGTTTTCTCGGGTGTGGTTTTTAATTTTCGGGCTTAAAGTTAAGAAATAAAATAATTTTGCGACAACTTTATTTTATTTCACTTAAGCCACTTGGAAGCCACTTGAAGCCACTTAAATGCAGCTTGAACTGAGTTAAACCGGATAGGATGCTATCCAGAAATATCCTACCCCCCTTGGTAGGATATTTGTGAGGTGGGGCCCGCATGAGCCCCGCCGTTTCTTTCCGCTAAGAAACGCACCTGTGAAAACCCGTCATTATGAAAGTCAACTGACGTGTTTCTTAAAATCTTAATAGACCATTTAATTGGGCGGTTTATTTCATGAATTAAATGGGCAGTTTCTTTCGTCGAATTAATTCAACGAATTAATTCAATCGTTTCTTAACCAGTTTTTAAATTCGTTGGCGTAATAATAAAATAAGGCCAACGCACGACCTCTGGTTATTTGCGTGTTGAGAGGATTTGAGAGGACCCTTGTATCTTCTTCTCCCTTGCGAAGAACGCGAAGAACGCGAAGAACGCCGAACCCGGAAATCGACGACGCTCCCATCCGAGACGTTCTTCCCCGCCCCGATCTCCGATCACCAATCGTTTAAGGTGAGTGATTTCGGGTTTCCTCTAAAGGTTCTTTTTGGTTTTAAACGAAACACAGATTTAATTATTTATAAGTTAAATCTGTTGTTCTTGGTCCGTTGAGCTCACCGACTCAACGCCGGATTCCGCGACGACGCGACGCCTTCCCGCGACGACGCGACGATCCCCCTCTTCCGCGACGAGCAATTCCGCGAAGAACACTCATGCGCGACGACCAACGAGGTAGGGATTTTTTTTTGAATTACCCCCCTTTTATATTCCCGTCAATGTTTCTTTAAAAAAATTAAAGAACCGGTTTGTGAACAATTTTAAACTTATTAAAATTGTTGTTTCCTGTGTGGAATAAAAATTCTCCCGTTTGTTTATGTCTAACGCGGAGGGTGCGGGCCAAACGAACACGGCCTGATGACCCTCCGTCGTTCTTCGTTTTGTGCGGATTTGATGGGCGACGACGGAACGTGCCGCAATGGATGTTTGACGATCCCGCAGTGAAGAACGAGTCCCGGGAGGAGCAATGGCGCAGACGGGAAGAAAATCGGGCCACCGGAGTGACTCCGGCGGCCCGCAAAAGCCGGCGGCGGTGCGGGTCGCCGGTGCCTGGAGGCGGCGGTGCCCGGTGCGCCGCCGGACGAGACCGCCGCGGCACCGGCCGCGGCGGCGGCGCTCACGGGACGCGGCTGAAGCCGCGTCCGGCGCCAGGAGACACCCCGCGGGTGTCACGCGGGGGCGGCGGCACCCCCCGCGTCACCCGGGACGTGGCTTCAGCCGCGTCCGGTTGGCAGGCCGACACCCCGCGGGTGCCGCGAGGGTGTCACGTGGGGAGGCGGCTCCCCTCGCGTCGGCCACTCGGCCGCTCGGCCGAGCCGGGCCGGGCTGGCCGAGCCAGACCGGTCTGACCGGGTCGGACCGGGTTGACCCGGTTCGGACCGGGTGGACCCGGTTCGGCTGACCCAAGGGGGGGTCGGCCCGGGTCGGCCCAGGCCCGTACCCCCCGTCTTCGGACGGTCTTCGTTCAAACGCCGGTAACTTGAGCTACGGGTCTCCAAATGACTCTCTGTCAGCGGCAACACGATCCTTGGATCGAGACGGTCGTTTTGGTATATCGCACTCAAGGTTTCGGAATACTTTGAGTTCAGCCAGGTTGGTTCGTACACGAAACCAACCGGGCCTTCGGAGCGGAAACGCTCATATCTTGAGCCACGGACGTCCGATTGACATTCTGTCTACTTCGTTGAATTCCTCTAAGTGAGATGGATCTTTTGGAATACTCCGCGCGAGGTTTGGACGCAGGTGGAGTACGATCGGGTTGGTTTTTCCTTAAAAACCAACCGGGCCCCTGGGACGAAAAGGCCAATAACTCTAAGACCGGGCGTCCGATCGACGCGCCGTCTGCGACGTTGAGTTCCTGTTGGCGATACGAAACTTTTGGATACATCAACTTCAAACTTTGTGTCAGTTGATGTATCAGCCTCTCGACTCGTGGAGCGGACCCTCCCGAACGAGCTTGCTGTGTGCGGGAACCCTAGTGCTGGCTGCAACTGCTTCTTCGACAGCGATGACTGTGCAGAGATCCTCCGTGGACTCCGACGACGACCGTGCAGAGATCCTCAGTGGACTGCGGCGACGACTGTGCAGAGATCCTCCGTGGACTCCGATGACGACCGTGCAGAGATCCTCAGTGGACTGCGGCGACGACTGTGCAGAGATCCTCAGTGGACTACGACGACTACTGCACTCAGCGATCCTACGTGGATCAGTGCTACCGATCCTGTGTGGGTCCGATCTTATGTGGGTCAGCGCTCAGCGGTTCTGTGTGAGCTAGCGCCTACAGGTCCTGCGTGGGCCTGGTCCTGTGTGGGCCCGATCCTGTGTGGGTCCGATCCTGTGTGGGTCACTACGGGGTTAGTACCTATCGATCCTTCGTGGGTCTGACGACTTAGATGGTTCAGTGATCATCTTATCGTCATCCGAAGAAGTATACCTGTGTGAGCTGAATCTTGTGTTACTCTGCTTTGTGGATTGTGTTGAGCTATCCTGTGTGGATTTACTGTTTACTCTCCTTTGTGGATTGTGTTGAGCTATCCGTGTGGATTTACTGTTTACTCTCCTTTGTGGATTGCGTTGTGCTATCCTGTGTGGATATACGTTGCTTTCCTGTGTGGACTGGGTTGTGCTTGGGCTCGGACGTTGGAGCCGAGCGGGAATTGATGACTTAGGTATATGTTTGGGCATATACCTAAGCCGTGTCAGATGTTACTTCGTGATTGTATCTTTACTTTGTGGATTATCCTTTGTGGATTTCGGGAGACCTTCGGGGGTCTCGGGGTCCCTACTGAGTAGCTTATACTCACCCCTGCACGGGCTTTGCCCGCACTACGTTGTGTTGGTTGCAGACGACGGACAGCACTGATCGTGGTGGAGGCGTGCGGAGCAGGATGGTACCTGGAGGTGGACCACTGGGCGGGATGTACTCGGAGCGGTCAGGTGGACCCGAGGAGCAGTGGAGGCTATTTGTACCCACTCTTCAGGTGGGACTTCCAGAGGACGGCTCGACGCTGCAGTTTTCCCCTTTCAGTTGCTGTTTTTCCTTTCAGTTGGGCTTGTATTTCCGGCCCCTTTTACTTTCAGCACAGCTTGTACTATTTTTACTTAGTGTTTACTTTACCGCTTGCTTACTCTGTGGTGCTTGTTTACTTTTCAAAGGCAATGACTTCCCTTTTGTTGGGATTTACGCCTTGGTGCTAGTTTCCAGCCCCTGGTCTATGGGAGGCGGGCTTGGGGTAGTCACGACACGGGCCCTGAGGACGGGTCGTGACAGAAAGGTTATTAAGTGATCTTATGTGGATGATGGAAGGCTTAAACACTAGAATAGAACAAATTATGATAGGGTATTTTCATATATAGCATGTAGTGTAGAGTCTATCTTGGGAAGAACCACACCAATTGGGAATGTTCAAACACTAAGACTATATTATTAAAAATAGGGGAATTACTTCTTATAATAGGTTCATAGAAAAATAGATACAAGATTGTGGCTTCCCATGTAGATATGAATCATATGTGGGAGAGTTTAAATGGTTATGTTTTATCAGAGATTCATGAAAGTAGGAACCTAGAAAGAATAGAGAATTAAAATAATAAAGGAATTTTATATTATTCCATGGGATTACAAGTGATACCCATGTTCCATTAGTTTTATTACATGGATTTTTATATCATGTAAAGAAACTAGTCCATGCATAATATTCTACTAAAATTAGTTTAAGGTCTTACTATATGGACCATATGTGTTGCACAATTTAACATTGTACAATTAAGATGAAACGTCATGTAGTTTAACATCACAAGACAAGGACACCACCCAATATAGTCTAATATAATGTGATGAGGATTCTGTTCCATATATTTTAACATCAAATTCCAATCACTTTATTCCATATAGTTTAACAACACATGATAAGGACTTCAAGTCATATAGTTTAACATCATGTGATAAGGACTTAATGCTGTGAATTTTCTAGTTATGAAAAAAGGACTTCATGTTATATAGTTTAACAATAGATGAAAAGGATTTCACCTTGTGTAGTTTATATTCATGTAGTGGGGAATTTTGACTTTTTTGTGTGAGGATCTGATTCATACATAAAATATAAGAAACTAATTTTGGAACTAAGAATGGAAAATAACAAAAAATAAGTGTTAAAGGGAAAACACAAAAAAAAGGTGGGGATTTTTTTACTTGACCCTATTTAGGAATATTGGGTAACTACTAATATATGGGTTGTAAGAATCAATGAACATACTGTTTTGATAAAAAGTTACTTATATATATCTAACTAATATATAGGTAGAGTGAACTTTTATTATTTTTATACAGGATTGAAATAAATATAAGGATTTGTGATTTTGTTCTGTACCAGGGAAATATGATGAAACTTAAATTTGTGGTTAGGTCTGGCATAAATATTATAGGTATCACTACTTATCTTGTAATTATAGGAATCAATCCATTCATAGTTCTTGAAAATTTTAATGGGGGGGGATTTCATTTTCTTCATAGATCTAGATCTTGTTCCAATAATTTACATTGAAATAGATAGTTTTATTTGAATTATAAGGTAGGAAACCCATTGTGAACAAGGTCTCATTTTCAAGATAAGGTGATAAAACATTATCCTAGTATACCATTGTTGATTAAAACTCAACATAAGTTGGTCTACCTATACATTATAAATATGTTATGAAAACATGTATCATACATAAAAGAAAGATAAAATCATAATTAATAGTTATTTAAGTTTTTTCAAGATGGACTAATGTGTTGTGATATTTTTTTTATTCCTGCTAGGATAAAAGCATTCTATAGTTTATGGTCAAAAAAATGATGACCTATACCAAGTACTTTAAATTCATGTAAATTGTACTTAATGTCATGCATTTTATTTTCATGTAACAATGACCAGGAATATTCAATTTAATAACTTACATTAAATATGTAGTGGTTTAGTTTTACATGATGAAATAAGGATGATTTCATGAAATTTTATGTCTTACGACAAGTATCTTGGTGTTATGAAGTTTAAGGTCTTACATCACTAATCTACACTGCACAATTTAATTACATTAAATAATAATTTTGATAAAGAAATGTGAAATTATAAAAAGTACATCATGATACGACATTTTGTTTATTTTAGGGTCTTCTAATGAGGACTATGGACATACAGTTTAACATATTTTAGCGAGGATGTTGGTTTCTATCATAATTGTTTAGGTATAGTATTTCATTGGGATAATGAGAATGACCCACATACATACTATATGGGTATCAAGATTCTTTAACTCTATTAGGACTATATATATCTTCTTTTAGATCCAATATTTGAAGAGTAATTATCCTTTAATAGTATGTCCTAAAAGGTGGTAAGAAGGATAATAATTCGGATGATCTTTCATTACTTCCACCTAGTGTATCTTCATATTTGAAAGATTAATGAGGTTAATCTTAAATGAAAATATGAATTATTCGACAACAATCTCAAGAATAAAGGAATAGGCCTTACTATGTATATTACTAATAGAAGGAGTTATGATGCTTTAGTATAGTTTGTGTGTTTTTTATAGGGTGTACACAAGTATGAAGTGGATATTTGGGGGTATCTAACTCCATTATCCCCTCATCTATCTACATTCAAATCCAATCCTTCAAGACAAATAAAATTTTTATTTTATACCCTAGTAATAAATGGTAGGGATAGTAATTGGAATGGTTTCTTAAAACTAACTCCTTCAATTGATTAATCCTTGGTAGTTTAATCAAATAATTATCTAGGGATTAGGAAAAATAATCAGAGAAAGATTTTAGTTCTAATAAATATACCTTTTTTTGGTTATTGAGTGAAGAAACACAATGTTTCCTCCCCCATGTGCCACATATGAATCTATCAGTATAGACTACCATTGAATTTTGGATCTAGTAGGCGATACCTTATTCTCAATCAATTCATGTGTAGATTTTTATTCTTTTCATAATCTATACATTGATTATGCAACCTCTATATAAGATAACATTTAACACCTCCAGGATAGTGAGGAAATCACTAAGGTTTAGAAGTGTCCAAAATGAACCTCATTAAGGGGTGAAAATATTAAAATTCCCCCATCCCTTTGAAATGGAGTACTTTAAAATATGAAATTCTACTATCATTGTTTGTTGGTAAAATTCCCTACATGGAGAACCAGTGTAGTAATATGATGACATTTAGCATGTGAAAATATCCTTGAATAAAATATGTAATTATTTTTTATGTTTCTTTTCCCACTAAAACCAAGTGATATATCCTTTAGTAGATATGGACTTGGAATTTTCAAATTTATGAAAGATAAAAGGCATGATGAAATATATTCCTTTCCTAATGGTGGGATGGGTATATGATGATAGATTTCCCAAAGTTGAGCTTGATGATTGGATATTGTAATGACACTGGAGGGATACTATATCAATATTTCCTTCTAAGGAATCAAAAGGGAGAAATAAACCTTATTTATAGGTATATAGGGAATCACCAATCTATCCTTTTCCAATGATAAGAGAATATGATGAAGCCACCAATTGAGAATCAGAATATTGTAGAAGTGTGTGATCATCTCTATCAAGAGTGAACTCATTCGATCTAAGTAAAAAATTTATCAGGCCTATTTAAAACCATATTTACGGAGATACAGAAGAACATATGTTCCTCATTATAATAAGATATAATTTGGTTGTATGGTACTAAATCACTTATTTTGAGGGATATCTCACATTTAAAAAATTGTTAGGATAGTTCCCATTTTCCCAATATTTGAGGCATTGAGTCCATAAATGTTTGGACTAGATAAGGATTATCCAAGGAATCCTCTAGATATTTTCATTTCATTTTTGTATTATATGAGTTTTGAGGAGGTGTGATAGTATAAGGAACTACAATCAATAATACAAAGGGACTAGGGGTCATGACTAGTGGATTCAGTAATTCTATGTTGATGGAATGTGTATCCATTTATTTCTAATAATACATTCATCAAACCCATCTATTTTCCTAAAAGGATAATTTTCAAAATTATTTCTCTTCTTCTGGAAGAATGTATGATATTCAAGAAAAATTCATCTTCAAACTACCCAACAGAACTTGACCATCATTAAACATTTATTTCAGTAGATATTTGTTGATAAAACATTCCTAGATTGTATGACTCAATATATGATAGTAAGGGAAATAATTTGGTTCATAATTATTCCCTTTTCCATCCGAATTCTTGATTTCTAAAAACATGATCAGGTTTTTATTTGAGGAAGAGATGAAGTACCCCGAATCCTAATTATTGTGGAAGGAATGGATTATATTATTTTTACTTTCAAGGACATGTCTCCTCACCCATTTTATCTTGAGGGTGAAAACATGGTTTCAAATTTCCCCAACATCCTTATTTATTATAGTAGTTCTTGATGAGCGATTTAGTTAGTTTTATAAATAAAATACTCTGGATGTTGTACTATATTCATGAGCTCATGGAAGACACCTGGGTAATTTAGGGGAATAAGTGTAGTTTATAACTCATACTTTATGTTTTCCACATTGATCTATAGTAATTATTCCTAGGGAATTTTAATTTCCATAAATCATTTCAAATATTTACATATTTTAATGAAATACGTTATTCTCTTATTCTACTACTTATTACAATTTGAGAGGTCGAGTATAGTAATTTTTCTCAATGTATAGTTGAATAAAAGAGGAATTACTAATAAATATCTTCCCATATTTCTATATATCCAGCTATAAGTTTATTATACCAATAAAATACTATACTTTATAAGGTCTATAAAAAGAATATGAGTTTGGAAGAATCTTTTTGTTATGGGTTTTCCAACACTAGGATGCACAGGGATGAAAAATGGGTGAGATTCTCCTCTATATCACCTATTATATAGAATGTTGGGAATTTTATATTCTCGAAGTTGTGTGGTGGATGATTCAAATCCAACCACTTGGGATATGACTTCCTCTCTAGATTCACTAGTGTATGTTAGAATTCAAGAGAGCCCATCTGAGTAGTGTGATCCTCTAGAAATTACTTAGATACCACCACCTAAGTTAGCCTTTAGAAACTTTCCTGATTTGGAAGCTTATTTTTACATATCAATGGGAACTCTTTACAATCAATAATTTTTTTTAAAGTGGTTTGATTGATATAATCTCAAGTTAACATGGTGGCTTGATCCTTCATTTGTGATTCTAGATATCTCATCCCACTAGAGTATGTTATCTTCAACCTAAAGGACATACGTAATGGGATCTCCCCCCTAAGGAATTTAGTATTGAAACACTAAATTTATTTATTTTACCTTTAAATCGATCAATCCTATAAATATCATGATCTTAGTAGACAAGAGTCTGTGGTTACTTTATTACCTTGACACTAGATAAAATAAATAATATCCCAAAGGATCAAATATTTTATTAGTCTTGGAAAACTAGATACATACTTTAATCTCACATTATAATTGAAAACATAAAATAAAACATAGTATTTTTCTTTGAGTGATTCATTATTTCTTATAGCATATCCCTTCATATTAATCATAATACACAACTTTTAATCCTTTGGAAAAGAAACATAAGAAAGGGGTGAGATCAAATGATCAATAAGGGTATGCATATGATGGAATTTATCATGAATAAATGAGGGGTAATCAATATGGGAAGGTAAATAACTGAAAACATATAACATTTAATAAATAACTTGAACATGAAGAATTATATGTAAGGGATAAATGATGATAAGATAATGACATATAAATAGTCAAATGAGAATGAAACTTGTCCATAAATATTTTAACTAATCAAATAATCACATGGAAATCAATAATTAATCTCATAATTATGGAATTCATAATGCCAAATATAATAAACAAACAATCAGGTCCTTGTTCCAAGACATCTTACATAAATGGGAATGGCCTGAAAAAAAAAATCGAAGCTAGTTTGTCTCATGAGACCTATCAATTTATTAATGGGATATAGCAGACCATGTCCATCACTTATTAATTCCAATTCATTCCTCATATTAAAAGGGAGGAAAATAATCGTTGTAAATATTCATATTGAAAAACTAGCATATAAAAGGTTAATAATATCCCTAATTGATAAACACAATCATAAAAAAGCATGACTAATATGGTGAATGGTATCAAAATTGTAAATCTCCAGTAAAAAGGATTACAAAACAGATAGAGAAATAATATGGAGGGTATCATCACAACATATCCCTAGAAAAACATAAGGTGAAATGATTTTTTTGATAAATAGAAATACCACAAAAATTCCATTAAAAAAATTCTTGAGGAAAATGTCCTTTTTCAATTTGAAAATTAATTTAAAAAACCAAAAAATTCCATAATAATAGGAAAAAATTTATTTTAAAATAAAACTGTAAAAATTGTAAAGGAATATTTAAAACAATGAGTGTTCATGATGGAGGGTAGCTCCATGCATTCTATATAAGTTAATAAGACATTATTTTCACACTATTGTGAAAAGTTTTAAAATTAAATCGATTAGAAAATGGAAGGAATATTCCATTAATAATATTTTGTAAAAAGTGAAAATGGGTAAAAATTTATTTAATAAATAATTTTTAAAACGTTTAAAATTTTTTCCAAATTTTTTTATAAAATATGGATATGGAATAAAAAATATTTTTGACCAAAGAGAGAAATACAATCGAATTTTCTTAAATAAATTCTCAATCATTTTAAGAACCAAAAAGTGGAAATTTGAAATATTTAAAATTTCATGAATAACCAGATGATAATAAAATTTATGATTTTCTTAAGACATATATCTTTATATTTCATCATTGGAAACTTAATCCTACATAATCCTGATAAATAATGAGATTGTAATCGTAAAACCCTTAACAATTTGGTAACTTTTGAATCATAATCCCCATGAAATAAATAACTTCAAATGAAAGATTCAATACCATTAAGATAAATATATTCATGATATATTATATAAAGTGATAATTATATATACCACATGAATGTAATATGTGGGGAATAGGGAATAAGTCTCACAGACGTAAAAGTGAGATGAGAAACCCTTACATTAAGTCTAATTTCCTTTGTACATGTTTAAACCTCCTATATAATAAATATAAACTTATTATAAATATATTAAATAACCATAATCATATATTTCATACCATATATTATTTAATTACAACTATTCATTACTTTTTTATTAATAATTCCTTGTTAAAATCACATTTTGAGTAATAACTACTTCATTTTTCACATATGTTTTAGTTTGTTATTTTAAGTAATTTTACATTTATCATGATTCCATAATCTTAATAATGTTAAAAATGATATTAATATCATATATATTCATTATATATTTATTTAGAGTAATTCATAAAAGTTATATATTGAAAATGAATTACATCATTTATGGAGATGGTAGGCCGTACGTACGCATGAACACTATTTTCATTTTCTTGATGGATTAAAAGAAAGTAAGGTAAATAATATATAACCTTTAAAGGTTAATTATTATATCATACATATCACATAAATTCAATAAATTTATTTATATTACCTTCCATTTAAAGTGTAACTGCAAAATGAATCACATCACTTCGCAAGACGGTAGTACGCCATACACACGAGCGATGTTATCGTATTCTCATAGAATGGAAAGAAAGAAAGAATATATAATATTATGATTATAGAAGTATAATTATTTTATGAATATCATATATAAAATTTATATCAATCATTGTATTTATCCATAAGATATGGTTATATAAATAAAATTACATCAGTTCGTGAGGTGATAGTCCTCCGTATGCACGATCTATGGTTAAATTTCCCATTTGATAGAATTGAAGATGGATTTAAGTTATATAATAAATATAATAACATATATTTATATGGAATATACTACTATTATTATTTTATCACATTTTTATAATATTTTAAAGGGTTATAGGAAAAAATACAATAAAGATGCATGGTTACGAACTATACCACATCTATGGAGAACCTCTTTAGGTTTATAACTAAAGCCTCTATATAATGTTTTTATAATAAAAAAAGGGACTCTACATATAGGGGATCGATTTAAAGAATTTATTTTTTCATGTATTGTATGAACCAAAGGTATTTGGAAGTGTGAATAGCAGAGTAGAGGGGGTTTCCTTTTATAAGTGGGGGAGAGGACACATTTGGAATGTTTAAAAAGAATAAATGACATCAATATTTTTTAAAAGATAAAAGGATAAAAAATGGATAATTATCTAACCTTAGATGAGATAAGTTATAAATATGTTAATAAAAGTATAATTATACAAGTATATATTTCATTTTAACCATTATTTTTTTTGTTTAACCCCCGATAAAACTGTTTTAACCTTAACTGTGGTAATTAATTTTACTGCTTTTACTATTTATGATGAACAAAAATTAAGTTGAAATTATTAAATAATATTAATAATTATGATTCAAAAAATTTAATCCATTTTTTCAAATTCAAATTACCTAATTTAGAAAATTTAATTTAAAATTTAACACGCAAGCGTGATAAAAAAATGATTTCCATAGAAAGACTTTACTTAAGCATAAAAAGTTTTTATATAAAAAATAAACATAATATTGATTAAAATGACTAAATTAGATTAATTATAATATAATTTTACTAATTTTACTTTTACAAAATTTTAAAACAATATTTATCTTTATAATTTTTTTTAAAAAGGCAGATTTTTGTAAAAATCAGTATTTTTCAGTATTCATCAAAAAATTAATCTTTTCAGAAAACTATAAAAAATTAACACTAAGAAAAAAATTAATTTATGATTTAAAAAATTAATTTAATTTTTTCAAATAAATTTTCATGAATTAGTAAAAATTAATTTTAAAATAAGTGTAAAAAATGCGATGAAATCGCATTTTAGAAAAATATAATTTTATACACAAAACTAGATTTTTATTTCGTATTTATAAAAAAATTATATTAATGATGAAATATTTTATGCAATATATAATATATAAATTTCATTAAAATCAATCACTAATAATGATTAATTTAATTTATTAAGATAAAAACACATTACATGTATAAATTTTTTTTTCAAAAATACATTTCATTTACATTCAACATATTTTTATTTTTATTTATAATCAATTGATAACAAATTAATTTATTTTATATATATATTAACCATATACTTTTCATGGTGGCACGTCATCTTTTTCTGATTTCACTATTGCAGGTTCTGATAGGGGGGACAAAAAGACTCTTGGTTGGTTCTTATTTTCTTGTTTGTTTCTTATTTTTCGGTTAGGTTCATGTAAGGCCTTTGTGCCCTATTAGTGATTTTGTTCTCATCTGATCATTATAATGGGTTCCTTATTTTCCCAATCTTCAAAATGAGATCTTTTTTTGTTTAATAATAGGGTTTTTTTCCACATTTCTTTTAAAAACATACATTTTATAATTCATTTGTTCATATTCATACAAAAAAGATTTAATGGCTAGTCTATAAAAATCACATTAAATAATAATATTTTAATAGTGTATTGTGATTTTTTTAACGTCGGTGATGCGTGTAACAGAAGCTATAAAATAAATAATATATTATTTAAAGAGGAAAATATTCTAAAATATTATGGAGTTACACATCTTATCATATACTAAGATGGATTCACTATCTTCGAGTTGTGGGTGGGTTGTGAGTGTCTCCACATCTATTTATTCTTTGACAATATCATGGTTTATAATATCCATTAGGCCAATAGTAATAACATTAACCAATGTGAAAAATATGGAAGGAAACATTTATTCATTTTGAGGAGGTATGTTGAAAATCTCACTTGATGATATTGGAGATGATTATAGGATTAAAAATGGTAAAAATTCCCCCATCCCCCTGTACTGAGGTTTCCCCTAAGATGTTTTAGTCACCAAGGTCGACTACGATGTTGTCTATAGACTCTTTATAATGGATATTTAAGATTGAATCTAGGATAGTATTGTAATATGCCTATGGTCCTCAAGGGTATTATGGGTAATAAGGATGTGGATTTTTTTGGATTTGTATTGGTTGGCTTCCTCTAGCCGTATTTCTTTTTATATGCTTAAGTTTGGATGACTGTAAAATGCATAACTTCCTCTATATATTCTTATAGAATTGGGGCCACACATCAGGTATGATGACTATTTTTAATATGTTCTCTCCTAAGAAACTCCTAGGTGGTCACTATGATGTATTTTATTCCCCTATACCTCTTTAAGATAAGTAATGTAGGCATTATCACATTCTAAGGATACACACCTCAAGAAGTTATATGTGGATAAACGAAGTACATTTTTTTTTCATATCCCATAACTGATAGGAGGACCTATGAGGCTACATTATTTGAATTATTTCATACATTATCTCCAATGTTGGAATAAACCCATTTATATGGTATTCACATACCATATAAATCACCAAATGGAACTAAAGACACTGTTTTATTGACAATATATGTTTGGCCTCAAGGATATGGTCTCCATGGTAGTCAAGGCATATAATTTTTACATCATATGGTTGTGTACAATAGATTGAGGTGTCTATTGGGAACCACTGACTTTTCTAATGAGGCTTTAATTAATTTTTGTGTTTAGTGATTCCATTTGGATTTTAGGGAGTCCTAATGTTCTTATAATGGGGAAAAAATAAAACCATAAATTCAACATCACAAGTAAGATAGAAAGGTTGATCGATCACTTTCATAATAAAAGAATTTCAGGTCAGGTTCACCATTTTATTTTTTATAGAACCTCTTATGGAAGTTTAATCCAACATTCAATGGATAATCGATCCTTTTTCATATGTGAAAGGCCTATCATATTTGATCATTTCAAATCAATTTTAACATTCTATTTATGATAGAATTTCATCCGAAGATGAAGCTGACATCCAATGAATAATTTATCCCTTTTTGTATGTTAACATTTTTTCATAGTTGAAGGATTTTCATTGTTTAGACCATTTTTCATTTAGTGGAAACTCTAATGGGTCTCTCATCTATTATGGTTCAATGTGAACATTATCGTGGACCTACTCTAAAAATCCATGTAGTTTCTAGAGTTTCCTAGTAATGACATGTCATGACCCAACCCAATAGAGCTCGATCCACAACTACCCCACGGATGCCTCCAAAGGCTAGGGGTGGTGATAAGCATTGAAAGGCATAACTAATAGAAGAGGCCTTTTCCCAATGCCCTTATATGAACATGCCCTTCCATCTTAATGTGGAAGTATAAAAGAATAATAAAATAAAAATTTGTAACAACTAGAATATAAACAATGAATGTAAAACCTCTAGGGTGTATAAGAGTACTAAAGTAAAGGGGAAAAATAAATGCCCAACTCGATAGATATCCCAACATGAAAAAATAGGAAAATAATGTACTAAGAGAACTTGACTCTAGATCTCAAATATTTGATCACCATATATGGTTAAATGCACCAAGTATCCTTATAAGTCACCGTTGACATTTCCATCATCTACATAGGACATGACATGTGCAGGAAAATCCCATACAGGGCTGAGTATATATATACACAATAGGATTCCCTAAAATATGAAGGGGGAGTAATAAGAGACATGCTAGTAATATTAAGACATCTCAACCTAAAGAAAGAGAGAAACAACATCCAATGAAATGGATAAAAACATATATTTTCAAAATAAAAGAATCCCAAATGTGAGAGAAAGGAGATCTATATCTCATAGCCAAGCCCATGAAAAGAGTTTCAATAGTTCCAAAAGTTTCATCAATGATTCATAGTATCTTCTATTTCTTTTTGAAGATAAATCCAAGTTAATCCACACATCACCACAATTCCATACAGTTGAGAGGCCATAGTATCTAGGTAGAGGAACCATGCCCTAGTACAATAGGTGGGTTCCACTCAAGTAGTTGATAGAAGACCCATGCCCTGATTAGTAGAACGGTTCAACTTTGATACCTGAGGACCCATGCTCTAACTCCGCAGGAGGGTGCCACTCAAGAAGTAGGTAGAGAATCCATTCCCTTTACAGTAGTAGGGTGACACTAACAGTTGATGACCCATTCCATTTCTCAGTGGGAGGGTTCCACTCAAATAGCTGGTAGAGGAACCATGCCCAATCCAACAGGAGGGTGCCACTCTCGTAATCAATGACCCATGCCCTGAATCCATAGGAGGGTCCCACTTAGTGGATAAGTAAAGGACCCATGACCTTGGAAGGTTCTAGGGCCTACAGCAGAAGCTGGTGGGCTGGTGATTTTAAAATTTTTTGTTAGTGGGATGATGGAACTTATCATCGCCAATGATCCGAGCCCCAGAAAGGTTCAAGGATCTCGCGTAAATTATAAGGATCACAAAATAAAAATAAAAACATACATGTTTCAAATATGAAGCCGCAGTTGACTGCAACTCATCGATAGATATCATCTCTTGAAGGATCTGTAATAGGAACCCTCTAGATCATCCATGGACGCTTCAAAAATCCGCTGGAACATTGATCGTCGAATTTCGGGTGCTAGTGCAGCGATCCAACGATGCTTTCGATGTCTCGACGATCACCACATGGAGATTCCTTTAACGCTTGAGGGAGATTTTGATCCAAACTCTTGGATTGAGATCTTGTCTCTCTAGTAGGAAGGAGGAGAGAGATGCTCTCAATTTTCATCCCATGAATGTGAATGAATAGTGAATGGCCACCCATGATAGAGATCCCCCTCTTATATTTAATGTGGCGTTGAAAAATACCCGGTTGGGTTCCCCGGTCCCTGTTAATTTCAACATCCACTAAATAAATAATTTTGATGAACCAAACTCCATCAATATTATTTATTATTTTATCACATACCTATAATATATAAAATATATTACATGATAATATCTGAGCCATTTAACTCGACTCGTTGTCCCGCTTAATATTAAACAAAGCTTGAATATTAAAATAATATTCATTTGATTAATATTATCTTGTATTTACTAAACATGTAAATACATTAAATAAATTCAATCCCAATTAATCATTACCTGAATAATAATTAATTTATTTAATTCTTTTGGTGATCGATAACTTGGACAACACTGGTACCCCGTGGCAGGGGCCACTATGTCCATATACCTATTCAACGGAATAGGGAGGATTCTTGAATATGATATTGTGTGAGACCCTCTAGGCCCTTATCTTAATAGTAGTGAATAAAATCCACAGAACAAGAGAAGAGTCTAACAACCCATCATGGCTCCTAAAGAGATAAGGATAGTCATAGCAATGACTACCAACCTACAAACACTGACTGTGTACTATAATCTCTTTGTCATAAAATATCTCATAAATCAAGTTGCACACTTGTGTCATCATCCTTTTCTTTATTATTTTTTGATATATCTGTATGGATTTACCTTTTTACTACTTTGGCCAAAGAATTATGAAGGAAGCACCATCTAGATCAACCAGGCCTGATATATACAACTTCTTAAACTCGGAAGTGACAAATCATTTCTTGATCATTCAACCAAAGTATTACCACCAACAACGCAACCAACACAAGCTACCTTACCAGGATTTCAATACCATGGTTTTTCCTTGAATCAAAGTACGCAATCAAATGGTACACACTGGTAATGATCTCAAGTTAGGAGACCAATAAACATGTCTGTAGATAGGATTGACCAATTACACCCTAAACATGTGGTGTTCCTATTAGTGGGTATGTCCTCATGATCTCACTACTAGATATCACCAAGTGAGAACTTCATGAGAAGAAGTCTCAATTCTTATGAGCCCCCAACACCCGATAGTCTTACATCTACTGTTTCTAGTCATTAAGATGTGCCTAGACCATAGAACATATATTTAAGATTAATACCATAGTATCTTGAGGTTCACATTATAGCCTGAGATCTGCTATAACCTCTTGATATGACAATTAATATTTAGAAATTACCATTATAATATTGGATGCAAAAAATTCTACACTATAATAGTAAGATTACATCATGTATAACTAAATGTACACATGATATGGTAATCAAAAGTACCGCATAGTTGGGTCTAGGGAACCCACAATTTCAACACTCCCACTTTCACTAGAGCCAACTTGATAACTAAACTTTTTAGCTACTCACATGATAAAGATCATGCTTTTGTTCAGTTATGGATTTAACTGTTGGGCCTGCAACATTTTCTCCACATGGCATATCTGCTGTATACGACCTCATTTCCTTGAGTAAAACTTCTCAAGATAAGGTATCCCCGAGTATATCACTTTTTTCCATTATTATAACTTGAAAACTTGGATAGTAAAAAGATAATACTTTTCTCACTACGTTCGATTACAAGAACTAGAACCAATCATTGCAATTTTTAATTGCTTCTTAGCTGCCTTAGAAGCTTCAACGTACTCAGTATTCATAGGTATGGCTAACACTGGATTTTATAAGTTTGACATGCTCATCTCCTTAGCCTAACTGCAATACTTGATCAAATTAATCTAAGGAATACTAGTTTGTTTCCTACAAAAACTAGTATACCTTCTCCATATACCAGGTACATTTCACTTTGTACTCGCCAAAGTACAAGATGATAGTTATGAATGCTAAACTTGTAGTGCTCCCAGATATAATTGATATGTGCATACTATAAAGTATATCCTAACAGTATCAATTATTTTACATATTATGGAATAAGTGATTGATCCATCACTGGAGCATATGGAACTCAACTCACAACTTTAACTTCTTCACATGTTTTGAACATGTCTACCTGAAGAGATTGAGCGATGTGACATTGACAACAATTCTAAACTTTAATTGTTCCAACTTGTATTTTTCAATAAAATGTCACTTTTTTTATGATTGACTAGGTCTAATAAACCATTATATCTACCTTAATAGATCCATTTCCCTAGAACTTAGGTTGCTACTTTAATTCAATCATTTGGAGTATTACTTTTAACCTAGTCTTATCTAATAGTAAGACCAATATATTTTTTCCATATGTTTTTGAACATATTTTTCCTTGGAAAACATTGGTGCTCACCTTGACCTTTGGTAGACACAAGTAAAAGGTTCATTTGAAATGAATTAGGTAATATCATGTTGCTTACTTTAATCCAGAACTGGATTTTAGTAACTTGGAACCCTTATTGGCATCATATGATGTCATCATATCTTTCTGGTGGCGTCGTATAGACACCTTCCATGAAAGATGATCTTGACATCCAATGGTCAATTTAATGATCTTAGAGGTTAGCTATGACAAGTAAAATTTTAATGTATTTAGGAATAGCAACTTGGTATAACCAATCAATCCTTGTTGGTTCCAATCTTGTACCATCCATGTATCATCTCATTTGAATACCCATTGCAGTATTCAATTTATAAGCCCCTTTGCAATTTGATACATCAAATTCATTAATTGAATTTTAGTTGATCTTTCAAATCTTATATCATTTCCATATACTTCTTACTTGTAGGAATTATTATTCTTAATGAATAATGTATCACCAGCCACAGTGAACTTAAAAACATCACCATGGTTTCTCCTTCCTATGTAGTATGTGTCTCTGGAACATGCCTATTCCACATGTACATGTGGAACTTGTTCCAATGTCAACCATATTTGCATCTCGATCATTAACTTAACCCAAGTCAATCTTGCTCCCACTATCTCTAATAGAGATGTGCATACTTATATATAAATTTAGTCTAATACTTGACTACATATTTTCTATCTTAGTGATTTGTGTAATATCCTTATAAACTTTTAGGATATTTATTTAGATGCACCATGTGTTCAGCTTGATGCATGTTTTATATCTTAACAAACTCTTTGCATCCTAACACATGATCTATGAAATAATGTATTTTCATCATACTATGAATTGTATGAAATCCATTTTTCATTTTAGTTGGCATGTTGGTTGTGGGTTTACACCATTATTTGCAAAGCACGTCATGAAATATAATAGAAGTTTTTGTAAGTTGCAACATTGATACTCCATACATCATAACTTTGATGAATAAATTTTTCATTTAGTAATTGCTCCACACTACATTTTTTTATCAATGTTAACATGTAAGAATTATCATCGATCCTCCTTATAAAAATTAACATCGTGATGTAGATAAGGTAACATGCATTTAAGAATTACTCCACTACATTATCATGATCGATGATTGAATAGTCAAGATATTTTTTGTCATGCTGATCCAAAGAAACTCGTATCTTCTAACCATGTATATAATTCACCATTACATTCCTTAATGACTTAAAGAAATCTTATAAATTATCTTTACCTCTAGCTTTACTTTGGAAGAATTCACACTCTCTTGTTGAACTAACCTCGGAAGCTTTGTGGGATACCTTAATTTCTAAAGGTTTCTTTTTCTAAACTAAAGATGTCAATAATACCAAAGATGATTAGTTGTGCTAAGCCTAAATACCAAACTGGGTATTTCATTGATGTCCACTTTTAGTTTTAATTGAAAAAGAATCATATTGCCACAACTGGGTAGGTCTTACATTTTATATTCATCATGTATTGACTTTAATTCAAGTATGTCTGAACTATTTGTTGAGTATGTTGCCACAAACAACATTCATTCTAAAAACATGGAATAGTGACTCATTATGACCAAATGAGCACATGAGATAAATATTTTGGTTATACTCAACCACTTGTTCAATTTGAATCAATCACTTGGAAATTTGAAGTTATGTGTTTCTCACCACTGACTTAGGAATCAACTTTTCTCAGTTTCTTGGATAATATTGTATTTAATACCCAAGAAGTATGTGAGAAACATTACTTTTATTTGATGAATATAACTGAACAATAAGCGGGTACTTTCTTCTTCTATTTCAGTTTATTTCATTTTTAAACATCCATAAATTTATATCATTATGTGATGCAAATAACCTTCTTTTAGATAACCAACCACTTTTCTTTGAAATACAGGACAAAGTTGCCTTTGGCATAACATTCCATATGACTTTTTTCCTTGTCGTTCAATTTATTTTCCATAAGAACAAAATATGGTGCTATCTATAATAATATTATTACTTAGCGAATGTTCCCTTAATGGCAATGAAGTGCGTACTCTATAAAATTTGTTTTTATCCTTAAAAGAAACTAGAGTAATTGGGTGTAATAATGATATTTCATGAAATATTGTGCACTTTCTTTCAATTTGCACAAAGTAAGTGCAATCATCACATTCAAATCTTGCTTCTATTTCTCCTTTGAAACTTATTGGAGATGAGACTTCATGTAATATCATCGATTCCATAATGTAGCGACCACAACCAACATCAAACATTGATGAAAACATTATGACAGAACCATCATATGCTTGATTCATAAGTCTCTGGTAATCAATCTTTACACTCGCTTCCTGAGGTGACTTAATAGGCTGGGACACTAGCACCTTGAATTTCCTTTATAGTAGTAATGTGTGAAAGCGCATATACTACATTTTGGAAATTCATGTTTGTTTGGACATTAACTTTGTCCAATATATATCACAGTTTTTACTTGTGGTATTACTTTCCATTTTTATAAATTAAACTTTAACAGATTAGTACCTTTTATGTTGATTACTAAATGTGACATTACTGATTAATTTAATCATTAAATGTCTCCCACTAATTTTTCAAATTCTAGGAACCCTCTATACTAGAATTGGAATACTCTTGAGTATTCTAGTGGCATGGATCCCTGAACATCCCTCATATCCTAAAAGATATGGCTACTCCACTACTCGGAGGGTCTATGGCAGGCTTTTGGCTGGACAACTACATTAACTCGTGGTTCCTTGATCTGTTGAGTGAAGTCCCAGCTTCAAAAATCATTTCTTGACTTACTCAATGCTTGCCTCTAAAATTACCACAAGCTAGATATGACTATTTATTTGCTACAATTTTAGTTAAGTAAACCCATCACCCTAATAATAACTCCCCGATGGTAAGATGCACCCTCAGCTATGGCATGATCGACACCCCAAACACCTAGTTTTGTTCAAATTTCAATGACGGAAGTCCGTAATGACTTAATATTACTTTGAAGCTTTTGTGTTTTTATCTCGATGAATGTGATCCATTTCTATTAAACTTGTTCAATTATGTTGTTTTTCTCACAACTGAGCTTTAATAGAAAAACATACTCCGCTTCTTTATGCATTTTTTATCTATTATTTTATGTATTTTCCCTCTATTCTAAAATGCATAAAATAATAAATAAATGCATAAAGGTAAATAACTACCTGACTGGTCTTGAGCATCTAAATGACCTAGGGGAATCATACCTGAGTCAAAGATTGACTCTTGATGTAGCTTTCCCTCGTCTTGTATGCTTGCTTTGCATCTGAAGTATCACCTTGTATTGGCAGAGTCCACACCACATCTTGGAGCACCGCCTCATCTTGTCGGGGTCCACCTCACATCTTGCTTCTTCTTTGTCCGAAGTACAAAATTACTCGCGTGTAGGCGAGAGGGCTCGAGTATAAATGTACATCATGTAAATATTGGGAGCAAATGACTTTATACATTTTAACAGAAAAATAAAGACAATGGAAAGACCATCTATTTAATTAATTGTAATCATTGCACGCAATTAAATAATTAATTAAATAACTGCAAACATACATGGATCGATGCTCAAGACTAGCAGACGGGCAAATAATGCGTGATAAAATTAAAAATGCATTAAAAAAGTATGAGGGTTATATATTAAATTAAATTAATTAAATAATTCAAATAATTTAATTAATCATCAGTCCGCTAATTAATTTATTTTTTAATATGAAAATTAAATTAATTTTACTTAATTCAATATAATAATAAAATTGAATTAATTTTCATCCGAGTATTAAAAAATAGTAACCAAAATTAATTTTATTTAATTTAATTTAAAACTAAAATTAAATTAATTAAATTAATTAATTTTGTTTAATTTTAATGGTTGGTCCCCGAAAGACCATTGCATGGACAGTGCGGTCGGGCCAGACCCGCGTAGACCCATGCCATGCGATGCAGGGCCAAATTAAGCGAAAACGATCTGTGAAAAACCCATTCCAGCAGTTGTGTTGCCGGGCGGCAGTGACGCCGAGAAGGGTGACGACTTGGGCACTATCGGTAGGATGGATCCACTTCAGCGAAGGGTGGCTGGGTGCAGTTCCGGTCGGGTCTGGCCAACGTGGTCTGGTCCGGCGACGGCGAAGCCGCAACGGAAGTCCGAGAGACAGCCACGATGGGTGGCCTTAGCGGCACCCTCCTGTAGGCGGTGGGGCTAGAGGACGGTGATATGGGAAGTGCGCCATCCAGGAGTCTTCACCAGGTGTAGGACGTCAGGGTAGGGATGTGGTGGGCAGTCTACTATGGTGCGCCGACAGAGCGGGGAGCCTAGTTGCAGGCTACTATATCTTGGGAGGAGAGTCACATGGGGGGCAGCCGGGTGCAAGGTCCAGTGAAGATGGAGGCCTGGGCCGTGTTCTGATGCACTAGGAAAGGAGGCATAGGGGTCTTTCTTGTTCTGGGCAGCGAAGTGGTACATGAGAGAAGGCAAGACGGGGAGGTCGGGCTTCGACCGGGAGCGACAGCAGGCGGCGCCTACTGGGTGTGCAGACGCTGCGGATCGCGGCTCCTCTACCTTGTGCCATGCGTAGGAAGCCCGCAACACCTCTAGGGTTGCGCTGTGGGAGAAGAGGGTGTCTTCGGACCCCCTCCAAAGTTTTTTTTTGCTTCTCCATGCGCCGGCCCACCCCAACTTGTTCCCCCTTTTTTTTCTTTTTTGCTTCAAGCACCACCCCATGATTTCCACTTATTTTTTTTTATAACTTTAAGACTTCTTTTGAAGTCTTATTCCACCTCTATTTTTTTATTTTGAGTGAAGTCATCTCAAAAAAATTTCCACACCCAAATTTTTCTAAAGGCTACTTAATAGCCTTCCAGTTTAATAATAATAAATTTATTATAATAAAATAATATTTCATTATTATTATATTATTATAAAAATAAAATAAATACGATTATAATAATATAATTATTATGAAAATTATTAAATTATAAATTTTTAAAATTTTCATATAATTTTAATCATATCCGATGAACGATCTAAACTCGATCGATTCTTGGAATTGAATAAAATTTAATACCTGCGATCAAACCATAAAAATGATTCAATCCGAAAAATTAAAATGGTCATAATTTGGCCATTCGAGATCAGATCGAAACGCGGTTTGAACCATAGGGAATGTTTTTGAACCCTCTACTCAATTGTAATGAAAATTTAATTTTCAAGGAACATAAAATTTAAGCGATCTCTTTGATACCAATGAAAGGTTCTGAGGCCTGCAGCGGAAGCCGGTGGGTCAGAGATTTTAAAATTTTCATCAGTGGGATGACAAAACTTGTCGTCGCCGATGATCTGAGCCCCATAATCTCACATAAATTATAAGAAGAAAAAAATTAAAATGAAAACATACCCGTTTCAAATCCGAAGTTGTGGTCAACTGCAACTCGTCGATGGCGATCGTCACTTGAAGGATCTATAGAAAAAACCCTCTAGATCTTCCACACACACTTTAAAAATCTTCTAGAACGTCGATTGACGAATTCCAGATGCTAGTGCGGTGATTGGATGATGATTTCTATGTCCTGATGATCACCGCATCGAGATGCCTTCGATTCTTGAGGGAGATCTTGATCCAAACTCTTGGATCGAGAGATTCTATATGTAAGAAGCGGGAGGAGAGAGAGACTCTCAATTTTAATTCCATGAAATTGAATGAATAGTGAATGGCCACCCATGAGAGAGAGGTTCCTCTTATATTTATAATGGCGCTTCAAAATACCTTGTTGGGTTCCCCGACCCCCGTTAATTTCAACATCCACTAAATAAATAATTTTGACTAACTAAACTGTGTCAATATTATTTATTATTTTCTCAAATACTTGCAATATACAAAATATATTACGTGGTAAAATCTGATCCATTTAACTCGACTCTCTGTCCCGCTTAATATTAAACGAACCTTGAATATTAAAATAATATTCATTCAATTAATATTATCTCATATTTACTGAACATGTAAATACATTAAATAAATTCAATCCCAACTATTCATAACTTGAATAATGATTAATTTATTTAATTCTTTTGGTGATCGATAACTTGGACAACACTCGAACCCCAGAGCGGGGCCCACTATGTCCATATACATATTCCCCTGAATAAGTCAGATTCTGGAATACATTATTGTGTGTAACCCTCTAGGACCTTATCTCTATATCAGTGAATAAAATCCACAAACCAAGAACAAAGTATAGGAACCCATCATGTCCCCTAAAGAGATAAGGATAGTCATAGAAATGACTACCAACCTACAAACATTGACCGGTTACTATAATCTCTTTTTCATTAAATATCTCATAAAGTAGGGCACACACTGGTGTTATCATCCTTTTTTTCTTTATTATATTTTGATCTATCCAAATGGATTTACCTTTGTAATTCTTTAGCCAAAGACTTATGAAGACAGCATCATCTTGAATAACCAGGCTTGAGATATACAACTTCCTAAACTCAAAAGTGACAAATCCTTTCTTGATCATTCAACCAAATTCATACCACTAATGACACACCTAGCACTAGCTACCTCACCATGAATTCAATACCATGGTTTTTCCTTGCATCAAAGTATGCAATCAAATGGTAAGCACTGGTAATGTTCTCAAGTCAGGAGACCAATACACATGTTTGTAGATTGGAACGACTAATGACACCCAAAAAATGGGGTGTTCCTATTAGCGGGTCTGTCTTCATGATCTCAATACTAGAGATTACCAAGTGATAACTTCATGAGAAGAAGTCTCAATGCATATGAGCTGCCAACACCTGATAGTCATACATCTACTGTGTCTAGTCAATAAGATGTATCTAGACCATAGAACATATATTTAAGATTAATGTCATTGTATCTCGATGTTCTCATTATAGCTTGGGATCTGCTATAACCTCTCAATACGATAATAAACCTTTTTACATTAACATTATAATAGTGGATGAAGAAAAGTTTACACTATAATGGTAAGATGACATAATTTATAACTAGCTGTATACGTGATATGGTAATCAAAAGTACTACTTTGTTGGGTATATGGAACCCACTATTTCAACAAACCTATACTAGTAGAAGGGTTCCGCTATGATAATTAGTATAGGACCCATGACATGACCAGCAAGAGGGTTCCACTAAAATAGTTGATCGAGGACCCATGCCCTTCCCACCAGGAGGGTTCCACTCTGATCCCTCTAATGATCCTTCCCAATCACTATTGTCTTCAAGCATCGCCTAAATAATCATCACACCACGAACATATTTCATAATATCTCAAAATACACTATACTGGCCACCATAACATTCTTCCTAGGAAAAAACTATAAGATATGATAATCATGAGCTAAAATCTATGTCCAAATCAAGGAGATTTGAGATATTTAAGTTTCCTAAAAAAAGAAATATGGGGAACATGACGTGTAAGGGAACCCACATGGCTTGTGGTCCCAAACCACTGCCTGGACCTGTCCCTCTTGGTATATAGATCACTAACCATGTATTAATACATGGCATATAGGTGAACTACATATCGTTCCTCGGCCACCCAGGGTCCTTCCCATGCTCCTACCCATGTCCGTGTAAGTCCACTTGTGTCTTTGTAATTCGATACACGGTGTGTGCTCCCACATCGGGTCCTTAATGTGTTCTCGGTCACATAGCATTTCCACCCAAGGAGGGATACATGGTGTGTGGTCAATCCACATGGTGTGTCATCCTTAACTGTCTCAAAACCCAAATGTCATAGAAAAAGGGCTACTACAAAATGCATGATCTTCAAACTACATGGCTCATAGTCAGATTTTCAACAGAATACTAGATCTGCTTTTATATTTTAATATATATCCTCAGATGCTTCATATCTCATCTATTTACCTTATAAAATTTAAGGAGAATCCCTCAATAATTGTTTTTTTCCATATTTTGGTCAGAAAATGATTTCTTTTTGGTTCTTCCTATCCCGCATGCACCATGCGTGTATCCATTCACCCTCCTTTATTCTCTCAAATCCCAAATCCACTAAAATATCAATTGTTATTCCATTATTCATCAATTAATGTCCTTTATTATCTAAATAATTCCTTGCATATGTATCCACCATGATTCTGTGGGTCCAATCAGACTCAGTCCTGATCGGAAAAGTTGAACTGAGACCCCGTGGTCCAATAGATGAAGAATGTGAAGAATGTTTAAGAGAAATGCACAAGATAAAAGGTGAAAAAATTGTTAGACAATTGTTCTTGGAAAATTAATTCAATTCAGGATATACTAGGTGAGAAACACTTGATTAATCAATTAAAACCACTACACGATCTCATGAAAAGGTTTCTAATTGACGCTGATCAAGAAACAAGACCGATCATGCTCAAACAATTTAATAAATTAGTAAAGAATCCAAAAATTAACATGTTCTACCTGTAGTTGGATCATTCAACACAAAATAAAATTCTCACCAATGAATGAGAGAATTCATTTCATTCATTATGCCTCGATCTTCCTAGATCTAAAGTTTCGTCGACATTGGATTCTGATTTTCCAATGATAGGGTTGAAGAACGTCTCCCAATTATCCCAAGGTTATGAGGCTGACCCAAGAGATCCTTCCATAATGTATTATTTAAGGGGGGGATAATAGGTTTAGGTTATCTAATTAAATAAATAAAATTATTTATTTATTTAAATAAACACACCCGCCAAGGGATTATTTTATATGAACGTCTCACACAGATTTATTTTAGGTCGCACCTATGGTAAAACTCTCATTAAGGACTCAACCATGGTCTCAGATTTCCAATACAAGATTCCTTTTAATATTTATCCATTTCTCTGAGAAACTATTCATTTATAATATAAAACTTATTTAATATATTTATATAATTAATTTTGGCAACACCGATCATCATAATCGCATGATGTCTCAGCACTTGGATCCGAAAATATATCTAGAAATATTTCAAAGTCTTAAAAGGAAAAAATAGGGTCCCTACATCAATCATATGTTAATATTTTCTTCCTTGATAATAAAAAACTCAACAAAAGGATCAGGCTACTGAGCCTTCATCTATATCTCCCTCTTTCTGGAGCTGTCAAGCATACTCATATGCTACCACAACAGATGAATCAAAGGAATAGTTTGTCCATGCATGGTCCTCTCATAATGATCCTTGATCTCCATCAGATTTTATAAAAAATTAGCTCAATCCTTGATGTATATCTCACCCCATCCACTAACATGTGTCAGTTCATGCACATATCTCCCCATCTGTGACATGCAGAAGACATCATGCACCTGCTCTAACTATGGGGGTAGGTCCTGGTGTTAAGAAACCTTTTGAACCCTATGAAAAAACCTAAAGGACCCGATGAACCTCAGGTATGATTTTTTTTCCTGGATGAATCTTTACAATCCTCATCATATGAAGACTCCCAGGAAAATTTGGTCACTCTTGGAACTACAAGGGCCTATGATGTCAATGTTCATAAGATTGTTTCCTCTATTGAGCTATCCTCATCCACTCACGGATGACCTAGAACTTCTTTATCATCACATGCACCATCTTTGTACCCATAAGAGATGCCTCACAGATCTATGTCCAACACAAGGGTGACATGGAGAGTATCCCATACATGAAATCCTAAGGTTCTATGAAAATATTAGAGTGGTAGCTATTGTTGTATGAAAACTCTACCAGTGGAAAGTGATCCCTCTAGCTCCAGTCAAAGTCTAACACACAATCCCTCAACATATCCTCCAACACCTGGATAGTGTGCTGGGTATGCCCATATATATAGGGGTAAAAGGTTGTACTCGTCCTCATCTAGGTATTAAATTCTTCATGTAGTACTCTCCACAACTGTGAAATGAACCACACATCATGATCATAGACAATAGTTTAGGGTACCCTATGAAGAAGAAGAATGTCCCATACATACAACTCCCCAAACTCTCCCCCAAACATTACTCCCTAATAGAAAAGAAGTGCACCGAATTCATGATTTGTTCAAATATTTTCCATATAGCATCATGGCATCTCAATGTATGTGGAATTTTTATCACAAAGTCCATATATATTATAGCCCATTTCCACTCCGAGATCTCAAGGGGCTATAGAAAACCTACCGAAACCTAATACTCAACCATCATCTACTAACATACGAGGCATGATGAGATGAACTCAACAATGATCCATCTCATTACAGCACACCAAAACTGCTGCCAAAAGTATCTTTAAATCCTTACCACTCTGATATGTACATCCAAAGAAGAAGTGTGAAACCATCTCATCACCTCATCCCGTATAGTTCCTAGTACTACCATCCTTCCCTGGAAAATGAAGGAATGATTCACACCTTTAGAAAATCTATCTGGTGAATCTCTTGAGTATATATGGTCACTAAATTACTCACATTTTATGCCTCTCAACATGAACTCTCTCACTTGTTGAAGGATCCGAGGAGTCAATGCCATAGACTAAATAAAAGATGAACCCTCCTTCTCTACCAAGGTCATCTATAAGAAAGAAAACTATTTAGAAGGCTCCTACACCTAACGATCCTGGGAATTTATGATATGAGAATCTTACACAACATTTCCTTCCCTAGAGTATAGACTATCTCAAATTCATAGTCCTTTGGAAACACCAAACAACGTTTCTATCTCAGGTTAAAGTTTCTCTGTGTGATGAAATACCCGAGACTATGATGGTATGATTAAACAAAAAAGCACTCACATAGAAGATAGTGCATCCACAACCTGAGAGAAAATACTACCACTAATATCGATAGGTTTTGAGTCATGTAGTACTTCTCATGGGGTCTTAACTACCTCAAAAAATATTCAATAACAGCCTATCATTACACCAACACACATCAAAGCCCAACTCCTAAGGCATCAAAATACAATACCTACTCCACACCCTCCTCCAGTAGTCTCAAAATAGGATCATTCATTATCCTCTAACTCAAATCCTCAAAGGATCTTTGGCACTTCTAATTTAAGGTAAACGAATTCACTTTCCACATCATTATGGTCTAATAGGTTGAAATCTTGGAGCAGTCTTCCAAAAACCTCTTGAAATACCCACCATGATAAGAAAACACCACAAATTCGACACTCTCTTGGGTGAATCCAAAGAAAGAACTATATTGAAATATTCCAGGTATATAGCTAAACCATGCTTAGAAATGACATGCCCAAGAAAATGAACCTCATGAATTCAAAACTGGTACTTTGAGAACTTACCATAAAGTTGGTGCTACTAAAGCAAATCTAGGACCATCCCCAAGTGCTCTACATGCTCCTCCTTTGTCATAGAGTATATGAGTATGTCATCGATTAATATAATAATGAACTATTAATGTATGGATTGAAACTCAATTTTATTAAATACATAAACATAGTGATTGAATTCATCACACTAAAGGGAATCACGTAGAACTCATAGTGTCTGTGGAAACATTAGAATTCTAGATTCAGAATATCAACCTCAAAAACTCCCAACTAGTGGTATTCAAAGCTAAGATCAATCGTCAAGAACCATATTGAACCTTGAAACTATTTATAGAGGTTATAAATCCTCTACATGGGGTACTTGTTATTTATGAAGGTCTGGTTTAGGTGAAGACAATTCACACAAATCCTCAAGATCTCATCCACCTTTTCATGAACAACACTGGATCTTCCCAGGGGGACACACTCTATCTAATAAAAACCTTATCTAAATGGTCATACAAATAAAACCATATCTCATTGAGCTCGGTAAGGTCCATCCTATATTCCACAGAAGAACACAAAATAGTATCATGGTGCAAGTTGATAAAAAAGCTCCATCTACTTCCTTGGAGTTAGTCTTAGAATGTCCTCAGAGAAGATGTCCATTAAATCCTCCGCAACTAAAAAAATATATATGCTTGAAGATACTACTACACCAAACTATAAATATTCCAATTGATGGGTGATGGATTTTATCCTCCTACCTGTAAATCCCACTCAGCCCACCATGATATCTCGCCTTCCCACAAAGGAGAATCTTGTCCCCTCAGTACAAAGGCATATAACACATCTGTTGTGATAATCTGCCAGTGCTCAAACCATATACAACCAATTCATACCCAATATGATGTCATAGGGGTCCATATTGAAAAAAAGGTTCCCACAAGAACATCTCTTCATCAAGCGATATCTCATATTTCTAGCAGATAAATGATATAGAAGAATCTTTCCCGGCAGGAACCTCAAGACAGAGATGCTGGGCTAAATCCTCAACTAGGAGCTCGAACTCTCTAAAAAGGAGTAGATAAATGAATTAATGAATCGAAAAAGTGTCTAATAAAACTAAAACAACAATATAATAAACACAGACCATACCTCTAATTTTCTTGTATTTTGCAAGGTCGTATGCCTCCATAGCCTGTAGCTATCTATGACCCTAATCGAGAGCTCACTAAGCCTGATGTTGGATACCTGGTGGTGGTGATTTATGGATTTCATTTCATTTTCCACCACCCATATCTCCTCCTATTGGATATCCACCTTATCCTCTTCTAGATCTTCCTCTTTAGGGGACACCCTTATCTCACTTGGGAGATCCTTAACAATGGTGTTGCCTCTTCTATGACGGTATTTCTGCTATCTTTCTGCACTCCTCAGCACATCAGGTTGAGTAATCATGCCCCATGTGATCTTTCCCATCAAATTTATAGCACCATACCTCTTTGGGATGACATGATCTTATGTTCTTCCCTTAACCATGTGTCAAAGCTAGATCTTGGGAAGCTATCCTTCACCGAGATCCTATTTAATGGTGTATACTAGAATTTATAGATGAATACATTCTAAAACTCCCAATTCTAGATTCTACTACCTAGATTATCACTTACATGAATCTCTCTATCACCAAAACCTGCTCCCACAACCCATTATAGGTTGGAATTTACAAGGGTACCACATTGGAATGAAAATATCTGCAGTGTCCCTGCTCAAACTTCTATTCTTGGAAGTAGAAATCCCAAATCATATCAAGGGAGTATTGTGTATGGTCTATGATCCTCATTGTTTATTTAGATTCTATCATCTCTCCCTACTTCCACTTCAGAAGTTCCTAAATCTAAAATGATCACCAAAATGGAGGTATTACTCTTTATAAAACATCTACAAGATTTTGGGCCATGAGAGTCTTGAATCATGATGTACGTGCATAAATAGAATCCACTAGTGACTAATTACTCCATTTAAAAGGCTATATTATAGTATAACCACATGATCCATTGACGTTCAGATAAGCTTGAAAACATGGTTCACTAACTCTGGACAATCCTCCATCACCTAGGGATCTATCTTGTCATGGAACCTCAGTGGCCTCTAGTGCTTGGGCTTGCGTTGTGTTATAATCATGTGCACAACCTCATCCTACTATGGTGGTATGATCTGATTCTCAACAGGTTGGGGTTCTTCTACTTGTCACATGGAGGAAGTATCTCATGGGATGGACCCTATACTGAGTCCTCATCACTCATTGAATCATTGTTTTGATTTAGAATCAGTTACCTGGATGGATGTCATTGCAGAGGTATCCTGATAATTTAATTAAGATGCACTACATTTAGAAGAGAATATATATATAATGGGAAGATGACTCAATAATGACAGTCTAAAGACTCAATCTTTTATGATATATTTACCATTAACCCCTTCAACCAATGTCTCTGTATGAAAATTCAACAAGCAGGTAGTCAAGGTCCAGGTTATTGGTTACATCGAATGCCACACCAAAACTAGGTCCCCTATCTAGAAAGCCACACTCAATAAAATTTTACAATGTTTTAATAAATCCCAAAAAAATCCTCTTAACAAGACTACTATGAACACCATCCAAGGAATGAACTACCCTGATACTAATCTTTCACAACCCACCCTAATGAGGAATGAGCTGAAACTACCCCAAGCCCACCACTATAGGACAGGGAGTGGTGACAAGTGACAAAAAGCATAACTAATATTGGAGTCCTTTGCCTAATGTACATGAACACACACACACACACACACCTGACCATCTCAATGATGAAGTTCATAGGAACAATAAAAGAAAAATATGTAACAAAAATAATATAAACCATGAATGAATAACCTCTAGGGTGTACAAGAGTTCGACAATGAAAAATTAAAGTTAAGGGTAAAAATACACTCCAAGTAGATATATTTCCTAGCAAGACAAAATTGGAAATGTAAAGTGATAAGGGATCTAGGATCTAGATCTCCAAGCTTTAACCACCATGAACAGTCAAATGTACCAGGTATCCCTAAGATACTATATAGTCACCGCAATCCTGTCCATCATCTTCATATTATATGAAACATACGGGAAAATATCATGTAGGGATGAGTATATACATACCCAGTAGGATGCATCAAAAGATTTAGGGGGAGTATTAAGAGACACGATAGGAATAAAAAGACAGATCAAACCGAAGCAATAGAGTAAAAAAATCCAATGAAATTGATATATATATATATATATATATGCTAAAAAATAGAATCCCAAAGGAGAGATAAATGGGATCTTCATCCCATAGTCCATACCAGGAAAAGAGTGCCAATAGTTCTAGAAGATCCATTAACGATGCCCAGTATCTCACACATATTTATGAAGAGACATCTATGTCACGCCACTCCTCGCCATTGTGCCACATAGTCGAGGGTCCATAATCAGTAGGTAGAGGACCAATTCCCCAGTACCACAGGTGGGTTCCACTCAAGTAGTCGATAGAGGACCCATTCATTGATTAGAAATAGGGTGTCAATCTGACAGTTGAAGAACCATGGCTTGAATCTGTAAGAGCGTTCCAATCAAGTAGTTGGTTGATGAATCATGTCCTACCCAATAAGAGGATGATAATCAAATATATGAGGGACCATGCCTTGACTTTTCATCATGGTGCCACTTGGATAAAAGGTAGAGGAACCATGTCCTGCATGGCAGGAGGGTGTCACTCTCATAATCAAGGACCCATGCTTTGACTCCACATGAGAGTGCCACTTGATGGATAGGTAGAGGGAACATTCCCTATACTAGTATGAGGGTTACACTCTACTATTAGTAGATTACCCATGACCCTCCCAAATGGAGGGTTTCACTCTAATAGCTAATTGAGGACCCATGCCCTGCCCAACACGAGGGTGAAACTATGATCCCTCAGATGACCCTACCCGATCACTATTGTCATCAAGAATCACCTAAGTAAGAATCATTCCTAAAACATCTCTAATTGTACCTAAAAACTCACTATGGATGACAGAACCACGTTTTACATGAAAAAAAACAGGATGGTCTACCCACAGGACAAAATAAAATACCAAACGAAGGAGATACAAGTGGATTAAGCTTCCTAAAAAAGGATGAAGGGGTATACAACATGTAAGGGGACACACACGGTGTGTGGTACCACATAGTTTCCTATCCACGCACCTATAGGTACACAAATCACTAACCATGTAGTACTACATGACATGTAGGTGAACTACCTAGAATGGCTCATCCACTCATGGTCATGCCCGTGATCCGGGCCATGTTCGTGAAAGTCTGCACATGTTTGTATAATTACATAATTGATGTGTGTAACACCCAGACCCTAGTTACCCAAAGTTGGTGCATTATTACATAACAATGGCATGATCATAAGATATCATGTCTCAAAAGACCGATTAGTTTAGTAGTCTTGGAAGTACTAGATACATACATAAGTTTTACATTACATCATGAAATAAAAAAAACATTGTGTATCCTTTGAACACACACTACTAGAAAAGAAGGTTATACCAATGGTTTCAAACCGTTGGTATAGGCTGGAAAACCGTTGGTATAGGCTATACCAACGGTTTTCCAAACTGTAGGCTAGTAAGTCATGAGGAAAGCCTTATAACAACGGTTTGATCTAAACAGTTGGTATATCCCACTATATTTATTGATATACCAATGGTTGCAAGAGAACCGTTGGTATATGTTTGTATAACATTTTTTCCAACGGTTTTCAGAAACCGTTGGTATATATTGTTTTTTTAAATTTATCTCAATGTATACCAATGGTTTAGAACCGTTGGTATAGTATTTTTTGAGAATTATTATACCAACGGTTGGAAACTGTTGGTATTGTGTTTTTCCAGAACTCGTATGCCAACGGTTCTAAACCGTTGGTATTGTTTTTTCCAGAATTCTAGAACTCTTATACCAACGGTTTAAAACCGTTGGTATTGAGTTTTTCCAGAACTGCTACACAACAACCCTCCACTGCACAACAACCCCCCCTCTACTATACACCTGCATAAAAAAACACTGCAGAGCAACCCTCCAGTAGCCCCTCCACTATACACCTGTATAAAAAATATCTCAAAAACCACATACAGACTTCAAACAGTATAAAAAACACCTAAAATATCCCAAAAAAACACATAAAACCATAAAACTCTTCCAACCATGTCATGTACTAAAATTCCCTATTTCAATCTTCATATGACAACAATCATCCGGTAGTAATTCACCTCTCCCATTCACAACCCCCCAACCATCACAACCCCCACCTCCCCATCAAATTATAATAGGAAGAATAGTTTGAGAAATACCTATTAGAGTTGAATAAGAGTTTGAAATTGGCTCAAATCCCATTTTTTTGTGATCCTAGATTTGGGTATGTAATGATTTGTGATGAATTTTTCATTGAACTTGTATTGTTTATAATATATGGTGAAAATGTATTTTCTTAGGAGTCTCATCACTTATGAACCCATGAGTGAAACTACCCAACTAATGAAAAAGAGTTTGCGACTATCATTGATGAGTGTAAATTTCAGTTGTATTCACTTAAAATGATGTTCTTTTGAAACAAAAGAGTTACTTTAAGTGGTGTTATCCACACCGAACCTCAGATTGAGGCGAAGTTGACTCGTAAACGTCACAAATGACCCATGGATAATTTTCCTAAAGTATAAACACAATACAAATGTTTTTGGTTGGTTTCCCATATGCCGGTTGTTTTTACATAAAAGCGTATCCATTTTAAACAAAAGAAAGACACTTTGAGTGGTACCAGCCATACCATGCCTCGGATTGAGGTGGGGTTGACTCGTACATGTCACAAATGACCCATAGATACTTTTCCTAAAGTATCAATATAATCTGAATGCGTTTGGTCCATTTTCTGTATGTTAGTTGTTGTTTTTACTTAAACTGTTGTCCATTTCAAAGAAAAGTTAGACACTTTGAGTGGTGCTGGCCACACCGAGCCTCAGATTGAGGAAGGTTTGACTTGTACACATAAAAAATGACTCATGGATCATTTTCCTAATGTTTTAATAGAATCCAAATGCATTTGGTTGGTTTTCCGTATGTTAGTTGTTGTTTTCACTTAAAATGATGTCCATTTTAAACAAAAGAGTGACACTTTGAGTGATGTCGGCCACACCGCGCCTCGAATTGAGGCAAGGTTGACTCGTACATGTCACAAATGACTCATGGATCATTTTCCTCATGTATCAACTCAATCCGAATGCGTTTGGTTGGTTTTCCATATGCCGATTGTTTTTACTTAAAAGCGTATACATTTTAAACAAAAGAAAGACACTTTGAGTGGTACCAGCCACACTGTGCCTCAGATTGAGGTGGGGTTGACTCGTACATGTCACAAATGACCCATGGATACATGTACTAAAGTATCAATAGAATCCGAATGCATTTCGTCCGTTTTCCGTATGTAAGTTGTTGTTTTAACTTAAACTGTTTTCCATTTCAAAGAAAAGTGAGACACTTTGAGTGGTGCCGGCCACAACGTACCTCAGATTGAGGCGGGGTTGACTCGTACACATCACAAATAACCCATGGATAGTTTTCCTAAAGTATCAACACAATCCGAATGCATTTGGTCAGTTTTCCGTATGTCGTTTTTTTACTTAAAAGTGCATCCATTTTAAACAAAAGAAAGACACTTTGAGTGGTACCGGCCACACCGACCCTCGGATTGAGGCAGAGTTGACTCGTACACATCACATATGACCCATGTATCATTGTACTAAAGTATCAACAGAATCTGAATGTGTTTGGTCCGTTTTCCGAATGCCAGTTGTTGTTTTAACTTAAAATCCTGTCCATTTCAAAGAAAAGTGAGACACTTTGAGTGGTTCTGTCCACACCGCGCCTCAGATTGAGGTGTAGTTGACTCTTACACGTCAAAAAATGACCCATGTATCATTTTTATAATGTATCAATACAATCCAAACGCATTTGGTTGGTTTTCCATATTTCGTTTTTTTACATAAAAGCGCATCCATTTTAAACAAAAGAAAGACACTTTGAGTGGTACCAGCCACACCGGCCCTCGGATTGAGGCGGGGTTGACTCGTACACGTCATATATGACCCATGGATCATTGTCCTAAAGTTCAACAAAATCCAAATGCGTTTGGTCAGTTTTCTATATGCCAGTTGTTGTTTTCACTTAAAATCCAGTCTATTTCAAATAAAAGTGAGAAACTTTGAGTGGTGCTGGACACACCGCACCTTGGATTGAGGTAGGGTTGACTCGTACACATCAAAAATGACCCATGGATACATGTCCTAAATTATCAATATAAGACGAATGCTTTTGGTCTATTTTCCATATGTTAGTTGTTGTTTTAACTTAAATGGTTTTCCATTTCAAAGAAAAGTGAGACACTTTGAGTGGTGCCAGCCACACCATGCCTTGGATTGAGGCGGGGTTGACTCATACATGTCACAAATGACCCATGTATCGTTTTTATAAAGTATCAAGACAATCTGAATGTGTTTGGTTGGTTTTACGTATGTTATTTGTTTACTTAAAAGCGCATCCATTTTAAACAAAAGAAAAAAACTTTGAGTGGTACTGGCCACACCGGCCCTCAGATTGAGGCGGGGTTTACTTCTACACGTCACATATGACCCATTGATTGTTTTACTAACTTTTCAATAGAATACGAATGCGTTTGGTCGGTTTTCCGTATGCCAGTTGTTGTTTTCACTTAAAATCCTGTCCATTTCAAATAAAAGTGAGACACTTTGAGTGGTACCAGCCACACCATGCCTCAGATTGAGGCGAGGTTGACTTGTACACATTACAAATGACCCATGGATACATGTCCTAAAGTATAAATAGAATCCAAATGTGTTTGGTCCATTTTCCGTATGTCAGTTTTTGTTTTAAATTAAATTGTTGTCCATTTCAAAGAAAAGAGAGACACTTTGAGTGGTTCTGGCCACACCGCACCTCGGATTGAGGTGGGGTTGACTCATACACGTCATAAATGACCCATAGATATTTTTTGTAAAGTATCAACACAATAAAAATGTGTTTGGTTGGTTTTCCGTATGTCATTATTTTACTTAAAAGCGCATCCGTTTTAAACAAAAGAAAGAAACTTTGAGTGGTACCAGCCACACCGGCCCTTGTATTGAGGTGGGGTTGACTCGTACATGTTACATATGACCCATGGATCGTTTTCCTAAAGTTTTAACAGAATCTGAATGTGTTTGGTCGGTTTTCCGTATGCCAGTTGTTGTTTTCACTTAAAATCCTGTCCATTTCAAATAAAAGTGAGACACTTTGAGTGGTTCCAGCCACACCATGCCTCAGATTGAGGTGGGGTTAACTCGTACACATCACAAATGACCCATTGATACATGTACTGAAGTATCAATAGAATCTGAATGTGTTTGGTCCGTATTCTGTATGTCAGTTGTTGTTTTAACTTAAACTGTTGTCCATTTCAAAGAAAAGTGAGACACTTTGAGTGGTGTCGGCCACACCGCGCCTTGGATTGAGGCGGAATTGAATTATACACATCACAAATGACCCATGGATCATTTTTATAAAGTATCAACACAATAATAATTCATTTGGTCGGTTTTCTGCATGTTGTTTTTTTTACTTAAAAGTGCATCCATTTTAAACAAAAGAAAGACACTTTGAGTGGTACCGGCCACATCGGCCCTTGGATTGAGGCGGGGTTGACTCGTACACGTCAAATATGACCCATGGATCGTTTTAATAAAGTCTAAATAGAATCTGAATGCGTTTGGTCAGTTTTCTGTATGCCAGTTGTTATTTTCACTTAAAATCCTGTCCATTTCAAATAAAAGTGAGACACTTTGAGTGGTACCAGCCACACCGTGCCTCAAATTGAGGTGGGGTTGACTCATACACGTAAAAAATGATCCATGGATACATGTACTAAAGTATCAATAGAATCCGAATGTGTTTGGTCCATTTTCCATATGTCAGTTGTTGTTTTAACTTAAACTGTTGTCCATTTCAAAGAAAAGTAAGACACTTTGAGTGGTGCCATCCACACCATGCCTCGGATTGAGGCGGGGTTGACTTGTAAAAATAAAAAATGACCCATGGATCATTTTTCTAGAGTATCAACACAATACTAATGCATTTGGTTGGTTTTCTGTATGTCATTTTTTTACTTAAAAGCACATCCATTTTAAACAAAAGAAAGACACTTTGAGTGGTACCGGCCACAACGTCCCTCAGATTGAGGCGGGGTTGACTCTTACACGTCACATATGACCCATGTATTGTTTTACTAATGTTTTAATAGAATCTGAATGCGTTTGGTTGGTTTTCCATATGCTGGTTGTTTTTACTTAAAAGCGTATCCATTTTAAACAAAAGAGAGACACTTTGAGTGGTGCCGGCCACACTGTGCCTCGGATTGAGGCGGGGTTGACTCATACACATCACAAATGATTGATCAAGTATTGAATATATTCATGGACCTCTTTAAATAGATAAAAAAAATTCTTAGATGGTTTGAGTTCATTTATCACCTTTCAATCATCCTTCAAACATAGTTTGGAAACCTTACTTTCCTATAATTATAGGATTCATGAAAATAATTATTATTTTTAAAAAAAATATCCACAAAACACACCTTCATTATTGAGTGGTATATTTTCTTATCCTCTATTGTTGGCTTTTGGGTACCACTCCCAGTATATATCTCATTACCTCATTAAAATTGGTCATGGTGTGAATAAAATAATCATGGAATTGTAATTTCATTAGAGATAATATCATATCAATTTCACTCAAAAATCCTTCTGCTTCAAATCACATTTTTCATATCATTTTACACATGCATAAACATGAAATACATGGCTAAATAAGAAATATAAGTAATAAAAAATAGAAAAATGGGTATCACAATACCAAAAAATACTAAAGGTCTAGGTAGTAGACTAATCATACAATAATAATCAAGTGAAAAAAACAGATCTGATAACAACGTCCCTATGAAGAAGAGGAAAACCCCAGAGTGGAAAACCAGGTTCAAAAATAAAGAGTTATACAGAATTCACAAATGTAATGGATCAATCTTCCCCTGATCACTATCACCATCACCAATTTCATCATCGGTCTCATCCTCACCGCCATCTCTATCCTCATCATCGTCCCTGTCATCGTCTCCATGATCATCGTCGGCCTCATTCTCGTCCTCAGCCCCATCCTCACCCTCGACCCCATCCTCACCCTCGGCCCCATCCTCACCCTCGTCCTCATCCTCATCCTCACCCTCTTACTCTTCAGCATCCTCATCATCAACAAGAACGTCATCATCTCGACCACCAATAGAGCTGCTGCCTGGTGCATTGGATAATGCACCCATCGACGAAATAAATGTCTAACAAGTCACGCTGGCCTCTGGTGATAGTGATGAAGATAAAGCTTTCATTAGTTTCATAAATTCTTTGTCCCTCATTTGAACTTGTACTTCCAACTCTGTGAACCTTTTATCAGACTGTCTTGCATGCTACTTGACTTGTTCCAACTCGGTGGTACTAGAGTGGATACTTGGAGAGGACCAATACCTCGTTGGGACTATATTCTTACCAGGTCGGCAGCGTACTTGACCAGAGTGCTCATCTCCCAAAACCTAATATAAATGATCGTGTGGCCCAAAATTTTCAGGCTCCTGGGAATCAAGAGCCTCTAAATCAGACTGTTAAAAATATTAATAGATTATTAAATTTCAAAATAGATATTAAACTTTTAAATAAACAAATTAAAACTTTTAATCTTTTCTTGGGTTGGTTCATTTACCGCAGTTCCATATTTTTTTCTTCTACTCGAGTAAAACAATTTTTCTCGAGGGATACATCCTTCAATATTCAATTTATTCTTCTGTAATGACATTGAAACAATATAAAGTGAAAGTATAATCATATATTCAATATTCAATAAATCACATAATTTAACTAGGAAATAATAAAAAGGGAAAGTCCTAAAGAAAAATTATAAACAACTATATCGTACCAGCTGCCTCTCATGATCTGACATAGTTGTGCACCCCAAAGTGTGGAGGTATTGCTTTGAATCAATGTTTTTTTGTTTTTTTCAAAAAATTCCTAAATAATGTTTAATAATAAATAAGATTATATTAATGAAAAATATGAAAACTCTCATTTAAATACCTCAAATGATATTAATACCTTAAATTTGGCAGTCGCCCAATGGGTAATCATTTGGTGATATTGCTCTATCGGGCAGTCATCCATGATAGGTAATGTCTCTAACTCCATGCCCACTATATCACACTAGCCAACATATAGATCATGCTTATAATCTCTCTAAAGCTCTTCTAGCTCTTTTAAACGCACTGGTCCTGCACCTTCGCCATCAGGGAAGTTAAAACGAAGGTGAAACCCAATAAATTAGTTTATATAAATACAAAAAAAATACTACATTAAATCCAATAGATTTTTTACCCATATTTCTACCCACACATTATCCTTGACTTCGTGTGGCAGATGTCTCCAAGAGAGAGGGCTGACCGGAATGATATTGGAGTATTTGGCTAGCGTCGCCAAAAAACCCCGACATTCCTGCCCAGATTTCTCAATCATTTTTCCATCAACATTGTATTCAACCATCTACTGTGTCTGGCGGTTCCATACCGCACACAAGTGAGTACGCCCCCTCCCCCGCCTCCTATCTGTAGATGAATATGTTATTAAAGAAAAATAATATTTGTACAAGTTATAATAAAAATAAATTTTGGTATAAAAATTTGATAGAGTTATATAAATATACCTGTGGTAGTCTGATCAATGGGCATCACTGGATGTGTAGAAGCTGAAGGAATATCCTGTACAGGTGGAGTGTCCCTCAGTGTATGCTCCTCAGCCACAGACGGTGTCACATCAGGAGTCGAAGAAGTTGGAATATAATAGCTTGAAGATAATGAACCAGAAGCAAAAGATGATGTCATAGACGTCTGGCCAATTAGTAGTATAAACATCGGAGGTCTAAATATCATGTGTGTCCCTGAAGACATGCCAGGATAAAAATGGGGCGTAGAAGATACATCTGTGGTAGTGGATCATCTAACTCTCGCCCCACGAGCCCTCGTACCACCGGCCTCAGTACCAGGACCACTAGATGATCGTCTATCTCTGACACCACCCCCCCTCTTACCACCAGCCTCTCTACTGGGAGCAATATAAGGCTCCTCTTTGGATATCTCTCGTCTAGGGGGTGGATCCTGAAAAAAAATTTAACAAAAAAGTAAACACATGATATTATAAGTTATTGAAATATTTATATTTGAAATAAAATACTCACAACAGGGATGAGTGGAGGAACACCCATCTGTACCATGCGACGATTATTTTCTGTCATCTTTTTCCACCGCCTCTCTTCAATGAGTGTCATTTCCTTCAATTAAAACAAATATGGAAGTAATTAGAAACAGATAACTAATGTGTAACCCAAAAAACAAAAAATAGAAAAACCATTATGATAAAAAAAATATATATATATATATAAGATTTATGGTGGTTTGAAGGTAATTACTAGGATACACACTCTGAATGATGTAGGTGAGAACACGACTGTATGATTCTATATATTTCCCACCACAACTTCGGGTTCACAATCAACTCTGACAATTGATCTATTCGCGTCATCATAAGTAATAAATGGATTTCTTCCAATTTCAGTAGGGATAGTGTCAACATCATCATCACCATCATCAAAAACATGTCTGGGATTTACTTCAATAATTACACCGAATTTAGGATGATGATGATATTTGACATAAAAAACTTGTTTCACCATTGATGCCAATACATATGGTTCATCTATGCCAAGAGTGCGAGTCATGTCAATAAATCAAAATCCACAATCATCAATAAAGGTGCCTTGCCTCGTCATTAAATAAAACCATTGACATTTCATCATTGTGACTCGACCATATGAGTAATAATCCAAAATTATTATTTTCTCCACGACTCCATAATAAGCAACATTTTCAGAATGAGGTCTAGTATCCGATGAACTGGCATAACAGTCTATTTCGGCAGTTAGCATAACACCATTATGCTGTGTTCTCATGTTTCTTGCTCGTTCAGTGATAATAAATTTGTATCCATTGATCACAAGTGATTTACAAGCACAAACCATGGTATTAGGACCAAAATCCAAAGATCTTATTTCCTCAGAAATATATTCTGCAGGCAAACTCGAAACCTGAAATATAAACAAATAGTAAAATTAATTTAATATCATTTTTATTTAGTTATTACAGAAATATTTTTACCTTCAATTTCAACCAAGAAGAAAACCCTTTGCTATGAAAAGCCTCTTTCCTTCTCAAATATAAAGAATGACGCTTTCTATATATCAATTCTTTATGTTCCCTGTAGATAAAAATAATAATATTTTAAAAAACATTTAAATTTACAAGAGATAAGATAAGAGATACATGCACAATTTACTTACTTGATATACTCATCGAACAAATCACAATTGAACAACACTGTGAAATGTGCCATCTCTCGCTCTTCAAGGCTTAATGTCATCAATATATATGATCCCGAAATTCCTCCTATCTGAGGAAGTGATGGAAAACTGGGTTCAATTTTCCCATACTGTTCTTCTTCATTTCTCATTGGTCTGTTTATTCTCGTAGTAAGATCAGAAAAATACATTGAGCATAAATCCATACATTCTTGAGCCAAGTAACCGTTCATAATAGAACCTTCGAGATAATTCCTATTCCAAACATATGATTTCAATGTGCACATGTTTCTTTTAGTTGGATACATCCAATGGAAAGCAACAGGTCATCCAAGAAGTATTTCGGTCAGAAGATGGACAGTCAGATGCAACATGCATGTAAAAAATGATGGAGGGAATATTTTCTCTAACTCACACAAAATTAATGGAGTCTCTGCCAATAGTTTTTGCAAGAAGGATTTTGACAACCTCTTAGCACAAAGATCTCTAAACAAATATCACAACCGAATAACTGAGACTCTAACATTATTGGACAATAAATGACGGATTGCTATTGGAATCAACTCATGCAAAAGGACGTGATAATCATGAGTCTTTAAAGATTTCAGATTCAACTCTTTTCTGTTGACCCGTTTTGATATATTGCTTGAATAGACATTAGGAACTTTAATTGTCTCTATCACTTCCAAAAATTGATTTTTTTCAGAAGGTGTCATCACATAAGAAGCACATGGAACTTGCCATTTATTTTCACTGATACAGACAAGATGAAATTCTGGTATGATCCCCCAATCTACCAAGTCATGCCAAGATCGTAAATCATCTTTTGTCTTCCCCTTGAAATTTAGAATAATTGAAATCAAAATTTCACATATATTCTTTTCAATGTGCATTACGTCTAAGCAATGACGTAACAAGTTGGTTGACCAATACGAAAACTCAAAGAATATACTCTTCTTCTTCCAATTGTAACAGGTATCATTGTAATTTTTTTTCCTCTTTCTAGATTTCATTACACCCTTCCCAAATGAATAACTGAAATCTTTCAATTCATTAAGAACATCAATTCCAGACATACGCGGAGGTGGATCGTCATTCTCCATGGTATTGTCAAATATTCGACGATTGTTTCTATATGGATGGTTCATTGGAAAGAATTGTCGATGTCCCATAAAACTAAAACTACGACAATATTTTAGTCTTCTCGATCGAGTATTCTTCATACAAACAGGACATGACAATTTTTCTTTTGTGCTCCATCCAGACATCATTGTTTAAGCAAGAAAATCATTGATCGTCCACATAAGCGTAACACGCATTTGAAATATGTCTTTTGAACATGCATTGTATGTGGGCACACCCACATCCCAAAGAAGTTTCAACTCTTTTATTAAAGGTTTCATGTATACATCTATATCATTGCTGGGATCTGAAGGTCCAGATATCAGTATACTCAAGAAAGTGTAAGGCTTTTTCATACACAACCAAGGGGGAAGGTTATAAATGTGTATGAAAACCGTCCATGTGATGTGCGAAGTAAGCATATGCCCAAATAGATTAAAACTATCACATGAAAGACCCAGTCTCACATTATGCACGTCGGCTGCAAATTCAGGATATCGAGCATCAAATCTCTTCCATGAAAATCCATATATAGGGTGAACCAACTCTTCATTATTCTTTTTTCTCTCAGTATCATGCCATCACATTTTTACAGATATTTCATCAGACATGAAAAGGTTCTGTAATCTGGGGATCAATGGAAAGTGCCACATTACTTTTTATGGCACATGAGATGGTGTTCCATCATCTTTTGGCTTCCATCGGGAGGTTCCACATTTGATACAATCATTTCTTTCAGTAGTTTCCTCCCAAAATAAGATATAATCATTCGGGCAAGCATGATTTTTTTGATAATCCAAGTTCATCAACTAACTTCCATGCCATATAGTGGTTTGAGGGAATATTTTGCATCATTTGGAAGTAAGTCCTTCAAGAAGGTAAGAATGTAATCAATTGCAGTATTTGAAATCCCATACATAGTTTTCCCATGAAACAATTGGATTAAAAATTCCAACTTTTTCATTTTACCACATTGCCGATATACTGGAGTCGTCGTAGAATCATTAATTTTTTTCACCCTATCAACATCATCATTTTCATTGGACGCATCATGTGTGCTTGTATCGAAATCTTGTTGGCTGGACATCCTTTCCTTCTCATGATGTCGAATAAATGGAAACCGATCATATATAAAACTCTCCAATTCAGTCCTATCATTTGGATCATCAACATTTTGAGATTCCATTTTCTCTCCATTGTGATACCACACATAATAGTTTGTTTGGAAACCATATTTGGTTATATGATAGCTAACTACTTCACGACTCAACCAAGGTCTTCCAACATAATTAAAACATGGGCAGTGTATGTGACCACTATCTGAAGCCTTGTAAAATGCAAAATCTAGAAATATGTTCAAATTATTTTGAAAATTAGTTGAAATATGATCAGTTTTGTACATCCAAATTCTATCCATTCTGTAAAAAAATTGCAATAAGTCATTTCAAATCAATTCAATAATATTGAAGTTTAATCAAAAAAAAATTTAGGTAAATGACAATTGTTTACTTTATATAAAAGTATAGCTGACACATTACTCTATATGAGAATCATATTAAGAAATACAAAAAAATACAGTGTATATAAGAAAATAAGATACATAATTTCTAATGCCTATATTCAATGATTTCCCAGTAAGATATTGGAAGTGGATCAAGGAATAAATAATCCTTAAGGGTCTTGTTGGGAGTACATGAGTTTTATACTTTAACTTCTTCAGGGAGATCAGGATGAGGAGTAGGATGAGGATCAAGGGAGTGGAAGGACTGTCCAAGGGGGGTGTGGGTGTCCAGGGGGGTGCGGGGTGTCTAGGGGGGTGGTGGGGCCGTCCGGAGGGTCGGAGGTGTCCAGGGGGTGGGGGGCTGTCTAGGGGGGTCAGGGTGTCCAGGTGGGCGGGCTGTCCGTGGGGGTGGTCAGGCTGTCCAAGGGGGTAGGGGGAGTCCAGGGGGGTGGGTGGGCTGTCTAAAGGGGTAGGGGGAGTCCAGGGGGGTGGGCGGGCTGTCCAAGGAGGTGAGCGGGGTGTCCAGGGGGTGGGTGGGGCTGTCCGGGGGGGGGGGGGGGTACGGGGTGTCCAGGTGGTGGGAAGGCTGCCCATGGGTGTGGCGGGGCTGTCCAGGGGGTCTAGAGTGTCCAGGGGGTGGGTGGGCTGTCCAGGGGGTGGGCGGGCTATCCACGGGGGGTGGTCGGGCTGTCCATGGGGGTGGTAGTGCTGTCCAGTGGGGTCGGGGGTGTCAAGGAGGTGGGGGGGGGGTTCTAGGGGGTGGGGGCGTCCAGGGGGATGGGGGTGTCCAGGGGGTGGTGGGAGGGTGTCTGGGGGTGGGGTGGGAAGGCTGTCAACAAGGGTGGGGGGTTGTTCAGGGGGCACAGGTTGTCCAAGGTGGTGGGCGGGTGTCCGGGGGTGGGGTGGGTGGGCTGTCAACAAGGGTAGTGATAGGTGTGGAAATTGTACACCTAGAGTTTTATGAGGAAATACCTATGAGGATGGATTGGAATCTTGGTAGGTTCTTAGAGTGGGATGGTCCCTCTGAGTATATAAAATGTATTATGAAATGTTTTAGGGAAATATAATTATCATACAAGGAACATGTGTATAAGGTGATAAAATTATATTTTCATAGATGTAAGATGTTATTTTATGGATTTTTAGACTAAATGAATCTTAATTATTTAATAGAGATGAAGAAGTTCTATATAACAAATATTAAGAAAAATTGATCTGTTACAGGACATTTTGTTGCTTTATATGGATTAATATCCTTAAAAATACCATTAGTAGTGGGTCATATAAAGAATCATTCCCAAGATTGAGTTTAGGAGTATATATGGTTTTTATTATTTTTTCCATGACTTTTGGGTTGATAAACACTATAATTTTCTTCATAGATCTCATGAATATGATTTTCCATCCATATAATGTCTCTTTAATCATTATATTTATAGATTAAATGACAATATAGTTTATGAAATTATTTTTAATGATTGACTCTGTGACACATTAATGATTAAAATTCAATAAAATTTAATTTATGAAAATAATTTTGTGTGTCAATATTGGATACAACAGACTAAGAGCTATTGAAATTAGAGAAGCACTAGGATTTTGGTCTATCTCAATCTCAAAATCATGTCAAGGGGGTATCATCACAAGCACCTCATAAAAAACAAAAACAAAAACCCTAACAACCTTGGTATCCTCCAACATAATATCTTTAATCTATTCTATAAAAGTATGAACAATCACATAAACTAGGTGGTCCACATATCAACTTCCCACCTAAATTTCCCACTCAATAACAAAAACTACATTTTTTCTATCCCCATATGATTACACAACCCTCCTTCATAATCATTTGATAAAAATATGTAAGGAATATAACTAGTTGATTCATTTGATGACATATTATAGGTATATTTATATGGAAAGAATACCCCCACAATAATCACGCAGCCCTGTCATCAGTCTAAACCCCTAAAACACATAAAAGAAGATATTATGGACATTTTCTAAAATATTTAACACCATAATAATGAAAATACACTCTAAATATAGTTTGAGAGGATATAATGGTGTGTGTGAAAAAAAATGATATTAAATCAATTTAAATGAATATGGAACAAATGAGGGTTTACAATACACTAAGAGTACCTCAAAAAATCCAAAACCACTATAGCGCCACATATTCAAATTCATGAAACAGGACCTGGAAATATTACCTATGTCTTTACTGATGACCACCTAATTGGAACACTCTATTTATGGTTCTTGAACACAAGGAACAAACTATGTTTGGTCTCTACCAACTCAATCACCCCCTTGTAGATCATAATCTTGTTTCCCCTTATACTAAAATGGTCTCACTGGAAGCTACTTCTAATGCTGGTCCTAAACCATTCATTCTTCACAAAAAATGATCAAAGAACCATTGGACACATCTTAATGACGATACAAGCTCATCACATATAGGTTAAATCAAAATAGAAACAAAAACATATACACATAAAAATCAAAACTAAAAACTGAAATATTAGAAAAATTTCAATAAAAATAAGGTACCAGTTAAGAGAATACCTAATTTAGGATAGGTCTGATAAGATTCGGTAGGAGATTCAGCACCTTGGATAGGATGGAGGAAGAGGAAGCTGAAAGAGCTCCAAGATCGCCAAACTACTCCTGTTTAGGGTTCTGTATCACGAATGGGGGAGAGGACGGGCTGCTGTTAATTTGGGGGAAAGTTTTACCAATGATTTTTAAAAACTGTTGGTATATATTTTCAGGCCAAACCTATACCAATGGTTCCTTATAACCGTTGGTAAAAACTCCCCTCAACCACACCTATACCAACGGTTCTCATTGAACCATTGGTAAAACTCCCCTAAACCACATCTATATAACCGATTCATTAGAACCGTTGGTAAAAGCTCCCACAAACACACCTATACCAACGGTTCTAAGGAACCGTTGGTAAAAGATCCCCTAAACCATCCTTTACCAATAGTTTCATGAAACCGTTGGTATGGAATTGTGGGGAAAAACCCACATTCCAGTAGTGACACTCATATCCCTTGGACTATCCTTATAGGTCAACCATAATATACCTATTCACATCCTAAGAAAAAGGAAACATAACAAAGGGGCGAGCTTAGATTCCCAGTAAGGATAACAATATAGCAAAAACTATCATAAATAAGAATAGACATTTAAGGAAATGTATAAGACTAAAAAAAGCCTTTTAAAATTAGCCTTCAACATAATATGGAAATGATAAGTCAAATAATTCAATTTACTTATTCACATAGATATTATACTAGTCAAATAATCACATGTAATATCAATAGCTAATTTCATAATGATGGAATGCATAATGCTGGACATCATAACCACATAGTCAAGGTCTCGTGCCAAGACTACAAATAAGATTTTGTCAAGGCCTTATTCCAAGACACTAGTTTATCTCATGAGACCTACTGATGTATCAAGGAGCTATAGCAGGCTCCACCTGTCATTTACAAAGTCAAATTCATTCATCATTTGAAAAGGTTGAAACATAACATAAACATTCATATTAAAACTAGCATACATACTTTAACCATAAACCATAAACTGTATAAAAATAACACATACACAGTCAAACATATAAAAAAACCTTCAATACAATATGGAATATTGTATAATAATAAATCAACTTTTAATAACCATTAAATCCAATAAAGGATGTTGACATAGATTAAATCAAAACTTTTTGAGAGAAATATCACTTTATATTTTGAAATAATTTAAAATTCACTTAATTATAAAAGAAAAAATTTATTTTGAAAATATTATTATAAGATTGTAATGAAAGCTTAGAAGATGTTATAGCAGTGGAAAATAGCTGCACCCTCCATATAAGTTAAAAAAACATTTTTACATTAATTTTTTTGAAAAGGTCATAAAGTACCTTGTTTGGAAAATGGCAGAAAGATTCATTTCAAAACATTTTATAAAAAGTAAAACAAGGATATAAATGACTTTAACCCATATTTTAGGAAATAATAAATTTTTTTTGAAATATATTTTTAAGAAACACTTATGAGGATGATAAAGAATTATCAGTAGATGATTACAGATAAATAACCTCATATAATAAAGAGATTGTAAAATTAACCCTCACCTAGTACTTTTCCTTGGTCGAGGGTACGTTATCCTGATTTATAATAGTTAAATCATTGTTATCAAATTATACATGAACCAAATGAATAAATATAATATCATATATGATCTTATAATATTTCTTTGTTAATAATATTTCAGTGGTATCATTGTTTCAGGTGTTAACTGATTCCTTTTCCTTTATATGTTTTGTTACGTAAGTCATGTTTGTTATGGATAGGACGTTTTTTATTCATATAAAAATTATATTAAGTTCTTATAAATTATTTTTAACCATAAAATTAAAATTATTCTTGAATGATTCCGATGGGGAATGAATCTCATCACGTTCATGGAGACGGTAATCCGTACGTACGCACGAGCGACAATATAATTATATTGATGGTGAAATCGTATGTAAATGGATTGTATATAATATATAAGGAATCATTAAGATTTTATATTTATTATTTACATTAATTATACTCATTATTATACCCATTCAAATAATGATGTGTTGAATAACAAACTACACCATGACGTGGAGACGGTAAGCCGTACGCACGCACGTATGGTGACTTTGTCATTCATAGGATGGATAGAATAATTAATATGGTTTTACCACATTTATAATAATATAAAAGTATTTATAAGTTATTTTAGTTATTATTTTGGTATGGAAACAACAAATAATGAGGAAGTAGAAGAAGAAAAGAACTTTAAAAGAGGTGGTGAAATTATTACCTTTTCTTCAGGTATTTCCTTTTGATTTGATCAAAAGGGCTCCTTAGGTTGGCTTTCTAATCAAATTAAGGCCTCTAGGTTGAAGTGAGGGTAGTTGGGAAGATATTTGAGCAGGTTTTGGTGGATCCAAATGGCTTTGGAGGTGTGATTTTGAGATAAGGGAAAGTTCCCTTTTATAAGAAAGGTGAGGGCCACTTTAGGAAAAGATTAAAATATTAATTTATTATACAATCGTATTTGGTTTATAATGTCTCAAAAAGAATTTATTTATAGGATAAGTTGGGTATGGGTCATAAAAATCTCATCCAATTGGTTTTATACAGGTTTAGGTCACCATATTAACCTCATCTTTTATATTTAACTCTTAGTTAAATAGTTTAACTTTTACCATGTATTGTTGTATTATTATAATAAATGGTTAATAAACTTACTATAAAAGACAATAGAACCCAAAGTGGTTCATTAATGAAATATATATCATTATATTTTTCCTTTGTACAAGGCTTAAATTTTTAGGAAAATTATATCAATTAATAATATATTATTTTTTTAAAAGCTGATTTATGTCAATTTTGACACTATTAAGTATTTGTGTTTTCAGGAAGTCCAAAAAACTTGATTAATTCCAAAAAAATATATCAAATCAATACTAACATTTTATATTAACCTATAAAATTATTTTAATGCATCAAAAGTCTCAATTTAAATTTATTTGGATATTTATAATATTAGTTATTTTAATCCTTCATTAATAAGATAATTACTTCATCATCATTGTGTTATAAATAAATTTAATTATTTAATTTATAAAAATTATAAATAAAATACAATTATTTATGAAATCTTGTTATCTTTCTAAGGAATATTTATTGTCTAATTTATATTATTTATAACCCTATATTAAAAATGTTTTGGTTATGAAAATTTGAATTTAACACTTTTAACTCTTCTTTAAATAAAATAATAACAAATGTCCTAATCTAATCTAAGTCAACCAAATAGGATCATATTTTATTCATAAGTTTTATTTCAGTTGAAAAAAACTTATCCAATATAATTTGGAAAAGTGTTATAGTAATTATAATCTTATTTTTACCTTAAATTACCCTATTTACTTTTAATCGTGGTAAATAAAATTCAAAAGTTACTATTCACAAAAAATTGTTTCCATACTATTGAACCAAATTTTACTTAATTATTTAAACCATGTCTCTCATATTTTTAAATTTAAATTCAAAAAAGCAGTAAAATTACATTTTATGCAAATTTGCAAATGTGCCTAGAAGGTGGGTAAAAGATGTTAAAATGTTCAATAAAATTTTATACATCTAATTTTATTATAAAATGACACCAATGAATTATATTGAACTTATATAGGTATTATTTATCTATTTTGACCTAAAATAAATTTAAATAAAATAAATAATTATTTTAATAAAAATTAGGTTTTAAACAATAATTCAGTGTTTTTCATTATTCATCAAAAATTGAATGTTTTCAGAAAAATACCAAAAATTTACCCTAAGGTAATTTTGATATTCTGAATCCAAAAATGAAGTATATTTTCACTCCATTTTTTATAATCACAATTTATGGCATACATACACATATAGAGAATACAAATAAGTGGACATGTCATACAACACTGAGTGAGATTATTCAATATAAATAAAGTCGTCTCCCCATTAATAAAAGGATTATGATGAGTATATTCCACGTGTCCCATACCTGAGATTACCCCCCTTAGATAAATAATTTTTGCCTTATGGATTTTTGTATGCCTTGTGCCTTTTTCTCCCCCTTTTGGGATTAGCAAAAAAAAGGAAGTAAAAAGAGAATTACCATAAAAGAAATATACTAGAAAGAGTTCCAGGAAGAAGCAGAAAAGTACAAGACAAAAAAAGATAAAATACCTATCAAAAAATACAATCCATCACTAAGGGTTTGGATTCTGAGGGGATTTTCCTTTATCTAAAGGATCCGAAGGAGGATGAGATATTTTGGTAGAGTTAGAGGGAATAGGTGGTCTGAAGATAACACCAGGCAAGGCAACACCTGCCGGGAAATTTGTTGCAAGGTTAGGCCTTATTTCTAACAAAAAAGGGCTAAGAGTTTGCTCTGTGATGACTGGTCAAATCTAAGATAGGGCCTGAGAGATAGTCATATGAGCAGAAGTCCAAGAGGTAGTACCAAGGGAAGTAGCAGGAAGTACCTCAATTGCTTCAGCTTTAACATGTAAATATGGCTTAAGGAGGTTGATGAAATCATTGATGATTTCACCACCATATTGCATGGCTTTCTCAAAGTCATCCTTATTTTCCATAAATTTGTTCGGCAAAAGGGTAAACTCATTCAATTGAGCAACATTATTCTTGAATGTTTCTTTAACAAGTGGTATTCTAAGATTCTCTGCTAGAAATTTGAAGCTATTGATCAGATCAAGTTTGGTTTAAATCTTAGTGATGCACTTATCCATTTTTCTCGAATCCATTTCTGAGAAGAAGAGGATTCATTTGTGCACTATCTGACCATATTGTACAAAAGATATGTATTTCAATTCACCTTGTTAAGAGTTTCTTTGTCTGAAATAGTATGAAGGTGTTGGAGTTCCTCTCTCATCACAGCCTTGAGAGACTCTAGATCAGCAACATCACCTTTTCCACTCTTAGAACTGGATGGGCCAATTAATAATTTTCCCAGATCTTCTTTCAACTTTTTCAGATCAACACTAAGGTGATGAGTCACCAAGTTCTTAAGAACTTCCAGTACACCACTAAAAGAGGTCTTGAAGTTAGAGGTTAGAGAATTTAACTCATTGATCATTTTCCTTACATCTTCCCTCAATAAAGTATTATGCCTAATAATGGTTTCTGCTATGGTAATGTGATTCGTTTGAATCTCCTAGATCACTATTCTTGCAATCTTCATTGCATCAGCATATAAAATTCTTGATGAAGTGGAGGCTTTACTTTTGGATCCCACTAAAGCTATCACATAGTCACATATATCATTTTTGAATTTCTCCAAATCAGCCTTAATGACATAGTCACTGGGCGCTGACAGTGATACTAGATCTACTAGTGGAGGTGCCGTTGGTGAAACAGGTAAAATATGTTCTGGTTCAACTTGGACTTGTGGAGCAGGAGGAGGAGGTAACCTCTCCTCATCTGAGTCATAATCTAAACCAAACAGAATGTATCCTGGATCATTATTTCACTTTCTAGTATAGGTTCAATATCTCATCTCAATAGTATCAATTCTGATCCTTCTTCCCTCTAGCTCAGGAGGAACTTCACATTCATCAACTTATTCATTGAGTCCTCCAACAATAACAACATTTCTGGGTACAGGAACCAACTAAACATTAGGTTCTACATGAGCTCCATCCACTTCTACTTCTTTGGGAACTTCCTCAATTTGAGGCACTTCATCCTCATCCTCTTCCTCATGGACACCAGCCATAAGTTCATTAAATTTCTAAATGATGTCTTGATTTTCAGCATTAGGATGGGGTGATCTGTCTTCATGATCTTCATCCCTATGATTAACATCCTATTGTTAAACATGATCAACTTCATTACCTACTCCATGTAAATATTCCTCACTGGATCTATCCACCACTTTTTATCCCACTTTTAATGAATCAATTACATGCTCATCATTTCCTCGTCCATATTTATCATCATCATCATCATAATAATCATCATCATCAGCCTCCTCATCTTATTTACTCACATATCCTTCAACTCCAGTAACCTTTGTATATTCTTCATCCTCATCACCTAACATAGATTCTCTAGAGGGTAGGTCGAAAGGTGGACTAGCATGTCCATATTACTTGTCCTTGGGGATTTCAGCAATATCAGGATCACTCCTATCATCAAAAGTAGATCCTTCCTCTCTTGGAACTTTAAGCTCAGCTTCCTCATCAAAATAAACATGCTCTTCTCCTAGATTGAGGCCTGAATCAACTTGATCCTTTGGTCTAGAAGGATGGTCAATTGGATTGAAATCCTCATACAACCTTTCCTCATAACCTACCCAAAATATCTTACATGGGTTCTAGAAGATTTTCATCCTTTTAAAAATATATTTTTGAAGAAAAAAACCACTACAATCACTTAACACTTCATCTTCATATTCTAGACCACATAACCTTTTCAACATGGTAGAGATCATCCTCTAATAGTATAGACATGTTGCCTTCTTGGATGGTTTGATCAAATCAAACACATGCACCATTAGATACCTACACAAATTCACTTTTATCCCATGTTTCAATAGATAAATCAAGAATACATCCTGATACTTCATAGCAGAGAAATATCCCTTTCTTGGATAGATTTGATGTTGAATAAACTTAAAAAACAATCTTACTTCTACTTCAAACTTGCTTGAAATAGTTCTATTAGATTCTCCATTTCCAGTCTGCTCCTTTAGAGAATCTTCATAAGATAAAAAATCAGAGGAAGGTGGAATATTACCAGGATAATAAGCGTATTTACCTTCATGAGGCATCTCCAAACACTCAACCCATTCCTTAAATGGAAAATATACTTCCTTTCCTTTTACTACTGACTTCATCCTTGCTGCCTCAACTTCATCTAGAGATATCTTCAAATGTTGATAAAATTCATGCACTAGTTAGGGATAATAAGGTTTTTCATTATTAGAAAACTAACTCAGCCACCCTTGAGATTCCAGTACTTTTAAAAGAAATGATTTGTTTGATAGAATCCACTCTGAAGATACTTATTTTTTATCCCTAACCACTCGGGTTTCTATGATCGGTTATACAGTACCACTGGACTCACCTTTCTGTCTCTTAGTAGATGGAGATTTTCTTGGCTCTTCTATAGCTCGATTGGTCCTTTCCATGTCTAGGCTTTGAATTTCAAAAGATTTGAGGACAAGGGTCAAGAGGTAGAGTGACAACAGGTAGAAGGATTTACAATGGTGAGAAGGTGAAAGGTCGGGATGGATTGAACTAAAAATATCATTTTGGGATTGTAGATCATAAATCATAAAAATTTAAATGCGACAAAAAGTAGAATTCAAAACAGCTTCGTTTTATTTAAAATAGGTAGAATTACAAAAGAATTATTAACTACATCGGTGTCATTGAATCAAAATTACATGATCAGTATCAATGATCGGTTTAATGAAATCAATTTTAGGGATTGGTTTCATGAGATCAGTTCTAGGAGATTAGTTTCATGAGATCAGTTTTAGGAGATCAGTTTCGTGAGATCAGTTTTAGGAGATCCGTTGCATGAGGTTAGTTTCATGAGATTGATTTTAGGGATCAGTTTCATGAGATCATTTTCAGGAGATCGGTTTCATGAGATCAGTTTTAGGAGATCGGTTTCATGAGATCGGTTTCAAGAGATTGGTTTCATGAGATCAGTTTCAGGAGATCGGTGTTAGGGATCAATTTCCTGAGATCAGTTTCAGGAGATCAGTTTCATGAGATCATTTTCAGGAGATCGGTTTCATGAGATTGGTTTCAGGAGATCGATTTGATGAGATCAGTTTCAGGAGATCGTCTTCATGAGATCTGTTTGACAATATTGATTTCAAGGAACTTAGAGATTTATCATTCCTAGTTCATGGCTGATGTAGTTCATTATCTCAGAGCTTAAAGGTTTAGTGAATACATTAGAAAGCTGACACTCTGTACCAATAAACTCAAGAGTTATATCACCTATTTGATAATGATCTCTCAAAAAGTGATGTCTTACATCAATATTCTTTGTTCTAGAATGAGAAATTGGATTCTTAGAAATGTTAATAGCACTTTTTTTGTCACAATTTATGGGGATATGTTGTCACGACCCATCCCCTGGGGCCCGTTCCATGACTACCCCAAGCCTACCTTCCATAGGCCAGGGGATGGCGACTAGCACCAAAGGCGAAATCCCTAAAAATGGAAAGGCATTTCCTTTAAAAACTAAAAACTCACACAATAGAGTATGAGATAGAAGTAAACACTAAGTAAATATGAATACGAAAGAAGTGCTGGAAAGTAAAAGGGGCCGAAAATACAAGACCAATAGGAAAGTATAAGTATAAGTGAAAATAAAGTACAATTGAAGAAAAGTAAAGTAGCTACTAGGTCGTCCTCCGGGGTTCCTACCTGAAGGGTAGGTACAGATGGCCTCCTTAGCACTCCACATTCTTCAGTCTCCTCCGTGTACTGACTCGTCATAAGGTCCTCCTCTGGGTACCGTCCAGTGCTGTCCACTTAGCCTCGGTTAGCGCTGTCCGTCATCTACATCCAACATAATGAGGTGCGAGAAAAACCCATGCATTGGTGATTATAATGATACTCAGTAGGGACCCCGAGACCACCATGTTCTTTCAAAATCCACCAAGGATAAACCATAGAGTATGAAATAAAATGATAGCCATTACTTATGTATATTCCCATACATATACCTAAGTTATCAAGTAATCCATCTCAGTCATGAGGTAAAAACAAAAGTCACTGACTCATCTCAAACTGGGAATTTATTCTAGGGGTAGTATCAAGTAACATTCCCAGTCACACTGTTGAAACCTCGGTTGATGGAGTACTCTTACTCTATAGAGTACTGTGGGCTTGCTGCATCACACAGAGGCACTTCCCACTATCCTGGAATACTGAGGTACTCCTCCTATTGAGTACCATGGGTCTGTTGCATCATATAGAGGTGCTCCCCACTGTGGGTCTGCCACGTCACACATAGGCACTCCCCCTCGTAGCCTGCTGAGGTACTCCTCCTGTCGAGTACCGTGGGTCTGCTGCATCACACAGAGGTGCTCCCCACTCTGGGTCTGCCGCGACACCAATGCGCTCCCAACTGGGCTAGTTGAAACACTCCAAGTCTATTTAGTCAGTAGTCCTCAGGTCTCAGCCAACTACCAGGTCTTCGCACTATGCTTTCTCATCTCCGGAAGGATCCACTCCATGAGCTACTGGTCAATGGTCTAACTTCCATGAATTCTCTTTTAGAAGTATGTCAAAGGTCTACCTCGTCATAGGGGAAAAAATAAGCAATACATGTCCAAGACACATATACAAGATAACCAAGCCATTTTCCAAAAAGTACATGATGTGTTGGTATGGTTACACAACGTGTCTTCAAACCTCAGGTACTGCCCATGTACAACGGCCCGTTTTGAAAGGCTGGTCATGTATAAAGTGATTACATGGTGTGTAGTATGGTTACAGACCGTGTCTATAGACCTCGGGTAATGCCCGTGTACAACGTCTCGTGTCAAAAGAAACTAGTTATGTAGAAAAGAAAGTACACGGCGTGTGGTATGGTTACACACCGTGTCCAAGCAACTAGGGTCAGCTCCGTGTACGCTGGCCATGTGCCCGTTCATGGCCTCAACCCATGTAACTGATACATGGGGTAGCCCATTCCACTGGCCATGTCTGACCATGTGGTGGATTACATGCTCGTGTACTCCACCCAGTGTCCGTGTATCCCCGGGTTACACGCCGAGTCCTGCGAATCCGCTTCTTCCATTCCACGAAGAGGGTATACTCTATGTGACCGGGGTCACATGCCGTGTGTTACTTGTCTAACAACTGAAACTCAAGCTACAGTACGCCCACACTACACACCATGTTTTTCATAAGTACACGCCGTGTATTTTGGAATTTTTCTAAAATGGTGCCTCCGGCCAGCGCACATCCTGTGAAGTCCAATTTTCGTTCTGATGGTCCGTTCGTCACTAAAATTCGAACACTAGGTTGTCCCGATGTCCCGTAGTTATCTTCGGTGTTTTTGGGCCTCCGATCGGCTCCGAAAACACTATTTGATTCACCCACTTGAAGTATGGTCGAGGGACGACCCTTCTCGTTCTGGTTCGATCCATCGCCCGCTATCATCGTCGCACCTCCACTAGGTCGTCGTGATGTTAGGTCTTCAATTCATGATTGTCACGTTGCACAACAAACTTGTAATGATCCGTTGTTCATCACCCATGAAAAATGTGAATAACACACCAAAAATTCACAAGAATGGTGGAGGGATCGGGCCGTGTTAATTTGGCCCGGTGCTTCTGCGTTAGTTTGGTAGAAAGTGGTAAAGAGAAACCATCAATGAAGGAAGAATCAAAATTTCTCAAATAAAAATACACCCCTACCTTGGATTCGTTGTTGTTGGAAAATAAAAAGTAGAAGTCAAGGATGACATCATTAATGTTCTTCAAGGACGGTGCTTCCTCCCTTGTTCCGGTCGGTGATCAAAGAAGAAGATATCAGTCGTCGGCGGATGAAGGTTCTTCATTATTCAATGGTCATTTTTTCATTGGGAGGAGCGTTCTTCATCAGAAACCTTATCCCAAGTTCTCTCCTCTCCCAAGACAAATTCCAACCAAATAATAGATTAATATTACCTATTATTTAATTGTTGGAACATAATTCAAAAGGAGAATTAAATTAATTAGATAGGATCCACCTAATTAATGTGAAGGGTTGGCACAAATTAAATAAAGGGGAGCTGAAGAGTTTCTCCACATTAATGGAGAGTTTCAAGGGGTTAAAAGCCCAGGTGGTCCCCACCTCATTTATCCTTACATGGGAGGTTGAGTTTGGGTGGGCCCCACCACCATAACCTCTCATTGGAGGTTATGGTGTGGTGGCCACCTGTAAATTATAGGAGGAGATTTTAACCCCCCAACACTCACTTGGAAGCTTAAATAAAATAAAGTGACACACACTTTATTTTATTGTTTTCCACAAAAACCCAAAACTAACTTTTAAAATCGACTCACTGTCGTCGAAGTGAAATTCTCCTTAAGTGAATATCGGTGCTGCGAGTTCAACAGTTCCCTCAGATTTCAATTCTGAGCACCAGTTAAAAAGTTATAAAATCCCACTCGTATGTTTACTAAACGTACCTGAACAAAACTTTAGAAATTGATTCTGGGCACATCGGTCCTTGGAATCATGCGCTGTTAGTTTTTTCAGACTCGTAAAAATCCCATGTATTAAAAAAAATGCATGGGATTTATGAGTCTTTACATTCTCCCCACTTAAAGGATTTACTTCCCCGTAAGCTACAACTCGAACTATAGGAACAAATGGGGGTACTGAGCACGCATCTAAGCCTCCCACTCCCATGTGATCTTCTGGAGGTTCCCGTACTGCCAGAGAATGTAAACCAGAGGTATCGACCATCCACATAGGACCCGATCCTATCGATCCTCAATCTCCACTAGAACCTCCATGAAAGTCACCCCATCGTCGACATCCAGCTCTCCATGCTCAATGATGTGAGAAGGGTTGTGCACGTATCTCCTCAATTGAGATACGTGGAAGACGTCGTGCACCTGGTGCAAATAAGGTGGAAGATCCAAGAGGTAATCCACCTTGCCTACTCTGCTGAGGACCTAAAAAGGTCCAATGAATCTCAGAGATAACTTGCCGCCTCGGCCAAATCTCTATAGACCTCATCGAGTCGAGACCTGTAGAAAGACGTGGTCGCCATACTCAAACTCCATAGGTCTTCATCTCTTGTCATCATATGACTTTTTATTTCTCTGTACAGTCTTCATCCGCTCTTGGATGATCTTCACCTTCTTTGTGGTAGCCCATACCATCTCTGGTCCCACTAGTGCTGACTCCCCTGGGTCTGTCCAGCACAGTGGCGATATGCAAGGTCAACCATACAAGACCTCAAAAGGTGCCATCCCGATGGTGGAGTGATAGATTTTGTTATATTCAAACTCCACCAAAGGTAAGTGATCCTCCCAGCTACGACTGAAGTCAAGGACACAAGCATGTAGCATGTCCTCAAGGGTCTAAATGTTCCGCTCGGTCTGACCATCTGTCTGGGGATGGAAGGCGGTTCTTAGACAAAGCTGTGTCCCGAAAGCCTCCTGCAACCCCTTCCATAGCTGGGAGGTAAAGCGTGCGTCACAATCAGAGATAATAGAAGAAGGAAATCCATGTAGCCACACAATATCCTACACATAGAGGCATCCCAAGCTCTCTACTGAACCCTACTCTCTGATCGTTAGGAATTGGGCTGACATGGTGAGTCGGTCGACGATCACCAAAATCAAGTCATGACCCCTGGATGTATATGGAAGACTCGTCACGAAGTCCATGGATATCCCATCCCACTTCCACTATGGGACCTCTAAAGTTTTTACCAAGCCTTCTGGTACCTGGTGCTCCGCCTTCACTTGATGAAAAATGAGGCATCGAGAGACAAACTCTGCTACTACCTTCTTCATACCTGACCACCAATGCTGTCGTCGAAGGTCCTGGTACATCTTCGCCACTCCTGGATGTACCACTAAAGGGGATGTGTGGAACTTCCTCAACACTTCCTCTTGAAGTGACACTGGCACTATAGTACGCCCTCTGAAGAGGATGACGTGCTCCCCACCTTCAAAAAATCCATCAAGTGCCTGCCCTGTGGATATCTGAGCACGTTGTGTCTCACATTCTGTGTCTCCATGCTGTGCCTCTCTGAATCACTGAAGAAGTGGGGGAGTGACTGTAAGAGACTGAAGAAAGGCCACTCCATCTCTATCTACAAAGGATATCTGTAAGACAACCAGCTGCTCTGTCACCTATCCTAGCAGCTGTATACCAGATCTCCTACTGTGCACATCTGCAACAACGTTCCCCTTCCCATGAGTATAGACTATCTTGAAGTCATAGTACTGGAGGAACTCAAGCCAACGTCGCTATCTCAGGTTCCGGTCCTTTTGAGAGAAGATATATCTGATTCTTTTGTGATAAGAGTACACGTTAAAACATTATCCCATCAGATAGTGTCACCACATCTTCAAGGTGATGACCACTCCTGCTAACTCCAGGTCATGGGTAGCGTAGTTCTTCTCATGCTGTCTCAACTGCCGAGAACCATACACGATCACTGTTCGCTCCGACATCAGGACACACCCGAGTTCGGTCCCTAATGCGTTGCAGTAGACTATATACCCTACACCTTCCTCTGAAAGCCTCAATATGGGGGCACTAGTTAGCCTCTGCCTCATCTCTTGAAAGCTCTCCTGGCATCTCTTCGACCATACGTAGGGTTTCCCCTTCTTTTTCAAGGATGATAGTGGTGCTGCAACTCTGGAGAAGTCTGAAACGAATCTCTGGTAGTACCCAGCAAAACCCAGGAAACTCCGTAACTTTGTCACACTCTTGGGTGGATCCCAATCAAGTACCACCTCAATCTTCATTGGATCCACTACAACTCCAGCCTCCGAGATGACATGTCTGAGAAAGTGAACCTCTCGGATCCAAAACTGGCACTTTGAGAGCTTACCATAAAGCTGGTGCTCTCGGAGTGTGTCCGGTACTACCTGCAAATGGTAAGAATGCTCCTCTTCAGTAGTCAAGTAGATCAGTATATCGTCAATGAAGACTAAAACATAGTAATCAAGGTATGGCTGGAAGATCCTGTTCATGATTCCCATAAACATTGCTGGAGAGTTGGTTACGCCGAAGGGAATAACCAAGAACTCGTAGTGGCCATACCGACACCTGTAGGCTGTCTTCTGCACATCCTCATCTCAAACTCTGAGCTGGTGATAGCCTGATCTGAGGTCTATCTTCAAGAACCATAGTTCTCCCTTCAACTGATCAAATAGGTCGTTAATCCTTGAGAGTGGGTACTTGTTCTACACGGGGACCTGGTCCAGGCGACGGTAGTCGACATAAAGACTCAAGATTCCATCCGCCTTTTTGGCGAACAGAATTGGGGCTGACCAGGGTAAAACACTGGGCCGGATGAATACCTTCCCCTGCAAGTCTTCCAGCTATACCGACAGCTCACGAAGCTCCGCGAGAGCTATATGATATGCTGGTGTAGATATCGGTGTCGTCCCAGTGTACAAGTAAATGTAGAAGTCCACCTCTCTGTAAGGAGGTAATCCTAGAACATCATCAGGGAAAACATCCACATACTGGTCCACCACTACAGGATAGCTCAGACTCTCTATATCAACTGCTCCGAGGGTAAGGCAGGCCAACTGGTGAGTGATCGGCTGCACCCTCCTCCGAGTAAGTTCATCCTATAGGGCCCCAACCTTAAACATTACTTAATATTGGGTTATTTAAAGAATTCACATTGAGGATATTTTTAGGTTTAGAGTTATAGATAATTAGATCATAAATCATGCATTACATTTCACATTTAAACAAGGTGGTTACATCAAAGACAATATTCATTTTTTCCACCAAAGGAAACATATTTAAAATAAAACATGGTTTCTTTCTTCACACTTCCTCGACACTATCATCACATCATGTACTTTTCTCTTGACCTGTGAAAAACATTTCAAAAACTTGGGATGAGCATAAAAAGCTCAGTAAGGGATATAAAAATACGGAAATAAAACATTAGTCCATGTATACATAAGAATCAATGAAATCATACTTTACTCATAAAACATAATCACTTTAACATACCTCATGAAATCATAATATTTATGAATAAATCATAAAAATCATAAGACATAAAGGTAACTTGAGGCATTCATAACATTCTTACGTAGGGATCAACCCTCATGGTTATGTTTGGAATACCCATCATAGTATATTCCCTAAATCTCTTCGGAGAAACCTTAGCGTTTAACTCCTTCACGTTACCCAATGCATTGGAGATATATCTCAGGCTTACCCTCCCTTATTTTATCAAGGAACCACCCTACTTCATAAACAATGCCCAATAACCATAACATAATCGTATCACATAAAACATGCATAAAGGAAACATAAAATTTCCATATTTCAATCACAAGATATCAATACAAAACATTGATATAATCAAAAAATTATTAAAACCATTTTCAATACCAAAATAAAATGAAAGTAAAACATGGTATTTATTTTTCATTTAAAAAAAGTTATGGCTTGTATAGGAAGATGAAACTCAAATAATGGTCACGACGGTGGAGAAGTCATTGTCGCCGCATACGTAAGACAAAAACATTCCCTTTTGTTGTTTATTAAAATGCTTCGTGTAAAAAGATTCCTTTTTAATGAAATTAAAAGTCAAAAGGGTTTATTATACAACTAATAAAGAAGGTCGTATATAAATTGAAGTATGCCTCAACGAAAGGAGATTGAGACGAAGTCCCTTACCTCAAGTCCAATTTGTTCTTATTCGTTATTTATATTACTGAATAATAAAACTTAGGTCAATTTATAATTGATTATGGACTTACTTTAAAGTTTATTATTCAATTAATATCACATATTATCATTTTATAATAATTAGTTGATTATGTGAGTTCATATCATACATTTTGTCGATGTTCGGTACATGAGCCAAAAATGAATTTGTTTGAAATGAATTCCCCATGTAGTTATAAGTACATCATCGTTAGAATGGTATTAATAATTTAAATTTCATATATATCCAGTATATATTCATTTTATACTATTCCATAACATTTGGAGATAAAAATGAAAGGCACCGTTCATGGAGACGGTAGACCGTACATACGCATGAACGCTACTTTCATTTCTTTTTCATATTAAAGGAATTAAAACTAAATGAGACATATATATATTATAATTAAAGTATAATATATATGTTCTATAGGTAACATAATTTCATTAATTACATTCTTTATAAATTCAATGTTTGGGATGAACGAGTCACATCACTTGAGGGGGCGGTAGTCCACACTTCCTCATATGAAATTATCGCATTTGCACAACATGGAAAGCATAAAGGTATGTTTTAAATATAGAATACATAAGCATAGATAGGGCATAAATATAATATATATCATATATAAATATAGTGACATCATAATGGCCACCATGAAAGGTGTTAAATGAAGATTGAAAATCATCATTTCATGAGGCAGTAATTCGCCACCCCCATTAGACAGAGGTGTGTGTAAGTGTAGGTAGAATCATTATCATAACAACATCCTAGTATACTGAGGATACTGGTGTTATTATGGGATCAAATAATAAGAAGATATTGGTGAGTGAAGAAGGAAAATAAAAGGAAGAAACTCGAGAGAAGACATTACCTCTAAATCGGGTAACACTTTTTTGATTTGAGCCAAATTCTTTTTTGGTAAGACTTATGCCCAAATTGAGTCTTCTAGGAGTAAGGGAGGGATGTGTAGAGATAATGTGAGAAGAGTTTGGATGATCCAAGGGCATGAGAGGTGTGGGTAAGGGGGTAGAGGTGGGGGAATTTTATAAGAGGGAGGAGGGTCACTTTTGTATAGTCTTGAAATGTTACTTTATTATAAAATGATTTTCAGATTTTAAAGGTCCTACAAGGATATATTTTGAGGATAAGGTGATAAGGGTTCCAAATAAACCCATAGAATAAGTTTTTGACAAGTTTAAGTCTTATATTTTACCTTATCTTTTCATTTTATTTAAATCGTTCATTAATGAGGTAATCACTGCATCATCATGGTGTCATAAATAAATTTATTTATTTAATGTCTAAAAATAATAAAACAAATACCATGATTTAGGAAATCTTTTTAGCTTTATAATTAATATTTATAGTCAAATATATCAATTATATAACCCCATGTAATTTTTTTTAGTAAAACAATGCATGTTTGTGACATTTTTATTTTTACTTTAAATAAAAAGTTATTAATATCATTATCTTACCCAAGTGGCTCCATGGGGTCCCCAAATTGACTCATGGATTGTCTTGGTCGGCCATTATTCATAAAATAAGGTTAGGATATGTGTCAAGGTTTTTTTATATTTTTATAATATTATTTTTACCTTAAATTACACTAATTACATTTAATCGCGGTTAACAAAACTCAAAGGTTACTATTTACCAAAAAATATTTTCATCCCAATGAACCAAATTTATTTTACTAATGATAGCCATTTATGTTGGATTTTTGAAATTAAATTCAAAAAAGTGGTAATATTTCATTTAAACGAAAAAAAATCAGTTTTTAACTACTACATAGTGGTTTCACTATTCATCAAAATTGATGTTTTTTAGAAAAATACCAAAAATTCACCCTGAGCTATATTTGAAATTACAAATTCAAAAATGATGTCCATTTTAACAAATTAAAAACATAGAAGTTTAATTAATTAATTTTATAATTAATTCCCACCGTCAAAACAAATAGTGTGTTTTTAAGAAACAATATCTATCAAAAGATTGGCACTTGTTTATGTCCAATTTCAAAGTGAAATTAATTCCAATGACCACCATTTGATTAAATGGTAAAAATATATTTTAATTAAACTTTAAAAATAATTAAAAAGATTATCTAGCCATATAATTAAATTATATGAAAAAGCAGTTTTGAAATAAAATGCAGTATTTTTCACTATTAATTAAAAAATGAACATTGACAGAAAAATACCAAAACTTTATCCAAAGTAAATTTAAATGTCCCAATTCTAAAGAATAAGTTTATTTTTACAAATAGAGATTATAAAATTGTCAAAATTTAGATTTAAAAATGGTTTTCCATCAAAAGGTGGTAATACAAACTTTTAAAAATATTAGAGTATTTTATGCTTAAGATTGGATTTATTCTCATTTTAAGCCTCTAAAACACTATCTAATTCATAAATAGACATAGATATAAAAATCTATTATTCTTTAATTACTTGGTATGTTACATCCTTCCCCCTTTAGGAAATTGCGTCCCCACAATTTATTTACTTATCGAATAATTGGGGGTATTTATCCCTCATTGCATTTTCAGATTCCCATTTGCCTCTTCAACTATATGGTTTTTCCATAGAGCCTTTATTTGATGAATAACCTTATTCTGAAATACATGCTCCCTGTGGTCAAGAATCTAGACCGGTTGTTCCTCATAAGATAGATTCTATTCCAGCTAAACTACCTATGGACTCAAAACATGAGATGGATCTGACATGTACTTCCTTAACATTGAAACATGAAATACATTATGTACCCGAGATAAACTTGGAGGTAAAGACAATCGGTATGAAACTAATACAACTCTCTACAGAATTTCATATGGTCCAATGGACGTTGGACTCAACTTTCCTTTCTTACAAAATTGCATCACACTTTTCCATGGTGAAACTTTGAGGAAGACATGATCACCTACCTCAAAAGAGAGATCCTTCCTCCAGTTGTCCGCATAACTTTTCTGCCTGCTCTGAGCTGTTCTCATGTGTTTCTGTATTAGCTGAACTTTTTCTGCCATCTCTTCTACCAATTTTGGTCCCATCAACTTCCTTTCACCTAATTCATCCCAAAAAGCTGTATTTCAACACCGCTTCCCATATAATGCCTCAAATGGTGCCATCTGTATACTGGAATGAAAACTGTTATTATAAGAAAACTCAACCAATGAAAGATGTTGGTCCCAACTTCCTGGATAATCCATCGAACAAGAACATAGCATACCCTCCAAAGTCTGAATTGTTCGTTCTGAATGCCCATCTGATTGAGGATGAAAAGCTGTACTAAAATTTAATTTAGTACCCAACGTCTTCTTATGGCCTTTACAAAAGTTAGAAGTGAACCTGAGATCATGATAAGATACAATGGAGAGTGGAACTCCATGTAACCTGACTATCTCTTTAAGATACAATCAAGAAAGTTGATCTAGGTAAAAAAGTATCTCGTATATCAAGGAAATGAGCAGATTTAGTCAAGCGATCAACAATAACCCAGATTGCATTATTACCTTGAGGTGTCTTCAGTAATCCCACAACAAAGTCCATGGATATATTCTCCCATTTACATTCTGAAACTGGTAAATGCTGAATCATCACTTTCAGTAACCGCCACTCTTCTTTAACCTGTTGACAAGTCAAACACTTCACAGTAAAATCAACAATATCTCTTTTCATTCCATCCCACCAATAATACTTCTGAAGATCTCTGTACATCTTAGTACTGCCTGAATGAACTGAAAATGGAGAACTATGAGCTTCACATAACAACTCTCTCTTCAACTGTGAATCACAAGTCACACACAATCTCTTCCCAAATCTAAAAACACAATCATTATCAATGCTGAATTTAGGTAACATACCCTTATGAACAAGCTCTACCTTTTTTTTCAACTCACTATCTTACTTCTATGCTTGCGTAATTCTATCTGATAGAGAATATTTCACTGATACCTGAAATAAAACAGAATAATTTGCTGCACCAACAACTTCCAGGACAAAATTCATCAAATCCCTAACCAAAGGATCACGTTCCAAACGTAACATGGTTAATGAAGCATTAATTTTTCGACTCATAGAATCTACCACTTTATTTTCTTTTCCTGGGTAGTATTGAATCGTTCAATAATAATCCTTGATTAAGTCTAGCCATATCCTCTATCTCATGTTTAATTATTTCTAAGTGAATATATACTTTAAAAATTTGTGATCAATATATATTTCACACTTTACACCTTGCAAATGATGCCTCCAAAATTTTAAAGCAAAACAACAGCAGCTAATTCCAAATCATGTGTAGGGTAATTTATCTCATGAGTTTTCAACTGACGTGAAGCATAAGCAATTACCTGATCATTCTTCATTAGGACGCAACCAATTCCTTTCAATGAATCATCACTATAGATAACAAAATCACCATTCCTGGAAGGTAGTGCCAATACTGGGGCATTCACCAATCTTGTTTTCGATTCCTAAAAAAAATCATAACATTATTTTGTCCAGATAAACTTAACACCCTTCCGAGTTAGCTTAGTCAATGGGTTGGACAACCATGAAATTTTTTTAACAAACCTTCGGTAATAGCCTACCAAACCAAGAAAACCTCAAATCTCAGTTATATTTTTCAGTCTTGTCCATTCTTCAATAACCTTTGTTTTTGCAGGATCAACAGTTATTCCATCTTTAGAAACAATGTGACCAAGGAAAGAAATTTATTGCAACCAAAACTCACACTTTCTAAATTTCCCATACAATTTATTTTCTTTTAAGGTTTTCAAAATAAACCTTAAATGAATTTCATGCTTCTATTTACTTTTAGAAAACACCAAAATATCATCAATGAAAACAACCAAAAACTTATCCAAGAACTCATGGAAAATTCTATTCATAAGGTCCATGAATACTGCAGGTCCATTGGTTTACCCAAAAGGCATAACTACAAATTCATAATGGCCATATCTTGTATGAAATGCAGTTTTCAGAATATCTTCTTCCTTTACCTTCAACTAATGGTACCCCGATCCCAAGTCAATATTTGAAAAACACTAAGCTCCCTGGAGCTGATCAAACAAATCGTCGATACGAGGAAAAGGATATTTTTTCTTAATAGTGATGTTATTCAAGGCTCTATAATCAATGAAAAGTCTCATTGAACCATCTATATTTTTAAAAAATAAGACAAGAGCACCCCATGGTGATGTGCTAGGTCGAATGAAACATTTCTCTAATAAATCTTGCAATTTCTCCTTCAAATATAAAAGTTAAATTTGATCCATTCGATAAAGGGGTTTTGAAATTGGCTTAGCATCAGGAACTAAGTCAACAGTAAACTCAACTTCCCGTTCTGGTATTATTCCAGGCAACTCATCAGGAAAAAAATTAGGATACTCATTTACCACTGGCACATCATTAATCTGAACGGTTCCTTTGTTTTCAAAAATATGTGCAAGGTAACGTTCATCTCTATATCTTACAAGTTTCTCAGCCTCTTGATATGTTATCAAAATTAAGGGTTCATTCTTGTACACAAACTGAAAGTCTTTATGAAAAGAAACTTCTTTAGCTCTATAGTCAGTCTTAGCATGGTAAATAGAGAGCCAATCCATACCCAGGTTAACATCAAACTCTACTAGAGGTAAAAAAATAAGATTTGCAAGTATATTCTTTCCACTGATAAGTATAGGAAGATTCTTATAAATTCGTTGGCCTCAACATTTCCCCAAGTGTTTTTACCAAAATTCCAGGAGTCATTTCTTGAGATGGAATTCCCAATTTACTAGAAAATTTTTCAGAGATGAAAAAATCTGTAGACCCTGAATCAAACAACACATTGAATAATATGAAAAAACAAACAAAGTAACTTATACCACTTCATTTTATGGACCAATATCTGCTGAAGTAGTGGAAAAGTATTTCACCACACCTTTCTTCTTGTAGTCTGACTGCTTCCCATCATTCGATCTCTTTGTCGAACACTCGTTTGCATAATGACCCATCTTATTGCACTTGAAAAATTTTACTAACTGTAAATCAAATTTGGTATTACCATTACCCTGATCTTTTCCAGTGCAATCACGAGCCTTATATCCCATCTTACAACATCAGAATCACTTTCCAAAATTCAAAATACATTCCCCAGCATGATTTTTACCACATTTATCACAAACTGCAAACTTAGTTTTCTTACCATCAAACATTTTTAAAGGATTCTTCCCTTTATCCTACAACCTCGGTCTCTTCTTCTGTTGGTTGTCACAGAACACTTGATCATCGACAAACTTCATTTTCACCTTCTCATCACATTGAAAAATATTTTCATAACTTTTGAAATCACAAGAAGATAATGCCCTTTGATATTTTGGCTTTAATCCTGAGTAAAAATGATTGATTTTACTATCAAGGTCTCTGATAAAATATGAATCATACCTTGCCAATCGAGTGAACTTTTCTTTATAAAGAGCCATTGATTCATCCTCTAGCGTCAATTATAAGAATTTTTTTCCATCCTAAGTCGAACATCCTTAGGAAAATATTTCTCAAGAAACATACATTTGAATTCATCCTAGTCAAGAGCATCAATCTCATCAGCGACTCTGATATTTTTAACCATCGACCACCACTGATCTGCTTCACCCTCCAAACGGTAAACAAAAAGACTAACCTTTTGATTGTATGAATACCCCATGACATCAAAAATCTTCTCTAGTGCTTTAATCAACCCTTCTGCTAGTACAGGGTCAGATGATCATCTGAATGATGGGGGATGTTGCCTCATGAAATGTTCCACCACTGACATGTTCCTCTGCGGTTGATCTAGCTGATTTCATGCATGGATACCACCACCATTTATTGATTTATTCAAATGCTCCATTACTAAAAAAAACTATCCAGTTCCAATTCCGACCATCTCAGGATACTGATTTGGAAGGTCATTTCATCCTGTATGCCTTCCTATAACTGGTTATCTATTTCCTCTGCAGAAAACCATTATGAACAAACATTTATTAGATGAAGCAACATGGTAATCTTAAAATTCTATATCATTTAAATTTGACCATAATTTAAAAAATATATTTTTGGATAATCATTTAATAGAATTCTAACTCATAAAATTATCTAAACTGACCTCTGATACCAACTATAAGGCCCCATCCTTAAAAATTACTTAATCTTGGGTTATTTCAAGAATTCACATTGAGGATCTTTTCAGGTTTAGAGTTTTAGAGAATTAGATTATAAATCATGTATTACATTCCACGTTTAAACAAGGTGGTTACATCAAAGACAATATTAATTTTTTCCACCAAAGGAAACATATTTGAAATAAAACATGGTTTCTTTCTTGAAACTTCCTCGACACTATCATCACATCATGTACTTTTCCCTTGACCTATGAAAAACATTTCCAAAACTTGGGATGAGAATAAAAAGCTCAGTAAGGGATATAAAAATACGAAAAGAAAACATTAGTCCATGTGTACATAATAATCAATGAAATCATACTTTACTCATAAAACATAAGAACTTTAACATACCTCATGAAATCATAAGATTTATGAATAACTCATAGAAATAATAAGACATAAAAGTAACATTAGGCATTCATAACATTCTTACGTAGGGAGTAACCCTCATGGTTATGTTTGGAATACCCATCATAGTATATTCCCTAAATCTCTTCGGAGAAACCTTAGCGTTTAACTCCTTCGCGTTACCCAATGCATTGGAGAACTATCTCGGGCTCACCCGCCCTTAGTTTATCATGAAACCACCCGACTTCATAAACAATGTTGAATAACCAAAACATAATTGTATGACATAAAACAAGCATAAAGGAAACATAAAATTTCCACATTTCAATCACAAGATAACAATACAATAGATTGATAAAATAAAAAAATTATCAAAAAAATTTTCAATACCAAAATAAGATAAAATTAAAACATGGTATTTATTTTTCATTTAAAAAATGTTATGGCTTGTAGAGGAAGCCGAAACTCAAATAATGGTCACGGTGGCGGAGAAGTCGTTGTTGCCGCATACGTAAGACAAAAACATTCCCTTTTTTCATTTAGTAAAATGCTTCATGTAAAAATATTCCTTTTTAATGAAATTAAAAGTCAAAAGGGTTTATTATACAACTAATAAAAGAAGGTCGTATATAAATTGAAGTATTCCTCAATGAAAGGAGATTGAGATGAATTCCCTTACCTCAAGTCCGACTTATTCTCGTTTGTTCTTTATATTCATGAATAATAAAACTCAGGTCAATTTATAATTGCTTAAGGACTTCCTTTAAAGTTTATTATACAATTCATATAACATATTATCATGTTATAATAATTAGTTAATTATGTGAGTTCATATCATACGTTTTGTCGATGTTCGGTACATGAGTAAAAAATGAACTTGTTTGAAATGAATTGCCCATGTAGTTATAAGTTAATCATCTCCAGAATGATATTAATGATTTAAATATCATATATATCCATTATATATTCATTTTATACTATTCCATAACATTTGGAGATAAAAATGAAATGCACCGTTCATGGAGACGGTAGGCCGTACATATGCATGAACGCTACTTTCATTTCTTTATCATATTAAAGGAATTAAAACTAAATGATACATACATATATATATATATATTATACTTACAGTATAATATATATGTTTTATAGGTAACATAAGTTCATTAATTACATTTTTTATAAATTCTATGTTTGGCATGAACGAGTCACATAACTTGAGGGGGCGGTAGTCCACACTTCCTCATATGAAATTATCGCATTTTCACAACATGAAAACCATAAAGGTATGTTTTAAATATAAAATAAAGAAGCATATAGAGGACATAAATATAATAAATATAATATATAAATATAGTTTCATCATAATGGCCACCATGAAAGGTGTTAAAAGAAGATTTAACAATCATCGTTTCGTGAGGCAGTAATTCGCCACCCACAGAAACAATATGTTCTTTAACCATTAGACGGAGGTGTGTGTGAGTGTAGGTAGAATAATTATCATAAAAAATCATAGCATATTGAGGATAATGGTGTTATTATGGGATCAAATAATAATAAGATAGTGGTGAGTGAAGAAGGAAAATAAAAGGAAGAAACTCGAGAGAAGACATTACCTCTAAATCGGGTAACTCTTTTTGATTTGAGCCAAAGGCTTCCTTGAGAATAATTCTACCCAAAGTGAGGATTCTAGTAGTAAGGGAGGGATTTTTAGGGATAATATGAGTATATTTTGGATGATCCAAGGGCTTGATAGGTGTGGGTAAGGGGGTATAGGTGGGGGCCTTTTATAAGAGGGAGGAGGGTCACTTTTGGAAAGTCTTGAAATGTTACTTTATTATAAAATGATTTTAGGATTTTAAAGGTCCTATAATCATATATTTTGAGGATAAGGTGATAAGGGTTATAAATACACCCATCCAATAGGTTTTTGACAAGTTTAAGTCTTATATTTTACCTTATCTTTTCGTTTTATTTAAATCATTCATTAATGAGGTAATCACTACATCATCATGGTGTCATAAATAAATTTATTTATTTAATGTCTAAAAATTATAAGAAAAATACCATGATGTAGGAAATATTTTTAGCTATATAATGAATATTTATAGTCAAATATATCAATTATATAACCCCATGTAATTTTTTTTAGTAAAACAATACATGTTTGTGACATTTTTATTTTTATATTAAATAAAAAGTTATTAATGTCATTATCTTACCCAAGTGGCTCCATGGGGTCCCCAAATTTACCCATGGATTGTCTTGGTCATCCATGACTCATTCAATAATGTTAGGTCATGTGTCAAGGTATTTTTGTATTTTTATAATATTATTTTTTACTTAAATTACCCAAATTACCTTTAATTGCGGTTAACAAAACTCAAAGGTTACTATTCACCAAAAATTATTTTCATCCTAATGAACCACATTTTAATTCTTAATGACAACCATGTATGTCGGATTTTTTAAATTCAATTAAAAGAAGAGGTAATATTTCATTTAAATGAAAAAATCAGTTTTTAACTACTACTTTGTGGTTTCACTATTCATCAAATATTGATGATTTTCAGAAAAATACCAAAAATTCACCCTAAGCTATATTTGATATTCCAAATTCAAAAATGATGCCCATTTTACCAAATGAAAAACATAGAGGTTGCCTTAATTAATTATATAATTAATTTTCGCTGTCAAAACAAATAGCGTGTTTTTATGAAACAATATCTATCAAAGGATTGACACTTGTTTATGTCCAATTTCAAAGTGAAATTAATTCCAATGACCACCATTGGATTAAATGGTAAAAATATATTTTAATTAATATTTAAACCCAATTAAAAAGATAATCTGTAACACCCCGACCCCAGCTACCCAGAGTCGGTGCATTACTTCGTAACATTGGCATGATCACAAAAGATCAAGTCTCGAAAGACCGATTAGTTTAGTAGCCTTGGAAACACTAGATACATTCATAAACATTACATTACATCATAAAAATGAAAACTACAATAACATGGTCTCCCTAGTCCACACTCATATCCTCACTGACTATTCTTGCAAGTCAGTCATAATACACTTCTTCACATCCTGGGAAAAATAAAACATTGAAAGGGGTGAGCTCAAATACTCCGTAAGGATAACAATATAGCGGAAACTTTCATAAGAAAACATAAGCATTTAAGGAAATGTATAACTAAAACAAAAGCCTTATTGAACTTGAACTTCAGCATAATATGGAAAAAGTAAAATAAAATAATGCCATTACTTACTCACATGGATATTCTACTAGAAGAATAATCACATGAAATATCAATAACCACTTTCATAATGAGGGAATGTATAATGCCAGACATTCTGAAACATTTTGTCAAGGCCTCGGCCAAGACGTCTAAAATGATTAAGGCCTTGGCCAAAACCATAAATCAAATTGGGAAAGGGCCTCGGCCAATTCCACGTCTAGTTGTCTCATGAGACCTACCGATGCATCGAGGAGCTATAGTGGGCTCCACCCGTCACTTATTAAGTCCAATACATTCCTCATATGAATAGGTTTAAACATAACATAAATATTCGTATTAAAACTAGCATACGAAATGTCAAAAATTTCTCCATAAACTATGGATGGTATAAAAATAACACATCCACAGTCAAATATTTCACAAAATGTTCAATGGAAGTTTTGTATCATAAATCAATTTCAATTAAACTTAAAACCCATCAAAGGATGTTGACATGGATGAAATCAAAGCTATTTGAGAGAAATATCTCTCTCTTTTTTTGAAATCATTTAAAAGTCCCATAATTATAAAATAATTCATTTACTTTTAAAATATTCTTATAAGTTTGTAAGGTAAGCTTCGACGAAGTTATAATGGCGGAAAATAGCCGCACCCGCCGTATAAGTTAAAAAAAACATTCTTACCTTAAATTTGTCAAAAAGGTCAAAAAGTACATTGTTTGGAAAACGACGGTAAGATTACTTTCAAAAACGTATAAGGGTATAAATGACTTTAACCCATTTTCCATTTAATAGTAAAAATGTTTTGAAAGACATTTTTAAGAAACATGGATGTGGATGATAACGAGGTCCCAGTAGATAATTATGTATAAACAACCTTGGATAATGAAGAGGTTGTGAAGTAAACCCTTACCTTGTACTTTTCCTTGGTTGGGGTAGGTTAAACTCCTGTATAATGGTGAAATAATTGTTATTAAATTATACAAGAATCATATACATTCATATGATATCATATATGATCTTTTAACATTGCTTTGTTAACAATATCTTAGATTTATCGTTGTTTCGGGTGTTAACTTACTCGTTTTCTTTTATATGTTTTGTTACGTAAGTCGTGTTTTTCATGGATAGGTTGTATCTTATTCATATCCAGAATGATATCATGTCCTTAAACATTATTTTTAAATCATCAAATGATAATTATACTTGAATGGATACGACGGAGAATGAATCTCATCGCGTTCGTGGAGACGGTAGTCCGTACGTACGCACGAGCGACAATATCATTATTTTGATATTAAAATAATATATAATTGGATAGTATATCTTATATACAGAATCATTATCATGTTATATTTATTATTTACATGAATTACATATCATTATTATACCCATCTAAATAATAATATATTGAATAACAATTACACCACGACGTGGAGACGGTAAGCCGTACGTACACACGTATGGTGACATGTCATTCAAATGATGGGTAGAATACTGAATATGGTTGTTCCATATTTATAATAACATCACAGTATATTGGAGATACTGGATTTATAATTTTAGAATTGAAATAATAAACAAAGAGGGAGTGGAAGAAGAAAGAAACTTGAAAGAGGGTGATGAAAATGTTACCTCTTCTTCGGGTTCTTCTTTTGATTTGATCAAAAGGACTCCTTAGGATGGCTTTCTGACTAAAGTAAAGCTTCTAGGATAAAGGGAGAGAAGTTGGGAGAGTATTTGGGCAGAGGTTGTCTGAACCAAAAGGCTTGAAAGTGTGAATAAGGTGGTAGAGGTGGGGGCCTTTTATAAGAGGAGAGGAGGGGCTCTTTTGGAAAGATTGAAGTGTTACATTATTATACAATGATTTTCGGATTCTAAAGGTCCCAAACTTATATAATTCATGGATAAGGTGATAAGGGTTCAAAATCTACCCATCCAATAGTATTTGGACAAGTGTAAGCCTTGGATTTTACATTATCTTTTCATTTTATTAAAATCGTTAAATAATGAGGTCATCACTGCATCATAATTATGTCATAAATAATTTAATTTATTTAATGTCTAAAAATTATAAAAAAAATACTATGATTTAGGAAATCTTTTTATCTTTCTAATGAATATTTATAGTCAAAATTTGGACTTGTGTAACCCCACTTAAAAACTGTTTTAGTAAAACAACTCATGTTTGTGTCAATTTAATTTTAACATTAAAAAAATATATATTAATGTCATTTTCCAAACAAAGTGGCTCCATGGGGTCCCCAAGTTGACCCATGGTTTGTCTTGGTCGTCCATGACTCATCCAATAGGAGCAGGACAAGTGTCAAGCTCATCTCATATTATTAAAACATTATTTTTACCTTAAACTACACTAATTACCTCTAATCGTGATTAAGAACTTAAAAGTTACTATTCACCAAAAAATTATTTTAATCTCATTGAACCACATTTTACTTATTAATGACAACCATTTATGTCGGATTTTTGAAAATAAAATCACAGAAGTGGTAATATTTCATTTTAACGAAAAATCAGTTTTTAACAACCACTTAGTGGTTTCACTATTCATCAAAAATTGAAGTTTTTCAGAATAAGGCCAAAATTTCACCCTAAGCTATAATTGATATTCCGAATTCAAAAATGATGTCTATTTTAAAAAATTCCAAACATATAAGTTTCATTAATTAATTTTATAATTAATTCCCGCTGTTACAACAAATAGCGTGTTTTTAAGAAACAATTTATATCAAAAGATTGGCAATTGTTTATGTCCAATTTCAATGTTAAATTAATTCTAATGACCACCATTGGATAAAATGGTAAAAATATATTCTAATTATACTTTAAAACCACTAAATAGTATAATTTATCACTATAAATTATTTTGATTAAAAAAGTTTTTTTAAGTATTTTTCACTATTCATAAAAAAATAGAAGTTCTCAGAAAAATACCAAAAATTCAACATAGGATAATTTTGATATTCCGAATCCAAAAATGAAGTCCATTTTGATAAATAAAATTTATAGAATTTCAAAAAGTAGGTATTACTATTCACAACGGCTAGTTTAATTAGTTGTGGTGTGTGTTAGAGCTCGAGGTTGCGTACAACACACGCTATTGCATTATTCGAAGGGAAACGTACCGTGGAAGCTTGGGGTGTTACATTCTCCCCTCCTTCAAATAATTGTGTCCTCGCAATTTCTAGGGTATTACTGCATAAAAAGACTCGGGTGGTTCTTCATCATAAGTTCCTCAGGTTCCCACGTTGCCTCTTCCATTTTATGATTTCTCCACAAAACCTTTACCAGACGAGTCGTTCGGTTTCTCAGCACCTGCTCCCTCACATCAAGAATTATGATGGGCTCTTCGTAATAAGATAGATCGGGTTCCAGTTCTAATTCCTCGTAGGTAAGTACATGTGTTGGGTCGGGCATGTATTTTCTCAATAGCGATATGTGGAAAACATCGTGAACTTTGGAGAGATTTGGCGGCATCGCCAAACGATAAGCTACAGCCCCAATACAATCTAGAATTTTGAAAGGTCCGATGTACCTGGGACTCAACTTACCCTTCTTACCAAAACGTATAACTCCCTTCCATGGAGATACCTTTAGGAAAACATGATCTCCCACATGAAATTCCAAAACCTTTCTTCTGTTATCGGCATAGCTCTTCTGCCTACTTTGAACTGATTTGATGTGGTTTTGGATTACCTTCACCTTTTCCATTGCTTCTTCCACCAGTTCTGGTCCCACAAGTTTTCTTTCACCAACGTCATCCCAACAGGTTGGTGTACGACATCTCTTTCCGTATAACGCTTCATAAGGTGCCATTTGAATTCTTGAATGGAAGCTATTGTTATAGGAAAATTCTACCAGTGGTAAATATTGATCCCACATACCCTGAAAGTCAAGAGAGCATGATCTCAACATGTCTTCTAAGGTTCGAATAGTCCGTTCTGATTGTCCATCTGTTTGAGGGTGATAGGCAGTACTCAAACGAAGTTCAGTATCCAAGGTCTTTTGAAGACTTTTCCAAAATCTTGAAGTAAAACGAGGATCACGATCAGAAACAATCGATATGGGTACTCCATGAAGTCTTACAACTTCATTAATATATAATCTTGCTAGACGTTCAAGTGGTAGATCCTCCCGTATAGCCCGAAAATGTGCTGACTTAGTAAGACGATCAACAATGACCCATATTGCATCATTCCTTCTAGGAGTCTTTGGTAGTCCCATGACAAAGTCCATCGTAATATTATCCCATTTCCACTCAGGTATGGGAAGAGGTTGCAATACTCCACCAGGATGTTGCCTTCCAGCTTTCACTTGTTGACAAACCATACACCTCGACACAAAATCAGCAATCTCCCTCTTCATATTGTCCCACCAAAAATGTTCCTTCAAATCTCTATACATTTTGGTGCTCCCAGGGTGTATAGAGAAATTGGAACTATGAGCATCATCCAGCAATTCCATTTTTAGATCAGGTATATTGGGAACACAAAGTCTCTTCCCGAATTTCAAAATTCCATCCTTATATACAAAGACCCTCAATCTTCCATCATTCACTTCTTTAATCTTCTTCTGAAATTCTTCATCATTGGTCTGAGAACTCTTAATCCTTTCTAGTAATGATGGTTTGGCAACCATTTGAAAAATCATTGATATTTCACCTTCCCTAGTTATTCCCATGTCCATTTTCACTAGATCCATGAAAATTGGATCCCTTTCAATTCTCATCACATTCAAAACTCCATGGTCTTTTCTACTCAAAGCATCTGCCACCTTGTTTGCCTTCCCCGGGTGGTAATGTATCATGCAATCATAATCCTTGAGTAGTTCAAGCCATCGCCTTTGCCTCATGTTGAGTTCTTTTTGTGAGAAAATATACTTCAAACTCTTGTGATCAGTATAAATCTCACATTTTTCACCATAGAGGTAATGTCTCCATATCTTTAAAGCAAAGATCACAACTGCTAACTCAAGATAATGAATAAGATAGTTTTGCTCATGAATTTTTAGCTGTCGTGATGAATAGGCAATAACCTTATCATTCTGCATAAGGACACAACCAAGTCCTTTCTTCGATGCATCACTATAAATAACAAACCCATCATTCCCCGATGGTAGAGTCAATACAGGGGCTTTGACTAATCTTATCTTCAGTTCTTCAAAACATTCTTCACACTCTTTTGTCCAGACAAATTTAATCCCTTTATGTGTGAGCTTTGTCAATGGGTTAGCCAATCTGGCAAAATTCTGGAAGAAACGTCGATAATAACCTGCTAAACCAATAAAACTGCATACCTCAGTTATACTTGTCGGTGCTGGCCATTCTTGGATTGCCTTGGTTTTAGAAGGATCAACGGAAATTCCATCCTTAGAGACAATATGGCCAAGAAAAGAAATCTCCTGAAGCCAGAATTCACACTTTCTAAATTTCCCATATAATTCATGTCTTCTAAGAGTCTTCAGGATAATGCGTAAGTGATTTTCATGATCTTCATGGCTTTTGGAGTATACCAAGATATCATCAATAAATACCACTACAAAGTCATCAAGATATTCCTTGAAAACTCTATTCATTAGATCCATGAAAATAGAGGGTGCATTAGTCAATCCAAAAGGCATTACTGTAAACTCGTAATGCCCGTACCTTGTTCGAAATGCTGTCTTTGGAACATCTTCCTTCTTCACACACAACTGATGGTATCCAGACCGAAGGTCAATCTTTGAAAAGTATTGATCTCCATGCAGTTGGTCAAACAAATCATCAATGCGAGGTAGGGGATACTTGTTCTTTATTGTTATAGCATTGATCTCCCTATAGTCGATGCACAACCTCATAGATCCATCTTTATTCTTAACAAAAAGAACAGGGGCTCCCCAAGGAGAAACACTAGGGCGAATAAATCCCTTATAACTCAATTCCTCTAGTTGTTTCTTTAGTGCAACTAATTCCACAGTGGCCATTATATAAGGGGTCTTCGATATGGGCCTTGATCCAGGAATTAAATCAATGGAAAACTCAACTTCTCGTTCTGGAGGATGTCCAGGTAAATCTTCCGGAAACACATCAACATATTCTCTCACAATAGGTACATCCTCTATTTGAATATTCCTTTCCTCACCCTCAGTAATTTTCTTCTCTTCCTCCCCAATAATTGAATTTAGTTGAGCTACTGGGGGTGGATCTAGATAAGAATTATGTGGTGACGATTCTGCTCTAAAGATAAGGTGTTCCTTATCATCATCATCAAGAATCGTAACCTCTTTCCTCTTACAATAAATTTTTGCATCATGGTCCGAAAGCCAATCCATACCGATGATTATATCAAATTAAATCATGGGTATGACGATGAGATCAGCAGGTAAAGAACATTTAGGTGCTCTAATGGGAACTAATCGACAAAAATTTGTTGCAACAATACTTCCCTTAGGGGTTTTGACCGACAAATCCCTTATTAAATCAAATTGGAAATATCTAATTTTCTTAGCAAACTGGGAAGATATGAAACAATGCGATGATCCAAAATCAAATAATGCATTTGCTAAACTTGAGAAAACCATTAAATTACCTGCCACCACGTCTTTCGGAGCTTCCACCTCAGCAGTAGTGATAGCATAATCCTGGCCCTGATCCCTTGGCCTCTTCTGAGGTAAGTTCCCCTGACGCTTAGGACATTCATTTGAATAATGCCCCTTCTCTCTACAATTATAGCATTCCACGTTGACAGTCGCTTTCTTTCCCTTGAATTCATGAGCTTGGTGGCCTTTCTCACCACACTTGTAACATACTCCTTTTCCTTTTAGACAGGCACCAGGGTTCTTCCTACCACAATTATCATAGGGTGGAAATTCATTTCTACCCTTCTTCCCTGTTTCTTTATTTCCTTTCCCAGAGTTTTCAGCGGATCTCTTCTTATCTTGCTTTGATTTAAAGTCATAAGACTTAGATAATTCCTTTTCTGTCTTGATAGCGCACGAGACAATACCTTCGTATGAAGAGAAGGTTTGTGATACTAAAGCTCGATGAAGAAATGGTTTTAACCCATCAAAGAAACGATCAGTCTTACTTCTTGGGTTACGTATGTAATCTGCAGCATACCTTGCTAACCTTGTAAAGTTAGCCTCATACTTTGCGACATTCTCATCCTCCTTCTGCCTCAGACTCAGAAATTGCCTTTCCATATCCGCTCGATGGTCTCGAGGAAAGTATTTTTCTAAGAACAGCTCTTTGAACTCCTGCCATTCCATGTTTGTTAATTCATAATCTTCCTTTGTGTTTTGAATTAGTGACCACCATTGATCGGCATCTCCAGTGAGGCGGTAAACTGCCATGACAACTTTCTCCCTTTCACTACTCCCCAAGGCGTGGAATATTTTCTCTAAGGAATTTATCCATTGCTCAGCTACTATAGTATTTGTACTCCCATTGAAGGTTGGTGGTTTTTGCCTCATGAAACGGTCTAGCATTGATCCTCCACGTTGCGGATCAGGGTGCTCCATACGAGTAAGGTTGTTATTCATAACCTGCGTGAGTTGTCCCAGTACGGTGAGAAGCTGATCAGCACCAGTTGTATCACTAGCTCCACCATAATTATCTTGAGCAGGAGGGCAATCCCTACACGGAGTGCGTGCATTGATATAGTTTCCATTCCTTCTACTAGGCGCCATTTCTAAATAATGGCATAAACTAGATTAGTTTATGAATCAAAATACATAATTCCATACTTGTAAAACACTTAACATAAATTGAACTAATTATGGATATAATCCATAATTATAAAAATGTTTTCTTTGAGGAAGTATATAATCGTAACCCTTCATAGTGGTTTGTAAAGAAAATGGGAATTATCCTAAGCATATCCCCCGGGAGTGTCGTAACCAAGAGTGCAGCAAGGCCCGTTGTCGTGCACCAGTTCCCGTTCGAGTCTAGCTCAAAGCGGTGTTTTTGGGTTTTACCCCTAGGTACATCTGTGCCAGAGCTGCCTCTACCTGCTCGTATCCAGACAGGGATGTATTACTCGGAAAACTCACAAAATCTCTACAATACCAAAATTTTAGGAACTTCTTCTATACTAATCCTCAAAGTTCATCTTAGGTCTACGTGCTCTAATCAGAGTTTGTCTAAATCTAGCTTCCAAGGTTTGTACTAAACTTCCTCTGATACCAACTGTAATGCCCCGACCCCAGCTACCCAGAGTCGGTGCATTACTTCGTAACATTGGCATGATCACAAAAGATCAAGTCTCGAAAGACCGATTAGTTTAGTAGCCTTGGAAACACTAGATACATTCATAAACATTACATTAGATCATAAAAATGAAAACTACAATAACATGGTCTCCCTAGTCCACACTCATATCCTCATTGACTATTCTTGCAAGTCAGTCATAACACACTTCTTTACATCCTGGGAAAAATAAAACATTGAAAGGGGTGAGCTCAAATGCTCTGTAAGGATAACAATATAGTGGAAACTTTCATAAGAAAACATAAGCATTTAAGGCAATGTATAACTAAAACAAAAGCCTTATTGAACTTGAACTTCAGCATAATATGGAAAAAGTAAAATAAAATAATGCCATTACTTACTCACATGGATATTCTACTAGACGAATAATCACATGAAATATCAATAACCACTTTCATAATGAGGGAATGTATAATGCCAGACATTCTGAAACATTTTGTCAAGGACTCGGCCAAGACGTCTAAAATGATTAAGGCCTCGGCCAAAACCATAAATCAAATTGGGAAAGGGCCTTGGCCAATTCCACGTCTAGTTGTCTCATGAGACCTACCGATGCATCGAGGAGCTATAGCGGGCTCCACCCGTCACTTATTAAGTCCAATACATTCCTCATATGAATAGGTTTAAACATAACATAAATATTCGTATTAAAACTAGCATACGAAATGTCAAAAATTTCTCTATAAACTATGGATGGTATAAAAATAACACATCCACAGTCAAATATTTCACAAAATGTTCAATGGAAGTTTTGTATCATAAATCAATTTCAATTAAACTTAAAACCCATCAAAGGATGTTGACATGGATGAAATCAAAGCTATTTGAGAGAAATATCTCTCTCTTTTTTTGAAATCATTTAAAAGTCCCATAATTATAAAATAATTCATTTACTTTGAAAATATTCTTATAAGTTTGTAAGGGAAGCTTCGACGAAGTTATAATGGCGGAAAATAGCCGCACCCGCCGTATAAGTTAAAAAAACATTCTTACCTTAAATTTGTCAAAAAGGTCAAAAAGTACATTGTTTGGAAAATGACGGTAAGATTCTTTTCAAAAACGTATAAGGGTATAAATGACTTTAACCCATTTTACATTTAATAGTAAAAATGTTTTGAAAGACATTTTTAAGAAACGTGGATGTGGATGATAACGAGGTCCCAGTAGATAATTATGTATAAACAACCTTGGATAATGAAGAGGTTGTGAAGTAAACCATTACCTTGTACTTTTCCTTGGTTGGGGTAGGTTAACCTCATGTATAATGGTGAAATAATTGTTATTAAATTATACAAGAATCATATACATTCATATGATATCATATATGATCTTCTAACATTGCTTTGTTAACAATATCTTAGAATTATCGTTGTTTCGGGTGTTAACTTACTCGTTTTCTTTTATATGTTTTGTTATGTAAGTCGTGTTTTTCATGGATAGGTTGTATCTTATTCATATCCAGAATGATATCATGTACTTAAACATTATTTTTAAATCATCAAATGATAATTATACTTGAATGGATACGACGGAGAATGAATCTCATCGCGTTCGTGGAGACGGTAGTCCGTACGTACGCACGAGCGACAATATCATTATTTTGATATTAAAATAATATATAATTGGATAGTATGTCTTATATACAGAATCATTATAATGTTATATTTATTATTTACATGAATTACATATCATTATTATACCCATCTAAATAATAATATATTGAATAACAATTACACCACGACATGGAGACGGTAAGCCGTACGTACGCATGTATGGTGACATGTCATTCAAATGATGGGTAGAATACTGAATATGGTTGTTCCATATTTATAATAACATCACAGTATATATAAGATACTGGAGTTATAATTTTATAATTGAAATAATAAACAAAGAGGGAGTGGAAGAAGAAAGAAACTTGAAAGAGGGTGATGAAAATGTTACCTCTTCTTCGGGTTCTTATTTTGATTTGATCAAAAGGACTCCTTAGGATGGCTTTCTGACTAAAGTAAAGCTTCTAGGATGAAGGGAGAGAAGTTGGGAGAGTATTTGGGCAGAGGTTGGCCGAACCAAAAGGCTTGAAAGTGTGAATAAGGTGGTAGAGGTGAGGGCCTTTTATAAGAGGAGAGGAGGGGCTCTTTTGGAAAGATTGAAGTGTTACATTATTATACAATGATTTTAGGATTATAAAGGTCCCAAACTTATATAATTCATGTCTAAGGTGATAAGGGTTCGAAATATACCCATACAATAGTCTTTGGACAAGTGTAATCTTTGGATTTTACATTATCTTTTCATTTTATTAAAATCGTTAAATAATGAGGTCATCACTGCATCATAATGATGTCATAAATAATTTAATTTATTTAATGTCTAAAAATTTTAAAAAGAATACTATGATGTAGGAAATCGTTTTATCTTTCTAATGAATATTTATAGTCAAAATTTGGACTTGTGTAACCCCACTTAAAAACTGTTTTAGTAAAACAACTCATGTTTGTGTCAATTTAATTTTAACATTAAATAAATATATATTAATGTCATTTTCCAACCAAAGTGGCTCCATGGGGTCCCCAAGTTGACCCATGGGTTGTCTTGGTCGGCCATGACTCATCCAATAGGAGTAGGACAAGTGTCAAGCTCATCTCATATTATTAAAACATTATTTTTACCTTAAACTACACTAATTACCTCTAATCGTGATTAAGAACTTAAAAGTTATTATTCACCAAAAAATTATTTTAATCTCATTGAACCACATTTTACTTCTTAATGACAACCATGTATGTCGGATTTTTGAAAATAAAATCACAGAAGTGGTAATATTTCATTTTAACGAAAAATCAGTTTTTAACAACCACTTAGTGGTTTCACTATTCATCAAAAATTGAAGTTTTTCAGAATAAGGCCAAAATTTCACCCTAAGCTATAATTGATATTCCAAATTCAAAAATGATGTCTATTTTAAAAAATTCCAAACATATAAGTTGCATTAATTAATTTTATAATTAATTCCCGCTGTTACAACAAATAGCGTGTTTTTAAGAAACAATTTATATCAAAAGATTGGCAATTGTTTATGTCCAATTTCAATGTTAAATTAATTCTAATGACCACCATTGGATAAAATGGTAAAAATATATTCTAATTATACTTTAAAACCACTAAATAGTATAATTTATCACTATAAATTATTTTGATTAAAAAAGTTGTTTTTAAGTATTTTTCACTATTCATAAAAAAATAGAAGTTCTCAGAAAAATACCAAAAATTCAACATAGGATAATTTCGATATTCCGAATCCAAAAATGAAGTCCATTTTGATAAATAAAATTTATAAAATTTCAAAAAGTAGGTATTACTATTCACAACGGCTAGTTTAATTAGTTGTGGTGTGTGTTAGAGCTTGAGGTTGCGTACAACACACGCTATTGCATTATTCGAAGGGAAACGTACCGTGGAAGCTTGGGGTGTTACATAATCTAACCATATAATTAAATTAGATGAAAAAGCTGTTTTGAAGTAAAATGTAGAATTTTAAACTATTCATTAAAAAATGAACATTGTCAGAAAAATACCAAAAATTTATCCAAAGTAAATTTCAATGTACCAATTATAAAGAATAAGTTTATTTTGACAAATAGATCTTATAAAATTGTCAAAAGTTAGATTTAAAAATGGTTTTCCATCAAAAGGCGGTAAAAAAATCTTTTAAAAATATTAGAGTATTCTATGCTTAAGATTGGATTTATTCTCATTTTAAGCCTCTAAAACACTATTTAATTCATAAATAGACATAGATATGAAAATATATTATTCTTTAATTACTTGGGATGTTACACGTCCTGCGCCGCAAAGGCTCCCTTCTCGTCGGTGAAGGTGAACCTGGTCCCATCCGTGCGGACACACCGCACTTTGCGCCTAATACAGTCGATTTGAGCATGGTCTGTAGATAACCAGTCCATACCCAAGATGATGTCGTAAGGCCTCGACGAGACTATGAGGAGATCCCAAATGAAGCTCTCGCCTCCTAGAGTAAGCTCACACTACTGGCACCAGTGCGTGATCATCGAGTCTGCTCCCGTAGGAGTCTCTAGCTGTAAGGATCGAGCCAACGGCTTCATCGGAAATTTTGAGCTCCGAACGAGGGTAGTGGAAATGAAAGAGATACTGGAACATGTGTCTATATGTATAGTATCTAAGTTTTAGTAGACACATATTTACCTCGAATAAACTTTGGAGTGTCATCCTCATAGGCCTCAGCTGCCTGGAGATAATCTCTCCCATGTCCACCTGCTCCCTACGGTCGAGGTGGACCTCCTGGTGGTGGTGGAGGTAACACCTCGAAACGTCATCAACCGCCAGCTGCACGACTAGCTCCACTGCCACGTCCGCCTAATACCTGTGAACCGCCTCAATCAAATCTCTGCCTCTGCCTGGGAGGTCCCTCAACAGTCTGCTGATCGTCAGTACAACGGGTCGGATAGTCACGAGTAATGTGACCCTGCCCGCCACATGTGTAACACTGTCTGCTCCTGGCATGTATGTCACTGCCCCGGGTGCCCCAAAAAACTGATCCTGATTCATGCGGTCATCCACCCGTGGGTCTGGGCCTCTTGGACCTCTGCGTCATCTGTCTACTGCCAACTGCAGAAGACTCCGTTGCATGTCGATTGGTGGTGGGTCTCGCTGCTGAAGACTGCTCAACAAGGAAACTCTCCACTAAGAGGGTTCACTCCAACACCCCTGCCTGTGTCGGGATGCTGAGGGAGATCATCAAAGCCCTAATCTCTCACCTGATCCCCTGCTCAAAGGTCCGAACCCTGGATAATGGGTCCCGCACCATATCTGTGGAGTAGCGTGAGAGGTCGGTGAACCTCGCTGAGTACTGATCTTTTGTCATGATACCCTACTATAGAGGCAGTAGCTCCTATATCTGCATTTCATGAAGGGTGGCTGGGACACACTCCGCTTGAAATAGGCTCTTGAGTTCTGTCCATAGTAGCCTCATCTCTTCATGCACCTGGAGTATTAGGATCCACTATCTGCCTGCTGCTTCCTGAAGGAGACTTGCGGAAAGGATCACCATAATGTCTATTGGTGTTCCTACCAGTCTGAAGAATCTCACCACAGCCTCCAGCCAATCCTCAACCGCCTGTGGGTCCGTCTGTCCTGTCAACCTGGGTGGCCTATGGCATTGGAACTCGTAAAACGTGCTCAAGTGGCATGCATTGTCTGCTGCTGGGGTTGGTGGCATTGGTGGCCCAATAGGTAATGGTACCGCTGATGCCTCGGCTAGAAAATGGCCTTACACCGAGGCCCCGTCGCTCGGTGGGCAATCTGTGTGTATGAACCTTGGGGCTCTAGTTGGTCATCCGTGGGGAGGAATCCTGAAAGAAACAGATGCAACACAGTAAAAGATTATACCCGGTGAGCTGACCTGGTTGAGCTAACATAAAGAAAACTTTTGAAAACACATACGTAATCAGTGTTTTCGTGCACTGAGTTGGAAATCAGTAGTCAGGGTCCTGGTGTACGGACACGTCAGCCACCGCACCAACACTGGACTCCCTGAACAAAAAACCACACTTGGTACCCTTAACACTATTCCTTCACAGAAAAGAAAGATCAGAGTCCTAAGTTCTGCGGTAGAACTGACTCCTCTGATACTAATTTGTCATGACCCATCCCCCGGGGCCCGTGCCGTGACTACCCCAAGCCCACCTTCCATAGGCCAGGGGCTAGAGACTAGCAACAAAGGTGAAAATCCCTAAAACTAGGAATCCATTTCCTTTATGAATAGAAAACTCACACAACAGAGTACGAGATGGAAGTAAACACTAAGTAAAGTTGAATACAAAAGAAGTGATGGAAAGTTAAAGGGGCCGGAAATACAAGACCAACAGGAAAGTACAAGTACAACTGAAAAGAAAGTACAACTGAAGAAAAGTAAAGTAGGTACTAGGTCATCCTCTGGGGTTCCTACCTAAAGGGTAGGTACAAATGACCTCCTCAGCACTCCACGTCCGTCAGTCTCCTCCGTGTACCGACTCTTCATAAGGTCCACCTCTGGGTACCGTCCAGTCCAGTCCACTCAGCCTCGGTCAGCGTTGTCTGTCATCTGCATCCAACACAAAGAGGTGTGGGCAAAACCCATGAAGGGGTGAGTATAATGATACTCAGTAGGGACCCTGAGAACACCATGGTCTCTCAAAATACACTAAGGATAAACCACAATGTATGAAATCAATGGATAACCATTACTTAGGTATATGCCTATACATATACCTAATTTATCAAGTAATCTATCTCAGTCATGAGTTAAACATAAAAGTCACTGACTCAGCTCAAACTAGGATTTTATTCTAAGGGTAGTATCAAGTAACATTCCCAATCACACTGTCGAAACCTCGGCTGTTGGGGTACTCCTGCTCTATAGAGTACTGTGGGCCTCCCGCATCACACAAAGGCACTTCCCACTATCATGGACTACTAAGGTACTCCTCCTGTCAAGTACCATGGGTCTGCCGCATCACATAGAGGTGCTCCCCCTCATATCTTGCCGAGGTACTCCTCCTGTCGAGTATCGTGGGTATGCTACGTCACACAGAGGTGCTCCCCACTGTGCTAGTTGAAACACTCCGAGTCGATTTAGTCAGCAGTTCTCAGGTCTCAGCCAGCTACTAGGTCTCCGCACTACGCTTGCTCATCTCTGGAAGGATCTGCTCCACGAGCTACTGGTCGATGCTCCAACTGCCACGAAGTACCTTCTAGAATTATCTAAAAGGTTTGCCACGTCATAGGGGGAAAAACCAAGCAATACGTGTCCAAGAAGAAGAGACGAGATAACCAAGCCATTTTACAAAAAGTATATGACATGTTGGTATGGTTACATGCTGTGTCTTCAATCCTCGGGTACTACCTGTGTACAACAGCTCGTGTCGAAAGGCTGGTCATGTAGAAAGTGATTACATGGCGTGTGGTATGGTTACACACCATGTCTACAGACCTCGGGTACTACCTGTGTACAACATCTCGTGTCAAAAGAAACTGGTTGTGTAGAAAATAAAGTACACGACATGTGGTATGGTTACAATGTAACACCCCAAGCTTCCACGGTACGTTTCCCTTTGAATAATGCAATGACGTGCATTGTACGCAACTTCGAGATTCTAACACACCACAACCAATCAAACTAGCCATTATGAATAGTAATACCTACTTTTTGAAATTTTATAAATTTTATCTTTAGAAATGGACTTCAGTTTTGGATTCTTAATATTGAAATTATCTTAGGGTGAAATTTTGGTACTTTTCGGATAACTTTCATATTTTGATGAATAGTGAAAATTACTAAATTTTAATTAAAAACAACTTTTTTAATCGAAATAATTAATAGTGATAAATTATTAATTTGAATGATTTTAAAGTATATTTAGAATATATTTTTACCATTTAATATAATGTTGGTCATTGGATGAGATTTCACATTTAAACCAGACATAAACAAGTGTCAATCATTTGATAGTTATTATCTCTTAAAAACACGCTATTTGTTTTGACGACGGGAATTAATTTTTAAATTCATTAATGCAACTGATATATTTTGAATTTGGTAAAATAGACATCATTTTTGAATTCATAATATCAAATATATCTTAGGCCTAATTTTTGGTATTTTTCTGGAAACTTTCATTTTTTGATGAATAATGAAACCACTAAGTGGTAGTTAAAAAAACTGAATTTTTCATAAAACTTAATTTTTCCACTTCTGTGAGTGGAATTTCGAAAATCTGAGAGACACGGTTAATATCAAGGAGTAAATTGTGGTTCATTGAGATGAAAATAATTTTTGGTGAATAGTAACTTTTTACTTTTATTTACCACGGTTAAAAGTAAATAGGGTAATTAAGGGTAAAAATGATATTAATATTACCCTAACACGTGTCCTAATTCTATTGGACAAGTGTATCTCGACCGCAAACAACCTTAGGAATAAAATATTATCATTTAGGTCCACTTGAATTAGATTAGGACATTTATTATTATTTAATTGAAAGAAGAGTTAAAAGAGTTAAAATCAAAGTTTATTTACTATTTTTTTAATATAGGGTTACACATAAGATAAATTCGATTATAAATATTAATTATAAATCTAAAACGATTTACTACATAATGATATTTTATTTATAATTTTTAGACATTAAATAATTTAATTTATTTATGACACAATGATGATGCAGTAATTACCATAATAGTGAAAAATTAAAATAATTGATATTATAAATACCCAAATAAATATAGTTGGAGACTTTTATTGAATTACACTAATTTTATAGGTTAATATGACATATTAGGATTGATTTAATTGACTTTTTTTGAAGTAATAATTCTGTTATGAGTTTCACAAAAATCAATTATTGAATAGTGTCAAAATTGACATAAAAGAGTTTTTAAAAACAATATTATATTATTAATTGATATTAAATTCCTAAAAATATAAGGTTCGGCCAAGATACTTATATCATGATAGTTGTATCATTAATGGACCACTTGGGGGTCTCTTGGATGTATATAGTAAGTTTATTAACCATATAATATAAAAATACAAAGAGACATTGTAAAAGTGAAACTAATTAACTAAGAGTTAATACTTAAAGATAAGGTTAATATAATGACCCAAACCTGTCTAAATTCTATTGGTTGAGTGTTTTTTGACCTATCCCCACCTTAACCTTTAAATAATCTACTTTGGAGCCATTAGAAACCGAATATGAATTTATTATAAAATAATATTTCTAGCTTTTCCAAAGGTGCCCCTCACCCCTATTATAAAAGGGCACTCCCCTTATCATTACTTTACACCTTCAAAGCCTTTTTGTTCGTCCAAGCCCTGCCCAAATACTCTCTAAACTTCCCTCACTACAACCTAGAGGCCTTAGTTTGATCATAAATCCAACCTAAGGTGCCCTTTTGATCAAATCAAAAGGAAGAACCTAAAGAAGAGGTAATGTTTTTGCCACCCTTTTTCAAATTCTTTTCTTCTTCAACTTCTTATTTATTTGTTATTCCCATTCTAAAATAATGAATACAGTATATCCTATATACTATAATATTATTATAAATATGGTACAACCATATTTAGTATTCTATCCATCCTTTGAATGACATGTCACCATACGTGCGTACGTACAACTTACCGTCTCCACATCATGGTGTAATTGTCATTCAATAAATTATTATTTGGATGGGTATAATAATGATGTTTAATTCATATAAATAATAAATATAAAATGATAATTATTCTGTCTATATGATATACCATCCAATTATATATTATTTTAACATCAAAATAATGATATTGCCGCTCGTGCGTACATACGGACTACCGTCTCCACGAAAGCGATGAGATTCATTCTCCATCGTATCCATTCAAGTATAATTATCATTTAATGATTTAAAAATAATGTTTAAGGACTTGATATAATTCTATATATGAATAAGATACAACCTATCCATAACAAACACGGCTTATGTAACAAAGAATATAAAGGAAAATGAGTAAGTTAACACCCGAAATGACGATAATACTATGATATTATTAACAAATCAATGGTAAAAGATAATATATGATATCATATTAATGCATATGATTCTTTTTTAATTCAATAACAATTATTTCACCATTATAAAGGAGGTTAAACTACCCTCGACCAAGGAAAAAGTACAAAGTAAGGGGTTTCTTATCTCACTTTTAATTCCGTGAGAATTCCATTGTTCACTACTCATTTATTGCTTGTGGTGTGTGTACTGCCCATGTTTGTATTCATTGTGTAATATACTTTAATTCATGTATATATACATCATCATTGTATGATCCTTCTTTCATGGGTGTATGTTTTTTATGTTACCAAATCAATAAGGGAATTTTAAAGTTCAATTTCCACTCATTCGGCTTTACGCATACTTCATTGATTATTTTACTCCAAGATTATGCGTGGAATCACTATTGATTTGATTATGTCATAATTCCACTCCCCTTTCTGTGGATATACTTTTAATACACATAATCACTCCATTGATAAATTCTCAAGTCATCGGTATGAACTTGATAAGAGTAATTTTTACTCAATCTCGATTTGTTGAGATAAACATCCAATTCATTAGTGTTGTTTTTACAAGAATATGTGTGAATGTACTTTGATTGTTTTACACTGAATATCCAATCATATTTAGTGTATTTATATTTGTCACACATAATTATGTCTTTGATTTATCCTTAACCTGAGGATACAACATTTATGAGAGATTTCATCTCAATTTACATTCCATTGAGACTTCATTGTTGTTATACACCAAATCACTTTTATGTGGTGTATATAATGTACTTTGACATAGTATATCATGAATCCCTTTATTCTCATGATATTACAAAGTTTTTATTACCTCAATTATTTGTATTCAAGTGTCTCTCTTTTGGTTAGAAACTCTAACTAAAATACATTTTTAAGTGTTTTAAAGATTTATTATTCAAAATCTTTCTCATTAATGTCCATGTTTTAAAAATGGTTTTGAGTATTTATTTTTATATGGACATTAAATTTTTAAAATCAAAATTCCTTGTAAAAGTTTCAAAGTGGTATGGTACACTTTGATTCAAAAATCTATTTTAAATGGATTCTTGACAGATAGATTGACTTTTAAATGTTTTCAAGAAAAAGGGGGATATTTCTGTCAATAGTTTTGATGATTATTTTCATCTATGTCAATATCATTCATCATTATCGATTGAGGTTAATATGATACAATACAATCTTCCATATTGTATAGAATGAGTTATGTTTGACTGTGGATTTTCTATTTTTATACCATTCATGGTTTGTGGTTAAATTATTGACATTTCGTATGCTAATTTTTAATATGAATGTTTATGATATGTTTAAACCTGTTCAAATGGGGAATGCATTGGACTTAGTAAGTGATGGGTGGAGCCCACTATAGCTCCTCGATGCATCGGTAGGTCTCATGAGACAAACTAGAGTCTTGGCACAAGGCCTTGACAAAATCTTATTTGTAGTCTTGGCACGAGGCCTTCGTTATGCAGTTATGATAGTCTGGCATTATGCATTCCATCATTATGAAAGTGGTTATTGATATTGTATGTGATTGTTTGACTAGTAGAATATCCATGGGAATAAGTAAATTGAATTATTTCATTTTATCTTTGCCATATTATGCTGAAGTTAAAGTTTAAAAGGCTTTTGTTTTAGTTATAAATTTCTTTAACTGTTTATACTTATCTATGAAAGCTTCTACTATATTGTTATCCTTACTGAGCATCTGATCTCACCCCTTTTAATGTTTTATTTTTCCCAGGATGTGAAGAAGTAATTTATGAATGACCTGTAGGGATAGTATGAGGGGATATGAAGACAAGATGTTGTTGTAGTTTTTTTACCTTATGATGTAATGTAAGACTTATGAATATATCTAGTTTTTCCAAGAATACTAAACTAATCGGTCTTTCGAGACTTGATCCTTTGTGATCATTCCAATGTTATGTAATAATGCACCAACTCTGGGTATCTAGGGTCAGGGCTTTACAGTTGGTATCAGAGGAATTTTAGTACAAACCTTGGAAGCTAGATTTTGATAAACTCTGATTAGAGCACGTAGACCTAAGATGAACTTTGAGGATTAGTATAGAACAACTTCCTAGAAATTTGGTATTGTAGAGATTTTGTGAGTTTTCCGAGCAATACATCCCTGCCTGGATACGAGTAGGTAGAGGAGGATCTGGCACAGATATACCTAGGGGTAAAACCCGAAAACACCGCTTTGAGCTAGACTCAAACGAGAACTGGTGCACGACAACGGGCCTTGCTGCACTCTTGGTTACGACACTCCCGGGGGATATGCTTAGGATAATTTTAATTTTCTTTACTAACCGATTTGAAGTATTAAATCTATAAGATGAGAGTAAATGACCTTGGTTAATCCTAATGTGTTTCAAATTGAGAATATAGTGACATGTTAATCTCTAAATGATTTTATGACTACTGTTACTCACACAATGCTTTCTGGTTTTAGTCAATGGCTGGATTCCAAGGAAGTCATAGTGACTTTGAGAATGATGTACAAGGTGGGAACGGTGGTGGAAATGAGCAACAAAATGGAATGTTGATAGGCGTAAAAGATATTGTCTTTATGCCAAATCAATTTTCCAAAAATATGATCAATAATATATATATTAACGAATTCTCGGACTCAACAAAGAAGAGAAATGTGATGAATGATAAGAGATCCAGCAGTAGAGACCATGGAGAAAGGAATCCTCAATTTCCATCATGTAGGAAATGCGGAAGGAGACACCCATGAAAGTGTCTCAATGGGAGAAAGAAATTCATTACATGCGGGAAGGAAGGACATAAAGTGAAGAATTGCCGAAGAAAAATGAAGAGTACTATGGAAGAAGATAAAAATGGTCCCAAGAGTCCATTTACAGTCATTTTCCATAAATGTAGGGGACCTGGCCATTACCCGAGTGAATTCCCTATTCTATAAGATATTTTATTTGTCAAAGAAGAAGCTATGTGGAAATAAATGGTTGGAGAAATGTTTAAAAAGTATTAGTGCTCCTTGTTGATGGGTTTACTTTGGAATAATTTTCTCTTGTATTTTTAACCCTGTATTTTTCCATGTGAGAATGATATTTGAGGAAGAATTATCTTTTTTCTTGTGAATATAGTTATAAATAACCATTTGGTTTTATATGATCATTGAGTTTGAGGCAATTATAAGTTATTATAATTTGGGATGAAAATGAAAGGTATGAGATAAGATTTGTGGTTAAATTATGTTATGGTTATTTTGGGGAATTTATCTCATTTTGGTAATGTTATAAAATATAGTTTTTGAAAAAGGACAACACACAGACCGTGTGACAACCCGTCGTGTCGGACAAAGCTGTGGGAATCGAACCCACAACCAATGTGCGATTGGGATTTATTGCCTACCACTGGACTACGTGAAGTCCCTGGTTAGTGTGACTATTATTTTTAGTTAAATGATTTTATTGATCTTTAATAATTTGATTTGGGATCTTATGTCTTATCAAATGAATACCCTTAGTATAGGAAAATTATTTGGTAATTAAGTGATAAATGTTATTTTGGAAGTTGTTCGCTTTGTTGTATGGAAAATAGAATAGTATGGGATTTCATTTGAGAAGTAATGGTGGATTTTTATCTATGTTTTTATTGTGGATTTATAGTGATTTGGGTTGTTTATGGAAATTATTAGGTTAATTACTTTTAAGTATGTGACTTTAAGAGTAATTAATTCCATTTGGAGATACAATTTAACGTGGAAGACTACATTCTTATAAGTTTTGAGTTTCAATATTAGTTTGGATTATATTGAAGGATTTTAAGGACAATTGATTATGGAATGGTATTTATTTAACTTTGGGGTATTGATGGTTTAATTTTAGAAATTAAGATTAGTGTTTTTTTCTCTAATGCAATATCCATTTGGGGGGTAATCAGATATTATACTAACCATTTTGGTTTTGATTAATCTCTAAAAGACAAGGTAAATATATAGTTTATCCTATGTGGATCATGTATTTCTATAGAAGTTTATTCTAGCTCTTCCATTGTGACCAAGTCTTCTTGAATACTCATTGTTCAAAAAAAATGAGTTAGTGGTAAAAAAGTTATTAAAGAATGAAACTCTACTTAAAAAGTAAGTATATCTCTTTATGTTCTTAGTCAATATCATAAATTAATTCCTCGTCCTTATGTAATGTAACTTAAAACAAAAAAATGTTGTCCGTTTACTTTTCCTACTGGGAGACTAAGGACCGTTTGTCCCAATACAAGTTTGTGATTTTCTTATTGTTAACTTTTTCCTGATCATGTTTTCTATCCCTCTCCATCAGAACTAAACACTTAGTTTATTGTCCATATCCATGTTTTCCTACATGGAATCCTAGTATGGGATATCTTGGGTGACCTTTATACCTCTCTTCCTTTCTTTTAAAGTGATAGTTTTATTGAATCTTTTTCCGATGTGGGACATTCCATTATATTCTCAAGCCCAATTTTAAAAAAATTGTGAGGACGCAATTTATTGAAGGAGGGGAGAATGTAATACCCTAAGCTTCCATGGTACGTTTCCCTTTGAATAATGCAATGACGTGCATTGTATGCAACTTCGAGATTCTAACACACCACAACCAATCAAACTAGCCGTTATGGATAGTAATACCTACTTTTTGAAATTTTATAAATTTTATCTTTAGAAATGGACTTCAGTTCTGGATTCGTAATATCGAAATTAGCTTAGGGTGAAATTTTGGTACTTTTCGGATAACTTTCATATTTTGATGAACAGTGAAAATTGCTAAATTTTAATTAAAAACAACTTTTTTAATAGAAATAATTAATAGTGATAAATTATTAATTTGAGTGGTTTTAAAGTATATTTAGAATATATTTTTACCATTTAATACAACGTTGGTCGTTGGATGAGATTTCACATTTGAACCAGACATAAACAAGTGTCAATCTTTTTATAGTTATTATCTCTTAAAAACACGCTATTTGTTTTGACAATAGGAATTAAATTTTAAATTAATTAATACAACTGACATGTTTTGAATTTGGTAAAATAGACATCATTTTTTAATTCACAATATCAAATATATCTTAGGCCTAATTTTTGGTATTTTTCTGGAAACTTTCATTTTTTGATGAATAGTGAAACCACTAAGTGGTAGTTAAAAAAACTGAATTTTTCATAAAACTTAATTTTACCACTTCTTTGAGTGGAATTTCGAAAATCCGAGAGACACAGTTAATATCAAGTAGTAAAATGTGGTTCATTGAGATGAAAATAATTTTTGGTGAATAGTAACTTTTTACTTTTATTTACCACGGTTAAAAGTAAATAGGGTAATTAAGGGTAAAAATGATATTAATATTACCCTAACACATGTCCTAATTCTATTGGACAAGTGTATCTCGACCAAAAACAACCTTAATAATAAAATATTATCATTTAGGCCCACTTGCATTAGATTAGGACATTTATTATTATTTAATTCAAAGAAGAGTTAAAAGAGTTAAAATCAAAGTTTGTTTACTAAAACATTTTTAATGTAGGGTTACAGATAAGATAAATTCGATTATAAATATTAATTAGAAAGATAAAAAGATTTCATACATAATTATATTTTATTTATAATTTTTAGACATTAAATAATTTAATTTATTTATGACACAATGATGATGAAGTAATTACCATAATAGTGAAAAATTAAAATAATTGATATTATAAATACCCAAATAAATATAATTGGAGACTTTTATTGAATTACACTAATTTTATAGGTTAATATGACAAATTAGGATTGATTTAATTTACTTTTTTCTAAGTAATAATTCTGTTATGAGTTTCAAAAAAATCAATTATTGAATAGTGTAAAAATTGACATAAAAGAGTTTTTTAAAAAAATATTATATTATTAATTGATATTAAATTCCTAAAAATCTAAGGTTTGTCCAAGAGACTTATATCATGATAGGTGTATCATTAATGGACCACTTGGGGGTCTTTTGAATATATATAGTAAGTTTATTAACCATATAATATAAAAATACAAAGAGACATTGTAAAAGTGAAACTAATTAACTAAGAGTTAATACTTAAAGATAAGGTTAATATAATGACCCAAACCTGTCTAAATTCTATTGGTTGAGTGGTTTTCGACCTATCCCCACCTTAACCTTTAAATAATCCACTTTGGAGCCATTAGAAATAGAATATAAATTTATTATAAAATAATATTTCTATCTTTTCCAAAGGTGCCCCTATCCCCTCTTATAAATGGGAACTCCTCCTTCTCATTACTTCACACCTTCAAAGCCTTTTTATTAGGCCAAACCATGCCCAAATACTCTCTAAAATTTCCTCACTACAACCTAGAGGCCTTAGTTTGATCATAAATCCAACCTAAGGAGCCCTTTTGATCAAATCAAAAGGAAGAACCTGAAGAAGATGTAATGTTTTTACCACCCTTTTTTGAATTCTTTTCTTCTTCAACTTCTTCTTTCTTTGTTATTAACATTCTAAAATAATGAATCCAGTATCTCCTATATACTATAATATTATTATAAATATGGTACAACCATATTCAGTATTCTATCCATCCTTTGAATGACATGTCACCATATGTGCGTACGTACGACTTACCGTCTCCACGTCTTGGTGTAATTGTCATTCAATAAATTATTATTTGGATGGGTATAATAATGATGTTTAATTCATGTAAATAATAAATATAACATGATAATTATTCTGTATATATGATATACCATCCAATTATATATTATTTTAACATCAAAAGAATGATATTGTCGCTCGTGCGTACGTACGGACTACCGTCTCCACGAAAGCAATGAGATTCATTCTCCATCATATCCATTCAAGTATAATTATCATTTAATGATTTAAAAATAATGTTTAAGAACTTTATATAATTATGGATATGAATAAGACACAACCTATCCATAACAAACACGACTTACGTAACAAAGAATATAAAGGAAAACAAGTAAGTTAACACCCGAAATGACGATAATACTAAGATATTATTAACAAATAAATGTTAAAAGATCATATATGATATCATATTAATGCATATGATTCTTTTTTAATTCAATAAAAATTATTTCACCATTATATAGGAGGTTAAACTACCCTCTACCAAGGAAAAAGTACAAAGTAAGGGGTTTCTTATCTCACTTTTAATTCTGTGAGAATTCCATTGTTCACCACTTATTTATTGCATGTGGTGTTTGTACTGCCCATGTTTGTATTCATTGTGTAATATACATTAATTCATTTATATTTACATCATCATTGTATGATCCTTCTTTCATGGGTGTATGTTTTGTATGTTACCAAATCAATAAGGGAATTTGAAATTTCAATTTCCACTCATTCGGCTTTACACATACTTCATTGATTATTTTACTCCAAGATTATGTGTGGAATCACTCTTCATTTGATTATGTCATAATTTCCACTCCCATTTATGTGGATATACTTTTTATACACATAATCACTCCATTTTTAAATTCTCAAGTCATCAGTATGAACTTGATAAGAGTAATTTTTACTCAATCTCGATTTGTTGAGATAAACATCCAATTCATTGGTGTTGTTTTTACAAGAATATGTGTGAATGTACTTTGATTGTTTTACACCGAATATCCAATCATATTTAGTGTATTTATATTTTTCACACATAATTATGTCGTTGATTTATCCTTAACCTAAGGATACGACCTTTATGAGAGATTTCATCTCAATTTACATTCCATTAAGACTTCTTTATTGTTATACACCAAATCACTTTTATGTGGTGTATATAATGTACTTTGACATAGTATGTCATGAATCCCTTTATTCTCATGATATTACAAAGTTTTTATTACCTCAATTATTTGTATTCAAGTGTCTCTCTTTTGGTTAGAAACTCTAACTAAAATACATTTTAAGTGTTTTAAAGATTTATTATTCAAAATCTTTCTCATTAATGTCCATGTTTTAAAAATGGTTTTAAGGATTTATTTTTATATGGACATTAAATTTTTAAAATCAAAATTCCTTGTAAAAGTTTCAAAGTGGTATGAGACACTTTGATTCAAAAATCTATTTTAAATGGCTTCTTGACAGATAGAGTGACTTTTAAATGTTTTCAAGAAAAAGGGGGATATTTCTGTCAATAGTTTTGATGATTGTTTTCATCTATGTCAATATCATTCATCATTCTAGATTGAGGTTAATATGATATAATACAATCTTCCATATTGTATAGAATGAGTTATGTTTGACTGTGGATGTGCTATTTTTATACCATTCATGGTTTGTGGTTAAAGTATTGACATTTCGTATGCTAATTTTTAATACGAATGTTTATGTTATGTTTAAACCTGTTCATATGGGGAATGAATTGGACTTAGTAAGTGACGGGTGGAGCCTGCTATAGCTCCTCGATGCATCGGTAGGTCTCATGAGACAAACTAGAGTCTTGGGACGAGGCCTTGACAAAATCTTATTTGTAGTCTTGGCACGAGGCCTTCGCTACGTGGTTATGATAGTATGGCATTATGCATTCCATCATTATGAAAGTGGTTATTGATATTGCATGTGATTGTTTGACTAGTAGAATACCCATGTGAATAATTAAATGGAATTATTTCATTTTATCTTTTCCATATTATGCTGAAGTTAAAGTTTAAAAGCCTTTTGTTTTAGTTATTAATTGTTTTAAGTGTTTATGCTTATCTATGAAAGCTTCTGCTATATTGTTATCCTTACTGAGCATCTAAGCTCACCCCTTTTAATGTTTTATTTTTCCCAGGATGTGAAGAAGTAATATATAAATGACCTGTAGGGATAGTATGATGGGATATGAAGACAAGATGTTGTTTTAGTTTTTTTTACCTTATGATGTAATGTAAGACTTATGAATATATCTAGTGTTTCCAAGACTACTAAACTAATCGGTCTTTCGAGACTTGATCATTTGTGATCATGCCAATGTTATGTAATAATGCACCGACTTTGGGTATCTAGGGTCGGGGCGTTACATACACGCAGTGTCCATGAAACTAGGGTCAGCTCCGTGTACACTGGCCATGTGTCCGTACATGGCCTCAACCTGTGTTCACCAACCCATGTAACTAATACATGGGGTAGCCCATGCCACTGGCCATTTCTGGCCATGTGTTGGAGTACATACCCGTGTACTCCACTCGTGTCCATGTATCCCCGGGTTACACACCGAGTCCTGCAAATCCACTTCTACGATTCCGCGAAGAGGGTACACGCTGTGTGACTGGGGTCACACGCCGTGTGTTGCTTGTCTAACATCCGAAACTCAAGCCACAGTACACCCTCAATACAAGATGTGTTTGTTAGAAGTAAACACCGTGTATTCTGGAATTTTCCTAAAACGGTGCCTCTATCCAGCGCGCCTCCTGTGAAGTCCAATCCTCATTCTAATGGTCCATTCATCACGAAATTTTTGACACTAGGTCATCCCGATGTCCCATAGTCGTCTCTGGTGTTTTAGGGCCTTTGATCGGCTCCAAAAACACAATTTGATTCACCTGCTTGAAGAACGGTTGAGGGACGAACCTTCCCATTCTGGTTCGATCCGTTGCCCACTATCTTCATCGCACCTCTGCTAGGTCTTCGTAATGTTGGGTCTTCAATTTGGGATCTTTACATCGCACAACGAACTCGCAACGATATGTTGTTTTTCACCCATGAAAAACACAAAGAACACACCAAAAATTCACAAGAATGGTGGAGGGATCGGGCCGTGTTTGTTTGGGCCAGTCCTTCCGCATTAGTTTGGTAGCAAGCGGTAAAGAGAAACCATCATGGGAGAAATAATCAACATTGCTCAAATCAAAACACACTCCTACCTCGGATTTTTTGTCATTAAAAAATAAAAAGAAGAAATCGAGGACGACATCGTCAACGTTCTTCAAGGACGGTGCTTCCTCCCTTATTTCGGTTGGTGATCAAAGAAGAAGATATCCATCGTCGGTGGATGAAGGTTCTTTGTTCTTCAATGGTCGTTCTTTGTTAGGAGGAAAGTTATTCATTGGAATCCTTCTCCTAAGTTCTCCCCTCTCCCAAGATAAATTCCAACTAAATAATAGATTAATCTTACCTATTATTTAATCATTGGAACATAATTCAAAAGGAGAATTAAATTAATTAGATAGGCTCCACCTAATTAATGTGAAGGGTTGGAAAAAATTAAATAAAGTGGATTTGAATATTTTATCCACTTTAATAGAGATTTTCAAGGGGTTAAAAGCCCGGGTGGTCCCTACCTCATTTATCCATACATGAGAGGTTGAGTTCAGGTGGGCCCCACCACCATAACCTCTCATGGGAGGTTATGGTGTGGTGGCCACCTCCAACTTCCAAGAGGATATTTTAACCACTCAACACTCACTTGGAGGCTTAAATAAAATAAAGTGACACACACTTTATTTTATTGTTTTCCATGAAAACCCAAAATCTGAATTTTAAACTTGACTCACAACCATCAAAGTGAAAGTCTCCTTAAGCGAATAATGGTGATTCGAGTTTAACGGTGCCCTCAGATTTCAATTCTGATTATCAGTTCAAAATTTATAAAATCCCACTCTTACGTTTACTGAACATACCTGAACAAAACTTCAGAAATTGATTCCGGGTACATCGGGCCTCAGAATCACGCATCGTCAGTTTTCGCAGACTCGTAAAAATCCCATGTATTAAAAAAAATCATGGAATTTATGAGTCTTTACATATTTTTTAATTGAAATCCATAGTCTAATAAGGTGTGTTTCATCAATGAAATTTGTGCACAACAACTTCCAGCAGCAATTTATTCTGCTTCAGCAGTTGATAATGCAACTAATTTTTTTTACTAAACCATGATGTTAGTGACTTTCCCAAAAAGTGACATGTTCTAGAGGTACTATTTTTATCTAACTTACATCCACAAAAATCAGCATCTGAATAGATAACTAAATCAAAAGGTTTTTTAGGATAGAAAAATACTAAATTAGTTGTTTATTTGAGGTATTTGTAAATTCTTATAACAACATTTAAATGTGACTCTTTTGCGTTTTCTTGAAATCTCGCACACATACACACATTGAACATAATATCTAGCCTACTAGAAGTTAAGTACAACAGACTCTCAATCATTCCTCTGTAAGTAGTTTGATCAACTGATTTTCCATTTTCATCAATATCTAACATGCATGTAGAACTCATAGGGGTTTCACTACTCTTAATGCTATCAAATCCATATCTTTTCAAAAGATCTTTTGTGTAATTTTGATTGAAAATAATACCTTATTTATTTTGAAATATTTGAAATCCATGAAAATATTTAAGTCCACCTATTAAACTCATTTCAAACTCACTTTGCATTATGTTTGAAAAATCATTACATAAAGAGTTTTTAGAAGATCCAAAAATAATACCATCTACATATATTTGGGCTATTAAAACTTATTTTGATATTATTTTTATAAATAAAGTAGGGTCTGCGATTCCTTTTGTAAAGCCTTTAGAAATAAGAAAATTACTCAACCTTTCATACCAAGCTCCTGGAGCTTGTTTCAATCCATAAAAAGATTTAGATAATTTGAACACATGATTTGGAAAAAGTGGATTTGTAAAACCTGGGGGTTGTTCAACAAAAACATCCTCAATTATATAACCATTGAAGAATTCACTTTTGACATCCATTTGATAATGTTTAAAATTCAAGTGTGCTGTATAGGCAAGTAAGATCCTAATTGCCTCAAATCTAGCTACTGGTGGAAATATCTCTTCATAATCAATTCCTTCTTCTTGATTATATCCTTGTGCAACTAGTCAAGCTTTATTCCTAACTATATTTCCAGCTTCATCTACTTTATTTCTAAACACCCATTTGGTTCCTACGGTCAAAGTATCCTTAGGTCTTTCTACAAGTTTCCAACTTTATTTCTATCAAACTGATTAGGTTCTTCTTGCATGGCCATTACCCAAAATTCATTATTGATCACATCATTGATATTTTTAGGTTCAATATATGATAATAAGGCTTGATGTTCAACCTAGTTTCTCAAGGAGGCTCTCATTTGTGTTACTCTATTTAAATCTCTAACAACAGAATCTAAGGGATGATTCTTAAGAATCATATTTGGTCTTGAGAAGGTTGGACTTGATATTTTAGATTGGTCAGATTGATCTGGTTCACTATGGTTAGGATCTAGAAAATTTCTAGAACTGGATGTTTTCACAACATCCTTCACATGATGATTTGAGGTGTTATCATTAATGTACAGATTGGACATATCTTCTTCAATATTATCTAGTGTGGTCTTGGGCTCATGTGGATCTGCTTCATCAAACTTGATATGTATAGATTCCTCAATACATTTGGTTCTCTTATTAAAAACTCTATAGGCTTTGCTTGATGTAGAATATCCAAGAAATAGTCCCTCATCACTTTTGAAGGTAAAATTATCTAAATTATCTCTAGTGTTCAGAATATGAACTTTACATCCAAACACTTTAAAATAACCTACTTTGGGTTTCCAATTATTCCTTAACTCATAAGGAGTTTTCTTAAGGATAGTTCTAATTAAGACTATGTTTATTATGTAACAAGTTGTATTAACAGCTTCAGCCCAGAAATAAATGGGTAGATCATATTCATTAAGCATAGTCCGAGAAATTTCTTGTAAGGTTATATTTCTTCTTTCTACCACACAATTATATTTAGGTGTCCTAGGAGAATAGAAGTTATTATTATAGCCATTATTTGATAAAAAGACTTCAAAATATCGATTATCAAACTCACGACCATGATCACTTCTTAAGGATTTTATCTTAAGTCCCCTAAGATTTTCTACAAACCTAGAATACTTGGTAAAATGTGAAAAATCTTCACTTTTATGAGCTAGGAAAAAGGTCCAGGTGTACCTAGGGAAATCATCTACAAGAACATAAACATAGTGCTTCCCATTGAGACTTGAAACTCTAGATGGTCCAAACAAGTCCACGTGAACCAAATCGAGAGTTTGATAAGTAGTTACTTCTTTCTTTGGTTTGAAAGGGATTTTATGTTGCTTTCCTTTTTGACAAGGATTACATACTTTATTGTTGGGAAAATCTAATTTGGGTAAGTCTATAACTAAGCCTTTTATTGTTAATTTTCTAAGAGAGTGAATGCTGCAATGTCCTAGTCTTCTATGCCAGAGCCAAGAATCTTTATGAAATTCATTTAGACAAGAGACATTCTTTGAGGCTAGTGTGTCTAAATTTATTGCGTATACATTATCATTTATAAAATCAGTAAATACTAAATTAATCGTGGCATAAAAAACATGGAATGCATCATTTTTAAACTTAACATTAAATACATCATCACACAATTGAGATATGCTGAGCAGGTTATACTTTAATCCATAAACATACATTACTTTGGTAATTGAAATTGAGTTAGGGTTACCAATATGGCATAGACCGATGCTTTTTCCTTTACCATTATCACCAAAAGTGACATGTCCTCCATCAATCATGATAAGACTTTTAAAGCTTGAAAATTCCCCAGTCATATGTCTTGAACAGACACTATCCAAGTACCACATCTTTTTACAGGATCTCTTTAGGAATTTTACCTACAATACAATTTAACCAAGAAACGACTTTGGTACCCAAATTTTTCTGGGTCCACATACATCAGTAATATAAGCTTTAAGAACTCACAAATTTCTTATGGGTTTCTTATATACAGAATATAAAGTGTTTGAAAAGTAAACACTGTTTGGTCCTAAATAGTTGGATACAGTAAATGAATTTGTAGAACTAGAACTTGCTGTAAAATTCTAGTTTTTGAAAGAAGTAGCAGATTTTCCAGATTTGGTTACGAAACATGATTTGGATAAATTCCTTTAGCCTGGTTGATGTCCTATCCCATAAGAATACTTAGGAGAAATTAGTTTACCAAGAATTTGAGTAAGAGTATTTTTACCATTAGTAATGTTTTCTATGTCCTTCTTCAATTGGTCATTAGAAATTTTTAACTCATTGTTTTCGTTGAGCAGTTTATCATTTTTCTCTTTTTTAGTTATAAGTTTCGAAGTAGTAGTTACAATAAGAGCATATTGTTTCTTCAACGATTTGTACATATCTTTAAACTCATTACATGTTTATTCCAACATGTTTCAATATTCAAATAATTCATCATTTTTCATATTCTCAGAATCACTTTCAGAATAATAAGAGTTATGTATGGGAGAGTCTAAAGTTACCTCAGTTGTGTTTTTCATAAAAAAATATTTTCCATATCATCTTTCTCATTCCGAGAAGAGACGAATTCACTTGAGCTATCCTCAGAGGCACTCCAAGTTTCCTTCATTTATTTCTTATACCTTATATCCTTATTTTCATACTTTTTTGTATTTCATCTTTGGATAGTAATCCTTGACATGTCCTTTACTTTTACATTCATAGCAAATTATCTCTCCTGATTTATCATTTTTCTTCCAATCTTTTTTCTAATTACACTTGTTATCATACTTGCCTTTGTAATTGGGCTTTCCAAAAAGAAATTTCCTATAAAATTTCTTGAATCGTCTCGCCAGCTGGAGCATTTCTTTATCACTATCTGAAGCTACTTCATCAATGCTTGGGCTTTCAATAGTAGCTTGAACTTTCTCCTTGTCTGTACTTTTAGAAGCAGTTTTCTTAAAGACTACAATTTTCATTTTGGTTCATCCTCTTTTGGATTTACCTTCAATTATTCTTCATACATAATTAATTTTCCAATAAATTATTTCACTTGAATCTTATCAATATCACACGATTCTATAATAGATAAACACGTTCCACGCCATCATTCTGGTAAGCATCGTAAAATCTGTAGAATATGTTCTTTGGCCGTTACTTCTCTTCCTAAGGAAATCATGGTATTAACAATTTCATTGAACCTGAGATACATATCAAAAATTGACTAATCAGGCTTCATTCTAAAGTTGTCATATTTAATAGTGTAAGTATTTAATCACATTTATTTAACATTATATGCTCCTTCATGAAAAATAGATAAAGTGTCCCAAATTTCATGTGCAGTTTTGCAAGAAGAGATACAGTTAAACTCTTCATCTCCTAGTGCATAGTACATAGCATTCATTGCTTTACAATTATTGTTATAGGCAGTCATGGTAGTTTCATCCCAAGTGTTTCTAGCAGTTTCAGGAATTGCATATTTACTGTCAATAGTTGTCTAGATTTCAAATCTCATGCTTTCTAGATGTATTTTCATTTTAAGCTTCAACTGAGTATAATTAGTTACATTAAAGAAAGGTGATCTATTAGTAACAGCCCATTCTAATCTATTTTCCATGATACAGATTGTAAAAGAATTTAAAAGAGATGAAAATTTAGAAATAACAGAAATTTTGAGATCATTGAAAAACAACTATAATCACAGTTGAAACGATTTGAAAACTAACTCTAACTTTCAAAATTCTTCTAATACCAAATGTTGGTCAGAGTAGATGACTCAAGAGGGGGGTGAATTGAGTATCTATAAAAATTTCTGTTAAAATTGGTTCTTTAAAATAATATCCCCTTATTAAAATAAAATCAAAGTCAGTTTGTAGTGAATTTATTTAAGTCCTAAAAGTTCAATTAGTTTATCTGAAGATCGATTAGTTATCATTTTTAACAATATAAAGATTAGTCAAACTTTTGAAACTAATATAATAATTCAAAATAGATATAAACAATTTCTAAAATAACTATCAAATTTTGGTTTATCTTAATGAAAAAGATACATAATAGATAAGAATATAAGACAAGTAGCACATCGGTTAAAATAAGAGGTCCAGTCTCAAGCGGAGACTTAGTCCTCTTCACTTGGTGATCACCTTCCACCAAGCTATTCATATTAATAAATGTTTGATCCACACCCTGGATCGGGGTTCACAATAGCACACAGGGATTTCCAGGCCACACTTGACCTCTACCACAGTTATTCGTGGGAAAAACTAATAAACAGATCACACAAGATCTCTTCCATAGTTCTATGTGGGATACAAGAATAGAAAGGTATTGAGTGTGAGGATATTTTAATATCCTCTAGTTATGATCTGGAGACAGTGTGTGTGAAACAAATATATTCACACACATCTCGAAAAGTAAACACAAGAACACAATAGAGTTATATAAAAGTAAAACCAGAGTTTATAAAACTCTATGTGTTGTGCAGTAAAGCTTTAGACTCATTGGATGTAGAGAAAATGATATTCGAGTCTTATTTTGGAAGTTGGCTCCAAAATAGAGTATCGTAGTCTCTGTAATCTAGCTTCCAGGTGTGTAGAGGTTTAGCTCTTCGATGTTAGGATGTTCTATGAGCTTCAGTAGGATGCATCTTGTAATATTAAACTTCTTGCATACTTAAGATTAAAGTTCTTATATTTTCAATACCTTGCATATTCGCACAACCAAACATTTTGTTTTTCTAGCGAGTTTAGAGAGCTATCTTTTTAGTTGATCTTGTAAACCTTTTATACTTCAAGGTCCAGTAGGCGTGAAGATCTACGGATGTGCATGTACCTCATACTATCTACAAATAGTCCTACAAACAACATTAAATAATGTCATAAACATTAATTTGTCTAAATATGACCTTTATAAATAAATTTGACTTAATGAAAATGAAATAGTTATTTATGACTATCAGTATGTTATCTTCGGTGTTTCATCTTCGGTCTATCAACTTTGGTGTGTCATATTCGGTCTTTCAACTTCGGTGTGTCATCTTCGTTCTATCAACTTCAGTGTGTCATCTTCAGTCTATCAACTTTGGTGTGTCATCTTTGGTCTGTCAACTTCAGTGTGTCATCTTCGGTTTGTCGAACATCGGTGTGTCATCTTCGGTCTGTCAACTTCGGTTTGTCATCTTTGGTTTGTCAACTTTGGTGTGTCGTCTTCGGTTTATCGAACATAAACGTGTCTTCTTCGGTTTTTCGAACACTGGTGTTTCATATTCGGTTTTTCGAACATCAGTGTATCATCTTCGGTTTTTCGAACATCGGTGTGTCATATTCGGTTTGTCGAACATTGGTGCGTCATATTCAGTTTGTCGAACATCAGTGTGTCATCTTCAGTTTGTCAAATATCAGTGTGTCATCTTCGGTGTGTCAAACATTGGTGTGTCAAAACATCGGTGTGAGGGACTCAAAAAGCTTATGAAGTGTCTGTCTCACACAAAAAATTACAAGACTAAATGATATCCAAGAATACATGTACGAATACACTTGTAAAAATATTTATTCAAGAATATATGTTATTGGCTTATTTAAGTACATTGTTCTGTATGGATATTAAAGAGCATGAAAGATTAGAATCTGTTGTTAGGCATTATTCATGATTATAAAAACTACCATATCATAGAGGGTCCAACATATTTTACCAAATTTTGTTTTTAGGGGTGTCTAATATTAATTTTATTATTGTTCACAAAAGGACATAAAAATTAGTTCTTTGAAGAAAATAGTTTTTCTAAATATATAACTATTTTAACAAAACATATACATTTCATTATAAATATATTTTATTTATGAGAAAAAAATTATAAATAACAAAAAAATTATTTTTTACTATACATATCACAATATTTAATTGATAAATATATCGTTTAAATAATTATAATACTAATGTGTTGTTTCGAAGAAACTCAATCTTGCGTATAAGACAATCCAAGTTGGTGTTGTGTGAAATATAAGCTATTAACTTACTTTAAAGATATAAATTGCTATGAAATATTGGGGTGTTACATTCTCCCATCCTTCAATAAATTTCTTCCTCACAATTTGAAAATTTTCTTCAAAAGTAAAAGGTTAAAAATAGAAAATACCTTTGTGGAAAACCTGCATCGGAAATAGGGTTAATAAAATTTAGTCTTAATAAGAGGGAAATGAAAATTAAAAGGTCACCACCAAATTAGGATTTAAAATAGGATAACATTGGTGGAAATTTGAGACACATAGTTGGAGGGAAAATGTAAATATTTATAGGGAGTGATTGAGGTCATTAATGAAAAACTAGTGAACAATAAATAGAAAATTGAGGGCCTCAAAGCCATAAATATGTTATGAATTAAAATACCATTGGTTCATCCAAACATAAGGTATTAGGATAACTCATTTTTGGTTTTAAGATCCTTTCCCTAAATTTTTAAAAATAATTTCTTCATAGAATAAGAAAAAAAATATTTGACAAGTAGAGTTTCATCTTTTAACTAATTTCTACCACAAACTCATATTTCACTCCAAAAGATAACAAAACTCAAAAATATTCTATTTATTTTAATTGTATAGGGATTCAAAAAAAATAATTTATAATTCATCTATCATATCATTTAAAAAACTACATTATACAAACTAGGAAATCACATAGGCCTGTGGTAGGTGATGCACCCTTGTCACCCTTTGGTTGCAGGTTTAAGTCTCGTAGCCTTTACGGATGTGACAGGTTGTCTCCTGACCTTAGGGTTGTACTTTTTATAAACAAAAGTCTAAAAATAATCCTAATAAATGTTTTAACCTTAAAACATAGTATCCAATGTCTAACTTAATCCATTCCAACCTTTATACTTATCCAAAATATTGGTGTCCAAACTCATAGTCCAAAAATTTAGAAGGAAGGTCAGTATAACATAATGAAGATCTCTTTTTTCCACATAATAACATGTAAGTACCTTCATCATTTATTCTATTAAAACATTATAACACCCTGAATTACTATAAAACTTTATTGATTACATTAATTCTCCCATATTCATTACAAAATAAAATATATTTTCCTTATATCCAAAATTTTTTAACACTCCAACAATGATGGAATTAAAAAACCATTAATCAGTTCCAAGGTAGCCCAGCATATCCAATATAATTTATCCAAATAAACCATCTCTTATTCCAAAATCACTAACTCGGTATTAGGACTATAATAAGTTTTATCTTTCCTTCAACCATGTATTTTTCAAAAAAGTTTAACTTGCAGTTGAGTCACTTTTCTTAGTACCATATAATCTCAAATCCCCACTAAAATAGTACTGTAGTAAAATCCTTATTTATTTCTATAACTAATATAACAATTACATCATTGATAAAAAACTCAAATGACATAATTCATTAATAAAAATATGAGAACACTAATTATTCCTCTTCCTATGTAGTAGTTCACAACTTGATTATTATCCAATAGCATCATTTGGTGTATACTCTGATGATTGGGACTTTAATTCACATAGTGTCCCAAATCCTTGTAGATGAAGCATTGTACATTTGAAACCTTTTTCTTACCCTTTAAATCACATACTTGATGTCCTTTTTCTCCACACTTATAACAAACTCCCATTCCCTTCAATCATTTACCAAGGTGATTCTTTCCACAATTATCACATATGGGAAAATCATTCTTTCCCTTCTTCCCTTTATCTATCTTTCTCTCTACCATTCTATTCTTATCTGGATTCCCTTCAAAGTCATTGGACTCAGATAATTCTATAAATATCTTATTAAAACATGATAATATTTCTTTATATGATGGGAATGTGTGGGAGACTATTTCCCTTCTAAATTTTTTCTTAAGACCATGAATGATACGATCCTTCTTACTCTTTGGATCATGCGTATTACTGGAGTTCTCATTCCTTCTACTAGGAACCATTTCTAAACAATGGCATACTCTAGGTTAATTTATGAATAACAATGCATAATTATAAACTTTTAAAATACCAAACATAAATTGAAAAGTTTATGCATATAATCCATAATCATAAAAATGTTTTCTTTGAGGATGTATTTACTCATAAATCCATCATAATGGTTTGAAAAGAAAATGTGAATTATCCAAACCATATCCCCCAAGAGTGTCAATACCAAGAGGGCAGCAAGACCCATTGTCATGTACCAGGATTACCCAAGTCAAGCTCGAAAATCCTTGTCGGAGTTTTAAATCCTCAGTACATATGTGCTAGAGCCACGTCTACCTGTTTGTATCCAGACAGGGAAATACTTTCTTGGAAAATCCACGTAATATTTACACTACCAAAATTTTTAGATGTTCGTCTATAATAATCCTCAAATTCAATCTTAGGGTAATGTTCTCTAATCAGAGTTTTTATAAATATATCTTCTAAGGTTTGTTCTAAACTACCTCTGATAACAACTGTAATTCCCCAACCTTAGTCACCTAGAGTCTGTGCATTATTACATAACATTGACATGATCATAAGAGATCATGTCTCAAAAGACTGATTTGTTTAGTAGCTTTGTAAGTAAAAAATACATACAAAAGTTTTACATTACATCATGAAATAAAAAAACATTATTTCCCCTTTTAACACACTCATATACCTTAGTCTATCCCTACAGGTCAATCATAATATACTTCTTCACATCTTGGGAAAAATAAAAAATAAGAAAGGGGTGATCTCAGATGCTTAGTAAGGATAAAAATATAGAAGAAACTATCATAAATAAGAATAAACATTTAAGGCAATGTATAATACTAAAAAAAGACTTTTAAACTTAAACATCAGCATAATATGGAAAAGATAAGTCAAATAATTCCATTTTCTTATTCACATGGATATTCTATTAGTCTAATAATCACATGTAATATCAAAATATAATTTCATAATGATGTGATGCATAATGCTGGACATCATAACAACATACTAAAGGCCTTGATCGAAGACTACAAATATGATTTTGTAAAGTCCTTGCGCAAAGAAACTAGTTTGTCTCATGAGGCCTACCAATACATCGAGGAGATATAACGACCTCCACCTACCACTTACTAAGTTCAATACATTCCTCATATGAAAAGGTTGAAACATAACATAAACATTTGTATTAAAACTAGCATACAAAATGTGAATACTTTAACCATAAACCATGATTGGTATAAAAATAACACATCCACAGTCAAACATATCACAAAACCTTCAATATATTATGGAATATTTTATCATAATAAATCAACTTCATATAAGTGTAAAGTCCAACAAAGGATGTTGACATAGATGAAATCAAAACTATTTGAGAGAAATATCTCTTTCCATTTTCAAATCATTTAAAAGTCATATAACAATAAAATAAAACATTTATTTTGAAAATATTATTATAAGCTTGTAAGGGAAGCTTTTAAGATGTTATAATGGTGGAAAATAGCCACACCCTCCATATAAGTTAAAAAACATTCTTACCTTAATTTGTTGAAAAAGCCGTAAACTATCTTGTTTGGAAAATGACAGAAAGATTACTATCAAAACAATTTTTTAAAATTAAAACAAGGGTACAAATGAATTTGACCCATATTCTAGGAAATAATAATTTTTTTTAAAATATATTTTTATGAAACATGGATGAGGATGATAAATAATTCCCAGTAGATGCTTACATATAAACAACCTCAGATAATAAAGAGATTGTATAATTAACCCCTACCTTATACTTTTCCTTGGTCTAGGGTAAGTTAAAATACTATATAAAAGTTAAATCATTATTATAAAATTATACAAGGACCACATAAATAAATATGGTATCATATATGATCTTTTAATATTGGTTTGTTAATAATATTTTAGTAGTATCATTGTTTTGGGTGTTAAATGATTTATTTTCCTTTATATGTTTTGTTACGTAAGTCATGTTTGTTGTGGATAAGATGTATATGATTCATATCAAGAATGGTATTATGTTCTAAAAAAATTTAACCATAAAATTAAAATTATTCTTGAATAGTTACGATGGGGAATGAATCTCATTACGTTCCTGGAGACAGTAATCTGTACGTACGCACGTGTGAAAATATCTTTCTAATGATGGTGAAATCGTATATAATTGGATGGTATATCATATATATAGAATAATTAACAAGTTATATTTATTTTTTAGATCAATTATACACATTATTATACCCATCCAAATAATGATGTGTTGAATAACAAACTACACCATGACGTGGAGACGATAAGTCATACGTACGCATGTATGGTGACATTGTCATTCATAGGATGGATAGAATAATGAATATGGTTGTACCAAATTTATAATAAAATCTTAGTATGTATAAGGTACTGGAGTTATTATTTTGGTATGAAATCAACAAATAAAGAATAAAGTGAAAGAAGAAAAGAACTTTGAAAGAGGTGGTGAAATTATTGCCTCTTCTTCGGGTGCTTCCTTTTGATTTGATCAAAACGGCTCCTTAGGTAAGATTTATGATCAAAGTAACGCATATAGGTTTAATTTATGGTAGTTGGGAAGATATTTGAGTAGGTTTTTTCCAAGAAAAATGGATTTGGAGGTGTTATTTTGAGAGAAGGGGAAGTACCCTTTTATAAGAGAGGTGAGAGTCACTTTAGGAAAAGATTAAAATATTAATTTATTATACAATAATATTCGGTTTATGATGGATCAAAAAGGATTTATTTTGAGTATAAGTTTGTTTTGGGTATAAAACTTCTCAACCAATAGGTTTTAGACAGGTTTAGGTCAACATATTAACCTTATCTTTTAGATTTAACTCTTAGTTAAATAGTTTAACTTTTACCATGTATTCTTTTATTATTATAATAAATTTTTTATAAACATACTATAAAAATACAAGAGAACCCCAAGTGGTTAATTAATGAAATATATATATTTATATGAGTCTTTTTTCCAAACCTTAGACTTTTAGGAATATTATATCAATTAATAATATAGTATTTATTTTAAAAACTCATTTATGTCAATTTCGACATTATTTAGTATTTGGTTTTTTTAAAAGTCAATAAAACTTTATTACTTAGAAAAAAATAAATAAAATAAATAATAACATTCCATATTAACCTATAAAATTAGTGTAATTCCTCAAAATGTCTCAATTTACATTTATTTATAAATTTATAATATCAATTATTTTAATATTTCATTAATAAGGTAATTACTGCATGATCATTGTGTCATAAATAAATTTAATTATTTAATGTCTAAAAATTAAAAAAAAAATACCATTATGTAGGAAATAATTTTTTTATTTATAATGAATATTTATAGTCGAATTTATCTTATTTATAACCCTATATTAAAAATGTTTGAGTTATGAAAATTTGAATTTAACACTTTTAACTCTTCTTTAAATAAAATAATAATAAGTGTCCAAATTTAATAAAAGTGGATAAAAGAGGATCATATTTTATTCCTAATGTTTATTTTGTTCTAAAAACACTTATCCAATATAATTAGAACGTGTTTTAGGGTAATTATAATATCATTTTTACCTTTAATTGCCCTATTTACTTTTAACGGCGGTAAAAACAATTCAAAAGTTATTATTCGCCAAAAATTATTTTCATCCTATTAAACCAAATTTTACTTACTGATGTCAACCATGACTCCTAGATTTTTTAAATTCAATTCACAGAAGTGGTAAAATTACTTTTTATGCTAATTTTCAAATGTGCCTAGAAGGTGGGTAAAAGACGTTAAAATGTTTAGTAAAAATTTATACATCTAATTTTATTATAAAATGACTCCAGTGAATTGCATTGAAATTATATAGTTATTATGTACATATTTTGACATAAAATAAATTTAAATAAAATAAATAATTATTTAAATAAAAATTAGGTTTTAAACAATAACACAATGTTTTTCACTATTCATCAAAAATTGAAAGTTTTTAGAAAAATACCAAAAAATCACCCTAAGATAATTTTGATACTACAAATCCAAAAATGAAGTAAATTTTAAAAAATTAAATTTTTAAGAGTTTCTAATATTAATTTTATTATTTTTCACAAAAGGGCATAAAAAGTTGTTCTTTTAAGAAAATAGTTTTTCTAAATATATAACTATTTTAACAAAACATATACATTTCATTATAAATTTGTTTTATTTGTGAGAAAACATTATAAATAAAAATAAAAAATTTATTTTTTACTATTCATATAACAATATTTAATTGATAAATATATCATTTAAATAATTATAATACTAATGCGTTATTTTGTAGAAACTCAATGTTGCATATAACGCAGGCCAAGTAGGTGTTGCATGCAGTATAAGTGATTGAATGATTTTAAATATATTACTTACTATGAAATCGTGGGGTGTTACAACGTGTTCTCCCACATAGGGTCCTACCTGTGTGGTCCTCCATATAGATTTTCAACATGGGGAGGGATATACTTTATGTTTCCCAGCCACAAAGTGTGTCATTGTAGAGACCCCAAGCTCGACGTATATAGAAATTACATTACTTTTGTATAATACTTAATACATGACAAAAATAGACGCCCAAAGACCATATTAGTTTAGTGTCTTTGGAAAATCAGAACGTAATATTCTAATCATGGTGAAAGATCTTCAATATCTCCCATAAAGATCTTCCCCTTTTGGTTTTCTTACCTAAAACTTTTCTTTATATCCTAGGGAAAAGAAAACATAAAAAGGGTGATCTAAAATTCCCAGTAAGGTTAAACATAGAGAACACAAAACAATCTATAAACATTTGAATGCAAAAAACTTGAACATAAAATCTAAACATCAAAATCTTGAGCAAAGACATAAATATTGGAAGTACGTAAGGCGTATATCATAAAGAAACATCAATCATGATAAAATAGCATGGGAATAAAACATGTAATTGTGAAATACCATTAAGCACATGATATGATTTCCATAGTAGCCCAGGCATTGCTTCCAAGACCATCTTAGTGGACAAATTCCCTTTCTGAATCAAGTTCACTCCTCGTTCCAGTCCTGTATCACTGAACTGAATTAACTTACCTTTCCAACCATGTCTATCTCATGAGATATAAATATTTACCCAATTCATTGGAGGGAGATATAGGTACCACCCATCTCATAATGAAATCATTCTTACTTGTGTCACAACATAAACATAAATCATTCATCACGACCCAAAGAATAAAATGGGTTTCATAAACATCATCCCATCATAACATAATCCATATAAAACAAATGGATATAATTTCATCATAAGAAAATTGAAACCATGTAAATCATAGAGACATTATAGTTGAAACACACACATATGAAATAATGTCACCTTAGATGGAAAAATGGTTTGGATAAAACACTTGAAATGAATTCATGAGGAACATATCTTTTTTTCTTCAAAATCATTTCCTTCTAACAAAATTCCATGAAATTTTAAAATAAAAGGATTTTGTTAAAAATAATCATGAAATCTTGTGGAGTAATCTTCATGAAAATAAGGATTTATGAAACCGTAAAAATCTGTTCATGCCATATAAGTTAAAAAAACATTCTTCTCGTACTTTTGCCGGAAAAGTCAAAAGTACCTTTTATGGTATACAAAAGAATGATTCCTTACATACCATGTAGTAAAAGTAAAAAATAGGTAAAAAGGACTTTAAATATACATGAAACCATTTTTATAAAATAGCTACATGAGTGATAAATATAACCTCAGTAAATACTTACGAATAAACAATCTCAGATAAAAACGAGATTGGAAAATTTATCCCTTACCTTATGTCCAATATGCTTCATATGTATCCAAAACTCCTGTATAATTATTTAAATAGTGTCATTGACTTATTACAGAATCATATTAATTGTTATGATATAATATATGGTTCACTTATGACTTTATATTACCCGTTATTTTGTAAATTCAATGTTAAAGCAGCGTTTTGGTAAATTCGTTTCATTTATCGTACGTGTTTCGACTTGTTGTTCTTGATATTATTACTTATATCCTGATTTACTTAATTAAAGAATGTAAAACATGATTTATTTATATAATATATATTCATAATATACACATATATATATATATGATATATTGATAAATGGAATGAAATACACCGTTCATGGAGACGGTAGGCCGTACGTATGCATGAACGCTGTTTTCATTTCCTTATAGAATGGAATTAAGTAGATGACATACATACATATATATATATATATACATAAATACAGTATCATTATTATGTCATATATTTCATTATTATTCATTATATATACTTTATAATCATTCATGAATGGTTAACATGGAGAATGAATATCATCGCGTCGTGGAGACGGTAGTCCGTACGTACGTACGAGCAATGATATCATTCCCATGATCGTGTAATTGTATTGAAGTTTATGTATAATATTTCATAATCAATATCACTTTAAAATAATAATATATAGTTATTTATTTACAACATTATACCCATCCATGTAAGCTGGTGGTCGAAAACAGATTACACCACGACGTGGAGACGGTATTCCGAACGTACGCACGCGCGGTGATTTCATTTTCTGTAGGATGGATAGAAGGTGAAATAGGGTTGTTTCATATTTATAATAACATATCAGTATATAATTAATACTGATGTTATTACTTAATAATGAAACAACAAAATAAGAGAAATTAGAAGAAGAAAGAAACTTGAAAGAGTCGGTAGAAGAGATTACCTCTTCCTCGACACACCTCCTTTAAACTTCTTAGGGCACTAGAGTTGGTCTTTTGAGAAGAACAAAACCTCTATGATGTAACTATAGATTTTTATAAGATTAATTTTCAGGGTTTGGCCGAGCTTCAAGGATAAAAAGGGTGTGGAGAGAAAAGGGAAGGGGTTCCCTTTTTATAAGGGAGGAGAGGGGCACCTTTGAAAAAACTTAAAATATTATTTTATCATAAAGTCATATTCGGTTTATAATAGCTCCAAATTTATTTATTTAGAAGATAAAGTGGGGATGGGTCGAAATAATCTCAACCAATAGGTTTTAGTCAAGTTTAGGTTACTATTTTAACCTTATCATTTAGATTTAATTCTAAGTTAAATAATTTAACTTTTACCATGTCTTCTTGTTTTCTTACACTATATGGTTAATAAACTTACCATAACAATCCAAACGAACCCCAAGTGGTTCATTATTAATATATATTTCCTTATATAAGTCATTATTCAAAACATAGATTTTTAGGAATAAAATAACAATTAATAATATAATATTTGTTTTAAAAACTATTTTATGTCAATTTTGACACTATTTGGTAATTGATTTTTGGGAAAATCATAACAGCATGATTAGTTCGAACAAAGTTAATTAAATAAATACAAACATGTCAAATTAACCTATAAAATTATTGGAATTCATAAAAAGTCTCATATTACATTTATTTGGGTATTTATAATATCAATTATTTTAATATTTCATTATTTAAGTAATTACTGCATCACCATTGTGTCATAAATAAATTAAATTATTTAATGTCTAAAAATTATAAATAAAATACCACTAGGTATGAAATATTTTTTTTCTTTCTAATGAATATTTATAGTCGAATTTATCTTATGTATAACCTTATATGAAAAATTTTTTAGTTATTAAACTTTGATTTTAACTATGTTAACTCTTTTTTTAAATAAAATAATAATAAATGTCCTAATCTAATCCAAGTGGACCTAAATGATAATATTATATTCCTAAGGTTGTTTTTGGTCTAATTATACTTATCCAATAGAATTAGGACACGTGTTAGAGTAATAATAATATCATTTTTAGCCTTAATTACCATATTTACTTTTAACTATGGTAAATAAAAGTAAAAAGTTACTATTCACCAAAAATTATTTTTATCTTGTTGAACCACATTTCACTCCTTGATATTAACCGCGTCTCTTGGATTTTAAAAATTCCACTCACTGAAGCGGTAAAATTAAGTTTTATGTAAATTTTCAAATTCTCCTAGGAGGTGGGTAAAAGACGGTGAAAAGTTCAATAAAATTTTTATATATCTAAAATTATTATAAAATGACTCCAATGAATTACATTGAACTTATATAGGTATTATTTATCAATTTTTATGTAAAATAAATTTAAATAAATAATTATTTAATTAAAAATTTTGTTTTTAAATAGTAACCCAGTGTTTTCAGTATTCATCAAAAATTGAATGTTTTCAGAAAAATACCAAAAATTCACCCAAGGCTAATTATGATATTCCTAATCCAAAAATGAAGTCCATTTTGAAAAATAAAATTTCAAAAAGTGGGTATTACTATTCATAACAGCTAGTTTATATAATATTTTAATAACATATCACTTTTTAGTGAAACCCGTTATTGTGTACTACACATGCTATCGAGGAAGGTCACGATTGCATGTAATGCAAGCCAAGCCAGGTATGTATGTAGTGCAAGCTCCCTTTGGTGCTACGTATCACATAATCAAAACTTATTTCATTTATACATTAAAAAAATATTTACTTAATGTTGCGTTGAATAATTTCCACAAAACGAACTTGAAATTGTGTGTAACACGAGCCAAAAATAGTGTTGCATATACTAAAAGATAATACGTTGTTGCATATAGTACAAGATAATCTTGGTGTACCGTACAAAAGAACATATGAAATAAATTAAAAAGAATATATCTTATAAAATCTCAGGGTGTTACATTGTACCCCCCTTAAAATGAATTTCGACCTCGAAATTCGTCGGGGTTATAAATCGTTTACTACTTGAAAGTTTCTTTCATAGAAACCTACATCATAAAAAGGAATACTAAAACTTCATTTTAAAAACTAATGTATGAAACGTAATGGTTACCCAAATTAACTTATCCTTGAGTTTCCACATAGGAGAACATAAGTGAAGATATGGATATGGAAGAGAAATCTGACCATCAAGTTCTAATAGAGAGTGGTAGAGAACATGCTTATGAAAAATCCAACAATCACAAAGCCATAAATTTGTGATTATTTAAGGTACCATCTAATTCATCAGGTATGAGGTTACTAGGACAACATTTTTAGTTCTCAAGATCATTTCCCTAATGTTGAATAATTTTATAATTAAAAGAAATACTTACTTGATTTTGGTACAATCTCACCGTTGTTCATGCCTTGAACAATTTCCCCTTAGTCTCTTAAAGAAATGAAGTTGAATTTGTCATTCATGAAGTGTTAGTAGATCATGTGATAGAATGATAGGTCATTCCATCTGTTTCTATCACAAAACGTTTAGCACAATTTACTAAATATACATAAGTCCATCTATCTTGAGATTAATAATATATGGTTGCTAAAATGGAATTATACTTCATCTATCATAGCGCTTAATAATATAAAACTAGTTTCTACTAACCGGGGACTTCCTGTAGGCTAGTGGTATGTGATAAAAGCCTGTCGCACTTCAGTTGTGGGTTCGATTCCCATAGCCTTTTCCGACACGACGGGATGTCGCTCGTCCTATGGGTTTTCCTTTTTCTAAAACTATACTATTATAAAATTCCAGAAATAATATCAAAAAACAAGTTCTATCCTTAAATAATACTATCTTATGTCCAACATAATCCATTCTAATCTTTAGGCTTATCCAAAATACATCTATCCAATCTCATAGTATAAATAAAATGGTTACTTGAGATGTCACATAACAAGCACGTGAATACCATCATTTATCTCCTATATATCATAAGATATATCTTGTTGGTCATATTCCAAACATGTGAATACCTTAATCATGTATTCTTTTGAAACATGAATTACCATAGAACCTTAGCGAAAACATGAATTCTTTCAAAAGTTAACTCATTCCACATACCAAAATCCCAAAATTTCTATATACTCAAACCATGATATCACTTTTTCCTTATATCAGTCATGAGCTCATGAATACTGTAAAACAGCTCATTATCTTCTTATCCCTTCATTATGCGCATATCATCTACTTTCCAAAAATATCTGAATAACCTTTCATGGTTTCTGATACCATATACTTTCAAATACTTTAGGAAAAACAATAGTGTAACAATCCTTATATGTGTCTTTATTCCATAGTACCATTACATATACAACATAACTCTTGATAAACATAAATCATTCCACTACATTTTTAAACTATTGACCAAGCTTCAACAATTCTTTCATCTCACATATCATTTATAGTCTCTTCATCATCATCAATATAAATACTACCCATACGACCAAGATGATTCTCTTCATGATACTTTCCCTTAGAGCATTGGTTTGTATAATTCTCGTACATTCCACATTTAAAATATTTAACCACTGTTGATGTCTTAGCAATACCATTATCCTTGTCCATGGTGTTAACTGAACCTTTTCCTTTGAAATTACTGGCTTTGTGTCCTTATTTTCCACACCCAAAGCATCTTCCAATTCCTTTGAAATATTCTCCTTGATGCCTCTTCCCACATGAGAGAAATTGAACTTTTTTTCCTCTATGATCATCATGAAACTCCATCTTTCTCTTATTAGATGAGTCGGGAAACTTACAAAAGTTGAGATTATTGATCATATTATGAGATTTTTGATTAGGCATAATAACGATATGTGGACTTCCATATCCAATTTCATTTGTTTTCTCATGAAGAATATCATCCCATTGTCCATAATATCCTTCATTATTGTGAATCTTCCAGTTTCTAACCATTTTATAAAACCCAAAAAGAATAGTGTGAGGGAAAAAATCATAATCAAGGGGGATTACCATCAATATCTAACATATTAGGTTAAATTATAAGATCTTTACTGTAATTCTAGGACTATAACCTAAACATATACTTATCCTTAGGGACATCCCTAGACATACCTTAGAAATATCTCAAGGGATCTCACTAAAGTTATCGCATCCTAGTTTCTAAAGGTTGACTAAACCTTCACTCTGATACCAACTATAGAGACCCCAAGCTCGATGTACATGGAAATTACATTACTTTTTCAGAATACTTAATACATGACAAAAACAGACACTCAAAGACCATATTAGTTTAGTGTCTTTGGAAACTCGGAACGTAATATTTTAATCATGGTGAAAGATCTTCAACATCTCCCATAAAGATCTTACCCTTTTGGTTTTCTTACCTAAAACCTTTCTTTATATCCTGGGGAAAATAAAACCTAAAAAGGGTGAGCTCAAATTCTTAGTAAAGTTAAACATATAGAACATAAAACAATCCATAAACATTTTAATGCAAACACTTGAACATAAAATCTAAACATCAAAATCTTGAGAAAAGACATAAATCTTGGAAGTACGTAAGGCGTATATCATAAAGAAACATCAATCATGATAAAATATCATAGGAATAAAAGATGTAATTGTGGAAAACCATTAAGCACATGATATGATTTCCATAGTAGCCAAGGCATTGCTGCCAAGACCATCTTAGTAGACAAAGTCCCTTTCTGAATCGAGTTCACTCCTCGTTCCAGTCCTGTATCACTGAACCGGATTAACTTACCATTCCATCCATGTATATCTCATGAGATATAAATCTTTACCTAATTCATTGGAGGTAGATATAGGTCCCACCCATCTCATAATGAAATCATTCTTACTTGTGTCACAACAAAAACATAAATCATTCATCATGACCCAAAGAATAAAATGGGTTTCATAAACATCATCCCATAATAACATAATACATATAAAACAAATGGATATAATTTCATCATAAGAAAATTTAAACCATGTAAATCATAGAGACATTATACTTGAAACACACACATTTGAAATAATGTCATATTAGATGAAAAAATGGTTTTGATAAAACACTTGAAATGAATTCATGAGGAAAATATCATTTTTTCTTCAAAATCATTTTCTTTTCACAAAATTCCATGCAATTTTAAAAGAAAAGGATTTTGTTAAAAATAATCATGTAATATTTTGGAGGAATATTCATGAAAATAAGGCTTTATGAAACCGTAAAAATACGTTCATGCCGTATAAGTTAAAAAAACATTCTTCTCGTACTTTTGCCAGAAAAGTCAAAAAGTACCTTTTATGGTAAAAAAAAGAATGATTCCTTAAATACCATGTAGTAAAAGTCAAAAATGTGTAAAAATTACTTTAAACATACATGAATCCATTTTTATAAAATAGGGACATCTATGATAAATATAACCCCAGTAAATACTTACGAATAAACAATCTTGGATAAAAACGAGATTGGAAAATTTATCCCTTACCTTATGTCCGATATGCTTTGTATGTATCCGAACCTCCTGTATAATTATTTAAATAATTTCATTGAATTATTACAGAATCATATTAATTGTTATGATATCATATATGGTTCACTTATGACTTTATGTTACCCGTTCTTTTGAAAATTCCATGTTAAAGCAGCGTTTTGGTAAAATCGTTTCATTTATCGTACGTGTTTCGACTTGTTGTTCTTGATATTATTACTTATATCCTGATTTACTTAATTATAGAATGTAAAAAATGATTTATATATATAATATATATTAATCATATACATATATATGATAGATCGATAAATGGAATGAAATACACCGTTCATGGAGACGGTAGGCCGTACGTACACATGAATGGTGTTTTCATTTCCTTATTGAATGGAATTAAGTAGATGAAATACATATATATATACATAAATCCAGTATCATTATTATGTCATATATTTCATTATTATTCATTATATATACTTTATAATCATTCATGAATGGTTAACATGGAGAATGAATCTCATCGCGTCGTGGTGACGGTAGTCCGTACGTACGCACGAGCGATGATATCATTCCCATGATCGTGGAATTGCATTGAAGTGTATGTATAATATTTCAGAATCAATATCACTTTAAAATAATCATATATATTTATTTATTTACAACATTATACCCATCCAAGTAAGGTGGTGGTCGAAAATAGATTACACCACGACGTGGAGACGGTATTCCGTACGTACACACCCGCAGTGATTTCATTTTCCGTAGGATGGATAGAAGGTGAAATTGGGTTGTTTAATATTTATGATAAAATATCAGTATATAAGTAATAATGATGTTATTACTTTATAATTAAACAACTAAAGAAGAATAAGTATAAGAAGAAAGAAACTTGAAAGAGTCGGTAGAAGAGATTACCTCTTCCTCGACGCACCTCTTTTAAACTTCTTCTTAGGGCACTAGAGTTGGTCTTTTGAGAAGAAAAGAACCTCTATGATGTAACTAGAGATGTTGAGTAGAGTAATTGGCAGGGGTTGTCCGAGCTTCAAGGATCAAAAGGGTGTGAAGCGAAAAGGGAAGGGGTGCCCTTTTTATAAGGGAGGAGAGGGGCACCTTTGGAAAATCTTAAAATATTATTTTATCATAAAGTCATATTCGGTTTATAATAGCTCCAAATTTCTTTATTTAGATGATAAAGTGGGTATGGGTTGAAATAATCTCAACCAATATGTTTTAGAAAAGTTTAGGTTACTATTTTAACCTTATCATTTATATTTAATTTTAAGTTAAATAATTTAATGTCTTCTTGTTTTCTTACACTATATGGTTAATAAACTTACCATAACAAGCCAAAAAAACCCCAAGTTGTTAATTATTAATATATATATCCTTATATAAGTCATTTTTCTGAAACTTAGATTTTTAGGAATATAATAACAATTAATAATCTAATATTTGTTTTAAAAACTATTTTATGTCAATTTTGACACTATTTGGTAATTGATTTTTGTGAAAATCATAACAGCATGATTAGTTCGAAAAAAGTTAATTAAATCAATAATAACATGTCAAATTAACCTATATAATTAGTGGAATTCATAAAAAGTCTAAAATTACATTTATTTGGGTGTTTATAATATCAATTATTTTAATATTTCATTATTTAAGTAATTACTGCATCACCATTGTGTCATAAATAAATTAAATTATATAATGTATAAAAATTATAAATAAAATACCATTAGGTAGAAAATGTTTTTATATTTATAATGAATATTTATAGTCGAATTTAACTTATGTATAACCCTATATTAAAAATGTTTTAGTTATTAAACTTTGATTTTAACTATTTTAACTCTTTTTTTAAATAAAATAATAATAAATGTCCTAATCTAATCCAAGTGGACCTAAATGATAATATTATATTCCTAAGGTTGTTTTTGGTCTAATTATACTTATAAAATAGAATTAGGACATGTTTTAGGGTAATAATAATATCATTTTTACCCTTAATTACCCTATTTACTTTTATCTGTGGTAAATAAAATTAAAAAGTTACTATTCACCAAAAATTATTTGTATCTTATTGAACCAAAATTTACTCCTTGATATTAACCATGTCTCTCAGATTTTCAAAATTCCACTCACTGAAGCGGTAAAAATAAGTTTTATGTAAATTTTCAAATTCTCCTATGAGGTGGGTAAAAGACGGTGAAAAGTTCAATAAAATTTTTATATATCTAAAATTATTATAAAATGATTCCAATGAATTACATTGAACTTATATAGGTATTATGTATCAATTTTTACATAAAATAAATTTAAATAAATAATTATTTAAATAAAAAGTCGGTTTTTAAATAGTAACCCAGTGTTTTCACTATTCATCAAAAATTGAATGTTTTCATAAAAATACCAAAAATTCACCCTAGGCTAATTTCAATATTCCAAATCAAAAAATGAAGTCCATTTTGAAAAATAAAATTTCAAAAAGTGGGTATTACTATTCATAACGACTAGTTTATATAATATTTTAATAACATATCGTTGTTTAGTGAAACCTGTTATTCTGTACTACACACACTATCGAGGAAGGTCGCGATTGCGTGTAATGCAAGCCAAGCCATGACTGCGTGTAGTGAAATCTCCCTTTGGTGCTGCGTATAACATAATCAAAACTTATTCCATTTATACATTAAGAAAAATCTATACTTAATGATCCGTAGAATAATTTCCACAAAACAAACTTGAAATTGTGTGTAACACAAGCCAAGAATAGTGTTGCATATACTGCAAGCTAATACGGTGTTGCGTATAGTACAAGATAATCTTGGTGTACCGTACAATAAAAGATATGAAAGAAATTAAAAAGAATATATCTTATAAAATCTCGAGGTGTTACAGTCATCCTTAACTTTCTCAAAACCCTAGCGCCATAGACAAAGGGCCACTACATGATGTGTGTTCTTCAAACTATTTGACGTGTAGCTGAGTTTTTCAAAGAATCCCATATATGCATAAAATATTCTAGATCCATCCTCTAATGCTTCAAAGTTTACCTCTAGGCCTCTTGTAATCGAAGGAGAATCCCTCAATCATCATTTTTCATTGCCTATTGGCCGAAAATAGATTTATGTTTGGTTTTTCATTTTCCGTACACACTATGCACATATCTCATCACCCAAAATAGTTGGATCGGATCCCAGTTCCACAAAACTATCACCCTTTATTCCATTATTAATCTCTATTAATCCTCAATTCAACACACCTTTCCTATCAAATGTATCCACCACAATTTTGGGGGTCTAATCAGACTTAGTCCCACTCGGTAAAGGCAAATCGTGACTTCGTGGCCCAATCAGTGAAGAACACGAATAATGTTTCGGATAAATGAACAAGATCAAAGGTGAAGAAATCTTTGGAAAAGTGTTCTTGGATATAGAATTCAATTTGTTATATCAAGGGTGATAAAAAATTGAATAATAAATTAAAGCTTCTCCACAGGCACATGAAAAGGTTTGCAATTGAATCAGATCAAGAAATAGAATAGACCATGCTCAAACAGTTAAATCAATTAAAAAATACACAAATTAAAGAGTCATACCTATAATTGGATAATTATTTTTTAAATAGCACCATAAAAAATGAATGAGAGAATTCATTGCAGTCAATGCACTTTGATCTACCTAGATCCATCGTTTTTCAATCATCAGATTCTGATTTTCTAATGAGAGGGTGGAAGAACACCTCAAAACGTTCCTAGGGTTATGCGGTTGACCTTAGAAATAATTAAATAATGAATTATTTAATGGAAAAATTAGGTTTAGGTTATTTAATTAAATAAATAAATCCAATTATTTATTTAACTAAACGCTTCCACCAACAACTGATTTTTTTTGAATGTATCACAGTGGCTTATTTTAGGCCACACATAGGGTAAACCTTGGATTCCAGATTCAAGCATGGTCTCAGATTTCTGATCCAAGATTCCATTTAATAGTTTTCACATTTTTCTTGAGAAACCATTTTCATGTAATATATAAATATATAATATTTTTATAAAATTAATTCCTCTTATACTAGGCCTTAGAATCACATATTGTCTTAGGGATTGGATCAAAAAATATATCTATAAATATTTTAGAGTCTTACAAGGAAAAACCATGGTCTCTACATGACACGTCATAATGAATGTTAGTCAAGAGGATAGTTTGTCTAGCTCATATAAACCTTTTTAGGAGGATCTATTACCTACCATAGGACACTCTTATAGATTTGAGACATATTCATGAATCCTTCCTAATTCCCAGCATGGGGATGGTTACCCCTAAACCAATGATTTGATCCAAATAAAACATTAATATGGACATTTTTATATATATATTTTCTCTAAATTTAAAATATTAATTAATGATTCTTGATATTAATTTCATATAGCTAGGATCTCTAGAATTTATCACCATCCAGGGAGGAAACTAGTGTTATGATATTATTGGGATTAGGACCCTGATAAGGGATACCTATGTACCCCTGTAAAGGTATTTATAATAATAATAGTTTTATTCTACTTAATGGGACATTTTGTACCTTTTAAGGTCACGTGGAAAGAGAAATGTCCATGAAATTTAATGTCATATGAACTAAATTAATAGGTATAATTTTCCTAGTGATGATTGATGTGTGTTTCATACATGATTGGCCCTTTTTGACTCATCATATTTGTTAGTAAAAATTAAATATAAGGTATGGTTGGGGATTAAACATGATAGGAGGCCCAGATATGATGACACCAAGAGGGGTATATCAACTCATGAAAAATAAGGAAACCTGTTGAAGTATCTCAACTCAAGAAAAATAAAGAAACCAAAGAGGAGTATATCAACTCAATGAGTGTATGGGGAAACCAATGATGTATCTTGACTAAAGTTATTTAGGAAAATTGAGTCACATTATGATCGCCACATAAAAGAAAATATATAATTTGGGATGTTGGGTTTGAACCATAGAGAGTAAACCTACATGTCATGATTTATAGGAATTGTGAAACCCACCATTTCACTATTGTGTTTATTCTATATTATTTAATCTAATTTTAGATTAATTTAAATATTTGGATAATTTTGTATGAAATTTCAATATTATAGAATTTTTAATTATATTATTGGTTTCCATGCACAATTTAAGGGAGGGATTGTGATCAACCTTACGCGAGGTTTTTTTTAGATTGTTTTGATTATTCATGGTTTCTTATACATGGTAAGTATATAGTTTCAATCAAAACATGAAATTAATAGGATAAAATATGTGAAAATATTATATATGTGGGTGATATATCACGACTTTCACATGATTAGTGGAATCCTTACAACAAATGTACTTGGTGTTGTAGTTATTTAATAGAGTTTTTTTCTATATTTGGTGAATGGTTAGTAAACCATGAGTGAAAATCATAAGGGTTAATTTTTTACTATAGAGTTCCATCTTCACAGTTGGCATATGGTTTGGAAAACCATGCATCCTGGAAAAATTTCATTAAAAATGAGATTTTACATTTTTTACCACCTTCAGTTTTAAGGGTGTTTCCCCCATTCCTCTCCTCTTGCTCTACCAAACCATAGTGCATGAAGGGGGAGGACCCTCCTCCCTTCCTCATTAATTTTGGTACATTATTCGATCAATTTAAAGTTACTTATCTTTGGTATTCCCTCCTTTAGTCTTGTTATTCATGCACTTCCTCTTCTCCTTCCATTTATCTTGGTTTGGTTATCCCTAGGGAACCGTAAATGGGATTCTTAGATAAGGATAGGGTTCTGGCCTAATCCGATTTTTTGGTTTCTATCACTTAAGAGTGTTTTATTATTTCTTGTTTGAGTGTTCACAACCATAGGAGAGACATTTCAGAACATTTTTAGAATGATTAATCTTTATTAATAGTAGATATTTTTATTTGATTCCTTTTAAAATCATATCATTGAATTATTATTGGTTTCGAATGACTAATTTTGTTAAATTAAATGTCTACATGTTACTTATTATGGATTTTATAAATGTTAATGTGACTTTATCACTTGGTATAACGATATTCAATGATTTTATTAGTTTTATAAAAAATTTATCCTATGTCAGGTGTTTTTAAATTTCATATAAGGATTTTTTAAATGTAATATAATATTTTAATTTTTGTAACCTTGTTCGGATTTGTAGAAAGGAATTTTTTTATTTAAAATAGTGATTTTGAATTAAATAAATGGTTTTGAAATTTGAATGGTTTTAAGGGAAAGGATAATTTTTGAAATGAGGTTTCAAATGATTTAATTATCGGGGTAAAATAGAATTCTCAGATTATTTTAAAGTCTTGGTTGTCACTTTTAAGAATATTTTCTCAATTGTATGAGACCCTCAGTTTATCCCACTTTATTTTATTTTTATGTGATGAGTTGAGACCCCTAGGGGGAATTATTATATTATTTTACATTTTTTGTGATTATTCATGTAAAATGATGTAATTTTTTTAATGATATTGGATTTGAGATGATATTTATTTAAAATGATTTATATGGTTCCATTTTGTTGTTTAATTTATCCCCACTATCAACATTTGTCATGGGGAATCTAATATAATCGAGTAGAGGCATTGTTAAGTCTAACCTATAATGAAGAATTTGGTTTAACTAGGGAATGTTTCTTTATTAGGTATGACAAGTTATAATAGATTGAGTAACAAGCTTGTGGTAGCTTGATCACTCCCATGAAATATTATATAGTCGGACCTATTCTATAAGACTACCAAGACATTGGAAGGTTATTGGATGATTAATTAGATTCCTTGTATCCAATTTAAATAATTTTAATTGAGTCCTAGGAAGTTACATATAACACTTAGATCCTTTTAGGATGATATATGGGATCCTGATACATATGCATTTTTTATCCCAAACCCTTCATTGATGTGTGGAACCATCTCTTCAGTTTGAATCTTTTTGCATGCTTTGATTATATTATGATATTGTATGTGTTCACATTCAAATCGATAGACTAAATGGTTTGTAAAGTGTATTTAAAAGGGAAAGTGGTGTGTATTTTCCTAAAAAGTACATTGAAAAATGTTTTTAAAGTAATTAATGGGGTTTTGGATTATTTTATATGTTTTTAGAAAAGGACCCTCTTTTAGTGATTTAAAAAGTGTGTTGGTTGAGGTTCTTTTGAACATCTCTTTTCAAAGAAGGTGAAAATTTAAAAAAAGGAAACAATGGAATGATATTTGGTTTATCATAATTTTTTGTTAAAACCATATCTTCTTTTTATATTACCAACTAGTATTAGTGAAATTCACTTTTGAATGGAAATTACACAAAATATTTCGTAAAATTCTATCGGGCATGTTTTTCTCACACCTTACATAAACCATTCAGAGTATAAATCTCTTATATTTTCTATTAGGTTCCTTGGTTAGGAATTTTTGGGATATGTGATCATGTTTGAACATTAAGGGTCATGTTTGGGATGTAGTGAATGATTTTGGGTCATGAGGTGATGGTTCATTGTGATTTGGGTTATTTTTAGTTTCTTTTTGAGATGCTTATGTATCAACATTGTTGAATTAGATTCCTTTTATTTGGTCTATGTTATATATATGGAATCTTGATTTTTTTAGTTTATATGACTTCCATCCATTTATGGGTTATGAATATTTTCTGATACTACCAGTTAATCTGATTTATTATTTTATTAATATTGTATATATTTATTTTGATGGAATGAAAATCCAATATACATATAGTTCATGATGGATTTTAGAGTGGTATCCTTAGAAATTAAATGAATTCAAATGGTGAAATAATTTATATAGTTTTGTTCTAGATACCCAATCACTAATTTCTCACCCACGGGGATAGAGAATGCCCTTTGGGCCCAATGATAAACTGGGTCAGTTGATGTGTCTGGATAGCCCCAGATGGTTCATTAAAAATGGTATTATAGTATTTGTTTATTAAAGAAAAAGGTATTTTAGGATCCCTTTTATTATTTGTAGTTTTAGTTAATGTGGATATATGAGTGTCATACCATGATAGGTGGGTACAGTGGGAGTGTCACGAGCTTTTTCTCATCTTGATATTTGAGTTACCATTGGTAGTTCATGTTTTAATTCTAAATACAAGTTTATTTTTTTATTATTCTTGAAAATATTTAATATGAGAATGTGGAATTTTTATTCCCATTGAGTTTGCTTGTGATTTTGGGGGTCTCTTCGATATTTTGGTGTGAAAATGAGAGGATATATAAAGAAAATCGGTTAACTCATGTGGTTTGTAAAACCATATAGATCCAATGCATATAGATCTATACTGATGATAATGGTTGTTGCATGGTTGATTCATTGTTGGTCAACCTGTGCACCCAAAATGTGTGCAGTTCTTCTTTCACCCCATATTTGATTTTTTGGCTCCATTAAATTTTATATTGATACTAATGGTACCTAGCATTGGTGTGTTACTAAATTATGATATTTTTGTAAAATTTGGATGTTATTGTATGATGTTCTTGATTTAATCCTTATTCCTTGTGTTTGGACTTTGGATTTGAAAATTTTGTTTTATGTTATGGGGTAATTCATTTTTCAATAGGAAGTGTGATTTTATAAAGTAATTTGACTTCAATTTTTTTTTGTGAAGTAACAAAATAATTTTGGTGAGCATGAAATTTTTAAAACTAATTAGCCACTTTATTTAATTTTATGTAGAATAATTATTTTGAATTAAAAGAGGAGTTATTTTTATTTTTAAATGTTATAGAATTGGATGATTTCATTGTCGAAAATTAGGGAAGGTTTTTAGAATGTATAAAAATAATTAAAAATAGAAAGGTGTTTTTTAAAAATGTTAGGGATTTTAAAGGGATAAATGTTTTGGTGAAACATTTTTTAAAATATGAAGAATTTAAGGTAAAAGTGTTTTTAAAAATTTTTTAAATAATGTTTACTGGTTCCAAGGGGAATTGTTTTGTTTTAAAATTATATGTGTCCTTGAAAGATGATTTTAAACTCCTGGATAAAAGAAAGTGGCTTAAATTGAATGATGTTTTAAAGGGGTGTTGTTATGTGATTTTTACATTATGTCTTGTGCATCTGGATTTTTCCCATTGGTGTGTATGAGGAATATTTCATTTGTTTTATAAAACATTAATGAGATAAATTTAGGTTTTTTTATTTATGGTTATGCCCCCAGAATTTTCTTGAGGAAAAGGTAGAAATGTAATATTCTTGGATGAACCATATGGTTAATCCGTTTTGTGAATATGTATGTTTTTGTCAGTGGTTGGATTTTCACAGACTACAAAATGAGTGGTGGATCTAGAATACTCTTTTCCTTAGGAATTATATAGTAATTTTCCTTTATTATATGGTGAACAAGGTCCTAAAGTATTTTTGAAATGGTTAGGTCAGTTTATAAAAACCCAATAAATTCTAATTCTAGGAATATTTTTATTATTGGTTGTTCTAATATTCGTACTTATTGAGTTTAGAATTTATGGAGGTTCTTATGATGGTGAATATTTTTTTTATGTATATAGTTCCTCTTAGTGGGGTGTTATTCATCATTATGTCCATTCTTATTAATTAATTTTGGTATTATTTTCGTTGATATGTGTGTGATACTTCACATAATTGGGTTTTGATTGTATGGACATGGGTGAGTCATGGGTGTCAGTCTCAGGTGACTAGGACAAACACATAACTAGTGGAGATTATGATTGGATGGTGTTAGCTTAGATATATTAGGGTTTTCCATGAGATGGTGACCCAGGTATGAGGTCCTATATTTCCCATTGCATTTATTTTTGTGACCCAAGGTTAGAACCCATGTAATTTTCTTATTGAGGAATGTTTTGGTTAAGGTGTTTATTCTTTATTGGTGATATGGGTTGTAATGGTTTTCAGTGATTTGGTTTAATTAATTATTTGAATGATTCCTTGGTTTTATGTGTTTTTGTGGATTTAATTGGGGTTTTCTTTAGGGTGTTTTATGTTTCATTTGGGAATGATTCAAGGAATAATTGTTCTTCAGTGATTATATCTTTTTCTGTTCCTTTAATAGTAATTCTCCATCATTTAAACCAATTTATAAGACTTTTAAATTTTTGAGATTCTTTTAGTAAGTCATCATCTTATGAGAGCTTGTGTTTGATTATGAAGAGTTAATTTGTGGTTGGAGATTCTTGTGGTTGTTTTATTATATTTTATTTTTATATTATTTGAGGATGTGAGGTGATTTTACTTATCCTACGATCCTCTTATTTTTTTCCTCGACCATCCCACATATTTTATAAGTGATTGGAATTTTGGATTTCCTTTTATTCTACCATTATTAATGATTTTATGAGTGAATAAAGTGGAATGGTGGGAATAATTATGACACCCCTCATGTTACTATTGTGATCATTTTGGGGTAGTTTAAATTTTTAGGAATTTTTTTATTTAATTTAAAAATTATGAAATTTTTCCTTCCGTGTATGGTTTTCAGGTAAGTTCTATGGTGAACCATAATGTTATCCTTACACAAAGAGTTATTCATATAATTTTTTAATTAATGGATTTTCTTAAAAGATAATTTCATAGTTTGTAACAAACTATGTAATCCTTTTGTACATAAGGGTGATGACGCACAACTTTCATGCAATTAGTGGAAACCATCTGACAAGAATGTGAGGTGCATCCGTTCTTTCACAAAGTTTTTTTATATGGTTAGTAAACTATGGTTCCAAACCATTAAATAGAACTTTTATATATAGTTACAAATATACGGTTGACATACAATTTGAAAAATAATAAAGTCAAACCATATAGTCTACCCATATTTCATTAAAATTGGGATTTTAATTTTTTTTGTTCTTTGATTTTAAGGTCTTTTCCCCACTTTCCTATCATCTTTCTTGGTCCAAATAAGGTTCATGATGGGGGAACTATCCTCTCCCTTAGTCATTTATTTTAGTGGTTTTTCCCTTGATTTTAAGTATTATATCCATGGAGATCTCTCATTTGGTCTTGTTCTTCCTCCTACCCCTCCTTTACTTCCATTTCTCTTGGCTTCGTTATCTCTTGTGAACCCAAAAGTAGTTTTTCAGATGATTCAAGGGTTCAAGCTAAGTTTTAATATGATATTTTATATTCTAGTCATTATAGAGGGTATGTTATTTCTTGGTTGTGTGTTCACTGCATTAGTCAATTCATTTTGGAATAGTTTTTCAATGATTCTTCTTGATTCAAGGTAGTTGTTTTTGTGAGTTTACTTTAAAAACATATAATTGAATTATTTTGCTTTTTGATGCCTTCTTTTTTTAAATTAAATATATATAAGTTAGACATGGTATATTTTTTAAATTTTACTAGTGATTTTCTCATATAGAATAAATAAATTTACATTTTTTGTTTTTTAATGATTCATTCTAATACCAAGTGTCTTAAAATTTCCTATAACTAATATTTTAAATTTATCGTGATATTTAATTCCATTTTAAACAATTTGGGAACATGGAGAGGAGAAACATGTTCTTAAAAATGGATAATTTGAATTAAAGAAATTATTTTATAATTTGAATGGTTTTAAGGGAAAATAGAATATTGGAAATGAGGTTTCAAATGATTTATAATTGAGGGTAGAGTGGATTGGAATTCCAATCATATTTTAAATCCCTATTTGGTACTTTTAAGACGTTTTTATGCAATGTGGGAGACCCTTAGTTGACCCCCTTCAATTTTTTGTCCATGATGAGCTGAGACCCCCTAGGGGGATGTTTATATTATTGTACATTTATTGATAATTATGTGAATTATTATTTGGGATAAGTTATACATTGATGGGGGAGGGGTGAATCAGTGTAGGTGTCCTATTATAACTTATTCAATACCTTATTTTATCTTTTAACTCTTTTACTAAGTAATGATTATCTAGTTCTCTATATCTCTCTCTTGTTCATGGTCCTTTAAAGTAGAATGAAAAAACAAAAACACACATACAAGAGACCCAAATATTTACAAAGTTCAGCATTAGAAAGGAAAGGAAAGTCTATGGTATGATATAGATTCATCCAAGACCATAAAATACACTAGTATCAATCTGTGGGTAAAATTGGGAAGGCTTTATCCTTTTACCCAAGTTTGGTGCATACCGTACTCATAAATATACCCAAATTCTTCATACCGTCATCCTGTAATTTTATAACAAAGTGGAATAACAATATGAAAGTCTAATACCAATTGAGAATCTTACTTTTTTTGATTTGCTGATTCCCATCTCAATCCTATTCTGCTTTCACTTACACAACAAAATTCCAGGACCTTCAATTATTTCATATGAAAAAAAAATCCAAAAAATCTTATTTTGTTAGTAGATAATGTTCACTTCCTTTATTTAAATGATATAAGTAATTATTCTTCAATATTTAAAGAAATTATCACAACACCCTTTCATCTCCTTCTTTTCCTAAACTTCATTACATCACTGAAATTCACTAGATTTCTGTAGTAACTTCGACACTTAGAAATTCTATAGAAAGATTAGTTTCAGATCACTCTTCTTCTCTATTTATTGTATATTAATTGTATTTCCTTATATAATCATTAATATTTCTAATTCTACTATGTATATACTAGTTTTTCATAGTAGTCCTCCAATTCCTCTATCTTGAATTTGAAATTAAAATTATAATTTAAACCACCACCTTCTTCTTCAAATTATCATTTAGATACTTTTACCAATATATCATTATCATCCAAATCAAATTGGAATTTATTTTAGATCGAAATTACCACCAAAGTAATCATAGGAATCCAAGTCATCACACTCCTTCAAAACTATCTAGATTTAACTTCTATGGTTTGGAAAAGGGCATTACGGAAAAAACTGTTGGTTTCCATTAGTTTTCACACAACGTACTCAAAAATTGTGGCATATAAATAGGTGCTACGATGTAGTACTTCAGAATATATTCTGACTATTGTGCGGATAAGGGGAATGCGACGTGTAGGTACTAAAAATTCCAAATCCATCTAAATCCATGAAACTTAACTTTACAGTGCAGACTACTCTCATTATAGCGTGGTATTCTACAAAACCATGAAAAGTGGGTTGTAACACAGAGGTCTACCAAACTCTAGAACTATAAAAATAAATCCATATCCTAACCATGGAATGGTCTTCTTGGTTACAGTATAGTATATCATCCATATACTTTACTACAACTTGGTCAAGGTATACCAATGTGGAGGTACCAAGAATTCCAGAACCACAGAAATAGACTAAAATATTTTTAGTACCATGGACAGACCACTATAGTATGGAGGTTTCAAAATTTCTAGTGGAATAAAATGAAAAATCATCCTCCTCTTCGGAGTGGTGTTGATATATTCTATAGAGAACATGTCTTCTATGACATGAACTCAAATTATGTGTTGTCGTTATTGATATTGCAGTGTGGTCCCTAGAACTGCTCTATAAAATCCACTTATCCTCTAATAAAACATGCATCATAAACTTCATTCATGACATATAATCACTAAGAACACATCACATAGCATATATTTATTTTAAAATTAAAGTTTCATCCAAATACTTTTCCCTTTAATAACCATGGATTGTTCACCTTCTTACTTATACATTTTTGAGATAGTAAGATCATCACCATGGAACTACAAATCTTTAATTCAATTTTCCTTAAATATATCAAGTAATTATAAGGAAAAAAAGTGATACCAATTTACAAACCAATCATCAAAGATATATCATCCAGTCTTGATTCCCTTAAAATTTAGGGGACACTTACTTGAGAACACTTCTTCATCATTAGATCTTCCAATATATACATAAAATTTATTCAAAATTCTTAGGTTTTCTTCAAAAACATATTAATATCAATGAATAATTCTTATTAATTTACTATAATTCATAATAAATACAAATCATAAAAATTGGGCTCAAAACAATACTCATTTTTTATTTATTGTCAATTCCCATTTAAAATGACATGTCAATATGTGATACTAAATTATTATATAACTTTGACTTTCTCTCCCACAGACTTGTTAACTTTAATTTAATTTTACTTTACCTCTCACACTTTTTGATAAGAAATACATTTTATTTAGGAAAGGGTATCAATTCATACTTAGTAAAGTTACAAAAACTATTCCACACTTTGTTTACTGAGCCATATTCAGTGTAAAAAACAAGAGGTTTTGATTTAGAAATCTAAGATATATATATAATCAATTGAACATGATAACAATTAGAAACAAAACAACTTAGAATCAATATTTATGTTATATACAAAATTTCAAGGATAAAAAAAATATTGATACCAATTGAGGTACCAATTATTATACACATTTCACAAGAATTTTATCAACCTGAATTTCTTATACTCACTTTGACACACAGTTTAATACATTCCAAGTAAAAATAAAAGGATACAAAAACTTTGGCACTTCTTTAAATATAATATTTTGGACATTGATTAAAATTTTATCCATTTGTGTTAGAATATAATGTGATTATGAAGGATGAGAGATTATGATAATACACATTTTTTTTAATGAAAACGCCTTTAAGAACTGTCTATAGAAACTCATATTCTCATGAACCAATATTTTCTAGAAACATATTCATAATTCTTCACTTTTCTCCCCCTCAATGGAAAAAATCTTTAAGATATTCATAATGTATAATCTATTCATAAATGGATTCTAAAATATTACAATATGAGAATACACAAAAATTGAATCCATTATGTGGTTGTACAATATTGGATACTTTCACATCTTCACCAAGGATGATCTTATTTATTGAATACACTTGAAAAAAGATAGATTACTCCAGGATGGAATATTAAACTTATTATTGTCATGTGTTGAAAACACATACTATAATTTATAATGTTCTCTCACAATAACATACTTCACATTAAATTATATTCATTATAATTATAAATACAACACACAAGTGTTAAAGGAATAAGGTGGATTTATTTTATCCTCAATGTGAACAACATGGTTGATAGAATTTTCTCAACCATGTTGCTCTATTTTCTTTATTATTCACTATTACACATATAATTTTTAAATTTTATTTAGTATTTGGTATCATGGTACTTAACAAACCTTAAATATTTTTATGTGATACGGTTCTTTTATCTTTATCCATCATATCATATACATATCCAGATGAAATATTTCCTCTCTTAAAGTATTCTTCTTATGATAAAAAAATTGTTTTAAAACCTTTGGAAACATTTTGAACATTACCACATATCTCACATATAAATTATCTATCATATGAGTTGTCATTTTTTTACAACATCTCATAAAATTTTTCTTCTCCATCTAGAATTTCATCTTCTTCTTTTACACTTTATTTTTCTTGTGTTGTATTCACATTCCTTTAATTTTCCAAATCTCTTAGACAAACAACTAATATGTATTTTGTAATATTGGAATCTTATTGGTAGTTTCCACATGGAAACTAATGATTGTTATTCACATCTAACTTATTTTATGTAAAAATCCTTTTAGGCTTCATGGACTTTTATTGTACCTAAAATACATTCAACTAGTTATCCAAGGATCATCCACCTATCTTCTTAGTATTTTTGGGAGAATTTTGTTTTTTTTTGAATTGATAATTTTTTCCCAAGGTAGAATTTTATTTATTATCTGGTATTTTATAATTATTTTTATTTAATACTTGATGAGATTGACATGAACCACTATTGTGAAAACTACAACTGAAACTACCACATAAATCTCTAAGATTCTCAAACCATTTTGAGATAGATAGGTTCTTATGAATCTATGGATTATATTTCTTATATAGCTTTATCCCCCTTTAAATATACATCCTTTATGCTTATAAGATTAAATTATTATACATACAATCCATTGAGAAATTACCAAATTGATTGCACCGCTCAAATTTCCCAACAAACTTTGATCTTTTAATTTCAATTTCATACTATCTACAAATTCTAGATTTATGACTAGGCTATTTTTTAGAATTTTTATCAACTATTTATGGTGATATTGAGGAAAAAACCATACTCATTCTCCTATCTATAATCGATTTAATAATATGATTTTCATCACTTATTATTATCCATATTTTTTATGTATAGATTTTAACACTACACTTTGTCATAAAAATAGATTAAAAAATTCATGAAATGTATATATGGATGGTACCTTATTATTCACAATTTCTTGGGAAAGATCATCAAAAGATTTCATGATCATATTTTTACATAATAGAGTCCTTTTTATAATAGTTTACTATTTATAATTTTGTTTATGGAAGTAGCTCCACACTTGTTTTATTATGAAGATTCAATATGTGTTATTTCCAAATTAGGAATTTTGATTTCCAATTATTGAGAATTCATATTGAGATAATTATCCTAGTATTCAATAAATTCCATTTCATATTCACTTTCATTCTTCATTTTCTCAACATCTTAATCATTAACTATAATTTTTTTGTTGAATAATTGTTTCAAGGTCCTTGATTCTCTTTAATTTAATATCTATTTAATAATTCTTGATTTCTATATTATTTTCCAAATTTTATTCCAATTCATGGATGTTCTTATCAATTTTTTTTCTCATCCTTCTATTGGATGGTGTTTATCAACTCTTCTTCTATTATAGAGTGTATCACCATGAGTTCCTCATTCTAACCTTATTTAATAGTTACTTGTTTTGAAATATTAATAAAAGTAAGATAACATTATTTCAAATCCTCTTCTATGTTATCTGTAACACCTTCAAGATGAGGGAATATATTCCTTATGAATTTTATAGATTCCATAAATTAGATAAAATAGTTCACTATTTAATCCATAAATCATATCCTTCAATTAATCAATAGATGAATATGTTGACATATGATCACAACCCCTTGAATATTATTCTCATGGTCATTTTAAATTAGAATATCTAAATAACTTAGGATCACGTGAATGCATTTATACAATTGAGTTAGAAATATTTTCCAAATCCTTTTTTTCACATTTAACCTCAAATTCTTATCCTTATAAGAATGATATATCTTACTTACTTAGAGCACTTCAAATAAATTCCCATTTTTATAATATAATATAATTATTCATCTTATTCTTCACTTTATTTTTTCCTATTATCAAGGTCTTAGTAGAAACTAAATTTATATCTGAAAAAGAAATAACTTCTAAAAAATTACACTTAATTATAATTCTTGGAATGAAAACTTAAAATCTTTAAAGAGAATAATTTCAGATTGGGAATCCAATAAGAGGTGAATCTGGATTCTCTAATACCAACTGAGAATCTAATAGAGGTTAAACTCCCGTTGATACCACATTATTATGATCAATTAGAATATATTATACACTTGGTGGATTAGTATAGGTGTCCTATTATCACTTTTTCAATCCCTTTTTCTCACTTTTACCTCTTCCACTATCAGGTGATGATTCTATTGTCCTCTCTCTCTATCTCTATTTTTCATTGTTATTTTAAGATGTATAATAGAATAAACACACAAAATAGATATGAATATTCACAAGGTTCACATTTCAAAACAAAAGGCTTGTCCTTAGTATGATCTGGATTCCAAAAAGACCAGACAATCCACTAATATCAACCTATGGGTATAATGGGGTATGGTGTATCATTATACCTATGTTTAGTGAAACCCACACTGTAAAACACCCCATGGATTCTTCATTCTTTCATCCATAAAAATTTAAAATAATGTGGAATAATAAAAAAATTTCTAATACCAATTTTGAATTCTGACTTATTATCAATTTTCTTCCATCGTTCTTTTTTTATAATCAATTGCACAAAAACTTGCAAAAACCTTCAATTTTATGTGAAAAAATGCACACAAATATTATCTTATTAGAAAAAAATGGTCACTACCTATATTTTAATGAAAAAAATGACTTATTATTCACTATAAAATAATATTTTTACAACACCAATTTTTATCCTTTTTTACTTCAACTACAGTACATCACTGAATTGCACTATATTTCTTTATAAAATTTGACACATAGAAATTATATAGAAATATTAGTGTATGATCACAATTATTATCTATTTCATAGATAATCAAAGAAATTACTTCTCCCATAATTTATATTTGAAATTATGATATGTATATAGTAGTTTCTCATCACATCCCTATAATTTATCTACTTTGAATTTGAAATTCAAATTCAAATTGTAACCACTAACATCTTATTCAAACCCATCCTTTGGATCTTTTTCCCAAGAGATCATGACCATCCAATTCAAATTGGTAGTTATTTTAGACATTAATAATCAGTAAATTCATTATATGAATCCGAGTCATCACTCTCTATATAAAAATCTCATATTTAACTTCTATGGTGTGGTTAAAGGCATTATGGTGCAAAATGTGGGATTGCAACAATTTTCAAATAATTTCCACACACACTATTGTATATTCATATGTGATGTGGTTTAATACTTAATAAAATATCTTACCAATTGTGTCAATAATGAATATATGATATGAAGGTTCCAAAAAACCTATATCCATCAAAATCCAGCCAAATTCTATTGTATCATGGACTTCTCTCACTACATCATGGTTTTTCACAAAACCTACTGATTGTGTCATGGAACATGGGCTATGGTGTGGAGTCACCAAAAATAAAAAACTAAAAAAAATAGTTGTATCCAAACTATGGAGTGGTCTACATGGATATGGTGTAATCCATCATCCATCCACTTAACTATGACATGGTCATGAAGCTACAACATGGAGTTCCCTGAAATTTTAGAACCATTGAAATTCACTCAAATTATCTATTGTGTGGACTGAACATTATTTTTTAGAGGTGCCAAAATTTTGAATGGAACCAAAATATAACCCATAATCCTCTATAGCGTGGCTATAATATACAACATGGAGAACATCTTCTTTGGGAGAGTGGACTGAAATTCTACATCGTAGTTACTGATACTATGGCATAATCCCTTGCACTGTGCCAATAACTCCACTTCTCCTTTAATACAGCTTGTATCATGAACCTAAATCATGATATATAATCACTAAGAAAACATCACATGGAATCATCAAATTTTACATCGATAGTTTCATCAAATTAATTTTCTCTTCAATAACCATGGATAGATCACCTTCATACTTCTTCATCAACGATATTGTAAAATAATTTCCATGGAAGACCAAATCTTAAATTCAATTTTTCTATCAATATATCATGTACTTAAAAGGTAAGAACATCACCCCAATTTTCAAAACAATCATCTAAGATATATTATCTAGTCTTGAAACACTTAAATACATGGAAAAAGTTACTTGGGAACACCTCTTCATCATTATATATTACATTCTATACTTCAAATATTATTCAACATTCTTGGTTTTTCTTCACTAACCAAATTAAATCAATGAATAATCCACATTCATTCAATATCTTTGATAATAAACAAAATTCATAAAAATTGGTCTCAACAAATCATACATGTAAAATGGAGTTGTTTAATGTGTGGTTGTTAAAGGTAAAAGGAAAATTATTTCAAATTATTTATATAGTTTCATTTGACTGTATAATTTATCAACACTGTCTATATATAACATGGGGATTCCTAATTAACTATGTAGAGGTATGGATAAGTGAATATCATAGTGTAGAATATGATGTAACTAGGTAATTTTTCTTTATTATATAATATGAGTTCTAACAGGATGGTTTTACATGCTCGTAGTATCTTGAGTGCTCTTAGGAAACATTATAATGCTTGACTAGTTCTATAAGACTACTGGGATATTGGAAGGTTCTTGTTGGTTAACCAAGCATCCTTTTCTTGGGTTCATAACACTATACATGAGTGCTAGGAATTTACCCATCAATACAAGAAAATAGGTGTTTCATGGCGGTTTTTTCGCGGCAGTTTTAAAAACCGCTGCGAAATGTGTAATTTTTTTTCGTGGATTAGCGGCGGTTTGGGTCAGACCGCCGCGAAATGAAAAGAAAAAAAATACAAAAACATAAGAAACCCTGAAATCACTACAATGACCATAACTTTTGATCCGGGTGTCCGTTAGAGCGCCACGACTAATAAAATTGAAGCTCATGAAGAGATCTAGAGGCACGTGTATTCAAAACCGTGAGAAGGTCAAAGATGCGGAAGATATAAGAGTTATAAGAAAGTTGAAAAAGATCTCTAACTTAAAACGGCCATAACTTTTGGTCCGGGTGTCCATTTGGGCTCTACCACATATCAAATCGAAGCCAGTGAAGAGAGATACACACCAGTTCGACAAAAGAAAGCTTCTATCGTGTTTTTCGACCCCAGAAATCCCTCAGAAGGCCTCCAAAAACCCATTTCTATCACCAGTGTCCCGTTAAACTTGTCTTCAAACGGACCTAACATTCGATCCGCGTGTCAGTTCGGAATCCTCCACCTGGAAGATCATAGTTCGTTCCATGAGCTTCAGTTTGACTAGTTGCGGCGCCCACATGGACTCACGGATCATAAGTTTTGGTCCTTTTAGTGGGTATTAGGTTTGTTATGTTTTTCAATGCCTCGTTTCTAGCACCCGTTCCCTGTCAGTTTTTTTAAATGGTCGTAACTTCCGATCCACCAGTCCATTCGCCCTCTTTCACCTATCAGCTCGAAGATCATTTTAGGATCTTTGATTTGATTGGTCGTGGATCTGAAACGGACTCTTGGATCATAAGCTATCTCCGTTATTGCGAGTCCAATGTTTTTGTCACTTTATGACCGTTATGTCAGGTTTTAACGGTTGCTCCATTTATTAATGTTTATTTGGGTTTCCATGACTTGTTATCTTTATCAATGGTTTTCTGTGGGTTATTATGCTGATTATGTTGAATTCTTAAGGGGTTTTCCAGAGTTTTCATGAGTTTTTATGCGTTCTCATGCTTTCTAATGCTTCCTTCTTCATGCTTCTCCATCTGTTTTCATGCGTTTTCATAATTTTTCATCCCTTATCACGTCTTTTCGTACTTTTTCATGTGTTTCATTTATTATTTATTATTTATTATTTATTATTTATTATTTATTATTTATTATTTATTAATAATAATAATAATATTTGTTACTCTTTATTTATTATTTATTATATATTATTTATTATATATTATATATTATTAATAATTATAATATATAATATATTATTTATTTATTATTTATTATTATTTATTGTTTATTATTTATTATTTATTATTTATTATTTATAATTTATAATTTATAATTTATAATTTATTTATTTATAATTATTAATCATGTGTTATTTATTATTATTATTATTTAATGTTTAATATTTAATATTTATTATTAATATTTATTAATATTTATTATTATTATTATTTCTTATTTATTAGTTATTAGTTATTAGTTATTATTTATTATTTATTATTTATTATTTATTATTTATTAATAATAATAATAATAATATTTGTTACCCGTTATTTATTATTTATTATATATTATTTATTATATATTATTTATTAATAATAATAATAATATTTTATTTATTATATATTATATATTATATATTATATATTATTATATATTATATATTATTTATTTATTATTATTTATTATTTATTATTTATTATTTATTATTTATTGTTTGTTATTTATTATTTATTATTTATTATTTATTATTTATTATTTATTTATTTATAAATATTAATTATGTGTTATTTATTATTATAATTATTTAACATTTATTATTTATTGTTTATTATTATTATTTATTATTATTATTTATTATTTCTTATTTATTAGTTATTATTTATTATTTAATATTTATATTTATTATTTATTATTTAATATTTATTATATATGTTTTATTATCTATTATTAATTATTGTTTATTATTTATTATTTATTATTATTTATTATTATTCTTATTTATTATTTATTATTTATTGTTTATTATTATTATTTCTTATTATTATTTATTATTATTATTTATTATTTATTATTTAATAGTTAATAGTTATTATTTGTTATTTATTATTTATTATTTATTATTTATTATTTATTATTTATTATATATGTATTATTTTCTATTATTAATTGTTGTTTATTATTTATTATTTATTATTTATTATTTATTATTTATTTTATTATTTATTATTTATTATTATTAATTATTTGTTCTTTATTCTTTATTATTTGTTCTTTATTATATATTATATATTATATATTATATATTATTTATTAATTATTAATTATTAATTATTATTTATTTATTAATTATTATTATTTATTATTTATTATTATTTATTATTTATTATTTATTATTTATTATTTGTTATTTGTTATTTGTTATTTGTTATTTATTATTTATTATTTATTATTATTTATTATTTATTATTATTTATTATTTATTATTATTTATTATTTATTATTTATTTATTATTTATTTATTATTTATTATTATTTATTATTTATTATTTATTATTTATTATTTATTATTTATTCTTTTAATTTCATAATTTCGTAATTTTATTATTTTATTTTCATAATTTTATAATTTATGTAAATGTTATTTGAATTTATTTGTTATTTATTATAATAAATAGGAAATAATAATAAATAACTCAATAAATAACTAATAAATCAATAATTATTAATTATTAATTATTGGTTATTAATTATTGGTTATTACTTATTGTTTAATTATTATTGAGTTTATATCTATTAGTTATGTATTATTTGTTTTTTCAATTAGTATATATAATATATTAAATTCTGTTTATTAACCACATGACGAGCTTGCTGGAGTGGTAAAGTCTTTAGAAAATATGCAAGAGGTTAGGGGTTTAAATCTCACTAAACACAGTATTTCTTTATATTGCATGGGCATGTGCATTGGCATTTGAATGGGCATGTGCATGGGCATGAGCATGCACGCATGGATAATGTAAATAAAGTAATGCGAATTAAATGAAATAAATAAAATAAATACGAAATAAATAAATAAAATACGAAATAAATAAATAAAATGAGAAATAAATAAATAAAATACGAAATAAATAAATAAAATACGAAATAAATAAATAAAATATGAAATACATAAATAAAATCCGAAATAAATAAATAAAATAAATACGAATAAATAAATAAAATATGAAATAAATAAAATAAATAAATATGAAATAAATAAAATTAATAAAATTAATAAAATTAATCAAATAAATAAAATAAATTTTATAAATAAAATAAATAAAAAAATAAAATAAATAAAATAAAAAAAATAAAAAAAATAAAAATAATAAAAAAAATAAAAAAAAATAAAATAACTGCCGCTAAATCATTTAGCGGCGGTTTAAACCACCGCTAAAATACCACCGCGAAATGTTCTACTTCGGTTTTCAAAACCGCCGTGAATAGTTTCCTGATGCACGATTTAGCGGCGGTTTTTCAAAACCGTCGCCAATCGATTTAGCGGCGGTTTAAACCACCGTGAAACGAAAAAAACCGCCGCTAAATCATGATTTTGTCGTAGTGCATGTTTCTTAGATACTTTATATAATGATATAGTGGATCACAATACACAATCCTTATTTGTATCCCCTACCCATCATTGATTGTTGAATCATCACTTTAGTTGGAAAATTTTGGTATTCTTTGTTTATCTTGTTATTTCATGTGTGTTTATATTCAAATTGATTTACTAAATTGTTTGAAAGTGTTTCTAACAAATAAAGTGGTGTATAATTTCATAAAAAATATTTTGATAAATATTTTAAATGAAGTAATGGGATTTTGTCTTGTTTTTTGGATTTTAACAATGGATCCTCTTTTTGTGATATAAAAACTGTGTGGATAAAACGTTTTAGTTCCTATCATCTATTTTCAAATAAGGGGGATCATTTTAAAAAGTTATTCACGTCATGATAATTGGTTTATCTCAATTGCATGTGAAAACCCAATTTTCTATTTATATTTCAAACTTATATTAATGACATTGTATTTTAAAAGGAAATAGATTAATCTATTTGGTGAAATACTATAGGAAATGCTTTTTTCACAGCTTGCATACACTATTCAGTGTATACAAATCTTATGTTTTCTCTCAAGTTCTCTAGTCAGGTATTTGTGGGAGTTGTGACTAAGTTGAATTATCAATGGTTTGTTTTGGGACATAGTGAGTTAATATGGGAAACAAAGAGATAGTTTATTTTTATTTGAATAGTTTTTTGTTTCATTTGAGATTATTATGCACCATCCTCATCAGCTAAGATTTCTTTTATTTATTTTTTGTTATATATATGGATGCTTTCTTTTTATTAAATTTATACTGCTTCTTACTATTTAAGAGTTATAAATATTTTCTATTGTTGTAGATATTCTGATTTAGTACTTTATTTATATTTTACCTATATATTTTTATGACATGGATGTCCAATATACATATGAGCCATTCTGAATTTTAAAATGGGATCTTTGTAAGTTGAATGTATTTAGGGGGTGAAATATTTCAAATGTTTTTTTCTTTATACCCATGAACTAGTTTCCAGCTCTTAGGGATCGAGAATTCCCTTAAGGCCTAGTATTATACTTGGGTGGGTGATGTTTGAGGATATTCTGAGTTAATTTTTTATAGGAATCATTTCCCATTTAGTTTAAGTTTCAAAATTTAAGGTCATGTGACAAGACTGCTTCATATAGTTTTACATCATACTGTAATAATGTATGATTTATGAAAGGGTTGAAAAAAAATGATTGATTAGAAATTAAATATTAGGGATTTCCTTTATAAACCATCCATAATTGTGATTAACAAATGGGAGGATGATATGGTTGGTTATCCCCCTATTTGTTGGTAACTAGATGGAGAAGTGAGACTGAAATGGTTAGGCCTTTCACCTAATATAAAACCTAAGTATGAGAATACCAAGAGGAATATTTTTGACTTCAAGAATTATGGGAAACCATGAAGAGTATCTAAACTTGGTGTTTTATGGTAATACCAAGAGTCGTATCTCAACTTAATATATATATGTTATGTTTAGGCACCTAGGCTAGAGGCCCATCTGAATTACCACCTAGTTAGAAGACATGGGTGAGTGGTGCCCTGGTTATAGGACTAAGGAAAAGTGGGAAAACCTAGAAGGGAATGGGGATAATTTTCTTTAAATTATGATATTCATTATCAAAATTTTATCCTAATAAGGGCTCCTAAGTGAAGGACATGGGAGAATGGTTCTTCCTTAGTATGAGTGCCTTGGTGAGAGGCATGGGTGAATAGGGTTCACCCTACTAGGGACATCCAATGAGGTTTTCCATAGTTGGGGAACCCAATGAGGTTATCCCTAGAAGTTTTTTTGTGAGAATAATTTCCTATGTATGGGAAGCCTAGAACTTAACTGGTTGGGAACTCAAGTGTCATGCACTTAAGTGTGAGAAATCACATGTTGTGCACCCATGTGTGTGTTCTTAGAGGGTTGGGAATAACTCTCGTAAGAATGATCCCAATCAACCATGTGTTTCACCCTGGTATAGGGGTCTTTTAGAATGACTAGGGAATGTTTAACCCTTGTATATGATTCCTATGATGACAAGAGTGTAATAAATCCTATTGATGGGGATTCTGAATTACTTGGGTGAAAAGACACCTCACCGTGATTCATTATTTGGGTGTATATAAGTTTGTGTTAAAAATTATAGGTAGGGGGTATATTTATTGAACTATTTTTTGGATTAGTCTTGGGAGATGGATATATGAGTTGGGTGTGTGAGAAGGATGAAGGTTCTCAATGTGTGCGTTGGGCATGCACAGTAAGTGAAGGAGTTGGGAAAAAGGGGCTCTTAATGCAAGACTGGAATTATTCATGAAAATCATCCATCATCAGATGACCATAATGTTGAATTTATAAGTCCATTTGGGATCTAAAAACATTGAAATAGAAGCATAAAAATAGATATATTCACTTAAATACATGGTTTACCCTATATATGTTGTTTTTATCGGCTAATAAGTTCCAGGAAAACAATTAAAAAGAATTTTATGTCTTTAACACTATTTCAACCAATAATTTGTGAAATATGAAACCTAATCCCAAAAGGAGGTTCTCACCCCCATGTCACTAGAATAGGAAATGTTTTTGTGGAGTCTCCATCCCTTAATGTATGATAAATCACTTTCCACATGGAGATCTAATTTTCTTCATGTTCATGCATAAAGATACATTTCTCTTAAACTTGACTTGTGTTGTCTAAGTGAGGAATATGTAATGAATTCTTTGGAAAAGTGTGAGGAACTTAGTTTTTGTTTAAAATTGTCACACTAATAAGGTAAAACATAACATGATTAGGTTACTAAAGGAATATATTTCGGAATATCAACTTTATGGATTGGTATGGTGTTTTATAATCGACTATCCAAGATTCATATATAATGTCATTAGGATGATACCATACCTAAATATCTTAGTGATGTTATAAATTTTAAAGTGACCCATTACTTAGTAAAATATGGATTTTGGACTACTAAAGGATATAATCAATTTAAAAGGGTTCATCATTTTAGCAGGTGAACATTTAAAAAAATTTCTTATTAAATATTTATAAAACAAGATAATCATCAGATAAAATATTATATTATATATGAATAACATCTTTATCATAATAATTAAACCATAGATTAATACTTTAAAATGATAATATTAATGTAAGAAACTACAAACAATGTTTACTTAAGATAAGTTCCTAAGTAAAATAGAAATTCTATGTGTTAGAGAAACACATCCCAATTAACTGAATATTATAGTTGTTTAAAAAATAAATATTTAAGGTTAGGAGAAGCATAGATTAATTATATAGGGATTTCAAACTGGAAGAAGAAAATTTAGCTGGAAATTCCACTAATGTTTCTTTGAGTATCTAGTCTAGGTGACTAAAAACAAAAAATGTTATTAAAAATTATGAGTAATAATCTATAGGATGAAATTATCCAGAATAGTTGAAGTATTTTGGGAAACTCTAGGGAATTTCTATGTCACATATTAGTGTTATATAAATTAATTCATTGGTTTTTATGGGAATAGGATACCAAATATTTTTTTTCACAAGTTCCGTAACTATATACTAGTTTAAAATCAAGATAATAATTGATTAAGTTTGTAGTTTTCTTTCAAGTGATGAATGAAATAGTTGTTACATCATAGATTTTAATGTAAATAAGTTTATGATGATCTTCTAAATCTAAATATATTATGTGTATAGTTATATTATTTATATTATATAATAAGATTAGTTTTTTGTTAAAAAATAATATTTATAAACAATGTGAGATAAAAAATTCAATACACATGGTTTATGATTTATTGGATTCTAAAACATTTAATAAAAAGGAATTAACGATACAAATGTTTTATGTTGGACAAAAGTGTTTAAATAGATGTCTATTAATTTATGAGGGAAGATGTTACTACAACCCACCAATGGTATATATTAACCATTATGTATTATATTATAATAAAAAATCTCTAAACACATATAATACCATATATGATATAGAATCAATAATATATTTTTTAACAATTCCCTATAAAGGGAAATATGAGCTATTTTCTAAACAAAAAAATAGTTTTTTTACATTATCATGATATTTTTGAAAATAATATAGTGTGTAAGAGGATAGTGTGGGCATGTTTAGACATAGATAAGTTTAAAGTTAATAGATATAGGAATATAGAAGTCAATAACTAAATTGAATTTCATGAAGTATCTTAAATTTTTTGGGATATGTGATAGTAAACCTAAATATAAATAGTTATCCTTATCATTTTTTAGAAATTGAATGTTAGGATATTGTAATGTTTTATAATACTAAAAACAAAAAATTAATTTCACTTTACCCAAAATGAGTTTAGGATATACTAGTATGTTAAAATACAAATAGTGACATTAGTTATCATAAGATTTCAAGGAAATGTTTGACCTCCCAAGTTCCAAGAATGATAATTATATACTTATAAATACTTCTAAGTATATAATAGTTGTTATTGGAATCATAACATTTGATGTTTTATAGTTAAGGAGTTTGAATATATTAACGGTGTTAAAAATTAGGAATCCAATTTCTAATTCTCACAACTCTTTAAAATTTTTTTCTTTATAGATTTTACTTACTAAATAGTTTAGTCGTATGAATTTATCATATTTTAATATATTGATGTGGCGGTATTTTCATATAGATGTAAAGGGTTAAAAAACCATAGGAAGTAAAGAAAACATAAGGATGATATGGAAATATATAATATATGATAGGTTAGATAGGTTATTATGTAGGCTTTTGTTAAGTATTCTTAAAATTATTTAATAATATAAAATTTAAATGTAAAATTAAATATCTAATTTATAATTATTTAATGTTAGATACATATTTTTATATATATAAACACATTTTATGATGTTTAATAATATTTTACCACACAAATCATGAGTTTTAGTTATCCCTAACGGATAATAATTATGGATTATTCTAGGTTATGATGAAATGTTTAGTTTACCATGAGTACAATTTTGCTAACAAATCGAGATTTTGGGAAATATTTTTAAAAAATAAATTTAATCTTTTTGAAATTTTGAATTACATGAAATGCTGAGTTTATCTTTCATTAAATGAAACACTAATTTTAGATTTCATTACAAACAACACTTAGTTTAGATTCTGTTATATGCCACACTAAGTTTAAACAATACATGAGATACTATTAAAATATTATTATTTAATATGATAGTTATTAACTACCAATTGGAATTATAGATATGAATAGGGTTAACTATATTAGATTTTTTTTAAAATTTATATAAAATTAATTTTTTTTTTCCAATTAATCATAATTAGAAACAAAAACTAACTTAAAATAAATGAAATATTTTTCTAAAAAAGTATTTTTATGAAGATAAACGTGTTTTACCTCAATAAATTATAGAAATAAATTTAGGTAAATTAGTTTAATGAAATTAATATATTATAAATTCAATAAAAAAATTAACATTAATTTTATGTTTCATCTATATTAGAGATAAGAATTAATCAAATTTTATTCCAAAAAAGGGTATTTTTCTAAACACTAGTTTTATCTCTTTTTGCACATTTATTTTTAAAATTAATTTTTCTAAATTTTATAAAATTAATTTGAGAAGATAAAATAATATTTTTAAATCAGAATTTAAAAATTATGATGGATTGAATTTTTGGTAATTTTCTAAGATAATTTTTTTAGTGAATAGTGAGAAATGTTGATTTTTATTAAAAAACCAGTCATTTCATTCAAAGGATTGACAAGATAAATTTTATTTTAATATGGTTTTAAAAGTAAAAACAGTTCAATGACATATATATTAATCCTATTTATTTCATTGTAATCAATTTCAGATTGAATTTTGATATGAAAAACTTTTAAATATTTGAAACTTTTCTCTTTGGAAAAATGGTTTTTATCGCATCTGTGGGATTAATATTGAATTAAATATTAGGAATTATGATAATGTAATTTATCAAAATAGATTATTTTTTTAGAAAAGAATAAATTATATTATATCGTAATGTAAACATAATTTTATACCATAATTAATAGTAACAACATTAAAAATTAATTTATGATGTTATGGTTAAAATGAGTTTATCGTGAGTTTAAACTAAAACGAAAGGGGATAACATGACCTATAAACTTTTAAAAAACCCAATTAATGGAAATATTTAGACCTATAACCTATAATATGAGATAACAACCCATTTTTATTTATTTTTCATGTGAAAAATGTGGTTACACCCTTTTCTTTTAAAAAATTATAAGTTTGACACTAATCTCACTTATAAATGGCCAACCACTATCATCTCCTCTTAACATATACAAAAACATTTTTTAGGAAACGACCTACCAACATTTATTCTATAATTAAATCCAAAAATCCTAGATTCCTTTTTGAGATTATAAATCCAATCTATGAAGGCTTTAAGGTGAAACCTAATGAGGTTGTTTGAAGAAGAGGACAAGTTTTAAACTATGTGTTTTTGGTTTACTTATTATTAAAACTTATTAAAATATTATTTTATTATAATAATATAATAAAAAAATTATATAAAATATATTTATATGTTATTATGAAAAATTTATAACTTATATCCATCTCCACATCCATAAAATGGGATATGAAATCATTCTTCTTGTGTACGGTGGACTACTGCCTCACGAACCAATGTTATTCGTTTTCCATCACTACTTCTCACAGATGAATATAATGATTGATTTAATGTTTATATATTATATTTATGATATTATTATAACTATTTAATTATAATAACACATGTAAATTCTTACCTCCAAACCCCTTGGAAAATAATAACGTCACTCATGTGTACTGCGAACTACCACCTCGCTAACCAGTGTGATGTGTTTTTCATTTATATTTTACTTGGATGGTAATAAGGATATATTTAACTAATATATATCATATTTTTACCATAATAATATTTATTTAATTATTATATCACATATAACTTATTAATCACTATTTTGTGGGGGGATATGATAACGTTATTTTTGTGTACGGCTGACTGACACCAAACGAAGTGACATGATTTTTTTTTCACTAACACTTTGAATGGAAGTCAATAAGGTTAAATTTAATTAATATATGTGATATATATGAAATAAAAATTATTATTAAAATTAAATATATTATTTACCTTTCTTTCTATTCATCCATAGAGAAAATGGAAACAAAGTTCATGCGTACGCATGGCCTTCCGTCACAATGAACGGTGCATTTCTTTTTCTATCTATAACTATTATGAACTATAATAAATACATATATAATAGATATATATGATATTTATATAATGGTTAAAATTCAATATATTATTTAACCATTAGTAATGTAGGAATATTTAAAATAAAAAAGTCAAAATATATAATAAAAACAATGTAGTTACTACCTAAAATGTGATTTTAACATGTAATTGTTAATAACCAGGTAATGAATGGTCATAAATAAATAATATATGGTATGATATATATAATTATGGTTCTTTAATATACTTATAATAAAATTATAGTTATTTCATAGGAGGTTCATACATGTACATTGGATGTCAAGACTTATGGTATAGGATTTTCGTCTAACTTTTATTATTTATGAGACTCATTCTATATTCACCATCCATTTAATTAATGAGTTATATATAATAAAAATGAATTATTTTTATCATTATACACCTTACTAATATTTATATTCTCATATTCATTTTTTGATCACTCTTTCATGGTTTTTATGGTTCAAAATTTACCCAAGCGGTAAGGGTTTTTTGTATCAAATAGTCTTCTTTGAGACATAATTTATGTTATGAACCTATATTACTTTAAGAGTTGTATATAATTTCCATTTGAAATTTTATATCATTAATATAATTCTATTCAGGATATTTAATCTTTAATTTTATGTTATCATTTCACGGGGCTTACAATTCCAAAGTTACCAAAGTGGTAAGAGTTCGATGTTACAATCTCATGATTTATCATGATTGTTTATGATTGTGCCTTAGATGATGTGATATTATGATATATTTATCAATAAATTCATGTATTTTATTATCCTATGTTTATTCCTCGATATCACATGTTTTCCATTCATTTTACTCTCTTTATGCTCTCAATATTCTAAAATATTTTTGTAATGAAAATCAACTTTATTTCTCTCTTTGGTCGAAAACCCTTTTTCTTCCATATCCATGTTTTATAAAAATGTTTTCAAAAATGTTTTAATATTAATATGTGATTATTTTCATAAAAATTCAACTATTTTTTTATTTTTTTAAATAATTTGAAAATAAATATTTATGTCTTTTCTAAAAATAATCCCCATTTGAATTTTACTGAAAATGTGAAAGGAATATTTGTTTTAAATTTTATGGTATGAGCATAATTTACTGATAAAAAAACTATTATTTTATTTTAAGCATAATTTATAAATTTTATGGTTATTTTTAAATTTAAAAATATTTTTTTTTTAAATTTTAGAAATTTTATTTTAAACCAGAAAGGATATTTTCTTCAAAAAAATTTAAAAAAATTTAAAATATTCCTTTATATGTTTTCATGGTTATTTTTAAGGAAAAGGATTTTGAAAATGTTTTTTGTTTTAAATATTTGTTTACAGAGATGAAAACATGTATTTCTGAAGAAATGTTTTAAATTATTATTAAAAAATCCTACATAAGTCTCAAATATTATTTCCAAAGAAAAGGATTTTAAAAATGTTATTTGTTTTATTTTTTTTCAGTGTAGAAAGTCTATTTTCCCCAAAAAAATGTTTCAAGTGATCTTTAAATATCTTTTACAATCTAATATGAAATACTTTGATGTTATTTAATATTTAATGGGGACATGATCCACTGATACAACATTTATCTTTTCAGAATATGGTTTATTTTTATGATGATAAGATATTTTTGAAACCCATTTCTCTTCCATGGGTTATATGATGATAAAATGTTTGGGAAACCTAGTTCTATTAAAAAAGTAATGCCTTAACAAAATTTTTATGAAACCTATTTCTATTCCATGGGTTATTCCATGATTAAATGATTATTAAATCCAATTTTTCTTCAATGGTTTAAACTATTATGGAATGATGAAATGATTATGAAACCTATTTCTTTTCAAAATTTTATACTATAATAAAATGTTTATCAAACCCATATCTTTTCAAGGGTACTGATATGATGATTGTTTTATGATATTTTGGAAAAAAATACATATTATTTTAACTTATGTGATGGGTGGGGACTATTTATCATTATAATTCATTGGAAAAATCTTTATATCTCACGAGATAAAAAGGATTGGAATGGGGAGTTAACCAAACTCATTAAGGGACTCCATCCTCTATTATAGTATTTGGAGTGTACCTTGACTAATTTGATGGTTTGGGGGGTGAACCCATTCAACTATGATAGCAATGAAAATTATCCTTGTCTACCAAGGAAATTATGTTTTATACTTATGTGTATTTCATAAATCTATGTGTTATGTGAATGTTATTTTATCATGGTTCATGTTATTTTATTTCTTTATGATTCATATCTTATGAACTAGTAATATTTATGAAATGACTTAAGATTATGATATTTGATTTGTAGGGTAATGTTTCAAATGTTATGATCATGTTATCATACACTTATGCTCATGTTTTTATTATGTATATCCCTTTTTACCCTTACTGATCATATAAACCCACCCATTATTATGTTTCCTTTTCCTAGGTTAGGAAGAAAGGAATTAAGTATGACATGTATAAGATGAGTACTATGTTGGAATATATTTATGGGGGATATTGATGATCTTTATATAAATTATATTATTTTGTGTCTAGCCTCTAAAGGAATGATACCTTTATGATCCCCAAGTGTGTGTTTGTGTAATGTAATGAAAATTATTATAAAAATATGTAATATCTATGTATGAGATGTTTGGGTCTTCATTGTTAGTATCAGATAAAACGTTTAATCGATATTTGGATATTAGGATTAGAAAAATTTAGTGATATCACAAGGTATATGAATAAGGGTGTGTTTAGGGATATTTCTTGGGATATATCTAAGGATAAGTCTAATGATAACTCAAAGTATCAGAAAATGTACTAGAATTTCGGTAAAGGATTGAGTGAGTGGTTTACAAGAAATTACATCCCTATTTTGATACTATAAGTGGATGTGTCTATGGAATAAAGGTACATAGTGGTAAAAAATATGAAAAGGGTGCATTGATATGGATTCAATCATCACTATGTGTATGAAAACATGCCTTTCTTCACACCTGGATTGACACTATAAGGGTATATTATTTTTAAATTCATAAAATCTTTATGAACCATCATGAAGGATTTGAATACAGACAAGTAGTGAGCTTGGTTAAACCTAAGGTGTCTATGATTAAAAATATGGTTTTATTATTTAGACATACAACATGTGATTTTTTATTATTACATGGGTTTAAACTATGTTTAGTGTTTCTCACACTAAGATTTTTCATTTTAGTTAATGGATGGAACCAAAATAAATCATGTTAACATTGAATCTTATGGAAAATTTAATGACTACGAGAAACCAAATTTAAAGATGACGAGAGAGAAATATATTGTGATTATTCTTAATTAGCTATTGTGATATATGATTAACAATGTAAGCTTCAATGATATTCCTAAGGAATAAAATAATATGAATATAAACTTTAATAAAATTTGATTTGGTAATGTATACAAAGGAAAGAAGATTAATCTTTATACATATCAATAAGGTGGGAAGAATCACTTAGAATAATATCTCAAATGGAGGGTAATATGTTTTCTATGTGGAAAATAAGGTCATAGAGTGAAAAATTATTGAGGAGGTCAATGTATTATGTGTGGGTAACATGTGAATTATCTAAGTCAATTTCCTAACCTAAGAATTATCTTCTAGACCAAGTAAGTACCTATTCCATTTCAATCATTGAAGTGGTAGGATTGAATTATTAATATATTGGGATTCAAGGATTATGTTTTAGAAGTAATTTTCTCCATTGGTATTTGGGGTTTAAGAATCATGAAAAATTTATGGATTGTGTTAATTTTAGAAAAATATATGTCTCCATGTAGGATTAATAAAAGAGATATAGATACCATCATGGATTTTTTTATTGTAAGGTTAATAGTAATTTAAAAATCATAGACACATATTTTGAGGTATTATGTGATGGTAGTATATCAAGATTAAGGATATTTTGTCAGTTATTTATGAAAATACAACCCTTTGGTTTTTTATATGTTTTAGTGGGGAATCAATATTTAAGGAGGAATGACATTACATTTTGTGGGCATATGATTAAATGTATTGTTTACATTTTGGATTTATATTTTCTTTATTATTAAGGTTGTTATGAGCTATTAAAATTTTATAATATTTTAGGAACTATGTTAATATATTTTTTGAAAAAAGAAAACCCACAAGCTGAGAAACAACTTGATTAATTCAGAAAAGCCAGGGGACTATAACCTACAATCAAAGGGTGATAAGGGTATAATTCCTACTACTAGCTAACATGAATGATTATTTATGGTGGGAAAATATATTACTGATTATGTATCTTGATGATTAGTATGTCAGAAAGTTAAGGTCAAGAGACAAAGTTATAAAATTATACAATAACCACTATCTAGACCAGAAAGGAAATGGGAAAACATAACTATGAGATATTTCATCAGACTATCCAAAACATCTAAAGGGAATAATGATACATGAATTTTAGTCTATTTCCTCATAAATTAATCATACTTCATATCTATCAAAGAATACATCTCTTTGGATAATACTTTCAGGATATACATTAATGAAGTATTAAGGATTCATATAGTACACCATTCTATTATATTTGATCGAGGTCTAAGGTTTAAATTGATGCTCTAGATATGTACTTAGTAGGCCATGGATATATAGATATGTTTATCCACTCTGTATCATCCTTAGATAGATGGTCAGTAAAATAGAAAAATTTAAACCCAAGTGGATATTCTAAGATTTTATATGTATTTCAAAGGTGGTTGGGATCAACACCTTCCTCCAGTTGAATTTTCATATGAAAATAAATTTCACTTAAGAATTTGCTGGATACTTATGAATCCCTCTATGTAAATAGTTGTATGACTCCAATATATTGGAATAAATTTATGGATAGAAAGCTATCGGTACCTGAGATAGCTGTTGGAATATTAGAGAAGCATAGATCTATTCAAAAACACATAAAGCCATAACAAAGTCAAAAGAAAGGTTATGTTGATGATCATAAATGATATATATAATTTTAACTTAGTGATAATTTGTTTTGATTGATTTCTCTATGGAGTAAAGAAAAGAAAAATAATCCCTAGGTATCTCGGTCCCTTTAAAGTTCTTGATTATATGGTAATAGTAACTCATTGATTTGTGCTTCAACCGAACCTTTATAAAGTTCATGAAATATTTAATGTACCTCTCTTGGAGAAGTACACACCTAATTTATCACATTGAATAAACTTAGAGGTCATAATATTGGATCATGATCATTCTTATAGGGAATAAAAAGAAGATATTATGGATCATACAAAGAACAATACTACAGATTTACCCTTTAACAATGCTTGGATTTATCATCAGTAGCTAAAATAATTGATAAAGGCCCCCTTTATAAGTTCTAGAAAAAACTTCGATAAAGGGGGTGTTTACCGGTGTTAAGAAATTGTTGATAAAGTGGGATATTTATCAGCATTAAAATAAAGTACGGATAATGGTCCCCATTAATAGTGCTTGTAAAAAGGCGCTGATAATGACCCTGTTAATCAGTGCATTTGTACAAGCACTGTTAAAGTGAATATTTCATAGAAATATTATATTTTATTACTAATAATATATTAATATATAATTTTTTTAATATATTTAAATATAATACATATTTTTTTAAATATGTTTTAGGTAAGGCTAAAAAAGCACTTACACTTAATATTTATAAATATTTAGTGAAATTGATTATAAAATAATTAAAAATTATTATTAATTAATAATTTTCTAATTATTATGGAATAATAGTAGTTTAATAATATTTGGATGAAAAAAATTAAAATAATTAAATGAATGGTATAACAAAATATAAAACATTACTTGAACTTAAAATGACCATAACTTTCGATCCAGGTGTTCGTTTGAGCTCTACCACATATCCAATCAAAGCCTTTAATGATATCCACATGCTAGTTAATTAATTAAACTCATAGTCATATCTTTTGAGGACAAAAAATGACCCGATGACCTTCAAAACTATATTTTCAGTTAGGGTTTCCCAATTTTTCAACATTTTATGGAATTCCATCCTTGTTTAAGGAGGTATTTTTTCCTATTTTTGTTGGAACTGAATTTATTTTCAAGGATTACATTCATATTGATATTATGGTTTTGAATTTTTATCTTTTTTTCATAATTTAGTTTTATTTATAATTAAATATATTCATTTTTTTTATATTTACATATAATAAATCACTTGTACAAATACATATTTCAACATATTTATGTAAAAATATTTTTTAAAATATATAAAATAAACATTTATTACTCGTTTTTTTAATGAAAAAAATTATCCATTTTATTTAACTTATAAAAAATAATTAATATGTGTGTATTAACAAAAAGATATATATTTATATTATATTCAAGTATATGTAAATGAAAACTAGTATATCATTTATTCAAATAAATATAATTATATATATATATATATATTAAATACATAAAAACATATTTCATTAATGTATTTAAAATAATTAAATAAATATATGGATACAAAATATACATGTAATTATATATATAAATAAATAGAAATATCAAAAAATATATAATAAAACAAGTTGGTGAAGTGGTAAAGCCATTAAAATTTTAGAGGGGAAGTCCAAGGTTCGAATCCAAGGGTGCGCAAGACGGATAGAATGAACTAAAGCATTGTTTAGGGTGGGGAAGAGCTATTAAAGGGGAAACAATGAGTGCATAAAAACACTGATAAAGGGGGGATCGCTAATTAAGGGGTGGTGTGGATAATACAGAAAAAAATAATTTCCACCCTTTATCATCGCTTTTTGTGAGAGTTGACAAAGGGAAACTCTAACAGTTCATATTTTAGCACTAATAAAGGAATCATTTAACAATGCTAAGAAAATCATTGATAAAGGCACACTTTTTCAGCACTTATAAAAAGAAATAACAAATCCCCCCTTTGTCTTCTCTTTTTTAGTTCTATTAAAGGGTGACTTTATATTCTCTTTCTGCGAGTGCTAATAAAGGTCATATTTTAACAACTCTTTGGTAGAAAACACTTTGGAAGTTAAATTATATCCTAAAACTAGTGTCATTAAAAGTGTGTTTTTTAGTAGTGGATATTTCTACAAAAAAGACATCTCAACTAGTAAAAGTTTTGTGTAAAATTCACTGGATTGATGAAGCTATGTGGGAACTTAAATATGTAATGAGGTAGAAGTATCCTCAGTTTTTAGTACCAAAGTGATGAATTTTAGGGTGAAATTTATTTAAAGGGGTAGAATGTAACACCCTAATATTTTGTGAAATATATTTTTTTTCAAAAGAAATTATTTATTTTTGTTACTTTGTGTTACACAAAACATAAATTTTATCTTATGTTACATGAAACACTATGTTTATTGTGTTTCACAAACAAAACTAAGTTTATCTTATGTTTCATGGAATAATGAGTTTAAACTAAAAGTGACATACTATTAAAATATTATTATTTAATATGATATTCATCACCTTGACATTGGAATTATAGGTAAGGAAAGGATTAAATAAATTATTAAAATATGTGTTTTAAATATGTATATAAATTTAATTCTTTGGTGACCAATTATTTAGAAATGAAAATAAAAACTATTTGAGAATAAATGAAATATTTTTCTAAAAAACTATTTTTATGCAGACAAACACCTTTTACTTAATTAAAATAATCAAATCAATTTTGTTAAATGATTATAATTAAATATATATATATATATATTATATATTCAATCCAATTTTTAACATTAATCTTTTGTATTTTCTAAACAAGTGATAATAATAATGAAAATTTCACATTTAAAACTTTATTTTTCTAAAAAGCAGTTTTGTCACCTTTTGCACACTTATTTTTAAAATTAATTTCTCCCACTTTTAGAAATTTTATTTTATAAAATAAAATTAATTTCTGAAATAATCATTTCAAAATTATCTTTTAGTGAACTCTTGATAATTTTATGATAAGATAAATATTTCAGTAAATAGTAAAAAATACTAGTTTTTATTAAGAGACTACTTTTTAATTCAAAGCACTTACATGATATATTTTATTTTAACATGGTTTTTAAAGTATAATTAGTTTAATTAAAAACATATTAATCCAATTTAAGTAATTTTTTCCAATTTTATAATGAATTTTGATATAAAAATATTTTAAATTTTGAATCTTTTCTATTTGGAAATTTTTTTTCATCGTGTTTGCGAGATTAATTTTAAATTAAAAATTTCCACTTATTAAAAATTCATTTGAAGAAATGTATTTAATATTTATAATAATAATAATTTATATTATATAATATGTTTAATTTTTTTGAATAATTAATAATAAAAGTAATAAAAATAAATTACCGCGGTTAAGGTTAAAACGGGTTTATCGGGTGAAACACCAAGAGATTTTGAATTTTTTTTGATTTAATTCATATTTTCAATAACTTTTTTCATTTTACATGATATTAGAAATAGTTCATTATATATTTATATGAAAACACTTAGTCAAACATTCATTTCACACGCAATTCCGACTTGGCTTGTACTACATGAAAACCTGACTTAGCTTGCACTACCCGCAACACCAACTTGGCTTGCACTACCCACAACACCTACTTAGAGTATGTTGCACACAACACTGACTTAGTGTACATTACACACAACAATTCCTTGGCGTACAATTCACACAACACTGAGTTTCTATGAAATATCATTATATATATTTATATAATTATTTAAATGAGATAATTATAATGTAACCATTAAACATAGTTATATGAATAGTAATAAATACTTTTCAAATATTTTATATAATCTTTATATATAAATAAAATATATTGGTAATGAAAAATGAGATTTTTTAAAGTCCTTTTTGTGTTAAAAATACCGTCTACTTGAATGGACCACTTTTAGTAATAAAAATGATTTCAGAAAAATATTATAATTTAAATTGATAAAATAAACTTCATTTTTGAATTCATAACTTCAAAATTATCTGAGGGTTAATTTTTTTGATTTTTCTGAGAAACTTCATTTTTTGATGAATAGTGAAAAATACTGCTTTTTAGTTAAAAACTTCCTTTTTTATAATTAATTATTAATGATAAATGATATTATAAATATATTTTAAAGTAAAATTAGATAAATAATACATCTATTAATACAATTGAATTCATTAGAATCAATTTTACTTTGAAACTGAATATAAAATCTTAACCAACTTTTTAACTTTTTCCTACTTTAAAACCCTATTATTTCGTCCCGTTTAAGAGATGAGCACTAATCTTAATTTTTTTCACTTCTATAATTTAAATTTAAAAAATATGAAATAAAAATTTTTATTCATTATAATATTTAGATTCTAATAAGGCCATGTTAATTTTTTACCAAAATGATTAGTAAAAGTGATTAAAATTAATCATAGTAGTTAAGGCCAAATTAAGCTTAATTATAGACTAAACCTTAAAATTAAGGTCCCAAATGACCTAGAAACATGTCCAAAATCCATTTTCTATCCATATTTCATCTATAAACCTTCCATTATTTATTTTATTTTGTTTTTATGACTTTTGTTAGGTAAGAACTTGTGTACAACTAATTTGTTTCTAAAAATTCCAAGTGAGTCTTTTTCCTTCACTATAAAAGGCCATCACCTCTACACATTCCTCACACCTATAAAACCATTTAAGTTCACCCAAGAACTGCCCGTTTATCCTCCAAATAATCCTTCCTTTTACCTTGAATCCTCCCTTTTTTGAAGAAATATTCTCAAGTAATCCTTTTGGCATAAACCAAAAGAGTTACCTGGTTAAGAGGTAATATCTTCTCTCAAGCTCCTTTCCTTTATTTTCATTATCCACCCCTACACTATATTTATTAATATATTTTTTGAAAAAACCAGTATCATACATATAATAGTATGTTTTTATGAAAAGGGTATCACTTACACTTACACACACCTCCATCAAATGGATGTTGAACATACTATTTCCATGTACGGCGAACAACTGCCTCACAAAATGATGATTGTTCATTTCTCTTTTACAACCGATCATGGTGTAAATTATGATGGAAAATATATTTATATATTTCATATATTATATTTATTATAAATATAATTTTATTTATTCTTTTTACAACATACATCTCTTTACTTTCCATTTGGTGTTAATACGATAATCTCGTTTGAGGAAGTGTGGACTACCGCCCCCTCAAAGTGATGTGATTAATTCACATACCACATGGAATATATTAAGGGTAATTTAAATGAAACTATATTATATATATATATATTATATTAATACTACAAGAATAATGGTACATATATAAATAAATATATATAAATATGTCATTTACATAATATCTTTCAATATGACAATAAATATGGAAACATCATTCATTCATACATGCGACTTTCCATCTCCATGAGTGGTGTATTCAATTTCATAATACTATATTATATATATTATTATAATAAAAATATAATTTATATAACTTATATTTATATCATTTTTTAAATTCTGGAATCCTGATATAGGTGTAAGGACCAACGATATAACAAATTAAGGCACATACGAAAAACCAAGTGAATTTTACCCGAAGTGAACTATTAACTTATGATTGTTAAAAAGAAAGTAAAATAAGGTCAAAATCAACCCATATATAGTGTTATGTATAATTATATTATTCTTTAAAATATTTTTAATACACTTATATTTATTATATATGAATATTGTATGATTATGGAAAGAGTCAAGACATAAGGTAAGGAGATTTCACCTCACTTTAAATTTATATGAGATACAAGCAATATTCGTCGCTCTTTCCTTTTGTATGGTTTATGTACTTACTATGACTTTATTCTATGTATAATGTACTTAAATTTATTTATATATACATATCCATTTAATTATCCTTCTTTCACGGAGATTATGTTTCAAAGTATATAAAATTGGTAAAAATGTTTTGTCTCAATTTTCCTTCTTTGAGACTCATGTTTTGTTTTGCACCTAAAATCTTTTTTGAGGTTTATATATATAAATTTTACACTATATATCATGAATATAAATATTTTCATGATATTATATGATTTATTTATTTTATTTTCCTTACATGGAGAGCATGATACCAAGATACCAAGTTATAAGATTTTATTGATACAATCTCATTGTTTTTTGAGAGTGTTTATGTTTATGGCTACTTTGGCCAAATATTATGATCCATATCTCCAAAATATTCATATGTTTCAATATATTATTTCATTTCATGATATAATAATTTATTGGTACCATTTTCTACTATTTGGTACGTACGTTAGTTAAGAAAGTGTTTTTTAGAAAATCCCGACTTTACCCTCTACTTGGTTAGAAATCTATGTTTTATAAAATGGGATACAAGAATTTTATAAAATTCCCATATAATATCTAAAATAAAATTTTCCTCTTTTTTTCTTTTACCAATATCTTCAAGTGAATCTTCTTATCACTTTCCAAAAAATTCACTTGTCTATTTTTTTACCATGAATTTTTTTGACCTCGTACGACATGTACAGATTTACTCACCTCTATTTATTTGAATCCCCCTTTGCATTGTTAAAGAGGTCAATCTTTAAGAATTTTTTAAATTAATTTTAAAGTAAAATTTTATTCAAAATAGTTTCAAACTTCGTTTATAAGTTTTTTTTAGAAAACTACTTTCAAAATGTTTTCAACTATTATGTACACATTTTCAAAGTGCTTTGAAGGAAATGGTTTTAAAAATGTTTTCATGTTTTTATAAGTTTTCAAGAAAAATTATTTTCAAAACTTTTTCAAGTTTTCAATACATGTTTTAAAAATAATTTCAAAGAAATGGTTTTCAAAACATTTTCCAGTTGTCTTTAAATGTTTTTAAGTGTTTTCATATAAAAAGGTTTTTAAATTTTTTTGAAGCATATTATAAATGTCTTTATGGAAAAAGGTTTTCAAAATGATTTTATGACTTCTTTATATGATTTTAAAGTTATTTTCTATGAAAATTATTTTCAAATGGTTTTTAGTATTAAAAATTCATTTTCAAACAAGAAAGGATATTTAGCTCAAGAAACTTTTTTAGATTATATTTAAAAATTAGTTTCTATCTAAGATGGAATCTATTTTTGTTACTCATGACTTTCTAGGAAATGATCTAAAGGTTCCATTCATATCCTTTATATGAATGAGTTATTCTTATTTCCATGGTCTTTATGAACCCTATTTCTCTGTCATGGTTAATATGTTTCTGAAACCCATTTTCTTTCATGGGTTTTATTCTTTTGAAACCTGATCCTTTTCACGGGTTATGTTTATGATGAAATTATTATAAAACATGTTTCTATCCATTGATTATGAATATGTTTACATGTTTATGATACCCATTTCATTTTATGGGTTATGATATGTTTATTTATGATCTTATGCCACATGTATGTATGATTTTATTATGTGGAAGGTGGGACTTATACCTCCATCCAATGAATTGGGTAAATATTTATATCTCATGAGATAAAATAGAGCTAGAATGAGGGTTTACTGGGTTCAGTAATATAAGGATAGAATGAGGGTTTACTCTATTTAATGATATAGGGTTGGAATGAGGGTTTACTATGTTTGGTAATACAGAGTTGGAATGAGGGTTTACTTGGTTCAGTAATATAAGGCTGGACTAGGGGTTTACTCTATTCAGTAATAGAGGTCTTGAATGAGGGTTTACTTGGTTCAATAATATAGTGATGGAATGAGGGTTTACCCATTTTAGTAAAATAGTGCTCGAATGGGTGTTTACTTGGTTCCGTAATACATGACTAGAACAAGGGTTTACTCATTTTAGTAATATAGGGCTGGAATGAGGGTTTACTGGGTTCAGTAATACAGGGATGGAATGAGAGCTCATTCAGTTCAGTAAAGGGATTTTCCACTAAGATAGTCTTGGTAGTGATTCCTTGGATACTATGGAAATCATATTATGTGCTTATGTGTTTTCCACAATTCCATGTTTTATTCCTATTTTATGATTTTAGGAATTATGCTATCAATTTCATTATGATTCATTTCTTATGAACTTCCAATTTTTATGCCACGATCTCTATTATGATCTTTGATATACAAGGTATGATCTTCTATTTTCATGATCACATACTCATACCCTTATGATCATGTTTATTCTTACATGTCTCCCTTGTTTACCCTTATTGAGAATTTTAGATCACCCCATTCATGTTTCATATCCTCAGATTATGAAGAAAGGTTTTAGATAGAAGTAGTAAAGGTGGAGAACTTTGTGGGAGATTTTGAAGATATTTCACCAGAATAGAAGATTTTATTTCCACGTTTCCAAAGAAACTAAACTATTACGGTCATCATGCATGTATCTATTTAATGTACTAAATATTTAACAAAAATGATACAATATCCATGTGTGTTAATCCTAGGTCGCTATAGTTGGTATCATAGGAAAGGTTTTTTCCACATTTGGAAACTAGGATAAAGAAACTTTAGTGTGATCCCAAGGTATATTTCTAAGGATATGTCTAGGTATGTCTCTATGGATAAGTATAAGTATTAATTAATGTTTTGGAAAATCTTCTGGAATATTTTTAAAGGATAGAGTTAGTGGTTTCGAAGAAATAAATCTCTGTCTGGATACTATAAGTTGATGTGACTCTGGAATAGATATACTTAGGGGTAAAACTCCAACAAGATGTTCCAGGTGTAACTTGGGGTAATCTGGTACACAACAATATGCCTTGCTGCAAACCTAGTTTGAAACTCTTGGGGGATATGCTTTGGGAATTCACAAACTCTTCATGAACCATCATAATGGAATTAGATACATGTTAGCTATGAATAACCTAGGGTAAACCTAGGGTGTTAAATATTATGAAAGGTGTCATGATTTAAAAATACTATATGTAATTATTTTCATGTCTATATGGTTTCCTGCTATGATAAGTAATTCTCACACTATGCTTCTATTTTTAGTCAATGGTGGGAAACAGAAGGAATTGTATTACAGTTTAATGTGAGGGAAGATTTTCTGATGATTTGTCAAGGGGGATGATTACTGGAGTGAATGATATAATAATCATTCCTAATAGTTTTCATGAAACATATTAATAATGCTTACCTTAGCCAACTCTCAGACTCACTAAAGAAGAGAAATATGGAGTTCGCTGATATTTTAGGTAATTGATACCATAAAAGAAAGAAGATTTGGTTTCCTTTGTGTCAATAATGTGGAAAGAATCACCCAAGTGAATGTCTTAGAGGAAGAACTAGGTGTTTTGACTATTGAAAATAAAGACACAAAGCAAGTGACTACAAGGAAAATATGAAAAGTTTAGGTAATTAAATGAATGAAAATTTTGGCCTCCCTAAGTTTTCATCGAAGGTTAAGTGTTTTATGTGTGGATATAATGGTAATTACATAACCCAATGTCCCAAGATAAATGTTCCTAAAGATAATCCCTAAGGTGGTGCAAGTAATGGTTACATTGTAGAAGATTATGAGACTACGAATGAAATGTGAAAGGAAAGAGGTATTATTGTTAATGGATTAAGGATGAAGTAATCTAAGTATTTAGGTATTTGGATTAAAAAGTTATTAATGATGAAATATACAAGGATTTTTCTACTTATGTTTTTACTCAATATTTTGAAGTTTTTTTGAATGTTCCCTATGGACTGGTGAAGTGATTTATTAATAATGTAATACTTTGACTAAGGGAAGGTAAACCTTAATATTTTCTTTATGTAAAGATAATGTTGTATGGAAAAAGATGCATGGGATATGAATAAGTAAATTGGGCATTATAGATTACCATGAAACTAAGTAAGGTTTTTTTGATAGGTTGTTTATTCTATCACTCATGAAGTTTATAGTATTTTTGGATTTAAGGAGTAAATATAATATACTTTATAATGATGAAGAATGCATGTTTTCAAAAATAATTTATGGAAATTCAAGTTGTCACAATGTTTTGATAGAATATATGATGAGGGTATTCACATGTTTGGAATGTTATAACCAATGGATACTTTTTTATATACAACGAAAACAATTTTAAGTTTATTTCATGAATATCTTCCAAAAGTTTTTGATTTTCACCTTTGAGAAGGGTCATAAGGTTAACTATTCATGAAAAGTTTAAGTTAAGATTCAGAGGAAGTAATCATGCACTGAGTTTGTGTTGAAAACCATAGTTAAAAATTTAATCAGTGATTAAACTCATTTCAAGGATTTAATTCTGATATATTATGTTAGTTCAGTTTTAAAAAATTACATCATCTATGTCAGGTGACAACCAATCATGTCGAGCAAGGCCCCGAGTCTTGAACCCATCACAGAAGGACAATAAGGGTTTCACGCCTACCACTAGCCTATGCAATATCCTGCTTAATGTAAATTTATTTTTAATGAATAAATATTTATGATGAACTTTCAGTGTCACTTTTTATTTTTATAGATTAATTGATGTTGTTTTTTAAAAGAAAAATAGTAAGACTTTTAATTATTTTATGGGCCTTATGATCTGTTAAAAGTGTATTTTAGTGATTTATTCATCAAATTAATTTTCTAGACATTCATTCCATAAAGCAATGGATGTATTATAATTTTTTAAAAGCACAACCAAGAATGAATTTTTTTATAATTTTTTTCAAGAATTATTCGACATTCTAAAAGTGGTCAAAAAAATATTGTCTTAATACTTTAATTTTTATTGATTTGATGGACTTTTAAATCATCACAGATTTATGACTTTGAGGCCTTGGACAATCATTTGATCATTCACTTGTTTCTGATTGATGACCTCAATCACTCCCTATAGATATTTACACCTTTTCTCTATGACCAATCTTCACACCCAACCTATGTTCTTCTATGTGGAAACCTAGTTATATGTTTCTTTGGGTAACCATTATGGTTCCAAATTTACCTTTTTAAGGGAAGTATTAGGGTCCATTATTATGACGTGGGTTTTTATGAATGAAACCTTCAAGTATTAAACCTTTAATAAACCAGATGAATTTCGAGGGAAAATTTAATTTTAATGGGGGTAGAATGTAACTCCCTGATATTTTGAGATCTATTCTTTTCAAATTAATTTATCTTTTAAATATTTTTTTTCATTTCACATGATACTAGAAATAGTTATTTATATATGTATATGAAAACACTTAGTTAAAAATTCCTTTCATATGAAATTTTGACTTGGATTGTGCTACACACAAAACCAACTTGGCTTGAACTACCCACAACACATACTTGGCTTGCGCTACAGGAAACACTTACTTAGAGTATGTTACACACAATACTAACTTGGCATAAAATCCACAAAACACCGAGTTTCTATGAATTATCTTTATATATATATAATTATTTATATGAGAAAATTATAAAAAAACCATTAAACATAGTTATATGAATAATAATAACTACTTTTCAAATAGTTTCTATAATTTTTTATATAAATAAAACATATTGATAATGAAAGATGATATTTTTGGTAAGGTATTTTTGTCTATTAAAATTACCATCATGGAGTGAGCGGATTTAGAGGAACCCTGGTGGTCTTCTCCTCTCTATGATAGTGGCGACCTATGTGGAAGTCCCCACCCACCTATAGGGGAGGGATCCTCGTCGCCCACCAAAAAAGCAGATTTCTCCTTCACTCCCTTCTCAAATACCACTTTACTACCCCCTTTCCCTCATTTTTTTCTTGGACCGATGGTTCCAGATTTTCTTGATGGGTGCCATAATCTTATGCTCTAGACTACGAAATTCTCGGAATCTATGAATCTACTGAATCATACCTTAATTTCGAGGTTTAAATAGAAGTGTCCCTCTATTAACTCATTCAATAGGCACATCTTCGGTGCTTGGGAGTCGCAAGATAGGGCCACCATGGGTATTATAGATAACAGGAACATAATGGATTATTTTTTTTAGAGGTGTATCTCATCAAGGTTTGGTCACATGTTCCTCGTAATTTCAACAACTTCAGTTTTTACATATTTCAGCAGTCCTTCGATTTTCATATAAAGCGTGATACTCCTACAATGGTGTATTGGGTAATATTTCCCAATCTCCACCTACCGTTCAAAAATACTTCTGTTATTCACATGTAAGGGAATATAATTTTAAAATATTTGTCATCCAAATAATTCACATGTTTGTATGGAAATGGATGTGTCCAAAACTCTGTTTGAGTTTTTGTGGATCACAATGGGTGAGGAGTACCATTGAAAACAATGGGAGGTATATGAAACCTGGGAATACTATTGTTCTAGATGCAAGCGCCTAGGACACTCATTGGAAATCTGTCATAGGGGTTCTTGGTCATCTATGTGGAGGAGGGCCAGTGGTCGTGACAAGGAATCTGAGGTGTTTTATGAAGAGGTGTTGGAGCAGCGACCTATTGTTTTGGATGTTAATAGAGGAAAGGGTGTAGAGGGGAAACACTCCACTAGTGTCCTAGGTATTTGCAATGATCCAACTAAGGTGGGAATTGGTAGATCCCAACCTGTGAATAAGGTTGTGGTTCATCAGATCAATACAATGGTTTCTTAAGTCTTTATAAGATTGAGGCTAGACCTGGCCAAACCTTCCTCCTACAATGCATTGATCCATAATGGTATTGTCAGGGAAGACATATTGGTTATGCATGATGCAACTAGAGTAGAAAATCAAGTGTATGCGACTAAAGATGTGGGGGTGAAGATGTAAGATCAAGGGATTAAAGGTTATGGAGAGGATGTTTCAGGGTTAGGGGGTACCGATGCAACAGATCCTTAGAGGATTCTTTCTTATGCAGAAGTTTCTAGGGCATGCAAGGGACTTGAGGCAATGGAAAATAGGGGGCACAACATTCAGATTCAGGGAGAACTAGGTACACTAGGAGCACCAGGTGAACCATGGAAGTGGGAGAAGGGAGGGGGAAGAGCTAATCAGAGTTGGACCCTATCATCAATAAATATCAGTAACCATTTTGATGGACTGGGATCATACTCCCTTAATCTAGTGTCTAATGGGGTTGACTTCCCCTTAGGGAATGAATCTAGGGATAGGGAGAGTGATTCCCTACCCTCAGAGGAAAGTGCCCAAGGAGGATCCAGGAGAGGGCTCCACATCCCAAGAAATAATAAAGGATAAAAAGAAAATAGGGATTCCGGTAGCTGCATTGTGTGCAAGAGGAGCAATTCCAAATTCCATAAGGACTACTCACACCTCTTAAGGCCTATGGAGACTAGATAAAATAAAAAGAGAGGGAAAAAAGTTATGGAGGGTGATTATTTTAAAAAATAATAGGTGAAGGAGGTTAACATGGTGTGTGTAATTGAACTAACTAAAGATCCAAGGCCAAAGAAGCATGGACTAGATAAGAAGGTTGATACAAATGAAGAAAATCCTTGAAACCAATATGACTTGGTGGTTTTTGAAGCCCCTCTTCATGAACCTCAGGGGCTGTAGGGTAAGGAGGCTAATGAGAGTGAACTAGTGGTTATAAAATCTATCATGACATGAGATGCTGTCAAAGAGGCCATAGAAAATCCACGTGACCTTCTTATGCACTATGAGGAAGAGATGCTAGAGAAGGTCTTGTACTTTAATGCTGCTAAATAGAATGCAGAAAGGTTGAATGGTTAGCCAATTCAGGTGGAAAATAATAGGGAGTAGGAATACTAGATTATTAAGTAACATCTCATCATGACAAAAGGCTTCAATGCTAAAAAGATAACATTGGAAGATTTCATATAGACATGGGCCAAATTGCACTATCAATTTGAAGCTAGAATAAGAGATGATCATGAAAAAAAGGTAACCAAAATTTTCTAGAATTTTTATATGTAGGATGCATCTAATATGTTGAAGTTAAACTTTAAGGATTCTGTAGGTTCTTATTCTCCTGTTTGTACTTGATGGTTTCTCACTTTCTTCCACAAAAGTGTACTTTTTAATAAAAATGTTAATTTGGTGGTGGTTTTAAAATTACTATTTTCTTGAATGAATTGATTTTAATAATAAAATTTATTTTAGAAAAATTAATAAATTTAATTTGATAAAATATACTTAATTTTTTAATTCATAACATCAAAATTATTTTAGGGTTAATTTTTTGGATTTTTCAGAAAAACTTCATTTTTTGACGAATAGTGAAAAATACAACTTTTTATTTAAAAACTACATTTTTATCTAATTAATTATTAATGATAAATTATATATTAAATATGTTTTAAGGTCAAATTTGATTAATAATAAATCTATTAATACAACTTAATTCATTATAATCAGTTTCACTTTGAAAATGAATATAAAATCTTAGTAAACTTTTAAACTTTTTCTTACTTTAAAACCCCATTATTTTGACCCGTCTTCAGGATTATCAGTAATCTTAATTTTTACACATCTATGATTTGAATTTATAATATCTGACAGACACTATTGTAATTAGTCTAATATTTATATTCTAAAAAGACCATTTTACTTTTTGACCAAAATTATTAGTAAAAGTGATTAAAATTTATCACAATAGTTAAGGGAAAATTATGATTAATTAGGAACTAAAAATTAAAATTAAGGACCAAAATGACCTATAAACTTATCTAACACCTATTCTATATCCATATTTCGGCCATAAATCTTAAATTATTGAGTTTTGGTTGGGTTTTTTATGAATATTTTAAGGTAAGAACATGTTTACACCTAATTTGTTTCTAAAAATTTCAAATGAGTCATTTTCCTTCACTATAAAAGAAAAACACCTATACCCATTCATCACACCTCTCAAAACTTTTAAGTTCAACCAAAATCTACCCATGTAGAATCCCAAAAACCCTTCCTTTATGAAAAAATATTCTTTAGGAAGCCTTTTTCCATAAACCAAAATGAGTTGACCGATTAAGATGCAACGTCTTCTCTCAAGCTCATTTCCTTTATTTTCATTCTCCACCCCTCCACTCTCTTTATTCCCATATTGTTTGAAAAAACAATATCCTCTATATACTAGTATTTTTTAAGTAAAGGGTCTGACCTAAACTTACACTCACCTCCATCTAAGGGATGATGATCATACTGTTCCTGTGTAATGCGAACTACTGCCTCACGAAATGATGATTGTTCATTTCTCCCTTACCACCAATCATGGTGTCCATTATGATGAAAAATCTATTTATATATGTCATATATTATATTTAATATGTATTTAAGTCTCTGTATTACTTTTACAACAAACATATATTTACTTTCCATTTGGTGTTAACACGATAATCTCTTTTCAGGAAGTGTGGACTAACACACCCTCAATGCGATGTGATTTTTTCACTCACCACATGGAATATATTAATTATAGTTTTAATGAACACACACACACACACACACACACACACACACACATATATATATATATATTATTCATCCTAATTTATTAATTATACATATATATACATACATATATACATATGTCATTTACATACTTTCTTTCAATATGACAATAAAGGCAAAAACAATGTTCATGCGTAGGTACAACTTACCGTATCCATGATTGGTGTATTCTATTTAGTACTCTTGTATTATATATATTATTATAATAAAAATATAATTTAGATACATAATATTTATATTATGTTTTACATTTTGAAATCAAGTTATATGTATACGGACTAAATATGTAACAAATTAATGCACATGCGAAGAACAAAGTGAATTTTACCCGAAGTGAAACTTTCACACATGATCATTAACAAGAAGGTAATATAATTTCATAATAAAACCATATATGTTATTATTTATTAAAATATTCTTCTATAAAATATGTATAATAAAATTTTATTTATTATAAAGGATGCTTGTATGAGTACAGAAAGAGTTAAGACACATGGTAAAGGGATTTCATCTCACCTTTAATTTCTATGAGATACAATCTATTTTCACCACTCTTTCCTTTTTTGTGGTGTATGTAAAAAAATTTATTTTATTCTATGTATCTTGAATTTAAATTTATTGATATTCACATATCCATTTAATGATCCTTCTTTCATGGGGTTTAAGTTTCATAGGTTACCAAATCAATAAAAATGTTTTGTCTCAATTCTATTTCTTTGAGAATCATGTTTGGGTATGCATCTAAACTCCTTTTTAAGTTTCATATACTTAAATTTCATATGAAATATCATGAATCTCAATATTTTCATGATATTATATGGTTTATGTAATTTATTTTCCTTACATGGAGAGAATGATCCCAAGATACCAAGTTATAAGATTTTGTTGAGACAATCTCATTGTTTTTTGATATTGTTTATGTTTATGCTTACATTGGTGAAATATTATAGTACATTAGTCAATAATATTCATGTGTTTCCTTATACTCTATTTTTTCATGATATACTCATGTATTGGTACCATTTTCTACTATTTGGTACATAAGTTAGCTAAGAAAGTATTTTTTTAGGAAATCCTGACATTACCCTCTCTTTGGTTAGAATCTATGTTTTCTAAAAAGGGTTTCCAAGAATGTTATTCAATTTACCAATAATATATAGAAGAAAATTTTACCCTTTTTGTCTTTTACCAATATCTTCAATGGAATCTTCTTTTCACTTTCTGATAAAGGAAATTTTCTATCATTTTTACCGTGAAAAAGGAATGTTTTTTTGACCTTGTATGACATGTACGGATTTAACCATAATAATTTCTTTGATTCTCTCTTTGTATTGTTAAAATGGTTAATATTTAAGAAAATGTTTTTTAAAAGTAATTTTAAAGGAAAATTGTTTTCAAAATGGTTTCAAACATCTTTTATATGTTTTCATGGAAAACTATTTTCAAAATGTTTTCATGTCTTATTTACATGTTTTCAAAGTTATTTTGAATAAATGGTTTTCAAAAAAATTTCAAACTTTTTTATAGGTTTTAAAGAATTTTTTTAAAAATGTTTTCAAGATTTCTTTATTTCTTTTAAAAGTATTTTCAATGAAATGGTTTTCCAAAAATATTCATGATTTCATTAAAAAATTTCAAGTTTTTTCCAAGGAAAAGGTTTTTAAATTTTTTTGAAGTTTATTTTAAATGTTTTAAATGAAAAATGATTTCAAAATGATTTCATGTCTTATTTATAAGTTCTCAAGGTATTTTATAATAAAATAATTTTCAAATGGTTTTATGTATTAATTTTTTTTTCAAACAGAAAAGGATATTTTTTTCAAGAAACATTTTTAGAGAATATTTCAAAATTATTTTCCATCTAAGATGAAAACTATTTATGTTACTCATGCATTTCTAGGAAATGATATAAACTTTATGTTCATATCCTTTCTATAAATGAGTTGTGATTAATTATCTGGTCTTTATGAATCCAATTTATTCTTCATGGGTAATATTATTATGAAACTCGTTCTCTTTTATGAGTTATATGATTTTGAAACCCAATTATTTTCACAGGTTATGTTTATGATGAAATAATTATGAAACCTGTATATTTCCATAGGTTATGATATTTTTACATGTTTATAATACCCATTTCATTTCATGGGTTAAGGTATGTTTATTTATGATCTGGTGGAACATATATGTATGTTTTCATTATTTGATAGGTGGGAACTATATTTCCCTCCAATGCATTGGGTAAATATTTAAACCTCATGAGATAAAATAGGGTTGGAACAAGGGTTTACTTAGTTTAGTAATATAATGTTACAATGAGGTTTTACTTGGTTCAATAATACATGTATGGAATGATTTTTTACTCGATTTAGTAATACACGACTCGAACGAGGTTTTACTCGATTTAGTAATACATGGCTAGAATGAGGGTTTAATCAGTTTAGTAATATTGGGCTAGAATGAGGGTTTACTTGGTTTAGAAATATAGGGTTAGAATGAGGGTTTACTCAGTTTAGTAATGAATGGATGGAACAAGGGTTTAATTAATTCAGTAATACATCATTTGAATAAGGTTTTACTCAGTTCAGTAATATAGGGCTGGAATGAGGGTTCACTTGGTTCAGTAATACAGAGCTGGAAGGGGGTTCACTCAGTTTAGTAAAATACGTTGTACACTAATATGGTATTGGATGTAATGCTTTGGATATAATAGAAATAATATTATATACTTATGTGTTTTCCACAATTCCATATTTTATTCATATTTTATGCTTTTATGGATTATGCTCTCTATTTCATTATGATTCATATCTTATGAACTACCAATATTTATTCCACGATCTCTATTATGATATTTTAAATGCAAGGTATGATATTCTATTTTCATGATCACATACCAATATCCCTATGACCCTATTTATTCTTACATGTATCACTTTTTTACCCTTATTGAGCATTTGAGCTCACCCCATTTATGTTTCTTTTCCAAGTTTATGAAGAAAATATTTAGGTAGAAGTAGTAAAGGTGTAGATCTTTGTGGGAGATATTTATTATCTTTCAATAAGAAAAAAAGATTTTGTTTTCAAGTTTCCAAATAAACAAAAGTATTATATTCATGAGGAATGTATTTTTTTAATGTACTGAATATTCATCTAAAATGATGTAATATTCATGTATGTCAAGCCTGGGTTGCTATACCATGGGTTAAACTAAAAAGATAAGTGCTAAAATGACCTAGAATATTTTCCAAAACCTATTTTATAGATTTATTACAACCTTATAACCTCTAATATTATATAATGACCCATTTTGAAGTTTCTTTCATGTGAAAAATGTGGTTAGACCTATTTTTTTAAATTATAAGTATGCATATCACCTCAATTATAAAACAAGACACCCTATCCTCCCCTATTTACACTTAAAAACCCAATTTTCATCCAATAAATGCCTAAATGTATTATTTAATTCCATACCAACATGATAGGGGCCTTTTTAGATTATAAATCCAATCTAGAAATGCTTTAGGTTAAACATAAAGAGGTTTTCCGAAAAAAGGTAATGTTTTAAACATTGAGTTTTTATTTTACATATTCTCTTAAATAATTCAAATATTATTAAATTATTATTATATAATAAATCTATTATATCCCAAATACTGATATTTTATTATTATAATCAAATAAATTATTTCCATATCTACCTCCATCAAATGAGATATGAAATCATCATTTGTGTTTGTGGTGAACTACCGCTTCACAAACCGATGTTATTTGATTTCTTTCACCAACTATCTTAGTTGGATACAATTATTTATTTAATTTTTATATATTATATTTATTATATAAATATATATATGTAATTTTAATACCTTATTTACCTTCTTACCTCCCAACATGTTGGAAAACAATAATGTCAATTGTGAGTACAACAAACTACCGGCTTGCAAACCAATGTGATGTGTTTTTCAGTTATGTTTAATTCGGATAGTAATAAGGGTATATTAAATGTTTATATATGATATTTTTAAAATAATAATACTTCTTGAATTATTATATAAGATATAACTTCTTAATTTTCATTCTATGGGGGATATAATAATGTTGTTTGTGTGTACAAGGGACTACCACCTCACTAATCCATATGATTTTTTTCACTAACCCTTTGAATAAAAGAAAATAAGGGTAAATTTAATGAATAAATGTGATATATATGAAAAAAATTATTCTATAAAGGGAATATATTATTTTAATTTTTTTTACTCATTCGTCGATAAAATGGAAACAACGTTCAAGCGTACATATGACCTATCGTCTCCATGAACATTGTATTTCATTTTCTATATGTAACTTATATGGGTTACTATAAATACATATATAATAAATATATGTTATTGTTATATAATTTTTAACATTATATGTATGATTTAATTATTATTAAAGTAATGGGGATAAAAATTAAAAAGCCATACATACATGAGAAATAAAGAAAATATTTAACGAAACGTCATTTTTACAAGGAATTATGAATAACTGGGTAATAAATGGTCATAAATAAATTATATATAGTATGATATATGTAATTATGGATATAGAATATATTAATGATAAACTTATATTTATTACACACGAGTTTTGAAGGTGTACGAAGGATATCGAAATTTATGGTAAGGGATTTTCGTCTCACTTTTATTTTCAATGAGACACATGACATATTCCGAACTTGTTTCATTTATGTGGTGTATATAATACACATGAATATATTTTCTGATTATTATCATGAGAATTATGTGTATTTAAAAATCCATTTTAGTATCTATCTTTCATGGGATTTACGATTCAAAAGTTATCAATGCGGTATTGGATTTTGGTCTCAATTTGTCTTCTTTGAGACATAAGTTATGTTATGCAACTTATTCCATTATAAGGTGAATATAATATCCATTTAACATTTTATTTAATTATTATAATTCTATTAATTATATTTAATTTTTTATTTTATGTCATTATTTAATAGGGCTTACGATTCAAAAGTGACCAAATTGGTCAGGGTTTGATGTTACAAACTCATTGTTTATCAGGATTGTTTATAATTATGATTTAAATAATGAAATCTTAGGTTATATTACTCAGTAAATTCTTTAATTTTCTTCTACTATTTTTGTTTCTTTAGAAAAAATTACCGTCATTTTACTCTCTTTATTCAGCCAATATTACAAAATTATATCTTTAAATAAAACCGAATTATTTACCTCTTCGATCAAAACCCCTTTTTCTTCTATATACATGTTTTCTAAAAATGTTTTAAAATTTTTTAATTGTATTATATGATTTTTTGAAGACATTTTTACCATTTCATGGATTTTAAAAAATAGTTTTTTGGAATAAATCTTCATGTATTTTTTCAAAAAGCAGGCTCATTTGGGTTTAAACTAAATCAGAAAGAAAACTTAATTATAACATGTATGGCATGAAAGGAATTTACTGCTATCATGACCATTATTTTATTTTAATCTTATGTTTCTATTTTCAAGGATATTTTCTATGAAAATTATTTAAAATATTTTTTATGTTTAAAAAATGTTTTTTAAATTTTATATAAAACTTTCAACAATAAATGATTTGAATGAATTTAAATCTTCCACTATAAGTTTTCAATGACATTTTTAAATAAATGGATTTTGAAAATGTTTTATGTTTTAAATTTCTTTCAATGAGGAAAAAATATTATCCTCATGAAGTTTTTTAAATAATTTTTAAATATTCCTTTATAAGATTCCAAGGTTATTTATAATGAAAATGATTTTAAAAAAGTACTTTGTTTTAAAAAGTGTTTTTCAAAGTGGAAAAGGTATTTTCCTCAAGAAATATTCCAAGGGATCTTTCCAAATCATTTCCCATGAAATATGATATTTATTTATGTTATTTAATAATCAATGGGGATATGATCTAATGATACCATCATTATTATTTATCCATATGTTTTATTTTTATGATAACAATAAGTTTATGAAACCCATTTATCTTCTATTTTCTATTCAAGGGGTTATACAATGATACAATTTTTATGAAATCTCATTCTTACCCATGGGTTATACTATGATGAAATTCTTATGAAACCTACTTATTTTTTCACAGGTTATGCTATGATGAAATGATGAAATGATAATTAGACATGTTTCTTTTCCACGGGTTATGCTATGATGAAATGTTTATAAAACCCATTTATTTTCTTGGGTACTGATATGATGATTTTTATGAACTTTTTGAACATGTATAAATTATTTTCATTATATAATGAGTGGGTCATATATCTCTCTCCAATGTAGTGGGTAATTTTTTATATATCATGAGTTAAATATGACTAAAATGGGGAGTGAGTAAAGTTCAGTAAGGAACTATATCCACTATGATAGTATTGGGAGTGAATCTTGAATACTAGGATGGTTTGGGAAGTGAACCCATTCCTCTATTACATCCTTGGAAAATGGCCATGGATACTATTGAAATAATGTTTTATACTTATGTGTCTGCCAAAAATATACATCTTATTCCAATTTTATGTTCGCATGGTTCATGTTCATTGATTTCCTTATGATTCATATCTTATAAACTTCATTTATTTATGCTATGACTTTAGATTATGATCTTTGATATGTATGATATGGTTTTAAAATGTTAATATCATATTATCATACCCTTATGCATCGTTATGCTTTTGTATCTAACTTTTTTACCCTTACAGAGTATCTATGATCACCCTTTATTATATTACCTTTACCCAGGTTATGAAGAAAGTTTTTATGTAAGGTACGTCTAAGAAGATTACTTTGTAGGAAGATCTTTATGAGTGACGTTGAAGATATTTCAAGAAATAAGAATTTTTTTCTTCTAAACTATACATTTATGATCCTCATGAACGTGTTTATGTAATGTAATGAATATTCAAATAAAAATATGTATTATCTATGTATGAGAGATTTGGGTCTTCAAAATTCTTATATAGAGATATGAAATTTTCACATGATGAAAAAATAGAGTTTTGTGTGCTGGATGACTCACTAACTATTCCACATATATTATAATACACTATGTCTTTGGTATAAGAGGGGTTCATGGATTATATTTTGAGTCCGAACTACCTGAGGTTAGTGAGATACCAATAATGAGAAACTTCATACATTGATACATATATTATACAATCCTTGAGGCTTAGCTAATTCGGGGGTGGTTGGGTATATTAACAATCATTTCATTAGTTATATCTCCACAAAGATGGGATTTTTTCCTCACATATAAAGAGTTTGGAATCTATGATATCAGTTAAGATAAATTATAGAGAATAAGACCACACCTATATAATACATATTATGTGTTTATCGATTTAGGTGAGGAACATTTGATGTCATCATCCATAAATATGAATGACATGTGATATATTCATCTACATGAAAGTGTATACTCAAATAATTGAGAACATATAACTTATTTATAGGATTGATATAATCTATGTCCTATATTGATGTGATGTCTATGAAAAAGTGAGAATATAATAATTAATTTTACCATGAGATGCAATTGATGGACACACTTATAGAGATATATGTGTTTAATAAATATCACACTAGATACCTTTCTAGAATGAGTATTATTGATTATTTGTTCTAAGTCACTCTATGCTTACATTTATGGATCTTATGAATCATATATTTTTTTTTTCAATTTATAAAAGGCTTATGCGGTCACACAAGGTGGATGACTGAATGGGGATTTTTTTGACTCAAAGAATTACTCTAATATTGTTTCAGAATTAATCCAATTGAGTATCAAATGGTAATTTCACAAAAAATATATATGATGTGATATAAGGTGAATTTAATGATATATTTCCAATATTTGTATGGAATATATCCAAAAAAATTTAGAAAACATATCACAAGTCACCGCACATGATATGATATAAGGTGAAAAGGAATGTAAGTCTTTTTGGATTTAGTTCAAGGGGATGATTGAAGGAAGTATACCTTAAATCATATATATATTTTACATTTTTATGATATATCATATGATATAATATTTACAATAATTTATTAGGACTTGCATGAAACAAAATCAGTTTTTGTATATAATTAGGATAGATAATTTTATAAGATATAAGGGTATTGTAAGTTTCCATTTCCCATGCATGTTATAGTGTATGGATTTTAATATTTTAGGGAATGATATACATTACCATGCCAATTTATTCAATTTTTTGGGGTATTAATGATAATATATATCATTAGAGAATATATACCATGTCGGATATCATTAATAACAATTTTATAGGAAAATGCATTAGGGAATAAGATTCATTCATGTGATGAATTCTTGAGTGACCCAATGACATTAATTTGGGTGTTATAAAGCATTAGAAAATTCCCTTATAAGAACCTCAACTCTAGTAAATCAAAGTTGGTGTCTAATTTATAAAATTTGAATAAGATAAAGGGGATCACATCCCCATGTATTGATCTATTTATTAGTCTTGAATAATGATATGCAATTATACATCTCATTTTACATTGAAAATAAAATATAAAAACATATTTAAAGTAATTATTTTGTATCCTCAAACTAATTCAAAGATTTCTTCTTTATATCATGGAGAAAAGAAAAAAAGGATGATCTAAAATTCTTAATAAGGGTTATATAAATTATAATCTATCAAGATTAAATAATGAATAATAAATATTGTTGGGAAAAAATCCCTCAAGGTAACATTGCGGTATTTTTGGGTTGATTGTGTTTGTTAACAAAGCAGGTTTTCATGGTGAATTGTCAAGTTCTAGAGATATTGTTGACAATCAATGTTGAAAAAGAACCATGACAAAGGAATGGATGATCTGGAGGCGATACAAAAGAGCAGTACAAGGTGGCACTATTTTCCAGTGTTTGACAAATTTTTGGGGTCCAAAATATGGAGTTTGGCGAGCATTGAGAAAATAGGATTTCTATGAAGATCATAATTAAATATGTCAATGGCATGAATTTTTCGAAGAGAGGCTTCATGGTTTGGATTTCACGAAGACCAGAAGATTCATGGTAGGGATTATTCACGATTACGTCAAAGCTTCGTGAACGACAGAGTTGAAGCGCATCGCGGCGGTGAAGGGATTTGCGAGGGAGCTTTGCGGCGAAGGCATGAAGGATTGTTGATGGCGATGCTCCGTGATTACGATGAACTCTACAATCAGAAAATTGCCATGGTGCTTCGCGATTTTGAGAGAATTCCAGCGGAAATTTTGGAGCTTCGTGATTGGCAATGACATGGCTCTGACTTCGCGTGGAAGGGTCGAGGGTTGGTGGAATTGCCTATAAATATAGGTCGACCCGCTTGGGAGAATTAGAGAGAATTTTAGAAGAAGATATTTTTCTCTCGTTTCGCGAAGGTAGTTCGCGTAGCCAGTGTGCTTCGCGAAAGAAGATCTTCACGGCGACTATTGTAGCTCTACGAAAGTTGCGAGCTCCGCATTGGATTAGTGAGCTTCCCTAGGGAAGTCACTCTACGATGAATTGAGCTTTGTGAGAGTGCTTCGCAAGTGTGGTTTGCAAAAAGGCAGAAACTTCACGAAGGATTGTTTTAGATTTGAGAAATTGGGAGCCTCGCGAAGTAGGGTGCTTTGGAAAGGTGTTTCCAAAGGTAGTTTCCCATTGTTTCAGAGGTAAATGGGTATTCATCAGTGGATGACTTTAACAGAGCATCTATCAAAAGTTGAGTATGCATTTATTCATGCAAATGAAGATACCTACAGGTCTATAAACTGTGAGTGGATCCTTTCCAGAGCAGTGAGCAAAGGAAGAGGAAGAAGGTGATCCTCTCCACCGGTAGTGATCCAAAGAGAGAGAAATAGGGAGTGACCCTTGGGAAAGTAGTGAGATGACCCTAAACCATGTAAAGGCAGTGAGCTTGGGACGGAGTGACTGTGCCCGAACCTTGTAATCCACATCTAGTGAAGTTCAGTAGAATTTGGTATGACCAACAGCCTGTCGGCGTATTCTCCTTGGACATATCCCTTAGCGATGAACCAAGTAAAAATTGATGTGTCCTGTGCTTGCTTTACTTTCTGTTTATACTGTGCAATAGGAAAGAGAGAAAGTGTGTTATTTTAACAGTGAAACAAGATCAGAACGGGCTTTAATTTTAAATTAGTCATACCCTGATTCACCCCCCTCTCAGGGTATTCAGCCTTGTGGACCTAACAAATATATAAAGGTAATTAACTGAATACATAATTCATTTAATCAATAAAATGACCACGAAATGAATCCATGAAAAATTTAAATTCAATAATATCATAGATAATAATATTAAATAAATTATAAATTAATTAAATACATAATATTTTAAATCCTGATCTCAAACATCATGATATATTTACCTCTTAGTCCTTGTTCAATGACAATTTAAATGATGGGTTTCTATACACTAGCACACATTTAAGAAGTTTATCCAACTAGTTTTTCTCATGATATCTATTGATGCAATGAGGGATATAAAATTCTAGACCCCACTAATAACTACATTTCTAATGAATTCATCATATATTAAAAAATTAATTTAATCAATAAAAAATATTTCCTATAAAAAATAATTTTATTGAGTAAATGATATAGAATATCAGCATTTCTTCATTCAATAACATAACATTTTTAGTAAAACATGATATATAAGAAATGGAATATTATTTAAAAATAAGAATATCTATGATACAAAGAATAATGATATGGAAGTTAAATTTAATTTCTAATGAACTAGATTACAAGAATGTGAATGCTTCAAGATAAGGTTAATGGACACAAACTCAATCAAGAGATGACATATGACCACCAATTCATCAAAAATTAGTTCTTATAGTAAAATCATGTCTATTGGAGAATATAATAATTTAGAAGTGAAAATTTTAAATTCTGGTTTAAGTAATGAATTTTATTTTTAAAATAATTTGAAACATGTAGAAGAATTAAACTATCATAAAACAGTTATGGTCATAGGAAAATATACTAACACTATATATTCTAAAAAGAAATACTCCTTTTGAATTTTTATAATGAATGTTGATAATAAACATTTTAGAAAAAATTATAAATAATTCTTTAAGTACTTATAAAATTTCATTGATAACATAAAATTTCATTAATAAATAATTTGAGTAAATAAAAAGGATTTTTTAAATAAATGTTGAAAAATATTGACCTGGAAGAAAATTATATCTGATCTAGAAGAGAAATAAGACATATTATTATTTTAAAAATTTATTTTCTCGATTCAAGTTAAAAAGAGAGAATAAGTTAGAAGAAAACATTGAAACTAATTATATATAAATACGATAATAATTTATATTTATTTTATGAAGAATATATTATAATATTCTTTCAATGAAAAATATAAGCAATTCTAGAAGACTTAGATTGTAAAATAAAGTCTTACCACTTTGGTAATATTTAAAATATAGATCCTTGAAAGTGAAAATTTGAATTGAAACTTTAATCATCATGAATAAATATATATTCTAGTTAAATACATCATAAGTTCAGCATATACACCATAAAAAATTAAAATTTTTTATTATACAAAATATGTCTCCTTGGAGTCAAAATTGAGACAAAATCTCTTACCACCCGCTTCCACTTTGTTGAACAATATTTAACTTCTTTTATAAGTTTTTTAAAAGTTCTAATAATTTATAAAAAAACTATATTAAAATTTATAATATAATATATGATCCACTTATAACATCTTATCTCACATGCATCAAAAATCATTCATTTTCTTTGTCTTGGGTATTAATTTCTTAGTTTTATCTTGTATGTTTCATCTCATACATTCTCGTTCTTACACATAGGTTGTAGTTTCAACATATACATAAATATATTATTGTTATAAATATAATATTTATTCATTATATACACTTTTATCATCATTCTTTAATAGTGGACAAGGAAAAATTAATCACATCTGTTTGGGGATACAGAAGGCCATACGTACGCACAGTCGACATTATAATTTTTTAATAGGTGAAAGGGTAAGAAAATAGATGATATATTATAGTTAAAAAATCAATATTATGTCAGATGTATCCTAATTATTCATTAGTTCCATCATTTTTTTATCTATGTGAGGCAGTTATGGAAAAAAATCACATTGGTTCGTAAGGAGGTAGTCAGCCGTACACATGAGAAATTATTTGGTTTCTTATTTTATTGAGAAAGAGATGGAAAAATATTATTCCATAAATATAATAACATAAAAATATATGTTATATACTAGTGTTAATATATTTTAATTGTTAGGACACAATTGAATAAAGTAAAAGATATAGTAAAAATAAATAGCTTGGTGAATATGATTACCTTCTCAATGATAAACCACATTTGGATCCCTTATTAAGGACCTTAGGGTTGCTCTTATGGGAAGAACAATGAATTTAGATTATGTATAAGGATGTTTTAGAGATATTTTAGAAGATTTGGGTTGAGATAAATTTCTAGAGGTTTTAACACGTGCATGGAGGATATGTCCTTTTATAATTGAGGTGAGTGGGGCACTCAGATTTTTTTAATGCATTAAAATATTATTTAGTCAATTTATTGTACAAATATAACTCCCCAACCCTAAAAGCCAAGAGTTTTTAAATTATCTTATTAAATTGGAATTATTACATGGAATCAAGTAATGAAGGTCTAATAATTTTAGTAGTCTGGTAAATCCAGATTACATACATTGTGCCACAATACATTGGGAAAAGGGAAATAGAAACATAATAAATAATTAAAAAAATAAATAGAATCCATGAAATACTATTTAAATGATTCCAATTTATAAATTGAGTAAAAAAACATAATAAGGTTGATCTAAAATGCCCAATACAGGTATGTAAAGATGAATAAATTATGAAAAAATGAGGATAAATCAACATGCCAGTGTAGATAATTGAAACATTTTCCATTTAATCAAAAATCAAAGATTTAAACTTAACCATGGATTTTATAAATAAAATAATAATGACATGGACTATAAATAAATTAATAAATAATGATATAATGAAAAATTATGGATATATAAAACATATCTTCAAGGTTTTATGAAAATAATCTAATACATTCAAGGATTTATGCCAATAATCTAATATTGTCAAGGCTTAATGCCAAGAACATAATACCGGAAAAGATTCATGCTAAGAATTTAATATTGTTAAGCCTTCATTCCGTAAATCTAATAAATGGGTAAGGACTAATCCAAAACCATATCTAGTTTTTCTCATGAAATCTATTGATTCATTGAGGGGCTATAGCAGGCCCCGCCCATCACATACTAAATCTAGTGTGTTCCTCATATGAAGAATAATTGATTTAACTAATAAATAATGTGACTTATCATCAATTATAATAATTAAAAAATAGTAATTTTTTATAAATAATTCCCTAGTGGGTGATTTGAAACTACCAGGGTTTTTTACGTCAATGAACAAAAATACAAATTAAAAATCATTAAAACATTTTTCTGAAAATAATCTTTAAATATTACAAAGTGTCCCATACCACTTTGAAATTTTTTAATAGTTACCAATGAATAAATGAAACTTAAATATCATAAAAATAAATAGATTCATTATATAAAATGTCAAATGTTGTATATACACCATATAAAATACACTAGGTGCATAAAAACAATTAAGTCTCAAAGTGATGTAAATTGAGATAACAATCCCTTACTAGTTGACTAGATTTTGAATCATGGGATCAATGAAAGAGTAATAATCAATTGAAACATTTAATATCATGAAATAAATGAAAATAAAGATATAATATATCATATTGGTTAGTATATACACCACACAAAATAATAAAGTGGGGTAAATACTCTATGCCTCATAGAAAGAAAAGCGAGACACAAATCTCTTACATTGACATTTTTTTGTTGTGTGGGTTTTATTCACCTGTATAGTGGTTTATAATATGTTACTAAATAATAATAATATAACTATACTCATGTTAATAATTTCATACATTTACTTCTTACTATAATTTAATAACCATTTGTTAACACTGTTTAATTATTTTAACTATTTTGGGTGTTAATTTCCTAGTTTTATCAAGTATGTTTTGACATGTGATTTATTGTTCCTATTAATTAAATAATTATTTAATAATATGTTTAATGTAAAACCTCAATTAATTATCATATATAGTCAGTATATATTTATTTATAGTAGTTGTTAATATTTTTAGATTAGAAATGAAGTGCACCGTTCATGGAGACGGTAGGCCATACGTACGCATGAACACTACATTCATTTCATTGTTTAAAAAAATAAATAAAAAATAAATGATACATATTATTATTATAATTACATTAACATATCAATGTTATATATTTTACATGGTTTTATTAGAACCATCATTTACACATTCTATGTATGGAATGAATGTGTCATATCGCTTTGAGGGGGCGGTAGTCCACACTTTCTCAAACAAAATTATCATAATTAAAAAATATGTAAAGCATAATATTTTGTTCTAAATAAAAATTACATAAGCTTTAATACATTATATAAATAATATATATCATATATAAACATATTTTCTATCCTAATGGACACCATTATAGGTGTTAAAGGAAAAATGGAAAATCAATGTTTCGTGAGGTAGTAGTTTTCCGTACACAGAAATAATATGTTTGTTACCAATTAGATGGTTTTGTGTGTAATTTTAGGTCTAAAACATTACATAAAAAAAGAATAGTATATTTAGGATACTGGTTTTTCTATATAAGCATAGAATGATGATATTTTAGGGGGTGGATAATGGAAATGAAACTAGAGATCTTGAGAGAATACGTAACCTATTAACCGGGTAATGCCTTTTGGATTCTACGAAAAGGATTCCTGGATTAATTAAATTAAAATGGGCGGATTATGGGTTGAGTGGAGGGATGTTGGAATACCATTTTGGAAGATTTTGGCCTAGTAAAAGTGGATTTAGATGTGTGAGGAAAGGGTAGAGTTCTTGCCTTTTTATATTGGAGGGGGATTGACACTCTTGTAAATACCAAAAGGAATTCATTAATGGGAATTATACCTTACCTAAAGTGACACCAAAAGGTAAAAATAATGTATTAAATGTGAATCATGGTCTATAGAAACATCCACCACCCAAAAATATGGGCATTTTAATAATTTTGTTTCTTAACTTCTAAGATTCACCAATTTTATCATTTTGGATTTTATTAAGGCATTTAATTTTGAAATATAATTAATTTAAAAATTACGACTAAAATAAAATGAGATTTATTTTAAAATATGGATCCATAGAATTATTAAAATTATATCTAATTTATAAAATAAAAAACCAATATGTTTTGGAAATTAATTTTAAAACAAGTGAATGTGACATGTTAAAACATTGCTTAAACATGAACCATGTTACCAATATTTATAGAGTATATGGGTCAATATGTTAATCCTAAAATATAAATTGGTACATTAATAAAACATATTTAATATTTATTAACACATACAAATTAATTGGAATAATATTGGATTTTTATTAATGTTAAAACATTTAATAAAATATAATTTATTGTAAAATAACAGTAATATCAATTTTGACATTATTTATTTAATTTTAATTTTAAAATATAAAACCCATATTGGAATTCAAATAGATTAAGTTTATAGATGTGTAACATGATATATTCATCTTCAAAAATAATTAATGACAATAATTAAATCGATATACTTCACTTTTAATATTTATAGTATTATTTATTTTAGTTAATTATTAATTAAATAATCACTACATTGGCATTTCATAAGAAATTTAAGTAACTAAATCATATATAATTTTTTGATAAATCTTTATGGTAAAAATAACCCATTTATATTTAAAAATGATATGTCTAACCTAAAATATTATGTTTTTTTACATATCTCAATGTTTTATAAATGTTAAAGGTAAGGAAAATCCCCTTTTGTCTTTTTTCCTTACATAACATTCTATATAGAGCACTTCCTTTTCATAATATCACAATATCCCATATAATTAGAAACAAGAGGGGATATAGTATAATTATTAGAATCCAATGGCTTTTGGATAAGTTTAAAAGTCATTTTGGTCCTTAATATTAATTTTCAGTCCCTTATTATTCTTAATTTTACCTTAATCACTGTAATTAACTGTAATCACTTTCACTAATATTTTTGGTAAAAAAATTACTTTGATCTTATTAGACCACAAATATTATAATTATTACATCCATTTTTGTAATTTTTTAATTCAAATAATAAAAATGAAAAAACTATGATTATTTTTAATCCCACAGATGTGGTGGGAATACGAGTTTTTAAAGTAAAAACCTTCAAAAGTTCAATAAGTTTTTATATGTAATTTAAATATAAAAATGATTATAGTTAACTAAATTGGATTAATATATATTTATAATTGACCTATTGTGACTTTAAAAACTAACTTAAAATACAATTTTACACTAATATTTATTTACATGAAAAGGCTGTTTTTAAGTAAATTGTAGTAATTTTCAGAATTCATAAAAAATGAATTTTCTTAGAAAAATCCAAAAAATTCACCATAAGCTAATTTTGAAATAATAAATTCAAAAAAGATGTTTATTTTTAAAATTAAAATACATAAAATTATCAAAATTTAGTTTTAAAATATGTTCTCCATTAAAACGTAATAAAACTCAGTCGTGCACGTAACACAAGCTAATTCAATGTTATTTGTAATGTAAGTTAAACTTGGTGTTGCATATAAAGAAATATAGAAAAAATAATAATTTTATTCTAAAATTAAAACATTTTAATGTAATAGATTGTTACATTCTACACACCTTATTTAAATTGTGTCCTAAAAATTTAAACATGATCTTAGTAATCATGGGATTGATATTTGAAAATAAACAATTGTTGAAAACCCCAAATTGTATATAGGTTTAGTAACAAATCTTTGTAAAAAGAGAGAAAAGTAAGTACACGGTTCATGCAACTAGGTTCCCTAGTTGGAGAACATAGGTGGGAAATTGAAACATGGATACAAAGAAAAAATCTAACAATAATGTTATTATGGAGAGTGTTAGAGAACATAGTTAAGAGAAGGTTAACAGTTAAAAGGCTATAAATACATGATGATATAAGATGATTTTTAATTCATCAGAAATAAAGTTACTATGTATTTTTTTGGTTTTATGATAATTTTTTCTGGATTTGAGGAATACATTCACTCTTTAAGAATATAAGTAAATATAATTGGTACTTTTCTATAAGCACAATATTACCCATTGGTCATGCCTTGAAATATTTATACTTCATATCTTAGAACAAGATTAATCATATAATAATGTAATATATCAATCTCTAAAACTACATCCAAATTTAAACATAAACCATCTCATAAATGGTTAACCTTTCCAAAAGATTATGATCCAACAAATTATAAATAAGGTCACTAAATTTACAAAATGATCTTATCATTTTCCTTTAATCAACATGAAGAATCTCTAAATTTTCACATTACAATAATGTGAATAACTTCATCATGACTCCTCTTGAAATATGGTAATAAATCGAATCACCAAAAAACTTATTAGAAACATTTATTCTTCCTTATTACTTATGTTAGACTCATGTTATTGGATATATTACTTAATTCCAAAAGTGATATAAACTCCATTAGTGATAGAATAAAAAACTAGTCGACAATTCATTAATATATTCCAATGTATTCAACACTTGTCCAAATAAATAATTTCTTTATCATTATCTCAACATCAAGAACATATTAAGGGTTTTATTTCCCTCAATCACGAGTTTTTCAAAAAGATTAACTTTATTCTTGATATATTTTCTCGGTACCATTTAACATATTATCTCAAATCCTTAACTTAAAATTACTATAGCAAAATACTCATGTATTTCATGATTATAATAACTAGTACATCATTGATAAATTATTAAAATGACATAGTTCTTGAATCTAAATACATAAACACATAAATTTTTCCACATCATCCTTAAGAAATTAACAAGTCTACCTCATCCAATTACTAAATACCACTTTACCTTCACAATTCACCAGTAGTCTTATTATCATCAGCAATATAACCATTGATCATACAACCTTACTAATTTGTTCCATGATATTTACACGTTCAACATCTATTTTTATAATGAAAATTCATTCCACACTTAAATAATTTAACCGTCGATGATGTCTTAGGTAGTCCGACATTCCTTTCTATTGAATCAAAAAAACTCTTCCTTTTTCATTTGAATTTACTTTCTTTGTGTCCTTATTTTCCATAGTCAAAACACATTATTGAACCTCTAAGACATTCACTTGGGTAGTTCTTTCCACATTATTTAAACTGAGGAATCTAAATATGTATTCCTCTTTGGTCTCCATTACCAAAACTCTCAGTGAACTCCATCCTTTTATTCCCTGGTGAGTCTGAGAGTCAGTTATAATAGACATTTCTAATCATGGTACATGAAATAAGATTAGGCATGATCGTTACATCCTTCACTCTACTGATCATTCCATTTAAATTCTAATTAGTAAATTGTACATAAATCCAATGTTAACCCAGTTCCTTCTAGTTCCCTCCATTTAATTAAACTATAAATCATAGTGTGAGAAACACTCATCAAAATAAAAAAACACATAATCATGAAAAATAACTTATAGGATAACTAAACCATGTCTCCTAATTCTTTAATCTATGACACCATAGGTTTATCCTAGGTTATTTAAATTCATATATATACTCGAATAATTCTTTATGGTTCGTAAAGAAAATTAGAATTATCTTAAGAGAATCTCCCAGGAGTGTCAAACCAGGTACGAAGTAAGGCCCGTTGTCATGTACCATGTTAACCCATGTCAGGCCTGAAACACCTTTTTAGAGTTATTACTCCTCAGTACATCTATTCCAGAACCACATCCACTTGTAGTATCGATATAGGAATGTATTTCTAGTAATACCCACATAATCTCTACCCTAACAATGTAGTATCAAAATGTATATGTATATGACACAATACTAGAGGGGGGGGGGGGTGGATTGTAGGTTTAATTGTTTTTCTTATCCTCATAGGAATTTAGTATAAAATTATTTAAACTAATTCAATTAAAAAATCCTATTAATGTATTAGAACAATAATCGGACAGGGAATTGGGTCTGATGGACAAGGTTTAGTAATCACTAAGTTACAATAAGTATTCCATAGGAAGTAATTGAAATTAATTGTATTCACTGTAAGAAAAATATTTAACCATAGTATGTGTGATATGGATCATATTAAAAATGGTTATGATAAACAAGGTGAAACAATTTAATGATTATATCATGAAGTGTATAGAATTGTATTGAGTAAATGAATTGGTCGAAATCATAGAAGTCATAATTACAAAGATCATAATCACAAAACAGAGAATAGGAAATTGAATATATACAATAATACACATTCTATTACAATGTAGTGGAAATGTAAAAAAAGTAAATGAATGAATTTATTTTAACCCAAAGAGAAGGGTATCTAATAACCTTGAATAGAGGTCCCTTTATTTATACTTGCAAGACAAACTATCTTACCCACCCTAGAGTAAGCGCTCGTTATGATGATCTGCCTCTGTCTTGCTATCCCCTCAAGCCCTAGATCAAGAAGGTGATTGAAACCTATGGATTCCTATCCTCAGAACCCCCTATCCACAAAATATCGGCACAACTATCTTCCTATCCATGGAATCCCTAAATTTTAATAACAAATATTATCATCGCATGAAGAAAAAAAAACTCTCGAATGTTGAAATTATATAGAACAAACAGTTCATGACTTATGAATTTTAGAGTTTTCACACATATTAATAATTTGGTAGAGCTATCACAGAGTGTCAAAATTCACTATTTGGAACAACCAACATGAGCTCATACCAATAAAATCGTATTTATAGGCATTCGTCCCAATGGTGATCTTGATCTCCAATGGTGGGATTTTCTCTTAAAATATCTGAGGGACTTGGACACCCGGAACTCTAACAGTCATCTTATAATTGAAACAAAGTTGTTGTTTTAAATGAATATCGATACAGAATACATGATATGTTTTTTAAAGGGTTTCCTTTCGTTATGATACATTTTTATGGATAAAGAAAACTAAATGAAAAAAGGTCATATGATTTTCATAATGAGAATTAGTATGATTTAGATCATTAAAAAAATATTTTCATTATGAAAACTAGATAGTGTGTACAATAAAAATCATATTCAGTGAGAAAGATAGTAATTGTATCTGGGATCATCACTATAATCATGGAATGAATCATTTCTATAAATGTATGGGTATGATTATTATCATATTGATAAAATATGAATAAAAAAGAATTAAAAAAATTATGGTAAAAAGAAATATGATTGTATTCTTTAACTACATGAATATAATGAATGTAGTAATTAGGTATTTGATAAAGATTTTTTGATTTCCAAAACAAAAGGAATAGAGAAAAAAATATTACTTTTGACTAAAAAATCTCCCCCATTTTTGGAAATCACAAGCCATAAGTCTAAAAATGGAAAATTAATATGAAAAAAATGAGTTCAAAATAGATTTAAAGAAATATCCTATTCATTAGTATACAATTATACTTATCTCTCTTTGAGTTTTAAAACTCTTATAAATAAGATGCTGAATACGACTAACTCCCCCTTAGGATAACAAAATCCTTATAGATCATATTCTATTTCATTTTTAAAAAATACTCCCCCTTACTAAAGGCATTCACATTTTTTTATTATCATTCTACCATTCTACCCCTATCAAATACATTATACCCCTTTATAAATCATTATCTCCCTTAAAAAATTATTCTTTCCCTTTTTTATTTTTAGAAATGAATAGGTAAAGAATTTTAATGCCTGAAAAAATGATTGGAGATACAAATATACCTAAAGAAATAATGAATTTGATCATCTAGAATAAGTGAACGAACATTCATCCAAAAAAATGGAAAAAAATTTTTCAAAATTTTTGTAGATATCAAAGTCTTTCATTGATGTTTCAAAAAATAATACAACAAGAGTTAAAAAATATCTCTTCTTCTTTTTCTTCTCATTCTTTAAGATATCTAAGACAAATGTCTTCATTTTCATGAATTCATTCCTATCATCCATCTGATTATCAAGATATTTCTTCTGAGCCTAAAAAAATTATTCCCGTTGTTCAAACAACTGGTCCTGGGTATGATGCCTTTCCTCTTATGATTGTAAATTTTCTTCGAGAGTAAAAATTTTATCTTCCTGATATTTGATTTTTTTAATCTTGAAATTCAATTCTATCAGTAAGTAAGACATTTCAATTTTTCAAATCGATTATCTCGTCTTTGTAGAACATCAACCTTGAGACATCTAATTGAATAAACTTTGGATTATTTTCAATATATTTTTATTCTTCAGATTTAGAATTATCTGGTCTTCTGAAGTCTTTCATTTTTTGAGCAGTATCACTAGCCAATTTGTTGACTTCAACTGTGACTTCATGCACAAATATTGAAATATATTTAATTGAATCTTTATGAAGTTTTCTCATTGAATCATATTTATATGACCACTTCACCACTTTATTGAAAATCTTTCTATATTCCTTAGTTCTCTCATCAATCACTTTAAAATCGGCCTCAATCTTTTTTAGTCTTTGTCTTAGAAGCTTTATTGAGTCTGGTATTTTTTTGGTTATCCATAAAAAACTAAAATTTATTTTTAATACTTAAGATATATGTAATTTGAATTTAAATTATATTTTGGGATTGAACAACATAATAATCTCTTTTCAGGGAGATATTATTGTCTAGATTAGTATCTTCCTCAAAATCAGAAAGTTCTCTTAAATGAATTCCAACATTATCTTTTTCAAATTCCTGGTTCTGATTGTCATAAGATCTTGTCTCTTCCTCTTTATATGATATATGAATGAATTTCTCAAATTGGGTTTTCTAAGAATCTTTTTTCGATGTCTCTAATCCTAGAGATGGTAAATTATATGAAGTAAATTATGAAGATCTTATAATTATTCTTTCGGATTGATATTTTTCATCCTAACCAATATCTTTATCATTGTCATCTTTATATTCGCTCAAATCCTTTTTTTCTTCCTCTTCATTCTCAAATTTCTTATTTTCTTATTCTCCCTTTTCTTCTTTTTCATTTTATTATTTTTCATCCTCCTAATTTATATCTACCACTTCTCCAAGATACTCATCCATCTCTCTCATTCTACTTTATTCTTGTTCTTATGAGAATTCTTTTTTATCATCCTTTGGTGGAGCTGATTTTTCGCCAATTTTTTTTTCTTCCTTCCCCTATCTTGGTTATAAGATGTGGTTATTTCTTCATGAATGTCATCCCTTGTAGAAATTATAGCACACACCTTTTCAAATCCTTTTAAAAACTTATCAACAATAAAAATATCATCTTTTCTATTTTTTAACATTTTTTTATTCTTTTCTTATTTGAGAGTTAATTGAGCCTGGAGTTTTTCAACTAGGGATTATTATAGATTAAGACCAAATTATAGGTCTCTTTATTTTCTTTCGGAATGATATTTTCACTATTTGGAAGCTATTTCATTAGTTACTTTCTTTTGATTCATTGGTTTAACTTAATATTCAGAATTAGATTTATTTTATTTCTCAGAAACAATCATTATATTTTATTTTGGAATACCTAGAATTCCTATAACTATTTATTTTGGATCTTCAGTTACACCGTATTTAACTAATATCTTTGATTCTAAATTGAAATTAATTTTCAACCTCTTTTTTTTAGCTTTATTATTCTAAGGAACTTTAAAATTTATTGGCACTAACTTCAGTGGGAGAGTATAAGATTTCAAGCTTTCAAAAATAAACATAATCAACAATAAGGGGATCTTGATGAGTTTTGGTTTTCTCTAAACAAATAGGTACCCATCCTTGGACTTGAATACTTATTTTCAATGAAGATTTATACTTATAAAAAACACTACACTGACTGAAATTTATCTAAAAAAATTCATATATGGGAAATATTTTAGGGTAACATGAGTCTTTACATTATCAAACATGCTGCCAAAGGTTTTAGTGGATTATGAAATGAGTACAATGAAAATATTTGGGCACACAAAACTTCAGACTCACCTACTTCAATGGAGGAAGAGGTTTGGCACAAAGAAGAGAAAACTAATGTGGGACAGGGTGGGGTCCCTTTATATAAGTGAATAAATAAGATCATTGAGATTATACAGATCAAATTAGATAAAAAAGGATCCAATAGTTTGAAAATATTTGAAGTCTTTAGGTTTTTAAAGAAAATAAAAAACTATCATATTCAAAATGAATCTGATAAATGGTTTTTTATAAAATACCAACAAACAAAATAGAATTGAATAGGTAAGGTAAGAAATCATAAATTTTGGAGTCTCAGAATAGATCTACTATTTTTTATATTTTTTTCTTAGAAAATAAACTTTGAGTAAGAAAATAAATAGAGTATGAAAATATTTTTTGAGTACGAAAAATATGAGTATAAAAATATTTGAGTACGGAAATGTATGTGTACGAAATTTTTTTAGTACAAAAAATTTGGGTACATGAATTTCTGAGTACAAAAATTTCTAAGTATGAAACTTTTTATGTAAATTATTTTTTTCTTTATGAAAATTTTCTTTAAAATTTTTTTTGTTAAAAAACAATGTATATGAAAAGTTTGAGTATGAAAAATTTGAGTATAAAAAATTTGGGTAAAGATTTTTTTCAATAATATTTACCCCCATTTGAAAAGGAGTGACTTAATATAAGGAGATGGTTTTAATAGGTAGTATATATTAATGATTAATTTATACTGATCATTACTATATTTTTTAATGTATTCAAATCTATCGGAAGGTAATGGTTTTATAAATGTATCATCAAGTTGTCCTTGCATTATGATAAATTGTAAAATGATATCTTCTTTAAGTGTGTGATCCCTAAGAAAGTGATGCCTAATATTTAGGTATTTTTCATGTGAGTGATGTAAAGTGTTTTTACTTAAAGATTTGGAATTAGTATTTTCATATATTATTTGATTTTTAGCAAAAACTCATGCCATATTCAGTGAGTGTATGTTGCATCCACAACACTTGAGCACAACAACATCTAGCTATCACATATTTGGCTCCAGTAGTGGAAGGTGATACTGAGCTTTGTTTCTTACAATACCAAGAAACAAATGAATCACTTAAGAAATTACAAGTTATGGATGTACTCTTTCTATCCATTCCATAGCCACCAAATTAAGTATCTAAAAAACTTTTTAAATGAAATTCATTTCAAGAAAAATAGAATATTCCCAAATCCATAGTTCTATTTAAATAATGATTTTTTATATATTTTAAATGGGATTAATTTGGATTTTCTTGATACCTTGCATATATTCGTACTTAAAACATTAATTCTGGATGACTAGAGATTTTGTATAGTAAACTTCCTATCATATCCCTAAAAGTTTCTTGATGAATAGGTTTTCTGGATTTATCAAGATAAAGTGTATTTGAGGTACCTATTGGAGTACTAATAATTTTATTATTATCATATCAATAATTTTTAAGAATATATTTAATATAATTATGTTGCGTTATATAAGTCCCTTATGGTTTTTGGGTGATTTGACAACTAAGAAAGATTGTTAACTCACCCATCAAACTCATTTGAAACTCAGATATCATAAGATTTGAAAAAAATGTTAAGGATTACTGAGTTGATCTAAATATAATGTCATCAACATAAATTTTAACTATCAAAACATTTTTTTTCTTTATTTAAAAAATGGACTAGATTAAAATTTTCCATAAAAAATTGTTTTGTAACAAAAATCATGTTAATATACCATACCAAGATCGAAGGGATTTTTTAAGTCCATATAAAGATTTGGTAAGTTTGAAAACATATTCAAGATGTTTTGTCTCTTCAAAACCTGGAAGTTGTTCAACCAAAACATCCTCTTGAATATATCAATTACGGAAAAAACACTTCACATACATTTGAAAAAGATTGAGATTAATGAATGCTACTATGGTTAATAAGATTTTAATAGATTCAAGTATAGCTACAAGAGTGATTTCTTCATAATATATTTCATCATGTAGATTATAACCTTTAGAAACTACTCTTTATTTATGTCTAAAAATGACTCCATTTTCATCACATTTGTTTTCTAAAACCCATTTTACTCCAATTATAGAGGGTTCATTAGGTCTTTCAACTAAGATCCAGACTTTATTCCATTAAAATTCATTTTTTTGTCTTGCATTGCATTTTTTCAATATTAATCACTTAAATCCTCATCAGGACTTTTAGGTTCGAATTTAAAAATAAATTATAGATATTATACTTCATTTCTTAAGAAACTTATAGTTCTTATAGGTTGATTTACATAACCTATGATACTATCAATAGGATGATTCTAAGAAACAACTGATTTGGGTTTGGTAAAATCAGTTGATGAACATAAGTAAGAAAGTATTCTAGAGTGAATAATTCTAAAACAGTTTCATGAGAATTTTCCATATTAGAATAATATTATATAAAATGTTGATAATTAGTTTTAGAAAACACATCAAAAGATGTAGGTTGGGATTGTTTAAAAACCAAAGGATCAGTTTCATCAAGTTTTACTTATATGGTTTCCTCAATAGTACATGAGTTTTTATTGAGAACTCTATTTTATTTACATGTAGTGTAACAACCTAAGAAAATACCTTCATTGGTTTGGGGTGAAAATTATATAATTTATTTTTTGTATTCAATTTGAATACTTTTCATCCAAAAACATTGAATTATAAGACTTTTGGATTTCAGCCTATCCATAACTCATAAGGTGTTTAATTAAGAAATGGTCTAATTAAAACTCGACCTATAGTATATAAATTAGTACTAATAGCTTTAGACCAAAAGTGTTTAGAAATTGAGTATTCACTCAACATGGTTCTTATTATCTCCTGAAGAATTCTATTTCTTCATTCAACAACACCATTTTTATGAGGAGTTTAAGGGGATGAAAAGTTATGAATAATGAATTTATTACTACAAAAAGATTCAAAATCAGAATTTAAAAATTCTTCACCATGATCGCTATGAATAGTTATCAATGGAAAATTTTTCTCATTTTTGAAATTTTTTATAAAATTTTTAAAATAAAAATAGGCTTCATATTTCTTTGATAGAAAATGGACCCATGTGTATCTTGTGTAATCATAAACTAAAAAAAATACATAATACTTTCCTCCAATACTTCTTATTTTTGTCATACCAAATAATTCCATGTGAACTAACTATAAAGAATCAACAGTTGAGACTTCACTAATTGATTTAAGGCTTAACTTATGTTAGTTTCCATATTAACAAGGGTTATGGACTTTTGAAGAATCAAATCTATCTTCTTGTAGATCCTTAACAAGTATTTTTTATAAAATTTATATATGTTTATAAGGTCACAATTTCCTAACCTTCTATGCCATAACAATGATTTATCTTCATTTACCCTAAGTCCATATATGTCTTGGATCCTAAGCTCTTATAAGTTAAGAGTATAAAACTTATCATGACTAATAGAAGAAAGAATGAATTTATCCTAGAAATTGTGTAATACAAATTTATCATTCCTAAAATTCATAGGGTAACCTTCATCACAAAATTTACTTATTATTATAAGGTTGTTCTTAGGAACTTTTACAAAAAAAACATTTGAAATCAAATATTTTCCAAGAAGAATAATATTACCTATATCAACAATATTTTCTTGAGCATTGTCTCTGAATTTAAATTTTAAACATTTTATTTCAATTATCTTTTTAAAGAAGTATTTATTACCAGTAATATTCTAGGAACATCCACAATCCATATACCATTTTTTTGTTGGTACTTCCTTTTTTTCCTAAAAAAATAATCAGGCTTTTGGAACTGAAACTTTCCTCGGTCCAAAAATGTTAGTATACAAGTTTTTTAGAATCCAACTTTTTCTGAAAAATGAGATTAGTGGAATCCTAAATATTAAATTTTATATTAGGGATATTTTTTTGTTCTATTGACCTCCATTTTTTAATTTTTTACAGAAGCGGGAATTTTCAGGAACAGAAATTATATTTACTACAAAAAGTTTTTTAATGAGTATATCCTATTTCTGAACTATTACACAGTGGATGAAGTTTATTGAAAATTTTATCCAATCATTATTTACCAGAGTAAAAATTTGATAAGAGATTATTTAAAGAAAATATTACAAAATTTAGTTTTATAACTAAAGTCTTATCCACATTAGTATTAGTTGCAGATTTTAGTTTTTTTTCTAAAACATTTTTCTCAGAAATGTTTTTTTCAAAAACATTAGAATGATTACCCTTCTCATAATTAGATTCTTCAAGGTTTTTAGAAATAGAATCAGTTTCAAGAATTTTCTTATCAATATATTTTGAAATATTTGATACTTATTTATTCAAAAACATTTATTCTTGAATTTTATTTCTCAAACTTATTATTGACTTTTTAGTTTTCATTCTCTAGAAATTTTGAAAATCTAGAAACTTATTCATATGAAATTAAAGTGTTTATTTTTTTGATGAATTTTCCTCACCAGAAAAAATATAACCTTTCTTATCAGGATATATTTTCATTCACAAACATATTTTTTAAAGAGTCATAAGTGTGTTACTTAGCCATAAGACATAGATTTTCATAAGGTATTTTGGAATGGAGACAAAAAATCTTATGTAAAACATTTTTATGGTTAGAGGAGTCATTAGAAGAGTATCATCCACTATCACTCCATGAGTCATTGTCTTTTAATAATTTCATTCATTTTTTATTGTAATACTTTTCCTAATTTCTATTAGTATTCCTTTCCTTTCTATATTTTCTTTTGAGTTATGGAAAATCGAGTCTTATTTGTCCAGCTCTTTTACATTCATAACATGTAACTCCAGAATCTTTATTATCATTATTTTAAATGTTTATTCTTATACCAATACTAAAAATCATTTTTACCAATAATCATGTTCATCATTCATGCAATATTAGATAATTCATTCTCAGAATGTTTTGATTGACTTGAGTCTGATTGAAAAATCACCTTATTTTTCTTTGATGACTTAACTATATTTTCAAGAGTTTGAGCTTTCATTTGATTTGAATTAGAAGTAAATTAAACTCATAAATTATTCTTTCTTAATTTCTCAACATCTCTATTTATTTTTTTCTCATATTTCCAAATAGTTCCAAGAAGATCATCAAGAGTAGCATTAGTAATATTTCTTGATTCATCATCTATTGTTCTATTTGATTCCCATTCATTTGGAATGATGTCTTTAATGTTTTTCACAAGTATTTAATCATCTAATTCTTTCTCAACCATATCTTGTAAAATATTAACAATTCTCATAAATTTTTTTGAACCATGACAACAGGTTCTCCATAAGGTAATTTGAAATCCAGATAGTCTGCTCTTAGCATGGCTCTTCTGGTTTCAACATCTTTGAAAGTTCCAAAATGAGAGATTTCTAAATTATTTAAAATACTATTGGATGCTTCACAAGAAAAAATATGTATATATATATTTCTTGTCATGGAATAAAGTAAAGTATTTCATACCTTATAATTCAGATGATATTATTAATTCTCTTTATTAGTAAAGACTCTAACTTCTTTGTAGTAAATTTTATAGTCATTAGTAAAAAAACAAAGTTTTCAACTCTGGGGTTGATCACAAAAGTCTTAATTTTTTTGGTCCAATATTCATAATCATTACCATAAAAAATTTGTGGTCTTTTGGGATTTATATTTTCAATTGAACTAATATTTAGTCCTACCATATTTAAAATAATAAAAAATTACCTATTTTCTGCAATACATGTTAGTGTAACAAGTATTTATAAACAAAAAGAGTTTATAAAAGAAGTAGAACTAACTTAAAAAATTAAAGTATTCAAATATACGAGTAGTGGAAACCTAATCAGATCCCAAATTTGAATATTAGTATTACAAATACTTGGCTCTAATACTAATTATATGATCAAAATTTATATGCAGATGACATACTATAAGAGGGTGGGTTAATTTTACGTTTAAAAATTTTTTATCCTTAAAGGAATTTATTTTAAAATGTTTAAGCTAATTCCATTCACAAATCCTTTTAATGTATTTGAATAGTAATTAGACAAGGCCCTGGGTATGATGGAAAAATCATCATAATCAGTAGGTTACGATAAGTATTCCATAGGTTGTAATTGAGATTAATCTTATTCATAGTAACAATAATATTTAACCAGATTAAGCATGGTATGGATCATAATCACAATGGTTATGATAAATAGAGTGAAACAATTTAATGATTCTATCATAAATCATATCGAATAATATTGTGTAAATGAGTTGATCATAATCATATAAATTGTAATTACAAAGGTCATAATCACGTAATAGAGAATAGAAAAATGAATATATAAAAAAATTCACTTTCCATTACAATATAGTGTAAATGTAAAACAAATAAATGATTTCAATTATTTTAACCCAAAGAGAAGGGTATCTAATAAACTTGAATAGATGTCCCTTGATTTATACTTTCAAGAAAGTATATCTTACCCACACCAGGGTAATCCCCCGATATGATGATCAACCTCTATTTTTATATCATTGTAAGCCCAAGATCTACAAGGTGACCAGAAACTCTATATTCCTAGACTTTAAAGCCCTTGATCTACAAAATATTAGTAGAGCGGTCTTTCTATCCGTGGAATCTGTCAATCATAATCACAATGATTGGCATTGCCCAAAAAAATACAAAACTCTGAAAAGTTGCAAGTATGTGGAATAAGAATTTCATGACTTGTGGAATTTAAAGTTTTCAGATATATCAACAATTTGGAAGAGCTCTTAAAGAATGTCAAAATTCAACATCAACAACAACCAAACTGGTCTCATAGAAATGAACTGTTATTTATAGGCCTTTAATCCAATGGTCATTTTGATCTCCAATGGTATGATTTTTTTTCTGAAATATCAGAGGCACATGGACAACTAACACTCTAACAGTCATCTTATAAATGGAAAATGGCATCGTTTTAAATTCATATTCAAACATAATACATGAAATAATTTTTTAAATTTTTTCCTTTCATTACAATACATTTTTTGGATAAAAAACTAAATGAAAATGGGTCTAATGATTTTCGTTATGAGAGTTAGTATGATTTATATTGTTAAAAAATTATTTTCAATATAAAACTTGGATAGTGTGTATGATAAAATTCATATTTGGTGAGTATGTTAGAAATCATATATGATATTGTTATGATAATAATGGAATGGATCATTTTTAAAAAACAGATGAGAAAAATTATTATTGTATTGCTAAAATATGAATAAAAATGTCTTAATGAAAGTATAGTAAAATGAAATATTATTTTGTTATTTAATTTTTTAGAATATAAAGGAGTTATTAATTAGGTATTTAATGAAGATTTTGTGATTTCCAAACAAAAGGAATAGAGAATTCAAATGAAGAATTTTGACTCAACAACTAAAATTATAGGATCCTCTTTTATACTTATTCTCAAAGTCTATCTTAATGTTATGCTTTCTAATCTATGTTTTCTAAATCTAGTTTTTAAGTTTGTTTCTCAACTTTATTTGATACCAACTACAACTACATGAACCCAAAAACATGAAGTCATTGAATTATCTTATTACATTGGCATGATTACATAGAATAAAATCCCAAAGGACTAATTAGTTTTACCATCTTGTAAATCCTGATTACATATATGATACCCATAATACATTTGGAAAGAGGAAATAAAAACATGATACATAAAAAAAAGAAATAAAAAAAATCCCTGAATGATTATTCAAAGGATTAATCTTCATAAATTACAGAAAGGAAACATAATAAGAGTAAGATCAAATTATTAGTATGGGTAGGTAAAGTGGAAAAAATAATGAGACAATGAGGAAAAATCAACATGGAAAGGAATATAATTGAAACACACACCATTTAATCAATTATCTAAGATCGTAACTTAACCATGAATATTATAACTAATAAAATAATCACATGGAATATAAATAAATGAATAAATAATGATGAAACTCATAAATATGGATATCTAAAACAAATAGTTGAGGCTTCATGACAAGAATCTAATAATTTCAACGTTTCATGACAAGAATTTAATATTATTAGGGCTTCATTCAAAGAATCTAATATTATAAAGGCTTCATTCCAAGAATATAATATTATCATGTATTAATTACATTAATATAATAAATGGGTAAGGCCCAGGACAAAACCATATCTAGTTTTATCACAAAACCTACCGATGCATCAGGGGGCTATAATGGGCCCCATCGGTCACATACTAAATCCAATACATTCCTCATATCTAGAATACTTGATTTAAATAATAAATAATGTTCCTTATCATAAAATATACATATTGAATAAATAGTATGGTTTAATCAATATATCCCTAGTGGAGTATATGTAACAACAAGAGTTATTGATGTTGATGAATGGAAATTCCATTTAAATTTCATTAAAACATTATTGAAGGAAATAATTATTAAACATTCCAAAGTGTCCCATACCAATTTGAAAAATTTAAATCATAATTCCCCATGAATTAAATGAAACAAATAATATCATGACAATAACTAGATCCATGATATAACATGTCAATGGTGGTATATAAACCATATAAAATAAACTAGGTTCATAACAACAATTAAGTCTCGATGGAATGTAAATTGAGAAGAAAATCCCTTAATAATTTAGTATATTTTGAATAATGGGATCCATTAAAGATTAATAATAAATTTAAACATTTAATATCACAAAATAAAGGTAAATAATTATATAATATATCAAAATTGGAAGTATATACACCCCACAAAATAAGTAAGTGGTGTAAATGGCGTATGCCTCATAGAAATAAAAGTGCGAAAAGAATCCCTTACCTTAATGTTATTTTGTTGTGTGATCTTTATCCACCTATATAGTGTTTTAAAATTTGTTCATAAATTACAGTATAACTATAATAATGTTAATAATATCATATATTATATTTTTACAATATTTTATTACATTTTTGTTAACACTGTTTCATTATTTTAACTATTTTCAGGTGTTAACTGCCTAGTTTTTTCAAGTATGTTTTGACTTGTGATTTTTTTTCATAATAATTAGATCATGATTTAGTAATATCAATAATGAAAAACCTAAATTAATAATAATATATAAATATAGTACATATGTATTTATAGTAGTCCATAATATTTGGATATTATAAATGAAGTGCACCGTTCATGGAGACGATATGCCATATGTATGCATGAACGCTACATTCTTTTATTTGTTGTATTAAAACATTGAAAAATAAATGATACATATTTATATTATAATTATATTATAATATTGATGTTATATATGTTACATATTTTTATTAAAACCATCATTTATATGTTTCATGTTTGGCATAAATGAATCATATCGCTTTGAGGGGGTGGTAGTTCACACTTCATCAAATGAAATTATCGTATTTAAAAAAGATGAAAAGCATACAGGTATGTTGTAAACAAAAATTACAGAAGAATAAATACATTATAAATATAATATATATCATATATATTAAAATTTTCCATCATAATGGCCTCCATGATAGGTCCTAAAGGAAAAATGAACAATCAGTGTTTCGTGAGACAATAGTTCACTATACACAGAAACAGTATGTTCATTACCCATTCGAAATGGATGTGTGTAATTGTGGGTATAAACCTTGACATGAAAACATAATATTATATTTATGAAACTTTGTTTTGTATAATCATAAAATAAGTATATTTTAGAGGGTGGAGAATTGAAATGAAACTAGAGATCTTAAGAGAAGATGTTACCTCTTAATCAGGTAACTCCATTTGGTTTGTACCAAAATGATTACATGAATTGACTCCTTCTCAATAAGAGGCTTCACAGTTTAGGTGAGGGAATTTGGGATACTAATTGGGAATATTTTGGTTTATCCAAAGTTTCTTGAGAGGTGTGAGGAAGGGGTAGAGTGTCTGCCTTTTTATATTTGAGGCGGAGTGGTACTCTTGTAAATACCAAAAGGTATTCATTAATGAAAAGTATATCTTACCTAAATTGCCTCAAAAATGGAAAAATAATGGAGAAAATTGGAATCATGGTAAAATAAAACCTCCAACACACAAAAATATTTTCATTTTAAAAAAAAATATTCCTCAACTTCTAAGATTCCCTAATTTTTTCATTTTGGTTTTTATTAATGCATCTAGTTTTCTAATCCAATTAATTGAACATTTAAGAAAAAAAAGTTTGATTTATTATAAAATATATAGAAAATTAATTATTAATTATATATCTAATTTATTAAAAAAATCCTCTTGTTTTGGAAATTAATTTTAAAATTACTGTATGTGACATGCTAAAACACTGCATAAACCGAGATCGTGTTAACAATATTTTTATAGTATATAGGTCAATAAGTTAATTATAAAAGATATAATGGTCTATTACTAGACTATATTTAATATTTATTAACACTTAAAAATTACTTGTAAGAATATAAAATTTTTCCTAATTTTATATCATTTAATAAAATATCATTTATTACAAAATAACAATAATGCTCATTATGACATTATCTACTTAATTTTAATTTTAAAATATCAAAAAAATATTTTCATTCAAATATATTAATTTTATAGCTATTTAATATAAAAAAAATGATTAATGACAATAATTTAATCAATAAAATCTACTTTTAATATTTATAGTATCATTTATTTTAGTTAATTATTAATTAAAAAATCACTATGATGGAAATTTTTAAACATTTTAAGTAAATAAATAATATCTAGAAATTATTTACGAATTATTATGATAAAAATAAACCATTTATATTTCAAAATGATATTTATAACCAAAAATATTATGGTTGTAGAGATCTCAATGTTTTATAAATGTTAATGGTAAGGAAAGTTCTCTTTTTGTCTTTTTCCTTACTTGACATTTTTTATAGGGAACCACCATTTAATAATATCCCAATAAGCCATAAAATTCAAACCAATGGGAAATATGGTCTAATTATTGGTATAAATTTATTTTGTACAAGTTTTAATGTCACTTAGGTACTTAAGATTAAATTTTAGTCCCTTATTAATCTTAATTTTACATTTATCACCATAATTAATTTTAATCACTTTCACTAATATTTTGGTTCAAAAAATTAAGTGGATAATATTAGAAAACAAATATTATACTAATTACAAACATGTATTTCCATTTTTTTAAAATCCAAATAATATTAGTGGGAAAATTCAGATTAACACTAATCTTGAAGACATGGTGAGAATGCAAGTTTTTACAGTAAAAAACTTTCATAAGTTCAGTAAGTATTTATGTCTAATTTAAATATAAAAATGATTACAATGACATAAATTAGATTATTTTATGTATAATTGATCTATTTTTACTTTAAAACCCATCTTAAAATATAATTTAACACAAATAATTATTTAAATGAAAAGGCTATTTTTAACTAAATTACAGTAATGTTCACTATTCATCAAAAAATGATGTTTCTCAAAAAAATCCAACAAATTCACTATAAGATAATTTCAAAATTTTGAATACATAAATGATGTCTATTTTTAAAAATAAAATTCAAAAAAATTTCAAAATTTACTTTTAAAATAGGTTCTCCATTAAAAGGTTGTAAAAATTGATCTTTCAGGTAACATAAGCTAATTTAGTGTTGTGTGTAGTATAATTTTATCTTTGTGTTGTTTATAAAGAAAGATAGAAAAGAGCCAATTTTATTCTAATATTAAAATAATGTAATGTCCTGGGCTATTACAAAAAATGCATCTAAAATGACTCATATTCAATTTATTTAAGGTAAAAATATAAATAAAAGAAAACAATGAGGTTTAATCAAGTGTTTATGTCATTTTAACCCATAAAGTTTTTTATTATCCTCTCATAAAAATATTTTGAACTTAACCATGGAAACAAATGTTAACTATTTTTACTATTCATTATGAAAAAATTAAGTTTAACTTATAACTTAATATTTATTATTACGATTCCAAAAACAGAATCTATTTTATTAAATCCAATTCATTGTAGTGAAAAAATAAATTTAAAAATAAACCTGAAAAAGGCGATGAAAAACAAATTTTCAAGAAATGCATTTTTCCAACATAAGATGACCTTACTTTATCTCTATAACTAGTTGTAATTATTATATGGATTTAAATTTATATTATTATATATATATTCCATAAATTTCATTTAAATTATTCACCATTTGATATAATTCTAATAAATTAAAAGGGAGAAAAATTCTGCACTTAAGAACAATTTTATGAAAAATATCACCTTTTTCCTCGAAAATACCTCATATTTGTTTCAAAAAAATTGATAATAAATACAAGGTTAATTAAAAATATAATAAGAAATTATTATAAATAAAATAATGAATAATTAACTACTACATTTTCAATTATTCATTAAATCTTATTTCAAAGGGAAATTTTCAAAAAATCATTATAGGTTTATTTTTACCTATTAAGTTCAAACTCAATATTCATTTTATCGATTTTGATTTTTTTTGTACAATGAAATATTTAAATTTTAATTTTATTATGGTTTTATAAAAACAATATGTACACTTAATATAATTCAAACTTATGTGTTACATTCTTCCCCCACTCAAAAATTACATCCATGACATTTTCATGGATATTACTTTCTAAAAAAATCTGGAGGATCTTATTCATAGCATCCATACATTCACATATTTATTCCTCTATTTTGTTATTTACCCAAAGTAACTTTACCAGTAGAGTCATTCTATTCCTCAAAACATTTTCTCTCATGTTAATAATTTTGATAGGCTCTTCACTATAAGATATAATATGTTTAAATTCTATTTCTTTAGAGATGAGCATGTGTTGGGTCTGGCACGTACTTCCATAAAAATGTGATATGGAACACATCATGCACTCTGTAAAGGCTTAATGGTAATTCAAAATGGTAATACATTGCTCTAATTTTTTCCAAGATTCAAAAGTTCTGATGTACCTGGGGCTTAGTTTTCCATTTTCATCAAAACATATAACACCCCTCTAGGGAGATACATGAATGAAAACATGATCTCCGACATGAAATTCTTAATATTTCATTAGGTTATCAGCATAACTCCTTTTAATTTTCTAATTTAATTTATTTTGAGTCTTAATAGTCTTTACCTTTATTATTGTCTCCTCAATAAGTTCTGATCAAACAAGATTTTTTTCACCAACTTCATCCCAACTACTTGGAGTACAAAATCACTTTCTGTATTATTCTTCATATATATCCATTTTAATACTCGAATCCAATATATTATTATAGTAATTCTCTATCAAAGGTAAATAATAATCCCAATTACCTAGAAATTCATGTTAACATGGTCTCAACATGTCTTATAGTGTTTGAATAATCATTTCATATTGTCCATCACTTTGAAGATGATAGGAAGTGCTCAAATAATGCTCAGTATCAAGATCCTTTTGAATAATTTTCCATAATTTCAATGTAAACTTTGGAACAAGATAAAAAAAATTAAAATATTTTCTCTATGAAACAGTAAAACTTTATTAATATATATTCATACAATATTATCAAGAGGTAAATATTCTTTATAGTGAGAAAACGTAAAAATTTGGTAAAGTGATCAATAATAACCCATATTGCATAATTTTTTCTTGGATTTTTTGGTAATAGAATGAAAAAGTATATAGAAATATCATCCAATATCTACATTAAAATATTTTGAGTTTGAATGAAACCTCTAGAAGTTTTCTCTCATCCTTCACCTATTGATAAAACAAACACCTCAAAATGTAATCAACAATTTACTACTTTATATTATTTGAGAAAAATGTTCCATAAAATCCCTATAATTTTGGTGTTACTAGGCTATGTATAAAATTTAGAACTATAAATATCATATAATAATTCTATTTTTAGATCAGGTATATATGGAATACATAACCACTTTCTAAATTTTATAATTTTAATATATACAAATTTTTCTAATTTTCCATTATTCATGGCTTTAATTTTATTTTAAAAATTATCTTCATCATCCGAATAACTCTTTATCATTTATAATAAAATTGTCTTGGAATTTATTTGAAAAATGAATGATGTTTAATATAATTTCTATATATATGTTCACTAAATCAATGAACATACACTACTATAAACTGGCTCTAAGCCAATGGATCTATACCCACGGTTTAGAGAAACAATGGGTATATTGAATTTGATCAAAAAAGTATTAATGGTTCTTTAGAATACTATGTGTATATACTCTTTAATATCCATACTCACTCAGGGTCCACCTCCCCCTCCGACTATGACATTCCCTAATATCCCCTCTTACAAGCTCTATCCTCCCTGCCCCTCCCCGCCTCTGCCTCGCCCTTGACCTCACAACCTCCACCTCGACCATCTGGCTTCCCTCTCCGCGTCGACCCCCAGCCTCCCCTCCCAGACTTCTACTCAACCTACTATCCTCTGCCTCCTCCTCAACCTCACATATTCTGCCTCTATCTTGACATCCCAGACTCCACCTCCCGACCCCTCCTCCCTCTCTCATCCTTCCTATCTCTGCATATGAGTCTGACTTTGCTTATCAGCCTCCGCCTCCCTACCTCTACCTACCTATATCTGCCTGCACCTCTATGTATCTGCATCCTCCTCCATCTCCTTCATACCTCCCTCACCTCTTGGTCTCCAACTCATCTTCTCTGCCTCACTATCTCCGACTCCCCAACTTTGATGATTATTTGTTCAATGTTTCATTCATTATGGATGTTTTTAATGGTGAGTCTAATTCCATCTATTTCCTATACCCATTATCATTTATATGTTTCCTTTCTTTCTATCTCAAATAAATTAATTTTATTGTTTGGGGATAATTTTGTTCTTTTTTGGAATAAGAATGAATTAAATATTGTGGAATAGAAAGTATTATCCATAATTCCAGATTTTGGAATTCCTTGTGATGTTTCAACATTTATATCTGATTATATGTTCTTGAATGTATATAGGTTCGTTGGGAATCCATGTCATGTTCTAAATTTAAAATCAACATAGGTTGGCATGTTTTTAATGATTTAACTTACTCCTTAGTGGGTAGATTGTTTTGGAACAACATAATTATGAAACATCTAGTACTTGCTGGTGGGATAAAGGTAAGGCTATCCATTTTTATTCGACCTAGTGTGAGATATCGTTGATCAATTAGGGATTTGAAGACCTTGTGATAGTGTATAGGTTAGGATGGTTCATTCCCCATATGGTAAAGGCCATTGGTTAGAATGCATCACTAGTATGGGAATATATGTGGAATTTTGTATGGAATGGCCATATGTTCTTTTTGTGGGTTTGTGATAGAGGATGAATTGTCCAAGAGAAAGTCACCCATGTGAGTAAGGTTTGATATTGATAATTGGTTACCGATTTTTAGAACGTTTGTGTGTGTTATGGACATAAGGCAATTAGTACTTCAATATTCGGTTGTTTTATTGTAAATTATTGAAGTTGAACGATGGGTGGTTTATTAGTTTATTTTATTTTTTAATTAATTTTAATTACATTTATTTTATCACTAGCCATAAAATATGTAATTCATGTAATGTTTGAATTTTAACTCTACTATGACTACTTTATGTCTTCATTGACCATACTGAGATAAAATAAGGTTTCTAGTTACATATTTTCACATTTTTTAAAAAACTAATAGAAATTTTCGTTGTGCTAGATATTTTCTTAGTCTGTTTATATTTCTTTTTATTTAGATGAATACCTTTACATAGTGAACTATATTCAGAATCAACTATTACATGATTTTAAATACACCTTTAAGTAGATCATATATTTATGTCTTAACTTCACATGAAAAATGACTTACCTTCATGTTAACCATGTCAATCTATTACAAAGTTTATAAACACTCTAGTTTTTTGTTACATTATGTAGACAATTTGGTATTTACATTTAATTATAGTGTCAAAATTATCAATTATATGTTACCACATAGTAATATTATCACCATCGTTTGCATGTGAAACTTATAAGCACCACTAAGACTGATTTAGAAAAATTAATTTCATGGAAACCAAAAATGCATTTCCATGGCGTGGTAATTATTCTCTTCCCCATAGACATTGAGAAATTGTGAATCCAAAAATTTATATTTTATGGTTTTTATCCAAAACCCGTTGTTCTATCCTTCGGTTTTATATTATTTTTTGATTTACAAAATCTGTCTTGGGTTTATGATTAAAATTATTATGCTAAAAATAAAAGGCCAATGATTAATATAGAAGTCTTATGAATGAATCAAAGGATTATGATATAATCAAAAACATAAAAAACTATGAAAGTATTAAAAAAACTCTTTTTAATGATTAATACTGAAAATAGATTTGATCCTTTCAAAATATAATGTTAATTTATCTTACATAGTAGTATCACCCACAATGTTTCAATGAAAAATCATAGATAAAAAATACTCTAATGAAAATTCAAAAGGAAATTACCCACATTAACATAACACATATGTATATTTTTCATTATAATTTTTAATGTAGTTTGATACTCTATTTTTATATAAATTTTACATTTCAAATAAGTATAGGTTTATAATATATTATTTATTAGTTTTTATAAATTATAAAATATTTCTAATTTATAATAATTATTATTATTTTAGATTAAAGGATTCTGAGCAGGATAATTCTTCATATGGGTAAATTATACTTCTGATGTTGTTAAAATTTCTAACTAGTGGATTAATTTTATTCGTTTTTATAATCTCTTTACATGTGTTCTCCTTTGATCATTTTTGTTTTTCACTTTCATCATTTGTAAAGTTTTCCCAAGATCAGATAACGAAATTTTCTATCTTTATTCTCTATGAATTTTCCTAAGATTAAGGTAATCTCATCAATATTTCTTCGTGGATGAGAATATTTGGGTAATTTTACAAATTTATAAGTCATTAATATATTTTTAAAAATAATTTATGTTTGTAGTTTGTAGTCATGGGTGGTCTTATTATAATTTTTTCAATTGTTCTTATTTATTTATTGTTGTGGTAGTAGGTTGAGATAATTGATCGGCTGTTATTTATAGAGTCAAATTTTGTCATAGAAGTTTTCTAGTTTATTTTTAATTTACTTTTGTTTTAGTGTTTTAATATGTATTTATTCATAACAGAGTTTTAATTTTTGTCATCTATTTTTATACTTTTCATGTGTTTCTTGTGTCTAGTCCTATTATGTCTACTTTTTAGTGACTATTAGTGTGTTCGTTGGTAAACCTACTATGAATCTCGCATATTTTATTCTAGTTTCATTTTTTTATTTACACTTTCTTGAAACAACACTGTTCATTTCTTATTAAGTGATCTACTACCTTTTTCTTCAAAATCGATCATTATTTGTCATATTTCATTTTACTGAACATTGAAGTAAAGAAATATTTTGAAACAATTTTAAGTAGTGATGGGATTCTTTAGGATTGGATTCATTTTTTTGGGTCTAAGTAGTGTTTAATGAAACAATTTATGATTTTTGAAACTTCTTAAGGTGAATTAATCATTCCCCATGGATTATTGGTAGATGGTTTGGTGATTTTTTCTTGGATTATAGTTTATCCTTAGTTTGAATTAGAGACAATGTTTTATCATTAATTCTTGGATTGAGGAATTAATGACGAGACATTTAAATCTATAGTTTGAATGTGTGGTATTAAGTTCACTTTAATATTATGTATCTTTTAGAAATTGATGATTTTTATACTCCTTAATAAATATAAATGACTCACAAATTTGTATAGTAAGATAAAAAACCCTCTTTCTGCCACTTCAGATCCAATTTTTGAGGATCTACACGCCAAAAATGACTAAATTTCTATGATTCCCTCCTTACATGAGATATTTTAAATACAGAAACACTAATATTACATTATAAGATCCTTAGGTAAATAATTTGTGTGTATAAAATCTTATTGAAACCTTTAACACACTAATTTTTTACTAAAGTATATATAACAAATCCATAAAAATGAATCCTAGTTAACCAAAACCAAAAATATATATGGAACCGTGTCCTTTAGAAATAATATAATCTATTTCCTCCTTTCCTGGAGGAACATGTTTAGACTCATGGGGAATTGTGGTTCTTATATTGGGGAAATGACTTGTATTTTCTCAAGAGACAGGTATGATCTAGTTTAGTTTTTATTTTATTTTCTTTATCACATTGGACACATAGGTATTTTAACACTTTCTACGGATGAGGGTAGATATATTATGTGAAGGGGATCCGAAGGGAATTATAGGAGGCTCCACGATTTTCCTTACAGGGGAGGTAGATCGGGGTAGTGGAGGGATTAATTAGCATGTTTCATTTTTTCTACCATTGTACTGTGTTTTTTCTATTTATTTTCATTTCCTTCGGTGTGGACGTCCGACGTATAGATGAATCATGCAGAAATTTTGTTTATTTTCTACCAGTGTTTTAATTAATATTTTTTGGGTGAAATCATTCCTGATTGGTGATTCCTTAATTGATGGACACTTGTTCCTACCTGTGGGCGTAGACCATCTTCCCTAGTCCATCCTAGTATTCCTATACTAGAGACTATATCTAAACCATGATAAGGCCTAGAAAACATGGATAATAAGGGAGGTATTGGGAATGTATAAGAATGAATTTTGAGTTGACATGAATAAGGATTGAGGACATTGGAATTTATAATGATTATATATGGGATACTATGCATTATATATTGATTCTGAAAATGCTATGGGTATAAAAGGTGATGAAATAGTAATCCATTGGGACTAATAAAATGAAATTCACAATCATAACAAATTTGATAATGTAATATCACATCATGAGCTTTTTTACATTGTTGGAGTTGATGATTATACACCATCCCAATGCAACTATTGAAATACCTTTGTGAGAAAAATACTATATCATACTCTAGATATTTTGGTTTGAAATTCATAGTAAAATCTTCATTGACCATATAGTAGGACTCAGGACTTGTTAACATATCACAACTAGAGGAATGTTAGTTATTTCCTTATTAAATACATTGAGTGGAGAGCCACACAACCCTAAATACAATAATATCCACAAAATAAATACTTTTAGTTGTCTAAAGTTACCTTTTTTCTATGATATAATGGCAGGAATAGGGTGAATCATCCAACTGATTCTTATGTGGAGATTTTTTTCATTATTAAAGCCACCCCACATAGTTTTGTTTTTCTAGGTAATCCCACTCATTTGTAAAAGTATTAGTAAATGCATCATGATAGTTGGTATAACCTTCCGACCCGGCTCACCACTAAACCGGTGGCCGGACTCGTCGCCACATGACCTCAAGTATGTCTCCCCGTATGCTAGAGGTTTCCGACTAGCAGTGAGGGTCTATGGAAAGTAAGTGGGGATACTATACCCTCATATCATAGTTAAATAAAATAAAATAGAAATAAATAACATAAGTAGTCTAATAAATGATAAAGTAGTGGAAGAAAAATAGTACTCATTTTATAAAAGTGGCCAATACTAACTATAGAGTAGATGAATGCATGACATGCTAATGATAAAAAAATGGAAAATAATAAACAAAAATAGAATGTTTTACATTCCAATAAATAAATAGATAAACAATGAATCAAATATCCAAGGGTTGTTTCTTTGAGCATTCTGATCTTCTACTCATACCTCTGCTCCTATCCCCCAAGTATATAAAAACATCACAATCCTGCAACCAAATAGATTCTACTCCGGTACCCCAATGTAGTGGCGACCCAAGTAGGGTGTGAGATATAAATCTCATTAGGCCGGGACCACCTATGTCTACCCCAAATCCATACATTTAATAAATAATTTAAATCATGTAAAAGCATGCATAAATAATGTAAGCGATACAATGTAACTATATACTCTTGTACCTGCTTTAGCCCTCAACTGGTGTCTGAACCTGAATTATACATTTTTCATGCATACTCAACAATAATTACCTAATCATTTTCATTTATTAATTATTAAATACACATTAAATTATGAATGTCTCGAGATTCGGCCTAAGCCCGACATCCCCCGTATAAGTCACTCACCATAGATGTCTCTAAAGACCATCTAAGTATTCAAAGTAAAGACTGAATCAAAGCTTCTGCTTTGTCCTAAATAATGCATCATAAGATATTTAATTTAACCATTCATACAATATAACTAAGACCGTCCACTAAAAATAGTTATTCGCTCCTGGGTCCGTCCACTAACAGTGATTCACCCAATTCATTGATAAGTCTGAACCCTTTCTCATATTCAATTCACAAATCATTATGTCACAATAGTTTCCATTAACTAATTAATTCATTTCATACATGACCAATTGGACCCATAGTCCAATGTAAATTAATGGGTGTAGAATATCATGTCTAGCGCCCTCGTGAGTTTTTGGAGTGTCGGTACTTGTCTCAAAACCCATGGGCATTTGGAGCATTTGTCCCATAAAAGAATATTTTCATGCAATCATGGTGTAGAATGCCATGTATAGAACCCCGTGAGTATTTGGAGCATCAGTCCCTATCTCACAACCCGTTCATCAATCATACATATAAATTAATTATTGTGGTATAACTCCATGTTTAACACCCCAAAACCATTAATTAATTATCTCATAAATTAATTAATCCAACCCGTTAATTAATTCAACGACTAATTAACAACAAAAATCACCTATCAAAGAAGTAAAATATTAATTAACCATTACACATCTCCATTTTTAATAATTAATTAAAAATTAATTATTCTTACCAATCCAACTAAATAATTAACTCAATATTTAATTATCCAAATTCTTTAACAAGTCTGAACCTGTCCATTAAAACAGTGATTTGTCCCAGACTTAACAATTTACATGCATCTCATGATCATCTCAAAACATTCTGAACAAGGCCCATATATTTATCAAACTTCTCACACATCATATCATATTTTTAAAAAACTCCATCCAAAACCACTAATGTCAAGGAAAAAAACATGTATCAAAATGTACCCTTGTCCAACAGTCATAACAAACAATAAATTCCCAATATTAATTTAATGTATGAAAACTAATTAATTAAAATATTAATTAATAAAATAAAAACTCTTTAACCAGTTCATCAGTTAATTAAAAATTTACCATTTATCATGTAAAAATTAATCCATCCATTAATTATTACCAGTTTTCAATTTATATTCGGAACATGTCAAATATTCAATTTTCTCAATATTCAGTAAATGCCATCATTTTTCCAACTAATGATTTGATAATTAATTATTCAATAAATTACCCTATTACCCATCCTGCCCCATTCAATCATCTAATTCACCAAATGATATATCATCTCTTGCATGATTAAGATTACATGACATGGGTTAAAAGACACACCTAAGGGTTCTCAATTACAATGCCTTTTAAGTCTCATTTACAAGGAAGACCCATGGGTGCTTCCTGTTTAACCATTTAATATTCTGGGCATAAGCTCAACATATTTTCAATAGCCAACAATACATTCTTAACACGAACACATGGTAATTTCATCATTTATCACTCGTGGAAAGAATCTTTCATTAACATCAAAAGTCTTTCATCAACATATCATGTATCAACATCAACAGGGATATATACAAAATCTCAAACTTGAGTAATCATGATATACCATTACCACCAACAAACAGTTTATACTTAATCAACATTTAAAGAATAGTTTGCTGTTCCAAAATCAAGGAAACTCATACTCTCAAATGATTTAAAGAAGTAACTAAATATTAAATAAATTGATAGAGATTTGGGACCCTATTCATGGTGGAACCAAAACATGTCGTACTTTTTCACACATCAGCAACCAATCCAGAACTGGTATGTAGCCACAAACGTACAAACCTTCATATATATATATGTGTGTGTGTGTGTGTGTGTGTGTGTGTGTGTGTGCACATTGTCTACGTTCATCAACAAAATTCAATATATTAAACTGGTTCCTAGAATCAAAGAAGTAATGATCCACGCACCTCTAACTTGGTAACAGGGACTCAAATAATATTAACAGACCATAATTTAACCAGTGAAAAACCAAATAGTGGATTTTAGAAGATTACTCAAACTGACATATTCAAAGAGAATATATCTCATCCAGATCTCCCTTTGTGGCATATGCCGGATCATTGACCCAAGGGTCCCTAAACAAAAATCGTATATCCTATTGGAGGAAGAACACAATAAATAGGTATTATCCGAAAATCGTAAAATAGGGTGCCGAAACAATGTCAAATTGAAAAAGCGATAATGGAGAACATGATAAAAGACCTCACCTCGATTAGAAGACCCTAACCAAGAAGACAATAGGAGGAATAATCCACAGATGGAGGACCCAGAAATGGGGGAGGGGGTCACGCCATGGGGGTCGCACGCTGTAGGAGCTGTCACACCCAAACTTTTAAATTAATATTATTTTATTATTTTATCAGACTTTGAAACTTTCTATCGTGCTGCGAGCCAAGCCTATTTGAAATTTTTGCATTTTGTTGATGAATGAATGCTTTTCCCTTGACAGCGTCCAGTGCATGGGCAGGGCGCGTTCAATGCCGTGCGGCTTTGCTCGGGTCACTGTGCGGTCTGCCTAATGTACAAGATAAATAAATAAAGTGAGTTTTAATGTGTTAGTTTAATAATTGTAATGATGGTGATTATTGTTATTATTATTATGGTTAATAATATTATTATTATCAAGTTTATTATAATTATTATTAAGTTATGAACAATATTATTATTATTATTATTATTATTGGTGTTTATTAAAATTCTTATTTTGTTCATTATTATTTGTTAATATTTTATTTATTTTATAGTCTTTTCTTTTATCCCCTTATTTTATATGTTATTTATTTCTTTCTTTTATTATTATTATTATTATTATTATTATTATTATTTATTTTTGTTTTTATTTTTTTAAACCCTAACTCACTCTCCCCCTTTCCCCTTACGCGACCGACCCCCCACACCTTCCTCTCCCGCTCGTGCCACCCCCACTAGCGAGGGTTCTCCGGCGCGCCTCCCTTCGTGCTACCCCTCCTCTCCAACCCGTCGCCCCTCCCCTCTTCCTCCCAGCACCGGCACGCGCCGCTCACCTGGACAAGACCGCCGACGCACACCCCCCCCCTCGACCTGCTCCACTCCTCCCCCTTCAGCCGAAGCAGCCGGCGCACACCCCCCTCGACCCGCTCCTCCCGTCCAGTTGAAGCCACTGGCGCACCCCCTGTTCCCACGACCCAACCGACTGAGAGTACCTCCAGCGCGCCTCCCTCTCCCTCCTTCTCTAGGTTTTGGTTCTTTCTTTATTTGGAGTTTTGGTTTTGAGCGGGTTGGATATTAGACTTGGGGTTTTATGTTTTTAGGGTCACTATTTTGGGTTGATTGTGTTGTTTTTGGTTCCAATGCTTGAATTAGGGTCAAATTGTGGTTTTTTGTGGTGCTCTTGGCGCACGATCAAAGTTTTGCGTCGGAATTCGAAGTTTCGACATCGATGGTAAGTGTTTCTGAATATAAGTTTTGTTTGATGAATTAATTTGCTTGTTTAATTAATTTAGGATGTTCTCTAATTAATTTGTTGAGTGTGAATTGTGTTTATTTGGTTAATTATTTTACTTTCTTAAATAAATTTGGAGTTATGTGATTGATCCGTTTGTAGCGAAACTAGTATTGAAGAAGTTCAGTATGCCGTGGTATTTTATGGCATGTTTGTATATAATGTGGTGTGTTTTTGAGGAAAACCCATGTGGTGTTATTTAATGTTAATTTATAAATCATGAAGTTGGTTATTTAAATTTGTGTAAGTGATGAGAATGATGTTTCGAAAGGTTTTAGTGAGCTTTTGATTATTTTTTTTAAAAAGGGATTTGGGTGTTTTTGAGGTATGTCCTCTATTGCATTATTCATGGTTGTTTTATGACTTCTGGAATTGATTTATTTAAGGACATTAAAGCTAGGAATATAGTTCTACTTGATGGTTGGTTGTGTTTTCTTTTTCTAGTACTTTTTTTAGGCATTTCGCATGAAACTTTTCTATGGAAAACCCATGCTGAATTGTTTATCAGTGTTTTTTTAACTATGCTGTTCGTCTAATAAAACGTGTGTAGGCTGTAGTTGGTGTTTTGGTGTTGTATCTTGGCGCATTTGGCTTTAAGAATGATGTTTTGAATGTTTTTCTTTTGGTGTGAACCCTTGATGCGTTATTTTGAAATGTTTTATAGATTGTTTAAGTGTTTAATTGTTTTATTAAATTATTTGTGTAGTGCGTTGGACCTCGCTACGATGGTTTTAAATTGCGGGAGTCTAGAACGCCTGAATGTGCATGAATAAGGTAAGACATATATATATATATATGCTCTCTTTTCACATATTCCCTCATGGCGCAGAGAATATGTGAAATGCAGCTAAGGGTATTTATATATATCTGTATAAATGCATGTGCATGTAAGTGCACAGGGTCGGTTCGGGTGGTCGTCGAAGAATAACGACAAGTTGGAGGTAGGTCCCCTATGCCTATGCTTTTAATTTGAAACTCATAACTGCTTGATTGGTTTAAAAATATGTTTTACATTTACGCTATATACACATGCTGTGAAATCAGGTTACAGTTGCTAGAAATGATTATGCCTTTGCTTTGGAAATTGAAATATTTTTTTTATGCTATCGGTCTTAAGTGACCTTTTCTTGGAAAATTGATTTCCTAAGTGGTTTTGAATTAGTAATATGTATTTCGGAAGTTTTTTGGCCTTTTGGCCAGTTAATTGTAAAAAGTATTCACTTTATGTAATAAATCCCGTTTGGAACCTGAAGAATGTTTTATGAAAAAGAAAAACCTCTCTTGAGGCACGCCCCCTTGGTTCTAGAAAATGATTTGTATGTTGGAAGTGTTATGATGTTCCTAACGTTGAAGTTTATGCATTGTGTGAAGTGAAAGAGGGGGAATGTGCTTAAGGAGGGAGAACAGTGGTGATATGGTGAATGAGTTTTAGAAAAAGTGTTATGTACATATATGTTTTCTTGATAAAGAAAACTCACCACCACTTGAAATAGAGCACAATGGGAAACATGGGTATCTAGGTGGGTGACCAGGACTAGTACGCTAGATGACACGACATGGGTTCGTCCCGGTTCTTCTAGCAGGATTAACGCAACAACACTAAATAAACATATGAATTCTCAGGGTCGTGGTCTTCTAAGCCACGTTTTCTGAGGGTCGTGGTCTTCTAAGCCACATTTTTCTGAGGGTCGTGGTCTTCTAAGCCACGTTTCACTGAGGTATGAGGTCTCTAGGTTCCCACTTGTTCTGTCTACCTATAGGGATTACCCATGGTGCTCATTTGCGACGTGCTACTTGTGATGTAACTTTCATTTCAGTTGTGTCATACTTGGTGTCTTTTTGTGAAAAACATATTTTAATCCAAACTGATTTCTTTTCATTTGAAACGTTAATGCATGCTTGGAACCTATTTTGAAAATGCAGTGGTAGTGAAATACTTCACTTGATAATGAAAACTTGTTACTTGAATTTTAAAAGAAGGAAAACACTATTTTATTATATCTTATTTTTCGAACTGGCATGATTGGATTTCTTACTAAAGGTAGGGGCATAGGACGTGGTTATATTTTTGGCATTCCTATTGAGCATCTCAGTGCTCACGCCTACTTTACTTTTCAGTTGCAGGTTTCAGTCTTGGATCGCTTTTGGGAGAAAGTGTAGTTAAAATACCGTGGTGATCCACGGGGTCACCTGAGGTATGTCACGTTGCATTGTTTATTCCGTTTTTTGTTGTCAAGTTGTTTAGTTTATTTTTCTTTATTTACCTGCTTGTCCAGTTTATGTTCATTTATCTTCGTTATGGGACAAACCGTTCCCAACTAGTTTTTTTGATGCCCGACACTAGTTGCCAGCCCGTGGGGATCGGGAACGCCCTTCGGGCCATGTCGTGGACTGGGTCGGGCGCCGGGTCGGATGATGACCCGACCTAGTTCGTGACAAAATTGTATCAGAGGAGCCCTTGTTATTTGGGGTGTCAAGTAGCTTGGTGATTAGGTGTGTCGGGACTTGAGAGGTAGGTGCGGGAAGGACATCATGAACGCTTGCCCGTCCCAAGACTCGAGTTTCCATAGGTAGTATGGGATTTGAGTTTTTCTTTTGCTTGGTCTGCGTGGATGAGGGATGACAAGGGAAGTGATCTGGTGTTACGCGACAAACCTGCATGGAGTAGAGACCCATGTACAGCCCGAGTGCACGGTTCAAGATACTTCCTGTGGTGGATGCCCGCTCAGAACATGGTATGCTAAGCCATGTTACTAGGTTGGCATAGCCACTAGTCCCTTATTTTTGGAAATTTTGATGCGAGTTATGTTTGACCTTCATTTTGGTTGGTGTGAGTAGATCTCAAAAATGAAAATGGATTTTTGTGAAGGTGTTTTCAAATGGGAATGTGGTGTTAGAGTGGAAAAGTGGTTTTGAAATGGAAATTGTTTTCTGTTAACGAATGTGTGGTTTCAAAAAGGGAAATGGGAGGTGTTTTGGAAGTTGTTTTGGGATCTCAGTAACACTTTTTGGAATGTGAATTGGAAAGTGTTTTGGAAATTTGAAATGTATTGCTTTAATGATAAGTTACTTTCACAAAATTGGTTTGGAATTTTTCCTTTGTTCTAGATGGTCTGTTTGGGAAATGAGAAGTGTCTGGAATTGACCCTTGGTATTCCTATGAGTGATCACATACATTGAGGTGCGCATGTGGAAAGTGGAGAAATTGGTGATGTGAGTGGATGGGTGCTTGAGCTAGCACCGGGATATGTATGTGTGAGAATTCATGGGATACCAATGGTGGATATTTAAGTTGATTTGTTTGCTGAAAAAAAGGGTTTTTTAAAAGGTAATTTAAATGTTTTGAAAAGTGAGTGAGTAAGTGTTTAGCGTTCTCTTTTCATGTTGGGTGTTCTTTTTTCGTGGGTTCTTGGTTTTGACATATTGAATTGTGGTTGGAATAGTGATTTGAGTTTCAACTTTTGTTTGTGATTGAGGTGTGGAATTTTGATTTATGATGAGTTTTGATTCAGATTTGTGCCTCTTGTTTTTGAGTATGCTTCCCAGAAAAGTCCCAGAAGTTTCTAGTGAGCCTCTTCTAGTTGTTGGTTCTACCCAGACTCTTTGCGGAGTGGTGGAATTGAATTATTTTCGGTTGTTGTCCAGCTACCGTGGTGATCGTGATCTATCTATGGTAGCATACTATCTTGGTGAAATAATTGGTGTTTTCATATTATTTGAAACTCCCAAAGCAATGAGAGTCTGTGCTGGTTCGAGTTCATTTGATGGTTCAACTTTGGATTAGTGTAAGAGAAAATCCCAGCATCGTTTCTTGATGGGATGACTTGAAATGTGTTTAAGACCACTTCCGTCTGATGATTTATACCTGAGGAGGTGAAAGAGAGGGAAGTGGTAGATCCAGTGGGTGTTGAGTAAGGCCAACGAGCAGTGAAGGCCTACATGGGGCATTCTAAGGGGTTGATTCCATTTTCTCCGGAGGTAGAGTCTTGGAATCAGTTAAAGTTTCTCTTGTGTGGGGTTTTCATCCAGGGTTCCAGGACCATTTCTTTTTGGTGTTCGGGAAGGTTTCCCATCCGATGACAAGATCGAATTGGAGGAACCTGTCTCAGACAAGTCTTCTTGTCAATTCCATCTTCTATTAGTTAGGCCACCCCCTTGTTTGCTTCAAGTGTGATCGGTTTGGGTACTTTAAGTTTCCTTATCACTATCCTCCAAAGGCTTGCCATCAGTATGGACATTTTGGACAATTGGAGAGGTTCCACTAGCGGAATTGTCAGTAAGAGTGTCGACCGAAGTATGTTAGCTCCTGACTGTAGGGCAGCAGATGCTTCAAGACATCAGAGCTCCAGCCACAGGTCTCAGAGTGAAGCTCTTCACGCAGTCAGGAATCGTTGGGTGTGGGGAACCTTGGTTTAATTTTTGTCTCCAATACTGAAATGGGGACGGTATAAATTTCCTTGTTGCAGCTCTACCATCTTTGAAGGTTCTGTTTTTTTATAAGAGACGTAGAGGCCTTGTTTCCTCGTTGTGGTCCTTGTTCCTTGAATACCCCACTTCGGCAGTAAGGGGGTGTGGTGGTATCTTTTTCTTGTAATTTTAGTAGTTGTTCCTCCTCAAATGTGAGCTTTGAAGGTTGTCTCTTTGTGGCTATGAGTCTTGGGATGGTTTTCTCTCTTGTGTAGATAGCTCAAGTGGTGACCCGTTCTTGTTTTAGGATGTGCTCGTCTTGGAGACACATCCGTCTTGGGAAATCATGAATAGGGGTTTAGTCCATTAATTCGGGTTTGGGGTCTTTCATCGAGGACCCATGTAGTGGGGGTCTGGTTTATGCAGAGAGTTCATGGGTCAGTTTGTGCTGGGTTTCTCGTGTCGGTATGTGCTAATTGGCTTTAGCTGGTCAGTTCTTAAATAGTGGGGAGACTAACCATGAATCCTTTCATGATTTCTTCGAGGTTTGGTCTATGTGGTTGTTCCCTATTGGATAAAGTTAGCAGTTTCAGAGTTAGCCTATCCTAAGAGTCTCAATGTTGGTTGTGCTAGTCGGGTTCTTGTGTTGGGGAGAACCCTCCCCATTTATTTAAGGATTTTCTCATTGCGTTTTCCCTTAGAGTTCGTCGGGTGTGATGGATGGAGTTAAAAGTCATACCGAGTTCATGTTTTTGTGGGCCTTGTTCCATTTCAAACTCGAGTTTGATTCCTCGTTCGACTGGGCGACTTTCTGGGGGCAAAAAGTTTTTATGGTGGGAAGAATTGTCACACCCGAACTTTTAAATTAATATTATTTTATTATTTTATCAGACTTTGAAACTTTCTATCGTGCTACGGGCTAAGCCTGTTTGAATTTTTTGCATTTTTTTGATGAACGAATTCTTTTCCCTTGACAGCGTCCGGTGCATGGGAAGGGCGTGTTCAAAGCCGCGCGACTTTGCTCGGGTCACTGTGCGGTCAGCCTAATGTACAAGACAAATAAATAAAGTGATTTTTAATGAGTTAGTTTAATAATTGTAATGATGGTGATTATTGTTATTATTATTATGGTTAATAATATTATTGTTATCAAGTTTATTATAATTATTATTAAGTTATGAACAATATTATTATTATTATTATTGTTGTTTATTAAAATTATTATTTCTTTAATTATTATTTGTTAATATTTTATTTATTTTATACACTTTTCTTTTATCCCCTTATTTTATATGTTATTCATTTCTTTCTTTTATTATTATTATTATTAATATTTATTATTTATTATTTCTATTTTTTTTAACCCTAACTCACTCTCCCCCTTTCCCCTTACGTTGCCGACCCCCCCACCTTCCTCTCCCACTCATGCCACCCTCACTGGCGAGGGTTCTCCGGTGCGCCTCCCTTCGCGCTACCCCTCCACTCCAACCCGTCGCCTCTCCCCTCTTCCTCCCAGCTCCGGCGCGCGCCACTCACCTGTACGAGACCGCCGGCGCCCACCCCCCTCGACCCGTTCCACTCCTCCCCCTTCAGCCGAAGCATCCGGCACACACCCCCCTCGAACCGCTCCTCCCCTCCAGTTGAAGCCACCAGCGTGCCCCCTGTTCGCACAACCTAACCGACCGGGAGTAGCTCCGGTGCGCCTCCCTCTCCCTCCTTCCCTAGGTTTTGGTTATTTCTTTATTTGGAGTTTTGGTTTTGAGCGGGTTGGATATTAGACTTGGGGTTTTATGTTTTCAGGGTCACTATTTTGGGTTGATTGTGTTGTTTTTGGTTCCAATGCTTGAATTAGGGTCAAATTGTGGTTGCTTGTGGTGTGCTTGGCACACGATCAAAGTTTTGCATCATAATTCGAAGTTTCGACATCGATGGTAAGTGTTTATGCACATAAGTTTTGTTTGATGAATTAATTTGCTTGTTTAATTATTTTAGGATGTTCTTTAATTAATTTGTTGAGTGCGAATTGTGTTTATTTGGTGAATTATTTTACTTTCTTAAATAAATTTGGTGTTATGTGATTGATCCATTTGGAGCAAAACTAGTATTGAAGAAGTTCAGTATGCCTTCGTATTTTATGGCATGTTTGTATATAATGGGGTGTTTTTTTGAGGAAAACCCATGTGGTGTTATTTGATGTTAATTTATAAATCATGAATTTGGTTATTTAAATTTGTGTAAGTGATGTGAATAATGTTTCGAAAGTTTTTAGTGTGCTTTTGATTTTTTTTAAAAAGGGATTTGGGTGTTTTTGAGGTATGTCCTTTGTTGCATTATTCATGGTTGTTTTATGACTTCTAGAATTGATTTATTTAAGGACATTAAAGTTGCGAATCTAGTTCTGCTTGATGGTTGGGTGCGTTTTCTTTTTCTAATACTGTTTTTAGGCGTTGCGCATGAAACTTTTCTGTGGAAAACCCATGCTGAATTGTTTATCAGTGTTTTTTAACTATGCAGTTCGTCTAATAAAATGTGTGTAGGCTGCTGTTGGTGTTTTGGTGTTGAATCTTGGCTCTTTTGGTTTTAAAACTGATGTTTTGAATGTTTTTCTTTTGGTGCGAACCCTTGATGCGTCATTTTGAAATGTTTTATAGATTTTTAAGTGTTTAATTGTATTATTAAATTATTTGTGTAGTGCGTTGGACCTCGCTATGATAGTTTCAAATTGAGGGTGTCTAGAACGCCTGCATGTGCATGCATAAGGTAAGACATATATATATAAATGCTCTCTTTTCACATATTCCCTCATAGTGTGGGGAATATGTGCAATGCAGCAAGGGGTATTTATATATATGTGTATAAATGAATGTGCATGTAAGTGCGTAGGGTCGGTTCGGGTGATCGTCGATGAATAGCGACAAGTTAGAGGTATGTCCCCTATACCTATGCTTTTAATTTGAAAATCATAATTGCTTGATTGGTTTAAAAATATGTTTTACATTTATGCTATATACACATGCTGTGAAATCAGGTTACGGTTTCTAGAAATTATTATGCCTTTGCTTTCGAAATTGAAATATTTTTTTTATGCTATCTATCTTAAGTGACCTTTTCTTGGAAAATTTATTTCCTAAGTGGTTTTGAATTAGTAATGTGTATTTCCGAAGGTGTTTGGCCTTTTGTCCAGTTAATTGTAAAAAGTATTCACTTTATTTAATAAAGCTCGTTTGGAACCTTAAGAATGTTTTATGAAAAATAAAAACTTCTCTTGAGGAACGCCCCCTTGGTTTTAGAAAATAATTTGTATGTTGGAAGTGTTATAATGTGCCTAACGTTGAATTTTATGCATTGTGTGACGTGAAAGAGGGGGAATGCGCTTAAGGAGGGAGAACAGTGGTGAGATGGTGAATGAGTTTTAGAAAATGTGTTATGTACATATATGTTTTCTTGATAAAGAAAACTCACCACCACTTGAAATAGAGCACAATGGAAAACCTGGGTATCTAGGTGGGTGACCAGGACTAGTACACTAGATGACACGGCATGGGTTCATCCCGGTTCTTCTAGCAGGATTGACGCAACAACAGTAACTAAACAAATGAATTATGAGGTTCGTGGTCTTCGAAGCCACTTTTTCTGAGGGTCGTGGTCTTCTAATCCACGCTTTTCTAAGGGTCGTGGTCTTCTAAGCCACGTTTCACCAAGGTACGAGGTCTCTATTTTCCCACTTGTTCTGGATACCTATAAGGATTACCCATGGTGCTCATTTGCGACGTGCTTCTTGTGATGTAACTTTCATTTCAGTTGTGTCATACTTGGTGTCTTTTTGTGAAAACCATATTTTAATCCAAACTAAATTCTTTTCATTTGAAACATTAATGCATGCTTGGAACCTATTTTGAAAATGCAGTGGGAGAGAAATGCTTTACTTGATAATGCAAACTCATTACTTGAATTTAAAAAGAAGGAAAACACTATTTTATTATATCTTATTTTTCAAACTAGCATGATTGGATTTCTTACTAAAGGCAGGGGCATATGACGTGGTTACATTTTTGGCATTCCTACTGAGCATCTCGGTGCTCATGCCTACTTTACTTTTCTGTTGCAGGTTTCAGTCTTGGATCGCTTTTGGGAGCGAGTGTAGTTAACATACCATGGTGATCCATGGGGTCACCTGAGGTATGTCACTTTGATTTGTTTATTCCTTTTTCAGCTGTCAAGTTATTTAGTTTATTTTTCTTTATTTATCTGCTTTTCCAGTTTATGTTCATTTATCTTCATTATGGGCCAAACCGTTCCCAGCTAGTTTTTTTGATGCCCGACACTAGTTTCCAGCCCGTGGGGATCGGGAACGCCCTTCGGGCCATGTCACGGACCGGGTCGGGCGCCGGGTCGGATGATGACCCGCCCTGGTTCATGACAGGAGCTCCGCCCAGGGTGTCGCGCTATTTCTGTAGGTCATCCGTGGGACCTTTACACCTGGTTCTAGTCATGTGAAAAGGTGGAGGAGGTCCAGATGAGCCATAGAAGAAGCTGGTCGCGCGTTACAATGATGAATACGAGGGTTTCCACCAGGTGAGTTCGTGCGGCTACTGTATGGGGTGCATTGCAGGGGAAAGACACCTTAGGAAGGCCAGCCACAGGAGAGGGTGAAGAAGACTGCATGTTCAAGCACCTACATCGCGCTTAGAGGAGGAGAAATGGGGGGGGGGGGTTGTGCATCTTGGGAGAATAAGATGAACCAGTAGGGGGAGGGTGGGGGTGGGGGGGTCACACCTCCCTTTGACAGTGCCTCCCCTTAAAAAAACAAATTTTTATTATACGAAATATATTAAAAATAATAATAATAACAATACACATAATAATAATATTAATGATAATAGTCATAATATTATTTTTGTCATTAACATTTATATCATTAAAACCAAAACACCCCATTTTATAAAAACAATACTTTAATAAACCCCATAATTGATTTCTATTTAATATAGACCAATGAATAGAACCACAACCCCTAATTTATTATAATATCATTAATATGATGTAAATGATAAAAACTCTAATCCATAACCTCTAATTAATAATAAATGGCCTTTTATTAATTTTTAAACTCTTAATTTAATTTAAATGGTTCATTGATAAACCCAAAAGCCACATTAATTTCTTCAACCATCATTTAATTAATTATTTAACATAAATTTAATTAAACTACAATAATAATAATAATAATAACTTTATTATTAATATTATTAAAACTTTCTTTTAATTAATAACAACTACTCATATAATCCAGTATAATTAAATTAAATAATTTATTAAATAGGGAAAATTGCACGGGTTGGACCACAACCGTGAGATACCTGTGCAAATCCATTAATGTTGGATTTTCAAGATCTGGTGCTCTTGAGACTCATCAAAACACCTGCTAAAATTATCAGGTAATTATGAAATTCCAAAAATGACAGCTTTAGGTATTTCAACACTCGGAATAAAATTCCAGAGCTCAGTATAAAAACTGACCCGTCGATAAGCTGAAAAAATCCAAAACCCTCGTATTTGAACCTAGTTAAAAAACGCAGGACTTTACAATCTACCCATCTTAAAAAATTCTCATCTCTGAGAAGCCATCGGGAACCCCTAAAAATCATCCCACCTACCAAGGTCATTTAATCTTGTTAGAATAGACGTTTTGCGTTCCCAGCACTAAACGCACCTTTAACCCTGCACAAGCCTAACAAATAAGCCTTTAAAACCAGGGATAAAGATTACTTTATAGCTTAAACATCGAAGCATAGCTTATACATGAGGCTATTATAGGGACCTCAGCAACGAAAATAGTTGAATCTCAGTCATACAATAAAACTGGTTACACATGCTTTCCTCGAAAGACGTCACAGACCCAAAACCCACATTCACCCTTTATCTAGCGAATTGCCTTTAAAACTATTCCAAAACCATCCGCATGTATAATGAATTCCATACCCGACCTATTGTAAAATTTCCAAGTCAAGTAATCACAAGGCTATTTTAAAAAAAATAATCCCCCAACACGAATAAAGGAGTAGCCCAAAGAAACCACACATCCCGTGTACTACCCAGATAACAACCACTCATCAAGCCTAAAAACCATTAAAACTTTAGCAAGGTGCAAGACTGATTATATCTTAGTGTCTCCATGATGAGTTCAAGATAAGGGACATTGTAATCTCATTTGGAAGAGCGCGCTAAGAGAAAACAATTGTCACGGAAAAGATCAGTTGAACTACCGCCAGACAACTCTGTTCAAAAAGCTTGGCATCACCTGCCAACATGTTTACTGAAAATGATGTGGCACTACCCACCATAGTATTTTCCATGAAGTCATAAGAAAAGATCAGACACTCACTAGCGCACTATTTTAGAACACATTAACACATGCATGTGACGTTCCTCGAACCACAATCACCATGTCAAACATAGATCATTAAATACTTAACTAAAACCTATTGTCATGTCATAACACCTAAGTCCCATGAGGACCTCCCAAGAAGTGGGATTGATTTACTTTAATGGGATAGAACAATGTAAGGATACAACCTACCATGGGTTATCCCCTTACAAAACTTAAACGTTAACCCTCTCTCTTGGTCACGAAAAACTGTAATCACAAGGATCAAAAAGCCCCCTTTTTCATTTTATCCATTTAAGTTAATAATTTCAACCTTTAAACATTTTAATGAATTTCAACACACCCACATGTATATTTTTCATAACAAGTCACTTTATTTTCAAAACAACGCCCTATTACAAAAACATGCATGCTATAACAAACAACCTCTTTAAACATTTAACATAGAGTTTTATCCAAATATAAACATGAAATTTGGAATCTAAATTTCTTTTAGCGAAAAGGAGACCTCCAAATGTCACATTTATTCAATCCGAGTTCTTCAAAAAGAAACCCCACAATAGTTTAGTACAATCAAAATTCAGTAGTTTTACATTCGTAACCATTTTCCAACATACTATGGTTATATGGTTTAGATCAACATGATGAAATAACTTAAACATGCTATAACATAGAAACATGGAACATAAGCATTGCATATTATCACTCAAGCATGTTAATTGTATCACCAAAACATGTTATCTAAAAATCCATGTAAAATAACTACAATACAATGCATGTATTCAAGGCAAACAATCCATATAAGCAAAAATACTATTAATGCAACTACATGACCTAGAATATATGCATGGAATGTAAATATCTAAGTGCATAATATGATTCATGTAATAAAAATTACTTACCATTTAAGTCCAAAGCAAATTATTCAAAATTTTTATAATCAATAAGCAGTCGATAATACATCAGTCACTCATGATGAAATCGTATCAACTATAATATTGAAAATCAGGAACATCAATTCCCAACAATGGCCACTTTGTCATTTCCCATACATGGGGTTATCAGTCCCAAGAATGCATATTAACACAAGTGCTGAAATATTCCTAGTCACCTATCTATCAACCCAAAATAGAAAGACAAAAGGAAAACCTACCTTTGATACAATTTAGTAACGTCTCGACCCGACTCACCACTAAACCGATGGTGGGACTGGTTGCCACATAACCTCAAGCCCATCTCCCTGTATGCCAGAGGCTCCTGACTAGCAGTGAGGGTATATGAAAAGTTAGTAGGGAGATTATACCCTCATATCAGAGTTCCATAATAGACAATGGAAATAAATAGTAGAATCAGATGAATAAATGATAAAGTAGTGGAATAAAAATAGTACTCATTTTATAAAAGTGGCCAATGCCAATTATACAGTAGATGAATTCATGACATGTTAATGATACAAAATGGAAAAAAATGAACAAAAACAGCATGATTTACATTCCAATACAGAAATAGATATACAATTACTCAAAGCCTTGAGGAAGGTTTCCTCGAGCATTCTAAGCTTCCACACGGACCACTGCTCATATACCCCATGTATATATAAACAACATAATCCATCAACCAAATAGAATCTACTCGGGTACCCCAGTGTAGTGGCAACCCGAGTATGGTACGAGATATAAATCTTAGTAGGTTGGGACCACCTGTGTCAACCCCAAATCCAGACATTTAAAAAATAATTTAAAGCATGTGAAAGCATGAATAAATAAAGTATGAAGTACAATGTAACTGTATACCCAAGTACCTACTTCATCCCTCAGCTGGTGTATGAACCTGCATTATACATTTTTCATGCATACTCAACAATCGTTACATAATCATTTTCATTTTTCAATTATTCAACCCTCATTAAATTATGAAAGACTCAAGATTCAGCCTAATCTTGACATCCCCCATATAAGTCACTCACCATAGATGATTCTAAAGACCATCTAAGTAATCAAAGTAAAGACCAAATCCAAGCTTGTGCTTTGGCCTGGATAACACATCATAAGATTTTCAATTTAATAATTCATGCACTATAACTGAGACCATCCACTAAAAATAGTGATTCTCTCTTGGTTCCGTCCATTAACAATGATTCACCCAATTCATTGATAAGTCTGAACCCTTTCTCATATTCAATTCAAAAATCATTATGTCGCAACATTTTCCATTAACCAATTAATTCATTTGATTTATGACCAATTGGACCCACAATCAAATGTCAATTAATGTGTGTAGAACATCATGTCTAGAACCCTTGTGAGTATTTACAGAGTTAGTCCTTGTCTCACAACCTATGGGTATTTGGAGCATCAATCCATGTCCCATAAAATAATATTTGTATGCAAGATGGGTGTGGAATGTCATGTCGAGCACCCCATGAGTATTTGGAGTATCAGTCCCTATCTCACAACTCATTCATCAATCATACATATATATTAATCATTGGTGTAGAACTCCATGTATAACACCCCAAAATCATCCATTAATTAATTCATAAATTAATTAATCCAATATGTTAATAATTTCAATAACTAATTAACAAAAAAATTGGTCATCAAATAAGTCAAAAATTAATTAACCATTCAATATCTCCATAGTTAATAATTAATTAACAATTAATTATTCTTACAAATCCAACTAAATAATTAACTGAACATTTAATTATACCAATCCTTTTTCAAGTCTGAATCCGTCCACTCAAATAGTGATTCATCTAGGAATTAACAATTTACATGCACGTCATAATCATCTCAAAACATGCTGAATAAGGCCCAAATATTTAGAAACCATCTCACATAGTATATAATATTTTTAAACAACTAAATCCAAAACAACTTAAGGCATGAAAAAAAAACTTCCATCAAAAGGTACCCTTGGCCAACAGTTGTGACAAACAATCAATTCACAATCTTAATTTAATGCATTCAAACTAATTAATTCAAAAATTAATTAATTAAATCATAACTCTTTTACTAGTTCATCAATTAATTAACCATTTTTCTATTTATCATGTAATAATTAATCCATCCATTAATTATTACAAATTTCCAATTTATATTCCGAACATTTCAAATATTCAATATTCTCAATATTCAGTAAATAACATCATTTTTTCCACCTCATGACTTGATAATTAATTCTTCAATCAATTAACCTTTTACACATTCTTCCCCATTAAATCATCGCATTAACCAACTGATATATCATCTCTTGAATAATTTCCATTTCATGACAAGGGTTAAAAGGCACACCTAATGGTGTCCAAGTCTATCTTCTTTTAAGACTCATTTACAAGGAATACCCATGGGAGCTTCCTGTTTAACCATTTAATATTTAGGGAATAAGTTCAATATATTTTTAGTAGCTAGCAATACATTCTTTACACCAACACATGGTAATTTCTTAATTTATCACTCTTGGAAAGAATAATTCATTAACATCAAAAGTCTTGTATCAAAATATCATGTATCAGCATCAATATGGATACATAAAAAATCCCGACCTTGAGAAAGCATGATATTTCATTACCACCAACAAACAGTTTTTCCTTAATCATCATTTAAATAATATTTAGCTATTACAATATCAAGGAAACTCATGCTCTAAAATTATTTAAATAATTAAATAAATCTTATATAAAGTGATAGAGATTTGGGACCCTACCTCAGGGTGGAACCAAATCAAGCTGCACTTCGTCACACATCGGTAACCAATCCAGAACTGGTCCACAGTCGCATGCGCTCACTCCTTTACAAACACACACATAGATATATATATATGTGTGCGTTGTCTGCGTTGATCAAAAAATTTAATATATTTAAACAGTACCTAGAATAAAATTAGTAATGATGGTACTAGAGACTCATAAAAAATTAACAGTCCTTAATTTAACTGGCGCAAAACTAAACAACGGATTCTAGAAGATTTCCCAAACCAACATATTCAAATCGAATAAAGCTCATCCCACTCACCCTTAGTGGTGGACACTGGAACATGGACCAAAAGTCCCTAAACATCAATTGCATATCCTATTAGATCAAGAACACAATTACAAGTATTATCCCAAAACCCTGAAATCATCCAAAACCAAATCGGGTGCCAAAACAACATCAAATTGCAGAAACAATGATGGAGAACATGAGATAAGAACTCACCTAGAGTAATCAGACCCTAAAGAAGAAGAAAATAGGAGGAATAATACACATATGGAGGACCCAGAAAGGGGGGGGGGGGAGGTTGCGCCACGAGGGTTGTGTGCTGCAGAAGCTCCGCCTAGGGTGTCGCGCTGCTGCTGCAGGTCATCCAGGGGTCCTGTACACCTAGTGTTAGTTGAGCCACAAGGTGGAGGAGGTCCAGAGAAGCCATGGAAGAAGCTACTCACATGTTATAGTGGTGTGCCAGAGGGTTTCCACCAGGTGAGTTTGCACGACTGCTGTATGGGGCACTCTGCAGTAGAAAGACGCCCTGGGAAAGCAAACCATGGGAGATGGAGAAGAATGTTTCTCATTCAAGCTCATGCATCACATATAGAGGAAGAGAAATAGGGGGTCACACCTCTTGGGAGAAGAAGAATAACTATGGTGGGGGGGGGGTCGCGCCTCCCTTGTACAACACCCCCCCTTTTAAAAAATATAAATTTTTATTATACTAAATATATTAAAAATAATAATAATAACAATACACATAATGATAATATTAATGATAATAGTCATTATATTAATATTTCCATTTCTATTTATATCAATAAAACTAAAACACCCCATTTAATAAAAAAATACTTTGATAAACCCCATAATTAATTTGTATTTAATATAGACTAATGAATAGAACCATAACCCCAAATTTATTGTAATATCATTAGTATGATGTTAATGATAAAAAATCCAATCCATAACCTCTAATTAATAATAAATGGTCATTTATTAATTCTGAAACTCTTCATTTAATTTAAACGGTACATTGATAAACCCAAAAGCCACCTGAATTTCTTAAACCATCATTTAATTAATTCTTTAACATTAATTTAATTAAACAACCACAATAATAATATTAAAAAATTCATTATTATTATTATTAAAACTTTATTTTAATTAATAACATCCTCTCATATAATATTATTTAATTAAATTAAATAATTTGTTAAATAGGGTAAACTGCACGGGTTGGACTGCAACCGTGTGATGCCCGTGCATATCCATTAACATGGAATTTTCTGGATCTGGTGCTCCTGAGACTCATTGGGACACCTGATAAAATTATTGGGTAATTATGAAATTCCAAAAACAACACCTCTAGGTGTTCCAACACCCAGGATAAATTTTTGAAGCTCAGTTTAAAAACTGAACCATCGATATACTATTTTTTTTTCGAAAACCTTCATATTTTTACACAGCTCAAAAACAATGGCCTTTACAGTTGGGATCTCTGGATTGACTTGTCAATCTGTGTAAGAAAAAACTAAATGACCCTTTTAAGACTTTAAACTATCAATAATATCATGCCGAGGAGCTGGGTGATTAATCCCTTTTTTAAGACACCAAAGGGAGTGTCGTATAACACATAAAAAAATACAATTTTCTATTTTTCTTCTTCTTAATACTCTGATATTACAGGAGTTAAAACATTAACTGCAGTAAAATATGTGATGTAATAAAATATTCGAATATGCACATTCAAACACTCCTTTTGAACTCTTGAGAATCTTTTCATTTGAATCTTTTTTTAAATCTTCATTTAAGAACATGGTTTACTGAGTCTTCATTAAAAACTTTCCTTACAAGAAAATATTGAATATAACAACATTTTATTCTTAATTTAAGACTCCCAATACTATGGAATCTATATTAACAAAATCACCATCAAGAAAATCACTAGCATGAGACCTGAAAACATGATTCATGCAACCATTTGAACCATGAAAGAGTTTCATTCACATGCGACAAGTTTTCCCTCATGAACACTTCCTGTTAGCCTATTTTTCCACACCTAAACCCATAGTTACCATTTTATAATATCTTCATAGAATCTTCTGACTCCTTGTGCAACAATATTTATCCAGGCCATTGAAATGTTTTGTAAACTCATCCTACCAAACCATTAAAAATTTCTCTAGCATTCATGTATATTAAGTTAGTTCTAGACATCAGATATTAAGATAGATTCCAGCCTTAATATATCATCCACCTCTTCAATTCAACCAGGGAACATGATCCACATCCAATTTTCAACCTATATCATCTTTCAACCTTCCTACAAAAAAATATCAATATCTCCAAATCATGAATGCCATTTCATTATGCAATTCTCCCATGAACACCTTCACCGTCATTCCTCTTCCAAGAATTTTTCTTTATGTTAACATGTAGAATTCACTCTCCACATATATATTTTCAATACATATTCAGAAAATATATCTTCATTCCATTATTCTTGACAAATCCCATGCCTCTTAAATCAAACACACCTCAATGATACCTCATATATTTTCCACAAATCCAACCAATCAAGCCTTGGTTGAAAAAATCTCCCCCTTTGGATTTTATTGATAATGTCTAAGCTTTCCCAAAGCATCAAATCCACAAAATGATTGTTCTCTCCTACATTTTCAATAAAATATAAATGGTCTTTGACTCTTTGAAAAATATCAATTCCATTTTATAACCCCTCATTCCTCGACATACTCCTTGCACTAATTATGTCCATAGAAATCATCACCTTTAAATCCAATTCATGAATACCAGATTAGGAGATATATTTCTCCTCCTGAATGCTTGAACCTTTATACACCATTGTAAATATATCCTAGAATATAGTTGAATACAAGGAAACCTTATAGACTGAATTTTATACTTTCTCCACACTGTAACAAGAAAGATACCCAAAAATATTTATAAATCCAACATCTTCATACAGATTCCAATATATACAATTAGATCTAGATTTGAATTTTTTTAGATGCTATATTAAGTAATATTGGATCATAGATTCATTAATGAAATTTTATTCATTATCTCTTTTTTATGTTGATATATTTTCAACATTTTTTGGGAAATTTTAGCTTTGAAATTGCATTCATTTGTATAATGCATATCAATATTTGGATTTGTTATCCACTTAAATTCAAATATCCAACATGTAAACACTAGTTTTCAGTATTTCAATATATTTTTGGTAATAACACTATAATTTTGCTTGAAACCCTTATCACAAGTCATATTTTTTATTCCAAATAAGGCTAAATGACCTTTATGATAATGTTTTCCAACTCTTCCATAATGTCTTCATATACTTCCACCTCATGGTGTAATGATTTTATCTTAAGAGGCACTTGATAATATTATATTATTCAATAATCTTTAAGTTTATCTTGGAAAAAACACTTATATAATACCATAATGTTAGTAAAAAAAATTTATATGAATTATTAACCAATTAAACTTCCCCATAAAGTTGTCCAATGAGTTCACCATCGTCTTCCATCATTAGATAGAGCTTGAACCCACTTTTGGAGTCTTCCAAGCATGTCTCAAAACTATTTGGGGGTCAAGGTACTTGACATTGACACATGGATTACTTCAAATAAGCCATGATATTCACTATTTTATAATATCTCAACATGAACAGATATATTCTAGAATGTTTGTATAGATTCATCATAGTTTTCTCTAAGGCGAGGGATGATAGAATATTGTTTCACAGATTTTCTTTTCCACTAGTTTCATAATAACCTTTAACTTCCAATATTTATTGATATATTTCTATATGGAAAAAAAATTCTAGAAAATATAATCAAATTCCATCATTAAATTCCCAAGATAATAGATTTAACAATAGACTTAGATAAATTCCATCTAGAGGAGTTTAATGTGGTAGATTTAAACACATATTTCCCTTAAATTATTCTTCAAATCCTCAATTATTTTTCTTTTGATACACAAATAGTGAAACTCCCCCTTGAATTGAATCTCCCATAAATCAATGCACACATTAGTTTAAACAATATAGATAAAGGGGAGAGGGGGTATCTCTAATATCTTCATTATATTTAATGTGGTTAGTCCGTGTGAACCAACCCTTTCAATTATTCTCCCATGTTTTTGTTTGATGTGAAACACTTGAAAAAATATCCTCATTACATGAATTGGAATTAACCCTTTTGTAATAACCAGCTCAATAGTAAATAATTTTTCCTTTTAATCTTGATATTTTGCATTTTGTTATCCCTCTTTTTCCATGTAAGAGACACTCCATCATTCCCCCATTTATTCTTTATAGTGGTATGGTTGAAATTTCATAGACATGTCACTATGGAAATATATTTCTATATGGGCTTCCTAAATTACCAATAGATTTGTACTATATACTTATTGAGGCCAAAATAAAAATATTCTTGCTATTTTCTGTTGTTCTAGGTTTCTCCCTCACTACACGGAGCTCTTCCTCCAACATAGTGACCCTCAACTCCATCAAATTTAGTAGATATTCCAAGATTCTCAATGAGATAACTCTTTTTAGCATGAACTATCATCATCTTCTTTTCATGATGTTGTCTAAGGATAACCATGGTGACTTCATATTGTTTCTTAATTTTCATGCTTACCATCAATTCTTGTTTCAATTATTCAATTACGTCATTTTAACCATCTTATTTCTCATATTATAGATATGTTTCCTCCAAATATTCTATGAGGAAACAATTCATTTTGTTGATGGAACCCACTTATTCTAGGTATATCACATAATTTGGTTGTTTGAAATTAAATATATCCAAGAGATATAGAATATGTATTTTCCTATTTACAAGAAGCGTATGAAAAATAATTAGGTAAAAGTGTACATAATGTATCTATGATGTTTACCACTTTAGGATCAATTGAAATATTGGTTACCTTCTTGATATTATTTCTTTAGCTTTTTTAAAAATTATAATATTCTTCAATTTTTGGTATTATAGAAATCTCCTGGGATATACCCACAGTTTCTATAAAATCATGTGTATTGCTCTATACCAATGCCTCAGTAGCCCTTGGTTTATGGATATGTGGGTATATCTTATACTCGTGGTTTTAAGGGCTAAACTCATGGTTCCAAACCATAGGTATAGGTGATTTTTTCAGTTGTGGTAGGATCCCTTTAAATCCTCATTTTGGTCAGAACTCCATGATCATTCATTCTCAATGAATACACTACCTTATTTTACTTCCCTGGTAGGTAGTGCATTGATAAATAATAATCCTTGAGTAGATTTATCCATTATATTTGCCTCATGTTAATATTTTTCTCTAAAAATATGTATTTCAGACTCTTTTGTTCAATATATATATCACAACTTTCTCCATAGAGATAATATCTCTATACCTTCAAAGAAATTATTACGGATTCAAACTCAAGATCATGAGTTGAATATTTTTATTCATAAGTCTTGAAATATATTGATGTATAGAAAATAACATTATCATTATGCATAAGGAAACAACAAAGACACTTCTTCGATGCATCAATTTATCTCAAAAATCCATCATTTCTTGATGGTAGATTCCAAATTAGAGAATTGAACAATCTAATATTCAATTATTAAAAAATTACTCACATTCATTTTTCTCTGTGAACTTAAAACATTTACATGTAATTTTGGATAATGGGTTAGCTAGTCGAGGAATATTTTGAACAAATATCTTGTATTAGCCTACAAAACTGATGACACTACATACCTTAGTTATTTTTATTAGTGCAGACTATTCTTTAAATGCCTTTTTCTTTAGAGGGTAAACTGAGATTCCATCCATGGAGATAATATTTCCAATAAAAAAACTTTTAAAGTTACAATACACACTAACTAAATTTACCATATAAGCCTTTTCCTCAAAGAGTATAAAAAAATATCTTTAATTAATTATCATGATCATCGTAAATTTTCTCATGCTCAAAGATATCATCAATAAATACCACAAAAATTTATCAAGATCTTCCATGAATAATCTATTAATTATACCTATAAAAGTAGAGGGTGAATTAGCCAATATAAAATGAATTACTATAAAATCATAATTTTCACACCTCATATAAAATTTTACCTTCATAATATATTCATTATTTACTCAAAATTTATGATACTCAAAATGAATGGAAATATTTGAAAAATATCATGATTCATGAATTTTATTGAATAATTCATCAATGTGAGTTATATGATACCTTTTTTTATCATAATATCATTTATTTAACTACAATAAATATGATGCCTCATCGATCCCCCTTTATTCTTAATAAAAATAATAGGTGATCCCTAAGTCAAAACACTAGTGCATATAAATACTGTATCAGAAAACACCTCAGTTTTTTACTTAACTCCCATAATTTCATAGTGTCCATTCTATAAGGGGTATTAGATACAAGTCTTGTATCTGGGATTAAATAAATTGAAAATTACACTTCACACTGCTATGGATGTCTAGGTAATTCCTCTTGAAACACATCAATTTATTATAATACAATAAGTTCATATTCATTTTAAAGAATACATTTTCCATCTTTATATTGTGTCTAATATCCTTCCCCAATAATCTCAATCAAAAGATCCACAAGGTGTGGATCTAGACATGACCTAGATGATTAATTATCTCCTCTAATGATAAATAATTCTATATCTTCATTACGTATCATAATTTCCCTCTCTTTGTAATACATTTATTCATTATATTCTTAAAGCCAATAATTGCAAAGGATTATATCAAATTCATTTATAGGTTTAATAATAACGTTTTCAAATAGGGAACATTTATTTTTCATAATGAGAACTGACTAACACATCCTTGTTGTGGTGATATTTACACTAAGAGTTTTGACTCAAAGCTCTCTTCTTAAGGTGTCAGAGAAATATATAATATTATTTAAAAACATGGAAGATATAAAAGAGTGTGAAGATACAAAATCATGTAAATAATAAGCTAAATTTTATGTTATGATTAAGGTTCCAGACACTATATATTTAGGAACTTAAACATCAATTGTAGTTATCACAGAATCTTAACCATCACCCCTCGACCACTTCCATGGAAGGTGCCTTGACACTTCGTACATTAGTGTGAATAATTCCACATTTATATATATTTGAAGCACTAGATAATAATTATTTATTTATTCCCCTTTCAATAGTTATCCATATGATCCATATCTCCTAACTTGTAACAAACTCTCTTTCCCTTCAATCATTTTCAAGGATATCTATTTCAATATTTTTCACAATATGGAAATTGCATCATTCATTTATTATTCCTTAATTTGTTTCCTTTTCTTGGTGATCATCCAACCTATTATTCTATTTATTTCCATTGAATAAATATGATCTATAAAATTTATTCTATATTTTTATGGCACATAATACCATTTCATTATATGATGAAAAAGTTTGAGAAGCTGGATCCCTTCAAAGGCTTAGCTTATGTCCTTCAATCAAACACTGAATAATTAATTTTGAGGTATGTATGTAATCCATAGAATACCTGGATAAAATTTTAAAGGAAAGACCATACACAAGAAAACATTATTCTTTATTTTTATTTAATCTATATAACTATATCTTCATTTTAGTTTATTTATCATGAGGGAAATATTTTTTGAATAATGTTACTATAAAGTATCTCCATTCTATATGTTTTATTTAGTATTCCTCCCTATTATTCTGGTTAAATGATAACCATTGATCATAATTGACTTTATGATAATAAACTACCAGTATAACATTTTCCCTTTAATTTCATCCCAATTCTATAAATATCTTTTCAAGGGACTTAATCTATTTCTCTGGTACCAGTTTTCTATATTTTCACTAAAATATGGAGGCTTGTATCTCATAAAATGATCCAATATAAGTGAATCATGTCATAGAACATCATGGTTATATATATGTGTAAGGTTATTACTATAAAATGGGTTATCTTCCATAATGTGGATATGAGCTGCTCTCCCCCAACACTAGTAGTACTAGCTTTCTCAAATGGTAAGTATTTATATTGGCCATTAGTATTGATACTATTCTTTTTATTAGGTTCCATTTATAAATAATGTAATATCCAACACTATCTCATAAAATTAAGATTTTTTAATTATAATATATAATTTTAAGTATGGTAAAATAATTAACATAAATTAAAAGTTTATTGATTATTAATATTAAAATCATGAACATTATTTCTTTTGTAATATCATTAAATCCGAAAAATATTTCCAAATATTTCATAATGGATTGTAAATCAAATATGAATTAACCTAAGAATATTCCCTAGGAGTTTCAAATGAGATGTGCACTAAGCGACCATTAACCATTCACTAGAATGGTGGCCAAGATAAACTTGACCAACTCTTTTTGGGATTATAAGCCCTAGATGTTGTGCCAAACCACATCCACTTGTAGTATCCAGACAAGGATGTATGAATATTAAAACCATAGAATCTATACCTTACTAAAACTTTTATGATATTATCCTATAATTATACAAAACTTTAATGTTTTTCATAGGGTTATGTTCCATAATCTATGTTTTTATAAATCTAGTATTGAAGTTTTATAGTAAATTTTCTCTAGTACCAACGATAACAACTCTAAATCTAGTAACCTAGTGCTAGTGTTTACTTTATTACACTAGCATAATATTAAAGGGATAAAATTACCAAGTATTGATCTATTTAGTAGTCTTAAAGAACAAGATACAATCTTGGTTCTCATTTTACATTGGAAATAAAATATAAAAACATTGTGACTACAAATATTATGCATCATTGAAATCATTCAAATATTTCATCTTTATATCATTTGGAAAGTGAAAAAATATGGCTGATCTAAACTTATCAATAAGGGTTGCATAAATTATAAGATATCAAGATTAAATAATTAATAATCAATATTTCTAGGTAAATAACTGAAAACACATGTCATTTAATTTATATCTTGAGAATAAAATGAATCCATGGATAATATCAATTCAATAATTTCATGGATAATAATGACAACGAAATTATAAATGATGGAAATGCATAATATTTAATTTTATGATCTCATACATCATGGTATATTTACAACAAAGGCCTTGCACCTTGACTGTTTAAACTATGGGTAGGTGTACACTAAAACCCATTAAATAATTTTGGCATTCTGGTTTATCTCATGAGACTTGTTGATTCCTCGAAAGGATATACAATTTTAGGGTCCAACCATGACTGCATGTCCAATTCATTCCCCATATATTTAATAATAAATTTAATTATTAAAAAATATTCCTTATCAATCGATATCAGTATTATGTAAATGATAAATAATATCAATATTTCCCTAGTCAATTAAATATATTTTATAGTAAAACACCATATTTAGAAATGGAATATGGTTTAAGAAATAATAATATCAATGATAGATATAATATGTATATAAAATAGAAAGTTAATATCCAATGAAATATTATAAATAGAATGTGAATGTTTAAAGATAATGTTAATGAACAAAAAATTAATCAAGAGATGAGTAATATCCATCAATTCACTAGAAAAGTTGATTTTTGTAGTAAAATCAAGTATTTTAGAGAATAAAATAAAAGAAAAGATAAACATTTAAAACAAATTTTAATTAATGAGTTTTATTTTTAAAACAATTAAAAAATTATAAAATAATCTAAATATCATAAAATGGTTATCGCATCAGGAAAACCTGTTGATGTTGTATATGTTAAAAATAAACACTCCTTATGATTTTTTATAAGGAATGTTAAAAAATGAATCTTTTGGAAAAAATTATAAAGATTATTTTCAGTCATTGTATAATGTAAAGGATAACTTATAATTTCATTAATAAATAATGAGTTAATTATAAGAAAATTTTTAACGATATTTTGAAAAATATGTATCTAGGGCCCTGACTCAGATGCCACGTAAACTGTTCTCTAGGTCGGTGTGACACTGGGCCTCAAGCGTTCCTCCACGCACACCAAAGGCTTCTATCTAGAAGTTATGGTGTAAACAGGTGATATTGGGGAGACTATACACTCTATTGATTATATAATAATGGTATTATATATTTATAGTACATTGGAAAAGAAAAACCAAAAGCCACTATACCAGTAACCCTCTCATGACAGAAGCACAAACAATAATATTAGAAGTAATAGTAATAAAAAAGATTAGATACAATTTTCAGAATTTAACCATCACAATATACCCATATAGAACATGAATCCAAAATAGGTTATATTTTAAAGTCAATAAATATAATGTTCACCCATGGCTGACCATATGTATGTACATATGTAAGATTGCTTATATAGAAAGAAAGACTCGTAATATCACTCCCACTGATGTAGGAACCTCCATGGTCCCTTTCCATCCATACCATAAAACTCTTCAGAAGCAATCACTAATATCCCGCTTTTGAGCTTGATCCTTTACCTATTCACAATTCCATAAAGTCTACACACATCTGGATGGGCACATTTAGGGTGTGAGAAAGAATCTCAGTAGTCCACCACCAATGTGTTCCTGTCCTACAACTATGATTAAGTAGGTGTAGTAAAAATTAATTAAGGAAACACATCACATAATATATAATTTACATACCTTATAATCAAAAGCTACAAGGAAGTAATCACTTAAAAAGGAAAACACTAGTATAACTGTAGTGGAGAGGATCCTTAGTGTAAACCCCCAAGCATAATATTATGAAAGTCAAAATGGGTGAACCCTTGGGTTACAATTAAAATAGAATCACCCAATAACACATTCCAACTGACACATCATGTCCAAAAATATCTAACATCCTGAAGGCACACCCAAACAAATCCCTATTCCCTCAGACCCCATATCTTATGAAACCTCATCAGCTCAAATCAGAACATCTGAGGCACATCGATACCTATTCTCCAGATAATAACCCTATCGGCTCAACAACTGATGTCTTGAGGAACAATGATGTTTTCCTTCCCCAATAGACATGTCCCAACGACCCCAAGTATGGAGAAACTCATCCCCCAACCGATAGTCCAAACCCATCAACTGATGAATCCTCACCATGCCCATGGATTTTTATGGAAATTACCTCTAAACATCATTGATGGTTGATAGCATCCTAAGATGCAATCTAACAGAGTCATATACCCACATGAGTGATTAACAAAACCTCATTATATGAGTCATAATATGTGCACATGACTCTAACTATGCATTGGCCAACACATGTGAGTGAAAATCACCAAATAAGATCCTAATCCAAATCATTTGACACATCATTCCCATGTGACTGTGTCTCTCAATCTGATGGTCATCATTATCCAATACCACATGGGATATAAATATAACCTAATGACCATAATTGCCTCTACTCGATGACCAAGTCTCACAAATTTTCATCATCATCAATAATAGAATCAGGACCTTACCTAACCTGATAATTACATCACCTCATAATAGAAATCCAAATCTATCTAAATCCCTAGGTTTAGCCAGTCTCATTCCCCTGAAGCACCATAATTCATAGATGAATCATAATAAATTTTCATTTAATAAAATTAATTCACCTGAGAAAACCTTCCAAAGTGTTTTGTGTCATCTAACTAGGCCTCACATGAATAAACATGGTCATGGAATTCCCAATGACATCCCACGATATCATACAATTAATTTTTTAATAGGAATTCAATTGATTATGGTCTCACTTTTTCATCCCACACAACACTGATAAATATCACCCACCAAAACATAGATAAATACAAGAGCCACCTACCTCATGTATGTAGACATCCACTCATCTAATATTAGCCTCCGACTCGAGCAGATTTGTAAGAAATTAGTGTTTTATAGGAACACCCTGGAAAAGGGTAAATTAGATCACATAGATTTAGTGATTTATAAAGAAGGATAAATAGATAAAAGGGAAAAGTGGAGTTGGATACTTAATGATATGAATCCAATGGTGCAGATAGATCAAATAATGGAGCTCATATGATGAAATGAGCTCAACACCTAGGAGGAGGAAGGGATAGCTCCACGACACCTGGAGAGGAAGCTGATGTGTGGGAGAATAAAAATTAGAGAAGAAACTAAAATTAAATGAGGGTAAATTTAGTATTTTTTCTATTTAAAATGGGAAAAAGGTTGTCTCACACGGTCTAGTTAACCATTCGCCAACCCTATGACACCCACTGTCCAAAGGGGTACCTCTCATTATTGTCCAGCGTAGTTTTCCCAAATTTGTAGAAACCAGGTGAATCACCTCTTCTAATAACCACATAGGTTCCACATGACCATGCTCTCTTCCTTCATGGTTTGTAAAACCATTCAGAAAGCACCTTGAGGGCTACACGGTTTCACCTGGGAGACCGCGTGGTTTTTTTGAATCATGTGTCCCAGTCTACGCACCCCCCTAAAATTGGTTTTTCATCCTTCGATGCACCTGAAAATAAAAAAAACTCTGATAAAATATATAATAAATCAAACTCATCTAAAATCAAGGCATTGGATTAAGTAAACTCTTGGAATTAAATTTAGATATGAAAAGATTGAGTTCATCAACCAACCAAACTCTAAAAAATGAAAATGGGCAAGGAATTTGACCCACTCCAAAAGCCTGGAATGTTACAATCTCCCCACCATAACATATATTGTCACCATGCTATCCAGAAAAATCCAAGAGATGGAACTGAATGTAACCATATCACTAGAATCAACCTAGTGTACTTCAGCCAAAAGGGAATAGGTCAACTCCCTCAAGGAGATCCCCACCTTAGGAGGTAACTACCCCATTCACTTTCTGAGCACAAACTCAAATAAACTGGTGGTCCACTGACCACCATGGACTCAATGTTCACCCATGACACATTATCACTCTTGTACCTCATAAATATCTACAATCATCCTTTTTCACATCTGACACCCATCATGTACTACATCTTTTTTAATTCCTGCTTCTTTCCCAAGTCACACATGACACATATGAGGTCCCACATCCCATTAAATGCTTATAAGAAGTCCATGTTCCATTCCCCTCATACCTAACCCACTTCACATTGATGCCCATATTCCAACTCACCACATATAAGTCGTGCATCCATCGATTCCCACATAAAAATCTTGGTTCCACATACCTCATAAATATATATATCACATGTAGACCAATTTAAAACTACTAAAAAATGTCTTGTTAGTCCATAGATACATCACATGCATCTCATTTACCCAAAAAAAGAAAACCCTACTTAGGAGACTTGTCAAAATAAAGACAAATAACCCCAGTTATTCCCAAAGTGAACCTATAACCATATTTAGCTCCCCGAACAGCTCTACACTTGGAACCACCACTATGTGCATCTGGCCTGAAATTTCACTAACTAAGGTATGGACTCCCCATGGTGATTCACCATCCATCGACCACTAATCCCACTACTGGTTCCCACTATCTCTCTCATGACCTCCTTGTGTAGCTAAATCTACTCTACTAACTCTTAACACCAATCCCAGTTCGATCTCAGAACCTTGAGTCTAGACTGAATCCTAATTGCCATCTGTCTAAGAAGGATTCCTGTAGAACCTATTGAGATGCCTGATCAGACCATGTGTTTGAAAAATTTTCGGTGCCTGATCTCACTATATCCACACATGAACTGACTTCCCTAAATAGAATCACACTGTTGAAGACCCACTGTATAGTGGTCTACATGAGTCTCTAACTTGTAAACTCTACTAAGACTCTCCTCGACCTCAATTCCTACCATCTAAAGCATCACCAATGTAATCACCTAAAGTCTTCACCCAGATAGAATATGAACAATCTGTCAGATTTCACTCGACTATGAGTTCCTGGTTCACTGCCAAAGAGAATAATGCTAAGATGATATGTTTACTTACACCTTGATGGTGTTCCATAAACCATACTTTAAACACCTCACCCTAAGGTGTCATCACCCACCATATCAGGTGTGAAGCAAGATAACTCGGTGAATGTCATTGAATAGTCTCTGAAAATCATGTCTCTTTATAGTATGCTTAATAATTTCTAAGTTCTATCTATCCTAGGAATATCTAGGAATAAGTGCATGAAGAAACTGGCCTCATAATCCTTCAATCATAGTCCCTCATGTCTGGCCACCTACACTTTCCTATCCCACCAGTGCTTTTCCAGTCCTCTGAGCATATATATTTCCCGATTCACCCTCCGGCCTGGGGATGTCTCTAGCTACTCTAATATCGTCTACATCGACTTGATCTAGTTTTTAGCTACCTATGGTATTCCCTAAACCTAAAACAGTTGAGGGTAATTTTACTATACATCTCAACTATATTATTCCATTGAAGTCTCTGCTCCCTGAGCTCTTCTATTGATCCTCTGAATTACATGAAACTCCCCATGAACTTCTTATCCAAACATAACCTAGAATCTATCAGATGTGGTAGTTTACCCACCTACATTGGAACATTTAATTATTCATGTACCTATAGATCATGCTCCGCCTGAACCTATGAGGCCTCATCCTAACCCTCAAATGTCTCAACTTGTTCACGCTCCTACAACACCAAATAATCGCCTGCCTAACGCTCTATTGAAGCCCCTCTAGGTGGCATACAACTAAATACCAATATATTGATTAGGAAACCATAATAATATATATAAAATAGTTTGGAATAGCATTAATAGGTATAATAATATCACTACCCTTACTCTCCCCAATTACAATAATCTCACATGATATCTAGCCTCATAACCCCTTACCCAACCCTATCAAAGCTAGGTACAAAATAGAAGTCCATCCTATGGCCCCTCACCTTACCACATCAGAGGAAACCATCATGTATCAATCCTAGGTAGATGAGTAAATTTATAGAAAAGATAATGTAGGCATGAAAACACCACTTAGAATCCTTTTATGAAATTTTTATTATCTTACCCCCTTATGCCTCTGGCTATGCCCGCCCCGATGAACCCTGTCACCTCAAACTGATGACCACTTTGCCAAACCTGGTGATAAAAATCACCCCATATCATCATACATACTAGCTACTATAATATCCAGTCCCATATATATATATATTACATAACAGAGAATTTTTTTTGTCACAAAACATGCATACGTAATCAATTCCTATGTTCCAATCAATAAAAACATCAAAAACCTCCTTTTCCATACTGGGCCAAGGTTCTAGAATCCAAGAGGCTATTAATCACAACCATGATCGCCACTTGATGTGGAAATCACATCAAATTTAAAAAGATAAAAATAGAATAGTAATTACCACCCTTGAGAACTTGGTATATCCTCCGATCATTGGGATATAGGCACCCAAACATGAGTTTTCAACTGAGTTCAGAAAACATCCTAATCTCCATCTACCATTTCCCAAATAGTAAGACCCATATAAAGAACATGTAATAATTTTATATCATTATTATTTATCTGAAAACGATTAATAATTTATAGTCCATAACTTCTATAACACTACTTATAGACCCCTACTAGATGCCACTTAAATGGTGCTTTGGGATTGTGTGCCACTGGTCCTTAAGTGCGCCTCCCTATACAACAAATTTTGTCAACTAGTAGTGAGGGTGTAAAGAGGTCACATTTGGGAGACTATATCCTATGGTTATTATATAATAATGTTTTAATATATTTATAATCAAGTGGAAAAGAAAGACCAAAGGACACTATACTAGTAACCTTCACATGGAGGAAGCCTAAGCAATAACAGCATGAATAATAATAATAAAAAAGATAAAAAACTATTTGAATAATTTAAACATTACAGGATAACAATGTAGAACATGCATCCAAAATAGATCATACAAGACAGTAAATACATAAAAAGGTCTCCCATGGCATACCATAAGTATATACACATGTAATTATGTTGATATAGAAAGAAAGACTCAGAAGATAACTACAGTTGATATAAGAACTTACAAGGTCCCTTTCCATACATCCCATGAAAAAATTATAAAAAATTCACTAATATCCAACCCCTGAGAATGATCCTTTACATAATATAAAATACATAATTTCTACATGAATCCCGAAGGTCCCATGTTGGGTGTGAGAAAGAATCTTAGTAGGCAACCACCAACCTGTGCCAATCCTATATTTGTGATTAAGAAGGTGTACTAAAAACTAAATAAAGTAGCACATCACATCTTAAGTAAACTATTTCCCTTTTGAACAACATCTAAATTGAAGAAATCACCAACTTTTCAAAATACCAATATAACTATACTAGATAGGATCCTTAGCCTAAACATTAGGGCATCCTCTGATGAAAGTAAAACCAATTGAACACTCAAATTCTACCTCTAATAGAATCAGCTGAAACATCATGCCAAATGACACATCATTTCCAACAATATCCAACATCCTAAAGGCACCCCCAAATAGATACCTTGTCCCTTAGACCTTAGATCAAAAGAAACCCTATCGGCTCGAAGCATTATGTTTGAGGCATAGTGAAACTTTAACTCTGGATAACAACATCGTCATTACAATAACTGATGTCCTAAGGAATGATGATGTCTATCATCCGAAATAGTGTCAAACCAACATCCTCAAGTGCAGTAAGACTCGTCCCCCAGATGATGGTCTCAACCCATAAACTGATGGATCCTCTCCATTATCATGGGTTTCTATCATATAATTCATACTGTGTGCACATGAATTCAACATTGCATTGGACAACACAAGTGAGTGGTAACCACTGAATAAGAACCTAAGAAAAATCATCCAGAACCCCATTCCCATGTGGCCATGTTTCTCAATCTAATGGTCATAACTATCCAATATCACACGGGCCATAACCATAACCTGATGAATATCATCGCCTCATCCCAACAAACAAGTCTCCCAACCTGTGATAAACTTCACTCATAGAATCTGTTTAATGACCCTACATTTTTACACATTATTTCATGATTTTATCCATAAAATAGAACTAATTATCATAAATTATAGTGTCTTTAGAATATTAGGTACCTAAAATTGAAAACATGGTCAAAAAATAATCTTTTATTTAAACTTAATACTGAGTTCCTAACTTCCTTTGATACATTAAATCTGCATAGGATATCCTAGGGAATAAATGAATAAATGGATGAGCTAAAAATACTAGTAAGGGAATAAGAATATGAATAATGCATAACACATTGGATAGAAGGCCTAACATGATGGCTTAAAAAGGCATGAATATACCTAAAGAAGCATAACATATGTTAACATGCTATCATAAGAGATATGGAAACAACATACAACATGAAATAATCATGATTCAAGTCTCATTTCACATGGAAGAGCATGAGTCAAGGCTAACCATCAAGACCATTACACATGGAGCATGGATCCAGGCTAACCACCGCGACTGTTGCACATGGAGCTTGAGTCAAGTTTTACCACCAAGACCATTGCACATGACATCTCAGGAGATTAAACATTACCCAATGCATTGAAGTACTATCTAATTTAACCCATCATAACCTGTTCATAAATATGTGTTCCACATGAAGAATCATAAATAAGGAATCAAACTTAAACATAAGGGTTTCCCATGTAAAGAATTAGGTATCATAATATTGTCAAAAGGCATAAAAAAGATAATATCGTAATGGAATCCATGAATGAATGAATTTAAATCATTTATGGACATTGATAAGTTAAAAAGGCATAGATCATGATAAGTTATGTCAAACTGGAGTGAAAACATATAAAATGAGTGTTTCAGAAACTTTAGAAAAAACATTTTTGTGCGGTTTAAGGAAAATATTAAAGACCATTTATAGAGTAAAAGTAATAATATTTCATATAAAATCTGAATTGAACCACGGAATATTTTTATGAAATAGTGTGTTATTTTAAAGAAATAATGGTGGATTAAAATAGATTATGTATTGTACTTGAAAATGGGTAAGAAGTCGGGAAGTTCCATTTAATTGGGATTTCTTATTAGTATAAACTAAGAAGGGGACGTTTTTAAAACATGTATTTAACCATCAAAGAAAGATGATATGATATAGATACAGTATTTGGGAACGTATGCACATAATTTATATGAATTAAATAAAATTAAATAAGAATTACATTGGGGGTAAATAGAGATAAATAGTAACTTGAAGGAAAAATGGAGATTCGAGTATAATTCCTTACCTTATGTTCTAAAGTGTTCTTCACTAGTACTTAATTTTCTAAATAATCAAATTAAATACATTAATTAATTAATTAAAAACCTCTTATATATGTATTTTATTTTTTTATAATTTTATTAAGTTTATTTATTTCCTTTTTTAAGAGTTATAAGATACAATTTTGTTGTTTGGGAGTGTTCGTTTCCATGGTTTTCATGATTGGTTCACCTGTATTCATACATGGAAGGTCATGAAAAATAGGAATAGTTGACTAGAATTGAAATTATTTATTATTAATGAAATTAAGAAAACTAAATTATTAATTATATCATTTTTTATATGTTATAAGGTTGAATCATTAGATAAACCTTTAGTGATAATCATTCGGATTATTTTGGGGGGTTTCGATCAACAGAAACTATCTTTGTTATATTATTTTATATTATGTATATATGTTAGTTATAGAAATAACATGGGATTTAATGAATTTATTATATTTTGGTTGAACCATAATTTTTTTTTATTACCATCCATGAATGTGGCAAAGGAAAATGAAAATGAATCATCCACGATGTCGGTAAATTGACACATGACAGACAATGTTTTCATTTATAGAATAAAAGAGAGAGAGAGAGGAAGAAGTTTGATGATTGATATTAAATTAACATGATATAATTAAATTATATAAATTATAATTGATTTATCATGCCACTTAATTTTGGGTAGGTCATTATAAGACATTAAAATAAAATAATATGAAAATAAATTAAAGAAAATAAAATAGGGTTTTACCTCTTGAACTTCATCTACTTGAGAACCTCGGGGAAAAGGATTTGTTCTTCTTTTGAGAAAAAATGATCCTAGACATAGGGGAGAGTTTTTTGAGATTATTGGGATGATATTTGACAATTTTATAGATTAATAGGTGTGATGTCAAGAGGTGGTATCTATAGTGGAGGAGATGGGTGTTTTTTTATTATTCTATTCATTATTTTATTATTTTGATCAAGACAAGAAAAAGTGTTGATTTTTGTGACTAATTAAAGTAACTATAGCATGTGAGTTTGAAATAATTGTGCTTACATCATCCATTCATCATACACGACTTAATAATTCAAGTATTTAGCTTACACTGTAAATTACTGTATTTCACTATTCACAAAAATTCACATATTTTAGAAAAATCCAAACAAGAAGTCATTGTAACCATTTTTTGACCTCTAGAATTAAAAAATGGACTATATTTTATGGAAATAATTTTATAAATATGGGAAAATTAATTTTTAAATAAAATAAACATTTATTCAAAAAAATACCAATTTTAAAATTATAACTGATTTTAGATAACTTAGAAAATTTAATTATGGTCTCATAAAAATATTTCATAATCAAAAGAAAACAAAATAATGATTTGTGAATATATTTTATGAAAATAAATTTCATTTTAAATCATTATTATAATGAAAAATTGTAAATGAAAAATAATTTTTCACAAAAATATCAACACTTAATTTAACATTTTTAAAACATTTATTTACTTATGATATAATTATATCTTATTTTCATTTATAATATGGCTAAGTTTTATATAAACTTTAATTAGTGAGGTTAATATTGTATTATTATAGATTCTTTATTTTATAAAAATCCCACTTATTCCATTCAATCTTCAAATATAATGTTTGTATTGTGTTATCTATGTGGTTTTATGTGATTTATGCTATATGACATAATTATAATAAGGGAATTCCTATCATTAAAATTATGAGTCTTTAAATTATTCCCCCATTATGAAATTTCTCCCTCAAAATTTTATTTTACAACTATGGGGATAATAGGTGAAGGTACTTCTCCTTCATTACTTCCTCCAGTTCCTATGTTTCCTCTTCATATATATGGTTCCTCCATGGTACTTTGACCATGTGAGTAGTGTTGTTGCATTAAAATTTAACTCTATGGTCCAAGATATTCATTATATTCTCTTCGTAAGAGAGATCATTTTAAAATTATACGACATTTGAATTCTGTACACATGAGGGATCCAGTATGTACTTCCTCAAGAAGGATATGTGGAATATATTTTGTAATTGAGACATGGAAGGTGGAAGTGATAGTAGATAGGCCACAAATCTATCATGATCAAGTATCTCGAAAGGGGTCAATATACCTGGGACATAACTTTTGTTTCTTCCCAAATATCATGATCCTATTGCATGGAGTTATGCGGAGGAATACCATGTCTCCAACCTCAAACTCTATGTCTCATCAAGGATTCTCTACGTACCACTTTTTAGTGAATTTGGGATGCCTTGATGTGCTTCTGAATGTTTTTCACCTTCTAAACCATTTCTTTGACCATTTCATGTCCTACTAGCTTACAATCACTGACTGTATCCCATAATTAATATGTTCTTAATCCCATCCATTAAAGGGATTTATATGGATCCATTTTGATGCTCAAGTGAAAACCATTATTCTAAGAAAATTCGGCTAGAGGAAGATGTTGGTCCCATCCTCTTTTGAAGTCCATAGAACATGCTCTCAAAATTTCATCCAATTTATGAATCATCCAATCTGATTGGCCTTTAGATTGAGGATGATAGTCTGTACTGAAGTTCAGTTTTGTGTTTAGAGCTTGTTGGATACTTTTCCAGAACATAGAGGTGAATCTAAGATCCCAATCGGATACAATAATTAGTGGTACTCCATGTATCCTTACCACTTATTTGATTTATATCCATGAAAGTTGATCTGGTGATAATTCCTAACAAATTGAGAAAAAGTGAGCTGTCTTTTTAAGATGATCCACAAAAACCCATATAGCATTGTTTCATATGGATGTATTTGGAAGTCCAGTGAAAAAGTCCATGGTGATGTTTTCACATTTCATTATCAGTATGGGTAATGGTTGAATCATCCATTTAAAAAAATTCTTTTCATCCTTTGCTTTATAAAATACCCGGAACTTTAATGTATGTTAAATGATAACCTTCATTATATTGTCCCAAAATACTTTTCTTGGAGATCCTGACACATCTAGGTGAAGCATAGGTGAATAGAGAAGGATGGACTATCCACATCATTCAGAAGCTCTTTCTTTATACCTAAATTAGATAGTATAAATACTCATGAAACAAATCATACAACTTTATCCTCATCGATCATGAACTCAGGGATTCACCATTTCTAATAGCTTCCACCATTTTCCATATTTCCACATCATTTCCATGAGCATAATTTATTTTCTCCTCAAGGTATGGCTGAGAAATCATTTGAGAAAGGATTAATGATGTTCCATCCTTAATGATTACTATTTCCATCCTTTGAAGGTCTAATAATATTGGATATTTTTAAATTATCATCATTGATAAAGATGCAACATCCTTTCTACATAGAGCAACCACCACCTTTTTTACATTACATAGATGTTAGTGGATTGAGAAGTCAAAATATTTGATGAGCTCTAACCATATTTTTTGGTTCATATTAATATATTTACATGAGAATATATATTTGAGGCCATTATGATCAGTATATATCTCTCACTTCTCCCCATAGAAATAATTCAACTATACTTTCAACAAAAAGATCACAACTACCAACTCTAGATAATGAATATGATAGTTTTTATAATAAATTATCATCTTTCTTGAAGAATAGGATATGAATTTGTCATTTTTCATTAGTACACAAACTAAGAACTTATTTGAATCATCACTATTCACCAAATATAGTTCCCCACTTGTAGGAAGTGTGAGTACTAGCATAGTGATTCGCCTCTTTTTTAACTCTAAAACAGTCTTCAAAATCACTGATCCATAAAAACATCACTCTATTTCGTGTCATCGTGATTTTTGGGTCTGAAAATCATGATATGTTCTTCAAAAATCATCAGTAATACCTAGCTATACCAAGGAATCTATGGATCTCCATTATATATGTTATCCTGAACCTCTCTTTGATTGCCTTTATCTTGGAAGGATCCACATATATTCCCTTTCTAGTGATTACATTCCCCAAGAATTATACTTCTCCATCTAAAACACACATTTATTGTACTTTTTATTGATTTTATCCCTTAAAAAAATCTTTAACACAATATTAAAATGATCTACATTCTCCTCCTTGATTTTAGAGTATATCATAACATCATCGATAAAGACTACCACAAAATTTTCATGGTAATCTATAAAGACTCTATACATTATGTCCTTGAACATTTCTGGAGCATTATTGAGTCTGAAGGGAATCACTAGGAACTTTAGTGTTATTACCTCATTAAAAATTTAGCCATTGGAATATCTTCCTTCCACACCCTCAATTGGTGATATCTTGATCGATGGTTGACATCAGAGAAATAATTAGCCTCATGTATTTGATAAAAAAAGTCATCTATCCATTACAGGGGATAATTTTTATTTTTAGTGATTTTATTGAGCTCAAAATAATCAATGAAGAGGCACACTTATCCATATTTATTTTTGAAAAAGAGGGCTAGTTCACCCCACGGTGAAGCACTTAGGCTTATAAATCCCTTATCCCGATTATCCTATAACTGATTCCTCTGTTCCTACAACTTTTGGTGGCCATTTTTAGTGACTGTACTAATGCATTCCCTAAAGAATTATATGGTCTTCTTATAGATTGAGAGGTTGAGATCTCAATTGAACTAATTTTTGGATCTATTCCTATATCAAAGACACCCTCAAACATTAACTAGGGAGGAGTTATAATCTATGGATGAAATAATTTCCCCATTTTCTATGCTCACAGATAACTCAACCTCCATATTTTGAGGTGGTGTTTTAATAGTTCTACTAAACCTAAAATATATTAAAGAATATGTATAACCAGAATCAAATAGTACGTTCTCTATTCTTGAATGATTAACTAGCATACGTGTCACAACATCATTTTCAGGCTCCACCTTAGTAGTAGTAATAGCATATTCCCTTCTTTTCTACCTTAGAGTTTTTTTCTATTGATTTCCTCAAATAACCTTTGGCTTGGGAAATGGTTCACATAATTCCCATGTTCCATGCAGTTGAAACATTATACTACATGTTGAGTGTTTATTTGAATCTTAATCTCTTCATCCACATTGGTGGAATTATTCATATCCCTCTGGCAGTTAATATCCAAAAACCCCATTCTTCTTTATTTGAATCATTTTATGGTTCCTTTAAGATAGTTCCTTGGATTATTCTTCCCTAATTTTAACACATGGGGTTTTTTATTTTCTTTCCATCATGGGATTTATCTTTTAATCCCACCATATTAAACATCATTTTCCTCTTTCCCCCATGGACCCATGAGAACAATGAGTTTCTATGATCTCTATTTCAACCTTAAGGGAACAATAGACAGTCTTCTTATATCTATCAAAGTCTCATATCAAAAACTCTTTTCATATACTCAACTTTAGTCCACTAATGAAGTGATCCACCCTACTTTTGGTGTTCATGAAAAAGCTAGAGACGTATCTTGTAAGACTTTTAAAATTTCCTCATACTTCTCGATAGACTCATCTTCATTTTTCTTCAATATGAGAAACTACCTTTATATATTAATATGAATATTTCATGGAAAATATTTATTCAAAAATATTTTCTTGAAATCTTCCAATTACATGGAATAAATTTCTTCCTTTGATTTCATGTTCTTGACTAGTTTTAACCACTGATTAGATTCCCAATCAAAATTACAGGCTGCTAGTATAACTTTCTCTTCATATGAGCAATGAAGGATATCTTTTCAATGGATTTAATCCATTGTTTCATGATTAGGGGATCATAAGATCCCCAAAACATGGGAGGCATTTTTCACATGAAGGTTTCAATGAAAAATTTATCTTTATTTAGTAAAGGAAGGTGTTCCATGTAATTTAATATATTATTCATAACTTGATCCCATTCAACACATACTTTCATGAATTTTTGATCACCCATTATCATTATATTTGGAATATTATTAAGTCAATCATCAGATTTCTTATCACATTGATTTTTGGCACATGTTCTCTTATTTCCATCAGTTAACTAAGAAAATGAATGTACAATTAGGGGGATTTAATAATTATCTAATAATAACATAAATGGAAACGTTGATCATATATGGATAAACTTGTAAATGGAAATCATATCCTAACATGTGATTCCCTATGTTTTAATATAGTTTATCCTTGGTGATAAAATTATCTCTAAGGTTCTTACTAAAGTTCTCTAATCTTAATCTCTCAAAAATTACTAGACTATCCTTTGATACAAAATATAACAGTTCTATCCTTTTACACAAATCATTATATGATTTTAACCATCAAATACAACCAAAGATAATAAATTATATTTTCTTTGGATGATTAGGTATATAAAACATAAAACATGGGACAAAAAATAATCTTGTATTTAAACTCTATAATGAGATCCTAACTTCCATTGATCCCTTAAATATGTATAGGATAACCTGGGGAATAAATAAACAAATGGATGAGATAAAAATACTAATCAGTTAATAATCATATGAATAAAACATAACACATTGGTTAGAAGGCATAACATGATGGAATAAAAAGCCATGAATATACAAAAGGAAGAATAACATGTGAAATCATGGTATAAAAAGAGATGTGGAAAAAATACAACATGACATAAGAACAATTAAAGGTTCATTGAACATGTATGATCATGATTCAAGGATAACCACCAAACCTATTCACATAGATCATGAGTCAAGGCTCGCCTCCAATACCATTGCACATGGAGCAAGAGTCAAGGTTAACCACCAACACCATTGCATATGATGTCTGATGAGACTAAACATTACCCAATTAATTGGATAACTATTAGGCACAATGATCATAAAATATTCAGAAATATGTGTTATTTATGAAGAATCATACATAATGAATCAAACATATATATAAGGGTTGTCGATGGAAGGAATTGGGTATCATAACCATGTCAAAATGCATAATAAAATGGAATATCATAATGGTGTCTATGAAAGAATGGATTAAATAATGAATGTATATTAATAAGAAAAATATCAATAGATCATGATAATTTAATTAAAAATAGAGTGAAGACATGTAAAAAATATGTTTAATAAAAATTAGAAATAAAACAATTTCGTGTGGTTTAAGGAAAATATTAAAAAGAATTTATTGAGGAAAAGAAATAATATTTTATATAAAACCAGAACTGAAACAATATGTTTTTCCATGATAGAATATATTATTTTATAAAAATAATTGTGGCTTAAAATATATTGTGGAGTTCACTTGGAAATGTGTAACATGTTAGGAAGTTCCCTTTAACTAGGCATTGCTTATCAAGAAGAATTGAAAAGGTAACCTTTTTAAAACATGTATTTACCCATAAAAGAAATATGATATGATATGGATACAATATTTTGGAATATATTCACATAATTCTTAATAATTAAATAAAAATACTGAAGAATTAAATTTGGGTAAAGAGAGATAAAGAGTATCCTGAAGGAAAAATAGAGGTTCAAGTAGAATCCCCTACCTTATGATCGAATGTGTTCTGCACTTATACTTGATATCATAGATAGTAAAATTAATTTAATTTATAAATAATTAAGAAAATTTTATACATTTAATTTACTTTTTATAATTTTTTTAATCTCAATTATAGACTTTTTGATGAGTTATAAGATATAATTTTATTGTTCGGGAGCATTCGTTTCTTTGGTTTTCATGATTGGTTCACTTGTATTCTTGTATGGAAGATCATGTAAAATGGGAATAGTTGTCCAGAATTGAAATTATATGTTATTAATTAACATTAAAAATATTAAATTTTAATTTATATCATTTTTATATGTTATTAATATTACTCATTAGATAAAACATTAGTGATAATCATTGGGATTATTTTGGCGGTTTTCGATCATCACAAACAAGATGTGTTTTATTAATTAATATTACGTATATATGTTAGTTCCAAAACATAACATAGTCTATAATACATATATTATACTCTGGTTTTACAATAAAAATGGTTTTATTTCCAGCATTTAATTATGTAAATTAAAATAAAAATTCATCGTCCACAAAGTCGGTAAATTGACATATCACGGGTGATGTTTTCATTTATAGAATAAAAGAGGGAGATAAAGGATTTTGATGATGGATAATACATTAAAATGAAATAATTATAGTATAAAAATTATACTAGAGTTACCATGCCACTTGGAAAAGGGTATGTGAGGATAATGCAAGAATAAGAAATAACCTGAAATGAAATTAAAGAAAATGGAAGGGGGGTTTACCTCTTGAACTTCTTCTCTTTGAGAACCTCATTATGATAAAGGGTTTTGTTTTTTTAGATAATAAAGGATCCAAGAAATGTATGTATATTTTTAGAAGAGGATTGGGTAGAAATTGGACAGTATTCATTGCTTAAGAGGTGTGAGGTGAAGAGGTGGCAAGGTGTGGTATCTATAGTGGAGTAGAGGGGTGTTTTTTGATTATTTTATTCATTATTTTATTATTTTATTCAAGATGAGAAATAATGTTTATTCTTATGAATGAATAAAATAACTAGTTTATGTGAGTTATAAATAATGGATCTTAAATCACCCATATGTTATCCATTACTCAATAACTCATGTATTTAGCTTATATCATAAATTGTCGTATTCTACTATTCATAAAAAATTTAACTATTTTTTAAAAATCCAAAAAATTCACTGCAACCAATTTTTAATGTGTAAAATTAAAAAATATACTCCATTTTATGAAAATAATTTTAAAAATATGAGAAATTTAGTTTTTAAATTAAATTATCATTTATTTGAAAAATACAAATTTTAAAATAATAACTAATTTTCGAACACTTTTAAAAATTAATTAAAGTCTCATAAAATTTAGTAATAATCATAAGACGTCAAAATAAAAATTCATGAATATATATTATGAAAATTAATGTTATTTTAAATCATTATAATAATGAATAAATAGTAAATAAATAATTATGATTCACAAAAATATCAATTTATAATTTATCATTTTCAAAACTAGTATTTACTTATAATACGATATAATTATATCATATTTTCAATTATAATATGGATATTTTTTATATATACATTAATTAGGGAGGTTAAAATTCTATCATTATAGGTTCATTAATTTCTAAAATGTCACTTATTTCATTCATTATTCATATATAATGTCTGTATTGTGTTCTTTGTGTGGTTTTATGTGATTTATACAATATGAAATAATTATAAGAAGGAAATTTTTAGTGATAAAATTATAGGTCATTTCAATATGGGTCTCACCAGAACTCACTATTAAATCACCTCATACCAGATGGACAAATCCATCTCAATCATCAGGCTGAGCCCATCACTTTCCCATGGAACTCAGTAATGCATAGCAGTAATATAATACATTTCAATTTTAAAAAAATTAATGCACTCAGTATAACCTGACCAAGTGGTATATAACCTCTAACCTAGACTCTCATGAATAAACATGGGTAGGGAATGCCCAATGAAATCCCATTGTATCATATAATTAATTTAACAATAAGTATTCAATTTATTAGGGTCTCACTTAGTCTACCAACATGGAACCTATGTAGTGCAACCCAAGAAAAAACCATACAATATGTGGAAAGAGAAGAACACCTACCTCATGTTTGTATATGTCCGCTCATATAACTTTAGCCTATAAATTGAGCCAATTGGGAAGAAATTGGTATTTTAGACGAAAGCCTAGAAAATAGTGTAAATTGGATCACATGGATTTAAAACTCTATATGGTGAGATAAATAGAGATAAGAGGCAAGAGGATTTGAATCCCTACCGATACACATCCATTTCTATAAACAGATCAAATAATGGAGCTTAGATGAAGAAATGACCTCAACACCTAAGAGGAGTAAGGGAGAGCTCCACGACACCCGGAGAAGAATCCTATTCATGGGAGAATAAAAAGGGAGAAGAAACATAAAATAAAGGAGGGGTTAATTGGTAATTTTTCCTTTTCTAAATGAGCCACACGGTTTAGCTAACTATATTCCAAATATGTGACACCCACTATCCAAAGTGGAACCTCCTACAATTTTAAAAATCATTTGAATCCGTTCTACTAAAAACTATAGAGGTGTCACACGACTATGTGTCCCCTACTCTATGGTTTGGAGAACTATGCACAAAGAAAATGGCGGGTTGTATAGTTTCACCTAAGAGGCCACACAATTTTTCTAAACTATGTTCCCCAGTCTGAATACCCTAAAAACGTGGGGTTTCAACCTTCGATGCACCCAAAACATAACCAATACACCTAGACACTTTCCAAGAATTAAACCTCATATAAATAAAAGGCCTTGGATTAAGGAAACTATCAGAATTAAATTCTCATAATCAACAAAAGTATTTTTCTACTCACCAAACTCTAAAAATTAAAAATGTACTATGAATTTGACCCACTCAAAAAACCTAGGACTTTACAATGGACATTAAAGAAAAATATTCCTGGTCAAAATAAAAATGATATCAACTTTTCTTTTAAACATTTATTTTCATGATTCAAGTTACAAGTAGGGAAAAATTTAAAAAACATGGATACTCATTAGATATATTTATTATTATAAAATATATTGAGTTTATGAAGGATATATTATAATATTCCTTTAATAAAAAATATAAGCAATCCCATGAAAATAAGATTGTAAATTATATTATTACCTCTTTGGTAACTTTTAAATCATAACTCCTTGAAAGTGTAAACACTAATTGAAACATTATTCATCATAAACAAAAATATATTTATTTTAAATATCTATAAGTGTCATTATATACACCATATAAAATTAAATATGCGAGTGATACTAAATATTACTCAATGTAGTGGAATTTGAGACAAAATCCCTTACACCATGCCTCCACTTTGTTTAACATGATTTAAACTCATGTATAATGATTTTAATCTTTTTATTAATTTATAAAAGTACCATATTCATATTTATAATTTCATATATGATCCATATATAACATCTTATCACCTAGTCATCGATAAATTTTAATTGTTATTATTATCTAAGTGTTAACTGCTTAGTTTCCTAATCCATGTTTCACCACATATGTTACAGTTATTGTGAATAGGTTATAGTTTAATAATACATATAATGTTACTAAATTTTATAAATATTATATTTAATCATTATATACGTTTTAGAATCATTCTTGAAAGGTGTACATGGAAACATTTATCTCATCACTACTTGGAGATGATAGGTTATACGTTTCCATGAGTGGCAATTATCATTTTATAATGGGTGAATGGGTAAAGAAGTATATGATATATTAAATTTATAAAGTCAATATTATTTCTTAACTATAATATTTATCTTTTAGTTCCATAATTATTACTATCCATGCGAGGTGGTGTTGGAAAACAAATTACATCGGTTCGTGAGGCGGTTGTCCTCCGTACCCATGAATGATGGTTTTATTTTCCATTTTATAGATAAGAGGATGGATAAATATTATTTCATAAAAAATAATATATATTTATTTTATAGATATTTTTTTTATTATATTTTAATTTGGATTACCTCATTGAAGGTGGTAAAAGGGGTAAAAAGAAATATCTTGGTGAAGATGACTGCGTTCTTTTAGATAAACCACTATTGTATCTATTATTAATGACCATAGGGTTGGTTTTTTAGAATTATAAAGCTGTTAAAACATGTCTATGGATGTTTTGGATATATTTTTTTTCAAGGATGGTTGAGCTATATTTTAGAATAGATTTCAATAAGTGAGGGCTGGAGGTGCTGTTTTATAATTGAAGTGAGCGATACACTTGTAATTTTTCAAAGTTTTAAAATATTATTAACTATATTTCCTAGAAAAATGGATAAAAAATGACTCATATTAATAAGTTATAATTTTAAATAATAAAAAACAACAACTAAATTGGTTTAATAATGTTTTCATATCATTTTAACCATTACCATTATAGATTAACCCCTACTAAACTTGATTCGTCCTCAACTACAGTAACCCATTTTTACTATATTTAATATCCCTTATGAACATAAAACAAGTTAAACTTAATAAATAATATAAATATTTTTCATTATAAATATTTAATCAATTTTATTCAATTCAATCAACATAATTGGTGTAATTTAATTTAAAAACAAAACTACAAAACACGATAAAAATAGGTTTTAAAGAAACATATTTTTCTAGAATAAGATGATATTACATTAACTATATAACTAGTAATAATAATTATTTTGATTCAAATTAATATTAATATATATAATATTAAAATATAATTTAAATAATTCATTATTAGAGTTCATTTTAATTTATTAAAAAGGAACAACATTATACACTTAAAAATAATTTTATGAAAAATATCCATTTTTACTTCCAAATGACATTTTATTCATTTCAAAAAAATTTAAAATCGAAAAATTATTAATCGAAAATATAATAAAAAAATATTATAAATAAAAGGTGGAATCACTAACTAATAAATTTTCAATTATTAATAAAATATTATTTGTAAGAGTGAATTTCAATAATTCATTCTAGGATTATTTTGACCATGTAAGTTTAAAATTAACAGTCATCCTATAAAATTAGAATTTTTTTCCATGTAATATTAAAATATGCATTGTATTACAATTTTTTTAAAAAAGAAAATGTTCACTTAGTATAATTGAAGCTTGGGTTTTACATTCTTCCCTTCAAAAATAGTATCCTTGAAATTTTCATGGATGTTAGTTTCAAAACAAATAGATGGGGTTCTTCTTTATAAAATCCTTAAATCACCACATTGATTAATCCATTTAATGATTTATCTAAAGTAAATTTACCAATTAATTCATCCAATTCTTCAACAATTGTTCTATAGTTTCTTTAATATGTATATTCTCTTCATAGTAAGATAGATCAGGTTACAATTATTTTTCTTCATAGGTGAGTAAATGAATTTATTCTGGAATATACATCCATAAAAATGAGATATAGAACACATCATGTACTTTATAGAGTCTCAATTTAATTTCAAAATGGTAAGAAAAAACTCCAACTCTTTCAAAAATTTCAAAAGGTTTGATGTACTATGGGATCAATATTCTTTACTTACTGAACCGAATAACACAATTACATGGAAAGACATTAAATAAAACATGATATCCCACTTGAAAATCGAAATACCACCATCGATTATTGTCACAAATATTTTGAATACTTTCAGATTATTTAATACGAGTCTAAATATTCTTCACCTTTATCAATGTCTCCTCAACAAGTTCTATGTATATAAGTTTCTTTTTGCTAACTTCATCCTAATAAGTTATGACACAACATATATTTCCATATAATTCTTCATAAAATCAAATTTGAATACATTGTAGAAAGATATTTTGAAAGGAAAACTCTACCAGATGTAAATATTGATCCCACATACCTTGAATGTCAAGTGAGCATGATCTCAACTTGTCTTCTAATGTTTGAATAGTCCTTTTGGAATGTCCATCAGTTTGAGGATGATAGGTGGTGCACAATTGAAGCTCAGTATCAAGATCCTTATGAAGAGTTTTCTATAATTTCAATTTATATCATGGATCATGATCATAAATAATGTAAATAGGTGCATAATTATGTCTTACAACTTCATTAATATTGCAACACCATGAGATTCTAAAAGAATAACATTTTATTCAATAGTCTGTATGACATGAAACACCATGAATACAAGGGAATATAACGTAACGATAATTTACAATATATTTACTATTTTAAATATATATAATATATGATATAGATTTAAATTAACACAACACTAAATTATCTTGCATTACATGCAACAACAACTTTCCTCGATATCTTGCATTACATGCAAGATCGCCTTTGACTGAATACCATTAATATTATTATTTAAAATGAAAATTATAACATAAATATAAAATTATAGGTTATTAATATAAATAAAAAACTTATGAAAATATATGTTTGAATTTATTAGTTATTAATTAATTATAAATTAAAATAAAAACGAATTGAATATAATGAAAATGTCTTTATAAAAACAATTTTATGCTCCAAAATAATTTTAAAATAATAAATTAAATTGACTACTATTAGTGGATGATATTAATTAAATTTATATATTATATATTTAATAAAATGTTTTTATATTCATCAAATATATTTTATTGGGATAATTGAAGAACAAATCCAATTTAACACATAAAAAGTTGTATTTTTCTAAAGGTAGTTTTTTCTCCTTTTAGTTGTGCAGTTGTTTAAAAATAAATAAAATTTAATAATTTTTTTTGAAAAAAATATATTTTAAATATGAATTTCAAAGTTATATAATGGTTAATTTTTTCTGATAATTTTCATTTTTTTGATGAGTAGTGAAAAATAATGAATTTTAATTAAAAACCGACTTTTCATATAAAAAATTAATAATGTTAAATTATATTATAAATTGTTTTTAAAGGAAAATTATATCAATTATAAATATATTAAACCAATATATTTCATTTTAATCATTTTTATATTTAATTTATATATAAAAAAATCATTAATATTTTGAACAATTTCAATTTAAGAACCCACTTTGTCATCACTTTTGCGAGATTAATTTTTAAAACAAATTTATCCTATAAACCTGAGTTGAATTTGAAAAAATTGATTCCATATTTTGAATAATCATAATTTATAATGAATAATACGTTCAAATTAGTTTTTTTACAAAAGTGATTAGTGAAAACAGATAATGTTAATCATAATGATTAAGGTAAAAGTTTAATTAGTAGTTAATCTTATAAGATAAGGTTTGGACATGACCAAAAACATGTACGAAACCCAATTTATGGAAATATTTAGAACATATACCCTATTTTATTGACAATGTTTCATTATTGGAGTCACATTACATATGGGTGACTTCCCAATAGTGTTTACCTTTTGTATTTACAAGAATGTCACTCCTCCTCCACTATAAAAGGGAAATCACTCCACTCAATTATTCATAACTCTCAAGGAATTTTTCTTATACAAAGACTATAAAAAACACTCAAAAAAATTCCTACAGTAATTCTAGAGGCCTTAATTTGGGACAAAGTGCATCCAAGGAAGGCCTTTGTTTCAAACCAATAAAAGTTTCCCAAAGAAGAGTCATTATTCATCAATATCCATATTTATTTTAGTTCTTTCTATACCACCTTAAATTATAATTATATGATAATTATATAATAAAATAAGTATCCAAAATAGGCTGATATATTTTTATGTTAAGGGTATTAGCTATACCCACACACTCTTCCATAAGATGGGTTAGAGAATCATTGTTCTTCAGTACGACGGACTGCCACCTCACGAACTAACATCATTCATTTTTATATTACCACCTATAAAGGTTAGAAATAATGATGTAAAAACTATTTATATATGATATTTATGACATTTTTATGCTTATTTAATTATTATATAACAGATACATTCCTAGTTTATATTTTATGGAAATATGATAACATTATTTGTGCGTACGACAGACTATTTCCTTGCAAAGCGATGTGATTCATTAATCCTTTATATGGAATGTATTAAGGATTTTTTTAATAAAAATATGTTATTAATATGAAATAAATAGTATATTTGAATGATAATACAAATATATATAATTTACTTTTCTTTCTTTTAGTATGATAAGAAAATGGAAACTACATTCATACGTACGTACGTCATACCATCTCCATGAACAATGTATTTAATTCCTATCAAAAAAATTATTGATTAATATAAATACATATATATTGAATATATATGATATTTAAATAAATTTATACATTATTAACATGATAATATAAATATATATGTAAGAGTAATAAAAAACAACAAGTTAAAATATACTCCAAAACATGGAAATTAACGCCTAAAACAATGAAAATAATTAGATATTATTTACAAACAGGTGATAAGATGTTATAATAGAATAAAATATGATACTATAAATATTAATATGTTTATATTACAAGTTAATTACTTGTTTAAAACCATTTTTAATTATGTTATATCTTGTAAAACCAAAAGTAAAGTGTTAGGTAATGTATTCCATCTTAATTTCAATTTCGTTGAGGTATATGATAATGTTATGCACCTAGTTTATTTTATATGTTGTACATACTACCCATTTTACATTTAATATCACAAATAATTTATTATTAACGTTATTTTTATATTAAATTTTAATTATTTCATCTAATAATATTTTAACATAAATTTACCAAGTGGTAAAAAAATTTCATAACTCAATTACTTTTAATTTAGTTATATTACTTCCTCATTGTCGTTTATATTATATGATTATGTTTATTATTATATTAGACTATATATTATTATATTTTTACTTTTTTAATGAATATTAATAGTTGATACGCACAATATATTCATTTATAAATTCTCACTTCAATATTATGATAATTTTAAGGGTTTATTTCACAATCACATTATAATCAAGATTGTTTATTCTTGATATTACAGTAAAGAAAATTGTATAATAATTTTTCAATAAAACCTTTAATTTTATTTTCATAAAGTTATTCATAATATTTTTCAAGTGATTGTATTATTTTTATACTCTTTTTTACTTGAAATTATTGGTAAAATGTTTTCATAAAATTTTACTTCATTTCTATCTTCAGTCACAAATCTATTTTCTTACAAAACCATGTTTTCTAAAAAAATTCAAAAATTTTTTATTAAAAATTTTAAAAATTATTTATAAAAACAAATTTTTACCTATTTTTCATTTTTTATAGAATTTTTTAAAAGGAAACCTCCTATCATATTCTAAACAAGGGACATTTTTAACCATTTTACAATGCAAAAGGAATCTTCTTTTTACCTTTTATGACATGTATGAAATTACTCACCATCATTTATTTGAAAATTACTTTTAAAGTTGATGGATATATTATTAAATAGTATATTTTTTAAAATATAATTTCAAATATAAGTATTTTAAAAATATTTTTCAACGTGAAAATATATTTTTCACAAGAATGTTTATAAATATCTTTTTTATTTCATCAATGAAAACAACCCTTATTCTTACTCCAATGGGTATGAATCATATTTATACCATCCTTATTCTTTATATGGATGAATTATTTTTGTTTTTACCAATGATTGTATTAAAATCCAGATCCTTGAATCATTTTTGTCGTCATTAGCTACCCCTTGAGTTATTCACTTTCGAATGATTATTGAATAAGAAATTTCCCATAAATATACACCTTATTTATCATTGATATGATTATTTCCTAAACCATATATCATTTTTACATATGGTGTTCTATTTGAAAGTTATATGATTATTTGGGGAAATATTGATAAATTTGTATTCTTTACTCAATATGGATAATTGATATGGAACATTGTTTATGAGTTAAATAAATTATTAGATATGTGAGGAATTATTTATACTAGCATGGATGGGTTTGAGAGAATTTAATGTAATACCCTTGATGCATCATTTTTCTAATGATAGGATTCAGTTGGAAATGTTATATGTGTTTCTACATGGTATATATTAAACTGTCTTTTGAAAGATCTTGATAGTAAAGGTTCCATTTACCTAGGAAATATGGAATCCAATAATTATGCTTTGACTTCATTCAAATTTAGTTATTATTAACAATGATATTTTCAATATGAAAAAATCTATGGATTCATTTCATTCCTAGTTTATTGATTAAATGACATGGTTTTTAGTTATATAAAATTACATATTGATTATGCCTTATCTAGTTATTTAAATGACATGTGTGCTCATTTATTTACCTTTTCATATTTATTTTTATTTATCTAGTTATTTAAATGGCATGATTTCTCAGTTATTTACCTTTATATACTGGTTATTCCTATTGATTAATTATTTTTCATGTTATACTTAACCCTTATTGAGAATTTGATATCATCCTTATTTTGTTTCCTTTCCCTATGATTCCATGAAGTTTACTAAGAAATATATAAAAAGATATTATAGATGGAATAAATTTATTCTCAAATAAGAAATGGGAAAAACATATTTTAATTTTTGTATTCATTTATAATAAAATACCCATGTATTTATCTATTTCTCCATGAATACTAATCTTTTTGGTCCTTTAGGATGTGATTTCTGTGTATCTTATGCTAATTTAATAGAAGTGAGCACCGAATTTTGGATTCTAGGATCAATGTTGCTATAGTTGTTATCATAGAATGTTTAGTAGAAACTCAAAGAAATATATTTAGAAAAACATAGATTAGAGAACATAACCCTATGATATAATTTTATGATAAGTATATAATAACATCCTAAAGTTTTGTCAAGATAAATATTATGTGGGTTTTCTTTTCAATACATCTCTATCAGGATACTAAAATTATGCTTGGTTTTATAATAGATGTACTTGGGGTTAATAACTCTAAAAAAATTTCTTTAGGATTGACTCGATCTTAACCTAGTACACGACAATGGGAATTACTACACACCTAGTTTGAGACTCTTGGGGGATAAAAATATGATAATTTACATTTTCTTTACAACCAATTAGGAAGGATTTGAATAGATAATGTCAATATATCACCTAAGATAATCCTAAGGTGTCTTACATTGAATATAAGGTTTAATGATTTATAAATCATTTAAATGGTTATATTGTTAGACCCTAGACCAAGGAAAGGCCTATATGGAAATAAAATAGAAGAATTATTTAAGTATTTGGATTTAAGAATTAATTATAGAAGTGTTTTACCAATAATATTATGGTTATAATAATCATGAAATATCTATGGATTCAATTAAAATTTAGAAGCAATTGTGTATTCATTAACATAAGTTTTAGGGATACCATCATGTGTTATTGTGTTTAAGAATGAAAATAAGACCAATGAGTTAAAAAACATTATAGGTTTTATTTAATGGTATTCTACCAAGATTAAGGATAATTTAAATGTGATTTATGGCAATAAAACCCATTAGTTTTTTACTTGTTTTAGTGGATAAGTTATTTGAGGAATAACAAATTTACATTTTATAGACATAACTTTAAATATTTTGATAAAATTTAGAATTTATATACAAATAAGTTTGTTATACTTTGTGGGAAAAAATGTTTTGAAAACCATATAGAAAAAGGATATTCAAAGACTAAATTTCATGGATGTCCATCATATTTATTTTTTGAATTATATTAATATTTTTTAGAAAAATGATAACCCACATGTAGGGTTAAAACCATTACATGTGGAAAGGTGGTGGGGCTTGAACCCAAAACCAAATAATGTTAAAGGCTTTATGCCTACCACCGAACATTGCAATGTCTTGGTCAATATGTCATTAATTTTAGTTACAAAATCTAAGGAATAAATATTAATGATGAAAACTTACTGTTCATTTTGAGGTTTATAGATTAATTTAATAACCATATTGTTTTTGTAAAATAGTTAATGACATACAAATAATAATTTTCACTCTTTTTCGGATCTTACGACCAGTTAAAAGGGAATTATAGTGATTCAGGTATAAAAAAATTCATTTATTGATATTCATTTTTTAGAGTAAGAGATAGAAGTAAAATTTAATGATGAAATTGTTATTATTAAATATAAACATATTAATTATTTATATTTACTTATATTCTTAGATAGTACAATAATTATTCATCTTTATAAAATGTATCTAGAAATAAAATGATATACTATTAAAATATTTTCTGATGATATCAATTAACGTTTTACACATATTATATTAATGAATTTGAGACCCTCAACTTTCCATTTATTATTCAGTTTCTTGTGATCAATGAACTTAATCACTCTCAAAAATTACTTACAATTTTCATTAATGTATTTATCTTCACTTCCCACCAATGTTCTCCTATATAGAATACTAGTATATATTATCCCATGTGACCTTTTTTTTCTCATTATCTCTTATTAAGAGGATATTTAATTAACCATTTTACAATGTGGGGTTTTTAAAAAATGTAAATTTTAAAAATAAAAATCTTGATTACTAATATCATGTTTAAAATGCAAGGAAATAATTTATTTATGGTGGGGGATAATGTAACACCCCAAAATTGTAAATGAATATAATTTTATTCAATAGCATTTATGAAACACAATAACAATAATATACAGAAATATAGAATCCCAAGAATTTAAAATATATTTAATAATTTTAAAAATAAATATAATCTATGATAGAGCTTAAAATGAACACAACACTGAGTTATATTATGTTAGACATATCAATGACTTTATTTGATAGCTTGTGTTACATGCAGGATAGGTTTTTACCAAATACTACTAATATTATTATTTAAAAGGAAAATTAAAACCTAGACATTAAATAGGTTATTATGAATAGGATTAAATAACATATCCAAATATAATTTTTAATTCATTAGTTACCAATTAATTATAAAAGAAAATATAAACTAATTAAATATAAATGAATTTTTTTATAAAATACTATTTTATATGCTAAATGAATTTTAAATTAATAAATTAAATTAATTACTATTATTGGATGATCCTAATAAAATTATTTTAAATTCATACAATATATTTTATATGAATAAGATAAGGACAAATCTAATTTTATGCATAAAAGGATGTAATTTTCTAAAGGCAGTTTTGCCACCTTTTAATGGTAAACTTTTCCTAAAACTAATTTTGTACACATTAATAAATTTTATTTTAAAAAATAATATTCATATTTTATATATTAATTTCAAAATAATCTTAGGGATGTTTTTTGGTATTTTTGGAGAATTTTTACTTTTTGATGAATAGTGAAAAATATTGGATTTTAATTGATAACTGACTTTTCATCTAAATAATATATAACGTGGAATTATATTATAAATTGTAATTAAAATAAAATTAGATAAATTATACATATATTAATCCAATTTATTTCATTGTTATAATTTTTATATTTAAATTAGTTATAAAAACATAGTAATCTTTTGAACATTAAAACTTTAAAAACTCTCTTTGTCATCACGTCTATGGGATAAATTTTTAAAATAAATTCTTCCACTTGTACAAGTTGAATTTGGAAAAATGAATTATATATTTATAATCATAATAATTTATATTTTCTAATAATTCAAATTTAATTTTTGACCAAAGTGATTAACGAACACAATTATTCTTAATCACATCAATTAAAGTTAAAATGAGTTTACTTAGTGGTTAATCTTAGAAGATAACGTGTGTAAATGACATTGAACATTTTAAAAACACAATTTATTTACATATTAATACCATATACCCTATTTAATAGAAATTGGATCACTATTGGAGTCACATTAAGTAAGGGAGACTTCCCAATAGTGGTTACTTTTCGGTATTTATAAGATATCGACTCCTCCTCTACGATAAATAGGAATTCACAACCCTCACTTATTCGCACATCTTCATCCATTTCCCATTGAAAACCTAAAAAAATAATTCCCAAAATTCATTAACATAATAATATAATAATTAATTTGTGAATAAATCCTTCCAAGGAATGACTTTGGTGAAAAACAATAGGACTTACTCGAAGAAGTGGTAACATTTATCAACATGCATCTTTATTTTATTTCTTTCTTCACCCAATTAAATTATTATTATATCATCATTATATAATAAAATCAGTATCCTAAATATTTATATGTATTGTTATGTTAATTTTAAGACCTAAAACCACACAAAATTTTATAATACGAGTTACGAAATCATTGTTCATGTGTACGATGAACTACCAACTTAGAAATTGATGTCATTCGTTTTTCCATTACCACATATTAGGGTTTGAAATAATGTTGGAAATATTATTTATATATTATATTTATGTTATTTATGATATCTTTATGCTTTTTTAATTATTATATAACACATAACTTATTTCTTTCCATTTTGTGGGAGTATGATAACGTCGTTCGCGTGTACGGAGGACTACCGCCTTGCAAAGCAATTTGATTTATTCCCACTTCATAGGTAATGTACTAAGTTTGGTTTTAATAAAATATGCGATATATATGACATAAATATATTACTTTAATGATAATATATGTTTATATTTCCTACTTTTCTTTCTTTTAATATGAAAAGATAGTGGAAAAAGTGTTTCTGCATCTATATGACCAATTGTATCCATGAGAGGTGTATTTCATTTACTACCAAAAAATTATAAGGATCGCTCTAGAAACATATATAGTGTAAATATATGATATTGAAATATTTTTTTCATTATTTATATGATTAAATCATGATATTATTAAGGGGAACAAAAAATCTCAAGTCTAAACATACTAGAGAAACAAGGAAATTAACAACCAAATAAAAAAAATGAGATATTATTAGTAAGTGGGTGATATGATATTATAAAAGGATCATATATGATATTAAATAAATTATTTGGTTGTTTTTTAAGTCAATAAATTTTTTAAAACCATTATACAAGAGGTTAAGGCATGTACGATGAAAAAGAAAGCATGGGGTAAGGGATTCATGTCAATTTCATTTCATTGAGGCGTATTGTAATGTTATGAACAAAGATTATTTTTTATCATATATGTACTAACCATTTCACACTTAATATATTAAATACTTCATTATTCAGGGTATTTTGATTTTTTTATATTATTTCATCTAAGTGTATTTGAACTTATAGTTACCAAGTGGTAAAGAAACTTCACTACTTAATTCCGTTTCACTAGATTATATTACTTAATTATTGTCATTAATATTATCTGATTATTTGTATAGTGAATTTAGACTATCTATTTTTTTTATTAACAGTTGATATAGAAAATAGATATATTTATTAATTACAACTCCAAAATTATGATCATTTTAATGGTTTATTTCACAATCTCATTCTAATTGAGATTGTTTGTTCCTAAAATTATATAACGGATATTATATGATCATTTTTTAATAAAACATTTAATTTTATTATCCTAAATTTATTAAAAATATTATTCAAGTGAGAGTACATTTTTCCACTCTTTGGTACTTATAATTATTGTGAAATTGTTTTAATAAAATCAGACTTTATTTTTCTCTTAGGTCGAAAATCCATTTTATTACAAAACCATGTTCTCTAAAAATGGTTGAAAATTTTTTTATTTAAAATTTTAAAAAATGATTCATTAAAATACATTTTTACCCACTTTAATCTTTTTTAAATTTTTTTTCAAAGGAATATTTTTATCTCTTTCTGAACAATGAACTTTTCAAAAAAATTTACAATGAAAAAGAAATTTTATTTTTAACTTATTCGAAATATATAAAATTATCCAATATTATTTTTTTGAAACTTAAATTGAATGTTTATTAACTTATTTTTAATTAAAATGTTTTTTAAAATGTTAAATTCATAGTAAATTATTTTCAATTTTTTTTTCAAAGTGATAAAGATATTTTCCTCAAGAATGTTTTTGAAGATATTTTTTATTTCAACAATGAGAAAAAAAACTTAATCTTACTTTAATTGGTATATATCTTTTTTATACCATCATTACTCTTGTTCTGGATGGATTATTATTATTTTTTACCAAGGATAGTATTTATATTCACATCCTTAAATTATTTTTGTAGTCATTAAATTCCCCTTGAGTTATTCAATTTCAAGTCGTAATTGAACATTAAATTTCATCTAAATATCCACATTATTTATCATTGATATGATTTTTTCAAAAATAATATATCATTTTTACTTACAATGTTCACTTTTAATATTTTTTTATTATCTATGGAAATATTAATAAATCCATATTCTTTACTCAATACAGGTAATTGATATAACACATAATTTATTAGTTAAATTGATTATTCGTCATATGAGTAATACTTTAGAATGATATAAAATGGGTTGGGGACATTTAAAAATAATCCCCTTGATGCATCGGTAGTCTCATGAGATGAATTAGTTTACAAAATTAGATAGTTTTCTACCTGGTATATTTTAAACCATCTTATGATATATCTTGATGGTAATGGTTCCAAGAACCTAGGAAACATGGAATCAAATAATTAATCATTTATTTAATTCAGATTTAGTTATTATTATCCATGTGATATTCAATATGAAAAAATATATGGATTTATTTTATTCTTAACTTATTGATTAAATGGAATGGTTTTTAGTTATTTTCCTTTACATATTTATTATTCTATATCCATTTATTTAAATGGAATGTGTGATTAGTTATTTACTATGCCATGTTTATTTTTTCTTTATCTAGTTATTTAAATGGAATGTGTTCTGAGTTATTCACCTTTACATATTTATTATTCTTATCGATTCATTATTGCTTATATTGTACTTAAACCTTGCTAAGAATTTGAGGTCACCCTTATTTTTTTACTTTCCCCATGATTACATGAAGTGTAATAAGAACTATACACAAAGATAGGATAGATAGAATAAATTTATTCATGAAAAAGAAAAGTAAAAAACTTATGTTGTAATTTCTAATTTCAACTATAATAAAAGACTCATGTATGTATCTAGTTTACAATGACTAAAAAACTATTTAGTCCTTCGGGATGTGATTTCCTTATATCTTATTCCACTGTAACTGTAGTAGGAACTAACTCTAGGATTCTAGGGTTATGGTCACTACAAATATAGATTCTTTCATGGAACTCAAGTGGTAAATATTCTCTTATAGAAAAAATATATATATATTTCATAAGGTGATCAATAGTAACCCATATTTCATTATTCTTTCCAAGATTTATGGGTAATATAGTGAAAAAGTACACAATAATGTCATCACATTTCCACAAAAGAATAGGTAGAGGTTACATGAATCTTCTAGGATTATATCTCTTAGCCTTAACTTATTTTTAAACCAAACATCTTGATACATATTGAACAATTTCATATTTTTATATTATCCCACCAAAAATGTTCATTCAAATCCCTATACATCTTGGTGCTATTAGGGTGTATGGAGAAATTAGAGATATGAGAATCATCTAATAATTACCTTTTCATATTAGGTATATATGGAACACATATCTTCTTTCAAAATTTTAAAATTACATATTTATATATTAAGTCTACCTATTTTAAATCATTCACAACTTTAATTTTCATCTGAAAATGATCATCTTCAGATGAATTTTTTTTCCAATAAATAAGGTCTCAAAATAATTTGATAAATTAGAAATTTTTCCCCTTCCTTAAAAATTACTATATCCATCTTCAAAAAATCCATGAACATAGGATCCCTTTAAATCTGTATTTTGGTTTGAACTCCGTTGTCTTTCCTACTTAATGCATATGATACCTTATTTTCCTTCCCTAGGTAGTCGTGTATTGAGAAATAATTGTCACGACCCGTCCTCAGGGCCCGTGCCATGACTACCCCAAGCCCGCCTTCCATAGGCCAGAGGCTGGCGACTGGAACCAAAGGCGTAAATCCAGATAACTGGGAAAGAATTTCCTTTATAAAAGTAAACCAAACACCGCAGAGTACAAGCGGAAGCAAAACACTAAGTACAAAAGAAAGTGTTGAAAAGTAAATGGGCCAGAATACAAACCCAACTTAAAGTACAATAGAAAAGACAACAGCTGGAAGAAAGGAAGCAGCTTCTCGGTCGTCCTCCTCAGATCCTACCTGAAGGGTAGGTACAGATAGCGCAGCTCTCGTATCGTCCACCACAGATCCTACCTGAAGGGTAGGTATAGATAGTGCAGCTCCTGGATCCTCCACCACAGATCCTACCTGAAGGGTAGGTACAGATAGCCTCCACAATGATCTTTCCCGTCAACCTCCTCCAAGTATCATCTCGCCGTGGAGTCCACCTCCTAATACTGACTCGTCGTGAGGTCCACCTCTGGGTATCATCCAGTCTTCGAACACTCGGCCTCCGTCAGCACTGCCCATCTTCTGCAACCAACACAACGAGGTGCGGGCATAGCCCGTGCAGGGGTGAGTATAACGATACTTAGTAGGGACCACGAGACCCTCAAGGTCTCACTAAATCCAACAAGGATAACCACAAAGAAGATCTCAACAGATAACCTCTACTTAGGTATATGCCCATACATATACCGAAGTTATCAAGTAACCCATCTCAATCATGAGGAAACACACAGATTATGAAATCAACGGATAACCACTACCCAGGTATATGCCCATACATATACCTAAGTTATCGAGTGACCCATCTCAGTCATTAGGGAACACAAGGATCATAGACTCAGCTTAAACCAGGATTTTTATTATAGAAACCATAACTGCTGAAGAGCCCTGTCTCTGGAGTGTATAATGGTCCTGTCACGACTCCGAGGTACTGCTCACTAACCTAAGACTGCCAAGGTACTCCTCCTGTCGAGTACCGCGGGCCAGCCACCCAAACACAGTAGTGCTTCCCGCCGGGGTATGCCACCCAAACACAGTAGTTCACACCCCCTAATAGCCTGCAAGGTACTCTCCGGACGATTACTGCAGGTCTGCACTATCACACAGGTAGTGCTCCATCCGCCACGGGTCTTCACCCAACAAAGTAGTGATCCGTCCACTGGGCTAGTCGAGTCACTCCAAGTCGAGTCGGTCAAGCAGTCATCAGGTCTCAGCCGGCTACACAGTCTCCGTACTCCAAACACTCGTCTCCGGGAGGGTCTGCTCCACGAGCTACAGGTCGATACTCCAAGTATCTCAAAGTCCAACGAATAAGTATCTCAAAAAACCACCTCGTCATAGGGGTCTCAACGCAACAGATGGCGCGTCAATCGGACGCCTGGTCTGTGAGTTATTAGCCTTTTCGTCCCAGGGGCCCGGGTGGTTTCGTGTGCGAACCAACCCGGCCATATATCAACTGTACCCCGAAATCTCATAGGGTATACCCATAGGGTCCGTTTCTCCACGAGATCACTAACGCTGCTGACGGTTCGTCAAAGGGACGTCCGGTCTGAAAGTTATCAGCTTTTCCGTTTTAGGGTCCCGGTTGGATTTCGGGTACAATACAACCCGACCACTATCCAACTACATCCAAATCTCAGGATAAGTATGTCAAAAGTTCCATCTCATCAAGAGGAAACCAACAAAGTCAACGGCACATCAATCGGACGTCCGGAGCTCGAGATATAAGTGTTTCCGCTCCGAGGGCCCGGTTGGTTTCGTGTGCGAACCAACCCGTCCATACTCAAAGTTCTCCGAAACCATGAGTGTAATATACCAAAACGACCGTATCGATCCAAGTATCGCATCTCAACTGACGGTGCATCGATCGGAGGTCCGTGGCCCAGGTTATGGGCGTTTGAATGGAAACTGCCTGAAAATAGGGGGTTCGGGCCCGGTCCGACCCGACCCGAGACCCCCTGGGTTGGCCCGAACCGGGTCTGGGTTCGGCCCGGCTTGGGCGCAGCCCAGCCCGGCCTGGCGCTGGCGCTGGCGCGGCGTGGCGCCCGCGTGGCCAGCGGGTGCGGGGGGGGGGGGGGGGGGGGTTACAACCCCCCGTGGTCGACTTAACCGGCGCGACTTTAAGCCGCGACGCTCAACCACCAGAATGGCTAAGCTGTTCTGGTTCAGACCGCCGCCGCGGATCAGTCGCGGCGGTTCCATTATGGCGGCTCGCCGCCGCCGCCTTTTGCGGACCACCGGACGCGCTCTGGTGGTCCGTTTTGCTCGCCGCCTTCGCCAACGGTCCTCCCCGGACCCGACCTTTACTACAACAGCTTCAAAACACCTTTGCAGCCCGCCACATCATCGTTCGTCGATCCTCACTTCGACAACAAACTGTGGAGTCTTTGAATTGCCCCTGCGGCCCCGACTCCGGCCGCGGTTTCGTTCGGCCTCAACGGCGCCGCGCGACGGCGCCACGCTTCTTCGTCACGTTCTTTCTCGTTTCCGCACAGTGCAACGGCACCGCACTGTCTTTCTCGTGCCGCAATCAATCCAAACAAGAAAGGGGGAGGAGAGTCGGCCGTGTTCGTGCGGTCCAACCTCCTCCCGTTAAGTTGGTAACAAGCGGCCCAAAAGATGAAGAACGACAATGATTTTTCACGAACAAAAGTAATCAACCCCAACAGTTTTTTCCCCGTAATCAAGAATTACCAACCCACAACATATTCTTCGCGGATCAACTTAATGTTTAGTCGATCCACATTTTATGATTTAGAAGGAAGTAACATGGGGTTCATTAACATTTCAAAAATTAATTCCCTACCTCGAGCGTAGTCGTCGAACGAGGTTTGTCATGGAATTGCACGTCGCGGAAGAAGGCGTCGCGGAAGGGGGATCGTCGCGTCGCGGATAAAAGATTCGTCGGTTTCACATCGTCAATCTCCGAGGATCCGACGTTCTTATTGACCTTTGTCGGAGGTCCGCGTTCTTCGCGTTCTTCATGTTCTTCAAGGAGGAAGAACGTCCTTCGGAACTTAGAGCTTTCCTCCCCAAATCCTTTTTCACCATCAACTATCCTCCCACGAAATAAGACTTAGTCTTATTTAATTAACACACAAGCCAAAGGAATTCATTTGAAATTGAAACGAATCCAAGAATTAATTACTTAAAAAACCTATACAATTAATGAGTTGACTTTATTTTAAAAGGGGGGGGGGTTTCTTTTTGAGAGTTACAAAATTAAGAGGGGAAAAGTTATGAATGTTTGGGGAAGGTGAGGGGTTGGGCTCGTGTGGGCCCCACCCCACCTTAATCCTCTCAAAGGTAGTTATTAAAAAGTTGGTCCCACACCTAACTCCCTTACATAGGTTATAACCACATAAGAGAGAGTAAAAGTGTTGTGACACAACACTTAATCCACTTAACAAGGAAAGAAAAATATAATTGTAAAACAATTATATAATTATCCCTCACTTTATTTAAACTACTCATCCCGAGAAAACGCTACTCCGGAAAGGGGTCTTCTTAAGAAATTACGAGCACTGCGAGTTCATCGGCGCCCTCAGATTTCGATTCCAAGCACCAGTTCCAAAGTTAGGAAAACCCGTTCGTTCGTTCACTGAACGTACCCGAGCTAAACTTTGGAAAATGATTCCGGGCACACCGGGCCTCAGAATCAGGTGCCGTCAGAAACCGTGTTCTTGTAAAATTCCAAAGAAAATTAAAAAAAAAAATTCCTTGAAATTTCTGGGTCTTTACATTACTCCCACCTCAGGACTTTACGTCCTTGTAAAGCTTTAACACAAACTAGGGTCACAAAAGCTGTACTGAGCATGCATCTGAGCCTTCTGCTCCCATGTGCTCACCTGGAGGTTTCCGTACTTCCAGTGAAAGCGCACCCGAGGAATCGACCGTCCTCGTAGGATCCTCTCCTGTCGATCCTCTATCCCCACTGGAACCTCCTCAAAAGTCACATCATAGCTAACGTCCAGTTCCTCATGGTCGATGATATGCGAAGGGTCGTGCTCGTATCTCCTCAGTTGCGATACATGGAAGTCGTCGTGCACCTGGTGCAACTGAGGTGGATGGGTCAAGCGGTAAACCACCTCTCCTACCCTTCTGAGGACCTAGAAAGGTCCGTTGAACCTCGGAGATAAATTGTCGCCTCGGCCACATCTCCGTAAACCTCATCGAGGTGAGACCCATATAAGGAAATGATCGTCATCCTCGAACTCTAGAGGTCTCCAATTCCTGTTAGAACTGAAACTCAAAACGACTGCTACCACGAGGGTAAGGTTGAGCGACTCAAGAGTGATCGGTCGCACCCTCCTGTGCATGAGTTTATCCTGTGCTGTCTGGGGTTTTCTTTTCGCCGACCAAGGAAAACCCAACCCGACGTCGTAGTTAAACCACAACCTTTTTGCCTAATACCTTCAATATGTGTATGAATTGTGATTGCCCAGTCTATACTAAAATTAACGTCATAAGGCCTCGATGCTGCCACCAAGAGATTCCAACCGAAACTCTCGCCTCGAGGGTCTGACCACACTGTCGGCGTAAGTGTGATTATAGAGTCTTCTCCCAAGGTATCTCTTGACGTGAGGGTCAAGTCTACGGCTTACCGGAAACTCTAGGTCTGGGATAAGATTTGTGAAAGGAAGGAATGATTCATATCGATGTTTGTTACTACGACAGCTAGTAGTGGATACATACTGTCCCTTAAATCATTTTTTAGAGCTATTGGGTCACACTCCTTGACCGCATGCAACCGCACTCTCCCTCCACCCTCCAACTCCCTGAGCCTGGCGGGGATAACTAAGGCGGGTGGTTGTAGCATGTTAAAAAGTACACCACCTCATGATGCTCTCCTAGCTCTACCTCCCCGTCTGCTGCTTTGCAGAATCATCTCTCCTTAAAGTTTCCTCTTCTTGAAACATTTAACATGCCTGAGTCTCTAAGACTAGCGTCGGTTTCCTGTTCCTTACTGCACTGTGCAGTCTTCATCTGCTCCTGGATGATCTGCACCTTCTTTGCCTATGATCTGAAAGAGCTGCTAAAATTTCTCCTTTGCCGAAAAGAGAAACTCAGTCTCATCCCTTGGATGAACCATGCCCATTGCCTAATACATTCAATCCTGACATGAATGATGTATTCATGCCATGGATGACGTCGTAAGGCCTCGACGTTACTACCAAGAGATCTAACTGTCACTCTCACCTCCAAGGGTAAAGTCACACTGTCGGCATCAGTGTGAGGTCACTGGGTCTCCTCCAGTAGAAATCTCAAAAGTGAGGGTCAGGTCAACAGTCTTAACCGGGACCACTCAGTATCAACCAAACAAAAGGATAGGAAAGAAAACATCACAAAGATAAGTGTATTTTTATTATTGCAGCTCATAGTACAAAGACACGAATACAACATCAACATGGAACTAGAAGTACAAGGGACATATCCACTAGTTCTGATCCTGTCCACCTGCTCTCAGAGCTCTACTGCCTTGCCCACTGCTCGGCTTTTTCTCAAGCACCCGCCGCTGCTTCTGCGTCGGTGGCTCCTCCAATGCCTGCGGATAGACTGTGCTGGGGGTCGGACAGTCACGTGCCAGGTGACCCTTCCTGCCACATTCATAACACTTCCTGCTCCTCGTATGCCTGGATCAGGCCCTCTTGGACCTCTGCATAATCTGTCTACTTCCCACAGATGACTCGTCTACTAATCTAAAATCTTGCTTCAAAGGCAGCAGCTCTTGTACACGCTCGGTGTGTAGAGCTACTGGCACAAACTCCACCCTGAAGAAGGTCTCGAAGTATTCCCATGTGAAGCTCATCCTGTCGCAAAACTTGAACAAGTGGCTCCACCACCTGCCTGCTGCTGCCTGAAGAAGGCTAGTAGCAAAGATCACCATGAAGTCTGCTGGAATCCCCACTAGCCTGAAGACTCTCACCACAGCCTCCAGCCAATCCTCAGCCGCCTGCGAGTCCGTCTCTCCCCGGAACCTAGGTGGCCTCTGGCGCTGGAACTCATGCAACGCGCTCAAGTGGCATGCATCGCCTACTGCTGGGGTTGGTGGCATCGGTGGCCCAACGTATGTTAGTACCGCTGGTGCCTCCGCTAGTGCCTCAACTGCAAGAGGGCCCTGTACCGAAGCCTCGTCACTCGGTAGGCTGTCAGTACACACATTCCTCTGGGCTCTAGCTAGTTGTCCGTGAAAAGGAATCCTGAAAGAAACAACGTGATATGGTCAAACGTATATACCTGGTGAGCTGACCTTGTTTGAGCTGACTTTTAAAAACTTCTGGAAACACACACGCAATCAGTGTTTTCGTGCACAAAGTCAGAAATCAGTTGTCAGGGTCCTGGTGTATGGATACATCGGCCGCCCGCACAAACACTGGACTCCCTGAACTGAAGACCACACTCGGTACCCTTTACACTATTTCTTCACAGAAAGAAAATATCAGAGTTATAAGTTCTGTGGTAGAACCGACTCCTCTGATACCGATTTGTCACGACCCATCCTCGGGGCCTGTGCTGTGACTACCCCAAGCCCGCCTTCCCTAGGCTAGGGGCTGGCGACTAGCACCAAAGGCATAAATCCCGATAACTGGGAAGTCATTTCCTTTATAAAAGTAGACTAAACACCACATAGTACAAGCAGAAGCAAAACACTAAGTACAAAAGAAAGTGCTGAAAAGTAAATGGGACAGAATACAAACCCAACTTAAAGTACAATAGAAAAGACAATAACTGGAAGAAAGGAAGAAGCTCCTCGGTTTTCCTCCTCATATCCTACCTGAAGGGTAGGTACAGATAGCACAACTCCTGGATCGTCCACCACAGATCCTACCTGAAGGGTAGGTACAGATAGTGCAGCTCCTGGATCATCCACCACGGATCCTACCTGAAGGGTAGGTATAGATAGCTTCCACAACACTCTTTCCCTTCAACCTCCTCTGAGTATCGCCTCGCCGTGGAGTCCACCTCCTTATACTGACTCATCGTGAGGTCCACCTCCGGGTATCGTCCAGTCTTCAAACACTCGGCCTCCGTCATCACTTCCCGTCGTCTACAACCAACACAATGAGGTGCGGGCATAGCCCATGTAGGGGTGAGTATAACGATACTCAGTAGGGACCCCGAGACCCTCAATGTCTCACTAAATCCAACAAGGATAACCACAAAGAAGGTCTCAACAGACAACCTCTACTTAGGTATATGCCCATACATATACCTAAGTTATCAAGTAACCCATATCAATCATGAGGAAACACAAAGATTATGAAATCAACGGATAACCACTACCCAGGTATATGCCCATACATATACCTAAGTTATCGAGTGACCCATCTCAGTCATGAGGGAACAAAAGGATCATAGACTCAGCTCAAACCAGGATTTTTATTATCGAAACCATAACTGCTGAAGAGCCCCGTCTCTGGAGTGTACAGTGGTCCTGTCACGACTCCGTGGTACTGCTCACTAACCTAAGACTGCTGAGGTACTCCTCTTGTCGAGTACTGCGGGCCAGCCACTCAAACACAGTAGTGCTTCCCGCCAGGGTATGTCACCCAAAAAAAGTAGTGCACACCCCCTAATAGCTTGCAGAGGTACTCTCCGGACGAGTACCGCGAGTCTGCACTGTCACACAAGTAGTGCTACCTCCGCCATGGGTCTGCACCCAACAAAGTAGTTCTCCGTCCACTGGGCTAGTCGACTCACTCCAAGTCGAGTCGGTCAAGCAGTCGTCAGGTCTCAGCTGGCTACACGGTCTCCGTACTCAGAATTCTCGTCTCCGGGAGGGTCCGCTCCACGAGCTACAGGTCGATACTCCATGTATCTCAAAGTCCCACGAATAAGTATCTCAAAGGACTGCCTCTTCACAGGGGACTCAACGAAATAGACGGTGCATCAATCAGATTCCTGGTCTGTGAGTTATTAGCATTTTCGTCCCAGTGGCCCGGGTGGTTTCGTGTGCGAACCAACTCGACCGTATCTCAAATGTACCCCAAACTCTTATAGGGTATACCCATAGGGACCATTTCTCCACGCGATCACTAACGCTGTTCACGGTTCGTCAAACAGACGTCCAGTTTGAAAGTTATCAGCTTTTCCGTTCCAGGGGCCCAGTTGGATTTCGGGTACAATCCAACCCGACCAATATCCAACTGCATCCAAATCTCAGGAAAAGTATATCAAAAGTTCCGTCTCATTAAGAGGAAACCAAAAAAGTTGACGGCATGTCAATCGGATGTCCGGAGCTCGAGATATAAGCATTTCCGCTCTGAGGGCCCAGTTGGTTTCATGTCCGAACCAACCCGGCCGTACTCAAAGTTCTCCAAAACCTTGAGTGTAATATACCAAAACGACCATCTCGATCCAAGGATCACATCTCAAACGACGGTGCGTCGATCGGAAGTTTGTGGCCCAAGTTATGGGTGTTTGAACAGAAACTGCCCGAAAATACGGGGTTCGGGCCCGGTCCGACCCGGCCCGAGACCCCCTAGGTCGGCCCAAACCGGGTCGACCCGATCCGGGTCCGGTTCCGGCCCGGATAGCGTGACCCCGCCCGGCCCGCGCGGTTCGGCCCGGCCTTGCGCTGGCGCCGGTGCGGCGCCCGCGTGGCCAGCGGGTGCGGGGGGGGGGGGGGGGGGAGGGTTACAACCCCCTGCGGTCGACATAACCAGCACGGCTTTAAGACACGCCACTCAACCACCAGAACAGCTAAGCCGTTCCGGTTTGGCCCACCGCCATGTCGGCGTGGCGTGCCGCCGCTGCCTTCCGCGGACCACCGGACGCGCTCCGGTCGTCTGTTTTTCTCGCCGCCTTCACCAACAGTCCTCCCGGAACCCAACCTTTACTGCGGCGGCTTCAAAACGCCTTTGCGGCCCGCCTCATCATCGTCCGCCGATCCGAACTTTGACAACAAACTATAGAGTCTTGGAATTTCCCCCATGCCCCAGACTCCGGCCGCGGTTTCGTTCGGCCTCAACGGCACGTCGCGACGGCGCCACACTTCTTTGTCACATTCTTTCTCTTTTTCGCATGGTGCAACGGCAGCGCGCTGCCTTGATCATGCCGAAATCAATCCAAACAACAAAGGGGGAGGAGAGACGCCCGTGTTTGTGCGGTCCAAACTCCTCCCGTTAAGTTGATAACAAGCGGCCCAAAAGACGAAGAACGACAATGATTTTTCACGAACAAAAGTAATCAACCCCAATAGTTTTTTCCCGCAATCAAGAATTCCCAACCCGCAACATATTCTTCACGGATCAAGTTAATGTTTAGTCGATCCACATTTTTTGATTTAGAAGGAAGTAACATGGGGTTCATTAACATTTCACAAATTAATTCCCTACCTCGAGCGTAGTCGTCGAATGAGGTTTGTTGTGGAATTGAACGTCGCGGAAGAAGGCGTCGCAGAAGGGGGATCATCGGGTCGCGGACAAAAGATTCGTCGGCGTCTCGTCGTCGATCTTTAAGGATCCGGCGTTCTTGTCGACCTTCGTCGGAGGTCCGCGTTCTTCACGTTCTTTAAGGAGGAAGAACATCTTTCGGAACTTAGAGCTTTCCTCCCCAAATCCTTTCGCACCATCAACTATCCTCCCACGAAATAAGACTTAGTATTATTTAATTAACACACAATATAAAGGAATTCATTTGAAATTAAAACGAATCCAAGAATTAATTACTTGAAAAACCTACACAATTAATGAGTTGACTTTATTTTAAAGGGGGGGGGGTTTCTTTTTGAGAGTTAAAAAATTAATAGGGGAAAAGTTATGAATGTTAGGGGAAGGTGAGGGGTTGGGCTCGTGTGGGACCCACCCCACCTTAATCCTCTCAAAGGTAGTTATCAAAAAGTGGGTCCCACCCCTAACTCCCTTACATAGGTTATAACCACATAAGAGAGAGGAAAAGTTTTGTTACACAACACTTAATCCACTTAACAAGGAAATAAAAATATAATTGTAAAACAATTATATTATTATCCCTCACTTTATTTAAGCAACTCATCCCGAGAAAACACAACTCCATAAAGGGGTCTTCTTAAAAAATTACCGGCGCTGCGAGTTCATCGGCGCCCTCGAATTTCGATTCCGAGCACCAGTTCAAAAGTTAGGAAAACCCGCTCGGTCATTCACTGAACGTACCCGAGCTAAACTTTGGAAAATGATTTCGGGCACACCGGGCCTCGGAATCAGGTGCCGTCAGAAACTGCATTCTTGTAAAATTCCAAATAAAATTAAGAAAAAAATTTCCTTGAAATTTCCGGGTCTTTACAATAATAATGACTTATTAGCTTGATCTATTATGTTTTCCTCATTTTGATCTATTTATGTGAAAAAAATTTATTTCAGACTCTTATGATATGTGTATATTACACATGTTTATACATATATTTAATGTCTTCAAATCTTCAAAGAATATATTTTGACTACTATATCAAGATCATGATATGGATTGTTATGTTCATGATTCTTTAACTACCATAACATATAGGAAATAAATTTATCATTATATATAATTACACAACAAAGTCACTTCTTATATGCATCAATATATATCAAAAATCCATAATTTCTTGATAGTAGATTTAAAATTATCATATTGAGCAATATCCTATTCAATTCTTAAAAATATTATTAATATTCTTTTGTCTATGTGTACTTAACCCATTTAATTTTAATCTTGGTTAATGGGTTAGCCAATTGGATTTTTTTTAATAATTCTATGATAGTAACCTTCCAAATCAATGAAACTAAACTCCTTGTTTATATTCATTGGTGTAGAAATTATTTTTAGTGCCTTTGTCTTTACAGGATCAAATGAAATTCCATACCTGGTGATAATATGGAAAAGAAAGGAAACTTTTTAAAGGTAAAATTAAAACTTACTAAATATACCATATAACGTTATTTCCTCTAAGAGTCTTAAGAAAAATCCATAAGTTATTATCATAGTACTCATTGATTTTAGAAGACACCAAGTTATCATTAATAAATACCACAAAAAACATATTAAGATATTCCTTGAATAATCTATTTATTATATCCATAAAAATATATGGTACATTAGCTAATCCAAAATGAATTACTATAAACTCATAATGTCTATAATTTATATGAAATAGTGACTTTGGAATATCATCATTCTTTACTCACAGTTCATGATACATTGAATGAAGGTGGATATTTGAAAAATATTGAGATATATGAAGTTGATCAAACAAGTTATCAATGTTAAGAAGAGGATACTTATTATTCATCATAATACAATTTATTTCCCTATAATCTATTCAAAATATCAATGATCTATATTTCTTATTAATGAAAAGAGAAGGGTCTCCACAAGGTGAAACACTAGGGTATAAAAATACTTCATTAGAAAACTCATCTAGTAGTTTAATTAGCTCTACTAATTATATAGTAGACATTATATAGGGTGTATTCAATGTAGGTCATGTTTGAGTGATTAAATAAACAAGAAAACTCAAATTCATTCTCTAGTAGATGTCCGTGTAATTTCTCAGGGAATACATCAATTTACTCTTGTACAATAAGTATATCCTCAACTTGAAAACAAATTTTTCCATCCATATATTATGTATTATCTTCTACCCCAAGTGTCTCATTCCAAAAATCAATTGGGGGAGGATCTAGACATGACCCAGATGATGAATTGTACCCTATAAAGATAAATAATTCCATAACTTAACAATGAATCATAATTCACATCACTTTGCAATAATATTTTGAATTTTATTTTCAAAGATGGTACATTCTAAGGATTATATCAAATTCAACCATATGTATAATATAAAATTATGAAAATAGGGAACATTTATGTGTCATAATGGGAACTAACTGTCACATCCTTATTGGGGTGATATTTTCACAAGGAGTTTGACTAAAAACACACTTATTACGGTGTTAGGGAAATACCTAATTTTTTGAGGAAACATAAGATATTCAAAGGAGTGTGAAGATACAGGATGAAATAAAGTATTATCTAAATTTGATGATATGACTAATGTACCTTTAACCACATCGTTAGGAATATCAACATAGGCTATAGTGATTGTATAAACTGATATTTCTACCCTCGGCCTCTTATATGGTAGGTACCATTGATAATAGGGACATTGGTATGAATAATGTACCATTTCTATATAGTTTAAGAACTATATAATAGTGGTTTATTTCTTTACCTTTTATTGATGAGCCAGGTGACCATTATCTCTGCACTTGTAAAATACTCTCATTCCATTATATCATTTTCTAGGATGTTTCTTTCAAAAAATTTCACATATTTTTATTTTTTCATTCATTCACTACCACAAAAGAGGGAAAGGGAAGCGCTTCCCTGTATCAGTTCTAAATAGAAAGCACTAATAAAGGGGTATGCCTTTATCAGTGCTAGTTAAAAGTGCTGATAAATCTAACCTTTATCAGTGCTAAAATAAGAGTTGATAAAGGTGTACCCTTTTTCAGCGCTTTTTAGCGCTGATAAACGTTTTTATTTTTAATTAATATAAAATTATAATATTTATAAAAAAATAATGTTTTCTGTATAGATTAACAATTATATACCAATATTTATAAATATATACTCTTTATTGTTATAATTATTAATAAATAGATATATATTTGTCATATATGCCATTTTAAATAAATATATAAGAATATAAATAAATTATCAAATAAAAACAGCTGGAACCTTTATAAGTTCCCGTTAAAAGCGATGATAAAGGTATGTTTTTATTAGTGATAAAATAAAAGCGCTGATAATAAATACCTTTATCAGCACTTTTAACGAGTGCCGATAAAGGTCCCAGAGGTTTTTTTAATAACCCTAACATGCCATCCTCTATCACAGGTGGTCAAGCATTCGCGGAAGCTAAACTATGCCCCTCTTCCACCACAAACTCTCCTCCTTCTACTCTTCTTCCTCATCCTCCTCCTCCTCCTCCACTACTGGGTTTTCCTCCTCCGCCATGACAGTCATCCTCATCCGCTATCACTACCTTTGCCACCGCTGCCTCCGCCACCGCTGCCTCTGCCACCACTGCCTTCTCTATGGCTACCTCCTCTGCGGTTTCCTTCGTCGTAGATTCTTCATCTCCAAGGTCCATCTAGATTTGATTTTACCACAAGTACCTTTCAATGATAGAAATGTCTTGGAAACTATTAGTTGCATCAGTAAATATTTCATTGATCAATAATGGGAAATCATCCTTTGGAAATGTTAATTAAGGTCTCTAAAGTTAATGTGGACACTATTCTACCTATTATTTTTCTTAATGGGGATAATTTTGGTGATCCATCGTGGGTATTTCACTTCTAGGAAAAAGTTAATTTTTGTGATCCATCTTGCAATTTCCTCTAGTGTATGAAACCTTGGCTAGGGTCCTGGTTTTAGCAATAGGAATGAAATATCTAAAGTTTACTTGTTTCAACCTTGTTTCCATTATATGTTCATCTTTTATATTTTAAATGTCTGTTGAACTCATTCTATCGAAAGTGGGTTCTATAATTTATTTTTATCTTAAGGTGTGTTTAACCATGGTGTGGGCTGATTTCGGTTTTAGTGGGTTCTTGGGGTTTTTGGGATGTGGTAAATGATGTAATTAGTTTTATATTATTTTATTCTCAGGGGTTTTCCTATTTTATGTTTTTTTTCAGTTGGAAATCTATTATGTTGCGCGCCTCTCCTCTACCACGAACGCACCTCTGTCGTGTGCTGAACGAGACCTTCGCGGTGATTTTTCTCCTGTTACTCATTGGTTTCCTCTTGTTCACTTATTATTACTATTTTATATTTATGGTTATAAAGTGAAATGTATGGGCTAAATGACCTATTGAAAATCGTGGCCGTTGGTGGTCCTTGTTTGCGCACTAAATGAATTGCCGGTTGGTTGGTTCTTGTTGAACATTTGAATATAAAAATTGGTAATTTACATATACTTGACTTATGAATGAATTCCCCTGGATGATAAAACTTCTATAAGAACCCCAAAATTAACATACAAAATTGAATAAGGGATGCTTTGTAAAATCTGAAATTGTGATTGTTTGGTTTGTATGGTTTTGCGATTGTGATCACGATTGTGTTTTTGTATGGTGTTGTGGTTGTTGGAATGATTGATATGCCATTTGTTTTCCATGTTGTAGTTCTTCCACTATTGAATATCAATCCAAACATTACCCATTTCAATAGAACAACCACTTTGTTACTAGTGCGATTCCACTGAATCCTAGAAAACCACTTCTAGAGGACTCTTTGAGACACATTATGGTGTGAATATTATGTTTTTCAGATTCTATGTATTTTTAAAATACATGGTATGTAGTCTTGTTAAATAGAACATGCTTCACCGGACATTGATTTCATATAGATTTTAATACCACACAACATTTTTCTCCAAAATTTACACCACATGACTCATCTTATGACTCAGACTTGGAATAAGTTTCATTTTAAATGTTACATGTCTGGTGAACCTAGGTCACACATAATGTATCTCTAAGACAGATACTTCAGCATGAAACCATGTACATGCCATGAAATAATAGTAGAACCACATGATATGTGTTTTACTTCACTAACACCATGTACAGATACCATAAAAACTTGATGTGTATAGACTATACACCCCTAGTGGTCATGTAAAGACTACACACCTTGTATTCCAAAAAAATGTGATGCATAGCCAGTGAGGTGACTCAGTAAATATCTAATGTACACGCCTTTAACTCAACTAGTTCTATATGTCATGTATTTTTAAAAGAATCATGCATCCTTTTTAAGACTAACTTGGAATTAATTTGATAAATGTCAGATTAAATCAAGTATCTTATCCATACACGATGTTCACCCTACTAGACACACCATGTATATGGATTTTACATGAGTTTAAAAATGGTAGTATACAACCAACCTAGACTGAGAACCCTACACATTGTGTATCCATTGAACAAATTGTGTGATATGTTATTTTCATTATTATTATTTATTTTTCACTTAGATGATAGTATTTCATGTATTAGTATCCCATTATAAATATCTTCTCATGTAGATCACAATAGTATGATTCCCTCAATCATTGGAAATTACACATGATATGGTTTGGATATTTTAATTATCTTTACTCTTCTTGAGAGTTGACAAGTGATAAGTGAGATGTTTGTGGAAAATATGGAGTATGGTACTCTCCCATGTTTTAGTGAAGAGTCCTCCATGTATAGGTTTTAGGTACTCCATGTAGATATAAAAAATATAGGGCACAAACCCCATATATAGAGAGAGTTCAAGTACTTTCACATGTTTTGGGGTAGGTTCCTTTATTTCATATATGAGTAGCCCATAATATCCTTACATTGTTTTTTAGGGAATTCTACTAGTTATGTTTAAAATCAAACCTGTATGGCCTTTATAACCACATGTGATGTGTTTATTAATATATTTTATAGTTTGTAGATGAAATTTGTGGACATAGAGTTAGTGAGGTTAGAGTAACAGTTAAATTGTATCCAATGATGGTTCATTTTAGAGGCATTTGAACTATGATTTTTTTTATAAGACCCAAACAATGCTACTTGATTAATTAAAACATAATATTAGGAATGTTTGAGATCGAACCCATATAGATGATGAATATGAATAAAGAATGGATGAAGGTCAATCAGTTGACAAAAGACTATGAATATCGCGTGAAAGAGTTTATCCAATTTGCATAAGATCATCGATGTGACCCCTCTCAAATCCTTTTTCCATGTTTACGCTGTTTTTATTCAAGACAAATTAGTCTAGAGAAGTTTGAAGAACACCTGATCTATCACGAAATAGATTGAAGTTATACATGTTGGAATAATCATGGGAAAAAATGAATGTAGGTAGTGGCTTGGATAACACAACATTTTATGGATCATCTGATATGATTACAAGCGTGAACTATGAAGATGATCGTATGGAGGATGTGATTACAGATGTGAATGATGATGGAGATCGTATTGAGGAGATGAAAAGGATAGTTGAAGATGAACTTCTTGATTGCCCAAAATTATTTGAGAAGTTAAAGAGTTGTGCAGAAATGTCATTGTAGGCTGGTTGCACTAAATATACAGCATTGTCAGCCATACTGAAGCTGTATAATTTGAAAGTAGGCAATGAGTGGAGTGATGCCAGTTTTACAGAACTACTTGATCTCCTGAATGACATGCTCCCAGAAGATAATGAACTACCAAGCTGAACATACAATTCCAAACGAATGCTACGATCGATGGGTATGATCTATGAAAGAATACATGTCTGCTTGAATGATAGTATATTGTTTCGCAAGGTCCTCAAATCACTTAATGAATGCCCAAAGTGTGGTTATTCTCGATACAAGAAAGATTATTCTAGTCCAACAAAAGTTTAATGGTACTTTCCAATCATTCTAAGGTTTAGGTGCTTATATAGAAGTGGGGAGACAGCAGGACAATTGACATGGCATGCAGATACAAGACTTAATGATGGAAAACTACGTCACCCGACAGACTCTCCTCAGTGGAAGATAATTGATCACGAGTATCCTGAATTTGGAAACAATCCAAGAAACCTTCTTCTGGCGTTATCTATAGATGGGGTGAATCCTTTTGGTTTTCAAAGCAGTAGTCATAGTACATGGCCGATTTTGTTGGTAAATTATAACTTACCACTGTGCTTATGCGTGAAATGAAAATATATCATGTTATTTATTCTTATATCCATACCAAAACAACCGATTAATGATATTGATGTTTATTTGGCTCCATTGATTGAGGATTTGAAAATATTGTGGGATTAAGGTGCTATGTTGTATGATTCTTACAAATATGAAGATTTTGATTTGAAATCCATGTTGTATGGGATGATAAATGACTTTCCTTCTTATGGAAATTTGTCAGGATATATCATTAAAGGAAACCAAGGGTTTCCCGTTTACGAACAAGGTACAAATTCAATTAGGTTGAAACATTCATCGAAAATTGTGTTTCTAGGACATCACCGATTTCTACCCCAACAGTATAGGTACTGTTCTTAGACGACATCATTCGACGGAAGTTCAGAAGAACGTACAACACCGTCTCCACTAATAGGTGATCAATTGTTTGAGAAAGTAAAATATTTGGACAATACTTTTGGTAATACTTTTTCGAAAAACCTTATGAAAATTGGTTGGAAAAAGTGATCATCTTTTTTTGAATTACCATACCGAAATTTTTTGTATGTCAGACATTTTCTTGATGTTATGCATGTTGAAAAAAATGTTTGTGATAGTATCATCAGCACGTTGCTAAATGCACCCGACAAAACAAAGGATGGAATTAAGGCTAGATTAGACATGGTTGAGATGAGAATACGAGAAGAGTTGGCACCAATGAAGGGTGAAAAACAAACATTTCTTCCTCCTTCTACTTACACTCTTTCCAGGTAGGAGAGATATCAGTTTTGAATCTTCTTGAATGACGTAAATGTTTCAGAGGGGTATTCATCAAATATAAAGAACATCGTGTCAATAAGAGATTTAAAATTAAAGGTTCTGAAATCACATGACTGCCATGTTTTGATGAAAGATATAATTCATATAGCTTTATATTGCATTTTTCCCAAGATTTTCCTCCATACATTAACAAAGCTATATTTCTTCTTTAAAGCTATATACAGCAAAGTTATATACCCGGCGAAATTGCCAACTATGGAAAGAGAAATTGTCATCATATTATGTGAATTATAAATGTTCTTACCACCAAAATTTTTTGATATGATGGTTCATTTTGTGAGAGAGATTTGACTATGTGGTCCTGTACATTATAGATGGATGTACCCCATTGAACGGTATATGAAGATTTTAAAAGGGTATGTCAAAAATCGCAGTCGGCCAGAGGGTTGTATTTCAGAGTAATATATTGTTGAAGAAGCCGTTGAATTTTGTACTGAATACCTGTCTGGTGTGGAAAATGTTGGCCTACCAAAATCTTGTCACATTGAGTGGCTTGAGGGTGAAGGAATTTCTGGTAGAGAGGTTGTTACAATCAATATTACATATCAGGAGCAAGCACACCTTTACGTTTTTCCTAATAGTTTCAACGTTGAAACATATGTCCAAACCCAAAAAGAAATTAATAGGCATTTGAATCCTTCTAGGGATGAAAAATGGATATCAGATACACGTAATAGACAGTTTATAGGATGGTTTCAAGACCATATTCTTAAGCAATTAGATGAAAATCCAGACTCAATTTCAGAACAACTATGATGGCTAGCCAGAGGAGCAAGTCTGTATGTGTTATCATACAATGCTTATGCAGTTAATGGTTATACATTCTATACTAATGAACATGATGAAGGAAATACCATGAAGAATAGTGGGGTTACACTTGTGGCTGAGGCAATGCATGTTTCTGGTGCTAAGAACATAAATCCAATTTATGCGAATATGTCATACGTTGGCATCATCAAACCAATTTGGGAGTTGGATTATACGAAATTCAAAGTGTGGATTTTTCAATGCAAGTGGGTTGATAATAGGAGTGTTGTTAAAATAAATGAATTAGGATTCGTGAAAGTTGATTTCAGTAAGGAAGGGGAGAAAGACGAACCATTTATAATGGCATCATAGGAAGTACAAGTATTTTATGTTCTAGACCTTTCAAACAAAAATTGGTCAATTGTTCTATTATCAACCAAAACAAATGAAGGGTCAGATGAAAGTTCAACAGAGGATGACCATTTTATAGGTACTTCACAATCATTTCGAAGTGTTCCCAATATAGACGACATTTTTATGTCATAGGAGACCACAATGAAGGGATTTACATAGTCAATAGAGGAGCCAAATATCTTCATCATTTAAAAAATAGAGACTGCGATAATCAGGTTATTTGTTTATTGTAATATAAATTATGTTACATTATGTTATTATCTGTTTGCTGCTAATTTTATGTAATCTAAATTAAATGTTAAACCACTTCTGTAGATAATGACTTCTGCACCCGCTGATGCGCCCAATCCCGAGGCACAAAAGGTCTCTCAACTAGTTGGTGGTGGTCCCAGTGTAGAGCAACAACAGGTTTCTCAACCAACCACTGGTGGTCCTAGTGCATAGCAACAATAGGTTTCTCAACCTATTGTTGCTGGTCCCAGTGTTGAGGTACAACAGGTTTCTCAACCTGTTGCTGCTGGTCTTAGTGCTGAGGTAAAAAAGGTTTCTCAACCTGTTGCTGCTGGTCCCAGTGCTGATGCTAGAGCTCCAGAGGAATATATTGATGATACGTCTAAGGAAATGGTAGGAAATGAATCCATGAAAGTGAAAAAATCATAAACATTGTAGTTTGGTAGTGTTAGCCAAAATACTTAAGGCAAAATCAAAAGGCATCAAATTTGAGGTGGTATGGAATAAGCGAGGCCAACATGTTAACCCCAACTGATTCGTATTTAGTAGCTACATTGGAATCGTCACTTGGAAATACATGCCGATTGATGTACAGTCATGGCACCATGTTGTTACCTGGCTTAAGACACTAATGTGGGAAGAGATTACGGTAACATTATGATATAATTTTTTTAATTTATTAAAATAAAATAAAATACCAAAACATTGACTTACTCTTCATCATCCATTGTATAGTGCATTTATAGTAGATTCCTCACACAAGGAATATGTATTAAGAGTTTTAGGAAGGATTCATAGAGGTTTATGCACAATTTTAATGAAACATCATCTTAAATATGCTGAAGGGAAAACGAAGCCGCACCCACCTCCTCTTTATGCACATTTGATATCACAAGGAGTGTGGAATGCATTTAGCAACCGTCGTGGGGAGCAGACTTTTCATGTACATTGTGTGGGGTAATATGTTGTTTAGCGTTTCTTGTATTCATCACTTTGATTGATAGTTTTTTATTTATGAAACAACAACTGAGTGCTGAAAATAAAAAATGTACAAAAGAACCATTGTACCCTTACCGTAAATCAAGGATGGGGTACGCTTCAATTGAGAAAAAATTGGTACATGTTTTAAATCTACCGCACTACTTGTATGTGACATGAAACAACATTATAACCATGTTTTTCTGTTTATATACAGATTGATTAATTGAAATCAAAATCCTTATCCATCCCATACCATGTTCTATGGAAGGAGGCTCGTGTAAATAAAGAGGGGGTATTGATAGATGAAAACTGTAAAGACCTGGAAATTTCAAGGAATTTTTTTTTCTTAATTTTTATTTGGAATTTTACGAGTCCGCAATTTCTGATGGCACCTAATTCCGAGGCCCGGTGTGCCCGAAATCAATTTCTGAAGTTTTTTTCGTGTACGTTCAGTAAACGTATGTGCGGGTTTTTCTATCTTTTGAACCGGTGCTCAGAATTGAAATCCAAGGACACCAATGAACTCGCAGTGTCGGTATTCGCTTAAGAAGACCTCTTCCGCAGTTGCGTTTGGTCGAGAGCGGAAGTTAAATTTGGGGATTCTTAATAAATTAAATAAACTTTATGGGTTACATAATTTTATTATAAGTGGTGGTTATTTCATCCAAAGGGAAGTTGGAGGTGGGGCCCACACGCACATAACCTCCCTTGGGAGGATATAACTAGGGGTGGGGCTCACTAGTTTAAACTCCCCTTAAACCCCCCATATAAATTATATTAAATTGTGGAGAGACTTTTAAACTTCTAACTCTATCTCTCAATTTAATTTTGAAAACACTCCACCTCCCACCTTCTCACATTAATGGGACTTCCACGTACATCCAGAGGACATGACTCTATTTGGTTGATCGTTGACCAACTCACCAAGTCAGTCCACTTCCTACCGATCAGAGAGCAGAGTTCAGTAGAGATCTTGAGACGCCTCTATGTGAAGGAGATTGTGCGTTTACATGGAGTACCTTCTTCTATTATCTTCGACCGAGACGCACGCTTTACTTCCCGGATTTGGAAAGGGTTCTAGGAGACTTTTGGGACGCAGATTCGCTTGAGAATCCCCTTCCATCCTCAGACAGATGGCCAGACTGAGCAGACCATCCAGACACTCAACGACATGCTTTGTGCTTGTGTCCTTGACTTTGGTCACAACTGGGTGGATCACATACCATTGGCGGAGTTTGTGTATAACAACAGATACACTCCACCATCGGGATGACACCTTATGAGGCACTATATGGACGACCTTGCAGATCGCATCTGTGATGGACTTACCCAGGGGAGTCAACACTTGTAGGACCAGAGATGGTTCAGGCTACGACGGAGAAGGTGCAAATCATCCAGGAGTGGATGAAGACTGCACAGATCAGACAGAAGTCCTATGATAATAGGAGACGGAGACCACTGGAGTTCAAGGATGGTGACCACGTCTTTCTATGGGTCTCACCCCGATGAGGTCTACAGTGATATGGAAGAGGAAAAAAGTTTTATCCACGATTCATCAAACCTTTTCAGGTCCTTATCAGGGTAAGAAAGGTGGCTTACCGCCTGACCCTTCCACCTCAGTTGCACCGGGCGCACGACGTCTTCCACGTATCTCAGCTGAGAAATACATGCATGACCCATCCCACATCATCGACCATGGGGAGATGGACATCGATGATGGGGAAACATTCACAGAGGGTCCAATGGAGATTGAGGATCAATGTCCTGCGTGGAAGGTCGATTCCTCTGGTGCGCGTTTGTTAACAGCGTGGGAACCTCCAGGAGATCACATGGGAGTTGGAGGCTCATATGCATGCTCAGTAACCCCATTTGTTTCCTTAGTGTCTGTTGTAGCTTTACGGGGACATAAAACCCTAAGGTGGGGGTAATTTAAAGACTCGTAAATTTCAAGGAAATTTTTGTCTTAAATTCTTTGAAATTTTACGAGTCCGCAGTTTTTGACAGCACCTGATTCCGAGGCCCGGTGTGCCCAGAATCAATTTCTAAAGTTTTGTTCAGGTACGTTTAGTAAACGTACATGTGAGTTTTTCTATCTTTTGAACCGGTGCTCAGAATTCAAATTCGAGGACACCGATGAACTTGTAGCGTCAATATTCGCTTAATGATACCTCTACCGCAATTTTGTTTGGTCGAGAGCGGAAGTTAAATTAGAGGATTATTAATAAATTAAATAAAATATATGTGTTACATAATTTTATTTTAGGTGGTGGTTATTTCCTCCAAAAGGAAGTTGGAGGTGGGGCCCACACCCTATATAACCTCCCTTTGGAGGATATAACTTGGGGTGGGGCCCACTAGTTAAAACACCCCTTAAACTCCCATGTAACATAAATTAAATTGTGGAGAGACTTTTAAACTTCTAACTCTCTCTCTCAATTTAATTTTGAAAACTGTCCACCTCCCACCTTCTCACATTAATGTGCCAACACCATCAAATTAATTAATTAAGCTCCCTTAATTAATTGATTTATTTGATTTTTTTTGAATGCATGTCAAAGATAAAAATAATAGCCAAAGCTATTATTTTGGGGTTGGCACATATTGTTTTGGGGAACTTGGAGGAATTGGGAGAACATCACCCTCTCCAATGAAGAACACAAGGAACTTCATCTTCTACCTTCTTCGACCGGGGCAAGATAGTGAAGCAACACCCGCAAAAAACGCCTGTCTTCCTTCCTCTTCCTCCATGTCAAGGGAGAAGACGTCGTTCGCAAAGAACGCCGCCAAAAACTACGTCATTCCCTCCGATGTTGATGGAAAGACATCCGTCCTCCACGACACTGTCTTCCGTGACTTTGACAACGTTCATTGAATCGAGGTAGGAGAAATTTGGATTATTTCTTTTTACGTAAGAATTGTATCCACAAACTTCAACGTTTATTTTGGAATTATGGTGGCCAAAATTTTATCACCTAACGTGGAGGGCGCGGGCCGAACGAACACGGCCCGACGACCCTCTGTTGATTCTTGTTTGTGTTGACAATGGAGGCGGAGCTAGTAGGGAACGGTGCTGTCGCACCGCACCGGAGGAAGGAGGCCACGACCATGTAGGCCATGCTGGTCGGAAGAGGTGATGGTGATCAGAGTCGATGGAGACCGGAGGTGGTGACGCCCAGAGGCGGCGGCCACACACCGACCGTTTGGAGGAAAACCGAGGCCCGCGTCCGGCTACTGCCAGCCGGGCTGGTGGACTACAGCACCCTAGGAGCCGCACAGAGGAGACACGCCCCCTACCTCGGGCCGATCGACGGGCGAACCTGGTGGCCGGGCTGAAGAACCATGACACCGCTCGGCACCACGCGGAAGAAAACCACGGCCCGCTGTGCGGGCCACGCATGCCGGGTAGAACCAGCCAGCTACGACCGATCGATAAGGAGGGGAGACGCCGCTTGGGGATGTCGGGCGAACTGAACTGGCCTGCAGCACGGGCCGGGTCTGCGGGTGGGCCGCGCCCCACCGGGCCGGGCGGACCCCCCAACCAGGTCGGACCCACCGGGCCTGGTCCGCGGGTGGGTCGCGCTCCACCGAGCCAGGCCGACCCCCAGCCGGGTCGGACCCACCGAACCGGCTCGGGCTGACCCGCCATCCCACTAGGATTGACGGACTGGGCCCGTTTCAGTTAAATGTAAATAACTCCTAGACTGCACATCCGATCAACGCTCCATAAGAGGCATTGCGATCCTCGTGACGAGACGATCCATTTTCAATACTCTAAGTGAGTTTTGGACAGCTTTGGAAAATGTCTGGGTTTGGATTGAGCGTAAATCCAACTGGGCCCCTGGAACAGGAAAGCCAATAACTCTCAGACCAGGGGTCCGATTGACGCGCTGTCTATCACGTTGAGTTTCTTTTGATGAGACAGAACTTCATGATACATCAACTCAGGACTTTGTGATAGTTGATGTATCGACCCGTTTGATCAAGGAGCGGACCCTCCCAGAATCAAGCATGTTATGGGAGGGAACCCTAGAGCTGGCTGCGACTACGATGACTACTATACTATAATCCATCATGGGTTCAACGAAGATGATTACAGTACCGGAATCCTGTGCGGGTTCAACAGTTCTGAATTCTATTCCTGTATCCTGTGTGGGTCAGACAGAATAGTTGGTCCTATATCCTATGTGGGTCTGACAGCTTAGATGAATTATAGCTGGTCCTGTATCCTGTGTGGGTCTGACAGCTTAGACGAGATAGCTGGTCCTGTATCTTGTGTGGGTCTGATAGCATAGACGAGATAGTTGGTCCTGTATACTATGTGGGTTTGACAGCCTAGCTGGTCCTGTATCCTGTGTGGGTCCGACAACTTAGATGGTCTAGTGGCAACATCTGATCATCTATATATTTCTAATATTGTGGCATACCTGTGTGATCTGAGTCATGTATTTCAACCATTATCATCATGGTGATTGACTTTACTTCCTTTTTGGAATTGGTTTGTGCTTGGGATCGAGAGTTGGATCCAGACTGAGATTGGTAACTTAGGTATATTTATGGGAATATACATAAGTAGGGTTGGTTGACACTTAGTTATTGTATCTTTCTTCTTTTTTTTATCTTTAGTGGATATTGTGAGACCTCGTGGGTCTTGGGGTCCCTACTGAGTATTGTTATACTAACCCCTGCACAAGCTATGCCCGCACCTCGTTATGTTGGATGCAGATGATGAACAACGCTGAAGAAGGCTGAGAGCACCACGACTGGATGATACCCGGAGGTGGAACTTGCAACGAGTCGACACACAGATGAGACTGACAGAAATGAGTGTTGAGGTGGCCATCTGAACCTACCCTTCCGGTAAGAACCCCAGAGGACTATCTAGGATCTTATATTTACTTTTAGTTTTTTTCCCTTTTTACTTGTACTTGTTGTTTAGTTGTGTTTGTATACTGGCCCATTTACTTTCCAGCACACTCTTTTGTATTCATTTTTACTTAGTGTTTACTTCATGTTGCGTACTCTATTGTGTTTGTTTACTTTTATAAAGGCAATGACATCCCATCTTAGGGTTTTACGTCTTTGGTGCTAGTCCCCAGCCCCTGGCTTATAAAAGGCGGGGTTGGGGTTGTCACGACATGGGCCCCGAGGACGGGTCGTGACAAAAACACACAAAAATTGTGGGAATCATGTGTAAGTATGACATAATATAAATTTGATTTTCTTTAAATAGATATTACATTACAATGAATACTTATTTTTCTACATTTTCTATCTAACATAGTCACAGGAATTAACAACACCTGCACCAGATGAAGACAGACTTTCAGTAGTCTTGAAGCAGCCAGAACAGAATGGCTGCATCAGAGGAGTGGGTTTTGGGGTGACACCCCGAACATATTTTCAAAAACAAAAACAATAGGAGGATCAAAATGAGAAAATGGAAAAGCTGCAAGAAAAATTAGCTATTTTTTTTAGAATAATTACAATACCATAGAGAGATTATAGCAAGATTGATGGAAGATAGGAAAAGAGAAGAAACAACTCAACAACAACCCATATGTGACGATCCCGACCCACCCCTCACCGGCTTTGAGGGGAGCCATTCCCCTAAAAAACCTAACTTAGCTGAGGTAATAAATGTTTTAATAATTTTTTCTATGAAATGTGATTGACATAGACACTGATACCTTTCCTATAATGATATTCTACAAGGTTAAAATGAATTTCATTTATATCTATCAACTCCCACCTATCTCCTTGTAGCGAGGGATACAGTGTTCAATATGCAGAACGACATGCTAAAAATAGACAACTTCCAACAGATCATTTTAGAGTGTCAATTAACATTACTAATGAGCTGAGTGCTGAGATACCTGTTCCAAATAATGATGGCGACATTCATACGGTTGAACAAGCTATTGGAACATTCATCACATGGCTGTCAAATCATGTAAAAAAACATGTCAACAAAGAGGTATCCATTTCCAATTTATTTTTCAAGATGGACCTTTAACATTTAATGAAAAATGTCTAAACAGATGAATGTTATTACAGAAATAAAAATAGAAGGGGTGAAACGAAATATCAGCTCAAAACTATCTCAAGGATCAGCCAACCAATTGAAATGGTCTACCGAGAGCACATTCACCCTACCCATTCAATATCCACAGTTAATATCATTGCAGGATCATGTGGATACAAAGTTGATAGAAAACAATTCTCACATAGTTGATTTTGAAAAAAAATATGTACGAAGAGGAAGCATCTGATTTCATTAGTGCTGAAAAATGTAAATGAAATCCTCAAGTATGAATGGCTAGGCGCCATAGTTATAAATGTATACATGAGGTATGTTTTTATGATTTGATTTTACAAAAGCTGATATACTCAGATAATTATTACTAAATACATTTTATATTTTTTTGCAGGCATATATATGAAAAACAATTGAAGGAATTTCCCCATGTAAAAAAATTTGGACTCGTTAGTCCTCACACCACCTCTTCAAAAGAAGAAATAGATTCTGATAAAGAGGCTGCAATAATGTCATCCCTGCTCAAATCATTTGAAAACAAAAATATGGATGAAATACTCTTTTTAATACCAACGATCCAGGGGTAAAACTCTAAAATTTAATCATATCAACTATATTTTCATTTCATTCTTTAGTTATTCCTTTTTGTATTTTTAGGTAGCATTGGATGCTGATTGTAGTCAATTTGGATACTCCAAAGATTTATTTTATGGATTCAATTCATGGATATCCAAAAAACCGACCACGCATGATGGAATTTGTTAATTTGTAATAAAATAGATCCAACATTTTAAAACTAAACATCTAGTTATATAATTTATGTTATCTTTTAATGAGGAATTTTTTTTATGATAGGGCGGTGCGTCAATATCTTCTACTGCATGGAATGAATCCAGGGCCTAATGATACAAATGCCTAGAAGATCTACAACTAGAAAAGTATCCTACTATATATAATAACATTTAACTATCCAAACACATATAAAAAAATTAATTATTTTTGTCGATGTTTCTACAGTGTCCAAAACAAACAAACTGAAAGGACTATGGTTATTATGTTTGTAAATTTATGAAATATATCATATTTCATCAACAAAATAGCATCCCTAACGAGGTATTTTTGAAAATAATTACGGGTTCATTTAAAATATTTATTAATCCTTTGTGTATTAATATTTTTTCAGTACTACCATGATAGTCGCAAAAACTCATATTCACAAGATGATATAGATGTGATTAGAAACGAATGGGCAGTTTACCTGATGGAAGATTGTACACAAATATGATGAAGGTGTAATCCTACTAATGTTATCCATATATGATCATTTATATCTACCTTGTTTACACTTATTGAGCATATATGATCACCCTTTATTATGTTTTATATCCTTAGGTTATAAAGAATGGTTTTAGAAATGATTTGTCTTTCTAGTAAAGCATAACTCATTAGACTACACTAGACGATAGTGTGGAATTCGACCAATGCATAGTCATTCAGTCCACTCACAAGCATCTTAAAAGCTTGATGGGAACCAATATCTTAGATTTTCAATTTTCAATTTTTAGTTTCCCTTATATGTGGGTGGGGGTGTCCAGGAGGGAGGGGGTGTCTAGAAGTGGGGAGGGGGGTCCAGGAGGGGGTGTGTTTAGGAGGGAGGGGGTGTCCAGGTGTCAGGGTGGGTGGGGGTGTCCATGAGAGGAGGGGGCTGTCCAGGGGGTGTCCAAAAGTGGGGGTGTCCAAAAGGGAAGGGGTGTCCAGGGGTTGTCCATGAGTGGGGTGTCTATGAGGGGAGGGAGGGGGTGTGTTCATGAGGTAGGGGTATCCAGAAAAAGATCCATTCAATTCCATTAAATACTGATAATATACAATGGGTAGATCACTTATAGAGTAGCCTGAAGTGGGTCTGTAGTGAGGCATTAAAAGTTCCAACCAACCAAACCAATTCCAAGACCATGTAAAGGCCCAATAATTATATTCCAGTTCAATTTGAGGCCCAATATATCTTATTTAATGTCATAAAGACCCAATATATTCATCATTTACCTTTCTCACATTATATTTATGTGAAATTTCGTTCCTATTTCTCCAATATATTTTTTGTTTGGTGTTTTTCCTTGATTTTTTGAACTGTATCTCTTCAAAATATATATGATTTTATAATTCATATTATTGAATGATGGTTTATGAATTATATTTATTCAATTATCAAATATATTATGAATATATAGTTGGATAAAGAAGGTTATTAATGGGTATACACTAATAAACTAGGAGGGAGGGGGTGTTTATGAGGGAGGGGGTGTCTAGGTGGGAGGGTGGGTGGGGGTGTCCAGGAGGGGGGAGGGGTTGTCCAGGAGGGGAGGGGATGTCCATGGGGTGGGAAGGGGGTTGTCCAGGCAAAGGGAGGGGCTGAAAGGGGATGTAGGGGGGGTTGTTCAGGAGGAGGGAGGGGGGTTGCAGGTGGAGTGGTGGGAGGGAGGGGGCTGAAAGGGGAGGGGATGGAGTGGGGTAGTCCAGGAAGTTGAGGGTGTCTAGGAGGGGAGGGAGGGGGGCTATCCAGGAGAGGAGGGAGGGTGTCTAGGAGGTGGGAAGGGGGCTGTCTAGGGAAAGGGAGGGGGGCTGCAAGGGGAGAGAGGGGGTGCTGTCCAGGGGTAGGGAGGGGGGCATTGAAGTTAACCAGATTGTCGAGGTAGATCAAAAAAGACGATAAAGGACTATTGTGAACTTTTAACAAGATCACTATCTTTCCTTTAAATAGACTTTAATATCTTAATTTAGTCCATCGAAGAAATGACTAAAAGCACAAAAGATAAGACTGAAATTCACTCAAATGTAGACTATAGAAGCCATGCATTCTGTGCCAGGTTTTTTCCAAAAGTTTCACCCAGGTGCTTAAAAAAGAAGCCGTTACAGTTCCCTATCACAAGAGTGATGGTGTGGTTCCATCGATGCGGTTTTTTCCTCGGAAAAAGAACATTAGACGATACCACTGGATTAAAAAACACAGATTCATAATCAATCGCAGTCTGAATGGAAGTGCAAATATCATTTATGGCTATGTTCTCGCATGTTTCCACTCATGTGTCCCATCTCCTCTGTTCCCTTCCATAGAACAAAGGTTTTTCAATTCCTTGGGTAACATGGTTCCCATCGCATGTGACTGTGATCATGTTCTCCATGTTATTATCGACTCTGTGCTATATCCTCCATGATCACTATTGATCGAGTGTTGTCTGTCGCAGTTTCTTCAAGTCCAGACACGTGCTTTTTCAGTTTCACCATAATTTGTGACTTCAGCACGTGGTCCTATGGAAAAAAAGTGTAGATGGATCCTCTTTCTCTATTTTAGTCACATTTTCTGCCAAATATGCGACCGGAATCCTGATTGCATCTCTCCCATTCGTCTCCCTATTTCTGCCTCCGTCAGAATATGTCAGTCTCCTCCGTAGACAGCATCAACCGATCGTATTCCTTTTCCTGCATCTCAGTAATTCTCATCTCCAATGTAAGTCGCTCCCCCTCTTTTTGCGGAATTTTCTCCAAGTTGCGCAGGATGTTAGTGGTGTGTTTTCAGTATTCAGCTTGATCCGTCAACTCATATTCCCACCTGCACTGCTCTTGATCCCACCGTTGTTGGTGGAACGTGAGAGATTCTATTTTGGATACAATGGATTAATTCTGAAAATTTCAAGGGTTTCTTCCTATTTTTGTAACAAAAAAGTTTTTTTATGAAAACATGTTCATTTGGTCATACCCACTAAAATCTATTATTATTATTGTTATTATTGTCATTGATAGATTTGTAGTTGATTTTCTTTCATTTTCCAAAGATATCATTTAGTTTTTTCTGGTTTAAGTTCACTATAGATTTGAAGAACAATATGTTTTTGTTCTATCCAGGTGGTTGTCTCATGGAGGGGTGGGAGGGGGGTTTTCTAGGAAGGAGGGGGTGTCCGGGAGTGGAGGGAGGTGTCTAGGAGGGGAGGGGGGCTATCCAGGAGGGGAGGGGCTATCCAGGGGGTGGGAAGGGGGCTGTCTAGGGAAAGGGAGGTCCTGCAAGGGGAGGGAGGGGGTTTTCTAGGAGGAGGGAGGAGGTTGCAGGTTGAGTGGTGGGAGGGAGGGGGGTAGCAAGGGGAGGGGGCTATCCAGGGGTAGAGAGGGGGATATCTAGGTGGGTTGTCTCGGGGATGGGAGGGAGGGGGGTTGTCCAAGAAGGAGGGGGTGTTCGGGAGGGTAGGGTGGCTACAAGGAGAGGGAGGGGGGTTGTCCAGGGGAGGGGGGTTTTTGGTGGAGTGGTGGGAGGGAGGGGGCTGCAAGGGGAGGGGGGGGGGCTCTCTAGGGGTAGAGAGGAGGCTGTCTAGGTGAGGGGAGGGATGGGGTGTCTAGGAGAGGAGGGGGTGTCTAGGAGGAGGGATGGGGGGGGGTGTCTAGGAGGTGGGAAGGGGGCTATCCAGGTAAAGGGAGGAGACTGCAAGGGGAGGGAGGGGGGCTACATGTGGAGTGGTAGGAGAGGGGCTGTCCAGGGGTAGGGAGGGTGCTTTAAGGTGTGGTGGATTGTCCAGGAGAAGGGATGGGGGGTGTAGGTGGAGTAGGGGGAGGGGGGATATCTAGAGGTAGGGATAGGGCCATCTTGGGGAGGGGAGGGAGGGGTTTTGGCTAATCACACTAAAGAACTGGGAGATCAAAAGTAAAGTGAACCGGTATGATCATGGCCTATCTAATTTTGTAGGTTCCCATTAGGCCCTCTCTAAATCTGAGAAATACAAAACAATATTTATAAGTCAATGAATCATGTTGAGCCTCTTCTAAAATATTAATTCAATCCAAGGAAATATGGACGTGTAAAGGTTGTAACAGGAAACAATTGATATTTTATTAATGTATTTTTTCAAATTAATGTTTATTTTATTTCTTTATTGTATTACTAACATAATATTTGTTTTCTTATATAGGTTAAATATTTTACCTGAGTTCGAATTCTTTTTTCGGCAACTAATACCATGGACAGAAATTTTTTAGACCGGATCAGGGATGCAAAAAGGACAAAACATCAATGTTTTTTAACTGTTTGTTGGATAATTGTAATTATAACCAAATTAAACATTGTTTGAAATGTATATAGTTGTGTGTTGTTTTGTATTAATGATTTAAAGTAAATGTATGTAGATTTTTTGTTTTTCTGTGCTTTGTGTGTAGGTGTTTTTTTGTTGTGTGTGTAGGTGATGTCTCATGTGTGCAGCTGCTGTCCAGGTTCTAGGTTTGCACAAGCAATTTTGCCTTTATCAGTGCTAATTAAGTGCTGATAAATGGATAATATATCAGCACTCAAAATAGCATTGATAATGGTAGTATTTATCAGTTCTATTTTTAGCATTGATATATAATCCATTAATCAACACTAAAAATAGCGCTGATAAATACTACCTTTATCAGCACTAAAAAATAGATAATAAAGGGGACCCCCCCTTTATCTTCGCCAAGATTACCAGTGCTTTTTAGTGATGTTAAAAGAGGGTTTTTAGCACTATTATAATCCCTATTTGTAGTAGTGATTTCAAAATTTTTATCGTGTTTAATGATTTTGGTTATTCATTTGACCAGTTCCTCAATTGATTTTTCATGAAGATATATGTTCTATAAAATTCATACTATATTTTAAAGGCACATAATACTATTTTACTATATGATTTAAAAGTTTGAGAACCTAGTACCTTCTAGAGGTATGGCTTATGATATTCAAATAAATGGTTAATATCTCATTCATAATTATGTTTGTAATCTATAGCATACATAGATATTCTTGTAATGGTAACCTCATACTCTGTGAAAGTTTTTAATTCCTTTTTCTATATGATGAGGAACATTATCATCATTTCAATTCATTACACATGAGGAAAATATTTGTCAAGGAATATTATTTTAAAAGATATACATTCCATGTATTCAGTTTTTTATTCCTACATAGTATTCTGGATCAACAACCACCATTGATCAATATCACCTTTAAGATAATACACTACTTATTTAACCATTTCACTTTTATTGCATCCTGGTTAGAATATATTTTCATAGGACTTAATCCATTACTTATCTACCATTAAAATATTATTTCCTCTAAAATATGGAGCCTTATGTCTCATGAAATGATCTAATATAGGTGTATCATGTTATGGAACATCATGTTTCTCTATATATGTAAGTTTATTAGTCACAACATTGGGTAGATACACTAATATAGCCATATTTTCTCATTTCCAACACTAATTGTATTGGATATCTGAATAAGGAAATCTATACATTGTTCATGTTTTTTAAATCCATTCTTTTTATCATGTTAAATTTATAAAAAATGTATTATACTGAAATAGATCCTAATATTTGTATGTTTAAATCTAATATATAATTATACATTTTGTGTAACACTTAATATAAATTGAAAATTTATTAATTGTTAATCTCAGATTCATAAACTTGGTTTATTGGAGAATATATTTAAATCATAAAAATATTTCCATTTTTTTTTCATGTAGATAAAATGTGAATTCAACTAATAATATTCCCCAGGAGTGTCAAATCAGGTGGACAGTAAGGTCCTACTCATTATGCATAATAATGAGATATACTCAACCAACTATTTTCATGGTTATTACCCCTAGATACATATGATCCAAAATAATGTCCACTAGTAGTATTCATACATGGATACATTTCTTAGAAAACCAAAAAAACTATACCTTACCAATTATTTTTTGATATTATCCAATAAATATATATATTTATTTAAATTCTATCATAGGGTTATATTCCCTAATTTTTTTTCTCTAAAATCTAGTTGTTAATGTTTCTACTAAATTTGATCTAACACCAACCGTAGAAACCCCAAATATAGTAATGAAAATTTGGTGTCTAAATTATTTACATGGAATAAGATACAAGGGATTACATCACCAAGTATTGATAAATTTATTAGTCCTGAAAAATTCAATTTAATCATGATTCAAATTTTAAATTAGAAGTAAAATAGAAAAACATAGAGAAATTAATTATTTTCCATCCTGAAACTCATTCAAATATTCCTTCTTCATATCCTATAGAAAGGAAACAAGACGTGGGAGAGCTCAAAATTTGAATAAGGGTTAAATAAAATGGATTATATAAATATTAAATTATTCATAATCAAATTGGAAAGGTAAATAATTGAAAACACATGTCATTTAATCAAAAAATTGAGTAATAAATTCTTATATGGATAATATCAATGAAATAATGTCATGGATAATAATAATAATAAGGGAATTATAAATGAAGGAAATGAATAATATTGTATATAATGATATCATAAATCATGGAATCATTACTTAAAAATCATTGTTATAAAATAGTTTGAAATAAGGGTAGTTATACACAAAAACCCAATTTAATAAGTTTGGAAAACTAGTTTTTATCGCGAGACCTTTCAATGCATCGAGGGGATATATATCTAGGACCCACCCATCACTGTTTTGAAAATGCATTAATCATGTATTGAATTATTAATTTAATTAATATACAATATTATGTATGAAAAGACATCCACTTTGAGTTTATCACATGAAATATAAATATGTATCTTTTCAATCAAATACCATTCATAGTAATACACCATATATATAAATGGTATACTATTTAGGAAATAGGCATATCCATGATAAAAATAATATTGATATAGAAGAGAAATGTAATTAACAAAGAAATTTTATCAAAATAAATTTACTGTTTCATAAAAATGTTAATGACCAAAAATACAATCAAGAGGTCATGGGTGACAATCAATTTGTTAGAAAACAAGATTTTATAATAAAGTCAAGTCTTTTGGTGAATAGAAGTAAAAAAAAGTGAGACATTTTAAATAAGATTTCATTAAATAGTTTTATTTTTAAAACTATTTAAAAATTTTATATGAAACTAAATATTGTATAACAGTTACAGTGGTGGGAAAATCAAATAACACTGTTTACATTAAATAGAAATATTACTTTTGAATTCCTGTAAAAAATGTTTAAAATGATACTTTTGGAAAAAATTAGAAATATTAATTTAAATACTATTAAAAATTCCTAGATAACATAAAATGACCATTATAAATCATTTGATTAAATAGTGAGGACTTTTGTAATGAAATTCAAAAAATATGGACATGAAAGGAAAATATATGTGGTGAAAAGGAGAAATAAGATTAACTTTCATTTTAAACATTAATTCACTCAATTAATGTTAAAAAGAGAGGAATATTTTGAATAAAATATCTAAACTCCTTAAACATACATATTATATTAAAATTTATGGATTTTATTAAGGATATATTTTAATATTCCTTTAATGAAAAATATAAGCAACCCTAGAAAAATGAGATTGTAAAATATTTTCTTATCTCTTTGGTAACTATTAAATTGTAACCTTATGAAAATGTAAAAATTAATTGATATTAAAATAATTTCTAATAAACTTATATTCATGTCAAATAAATAAAATATATAGTATATACACAAAATAAAATTAAATAGGTTTATAATACTAAATATGTCTCAATGGAGTGCAATTGAGATGAATTCCATTACCATGCTCTTTCACTTTGGAAAAAAATGATTTAAACTCACGTATAATGGTTTTAACCTTGTTATTAATTTATATCACAACCATAATAATATTTATAATTTCATATATGATCCCCTTATAAAATTTTATCACCTTTTAATTGACAATATTTCTTTATTATTATTAACTCAAGTGTTAATTGCTTACATTTCTCATGTATGTTTCGCAGAATATGTTCGAGTTATTTTCATTATGTTATAGTATAATCATATCTATAATCATATCTATTTTATAAATTTAATATTATTTCATTATATAAATTTTTAAAATCATTCTTTAAATGTGGACATGAAAAAATGAATCTCATCGCTTCGTAGAGATGATATGTCATATGTACGCATGAGAAACAATATCCATTTTTAATGGGTGATAGGGTAAGGAAGTAAATGATATATAAAATTAAATAAATAAATATTATATCATAAATATAATATATATTAAATATTTATATCATTATTACTAGTGATGTAAGGTGATGATGAAAATAAAATTACATCAGTTCACAAGAGGGTAGTTCATCATACACACGAACGAAGGTTTTGTTTCCAATTTTATAAATATTTAGATGAATAAATATTATGACAAAAACATAATTACATAAAAGTATATTGGAGATACTAGTGATATTATATTGGAATTTTTTGGAAATTTTTTTTGGTGGTATAAAAATGGGTAAAATGAAAGATCTCGGTGAAGATGATTACTTTCTATTAGAGAAACCTCCTTGGGATCTATAATTAAGGACAATATGTTTTGTATTTTTGGAATAAAAAACATATATAATATTAATTTTTATGTTGGGGATATATTTTTGTAGGTTTTGGTAAAGATAAATGGCTCATTATGGGTAAAGATGTGAGGGGAATTGGTTCCCTTTTATAATTTATGTGAGAGAAACACTTGTAAATTTTCAAAGTATTAGAATATTATTAAGTCATTTTATTATAAAAAAAGGATAAAAAATTAAAAATATTATAATGTGATAATTTTAAGGTCTAAATGTAACCAACCAATGTTTTTTAATTAAGCATTTAGTCTATCCTTTTTATTTTTTGATACCCCCTCCCACCCTTACAAACTCGTTTTCACTTTAACAATAGTAACCAATTTTTACTATTTTTACAATTAATTATGAAAAAAAATTAATTTGAACTTATTATGTAATATTAAAAATTATAATTCAAAATATGGAATCTGTTTTCTAAAATTTAATTCATATAAGTGGTAAAATTTAATTTAAAAATAATCTCGCAAAACGTGATGAAAAACTATTTCTCCAGATATGAATTTTCAATAATAAGATGTCATTACATTAACTCTATTACTAGTAATTGACTTCTTAGTAACATTATATTTATTTTTAAAAAATTGATAATCAATATATAGTTAATTAAATAAATTATAAAAATTTATTATAAATTAAAATATGAATATTTAGGTACTAAATTTTTAATTATTCATAAAATCTTATTTCTAATGAAAAATTTTAAATATTCATTTATGGATTATTTTGACCAAGTAAGTTCAAATTTGACATTTATCAAATAAAATTAATTTTTTGGGATATTAAATAATAAAAAATTTATATTATTATAGTTTTTTAAAATAAAATGTTCACTTTCTATAATTTAAGCTCTAGTGTTACAACTGTTCTCCCCAAAGTTATCCTTGTCTTTTATATTTTTTTCTAGAAAGGTACTAACATACCATAGAATAAAAGATGATCTCACTCATGCGATGAGTAATTCAGTTTTATATTATAGAATCATATAGAGAAGATGTGAAACCTAAACTCCTATATTGTTATCTTCATCAAGAAAATATGAATTTTAAATTTCTGTTCATCATCAGTGAATGATACATTGCTTTTTTCATTTATAGATTATTCAAGAATTTAATTTATCTTGCATGGTTGATCTTGGACTTGGGTTTTTTAATATTTACTATATATAATAAAATTATTGTAAAATCCTTTAAAACTCTATAATTAGTGATAATTTCATTCATCTAGGTCACTACACATATCTGATCTATGACACATTACCTTTTAAACTTACATTTGAGTCGCAACACACCACCTTCCTGAATGCACAACCAGGTCATGACACATCACTCAAAATTTCATCAATACAAGGATCTATTTCCTATAATATTTCTTATAAAATCATATGAGAATAATTAAGAAATTAATTTTTTATAACACATCATTAACGTGAGATTTCATAGCCTCTATGGTTTCCTCCATAGTGATCTAGTTTCTTAGTTTGGTAGAATATAAGAACCCATTGTTCCACAAATAGACCTTCACATTAATTATAATTTTTTTTATTAAATTATGTCCTTGATCATGAGTTTTAGGTATAATTTCATCAAATTTAAAAAAATATTTTTAGTGCAGGGCGTATGGTTATGCACACAATTAGTACCAACCATGAAACAACAATGGAAGAAGCCTATAGTTTTTTATTGAACTATTTTTTGTGGTTGGTGTATGGTTTTTCAAATTTAATGGAAAAACTGAGTGAGTTCCAAGGTATTTATAGTAAGGGCTAGATAGTTGGAATATAGGTTGGTAAAATATTCATCCCAACTCATGTGACTTACCCACTTTTCATAAAATTTGAAATTCTAAATCTCTCCCTCCCAAGATAAGACCCCTATCAACCCCCCTTATCCTGACTCAACCGAGATGTATGAGAGAATCCATATTTGAATCAACATGGTGGTATCAACTGGATCTTGGGGATTCTCTCCTTTAGTTATTAGGGTTTCCCAAAAGGATTGTATTTTTCTACTTCTACTCATTTTTTCTCTTTATTTATATTCTTTTCCTTGGTATCTTCTTGTCCAAATGGGGCAGGGGATGACCCTAATATGTTTTAATTCTTGATTTTAGATTGTGTGGATCATGTTTCAGGTCCTTCTCTTCCTTTTTTCGTGACTTTTGTTCCATCCACACTACATTTTAGGTAGGCGCTTCCTTTATTTTTGTTTATTTTCCCAATAAAACTCATTTTTCTTGATCTTTTAAAAACATGTTTCCAAAAAAATTATTATTGTTTTAGAAATTTATGATGTGTTTATATAGAGTTGTAAATTTAAGTTCTAGTTATTATGGAAATGGGTGTATGATATGTAATTACTAAATCTATAAAATGGTTTTCTTGGGGTGTTTGACTATTAAATTGATGCTTTAAACCTTAATATGTTTCTAGGGGATTTGAATAAAATGTTTGTATATTTATTGATTTTTATTTCATTTTAATGTGGATTTTAGAAGATTTATCTTTTTGAATATTCTCATTTTTAATTACGATAGGGGTTTTTGAGTTCTTATTTGTTATTCCTTGATTAATTTTTATCTGTATACTATATGAGTGGGATTTTATTTGAGGTTTGGTTTTATCATAAATAAAATATAGTACTTAGATTCAAATGGGATTTCAAAATAAATTTTACAAATATATTTCCCAATAAAACACTACGACCTATTTGGAACATTGAAAAAGGGATGTTTAAAATGAATTTGGTTTGGAAATGGTGTTTCAAAGGAGATTGAAAGATAAATTCTATTTTTTAATATCAAATCAGGGATATTACCTTCCATTTATTTTATTTCAAATTTGTTTCACCCTTAATGAAAACCCAAATTATCTAGTGTAATCTTGAGGATTAATGTGAGTTATATTATAATAATGGTTTCTAAAGAGGTTATTTTCATTAGTAAAAGTAATGAGGTGGGATGAGGATGTGATTGTATATGTTGATGTTGAATGATATTTTATAAATGTTACCCAACTTCCTATTATTATTACTCATAAGGATCCTTTGGAAGTTTTTGAGGTATTTAGAGGCTGTAACTATATAGTGGAGGTTATGAGATTATGCTATAGTGAAGATAGGATAGAGTAGTTTGTTGGTTATATATTAGGCATGCATTTATTGGGATAAAAATGATTCCACATGAAAACATTTAGGGCCACATCACTATATTTCTAGGATTTTCCCTTGACTACTTATCATTTTTTATCTAATGTATATTACACTTATCCCTCATTTTATTCCACATTGTTCTTACTTCCAATATATGGAATGCTTAAATTTTTTAATAAAACACTATATTTCTACCTTATTTTTTATTAATAATTACTTACAATACTTATTATTGTTTTATTAATTGCCTTGTTTTGTAGTTGGTTTTTTGTGTTTTGTTATCTCATTTATTTTACATAATTGCGGTTCTTATTGGTTCTATTTAGGCTATATGTGTAGTTTTAAATGGTTTCTTTAAAAATAAGATTCTAATTGGGGTTTAAAATATATATTTTAAAATAAAATTTTTAAATGTTTCATCAAAGCATGTCTTATGATTGAAAAAATGCTTTGGAAAATGTTTTTCTGTTTTTTATTTAAATAATTAAAACATATTATCTACATGTATTTAAAACTAGCATTTATGGTTTTTTCGATAAGAAAGAAATTTTTGGACTCTTTGATGATTAGCTACTGGGTTGTTATGATCACAACCTTCCTGTATCATTCAAAAATAATAAAACTAAGTTTGTTTTATAGTTTTAGGGTTGATTATTTGTCAATCATAGGGGGAGTTTATTTGGATAATGGATTGTGACATTGAGGTCACATGGATATTTTATTTGCTATTTTGGTTTTTGTTTTGTATCATGGATGTATTAAATATGTTTGGGTTTTATATAGTGGTTGTTGTCTCAATTCTAATATAGTTTTATATATTTATTCTGAGTTTTATGGAATTTTATTCTAGCTTTGTCTATTTAGTTTATTATTATTTTGCATCATTTTTCAGATAGACCTCTAATGTATGGAGTGGTTATACCCGTATTCATGGAAGGATGTTTGTGTCTCTTATTATATATATATTGGTTAAATTAATTCCATCTTAGTGTACTATAATTCCCTTGGAACTTGTTTTTAGCCTGTGGGGATGGGAAATTCTCCTCATGTAGTTTATGGGATTTCATGGATGCCCGATTTAGGGGTGGACTAAACTAGTTCATAAAAAATGGAATTAGAGCATAAGTTCTTAAGATGCCCTTGGTTATTAAGTCACCCTTGTTATTAGGGGTTTCTTGTATATATGATATTGGGATTTTAGAAAAGAATATATTAGTGTAGGGAGAGCCTTGTGAGATATTTATTATTGGGAGCCTCAATTTTCCATGGGATATCAGGTTGTGAGTCTTGGTTTTTTAGATTTATTTATGTGTTCTGCTTTATTTTGAATTGGAATAAGTTTATGCTTACTTTTATTGATTTTTATATGCTGTTCACAAGTTTTTCAATATTATAGGGGTGAAAAGTAAGGAATAACAAGTGGAGCATGGTTATCCCACACAGTCTAGAAAACCTTATGGAGCCCATGAAATTAGTTATGTTTTATTTCTAGTCATACTTATATATTTGGTATGTGATTTTACAAACTAGGTTCCTAGACTGTGCATAGTCACTAGCTACATCGAAATATTTGTGTTGAGCTCCCTTTGATGAAAATTTTTCTGAGTTGTGTATAGAGGTTTTTTTGGGGTGATTAAAAGAAAATTTTTATAGTATATTTGTGGTATTTGAATTGATTCCTTTGAGTTATTTTTTACTGAACTTGGTTTTCAAAATAAATGTAAGTTATATTTAAACTTTTTAATGGGTGTTTCCTGAAATGAGATGGCGTAAATTCTGGGTAATGGACCTATGATTATTTTAATAAAAAAATGATCAGTTTTAAAATAGTTTTAAATGTATGTTTTGGATTTTAAAAAATAAAGAATAATATTTTGAAATTATTTAAAAAGTAACCCTTTGAATTTTTTTATTTTGATATCTTTTAGGTAAATATTTTGATTTGATTTTATGCTATATTAATTTGAATTGAAGTTTTTCCTTATTTGGTATGATTTTTTTATTAATTTTTATTGATTGGATTATGTGTCTTCCTTTCTATTTAGAGTATTATATCTAGAAGATTTAAAAAGAATCATATGGGTTTAGGTGTATTATTTTCAATTTAAGACTTTACCCAGACTCGTGATAGAGTAGTTGTGTTAGTTTCCAACCAGTTCTTACCTATATTTCATGGATATATAGGCCCAATATAGGATTTAGAGTGGATTATAAAGGTTAAGGAGGTATTTAAATATCTGGGAACTATAGAATCCTTGATGGTAAGAGTTGTTCTAATGATTTTACAGAATTGATTTTGGATCCTTAGAAGGTGGCCATTTTGACATAGTTTCAATATAGAATGACATGAGTATTCTTCTAGAAAACATTCACTCAATTTTTCCCCCAAAGAGTTATAGGTGGAAGATGTGGTAGAGCATGTGGGTTTCTATTGGGGTTGAAAATGGTGAAGGAGTATATTGAACATTTTAATGAGCTAATCCCTAGTTCTTCTAAGATCATATCGAGTGATTCTTTTAAGACTCACCTATTCATGAAGATTTTTCACTCAGTACTTGGTTATTGAGTTATTTAATCTATAAAAATATTTTTTTAATGATTTTTGACACCGAATTATTTTATATTATATTTATATTTAAATATTTTTTCTCTTGATAACTTGCTTAACAAGAAATAATGAGTTTAAATTGACTGTAATACACGATTGAAATTATATTTTTTAAGGAAAAATTTATAGCATTGTAGTTGTATATATGGGTATTAATATTACTAACTATATTATGAAAAATTATTCTTTTTCATATATATAAAATGAATTCATTGGACTTCAATTGGATATAAATTAAAATAAAATTATTTGAAGGTAAAAAGAGATGTTTTTCGAAAAAAATCAATTTTATGCGTAAAATTTGTTTTATCATAATAAATAAAATTAATCTATTTTTATTACTGGTATTAATTTATTTTAGAGAAAATATATTTAATACAATATTTTAACAATAATCTGATAGTTTTTACATGAAATGGAATTATGTCAAACATAGTTTTACGCATAAAAATTAATTTATTCTAAAAATGGTTTTGTTATGTTTTGTACACTTATTTTAAAATTAATTTCATCCATTTATGAAAATTTAATCATGTAAAATTTTATTAATTTTTTTAATTTTAATAATTAATATTATTTAAAAATTAAAACTTATTTTTTTCATTATAAATAGTTCTTGATGTAAAAATTCATTACGACGTTAATGGTTAAAATGGATTAACTGGGGGTGTTAAACAAAAATATAAGAGTTGAAATCACATAAAATACTTTTAAAAATTCTATTAAAACATTAAATTTTTATTGTATATATTATTTATTTTTCATATTGTTTAATTTGGATCCACATGGCATGAGTAAAGATTAATATATTTTAATCATTTGAAAAAAATCCAAGTGTGTCTCCTCCCTCCATTATAAAAGGACACCACCTCTCATTTCTTCCTCACATTTCAAGATCCAATTATTTCAAACAATATATTTCCAAATAATTTTATAAATTCCCTTCGTATATATTATAGTTATGGGATTTATTATAATACCAACCTAATAAGGCTTTAGTTATAAACTAAATGAGTTTTTTCCGAAGAATAGGTATAGTTCTTAGCTAAGAACTTTTAATTTTATTTATTATTAGAACCTCTATAAACCGATTTTATCCATAAAATAGTGATTAATATTTTATAATAAATATACATAGATATTATTATTATTATTATTTTATAACTATTTTCTACATCCTTTCCATCAAATGAGAAATGAAAGTATAGCTTCTGCATATGTGTGGATTACCGCCTCTACGTTGTGATATGATTAATTTTCCATCACCATCAAACATGGTTTGTTATTATGATGTATTTAATGTTTATATCTGGTATTTATGAAATAATTATAATTTTTATTTATAATATAATTTATACCTTCTTACCTTTCCATCCATTAGAAAACAATAATGTCGCTTGTGTGTACGTGTAAACTACCATCTCCACGAAGTGATGCCGTTCATTTTTCAGTTCTAATTTATAGGGATAATAATAAGGATTGATTTCATTAACATATATTTTATTTATTATATAATAATAATAATTTAATGGTTTATTATAAGTAACCTTTCCTTCGTTCTGACAATTGAAAATTGGAAACCTAACTTGTGTGTGTGTATGGACTGTCGTCCCCATGAAGTGATGTAATTAAATTTTCATCACCACTTTATGTGAATGAATATAAAAGTGTATATTATTAATAAGTGTAATAATTATATCATGATTAATATTATGGGTATGATTAAACCATGACCATTATGCAAGTACTAGAAACATCAAACAAAAACATGCAAGGAAAACAGATCTTTTTTTACCCAAATGTTTTTTAATGAATTTTTTTAATAAAAGGATAATTAGAAATTATAAAGGAATTATAAATAGTATTTTATGTATGAATATTTTTTTAAATATATTTATTATACAAGATATTTTAACATTTCTGATGTAATACGAGACATAAGGTAAGGGATATGTTACAATATCATTTTTTTAGATTATCTATGCTAAATTTATGTTGATGAAACTTTTATGATTATTATCTTTTAAAATACATATATTTTATTCTCCAATGGTTATTAATAGAATTTTGAATTATTATTTATGTTTTTCTCTATAATGCATATAAAAATATTGAGAATTTTTTTTAAGAAAATTCAGCCTCATTACCTCTTTGGATGATGAACTTTTTCTTACATGTCCATAATCTAAAAAAGAATATGGATGTTTTTACCTATATTTAAAATGTCTTAAAAAGTTTACTTTAAATTTATTTCAATTTATTTACAAATTTTTAAAGGGAAACTTTTAATAACACAAATCTAGATCCTAGGTTCAGTATTTAGTGCTCAGCTTCACCAATGTTCAACATGATTCTATATATTGGTTATTCTTCATAAACCATTATTTAGATCAATAATATCATGGTGTTAGACTCATTTTTATTAGAATAAAATTTTTAGATCCATTCATCAGTTCATATTGTTAGTCAAGATTCTCCTGGAAGCTTTGGCTGATTGGACTTCAAGATTCATAAAGAAGCTTGGGTTGACCTCCCTTTATCTTCAATTCCACAAACCAATGAATTGAAAGAATATGCCTCTTGAGATATAGTGAAAGAAAAATTGATGATAATTAATATGTTCACCTTCATTTCAAAAAAATAATTTCTCTTTAATCTGAATCTGTCTTAGTTCATGTATTATTTTTTTCCAGAATGGGAAAGTTCTTGAATCACAAAATAAGTGAGCCAGATAATTCTATGAAGAATCGAGATGTTAACCTAAATATAAATGGAGATTTATCATAAACAATTATTAGAGGATTCTATTTTGTGTAAGCTATACGCGGATATGATTTTTATTCTTGTGAGATTCCTAATCCATATTCTCTTAATAATTCAGATGATGTTAGTGTTTTGGTTGAGGCAGATCTAGAAGCGCTTCAACAGAGAATGAACGTATAAAAATTTTATATTAGTGGAATCATAATTTATTCCAAAGGGGAAAAATCATGGTACAAGGATGACAATAAATAATGGATTTCACATTTTCAAGGGGAAAATACTAGAATCGGATTTTGATCGGTAGAGGTTTCTTCCAAATTTTATTGAAAAGAAAATATGATCTTGAAGCGGTTAAGATGTTCAATAATGTTTCCCTCAAAACCAGAACTCTTAGGATTTTTGAATATAATATTAATTTTATTCATTTTACTCAAAATATATTAACAGTATAGATTTGGGTTAGATTTAATGGGTTGAATTTGGTTTTTGGCATCCGAAAATTCTAAATGATCTTTCTGCATATGAAGGAATTACATTAAAAATTGATCTTCGCAAGATGAATAATGAAGTTGGGATGTATTCTAGGATCCTTATTGATGATGATAATGATGTTAAACCTCTATATGTGATCTGATTTATTTCTAATGACCATAATAACGAGGTTAAAATAAAATATGAGTTTTTTCCTCTTTCTGTAATTTTTATAGGATTATAGAACACAACATTTCTAATTTAAGGCACATTCAAAGACAATATAGTCATATTGCTAACCCAAATGAATATAAATAAATCAATAGTCATAACAATGATAAGGATGTTTTCCCGGATGTAAATGAATCTCTAATGAAATTTGATATAGGAAAATGTGTTAAAAATAAAACAAATGTCTTTGATGTGAAAAATGTTAAATAGAAAAATTGGGCCTCTCTTATAGATGAGGAAGATAATGATAATGGTTATTATACCTCAAGTAATAGTATGAATCCTAATGTATCCCAAATAAATGAGGATAATTATTTTTGGATATCTCTAGGGATGTTATGAATATTTTCAAGTTAGTACATATTGATCCTTAAAATTATATTTCTTCTTAAATAATTGTATCTTCCTCTCAACCTTATAAAAATTCTTTCTCTATATATCCTCATGATTCTAAGATAGTGGAATAAATATATTTAATATCCAGTAATGTTACTCCTTTAAATGTAGCTAGTAACCTTACAGACATCCTATCTCAATCTTCATTTTCTCATTCTAACAGATCTAGAATGAAAAATGATCCTGTCAATCCTCATATAATAGTCATGGATGCAATAGATTCCTATGCCAGTGAGACATATGTTGATAAAAAGGTCTCATATATTGTGACCAATTAAGAATCCAATTATGATAATAATATATAGGGATCCAGCACAAAACTAGTTTTATTTAAATTAGATATTGATAAATCCTCAAATAAAGAATTGGCCTTGGATTTTGAAAGGTTAGAAAACCCACGCCTAAAGAGGAAGAAAATGCAAAACATGTGATAATATGTCCATTGTAATTTGGTAATCAACCAAAAAAAATCCGGATTGGAAGAATAAAAAAGTTCCTTCCTAAAAACCATATTTTAAATAAAGATCCATTTTTGGACTTATGAGAGAATTTACAATCCTAAAATAATGAGAGCTCTTAACTTTCTTAGTATCAAGAACAAACCAAATATTTGAGGTTATTATAAACATAAGATTTTTTTTAGAAAAGTTTTCTTCTCTTGATAAATTATTTTATCATCATATTGGTAAAAAAAATTCAGATAATGACATTATGATTGTTTTGGTTTTCTCTACTTTTTGGGTTAGATATAATATCTTTCATTACCTCTTCCTAGAAGATAGTTACTTTTCAATATAATTAGGAATAATTTATTCTATTTTTTCCCTAATTTTTGAGTTAAATGGATATCAAGATAGAATATATATTTGAAATGAAATTTTAGACAATAGTAACATCATAAATTGTCCATGGAATCTTATAGGGTATTATAATACTATACTAAATCATGATAAGAGGCATGGTTTAGGCATTTCTTCTTCTTAAAACAGAGAATTTAAATCTTTTATTGTGGATAGTCATCTCTATAAAATTATTCTTGTCAAGTAAAAGTATACATGGTATAGAAAACAAATCCACTAAGTTGTTTCCAGTAAATTGGATAAATATTTTTTCAATGATTAACCTCTAAATGATTATTCCTCTATTTCTTGTTCCACTATTTCTAAATTCAACTTTGATCACCATCCCATTTTTACTATGTTTATTTCTAAAATTTACAGGACACCTTTACCTTTCATATATAATAATGTCTGGAATTCTCACCCTTATTATAGAAATATGGTTCATGATACTTGGAGTTCCTTTAACTTCAAAGATAATGTGATTTCTTGTGTTTTAAATCTCAATATCCTAAAAAAATGGTATAATGGAGAAAAGAGTTTTTTAGTCACATAGATGAAAATATTTCATAAATTTATTCCCAACTTCATTTATTCCAATAGATGAACACTGGAAATGATTTTTTGGATGGTCTTGAATAGTAAAATAAGGTCACACATGATCTGAATGTATTACTCAATCTTAATGAAAACATGTAGATGGAAGATTTAAAAGATAAATGGATTAAAGGTGGAGACATAAATACTAAATTCATTAACTCTATTCTAAGGGTTAGAAAAATTAACATGCCTTTAGACATTCATTATGACAAATCTAATTTACTTGAAAAGAGTGAATATCTCTCAGCTCATGTTTTCTCCTATTATATGAGTCTTTTTGGTGCCTCTATTACATAGAAAGAATATTTGGAATAAATTATTCATAAAATTGTCAATCTAGAGGATTACTATAATCTCACTACCATTACTCTAACATTTGAAATTAATGATGTTGTTTTTAGTATGAATTTTGTATGATCTCCTAGTGCTGGTGGATTTATAGATTATTTCTTTCACATTTCCGGGATATTATACATGTTGGTGTTTGCAGACTAGTTAATAGTTTTTTCAAAGATAGTCAGTTTACTTGGGGAATAAATTTTCAATTACAATATTTAATCCCTAATGTTGAGAATTCAAATGAGATACGCTTTTCTATTCCAGTTTTTCTTGTTAAAAAAATTTAAAAAATTATTGGAAGGATTTTGGAAAATAGGCTCCATTGCATTGCCAATAAAATAATGACTTTAAATAAATTTGGATTTATCAAATATAGATCCATACAATATTGTCTTATTATATCCTTTGAATTTGTTATCCTACTTAGGAAATCCATGAGAAGAGATAACATTGCTATCAAATTAGATGTTAAAAAAGACTTTGATGCTTCTTATTGGGGTTTCATCTGTGATATCTTAACATGATTTGGTTTTAATGAGATATTTATTAATTTTTTGAAAGCAATCCTAATATATTCCTAATTTTTGTTTTGATAAATGGATCCCTAAAGTTTATTTATATTGTTCAAGAGGTGTCAGACAAGAGGATCCCCTTTTAGACATTCTCTTATCTATTGTTGAATATTATTTAAGTATACTTCTTCTTAGCATGGTGTCTGAGAATAATATTACTCCCTTTAGAGCGGTTAGAGGTATCTTTTCTCCCTCTGATTTTTTTATGTTGTTGACATCATCCTTTTCATTCAAGGACACATAAGAAACATAAATATCTTAAAAAATACCCTCATCCTCTATGAGAGTGTTTTTGGGATTGAAATTAGTTATAATAGATCATTTATTTACTTTGTTAAGAGAATATATTATCCTAGAAATTTTATAATTATCAATGATCTAGGGATTATATAAGGAAATTTATGATTAAATTATCTTGGTTTCCCTAGGTTTTGGGGAAAGCCTCAGACTAGTCATTTTTCTCAGATTGTAAGTCAAATCAGAACCCAACTATCCTTGTGGAAAGGTAATTTATTATCAATAGATGGTCTCATTAACCTTTTTAAATCTAACATTATCTCAAAAATTTTACATTCCTTTATGGTTTATAAATTTATGGTTTCCCTCATAAAAATTATCAACAAATCTATTAATAATTTTGTTTGGAGTTGAATTATTCTCAAAATAAAAATTGCTACTCTCCCATGGAGTAAATGTTGTCAACTGAAAGATTGTGTAGGGTTGGGAATTAAGAATATCACTAAATTAAATGATTATTTATAGGCCAGTTTTATATGGAGACTTATCAATTAGAATTATGAAGGTCTTGATTTATTGAGGGAAATATTTCTTGACCAACACAAAAAATGGAAATATCATATTTATGGAATCCATAAGTTTTTCCTTATTTTAATATTTCCTTTTTCTTTATCATGATTTAATCTCATTGGATTGTTAGAACTCATTATTCTCTTAATTTATAGATGGATAATTTGACTATAATCTATATCTTTAGCAGCATTTCCTCCCATGACATATCTTTGCAAACTAGTTATTTAATTAAAGAACAACTAGAAATGCCTCTTTTCAATCTTCCAGTTGATATTAAAGAAATTATATTGAACTATAATTTAATTAATGTGGATGAAATTCCTATATGGGAAAAAACTTCTAATATAATGTTATGTTCAATATATATTTATCGAATGAATTTTTTGGAACATAATAATAGCTGGATAGAGAATCTAAAAAACCTTGGATTATTCCATCCTGTTTTACTATTACATAGAGGTTGTTTCACTCAATGTTTCCCATAGATAATTTTCAACAATTTATTGGAATTATCATTTGTGGAAAGTTTTTTTTGTGAAATCAAAATCAGGAAAACCTAGATCATCTCTTTTTGAGATGTGCAACAGATTCTACCTTGTGGTCTATCATAGAAGACCTTTTCTAGATTTGTTTCCCTCAATATAATCTTATATATGATCACTTGGATGACTATTTTATTTTGAATATCTCAAAATAACTTTATAGTATTATATATGTGGATTTTATGGAAATTCTTCATATCATTTGGAGCATCCGTAACAAATACATTCATGAAGGTTTTGATTCTACCTTTAATCTTCTCTTACGTAGATTGTTACTTCTATGGAATGGGGGAATTCATCTCAGTATATTTTTTTAATTCTTTACATGATTTATTTATTCTTAAAATATTTGGTATAATAGGTAATTATCATTCTATACATATAGATTTATTAGTTTTATGGGGATCTCTATTTCTTGGATGGAGTAATAACAACACGGATAGTGCTTCGAGAGGTAATCCAGGTCCTACTAGATATGGTGGTATCTTCAAAGATCATATAGGAAATGAATTAGTCTATTTATATGGGCCACATGTTAACACCACTTCTCTATATGTGGTGATTCATGGAATTATTAATGCAGTTAAAGTGTCTCATAGGCACAGATGGTCAAATCTTTGGGTTCATTGTGACTTTATTACTATGGTGTAGGATATCAGAGATCGCATAATTTATTTATCATGGAAACATAATTACAATTGGTTGAGTTTATTTTAATCTCTTTAATATAAGAATTACATCATCACATCTTCATTTCATAAATAAAATTTTATGGCTCATAGACTTGTAAGCAAAGGCGTGATGGCTAGTGAGATGACTTGGCACAATGACATTCTTGCTAACATATTTTATTTTTAGAATAATGACTATTTTAAAGAGTCACACTTCAGACTCGTTTTAATTTTTTTATTTTAATTAAATCAGCTTCTACTTTTATTAAATTCCTCATATTACTAGAAAGGAAATTTTTTTAAAGAAATGTTTTCTCATCAAGTCATTTTTTACTTTTTTCAAAAGTGTAAAAATAATGTTTTATTTTAATGTATATATAATGAATGGAATTTCCTATAATCATTACCATTATTTTATTTTAAATTACATTTCAAGTTTCCTTTGTTATTTTAAATAAAAAGGATTTTCTCAATATTCTAGGATTTTTTATTTCAGTTTTTTCAAAAGAAAATGATATTTTTATCATGCTTTAAAAGAAATGTTCAAATATTAATTTAATGGTATTTTTCATCAATGTAAACATCCTTTAAGGATTGTTATTTTTCAATGGGGATGTGATCTTATGATTTGATCAACTTTTTTATTTATTTATTATGGTGATGATATTAGGATAATTATATGTAACCCATTTCTTTCTCATGGATTAATTAATATATGATGAGATAATTGATTCTTTTATGATTACATACACTTTATTTCTATGGATGAATTATGGTTTTTTATGATTATTTGTTTACAAAATGTTTTAATTTTGAATGGTTTATGAAATGATGATATTATGAATATTTTATAATCTTGTGGAATAGATATGTTTGGTTTTCATTATGTAATTGGTGGGCCTATAATTATATATCCCTCTAATTCATTGGGTAAAGATGGATAAATCATGATATGAGAAGGACTGTAATGGGGAGTGAAACCAATTAAGTGAATATATCCAATAAGATAGTCTTGGGAGTGAAACTTGATAAAGGAAAGGTTGGAATGGGGAGTGAAATTAATCCACTATGATAGTCTTTATAGTGAGCATTGACTAATTAAATTATTTTCAATTCTTATGTGTATTCGAAAAAATTATTTATAATTATTATGATATATTTTCATAGTTCACGATTTATTATTTATGATTCCACAAACTTATGACTTATATATTTTGTTATGATAAAACCATATTCATTTAATTATGATTGAGGATATTTGATTGATTGAGTATGATTTTTTAAGGTATATAAAGTTATAATAAACTTATTCTTTTATGATTACCACTTATGAACATTGATTGATATATATTATATTTACCTATAAAGATCATATGACCTCACCCATTCTTATGATTTCATTTCCTAGGTTATGTCTATGAAGTGTAATATTTGAAAAGAAAATTGAGGGATATGTAAAATATATTTCATGAAATAATATGATTATATATGTAGTGTAATATCTTCAGAATTTTTTAAATAACACTATATTCTATGGCATAAAAAATACACAACACTTAATGTAAACGAACCATGAAATATAATTATTTAAATTTGATTGCTATAAAATATCCATTAAATTGGTGGGTATGAATAAGATTAACAATAATTTTAAATATTTAAATATAATTTTTATAATTAATAAAAAATTATAGATTAATGAATAATAACTCATTTTTTAGTAAATCCAATTTATTCTTCAAAAAACATTTTCTTCAAAAAGGGTTATTATTGTTTTTCGTAAAAAATGATATAATTAATTTTCAGAAATTTTATAGATAATGTTTTTTAAAATAAATAACAATTCTAAATTCATCATATCAAAATTATCCTATAGTGATATATTTATATTTTCAAGATATTTTGATTTTTTAATGAATAGGGAAAAATACTGATTATTATTGAAAAGTGTGTTTTATTTTAAAGTTTTTTAATGTAAAATTATATTTTGGATAAGTTTTAATTTTTAATTTTCTTATTTTTTATTTAATATTATCCAATTTTGGGGTTTTAAATGATTTCTATACTTGAATTTAGTATAAAAATAATTTATATTTAAAAATGGAATTTTTCTAAAAAACAATTTTTCGTTGTGTTTGGTGATTTAATTTTAAATTAAATTCTCCCTATTTTTTTGTTTTGAATCATGAAAAAACAATTCCATATTATAAATCAAGAGGTCAAATTTTTTTAAATAGTTTCATTTTTTAGTCATTATGGATAGTAACCATAGTATGTTTTGTTACCATGGTAAATGGTAAATCCGGTAATTATGAGTTACAAATAATATGATAAAGACTATAAAGTGACAATAAAACATTATTTAATTTTAATGTATGATTCTATTTCATCCATTATCATCAATTATTCGGTTATATGGAATTTTTTCTATTTTTATGTTACTATAACCTTTAAAATATTGTATTTAAAGAAAAGTAAAAAAATCCCCACTCTTGTTTTTAATAAAAATTATATCTTTAACATTTGGTAAACCAAAGCCTATGTTCATTTATAAATATGATTTTAAAATAAATTTTTTTTCTTCATTATGGTAATTTATTTTTAATTTATATTAATGAAATACTCACCTTAAATATTTACACAATACTAGCGTAATAATTACTCAATAAATAGAAAAATCAAATAAATGATATTAAAAATATTAAAAGTGATATAATTTTATATAATTAATGTAATAAATGAATTTTATATATTAATATTAAATTTTAGAGTTGAATAAAACCATTTTTTTTTCCAAATTTGACTTATTTTATTGATGTCATTAAAATCAATGTAATTAATAGTAATAAAAATTGACATTAATGATATATTATAGTAAATAATATTTTATAAAATGTAATAAAATCATTAAAAATATTATATTAAAAACATGGGTAGTATATGTTTGAAAATATCAACCATGGACCATTTAGGTACCTTTTTAAAATTTATAGTAACTATATTGTCCCTCGCAAAGTAAAAATATTTACTGTCGCTGTAAGTGTGAAAGAAGTTAATGAGTGGATAAAACAAAATGGTATGGGTAAAAATGTGATAAAAACTTTTATAATTTTATTTTTCAATTTTATCTCGATAAATAATAATCATATATTTTGAATAAGTAAGTTTTTATAAATTTGATATTGAAAATAAATTTATATAAATTTAATATTTTTAGAAATTTCAAGAGTGCCCATCCCCTCTCTTATCGAAGGGAATATATTATTCCCTTTAATTTACACTTAACATCCAATTTTGATTAGAAAAACCCTGAAAAAATAAATTCTTTACATCCCTAAACACATTAGAGAGGCTTTACTTAGGTACTAATACTCACCTTAGTTGTCTTAAAGTGTTAATCAGTAGAGACTTTCTACCGAAGATGAATAGATTTTAACTACATGTTTTAGTTTTATTTCTTCTTCCATTTCTTCTTCCACTTCCTTCAAATATTTATTAACCATGATTATATAATAAAAATAGTTTCTTAGATATAATAAGATGTTTTATATAAATTAAAAAACCAATATCCATCTCCTCTTCCATAAAATGAGAAAAAACCCATTGTTTATGTGTGTGGGGGACAACCATATTGTGAAATGATGTAATTTCTTTTCCATCACCATCTATCAAGAATTTTTATAATGATGTATTTAACAAACACACACACACACACACATATATGTGTGTGTGTGAGAGATTCATGAAATATTTATCATTATTAAAATATAATATATCATTTACTTACTTAAATTTCGTTTTTTTGAAAAATGATAATGTCATTTGTGAATACATGTGGACCACCACCACCACGAAGTGATGTGATTATTTTTTTACCACTACATCATATTGATTTTATATATAAGTATTTTTAAATAAATAACTTTTTATTAATGATATTATTATTTTTATTTAAAAATAATATGACACTTACCTTCATTTCATAATGATCGTTAAAAAATAGAAACGTTAGTCATGCGTATGTATGACCTATTGTGTCTAATATTGTAACCTCGTTCATTTTTCATATGTATATTTCCTAATTTATTTTTAAACTAATAATTTTTTATAAAAATGATAATTATTTCATTAATATTATTTAATGTATTATGGAATAATGACTTATTTAAATACAGTTCACATACCAAATCCTTTTTGGACTTATGAAACAGAAATCGTAGAAACTTACAATAAAAATTAAATAAATTAAAAAATTAAATAAATAATAGTAAGATAAAAAATTAAAGGAAAAATAAACATGAAAAGGTTATTTAGTAATAGAATAATTAACCTATGTTTATTATTCCAGAAGACAAAGAACATATGTGAAGAGTTAGACTCAAGGTAAGATAATTTCTTTTCAAAATCCTCTTTTAATGTTTCCCAAAAATTCTCATTTTCTTTCATAACCTTATTTTTAAAATTATTTTTTGGATTTATATATATTGACATAATTGAATTATAAAGTAAATTTTATGACTAATTTGAATTTCCTTCGATATTTTTAAAGGAATATTTTTACAAAATGTGTTTATGATCATTACAAAATGAAAGAGAAATGTTGTGTTTTAACATATATGGAAATAATTAATTTTCTAACTATCATATCTGTTATTTTATTTTTAGATTATTTTATAATTTTATATATTTACTTCAATGAAAAACAAAATTTTCATCTTTTCTTGGAATTTTAATTTTGAAAATTTGGTTTAAAAGGAAAGGGATATATCGATATTTTAAAATTCCTTTTTATGCGAGAAAATAATGTTCTTATGATGCAAGCTTTTATGTGTTAGGATTATATTATGGTTCTTAGGAATTATTTATGTGGAAGGGTGGTTATTATAAAAACCAAGGTTGGGTGAGCCCATTATATCTCTCTAATTCATTTAGTAAAGGGGAGAAGTTAATAAAATAGGTTTATCCTAATAGATTATGAGAATATAATGTGGTATTCATTTTAGGTATAATAGTGATGGTTATTTTAAGTGTAAGAGTAATGGTTACTCCAAGTATAACCATGATTATTATGCCATGTATAAGTAATTATTATATTAAAATTATACCTCAAGTTAACAAAATGATTTATCTATTCTACGTATGAGTTTTTTAGGAAATATTATGATTTAAAAAGGTAAAGGAAGGTATATTCTGCTTCACATGGTCGAAAATTATATATTTATGTAAAAATTTCTTATGAATATTTCATGTTTTCAAAGAAAAATCATAAGTTTTATTATTCCTTTAATAATTATTTAGAAATGTTTTATTAAAATAATTTCCAAAGAAGGTGATTTCTTGGGTAATAAAATGTTTATTTTGAGCCCAAATGTTATTCACAAAAAGGAATTTTTTTATAATAATTCATGGGCAAACGATTTCATTAATTATTATTTATGTCCCTTAATGAGTTTTTTTCTCATGAAAAATTTTAAAATTATTTTTATATGGATTAAGGATGGGTTAGAGAAAGTAAGAAGACCATTTTAAAGCCTTGAATAATTTTTATTAAAAGAAATATTTTTTTACTTCAAGTGTTTTATATTAAAAAAATGGATGCAATTTGTAAGTGTCCTATTTGTAAAATATAGAATTATTTTATAAGATTTATGACCTAACTCTCTAAAAAACTAAAAATAAAATATTTCTTTGGATAAATGAAATTTAAATCTAATATACATACACTATATTAAGTAATGCCTATGTTTGGTTCCTTTTAGTTAGTATTGAATAAGTGTTTAAAAAATTTTAGAGATTAATATTTCATTTATAAATAGGTAAAAATTATTATATGACCATAAATTGTTGTATGTTAGGGATAATTATGGTTATTTTAGAAGAATATAAAAGAGTTGAACATACCATGGTAAATTATATCTTACTTTTTATCCTCCCCATAATATGATTTATTGTTATTTTATTGATATGTTCACACACAAAATTTCACTTTTAATAAATGGATGAATATACTAGGAACCAATGTAAAATATATGTGAAGGAAAATATGATGTTTTTCTAGATGGGATACCAAAATAAATAAGATATGTATTAAGAACTCTTATTATTATTATTAACAATCTATTAGGAGTAATGATTAACAACATAAACCTTAATGAATTTTATAATTCTTAAAATAGAAGAGAAATTAAGCCTTATGGTAGTTTAGGTGATAATGATAATTAAATTAAATATATTCTATGATCTATGTTTCATGAATTTGGAATAAATAACCCAAGAAAATGTCTAGAAAATGAGAAGATGTTTTATATGTGGTAAAAGAGGTCATAATAAAATAAACTTCTACGGAAAAGGGAAGTGTTTGGCTAAATCCATAAAGAGGAAAAGATTTCTTCTAGAGATATCAATTACACTTTTTAAAATAGGGGAATGTTTTCATTATGAAAATCAATTTTTTAGGGGTAGGTATCATTAATGGAATCAACAAAAGTTTTTTAGATATCTATTTATCAATACCTAATTCCATTATAGTTGAAGATGAGGAAACTACATATGAAATCTAAAAGGTATCATTAATATATTATGAAGAACAATAAATGATTAATATGTCTCAGTATAATATTTTCACGAGTTATGGTATATTTAAGGATGATCATAAGTTTAAAATAATAAAAACTTTTTTTATAATGGGAGTGATTTGGGAGAACTTTTACCGACTTTATAGATGTTTATGGTATATCTAACCCTTATTTTGATCATGTAAAAAGGTTATCTGGTGAATAATTCTATTCTCGTTTTTTGGAAATTCATTTAAAGGTATTTATAACCTTTAGGGTTTAAATGTTTATTAATTTTGAGGTAATTATAGGTAATTACAATTTTTAGGATGCAAAAAGAAAGGTATGTGACAACCTTTGAGGTTAAAAATTTTCTTTAATGTTTAATATATTAAGGTTATAATGAGGATTTTTATCTAATTTTTGGGAATTATATAAGGATTATATTTATATAGTTCTAGAAAAAGGACAACCCACCAGCCGAGAAACAACCTATCGCCTCCAGTAATGCCATGAGTCTTCAACCCACAACATAAGGGAGATAATGGTGAATCACCTAACACTGGCCTATGTGATGTCATGGTTAGAATAAAATTCTTTTTTTAATTAAAAATTATGATATATAAAAGGTAAGTCTATTTTGGGATAATAATTTTTAATGTATAGATAAACTCGAGATTGAAACTTATTTGGTTATTATGTGATTAATGTTATTTTTGAAAAAGTACACTATTTGTGAACCTTTTATGATTATGGTAAATAGAATATTATAAGATTTTATTTGAGGAATAAAGGTTGAATTATCTTGTGTAAGTATATATGATCTAAATGTGTCTTTATGGTGATTAAGGTTATTTATGGAAAATATTATAATATCTTGGAGATTATATGATTTGGGCCTATACATTTTTGGTATAAAACATTAAGAGTGATTGAAGTTATTTGGATATAAATGTTAAATTTTTCCTGGAAGAATATGTGATAAAATCCTTATAATCGTTGGGTTTAAATCTTAGTATGGAATAATTTAATGAATTATAATTTTATTTATCTATCAAATGATCTAAATCAATATTTCGGTGTTATTATTGAGGCTTTTGTGATTACTGTTTTATTTCCTCATATGGATATCTATTCATTTTTTGAGTTATCTTACCATATGCTACTAATTTTTTGGTTTTGGATAATGTAAAAATACAAGAGGAATAAATTGTTATAATTTTATGGAATGATGTGATCTGGTTGAAGTTAGTTTTAGTGCTTCGGGTATGAAAAATTCATTTGAAATATTCTTCATTTGGAAGAAGAGATGATATTGTGGTTCAAATTAACCAAATGATAAAATTAAAATTGTCAAGTAATTATATTTAATTATGATTTTATTATAGCTAATAAATTAATTTCTTAACTATAATAAAATTATCTTAAAATACAAACATTATTTGTTTACATTTCTTACCAATAAATCAATGGCCTTTCAAAAAATCACAAATTTAAAATTTTATGACGGTTAAGATTTTCATGACCATGTTCTCTATCAATATTTATTAGTCCTTGGGAAATAGTATTTTTATGTATATATTTATACTTTTCACCAATTTTTTAATACATATAATCATAGTTATGTGTTGTTATATATGACCTTCATAATTCCATTTTCCATCTTTTTAATTTGTTGTTTTATTAACATTTTTTCAGATATAGGATTTCAACAGAGGTATTTTGAAAATTGAAAACCATGGTTTTTGATACAGAGTTCAAATTCTAAGGATTAAATTTCTTTAGGGGTGGAATATCTTGATATTTTTTAAATAAGACTATTCTCAATAGCATACAAAATAAGAAAAACTGAGGGTAAATGCATAATGAAATATTATTTTTTTAAATGTGAACGTTATAACCAAGACATTAAATTAGAGGTTATTAATTAGATTAACTATTTATTTTTAAATATAAACTTATAAATTTCATAATCAATACAAATTTATTTATTAATAACTATGCACTAATTTTTTTTAAATCTATTTTATTCTTCTAATATATGATTTCTTCAAACATTGTTTTTATTGTTTTTATGATAAATTGATATAATTAATTTATAAAAACTATTAGAAATCATATTTTATAAAATAAATATCATGTTTTAAATCATAATATAAAAATTATCCTCTGAAAACATTTTGATATTTTTCTGAAAAGATTGATTTTTCAATGAATAGTGAAAATACTGATTATTAATGAAAAATGTTTTTTATTTTAATTTTTTTAATTAATTTTTTTAATTAATTTTAAAATTTAATTAGTTCCTTTTTATTTAAAATATTAAAATTTCTTATTTTTAAAATAATTTTATACTTGAATTTAGTGTAAAAACTATTTTGATTTAAAAGGTTATTTTTCTAAAAAATCATTTTTCATCATGTTTTTTTGGTTTAATTATAAATTCAAATTTACAACTTATATGTTTTGAATCTTGAAAAATGAATAAAACTTTTTTAATCTGGTGATTAAAATTTATTCAATAGGTTCCTTTTATTTTTAGTCATTCTTAACAGCAACCATAGTAATTTTTTTACCAAGTTAAGGGGTAAATCAAGTAATTAAGAGTAAACATTAATATGATAAGAATTATTAAATTATTGTAACACTCATCTTAATTTTACTGGATAAATAAATTTAATCCATAATCATCAAAAATTTGTTTATATGACCATTTTATATTTTTATGTGATTATAACCTTTATAATGTTTTATTTAATGAAATGTCAAAAATATCACACTCTTATTTTTTATAACTATAATATTTTTAACATAGGTTTTACCATAGGATATGTAATTTTTAATATTATTTTGAAATATAAATTATTTATATTAATATAATTAGTTTATTTTTAGTTTTTAGTAAGTATATAATTACCTTAAAGATTTACACAATGTTGATGCAATAATGATTTAGTTAACAGAAAAATCAAATATATGATATTAAAAAACTTGAAAGTAATATAATTTGAGAAATTTAATATGATAAAAGAAATTTAAAAATTAAAATGAAATTTTTTAGATGTATTAAAGTATCTGGTTCTTATTTTTATTTTTTTATTGATTAAATTAAAATAGAAGTAACAAATAGTTCTAAAAATTGACATTAACGACTCATTATATTAAAAAATATTTTATTAAAAGATATAAATATATGAAAAATATTAGATTCATCCAATTGATTATTATATAGCTTATATTATCACCCATTTCCCTTTTATTGGTCTTTTTTCAAATTTTAGTAAATATTGAACCCCAAAGAGTAAAAATCCTTATTGTTAGAGTAAGTGTGAAATAGGTTAATAAGGGGTTAAAACAAAAAGTTGAGGATAAAAAAGGTATCAAATGATGTATGATTTTTATTTTATGAGATTAGTTAGATCCATAATCATACTATATAATAATTAAATAAATTTTTATCTATTTTTAATTAAAAATTAATTTATATTAATTTTATATTTTGAGAAATTCCAAGAGTGACCCTCCCCTCTCTTATAAAAGGTCATATCTTCTTCCATATAATTCACACTCTAAGACCCATTTTAATCAAAAAATACCTACCTTTATCCCTTCTTAATAGACCTAGTCACATTATATAGTCATTATTTGTGGAATAATACCAATATTAGTGGTCATCAGGTGTTAATCACATGAGAATTTCCAAAGAAGAGGCACCATTTTTTACTGAATGTTTTAGTTTTATTTCTTCATACACCTCCTTAAAATATTTCTTAACCATTATTTTATAATATAAAATATATTAAATATACTTAGGTTTTGTTAAGTTATTGTCACAACCGATATCTATCTTCTTTTCCATCAAATGGGAAATGAAACCATCTTGCATGTTTATGAAAAACTACTACCTCATAAACTAATGTAATTTTATTTCCATCATCATCTCTCAAGAATGGTTATAATATCAGATAATATATATATATATATATTATTAATTAAATATTTAACATTATTAAAATATATATCATTTACTTTATTACCTTTCCATTCATTGAGAAATTATAATGTCGTTCGTGTGTATTTGTGCACTACCACCTTCATGAAACGATGAAATTAATTTTTAATCATCACATCATATAGATGATATGTATTAGTATGATTAAATAAATAAAATGGAATTTATTATACTATTATCATTTTTGAGATATAATTTTATATTTACCTTATTTATATAATGATTTTTCAAAAATGGAAATGTTAGTCATGCATACAAAGGATCGACTATCTCCCTAATTGTAACATAGTTAATTTTCCATAACCATATATCATTATTAGTTTTAAAATAATAATTTAAGTATAAAAATGATACTTATTTCACAATTATTATTCCATAGATTTTTTAATAATGGCTTCTTCGGCCATTGTCGTATTACTGAATCCATTTTGGACTTATGTATGAATATCATCAAAACTTACTAAGTGAATTTAAATAATTAAATAAATAAATAAATCATGGTAAGATTTAAAATAAAAGGTATAATAATTTTTTTAATCAAGTAAAAAATTAACCTAAATTTATTATTTAGGAATATAAAGATCATATATGATGATTTAGACTCAGTGTAATGTTCTTTCTTTTAAAAAACCCTTTTAATGTTTATCTTAAAAATATATTTTTACTCTATATAAATATTTTAAAAAATATGTAGGTGTATATATATGTATATGAGTGAATTATAAAGGAAATTTTATATCCCTTTTTAATTTACTTAAATAGTTTTCAAAAGGAATATTTGTGTATGTTTTATTTGACATTATTTATAAAAATAAAAAATAAATGTTTTGAACGTATACAACAATAAAAAAATTTCACTCCACCATATTCATTATATGATTTTTGGATTACTTTATTTTATTTGATGTGGAAGTGTTTTCACACTGTTTTCCACACCATTTTTATATTTTTTATTATATTTCTAATAACACAATGTTGTTTTTTATTAAATATTATATAATTGTTGTGGTTTTGTTACTTGGTGTGTAAAATAATCAATTGTAGTTTAAATCATGTGTTTTTAGTGTTCATTAATTTAATTTTTAATAATTCTTAAATTAAATTATTCATGTGAATTTGAATTTTATTTTTAATTTATTTATTTTTACAATTTTTCATTTTAGTTAGTTTATCAATTCTCTAATTCATTAATTCTTTATTTTTTTTAAAAAATTAAGTAAATAAATCATTTTTATTATTAATTATTTTAATAATTTAATTAGTTTAACAAATTAATATTATTCAATTCATATTTTTATTCATTAATTAATTCTTTAATTAATTATATAACTAACTAATTAATTAATTATTTTCTTTAAATGTTATAATTCATTTCAAATTAATTTTTCTATAATATTTAATAAAAATAAATTCATTATTTTAAACAATGCACAATTAATTTTATAATTTAACATAACTTTGTTTATATATTTCTATTTATTCAATTGATCGATTTATTAATTTATTTTAAATTTTAGTAAATTCTTATAATTTTTTTGGTGTTTGCTATTTTTTTTTGAAGAAGAATTATGGCACCATTACCACTCTTCACAGTGCCACTGTTTCATATGTCGCGGTGTCACTGTGTCCCCCACTTCACAGTGCCATTGTTCTGTCCTCTGTTGACTATCCCACAATGTCCCAATATGATTGTGCCATCATTTCCTCCAAACCGTGGCACCATTTTATTTTTCTTTTATCCACACACTTCTACCATCAGCAGACATCGTGAGAAGCACCCACCTTCATATTGCCTCACTTGTTGTCTCACCGCCTCATCTCCTTGTTATCTCATAGAAACTGTGAGGGTCACTCATGGTGTCACCGTTTAATTGTGGTGCCACCATTTCATCACCTCACCAGCCCCACACACTGGATCTTCTCAAACCGGCACCACTGCACACTGAAGCCTTGTGCTTCACCCAAAATACCCCACACCGAGACCCTCTACCCTTCCTCCCTCTTTGCGCAAAACCCACCCACCACTCTCTTTGTGTTTTGTTTACTTTTTTTTAGTTTGATTTTATTTTATTACAATGTAAAATAATATATATATATATATATATATATTATATAACTTATATCTCATATACTATAAAATAATAATAATCAGTGTATTAATAATAATATATAAGGTTATATATATAATATTAATTTCTTATATATCATAATAATATATGTTATTAATTAAAAACAATAGTAATTATATTAATACAAATATTAGGTATTATAATATATATATATATATATATAAGTATTTCCATTACTTTTTTGGTAGTGATATTAAAATATAGTATATATATAATAGCTTCATTTTTCCTGATTCACGTGTGTTTCTTCACGCAAGGGGAGGGTTGTATCTCAACACGCATGAACCATTCATTCAGTTAGGAGAAACTACTCTGGTGACCAGCATGGAAGAAATAGAACTGTGAAATCTCCACATAGAGGCCGAGGAACAATTCGAGTGTGATTCTAGAGAGTTATTTTCATCAAGTGGATGAGGGGGATAACATAATACGAGGATAGGAGGAATTAGCCTGGGGGATCAAGAATTCACAGGGGGCATTCAGAGGGAGCATTCGGGGACTCACACTTGGACTTGAGACTTCGACTTCCATCATCCATCCATAGCTATCCAGCGATCCCTCGAGTATTCACCACTTCCAGGAAGAATATTCCATGCATTGGAGCAGTAGATCATGATTTCACACCTCGATCCCTAGGGTGGGACATCGAGTGAACTCCAGCACTTCATCCCCCATCGATTAGTAGGAATTGGAGTTTTTTGGAGTTCAATGAGGGAGAAATTTTTTTTCTCATTGCTCTGTTTTGTGATTTTTTTATTATTAACATCCATGTGTTTAATTTTTTTAATTTTTTGATGTAAATAATGATTCTAGGCTAATATTTTTTGGGGGAATAGGTTGTACAACTAGAGTTGTTTATTTATTATTTACGCATACATTTTCTACTAGATATCTCTCTATTTATCGCATCTTTTAGAAAGTTATTTTATTTAAATTTTCAATTAGCAATGAAAACTGGTCTTGATTGAAACCATTTTTTAATTGTTTTCAACACGAGGATTTAGCTAAAAAGTTATTTAAGCTCAAGAGAGAGAGAGAGATTCATTGTGCTCAAATGACAAGTTCAACCTAGTGAATTCTAATTTTTAACTATTTCCTAATTTAATGATATCTATAGTTAAGATAAATGTACAGGTTATTTAGTCAAATGTTGACCAGAAGACAAATATATCCAACCACTTTCAATCATATCCATATCCTATGATATAAATGTGTAAATAAGGAGAAAACAATATTGAAGTTGGCTAGTTGATTTCCCCTTCTCTATCACATTAACTGCTCAAGCTTGTTCCAACTACACATTGTATTCCTATTGTTTGTACTACCTTTTTTCACTCACCAGTTCGCATTCACTTCCTCACACCCTGATTTTCACTCACTCTACTTCACTACCACCAACTAATTTTGTTGGTTTTAGTATGTGTTTTTGTTTGTTTTTTTAGTTGATCACCAAGCACAACATTAGGCCTCTCTATGGTTTGACCTTGTCTTTATACTCTTCTAAGTAATAAGTAGTTTATAAATTTTAGTTTGTCTCTCATTCCCAATGACTCATGAGTATTAAAATGTTAGCTCTATTATCGGGGAGGCCACATGCAATATATAAAAACGAAAAAAATTACAAAAAAAAATCTGAAAAAATAAAAAATAAAAAATCAACATAAATAAAATTCAAAATAAATTATGAATAAACTACATGAAAACTAGGTTTATTTATGAATGATTAGTACCTGATAATATTGAAATTTATAAGCACCTCAAGGAGTTAAAAAATAACAAATACAAGATAAAAATGGAAGATAACATAAATGAAAACTTGAAAAATCCAATTCTTGAGAATTTTAACCAACCTGGAATGATGAACCCACCTGGGAATGAGATAGCTTAGAGGCACAATTTGAGAGAGTTCTTTTTACCTTCAATGTATAGTAATCCTTCAGGAATTAGGATCTCTACTAGGTCGATGAATTATGAAATCAAACAATCCATGTTTACTCAGCTGCCTACCTTCAATGGAATTCCTAGTGAAGACTCTATTGACTTCATTAGAGTATTTTATTGTAGTGTCCAATAGCTACCACTTAGGGGTTATACTGAGGAAGATCTTAAATTGAGAGTGCTCCCCTTTTTCCTCAAGGGAAATTCTAGGTCATGCTTTCAATAGTTAGAGGAAGAAAGTTTTTTCACCTCGGATCATGTTTATAATGCTTTCACAATGAAATTTTTGTCTTAAGATTTAGACATCTAAAATTAGGCACAAAATCCCTAGATTCTTTCAGGATGAAGGAGAAATATTCCATAAATCCTAGGAAAGGTTTAGAGGGTTTTTTAGGCAGTTTCCAAACCATTAATGTTCACATGAATTTCTCATGGACACCTTATACAATAGTCTCACCCCTTACCAGTAAACCTTGGTGGACCAGTCTTCTAGAAGAGACATTAGTGATAGGATTGTGGAGGAGGTCAAAAAAATCTTCAACACACTAGCTCAAAAGTCCCACAAAAAATTCTCTAGAAGAAGAACCATTTTTAGGAAAGAACTCAATCCTTCCCCTCAAGATGAATCCCAAGATACTGGGTTTTTCGATGAAAATACCCATAACACACTTCGAGAGTAGTTTAACCACTATATCATGTATGGACATTCTCAAACCTACTATCCAAACATTGATATGCCTATCCAGCCTCATGAGAGTTCCAGATTTGTGGGCTATGGACCTTGGATCCACCCTAATGAAGAACCTTTTTCCAACACCTACAATCAGATGTATAGGATCAATTCAAAATTTTCTTAGAGGGATCAGGGAGTCCTTCGACCTGCTACCCCTCTTGGATTCTAGCAGCCTCCTAGGTAGTTATTCCAACCCCAACCCCAATACAATGTTGCATCATCCAAATTGAAAGATGAGGTGAGAGACATGTTACATTAGTTGATAGGGAGGTTTGATGAATAAAGTACTAAAAATTATTATGATAAGGTTCAAATAGATTCAGGAATGAAAATTTTAGAAATTTAAATGGGGAAGTTGGCCAGGGATGTAAGTAGTAGATATAAAGGTAGGCTACCCATCACCACTGATGACAGTCCTAGGGAGAATTACATGGCTGTGACCACCATAAGTTCTCTCAAAACCAAAACAGAGCATAGGAAAGAACCCCAAACTACTGAAAATAAAAAAGTGGATGAAGCTAAAAACTCAAAACTAGAAAAATATTAATATGGAAAACTGGACAGTAGCATTGGAATTCCTCCAATTCCTGCTGTTCCAACTCAAAAAACCAAAGAAAATGGCTTGAAAAACAAATACAATAAAGGGATAAAAATTCTTGAATAAGAAGATTTAGGGATACCCCCAATTTTGAGAAAGATTTACCCTGTCATTCTATTTCATGAGAGAATAAAGAAACCAAATCATGATTCCGAAGTGTTGAAGTTTCTAAAAGTAGTCAAAAGATGAACATTGATATCCCATTACTCTACCCTATCATTCAAATCCTATAATATCTTAAATCATTCGATAAAATCTATTAAAAAGACATTTGAATAATTTTCCGCCTATAGCATAACTGAGGAGTGTAGTGATGTCTTGCAAAATAGGATAACTCATAAGCTTCAGGACCTAGGTAGATTTGTCATCCCTTGAACCATCTGGGATAGTAGTGGTATGTTCAATTATTTTTTTGATTTTGGTTCTAGTATTAATCTGATTCTCCTATCACTTTTTCATCACCTGATACTAGGAGTTCCCCATCCCACCACTATCATGTTACAACTTTCTAATAGGTCCATTACTCAACCAGTGGGTCGGGCAGATGATTTATTAGTGGGTGTATGATTTTTTTTCCTTATTACATTCTCATCATTGATATGGAGTGGTACCAATAGGTCCTCATCATTCTTGGTAGGCCCTTCCTAGCCATAGGGGGATCTGTGATAGATGTCTCTAAGGGGAAACTGATTTTTAATTTTGGTGAATAGAAATTAGAATTCAATGTGTTTAATAAAATCCAAAAACCCACCCACCCAATATTCTCCAAATATGAGATGTTAGTTTCTGATAGTAGTGTTGATAAGGATGAAGAGTATTTCTTAATAGTTATATATGAAATCAATAGTGAACTAGAAATACCTACTACCACTTGCACGGGGATCTGTTCCAGTGAGGAGATATAATCTATTGATGAGTATGAGGGAGATTTTTGGAGAACCTAGATGAGTTTATTTTTTAACACATTCTTACCCTGATAGAGGATTTGATGTTTGAGGAGAAATTTTCTTGAATATCTAGTGATGAGGATGAATCCTTATTTACTACCTTCTCTAAGAGGAAGCATTAAGACCTTGGCCCACCCATGCCCAAGTGTCTTACCTCAAGTGAGTCACCCCCATACTTGAACTCAAGCCTCTTCCTGCCCATCTAAAATATTCCTTTTTAGGATACAGTTTCACCCTTGATGTGATCATTTCATCTAACCTGGAGGTAAGTCAAAAGAAAAATCTGCTTATTGTTTTTAAGAAGTAGTAGTTCGTCATAGGCCGGTCAATTGCTGATATCAAGGGGATAAGTCCAGCCTTATGTATGCATAAAATTATCATGGATCCTAAGTTTAATCCTTGAGTAAAATCCCAACTAACAATCAACCCATACATGAAGGAAGTTGTGAGAGAATAATTGATAATGTTTCTTTATACTGGAATAATTTTTCCCATTTCTGATAGCCCCTGGGTAAGTCCTATCTAGGTGGTACCCAAAAAGTGTGGAGTTATAGTGGTCACTAATGAGAAGAACCAAAAAATCCATAAAAGGGAAGTGAATAAATGGATAGTCTCTATAGACTATAGAAAGCTGAATACTACATCAAGAAAGGACCATTTTCTCATTCCATTCTTGGACCAAATGTTTTAGAGGTTGGTAGGAAATGAATTTTTCTTCTTTCTTGATGATTATTCTGGTTACAACTAGATTTACATTTCACTTGAGGACCAAGAGAAAACTAACTTCACCTATCCATTTAAGACATTTTTCTACTGGAGGATTCCCTTTGGATTTTGTGGTTCTCTTGTCACTTTTCAGAGGTGAATGATGGAAATTTTTTAAAAAATTATTTAAAGGATAATTGAAGTATTCATGGATGATTTTTTTTGTGGGAACTAATTTTGAGAACTATCTGCAAAATATAGAGCTTGTGATGAAGAGATGTCAAGAGACCAATATAGTCTTAAATTGGAAAAATTTCTAATTCATGGATACTAAAGGCATAGTTTTGGAAAACAAAGTTTCTTAATAGGGGTTGGGGGTTGATAATGCTAAAGTTGAGGTCATAAAAAAATTTCCCCCACTATAAAATTTCAATGGAATTAGAAGTTTTTTTTGGTCATGCTAGGTTCTAAAAGCAGTTAATTAAAGGATTTTCTAAGATTATTAGACCCATGTTATCCCTTCTGTTTAAGGACATACCCTTTGTCTTTGATGAGAAATGTCTAGAGGCCATTAAATTTCTCAAGGAGAATTTGAATACTTCACCAGTAATCACTGCTCTTGACTAGAATATTCCCTTTAAGGTGATGTGTGATGCTGGTTATTTTTTAGTAGGAGTTGTTTTGGGGTAGAGGAAGGATAGGAAACTGTATATTATTTACTATTCCAGAAATTTATTGGATAATTTACAAAATAATTATTCTACCACAAAAAAGGATCTAGCTGATGTCATGTTTGTGTTGGGAATGTTTAGGTAGTACTTGATAAGATCAAGGTCCATTATTTTCATAGATCATGCAATACTAAAGTACTTTTTGTCTAAAAAAGAATAAAAATCCAGACTCTAGTGATGGAAATTTCAGTTGCAAGAGTTTTATTTAGTGATTAAGGATAATAAAGGGGTTGAGAATGTAGTTGCAGATCATTTTTCTAAGCTGCCAAACACCCCAAGTTTGGAACCAATAGAGATCAACTCTTTTTTCCCTAATGAACAATTGTTTACTGATTTTGTGTAACAACCTTCTTAGTTTGTAGACTATTCCAACTTTTTGGAAGTTGGACTCATGACCAAGGATCTCTCACACAACTAGAGGAATAAATTTAAATCTAAACTAAAATATTATATTTGGGATTAACCTCTTCTCTTTAGGAGATTTGTTTATTGGAATTTGAGAAGATGTGTGGTTGAGGATGATATGTTTCCCATACTTGAGAGCTACAATTAATCACCTTGGGGTGGCCAATATGGAGGAAAAAGATTTATTAGATGATTCTACATGCTGGTTTCTACTGGAAAACATGTTTTGAAGATTATAGGAGTCTGGTTATTCGTTGTGAGAAATTTCAAATGCTGGGAAATGTTGGAGTAAGGCAGAAGTTTCTCCAAAAAGAAATTATAAAGGTTGAAATTTTTGATGTATGGGGCTTGGAAATCATTGGAACATTACCATAATCTTATGGGAATGATTAAATTTTATTTTCTATGGTCTATGTTTCCAAGGGGGATGAGTCAGTGGCTCTGCCCAATAATTCAGCTGCTAGTGTTGTGAAATTCATCTAGAAAAACATATTTTATAGTATTGGTGTGACTCGAGAATTCATAACTAATAATGAGACTCACTTTGATTATTATAAGTTTAAAGGATTGATCTATAAGTATGGGTGCTCATATAGGACATGCACCACTTACCACTCATAATCTAGTGGACAAAAAAAAGTTTCAAACAGGGAGCTCAAAAAGATTTTAGAGAAAATAGTATCTATCCCTTGTAAGGACTGGTCAAGGAAGTTGGATGAGGCCCATTGGGCCTATAGAAACTACTTATAATACTTCTATAGGGATTTCACCATACATGTTTCTCTTTGGGAAAACATGACATATGCCTGTTGAGATTCAATACAAATCTTATTGGGTAGTGAAAGCTCTTCACTTTGATTTCATGTCTGTTAGAGAGAGGAGACTGTTAGAGACGAGTGAGCTGTAGGAGACTAGAATAGAGTATTATGATAATGTATAAATTTACAAATAATGAGAAAAGTATTTTCATAACTAAATCATTTAAAACAATATTTTCAAGGTTGGTGATATGGTCTTACTATTCAATTCTAGATTGAAACTGTTTCTATGAAAATTGAAGACAAAGTGGTCCAGACCCTTTAACATTGTTATAATTTTAGTTAATGGATATGTTGATCTATTTGGAGAAGAAAATAAACCTAATTTAATTAATGGTCAAAGAATAAATAACTTCATTTAAGGGAAACCAAAGGTCTTGGATGCCATATCTCTGTTGGAGGAATGAGTTGTTTCAAGTCTAACCGATAACTATAAACTCAGTGTTTCATGGAAACTAAACCATGGTTTCTTAGTTGTATTATTTTTACTCATTTTATCAATAAAAAAATAACCAATACTACTTGTTCTCCAGTTTAACCTCTTAAATATATGTCGCCCCATGATCTGTTTCTATTTGAGAGAGATAGTTGTTGCTTCCAAAAACTTTGAAAAGGAAACCCAAGGGATAAATCTACTGCACCATATAGATAAAATTTCATTCAACTAGCTCCCTTAGGTTACTCTTCCTAAACATAAATTTCTACAATATTAATTTACTTATGTCTAATTTCATGTTAATGAAGAGGAGTACCACCTAGTACTGTTGAAGAAGATCTATATATAGAAATCAATATTAAAGCCCCAATGATTCAGAGAAGTGTTGTTATGACTTTTCCATTTTTATTTTTCCACTCATATTTTATTTCCTACTTCATGAACTTAAGTGTGGGGGAGAAAACTTATTTTAATTTTAATTTTTTAGAATTAAAATACTACATAGGGTGATATCTACTTTAATATAGTGAGTTAAACATTTTATTCAAATTGAATTGTGGAAAAAGCTTTAACCCACTATGTTCACTAAGATTTAACTATTTATATGCATTGTATTCATACATTAGATTATACTTATCATTATATCACATGTTATGTTGCTTCTGTATGTCTAAAAAATCTAAAAAACTGAAAAAATAAACAAAACACAAATCATCTGTCGCTCTTGTATATATGTTTTTTTCTTCTTTTCTTCTTCTTTTGTTGTGGAAAAGTTATTTTTGAACCTCATTGCTACCCCTACATATTTCTTAAGATAATTTTTCAATTAGTATTAAGCTATAATATATTCCACCTTAGAATTCAACATTGGGGATAATATTGGGGTTTATCTGTGGGGGATAGGGGTCATTCTAGTGTCATTTCAAATTATCCCCTCTTGAACCTGGGTTTGTTTAAAAAACTGGTCAATTTTTTTCTAAATTTTTTCAAAATCATTCAAAAAATTTCAAATTCTTTCATCACTTTATGGTCATTGGAGGTTCATTGGTACTTTAATTTCTATTCTATTTAGTGGATAACAGCTTGTTGGATGTTGAGAGTGACACTTAGTCAGAAACTGTTAAGCATGAGTTATTGTTAAGTGGAATTATTCATTATCTTTATGGATCTATTTGATTAGGAATTTAGGATGGGAGTGTGATGGGATATGTTTTTTTAAATAAATGTCATGACTTAGGGTAACTAGAAGTTCTCACTAAAACCTAGAGGAATCAAATTTCTTCAAATATAATATTCAACCACTTTAGGAAGTCAAATCAAATGATTGTTAGTTAAGTCCTTGTTAACTTGAGTAAAATGGTAAAAATGGATCCCATGGTGAGTATCTAAGACAAGGTTCATTGAGTTTGTTTATATGAATAAATAAATCTAATTTCAATCTTAATAAGTGCTATTCACAGTGCTCATCACATGGAATATGGATGGGTAAAATTAAAATAATATTCCCTTTTAAAAAATGCACTCATTAAGGTGAGGGGAATTTTGATCCCTGATGAAGAAGTGAGGAATTGACTTGGTTAATTTTCCTTTTATTTGAGTCAATAAAGTGATTAAATTAATGAATTTTAGTTTTTGAACCTTGGGAGAAGGTGAGAATGGAGGGTGCCTTTTGTTAAGTTTTTAGTTCTAGTTGTTTAACCTGTCAACACCCCTTGAATTGGAACACGAAGTGGAAATTGAAGTAGGACAGTTAATGAGTACACATAGGTGTCATTACATACTTGAAAGTGTATAAATTTATGATGCTCTTGACTTACAATGGATTTTTGAAGCTAGGTAGGACACTATTTTGAACACCTTTAAAAATCCTTACTCATTGGTTGGTAATGTTCCTCTATTGTTAAAGTTTAATCATGCACTTTTTGAAATGAAACTCACAAATAATCTTTCTATTTTTAGGTAAAAGGTATGCATTTGTTTTAGGACAAACAATGTTTTAAGTGTGATGGGAGTTTGATATGGTAGTAATTTCATACTCTTTTCCACATCCGTTTAATATTTTTTACTAACTTTTTAATACCAAAATGTTGTTTTTATTAAATAATTGATAATTGTTGTGGTTTGGTAACATGGTGTGTAAAATAATCAATTTTAGTTAAAATCATGTACTTTTAGTGTTCATTATTTTCATCATAAATAATTCTTAAATTAAATTATTCCTGTGAATTTGACTTTTATTTTTTATTCTTTTATTTTTACAATTTTTCATTCTAGTTAGTTTATCAATTATTTAATCCATTAATTCTTTATTTTTTTAAATTGTATTTAAGTAAATCATTTTTACTCTTAATTATTTTAATAATTAAATTAGTTTAACAACTTAATTTTATTCAATTCATATTGGTACACATTAATTAATTAATTAATTAATTAATTATATTTTTAGCTAATTAATTGATTAATTAGTGACTTTAAATGTTGTAATTCATTTTAAATTATGTTTTTTTGTAATATTTAATACAAATAAATTCATTCTTTTAAATAATGCATAATTAATTTTATTATTTAACTTAACATTGTTTTATTTTTTTTTATTAATTCAATTGATTGGTTTATTAATTTATTTTAAATTTTAGTAATTTATTTTAATTTTTTTGGTGTTTGATGTTTTTTTTGTAAGGGAACTGTGGAACCATTAACACTCTTTACAGTTCCTCCGTTTCGCATGTCACGATGCCACTATACCCCCCACTTCATGGTGCCACTATTATGCACTATGTTGACTATCCCACCATGTCCCCACCTGAGTGTGCCACTGTTTCCTCTAAACAATGGAACCGTTTCATTTCCCCCCCACAAACTACTACCATGAGTAGACACATTGGGCAGATCCCACCCTCACAGTGCCTCACATGTTGTCTCCCCGCCTCATCTTCTTGATATCTCACAACAACCATGAGGGTCACTCGTTGTGCCACTTTTTAATTACGGTGCCACCGTTTCATCACTTCACCAGCCCCACATATTGAAACTTCTCCAACTGGATCCACATTTCATTGAAGCCTCATGCTTCTCCCAAACTACCCCACAACGAGACCCCCAACCCTTCTTCCCTCTCTAAGAAAAACTCAAACCTCCCCCCATTCTCTTCATATTTTTTTTCTTTTTTTTTATTTTGATTTTATTTTATTATAACATACAATATATATATATATATATTATATAACATATATCCCATATACTATACAACAAAAATATATATATAATATTAATTTCTTATATATCATAATAATATTTGTTATTAATTAAATACAACAGTTATTATATTAATACTAATGTTTTGTATTATAATATATATATATATATAAGTATTTTCAATAATTTTAATTACTGATATTAAAATATAGTGTATATATATAATAGTTTCATTTTTTCTGAATCACGTGTGTTTTTCCGTATAGGAGGAGGGTTGTGGCTTAGAGCACGTGACCCATTCTTTCAGTTAGGAGCAACTGCTCCAGTGACCAGCGCAGAAGAACTAGAACTGTGAATGCTCCACAAGGTGTTTGAGGAACACTTTGGGCATGATTCTAAAGAGTTCTTTTCATCGAGTATAGGAGGGAGATCATGTCACATGAGGAGGAGAGGAAATAGTCTAGGGGATTAAGAATTTATAGGGGCATTCCGATGGAGAATTCAAGGACTCAAACTTGGACTTGAGACTTTGAATTCCATTATCCAACCATAGCCATCTGGAAATCCCTTGAGTCTTCACCACTTCTAGGAAGCATATTCTAGGAATTAGAATAGGAGGTCACAATTCCACATCTTGATTCCCTGGGTGGGACATCAAGTGCACTCCATCACCTCATCCACAATCTAGTAGCAGGAATTGGAGTTTTCTGGTGTTCAAGTAGGGAGACGAATGTTTTTATCATTTCTCTATTTTGTGAATTTTACTTTATTATGACCATCCTCATGTTTATTTTTTTTTATTTTTTTAAATTTGATCATAATGATAGGCTAATATTTATTGGAGTAATAGGCTGCCTATCTAGAGTTGTTGATTTATTTTTTATGCATTCATTTTCTACTGAATATCTCTCTCTTTATAACATCATCTGGAAAATTATTATTTTTTAAATGTCAAGTATTAGTGAAAACTGGTCTTGATTGAAACCATTTTATAATTGTTTTCAACATGAGGATTTAACTGAAAAGTTATTCAAGATCAAGAGAGAGGGAGATTCACTGAGTTTAAATGACAAATTGAACCCATTGAATTCTGATTTTTAACCATTTCCTGATCAAATTATTTATACAGTTGAGATAACTGTAGAGGGTATTTAGTCAAATGTTGAATAGTAAACAAATATGGCCAACCGCTCTCAATCAGATCTAGATCCTTTGATTTAAATGTGTAAATAAGAAGAAAACAATATTGAAGTCGGCCAGTGGATTTCCCCTTTTCTATATTATTGACTGCTCAAGTTGTTTCCCACTACACATTGTCTTCCTGTTATTTGTATTGCCTCCTTGAACTCACCATTTCACCTTCACTTCCTCACACAGTAATTTTGACTCACTCCATGTCACCGCAACTAACTGATTTGGTTGGTTTTTGTGTGTGTTTTTTTAGTTGATCACCAAGCACAACATTAGGCCTCTCTATGTTTCGACCCTACCTTTCCACTGTTCTAAGTATTAAGTAGGTTATAAAAATTTTTGTCGCCTGTTTCCAATGATGTGAGAGCGTGCAATATTATATGATTTATTCAAATAAAAAACTTATTCCCCATTTTCTAGAAAATTTATTTATAAAAATTTATTTTTAAAGAAAAATGATGTACCAATATTTGAAAATGGTTTCTTATGGGTGAAAATAATGTTTTTATGATGAAATAATTTAGATAAATTGTTATGTTGTGGTTCTTGGGAATTATTTTTGAGGAAGGGTGGTTTTATTATAAACTAAGGTTAGGTGAACCTATTATAGATCTTAAATTCATTTAGTAAAGGGATAAATTTAACTGCATAGGTTTCACTTAAAAGAATATTGGAAAGTATTGTGATGGTTATTCCAAGTATAATCGTCATGGTTTTTTAAAGTGTAATCATGATGGATAATCAATGAATAAACGTGATGGTTATTCCATGTGTAAGTAAAAAAGATAAAAAAATGATATCTACATTTACCTATAAGATTTATCTAATCTTTCGATGGGTTTTTATGTAAATGTTATGATTTCATAAGGTAAAGGATAATATATGATACTTCATATGGTTGAAAAATATAACTTTGTGAAAATAAAATATTATGACTTTTTCAGGATTTCACAATGAGATATTATTTTTTATATTCCCATCAACATTTCTTTTGAAATATTTTACCAAAATATTTTGGTATAGAATATGATTTTCTAGTTAAGAACATGTTCATTTTGGGCCCAAAGTTTATTCTAAAAAAGATAATTTTTAATAACTAATCATGGAATAATGATTTATTCTTTATATTTATATCCCTTACTAAGTTTTTTGTGGCCATCCAACATTTTAAATTTTTTTTCATTGGTCTTAAGTATAGTTAACTGAAAGTAAGAAGTCAAGTTTAAATTCTTGATGATATTTCATGAAAATAAATCTTGTTTTACACTAAATGTTTTATATTGTCAAAAAATGATTCTAAGTATAACTGTACTATTTGTAATATATGGGATTATTATGTAAAATTTATAAACTAACTCTCTAAAAATATAAACCTAAAATATCTTTAATAATGAAATAAAATAAAATATATTCTGAAGGCACTAGATTAAGTAACTTTTAAAGTGGGTTCCTTATATCTAGTCTCCAAAGACACTAAATTTTTATGGTTCTTACATGTGTATTGTTATGAGATGTATTGAATATTCATATTTATAATGTAATATACATGCATCAAATTATCTGGTCACCTCAGTTGTTATAAAAGAAGGGTTTTGTTAATTTTGGATATTATAATTATATAACTCTGTAGAAAACCCTAAGGATAAGTCTTTGTATAAGATAACATTCCAAATCGTTGATAAAGTAGAGATTTTATATTTTTCCAAGAAAATACATCCCAGCATGGATACTGGAAAGTGGATGTTGTTGTGCCACAAATTTACCTTGTATCAAGAACTGTAAAAGGTTTTGGTTGAGTATTAACTCGATCATCACCAATGCATGATGAGTAGGCCTAATAAATCACACCTAGATAGACTCTCTTTTGGGATTTTATTGGATTGATTCATATTTTATTTAAAAAAAATTATGAAGTATTTAAATAGATTTTTCCCATGAATTACCTAGGTTAAACTTGTGGTGTCATAGATTGAACATAAGGTGTCATGATTTAGGAATCCTATGGACAATTTTTCATGATCACATTAGTAATCACTATGATAATTTTTTTTTCACACTATTATTTTTGTTTTTAGTAAATATAAGGAACTAGAAGGAATCATGTAAACACTAAATGTGATGAAAAATGAAATAATTGTCCTTATAAGAAACCAAATGAAATGGAAGTTAAAATAAAAACCTTGTGATCATGCCTATCCATATATATCCATATATAATTTACAACCTCAACTTGAGTGAGTTTCCAAACACACATAATAAGAGAAAAATTGATTTTCATGGAAGTTATGTTGATGAATACTATTGAGAAAAAAATATTCATCTTCCTATATGTCATGAATTTGGGAACAAACCCTCAAAAATGTCTCAAAGTAATATAAGTATGTTTTATGTGTGGAATATAAGGGTATAAAGAATTTAATCTCAAAGTGAAAATTAAGTGTTTGATGGAGGGAAATAAATTAAATCCAAAAGTACAATTTATATTTCAATTTGTAATATGTAGGGAACAAGGAAATTATTTGAGTTGATGGACTAATGCAAGGTCTATATCCTAAACTAGGGAGGGGAATATTCTCTGTCAATCATTGAAGTGGATCATGATGAATAAGGAACACTTATCCTCTACTCAAATGTGGGGAATTTCATGTTAATGTTTATAATAATTCACCCTATAAAAATATTATTATTATTCTTTTAGTGTAATTTTATGTAATTTAGACCATTTATAAACTATCTATATATATATATCCCTTATAAATTTCTAGAATAAGGAAATCACATTTAATATACCAATTAAATCTATTCTCATCATTCAATTCAATGATGAATATGAACATCCAATGGAAGTTACTTCTCTTGTGTGGGTCTTACTACATATTTTTGGGGGATATTTATCTCTAATGGTTGGGGAGAAACTAAACATCAAAGATATGTATATTATTCAGGATTATGTTGATTTATTTCCAGATGAATTCCCTATTATTCCCCTGAACCGAGAAGTTTATTTTCCAATAGAACTCAAACCTACTACTATACTTATTTGAAAGACACCATCTAGAATAACCCCAATTAAGTTGCATGTATTGAAGAAATAACTCTAAGAGAAAGTCTATAATGGATTCATATACCCTAGTGAATCCCCATGGAGTGAAACAATTATTTTTATTATTAATAAAGATGTGTCAATGTTTCATTGTGTTGATTATTAATAACTTAATGAAATTACTATCAAGAATAAATATCTACTACCACATATGTATGACTGATATGATCAAAATCCAATTTCTCAAAACTTTTCCTAGAAAGATTTTAATAATAGATATCATTAATTGAGGGTCAATAAGAAGTATTTACACATTAAACCCTTCCGTATGAGGTTTTATCATTATCAATTTTTAGTTAATTCACTTGGGCTTACCAATTCACCTGTGATATTTATAGATTTAATGAATATATTCTTTATATATTACCTAGATCTTTTTTTGGTATTATTTTGATAATATTTCTATATATTCTAAGAGTATGTAAGAGCATGAATATCATTTTTAATTTAGTGTTTAAGACCATGAAAAAAGATAATTTGTAGGCCAAATTTAGTAGGTTTTAATTTTGGTAACAGAAAGTTTGATTATTGGGTTATATAATCTGAAGAGATGGTATATCAGTGGATCCTTCAATGATGGAAATTATTATGAAATGGACTAGACCGACCATGATTTCTGAGATCCATAGTTTTCTTGGATTGGATTAATATTATCAGTCCTTTGTGAGGTATTTCTCATGGATATATAATCCAATAGGAATGTTGAATCAGAAGGGATAAAAGTTACTTTGGAGAGATGAATGTGAGTAAAATTTCAAGGAGATAAAAATAAGGCTAGTCAATGCACCTATTCTTACAGTACCTTGTAGTAGAGAAGGTTTTTATCTATAGTTAGGTATCAAAAAAGGGACTCAGATTCATCCTCTTTTAGAATGATATGAGGACAGTTTTTTCATTGCGACAATTGAAAATTTGTTAGAAATTTTATTGGAATCTTAATTTTTATTTGGTAGTGATAATTTTTTATTTAAATACAAAGATCCATTGTCATTACGGGAAGCATTATGACATATATACTAATAATTAAATTTCAATTTATATATTCACCCATAAAGAGTTGAATATGTTTCAAAAGAGATGTTTGGAATAGATTAAAGATTATAACTTCTCAATACACTACCACCATGGGAAATAAAAAAAGGTATAAGAATCCATGAGTTAGAAAAACCATTCTAGTTGACCCCAGATGAGTATAGAAAGGGATCCAATATTAATTGATTTGAAAACTATAGATATTTAAATAATAATGAAAGGTGGGAAATCATAACATTTTTAGATGAATGTTCAACCATCCAAACATGATTCAAGCATGTGGATCTTGGCTCTCCAGTTTGTACTGATGGGGCTTCGAAGGTGCTTTCCCCCTTGGATCATGTTCAATCCAAACCGCCCATGGGTTTTGCTATGGCATCTCTATTGAATCCCCTTTTGACTGTCCTAGTTAAAAGGAACTTTTTTGACAGATATTCTCTATCCCTTCTTCTGTTATCCTTGGGTACCTGTGTTCTTTTTCATAGTTAGAGGATCTTGGATACATTGTGTTTCAGGGTTTTTTCAAGGCTATCCCTTGGGTTTGGTTCACTGGATCAAGCACCTATTTCTTAGATAGGGGTCTTGGGCTTATCTTGTCTCCAGTAGTGTTTCACATCTCTTCTGGGAAGGGGGTCGCGGTGTGTGGAGGTGGAGGAAGACGGTATACCCAAGTTTGTTCCAATGTCTTCCTAATGGTCAAGCATTTCTCTGATGTCTTCTGGTTGTGGTCTAGGTGGGTTGACCGAATCGGGCTTGCAGTTGACTCCTAATCAGGTAGTTCTGAAACACCCTAGTAATTATGTGCTACCTCTCTCAAATAGCTTTAGTGTCCTAATACTGTTTTCATATTTTGGATCTATGGAGGAGGTTGTTCCGGCCTCTCCAGTTAGTGGCGTCACCACCAATGATCATGCTAAGTTATCTTAGTGTTATCCTTCCAGTAATAACAAAGGAAAGGTGTTGTATGGGTCCAAATTTAGGTGATCTTGGTATCAAATATATCATTAATTATTTGGAATTTTTGGGACCTAGGAGCATGGGAAAATCTCATTTTTTCGTTTCTAGTCTTTTGATGCACAAACGCTTCTGTGGTTCTGATTCTTGAGCATAAGAAACACTATTATAAAATTTCCATATTTGATATGAAACTCAGAATGAGGGGCTTTTTTCATAGAGATCTAGTTAATCAGTATATTTCGATCTTCTCAAAGAGAAATATTCTATTGGACCTACTTGAAACATCTAACCATCACATTTCTATGAAAATAAGCGAGAGTCATCAGGGTTGTCTTTTTTCTTTTTTCAATGCCAAGTGTGATGCCAAAGAGAGGATATCTTTGTGGAATTATGGATAATTTTTACCAAATAATTGAATCATGGGTTGTTAGGGTGGATTTTAATTCCATTATGAATCTGTCGGAAAAGAAAGGTGGTGTACGAGTTTTTAGTAGTGATCGGCAGGCCATGTGTTTTGTGATACTCTGAATGGTTTATTAAACATGGATTTTTTGGGAAATATATTTACGTGGTGCAATAATCATAGAGGTCATTGATGCGCTTGGTTTAGGTTGGATCAGTGTCTTGCTAACCTATTGGAATTATCCTCTTTTTCGAACACAAGGGTGGAGCATTTGGTTCTGGATATATCAGACCATGCCCCTCTTATTATTAGCTTGGATCATAGGCTGGTGAACAATAGACGCTTCTTCTACTCTAGAAAATGGAAAATGAATACCAACTTCCATTCAACGGTGCTTTCGTCTTGGGTGAAACCCATACATTATGGACATTGTATGGGCTTTCATAACAAATTAATAAATATAAGAAGATATTTATAGTACTGGTATTCCAGTAGGTCCATTATCTCGCTAATTTAGAGGATTTGAAATATGAAATTGAACATCTTGAGAGAAGGCTGGAAGATATCTAGGATGAGGAATGTTTTGGCGCCAGGGTAGGAAAGAAAACCACCTTGTTGTGTTACTCTTAGAGTAGGAGAGGATTGTTCATGAGAGATCCCAAGCTACATGGCTGAGGGAGGGAGATTGAAATATAGAATACTCTCAGTATTTCATCAAATAAAGAAGGCATACACATATACCCAATATTAGAATGAAAGATGGGTCTTTTACTCAAGAGATTAGGGTTGTGGGAGGTATGGCTCTCGACTATTTCAAATAATTATTGGCTGATCCAAATCCATATTTACAGAAGGAATATTCATCGGAGAAAATTGATCTGTTTAATTTTATACCAAGGGTGGTGTCTAATAAGGTTAGTCCCTCTCTTGAAAAAATACCAGATGAAGATGAGGTTTAGGGGGTGGTTAAGGATCTTAATTCTGAGAGTTCTCTAGGGCCAGATGGTTTTCTAGGTTCTTTCTACATTAGATTCTAGGAGTTGGTTAAAGGGGGCCTGGTTGAGGCTATTCAGGACTTCTTCAGAGGGGATCATTTTCCTCGAGTTCCTTGTGTGTCAACTTTGATCCTTATTCTAAAAGTTAAAGACCCCTACTCACTCAGTCAATACCTAATTATTTATATTTTTAATTTCCCCTTCAAGGCCATTGCAAGAATTATCTACATAAGACTTGTGGCTCATCTTCTTCAATGGGTCTTGGAAAATCTGTATAGATTTATCAAAGGGAGGTCCACTCAATCAGCCATCTCCATGGTTCATGAGTTGGTAGGGGATATCAACCTTAAGATGCCTATAATGAACCATAAAATGTACTTTTATTTATGGATCTCTTTTCTCCTAATAATTTTTTATTATGTGTTATAATATAAGCACAATGAATTACTTCAGACCCAAATTGTAGTTTTGAAAAATTATATAAATATTATAACAAATTAAGGTATGTGGAATAATTATTATTTTAATTAAAACGTTTCATTAAAACTCCACTTTTTAAATTTAAATGATAAAATAATTTTACTTTTTTTGTGTAATAAATTTCACTGAACTGTTTGACTATTCATTTTCTATCCGCTACTATTTTTAATAACTATGGATTTTTGTATTTAAAAGTTTAATTTATAATACTTATAGAATTTTCATGGTTAAATAAACATCATTTTTGAATTTCAAATGTCAAAATTAATATAGGCAGAATTTTTAGAAGTTTTCTAAGAAGCATCATTTTTTGATAAATAGTATTTTATTTGATGAATAGTGTTGGATGAATAGTTTTTTCTTGATGAATAATTTTTTATGAATAGTTTTATTTTGATAAATAGTAAGAAAATATTTTATTATTAAATAACTTTTTATGTGAAATGATTTTCAAAAATCTGTTATATATGGTTGTAATCAGCGTGAAAAATGTGGTTCAATAAGATCAAAATAATTTTTTGGTGAATATTAACATACCCTTATGAATAGTCATGTATAGTAATGAATAGTAAACCAACCAAAAAATAAATAAACTTCACCCATGAATGTTTAAATACATTTTAGACATCTTAAAAGTGAAAAAATGACCATAGTATAAGTTTTGTTATTTTTGTAGGTCGTAAATATTTTATTTAAAATTTTATAATTAATTTAATAATTTAAAATGGAAATTTATTTTCATAAAATTTATTCATAAATTGTTACTTTATTTTCTTATGGTTATACAATAATTCTTTTGGATCTTGATTACTTTCTTAAGGTGTTACAAAATGAGTTATAGTTTTAAAGTTGTATTTTTCAAATAAATAATGATTTCATCTAAAAATTAAATTAAAATTATTTAGAAAATTATTCTCATAAAATAGAGTTCATTTTTGAATTCAGAGCATAGATATTAGGTTAGAGTGAGTTTTTGGGATTTTTCTGGAACAGTTGAATTTTCAGTGAACAGTAAAAATACAGTTTTATGTTTCGGGTTTTTATTGACGTCGTTAATGATGTATGATTTCTTGTAGACTTGTGAATAGTGAGATATTCTATAACCTGTCCTAAGTGGATAATACCATGGGAATGCCCATGGTTTTTCAAATACTATCGAGGAGTTATCCGTTGCAAATTAATAATTTATTCCCTCACTTTTCCTATAAATACAAAGCCATTTCCCTCATTCAATTCATTCCAAAATCCTCCTCAACAAATTTCGGGTCTCCTTACCTCCCAAGGAGTCCTCCCAAGGTTCCCTCAATCCTCCCAAGGCCTCGACCTTCAAACATTCTAAGTTACTCTTCAAGGTAAGGGAACCTTTCACCCCCCTCTTTTAAGTCATGACTTCCTTTATGTTATGTCTTATAGTTCCATTTTATTATGTGGGGGATTGTTGTTCTATATCTTTACAACTATCCATTTCAATTCCAAATTATGAGAGACCATTTCCACTCTCATCAATTGAGTTTCTGAATTTTTAAGTGATGTCGTTAGGCTACCGAATTGTTTGTCAAAGAAATCCCATCTTCTCTTTCGTTTCATGTTTCCTTTTCATGTGGTATGACATTCAAATATCCATACCATGTTCTTATCTCTATGTTATTATGAATTTATACTGTGTTATGAGTTATTTATGAGTGAGTTACCTTTGTACCCTCCCTTTTTAATGTTTTTTAAAATGTTTTTATATAGCCGTTATGTTGCAGAATTTTCGTCTCAAAATCTCTCTCTTTTTCTTCTCAAGAAATTATCTTGTATTATTTATATGAATACCCAATTATATTTTAATTTCCAGGGGTATTCATCAATACATAAAATTGATCTATTTTATTCTGGAAATGAAATTCATATAACCCTCACTCCCTTTCCATGGCTTATAAATGACATAATGATCTTATTTTTAAGTACTTTTTAAACGTCATGATTTTGACATGAATCCCATTTTCCTTGATTCTATTTGGGTAATTTATGAAATTTTTTATTATTATCTCTATGGATCACATGAAAATAAATACATAATAAGGTTGCTCCCTGATATCTCTCTAATTCATTGGGTAGAGAATTTAATCTCTAGACATAACAAGTTTCACGATACCTTGCTGAATAACCATGGTAATTTTTTGACACCTTGGGGATGAACCTTCATGATATGTTCATGAATGTCTAAATTAAATGTTGTATCTACATATTCAAATTATTTTTCAAGTTCGTTTCATTATGAAATCCCTATTATTTCATTTCTCTTGTCTTTATGTTTTTATCAAGTTCTTATTGATATCACAAGTAATCTTATTCCCTTGTTTACCATTAGTGGGCCTTATACTCACCCTTTACTTTGATGTACATCTCTAGATTATGAGATGCAGTAATTTTACTTATGATGAACCTATGATGAATCCTTTCAAGTGTATTAGAAGGGTTTTTTATTTTGTTTTCATGTATTATTTTCCTGATTTCCCAGACACTAAACCCAAAAGATCTTCCGATATATTAAATTTTTATTTTATAAAGAAAGGTTATGTAATAAAAAGGTGGGATGCCATAATGCATGGGTCCAATGTGGTGATAAAAGTGGATATACACAAATCTTATGATAAAATGTAAAATAACTTTATCATTTAATTGTTGGCTCACATGGGTTTTTTCAGAGGGGTTGTAGATCTATTTTTTAGGATTTTAAGCTTTCCCTAGCTTTCAATTTCTTTCATGGAGAAGCAGTGTGGGTTCATCAAAACCAACTGAGGTCTAAAATAAGGAGGCCCAATTTCTCCTACTCTTTTCAGCTTGGTTCAAGATAATTTTAGTAGATATCATGAGGGGAAAATTCTTAGTGGGAGGATTTGGGCATATCTTGGTAGAGGTAACTCCAGTGAAATTTAACATATATTTTTTGTTGATGACATGTTACTCTTATTGAATGGTAACAAAAAGAAAATTAGATAATTTAACATGATCATAGATACCTATAGAAAGTGGAGTGGCCAGTCCATCAATAGGGAGAATATTAGTGTGTTTATCTCGAAATGGTGTTTGGAAAGAAGGGGAAACAGATTGAGGAGGAGTTGGGAATACATAAAAAATCTTTCCCGATGGAATATCTTGGAGCTCCTATTGCACCGAATAGGGTCCGGATTCACCACTTTGATGGGATCATTAGGAAAATTACATATTGCATTACCAATTAAAAGAATCAATTCCTTTATTTTGAGGGGTGTATTACGATGGTTAATTTTGTTCAATCTTTTATTCCCATGCATGTTCTTTCAGTGCTCAACGTTCCAAAGGTAGTGATGAACAATATTAAAAAAGTGTTGACATGATTCATATGGGACTCACATTAGGAGGGCAGAATAAATTGGACCTCATAGGAAAGGATGGAAAGAGAAGTTTTGGATAGTGGTGTTAATATCTGAAGTGTTAAAGGGGAAATGCAAGGTATGCAAGCTAAGCTTTCTTGGGACTTCTTTGAGAAAAAATCATTATGGGAAATATTTATTAATAATCGATATGGATACCAATTAACCAGTGGAAAAGGAGTTGTTTCTCGTCTATGGCTCACGATATCTAGTTACATATTAGTACTTCATACTCACTCCAAATGGCCAGTTGGTTGTGGTAAGATTAATTTATAGAATTATAATTGGGTGGGTTCTGTGCTTAGCTTCCCATGTTGCCCAACTCTGGAGACTTCCTTTGCTCAGGCTAGAAATTTCAGACACTTTATTCAGACCATTCTCACACACAATCAACTGAAGGTATTTGAGGGAATCACCTTGAATGATGAACCTAATAAACTTATTTTCACAGGGTTAGCCTTAGGGTCGTTCTTAGCCAAGGGGTCTTGTTTGGTGACTTGGGTGCATGGTTTACCAGATATCTGAAATGAATCAGTTCTGTATAATGATCTTTTGGTGAAGTATACTTTTCTTATTTGGCATCTTCAGAATCAGTCTCCTCCTATAGATGATCAGGTGAAGCACAAGGGGATTTCACTTGCATCTAAATGCTTATGTAGCACAATTCTCACAGAAGAGTCAAATTATTACCTTTTCTTTGCCAGTGAAAGGGCGACTGCTGTTTGGGGTTTCCTGTGTGAGGCATTCAGATGAGGAGGTCGTGAGGTCTTGGCTATGTCATTTATTCAGTCGTGGTTTTTGGGAACTAATTGAAATTTCTCTGAGAAAAATTCAAGGGCGCTACTGCTTATTGAGGTATGCTTGAGTCTTTGGATCACTTTCAACCAGATGGGACACGAGGGGTTCGGGCTATTCGTGATAGGCTTTGGTGGTTCGTGCTAGGATTACTAGGATCAATTTTATCCCACTGATTAAGGGTTGGGAGTCTGTACCATTGTTATGAATTTTTATGGGTGGTAATTCTTGTAACCCCATTTTTGAGGTGGTGAATAGGAAGGGATGTTGCGTGTAATGGAAACATCCGAATAGTGGTCTGAAGATCAATGTGGATGGTTCATGTGTGTTTGGTTTTACGAGAGGTAGGGGGAGTGGTTTGTGACCCCCGAGGAGCGGTGATACTAGATTTCAGTGATGAATTTGGAGTGGGAGACTCTCATATGGAAGAGGCGCATGCAACACTGAAAGGTATCTAGCTATGTCATTCCCATACTCTTATGCTCGAGTCGGTGGAAACTGACTCAACAATTCTTCATGGGTCAATACGAGGGATGATCCACATTCCATGGACCATTACCTACTTTATTCACAAATGCAAGAATCTTCTAGATTCATAGGTGATACTTAATCACACTTAGAAAGAGGGGAATAAGGTTGTAGATTTTTTGGCCTCCAAGATTACCAACGGAGATCAAAGACTTCTATTTTCCACCTTGGGATCTCTTCCACAGGCATGAGGTAACTTTGTTAGGGAAGATGCAGTAGGAATTAATTATTTTAGACCTCCTAGATTTTTTTATGTATCATTTTCCACCTTAATTTTTTTATAATAATTTAATGTTTGTAGTAGTATCAGGATTATTTATATGTTATCAAGTTAAGGATGAGATACAAAAGTCTATGGGGATATTACAACCACTACCCTACCAGAATGAAAATGGGAAAACACTACCAAGAATTTCATCATTAGACTCCTCAAAATATCTAAAGTGCACAATGTTATTTATGTTTTAGTCGATCGCTATATGAAATAGACACATTTAATTACCATAATAGACAATTTATATCTTTTTTATCTTCTTAGGATATACATTAAAGATTTGGTAAGTTTTAATAGAGTTCTATAATCTATAGTATCTAATCATTATTACAGGATTACCTCAAAGTTATAGAGGAGTATTAAAAAACATTGCATAATGATTTTAACTTTAGCATTGTATATCATCATAAGATTGATTGTCAGTCTAAGAGTACCATTAAAACCCAATAAGAAACGTTTAGATTATGTTATATGGATTTCAAAGGTGTTGGGTATCAACACATTTCTTTTATTGATTTATCCTACAACATCATCTTTCACTCAATCATTTAGATGACTCTTTATGGAGCCCTCTATGATAGGAAGTGCATAACTAGAATTTTTTGTGATAAAGATTGATAATGAAATCTATTGGGACCCGAGAAAGCTATGGAAATGGAATAGGAGGCCAAATACATTCAGAAACACATCAAGGTAGCTCAGAGTAGACATAAATTTTATGTTGAAAACTGTTGGTGAAATATGGTGTTGGAAGTTGGTGATATGGTATTCCTATGAATTTATCTTTGGAATAAGTTCATGATATTTTTAACTTTGGAAATGTTGATACCCATATATATCGACCCCTTCAAAATTCTGGATTTTATATGGATGTTTTTTTATCACTTGCAGCTTCCACTGAATCGCTCTCAAGTTCACATTGTGTTCCATGTATCATTCTTACGGAAGTACATACATGATCTTTGACATGTATATAACTTAGAAGGCATACTAAACGAGAGTTATCTATATGAGGATTAATAATCATTGGAGATTCTAAATCAGTGAGATAAATTTCTATGAAACAGGACCACTCACCTGGTAAATATTATATTAGGTACTAGGGGGTAAAATTACATTCAAAGACACACACACACACCGCACACATACATGCTTGAAAGGGATGTCATATCCCACAAGAGGGAACCCACCCAACCAGCCTATTTATTACATTATATATATGTCCTGAAATCTCATTGGGCATGAATCCCATTGCCTGGCATGTAGGCCCACCATTGTATGGCTTGAAGGCCCATCCTGCATCATTCATGTGTCAACACCTGCACGTCATCCTGCCTCACCACTTCCATGATGGCCCAAAGTCCCAGTAGCGTGAAATCCCATTTCGTATAAATAGTACTCCTACTATAGTACCCCGTAATAGTACCTGCTATAGTACTCGTACTACTATAGTGTCACTACAGTACTTACTATTTTGATGCTACTATAATGCTATAGTAAATGTGGAAATTCACTCCCACCTGGATTTGTACCTTGGTCTGATGTATAATTATGAGGAGACTTTACCACTCTATTAATACCCCAACTTCACCACTCAACTACTCAATGTTTTTTGGTTAAATTATAAATTTGAGGATGTTATATTGAGGCTTAAAGATGTGATGACAGAGAAGTATCCTCAGTTGTTTGTATCAGAGTGAAAAAACATCCAGGGATAAATTATTATAATGGGGATAGAATTTAATCCAAAAATATATTATGATATGTTTATCTTTAAATGTTTTTTTCTTTGATAACTTACTTTATGCACAATACAAAGTTTAAACCAGCTATTATAAATTATTAAAATAATAATAATATTATTTAATGTGATAGTTTTTTATATCCATTGGATTGGTGGGTATTAATATATATTACTAAATTATGAGAAATTATATATATATATATATAATCAATTCATTGGTTTTTAATTGCATAGAAATTAAAATAAAATCATTTTAATGTAAAAATGAGATGTTTTTTTCTAAAAAAATTGCATTTATGAACAAGATGTGTTTTTATCTTAATAAATTAAATTAATATATGTTGATCATTTAATTGAATGGAATGTTTTGATAATATATTAATATAAATATTTTAACATTTATCTAATATTTTTTACATGGAAAGTAATTAATGTAAACTTAGTTTTAGACTAATGAATTATTATTTTTCTAAAAACGGTGTTATTGTGTTTTATACATTTATTTTAAAATGAATCAATGAAAATAATGAGAAATTAATCTTATAAAATGGATTAAATATTTATAATCATATTTATTAATACAATTTAAAAATTCCATCTTATTTGTTTTCATTATGAATTGTAATCGAGGTAAAAATTATTTACCATGAAAAATGTAAAAATGGTTTAACGGAGGGGGAGAGACTAAATGTTAATGATTAAAATAACATTAAAAATTATCTAAATAAAATTAGATATCGATATTTAAATACTATATCTTCCTCTCTATAAATATAATATAATTTTCAGACTCTTTTATTGGGTAATGGATTAATATATTTTAATATTTTGAAAAATTCCAATTGTGTGTGTTATCCCCCTGTAAAAAATGACACCAACTATACTCTCTTACACACACTTAAAGAGACTATTATCTCACCCAAAACCTACCCAAATACTTTACTAACATACCTCAAAACATCTTAGATTCCCTGTATTGATCATAATACCATCTTAAGAAGGATTTAGGTATGAACATAACAAGGTTTTCCATAGAAGATGTATAGTTCTTAACTGTGATCTTTCAATTATAATTATTCATCCACCTTATCTAAAGAAATTTTATTCATCATAAAATGATTAGTCCAGTATAATAAATAAAATTATATTTTTTATTATGATTAATCAACCATTTTACACCTCATTTCCATTGAGTTGGATATTAAAGTATCTCTCGTGTATAGGTGTGGACTACCAACTCCACCTAGAGATCAAATTATTTTTTTCATCACCAACATTAATGGATGGTTATTATTATGGATATAATTTTTATATATAGTATTTAAGAAATATTTATTAGTTTTTAATTTTAATTTCCTATCTACCTTCTTACATTTCCATTTTTTGGAAAAAGATAATGTCGTTCATTCATATGTGTGGACTACCACACCCACAAAGCGATATGATTAATCATTAATTTTTTCTATGAATGGATGGTAATAAAGATATATTTAAGGAATAAATATGATATTTATGATATAATAATGATTATATAAAGCTTTATTTTTATTTAATTTTTTTCCTTCCATCCATTGAAAAGGGGAAACATCATCTATGCATACGTACGGACTAACGTCTCTACGAAGTGATGTAATTCATTTTTCATCAATGATTTATATGCTTGGTTATAAAATTGTATATTAAGAATAAATATGATAATTATTATATAACTAATATTATTTATATGGCGAAACCATGACCATCGTGCATGTACTAGAACCATAGAACCAAAACCTGCATGGTAAAAGAACCAGTTTTCACTCGAAAGTTCGTTTTAATTATAAAATTGTTAACAAAAGGATAATCGGAAGTTATAAAGGAATTATACAAAATAATTTGATTATTAATATAGTTATATAATATTTCAATAATATGTTTATATTTATTATACAGAATACTTGAACTCATATGATGCAATATAGGATTTTATATAAGGGTGGTGTTATAATCTCATTTCTTTTCAAGATTATCTATGATAAATTTATATTACATGAAATCTTATGAATATTTACCTTTAAAAACAATAAATGTTATTCTACTATGGATATTCATGTAATTTTCAAGTATTCATTCCATTTGTTCTCTTTGGTAGTTAAAAATATCAATTAAATGGTTTTAAAGAGAAGTTTAACTTACTTTCTCTTTGGATGGTAAACTTTTTCTTCTATGTACATACACATCAAAATTGTTTTACGGAAGTTTTTAAATATATTTTAATTATATTAATGATTATTCTCATTAAATATTTGTTTATTTACAATGTTTTAAAAAGACTATTTTTGATGAAACATTTTTCTAACAACTTGTTTTTTTGTAAAAGTGTAAAAGAAATGTTCTATTTTTATGTATATAATAGGAAAATAATTTCATACAATCATGAACATTATTTCATTGGAAGGTTCCAGTGAAATTTTTTTATATATTTTAAAATTAATAATTTTTTAAATACTCTGGGATTTTTTTAGTTAAAACTTTATCAGAAGAAAATTATATTGTTGTCATTTTTCAATGAATGGTATCAATGTTATTTTAAAGGTATTTTTCATATATGCCAACATATTTTAAGGATTATTATGTTTCACTGGGGATATGATCTTATTATTCCATCCATGTATTTAGATGACTTATAATGATCATGACCTTAATATGATTACATGAAACACATTTCTTTCTTATGGGTTAATTAAGTTATGATGGGATAATAAATGTTCTTATGATACCATACACTTACTTTATCTATATTTATTATGATTATGTGATGATGATAAGTTTAAAAAACACATTTATTTTACATATGTTATTCTATGATGATATTATGAATGTTTTATGTTCTTGTATCACACAAACTCATGGTTTTCATTTAGTGATGGGTGTGATTAGAATTATATCGACCTCTAATTCATTGTGTTAAGATAGATATCTCATGAGAACCTAAGGACTGAAATGGGAACTAAACCCAGTTTAGAAAGGGACTATGTCCAATAATATAGTCTTTCTAGTGAAATTTTATTAATTAAATGATGAAATAGGTAGTGAATACAATCTGATACGATACTCTTGGAAGTGATCCTTGACTAAGGAAATGATTTTCTATACTTATATGTATTCTAAAAAGATAAGTAATATTCTTATGATATGTTATCATGGATCATGATTGATTATTTATGATTTCACATACTTATGACTTTTATATATTTTAATGAAAAATACTATTCCATGATTTATGATTAATGATATTTGACTAATTGGGTTTGATTATTGCATGATATTATCAAGTTATCATACCCTTATACTTATCTTATATCCATTTTTGGTCGCTAACTGATACATATTATGTTTACCCTTAACGATCTTCTCATACCATCCTTTCTTATGTTTTATTTACTTGGGTTATGAAGAATGTTTTTTTAGTGTTCTTCTAAGAAGCGTACTATGTAAATAGTACTTTGTAGGGGATATTAAAGATCTTTCATAAAATAAGATGATTATGTATCTAGTGTCGAAAGACACTAAAACTTTATGGTTTTTGGGAAGGTATTTTTATGATATGTATTTGATATTTATCCAATATAATGTAATATATATGTATGAAATTCTTGGGTTGCCTTATATTTAGTTGAGGAAGTCTTTATAATGGTGTTGGTTTCTTAAGGGGGACTCATAATGGGAGGTAATCCTAGATACTTTAGAGAATATAAAGGAGGAAACTAATGAAAAATGATTTGGGAGCTTGTTCTTTTTTTTATATCATTTATTTTGATTGTAATAGATTCATCATGTTCCTTCTAGGAGGTCAATTAGAGAATTTTAATCCATTTTAGTCATCTTCCCTAAAGACCAGTCACTATTGTGGTTGGATGAGACATCTCTAGAAATTAAGAAGATTGAACTATCCATTAATGAATAAACATATACCATCTTATAAATCATGATGGTAAATTTATGATGATTTTAAGGTATCTCTTTATGTCCCCTTTATTTCTGTCATTCTTATTACTCTTTTAATTCTTCTAGTTTTGATCATTGACATAGGTTATAGAATATTTGGGGTCTTGTGATATCCTAGAATATAATTGTTCCTTTTTGTGAATTATTAGATGTACCTTCAATTGGATCTTTTTTCTTGAGTCTCTTTACAAATAACATCATCTATTTCCTAATAGAATCCCATAGTTTCTCATTCATCAACCATGATATTGAGTTCTTGTATGGTGGGAAGACCCACTGTGATTCTCCATTTCATAATAACTCTATTGAAGTAGTCAGGTGTGATTTATATATTAGATATAGATTTGGATGTGATGGTTTTAGTTATTTTTAGTGTAGTTTGGATATTGGGTCCCTTTATTCCTAGATGATGTACTTTGAATTTATTTTCCATTATCATTGTAATTTAGTAACATTTTAAGAGAATAATGTGTTATGGTGGGGATAATTTTCACACCCCATTCTTCACTTCCTTTATTATTTTATTTATTTAGTTGTGTGTATCCTTAGTATTGATTTTTGATTCAAATTTACTCAAATTTTTAAAATTTTGGAGTTTAAATGATGGGTGTATAGTTAGGTCCATAATTAGTACCAACCAAGAAAAATCTTTATGAGAGGCCTTCAGTTTTTAGAATTACTACTTTCAAAGTAGGTGAATAGATTTTTAAAACCATGTATTCAAACCATGTGAGTGACCAATTATTTCCAGTGAGGGGTAACTATTGTCACACCATTTGGTAGATTATTTTCCCCAAACCGTTTGACTTACCATGTTTTATAAAAATTTTAAATTCATAATCCAATATTATTAAAATAGGACCCCCATCATCCTCTCCTTCTCTCCACTCTATAGAGACCCATGAAGAGAGAACTAAGTGCATCCCATTGGTGATCTACCTTGGATTTTGGAAATTTTAACATTTAAAAATTGGTGTATCTCTAGAGGTAATTATTTATCCTCTTCTTATCATTCTTTATCTCTTGATTTAATTCTATTTCTTTCATTGGTATATTCTTGTTCAAACCCTAGGGTGAGGGCTGGCCAAAATATATTTTGAATCTTGATGTTAGGTTGTGTGGATCATAGCTTGGGTCCTTCTCTTCCTATATTCAAGAGTTTCATTTCATCTACACTCTGCTTGTGGTAAGTTGTTATATGTTCTTACCTTTCCTTAGAAAACTAAGTATTCTTCATCATTTAAAAAAATCCTAAATAGTTATCAATATTTGTTCATTTATGTGAGTTATTTTATTATAATGGGTTCTAAATTTGTGATTTTCATTAGTGGGTGTGAGGATTTTGGTTGAGTATGTGAGTGCATATGTTGATTGTGAATGAGATTTTATAAATTCTACCACACATCCTATTGATATTACTTAGGGGGATCCTAGGAATCTAAATGATCGATTTAGATGTGGTTATAATCTAGTCATGATGAGATTGACTATATTACATATGATATTATATTATATGGGGTATTTTTAACAATGGGGAAAGGATAAAAATGGTTGGATATAGACTAGGGATGCATTGATATGATAAAAGATGATTCCACCTGAGTACATTTCAGATCACCTCGTGGGATATTTAAAATCCACCAAAAACTACTTTTTCTATATTTATTTTTGTCTATAGCACTAATTTTTTTTGTTCCAAATTATTCCCACCACCCACATATGTAATTCTCTTCCAGTTTAATGGTACACTATTTTTCTATGTTACATTTTATTTACTATAGATTCTTGTCATCATTATTGGTTTAGTCTTTGATTTATTCTATTGTTGGTTTTATACATTTATTTTCTTTTACTTAGTTAAAGATCACATCAGTTCTATTTAGGCTCCTCATGTAGTTTTAAATAATTTATTTTAAAAGTGAATTTTAATGGGTGTTTTAAATATGGTTATTTAAATAACTATTTCAAATGTTTCTATAAATCATGTATTATACTTGAAATCTATCTTTGGGAAAATTTTTTGTGTTATTTATCTTCAAATAATAAAAAAACTATTCTATACATGTATTCCATGATAGAATTTGTGTTATTTTTGGTAAAAAGGAACTGTATATAATATTTGGGGATTTTTTATTTGGATGTTATGTTTATTCCCTACTTCTTAAATTTAATATTGGTAAACCTAAATTTAATTTACAAGTTTAGGTTCACTTCTTTATTTCCCATAGAGTGTGTTTATTTGGATGATGTATGATGATGTTGTGTTCACACATAAATTAAATCTGGTATTTTAGTTTTTTTGTATCATATTGGTATTGTCCATGTTGACCTTCTTTATAATTGTTTTGTTTCTCAGTTTTGCTTCTTTTTTTTATATTTTTTATTACTTGTTATGGAATTTTTTTTATCTATGTTTGTTTAGTTTTTATTATTTTATATGTATTTATTCTAATGCCCCGGTACCTCTTATGTATGTAGTGGTAATTTTGGACTTATATATGGTATTTATATTTCTTTTATTATATATATTGTGAGAAGTCAATCCCACAATGTTTACTTTGGTTCCCTTGGAACTTGTCTCTAACTCATGGGGATAGTTAAAACTCCTTAGATATTGGGTTCCTAGTTCAAGGGTGGCCTGAAGTGGTTCATTAATTTTTTTTATCAATCCTAGGTTATTAATAGGTCATATTGTCTAAAGTCACCCTTGTTATTTGGGGTGTCTAATAGACATGAGATAAGGATGTCATAACTCAAGAGATAGGTGCAGGGAGAGACTCATGATCTCTTTATCTTTTAGACCCTCGAGTTTCTATGGGATGTTCAGTTGTGAGTCTTTAAAATTTATTTTCCTTATTTTGTATTATTTTGATCTAAAATGATGAAATTTTGGATTTCTTCAATGATTTATTTGTTGTTCATAGGGTTTCATATGTTTTTGGGAGTGAAAATAAAGGAAGATCTAGAGATGCACTATCATCCCACATAGTCTGGAAAACTATGTGGAGCCCATGAAATTGGATCTATTTTTATTTTAGTAATAGTTTCATAGTCACCACATAGTCCATTAAAATGTGCATAAAAATTATGAAAAATCCCTATCTCTGTGTAATTTTATTTTTTGTTGATCTTCCTTTGATCAAATTTACTTTGAGTAATGTGTATATTTTTTTGGGATGATTTAATGGAGATATTTAAGGTATATTACTAGTATTTTAATTTATTTTTATGATATTTCATTATAGAAATTAGTTTTTTAAAAGGGTATAGATTATTTTTAAAAAAATTAAAGGGTTGTTCTTGAGATGAGATGGAGGGAATTCCATGTGGAGGACTGAAGTATGTTTTAATAAAAATCATGAATGGTTTTAAAATTATTTTCAATGTATGTTTTGGATTTTAAAAATTAATGAATGGTATTTTGAAATGATTTAGAATAAAAACCATTAACATTTTTTCTGTATTGAGATATTTTAGGTAATGGTTGTGATTTTCTTTTATGGTATATTAAATTTAATTATGGTTCTATTTTTGATGGTTAGGATTTGGGTTTGAATTATTATTCATTGGATTTTGTGTCTTCTTTTCTATAAATATTATGATTCTTATAAGTTTTCTGAATAATCAAAGGGTTTCAAGTGTAGTTATTTTAGTTGGCGCCTCTACCCAAACTCATAATAGAGTGGTAGAGTCAGTTTTCTTTCAATTTTATTTTCTATAATTCTTGTAAATAAATGTTCTATATATAATATATAGTGAATTATAATGTTTTAAGAGGTATTAAAATATTAAGGAACTTCTAATGCCTCAAGAGTGAGAGTTATTTTGAGATTGTTTGAGGAATTGAGTTGGGATCTAGGTATGATGGTTGTTTAATGTTAGTTTTAAGATATAATTACATGGTTATTTTTCAACCCCACATTAACTAAATGCTTTATTCATGAATAATTAATGGTGGAATGGGTGGTGAGATCACCAGTCTCTAGCATGGCCAATGAATGGTGAAGGTGTGCATTGAACATTTTAATGATACTATCCTTTATTCTTATGAGATCTTATCGAGTGAATCCTTGAAAGAACACCTATTCATGAAGTCTAATCCCCTAGACCATATTCATGTAGTTATTCTATTTTTAGATATCCTATTTAATGATTTATTTGAGTAAACCTTAATAAAAATGTTTGTTTTTAAAGGATGGCCTGTAACACCCAAATGTTTTAATGAAATATTTTATCTAAATAATTTTCATTCAATAGATTTCATTTTAATAAATCATGATTATAAATGAATATAGATACACCCTTAATATAAAATTACCATTATAATCTTTCCATTAGGTAAGCGAGAATAAATATAACCAACTTATGAAAACGTATGGTGAATCCATTCGCTATCTATTATTATATATTTGTATTTTTTTATTAATAAATTGAGTTAATTACTATTAGTAAATAAAATTAATGAAATATACATTTTATATACTTAATAAAATATTTTTTTCATTCATCCAATAGATATTTCGTTCATAGTGCATGAAAAAACCATAATTGATGTATAAAAGCCTATATTTTTCAAAAGGGTAATTTACAAAATTTTTATGGAGAAACTCTTTTAAATTTATATCATTACACATAAATAATTTTTATATAACAACATACACATTTTCATTTAAATTTGTATATAAATATTTACTTTGTTTAAATTTTTGATATTTTTCTGATAAATGAATTGTAAAAATACACTAAATTTTAAATGAAAACATGTTTTTTCTTCAAAAAAATGTGTATGGATAAATTACGATATTGAACAGTTAAAAATTATAAATAGAATATATTTTTATCATTAAATATAATGTATTTCATTAGAACTAATGTTACTTTGAATTCATATGTAAAACATTTCAATCTTTTGCAATGTTTTAACTTTTAAAAACTCGTTCTCTTATTCTGATAACGAGATTGATTTTCAATTAATTACTAAAATTCTGTGTTTTTAATTTTTTAAAATAGATTCCACAATTGGAATTAGTAATTCCAAATTATATAAATATATTTTTTATTTATTATTGGGCATTTTGAATAGTAACATCAGTAATTTTTATTAATACGGTAAAAGGGTAAATCAGGTAATTAAGTGTAAGAATAATCTTATGAAATTAACCTAAATCATGTCTTAATATCATTGGATGAATGTTTTCTGACCTAAATCATCCTTGGGTCTAAATGGTATCCATTTAAATCCACCTGGATGAGATTAGTACAATTAATTTATTTTATTAAATGAAAATTTAAATATGTCTCCCTCAAATTTTATTAAATAAATCATTTTTTATATAAGGTCACATAAAATATGAATTATATAAAAAAGACTCATTTGGAAGATTTTTTTATCATGGTAATTTATTTTTCATTTGTAGGAAATAAGTAATTAACTTAATATCTTATAAATTAGTGATACAAGAATTATTTAATTAATGGAAATAAATAATATAATTTTTATTAAAACAATAATACCCATTTAAAGTCCCAAAAACTTGAAAAAATATTATTTTCCGAGTATCTAGGGACCATAATCAACCAAGGGTCGATTTAGTGACCATTTGGAGCCTTATAGAATAGATTATGACACTTATATTATTTTATTTAAAGTGATGATAAAGTTGACACATTCAAAATTTAATAAGCATAACATTTTTAATGTTAGATTTTCCAGAATATAAATTTGAATAATTATATTATTATGAAATATACTAGATTTATCTTCTTCATAGTATTTTATTTTATTTTATTTTGTCAACAAATAATTATTCTAAATAATTACACCAAAGGGATGTAGTAATTATTTTATTAATGGTGATATCAAATAAATGTTATTAAAAATATTAAAATAAATATAAAATTTTCTAAATTTTTTTGGTGGATGAGATTACAACCCTATCCCATCTCATATTCTAAATTGGGACATTTTGGTGGTTTTGGGTATGGTTTGATTTTGTTTTAAATTATTATTTTTAGAGATCCCAAAAGTTCCCCTCACCCCAATTATAAAACTGCACCACCTCCCTCATCTATTAAAATCACTTTGAACCTTAAATCTTAGACATCCCCTACCCTTTCCCTTCTCAAATTCACTAGTTACATTCTAGAGGTTTTGGTATTCTTTAGAGACCAAGTCTAGTGATCTAAGAGGAGGTTTAGAGGAAGCACGTCGAAGAAGTGGTAATCTCTTCTACCGATTCATTAAAACTTATTTCTTCTTCTACTTCCTCTACATGATTTGTTTAATTATAAATTAATAACTCAATTATCACTTATATACTGAGATGTTATTATAATTATGAAACACCCATATTACACCTTCTATCTATACTACGATAAACGAAATCATCATGGGTACGTACATTCGGTTTACTGTCTCCACGCTGTGGTAGAATCTGTTTGTCACCATCACCTTACATAGATGGGTATAATGATTGAAATAATAACTATATATTATTATTATAACATTATATTGATTCTTAAATATTTTACACCATCCACTTAAATACTATTCAACAATTATGGTTATGATATTGTCACTCCTGTGTACGTATGACCTACCGTCTCCACGATGCGATGTGATTAATTCTACACTATATTCATTAAAGTATGATTATATAAATGTAAATAATGAATAAATATGGTATATATTATGTTAATATCCTTTTTTAATGATATAAGTATGATCTATGATGTAGAACCAAAACTTACTTGACAAAACATGCATAAGAACATAAAGCAGTTAATATCTGAATAACGAGTAACAATAAAATGTTACTAAAAGAACGAAAGATAACATGACCATATATGATATTATAAAAAAATTTATGATTCTATAATAATTCAATAAAATTTTTTAAATCATTATACAAGAGTTTTATATATATACGAAGGATGTCAGACCTATGGTAATGGTTAATTTCACAAATCTCATTATAATCTGATATTGTTTATACGTAAGTATTTATTAGGGTATATTTATCTTCAATTTCCTTGTTTACTAAATATATTATATTATTTTTATTCTTATACAATTTTTTAAATTAAATTTTAACCATTTTTGAAGTTTTATTAAATGGTATGAAAGGATTCTATTGTCAATATGAGGTACTTTTTTACTTTTCCAGCAAAAGTATGAAGATAATGTTTTTTAAATTATATGGCTTGAAGGGATTTTTAAGTCATTATAGAGGATTATTTCCATGAAACTTACTATACCGGTTTTCAATTTTATTTTCATATAAATTGTTTTATTTTAATATTTCTTGGAATTTTTGTAAAATAAAATATTTTTGAAGAAGAAAGGATATTTTCCTCAAGAAATAATTTCAAGTGATCAATAAAAATTATTTTCCATTTAAGATAACATTTTTTAATAGGGTTAGGTTTCAAGTTTAATATCCTTATTGTTCCAATTATTTTATTGTGTTTATGATAGAATCTTATTTATGAAATCCATTTGTTTTACATGGATTATGTTAAGGTGAAATGATGTTTAAATAAACCCATTATATTATTTGGGTTATGATAAATGATATAAGGTATTGTGGAAAACGTAAGAATGATTTAATTGTGAGAAAGGTGAGACATATATATCCTTTTAATTCATTAGTTAAAGATTTATATCTCATGATATATACATGGATAGAATGAGAAATGATCTTGGTTCAGTAATACAGGGCTGAACGAGAAGTGAACTCGGTTCAGTATTGGACTTTTTATGCTATGATGGTCTTATCAAAGAGAATTAACTAATATGAAATGATATTATATGGTTATTTTTATGACAAACAACTTCATGTCTTATTTTATGACATTTAGTATTATTTTAATTGATTCTTATGAATTTTTATGACAAACAACTTCATGTCTTATTTTATGACATTTAGTATTATTTTAATTGATTCTTATGAATTTTTATGATTTATCCCATGACATGATATCACGATCTTTCACATACATGATACAATTTTCAAATGTTATGTTCTTATGTATTATGTTTAGGATATGATTGATATTTCCCTTGAATACCATTACTGATCACATAATATCACCCTTTCATATTTTTATTTTCCCTAATTCATGAAGAAGGGTATTAAGTAAGATATGTCAAAAAATGGTATAGTTATGGGAAAATAAGTGAGAGACAATGAAAATGTCTTATGAACCAGTTGTTTATGTTTCCTAATTTCTAAAAACAGTATACTTGTATGGTCCTTTTGTAGTGTTATTATATTTTGTAATGAACATTCTCCAACTTTGAAGTAATATCAATGTATGTAAAGTGTGGGGTGTTATAGTGGGTATTAGAGAAAACTTACAGTTTACCTTTGGAAACTTGGATGAGAAAACCTTAATAGGAACACTATAAATATGTCAAAGTATAGTTTACAATCATAGTGTTTTAGAAATTATCATGAATAACCTAGAATAAAATATAAAGTGTCCAAGATTGAACATTTATTCTAAATTATGTGGTCTTAACATTATGATTAGTGTTTCTCATACTATGCCCCTTTGTTTTAGTCAGTGGTTAGAACCCAAAGGAACCATGTTAATGATGAATGTGAAGGGAAATGAAATAATGGTCCTCTTGAGTAAACAAATGTTATGGGACCAGGAAATAAAAGACATGTAACTATGAAAACACAACTTTCTCAAGATGTGAACCATGCACAAATTCCAACTGGGAAAAGGAGGGAACATAATTCTATTGAGTCTTTCAGGAGGAATCATCCACATTCTTTCATCGGGTCTTATGATCCAGTAGTGGCATAACAATGTATTAGTACAACTGAAAAGATATTTTCAGTTCAACAAATCTTAGAACAAGATAAATCCATCTTAGCAATCTATATTTAGGAAGGTGAAGCTGATAAATAGTGAAAACTTATCAAGAATATGAGTTAAAGAGTTGTAATTGAATACATGGAATGGAATGACTTCATGAACTTATTTTTCAATAAGAACATTCCTTTTATTCATCAAATAAATATAGAGAATGAGTTCCATGAACTTATGAAAAAGGATGATGAAAGCATTGGTACCAACGAAGAAAATTTTACAATACTTTCAAGGTACACTTATTGAATTATTATCCAACATGAGAGTAAAATTGATCGATTCTTTAGTGGCTCAAAACCAAGTCTCTAAAGGGCATTATCCATAAAGGGAATTCAATAGCTGTGTAGAAATTTTTTGATGTGCTCCCAAAGATGAGATGGATACTAGAGTAACCCAGTAGTCCTATGGGTTTGATAAGAAGAGAAAAATGTAATTTAAGGGAAAATATAAATACAACAATGAAGAGAATATTATTTTCCATTATTCGTAATGTGTAAAAAGAAACATGGAGGGAATTTTCATAAAGGGACTCATAAATGTTTTAAGTGTGGAAAAGAAGGTTATCAAGAAGTTGAATGCTGAAGTGATGGGAAAAATATTTCTAATGATGAAAATAGGGAAACTGATATAAAGAATGCCACAACAACACCTCAATGTTACAAGTGCAAGGAAAAGGTAATAATTTCAATCAATTCCTTAATCCAAGTCTTATTGATGATGATCGACATCAAAAAAATCTTAAGTCCAAATACAAATGCATGTCACATGCGATCACTATGAGTGATGTGTATTATGATAATGAATTGGTGAAAGGTATAAATACCATCCAATCTAAAGTAGAAAAAATTTTATTTGATTATCGATCCATCCAGTCTTTTATTTATGAATAAATTTATAAGGTTATCACCGTATTACCTCAATAATTAGATGTTGAGTAAGCTGTGACAGCTCCTAAGGGACCAATGGCCGCATCGAAATTTTAGAATTATTCTCTAGTTGATTTTTGTTGGAAGGTGATTCTGGGAAATCTTGTGATTCTTCCAATAGTGGAAGTTGATGTTATTCTTGGAATGCATTGTATTTCTCTATATGGATCTCATATCAATTTCCAAGGAAGGGAAGTCACATTTCTTATTCTAGATCAATCTATGATCATCTATCGGTGTAAGGTTGAATATAAACTACTAGTAGAAATTTATCTCATCATATGGGTCTTGATTACTATAAATGAAGGTTATTTATCTCAAATGATTGGTGAGAAACTCATGATTACAGATACACCTATTATACAAGAGTTTGATGATGCCTTTATAGAATAATTTCTAGGTCTTTCACCAAATCGTGAAGTTGAGTTTTCTATAGAACTCATATCGAGTTCTATGTATATTTTAGAGACACCTTATACAATTAACCCTATTGAGTTTTAGGAATTAAAGAAACAACTCCATAATAATCATGATAAGGGATCCATACGCCATTGTGTATCACATTGGGGTGCACTGGTTCTGTTTGTTAAGAATAAAGTTGGATCAATGAGACTCTATATTGATCATATAGAACATTACAATATCACTATGAAGAAAAAATATCATCTTCCCAACATTGACTACTTATTCGACCAAATACATAGAGCTCAATACTTTTCCAAGATTGATCTTCATTCAGGGTATCATCAACTATGGGTCAAGAAGGAGGATATTCCAAAGATGAAATTTCGTACATGGTATGGACACTATCAATTTATAGTGATTATTTTTTGTATTAATAATTCCCCTATATCTTCATGGATCCAATTAATAGAGTCTTTAGATGCCATCTTGATCAGTTTGTGGTAGTCTTTATAGATGATATTCTAGTCTATTATAATAGAAAGTAAGAACTAGATTATCACTTGAAAATTGTACTAAATAACCTGAGAAAGGAGAAGATTAATGAAAAATTTACCAAGTGTGAATTTTGGCTTCAGAAAGATTCATTATTGAGTCACATAATCTCAATAAAGGGGATATCTGTGGATCTAGAAAAATATAAGTTATCAAAAGTTGGCTGAGACCAAAAACTGTAATTAAGATCTAGTGTTTTCTTGGTTTGCCTTGATATTATTGACTTTTTGTGAAATATTTTTCATGATTATATAATCCACTCACCATGTTCACTTGAAAAGGAGTTAAGTTTGTGTGGATAGAGTAATGTAAAGAGAATTTCAAAGAGCTAAAAAGAAGGTTAACCAATGCACTTGTGGTCCCACTACCTTGTAGTGGATAATGGTTTGTGATCTATAGTGATGCATCTAATAATGGACTGGGAACTGTTATCATGAAAAAATATATGGTGATAGATTTTTCCATATTAAAATTGAAAATCCTTGAGCAAAATTACCCAACTCATTATTTGGATTTAGCCTTAGTAATCATTGTATTGAAGATATGGAGGAATTATATTTACAGTGAAAGATTTGATATTTATACTGATCATAAGATTTTAAAGTATATTTTCATAAAAAATAAGATGAATATTCACCAAATAATATGGTTTAATATGATTAAAGATTATGAATGCTCAACAAATTACCACCCTGTAAAAGTGAACAAGGTGGCAGATGCTTTGAGTCGAAAGGACTGTGTTATCCTATCCAGGATGAGGATCACCAAAGATCTAATGTTTATTGATTTGAGAAGGATGGATCTTGAAATTTTAAAGGAAGTGTATAAATCATGTCTTTATGAAATGAATGTTCAATAATATATAAAATTAAAGATTAAGTAGGCACATAAAATAGATTTAGATCTAAAAAAGAAGGTGTGAAATGTTCCTGAATTAAACCTTGATTGTGATGGAATAATAAGGTATTAGAATTGGGATTGTATTTCTCCCATACCAGAATTAAAGGAGTTATTGTATGAGGCTCTAAGTTCTTCATTATCTATTCACCTTATAAGCACAAAGATGTATATGGAATTGAAAGTGTATTTCTGGTGTGGCGGCATGGAAAGAGATGTTGCAAAATATGTCTCTCGATTCTTGGCATGTCATCAAGATAAGGCTAAGAGAAAGAAGTCTAAGGAGATTATACAACCATTATCCATATTAGAATGGAAATGGGAAAACATCACTCTACACTATGTCGTTGGACTTCCCAAAACATCCAAATGAAATAATTCTATATGGCTTATAGTTGATCGCCTTACAAAGTAGGCACACATCATTACTATTAGAGAGGATTTATCTCTTGACCATCTTGCGGGGATATATTGAAATGAAGTGGTATGATTTCATAGAGTACCAATTTAAATTATATCTGGTCAGGATCTATGGTATATCTCAATGTTCCGGTGAAGTATTCAGAAATCTCTCGAAATAGTGTTAATTTTCAGCACTGCTTATCATCCTCGGACAGACGTTCAGTCTGAGAGAACAATTAAAACTCTATAAGACACATTAAGAGCTTGGTCAATAGATCTCGAAGGTGGTTGGGATCAACACCTACATTTGGTGGAATTTTCTTACAGTAACAGATTTCACTCCAATATTCAGATGACTCCATATAAATCCTTATATGGAAAGAAACACATAACTCCAACTTTTTGGGATGAAGTTGGGGAAAGAAATCTATTAGGACTTGATCTTATTGATGAAATTGCAGAAAAGATCAGATCAATTCAACAACACATAAGAGCATCTCAGAGCCAGCCAAAAAATTATGCTAACAACTGATGAAAATAACTAGAGTAGGAAGTGTGTGACAAGGTGTTTCAAAAAATATCTCTATGGAAGAGAGTAATGAGATTTGGAATTAATGGAAAGATGAGCCCTAGGTGTATTAGTCCTTTTGAAATCATGGATCGTGTTGGGAAGGTAGATTACTGATTGATTATTCCATTGAATATCTCTAAAGTTCATGATGTGTTCAATGTATCTCTCCTGAGAATGTACATACATGATCCTTAAAATGTAATAAACTCAGAATTTTTACTGCTGGAGCAATTTCTTTTTTATGAAGAACAACTGATACAGATTCTGGATTGTAGCGAGAAAGTTTTGTGAAACAATACCGCTCACTTTGTTAAAGTATTGTAGTGGAAACAAAAATTTGATGAAGCTATGCATAAACTTGAGGATATTATGAGGAAGAGATATCCTCATCAATTGTTTATCAAAGTAATGAATTTTGAGGGAAACATCAGTTTATGGGGGCTAGAATGTGACACCTGGATGTTTTAATAAAATATTTTCTCTAAATATTTTTTATTCAATAACATGAATTATACTAAATCAAGAGTTAAAATGAACTAAAAGAAAATCATAATATAAAATTACCATTATAACATAGTCATAAGGTTAACTTGAATGATATAATTAACTTATGAAAATGTATAGTGAAGTCATTCGCTACAAATTATTATATATTTGTATATTTGTACTAATAAATTGAGTGAATTACTATTACTAAATGAATTTAATAAAATATATGTGTTATATGATTAATAAAATATTTTTTTCATTCATCCAATAAATATTTTGGTCAAAGTGTATGAATAAACTCAATTTAATGTAGAAAACCCTTTATTTTTCTAAAGGGTTATTTTCCACCTTTTAATGGAGAACCCATTTTAAATTAGGATTTTGACGTATTAATAATTTTTATATGAAAACATAAAAATTTTATTTTTAAGGGGGGTATAAAAATTTACTCTGGATGGATTTCTGATATTTTTCTGATAACCATCAAGTTTTTATGAATAGTAAAAATACAATAAATTTTAAGTGAAAATAACTTTTTTCATTCAAATATATTATATGGTAAAATTATAATATTTTTTGGTTTTAAAGTGAAAATAAATTATATTTTTATCATTAAATATAATTTACAACATTATCATTACTTTTACAATGAATTCATATGTAAAAACATTGCAATCTTTTGTAATGTTTTAACTTTTAAAAGCATGTTCTCTCATTACGACGACATGATTGATATTAAATTCATTAATGCCACCTTTGTGTTTTTTAATTAAGAAAAATGAATTCCATAATTGGAATCATTAGGTCCAAATTATGTAAATATTTTTTTATTTTTGGTCATTATTAATAGTAACTTCAGTCATTTTTATTAATACGGTAAAATGGTAAATTAGGTAATTAAGGGTAATAATACTATTATAAAATTATTGTAACACATGTATTAATATAATTGGATGAGTTTTTTTCGATGTAAACCATCATTGGGAAAAAATGGTATCTATTTGAATCCACTTGGATGAAACTAGGACACTTAATTTATTTTATTTAAAGAAAAGTTAAATATGTCTCACTCAAATTTTAATAACAAAATAATTTTTTATTAAAGGTTATACAGAAAATAATTCAATTATAAATACTCATTTTAAATACAAATTATTTTTATTTATCATGGTAATTTATTTGTAATTTTTAGGAAATAAATAATTACCTTAATAGCTTATACATTAATGATGCATAAATTATTTAATAGATAAAAAATCAATAATATAGTTTTTATTAAAACTATAATACCAATTAAAAGACCAAAACACTTGACCAAATCTTATTTTTCGAGTTTAGATCTACCATAACCATCCATGGGTCTATTTCTTGAGCATTTAGAGTCTTATAGAAAAGATTATGACACTTATATTATTTTATTTAAAGTTTTGTTAAAGTTGTTACATTCATAATTTAATATGTATAACATATTAAATGATAGATTTTATAGAAGATAAATTTGGGTACTTATATTCTTTTGAAATATAGTATATTTATATTAATCATAGTATTTTATTTTTAATTTTTATTCAAAAAATTAGTATACTAAATAATTACACAAAAGTGATGAAGTAATTATTTTATTAATTGGGATATCAAATTACTATTATTAAAAATATTAAAATTAATATAATTTTGGATAATTAATAAGTAAAATTAATTTTCTATATTACCTTGACATCTTATAAAAATAATAAAAAGTTGGTTTGAATTTAAATTGTCATCTTAATATTTTTAAAAATCAATGAATTGAATAGTGTCAAAATTGACACTATTATTTGTTTATCAAAATAACGTTTTCTTAAATTATTTAAAAATAATTATTTTTTAAAAAAGATAAAATAATTAACATGAGGTATATAATGTTATAAATTAATTATTTATGGTCTAATTTACATCAAATAACTAAATATTTTACCCTTTTAATATTGAAATATTTGTTATCTTAACTAAAATTAAAATGAATAACTAAGTGTTAATTAAAATGATAACTTTTAAATTAACATGAAAACATGTCTAAATTTTATTTATTTATTATAATAAAAATATATATCATATAATCTTAGAAATTGGGGCATTTGGGTGGTTTTTTGGTTGGGTTTTATTTTATTATAAATTAATATTTTTGGAAATCCCAAAAGTGACCCTCACCTCAATTATAAAAGAGAAAATCCTCCCTCACATGCTTACTTAATTTTGAGCCTTCCAGCTTGGCCATCCCCTGGACCATTCCCTTATCAACTTCTCTAGTTACATTATAGAGGTTATTTTCTTCTTCAAATACCATTTCTAGTCCTCTTAGAGAAGATTTAGACGAAACACATCGAAGAAGAGGTAATCTCCTCTATAGATTCTTTCAAACATTTTATCCTATTATACTTCATATTAATGAGTTTTTTCACTATAAATTAATAACTATAGTATATATTATAAACTGAGAAGTTATTATAATTATGAAACACCCATATTCCACCTTCTATCCATCCTATAAAAATGAAATCACCATGCATGTGTATGTACAACTTATCATATCCATGTTGTGGTGTAATATGATTGTCACCTTAACCTTACTTGGATGGCTATAATGAGTGAAATAATAACTATATATTATTATAATAACATTATATTGAATATAAAACATTATAAACCATCCAATTCAAAACCATTAAATAGTTATAGGAATTATATCGTCGTTCATGCATACGTATGACATATCATCTCCACGATGCAATGTGATTCATTCTACAATATTTTCATTAAATTTTGATTATATAAATGTAAATAATAAAAAAATATGGAAATTATTATGTTAATATAATTTTTTAATGATATACCTATGATCTAATAATGATAACCGTAACTTATTTGACAAAACATGCATAAGAACCTAAATTAGTTAATATCTGAATAACGAGTAACAATGAAATGTTATTATAAACAGATGATAATATGATAAAATATGATATCATAATAATTAATATTATTCTGAAATAAGTCAATTACATTATTTAAATCATTATACATAAGGTTCAAATACCTATGAAGGATAGCATACCTAATGTAATGGATAATTTTTCAACTCTTTATTATTTGATATTTTTATAATTAAGTATTTACTAGGGTATATTTATCATCAAAGTCCATGTTTCTTAAATATTTATTATTATTTTTATTCTTATACAATTGTTTAAATTCACTTTTACCCATTGTTGAATTTTTATTAAATGGAATTAAAGGAATATTTTTTCAATACGAGGTACTTTTTTGGCTTTTCCAGCAAATGTACACGAAAAATGTTTTTTGAACTTATACGGCATGAACATACTTTTTTGTCTTTGTGGTGCCATATTTACTTGAAACGTAATTTACAAGTTTCCAATTTTTTTTCAAATATATTCTTTTATTTTAATTTTTTTTTGTAAAGTTGAGAAAATAAAAAAAAATTGAATAAGAAAGGATATTTTCCTCAAGAATTAATTTCCAGTGATCAATCAAAATTATTTTTCATCTAAGATAGCATTATTTAATAGGGTTATTTTTCATGTATAATGTCCTTATTTTTCATATAATTTTATTGATTTTATGATGTAATTCTATTTATTAAATCCATTTGTCTTCCATGGATTATGTTAAGATAGAATTATGTTCAAAGAAACACATTTTATTCTTTGTGTTAGGAGGAATGATTTATGTTATTGTGGAACACATAAGAATGATTTCATTGTGAGATGGGTGGGACCTATATATCATTACAGTGCATTGGGTAAAGATTTATAGTTCATGATATAGACATGTCTTGAATGGGAAATGATCTTGGTTTAGTAATATAGTGCTGGAACGAGGAATGAACTCAGTTTAGTAATGGAATTTGTCTGAAATGATGGTCTTGGAAATGATCATAGACTAATATGAAAAACATTTATATGCTTATGTGTTTTCCAAAAAGCTTCATGTGTTATATTACTATTTTTTGGATTATGTTCAATCATTTTTACGAACTTTTATGATTTATCCCATGGCATTATATCATGATCTTTCATATATAGGATAGGATTTTCAAATGTTATGTTTGTATGTCTTATGTTTATGATATGATTGATATTTACCTTGTATACCCTTACTAAGAATCTGAGCTCACCCTTTCAGATATTTCTTTTTCCCCTGGTCATGAATAAGGGTATTAAGTAAGATATGTCAAAAAGGTTTCTACTTATGATGAAATAAGTGAGAGACAATGAAGATATCTTATGAACCAGTTTTTTATGTTTCCCAGTTTCAAACGACACTATACCTATATGGTGTTTTTTATTTATTTTTTATATTTTGTAATGAATATTATTCAACTTTGAAGTAATATAAATGTATATAAAGTGTGGGTAGTTATATTTGGTATTATAGAAAAGTTATAGTAAACCTTTGGAAACTAGGATGATAAAACCTTCATATGAAACCTAAGGATATGTTTATGTATATGTTACAATCTTAGTGTTTTATAAATGATCATGAATAAACTAGGATAAAACATAATATGTCAAAACTTGAAAATTTATTCTTGATTATGTGGTTTTCACATTATGATTAGTGTTTCTCACACTATTTTTCTTGGTTTTAGTCAATGGCTGGAACCTGAAGGAACCATGTTAATGTGGAATGCAATGGGAAATGGAATGATTGTCCTCCTGAGCAACCAAATGTTATGGGATATGGAATAAAAATTCTTGTATTTATTCTCACACAAATTTCTCAAGATATAAATCATACATGACATCTCAATGAGAAAAGAAGAAAAAACATAATGTCTAGTCCTTCATGAAGAAGTTTCCACCTTCCTTCAGTGGGTCTTCTAATTCATTAGTGGCTGAACAATGGATTGGTACCACTAAAAAGATATTTTTAGTTCAAAAATTTTCATAACATGATCAATTCATCGTAGTAGTCTATCATTTGGATGGTGATGTTTATCAATGGTGGAACCTTATCAAGAATATGATTCAAAGATATGAAATTGAATCTATGGAATGGGACGAGTTCAAGAACTTATTTTTCAATAATTACTTTCATTTTATTCTTCAATCATAGATAGAGAAGGAGTTACGTGAACTTAAGCAAAAGGAGGATGAATCTGTTGGAACATATGAAGAAAATTTTACCAGACTTACAAGGTACACTTCTATAATTATTATCCAACCTGAGAGTCAAATTGATATATTCTTTAGTGTATTAAAACTATGTCTCTTATGGGTATTATACATAAGGGACTTCATTAGCTATAAAGGAATTTTCTAATGTGCTCTTAAGTTTGAGATAGATATTAGAGTAACCCATCAGTCCTATGGGTTTGATAACAATAGAAAATTAGAATTCAAGGGAAAATCTAAAGACCACACTAAAAAGAATATGATTTTTCCCTTATGATAACAATGGGGAAATAAATATGGAGGGAATTTTCTTAAAGGGACTAGTAAATTTTTTAAATGTGGAAAATAAGGTCATCGGGTAGTTGAATGCTGAAGTGATGGGAAAAATATATCTAATGATGCGAATAGAAAAAAGGCTACATAGAATGAACCTTCTAAACATCAATTTTACAATTTAATGTAAATTGGGTATTATGCCAATCAATTCCCTGATCGAAGTGTTATTGATGATGATCGACAAAAAAAACTCTTATGTCCAAAGAAAAAGGCAAGTCACATGTGATCACTATCAGTGACGTGGAGTATGATAATGAATTGGTGAAATGTATACTTATTATCCACTCTAAATTATAAAATGTTTTTTTTAAAGGTCAGCCAGAAGCAAAGCTTCTGGCCAATTATTATTCAAAAGGACATAAAAAGTGGCGAAAGGGGTCAAACAAACAGAATTTCCCTCAATCAGGACTAACAATCATAATATGACATATCATTTCCGTAATCAGATTGACTAGAATACCCCCACACCAATTGAGACTGCTCCTGGTTGAAAATCTTAAGAAGATTTTCATCCATCTTTTTTGACACCTTTGAAGATAATCTAGTCTACTCGATCTTCAGAAGATTGGAAAAAACCTTGCGAGGTCTCCTCCTTGGTGGAACAGAGGGAAATTCTTCACTATCAGTCATCCTTGCCTCACCACTTAAGACAACATCCTTAAAGGATATAGGTCGCACGTTGCCCAGAACAGGGGTTTTGTTGTTTCCCCTTTCATCATCAGAGATATTCCCCCATTTCCCAGAAACATTAGAAGACTGCAAGAGATTCTGAATTTCCTGGTGACAATCAGCATTCTGCAATGTATCAATTTGATGAGAGTCATCAGCAAAGGAAGGTACAGAATTTACATTCTCCGTTAAGGTATCCTCCTTAACCAAATCATCTTGCAGATTAGAAGGGCCGCAATGAACTCTTTTAGGTGAGGCATCGATCATTAACTCTTTGCCTTTCAAAAGAGAGAGTTGAGAATCAGGATTCCCTAAAAGCAACCCAATAGCCACACTAGAAATTGGTTCTTTGGGGAGGTCACAGTCATTATGGATCCCCCCACTCTTTTATTTTTGAATAATTTTCTAAGGGTATCACCGTATTACCTCAACAATTAGATTTTGAGTTAGTTGTAACAACTCCTAATGGAACAACAGTCTCATAAAAAGGTTATAATTCTTCTATAGTTAAATTTTGTGGGAATGTTCTTCCTAAATTTTTTTGATCCTTCCTATTGTGTATTTTGATTTTATTCTTGGAACTGATTGGATTTCACTGTATGGATCTTATATCAATTTTTAAGGAAGTGAAGTCACATTTCAAATTCTAGATAAATCTATGATAATCTATCAGTGCAAGGATTAATATAAACTTCCAGTAGAAATTTCTTCCATATTATGGGTCTTTATTTCTATAAATAATGGGTATTAATCTCAAATGGTTGGGTAGAAACTCATAATTAAAAATAAACCTATTGTTTGGGATATTTTTTATTTATTTCCGAAATAATTTCCAGGTCTTCCACTAAATCATGAATTTGGTTTTTCAATAGAACTCATACCGGGTGCTACGACTATTTCAAATACAACTTATATAATGGCCCCAATTGAGTTGCAGGAATTTAAGAAGCAACTCCAAGATAATCTTGAAAAGGGATTCATACACCCTAGTGTGTCAGATTAGGGTGAACATGTTCTATTATTTAAGAAGAAAGATGGATCAATGAGACTCTTCACTGATTATCGAGAACTTAAAAACATCACTACCCAGAATGAATATCTTATTATCCACATTGATTACTTATTTGAACAACTATGCAAAGATCAATAATTTTTCAAAATTGATCTTCTTTAAAAATATCATCAACTAAGGGTCAAGAAAAAGGATATAATAAATATGGCATTCCATACAATGTATGGAAACTATAAATTTATAGTGATTCCTTTTGTTCATTCTAATTCCCATGTAATCTTCATGGATATAATGAATAGAGTCTTTAGAGACTATCTCGATCATTTTTTGGTAGTCTTTATAAATAATATTCTTTTCTATTTGAAGAGAATGGAATAATATAAAGAAAAAATTAGAATTGTACGAAAGAACCTTAGAAAGGATAATATTTACGTAAAATTTATTAAGAGTGAATTTTTGATTCATAAAGTTTCATTTTTCGGTTTCATAATCTCAAGAGAGTGGATATCTATGGATCTAGAAAAAATAGAAGTTATTGATAGTTGTCCAAGACAAAACAAATGGTAATTGAGATCCAAAGTTTTCTTGGTTTGGCTAGATATTATTGAAATTTTTTGATATATGTTTCATGATTATCTAATAGACTAACCATGTTGACTCGGAAAGGATTCATGTTTTGGTGGAGAGAGGAATGTAAAGATAATTTCAAAGAGGTTAAAAGAAGGTTAGCTGGTGCACCTATGATCACACTTCCTTATAGTGGAGATAGGTTTTTGATCTATGGTGATTCATCCAAGATGGTACTTGGATGTGTTACCTTTTAAAATTATATGGTGATAACTTATTCTTCATGAAAATTTAAAATATACAAGTAAAATTACCAAAATCATGATTTGGAGTTAGGTACGGTAATATTTTCATTAAAGATGTGAAGGAATTATCTTTATGGTGAAATGTGTTATATTTATAATGATCATAAGACTTTAAATTATATTTTAACACAAATGGTTTTGAATATGAATCAAAGAAGATGGTTGGAGTTAACTAAAGATTACAATTTCTCAATACATTACCACCCTGGGAAAGAAAACAAGGTGTCAGATGATTTGAGTCGAAAGGACAATGCTAGCCTATCCCTAATTAGGATTACAAAAGATCAAATATTTATGTATTTTAAAAAGATGGATCTAGAAATTTTAAAGGTGGTGTGAAATCATGTATTAATGGAATGAATTTTTAATCATCTATACAAGTGAAGATTAAGGAGGCGTAAAAGGAATATATAGAGATATAAAAGAAGGTGAGAAATGTTTCTGAATTCAACCATGATTGTGATGGAATAATAATGTATAAGAATTGGGTTTTTATTCCTCCCATACCAGAATTAAATAAGGGTTTATTGGATAAGGATCATAGTTCATCACCCTCTATTAAACCTTGAAGCACAATGATGTTTAGGGACTTGAAAGATTATTTCTAGTGGGGTGGCATAAAAAGAGATGTTGCTGAATATATCTCTCGATTCTTGGTTTGTTAGCAAGTTAAGGCTAATAGAAATAAGTCTAAGGGGATGTTAAAACCATTACATATACCAGAATGGAAATTAGAAAACATCACTTTAGACATTGTTGTTGTACATCCAAAAACATCCAAAGGAAATAATGTCATCTGGGTTATAGTTGATCTCCTTACAAAGTCAACACACTTCATTTCTATTAGGGAGGATTTATCTCTTGATCATCTTGGCATGATATATGTAAAGGAAGTGGTAAGATTTCATGGAATACCTCTTTACATTATATCTGGTTGAGATATGAGGTTTACCTAAAAGTTCCAGAGAAGTATTTAGAAAACTTTGGATACAGAGTTATGTTTTATCACTTCTTATCATTCTTAGAAATATAGTCAGTTTGAGAGAACAATTCAAACTCTAGAATACATGTTGAGATCTTTCTCTATGTATTTAAAATGTGGTTGGGATCAACCCCTAAAATTGGTGGAATTTTTTTATAACAATAGCTTTCACTCTAGTATTTAGATGTCTCCTTATTAATCCCTCTATGGAAATATGTGAAGAACTCCAACTTGCTGGGATAATGTTGGGGAATGAAAGCTATTAGGACCTGATCTTGTTGATGAAATAGAAGAAAAGGTTATATATATTCAACAAAACATAAGAGGATCTCATAGTCGATAAAAAAGTTGTGCTAACAATTGAAGAAAAGACCTAGAGTTTCAAGTGGGTGAAAAGGTGTTTCTAAGAATATCTCCCTAGAAGAGAGTAATAAGATTTGGAAAAAAAAGGCAAGTTGAGCCCTAGGTATATCGGTCCTTTTGAAATCCTAGATCATGTTGAGAAGGTTTATTACCTATTAGAGCTTCCATAGAATCTCTATCAAGTTCGTGATGTGTTCCATGTATCTCTCCTAAGAAAGTACATACATAATCCTTCACATGTAAAAAATCCAAATGTTGAACCGTTGGAGCAAGATATTTCTTATAAAGAACAACCGATAGAGATTCTTGATCATAGTGAGAAACTTCTGCAAAACAAGACCACACAATTGGTTGAAGTTTTGTGTTAGAACAACCAATTTGAGGAAGCTGTGTGGGAACTTGAGGATATGATAAGGTAGTTATATACTCATCTATTTCTATCCAAGTGATGAATTTCAAGTTTGAAATTCAGTTTAAAGAGGGTAGAATATAAAACCATGATGTTTTAATGAAATATTTTCTAGAAATAATTTTTTTAATATTTTTAATTGCACTAAATTGTGAGTTTAAATGAACCAAGAGACACCCTTAATATAAAATTACCATTATTACCTAGCCATTTGGATAGTATGAATAAATATAACTAACTTATGAAAATATTTGGTGAAGTCATTCACTACCAATTATTATATATTTTTATTTTTATGTTAATAAATTAAGTTAATTACTATTAGTAAATTAAATTAATGAAATATATATGTTATACAATTAATAAAATATTTTTTACATTTTTTTGATAGATAATTTTTTCATAGTGTATTAATGAATCATATTTGATGTATAAAAACATATATTTTTCAAATAGGTAATTTTTCTCATTTTAATGGAGAATCCATTTTAAATTAATATTTTGACACATTAATAATTTTTATATGAAAAAATAAAAATGTTATTTTGATTAAGGATATAAAAATTTACTTTGAATGAATTTTCGACATTTTCCTGATAAATTTTTTGTTTTAATGAATAGTAAAAATAAACTAAATTTTAAGTGAAAACATCTTTTTTCATCAAAATAATATATACGGTTAAATTATAATATTGGATAATTTTAAATTATAAATAGAATATATTTTTATCATTCAATATAATTTATCTCAATATCATTAATTTTAAATTGAATTCGCATGTAAAAACATTTCAATCTTTTGAAATGTTTTAGCTTTTAAAAACTCATTATCTCATTCCGAAAAGAGGATTGATTTTAAATTAATTACTAAAACTTTTGCATTTTTTAATTATGAAAAATGTAATCAATAATTATAATAAATAGGTCCAAATTATGTAAATAGTTTTTATTTTATTTTGGGCATTATGAATAGTAACTTTGATAATTTTTATTAATATGATAAAGGGGTAAATTGGTTAATTCAGGGTAAGAATACTATTATAAAATTTCCATAACACTTGTCTTAATATCAATTTATGAGTTTTGTTTGACCTAAATATTTGTTGGGTCAAAATGGTGTCCATTTTAATCCACTTGGATGAGATTAGGAAATTTAATTTATTTTAATTAAAGAAAGGTTAAATATGTCTCCCTCAAATTTTAACAAGTAAATAAATTTTTATATAAGACTATATAGATTATAAATTTTATTATAAATACTCATTTGAAAAACAAATATTTTTTTCTTTATCATGGTAATTTAGTTTTAATTTTTTGAAAATAAATAATTACCTTAATAGCTTATACATTAATAATGCACAAATTATTAAATTGATGAGAAATAAATAATATAGTTTTTATTAAAACAATAATACCCATAAAAGACTCAAACACATCAAAATATCTTATTGTTTGAGTATATATGAACCATAAACATCAAATAGTCGAGTTAGTGACCATTTGGAGCCTTACAGAAGAGATTGTGATACTTATATTATTTTAACTAAAGTGATGTTAAAGTTGTAACATTCATAATTTAATAAGTATAACATTATAAATGATGGATTTTACTGAATATAGATTTGACTAATTATATTATTTTTAAATCTTATAGATTTATATTCATCTTAGTATTTTATTTTTAATTTTTATTTAACAAATAAGTATACGATATAATTACAAAAAGTGATGTAGTAATTATTTTATTAACAGAGACATCAAATAAATGTTATGAAAAATATTAAAGTAAATATAATTTTGATTAATTAATATGTAAAATGAATTTTATATATTACCATTACCTCTTTTAAATATAATAAATTAGTTTTTTTAATTTACTTTTTATCTTAATATTTCTAAAAATTAATGAATTGTATAGATTAAAAATTGACACTATTGTTTATTTATCAAAATAATGAATTCTTAAATTATTTAAAAATAATAAAACATTTTTAAAAAATATTAAATAATTATGATATGCTCTAAAATTTAATTAAGTACTTATTTGTGGTATAATTTACATCAAATAATTAAATATTACATCCTTTTAATATTGAAATATTTGTTATCTTAATTAAAATTAAATATAATAAATAAGTGTTAATTAAAATGATAATGTTTAAATTTACTTGAAAACTTGTCTATAATTTATTGGTTAATTATATTACAACCCTATATAATCTCATATTTAAAATCGGGACATTTGGGAGGTTTTTTGGAAGGGTTTTATTTTATTATAAGTTAATATATTTGGAGAACCCCAAAGTGCCCCTCAAGTCAACTATAAAAAAGAACCTCCTCCCTCACATATTTAATTAACATTAAGCTTTAATGCTCAAAAATCCCCTATAATTTTTCATTATAAACATCCATAGTTACATTATATAGGTTTTGGTCTTCTCTAAATACAAATTATATTTTTCTAGGAGGAGATTTAGAGGAAGCACGTCAAATATGAGATAATCTCATCTGCTGATTATTTCAAACTTCGTTCTTCTTATAATTCCTCTTCATGAGTTTTTTCATTATAAAAGAATAACTAAAGTAAATATTTTATAATTATATGTTATTATAATTATTAAATATCCATATTCCACCTTCTATCCATCCAATGAAAAATGAAATCACCAGGTGTGCTTACACATGTCTTACCATCTCCACACTATTGTGTAAACTTTTTGTCACCTTAACCTTAACTAGATGGGTATAATGATGGAAATAGTAATTATATATTATTAGTATAACATCATATTTATTATTAAATGTTATACAATTTCCACTTCAATTCCATTAAACTATTCTGGGAATGATATCGTTGCTCATGTGTATGTACGACCTATCGTCTCTACAATGCGATGTGATTCATTCTACAAGATATTCATTAAAGTATGATTATATAAATGTAATTAATGAATAATTTTTTATATATTATGTTAATATAAATTTTTAATGATATAACTATAACAGAATAAGGAGAACCAGGACCTATTCGATAAAACATGTATAAGAACATAAAGCAGTTAATATCTGAATAACGAGTAACAATGAAATGTTACTAACAAACAGATGATAATATGATCATATATGATATCATAAAAATTACTATTATTCTTTAATAAGTCAATTAAATTATTCATATCATTATACAGGAGGTTAGGATATATATGAGGGATGTCATACCTAAGGTAAGGGATAATTCATAATCTTAGTATTATCTGAGACTTTTTATACAAAATTATTTACTGGGGTATATTTATCATCCGTGTCCATGTTTCAAAAATATGTAATATTATTTTTATTATTATAAAAAAATTTAAATTCAATTTTTTCCATTACTGAATTTTTATTAAACATTATGAAAGGAATCTTTTGTAAATATGAGGTACTTTTTCACTTTTCGGGTAAAATAATGAGGAGAATGTTTGTTTTATCTTATATGGCATGAATAGGATTTGATGTCTTTATAGCACCTTATCTCCATGAAAATTCCTCTACACATTTTCAAATTTATTTTCAAATAAACTATTTTCTTTTAAAATTTCATGATATTTTGAGAAAAGATTTTTTTTAAATAAGAGAGGATATTTTCCTCAAGAATTATTTTCATGTGATCAATCAAAATTATTTTCCATCTAGGATAGAATTATTTAATAGGGTTATGTTTAAAGTTAAATACCCTTATTGTTACTATGATTTTATTATGTTTATGATTGAATTCTATTTATGAAATCCATTTGTTTGACCTAGATTATGTTAAGGTGGAATGATGTTTAAAGAAACCCATTTTATTCTTTGGGTTATGATGAATGATTTATGTAATTGTGGAACACGTAAGAATGATTTCATTATGAGATGGGTGTGACCTATATCTCCCTACAATTGATTGGGTAAATATTTTTATCTCATGAGATAAACATGGTTGTAATAGGATATAATCTCGGTTTAGTAATACAGGGCTAGAATGAGGAGTGAACTCGGTTCAATAATGGACTTTGTTTGCTATGATGGTCTTGTAAATGATCCTTAACTAATATAAAATGACTTTATATGCTTATATGTGTTCCAAAAAACTTCATGTATTATTTTATGACTTTTTGGATTATGTTCATTAATTCTTACGAACTTTTATGATTTATCCCATGGCATGAAATCATGATCTTTCATGTGCGTGATAATATTTTCAAATGTTATGTTAAAATGTATTATGTTTATGATATGATTTAAATTTCCCTTTTTTACCCTTAATGATCATCTGATCTCACCCTTTCATATGATTCTTTTCCATAGGTCATGAAGAATGGTATTAAGTAAGATATGTAAAAAGGAGTCTAGTTATGATGAAATAATTGGGAGACAATGAAGATGACTTATAAACCAGTTGTTTGTGTTTCCTAGTTTATAAATACACTACACCTATACGATATTTTGTGGATTTTTTATATTTTTTAATGAATATTATTAAACTTTTTATTAATATCAATGTATGTAAAGTATGGGACATTATATGGCCCTTGGTTTCTAGTAACCATGTCTCATTCAGAGATGGTAAAGGTTCCCCATCTAGTGAGGATTAGAAGCCAGAGGAACCTATTTTGGGAGTAATTTCTTCTTATATTTATATTTCCTTTAAAGGGATGTGATGCCAAATATTCTTTCAATTCATTCACTTCAGGCATTCTGATCCCCCCAACCCAAGTGTCTCAAATACATGTCACTTCTGTGGTTACCTGAGAAATATCTAAAAAAATATGTAGATTAAAGTAATAATGGAAGGGAAATTACCTTTTATCTTCTAAATATTGATGGTAAATCAGTGAATATTTTTGAGTCATCTCTTCTTAAACCCATTTTTTCTCTCATTATTCTTACTCTTTCATTATTTATTATTTTGAAGCATGGAATTGGATTTGGGATGTTTTGTGTTTGGTAATCTGTTGTAAATTAATTGTGTTTTTTAGAATTTTGGGGCATTCCATCCCTAGGATATTTTTTCTTATGTATATTTAGTTATCACTTTGAGTAGTTCCCTAAAACTTCCCTTAAATATTTTTTATCCCCCATTATTGTGAGTTATTAAATGGAAAGGACACCCACTGTGTGCCTCTATTTTGTAATAAATTTTTTAGAGTGATCATGTGTTTGTTTTATACTATAGATATATATGGATGTGATGGTATTAGTTATTTTTATAGAGTTTAGATATAAGGTTAAAATTGTCCCTTTCTTCTTAGTTCAAATCCATTGGCATTAATCTCCATTCCCCTTGAAATTTAGTGACTTTCTAGGGTGGAAAGTTTTATGGTGGAGATTATTTTCACACACTAACCTTTACCTTCCTTATTATTTTATTTATTTATTGGTGTGTGTATTGGGTCCTGACTTTTGGGTCAAATTTCCTCAAATTTTTCAATTTTTAGAATTTCAGTGTATGTCATATGGTTATGTGCATGGTTAAAAATAACCTTGAAAAAAACACATGGGAGGCCTTTAGTTTTTAGAAATGGTTTTTTTCATAGTTGCGGAATGGTTTGTCTAACTGTATAGAGAAACGATGTCAGTTCCTGGGTATTTCTAGTGAGGGGCACATTGTTGGTGCATGATTTAGTAAATCATGAATCTCAAACCATGCGACTTACCCAATTTTCATAAAAAATTAGATTTCATAATCTACCCCTGCCCAAAATAAGATCCCAATCACCATCACCTGCTCCAAAATCGACCTAGATTCATAATAGGATCCCTAGGTCTCTTATCCGACTTCTATCTTGATTTTATTCTCTTACTTTCCTTTGTCACTTCTTGGCCAAAACCAAAGTTTAGGGTTGGACACAATATGTTGTGATTCTTAATGCTAGAGTGTCTGGACTATGTCCTAGTTCTTTCTCTTCTTGTATTTATGATTTTTATTCCACCTATACTTCATTTGAGGTATGTGGTTTTGTTATTTTTTCCTTTATTCAGAAAACAAGGTATGCTTAAACATTGAAAAACATGTTTCCTCAAACAATTATCATTGTTTTTGAAATTCATGATAAATTTATATAGAGTTTTGATATCATGTTATAGTTATTAAGAAAATTTGTGTCTGTTATATGATTTCTAAAGCTCCAAAAAATATTTTCTTAATGTGTCTTATTATTCAATATATTTTTTGAATCTCGATATGTTTGTGTGGGATTTGAATCATGTTTTTTTTAATTTTTGACTTAAATTTCAATTGAATGTAGATTTTTATGTATTTATCTTGTTGAATATTCCACTTTTTAAATTGTGACATGATTTTATTAGTTTTTGTTCATTATTTATTAATTCGTTGATGATATGTATGCTCTATGAGTGGTTTTTTATTTTAGATTTGGTTTTCTCTAAATTAAAATAGGTTACTTAAATTAGAAGTGGATTTTTTAATGGACTTTCAAAATGATATTTTTCAAAAAAACACTAAGGATCAACTGGTACATTCAAAAAGGGATCATAAAATTAATTTGGTGTGTAAATTTTATTTTAAAATAATTTTAAATAATATTTATAGATTTTCAACTCAAATCCAAATCAACACCTTCTGAGTATTTTTCTAAAAATGTGATACTCCCTTAATAGAAGCCCATTTTTCCATGGTTTTCATAAGATTGATTATTGATTTGAGTTATAATGGGTTCAAAGGAGGGTATTTTTATTAGTGTGTATAAGGAGGTAGTATGAGGATGTGAGTGTATTTTTTGACCGTGAAGGATATTTTATAAATGTTACCCCACCTCCTAGTGCTATTATATATAGGGATCATATGAATATTATTGAGGGATTTAGTGGTGGTTACTATCGAGTAGCAATGATATTGACCAGATCCCCTATTGTAGTGGAGGATATGGGTGAGTTCCACTAATTACTATTGGTTAGAGTAGATGATTCGTTATAGACTATGGATTCATCATTAGTCCAAAAAATTATTCCACCCTCGTATGTTTGGGATCACATCACATGATGCCTATTAGTTTCCTATAACTAATTATCCTTTAATATTTTTTCTATTACAGTTATCCTAATTTATGTTCTACTTAGTTCTTACTTCTCGCATATGGAATGTTCTTACAGTTTACTATTACACTATATTTCTTCTGTATCTATAATTTACTATTGTTTCCTCTATTCATTACTACCTTAGTCTCTAATTTATTCTGTTTTTGATTTTATTTATTTTTTTTGTCTTAGTTTTTTTACATAGTTGAGGTTATTACCAGTTCCTTTTAATTTCCTTGTATATTTTTAAATTGTTTTTTAAATGATATTTAAATTGGTGTTTTAAAAAGATTTTTTTGAATAAACAATTTAAAATTTTCATTAAAGTAATTTTTACACTTGAAAAATTGCTTCAAAAAAATATTATATTTTTATTCAAAGGATAAAAAATTATTATTTACTTTCATATCAAACTGAAATTTATGTTTAGTTTTGGTAAAAAGTTGAAACATAGAATATTTTTTTATTTCTTATTGGGATGTTCTTTTTACACCTTACATGTTCCACTTGATGTTGGTAGTCTTGAGTGATTTTTTATAGGATCAATTTTTTATTTTTCTCACACATGGAGTAAGTTGGTATGGATTATGGATGGTGACCTTGAGTCACACAGAGATTGTATCTTATATTTTAGTTTTTTATATCATGTTGGTGTTGGACATGTAGGAATTTTTTGCACTAGATGTTCTGTTAATTCCATTATAGTTTTTTATTTTTAGTGTTTATGGAATTTTAACATGGATCTGTTTGTTTGGTTCTATATTGTTTCTATATGGTTATTTTACTATGCATGGATCGTGGATATATGTATTTTTCATGTTAGACATCAATATAGAAGTTAAATTTCTATTTTTATATATATTGGGAACAATTATTCCCATAAAGGGTACTATGGTTCCCTTTGAACTAGTCACTATCCCATGGGGATCCGAAATTCTCCCTATGTATATCACAAGATTTCTTTGGTGCTCATTTCAGAGGTGTTCTGAATTGGTTCATGAGGAAATGGTTGGAAAGAATATTATATTAATAGGGCCTATGTTCTTTAGTCACCCTTATTATTTGGGGTGTCTAATTGATAATATATAGAGATGTCAGAACCTAAGAAGAAAGTGTGGTGAGAACCTCATGAGGACTTTCTCGTTCAGAGCCTCGAGTTTCCATGTGATGTTGGGTTATGAGTATTAAAATTTGAGATTTTTTAGTATATTTTTTATATGAAATGATGATATTTTGGATTTTATCAATGTTTTGGAGGTAAAAATTAAGGAAGAACCTAAGACGCATAGTTAGACCATATGTCATAGAAACTAGTTTGGAGCCCATGTAATTTTTTCAATTTTCCTTCCAGTGATATTTTCATAGTTGGCATGGGGTTTTCCACACTATGCAGTGAGATCATGCACAATCACTAGGTCCCTTATTTTTTATTTTGAGATTCATTTGATCAAAATTTTTCTAAATTGTGAATCAATTTTTTTGGTAAGAATTAAAGTATATTATCATTATATATTGGGTATATTTAAATTTATTCTTATGAGATTTTGTGATTGAATGTTGTTTTAAAAAATGGTGTAAATTAGTTTCAAAATCTTAAAATAGTGTTTCATGAAATGAGATGGAAGTAATTCAAGGTCTACTACCTTCATATGTTTTAACAAAAATCTTAAGTAGTTTTAAAATTATTTTCAATAGATGTTTTATATTTTTAAATCTAAATAATGGGATTTTGATATGATTTAGAAAGGTATCCTTTTAAATATTGTTTTGTCTTGAGAACTTTTAATTAATGTATATGATTTTATTTTATGGGATGTTATTTTAAAATTTAGGTTTGTTCTTGGATGAGTATGATTTGTGTTTTAATTTTTGTTTATTGGATTATGTATTTTTCTCTCTATTTAGAGTATACCTCCCAAAAAAGCTTTGAAGAATAATAGGGGTTTAGTTTTAGTCTTATTAGTTGGAGAATCTACCCTAAATCATGATATAATGTTATATATTCTTTCCTCTTATTTTTTTCCTATCTTTCATGATGATCGAATTCATCTAGAGGTAATGGAGTGGCTCAAAAATGATGAAAAGGTCTTAAAATATTTTGGAGGTCCTGAAACCTTGAGGATGAGAGTTTTTATTGTGTTTTTGAGGAATCCATTAAGGATAAGTTGAAGTTGGTCATCCTAATATAGTTTTAAGATGGAATAACATGGGTATTTTTTTGGACTTGGTTTGATTGATGGTTCCTTCCTGAGGAGTTTAAGGTTCAATTTTTTTTGGATCTTATGGGTCTCCAGTTGGGTTAATTAATGGTTAATGAGCATGTTGACCATTTTATTGAGCCGACCCCCTACTCTGCTGAGATCGTATCAAGTGATTCCTTCATGAATCACCAATTTATGAAGGGTCTTCACCCAAACCTTAGTTCCCAATTTTTTCATATAGTCTTATCCTATAAAAATATTTAGTGGATAAATATTTTATAGTATATTTGGTTTCCAGATAGAGATCCAGGATTGGTACTAGCCCTGTCTCCTTCAGACCTGATTAAGGTTCCTCATCCGGTGAAGAGTGGAAGCTTGGGGGGACCTTTTTTGAGAGGATTTTCTTCTTATATAACAATTTATTTTGAAGTTATCCCTCATTCCATTTTTATATAGTCAATTATTTCATTATAATACATATTATATGAGTTACCTAAAGGCATGTAATCAAAATAGTTTGTTGGGTAATATTCAGAAATTATAATGATTAACCTGACCCTATAAGAATAATTCTCTAACACCTTCTAAATGTTGATAGAAAATTGGTGAATATTATTAGGTATCTCTTCTTTCCCCCCATATTCCCTCATTCCACATTGTATTTCTTTACTATTAGTCTTGATATTTTTCATAGGCCTTGTGATTGTTGGTTTTTTGGACCTCTTAGAAATTAAATGTTTATTTTTTAAAATTTATATATGTTCTATCACTTGTTTATTTTTTCTTGTGTCTCAACAGTTATAACTATGAGTAGTTCCATATAGAATCCCTTAGTTGTTCTATTGATTCATAATTCTATTGAGTTATTAAATGATGGGGTGACCCAATATGGATCTCTATTTCATAATATATTTATCAAAATGGATATGTGTGAGTTATATAAAAATGATTTATTAGGATGTAATACTTTTATTTTTGTGTGTGTATATTTTAGATTAGTTCGAAAGTTTCCTTTTCTTTTCGGTTGAAATAATTTGGCTAGGTTTTCTATTCTCTTTTGAATTTAATCACTTTATGGGAGATGAAAGTGTTATAGTGAGGAAAATTCTCACACCTCAAACTTAAAATTCTTTATTATTTTGTTTATTTGTGTGTGTGAGTGTACTTGGTCTTGTGTTTTAGGTCAAATTTCACCAAATATTTTAAATATTAGACTTTCAGTGCAAGGTGCATGGTTAAGTTCATGATTAGTACTAACCATAAGGAAACCATGTGAGGGGAATATTGTTTTTAATAGTTTTTTATATAGTTGGGGAATAGTTTTTCCAACCATATGTCCAAACCATGTCAGTCCAATTCATGTCTAGTGAGGGGTGAATGATAAGTGCATGGTGTGGTAATCCTTGTGTCACAACCCACGTGACATATACAATTTTCTTAAAAAAATTAAATTCTTAATCTACCCCTTCCAAAATAAGACCCCAATCAAACTTTTGTTCTCCTGAGTCAACCAAGGCATATGAGAGGAGAACTAGTTGAATCCACTTGGTGATCTACCTTATATTTCATGGATTTTACCTTTAGTGTTTTGTGTTTCTCTAAAGTAAATTCCTTTTCCTCTTCTCTTATTTATTTTTTCATGTGATTACCTTATCTTTCTTTCCTTATCCACTTCAAGGATATACCACAAGGTGATGTTTGTCACTAATATGTGGTGATTATTGAAGTTAGGGTGTACAGATCCTGTCTTAGGTCTTTCTATTCCTATATTCAAGAATTTTTTTTTATCCACGCTTCATTTGATATTGGTGTATTCATCATTTTTTCTCCCTAAATAAAACATAGTTTTATGGACCTTTAAGAAACACGGTTCCTAAAAAATTATCATTATTTATGATATTTATGATTAGTTTATATAGATTTATGAACTCGTGTAATAGTTATTTAAGAAATAGGCATATGATAGTTGTTTGTTAAAACAAAGAAATTTTTTACTTGATGTGATTGACATTACAATCAATGTTTTGAACCTTAATATGTTTTAATGGGATTTGAATTAATGGTTTGTGCATTTTTTGATTTGTATTTCCATTTGATATGGATTTTTATGAATTTTTCTTTCTGAATATTATGATTTTTAGTTGTGACGTGGGTTTATGAGTTATTTTTTGTTACTACTTGTTCTATTATTGATATGAATGATCTATGAGTGACTTTTTATTTGAGGTTTGGTTTTATCTAAATTAAAGGTGGGTACTTGGATTTGAGGTGTCTTTTCGAATGGATTTTCAAATGAGATATCTCAAAAATACACTAATAACCATTTGAAACATTAAAAAATGGAACTTCCAAATAAATTTGGTCTCTAAATAAGGTTTCAATGGTTTTTGAAAGATGGGTTATTGATTTGCAACTCAAATCATAGTTAGAACATTTTGAGTATTTCTCTACAAATTTATTATACCATTAATGGAAACCCTTATCACCTTGGTTTATGTAAGATTAAGTATTGATGTGAGTTATGATATTATAATGGGTTTTAAAGAGGGTATCTTTTATTAGTTGGTTTAAGGAGGTGGGATAAGGGTGTGAGTGTATGTGTTAAATAGGGATAATATTTTAAAAATGTAACTCCATCCCATATCATTATTACTCTTTCGGATATTTGGTGTTTTAGTGGGGAATTGAGAGGAGGTTACTATATAGCCACGATGAGAATGAATATATCCCAAATAGTACGTTGATTATATACTAGAGATGAAAATACATGTTGATAGATTATTCCTCCCGAGTACATCTAGTATTTCCTCATGATATGTCATGTTGATACCCATGACTATATATCCTTAATTATTTTCTATCTATTGCACTAATACTTATTTTTGTTACAAAATTTTCTTATATCTTTGTTTATAGCTTTATTATAGTTTATTATTACACTATATTTTTACCATACTAGTTATTTTCTATTGTTTTGTCTTCTCTTTATTGATTTATTTCTTAAATTGTTCTATTTTTGGGTTTCTATGTTTCATCATCTCAGATATTTTACATAGTTGTGGTTCTTATGTTATCTTCTTTAGGTTCCTTATGTAGTTTTAAATAGTTAATTTAAAATGGGATTTCAATGGGTGTTTTAAAAATTCTGGTTTAAATTAAGGATTAAATATTTATTTAAAGAATGTTTTGGGATTTAACATTGGATTTAGGAAAAGTTCTTGTGTTTTTTTCTTTAAAGGATAAAAACCCAATCCTCTAACATTATTTAAAACATGAATTTATGTTTTGTTTTGGTGAAAATGAAATCAATGTACTCTTTGGAGATTTTTTACTAGGTTTTTATGATCACACCCTACTTATACTATTCAGCATCAATAGACATGAATTTGTTTTGTAGGTTCATGTTCAGTTCTTTCTTGCTCAGGACGCAAGTTGGTTTTGATGATGCATGGTGACCTTGAGGTCACATAGAGATTGAATTAGGTATTTTGGTATTTATTTTGTTTCATGGATGTATTGAACATTACATCCTTTTATATGCCGGTTCATGTATCATTTTTTATGAAACTTTTTATAATTACTCTTAGTTATAATGAAACTATATTTTTGATATGTTTTTTTTTGGATTTTTTATTATTTTATATTTATTTATTTAGTTTTTCATAGACCTCTGATGTATAGAGCATCCATGTTGGACATCTATGAATGAGTTTTATAAATCTTATTATGCATATTGGGTGCATTTGCCCCGATTGAGTGTACTTTTTTACCAATGGAACATTTATCCATCCCTTTAGGATCTAGAACACTCATAAAGTATGTCAGAGGACGGATTGGGTTCCCAAATATTGGGGTTGCCCATATTGGTTTATGACACCTTGCACTCAGGTTCCGAGATGGAATCTTCATCATCCTTATGATAAAAAAGGGTGACATTCTAATAGGTACAGACCTATTCATCATCAAATTATGACTTCATATGGAAGTGTTCACACTGTATAATATCAAATTTAGATGGATTTTTAATCATTGAAAATATCATAGTGAAATTAAGAGATAAATATCAAATGACATCATTTAATGTCCACACTATTAATTTTATAATAGTTCCCTGATAATAAGAAAACATTTACATAGATCATGTCCTAGAAAATATATAAAGTACATAAAAAAACTAACTGCAACCTAAAATCAGTGATCTATATCCTCGAGACTATCAGCAGACAATCATAGTCTTTATGTATGATTTTTTAGATGTCACACCCTATATTGGATTTTCTGGATTATTAGACAGAACCATCAAACCTCTAATAGAATATCCCTATTTTTCCCAAACCAACCAAATCCTTACGTATTCTTAACTATTAACTCTAGCCGATACCTCAACCAAATGATCTGACAACACTCTATCATGATCTTAGTCTTCTAAAATGCCACCTGATCCAGTGATAAAACCATGTGTGACCCTATAATCCTACCTCTAATAGGACATGGGTTAAAGACTAGTATTGAGGGTATAAATTTCATAAATATATGATAGTACTATATGATAAATAACATGTAATACTATAAAATAATATATGAATTACTAAACTATGAATGATAAGTAATCCATGATCAACTGATACTATAAAAATGTATAATGCATGAATTTCATACAACATAACCAAAATACCAGACAATTACCTCTAATTTAAAGAAATCTCTATATTCTAATAATTAAAAAAACCTAAATCACTTGTAGACCTCATTTGTACATGAAATAATCCCTAAAATCATACAATCCTCCTCATTCCCCAAGTTAACACCACCCAATAACTATAATATCATAACCATGAAACCATGTATGTAAATTTTGGTGTGATTATATCTACATGCTCTGTATTCCATCCACTAATTATACAAAAACAATGTTAATAACAAGAATTCATAAAAATAAATTCAGTAAAATCATAATATATAGTTATTTCATTACCCACTAAAACTACAAAGCAGTAATCCTGGTTCAACATAGACTATCAAATAATATTATCATCAAATCTTCATGAGATACTATACACATGTCTATTCAACTACTAAAAATCATCATGTCGTTGTTCATATGTATAACTCGTTAAATTATTTCATCCCCAAGATTACAACAAGAATAACCCACAAAATAAAAATGTATATATAATGTGACACATGCCATTAAAATATAGAAGGTTCCCTACAATCTGACACCCACTTTCTAGTATCCACATCTGTAATTTCTAGCATATTATCACCCACCCACTATCATAATCACTACACATCCATATTTAGGCTTGATACAAACAACAATATAAAAAATACACATCTAATCTATACCACTTAGTATTGTGAGATACGTAATACTAATCTGTCTATCTAGTGAGTACACTCACCAATCTAAATATTGAGTCACACCCTTGAAAAACAACCCTCAAGTGGTTTTTGTTTAATAAATAGTTATATCATTTCTAAAATAAAATTAAAATGCAATAAGTAGTAACTCACATAATCCCATACCCATAAAAACGTCACTAACACAAGTCATCAATATAAAATATGTATAACCATCATAAAAAATCCTATTATCCATGCAACTAATGTTATCATCATACTACTTATTCCATTATCGTCATCCAACATTAAACTATAACAAGTTCAAGGTGCTCATACTAATAATTGTGACCCAACCCTCTACCCAGGAAGCCACTTATATGGATAACCATATACACATAATCATCACCCATAATCCACCTTATTATCATAATGAAATCACCAGGGTACTATATTCTTGGTTAACCCCTACATCCAAACAATTTGGTTAATGACATAAGAAACTAGTATTGATCTCAAGTTGATCATCCGATCAAGGATATTTTTTATACCACTATATAATTTAAAACCTATAAAATAACCACACTCCACATATAATACCCACGTGTGACACATAAAAGGAGGGAAATATATGAAATACAAGATCCTATATCGCATCATAGAACAACACAGATTTGAGTCTCCATTAAACTTCATAATATATAGATTTCACTTCATTGAAATGATAATTCCAATTCACTACAACAACCTATCATTTCCATATCTAGGGAAATATTTTAATTCCAATACAAGGAGGAAAAATGTATTGAAAAATTGATCATCATCTCATATCACATTAACTATTTAAATTATCTTAGTATTATTTCTTTAACAAAATTATTTGTTAGTGGTTTTTATATTCTCACCATCATAAAAATTATCATCAAAACCTCATATAATTATAAATCATTTACCAATATGATTCATAATAATAATATTTATGATCATGTGTCCCACTGAGTTCTCATTGTGTATCATGATCATCATAATAATAGTTTTTGTGTTCACACTCACACTTTCATCAAAATACATTATTTATATGTTTCATAATTATAAGAGTTCTAAATCACTCAAAGTATTTCACCATTGTGATCTAATACTTAAAATAAGAAAATAAGTTCTTTTAAATATTATGAGGGTTGTGTATCCAATAATCTAATAATATAATATTTAAAAATATAGAAAATTCCCCTTAAAGATGTTATTTAAATTCCAAAAATGTTGGGACTAAGGGGTTTTGATGTGTTTTGAAGATGCTGGAATATGATGGTTAGGCTTATTCTAAATCTAATAGGTTTTGATTAAAAGTGTTCTCTTTTTTTGTCTAAACTAAATTACCCTACATTCATAATATTTCCAAAAAAAAGATATTGGATGGTGATGATAGAACTAATTTTTATGAATGGATTATATCAGACAAATGTTATTAGGTTAAGGAAGTCGACCTATGTTTTGTGTTTAATGTTTATCTTATCATGTTTAGAAGTTCAATAATCGCATTCCAGAAGGTCTTAATTCTAGGTGATGTTGATGTTTTTTGTAACTGGTTATCAGATGTTATGTTTTCTCATTTGGGGGAGATGTCCCCATGCATGTTTTGAAGGTATACAACTTTTTCTAATGATTCCAAGGATCTGCTTTGATGGATTCTGATTTCTAATGATGTTTACAATGACAATGATGATGTGTTTGAATTTCAAATTTGAAGTATGATTTTGATGTTTTGGGGTGGATTTGGAAGCTTATAAGCTGTTATTGTTTATGGTGTTTAAAATTTTATATTTTGTATCTATTATTGTAAGGTTCCCACTAAATCATAATGTGTTTTATTTAAAAATAAATAAAAAATTATTGGGAGGATGTTTACAAGTTTAATTAGGTAGATTGTTTGATAAAAAAATAAAGTGACAATTTTTAGTTCTTAATGTTTCTTATATAATGATTATTGAAATACCTCATTATTAAAGCTGAGTCAAAAGGGGGAGATAATATTTTTCATATACAATGTTTGTCCTATAATGTTCTGAGGTTGTTTAGTAGATATGAGATATCAGTTGGAGGTGTGAATGAGTAGGGGTTTGTCTTGGTATTTATAATGATATGTTGGTATGAATATATGAAGTTCTTCACTATGTAAGGGTATATTTGTATGCTTCATAAATGTAAAAAATATTTTTTATCCCCTTTATAAGAGTTCATACAAATCTATGAAGTATGTATTTGAAGTTTGAAAAGATTTTTAAACAGATAAAAATTATACAAGAATAAAGGGAATTCATTGGGGAATTCATTAGATGAAGACCATCAAATGATTTCTTACAATGTTATTTATATGAGTCTACCAGATTAACCATTTTTAGTACTAAATATTTTTTACTTTTTGTACTATGTCTATCTGATGGACATATAAGAAGTAGAAAAGAGAAGTTTTTATAGGATTATCAGCTAGAAATCATCAAGTCATTGGACAAATGATTTGGGTTAAAGTTCATTTGATATTATTTGCAACGAGAGGGAGATAAAGAAATAGTTTTTATTCAAATCATAAGATATATAAAGTGACTAAGAATAAGTATTTTGAGAAATTTCTATGATGTTGTATAGGAATTTTAGATGGAGTCTCTTTGGTCACTAGTATTTCAGTGATGTTTTTCTAGAAGAATGAATGTTATAAATATATACTAGTTTGAATTACATTATGAAACATTCATAAAGGTTTAAAATGTGAAGATGAGAATATGATTGTTCATTATTCTAAATATAAATAAAGAAACTTATATGATTCTCATCATGTTGAGAGGATGTTTTATTATGATATTTAATGCTAGTTCTTAAAATAATATTAGGATTTATAGTAGGTTTAAATTCATTCCAATAGAAAAAAGTTTCCAATAGTGGTGATGGAAATATTAAGTGGGAATTTTGAATTGGGTATGTGCATTTCCCTAAAATCATAAAGGATAATTGTCTATATAAAGGGGGTTGATGTGTTGAGGAATGTGTGTAGAATTTTTTGAAGAGTGGGAAAGAACAATAAATATAGAAAGTTAATCAGACAAATTTTTTGATGAAACATCAGTATGATGAATATGAGACAAATATTTTCAAATCAATTGGTGTTAGACAAATGGTTTTTAGAAGATGATTATACAAATAAAATATAATAAGTGGTATCCTTATTGAAGTGCCCAGATCAGTGTGAATCACTGAGAGGGGGAGGGGGTGAATCAGTGATCCCTTAAAACTTTTTACTAATTGATTCTTATCAATTAAACCTCTATGGCTGGTTAAAGCCTCGATCCACTCTTCTTGTATCTCTCAACCTTTCCCGAATGATGCAGTAATGAAAAGGCACAGGACACAAGGATTTACAAGGTTCGGCACCAAAGGCCTACATCCTTGCCATGCTCTCCCAGCATGGATTCTCCCATTATAACTTGTTAGAATTACAATGGTCGATACAGAGTCCCACTGTATCTCTCCTGAGTCCCACAGGAGGGTCTTTATACTGCGTCCCACAGTGTTACCAGAGTCCCACTGGCCTGCTCCAGAATCCCACTGAAGACTTCTTTTCCCTGAGTCCCACAGGGTCTTCTCCTGGCTCCTCGAGTCACACGAGCAGCTCTTCTTCACTTTAAGCTTCTTCAAGTATCCTCAGCAGCCTGGGATAAAGGCTGCTGGCCTTGCTCTTCTTCTGATCACTTGTGGTGATCAGGGTCTTCTCAATCTACTGAAAACTCAGACAAACAATATCTTTCACTTCAGTCTGGTCCAGTCTCACTTCAAAACAACTTCATGCACTGAATGCATGGCATCACAATATCTTCAAGATCTTCTGGTCTTGGACTCCTCAAATGCACACAACTGATTTAGCATTGTTCACGTGTGCACGTGCATGCATGCATGCATGCACTTTCCTTTTCCTCTTCTTGGTGCAGTAGACCCACAAAGGGTGTAACACTTTAAGCACACACCTTCTTAACCTTCTTCACACTTTGTTCTTTTTGTTTACACACTCACAAGTGTGTTGTACTTTAGTGTGAGGGTCTCCTTCTTCCTTCTTCTAAGTGTGTTCACTTCACTTAGTGCACACACACTAGGTTCGGCCTTTTAGATCTTTTGCACACACAAATGCCAATAGCCTACTTCCCTTCTTGTACTCTTCCACTTTGCACACACACTTTGTTTTTCTCTTTTAATCTTCAAGTGTGCACAACCTCAAACTATCCTCGGCCTTCTTTTCAAATGCACACACACACAAAGTGTGGTGGTCTTCACTCTTCAAGAATGCACACACTTAACCCATAGGTGGTTCTTCAATTTTGCACACACACACTAAGGTGTGGTCTTCACTTCACCCACACAAGGCTACGGCCTTCCACTTCACTTGGCACACAAGGCACTAAGTCCTCCTCTTCTTGCACACCCCAAAGGCTACTGCCTCTTCTTCAAATGCACACACAAAGTGTGTTCTTCAATTTGGCACTCACACAAGATGTGGTCTCGGCCTCTACTTGTACACACCCAAGTTGTGGTGGTCTTCTTGTTTCACACACACCCAAGGCTACGGCCTTTACTTGCACACACAAGGTGCAAGCCTCTACTGTCTTCAAATGCCGCGCGCAAGTCCTCAAGGTGCACAGGGTCGCGCAAACACTTCCTGCCGCGCAAGTCCGCGGGCAGAGAAGAATGCAACCACGGGCGCGCAAAGATGAGGCCACGGGTCTTCCTGTCGCGCAAGGAAGGCGCACAGGGGACTCTCCCTTTCTCTTCTTTCGCGCAAGAGGTGCGCAAAAGGAACACACAGAGCCAAGGGATGGCTCTGGGCTGCTGCCGCGCAAGTGGTGCGCGCAGGGCTTCTACTTCGCGAGGCAGAGCACACGCGGGACTCCGAGTTTTCAACAAAGGATCAGCAAGCACTCCAAGGCCTCGGGCTCTCCTTTTATAGGCAGAGGAATGCGGTTCATCCGCGTGAGATATTTCCAAATCCCCGAAAGTTTCGGTTATTTAAAATCTTTCCAAATATTTATTTTTATCCTCGGTTTCACACGGGATCTTTCATTTTTTGTTCCTCTACGTGCATGTGACTCATAACGCATGCACGGCCTTCGGTTTAGGCTCATCCCATGCAAAAACATGAACACCCGATGCCTCGGCAAATTCTCTTGCCTCGACCTTGTTCGAAATCTCCCAAACATTGCATGCATGCCTATTTTCTTACATGATTAGGTTCAGGTGGTCCAGACGAGTCCAATGGTGTCTTCGGATTCGGAAATGGTGGCCGGGAGCTCAAGAACCGTCGTCGGGATGCCTCTGGTTCGTCGGCGGTCGTCGGGTGGCTTCGGGTTGAGCTTGAGGTGGAAGACAAGCCACGGCCGTCGGATCAGGCGATGGAGATACATCGGACGGCCTGGATCAGATCGCGGCGCCGCAGATGGATCGTGCGGCGCAGATCAAGCGCGCGATCAATCGAGCGGCTCAGATTCGCTCCCGGGAATTTTCCGCGTCCCACATCGAAACGGGGAGAGGAATTGCCGCAGTTTATTACCCTGGCACTGCCGCAACCCGCCAGTTGAATCTCCTCCCCTCTCGGTGCTGCCCCGCACCGAGTTCTCCCTGCGGGTGCGCTCTGCGCCCACTCTCGCTCCTGCGGGCGCGCTCCTAGCGCCCACTATGCACACACGGGTGCGCGGGCTTCACCACCGCGTGCCCTCTGCGCTCCTCCGGGCGTGCCCCAGACGCCTAGCGGTGTCTTGGGTGCGTCCTGCCGCCCTGGACTCGCCCCACGGGTTCCCCCTTGGGCGTGGCGCCTTAGGCCCACATGTGCCTTGGGGTTGAACCCTCAAGGTGTCCACGGGCTGGCCAATTTTTTGGCAAAGGACAGAACCTAGACTTTGTATAAAAACAAAGTCCTCCTCCATATAAAATTCCATATCAAGCCCTTTCATTCTTCTTCTCCATTTCTTCCCTTCTCTACTTCTTAAGAATTCCTTAATCCTCCTTCAACACTTATTTATCACTTAGGATATGGAATTCAAAAGGTTCACCATCAACCGAAGCTCCTGAATCAAATAATTCTTCAATGTTCTTCAATGATCCAATTAGAGGTCAAGTTGGATCACATTCACATTGTCATGCACTAAGAATTAGTACATGGACTTCTTTAAATCCACTTCATCCACTTAGTAGTTGTGGATGGAACTCCTTTCAACTCCTCATGCATTGTGAAGACAATGCATGGTCGTCAATCAATGTTGTGACTTTGTATCCAGTTGATACAAGTTCTTGGAACTTTAAGAGCAGCTCAACAAACGTCAGATGTTCATGGAGAATGTTTCAACCATATTCTCCAATGCCACTTAGTGAATCTCCTAAGTGACATTCCTCTAAGTTCCATGGCCATTCTCCATTCTTTACCTATACCATCACAACCTTTGTCATTCACATCTTGACATTCCTTGACTTCCATTCATTCCAAGACAACTTCATGCCTCATTGACAACAAATGCAACACAATGCACTTCAATCTCCCCCTTTGTATTTGTTGTCAATACACTCCTTCAGCACATATGAATGGGTCAATATGTGTGCCAATATTTCTCCCCCTTATTGGCAATCAAATGCAAAGGTGTGGTGTGGTTCTCTTTCAAAAATCTCATCCTCCCTTTGAAAAGTATTTTCTTGAAAAACACTGAGAGAGGGATGATGTCACATGTTCTTCTTTAGCAAAGAACCTTTAGTAGATCAACTCTAAGTCTACTTGGGCTAACCCGGTGTAGAAAACAAGAGTGATGTAACCAAGGTACTCAATGCTGTCCAACATTCACAATACATGTGAGATCATGCTTAGGGGTTGAATTTTTTTCAGATATTCAATGAATTACTAAATCCTGCACAACTTCACAAAACTCATTAGAAAGTTCAGTGCAATGATAAAGCTCCCCCTTTCATCCATTTGTCTTCAATCCATACTCCCCCTTAATTGACAAGATGAATACAATTAAGAAACAAGGGATGAAAGTATGATTGGAATACCTTCACTTTTCTCAAGATGATATTAAATCCCAAAATATCATCTTCTCCAGATAGGCTCCCCCTCAAGGGGTGCACTCCATTCCTTCCAAACCATCCTCCAGCTGAGAATGATCATCATCTTCAATTCCCTGCAATGTTAGCACATGTAAATACCAGAAGTATAAGGGAATAAGATGGAACTTCCTTGGTTCATCAATGTGAACAACAAGGTTGAGAAGATTCTCTCAACCGAGATGTCCCATTTTCACCAGTCTTCACACTTGCACATTTGATCTTCATTGATGATTGTGCTGGTGTGGTTCTCAACCCATCTTCATGTGAAATCTTTTTCTTCCCTTTTGCTTTAGCAAATGCCAGAGCTTCATCTTCAGCTCTTTGTATTTCTCTGGAAAGTTGCAACTGATGTGGCCATATGACAAGTAAATCATTTGGAAGAGTGGCCTCAGTTCTGGAAGTTCCACATGGTTCTTTTGATGCTGTCAAGCTACCTTTCTTAGGCAACTTGTTTTCAATCAATCCCTTCTGCTTCTTCTGGATTGATTGTCAGTTTGAGTCCAGTATGCTTCTATTGAATTTCATGGCTTCTTTACAAAGATCCATGATATGTCCTTTCTTTCCACAGTAGAAGCATTTCTTGGTGGTCCTTCTGGATGCATCACCCTTCTTGGACTCAGACTCCAAGGACTTCTCTTCATTCTTCAAACTCTTCTTGGGAGCATCTTCCACTTTCTTCTGCTTGCTTCCCAAGGAATCTTTTTGAGCCAGGTTCTGTGATCTTTTCTTCTTTTGAGCTCTGGATACAGTTGGAGACTGACATGTATCTTTTTGACCACTTTTGCAATCATCCCAGATGTTGTCAAGTAATCCAAATCTATTTGCAGTAAACAAATGTCTCTGGACTTGTGGATGTTGCTTCTTTTCTTCTGGCTTGCTCCCCCTAGGCATGGGCTTCCTCTGTGCTTTGGCATTTAGTGGATTGTACCAACAATCCTTTACACAATGCCCATACTTGTTACAACACCAGCATTGTCCCACGAATCTTGACCTCTTCAGTCCTTCTGATTGTAGGGTACTTTTCTTGACCTGTTGTGCTGTTTCAGGAGAGCTCTGCTTCTTTACTGTCTTCATCCATATTTGTTTGGAATTATTCTTCCATCCTGCACTTTTTGTGGAAACACAATTAGAAACATCAGTACAAGATGGTATGGATGGTACCTTCTTTCTAGAAGATGTTGCACTTTTATTAGAGGATGTCTTTCTCTTAGAATCATCCTGCTCAAAGCATACTTGAGTAGCAACATGTCTTCTTCCAGCTGACTGGGAGGATTCAGCTTTAGGTGATTGCTGATTTTTCAATATCACCTCCAGTTCTAAGCATTTCATATTGAGGGAGTTCTTCTCATCCTCAACAGTTCTTAGCTTTCCTTCCCAATTCTCCACCAGTTGTTTCATCTGGTCTTCATGCACCTTCTTCATTTCAAGCAATGAGTTGTCCAGCTCCTTCACCCTTTTGACTTTGTCTTCTAGTTGAGCATTTCTGACATTCATTGAAACTTTGTGCCTCTTTTCCAGTGCATGGAAAACTTCTTTGATTATTACTATAAAGAATTCTTTCTCAGAAAGGCTTCTCTGCAATTCTTCAGCAGTGTCTTCATATCTTTCATTGCAAAGAGATACTGTTTCATCTTTGGCATTTACCAGCTTTCTGAGAGTGTTGGTTATGCCAACCCTTTTAGCCAATTGGACTTCCAGAGAATTGGCTTCATCTTCTAGCTGTAATTTTTCTTCTTGAAGATCAAGGAGGCCTGTAGCTATACACATTGCCACTTCCTTGGGGATTGTCTTCTGAAGATATTTGATTGCATTTAGAAGATCATTTTTCCTTCCATCTTCATCACAGCTAGAGCAGGCTTCATCAGAAGAATGATAAAAGGAATTGTCATCTGATGTGACTTTCACATTTCTTTCCATAGAAGGAGTTTCTCTGATTGCAGCAACCTTCTTCCTCATCTTCTTTGCCTGTTTCTTCATTCTGTTTTTCAGAGTCTTGGCAGATATCTCCATTTGAGGCTGTTCTTTCATTTCCTCAAATCTGCACTCCATATAGACTCCCTTGGATCTTTTAGAGGCAACCTCCCTCTGATACCAATTGAAGTGCCCAGATCAGTGTGAATCACTGAGAGGGGGAGGGGGTGAATCAGTGATCCCTTAAAACTTTTTACTAATTGATTCTTATCAATTAAACCTCTATGGCTGGTTAAAGCCTCGATCCACTCTTCTTGTATCTCTCAACCTTTCCCGAATGATGCAGTAATGAAAAGGCACAGGACACAAGGATTTACAAGGTTCGGCACCAAAGGCCTACATCCTTGCCATGCTCTCCCAGCATGGATTCTCCCATTATAACTTGTTAGAATTACAATGGTCGATACAGAGTCCCACTGTATCTCTCCTGAGTCCCACAGGAGGGTCTTTATACTGCGTCCCACAGTGTTACCAGAGTCCCACTGGCCTGCTCCAGAATCCCACTGAAGACTTCTTTTCCCTGAGTCCCACAGGGTCTTCTCCTGGCTCCTCGAGTCACACGAGCAGCTCTTCTTCACTTTAAGCTTCTTCAAGTATCCTCAGCAGCCTGGGATAAAGGCTGCTGGCCTTGCTCTTCTTCTGATCACTTGTGGTGATCAGGGTCTTCTCAATCTACTGAAAACTCAGACAAACAATATCTTTCACTTCAGTCTGGTCCAGTCTCACTTCAAAACAACTTCATGCACTGAATGCATGGCATCACAATATCTTCAAGATCTTCTGGTCTTGGACTCCTCAAATGCACACAACTGATTTAGCACTGTTCACGTGTGCACGTGCATGCATGCATGCATGCACTTTCCCTTTCCTCTTCTTGGTGCAGTAGACCCACAAAGGGTGTAACACTTTAAGCACACACCTTCTTAACCTTCTTCACACTTTGTTCTTTTTGTTTACACACTCACAAGTGTGTTGTACTTTAGTGTGAGGGTCTCCTTCTTCCTTATTCTAAGTGTGTTCACTTCACTTAGTTCACACACACTAGGTTCGGCCTTTTAGATCTTTTGCACACACAAATGCCAATGGCCTACTTCCCTTCTTGTACTCTTCCACTTTGCACACACACTTTGTTTTTCTCTTTTAATCTTCATGTGTGCACAACCTCAAACTATCCTCGGCCTTCTTTTCAAATGCACACACACACAAAGTGTGGTGGTCTTCACTCTTCAAGAATGCACACACTTAACCCATAGGTGGTTCTTCAATTTTTCACACACACACTAAGGTGTGGTCTTCACTTCACCCACACAAGGCTACGGCCTTCCACTTCACTTGGCACACAAGGCACTAAGGCCTCCTCTTCTTGCACACCCCAAAGGCTACTGCCTCTTCTTCAAATGCACACACAAAGTGTGTTCTTCAATTTGGAACTCACACAAGATGTGGTCTCGGCCTCTACTTGCACACACCCAAGTTGTGGTGGTCTTCTTGTTTCACACACACCCAAGGCTACGGCCTTTACTTGCACACACAAGGTGCAATCCTCTACTGTCTTCAAATGCCGCGCGCAAGTCCTCAAGGTGCACAGGGTCGCGCAAACACTTCCTACCGCGCAAGTCCGCGGGCAGAGAAGAATGCAACCACGGGCGCGCAAAGATACGGCCACAGGTCTTCCTGTCGCGCAAGGAAGGCGCACAGGGGACTCTCCCTTTCTCTTCTTTCGCGCAAGAGGTGCGCAAAAAGAACACACAGAGCCAAGGGATGGCTCCGGGCTGCTGCCGCGCAAGTGGTGCGCGCAGGGCTTCTACTTCGCGAGGCAGAGCACACGCGGGACTCCAAGTTTTCAACAAAGGATCAGCAAGCACTCCAAGGCCTCGGGCTCTCCTTTTATAGGCAGAGGAATGCGGTTCATCCGCGTGAGATATTTCCAAATCCCCGAAAGTTTCGGTTATTTAAAATCTTTCCAAATCTTTATTTTTATCCTCTGTTTCACGCGGGATCTTTCATTTTTTGTTCCTCTACGTGCATGCGACTCATAACGCATGCACGGCCTTCGGTTTAGGCTCATCCCATGCAAAAACATGAACACCCGATGCCTCGGAAAATTCTCTTGCCTCGACCTTGTTCGAAATCTCCCAAACATTGCATGCATGCCTATTTTCTTGCATGATTAGGTTCAGGTGGTCCAGACGAGTCCAATGGTGTCTTCGGATTCGGAAATGGTGGCCGGGAGCTCAAGAACCGTCGTCGGGATGCCTCTGGTTAGTCGGTGGTCGTCGGGTGGCTTCGGGTTGAGCTTGAGGTGGAAGACAAGCCACGGCCGTCGGATCAGGCGATGGAGATACATCGGACGGCCTGGATCAGATCGCGGCGCCGCGGATGGATCGTGCGGCGCAGATCAAGCGCGCGATCAATCGAGCGGCTCAGATTCGCTCCCGGGAATTTTCCGCGTCCCACATCGAAACGGGGAGAGGAATTGCCGCGGTTTATTACCCTGGCGCTGCCGCAACCCGCCAGTTGAATCTCCTCCCCTCTCGGTGCCGCCCCGCACCGAGTTCTCCCTGCGGGCGCGCTCTGCGCCCACTCTCGCTCCTGCGGGCGCGCTCCTAGCGCCCACTATGCACACACGGGTGCGCGGGCTTCACCACCGCGTGCCCTCTGCGCTCCTCCGGGCGTGCCCCAGACGCCTAGCGGTGTCTTGGGTGCGTCCTTCCGCCCTGGACTTGCCCCACGGGTTCCCCCTTGGGCGTGGCGCCTTAGGCCCACATGTGCCTTGGGGTTGAACCCTCAAGGTGTCCACGGGCTGGCCAATTTTTTGGCAAAGGACAGAACCTAGACTTTCTATAAAAACAAAGTCCTCCTCCATATAAAATGCCATATCAAGCCCTTTCATTCTTCTTCTCCATTTCTTCCCTTCTCTACTTCTTAAGAATTCCTTAATCCTCCTTCAACACTTATTTATCACTTAGGATATGGAATTCAAAAGGTTCATCATCAACCGAAGCTCCTGAATCAAATAATTCTTCAATGTTCTTCAATGATCCAATTAGAGGTCAAGTTGGATCACATTCACATTGTCATGCACTAAGAATTAGTACATGGACTTCTTTAAATCCACTTCATCCACTTGGTAGTTGTGGATGGAACTCCTTTCAACTCCTCATGCATTGTGAAGACAATGCATGGTCATCAATCAATGTTGTGACTTTGTATCCAGTTGATACAAGTTCTTGGAACTTTAAGAGCAGCTCAACAAACGTCAGATGTTCATGGATAATGTTTCAACCATATTCTCCAATTCCACTTAGTGAATCTCCTAAGTGACATTCCTCTAAGTTCCATGGCCATTCTCCATTCTTTACCTATACCATCACAACCTTTGTCATTCACATCTTGACATTCCTTGACTTCCATTCATTCCAAGACAACTTCATGCCTCATTGACAACAAATGCAACACAATGCACTTCACTTATTTAGAGGTAAGTGGGTAGATTTTACTAAACAAATTACCAGACATTGATTACTTGATGGATTGGTGATCAGATATAAGTTTTCATACCAAATTATTAGTATGTGTTCTTGACTCTTGTGGTGAAATAAAGTTAAAATTAAGTTCTTTCATGAAAATAAAATGTAAATAAATTTAATGAAATACAGTGATATAATACTCAATCATGTTGGTGAATTTTCATATAGTTGTTACATAAATTTGCTAAACAACTTATATATGTGAGGATAACATACACTATATATTGAATATATTGTTTTGAATGTTAAAGGATATTCCCTAATTGTTGTAAAAATATGTAAAGGATTATTTTATAGTGGTTTATAAAGACCAGTGTTATTCCCAAACCATGTCAATGACTAGATAATTTTATTGATTAGTAAACATTGTATGTACTTGTGTTCCTATGGTTATGCTAGTCTTGTTATTTCAAAAAAATAATATCTCTCTAATAGGAGGAACAAGTTTTTTCTTAAATAATAAAAAAGAAAAAGAAAATATCTTTAAATCACTCCCCTTTCTCAGTGATCACATTGATCCTGATTGGTCTTTTTAAACGGTATTGGATAAAGGTTACCTTAAAATACTCTTTTTTAATGTTTAAAGAAATGAGATGCTTCCAGGTATGTTCATAACTATATGAACAATAAGATGATTACTATATTTGAGGATAAGAAATATCATTTATGGAATGATAAAATGTTACATTATTTAATTTCCATTGTTTATGAGGTTCTCGAAGTTATTAGAGATGGTTTCCCTCCTTATGATGAAGGTATTACTTTGACATTTTCTAATAAGAAAAATTTGGAGAATTAAATTACAGATAGAAATTTTGTACTGAAGTACAATTTGTGACTTCATTATAAGGGAAAATGAAGTCATAAGTACCAAAATTTGTTTTTGGTGAGAATTTGGAAGAATCGGCCATTTTTTAAATGATCTTATAGAATATTATTGTAAACATTGACGCAAATTTTTCATCCTTAGAATATATAGATCCTATAATTCTTTATATGAATGATATATATATAACTCTACACAGTTATGAAATTAGAAGATAAAATCCCATCATAAATAAGGAAGAAGTTTATTGTTAAATATCATTAATGCTTGTAAGAAATGAAAATATAAAACAGTTAATATTAAGGAAGAAGTTTTTGACTCTAACACTAAAGATGAGTTTATTAATAAATTTGATAAATTTAGGTATTATTATTTCTAAAAATATGAAAATGGAAAAAAATTATTAAGGAAAGTTACCACTAAAGTACTTTGGCTGCAAAACCATTAGACATTTTTCTGTAAATTTTCCAAAACATAAGGAAGATGGAGATAGTGATGAAAATGATAGAAATTCAAAATGATCCATAAAAATAAGTCTAAAAATGAAATTATCATTATATTTGAAATTATAAGGACTAATTAAAATACAAAAATATGGTTTTTTTCTATGTATGAGTATGCTTAAGATAATGAAGAAGACACTAAAACCTCTAGTTATGATATTGGTAAAACAATTATTATTATAAAAGTTAATGATGAAAAGTGAACATACAAAGAAATTAGTAGCTTTTAAGAATAATGAAAATAATAGATGACACAGATTAGTTTTATTCCAAATATAGAGTTAGTAGAATGACTTTCAAAGATTGTATGACTTCTAAATGATAACAAGACGTTGAAAAAAGAAAGATTTTATCAAAAAATAAATAATATTTTAATAAATAGTATTCTCAGTTGATAAAATTTATTAACAATCTAAATAATTTTCTTCATGAAAATAAGAACCTAAACATAAATCTTTAAGAAAATTCGAAGGCGATAGATGAAGAATAAGAGCATGTTCAACAAAAACTAGTTAACGTAGTGAAAGGAAATGAAATTTTCAAAAACCAAATTACAGAGGTTGGTGAAAGTTATAATAATTGTAAACATTATATGGATAAAAAAAATTATCCTCAAATGTTAATAACATGGATGAAGATGTGAAAAACAAAACACAATTTAAGAAGTCCATATATATTTTCAAAACACATCGAGTTGAAAACCTTGAGGTTTCTAAGGTTTCAAAGATAAAACCAAAAGATGAATCTACTAGAGTTTCTTTTTTAGCTAAGAGGAAATATAATACAAAGAATAAATTATACAGAAATAAACAAAACTTTTTTCCCAACATAGTAAAAAATTGGATGTTAAAAGAGTTAATGAAAATCATGTACACAATTTGATATAATGTATAAGTCACAAAAAGAAATATGATTTCTATGGTTTATGATACCATTATGAAGTCTTTGGGAATATAGTGAAAATTTTCTAGTCCTAAACACCAAAATGAACATAGTAGAACCTAGAGGTAGAGTTTGAGGGGGATTCAACCCCCTCAAAGAAGACAACCTGAGAAAGTAAGTTAAATATTGAAAATAGATTCCATCCCTTGTAAACTATTTTTGAAATATGTGATCAGTTTGGAAATCCTAAAAATGGATGTATTTTTAAACTTCTATAACAATAAATTTTACATAACTAATCTTAAAATCATCATTAGAATTAATAAAAAGTAAAATAAAAGACCTTATTTGTTGAAACATCACTCAAACTTGTAAAAGGAGAATAACATTTTATATTTTATAATGGGTGTTCATATAAAATGATTGGATATTTGTAGTTGTTTAAATATATAATAAAATATAACAAAGGTACAATTAATTTTGGAAATGATGAGTCACTCAAAATCAAAGTCATTGTATCTAATATCATTGTGGAAGAAAAGATAAAATCTAAAAGTGCCTTGTTTTTTGATGTGATGAAACACAAATTTTTGAGTGTTTAAAAATTTTGGGATGATTGTAAAAAGGTTTTTTAGAATATTTGGTTTCATTATTAAATGAATTGAAGATATGAAGTTCATTACATGAGGGAAACAAATCTAGGGAAACTTTTTTCCTGTTGGTGATGCATAGAGTTTATATTGTTATAACATAATGGAAGAAAATAAAATATGGAATAAAAGGATGTGACATGGTTGTTAATGAAATATGAGAAATATTAAAAATATAGAAATAATTCATGATATTATTAACATGATTAGAAGAAGATATTATTGTAGCTCTAAATTCTATAAATTTAAGATTACTTGTTTGGCACATAAAAAATTGAGATACATTTAGCTCATCCCATTGAGCTGATATACACTAACATTTATGGCCCCATGATAAAGTAATCAACAAACGGTGATAAGTGATTTATTTCTATTATTTATGAATTTAATAAAATTACATGTATTAGGTTTTAAAAATAAATAAATTAGAGGCCCTCAATATATTTATGAGTTTTAAAAGAAGTGAAGAAAAATTATGTGGTTATTATATAATGAAATTTTGAACTGATAAAGGCCATAAATTTACAAATGAAATTTTTAATGATTTTCTTAAATATCATAGTATTCATTTTTAATTTAGTTCATAATACACACTATAGAATAATTTTTTTACTAAAAGAAAAAATAGAAGTTTGGTTGTGATGGTATGAACAATGTTAATTGAACATGATATTTCCTAATACATATGGAGATATGATATTAGAGTATAATTTTATATTTAGAATAGATTTTTCTATTGGAAAAACTATGATATAACTCCTTAAAAAATATTACAAATAGAGCCTAAGTTTTAAATATATAAGAGTGTTTGGGAGTTATTGATTTATAAAGGTCAAGGGTGAGAATCCTGGAAATTTGGATTAGAGACGTTTTGATGGAATATTTCTTTGATGTACTCGTAATGGTAGAGGATATATGTGTTATAATAAATATATATGAAAGATTTTTGACTCTTCTGATGTGAATGTTTTTGAAAATTCTGATAAGAATGATTTAGTAATGACTATAAATATGGAAGAAATGGAAGGTGAATATATTGTAGTTGAACAATATGAAAAATTTCTTAATGATAGAAACAATATCGAAGCTACTTGAGACGATGTTTATAAATTAGCTATCTCAAGTGACGAGTAAAAAGTACATTCATCCCATGCTAGACTGAGGAAATAAGTGGAATTACAATACATAATTGGAGATAAATAACATTAGGATCTGACTAGAATAATATCGAAGTTAGTTTCACATACTACCTTATATTCATAGGTTGATCCAAATTATTTTGATTATGATTTGGAGCATCAAGAGTGTATTAATGCTAAGAATGTGAAGCTGGATTAGATTGAGAAGAATGGTACATAAGAGTTCATACCCAAACCATACAATAATAATGTTATTAGTACAAATTTGGTGCTCCAAAATAAGTTAAACAAAAAAAGGTGAAATAATAAGAATTGAGGCATGAAACGTTTTTAAAGGTTACTCAAAAATTAAAGGTATTTATTTTTATGATATCTTTTATCTAGTGAAAATATTATAAACTATCAGAATAATTCTTACTATTTCTGAATAACAAGGATATAAGATTTTACAGATGGATTTAAAGTCATGTTTTCTTAATGGAGATCTTGATGATGAATTTATATTGAACAACAATGTAAATTAAATCTTTGTAAAGATAAAATTTATTTATGAATATTAAAGAAGGAATTATATGGGTTGAAGAAAACTCAAAGATATTTTTATTCTAAATTAGAAACTTTCTTAAGTAAGATAAATTTCTTAAAAGGAAGAGTTTATTCTAACATCCATATAAAATAAAATCAATATGTTTTCTTCATTGTGATTATTTATTTTTATTAAAATTTTATTAGTATTTAATTATGAAAAACATGCGAGATATTTGTAGAGTAGATGAAATATATTTTTGAGATGTCCATTCATGCAGAAATGAAATAATTTTGTGGATTAAAAATCACTCTAAAGAATAAGTACATGTTTCTATCTCAAGATAATTATGGAAAAGTACTTCTGAATATGTTCAAAATAAGAAACCCAAAGTCAGTTTCCATACCCATTTCAATGGTAATGATGTTGGAAAATAATGGGGAAGGAAAATTGGTTGATCCTAAAGAGTTTAGAAAAATGGTTGAAATTTTATTATATCTTACTAATTCAAGGGAATATATTATATATGTTGTTCTAATTTTTTCCAAATATCAAAGTGAACCAAAGGAATATCATCTTATATATTTGAAAAAAATTATCAAATATATTAAATACCCAAATAATTTTGGGTTGAAATATTATAGCATAGGAAAGATTAATCTGTTTGGTTATACAGATACAGATTGGGATGAAAGTATAGATGATATAAAATTCATATATAATAGAGTGTTTATATTTTTCGATAGATGTGTTAGAGGGAATAAAATAAAAAATGTTTAGTAACTCTCAGAACAATAAAATTTTATTATGTATCTTCTACTCAAGCTACAACATAGTTTATTGGGATGAAGAAATAGTTGGATGACTTGTTGGTTGCGGTGAAGTTACCCCTACTCTTCGATTATGATAATAAAAGTACTATAAATTTTACAAAAAATATAGTCCAAAATTCTCATTCCAAGAAAATTGATATAAAATATAATTTCATAAAATATAATTTTAAAAGGAATGAATTGAAGCTGGAGTTTATTCCTACAATTGGGAAAGTTACCTATATCTTCACCAAACCTTTTATGAAGGAAAATTTTCATAGACTGAGGCATATCATGGGTGTAAAACCACATGATATTTATTGATAAACCATGAAAATCCATCCCTTATATATATCCTATTTATATGGTGTTTTCTAATAAGAAGAAAAATGATGTAATATAAATTTATCGATTATCTTGTGTTCTGATTTTCAAGGAAAAGCATGTATTTAGGGGTAGTTCTTAAAAGGGAGAAGATATGGTTTCGGTATTTGTAAATTATTATAACATTTCATTGAATAAGATACAAAAAATAATTTTCTTACATATTAAATTTTTTCTTGTTTCATGTGGAAGAATAATCTTAAAATATTTCTAAGAAAGGATTCTTAAGATTTGTATGAAAAAAGTTTCTTAAGTAACTTCTTAGGGAAAACCAGGTATTGTTGTACAATGATTATTTTTTTATAAATTGAGTTTGATCATGTAGTATTATAATTTATGGATTAATAATCCATTTATTTAGTTACAAAGTTTCAATGATTTATGTTTCTTGGTTGACAAAAAAATCCCAAGAATTAGATTGTTGGGACTAAGTTGTTTTGAGGTGTTTTTATAAAGATGAAAGATATTGGTTAGGACTTTTATGAATTGAGGAGGTCTTAATTAAAAGTTTAATATTTTGTTATATCATATCTCAACCTTCTTTCATAATTTTTTCAATAAAATTGATTGTATAGATATGATCAACCTAATTTTATGTGACTGACTTCATCATACAAATCTTATCAAACTGAGGAAATAAACCTAAGTGTTTTGCTAAATGTTTATTTTATCATATTTACAAGTTCCATAAAATAAAGTGATCAGTAAAAAAATTTGTAAAGCTTAATTGATCTTAATGTATCTAACATCATGAGTATTGAAAGACCTCATGATCCAATATGAGTCAAAAGGAGCATAAAATCATTTCTATATTAAAAAAATACTATGATGCTCTAATAAAGTTTACTGGGTGAGAGATATTATTCAAACATGTGGATAAGTAGTGTTTTGGTTTGAGGTTTATAAAGATATATTGGTGTGGATCTATGATGTTTAGTATACTATAAGGGTATCTTTGTATTATGTGTACAAGTAAAACTTATTGTGTATATGCTATATAAGAGTTCATTCAAAACTATAAAGTTTTTGTTTAATGTTTGAGCAGATTTCAAACTTGAGAAAAGTTGTTGAATAACAAATATAATTCACTAGGAATGTAATCATAAAAAGACAATAAAATGATCTCTTATAATTATATTGATCTGAGTCCATTGGAAAAATTGTTTTTTCTATTGACGGATGTTTAATTTTGTAAAATATTTATCAGATGGTCAAGTTTGAATTTGTGAATACAATTTTTTACAGAATGATAAGATGAAATACCTTGATTAATTGGACACATGATTGGGGTTAAATATCATTGGACTGTATTTGGTGTGTGAAGGAAATATAATAAGATTTATGATATAAGTCATCATGTTTGGAAATTGTCTAAGAGGAATAATTTCATGAAATTCCTATGATGTTTTATACAAATATCAAACAAATTATATTCAGTTAATAATGGTTGAATGACGTTTTATCTGAAAAACTGAATGGTGTAATGTTATATAGGTTCAAAATACTTTATAAATCATTTTTAAAAGTTTCAAATGGGATGATTCAAATAGGATAGTTCATTATTCTAAATATCAATGAAGAATTATCCATCATTCTCGCCATGTCAGAAGGAAGTTTGAATATGTTCATTGAAACGAGGTATTAAGGGAATCTCACACTTTCTATGATTTTTAAATGAATTCAAAATAAATGAGGTTTAATAGAGGGATAATGGAAATATTAAGTGGTAAGATTGAATTAGGTCTGCATGTTTAGTTGAAATCTCAGATGGTTCATGTCTATATAAATGGGGTTAATGTGTCAAGGAATGTGTGTTGAATTTTTTGAAGGGGAGAAAAGTGTCACCGATTTAAAATTTTGATCAAACAAATATTGTGGAGAAAATTGGTAGGAAAAATACCAGATTAAGATATTCACATCAATTGGTATTACATGGATGATTTTTTGAAGGCGATCAGAAGAACGATGTATAAGTGATAATTGTCTTAAAAATACACCAGACTGAGTTTACTAGAAATATAGACACATGGATCGTACTAGATGAACATGTGATTAGATATATGTTTTCATATAGATGTTCTAAGAGGTTTTCATACCTGATGTAGTGAAAGAACTTGAAAAATAATTACTTTCATGAAATGTAATTGTGAATAATGTTCATGAAAAATAGTGACCATACACTGAATCATTTTTCTAAAGGTTCTAATACTTTTTATAAAACATTGTTAAATCATTTATCACTATAAGGAGAAAATGAACTTCCAATTGACTATATTTCTTTTGAAGTGAAAGGAAATTCCATTATTTTTGTAACCATATAAAAATAGTTTATTTATAGTGGTTTTTTTAGTCTTGGGTTATTTTCAAACCATGATAAGGACTATATACTTTTATTAAGAGTGAACCTTGTAAATACCTATGTTTATATGGTAGTGTTTGTCTAACTATTTTAAAAAAATTTATATCACTCTAACAGGAGGTGAAGGTTGATTCATAAGTAATAAAACATAAAAATAAAGGATCAAGTATTTAACCCTCCCCCTCTCAATGATTACATTGATCTTGATTAGTCCTTTTAAATATCATCATCACAATCTATGTGGAAAAATAATTTTAAATGATTATTTACATGTCACAATTGAACACTAGTATGGAAATATTTATTATGTTTTTTAGATAAAATAAAAATTTATGAATAATAATACCAATAATAAAATTATTATTTTTATTATCGGTAAAACAACATAAATTTAATTTTATATTTTATATATTTGATTTATACTAGAATTTACAGCCAATTCCTTTTTCTATTATTTATTAAAAAATTATTTATAATTAAATATAGTTTATTAATGTTTATATATATCTCTATAAATTTATATTCTATATAAAATTATCTATTCTCTAAATGTGTATTATATATCAAATTATCCATGGTGGGGGTTTCATACCACATAGGATTCCTCCAAATCTAGTTATATATATTTATCTATTTTATTTTTCCCCTTTATTCTCATGTCTAGGTTGGTTTATTCCCTTGATCTAGCGTTTCCTCTATATGGGTACCTAAACCTCCCTCTTCTACCTCCTTCATCCACCACTGTAAGAAATTCATCCTCATAACCCTCTAACGAGGATTTATTTCATGATTTCTCATCACCATCATCTATAAACACTCTGGCCATCGTCACTTGACCACCATAGTCAACGTTGGTCATTTCAAATCAAGTAGATCATTGAGTTTTTATACCATTATACCAAGAATAATTATAATGTATCATTTCTCACCTATTGTGATTTTATGATCACAGGGATAGGTGAATAGATAGAGAAACGGAATTTATTTTAGTAATAAAAAATTTTAAAATAATTTATCCTCACACGCCTCTCTTTCTTCTATCTCATCGAACTCTCAAGGTTATCTCCCAAAAAAATAACTCTCCTAGGATATATATGAATGATGGAATGAATATCCATGTCTTACTTTTATAAGCATGGTGGGAGGATTCCATGTTTGATACAACTCCTCCACCAACCCTTACTAATCTCCACCTACACCCTAACTGTCAAAGGAATAGATACATCACACATAGAATCCATGGATGAATTCCATGGTTGGTGGATTTGGTGAAACAACCACATAACAAGGTACCTATAATACTCCATCAATTATCCTCTAAATACTTCAATCCATTTGAGATTTTATTAAGGTCTATATTCTTCCAAGCAACCACCTATTTTAGAATGTTTGTTGGGTTCTCCTTAATGTGGATATTCACAAGTCACTACAACTGTTGACCCATTAACTTATGTATCCAATGACAAAAATTATTGATTTTATTATTGATATTATTATCAACCCCCCTCACCAGTCAATAAAAGGTTCTCTGATTCTAGATATCTTATGGACAATTTCTTTCCTCATACAGATCTTCAAACATATGAAATGATAATTTTGGGAGGCACACCATAACCATGATCTTGAGATGATTCTTCAAATTTTGGAGGAGTGGGTTGAGTCTCCCTCTAATCAATATCCCCATCCACTACCTCATGATCCACTAATGTTGAATCTTTTTTCACCTTCTCTTCTTCAGTGGAAGTTCGTGATGACACAAATGTTGGATTAAGAATCAGTTCCTCACTAATTTATCATCAAGACATTCTTGGAGTGTGAATGTACTCAAAAATATTCTTCTCATATATCACATCATCTCTAATTTTGATCACCATATTCTCCTTCATTTCCCAAAGATTTTAGTTTAACTACTAATATTTATAGCTGGTGAAGATATATGGAGTAGTTATGTCATAGATAATTTTCCTGATCTCGTTGGATGCATGTGAAAATTTCAAACATATAAATACTCATAAATGATAGTAATAGGGATGTTTACTAGGCCACATATTTTGTGTAATATGAAAATTTATAGGGAATGATGGTGATCTAACAATGTAGTAGCATATAACCTAAATGGATTCTCTTTATAATAGAATATGAGGCTTAACTAGACCCACCATGCTCTTGAAATTCTCCATGATGGTTTTCTTCATCATTTTGTAATATCCATTTTTTGGGGTGTGTAAGATTTTTATTTCATTTAAAATTCCTTGACCCCTATAATAGGCATAAAAAATAGGTAGTGTAATCTCCTCCATTTTTCATGAAGATGCTTCAGCTTTATTCCAATTTCATACTCCACCATGGCGTGGGACATCTAGAAGTAGTCAAATACTTGGTCATTTTCTTACAAGAATAACTCTCACACCATTTGAGATGATTCGTCAAAAAAGTATAGGAAATATTTTTTAATTCATAATGTAACCACCTCAATGAGTTCACATACATTAGAGTGAATGATATTCATCATATTTGATATCTTTGATGAAGAAGTAATGAATGAGACTCTTTTTTACTACCGATACAAACAGTAATTGTAAGGGTCAAGTGATGCAACCCTATCAACACTATTATGATTCTTCTTAGAATTATTTCACACATGTGGATAAGTATCCTATTACATAGATTAGATAACGCCTCTCCTTCTCCCATGTTGAGGATTTATCTATATATCTTCACATTATTTTTCTACAATGTGCCACATATGTTTCCTACATCAATGACAGTGGAACCATTCATCATATTCCATGCACCATTGATGAAGATGTTATCATAAGATTGTATAATAAAGGATAAACTGAATAATAAGTTATTTTAATAAATTTGAACATTTCGATCATCATTGGGGGTGATTATGTATCCAACAATATTATTGACTTTTTTATCACCCAAACCAATGATCTCCATCAAACTGGTATTTATCATCTTGATTTCACCAATGTCATTATCTTGATATGTAAATAAACAATCATGATGTGAAATGGCATGGTATAATTTAGTAATATAGAGCACCCATTCAATGATATGGAATGATGTGTGAAAAAGAGTCTCTTTTTCAACATTGTAGTAAAGAGAAAATTCACTAGTGGCCATCACATTCACATCTCTATTTCTTCTTTGACGGTCACTTACTGGGAACTTATCCTAAAGTAACCTTTGAAAGATGTTCTTCATGTGTCCCTCTATGAAAAAAATAGTAGAATTTTTATGTATACCTCAGAGCATATATGGATAGTACTCTACTCTTACTTTATCCTCTGCTTCTTACCCCTCAACCACCTCATGTGGATGGTTCTTCCATTGAATTTTAGTTCAGTCAAAATGATATTAGAATCTATAAAAATGTAGAATACATTTGTGTTTTAAAGGAATAAAATGGTAGAATAAACTTTTATATTATTTTAATTAGACACTAATTGATTAAGATATGATCAGAATGGAGTCAACTGATGATATTGACTGATGAAGTTTTTCTGACAAGTCACACCTAAGCAGCAACCAGAATTCTCATAAAAAATTTGTCAACAATGGAATAATTCCTTTTTTTTGGAAAGGGGTATTGTTTCATACAAACAATGAATACTTCTATAAAGATAATTTTAGATCTATTTTCTATGTTTTTTTATAATTTCAATTTCCTCAACATGAACTTTTAGAAACTGAATTTAAAATGGGTATTTGAGAAACTTAAATTTTTTTGTCATTTGAAAATCCCCTCTACAATGTGTCCTTTCCAAACTAATTCCTCTAATACCATTTGTTATGATTTACTGATCATGGAGAGAGATAAATTTTGGGTAAAATGACTTTATTTTATAAAGATAAATGGATAAAATAATTTCTCCTCCCACTCCTCCCTTTCTTCTCATGCATGGGACTCTCAACATTCTCTATGAAAAACAAAATCTCTCCCAGCTCAAATCTAGATGATAAAATGCCTCTATATGGCCTTCTTATATAGGAATGGTGGGAGGAGTCCATGTTTTATAGAACTCATCCACTAACCTTCAAAAATCCTAACCTACACCCATGGCTTCCAAAGGAATAGTTTCGGCACATGCAATAACCATGGTTGAAGTCCATGGTTTAAGGAGTCAATGCACCGACCACCAACCATGGCAACTAGAAAACTACATCATCACTTTCCTCGATTCCTTATGACTCCACCACTCATTGTTATTCTATAGGGTTTACCTAAATTTGTGAAATTCAGAACCATTTTTTCTAGAACATTCTATTTTATTATAGGGGAGATGGAATTCAAGATGAGTGAAAGAAAATTTATAAGGGAATTCAGTCATTAACCCCTTTATCAAATACCTAGTGTTTATTGTTTAGAAACAACCACCTTAGTGGTGGATCTTTAATGTGGGTAGTCACGATAGGGAACATGATGATGGTTTTGAGTATGAAAATGGAGGGATTTTTTTAAAATTTGTATTTTTTATTTTTTTCAATAATATGGGTTATGATTTTTTATTTTTTGAAAATGGAATGCATGAGCATCAAATGAATTGATACCCGACATCCCTAGTAGATAGAGTCAATTCATTTGACACTCCTGACCCATTTTTTAAGAATAACTATTTTGTTTTTTTTTAATATTTTTAAAATTATTTAAATTGTTTTTTAAAATAATGTTTTTTAAAAAATAATTTAAATTTCCATATTGTTATATATATATATATAATATAAATAGTATTTAAAATATTGATTTTTATTTGGAATTAACAGTATTTAATTAATCACAAAATATAACTAAAAATCGATTCCACTTTATAGGGGAATGGTCCTTGATATCCCTTATTTATTTTTATGGGGGATTCGATTTCAATTTTACATTATTTCATTAATAATAAATAAATAGTTATATAGTATTTAAAAAACTAAATAAAATAAAAAATCATGATGCATTGGGAATATGGTCTTATGGACCTCTAGGTCATGTATGGGTTACCCCTCAACCCTATTTAAAAGCAAGCTTTTTTTAAATAAAAGTGTTATCAACCTCTATCTATAAAAATGAAATAATAATTAATCATAAGATTTATAATTACTCATATAATTAATTAATAATAAATAAATAATATATAATTAACAATAAATAATTACAAAGGTATTAATAAAATATAATTATTAATATAATTAATATGATAAATAATTAATAATAAATAATAAATAATAAACATAAAATAATAATATAAATAATAAAAACATATAATATATTTAATAATTAATAATATGATTATTAATTAATAAATTTGAGTATTTTATTAATTATATCATTACTTATATTATTAAAAAATATAAATAATAAAATAATTATTATTAATAATTAGTAATGTAATTATTTTTCATTAATAATTATAGTAATTATCAAAAAAAATATATTAATTATTAAATATATTATTAATTATTAATTATCTTATTACATAATGTTATTTATATTTTTAATTATTATTAATTATTTTATTAATTATTTTCATAATTACACTATGACATATTAACTATATTAATAATATTTTGAATTATTAATGGGTGACTATGTTAGTATTTATTTGTTATTATATATTAATTATATTTTTTATATTATTTATTTTATTAGTTTTTAACTATTAATTATTAATTAAGTAATTAATTATTAATTACTTTATTAATCATATTATTAATTATATTATTAATTACTATTTATATTAGAAATTAATATTAATCTTATTAATTATATTAATAATATTCAAAATTATTAATTGTTAATTATATTATTAATTAATCATTAATAATTAATAATTATTAATTATATTATGAATTATAAACTATTAATTACTAACTATATTATCAGCATTCATTAATGAATATTATTAATCATTAATTATATAATTAGTTATTTTTAATTATATTATTCATTATTAATTATATAAATAATTATAGTATTATTTATTAATTTTTAATTGTCAATTAGTTATATATAATAAAAATAAAATAGGGTAATAAATCTAGACTATTCATTTAGGGGGTATGATCTTTATTATACCCTTAGGTGTGTGTGTATGTTTTTTATTGTAATTGTTCCCTGAATGTCTAATATACATTAATTATATATATATAATATTTTAAATTATTAATTATTATTTTTATAATTATTACCAATTGTAATAATTATATTATTAATTATTATTATTTGTAATTTATATTAATGATATTTATTTTATATTTATTTTATTTTGAATTATATGTTATTATTTATGTATTATTATTATTTTTATTCTAATTCTAGAAAAGTGAAACTGAATCCCATATGGAATATTTATGAGGGATTCCAAGGTAACATCCATTATAAAGGGGAGTCTAGGGTGGGGTTTTTAGATATATTTTATAATTACTTAAATTTCATTAATTCATAATAAAAAAATCATATTTTTAATACTATATAAAATTATATATATATAAATAAAAACAAAATCTAAAAAAATAATATTTTAAATACTATTTCAAATTTTGTTATATATATAATGAAAAAATAAAATATATATTTTTTTAAAAAAAGTTTGATATCATAAACTGAATTGAATATCAATCAGGTACAATGAGCATTAATTCATTTGATGCTTGGGTGTCCCATTTTCCAAAAAAAACATTACCCATAAAAACTAAAAAACACGTTTAAATTTTTTTCCCAAAATGGAGTTGAATGAAAACCACTATTCATACATGAATGATTACAGTTTTAATATAATAAAAAAATTAAATAAACTATTATCATTCTAATAAAATCTATATATAATAGAGTAGATAAGAGTATGGATAACAATGAGTCGGGTAAACATTTAATTTAGGGTACCCAAACCTGAACCAGTTTATTTTTACAAAAATCTAATCCTAACCTGAACCCATTTATTTTATAAATTAACTACCATAACCCTAACCCATTGTATTTTGAACAACCCATTTATCTAGTCTAAACAATTTAATTACCTAATTAGAATTTCAAATATTAAAATTTTACTTATAAACTAAAATAAACTTATAAAAAATTTAGTAAATATACATTTTAATTATACATTATTTAAGTAAATATAGTAAATGAATTAAAATTTAAAATTTACATATAAATATAATACTAATGAAAATAAAATTAAATAAATAATATTTATAATTGTGATTTCATTTAAAAATTTATTACTGGTTAATTAATAATAATATGAATAATCAGTTTTGGTCTTATAATACCCTAACAGTAATACCCAAACACTACTAGTTTGGTAATTGGGTTTTCAATTTTGTACCCTAACCCAATAAATACCTATTTATCTACAACCCTAACCCTATTTAGATAGTTTAGGTAGTGTTGTGTACTCAGTTAATGGGTACCCATAGTCATCCCTATACAAGAGTGTAAGATCCAATTTTCGGTGGGGTACTACACCTCCTCATCACCTTGATTTGATTTTCTATTCTATAGAAATGTGCCACTAATATAAAAAGTTGAGTAAAAACAATTATTTATAGGAAATTATTGAAAATTGTCCTGAATTAGTCCAAATTTAGTCATTCGATTATGTTGTTAAATAATAAAATATTCCTTGAGCAATATTGTTCTTAATATTTCTCTATCAGAGGCCTCATTTAAAAATTATTATTAGTATGGATGGTTGAAAATATTTTTTCTTCGATATTTACAAAAAACCAAACCAAGACACAATTTTTGGTTCAGTTTTTATGAACTAAAACCAAACCATTTGATAGTTTTTTGGGTTGGACTAGAAAATTTACAAACCAATAATTTTTATATTGATTCGTTTTAGATTAGGGATTAACCTTTTCTTAGTACAAACACAACTAACTAAATCTAACCACAACCAAAGGAAACAAATGATAAAATCAAAAGGACCCCCTAGAATATATGGTTGTGAATAAAGGACTCATAAAACACATAAAATATTTATGGTTTATGAAATAAAGTTTTTGGAATAATTTTTTGAGTTTTAAAAGATGAAAGATATTTAATCTTAACATCCTGGCTATAATATATCATTATTTGTTATTCTAAATAAAGGATTCAATTTTCATGTGAAAATTTTCAGGATTTATAGATTTTGAAAATTGAAGTTAATAATTTAAGGTTTGGGGTTTTAATGATATATCTATGATTTATGTTTTAAACAAATAAATTTATATTTTAATATTTTGATAGTTTAATGTTTTATAATTTAGAAAATATGGAAGAGTTTTTCATTTATTGATTAAAAAAAATCTATTTTTTTAAATAATTTTATGACTAAAATGTAAAATAAAAATTCTAAAATCGTATTTTTAAAAATTGATCTAAGAAGGTGTACTTTTTTTAGAACAAAATCAAATAGTTACTAAATTATCATATTTCTTCAAAATAAACAGTGAAGCTAGTATATATATATATTTATGAGAGTAACCATACTCTTTTCTCTTTTGTTTTCATATTCATTCTTTTTCAGTATAGCTCTAAAGACATTCCAATCTATGTTTTGGCCAAAATTGAAGAAATAGTGTCGATTTAGTCCATGGGAAACAATAAGGAAGATTATAACACTCCCTACCCTAGTTGGGCACACAAAAAACTAAATCAATTGAAAAGAAATTAGTGCAACAAAAAGAGAAGAAAAAAATAAAAGGTGGTATTTTATTTTCAATGGAAATTGATCCAATATAATTAAACAAATGTTACTTTAATAAAAAAATTGATTACAATCAACAAACAACAAGCTCATTTTCCTTCCTTTCTACTCCATAAAGAATATTTCCAAATTGGGACTTGGATAAAATGCATAAACTTCCCTTTAGAAAATATGTAATCATATAAACAATAGAAACATATATAACTCCACATAGATAATGATAACAACAAAAAGTAGAAATTAATTATAGAAATACAAAAATAATAAGAATTCACACAATACTAAACCTTGTGGACACACTTAACATCACTCTAGGAATGATTCTTGCTCACTCTATGAGGCTAACAGTGAGTCCATCAATAGAAATATCATCATGTGTGGCAACATGGAACCCAAAATAAAAAAACCCAAGAATTTGAAACAAAACATAAATCATACTGAATAAATTAGACCCCTAGAACCATCCATATATGAAAATAAATTTAGAAATCCATTTATGTTCAGGTCATCAAAATAATCTATAACTTCCTCCTAAAATATAAAAATAAGAAAATGGTGTGAAATTTATAGATTTGGTACCCCAAGTAATTTTTCAACATTGACGCTAACATGAAGATATGGTTTTCCAAAATAGAAAGAGTAGGTTGGGGACGTTGGTAAGTGATTGTAGGCTCATTTTTTAGGGGATTGGAGTTGGGAAATTACTTAGTTGGAGAGTCGGTTCCCTTGTGTGTGGCCTTAAATTTTTTATTAAAAAACTCATGTGGGAGGGAGTGGTTGTTCACTGGTGGAGGCTTATAAGGGAGTGAGTGGGGATTGGAAATAAGGAAGTATATGAAAAATGATGGGATCTGATTAGAATATGGTGGGATCAGATTAGAATGGGGAGGGATCAGAATGGAGCGGGTGATTAAAGGAAACAATATAGGGATAAAAGATATGAGTTATCGATGAGGGGATTAGGGAATATCATATTTAATGAATGAGGGACATGGGATGAGATAAAATTAAAAACATATGTTTTTAAACTTTGTGTGGTTCAGTTTAGTATGTGTATTTTGGTTTAGAGTTTAAATCAAACCATAAACAGCATGGCTCTATTAAATCTTCCACATAAACCAAATTTCATGAAAAACCCTCTTTTGGGGTTTGGTCTGGTGTTATTCAAGATTTTTTTCCACCCCTAATTGTTAGAACCCAATGAGAATTGATGTTATAATGTGTTAAATTTGTTTCCATCCTTTATATGGTTAGTTATAATTTCTTGGATTTATTTTTCACCATATCATTAGTTGATTGAGGTGTTAATTTCCTCATAGGAGGACACATTGGAGCTATATATTTAATAACACTTATTCTAAGTGATTTAATAAACTCAAGCAATGAACAGAAAGGTTTATTTTCATATACAAGGAGTATGTAGTTCATGATCAGTGATAGTTGGATCTGTAAAGATAATAAAGGTTTGAATAAAGAATTATAAGTGATATTTAATGAATATTGTGTGGAGATTTAATATTGTGGAAACATGTGAAGTCTTTTCCAATATTTAAGAAAATAGATATTGGTTTTTTTCATACAAAGTCAATGATAGAGTTATAGGATTGTGAAGACTTTGTCACATTCATAAAGGAGTTGTTATGTAGGTATTTTAATGTTTTTTAGAATTTATGTAGTAAATTATAGTCAAGTAATAATTATCATGAAAAGCCTTATTGGGTTTCATAAAAAAGTGGAGTTTTATGAATTTAGTGATGTTGTAAAAATTGAGGTTCCACCCAAATGAAATATATGGGAATGTAGGTTGCACGAACCATAGTTTTAAAAATTATGAACCTCTTGAGGCATATATTGATGGACTCTTGAATATAAATATGTTACTAATATTCTCACTAAGTAGGTATTTAGAGAGATAATTGTCTAAGGAAGATATTGAGAGCGATAAATACTTTGATTTCACTAAAGGGATAGTTGTAGGAAAGGTTTACATGAACCACTATGATGTGTGAGTAACATATTAGAACCATTATGTTCCATGAATATATTTTTTTGTGAACATTTTTTATTCAAAAACATATTATCATGAAAGAAATTATCTTGAATATGTTCTTTTGTGTAATGATATATGGATACTATAATGAACCAACCTAGGTCAGCCTAACCCATCACCTAACCTAACACACCAAAAGGCCTGAAGCATGTTTCTAATCACTAAAAACTGGAAACTAGAACCATGATATTAAGATAAGAAACCAGTGAGAATGAAAACACTATCAGATAATAATAATGATAATGAAATGAAATCAATTGAGAATCCAACATGGTATGTCCATACATTGGACTACTGCACATAAAAAATAAAAATTCATATGTAAATAACACAAAAATAGGGAAATAAAAAAATAAACATCCAAGTGTGACCTATCCAATAATAACGAACCATCCCACTTATAATTTTTTTTTGGAGGCAACATCACACAATCAATGTATGAAAGTAAAGAAAACTCAATTTAGATAGCCTAATTGGCTGACACATAGCTACATAAAAGATCAAACACAATTCTGATCCACTACTTGGAAATCTTTATGTGACATACAATCACTCACCACATCCACAACATCCATCAACAGACCAAATAAAACCTCAAAACATGGGATGAATTCCAAGGAACCTATGTATGAAATGTGATATCTATACAAAAAAACCATTGTATATATAGAGTGTGAGATAAAAATTCCAAGTATTATTTCATAAAATAGTTTATTCATTTCCCAATATCATAAATTTAATAATTGTACTTTGAAATAAAATTTTAAAGTGTTTTCTCCAAATAAAAAGTTATAAAGAAAACAATTCACATGATATATCCAATTAAAATCAACATCCACCCATTTTCAAAAAATAATGGTGGAATCACAGATTAGAGTGTAAAAATATTCAAAAACCAAAAGTGAGGAACTCTGAGTATTGTAATAAAAAAAATTTCTCCTTATTTAAAATTCTTTTTTATATACCTTCATTCTTAAGGAAGTAGTTTTTATTTTTATTTAAAAACACCATTTTCAAAATCCACTTTCATAAACAATTTCTTGGCCCCATTATTAAAACAATTCTCATTCTTTTCCTTTAAAATAAAACATTCAAAAGAATTTCAAAAAGAAGTTTGAAAATTTGACAAACTAATAATTGGGTAAAATATAAATATAACAATAACCAAGGTATTAATGGAGAATATTGAAAATAAGCTAAAACCAAAAAAATTGTAAATGCCACTAAATAAATGTGTTTGGGATATAAACAAGGTGTATAATAGAATCCCCTAAATTATCCTCAATATGAACTAAGTATCATGGGTAACTCATTTGTTTCCAACCCGAATAACATTGGTCCTAGTTCTTGGATCACTCATATGTTAATCCTAAAAATATACTCATTTATCCTCCCTTTCATTCATTTTTGGAACCAAACTGTTAGGTTTTTAATTAGTATATTAAATTTTTTTAGAAATAGATTATATAATTAATGACCATTTACTGGTGATCTTCATGCATGATAATATGAAAATACATAAAATACTAAAATAAAGAACTATTGATAACGTGTGTACATTACACTGAAGATCTATTGCATAATTATTTATCTCCCTTAGATGAATTTGATAGAGATCACAAATTGGAAAACAAAACAAAAAACCCACCTCTATAGTGTATTCATGGGATCCACCTAAATCACTCAATGTTTAAGTGGGATACACCAACCTCTACCACATACTAGTATATCTAAATGAATATGAGGAAGATGAAATTAAGCATCTAGTTTCTTAGAGCCAGTATCCAAATATTCACATATCCCATCATATGTAAGTATGATTTATTAATCCCTCAAAGACACTACTTGATAGTTCAAACAATAACTCTTACATTTAAAATACATGTATTAATAAAACAACCTTTTGTGCATAATATACATGAAAGCGAAAAAAATCCATCTACACTACAACTCTTGTAAGGGTTAAATAAATTACGCTTATAAGTGAGTTGAACAATTTAAATATGATCAAACATAATATTGAACTTTTATTTTGGTCAAAGGTGGTAGCAAGCATGAAATCTCATTTCATGCATGCGTGTAGAGATCCCATGAACATGATTGAACAACCCATCTAGTATAGGCTATAACTCTATGGAATATCTCCTTAAATCTCCTACTTGAACTAATGACTAATATACTTTGTTACATTTCACATTATATTGTATTGTATATAATAACTTGTGAAACCAACAAAATACTTTTGGATATCTTCCAAAAAAACATGGGGAAAGTAATCATTAATTTTACCCTGTATCACATCATACATAATACCAAGTGAATTCCCATCTAAAACACTTTTATATTAACACTAAAACTTTTTAGAGAAACTCCCCAAATCAAACTCAATCCCCATTCAGTCAACAAAAAAGTGTAACTCTACCGGACTTTATAGCATTAAAAATAAAAAAGAATATCATTATCCATATATATAATAAAATAATAGTATCTAGTAAAGCATTAAATATACTCACGTTGAGTCATAAGTTTCACTTATTAATTTTTCATTCTTTTAGTTTTGTAAATCATAAATAATTTCTTAAAACATGTTTATTAACTTTATATTTCCCAAGTATTCTTGTATGATTTTGTGTAAAACATTATCATTTAACATACATTGAAATAGTTTTACATTATTGTGACAATATATTACTATTGTTTATACTCATAATCATATTGAGTAAGAATCTTATTATTGAACTTGCCTTTAATTAGACCGTGATTTGTATGTTTTTCTCGTCTATCATAGTGACGTAATTTAGAACCATCAGACTGATTATATTATTGATTCATTGGAGTAAACCTCATAACGATTATCATAATAAAAATAGATACATAAGGTTATTTGACTAACCCAAGTTTATAATCGGAACACAAAAACTAGTTTCTATCATATGGAATATATTTATCACTATAATGGTCTTAATCAATATGATGTTGGACATTCAGTTACAGATGAGTTTTCAAGCGCTAGTTGTCTGAGAACGTTGCAATAGAATTGGAACTACAACCAATGGTAGATTGACCATAAATACTGATTCATTTGATGAGTTTAGAGTTGTTTGATTACATTCTCTTCTAAATATTTATATTCATGAACCACTTGTTCTTAGATAATGTAATTATTTAAATAGTTTTCATTATCAGGAATCCTTATCAGGTTGTTTCCTTAAGAACTATTTTAAATTTAATCTATGTTTGTTTACCATCATGATCAATAAATTATAGGTATTGGAAGATGGTGAATCTGATCCATCAGGTCGAGGTCTTTTGGAGATATGAAGATAGACGTCGACCATCATATCAAGGGATTGTCGGTATATGATAGAGAAAATCAAATCTTTGTATCATGGATTTCCTAGTAAGAAAAGACAAACTATACTATATGTATAAAATATTGGATACATTTATTCAAGGTTATTTACTATGTTACTCTTAAGGTTAAAATAGAAAATTATTTTAATACATCTTATACATTATTCTTACTATTACATATCTATTTTGTTGCCCGTTTTCACATGTTGCTATTCTTCAGAACTTAATAGAAAGTGATTCATCATATTCAACTTTTTATTCTAATTTTTTTAATATTATTAACTCTAATAATTATAATCACACTATGATATTAATCAGGTCCATTTTTATTTTGATTCGTTTACTATGATTTAATTGGACTGAATTCAAGTTCTGATTTTGTGAATCTGATAATCGGATTGAGTCTGAGTTCGATATATTTACTTAAAGATGATTTGTGTTTTGTTTTATTTAAATCTTTTAAAAATGTTTTTAAACTACAATTCACCTCATATTGTATGTATAACCATTATAAGATACTCTTGAGATCCTACAATTTGTATCAGAGTAGGTTCTACTGCTAATTATTTCTGTGTTTTTACTTTTTATATCAATTAAATATTTTATTTAGTTTTTTTAAAAACTTTTTGTTTATAATTTATTACACTAACATGTTTGTAGAAAAATATTTCTATTATTTATAAGATGGATGGTCTTAATAATGGTTCAATAGATAATATAAATCCAAACATACCACTAATATTTGATGGTGTAGATTATGATTACTGAAGATATGTGATTAAAACATTTTTCATCAATACTGGAGTTCATAATTTTTTTTCTTACTAGAGATTACAATATTCTTGATAAGGAAGTCACTATTTTAACACATCAAGAAAAAAAAGAGTATCAGTTAAATTACAGAGTAAGGAATACATTATTATGTCCTATAACAATAATTATACACATTCAGATATCTTCATGTGAAGCTAAAAATGGTATATGGAAAAATATTTAAGTCACACACTTTGGTACATCTAAATTTTTGAGACTAGAAGATCTATTCTTAGAGAAGACTATGAAGAATTTTATTTTCTTCTAGGAGAATCAGATGAGAATATGCACCATAGGTTCATAAATATACTAAATAGTTTACAATATATTTGAGAAAAAGTTCTTGATGAGTAAATTCTTGTTGAAAATATTATTTATATCATTCCCAATGAATGGGAATTAAAAATAACAGCTAGGGATGAAACAATAAATCTTACTAATCTTACTCTAGATGATCTAATTGGAACACTCATGCAATATGAGGTTAGACACAAGAGAGATAATGAGAAATCTAAGAGGAAAAATGTTTGTGAGGATTTTGATACTACTACTATTCCAACTAATATTAAAGCACCTGATAATGTTGTTAAATCTTCAAGGAAGAAGAAAGTTATTATTCAATCCCATTCTACGACTTCAAAAAATTATGAGAATTAATTAGATAATTTATCTAGAAGTCTGAACAAGATAGTTGGAATAAAATATTTTCAATATCATTATAAGAAAATTTATAAGGATAATGGTGATAATAAATATTCTTATGTTACATACTACAAGTGTAATAAATCTGTACATATTTGACCATATTTTCCAAAGCTGATGTGGAAAGACAGGAAAGAAAGAAATTCCTATAGAAATTCTATGAAGTATTACAAATCTAAGGTAAATAATGATATAAAATCCTCAAACACAAGTTGTTCCAGTGTTGGAAATTCTTATGATTGTTTTTCTGATTATGAATGTTTCATACAGAGGAAAAAAGGTATTATTTCTAATGTACATGTTGTAAATCATTGTTTTATGGAGAAGTTATGAACAAATTAAAACCTTACTATCAAATACCTAAATGGTAATTATATAGATGATAATAATTCTAAATCTTCTCATGAATAATATTCCATAAAAAAATATAATACCTTACCCACTTATGATGATGTTTTTCATTTTTCAAAACATTTAGAAAATACGAATTGTAATTTTTCTAAAAAGAATTACTATTATAATTCTAAAATTTCTGAGGATGATTAAAGGATAAATATATTGAAAAATGAAATGTCAAATCTTTCAAAAGATCATAACAAAACTAGTTTATAAAAATAAACTATTTTAGAAGATTTTAAAAAATTAGTTTCAGAGAAAAATAGTTTACAATCAAATTTTGCTAAACATAGTTCAAAAAATATTACTATTGAGGATAAGAGGTTATTTGTGAAAATAAGATATAAAAATTCTTCTTTGAATAAAATTTTATCAGTGTTTACTATTGGTAAAAAAATTTATAAAATGTACAAATAAATTCATCTTTATAGGGAAAATATCAGAATGGGTTATACTTTCAAAAAATATATTTTTTTTAACAATTAATTTGTTAAAAAATGTTCCTTTTGTACTAAGTTCCAATGTAGTGGAAACTAGAAAAATAATTATTATTTTAATAAAATAAAATAACAAGGTTTTTATAAAGATTACTCTTCAAAAGAAATGACATTTTCTAAAAATTAAGTCAGAAAAATCTTGTCACCTTAGATTTTATTTTCTACCAATACCAAATCTAAGAAGGGTTGGGTTCCGAATGTATAATATTTTTGTTTGTTGGAAAACGAATATAGTACTAATATTATGAATTTATTGTACATAAATAGTATATTTTCTAAACACATGATTGGAAATAATGAATTCTTCAATAAGATAATCAAAATGAAAGGTTCCAAAGTAACTTTCATAGATAATTCTTAAAGAGGGATTATCAAAATAGGTATTGTTGTTCTTATAGAAAATACTCTTATTTAAAATGTTTTTTCTTGTAGGAATTAAGAACAAACTTGTAATCATAAGTCAACTTTGGGGTGAAGGTTAACTTTTGAACATTATAAATGATAAATATTTAGTATATAGTTCCAAGGATGAATTCATTCTTTCTACAAATCAGCATTAGAATGTTTGTACACTTGTATTATAAGACCTTGGGAGCTAATAATTACCTTGACTTAGTGCGGTGTATGATCAATCTTGGTTATGAAATAGAAGGCTAAGACACTAAAACCTAAAAAACTTACCTTATTTTACTAAAAAAGAATTTGTTAAGGATCTACCAGAATATAGGTTTCATACTTCAAAAGTATATGAACCTTACAAATATTTAAATAATCATAAGTCAACTTTTAAATCTATTAGTGAATTATCTACTTCTGATGATTTATAGTTATTGAATATGGAATTATTTTTTCCTACACAATATATAAGTATTGGTGTAAAATACTATTTATATGTTTTAGTTTATGATTACACTAGATATAATTGGGTTTATTTTCTCCCAAAGAAACCTAAAGTTGTTTGTTATTTTGAAACTTTTGTAGCCAAAGTTAAAAAAAAATGAGAAAACCCTTCCCTAGATAACTATTCATAGTGATCATGGTGGAGAATGTTTAAATTGTGATTTTCAATATTTATTTAGTAAAAAAGTTACTGAATATAACATTTTAGAACCTAGAACCCAAATAAAAATGGTTTAGTTTAAATAGTAAATAATATTCTTCAAGAAATAACTAGAACCATGCTAAGTGAATACATAACGGATAATTTTTTTGGTATGAATTGGTTAGTACTACCATCAAAAATATAAATCTAGTTTTAATTAGACATTAGATTAATAAAACTATTTATGATTTTTGGACTTAAAGGAAACCAAATGTTTCTTACTTCAAAGTTTTTGGTTTCAAAGTATTCATCCTGAATATGGAAGAAAATTTACATAAATTTTCACTAAAAATTATGATGGAATATTTTTAAGTCATTGTACTAAATCTAAGACTTATAGAGTTTTTAATAAAAATTATTGTACTACTAAGTAATAAATACATTCTATGTTTGATAAAGCTGGTCCTTTTATTTAAAAAACATCATCCAACATCCTCAAAATGTTATTTTAGAAACTGATTTTCAACCATTTTTATAATTTTTTTTTCATAAGAAAATATGTTAATAATTATTTTCTAAAGTTTTTCCTCAGGAATATTTTATACATATTTTTGAAGAAAAGAATTTTGTAAACCCATGAAATTAATTGTTTTTATGAATAATCCTAGTGAAAGTAATATTGGTGATGTAGATCAACTAGTTAGGACTATAAGTTCATTAAGAAATGAAATTGAATATCTAGTTTTCTTATCGCAATTTGATCTTAATAATCCAAATGAGTTTTTAAGTGATGAGGAATGGATTAAAACAATTCAAGAATAAATCAATGAATTTTAAAGGAAAAAATTCTAGACTTTAACTGAATGACCTAAAGAAACTTATATAATTAGAGAAAAATGAGTTTTTTAGAAATAAAGTGATGAAAAATGAATAATTGTCAGAAATAAAGTTATACTTGTATCTAAGGGATATAATCAAAAGTAGGGAATTTATTATGAAGAAACTTATGATCTTTTAGAAATAATTAATGCTTTTTGAATACTTATAGGCTTTAGAACATTATTTAATTTCAATATTTTTAAAATATATATGAAGTATGATTTTATTAAAGGATATGTTTAGAAATAAGTTTAGGTTAAACAAAAACCTGGTAATCAAAATAAAAATTATACATAATATGTATATAAACTTACCCAGTCTTTATATGGGCTTAAAAATCCCATAGACCTTGGTATGATAGATTAACTGAACTTTTGTTAAAAAAATTTGTTACGAGAGATTGGGATCCAAATATTTTTTATAAAATAATTTAATATAAATATTATGATTGTAAATATTTATGTTGATGAAATTATATTTCATGTAACTCAATAATATTTAACTTATTCCTTTACATATCTTATAAAGTATGAGTTTTAAATGATTATTATAGGCGAGTTAACATATTTTCTAGGTATTCAAATTTCATAAAAACTAAAAGGAACGTTTATATACAAAAATAAGTATAAACATTGTCTTATTAAGAAATTTGGATATAAAAATACTATTAGTTTCTGACTGGTAGCTCAGATACTCTAGATCTTGATATGGTGAGATAAGAAGTTGATAAAAAAATTTAGAGGTGTGATAGGATGTTTAATTTACCTAAAATATAGTCATACAGATTTAAGGTTTTCAATATGTTTATGTTAAAGATAAAAATAGAATCCAAAAGAATCCCATTAATAAGATGTGAACTAAATTTTTCATTATCTTAAGGAAACTATGGATTTAGACCTTATCTATTCTTATATAAATTTTTTTGAACTAAAAAGTTTTTTAGATACTAAATTTGGAGGATATAAAATGGATAGGAAAAGTACATCTAGAAATTTTCATTTCTTGTGAGATTATTTAGTTTCTTGTTCATGTAAGAAACAATAATCAGTATTTGTTTCCACTATTGAAAATGAATATGTGGCTGCTGGAAGTTGTTGTGTTCATGTTTTTTTGGACGAAACACACACTCACTGACTATGGAATGAGTTTTAATAAAACCCAAATAAATTTTGATAATAAAATTTTCATTTATTTAATTAAAAAACCATCACATAACTCATGTGGAAGGCACATAGATATAAGACACCATTTCCTTTATAACAATAGACTTAAAGGATATATAATTTTACAATTTACTATAATGTAAGAACAACTTGATAACATTTGTACAAAACCCCTTAGTTTTGATAGATTTGAATATACTAAAATGAATTTAGGAATGATTAATGTAAAATATTCATTCATATCTAGTTTCTCTTTACCCACCTCCTTACATTAATATACTCCCTTTTATTGGCGGTAAACATATTATTTATGTTTTTCAAAAATATTTGTTTCTTAAAAAAATTAATTTTATAAATTTGTTAGTTTTTATATAAATTTTATCATAATAAGTTTTCTAGACTTAATATTTTTTATAAAATTTTGGAGCCATAACTTCTAGACTCAGGAATTATTATAAAATTTTTAGACCTAATATTTTTTAAAAAAATTCTTCAGATTAATTTTTATAATAATATGGTTTTAGAATAAACTATCATAATATTTTTTTGTAATAAAAATATTATACTAGGTTATTTATTTCAAATCTATCATGATCTAATTAGTTAAAAAAAATACGAATGGGGTAATCATTCCAATTGATCCTTCCACATTAAAAGGAACCCTTCTATTCTTTTTAGTTTCTACACTATTTCATTATGTTGATTTATAATTGTTGTATTGAGATTTTCGTTATAAAAAATTTGATTTTTTTTCCATATTTTGGAATTATTATGTAACCAGAATGAAACTCACTCCAATAAAACTTTTAAAAACTTTGAGAGTTCAAATATTCTTTGAAAACATTCTTCAAATAAATCTTGACTCTCAGATCTATTTGGGTTTCTATATCAACCATCGGTTATCTTATAGAATATGAATCATCACCCACATCCCCAATATATGGGTTGATCACCTGCTGTCCCACATCGGTTATTCATTTTTTTTACCCTAATCCGATACACCCTTGAATTTTCCCAATCTGTTTTCATTCTTTTATGACCGATCTACGATTCCAGTTTTCAGGTTTGAAGGATACTAAGGAAGATTAAGCCAATTGGTTTGTATTTAGGGAAATTTTTATCGAAAGAAAATGATTCTACATGTAGGAATCTACTATTAAAAAGGATGTTTTATTTTAAGGATAAGAATAAGTTTAGGTAGAAAAACCCGATTTAGATTTTGAATTATATTATCAGGATGTGGTTTTAAAATTATATCCATTAGTACAATTTTTGATAGTGGAGGGGAAAGAAATTTTTCTTTTACATTTTGTGGAAAGAGGTAAAAATTATCTAATAAGAAATTTGTTGATCTTATTAGAGTTCCCTCATATGGAGAATTATATTTTTCAAGACCCAACCCATGACGTGGCTCAAGTCGCAACTACCCCAAGACCACCTCCATAGGCCAGGGGTTGGAGATAAGTACTGAAGGCACAAAAAATGTGGGGAGGCCTTTTCCTAAGAACCTATACACATGCACTCAACTAACTCAATGAAAAAATACATATGAAAATTAGAAAAATGTGAAACTAATGTAAAGTATAGTAAATAGACATGAGCTTCTAAATAGTACCAAGGAATGGTGTCGATTAATAAAATGTATACGAAAAAACACACACCCAAACCAAAAAAAGGTTCCAACATGTAGACAACTAGAAAATAATAACATCCTAGAGATCCCTGCTCCTATATCCCAACTCTTACCACTATACGTGGTTCATGCAATACATATCCCTAAGAACCCCTAGGATCACAATCAACCTATCCTCTATTTCAAAAATACACGAAACGTGTTGGGAAAAGCCCATACAGTGATGAGTATATACATACCCACTAGAACACCCTGAAAAGATGATGGTGGAGCAATAAAACATACAAAAAAAGTGAAGTGGTATATGGAATAAGGTACAGTAAAAGATAAGATAAAGAGTGAAGATCAACCCAATAATAGTGTGAATGTAGGCTCATCTAGACACAAGTATATTGAAACAGTGAGGAGGTAAACCCATACCCCTCCCATTGAGTCTTTGCTACCTATATTTGGGGAGTAGACTCATCCAACCATGAGAAGATAGACATGGATAACACATGACATACACTATAAGTATTCACCTCTCTTGGAAGGAGAGTAACTAAGACCACAGAAGTGAGTACTGTAACGGTATCGATATATTTATGCGAAGTCAAAGAAGACCAAATGAGAGAGTAAGGGGATATTCATCTCACAACTCATCCTAATAAAATGATTAACCAACAGTTCCATGGTACAGTCATCTATGATTCCCAACCCCTCAAGCGTATACCTAGGAGCCGTAAGTCAAAATGGGCTCAAATCACCATACCCCAATACTATACTCGTTTAGAAGAACTTACTCACTCACATAGTTTTAGGTCACGTCACAAGAATGATTCTTAGTGGAAAATTTTCCCCTATTTCTTGTGATTATTTTGGTAAGTTTAATCACGCCTCGCCACTGTGTTGTACAATTGAGGGTCTTGTCTTGAAGGTCATTAGGGACTACACTACACAGCCCAACTAGAGGTTCAGTCCAGAAGTTCATCAGGGACTACACTACCCATATCCTACTGGGGGGGTCAACCTAGAATCGTTGGGGACTACACTACCCAACCCCACGGGTGGGTTATCCCGGAAGGTTCTCAAGGACTACCCTACCCAAATAATATTGGGGGGTTTTCCCAGAATCATTGGGGACTAAACTACCTAACCCTACTAGAGGGTCATCCCAGAAGTTCATTGAGGAATACACTGCCCATATCCTACTAGAGGGTCAGTTTGGATTCATCGGGGACTACACTACCAAGCCCTTCTGGAGGGTCATCCTAGAAGGTCATCAAGGATTGAACTACCCAGATCCTACTGGAGGGTCATCCCGAAATAATTGGGGACTACACTTCTCATACCTACTAGAGGGTCATCCCATAAGGTCATCCGGGACTACACTACCCAGCCCTACTGGATGGTCAACCTAGAATTGTCAGTATGCCTATTTGATATTTTCTATCCTTGGGTGTCATCCCTACATGTACCAAACTCTGAATATCCATGTCTTATCTCAAAATACTCTTCAAATGAAACAATCATTCTCGATGAGGATAAACACTTAGGATAGGCATCTCACATGCTGAAATCTGAGTTCAAACAAAGTAGATACAGAGGATTGAATATTGATCATGGGAACTCAAATAGTAAACATCGTGTGAGGGGCCCACACAGTGTGTGGACCCTCTTCACTACTTGGTCTTGTCTCTAGACGAACATGATTCCCATCCCATGTAATAGTGAACGACGTGTAGGAGGACTACACAGTGTGTTTTGTTTATCTAGGGACCAGGGCCATGTCTGTTGGCTGTGTCCATGTACTAAGACCCCATGTCTATGTACTCTGGTACACATAATGTTGACTCACATGGGATGCTACCAGTGTGGCCAAGCCATGACCGTGATTTTGTCACATAGCAATTTCCTAGACGTCTGTTCCTTAACATGGATCTCCTCACACTGAAAGGTAATACAAAGCATGGAAATGGGAATACATGCCATTTCATCCTTATCTTTTCCCAAACCCTAGCATCACTGCTATGGGATCATACATGTCATGTGTTCTTCATCGAATATGGCATGTAGTCATGATTTTTCATAAAATTTCAGTTTCTCTTGAATCTTCATCTGTCCTCCAAATCCTATCAAACTGATTCATATTCCACCATGTTTCCTTCCAAAATCATCAGATCTAGATGTGAATCATTCTTTTTAGGAGTTTTTCACTGGGAATCAGTCACTAGAATGAACGAGGGTTTTTTTCTTCATTATGCATTCCAAATATCCCTTGATATTCATTAGATGTTTATGAAACCTCAAGATTGTTGATCCATGTGTCGTTCTGTTTCCATATTTCTTCTTCTCTCATGATTCCATCAATGTTCCATGATTTCTCTCCAAATCTGGGAGCTCGATCGAGATCAGGTCATCCAATGATTGGTGAATTAGGATTCAATGAAATTTTTCAATGATAAATGTGAATAAAAGTGGGAGTAAGGAACTATAAAAAAGGTTGAACCATTGGCCAAGTGTTCTTGGCCAATTGATCATAATTTGGAAATCCAAGTTATAAATAACTGATTAATGAATGAAAACTAGTACTTTGCCTCATTGAAGGGTTGAAATCCAAGGTGTAGATCAAAGGATGACTATATATCCACTCAAAAATGTAATCAAAGGAATAGAATCACTAAATATGTGTCTTTCTTGGATTGCATCATTCATTTTTGATGAATAATGTGTTCTTCAGATAAGAAGGTGGATCTGTTGCAGTCATGATATCTTGATCCATCTGGAATCAGAGGTTCATTGTCATTGTTCATTCATCATTCTCTAATGGGAAAGAGTGGAGAGGAAGAGTTATTGTTGTAAAAAATAGGATTATGAGTCCAACTCCTAATAATTAAGAATTCATATCCTTTAATTATGTTTTTAGGATTTTATGTAATTATATAAATTAATTCATTTAATCACTTAAACATCCCACTAATGAGTCAGGGGTCTGGATGTCCTATGCTGACTAGTTTTATGTTGTGTATAGAGAAAACACCACATTAAGGACCCACTGTTGTCTCTAAATTTAGATCAGATAAATTTTTCAAGAGTTATCCCATTTTCTTTAATTAACCATGCATGCACAATATAAAATATATTTAATATTTTTATAAAATTAATTCTGGGCACACCGGGCCTCAGAATCATACACTATCATAGCTCCTAGCTCTGGAAAAATATTTATAAATATATCAAAGTTTTATAAGAAAAAAATTGGGCCTCTACATCATTCCATCTTTTATGCTTTTCATCCCCCAAAATAAAAACTAAAGAAACAACTCAGAATACAGAGCCCGCATCCATCTCTACCACTCCCATGAACTCTATTGCACATTTTCATACTACCAAAACACTCAAACTAGAGGGATGTCTTATCCTTACACGGTCCACTCCTATTAGACCATGATCGCCACTAGGTGCTCTTCAATGGTGGCTCCATCGTCGATGTCCATCTCACCCGAGTTCTTAATGTGAATGAGTTCAAGCATGTATCTCCTCATTTATGACATGTGAAAGATGTTGTGCTCCTGCTCCAGCTGTGGGGGTAAGGCAAGGTGGTAGGAAACCTCACCAACCCTCTATGCAATCTGAAACAACCTGATGAACCATGGGGATAACTTTCATCCCTTGACAAATCTCCAAAATCCACATCATGGGGAGACTCTCAAGAAGAAGTAGTCTCCCTGCTCGAACTCCAAGGGCCTATGACTGCGATTTACGAAGAATTATATCTACTCTGGGTTATCTTCATCCATTCATGGAATACCTTCACCTTCTCTATCATTTCCTTCAACAACTCTCGACCCATAAGAGACGACTCCCAAATCTTCTTCTAACAAAAAGGTTACCAGTAGGGTCTCCCATATAGGTCCTCAAAAGGTGTCATGTCGATGGTGGATTGGTAGCTATTGTTGTACGAAAACTCCACCAAAGGAAGGTGATCCACCCTGCTCTGAACAAAATCCAAAACACATGCTCTCAACATATCTTCTAACTCTTGGATAGTGTAATCGGTCTACACATCTATCTAGGGGTGAAATTTTGTACTCATCCGTAACTAGGTCCTAAACTCCTCTTGTAGTCCTCTCCACAATCGGGATGTAAACTGAGTGTCACGATCGGAGACAATAGTTGGAGTTACCCTGTGAAGGTGTAAAATCTCTCATATGTACATCTATCCCATACAATCCACTGAACATTGCTCCCTGATAGGATGGAAGTTCTCAGACTTCATGAGTCGGTCTACTATAACCTAGACAGTGTCATGTCCCTTCACTGTGCGTGAATTACTTGGGATGAAATCCATGGGTTTGTCGTCCCATTTCTACTCTGGGATATCAAGCGACTAAAAAAACCTTTCGGGACCTAGTTCTCAACCAGCACATGCTGACATTTAAGGCATCCTGAGATGAACTTAGATACAAATAATCTCATGTCGAACCACCAAAACTACCGCGGAAGACCCGTGTACATATTACCTTCACCAGGATGTATGACCATGTGAGTAGTGTGGAATTACCACATCACTTCCTCCTGCATCACAACTGGAACCATTTTTTCCCCCAGAACAATATCTCACGATTCCCTCCTTCAAAATATCTGTATAGTACATTTCCTAAAAATATATGATCATACAGAACCTTGCAGTCAATGTATCATAGCTGATACTCTTTCACATGCTCAAGGAGCATAGGTGTCAACACCATAAACTGTAGGAAAACTGAACCCTCCAGTTCCATTAAGGTTAGCTTCAGGGAAGCTAACTTCTCTGAATCTTCCTACACTATGCAAGCCTAGAACTTCCTGCTAAGGGAATCTGATAAAATTTTTCCTTTCCCTAGATTATAGACTATCTTGAAGCCATAGTCCAATTGGAACTCCAACCAGTATCTTTGCCTCAGGTTCATATATCTCTGAGTGAAGACATACATGAGACTATGGTGGTCTAAGTAAACCACAATGATCTCTCCTAGAAGGTAGTTCCTTCACATCCTCATAGTGTATACTACCACTGCTAGCTCCAAATCATTAGTCACATAGTTTTGCTCATGTGATCTCAACTGCCTTGACTCATATGTGATGACTGCCTATCGTTGCATCAGTACGCAACCAAGACCAGATCCTGAGGTGTCTCAATACACCACAAACTCAACTCCTTCCTATGGTATCCTAAAAACATGAGTCATTGTAAGTCTCTACCTAAAATCCTTAATGGACTTCTGGAACTAATTAGACTAGGTGAACAACTATCTATTCTGTGTCGAAATGGTCAACGAGGCTATGATCCTAGATAAGTCTACTTTAAATCTCCTCTAGTACCTTGCCAAGCTAAGAAAACTCTAAACCTATGACACATTCTTAGGTGTCTCCCAATGAAGCACTGATTCGATCTTCGCTGGATCCACAGATAAACACTAATCAGAAATGACATGCCCTAAAAAGTGAACCTGTTGTATCCAAAACTGGCATTTTTGGAGGTTTCCATAAATCTCATGCTATCGAAGTAGATCAAGGCACCAAAACAAATGGTCACATTATTAGGGGTTATTTTTTAAAATATAAGGGATTATAACCCCTTATAAAGACATTAGTGATGGTTGTGAGGAACTGCCGCTAATGTGGCCACCTACTTCCTTTAGTGGCGGTTTTGAGTAAGCACAAATAAAGTCATAGTGACTTTAGAAACCGTTACATTATAAGGGGTTTAAACCCCATATAATGTTTACATAAACTCACCAGCACCTTTCCAACCACCCTTAGTTGGAATGCTTTAGGGGCGGTTTGATCCACCCCTAATAAAGGGGTTTCTTTAGGGGAGTTTGTGAAAACAGCCCCAAAGGCTTTTTACATTTTTTTAATGACCATCCCATCCTGGATCAAACTCCCTCTAGTTCCCACCCCATCATATTTAGCTCTCCCTCTAGTTCATTCCCACCCCACCCCTCCAGTTCTTGCCTCCCACACTGTTCCCCTAGCCCACCTTTTCCCCTCCTCTAGCACCCCTAGACCACCTTTGGTTCCCCCCTCCACACCACCCCCACCGGCCCCTACTTTCCCACCTCCGGTTCCCTTATCCACACCACGGCCCCATCCCACCTCCGCACTACGCCCCCCCAAGCCAGCCTCCTCTAAAATTCCCACACCCACAGAAAAATGTAGGCACAAGGAATCAAACCTACACCAACTCAACATAAACTCCACTGGAATACATCCTACGCACCACTACAACAAATGTTTCTTGATATATATAATACACATTATAGTATTTATATAAATTTTACTGTTTATTATAACGAAGATTATTAGCATAATATATTTACATACATTTAAATAATAATATATATTATTTACTTTATTTATTTGTATATGAAATTATATAAATTATATAAAATATATTATATATTTATATATCACCTAAATATATTACACAAGTATATATGTTTGGGTGTCTGTCTGTGTTTGTGTGTGTGCATGATAACAATAATATTAATAATTATTATTATTCTTATAAAATCTATTTTTTAATCTATAAAAATTATATGTTGGTTTTATAAATACTATACATTTATTTTATGATTTATATCAAATATATATTATATTAAATGCATTTATATTATATATTTATGTAAATTATTTATATACTTAAATACATACATATTTATTTATTTATTTATCTAAATAATATATATATATAATTATTTACCTAATATATTTATATAAGGTCTTTAATAATATATTTATATAATGTCTTTCAATATATATATTTATTATTATTTATATTAATAAATATATTTATTTGTATAAACTGTAAAATATTATATAAAATTAATATATTATTATTATACGAAACAAAATCTATACAAATATTAATATTATATTTAATTAATGTTATATTATATATACTTAATATTATATTATATATATATTCTATTCTATATTATAAAATTAATATTATATTATATATAATTAATATGTATATTATATAAAATCAATATTATATGAAAAAAAATTTATATTATATATAATTAATATGTATATAATATATAATAAATATTATAATAAATAAAATTTATAGAAAAATATACTTAATATTATATGAAATATAATTGTATATTATATGAAATTAATATTATATGAAATACAATTTATAAAAATATGTATATAATGTATTTCAATACATATATTTATTATTATGTACATTAATATATATTAGTATTTCAATAAATATACATTAATATAAATTTATTTGTATAAATTCTATTTCATATAATATTACGTATATATAATATAAACGCATAAACCTATTAGATAAAAATATATTTATTATTATTAAAATATAATTTATGAAAACTACAACCTTGGAGTTTTATATGATATATTTTTTAGATAAATTATATTTATGTATATATTTATATAATATTTTTATGCTTTTAAATTATAAATAATTAATATTATATAAAATAAAATTTATACAAATAAATATATATTAATTTACATAATATTATACAATTATATTGATGTATACATCTAAATACAATTTAATATAGTCATATAAATATTTTATATAATATTTTTATATAATGTATTTAAATACATTTATATATTGTGTTTTAATTATATATATATATATTATGGAAGTTTCTTTTTTTAAACAGAGGGGGATCACAACCCCTTTAATCTCTTAAATTAGAAGGTGTTTTGAACCCCCTCTAATTTAAATACATTAGAGGAGTGTTTTGAACCCCTTCTAAATTAATGACAATAGAGGGGGTTTTGAACCCCCTCTAATTTAAAGACATAGAAGGGGGTTTTGAGCCCCCTCTAATTTATGAAATTAAATGGGGGTTTTGAACCACCTCTAATTTAAGACATTAGAGTGGGTTTTCAACCCTCTCTAAGTTAATATATTAGGGGAGTTTTTGAACCCCCTCTAAAATCTAACTAGATGTTAAAAAAATAATGTTAAAAAATTAAAGGGCGCCCAAAACCCCCTCTAATTTATGAAATTAAGGGTCTTCATAACCCCCTCTAAATTTGATGGTTTGCGAGTGTTGTACATAATCCCTAACTAATTATTTTAGAAAATGAATTTATATGGGGTTCATAACTTCCTCTATATTCGATGATTAGAGGGGGTTGTGCAGAACCCCCTCTAATGTTTATGAAAATAAATTTAGAGTGGTTTGTACATAACCCTCTCTAAATAACCCCCTCTAATGTACTCTTTTTTTGTAGTGAGGACCCTCCTCATGTGCTCCACATGATATTCCTCTATCACAATGTATATGAGTATGTCTTCGATGAAGAAAACGACAAAATGGTCCTAGTATGGCTGGAATATTTGGTTCATCAAATCCCTGAAAAATGGTGTGAGCATTTTTCACACCAATGGGAATCATCATGAACTTGTAGTGTCCATAGTGACATAAAAAAACCTTGGAATATCAGCCTCAGAAACCTGCAGGTGTTGGTAGACAGACCTTAGATCGATATGGGAGAACCATCTAGTGCCACACAACTGATCAAAGAGGCCATCATTCCTCAGAAAGAGGTACTTGTTCTTTATCATAGCCTAATTCAGTCGAAAATAATCTACACAATGTTGTAAGTTCCCATATTACTTCTTCACAAACCAAACTGAATCCTACCTGGGGGATACATTGGGTCTGATGAAACCTTTCTCACAAATATACTCTAACTACAACCTCATCTCTTAGATCTTAGTGGGTTCTATTCAATATACTACAAAAGATATCAAGGAAGTCCATGGCTGCATGTCAATGCAAAACTCCAACTCCTACCTCGGTGGTAGTACTGGAACGTATTCGGGAAAGACGTTCATATAATCCTCTACAAATAAAGTAATTAAGACGCCCAAAGAGTCTGCTTCACCAAGGGTCATACTCACTAAATGATGGGTAATGGGATGTATCCTCTTTCTCACAACACCTGCTCATCCTGCTACGAGGTCTCTCTCATAAAAAATGGATAACCTCATCCCATCAGCATGTAGGAATGTGATTATTATGTAGTGACAATCAATATGGGATCAAAGCATGGAAATCCAATCCATTCCCAAGATGACTTCATGGGGTTCCATCATGAAGACTAGTAGATCCAACAAGAACCTCTCTCCTCTAAGTGATAGATCATAGTACGGATGGATGAAAGATACAGAGGAAGGTTTCCCTATAAAAACCTCAAGGAATAGCTACTGTGCTAGCAACTTAAATGGGATCTCCAACTCTTGTATAAAGAGTTTAGAGATAAAATAATGGCTACAACATATTTCTACTATTACTGATATAAGATTAGAGTAATCATAGATCATATCTTGAATAATCTCGTGTGTTGTCGGGTCGTAGACGTCCATAGCATGAAGCTATCTGTGGACCTGGCTAGTAGATCTATGAGCCTAATGTGGGATGTCTGGTAGTCATGGTGGGAGAACCTAATACTACAATCCCCCATCTATAGATCCTCTTTCTCTTCTTCCAGCTCTGCCTCACTGAGGACCACCCCTGTCCCCGCCTGGGAGATCCCAGGTCACGTTGCTGCCTTAATCATGGTAGTCCATCTACTGCCTTCTTGGGAATCTTAGTATGCATTGTTGGTTAGTCTAGAGCCATGTTAACTTGACCAGAACAAGTTTAGCATTGACCCTCTTTGAGTTTCCATGGTGCTCGACACTACCCTTGAACTGGGTGACCAATCCCCTAAGTCTGCTAATAGAAGGGTCACCTATTCTGAGACCTCTGACGCTTGCTTATTGCTAAAGATGACTTAGACCTATCATCCCTACCTCCAACTCTAGATATATGGTGTCCCTCTACTAGGAATCTATCCATCACAAGTTCCCTCTCTATCACCCCCAGCATAGGTGGGGATGCACAAGGGTGCTACGTTGGCCCAGATATCTCTATAGAGTCCATTCTTGAACTTTTTCACCTGGAAGTAACAATCTCTGATCATGTAAAGAGATTAGCACGTAATGTTGGTGAACCTCACAATGTACTCTTCCAATGTCATATGTAACACCCCGAGCTTCCACGATACGCTTCTCCTCAATAATGCAATGGCTTGCATTGTACGCAACTTCGAGTTCTAAAACACCGCGACTAATCAAAGTAGCCGTTATGAATAGTAATAACCACTTTTTAAAATTATAGAAATTTTATATTTCAAAATGGACTTCATTTTTGTATTCGTAATATCGAAATTATCCTAAGTTGAATTTTTTGTAACTTTCTGAGAACTTCCAATTTTTTTATGAATAGTGAAAATTCTTAAAACAAATTTTTTAATCAAAATAATTTATGGTGATAAATTATACTATTTAGTGGTTTTAAAGTATAATTAGAATATATTTTTACCATTTTATCCAATGGTGGTCATTAGAATTAATTTAACATTGAAATTGGACATAAACAATTGCCAATCTTTTGATATAAATTGTTTCTTAAAAACACGCTATTTTTTGTGACAGCGGGAATTAATTATAAAATTAATTAATGCAACTTATATGTTTGTAATTTTGTAAAATAGACATCATTTTTGAATTCGGAATATCAATTATAGCTTAGGGTGAAATTTTGGAATTGTTCTGAAAAACTTCAATTTTTGATGAATAGTGAAACCACTAAGTGGTAGTTAAATAACTGATTTTTCGTTTAAATGAAATATTGCCACTTCTATGATTTGATTTTCAAAAATCCGACATACATGGTTGTCATTAAGAAGTAAAATGTGGTTCAATGAGATTAAAATAATTTTTTGGTGAATAGTAACTTTTAAGTTCTTAATCGCGATTAGAGGTAATTAGTGTAGTTTAAGGTAAAAACAATGTTTTAATAATATGATATGAGCTTGAAACTTGTCCTACTCCTATTGTATGAGTCATGGCCGACCAAGACAACCCATGGGTCAACTTGGGGACCCCATGGATCCACTTTGGTTGGAAAATGACATTAATATATATTTATTTAATGTTAAAATTAAATTGACACAAACATGAGTTGTTTTACTAAAACAGTTTTTAAGTGGGGTTACACAAGTCCAAATTTTGATTATAAATATTAATTAGAAATCTAAAAAGATTTCCTACATCATAGTATTTTTTTTATAATTTTTAGACATTAAATAAATTAAATTATTTATGACATCATGATGATGCAGCGATGACCTCATTATTTAACGATTTAAATAAAATGGAAGGATAATATAAAATCCAAAGCGTACACTTGTCAAAAACCTATTGGATGAGTAGATTTCGAACCCTTATCATCTTATCCTCTAATTATATAAGTGTGGGACCTCTAAAATCCGAAACTCATTTTATAATAAAGTGACTTTTCTTTACTTTCCAAGAGTGCCCCTCCTCTCCACTTATAAAAGGCCCCCACCTCTCCCACCTAATTTACACTTTCAAGCCATTTGGCTCGGCCAACCTCTGCCCAAATACTCTCCCAACTTCCCCCTCTTACTCCTAGAAGCCTCACTTTGGGAAGAACTCTTCCCAAGGAAGCCTTTGGCTCAAATCAAAAAGAGTTACCCGATTTTGAGGTAATGTCTTCTCTAATGTTGTTTTGTTTTATTTTTCTTCTCCAACCCCCTAAACTCTTTTTATTAATTTATTTTGTAACAACACCAGTATCCTCAATATAATAGGATGTTGTTACAAGAAGTATTCGAGCTACACTTACACACACCTACATCTAATGGTTAAAGAACATACGGTTTCTATGGATGGCGAATTTCTGCCTCACGAAACGATGATTGTTCAACACTCATATAACACCTTCAAAGGTGGCCATTAAGATGTCACTATTTTTATATATGATATATAATATGTTTATTTTTTACTTATGCTTCTGTATTTCTCATTTATGGCATACTTTATGATTTCCATTATGGGTAAAACGCGATAATTTCATTTTAGGAAGTGCGGAATACCGCCCCCTCAAAGTGATTTGAATCGTTAATGCCACATGTGGGATGTATAAAGGATAGGGTAAATGGTATTATACACTATATTATACTGGAATTATATTATACATTTATATAATTATGATTTCGTTCCATTAAATATGAAATTGAAATTAAAGTAGCGTTCATGCGTACGTACGGCTTACCGTCTCCATGAACGGTGCATTTCATTTCTTACCTCTAAATGTTACGTAATATTATAAATGAAAGTATATACTGGATATATAAGATATATATGACATCTAAATCATGAATATAATTCTGGAGATAATGGATATTCTACCACATAAACAACTTGTAATTATAAGAAGTTTATTGTTGACTCAAGTACCAAAGATCGACAAAACGACCGTTATTAACTTAAATAATTACATAATGTTAATATCATTATAATAAGTGATATAATAAGGATAATGAAATTGAAAATGGTTCTTAATAAGGTATATATTAACTCTAGTTTATTATTCAGGAGGTTAAAGAACGGTTGAGTCAAGTCAGACACGAGGTAAGGGAACTTCTTAACCCAACTTCCATTCTTTGGGTTAATCTCCTACTTTCAAATTATGTCATGATATTATTATGTCCTATTTTGTATTTTTTTACGTTCTTTATGTGTACCTATAGTGAATACACATAATAGATCTATTTTATTTTAAAAAATGATCTTTTTAAGGACTTTGTCTCAATCTCCTTTCATTGAGGCATATTTGGTTTTATACACAACTTTCTTTTATACGGTGTATAAACCCCTTTGACTTTTACATTTATTCAAAAGGAATCTTTTTTATACGAAGCGTTTTACTAAACGACAAAAAGGGAATGTTTTTCTTTCCGTACTTATGCGGCGACAACGACTTCTCTGCCGCCGTGACCATTATTTGAGTTTCGGCTTCCTCTACAAGCCATCATTTTTTTTAATGAAAAATAAATACAAAGTTTTAACTTTCTTTTATTTTGGTATTGAAAATGGTTTTGAAAGAGTTTTTATTATATCAATGTGTTGTATTGATATCTTGTGATTGAAATGTGGAAATGTTATGTTTCCTTTATGCATGTTTTATTTGATACGATTATGTTATGGTTTATGATATGTTTAAACCTATTCATATGAGGAATGTATTGGACTTAATAAGTGACGGGTGGAGCCCGCTATAGCTCCTCGATGCATCGGTTGGTCTCATGAGAGAACTAGATGTGGAATTGGCCGAGGCCCTTTCCCAATTTGATTTATGGTTTTGGCCGAGGCCTTAATCATTTTAGACGTCTTGGTCGAGGCCTTGACAAAATGTTTCAGAATGTCCGGAATTATACATTCCCTCATTATGAAAGTGGTTATTGATCTTTCATGTGATTATTCGTCTAGTAGAATATCCATGTGAGTAAGTAAGTGGAATTATTTGATTTTACTTTTTCCATATTATGCTGAAGTTCAAGTTTAATAAGGCTTTTGTTTAGTTATACATTGCCTTAATTGTTAGTTTTTATTTATGAAAGCTTCCGCAATATTGTTATCCTTACTGAGCATTTGAGCTCACCCCTTTCAATGTTTTAATATTTTCCAGAACGTGAAGAAGTATTTTATGATTGACCTGCAAGGATTGTCAGAAGAGGATATGAGTGTGGTCTATGGAGACTTTGTTACTGTAGTTTTTCATTTTTACGATGTAATGTAATGTTTACGAATGTATCTAGTGTTTCCAAGGCTACTAAACTAATCGGTCTTTCGAGACTTGATCTTTTGTGATCATGCCAATGTTACGAAGTAATGCACCGACTCCGGGTAGCTGGGGTCGGGGCATTACATCATACCTCCCTACTGAAGCTCCATAATCTCTTGAATCTGAATGGAGAGAAATTAGGAGGGATAGTACAACTCATGAAACAGTTGTTGAAAGTCACCCCATGAAAGAGTCGGCTCATCACATATCTCGGTAACTAAGATCCACCAACACCCATATGATTTGTGGAGAAGACTAGATGAAAATTCCACCGTCTAATCTGTCAATGTCCAAGCCAATCTGAACACATGAACCATAGACTCCAGCCAATCCTCTACTTCTTGTGGATATGGCTCGCTGCAGAACCTCAGCGGTCGCTGACACTAGAAATCACAAAGTGCGCTCAGCCTATGCACATCCTCTGCCTCCCCTGCTAGAACTATATACAACTGAACAAGTGGAGGCCCTGCTACTAGTCCGCCTAAAGGAAAGGGATCTCATGATGTACCTTGAACTGGGGCCTCAACACTCATAAGGTCGTCTTCATGAACCGGAGCTTGTATCCTAGCTGGATGGTCATGGAGGCATCCGGAAAATTGTCAAGGAGTATCACGGTCAGATGAGAATATATATATATATATATATATATATATATATATATCAATAATGGATTGGGGAGATGACCTAAGAAGGACATTAAAGGACTCAATCCTATATGATTCATGTTCCACTGTTCCCTGCTACAAATATCTCTGGGTGCCGAGTTGACAAGCGGGTAATCAGGGTCCTGGTGAATAGATATGTCACCCGCCCATTCCATCACTGGACTCCCTGGTCTAAGAGCCTATATCAAGAAACATCGAAACTATTACCCTAAATCCAACCAATTCATTTTTAGGGAACATTTGAATAATGTACCAAGGAACAAACCACCTCTCATACCAATCTGTCAAGTCCTAACCCAAGCCAGGGCTCAAACCACAACTACTCCAAGACCACCTCCACAAGACAGTGTTAGAGACAAGCAGTAAAGGCACAAAAAACTCAGGGATTACATTACTCAAGAACCTATACACATGCACATAACCAACTGAATTCAAAAAATGTAGAGGAAAAGTAGAAAAATGTGAAATTACTATAAAGTATCATAAACATACATAAATTTCTAAACAGTACAAAGGTAAACTATTGAATACTGAAATGTAATAGGAAAAAACCCATACCCAAACCAAAAATCACTTCCAACCTAAATACCACAGGAATAGAGTAACAACTGAGAGATCCCTACACGTGTATACCGACTTTGACCACTTTACTTAGTACATAAAACTCATATCCCTAAGCTCCCATGAGATCATGATTGACCTATCCACCATATTCAAAATACATGACACATGTTGGGAAAATCCCATGTAGGGGTGAGTATATACATACCCAGTATATAACTCCCTGAAAATATGAAGGGGGGGCATTAAAATTTACAGCCAAAGTGATGTAGAATATGAAACAAGGTTCAATAAAAGAGAATGGAAAGTGTTTTTATTTTCCCAACAAGAGTTTGAAAGAAGGATCATCCAAACACAAGGATCTCATAATGGTGAGGAGGTTACCCCCCCTAAGTCTTCGTAACCTATATACGGAGAGTAGACCCATCGAATCATGAGAAAATAGTCACAGAAAGCACGTGGCATACCATATGTGTTGTTACCTATCTTGGAAGGAGAGTAACCAAGACCCAAGTACTAGGAACTGTAACGGAATAGATATATAGATATATATTCTCAGTCAAATAATCCCAAAAGATAGTGTAAGGTGATCTCCATCTCATGGTTCAACCCAATAAAATGAGTAACCAATAGTTCCAAGGTAAATCCATTGATGATGCCTATCACCTCAAGTGTCTTCCCAAGAGTCCCAAGTCAAAAGAGTCTCAAATAACCACACATTAATAAAATATTTTTTTGGTGGCACTAACTCAACCACATGGTTTTAGGTCATGTCCCAAGAATATGACTTGGTGGAGAAAGAACATCCTTTCTCGTGAGTCCTTAGGTAAGTATAATCATGCCTCGCCACTATGCCGCAGTGTTGAGGGTCTTCTCTAGAAGGTTTTCATGGACTACACTACCCAGCCCATCTATAGGGTCATCCTAGAAATTCATCAGGGACTACACTAACAAGATCCTACTAAAGGGTCATCCTAAAACTACCAGGGACTTCACTTCCCATCCCTGCTAGAGGGTCATCCTGGAAGGTGATCGGGGACTACACTACCCATTTTTTACTAACGGGTCGTCCCAAAATTTTTGTGGACTACACTACCCATCCATACTACAGGGTCATCCTGGAATGTCATTGGTGACTACACTACCCAGATCCTACTAGAGGGTCATCCCGAAATTGTCGGGGACTACACTACCCTTCCCAGTTGGGGGGTCATCCCGAAAGGTTGTTGGGGACTACACTACCCAGATCCTATTATATGGTCAGCCCACAATTTTTGGGGACTACACTACTAAGCCCAAATAGAGGGGCATCCTAGAAGTTCATTGGGGTCTACACTACCCATCTCTACTGGATGGTCCACCCATAATTGTTGGTAGGCTATTCTAAACACTGTCGTTATTGGGTGTTGTCTCTACATGTAACAAACCAAGAATATCAACATCATATTTAAAAATCCTCTTTTGAGGACACCATCAGGTTCTATGTGAAAAAACACCGAGGATAGGAATCTCACAGGCTGAAATCTAAGTTCAAAAAAAGGAGATACAGAGGATTGAAGATTGCTCGTGGGAGATCAAATAGTACACGGTGTGTGTGGGTCCCCACACGACGTGTGACCCCTCCTAAATTCGTGGACATTTCTATGCCCTGACAAGGGTTCCAACCCATGTAATAGTATACACCCTGTAGGTGGAGTGCATGGTGTGTTTCATTTATATGGGGACCAAGGCTGTGTCTACTGGTCATGTCCTTGTACTCAGACCCCATGTCTATGTACTCTGATACACAGCGTGTTGACTCACACAGGACGATGCCCATGTGGCCAACCCGTGTCCATATGTTCAACACATAACATATGCCTACCCATGTGTTTCTTCACATGGATTGCCTCACATGGAAATATAGTACACAATGTGTCATGCGGAGTACACACCGTGTCATCCTTATCTTTTCTCAAACCCTAGCACCGCCACTAAGGGAGGATACACGATGTGTGTTCTTCACTGAACATGGCATGTAGTCATGATTTTTTCAGAAACACTGGTTTCTCCTGAATCATTTTCTATGCTCTAAATCTGGTCAAACCCATTCAGATCCCTCCATGTTTCCTCCCAAAATCTTTACATTCATCCACAGATCACACTCACTGGCTGTCATTCATTGGTAATTGATCATCAGAACGAATTAGAGTTTCGTTCTTTATTCCACACACTAATGTGCCTTCGATCTTCATTAGATGGTTATAAAACCTACATATTTTTTTATCCTTATGTCATTTCGTTTCTAGATCCATTCATTGATCTTGATTCTGTCATTCTTCCAGAATTTCTCTCTGAATACGAGTGCCCGATCGAGCTCAGGTCACCCGACTATTGTAGAAATGGGATTCAATGGAATTTATTGGTGATAAACACAAATAAAAGGGAAAGGAAGGCACAAAAACTAGGGTTTGGATTGTCGGCCAAGCATTCTAGGACAACCGATCATAATTGGGCAATCCATGTTAGAAACAACCGATTAAGAAATGAAAACGGATACGTGAAATCATGCAAGGATTGAAATCAAAGTCACGGATCAAAGGATGAATATCCATCAACTAAAACATTTCATAAAAGGTGTAGAATCACCAAATAAGATAACTAACATGATTTGATCATTTGTTGTTGATGATAAATGTGTTCTATGAAAAAGGAGGTGGATCTGTTATAGTCGTTGCGTCTTGATCCATCTAGAATCAGAGGTTCATCATCATTCTTTATTCGATAGTGGAAAGTAGAGGAGAGGAAGAGTTATTTTTGGAAAAAATAGGATTATCAGGCCAAATAATCATAATCAATAATTTAGATAATTTAATTAGGTTTATTTTATTTTATGTAATTAAATTAATTAATTCATTTAATAAATTAAACATTTATCCAAAGAGCGAGGGGTCTGTACATCCCGCACCTACTCATTTTATGCCATGGCTAGGAAAAACACTATGTTCTTGAGCCATCTATGGTCTGGTATTTCCGATCTGATCAAAAATTAAAGAGTTATCATGTTTTCCTTAATTAACCTCATGTGTGTAATATAAAATATATTTAATATTTGTATAAAATTAATTACGGGCACCGTGAGACTCGGAATCGTACACTGTCTCAGTTCCTAGCATTGGAAAAATATTTAGAAATATTTAAAATCCTAATTAGGAAAAAAAACAAGTCTCTACAATATTTTCCTTCTCAAAAAATTCCTAAAAATCTCAGAATATTTAACAAAACAAAATATGACGATTCTTTGATTTCATAATATACTAAGGATAGGAATGTATCACACTTGACTCTTAAAAATATAGTAGATTCTCTTTGTATGTAAGGTTTACTGAGTCTATGAAAAGTATATAAAGATACATTGAAGGTATTTGATGTTTTTATTCTATATTATTTGGTAAATATGTGGGAAATAGACTTAGGTAAATTCATTTTTACCATAGTATAGAATATTAATATCTCCCCAATAAAATCAAAGATTATCATGTTATTTTTATTTATCAGTGAAATGGTTATTCAATGTATGATGGTTTTAAAAATAGAAAACACATCATAACGATTCTGAAAAAAAAATTCCTTTATCAGTGATGACATGATGTCAAAAATGAAACTACTTTTTTACTCTATGTACAAAAAGTTTATATAGAATATCGATGGGGAACCCTATGATTCCCAACCCTCAAGAAAACCAGAGGAGGATAAGAAGAAAATATAATGATAGAAAAATATCCTCTAATTAAGAGAAATAAATAAAATAAAATTCCCCATGAGGTTTCCAAGAAATAATTAAACATAATGTTGAGAAAACTCTAGGTGTTTCAAAGTTCATAATCAAACCTACAAAGGTAAAATCATTGATAATTTGGGCTATCAAACAAATGGAAGAAGAATAAAAAAGAAACAAGTATAAGAAGATATTGGAAGAATCTCAACATTGTGAAAATATTTTGAAAGGAGTTGAAAGAGATTCATAAAATACAAACCTTCATATTTCCCACATATTTCATATCATACCTAAAGCTGATTTATTTTTTGAAGGAATATATTTTTTTCCTACTGGTATTTATTATATCGGAGATAAGGGAAAGGGGTAAATAGTTTTTGAAGAATCAGTTCCAACCATTCTAGAAAATCAATTGGGACCTCTATTAGTTGGAAAAATGAGAATTCATAATGGAAAGGATACTTCAAGAAAAACATGATAAGGAATTTGACAAAGAAGATGAAGGAAAAGGAAATGAGGGATAAGAAGAAGGAAGTGAATAATATGAATATGAAGAATTATAATAATAGTTTGAAGTAAAATAATATGAAGAGGAAGAGAATGAATAAAAAATGAAGAATATGATGATGAAGAAACTCCCTCTGATAAGGAATCAAAGTCATCCTTATCCTCATCTGATTTACCCTCCAAACTGTTAAGGAATAAAAATATAGACATTATCAAAAGAAGGATATTCTTAATAAAAAGAAGCAAAATCATATTCAATTAAATAAGAAGAACGTGATCAAAATTCAATGAAAAAAGATTCTAATAAATTTGAGACCAATAAATATGTGGACATTATGAAAATATCAGGTGAAAAGGAAGTTTCAAAGAATGTTGAGAAGAAAGGGAAAAATGGGAAGCCCTTATGAGAAAAAAAACCTCCCCATCTTGAGCCTGATTATTCAGAATCTATAGTAACCATAGCTCATAATGGTTTTGATTATTTTGTTCATGTTTTGAGGAGATTAGAAGGAACTATTCATTATTTTAAAAACCTTGAAGCTTGGTTCCATTTGATCTAGAACAACCTTAGTGGAAAATATAAATTATTAAAATTGTTAACATAGTCATTAATTCATATTGAATATTATTTAAAAACTTTTCACGAAAGTTCCTCAACTCACAAGATATCATTCAATAAAATGGTGAAATTCTCTCACCAGTTTGACTCTAATATCTGAATTCTTGATGATCAATTTGATGAATTTAAGATATTGGTGTTATAATCAGTTGTGTCTTTCAACAAGTTATCATTATAAAGGAAATATAGAGTAAATTTTATTGATGATTTCATAGATTCCATTGATAAAATAAATAAGGATGTAAATCTATTGAAAGAAAAGATTCAAGAAAAGATTCAAGAGGTAAGCAGACTCTGATATTGTGATGATAAATTCATTGCATTAAGATATCATAATAAAGAATATGTTAAGGAAGTTAAAAATATAAAGTCTCAAGATCATACTCTGGATGACACAATTTCAATTTTAGAAAAATATCAACATGAGTTTAAGAAGATCAAGGATTTTGTAAACACATTGATTAATAAAGGATTACTTTTATTTCATTTGAACTCTCTATGTGCTTTGTAAAACTTTTGAATTGTTAATGAATTATATTTTCATCTAATTCGTCTATGATTTAATGTTTTCCAATTCTGATTGTTTATATTTTCTTTCATATCTTTTTTGGGTGATTAGATAGTTAATCATTTTCGGTATATTATTTTCTAACATTTATATAAACATTAGATCCTCCCCATTTCTTTTTTAAAATAAAAAGGGGGAGAATATTTTTCAAAAGGGGATAATTTTTTATAATGGAGAAATTTTTTATCAAATATAAAAAATTATATATCAAGGGGTATAATATCTTTCAAAGAATAGATTGTTTTATGAAGGGGGAGAATATGATCCTTTGGGGTAGAAATTTTACTAAGGAGAGAGGTTTTCTTTATGGAAGACTTTTTCAAAACACTTCATCATATAAAACATCATATTCAGAAGAGTTACAAAATTAGCGGGAGTTATTTTTTTAAATAATAACACTAAATATTATGTTCTTAAAAGAAAAAAGACCTTTATGTGTTTCAATTTTTTAGTTTTATTTTTGGGGTGTTTTCTTTCCAAAAATGGGGGAGATTGTTGATTTGGAAGTTTCACTTCTTACAGCTCAATTTATTTTGTCTTTGAAATCACAAACTCTTTCTTTATAAAATTTTACTAATTATTTATGTCATAAGTATTTTAATATGTTTTTGTAAAAAATCATCTTTTACCCGAAATAGAAATAGTTCTATAGTATTATGAATAGAAACTTACTATTCTTTGTAAAGATAATCATATTGAGTAAGAATATGATTATCAGGCTCACATATAATCATATCAGATATTAGGATTTTTTCTTGTATATCGTACTAAAAATTGTTATAACCATCAGATTGATTAGGGTGCTGATTCATCGAACTAAATCTTATAGTGATTTTCATACTAATAAAAGATAAGTAACTCTATCAAGTTGACCTAATTTTATAATCTGATTACAAAGACTTGTTTCTATCATAAGGATTATCTTTAACACCATAATGGTGTTAATAAATACAACATCAGACATTTAGTTACAAATGATCTATCAAGAACTAGCTATCTGAGGGAATTATAACAAACTTGTATATATGACAATGGGTATATTGCCTATAAATATAGAGTAATTTGTAGGGTTTGGATATGGTTGATTACATTTTATTCTAAAGATTACTCTTTTTGAACCACTCAATCATAGTAAGTGTAATTCTTTAGATAGTTTTCATTCTATGGAATCTTTGACTGGTTCATTTTTTAATAACTTTTGTAATTGTAATATGCATTTGATCATTATTATGATCAAGGGATTCTTGGGATCAGAAGACAGAGAATATGATCCATCAGATTGAGGGATTATGGGGTAGGAATATAGGAGTCGATCATCGTATCGAGGGCTTTCAGGGATATGAAGATAGAGCAATTTCGATCTTTATATCAAGGACTTTCCTAGTTAAGAAATACAGACTTTACTATAAGTATAAAAAAGTGGACACCATTATTCAAGGTTATTGACTACATTAATATTATTTTTTAATGTGATAAATATTTTAATACAGATTGTAAGTTATTTTTACTATTACATATATATACTATTTCTTGTTATTATATGCTTCTATTCAACTATATTGAATAGAAAATGATTCATCATATTAAACTTTCTATTCTAATTGTTGTATCATATTAACTCTGATTATGATAATCACCTCGTAATATTAATTGGATTCATTGTGATTATGATTAATTTACTCTGATTTAATCAAATTGATTTCTGGTTATGATTTTGTGACTCAGATAATTGGACTACATCTAGGTTTGGTTACAATTTTTTTAGTTTAAATATTTTAAAATAAGTTTTTAAACTACAATTCACCCCCTCTTGTAAGGATATCCATTATAATATACTATTATGATTCTTTACTAAATCTATATAGGGATTTAACATGATATCTATCAAACACATGTATCTCTATAGCTGTGTCCACCGGTCATCACCATATGAAAACATGAATTATCATATTTTTAATTTTTCCAAGACATTGAGTGACTATGGGGCACAAAGCATCTTTATCCAATATTTCCAAATCATCTCTTCAAAACTGTATGTCTGTAAACTGGTATGATAAATGAATAAATCTCTTTCAATTCATCCTTATGGATAATAAAATCAAATTTCCCCTATCCATATATATATGTATATGTATATGTATATGTATATGTATATGTATATGTATATGTATATTTATATTTATATGTATATGTATATGTATGTGTATGTGTATGTGTATATGTATATGTATATGTATATGTATATGTATATGTATATGTATATGTATATGTATATGTATATGTATATGTATATGTATATGTATATGTATATGTATATGTATATGTATATGTATATGTATATGTATATGTATATGTATATGTATATGTATATGTATATGTATATGTATATGTATATGTATATGTATATGTATATGTATATGTATATGTAAAGGTATATGTATATATAGGTGCATCCACACACTCCCACAGTCTATCACAATCAAGGGCTCAGATGTTAAACTAATCATATGAGGGGAAAAATCTCATCTTGGTTAAGTTCCAACCGATGACATGATCGTAAACATAATTAACTACCCTCACATTATCTAAGTAAATATATAGACTCATGTAAGCAGGGTATCAAATTATGAAGGTTATCATGATAAATATCTCAACAGCTTCACGTATTAGGGACTGACATATGATCCATTCCCCCGTAGTATCCCAAAGTCATATTTATAACACTCCACATGGTATACTTAGTGGCTTATCCAACACATACACAAAATTATACTCTATCTTGTACCTTATGAGAATATATTGTATCTCTACACAAATATCCTACTCTCTCTAACCAAAACATTTTATCATAACCTATAATACTCCGTGATGAATATCGGTTAGGGATAAACTCAAATTAGTACATTGAGAGGTCAATTATCATCACAATTCATGAAATGAATACCCATATATAAATTTATGTATCAAACCCAAAATAATGATAAAATAGAGGTTTCCATTAATATGAAACATTTAAATATTCAAAAAATTTCTAATAAAATTTGACAAAACCAAAATAATAATTTGTGTATCATATCATATTTGATAAAATACCATCTAAGCCTTATATTATCTATACTTTATAGGTTTTTTTAAAAAATTATAGTATATTTAATATATGACACATATCTATGTTACCATTTGATAAAACCCGCCCTCTAAACATTTTATTGATAAAAATCTACAAAGAAATATTTTTTTGAATAATTGTGAGATTTACAAATCATATTCCTAACTATTAAAATTCTTTAACATATTCAAACTTCTTAAATTCAAAACATAAAATCTTATGATGCCAACATTTTTTTATACTTCTAAATCATTCTATGTTCATCATCATCATACTTGGAACTATTTTCTATCAAAATATTTCCTTCAATTAATATAACTAGTCACATTATTATTTAAAAATGTATCCAACTCTTATAGGATATTAATTTAAATTCAATTTAATATTAGATTGGTATAATTTTTTATAATATTTGATCTTTATTAAGCCCAAAAAATCTCCCACTAGCTACATAGTAATTATATTCTCTTTATATTACCTTTCTAAGATACATTAACCCTTTCCAGTTAAGAAATAATATTTATTTAATTTAAGTAATAATATTTATAAAATAAACTACTTTTTTCATATCATATATGATATTCTATGTGTTTGGAATATTCTCACTTTAATAGAAGAATTTATTAAAATAAAAAATTGTTGGGTGGTGGGAACACATTACCATATATTATAACAAATTATTTTGTAATCATTTTTTTATTGGTTAATCTTTTAATTCAAATAGCATCCTCAAAACAAGTTATAGAAATTGATTAATAATAAACCATGTGTTTACAATTAATCATATCATATTGTTAATAACAACTCTTTATTATCAAAAATCTTCACATATCATATAAGAGAAATGATATGAAGATAAAAATATTTTACTTAGATTAACTTGTTCTTGAAAAAAATACTTTAAAATAAAATCTTAGATGTAATAACTATTTAATTTATCTCATGAATATAAATTATAAGATCAATAAATTATTACTTTTATTTTAAACACATATATATTTACAAAACATTGTAAAATATACATCTGGTATCACATTACTTCAAAATTAAAGAATTAATTTCTATAACATTCAAACCTGACATGAAAATTCGGTATAACTTCAAAAAATATTTCAAGTATATAATGTATCATATGATCATATAGAATTATTACACTTCCTTCCTTAAATACCTAGGTTTTAATGAACATGACTGGATTCTTGAATAAATATTGTTGAACTTTTGAAGTAACTTTTCTTATTTTGGTTTGAACTTTTACCAACTTTTATCGTCTATAGACTACTTTAGAATCATGAAATCATATGTCTAGTTTATCTATGTTCTAAATAATGTGAAACTATTAGGAAATAATATGTTAAATTCAACATATTGTCAGAAAATTTCCATTGATGACGATAAGATAAATTCCATAACCAGAACAATCTATTAAGGACACCTTTAATCTCTAAAATTCATTAAACATATTCATTCATATTAAATATTAGTTCATGTACCCAATCATATTTATTATGTAAGGAATGTATAATATTACAATTTTAATTTTCTATCCAACTCCTATAAATCCCTAATGAATCACTCTATGATTCTATAAGAATCCTGAATCAATTTTCAAATAATTTCATCACTTTTTTTAGAGTAAGAAATTGCACTGAAATATATAAATTTCCATAAGATTAATTATTATATCACCAATATTTCTTAGGAACATTTCATAAGCTACCATTATAAGGATTGTCTTACATTAAGCTACCCCTTTCCCAGATTAATCACAAAGTTCAGCATGATGCTGATGATCATATTATCTACAACAAAAGATTTTATCAGATTAGTATCATGTATTATTCACCATTTAATAAGTACACTTATTAAATTGTATCCCAATAAAATTGATGAGCCCATTTGAAAATTACTCATAACTATTAGTTTTCCAAGAACCATATTTCACTAAGAAAATGACCACACTACGACATTAAAAATAACCAATTATTTATTTAGGTTTGGAATCATCCCAAAAATATCATATATTATTCATGGATAGTTCTTAATACAACCATTTTCCAATCCATCATATGGATAAAACCCACCCTATTCCACTGTAATCTTAACCCTTGGTGATTCTTAGATGTTGTAAACCAAATAAAACATCAAAAATACCTAATTCAAAGACAGTATATGAGAAACCCTAGATGGAATGAAAATACACAAGGATGATCCATGATCACTCATTAATTACTTTCATTACACAAGATAATACACATTAACCCCACTATGGTGTGAAAATACAAGGTTGGATGATCAAGGTCTTGATAAGTTCCACATTGGATAGAATCTCATACTTAATATTAGATGGAAATTTTAAAAAAAAAACTCATGACATTTTATTCACTTTTATATATGAATTTTGGATTTATTTTAGTTTAAAATCATATTCCATCCACCAAAATGTTTTGTTCAAACTACATTGATATGTTACCCCTTACAAAACCTAGAAGTTTGTGTTTCTCACCCAAAAATAGAATCCAAACATATTCATACATATCCATATGCATTATATGAATAGGGTATATGAAAAATTCCTATAAAGTTGTAGAGTTATATTATACTTACAATCTCCACATGAGTAAGGCTAGAGAAATAGATTTTTCACACCATTTATAGGTCTATACATGGCACACTTCTCCATATATGTAGGTAGTTTAACCACAATTCCCTCTACCTGGGGATACATTAATCAAAAGAGAATAATATTCATCATAACTCTAACACATAATATAAAAAAACTATATTCAATAAATAAATTCAAGATAATAACATAAATTAAAAAATAAAATCACATTAGATGAAAAAATAAATTCATTATGGGTCCAATCCCAACATTTAATGCAAGAATCAATACTAGAAGTAGTTTAACATTTTAAACTAAATATTACCAAATATTCTAATTTGTTAATAATTTACTAAACATAAATATAACATGGAACTACTTTAAAATAAATGAAAAAATCAACTATTTAAAACTAGTGTAAATATTTATAAACAAGTCATAAATAAAAGTTATTTAAATACCATTCTATAATTTTCATTTTTAACATTAATTTCATTCCATAATTTTTAATATAAATATTTTATAATCATTCCAATATGAACTTTTTTATATTTATCATTATATTGAATCTCCATTTTAAATATTTAATATTATATGAATTATAAACAATTTATAATCCAATTTCTATTATTTAAATATTTTACATAATATAAATATCATATACTTAATTAATATTTATACATTTATTGTATAAATCATAAAAAAACTTTTAACATGTCTTAAATAATATCCAAATAAGTCTCCTTTTATTTTGAACAACTAAGAAATAATTAATTATGAAAAATTTATAATTTAAATATAACTGTAACACTCTATGAATTTCTTATAGATATTTAATTTTAAATTAATTCAATATCTTTCATATCTTGTAAAACACACAACCCTGAGTCTAAAAGATGTGTAACATAGTATACTGTAATAAACTAGTTGTTAAATTGAAGTGTATAAATATGAATAAATAAAATATTAAAATTATATTTTTTACGCATGTATAAATAAATTTATTGGTTATCAGTTAATTATAAATGAAAAAAATATCATTTGAAAGAAAAACAATTTCCCCAAAAAAACTGTATTTTCCAAAAAACGTGGTTTCATTGCATATTCACACTAATTTTAAAATTTCTTTTTATTTATTATAGAGAATTTAATTGAAAAAATTAAATTTAAATTTTAAATCATATTTTAAAAATTATCTTAGATTAAATTTTTTATAATTTTATGAAAAGATTAATTTTTTGATGAATATAAAAAATACATTTTTTTATTGAATATTGTCTTTCAATTTAATGAATTTGAAATGTTACATTTATTAAATGGTTTTAAAGTAAAATTTGTCCATTTATATAATAGTTAATACAATATAGTCATTTATATCAATTATATAGTAAGTTTTAGTATAAAAACATTTAATAATTATGAAACGTTTTCCATCCGAAAATTGTTTTTTCATCGTGTCGGTGGGATTGAATTTAAATTAAATTATTATACTTATGTGAAAAGAATTTTAAAAAATTGATTCCATATTTATAATCATCTTAAATAATATTATTTAATTATTTTAACTTAACTTTTGTTTATAATTAATAGTAAAAACAATAAATATTAATCACCATAGTTAATGTTAAAACTAGTTTATCAGGGGTTAAACTAAGAAGATAAGGGTTAAAATGACATGAAAACTTTTCTAATTACTATTTTTTAGACATATTTATTCCTTTTATCATCTATAGTTATATAATTATTAATTTTGAATCTTTGTTTCATGTGAAAAATGTGCATATAATTTATTCTTTTCAAAAATTCCAAGTCTGTCCCTTCCCACCAATTATTAAAGGGAACCCCCTCTCCACACCACTTCACACATATAAATCCCATTTTTTCAACCAATACCTGCCAAAATAATATACTTATAACCCTTAACATGACCTAGAGTGATTTATTTGAACAAAAAATCAATATACGAAGGATTTAGGTATAAACCGAAAGAGGTTGTCTGAAGAAGAGGTATAGTTCTTAACCTTGTATTTTCATTTTATTTATTCCATTAACTCATTAAAAATCATCATAATATTGGATTAAGTAATAGTAATAGTATCTAAAATATACTCATATGATATTATATTAATGTAATAACCCATATTCATCTCATATTCCATCAAATAGGAAAGAAATTGTCGATCGTGTATACGACAGACTACCCCCTTACGAGCTGATATAAATCATTTTCCATCACCATTTCTCATGGATGGATGTAATTATGGATTTAACATATATATATATGGAATTTATGAAATTATTATATTTCTAAAACAATAATATCACATCTACCTTCTTACCTTCCAATCCATTGGAAAACAACAACATAACTTTTGCGTATGTGTAGACTACCGCCTCTACGAAGCAATGTGAAACGTTTCTCATTTTATTTTTTCATTAATGGTAATAAGGATTTATATAATTAATATATAATTAATATATTATATAGTAATTATTTTTTTATGGTAAAATATTTTTTATCTTATATTTTTTCATCTTTCAAAAAATGAAAATAGTGTTCATGCATGCGTACGTACGACCTACCATCTCCAAGAAAAGTGTAACTCATTTTTCTACCTCAAAAATTTATTAACTATTATTAAAAATTATATAACTAATATATATGATATTTATATCATGGGTAAAATTCTTTAAATTATTTAACCATGATCAATGTACAAGGACCAAAACTACCGAACCAAAACATACCTAAAAAACAAATCAGTTGTCACCCAGAATAGTGTGTTTAATAATGATTTGTTAATAAATGGGTGATATAATGTTATTAGAAAATAATATATGGTATTATATATATTTTTATGGCTATTTAATTTTTATTATAATAATTAAATATTTATTATATAGTAGGTTTCAACACGTACGTAGGAAATCAGACCCGAGGAAAGGGTTTCTCGTCTCACTTTCACTTATGTGAGACAAATGCCATATTCACCACTAAATTTTTTGTGGTGTATATACTACTAATTTTATATTTAATTACATCAATATAATTATCTTAATTTTATTTAAACTTTTATTTGATGTTATTTCTTTCTTGTGGATTGTGATTCAAATGTTACCAACATAATAAACGTTTTGTGATACAATCTCATCGTTTATCAGGATTATTCATGGTTAAGTTTTCAATGATGATGTATTATGATCTATATCTCAATTAAGTCATGAAATGTTTTAACATTGGGTTATTCTTGATTGTTTCAAGGTATATTACAATTTCCTCTCTTGTTTACTTAAAATGATTGATATTTTTTTTAATAAAAGCAGACTTCTTTTCTCTCTTCGGTTGAAAATATTTTAATTCCACAACCATGTTTTCTATAAATATTTTTAAAATTGTTTTATTGTATTATAAATGTTTTATTGAATACATTTTTACCCATTTTTTAATTTTTAATTATTTTTAAAATTGATCTTCTTGTCATTTTCTTAATGAGGTACTTTTTAACAATTTTACAACTATATAAAAAGAATGTTGTTTTAACTTCTATGTCATGTACCGAATTACCCTCCATCATTGTTTTAAAGTTTCCATAACTTTTTTACAAGTATATTTTTAAAGAAAATGTTTTTCCTAATATTATATTTTTTTAAATTAATTTTCAAAGTTAAAAGTATATTTTTCTCAAGAATATTATTAATGGGATTTTTTAAATTTCCAATAATTAATGACAACAACCCTCATTTTACTTATAATTAATTGGGAATATATTATAATGATACCAAAATTATTATATCTTTGGGTGGTTTATGATCGGATTGACTGGGGATGTACCATTTTGATACCATTCTCTATAATACTCAATATGGTTTATCATTATGTTTTTTGATTGGGGAAACTGTTAACATTTTGTATGCTACTTTCCAATAAAAATGTTGATTTTGATCTTGTTTATTTATTGGGAAAATTATTAACATATCATATTATAGTTTTTCAATAATTTTATTCATTTATTATGTTTCTCCCTTTCTAATGATGAATTCATTAGACATAGTAAGTGACGGTCATTGCCCATTATAGCCCCTCAATGAATTGGTAGGTCTCATAAGACAAACTAGTTTCCGTATTTGGAAGAGGCATTACCCATTTATATAATATTTCTTGGAATAATTCATTGATGGTATTGTTATGATCTCTAGAATTATCTACCCCCTTATTATGATATTAGTTATGGATTTCCTTGTGATTATTTAATTCTTTAGAATATCCATGGATAAGTTTCAAGCCCATGTTATTATTTATATAGAGTTATTTGAGAATCATTTATTACTACCATATTATGATTCATGTTCAAGATATTTATTAGATAGTGTGTGTTCTAGTTATTTACCTAAACATATTTATTATGTATAAGTACAGGAAAACCTCATGTAGTTTTTTTAAGTTATAAATTATGTGTATTTTATAGATATATTTCTCTTTAAGGATATGAAAAGTGGATGTGGATTTATTATTTTTTCACCTAGGGGTATTAAATTCGAAAAGGTCACATTGGACTTTGACTTTTTGATCACTTGGTGCATGAAAATTGGCTTTGTTGCACACCTATTTTGAAAATATTGGGGGATATTATTAGACTAATTCACATTTTATTTACAAACCATTATGAATTATTTCAAAATGTTTTTATGATTTGGGAAATTTACCAAAGAAACCCAGTTTATGATTATGATATTTGTTATGCATAAATTTCTCAATTTATGTTAAGTGTGTAATTAGTTTTGAAATTATACATCATGATTCATAATGTTATGATCAAATCTATTAAATTCCATTATTTAAAAATTTAACCTTGTAGAAGAAATGTAAACTCTATTAATTCACGTAATCTATGTACGAATTACCCTCCTAGGAAAGATAATGAATCTAGATATGGAGTAACAGCTATAAATAATCAAAATATACCTATATTGGGGTAGATGACACAAGTTATGTCTAATTAAATTTCCCTTATAGGGTACCCAACTAATACACAATGTGTTGTAACAATGTCATATTCCTTCATGCATCAACAACCTCCATTATTTAATGAGACTAAAAATCTATTTTTAGATGAGTAATAAATAAACTCCTTGGAGAATATTGTTTCGCGCGGAATCCGGGGATGACCTCCTGGACGGGAGATTCAAACGTTCCGATCGGTTTCTAACGGGTTTGTTCGTAGAACCGGAAACATCCAATGATTCCACATCCGTTTGGACCTACTTTCCAAAGGCAGGCGCTCATTAGCTCGTGGGCTAATGAGGCTTAGGAATTTGCATTGGTCGAGAGGATGGGAGGTCGGACTCATCACACCTTTTTGAGGGGAATTATTGTCTACTCCGGGACTCTCTTTATAGATTTAAGTTAAGTTCGTGAATCCTTATTACATTACCAAGTAAAAAATGAGCTTTCCTTTAGTTTTAACAATCAATGATTAAATATGCAAGAAATTTAGAGAATCTTTTATATGTATTCGAGGTTCTTCATCAATATAGAATCATCTATATTTGTTTAGAGATTCTTGGTCAATGGTATCCTTCAAAACATTTATATAAAAGTCTCTTGGTCATTTTGATAACCAGGCTGGTTTTAAAGCCACTCAGTGGGGCACTTGAAGTTTATCGTCATTCAGAAGGACAGAGATTATTTCAATGTTGGGATCGAACCCATGAATGGGCTACCTACGTATCCTTTGTTTTGAAAAAGGAATCAGAACCCACGTAGTTCGAGGAATGGGATATGATGTTTTATGATTGATGGCTCAAAGATGAATGTCATAATTACTTTTACACTCTAAGCTCACGTGAGTCATGCTCGGTGTGAGAAACAAGAGGTATTGGTAAAATTTAGACAAATGTGCCATAAAAGATGCAATCATAAGAATTTGTTTTGGGGCTTATGTATAGATGACTGCCCAGATAGGCGAAGGTTTAGGATTTACTTTTAGGAAGAAAATCCATGAACAGGGTCCACAAAGTTATATGTGCTTCATGGAGATTTGAATACTCTAATCTTGGGGTTTACTCCTAAGGAGGATGCCCAAGTTAGGAGGGGACTTATGATTGGGTTTTATTCCTGAAAAGGAAACCCAATTCAAAGGAAATTTATGACTGGTTAAGAGAAATTTTAAGAGACTTGGGGCTTACTCCTGAAAAGGAAGCCCAAGGTTATGACTGAGTCTTATTCCTGAAAAGGAGACCCAGGTTAGGGGACTTGGGGCTTACTCCTGAAAAGGAAGCCCAAGGTTATGACTGAGTCTTATTCCTGAAAAGGAGACCCAGGTTAGGGGTTAAGGTTTGGGGCTTACTCCTGAGGAGGATGCCCAAGTTTGGGAACTTGATTGGGGCTTATTCTTAAGGAAGATGCCCAAGTTTAAAGGTTTTATAACTGGGGATTATTCCTGAAAAGGAAACCCAGGTTAGGATTCTCTCATCTTAAAGGATGAGGTTGAATGAATGAACTCTCAATCTTTGGTGACATAAAGATGTTTAAATCATTAGGTTTTGAGAGATATTTCACATAATTCCTTTCAGATAAGGATGTCAAATCAAGAAATCATGCCATAAATGGCTTTGAAGAGTATCTTGAAGACTGAATCTTGAATAGGAAGGGTGAAGTGGCTTAAGAGGGGTGAAAAAGGGCAAGATGGGCACCCAAAAAGATAGGGGCGCGCAAGTATTGAAGGTCGCGCAAGTCCTGCGGCGGCGCGCAAGTATTGGTCGCGCAAGTATACTTGCGCGACATAAGGGATACTTGCGCGATTTTCAACCAGAGTTGAATTACTTGAGAGAATCTTTATTAAACCCTTTCCCATCCTCTTGAGGTTCTTCCAGAAGGGGGACGCGCAAGTTATCTTGAAGGAATTAAGTCGGCGCGCAAGTGTTTGATAAGTTTCAACACTTAGGCCTTCCTTCTTCCCTTTAGATCTTCCATTCTAGGTAAGAAATTACCTTAGAAGTGTTCTGGAAGCTTTGAGAAGAGACTTGGGCGTCGGGAGCTTTGATCCGAGTTTCTGGGAAGAGATTCTCTCAAATGGGGGGCCCACAGGGTCTATTTATAGGCAAAAGAAGACCCCGGGCGGTTACTGGGCGGTTACCAGATCCGTCGCGCAAGTCCCTTGCACGACCATGAGGGGTCGCGCAAGTGTTGAGGCGGCGCGCAAGTGTACTTGCGCGACCAAGAGGGAACTTGCGCGACCTATGGGCAATGTTCTCCTTTTTCATCCCTTTGTCGATTTTTGATGTTTCTTCAAAGGATTAATCACTTTGAGCTCAGATATTCCCTTTTCCGAACTTTAGATTCCGTGACGAAAGGAGCGTCAACAAAAGTCCCCCCTCAGAGTTGGATCCGGAGAGAAAATGAGGATTTGACTCTGAGGAAATCGAATCCCTCTAAAGGAAAAGGGCGGCGCGCAAGTCTTCAATGCGCAGAGGGAGGCGCGCAAGTCTGCGTCGCGCAGGCCTTAAACCCTCTGGTATGGCGCGCAGGTAGGCCTCCTGGCCTATAAATATACGGCCTCACCTCCGTACAAGTATCCGGATTTCCGGACCTCATACCTTCTCGAGCTCTCGCCGCGCAGGTCACCTAAGCCGCGCAAGTCTGCTCTGTTTTTTCCTTAATGTCGCGCTCCTGTAAAGGTATTCGTACTTGCACGGTTTATACTTGCGCGACGAAAAACTAGCGCGACACGTGATCACTTGCGCGCCATTTTGTAGACTTGCGCGCCTTAATGCCTTAGCCATTTTTTCACAAAATTTATGAAAAATAAACCCATTTAAGAGTTAGTTTATTCATCTTTTGTGCAGATTCAGTGGTTCCTAAGGGAATTGGAACGACTTATGAACTGGCTAGCAAGCGGATTGATGATATGATGAACATCATTGGCCCTGATTACTATGACACCTGCGACAGCACTCTTCCAGTTTTGGCTAAGTACTTGAAGAAATATCATCTTAATTTCCCACAGAGCATCTACCTGTCTCTATGTGGTCATGGTCACTTGCAAGGAGTCAATGTTCCAAATGCAAACAACTATACACCTGAAATGCAGCTGCGCTGCTACTCCTTCATTTCGGTTATGCTGTGCATTAAAAGCAACAACAATGGTGTGAACTTTCAAATTCTCCTTGCATGCCATTTCCTTGCAGATATAAAAATGGCAAACCCATGGGCTGAAATGTTTTCCACTACCGGTTGGTGGAGAGAAGATAAACATGGTATTAGAGCAATATCTGAAAAGAGTACTCTCTTCAAATGGCTCTTTACTTCCAATGCTCCATTCTCAAATCCATGTATCCATCTTTCATGTCTCTTGGATAGAAACAGAGTCACTGTTTGATCAGCAGAAAATTTTCTCAAACCGCACTCAAGAACATCCTTTTACAATTGTTCCAAGAAGAGCTGGTATCACTGCATCTCCTTTTTGTTTCCAGTTGAATGAATGAATTCCAGGTGGTTGTTGATGAAGCTCGGGATGCCGTAAATCAAATGAAGTGTTATGTTGAAAGCCTCTTGTAATTCTTGAAAAAGAGAAGAGACTCCAATCTGTGGATGTCCTTCTAACTCTTGTGTATCAATAAAAAACACTTTCGTCTCCAATCATTTGTACCTGCATTCTTTCATTACCTGCTTCAAATTTACTTAAGCCAATGGGCTTAGTAAGCATAGTTTGATTTTTACTAGGATTATTACAAATAACCCTACAAACTTTGAACCTTTTAATTGCTCAATATTAGCTAAATCATACAAAAAATGTATATTTAGTGAGCTGGAACTTTGACTTTTATTCATAGTTCCTCTGTCTTTTGTGTGGGCAGTTTAAAGTCATGCAAGCCGGACATAAAGAGGCTAATGTTTAAGGTCGAAATAGCTTTGACCGAAAAATGGATTAAAATGGATTCAATTCCTTGATAATTTATCTGAAAACAAATTACCATACTCAAGTATGAGAGAAAATATGTAAACTATGACTTAAGAATATTTGAATCTGAGGAATGATATGAAAAAGAGCTAAATAGCATTAGAAGAAGTAGTTTCCAAGAATGAAGTTACTATTATTTAACAAAACCCGTTAGGGGGTTGAAATATGCAGGGCCACCTATGGGCATTGGCTGCATAGTCAAATAAAATAGCATCTTTTGGCTGACAAGTCTGTTATGTGGACTGTTTATGCAAGGCCACCTATGGGCACGTGCTGCATAGTTAGGCAAAAGAACTCTCAAAAATTTACTTTCCTAGTGCTAAAAGCCAGTGAAAGTTTATGGAGATTCAAATTTTCTAAAGCATAGAGTTTGTTGTATGGAAAGAGGTACTTGAATATGGAGAAGATATTTTCAAACAAGAATATCGAAGAACTGGATGAATATCACTCCTACGAAGGTCTGACCCAAACGTAGGGAAGAAGAATAAACCATAGACTTGAATACTTTCAGATCATGAAAAAGGATATGGGACAAATACATTAAGGATGGCTATTTTTGCGGATCCTTACATACTGTCGTTTAAGACAAATAAGGACAAAAGAGGCATTCTTCCCAAGAATGAAGTTACTATTATTTAACAAACCCGTTAGGGGGTTGAAAACATGCAGGGCCACCTATGGGCATTGGCTGCATGGTCAAATAAATAGCATCTCTTGGCTGACAAGTCTGTTATGTGGACTGTTTATGCAAGGCCACCTATGGGCACGTGCTGCATAGTCAGGCAAAAGAATTCTCAGAAGTTTGACATTTTTGTGACCATAAGTCATGAAAAAGGGTTATGAAGATCTGAAAATATTTAAGGTTAGGATTATAATACATAAAGATGGGTATTTTCCAATGTATATAGAGATACATAGGTCAATGAAAACCATAATCATGTTGTGGCTGGGTCCTGAATTGAAACTTGGACTTCACTACGTATCTCATAAGAATGAGAATCAAGTCATACGTAGTTCTTGAAATACAGTTTAACGTCGTGCAGGACGAAAGGATGAGTGATCTTAGTTTTTTGGGTCGTAGAATTCGGACCATAATAATGAATACACAGTGTGTGTTTTCATGAGGACTTTTCAGCCAAGGGACTGAAAGTGAAATTTGGGGTTAGGCCCAAAAGACTTGGGACTGGATTCGAGGGACACTCGAATGTTCCTACGTATCCCATAAAGATGGGAATCAAGTCCACGTAGTTCTAGAAACTACCCTTTGTACAAATTTGGTTCGTACATGTGAAGGGTGAAAAGGGACTTTAGTGCAATGATGGTTTTAACCTAAGATAAAAAGTTTAGGCATTACCATGTATGTATGTAGTCTTTTTGAAAATGAAAACCATGATTGAAAAAGAATCAATGTTTAATAATGGTTCCTTCTCAAATGAGGAAATCAAAGAATATTGTAGTTTATTGTCGTACTGGACAAAAGTGTTGTATAGTTTAACGTCATATAACAAGGACGAAAGTGAATCAATGTAAAGATATTGATTCCAAGGGTGGTTTCACAAATCATCATCATATGAGATTGTGGTGAACCAATGTGAAGAGATTGTTTTTGGGCTTGAACCTTTGGGAGGTTGCCTACATACCCAGCCTGGAGGGCAAGGATCAAAGTCTGTGTAGTTCAATTAAAGAATGAATTAATGATCAAGTTGTTCTTGTGGACAATGATCTAATAAAAAAAATGTTGTTGGGACTTACACATGGTTAGTGGCCCAAAGGGAGTGTTATGGTTGATGTTCGCTCTAAGCTCACGTGAGTCATACTCGGTGTGAGAAACAAGAGGTAATAACAACCTTAACGATGCACAGTTTAATGTCATGTAGGACATATCAAGGATTTTCTGTACAGTTTAGTGTCATGTAGTTAGGACGATGGGGACAATACAGTTTAACGTCATATTGGACGAAAGGGGGATTGTGCAGTTTTAATGTCATGCTGGACTTTTGATGATTATATAGTTTAGCGTCTTTCCGGACGTGAGGGACTTTTATACAGTTTAGCGTCATGTAGTTAGGACGTCACAGTTTAACGTCTTGCTGGACATATTTTCAAATAGTTTATGGTCGTATACATGGACCAGGAATGATGCAGTTTTAAGGTCATGCTGGACAGTTTATGGAACTTTTTCACAGTTTAATGTCGTGTGGGACGAAGTTGCAGTTTAAAGTCATACTGGACCATTGCTGTATAGTTTTAGCGTCATATAGCAAGGACGAACTGATGCTGTACAGTTTAAAGTCATGTAGCTAAGACTAAGGTGAATCAATATGAGGATATCAGTTCTGATCTTTTTACAGTTTATCGTCATGCTGGACATTGGAAGTGCCACACAGTTTTAATGTCATGTTGCTAGGACACAATATAGTTTAATGTCATCTCGGACAGAATACAGTTTAGTGTCATGTAGGACAATAAGGGACTTAGCACAGTTTAACGTCATGTTAGACGATGAAAGTGCCACACAGTTTAATGTCATGTCGCTAGGACAAAATATAGTTTAATGTCATCTCGGACAAAATATAAGAACTTCTATACGGTTTATTGTCATGTAGGACAAAATCAGGGACTATGCAGTTTAAATTCTTGCAGTTAGGACTATTGGTGCTGCACAGTTTAGTGTCATGTCGCAGGGACATAAGTGCGAATAGTTTAAGGTCATATGCACGGACCATACAGTTTATCGTCATGCTGGACGTTGTTGTAGTTTAAGGTCATACTGGACCATTGCTGTATGAACCAAATGTAAGAGTCTTAGTTCTGTGAACAATATTTTGTGTTTATACAAAATACTTCTTCAGAAATCTGGCATTAGTTGGAGTCGTGATGTGTTCTCCATCCATTGAAATCAGAGAATACGCTCCATTGGAGTAGACCTTATGTACTGAATAAGGTCCTTCCCATTTTGGTTCAAGCTTGGGAGGCTTCTTTCCTGGTATCATTGGTGTTCTGAGAACCAATACCAATTCTCCCTGAATGAATGAACGAAGACGAACTTTTTTGTTAAAATCTCGTGCTATTCGATTCTGATAGATTTTCAAGTGGTGCAAAGTGCACAATCTTTTCTCATCTAACTGTTCCAATTCATTCAACCGCTTTTGGGATTGCTCATCTGTTGATAACTGATCACAAATGGCTATTCTGAGTGAGGGCAATTGGACTTCAATTGGCAAGACTGCTTCTGTTCCATATACCAATGAATATGGAGTAGATCGCGTTGCATTGCGAGTGGTAGTCCGATAAGCCCATAAAGCATGATAGAGTTTATCAGGCCATGACCTCTTATCTTTATCCACCATCTTTTGCAGTATATTTGAAAGAGTCTTGTTGAAGGCCTCTATCTGGCCATTAGCCGCTGCATGATATCGAGATGAATGGTTGGACTTAATGTTGTATTCTTGATACAATCTCTTTACCTCAGAAGAGCAGAAGTTGGTGCCGTTGTCTGTCAATATGGTATGAGGGACACCAAATCTAGTAATGATGTTAGACTTGATGAAGCTAACAATGCATTTAGAACTGACTTCTTTGAGAGGTACTGCCTCTGCCCATTTGGAAAAGAAATCAGTAGCAGTAAGAATGTACTTAAACTGCTTGACCGTAGCTGAAGGGTAAGGTCCCACCACATCCATTCCCCATGTGGAAAATGGCCATGAGTATTTAGCTGTATGAAGCAACTCTGGAGGTTGATGAATGAAATTGGCATATACTTGGCATGAATGACACTTCTTTGTGAAATTAACACAATCTTGTATCATTGAAGGCCAGAAGTATCCAAGTCTTCGAATTTGATCAGACAATCTATGTCCAGACTGGTGGGCACCACAGACTCCTGCATGCACTTCTTTTATGACAGCCATTGTCTCTTCACCATCAATACATCTGAAGAGAACTCCATCAAAACCGCGTTTGTAGAGAATTTTCTTGAGGTGGTTTGGACCATCATAAAGAGTAAAATTGACCACACGTCGCCGAATTTGTTCTCTCTTGGCTCTATCAGGTTGAAGTGTTCCATTTTGAAGGTATTCCCTGATAGGTGACATCCATCCTGTAGTATGACCATATGGTTCAGGAATGGGACTAATTTCATTAATTTCCTCTGTTCTGACTTGAACATAAGGTGAAATTGCACGACGGTGGGCAATACCGATGGTTGTCTCGTCCCGATTTGGATCTGCTAAAGTTGTGGCTATATTAGCCAGTGCATCAGCTTGAGCATTTTGTGATCTTGGGACATAAGAAAATGTCGGTTCTGAAGGGAATTCCGACATTAACTCTCTGACGTAATCATACAAAGGGATTAACTCTTCTTTTCTGATGGCATAATCCCCATTGACTTGTTTGATTACCAGGTCTGAATCACCTTTTACCTTTAAGTGATTCACTTGTGCTTGAAGCGCTAACTCCAAGCCTGCAATGAGAGCTTGGTATTCAGCTTCATTATTGGTACCGCCTTCCCACAACAAAAAGGAATAAGGTAACACTGCCTTATCTGGAGAAATGAGCACAATTCCTAAACCAACTTTGTTGAATTTAGGATTTTCCATTTTCTTCCCTGTTGGACTTCTAGAAGCACCATCAAAATACATTTCCCATGTTTGAGGATTCTCTTGAATAGAAAAAACTTCCTCATCAGGGAGTTCGATATCTGAATATGTGTCTTCCACTGAAGGGTGTTCAGCCAGGAAATCAGCCAGAGCTTGGCCCTTAATTGCCTTTTGAGACACATATTGAATGTCGAACTGCTGTAGAATAACCGCCCACCTTGCCAGACGTCCTGTAAGCATTGGACGACTAAGGATGAATTTGAGTGGATTATTACGAGATACCAATTGGACCTCGTGATGTTGCAGGTAGTGTCTCAGTTTCTGAACTGCAAAGATTAATGCTAGGCAGCATTTTTCAATACTCGAATACCGGGTTTCTGCTTCAAGCATAGTTCTACTGAGATAGTAGAGACTATTTTCATTCCCAGCATCATTCTTTTGAGCGAGAAAGGCACCCAATGATCGCTCTAAAGCTGTCACATAGAGGATAAGAGGTCTACCCTCAACAGGTGGCATGAGTACTGGTGGACTTAAGAGGTATTTCTTGAGAACATCAAATGCTTCTTGACATTCTTTAGTCCACTGGTAAGTGACTCCTTTCTTCAATAATTTGGTAAAAGGTAAACTTTTGCCTGCCAAATTGGCGATGAAACGCCGAATATAGGCTAAGTGTCCTTGAAGTCCTCTTAATTCTTTCAAATTCTGAGGAGGTGACATACCAAGGATTGATTTGGTCTTCTCAGGATCGACTTCAATACCACGATGGCGTACAACAAAGCCGAGGAATTTTCCTGAGGTTACCCCAAAAGCACATTTTAAGGGGTTCATCTTCAAATTATGTTGTCGAAGCTTGTGGAATATGATTTCCAAATCAGCCAAGTGATCAAAACGTTGTTTGGATTTAACCACCAAATCATCTACATAGCATTCAACAAATTTCCCTAGAAAAGGTTTGAAGATACGATGCATGGCGCGTTGATATGTTGCGCCTGCATTCTTTAAACCAAAGGGCATCACCCGGTAACAAAACACACCTTGAGGAGCTCTGAAGGCTGTATATTCCTCATCTTCTGGGGCCATTCGGATCTGATTATATCCAGAATATCCATCCATGAAAGAAAGTACTTCATAGCCAGCCGTCGCATCAATTAAGAGTTCTGTAATCGGAACTGGAAAATCATCTTTGGGACAATACCGATTAAGATCTCTGAAATCAATGCAAACCCTAATTTGTCTGTTCTTTTTCTTTACTGGGACAATATTAGCCAACCATTTGGGATATTGAACTTCTCTGACGAAGTTAGCTTTGATAAGCTTATCCACTTCAGCCTCGATTTTGGAAGCATAGGTTGGGTGTGTTCTTCTCACGGCTTGCTTGAATCCTCGATGTTCTTTTGGCAAACCCAAATGATGGGTGGCAACATCAGGATCAAGGCCAGGCATCTCTGTATAATTCCAAGCAAAGATATCTTTATTTTGCTTTAGAAAAGAAATATACATCTCTTGTTCTTCAAGGGTCATGGCCGCACTAATTAAAGTGGGGCGTGGATCTTTCTCTGTACCCAGATTTACTTCTCTGAGTTCATCCACAGTGGTAGAGATACCCTCTTCAAATGCTGGAGGAGCATCTCTAAGATCTTCCTCTTCCTCTTCATCATGTGTTATATTTTCCGTTTCTACTTGAAAAGTAGATGAAAAAACGAAATTCTCATGATCATAAGAGATGTCAAAATTTTCACATTTTGAAGAAGAAGCTTCCATTTCCGTCCCTATTGATGAACAAGGGTCTTCTTTGGGAAATAAAGAGGAGATGATGGATTGAGAATCGACATCAACATTCACCTCTGGTGTTGCTATAACTTCTTCTGGCCTGATTAGCGAAGTATAGACTTGTTGGATTTCAGCAGACGAAATGAAAACGTCACCACTTATGCTTTCATCATTGCTTGGTAAGTTACCAATTTCTCCCATGTTGTCTGGCTCGATTGCCGTAATTGACATTATGGATCTTTCCATAAGAGTATTTTGATTTGGGCCTATTTTGTCAATTTGACTGATAGGTAACACATAATCTGTACTCACATGTGAAAATGGATTTATTGGAATTTTTTCCAAACCATATGGAGCATTAACTTTGGTAATTTCCTTCATTGTAGATTTTTCTCTGCCCTTCATGTGATAAAATTCCGCCTCAATGTATTGAGACTCACATGTTTTGAACGGGGCCTTATCACCATATAATGTTCCAACTTGACCATCGAAACAGTATTTGAGACATTGATGGTATGATGACGGAATAGCTGCATGATGATGTAACCAGGGTCTTCCAAGCAAGATATTGAAAGCTGAGTCTTGATCAACAATCATGAAATCTGAATTGGAAACAAGATCTCCAAACTGAGTTCTGAGCGTAACTTCTCCCAGTGGTTCTTGTTCATTTTTATCATATCCTTGCAACATCATGGTAGAAGGAGATAAATCAGATTCTGTGAGGCCCAATCGACGAAGTGTGCGAATGGGCATGAGGTTGACTCCTGAACCATTGTCAATGAAAGCTCTTCGAACATCTATACCATTGACTTTGCCAGATAGGTACAAAGGTTTTATGTGCCCATGCACAACATCATCTTCATCTTTATCAGTAAAAGATATCACTGCATGGCATTCTGCAGGATTATTCTCTATGTGATAAATTTCAGCTGCAGCAATCTCAGCTTCAAACTCTTGAGGACTTGACAAAGCTTCGATGAGTGCTTCCCGAAGATCTCTTGATAGATTCAAAGCATCCAAAATTGATAATTTGGCTGGTACTTGGGCCAAGTGTTTCAATATATCATACTTTTGATCTAGAGGCCTGTGTTTCCCAATAGGAATATGTGGTTTAGCAGGTATCTTGGAAGCAGATGCTTTGGAAGCTGATGCACCTTGTATTGAAGTTGGCAACATCTTTGGTTTTGGAAAATTAGACTGATTAGATCCATTTGCTTGCTGAGATAAAGAAGATGGAACTTTTAATCGGTCTTCCAAAATAATTGTGCCGAAGCTGAGTTGGCCATTAGCAGAAGAACTTGCTTGTTCATTTTGAGCTCGCTGAAGGGCTCTACCACGAGTTTCTGCTGCATATACAGTGCTAGCAGGGGTAGAATTAGAGTAGTGGCTTCGGAAAGATCCACGTCTTCCCCTATATCCTGAACCTCTAGAACTTCCTCGGGTTCCTTTATTTGATACAGAGAATTCAGGTTCATCAAGACTGGAATATGAATCTGTTAATTGAATCATATTAACAGAACCAAAGATCAATTCTTCGTCTGATAAAGACTCTGCCTGGTTGGCCTGTTTAGGCTGTGCCGTTTGGTGGGACGGTGCCCGTGACTTTGAAGTAGATGGCATGAAATCTGCCAGAGTCAAAGACAATTTAGGCTTTGATGCATACTCATCTTCTTCTGATTCCTCTTTCTTCTTTGAATTACGCTGCCCTTTTGAGGATTTGTCCTTTGATGGAGGCTTTACTGCAGCTTTTGTAGGAGACACAATTGGTTTCTTCAATTGTGTTCGCAAAATGGAATGAGTCCGATTGATTGTCTTTCTGACCATCCAATCATCATATTTTTTCGCAGTTTTGCTTTTGACTTCCTGCCACTCGCCTCCTTCCTCTGGATCTGTAGCGGTAATACACGCTACATGAGCTGAAGAACCCTTCAATTTGACTTGTCCCAAGTCAACCATCTTTTGTAGGAGGTCTTTAAAGACAAAACACTCCTGGATGGGATGTCCCAACATTTGATGAAAGGGACAATAATTGGGACGGTCTTCATCTCCTTCCTTGTTTGGTCTCTTCGGCACTGGTAATTGAACCAAATTATTTTCCAGAGCTGAAATGAAGTAACCAGGAACTTGCTCACTTCGGAAAGAGTATGTTTTACTCTTCATATCCTCAAATTGTTTTCGTCGTTGATCTTTTTGATCATTTGGATGAAACAGCCTTTGTTGTTGGTGTTCAGGAGGTGGAGCCCTTCGAGAAGATGAAGGTTTTGAAGTAGAAATAGGTACAGGTGCCTGTTTAAACATAACTGTAGCAGTTTCTGCTTTACCCATTCTTCTTCCTGGAGCTGATGGAATTACACGAGATTTAACCTTAGCCTGCATAAGGGAATCTTCAATCTGTTGAGCGATTGAAGTAAGGTCTCGAAACCCTCCTGTGTATTTCACAGGGATCAATGGCGTGCGTAATTCGTCACGCAAATTTGCCACACAGATTGGCAATAATTCCTCCTGAGGGAGTGATAAACTCAAGGAATACGTTAATCCCTTCCAACGAGCAATGAAATCAGAGACTCTTTCATTCTCCCTTTGCTTGCAGTTTGTAAGATCGAAAACTGTCGTTTTTGGCAAAGTTGAGCTGAACTGAAGAAGGAATTTTTGACGAAGATCCTCCCATCCGATGACTGACCGGGATTTCAAGCTTGTATACCAGACAAAAGCTGGTCCTTGCAAGGTTCGCACGAAGCATCTGAGTTTCACTGCTTCTTGTTGTTCTGGAGTTCCCATCATAGGATCACAACAAGACACGTAATGCGTCAAATGTTGTTCAGGGTCGCCTGATCCATTGAAAGTAGGGAAAATAGGGTTTCCAAAACTGGATGGAGGAGAAATTGAATCTACCCATTCAGGGTAAACTTTCTTTTCAGGTTGAACTTGCGCCCGTTTCCCTTCCATAGTTTCTAACCGAGCTGTTAATGACTCAATAGTAGTTATTAACTTTTGAGAAACGTCAGGTTGAACTTGGTTTTGGGTAGGTGCAATGAATGGAGCTTGGACAGCCGTGGAGGTTGGTGCTGCAACTAATGGTAGTGCTGCCAACCGTTGTTGCGTTTGACCCATAGGATTAGACCTCTGTGGGTGTACTGATAAAGGAGGATATTCCTGATCCATCTCAGTAGTTACAACAAATTCCTTCGGCTGTCGGACTTCAGCATTCTTAAGAAGAAGACTACTCTGAAGTAGTTCTGCATTCAACCTTCTTAATTCTTTCATTTCTTCCTCCTGTTGTGCAAGCCTTTGCTCTAATGAGAGCGATTGACCTCCTTCAGAGGAAGGGTGAGAAGTAACCTGATTCTTTCCTTTCCCCTTATTGGATCCTTTTCGGAGAGGGGGAAGTGGGTTACTTGAAGGAATACCCAAATTTTGGGTAAGCCTTTGATTACGTGTGCGCACACCTTCTTCATTTAGGTCTGTGTGCGCAACTTCTTGAGCAGGAACCTCTTCATCTGATCCCTCTGATTGAGCCTCATCTGGTGAATCAGCAGCAACGGCAGTGATGACATTAATGGATGCATATTTCATGAAATCCTTTCTATCAGCATTTCTATGATATTGTCTCCTTTTATGTCCATGACAAGACATGGCATTCCGTTGACTTGACCCCTCAGGAATTTCTTTGTGAACCGTCACTTGGAGAGAATCTCCTGACATCTTGGCTCTTCGTTCCTCTTGAGGCTTATTCCCTAATCGAGAGAATACTAACTTTCTCTGAGGGAGGGATTGAAGATTTGAAAAAGTCCCCAGTCCGGTGGACTGGGGGTGTTCCTGTTGCTTCTGCTCAACTCCTCGAATCCCATTCGTTGATTCTGAGGGTTGGGTTAGAGAAGTCCCCAGTCTGGCAAGCTGGGGTGTCTCTTGACATGCTATGTCTGAGATCTTCTTGAAATCTCTCTTGATCTTGCGGATCTTAGTTCGGAAATTAGCTGGATGCATTAACCTGTATCCACTTTTATCACCTGGTTCAACAGACCGTTGGATGATTTCCGAAACTTCTGTCATTTGATGACGTGTTTGCTCCAGACGAGAGGCTTGTGCAATATTCTCGCCTGCTTGATGTAGGAGCAATTCAACAACCTGTTCTCTATATACTTGATTTTGAGAGGAATTAGTTGAAGCTTGATCTCGAGCAAGATTTTGATTATGAACAAAGCCCATTGACTGTGGCCGGCCATGGGCAATAACATTGCATGAGACCATTTTCGGCGGGCTTTGCTGACCGGAAAGCACTGTGAAATGTAGTGCTCCGTGAATACCCCATCCTCTGATATGAACATTAGATGGAGCATTGGAAATTAACTGACGCAATTTTCTCAGCGCGCCAAGGCATGAACGTTGAAGGGTTCTCTGTTGCTTTTCAGCCTTCGGATACCGAGAGACTGATAGAGATGCCAAATCAATCTGGCGTTGTAACCCTTCTATTATCTTAAGATGATTTTCATATTCATCGTAAGATAATACCTTCTTCTTTAATTGACAAAGAGTTTTCCATATGTTAAGACGAATATCATGGATTCCATCATCCGTCAACATCTTTGGAATGTCATACTGTGAATCAGCCAAAGGCCAAAACATGACTGGTACTTCACCTTTTGCCAGTTTTTTCCTCATGTTCAGCATTTCCTCTTTATCATTAAATGAAGATTCTTCTACCTGTTTGGACCAGAGTTGGTGTTTCCTTGTTGCTTCATTGGATTCAACAAGATTGGTAGAGGAATCACTATTCATGCTGGAAGATGAATGACCTAGGGAAGGTTCGGAGAATAACCTGAACCCCAAGCTATCTTCTGATGGAGAAAGAGTTTCACCTGCCGATAGTAAAACTTCAGACATGACTGGTTTTACGTTTGCAAGTGCCTCGAGATAGGAGGGCTTTCTCGTTACTACATTGCCTTCTGAAGAATTTTCGAGACAATGTGAATCACTACTGCGGAGAGGACTTTCGCAGCGAAGTTCATCACCATGAGGAGGACCTTCATGATGGGTTACAGCAAAAGATGATATCTCTTGCTCCTTGGTCTTCTGACCACACAGAGGGTTCCTGTGGTTCTCATCTGAAGAAGAAACTTCAAGATTGACCGAATTTTCATGAAGCAAGTCTTCATGAGGAAGTGTCTGTTGAAGACCTTCGGGATTAACGTTCCTGTTATTGGGAACTGAGGGAGTAGAATCTTGAATTCCGACAGATAAATGTTTGAGGGCTTCAAGAACTCCAGCATCGAGCAAGGCCTTGTTGCAGATTGGCCTTTGATCTCTTGACTGTGCTGGGCGGATCTTTTTCTTAGATGCCTTCTTACTCGCTTTAGAAATCACTTGATGACGAAAGTGATTGCTCTGAGCAGGTGTATGTGCCTGATCAGGAAAGATGGTCAGGTTAGGCTGACGATCATCGCTCAAATCAGATGTATGTGCCTGACTTGGTTGTCCATATGATATGGGGGAGTAGGCCCCACAACCCTCTTGGACTGGAACAAATGTGTGTGTCTGTTCCGGAGTGAATTGTTGATGTGTCACTCCACTGCTAGGGATAGATTTATGTGTCTGTCCCTGAGATGATGCTGAAGCTGTTATGATATCCTGGCAAGCATCCAGAATATGAGCAGGAATTTGCTTCTGCTCTTTCACCATTGATAAAATATGCTTGGTGACTTCAGCCGCCGGAACAGGGATATACGTCCATTCCGGGCTTGGAGTAGGTGTATGTGCCTGCTCCTGTCCTCCTTTTCCTGTCAGTGAATCCTGACAGTACTCAAGTGTGGAGGCAGAGAGTTTAGTCTGCCTCCTGTTTGTCGTCGGGACTTTCCGACTGACTTCTCCGGGTGCCACCAAACGAGACTGTTGGTAGGCTTGATTAGTATTAGCAGGTGTATGTGCCTGCTGATTACACTTCGCCAAACGCTGTTGACGAGATCCATCATATGTAGTCAGACGATCCTGCTGACTAACTGCTGATGTATAAGCAGGTGTATGTTCCTGCCTATGGTACTCCGCCGGAATTGCCTGGCGGGATCGGCTTGATGCTGCCAGACGAGTCTGCTGGACAGCGGGATTAAAACGAACAGGTGTGTATGCCTGCTCGTTATTTGCCACCAAGTTAGGTTGGTGGACTTCTCCGGAGATGGCAGGGATGACAACCTGCCTATTATTAACCGGATTCCGTCTCTGGTGATTCATCTTGCCTGCTCGGGTTCGAGGAACCTGAGCTGAATGCCTGGAGCCGGTACCCTCATCATGTTGAGGATGCACTACCGCACGAGTCTGGCGGCGATTGTTGATGGGAGCCCTTGAGAAGGACTCCTGTCTCTTTGAATTAAGGTCCTGCAGGACCTGCTCATTCACTTCCTCAGAATAAGGGAGTGAATGGAAATTGCGTTCCGGGGATAACGACCCGAAACGGTTGGAGACGGTAGTCAGCACCGCCTGCTTCTTGATTGCTGGTCGCCGTTGTCCGGACGACCAGGTAGAATTGTTAACTTGGAGGGCTTGACGAGCGGCCTCCAGAGTTGGGATAATACCGTTACGACGGTACTCCTTAACCAGTGCATTTGAAACACAGCGTTGAAGACGCTGAGTTGGTGATGTCATCCTCAGAGCGGATGACGTTCCAGCAGGAGTAGCAGCATTGGTTTTCATGGCAGCATACCTCACAGTAGAGGTGTTCTCAGCAGCAGTATTCACAGGGGTGAATTTAAGGAAAGCCATTTTTTGTAGAAGATCTTGAAAAAAGAGTGCCTGTTCCATATAACAGATATAATCAAGATGAATCCGGCTACTGCATCTTTTGGATGATCATATGTCAATGATTGCCTTGTTGGCCCAAGGGGCCTAACATCTAAGAAGAACATCACTTTAACTTGGTTAAGGATTCACGTCGGGTTCACCATTTTTTGTTTCGCGCGGAATCTGGGGATGACCTCCTGGACGGGAGATTCAAACGTTCCGATCGGTTTCTAACGGGTTTGTTCGTAGAACCGGAAACATCCAATGATTCCACATCCGTTTGGACCTACTTTCCAAAGGCAGGCGCTCATTAGCTTGTGGGCTAATGAGGCTTAGGAATTTGCATTGGTCGAGAGGATGGGAGGTCGGACTCATCACACCTTTTTGAGGGGAATTATTGTCTACTCCGGGACTCTCTTTATAGATTTAAGTTAAGTTCGTGAATCCTTATTACATTACCAAGTAAAAAATGAGCTTTCCTTTAGTTTTAACAATCAATGATTAAATATGCAAGAAATTTAGAGAATCTTTTATATGTATTCGAGGTTCTTCATCAATATAGAATCATCTATATTTGTTTAGAGATTCTTGGTCAATGGTATCCTTCAAAACATTTATATAAAAGTCTCTTGGTCATTTTGATAACCAGGCTGGTTTTAAAGCCACTCAGTGGGGCACTTGAAGTTTATCGTCATTCAGAAGGACAGAGATTATTTCAATTTTGGGATCGAACCCATGAATGGGCTACCTACGTATCCTTTGTTTTGAAAAAGGAATCAGAACCCACGTAGTTCGAGGAATGGGATATGATGTTTTATGATTGATGGCTCAAAGATGAATGTCATAATTACTTTTACACTCTAAGCTCACGTGAGTCATGCTCGGTGTGAGAAACAAGAGGTATTGGTAAAATTTAGACAAATGTGCCATAAAATATGCAATCATAAGAATTTGTTTTGGGGCTTATGTATAGATGACTGCCCAGATAGGCGAAGGTTTAGGATTTACTTTTAGGAAGAAAATCCATGAACAGGGTCCACAAAGTTATATGTGCTTCATGGAGATTTGAATACTCTAATCTTGGGGTTTACTCCTAAGGAGGATGCCCAAGTTAGGAGGGGACTTATGATTGGGTTTTATTCCTGAAAAGGAAACCCAATTCAAAGGAAATTTATGACTGGTTAAGAGAAATTTTAAGAGACTTGGGGCTTACTCCTGAAAAGGAAGCCCAAGGTTATGACTGAGTCTTATTCCTGAAAAGGAGACCCAGGTTAGGGGACTTGGGGCTTACTCCTGAAAAGGAAGCCCAAGGTTATGACTGAGTCTTATTCCTGAAAAGGAGACCCAGGTTAGGGGTTAAGGTTTGGGGCTTACTCCTGAGGAGGATGCCCAAGTTTGGGAACTTGATTGGGGCTTATTCTTAAGGAAGATGCCCAAGTTTAAAGGTTTTATAACTGGGGATTATTCCTGAAAAGGAAACCCAGGTTAGGATTCTCTCATCTTAAAGGATGAGGTTGAATGAATGAACTCTCAATCTTTGGTGACATAAAGATGTTTAAATCATTAGGTTTTGAGAGATATTTCACATAATTCCTTTCAGATAAGGATGTCAAATCAAGAAATCATGCCATAAATGGCTTTGAAGAGTATCTTGAAGACTGAATCTTGAATAGGAAGGGTGAAGTGGCTTAAGAGGGGTGAAAAAGGGCAAGATGGGCACCCAAAAAGATAGGGGCGCGCAAGTATTGAAGGTCGCGCAAGTCCTGCGGCGGCGCGCAAGTATTGGTCGCGCAAGTATACTTGCGCGACATAAGGGATACTTGCGCGATTTTCAACCAGAGTTGAATTACTTGAGCGACTCTTTATTAAACCCTTTCCCATCCTCTTGAGGTTCTTCCAGAAGGGGGACGCGCAAGTTATCTTGAAGGAATTAAGTCGGCGCGCAAGTGTTTGATAAGTTTCAACACTTAGGCCTTCCTTCTTCCCTTTAGATCTTCCATTCTAGGTAAGAAATTACCTTAGAAGTGTTCTGGAAGCTTTGAGAAGAGACTTGGGCATCGGGAGCTTTGATCCGAGTTTCTGGGAAGAGATTCTCTCAAATGGGGGGCCCACAGGGTCTATTTATAGGCAAAAGAAGACCCCGGGCGGTTACTGGGCGGTTACCAGATCCGTCGCGCAAGTCCCTTGCACGACCATGAGGGGTCGCGCAAGTGTTGAGGCGGCGCGCAAGTGTACTTGCGCGACCAAGAGGGAACTTGCGCGACCTATGGGCAATGTTCTCCTTTTTCATCCCTTTGTCGATTTTTGATGTTTCTTCAAAGGATTAATCACTTTGAGCTCAGATATTCCCTTTTCCGAACTTTAGATTCCGTGACGAAAGGAGCGTCAACAAATATATTAATCTCTTTGGTAAGAAATTAATGGGAGAAGGTTTTCATTGTTGTTTAATATCTCATAGGGGATGATAATCAATGGGTTTTATTGATTTAAAAAAAGTATTAAGATGAAAAAACAAATACAAAATGAATGTAATTTAAGTTTCTCTTTTTGGAAAAATATTTTCTTCATGAGAAATGAGATAATATGGAGATTCTATTCTTGATTTGATGATAATAGGAAGAAAAAAATGTTTCTAAGTATGAATCCAACCTTATAAGGTATCAAGGCCTGTTTTAGGCTATATACATAATCAAAAGATGAATATTAACTATTTATTTTATGGTATTAAGACAATCAATTTAAGAGAATTGGTCACCTAAAAATTATCATCATAGAAGGACATTGTATCAGGTACTATCAAGATAGATAAATAATTCTATATGTCTATTGAATTAAAATTGAATAAAGATAAAAATGGGTTTTTGATGAATCTAGAAATGGAAATATGATAAAGGGGAAGAAGGGAAGGGTGGAATTTACATATTTTAAAAAATTTGGAAAAAATCTTGGAACATAATTATTGGGAATGGTATTTTTCTACAAGTATAGAGATAAAGGACACCATGGTTATGATTACAAGGAAAATAAAGGAGATGTTAAAGTGAAAAAAATTCAAATATAAGGATATATGCCAATAAAAAAATTATTTTCCCCACTACCAATATATTTTTTCCTAGAAAAGTACAAGGGATAAAGGAGAAGATTATTCAATCATAATAGGTAAGGTTGAAGTCTCTAATGATGTGGTAGTAGGTACTTTACTCGTATCCTTAAATTTAGAAAATGATTTATTTTTTTATAGATCTTTACACCATTCTATATGATCCTTGTTTTCCAAGAGAATTTTATATTTACCTAGGACCATATGATGTGAGTTACCAGTTAAGAATACTAGTTAAATTATAAGAGCAACAATGATGTGTCATCTAGTTTCTATTATAAAACATATAAAATCCCTATTTTCTAACTTCATTATTATACAAATGTCTTATTTTGATATAATCCATGGTATTTACTGGATTTTAAAATATGGTAAAAATTTTTATTACAAAGAGAAGAAAATTAAAATTCAAGATAAAGATGTGTAATTTATTATCTTTTGAGGGGAGAGTTCATCATCTGAGTCATGTCTAGATCCACCCCCAGAGTTCTTCTAAATTATAACCTTAGGGAAAAAGTAGAGACAAAATCTATGGATAGAAAATGTATTCTTAAAATTAAAGATGTTCCTTTTGTGTACAAATATACTAATGTATTTAAAATGGAATAACCTAAACATACAAATAAATGTGAAGTTGAGTTTTCTAATGATTACATCTCTGGGGAAATACCTATATCAAATAATCCCTATAAAATTTCCATTTTTTTAAGAATAAACTAGAGGTGTTTTGTGATAAGGGATTTATAAACCTTGGTGTTTTTCCTCAGGGAGCCATGATTATTTTCATTAAATAAATGGTGGATCTAAGTGGTTGTGAATTTATTATAGGGAAATCATTCCTATAAAAATAATAAAAATAAATCCTCTAACTTGTATAGATGAATTATTCGACCAAATTCACAGAGCTCCACATTTTTCAAAGATTGATCTAGACTCAGGGTATCATAAATTTCTAGTTAAAAAGAAATATATTCAAAAGAAAATATTTTATATGAGTTATAGAAATTATAAGTTAATAGTAATGTGATTAGGATTAACTAATGCACCATTTGTCTTCATCGATCTAATAAATAGAGTATGTAAGGAATGTATTGAAAATTTTGATGTGGTTTCTATTAATGATATCTTAGTGTAGTCAAAGAGCTATGAGAACCATGATAATCACATAAGATCATTATTGAGACTCATAGAAGGAACTTTTTATATGGTAAATTGAGTAACGGTGAATTCTAGATTTAGAATATTTCTTTTCATGTCTATATTCTCTCTAATTATGGAATATCAGTTGATCATGTAAAGAAAAGGTTGTCCAAGAATGTCATACATCAATAAAAATAACATAGGTATGTAGTTCAATTGGATTTGTAGGTTTTTATGAGATATTTGTTCAATGTTTTTCCTAATTGGATTATCTATTAACACCATTGAGTCTTGACCAAAATGAGGATCCACAAGGATCCAATGTTTTTGGATTCAGTAAAGATGGATCTGGGAATTATTAAGGAATAAGGGACATTAATAATTTTTCAAATGATTTCCAAAACGTCTTTTTAGTGAAGGTAATAGGATATAAATCTGATTATGAGAATCTTCAAAATTAAATTGAATCCATGAATGATGGAAAATTGGAAGAATTAATATATAAAGATGGTATTTTGAAATTGGTAAATAGAATATGTGTTCCATTTATACATAATTTGAAAATGTAATTTCTGGATGATTCTCAAAGATCAATTTTTTCTATACACTATTGTAGCACCAAGATATATAGATATTTGAAGGAACATTTTTGGTTGATAATATAAAGTAGAAAATTATTGATCATGTGTCAAGATATTTTATTTTTAAATAGGTTAAGGATGAGATATAGTATCATCAAGGAGTCATGTGACCTCTTCCAATTCCTATGTAGAAATGGGATGAAATAACTACAGACTTTTTCACTAGATTACCAAAGACTACAAGGAATAATTAAGTAATGTGTGTTATTGTTGATCATCTTACCAAATATGAACATTTGTTTTTTAGAAGAGAATATTTAACTCTATACCATATTGTATGACTCCATATTAAGGAATTTGGAATACTTCATGTTCCATTTCTTTTAATTTCGTTTGATCATAATAGATGATTTGTATCATAATTCTAGAAAATCATTTTGAAGTCTCTTAATACAGAGCTTTGTTTGATAACAACTTATTACCATCAAACTAAGAGGCAATCTAAATAGACTATTTGAACATTATAATACTTTTTAAGGTTGTGCTTTATTGACATTCAAGGAATGTGGGATTATTATTTGCTTTGGTAGAGTTCTCCTATAACAATAGCTTCCATTCATGTATTCAAATGGTGTCACATGAAGAATTGTATGATAAGAAATGTGGAAGTCCAACATGTTGGGATGAAATTGGTTAAATGAAGCTTATAGAACTAAAAAATATAGATAAGACAACTTTAAAGGTAAATAATATCCAAACCCATATCAAAGTGCCTCAAAAAATGAAAAAAGATCTATGCTGATAAATAGAGGAATGATTTGAAATTTCAAGTTAGAGATCATGCTTTCTAGAAAGTACCTCCTTGTAAAGTGTTATAAGGTTTATTAATAAAGGAAAATTGAAATCTAGGTACATTAAAATAGTTTAAAACCTTGAATGAATTGGAGTTATATATTACTATTTTGAAACACCACCAAGTCTCTCCAAACAACATGACATGTTCCATATATCATTTTTATAGAAGTACATTCCCTACACAACGAATGTGATCACCATTAAATAAATATAATTGAAACCTGATCTATATTAATGTGAAGTTCCTATCCCTATTTTTTAAAATATAGATCAATTGTTGAGGAATTAGATGACTCAGCTGGTAAAGGTACATTGTATAAATCATAAGATTGAAGAGCCAACGTGCAAACCTGAGGAAGTTATGATGAAGGACTAGAAAAATGATTTTGTGGGGTGAAAATTTTGGAAATTTTAAGGAATTTTTTTTAGTATGAAATAATCTCACTCCCAAAGACATTATTATATATATTTAGTTTTAAATAAATTAATTCTCCTCGATAACCTATGATATACACTACCTTGAGTCTAAAAGAACCATAAAATTTATATCCTTATAATGCTACCATTAAATCCATAAGTACAAATAGGACTAACTAAATTATAAAAATTATATATTTTACACATTTATAAATAAAATTATTATTTATTAAATAAGTATAAATTAAAACAAAAATCATTTGAAAAAAGAAGAAATGTTTTTTCTGAAAAACTCTATTTTTCTAAAATAGTGGTTTCATCGCATTATCCCCAATTATTTTTAAATTAATTTTTATAAATTTATGAAATTTATTTGAAAAAATTAACATGAATTTTTAAATAAAAATTTAAAAATTATCTTATAGTTATTTTTTAAAAATAATCTAAAAAGATTAATATTTTGATGAATAGTAAAAAATTAGATTTTTATTGAAAACTACATTTTTGTTTAAATCATTTCAAAAGTTAAATTTTGTTTAAAATTATTTTAATAGAAATATTATTTAAAATATATAATAATTAATCCAATTTAGGTCATTATAATCAATTATATATTCAATTTTAATATAATGTTTGTATACTTAGAAAAACTTTTCCTTTGGAAAAGCATTTTTTATCTCGTCTACATGATTATCGTTAAATTAAATTCTGAAAATTATATGAATTTAATTTGAAAAAATTCATTTCATATTTTTAATCATGTTAATTAATATTATATAATAATTTAAACTTAATTTTTATTCATAATATATATTAATAACTAGAAAATTTAATTACCACTATTAAGGCTAAAACGAGTTTACATGGGGTTAAACTAAGAATATAAGCGTTAAAATGACACAAAAAGTTGACCAATTATTATTTTATAGAATTATTTAAACCTTTTTTCATATATGTTTTGGTAATTATCCATTATGGATCCTTTAATCAGGTATAAAATGTGGGTATAATTTATTTTTTCCAAAAATTCCATGAATGTCCTTTCCCCCTACTTATAAAAGGGAACCCATCTCCTCTTTTATACATACATACAAAGACATTTTATTGAAAAAATAACTAAAAAATTTCTTAATTAAATCCCTCTACATGTCCAAGATTCCTTGGTTTGATTATAAAACCAATCTATAAAAGCATAGGGTGTAAACCAAAAGAGGTTGTCGGAAGAAGAAGTAGTGTTATTAACCATGCATTTCATTTTATTTCTTGCATTAAATCCATAAAATATCAATAAAATATGATAAACTAATAAAACATATATATCTTATATAATAAATTTTATTATTTTAATGTAATTACCTATATTTTTCTTATCTTTCATCAAATCGGAAACAAAACTATTGATCATCTTCATGAAGGACTACCGCCTCACAAAACAAATGTAATTCGTTTTACATCACCACCTCTACAAAATGGATGTAATAATAGATTTAACACACATGCAGATATATATATATATATATAATTTATTATATAATTAAACTTGTGAAACTATAATATCATATATACCTTTTTACCTTCCAATTCATTGGAAAATGATTTCGTCACTCATGTGTATGTGTGGACTACCACCACCATGGAGTGATGCAAAAAAAATTCATATTATTTTGTAATGTATTGTAATAAGGATATATTTACTTAGTATATATGATATCCAAGATATAATAATTATTTTTTAATTGTGACATATCATTTACCTTTCTTTTTTTGATCTGTCAAAAAATGAAAACATCGTTCATGCGTACATATGACCTACCATCTCTAGGAATGGGGTAACTCATTTTTATACCTATAATTTTGATGGACTATTATGAATACTTACATAACTAATAAATATGATATTTATATCATTGGTAACATTTTTTAGATGATGGTACCATTATCCAAGTACACAGACTAAAATTACCAAACCAAAACATACATGAAAAACAAAGTAGTTATCACCTAAAATAGTGTTTTTATGGTATTTTTATTTAGAAATGACAATAACCCTAATTTTACAGATGATTTAATGGGTATATTTTATAATGATACATTTATTATTATTTCCCCATATGGTTTACAATCATTATTACATGGAATGTAATTTTTTGATCCCATTCTCTATAATACTATGAATGGTTCTTGATTGGGAAAATTAATAACATTTCGTATGATAGCTTCCAATATTAATTTTTTATTGATTAAGTTTATTTATTGGGTAAATTATTAAAATATCTTATGCCAGTTTTTCAATATGAATCTATATGTTGATTCAGTTTTTCTCCTTTCATATGATAAATTCATTGGATGTAGTATGTGAAGGGTGTGGAACATTCTATAGCCCCTAGATGCATAGATACCTATCATGAGATAAACTATATTGGTTATTTGTACAAGGAATTACCAATTTCTGTAATATTACCTTGAATGAGGCCTTGACGGTTTCAATAAAATATTCGAAATTATGAATTCCCTCGTTATGAGATTAGTTATTGATGTCCATGTGATTATTTTATTAGTTATAACATCCATATATAAGTTTCATGATCATGTGATTATTTACATGAAAATATTTTTTCATTATTTATTCATATCATATTATGCTTCATGTTCTAGTTATTAAATAAATGAAACTTGTTTCAGTTATTTACCTTTCCTTATTAACTATGCCTTATTTACTCATGAGGTCTTCCATTGTACATACCCTTACTGGGCATTTGAGCTCACCCTTTTATTATGTTTATTTTCCCCTATATACCAAAAAATGTATTTTAACAGGTATATAGGTATATTTGAGAGGTAATAATTTATTTTTAAAATAAAATATTATGTTGTATTTTATGTTTCCAATTATAATGTGAGATTTAAGTAAGAACCAATTTTTCCAAGACTACGAAAACATTAAGTGCTTTGGGATGAGATTCCTTGTATCTAGTTCCAGTGTAATAAAGTAACCACCGACTCTGGAATACTAGGGTCTATGTATTTACAATAAACATTTTATATTTGGCCTTATTTCATAATTTATAACTCTTTATAAAGTATCACTACTAATTTTTAAGAAAACACTTTTCTTTATATATTATAAGTCATGAAATATAATTTGGTGAATGGTATTTTAAATATTAACTTTTAATATTTGACAATAAAGTGTTACCTAAATATTTATTTATTTTTTAGTAAATAATTTATAATTAATTAACTAATAATAATTTATAAATTGAAAATTCTCAAAATACATTTTATAATGATTTATAAACTTTTTTAAACCCTTAAAATAATTTTAAATGATAATTTTTTAATAATTTTAAAACTATTTGGATTACCCTTATGAATTGGAGAATTCCTATGTAAAGGTAAAGCCTTCTACACTTACACATGCCATTTGGATTCCCATTTATAAATGTAAGGCACTATATATATTTACATAACCTAAATATAATATGATGTGTAAAGTTTATGCAAAGATTACCTTTTTGAAACTCATTCTGTTTAAGGGTACAACTATTTCATAATACTATTGCATAAGGGTACTGCCTTCACATTGTAATATCACTTAAGGGTATTCCCTTTACATATAAAACTCTATGTAAGTGTACATCATGTGATTCTTTTACGCGACTTTCAGAAAAACCCGATTACCCTTACATACTCCTTCTAGAACCACTGGGTAAAGGTAAGACAACATCTTACCTTTATGTTGTATTAATAAAACCTCCATTATATTTATGTCGCCTCCCACATAAGGGTAATTGGTCAGTTATCAATATGTAACCCTTTTAAAAACTGAAAATCATTTACGCATAAACCATTTAACTATAAATGAGATCACTGGTTACCCTTACGTATCTCAGTTATGTAAGGGTAAACTCTTTTTTACCTTTACACAACCTTGTATTGTAAGGATAATGATTTTATTACATTTATGTATCTTAGTATATAAGGGTAATCTCTTTAGAAAATTGAATTTATAGAAAGGATTTTCTTTGTTTTTTGATTCTCTTCTTCATTTCATCACATGTTTCATAATAACAATCCATGTAACTACCTCTGATACCATTTTTTGTTTTTTAATGAGTCTAATAACATTTATTAAAAAAATTTAAAACAATTAAAAACCATTTATCATGGATATTCATGAAATATAATATAAAACAATGTAAAATATTTAAATGAAGAACTACTTTAAATGTGTGTAGCTTACACTGAAGATCCACTACATCATTCTTCTTATCTTTCAGATGAGGTTGAGAGAGATCAAAAAGTGGAAAATAAAATGATCCCACATTTGTATTGTATAAATGGGTTGTGCCTAAATTTCTCGATTTTTTACAGGGATCCACAAACCTCCATGGTATGCTAGTACCTATAAATTTAAAGTAATATTAAAGAGAGCATCAGGTTTCTAGGATTCACTGGATGAATATGCACACACCCTATTGTATTGAAGTAGGATTTATAAATCCTTAAAATACACTCCTCGATAGAGAAATCATTAACTCATGATTTTAAAATTTACAAGTTAATGAAATATCCATTCATATATAATATTCATGAAAGATGAAAATTACCTTCACATTATAACTCTATTAGCAGTTTAATAAATGATAAAATTTAAGTGAGTTGAAATATTAAATTATTAAGAAGATTAATTTTCAATTGTTAATTTGAGAAAAGGTGGTATAATGTGTTAAATATCATTTCATTCATGCATGTCAATATCCCATTTGGATTATATATCCATGCATCACATAAAAGCTATATATTTAGAGAATATATCCTTCACAAACCCCAGGGCAGTGCAACTTCCCTTGATAATAAGCTAGTTAGTGCACACTAATCTACTATAACATACATACAAATCTTCTATATGGTTATCTAGGGTTCTCATGAAAAAACTAATAGGAGTTAATAAAACAAAAAATCCAAAAAAATTACATGATTAATAATAAATCACAACCATAAATCAATTATCACCACAAAAACCCTCACAAGAAACACCCCCTTTTTAATCCACCCTAACATTATATAATAATCTCTCATGAAGAAAAAGTATGTATAATTCATATCCCAAAAAAATGGATCAATAATTAATGTCAACACACATCTTGAGAAGAAAATTTGAGGATTCAAAATGTGACTCTAAAAATAAGATTAGGATTCCAATCCATTTTCCCAACCTTTAAAAACACAATTATAGAAACAAAATACTATAAAATTAAACTCATGGTAAAAACCTTTCAGAAAAATTTTCAAAAACACCACCCCCATTCATAATCACTAAAAAACATTTAAAAGTCTTTCATGTCTTAAAATAATCCCTTAAACCCTCTAATTCATCTTTAAAGACCAACCCAATATCAAATGCCATCCTAAAATCTTATTTTCATTTGAATGATCCCCTCCAAATTTTAAGAAAATACTTCGGGATATCTATTTCTTATTTACAAGTCACTACCTTATATTTTCTCTTGAAGGAAATTTTTATAGTTCATCTTCATGTGTCCCTCCATGCCACAATCGTTGCATTTTTTTATTTAACTCCTTCTATCTGTTGAAATTTCCCTATTCTTTCTTAATCCTCTACTTAATACCCCTCAACTACCTCTCATGGATGGTCCCTCAATTTAATTTATGTGAAATAAAAATTGGAGTATAATTTGAAAAAATGGAGTGTATTCTTACATCCAGAGTGATAAAAATTAATGGAATTGTAATGACCTAGAATTTCCATGTAATTTTTTTTAATTAAATGGAAATTTTATGAGTCCGTGAAAATTGACGGCGTGTGATTCTGAGGCCCGGAGTGCCCAGAATGAATTTATAAACATTTTTTTAGGTACATTCAGTGAAAGTTTGAGAATGTTTTTATAACTTTTGAACTGGTGCTCGGAATTGAAATCTGAGGACACTATTGAACTTACAACACCAGTATTCTCTTAAGAAGACTTTCACCTCGACGACAGTTGGTCAAGGGTAAAAGTTAGTTTTTGGGTTTTTCATGGAAACAATAAAATAAAATAAACCCATGTTTTATTTTATTTTATCTATTATAACCACCCATATAGAAGTTGAAGTTGGGGACCATTACACCTTAACCTCCCATGAGAGGTTATGGAGGTGGGGACCGCCTGAGGCCTAAACCTCCTCTTCATGTTTAATTGTGGTGGGGACCACCCGAGTTCTCAAAACCTCCAAATTTGAATTTGGGAGCAGGGACCACCAGACCCCATATTAATGGTAGGGGAGAAGAAAACCTCTCATCTCCCTCATTAATGTGGAAGAGCCTCTTGAGCTTCCTCCACATTAATTTTTCCAATGCACCAATTGATTGTGCCAACTCTCCCTTAATCAATTCAACCATTTTGAATATTATTCCAAAAACTTAATTTATTATTTGGAGGATATTATTTCATTTTGGTGGAACTTGGGAGAGGAGAAATATTGGGAGAAATATTGGTAGAAGGATTCCAATGAAGAATGCTCCATTGACGAAGAACGCCGATGAGGAACACCTTCGACTACGAAGAATGACCTCGACTTCGACATCCTTTCTCAGAACTTCCTTCGATGTAGGACGTGTTCGTCTACAACGAATCGATGTTCGCCTTCTCATGCCAATGTCATCGAATAATGAACAAGGTAGGGGTTTGTTCATTATTTGATTTAACACATCCCATGTTCTCCCCTCTTTTCCCTTTGCAGGCTTGGGAATAGAAATTAATGAGGGGTTATGGGAATTGAAAATATCTTCTATGATAATTCTTGTTTATGTTCTTGTTAAACCTCATGTTACTGCTCTAATGTGGATAGTTTGGGCCAAACTAACATGTTCCATCCTCTCCGTAACCCTTGTGTTGATTTGCGGTGTTCTTCGAATTGGAGGAAGGCGACAACGGCGTTGAAGTCGATAAAGACGACATAGGAAATGATCACGCTACTCACGACCTCCGTAACCCGAGCCGCCCCTGCGACACTCCGGCCGAACCGGATCCACCACCCCAGCCCGAACTGCAACACCCGCTGGCTTCCGAGTGACACCGGCCCTGCCACCCACCAGCCGAACTGGCTCAAGCCGTGTCGCACCCTGGTCGCGCCACGCCCCGGCTCCGTCGCCCCGACCGAACTTCACTCGTGCTCTCCTCCCTTCCGGTTGGGTCTCCCCGGGTTGGGATGAGCCACCCTTGCCGCATCATTCACCAACCAAACAGACCCTGGCCACCCTAGCCTCCAAGCTAAATCGACCTCGCGGCAGCCTCCCAAGCCGCCCCGGCTGAACCCACGCCCTCACGGCGCCCCAGCCGAACCAGCTCGCACCCTTGCGGTGCCCTTGGCCGAACCATCCCCTCGCGGTGTCCTTCGGGATGAGCCGCCCTCACGACGCCCTCTCGGCCGAACCGCCCTCGTGCTGACCTATGGCCGTTCCACGCCCTCGTGACCGGTACATTCCCTCGCGGCTCTCTGCGACCCCTCACAGCCTCCTAGGCTGGGCCTAGCAGGCCGGCTAGAACCTAACGGGCTGGCCCACCCAACGGACCAGGCCAGACCCAATGGGTCAGGCTGGGTCAACCCAAACTGGTTCGGCCCAGACTAGGTTGGGTTGGGTCAGACTAGACGCGGGCCCATTAGGACCCTTTACTTTCTTTTGGCCATATCATTGGCACCGGGCGTCCGTTTGACGAACCGGCAGAAGAACTGGTAATCTTGGAGCATGAGGGTCCCTTCGAGTATACCCCACTAGAGTTTAGGGTATATTTGAGATACGGTCAGTTTGGATCGTGCACGAATCCAACCGGCCCCCCCAAGACTAAAAGGCTAATAACTCACAAACTGGGAATCTGACTGACGCACTGTCTATTCTATTGAGACCCCTATGACGTGGTAGACCTTTGAGATAATTCTTCATGGTAATTCATGAGATTTAGAGTATCAACCAGTAGGTCATGGAGTGGATCCTTCCATTAACGAGCGAGTAGAGTGTGGAGATCTAGTAGCTGGCTGAGACCTGACGACTGTTGTTCATTTGACTCGGAGTGATTCTATTAGCCCAGTAGGGAGCACCTAGTTATGGTGGTAGACCCATAGTGGAAGAGCGTGATTGGTGACGCGAGAGACCCATGGTACTCAATAGGAGGAGTACCTCAGTAGGCTACGAGGGGGAGCGCCTGGGTGTAGCGGCAAACCCATGGTGGGGATCTCCTATGTGTGACACAGCAGACCCACGGTACTCGACATAAGGAGTACCTTAGCAGTCCAAGGTTAGTGGGAAGCTCCTATATGTGACGCGGCAGGCCCATTGTACTCGATAGAGGAGGATTTCTCAATCAGCCATGGTTTTGATAATGTGTTGGGGATGTTTCTTGATACTACCCCTAGAATAAAATACTGGTTGAGCTGAGTCAGTTTTACTGTATTTTCCTCATGATTGAGATGGATTACTTGATAAATTAGGTATATGTATGGGAATATACCTAAGTAAGGTTTTCTGTTGATTTCCTTAATTTGTGGTTTATCCTTGGTGGTTTTGTGAGACCTTGAGGGTCTCTGGGTCCCTACTGAGTATCGTTATACTCACCCCTACACGGTCTATGCCCGCACCTTGTTGTGTTGGATGCAGATGACAAACAACGTTGATCGAGGCTGAGAGTACCAGGACTAGATGATACCCAGAGTTGGACCATACGGTGAGTCGGTACACATAGGAGACGGACGGACCTGGTGTACTGAGGAGTTGATCTTTACTGATCCTTCAACTAGGAACCTCGGAGGACAACCCAATGACCATTTTTCTTTTATTCATTTGTACTACCAGTTTCTTGTACTTTACAGTTGGGCTTCTATTTCCATCCCCTTTTTCTTTTAGCACTCTTTTGTTATACAGTTTTACCTAGTGTTTTTATCCAGCATTTTTCTTTTTTGTGTGTGTATATTTGTTATAAAGGCATTTCCTTCCCAGTTTTATGGAATTACGCCTTTGGTTCTAGTTGCCAGCCCCTAGCCTATGGTAGGCGGGCTTGGGGTAGTCACGGCACGGGCCCCAGGGGATGGGTCATGACAGGAATAAACTCTTGGATCATCAAAGTTGGACCCCAATTGATCAGTATATAATCAAAATGGAATCAACAGCTGAGATATAATGATGATGTATCAATGATGTATTGTTGACATGGAATTTCAGTGTTGCTACCATAATTTTCATTGGAAAGTCGATGGCGTCGAAAAAATAACTTCTTCTCTAGGTAAGGAGTATTGTAGCACCCAAAATTTGACTAAACTTTTACCAATTCTAGGGAGATATTTTTAAATCCATTTTTTTGTGATGTTGTATTTATATCAATAAAAACATTTAGATTATGGATTCAAAACATGAATTTGAGAAACTTCATTTTTTTGTCACTGATAATTCTCCTCTTCTCACTATTATTTCAACACCAATGCATCTGATGTCATTTTTTTAATTAATAGATCTAAAATATTGATGATTATATGGGGAAAAGAATTTTATTTCATCAGAAAAAAATCTTATAAGAATTCCCCTCCCACTCATCCCTTTCTTTTCACACATAGAACTCTCAAGGATCTCTCCCAAAAATAAGTGCTCTCCTAGCTCGTCTCAGGATGATGGAATGGCTCTCCATGGCCTAATTTTATAAGAACAGTGTGAGGTTCCATGGTTGATACAAATCCACCACCAATACCTACCTACACCCATGGATTCCAAAGGAAGAGTTATTACACATGCTAAAACTATGGTTTAAGTCCATAGTAAGTGGGGTTTGTGCAATAACCACTTAATGAGGTAGTAAAAAAACTCCAACATCACCTTCCTAAATCCCTTATAACATCTCCTCCCATCATTGTTATATGATATTTTACATTTATTTTGTCAATTAATAACCATTTTTTCCTCAATAATCTATTTTATTACAAGGAAGATGGAATTCCGGGTGAGCGAAATAAAATGTTTGAGGAGATTCGATAAATTCTTCCTTCATTATTTCTATAGTGTTAATAAGTTAACCACCCCCACATCGAGGGTAGATCTTAAACATGGTTAGCGATGATATGAAATGAGATTAAGGTTCTGAGTACTAAAATGGGGGGAAATTTTTTTAAGTGATTTTTTATATTTTTTAACAAAATGGGTTATGTTTTTTTAATTCTGGATAATGGGATACTCAATCATCAAATGAATTGATAATCTACATATATATAATAGGTCCTCAATTCATTTTATGCTCTCAACACATTTTTTGGTATTTTTTTTTTGTCATTATATATATAGAAAAATTTAAAACAACATTCAAAACACTTCAAAAAAATTATTATTAGTTTTTGTTTAGGTTTTCATATATAAATATACATAAATTTTATTAAAAAATATTGAAAAATAGTTTTTAATTTGTAATTACTAACTTTTAATTAATTCCAAAATATAAGTAAAAACCAACTTCCATTTATAGGGGAAGATACCTTATCATCTTACATGCATTTTCCATGTGGAATTAAGTTTCACTTTTCGTGCATTAAAATACTAATATATTAATAATAATAATACATATATAATATCACATAAATAAAAATACAATGAAATAAAATAAATTATCATAAATATATAAAATAAAAAATAATTGAACTAAAAAAAGTAATAATATAATTAATAATTATTATGAAAAATAATAACTAATAATATAATTATTTAAAAATTATATTAATAAAATTTAATAATACAATTGATTACAAATAGTATTACTGATATAGTTATTTCTTAGAAATAATTAATAATAATTATTGAGGTCTACCAAATGAGTTTCAGAAAATTAATAAAAAAAAGAAATACCTAGACATGGGTATTATTCTCCCTGTAAAAGAAAAAAGGGGAAGGTGGCTGAGACCCATTGATCACATTATCCATCAAGGGATATGTGATCATGTGACCATCATAAGGTCACATGAAAGAACCATGTGTAGGGAATAACCTATAATGAATCCTCTGGATCCCCCTTTAAAAAGTCCTCTTTCTCTTGAGAAGGCACTCTGTACAACCAGTGATCACATGACGATAGTCATATAGGCTCCCCCAGGTCGTACGACTTGTCAACCGGTGGGCGGTTGACAACCCATCCAAAATTCCTTCAAAAATAGGATGGAAATTTCTAGAATTTGGTAGCCTATTGTGGTCATAAAACTTATGTGATGGATCACTGATGCGCTGGATTATTATCCTTGACAACATCCAAGAAAACTCGTGAGACCCCCTAACCTTTTCATTATGAAAAAGAGAAAATAAAAGGATGTGAGAGCCTCTTGAGTTCATAAAGATACAATATGTTCCCCTAGTGGTCCGAAAGATACTACAATCCGCTACGGACAAGTCCACCTCATCTTTTGAAATCCCTTTGGCTTGTCATCCCCATCATGTGAAATTCCTCGGGTATGTCCAGGTGACCTCATTCTCCCCTTTTGTCTCATTAAGGAAAATCAGATGGAATTTTCTATGAAATGATCATGTATATCTAATGGACCCTTTGTGGTCACACCACACATCACTAAGAGGTTAGCTGATGGTCCTCAATAACACCCAAGAAACCTTGTAAACTCCCCATCCTTTGTAAAATAAACAAAAGAAATAAAATAGGGAGGAGGTGGGTTCCTCCATTAGCCGTAAAAATCTGGTGATATTCCCATGTTGTCCTTATAGATGTCTCTTAAGACCCCTTAAAATTATGCATAATCCAGCACATCCCCCTTAATATGACATCCATATCTCATGGAAAGTCCCAAAGAAGTCACCCAAGATCATGTGAATGCCATTTTAATGGTTCTCTAATCTCTTGAAGTCCATTAGGATTATCAAAATGAAAAAATGTAAGCCCTTAAACATTCCCACATGATTAAAAAGTCCATAGTAATTGGAAATAATCCAATAAAGGAGGCATTGATGGGCTGGACTCACAGTCACTGAAAATCAGGTGATGCCCTCAGAGCGATCCATGATAGATATTAGTGAAGATAGATGGAATTGAATATCTTTTCTGAATATATCCTAGATTCATGTGATGTGTATCATAAAAAACAGGGAACAACTAGAGTGTAGAGGCCTATAAATCCACTACCCAGCATGAAAAATTCACCCTGACTCTCTGTGGATTGATGAAATCTGGGAACTTCACACCGGTGCTAGAGAGGATTTCGTAGAGCGACTAATCTCATGATCGGAAGGTCTTCCGTTAGGTAGAATTCTGGAGAAAATCCAAAGCTATAATGAAACATTCATAGGTACTTCGCGTGATCAACCATAGTTCACATTAAGGACTTCTAGAAGGACATGAGAAGGACATGCCGTAAACTTTCTAGATCACACGAGACATAATACCAAATTGCATTGAACCAATACAGGGCATTCAAAATATAAATGTTGTAGCTAAAAATAATGAATAGGAGGATTAAACAGAGGACATATATGTTGATTCTCATGTGCTTCACGTGAACCATCCAGGACATGTGACAATGCTAGGGAAGGTCTCCCAAATCTCATGATATCCCTTTGGCATAATATTTGAATCATACAAAGTCAATTGGGACATGTCAAAACAAGTCACATGGAACCACCTAGGAAGTCCACCATGGTATTGTGAACCCCTCCAGTATCACCATCCAATCCTTGGTATTTCCTTCATACATGTTGCATGACTAATATAATGGCACTCATTCATGTCATATGAGTCTCACCGTAGCACTCAGTTATGTCAACTGGTTCTCATGACACACTCTAGGAAAGCCATCTAGGTCTTGTGATTCCCTCCAGATATTTCAGTTGGGACATGGGAAAACCCCTGAGATAGGTCATCCAACTCTTTTGAAGACACTAGATCTTGTCATCAATATCATGTGTCACCCTCTAGATAACTCATCCAAGTCATGTGATGACTTCTAGAGTTAGCTGACCATGTTTTGGGATCTCCTCTAGATGATTCAACCTTGATCAGGTGACAACCCTCAGACCTTCCATACATTATATGTGGTGTCCCTCAGACAAGTCAACTATATTATACAATTATCTTTGGACATGTCAGGTAGACACTCTCTGACATGTCAAATAGGAAATCAAGCCATATCGATCAAACAATCAATACACGTTAGACAAGAAATTAGGCTAGGTCAGTCAGGGTATCCTAGGGTTTGGTAACCATTTCCACCCACAATGTGTAAACCCCAACCAAAGGTAAACATCAGTATGTAAGACCCAATCAAGATAACTACGGGGACTCTGATTCCTTTCATAACTAGGATACTTAGGAAGCCTCTCTAAGGGTTCATCTCTATATTAACCTTCTCAAGGGTTGTCTTAGTACATAAGTCCTGCATCATAAAGTAGTGTGACTGTTCATTTACTATCCCTTATTTCCCACATCGATCATAACTCACACAGGATTAAGGAGCTACAATAATAATATAATTTTCATCGTAATCCTCTACCATGGAAATGACAATGTTGGTGTGTAATTATCAACCAAATAAAATATGAGAACTCTAATTACTCCAATAACCAGGATACATAGGACTCCTACTTAAGGTATAACCTCAAATAAACACCCATTTAAATGTAAACCCCATGGATCTGACATTTTAACCATCGAGCCCCAATAATTCCAATGGGATGATCATTCAACATCATCCCTCAGCAGAATGAGAAATCAACTATACTATGATGACTTTGATTCCTACCATAATTAGGATATGTAAGACACCTCTTTGAAACCCGGTCTCCATAGTAAAAATCTTAAGGGATGTCTCAGCACATAAGTCCCACATCCATATGCAATGATACTAATTACTTTCTATCCCTTATTTATCACACTGAGCATAGAACATGTGGGATTAGGGAGACACTATGAAAACCCCATTAGCATCATGAATATCCACCATCTAGGCTAATCCTATTATGTAATCCCTAATGATTGGTATGATATACACACCCCTATACATATGGGAATCTGCCTTGGGTCTAGTACCAATAGTGTGATCTAACTATGATGAATTTGATTCCTTCCATAACTAGGATACATAGGATTTCCCCTTGAGATTCAATCTCAATCATTTGGTACCTCAATTCCCACACATATATTCTCTCTGCATGACATGAAACTTCACAGTTTTAACGAAGTACATGGGTTTTTATTATTTCAATAACTAGGATATATAAGATTCCTCATAATGGTTGAATCATATCATCGGAATATTAACTACCTCCCTATGTGGAAACAATCCCAAAGTACCATGTTATATGGATTCAGCACATAGAGCATATATCCATCACTCATAAGAAGATGAATAACCTCATATACATAAATATGCATTCACTGAAGAGTTCCACTTTCCAATTTTCATTATTGAGATCCCATTTATTTTGTATAGTAAGATAATTAACTTGTATTAATTTTATTAGCATAACCGGTCCCATATCAATATTAGGATGAGATTCATGAACATATCTTAAATCTATAAGTGAGTCTCAAAGTAGGAAATAATTACCCTCAAAATGGTGCAATGAGCCCGACCTTTCATCCACTCGACCAATGCAAGTCCCTAAGTGTCACCAGGTCTAAAATACCAATTCACCACCTTATTTTAGAAATCAGATCCACACCCAGTTATGGACAAGAGAACCATTGGGATTTTCCATTAATAAAGACAATGGTTTCCTAATGTTAATGATTTTTCAAGAAATGAACCCCCCACAATAAAAAAATTAGACCAAACCAAATGTTCCCCATGGTCATCTATACCCCATTGAAACAATAATATTTATTGATTAATAATTAATAATTAATAATATAATTATTTATATAATGAATAATGAATAATATAATTATTTATATAATTAATAATTATTTATATAATTATTTATATAATTAATAATTAATAATATAAATAATAATAAATAGTGACATAATTAACAACTTATAATAATTACTAGTCCAAGAAGGTCTGGGTAATGAGCCAGAAAGACTAATTCCCATCTACAATAATTATAAATAATAACTAATAATATAATTTACAGTTAATCTTATGATTCATAATTACTAATATAATTTATTATTTATAATAAATAAAAAAATATAATTAAAAATTAATAATTAAAAATATTATTAATATAAAAATATTAATAATGTAAAACCCCAATATTTTTTATGAGATATATATTTTTAAATAATTTTATTTGTTTATGACTTGCACTACATGCAACACCGCCTTATCTTGCATTAGAAGCAACAGTGAGTTTCTATGAAACATCCTTCTATTGTATTAATTATTTAAAATAAGACAATTATAACCTTGTCATTAGAATAGAAGGTATGAACAAGATTAAATATATTATGAAGTTATGGTTTACACATGTGTATATAATTCTTTTACCAATTAATTATAAAGGAATGTAGAACCCTTTTTAAAAATAAAAGGAAATTGTTTTCTGAAAAACTATATAGAAGTGTGGTTTATAATTATAAATAAACAAATCCCTCATGATGGGATTATATTAAAATATATAAATATATATATAATATTAAATATAATTTCTAACATTTATATTATGTGTTTTCTTGAAAGGATATTAGGATAAATACCATTTTATGCATAAAATAAGTATATTTCTAAAAAGGTAGTTTTGCAGCCTTTTGATGGTGCATTTGATTTAAAAATACTTTTGAAAAAATTATTAATTAAATTTATAAAAATAAAATTATTATTTTAAATCATAATTTCAAAATTTACATGGCTTGAATTTTTGGTATTTTTCTGAAAATTTTCATGTTTTGATGAATAATCAAAATACTAAATTTTAATTGAAAAATCCTTTTTCATGTAACTTATTTATATAGTTAAATTATGTTTTTAATTTGTTTTGAATTATAATTAGTGAAATATTTCATAAATTAATACAATTAAGGTCATTGAAACCGATTTCAATTTGAAATTGGACATAAAAAACATTTTAAATATTTGGACTTTTTCACATTGAAACCTCATTTTCACATTCTTTCAACAAGATTAATTTTAAATTAATCTTAGGAAATTATTTGTTTATAATTTTTAAAAATGGGTTTCATATTTTTAATTATAAGGTCCAAATTTAGTAATTAGTTCCCTTTTATTTTTATACTATATGAATGGTAACTTTAGTAATTTTTATTACCATAGTTAGGGGTAAATCAGGTAATTAAGGGTAAAAGTAATATTATAAATATTTCAAAGATGCCTGAACACTTTACCAAAATGTTATTTCATAAATTATATTCAACCGTTATCACATAAATTTTGATATTTAATTATTTATGGACACTTTTTTATGAAAATGATATAAATATTATTAAAATCAAAGAGAGTGACAAAATTTCTGAATCTTACTTTTAATAAGTATAGTTTCTTTAATATGGGATTACATAGATGATATGATCGACTATATGTATTATTATAAAATATATAAGGTTTATATACATAATTTATTTTTATTTTTATTTTTTAGTGAATAAATAATTGTCCTAAATAATTATACAATGATGATGTAATAATTATTCAATAAATGATGAACTCAATTATGTGATATTAAAAATATTAAAATAAATATAATTTTTATTACTTAAGGTGATCCATGAATTTTATAGGTTAATATGATATATTATAGGTGTACTAACTAAATTTTTTAGAAGTTATCGTGCTTAATTGATTTTAATAAATTCAAAGTAATGAATATGGTTAAAATTGACACTAATGATATTTCATGAAAATAATATATTATTAAATTATTTTAAGATCATAAAACATATTTAAAAAATATATGGTGGAAAATGTTATATATTATTCATTTATTATTTCATATACATCACATAATTAAAAATTACAACCATTTAATATCGAAAAAATGATTATTGTAGTTAAAATTAAAATAGGATAGCTGGGGTTAAATCAAAATGATATGGTTAAAAATGAAAAAAAACTAGTCTAAAATATTTTGGTTGATGATATTAAAGTATTATAATATATTATATTCTAATAAATGTGTCTTTGGATATATTTTGGATTGATATTGAATTGTTATAAATTAATCTTTTGAGAAATTCCAAAAAAGTGCCCCTCCACCCTCTTATAAAAGTGAACCTATTCTTCTCTTTTCATCAAATTTTTGAACATATTTGGTTCATCCAAAATATCACTAAATATCCTCCAAAACTCAATTCCCTTCATCCAAGAATACTTACTTTGGTTATAAATCAAACTAAATAATTCCTTTTATGAAAATCAAAAGAAGATACCCAAAGTATAGGTAATTTTCATCAACAGACGTTTTTGTTTTATTTATTCATTTAAAACCTTAAATTATTTTTATTTCATGTTTATATAATAACCATTGTTTCATAAATATACTAATATGTTATTATATAAATGTTTATACATACAATCACACACACTTCCATCAAATGGGATACAAAATCATCATATGTGTCTATGGCGGACTACGGCCTTGCAAACCGATGTTGTTTGATCTTTCATTTCCACCATTAATGGTTGAAAATAATGATGGAATTAATATTTCATATTATATATATGATATTTGTGATGTATTTATGATTCTGTAGTTATTATATAACAAATACCTTCATGCTTTCCATTTTGTGTAAATATAATAACATTGTTTGTGGACATGTGGAATATCGCCACCTCACACCTTGTGATATCCTTAAGACATGTTTCATGACTCATATAAAGGCACCTGATCATGTCGACTGAGTATTTCAGTAGCACCCAAGCATGTCAAATGGCCCTTACAAAACCCTCTAGAAAATCCAACCAGGTCTCGTGATGCCCTCCATACATGTCTTCTAGAACCTGCAACACCCTCCGAGATAGGTCGTACCACTCTCATGATGACACTGGGCATGTAAGCTAGATCAAGATCACCCTCTAGAAAAGTTATTCAGGTCATTAGATGGATTCTAGGGTTGACTAGATAAGTCTTGCGATGTTCTCTGGAAAGGTATCCTCAGATCATTATAAAACCCTCATATATTTCATCCAAGATATGTGATGTCCCTAGGAAAAGTCAACTAGATTATACGATTTTATTGGTACATGTCATGTAGACACTCTCCGACACATTGAACATGAAATCATGGCATTTTGAGTGAATAATCAATGAATGTTAGGTAGGAAAGTAGTCCAATTCAAGTAGGGAAATCCTATGGTTTAGTAAATTTGTCCACCCTCGACGTGTAAGCCACAGCCAAAGGGAAATGTCAGTGGGTAAGCCCCAATCTAGTGAACCACATGGACTCTAATTCCTTCCATAACAAGAATATATAGGACACCTATTTGAGTCTTAAGATCTATATTAACCATCCAAAGTGTTATCTCAATAAATATGTCCCACATCCATAAGCTGTGAGACTGATCATTTTCCATCCCTTGTTTCTCACATAGAGTATAGCTCACATGGGCTTAGGGAGCTCCAATGATCAATTCATTTGTATGGTAAGTCTCTATGAAGGAAAAGGGACATTAGTGTGTATGGCCCAACCAACTAAACTATAATAACTATGATTCCTGCAATAACTAGGATATGTAGGATTTCTTCTAATGTCTTGATCTCAAATAAACATCCATTTCTTTTTAAGCCCCATTCCTCTAAAATTTCATCCATTAGGACCCCATCATTCCCATGGGTTAATCATTCTACTTCATCTCATAGAGGACTGAGAAATCATCTGAACTACCATGACTCTGATTACTACCATAATTTGGATATGTGGGATTTCTCGAGGCATGATCTCTATATTAAACATCCCAAGGGCAGTACCAACACTTAAATTACACATCAATATGAAATGATTCTGGTTACTTTATATCCCTTGTTTCTCACATTGAGCATAGATTGCATGGGCCTTGGGAGCCGCAATGAACACCTCATTGGTATCATGAAACTCCAAAAGTTGGGGCAATCCTAGTATGTAATCCCTAATGAGTTTTATGATATAAACACCCCTACATATATGGGAATCTAATTTGGGACCAAACCGAAGGGCATGATTGAACTATGAAAAATCTAATTCCTTTGATAAATAGGATATGTCAGACATCTCATAGAGACCCAAGCTCAAACATCTTATACATCAATTCTATCACATATGTCATCTCTACACTGTGTTAAACTACACAGGTTTAACGGACTACATGGGTTTTGATTCTTGAAATAACTATAATATATATGACACCTCATAATGGATCAATCCTATCCTCAAAATATTAACCACCACCCCCCCCCAACGTGTCACCAAATCCTAAAGCACCTGATTATATGGATTTTTCATATAGAGTAGCTATCAATCACTTAAAATCAGATGGAGAACCTTAGATACATATAGATGGATTCACTATAGTGTTCCCCTTTCCTCTATTTTTAATGAGATCTGTATTCTTTTGTATACAAAGAGAATTAACCTATAATCATTTTATTAGGGTAACTGGAACCATATTAAGATTAAAAAGATATTCAAAAACATATATTAAATATATAATATATTACTAGAGTTGGAAAAAATTCCCCTCAAAAGGGTGAGATGAGCCCAACATCCCATCCTCTCAACCAATGAGAGTACCTTAGTGTCATTGAATCTGAATCCCCAATTAACCACAAGCCTATCTAATGCGGATTCATACCTACTTATGGATGAGGGAACCATTTGGATTTTTTGTTAAGAATGAAAATGGTAACCCAATGTTAATGACTATGAAAGAAATGAAACCCCCAAAATCAACCATTAGACTAAACAAAATGTGCCCCATGGTCGTCTCTTCACCGTCAAAATTGAAATGGTGAACATGATGTGAATCTCTCAAATAATAAAATGATCGGGTTATTATCCATCCAGTCATTTTTTCACATTATATGAAAAAATGGGTAAATCTCGATATGAAACTCTCAAATGAAAAAATGATCATTTGATTAAACATATAGACACTTTGTTTTTAATTCCTACAAAAAAAGTAGTAAGACAAGAATTATCATACTGCTAATCCTTTTTAACCAGGTTTCTCATGAAATAAGTCCATGTTTTTTGGACAATTCCAAATGAAAATAATGGACAGATTGGGAATAAGAGGACAATTTTTTAACCATAAATATCTAATTGAGCACATCATGCCTATGATATTTTACTAATTGGTCCCCTTGTTCTTTTTTGTATGCATGACTATAGATACTGTTCTCATAAACAACATCCTAATTTGAGAAAATGAATTTTTCATCTGGTGATCGCTCCAAACAATAACCCAAAACTAAAAGATCTATGGATTGGAAACTGATCTCACCTACTCAATAGCACAAATATCAAGTGGAGTACATGATGGTCCAGAAGTACCATAGACATGGTACAATCTAATCCCTAGAAGTTTCTTTACAAGGTTTTTCAAGAAAGAAAATTGGTGATTCCATATCACCTGCGTAAAGCTACAGCTAAGCCAGTGGTCCTAATTTCCACATCCAACATCTTTGGGAGATTATCCTCAGATAGATAAAACTTCCACATTAAATATCTAATGAAGGTAGAATAGGAACCCAAATATAGCTCTCATCTAGTTTAGGATCCACCTAGGAGGGAACCTTTCAACCACCATCGCTAGGATTGTCACATTAGTACCCACCAATCACCTACTGAGGGTACCTCCAAACAAAATTCCACCTTGGATGGACATGCACGAGAAGCAAGGATAGATCATTGGGAGAGGAAGGAATCAGATATCTTGGAGAGGGCTCATATCCCCCTCCAACTAGTGAGGTATATTGACATATTTTGGTAGTGGCCAGTAAGAAGGCTCATATCCCTTCTAAATTGCAATTAGTATGCAGGCATATACCCTCAATAATCATGGTGGAGGAACATATCCCTACCCTCATTCACAAATTCAATCATCTTATTCCAATGGAATAATAGGGAAATAAGTGGGCACATATCCCCAATTAAATTGAAGAAATTTCATGTATATAATGGAGATAGAAATTGTGTAGTCTTATATCCCTGCACATATTTTTCTAAAATTCCAATGTATTTTCTCAATTACTAAATAAATCTATCGGCATTTTCTATAACTATATCAGATAAAGGGATAGGTTTACATTTTTATCCATACATCTAGGATAGCTCAACACTCTTATCATCATGAACAAGTGGCTATTCTATAGAAAGTACACATTATTGCTCCCATCCAGTATGATTATCTGCATAATATGATAAAGGATGAGGCATCAAACTAGGATCATATTCCCATTACAAATGGGGATAAACATGTGGGAACAACACATGCCTTAGGATTGGGGCAGATTCATGTCAAATAATTCTAGTGAAATATTCTGAAGGCTCAGGATCCAGATCATATCCTTGTTCTAGATAGGCCTCACCTAGTGAGAGTGGTACATGCCTCAGGATAGTCTCATATTATTGTCAATGAATTCTAGAGGCATACATTAAAGGCCCATGATTGGGCATATATGCCTATTCTGGCTTTGGATAACCAAGTGAGAATGGAAAACGCCTCAAAATAGGCTCATATTCTTGTTAGTGAATCTAGCTCATATATTCCAATAGATCATGAAAACCAGGCACATATTCCTACTTCTACGGACAAATGACTGCACTGGAATCATTATAAGTAAATCCAGGAGGAGGCTCATATCCCTTATCTCATTATAAAGGTCCTTCGGTATATTATGGTGGTGAATTTATATTCAAAACAGTCTCATACTCCATATCTAATCGGGGATCACCAAGTGAGAGAGGCACACTCCTCGGGGCAGGATTATATTCCTACCAAGAAAGACCAGTGGAATATTCCAATGGATCAGTATTGGTCTCATACTCTAGTCCTAACCAATGCTCACCAAGTGAGAATAAAACATACCTTGGTATAGGATCAAATTCCTATCAATAATGAGACATCTCATCAATATATTCCAGTAGCTTCTCAGTAGTGATATAAAACTCCAACAACAATAAGTAGTTATAAACAATCTTTGTAAACTATTATATAGAGGGAACATATGCCTAAACAATTCCAAAAGGCAGGTCAACATATTCGAGAAACAATTCAAGATATGACCCATATAACTAATCTACTCAATGCTAGTGTCCTTAGTTCATTATGGACATATTCTCAACACCAAAAGGGTCTATAAACTCTTCCACCAAAGAAGAATTTGATTATTATCATGATAGTCCTCCTTCTGGTAGTGTAGAGATGGATCATAAAGACTATACTCCAGAAATCCACCATACATAACCTATCATTGGAAATATCTTCGGTGGATAAGGAAATCTTCCCATTTCCTAGACACCTTTATATCGGTAGTTGTTCAAACCTCAAATGCCTTTGTATAGAGAGGTTCTAAAAACATCGGGGTCAATAACATGCAATTCTTCCATCAACATCAAGTAACACTTCACTCTAATCAGTAGGCGACCTCAAAATTATATCCTATGGTCTAATTGATATAGATGTGAAAGTATGATGAATAGGAGGCTAACATTGACATATGGAAAGAGTTTTTCGAAAACAACCTCTCCATCATGTTCTTTATCATTGCCACTTATGACTATTAGAACATATATGAGCTATAAATGGATTGAATACCTTATCTATGCCAAAATATGTGGGCTAATAATCAATTAATCAGGTATAGAAACCTAACTTATGTAGGATGCGATGGTCACCTTTATACCATAATAATTATCTATTTTCGAATAGACATAGACATTATCTCCATCATCTGGGATCTAAAACTGGAAAATCGCAACACAAATATACAACACGCTTTCTTATATTACATCACAACCCTTTGGAAGATGATATCTGAAGCCAATTCATTCATCTATATTTATGGATGGGGAGAGTATGGAGAGTTACACTTTATAGCACCCCTAAAATAGCATAACCCATCAGAAACAAAATCCACTAATTTCATAGCCTTCTTAGAAATCAAGGGACAGATTAATGATTGAGACAGTTGGTCACTAAAAAATAATTCCCTGACATCAACAATGCCCAAACATAAAGAACAAAGAGAGAGGATAGCCTGAAAGTATTTGAACTAGGCCACTTAAAGTAATGAGAATTCTTTTTCAATATGGAGATCCAGGTTGTGATCAGCCAGAAAAATTCTTGTAAATAATGGTTATCACCATGGGCTTCCATCACACCCAACTCCTATGCAATAAAATATACACAACATTAAATGATATGTAGTAGCAGCTACCACATCTTCCTTCTAGGATAGGACCCAACTCACTAGGATGTGGGAATATCTACCACCAGATCCACCTCTTATATCTTCAATTCTCAAGATAATTCAGGATATACCAGAAGCAGTTGAAAATAAACCCCAACCCACTAGGATGGGGGAATTAATATCTCAATCACCTTCACCACATTCATCATTCCTTGATGGGGACCTGGGGACATCAATGATGATTCCAGATCAACCCCACCCCACTGGTATAGGGAAATTATATCTTCTTTTCCATATCGGGAGTCATAAAATTTCCAACATAAATCTTAGGATCCTAAAAAACATTATCAATTAACTACAAATATATCCTTTAATAGCCCCCCACCCCATAGTCTTAGGGGAATTTTCACCATCATCTTCACCTTATAGAGAATTGGTATTATATAGGTTGGGAGTGAAAAATCAAAAGTTGGTTTCCCACTTGTTCCTCCCACAGCATGAAAAACCTCTGTTGGTCTCGGATTGTTTGAAAATAATGACTAGATACTCCCTCATATTCATTTTTCATATATCAGGAAGAGATTAATTTATGGTGATGGCGATCAAACCCCACTAGGTTTGAAATCCAAAGGATCCCTATATGGACAAGGGTTTGAATAAAAACCCTGAAGAAGGTAGTGCTGAATTATCCTATTTCATCGAAAGTAAGGGTACAACCAATGTTTCCTAATATGACTTTATGGATATCATCACTATCAATATGATAAATATTTTTATTAATATGTGAATACATAGGGCTAAAATAAAGAAAATGTACTAAAAGAGGAGGGTGATTTGGATGCACCAACTGAGGCTGCACGAACCCAGAACCATAGATGGCTCCAAAATATGGCGACTCCAAATAATGAGTTTCCACCACTTTAGTGAAACACTACCCAATAAATATGGAATGGGGTAGCTATATCCCAATCACCATCTAGAAGAGTTGAATTTCCTTCCATGGAGGAACTGTTGTCAAAATATAAGAGTGAGATAAAAACTCTCAAACGACTCAACGAGGAGCTACTCAGGGGAAATATTCTCACCACATTTCATCTTCAATCAGAGATGAATATTCTTTATCCAATATATGATCCTCCAGAAAGAGAAATACCTAATCGTTATACAAGATTTAGATCTAGACAGTTAGTTAAAATAAATGAGTAATTTTAAAATTATCATGTCTTCCCTCAATTAAGGAAACACCCTCCCTCTCATTGGAGAAATCATTTAGTATTGTGATGAATCGATAATCAGTGGGAGATGATAGTGGCACCACCTCATCAAACCCAACTCACTTTCTATAGCAAAGAGGCAGCTCCAAAATCAGTTCCCCTAGAGCTTCATAGCATCATCACATCCCAGGATAGTCAAATAGATGCCATGGAAGGGTGATGCGCACTTGTGAGGACATATTGGAATCCATATCGAAAATGGGTTGATGATACTCCACCTCCACCCAATTTCGTAAATCATATATTCTAAAATTTTGATGTTGTATGTGACCCCAAAAAAAATCTCACACACTTCGTGTCCCAATATTGGATGATAATGGGACCTCAAGATCAACAGGAAGCAACAATGCTGATGTGTTTTTTACAAACTCTAATAGGTCCAACATTTGTATGTCACAGTAGCCTACCAGCAGCCTACCAGCAGGATCCATTATAGGATGGGAAGACCTTCTTTTTTATTTCCTTTATCATTTCAGATCAACCCTGAGTAAAAAATGATCATAGACTTGACAAGCTACAAACAACGTGATAATGAGAGTGTGTTTGACTTCATAGCCAGATGTAAAGGTTTAACATATTCACTCAACATACCTCTCTCACATAAGAAACTACTATAACTCTATGCTAAAAATATTTGGGATGAGTTTTAGACACCTATAATCCCAATGAAGTATCTAGGTGGGTTCCATGAGTTTGAATAAATTGAACAATGTCTTGATAAATACTTTCAATGAACCCACTCTAAAACATGACTAATTCCACAACATAGGGGAAATGGTTAGGAAAATAAGAGGTCATGAATTTTACTCTAAAGACAACAACATCACCCATACAAGAACCTAGGAATGTCTCAAACCTCCCATCACCTCCTGCAGAGCAATGTTTGCCACATAATTTCCCTTAACCAAAAGCACAAAGAAATAAGGTTCACCCAGGATTTGAGGAACAAATGAATAAGGAATACTCCTTCCAAAATGAACATGTCCCCAATTACTTATTGGATTACATGGAAAATGACCTTCTAATGCTATAACAAACCAGGTAGCCTGATGAGGTCAAACTCACCAACCATCCCGAATACCTCCCTTTCCATTGAAGTCTAGGTCATAATATCCAGGACTACTTTATCTTCAAAGATATCCTTCAATGAATGGTCAATTTTGGGAAGGTCTTATTATATAACTCCTCATATTAGGTGTCTTGTATAACCAAATACTATTCATAAGAAGAGAATATTTAGTAGAAGTTTCTATCCAGGCTTGTGTGAAAGTTCGATAATTGGATGAATCGAAAAATAGTTGACCGAGATCATGTCACCCTACATCATAGGTGTGTAGAACCACAATAGATCCATCACCCATTGAGGAAACATCAAATATTATTTCCAAAGGTGGTAATTAAAATCATAAGTAGGAAGAAATAGAGTAGGAAGAATCACATTTTGATTCAAATCATGCTCCAACTCTTACATTCTTCTTCCCTGCAACATTTGAAGTATGGGCACCACCCCCACCAAACTAAATCCTCATCATATGAAGAGCTCATCATTAGTTCTTTAACCATGATACACATGGTATACCCCTTATCCAATGATTAATATGTCTCATAATATGATTTTCACACACATAAATATGGAATAGGAGGCCACATGCGCTAGAACCGAGGATACAAGGGACAACACAGGTGTTGTCAGGCTCATCATTTCATCTATGTCCTCATAGAGAACATATATGAAGCTAAAACTCATTGGAAAGTTCTATAAAAGGAAAAAAGGTTCAAGGAGGTGTCCCATAACCATCTATTTGTTTCCCACACCCAATTGTATGTGATGACTACCTAGTAGGGGTTTGATTATCCAACCAACCCAAAAAACCGGGAAGGGCGGAATGACCTGCACCATAGGAAGTATATTGTACCTTTACTTTTTCACAAGCCTCATAACTACCCACCTAAAATTCCTCATATCCCAAGCTAGATGTATAATAGAATCCCCACATCAGAAAGCGCCAACCGCTGTCACAAAATCACTACATTCTGAAATAACTAGTTGTTTCCCCAACTAATCTCTCAGTCCTCTATGTGATACATCGTTCAAAGGAACATATGGAGGAAATTATTGAATTCCTCCAAAGCCCATAGAAATTTGATATAGATTTCGATGAAATTGAGGTTTATTGATTAGAGAATATTTTACTAGAATACCATTTCACAATCTCATTCACTGACTGGGATCAAGAATAGTTCCTTAAAAGGAATATTAAACATTTATATGTTTTATGTAGACTCAAAAATTTTGATGTATAAAGCTCTTTGACTGATAATGGTTCTAGGATAAACCTAATCCTATTTCAGACCCTCTGATATTTGGTATATAGTGAAGGGTTTTTGCCTCTTACAAAACTGACCATTCAAGGGTATGGTAAGCATGAGGAAAGACCTCTCAGGAAGATCAAACACAATGATCGGTTTACAGATATCACATATAATGTTGAGTTTATAGTTATCAAACAATACACCACATATAATTTCCTTATCGTAATTCTATGTCTCTATATCCACTTGGTGGTTCCATCAACATTCCATCAACGTCTGAAATACCCGATCAATGGAAAGGTGACCATACTACATGGTGATAGATCTCCCTTTGAAACTTATAGAGCCACATATTTTGAAGAATATTTCTATAAATATGGAGGAAAATATCCAACAGTGGATGATTATACATAGGTTTTATCCCCCACTAGATTGGGGAATACCTCTGTAAATCCCCAAAGTATGCTTGACAATGACTATGTGATCTGTATAAATCTAGTCGAGGTGGTAGACTTGAACCCATAATTCCAGGCCACTTCTGTCCCCAGTGAGAGTGTAAAAGAAAATAAACTCCAAAATCTCTCTAAAATGACTCTAGTACTATGGGAAGCCCCCTAATTTCCATATTTATCTAAAAATGTCTCCATATACTCGTAGATGGAAGAAGATGAGGATGACCTCGGGAATACTCCTCCCGCATTCAAGGAAGGTGTCTCCAATACCATTGATGAGTTCAAGTATATAAATCTTGGAATTGAAGAAGAACCAAAACCTACATTTATTAGTGTCATGATTCCCTACAAGGATCAATACATGTACATCACATTTATAAAGAAGTATTGATATATGTTCTCTTATAACTACATATAAATTCCCAGACTAAATCCAGATGTGGCTTTGCACCATCTCAGACTACCTGGTAATCATCAGGGCTTAATGTAGGAAGCTAAGAGGATGCACCACTCTCATGCCACCAACATAGAGGCATAAGTTGACAGGTTTATCAAATCCAAATTTGTTCAAAAAGAGAAATATCCATGATTTCCTTCCAACATCATCCATGTTAAGAAAAATAATAGTAAGAGTAGGGTTTTCATTAATTTTAGTGACCTTAATAAAATTTTCCCAAAGTATGATTTCTCATTTAAGATCACATAACTCTTGATTGATTCAATTGTTAGATTATATGATATTTCCTTCATGGATGGGTATTTAGGGTACAATCAAATAAAGATGACCACTGATGATGAAAAATTTATGACCTTTAGAGAAGCTCATGGGATCCTTTAATATCATGTCATTCTATTTTGACTAAAGAAAACTATCTCTACATATCAATGCACCATGCATCATATCTTTAAGCCAATCTTGGGAAAGATAGTCGAGTGTTATGTCGGCGATATGGTGGTCAAATCCCAACAATGATGTGATCACTTCAAGGATCTATAAATGTTCTTCTACAAGCTACGACATCATAGTATGAAGATGAATCCATTAAAATACATCTTCATGGTAACATCAGGGATGTTTCTTGAATTTTTGGTACGCCACCATGATATCAAGGTTTTCCTAGAGAATAATACTGCTATATTATCAATGTCACCCCTAGAAATATCAAATAACTAAGGGGGTCCATGGGAACCTCTCTTACATTCAGTGATTCATATCCAACCTAGCTGGAAAATTACCCCCCTTCACCAGGCTAATGAATATTGTAGTTTCCTATGAATGGGATGATGAATTCCAAAAAGCCTTCGAAATTCTCATGCAGTATTCATGCACCCACCGGTACTGATGCCTCTGATGTAAGGGAGGCCACTCATCTTATATTTTGTATCCATGGAATGCTCACTAGGATTCCTCCTCACATAGTAGAATGGTTTGGGGAGTGATAACAATCTCTACTATCTTAGATAGACTATTATAGGTACTAATATTTGATACTATGATGTCTAGAAGAACCGAATTTCACTCATCTTCATAGTGAAAAATATGAGGCATTACTTGTAGCACCACAAAGTCCATTTGGTCTCTCGTATTGATATGATCAAGTACATCATTGATAGTCCCATGGTGACCAGACAATTATCCCAATGCGGGGTCATTCTCTAGAAATAATACATTTAGTTTTTATCACATAATTCAATGAAATGGAACTCCTTGGATAATTTCCTTACAGGGCTTCTTTCCCTATATAATGGACTGGTGGACACAAATATTCAATATGAGGTGGTATTTTATTCCCATGACCCTCCCATAATATGGGAGATATATTTTTGTGGTGCCTCTCAAATTCATATCTTTAAAAGGATATAAAACATGATATTCAATCAAGCTGTTCTAGGGATTGTATTTGTCTCTCCATACAAGGAAATTTTTCCCTACTCTTTCTCACTTTCTAAAGACTTCATAAATAACAAGGCAGAGTACCAGGTCCTCATCTCTGTCCTATAACTATCCCTATAGTTTCACATAGCATAACTAAATATCATTGGGCATTCCTAACAAGTGATTAAGCAGATAAATTGTGAATATTCCATAAAAAATGAAGAATTATACCCTATTATTGGCTACATCATGGGACTAATAACAAATTTCCCATTTGATCCAACATTACATCATGATCCCTAATAATATAATGATTTTGGAGACACATTGTCTAATGCTTCAATTGTCCTGGATAAACCTGATCATAAGAAAGAAATATTCCATATCACACATCAAAGAATGGTCTCTTCGATCATTGTATGTTACATAGAAGAAATAAATCAGGGCATCACTGCCCCCAGAGAATTATGAACCAACATCCACCCTTGAATGGATGGATCCCATAATCAGTTTTATCTAAAATGGGAATCTTATGAATGATAGTGATGTAAGGGAATAGATTTAGTATTGTACATCAATATTTACCCTAAGGGATGAACCAAATGAGAAAAAAAACCTACACTATCAAGGATTTGATAGAATCCTCCTCAGGTGAAATTTAGAAAGATATATTCTCACCATCATAGAAAAATTCCATGCAGGCTCCTACAACACCCATCAGTCTAGGACCTGGCTCTCCCATCAAATCAAGAGGCTGGGATATTAATGGAAGACCATGATACATGACTATGTGGAATTCACTAAGAAATTTTATGTGATCTATATTAATGGAAACTTAATCCATAAGATCCTAAAATAGATTCATAAAGATAAATATTCCTTGAAATTTTCTGTTTGGGGAATGGATTTTGTGGGGGTCATATCCCCTAGCCACAACTAGTAGTTCAAGCATTTCCTTATTGATACTGACTTCTTTTCCAAATGGGCTGATAAAATAAACCTCAAAGAAGTCGAGATAAAGAATATCATCAACTTAATAAAGTCCCATATAATCACCAGTTTCGGAGTCCCCCACATAATATTGATAGACAACAGTGAAAACCTAAGTTTTAAAAAGTTGAATAAGTTGTACCATGAGTAAAATATTGAGTCCAATCACTCATCCATCTATTATGTAGTGGAAAATGGATAGATAGAGTCCTTTAATAAGACTTTGTCAAATTTACTCTAGAAGATGGTGAATAAGGATATAAATTCTTGTCTATACAATCTCCTCCATGGTTTATGGGCCTACCATACCAACATGCATACTAATACACATGCAACACCATACTCATTAGTTTATGTGGCCGAGGAAGTGTTACCCAAAGAATTCCAGATACCTTTACTCTTGATGGGCATTTGCAGAAAACTCTCAGATGATGAAAAATTTCAAAAGAAATTGGACAAATTGGAAAGGATTAATTAGAACTGGTTGTTCACATTTCATAGCATTGTGGTCCATCAAAATCAGATCACATTAACATTGAATAATAAAGTTCTCCTAAATTTATTCCTCTAAGGAGAATTGGTATTGGTGCTCAGAGCCCCAATTATACCAGGAAATAAGCCTCTAAAGATGGAACCCAAATGGGAAGGGACTTATATCATATATATGTTCTATCACAATGAAGCTTACACATTGTCCACAATGGATGGGGAATGTGTCCCACCAACTACCAATGTGAGATTTATCAATAAATTCATTGCATAGCTATCATAAAATCATAATACACATCAATATAAATCCCTCCATTCATTCTAGTTACATGATGTTAAACTATAAAAAATTTATCTTAGTTATATGATGTTAAACTATAGAAATGTCATCATGGAAGAAAGACTTTACACTGCAAGGCATCCCACATCATTACTGCATGATGTTAAACTACACAACTAGTGTCCATACCACACGACATTAAACTGCATGGGTTTATATAACTATGTGTGGCTTGATTCTTACTATCACATAATATATAGTGACGCTCGACTCACTAATCTTGGAACCAGCCACAACAATCATTTTCTTTCATGTTAGGTGACTCACCTCCTTACTATATGATGTTAAACTACATGTATAATTTCCTTTATGCAAGATATTAAACTGTATAGGTTTTCTAGAACTACTTATAGATTGATTCTCATTTTCAATGGGATACTTACGGACACCTTGATCATATATCTTGGTTCAATAACCACATGATGAAAAATGCCCCTGTCTTATCCTTAAATTTATAATGCATTGTGAGAGGGATCCTTTTCATTCCTTGTTTCTCACATCGAGAATATCTCATGTGAGATTAAAAAACAAGGAATAGAATCTTTTGATAGGAACATCATGGTCTAGAATGAAATACCATTAAAGGCCTACCATGAGTCCTCACCTCTTGATGTTAAACTGCACATTTGATGTCCCATACATGATATTAAACTGCCCATTCCAATGGACCTCACCTGAGAGGACCACTATAGTTCATGTTGGTCTTCTACCATAACTTTATTCTAGAAATATGTATGGATTTATTCTCACTGTCAATGAGATACACAAGGATGAATCAATCCTATATTGTGGTCTAGACACCACATGATATAAAATTCACCTTCTTTGTGTATAGGCTAGACTAGCATAGGAGGTTCATTCTTTAAGAACTATGTTTGTCTTGATTCCTATTACCCTAGGATATGTAGTGACTCCAAAATATTCATCTTTGGGTTCAGCTATAATTCCCCCTATTTCTCACTAAGAATCCAACGTCTTTGCCGCATGACATTAAACCACACATTTCACAAAAACTATATATTGATTGATTTATATAATCACAAGATACATAGTGATTCCTAGATCTCTAATCCTAGGTCTATCTATAATAATCAAGGGAAACAATGCACACCTTTTCACATGGGTGATACCTTCATAGAGTGTTTCCCATTCATGAACTATTTGTGGATTGATTCTTGTCATCCCAGGATACATAGTGACACCTAGATCTCCATTATTAGGCCTAGATACAACAACTAAAAAAACAAATGCACCCCAAATTCATAAGGGATGAAGCATACAAGTCCATTTTTCCTACATATGGGTCAAATCTATATACGGAATACTTTAAAATGTGTTATGTCTTGCACAAATTGTCACATATTCTACCATGTCCTTATTTCATAATTTCAAACTACATGGCCAATGTCCAGGTCACATGATGTCAAACTACATAATGAAAATGTTCGTACCACATTAAAATAAATTGAACCCAAAATTTCCTTACCACATGACAATAAAATGAACGAAAAATGCCCTTACCACATGACATTAAACTATACAGAAGCCAGTACGTCCCCACTACATGATGATAAACTCTAAAGACCATAAATACTTAACATCCCTTATCAAAGGACCCCAAGAGACATATCCCAGTGGAAAAAATTATGGGGTGCATTTTCACTCGTTTAAGAACCTCAATCCATAAATAATACATCATTTCTCAAGTACATAAAGTTTTCATAAATATTTCAAGGCCATTAGAAAAGATACCAAATTTAATGGTACCAATTTATTTACTATAAATGTATGTTTATGGCTCATGTATATTTACCTATGGTTGTCAACAAAATGTGTCGATCTAAAAAAAGCTATTTCAAACCATTGAGAGCCCTAAAATCACCATAGAAGAACTCAACACATCCATGTGATCTGAACTACTCCCAATATGATTGTCCCATACCATCATGACCTGAGAACCTCAATCCATGATTTACAATGTTTTCACCTCCCGGTCAGAAGGTTGATGGGGCACTCTAAACCCTGAGTATCCTAATTAGGATCTTGGAAATCATCATCCATATTAGGTCCATGTGTGTCATAACCTTAAACTACCTACACATTGGTCAAAGCTATACTACCTTAAATTTTATCCTATAATGTTCCATATCGCAAAGCATTAAACTAATTATGAAAGAGACACAAAACATTTCATGTTGAAAACCCAATAAGGGAACCCTGAGCAAAATTATTATCTTCACTCACTAAACTCTTTATCTCATTATTTTAGGGAAAAAATTAGGGCACAAATAATTAAGGCATAAATCTCATAAGGCCTACTCTATAGCCCTAGAAAAATCAAATATATGCTCGATGAACTCCCTTGTTCGGAAAAAAGTTATAGTAATGAGTTTTTCACATCTCCTCACCATGACAATATGATCACTAGTATGTGACAAGACTTTTAGGGTGTTGAATACCTTCTTGGATATTATACTTTCCACAAATAAAACTTCATGATTTGGGGGCCTTAGATCATCGTAAACCTTCCATGGCCCTTGGAATGGAAACCTGACTTCAAGGGACCCTTGTTTAAATATATATGCATTCTTATGGCTCCTACATATGCACCTATTATCGTCAACCAAATACATCACTATATAAAAAGGTATTTCTTCTCCTTGTGAGATATGAAATCACTATGGTAGTAATAAACTACTCAAAATGGTTTAAACTACTCCTGGTATGACTGTCCCATATTATCCTCCTGACTTGAGAACTTTGGACCATGACTTATAGTATTCGTACCAAACTATCTAAGCATATTCGACATCTTCAACACTATGTCACCATGTTTTGTACCATTTCTCAAGGCCAAAATGGGGAACTAAATTCTTGTAACTTTTTTAGACTACACCGCACGATTAAAAACCATTAGCAGTTGGTCTAGGGCTTCATAATTAGAGATCCAACTACACTAGGGTGACAAAACCCTTCCTATGTAGATTTCCTTCAATAAAAAACTTCACCATGTTAACGTTTGAGTCTTCATAAATATCTCATAGGCCTTGAAAAGTAGTTGATATCATATTTCTCCTGACCATGATACCGATATATAAGGTACTTTACCACAAACTAAAGGAATATCCTCCTTGTGAGAAATGAGATTCAATCCTTATGAGCCCTGGAAACACTATGGTAGAACCTGATATCTCATAGTGGCCCCAGACATACCTGACATGTCTTCCCCATCCCATATTCGCAGACTCAAACTTTTAGGTTATAAATCACATCATCCATATTAAAACTATCCATAAATACCTAGATTCCCTAGTATTGATACCTCAACTGATATTGCCTCCACAAAACTTTCATGGACCTTGGAAAAGATACTCAGCTTTAAGATACCCTTTTATTTACTATACATGTATCCATATGTATCATGTGAATGAACCCATGGTCTTCAACCAAATGTGTCTCTCCTTAAAAAAGTCTTTCTGATCCTTATGAGCCCTCAAAACACCATAGTAGAACCAAACACCTCAAACTGATTTGGGTCATTCCTTGCATTTTTGAACCATATCCCTTGAGCATCAATTAGGCCCATGCTAAAAGACCCTAAACTACATCAATAAATGATCTGAGCTAAAATAACCTAAACTAAAGCCACAGAAGGTTAGAGGTAAAAGAACTTAAACTAAAAAAATAAAAGGTAAAAGCTATAAGATATTAAACTACATCAATATATGTCTCAAGCTAACAGACCCTAACTACAGTAATAGAAGGTTCGGTCTAAAATACCTTCAAATACAGCAATAAAATGTCTGAGCTAAAATAACCTAAACTAATGTAATATATGGTCCAATCTAAAATACCCTAAACTAAATATTTGAAGGTTCAATCTAAAATACCCTAAACTATAGAAAAATATTAATTAAATCTTAAAGAATAAAAAATATTGTAAGGTTCACCATGTGGCCTTAAAAATCAAGATGCACTAACCAACACTATTAGATTTGTAAAAATAAAGGGCAATATCCTACTAGGACATGTTTCTTACCGAATGATCCTTTTATAAACCAGTTGATCTCAGGATAACTGGAAAATATAAATCAATGAAGAATATCATGTTGGAGGGGATTCATGAACACTTCTTGAGAAGAATATATTATGATTTATATATTCAAATAAATACATTTAGTTTTACATGATATTTTGGGAAGGATGGGTAACATTGATTATTCACATAACATCATATCACTAAAAAATCCATGCACATCATGGTTAAGAAAACTGGACAACTCATATAAAGTTCACCAAATCTATTCATTGATAAAGCATGAAACAATAGAACTCTATACATTTTGAAGTCTATCCAATAATCTCATCAAAAATAGGATTAATATCAATGATCAAACTATAATAAAATTTGTTCTACTGTGCTAGACAGTTTTACAAGAATCCATAGAAAGTTGTCGATTGAATGTTGAAGTGCCCTTGCCCCACCTCTTCTACTAGTAGTCAGCTCCTCAACCCTATTTAGAGAAGATTAGAACAAGGTTGATTATATTGAAAGGTTATACCTCATATGGGCTATGAATTATTTGCATCACCATATTTTTATATTCCACACATATATCTTGGATTCAAGTTTGAAAATCAACTGGGGACTCTGCCCCAATGCCTCAGATGCCTCTTTCATATTCTCAACAAGGGGTGCCTTGTCTATAAAATCATGAAATACCTTCTCTTTGGTGGAAAAATATTTTTGAACCGTGATGATATGCTCCATGACTTTCTATAGTGATTATAAGTCAAATCCATCTTCCCCCAAATCCTCAAAAAGATGGCTAATACTCTCCTCTTGATCATAGAACATTTCCAGTGGATTCTCAATAACCAGGATATGAATTTACTACCAGATCTTTCTACACCATGTATGGGCCTCTTTGACCAACAAAGTAAGTGTATCAACCATATATGGAGCTGGAGGACTAATTTACACAATAGATTCTGAAAATCTATAAGGGTGGTCATTGCTAGTATGAGGGTGCTTCCTCGATGTCTTACCCAATTATTCAACCAACTCCATTGCTGTCACAAATAGAGGAGTTGGTGAAGAAAATGGATTTCCTATAAGATGGTCCAGTTATCTCCATGTTCCACCTGGATAGGCTATCACCCAATCATGGTCATAATCTTGAGAAAGAAAGGAAAATGAATTGATAGGTGGTAGAGGGATCTTAGCATCAGTATCCTCACATGCCAACATCATCCAAAACTGGTAGATGATCCCAGGGTGTCTCACTCCCCAAACACCAGCCAAGGTAAGGGAGGAGACACTTTGGATACAACCAAACTAAGGAGATAAATGATGGGGTGTATATGGATCACAAACGATTAGCTTGTCCACCCTGTCTATAATAATTCCATCCTGAATTAAGATATTTTATGAACTTTCATCGATAGATCTATTTCTATTTGTAATAACTAACCCGATCAGTGCATGATAAGGGGTGAAATGAAATATTTTGAATTGAATAGATGCATCTCTAAACTATTTAGGGCTTAGTGAAATATCCCCAACCATAGATATTTTCAGCAATCTAAGACGTGATGAGGAATCTAGGATCTTGGTGGAATTATGATATTCATAAAAATAGAAATTATCCCCTATCCATCCAAATAGAAACTGGAAAGGGCCACTGATCCTATAGGGGATTTTTTGTTATTGAATATGTACTAAGAGATGATAAAGGTATGCAAGGACTATAAATTCCAAGTTATGATGATGTCCCTCCACCATTTGTGATTCCATAACAAGCGTACTAACTTGAATTCTTGTGTGTGCATCCTCACCTGGGAAGATCCATCCATGTATAAACATGTCAATAAACCCTTCCATTATAAAACTAAGATAGATATATGATTTCCCTCAATAATCCCATAAATCATAATCCTCATCTTCCAGAATGGCCCAATATGAGCCGGTACTATAGCAAACTTACTAGGAGGGGCATCAATGTGGGCGTATCATAGTTGGAATCTCCCAACTACAAAAGAGGAAAATGTCAATATACTCTTTAAAAGAGTTAAGTGAGTGAATATTCATCTTCTGTCTCATATTCTTATTCACAATGATGAGAATATCTCTCTTCAAGACTGTAGTCTCCAAGGTATCACCCAGATATTTGTGGCTGGGAGGAAATCACTGCACATCTCTCCGAGGGGGGGAATCCTACCCAGTTGGTATATGACCCATAGAATGATTCCCACTTCGCTATGGGAAAAATGGAATGTGTTGGTGTGACGAGAACCAACAGATGATAAGATCTTTGAGAATATCAAGCTGGTTATAGATAATAAATTGGGAGATCCGCACATCTTCATAAAGGTGAACCCTATATAAATCATTGGAGGACTATGAGAATATTTTTCTAACCTAGAATTTCCAAGCCCATTATTCAAAAAATTACTACCTAAATGAAGATCCCATTTCAAACTCCATCTGTTGCCTAGGTTGTTTAGAATGAAGGTGACTATAATCGAGTAGCTCTGAGAAATTTTTTGATAACCTAATTCAATTTCATTCAGACCTAAGGGAGAGATTTTCAATATGTAAGACAAACCCTAGGATCTATCAACAACTGGCCACCCATCCTCTACAATTATCACACAAACACATTTGAGACAATCTAATAACCATCTAGATGAAAAATTGAATTATGAAAGAATAATGGTAGAATCGTCCAACAATCTGAACCCTTATAGAGGAATTTGGGGTGATAGAGGATAATCCTGAAACTCGTACATGATGATATCCTTTAGAAACTCGTTATCAAAATCCACATGGTATCAGGGTTCAACATTGTGATTTATAGAAGTCATAGCCCTTCATTTATCCATAGTAGGGGAATATCGATGAAAAATAGAGTCCTTCTAAATAGAAGTACGTAGAATATGTGATAAAGATAAAAACAAAATTGTCAAATCAAAGTCATAATAAACTATAATCATCTTGTTCTTTACATGAATCCACAAATGCATTTGAAAATCTCTTAAAGGGGATCACAAATCTCATGACCCCTGAAGGTTGTGCAGATCACATACACCCGAAGGGCATAGTTCAATTTCATGAACACTGGGAAACATGTGATCATGTGACTTGGACATGGTCACATGAGTCTCATGATAATCAATCTACCATATGATCGAGTTTGAAGACCATTTAGAACCTTTAAGATAATTTCAATCCTCATGGATGAAGTTCAAATAATTACCAAAATGAAGTTCAGAGTTTGTTTGAGATAGTGCCTGATAAAAATTTATCTTTTGAAATAGTCCTAATGAATGAAAGGATCGTGATGAGTCTCATGACTAGGTATTGTGGAATGTTTTAGTGACCCATACATGCGAAGTAATTAGGGTGAGATAGCTCTAAGTATTTGATGAATGATACCACCATAATCTCTCCTTTAGATAGGGCATTCTACATAATACCAAGTGTCTCCTAGAAGACCAAAAGTCTTCCAAGATACAAACTTTTGAAAATGCCAAATACTCAGGTGACCATTTACATTCCTTACAAATTATCTCTTATCCTTGTAGATGTCACTCTAGAGGGGGAGGAGGCTTTTGTTTTCTTCTTCCAAATGATAATAAACAAATTCAAAAATGAATAAATACGAAAATATGGGTATTATTGTACCCAAAAAAATAAAATTGAGGTGGAGGTGGATAATAATCTTTGATCATGTGATCCTAAAAGGGATACATGATCATGTGACCATCACAAGTTCATTTGAAAGAACCATTTGCAATGCATAACATTGGGAGAATCCCTGGGATCCCCTTTTGAAATATCATCCTTCTCTTGCGAAGGTGCTTAAGACAACAAGTGGCTAATATGTGACAACTAGATAAGCTTCCTTAGGTTATATGACTTGTCAACAGGTAGGCACCTGAAAACCCATCCAAAAATCCTTCAAAAATACGAGGAAAATTCCCAAAATGTGGAATCTTCTTGTGGTCATAAAACTTATGTGATAGATCACATACGGGGAGGATGATTTTCCATGAAAACATCCATTAAAACCCGTGAGACCCCCATTTTTAGAACAATAAAACAAATAAAATAAAATAATGGATTTAGGAGCCTCGTATGGTTGTAAAAGACACATGACACACCCTAGGAGGTCCACAAGACACGATAATCCCCTGGCGACATGTATGCCTCATCTTGTGAAATCCCTTTGCCTTTTCATCCCCATCATGTGATGTTCCTCGAGTATGTCTATGTGAACTCAGGCTCCCCTTTAGGATCCTTGAGGACAAGCAGATGCAATTTTCTATTAAATGATCATACAATGGAAATAAAAATGGGTAGGTGGCAGGAGCCTCTTATAGTCATAAAAATCTTGTGATATGCCAAGTATATCTTTTACATAGTCTCACAAGACCCCTTGAAATGTCTACCTGATCTTGTGAAGGCCCCTTGACAAGCCATTCTTGTCTCATGTAAATTCCAACACAAGTAACCCGAGATCACGCAAAGTCCTTTCAACCGGAACTCTGATCTTACGAAGGACATTGGGCATGTCAAAATGAATATATGGAATCCATTTGGAATTCCCTCACGATTCAACAATTTCCCATTAATTTTCAACAATCCAATAAAGAAAGTGTTGACTAGAGGGACTCATGGTCTTTGAAAATTATGTGGTACCCTCGGATCCATCCACGATCGAGACTCATAAAGACGCTTGATCCCAAAGCTCCTTTGAAACTCTAGCCTATATTCACATGATATGCATAACACAATGTAGTGAAAAACTGGGTTGGAAATCCTATAAATCTCCCACACCAACATGAAAGATGCACCACAACTCTCTAAAGATAGACGATGTATGGGAACTTCACACCGGAGCAAGATTGGATTTCTTGGAGTGGTTGATCTCATGATCGAAAAGTCTTCCATCATGTAAGATACCGGTGAACAGCTGGAGAGATCATGGAATGTGAATTGGTGCTTCATGTGATTACCCATATATTAGGTGAAGGACTTCTAGTAGAACATGTGTAGGAAATCCCTCAAACAATATTGGTCATGTGGTACATAATACAAGATGACATTTAAAAAATCGAAGGCATTCATAATATAAAGGTTGGAACTAAGAATAATTAATAGGGGATTAAACAAGAATACATATATGCTTATACTCATGAACATAGTGTGAACCATTCAATACATGAGACTGCACTAGGAAATGTCACCCAGATCTCATGGCATCCCTTTTGGTATACTATTTGGATCATGCGAAGCCCTATGAGACATGTCGAAACAAGTCACACGGTTCCCCTAGGGAACACCACCTTAGTATCACTAAGACCTCTGAGATCACCACCAAAAACCTGTGATATCCTTCACACATGTTTTCTGACTCATATAATGGCACCAGATCATGTCAGGTGAGTCTCATGGTAGCACCCAATCATGTCAACTAGCTCGCGCGATGCCATATGACAAGTTATCTAGGTCTCGTGATGCCCTCAAAAAATGTATTCCAGGACATGAGACACCCTCTAACAAAGTCCATATAGATCTCACAATGACATCAAGGCATGTTAGATGGATCATGTGGAACCCTCTAGGCAATTCATCCAGGTCATGTGATAGCTTGTAGGGTCAACCATCCAGGTCTTGCGATGTCCTCTAGATGAGTAAGGCTTGATCATGTGACAACTATCATACATGACATCCAAGATATATGATGTAGCTCAGATAATTTAACTAGATTATACAACTGTCTTTGAATATGTCAGGTAGAAACTCTCTAACACATCAAATAGAAAATTAAGGCATGTATAGCAGACAATCAACTCACATTAGGCAGGTAAGCATGCCAGGTCAAGAAGGGCGTCCTAGGGTTTGGTATCCCTCTCCACCCTAGAAATGTTATACCCAGCTGAAGGGAAACATCAGTGTGTAATCCCCAATCAAGGTAACTATGGGGACTCCGAATTCTTACTTAACTAAAACATGTAGGATGTCTCTCAGAGGTTCGAGGTCCATATTAACTATCCAAAGGGTTACCTTAGTACATAATTCCCACATCCATAAGTAGTAAGACTGGTCATTTTCCATCTCTTATTTATCACATCATTTATAGATCATGTTTTCTTAGGGAGATATAATTATCATATCATTTGAATCAGAAGCCTCTTCCAAGGAAAGAGAAATGTCAGTTTTTAAGACCCAAGAAATTGAACTACAAGAACTCTGATTCCTGTAATAACTAGGATACGTAGGATGACTTCCTAAGTCCCGAGCTCAAATAAAAACTCATTTCAATGTAATCCCCATGTCTCCAACATGTCAACTATCCAGAACCAATCATTCACACGGGATGATCATTCTACCTCATCCCACAACGGACAGAGAAATCAATTGAACTACGATGAGTCTGATTCATACCATAATTATGATACATAGGATACCTATTTGAGGTGATATCTCTATATTAAACATCCCAAGGGATTTCCTGGAACATAATCCCAACATCCATATGTAATAACTCTGATTACTTTTTATCCCTTATTACTTACACCGAGCATAGATCACGTGCAATTAGGAAGCTGTAATGAAAACCTCATTGACATCATGAATATCCACAATATAGGGAAATCCTAGTATATAATCCCCAATGAGTGGCATGATATAAACAACCCAAAACATATGGGCATATACCATGGGTCCGGTCCTAAAGGAGTGATTGAACTATGATATATCTGATTCCTACCATAACAAAAATGCATATTCCATCTCCTCAAGAATCAAGATTAAACATTTGGTGCCTAAATTCCCTCACATATGTCCCATCAGCATGATGTTAAACAACATGGTTTTAACTAACTACGTGGGTTTCTTATTCATGCAATAAATAGGATACATTAGACGCCTTAAAATGGATCAATATGCTCTTTAGGATATTAAATGCCTCCCTACATGGAATCAAATCCCAAAGTACCTAGTTATATGGTTTCATTATATAGAGTATCTATCCATCACTCATAAGGGGTTGAAGAACCTCATATATATACAGATGGATTCACTAACCAATTCCCCTTTTCTATATTCATTAATGAGATCCCCTTTCTTTTTTATACAAATATAATTTACCTATAATCATTTTTTATGGTAACCGGTCTTGTATCATGATTAGGAAGAGATTAAAAAACATATCTTAATATATAAGAGAGTCTCATAGTAAGAAAAAATTCATTTCAAAAGGTTGAAATTAGCCTGACCTTCTATGATCTCGGCCAATGTGAGTCCCTAAGTGTCACTGGGTATGAAACCCCAATTGACCACCTGCCTTTGGAAACCAGTTATGTACCGAGTAATGGATGAGGGAACTATTGGGAGTTTCCATTAATAATGACAATGGTAACCCGATGTTAATGATTGTGCAAGAAATGAATCCCTGTTAAAAAATCATTGAACCAAACAAAACATGACTCGCGGTCATATTTACCTCGTTGAAAAAATAATATTTTTTGATTCTAAGTAATAATTAATATTTAATAACATAATTATGTATATAATTAATAATGTAAATAATAATAACTAATGATCTAACTAAAGATTTATAATAATTATTCGTCTAAGATGGCCCAATTAATGGACCAAAAAAATTTATTCCCATCTATAATAATTAATAATAATAACTAATAATATAATTTTATAGTTAATCTTAGGGTTAATAATAACTTATTAAAAATAAGTAACTAAAAAATATAATTAACACTTAATAATTCAAAATGTTATTAGTAAAAAAATATTATTAATGTAATTTACCTAATATTTTTATGAGATTTATGTTAAAAAAAATTATTTCTCAATATCTTTCACTACACGCAACACTGGTTTATCTTGCATTACAGGAAACCCTATGTTTTTATTAAACATCATTTTATTATTTTAACAATTTGAAACAAGAAAATTATATCCTATCCATTAGAATGGAGGGTATTAACATGATTAAATATATTTTGAAATTATGGTTTACACATTAATATATAATTTTTAGATCAATTAATTATAAATTAATATAAAACCCTTTTTAAAAATAAAAAGAATTTTTTTATGAAATACTATGAAAAAGTTTGTTTTATTATAATAAATAAATAAATAACTCATGATTGGATGATATTAATGATATATATATATATAATTAAATCTAATTTTAAACATTTATCTTATGTTTTTTCTAGACAGGATATAAGGGTAAATCCAATTTTACGTATAAAAGAAGTATTTTTCTAAAAAGATGGTTTTTAGGCCTTTTGAGGGAAAACTTATTTTAAATATATTTTTTGATAAATTTATAAATTTTATTTGAAAAAATATATCTTATTTGAATGAGTAATATAGAAATTTACTTTGGCAGAATTTTTGGTATTTTTTGAGAAGTTTCATATTTTGATGAATAATGAAAAATACTGAATTTTAATTGAAAACTAATTTTTCATCTAACATATTTATGTAAATAAAATATTTTTTAATTGGTATTAAAGTATAATTAGTAAAATTTTACATTTATTAATCCAATTTAGTTCATTGAAACTGATTTCACATTGAAATTGGATAAAAATAAATTTTATACTTTTGTACATTTTCACATTAAAACCCAGTTTTCTCATTCTATCAATGCGATTAATTTTCAATTAATTTTAGAAAAATATGTGTTTATAATTTTGAAAAATGGATTCCAAATTTAGAATCATAAGGTTATAATTTAGTAATTTGGCCCCACTTTTTATTGGACAATATAAATAGTAACTTTAGTAATTTTTATTACCATGGTTATGGGTAAATTTGGTAATTAAGGGTAAAAATAATATTATAAATATTAGTATACTAACCTAAAACTTTCCAAAATTTTATTGTACTGATTTAATAATACCCTTATAACATAAGGTTCTAAATTTAATTATTTAATTAACACTTATTCACAACAATGACAAATATATTATTTAAATCAAAGAGAGTGAAAAATGTCACACTCTTAATTTTAATATGAATGATATTTTTAATATGGGGTTAAATGTAAGATATGATAGAATATAATTATTATTATTAAATATAAAAGTTTTATATATATAATTTTACTTTATTTTTAATTTTTAGTGAAAAATAGTTATCATAAATAATGATACAATAATGATGTAACAATTATTCAATTAAAGATAAACTCAATTAAGTGTTATTAAAAATATTAAATAAAATATAATTCTAACTACTTAAGGTGACACACTAATTTTATAGGAATATATAATATTTTATTAGTGTATTAAATGAATTTTTTCTATGTTATCATGCTTAATTGAGTTTCTTAAATTCAATGTAACGAAAAATGTCAAAATTGACACTAAAGATATTTTATAAAAATAATATTTTATTAAATTATTTAAAAATATTTAAAAATATTTAAAAATGAAAAAATTATAATATGGTGGAAAATGTTACAAATTATTTATTTATGATTTAATTTACATCATATTAGTAAAAATTATATCCTTTTAATATCGAAAATTTTGTTACTATAGTTAAAATTAAAATAGGTTAACTATGGGTTAATCAAATAGATAAGGTTTAAAATAATTAAAAAAACTTTTCTAAAATTTATTGGATGATGATATTATAACCTTATAAAATATTCTGTTCAAATAAATAGAATTTTATGGTATTTTTATTGATTTTCAATTTATTATAAATTAATCATTTAAGAAATTCAAAAAGTACCCCTCCCTCTCTTATAAAAGGGAACCTCTTATTCTCTTTTCTTCAGAATTCATAACCTATTTATTTTAGCCATAATATGTACAAATATCCTCCCAAATCTTCTCCCTTCATCCAATAATCCTTACTTTAGGCAAAAAGACAACCATATATGTCTTTCTGTGTAAATCAAAAGGAGATAACCAAAGAAGAGGTAATGTTCATTAATAAATGTTTTTATTTTATTTATTCAGTAAAAACATTCAATTATTTTTAGTTCATGTTTATATAATAACCTCTGTATCATAAATATATTGATGTGTTGTTCTATTAATAGTTATACCTAAACCCAGACAATCACGACCTGTCCCCCAGGGCCCATGTCATAACTCCCCCAAGCTCGCCTCCCAAAGGCCAAGGGTTGGCAAATAGCACCAAAGGCATCAACCAGTAAGTGGGAGGCATTTTCCTAAGTACCTGTATGCACTCACACACAACCACATCCCAAAAACTAGAAATGAAAACATGCATTCCACTAAAAACCCACTAAGTAAGGGTATAATCTATAGGCCAAATGGGCTAGAATACCAACCCAAAAAAAAGAAAAACTGACAAAAAGAAAGTATAAATGATCCCTGAAAAGTCATCCGTAGAGAACCCCACCTGATAGTTAAATATAGAGTAGTTGTCGGAAGCCGTATAAGTACACCATGCCTGCCTGATCTCACTGGGCACCAACAGGTCCAAGGCCACCAAGTCCTCTTTCAAGGATTCAATCATTTACACCAGACACAACATGTGAGGGTCAAGCCCGTGTAGGGGTTAGTAAAAAATACTCATTAGGGACCCAAAACCACAAAGTAAAGAACACAAAGCAATCCACAAAGAAAACCACGAAGCATGATCACGAAGAAAGATAGCCCACCCAGATATAATCTAAAGTACAAAAATAAAGACTATCAGTCGTATTAATGAACACCTTAGACTACTAAGGTACTCATACCTAATGATTACTATGGGTTTTCTGTGTCACACGGATCAACTTACCAATTAGACCATCATAGTTGGTCCACACAGGGCCACTTCTAGCAGATCCACACAGGGTTGCTGGTAGCTGATCCACACAGGGTCTCTGGTAGGTGATCTACACAAGGACACTGGTAACTGATCCACATAGGGTCTCTTAGAGCTGATCCACACATGGTAGCTTGTATTCTAGGTCTACAGGATCAGTTGGACCCGCTCGTCAGAAGTCTCCGGGTCACATCCAGCCGCAGGATTCCAAGTAATAGCTTGCTTGATTTCAGGAAAATCTACACTTCAAGACATTCGTCACATTTCAACTTCCATGAGAACCTCCATAGAGTATTCCAAAAGATAGTGAGGGATCCAATTCCAAAAACAGAACTTCAATCAGACACTCGGTCTGAAAGATATTGGCATTTTAGTAAACAGGGGTTGGTTTTGTCTGGGCCCGGTCCAACCCTGTCGGAACAACCTGACCAACCCAACCTAGGGGTCCCACATGACTCAACCCATTTAGGCCGACCCGACCCAACCAAGTTGGGTATAGATCGACTCGGTATGACCTTGATATTGGGCCAGGTCCATTGGGCCTTACTGGACCCATCCCGGTTTGGCTATGGGTCCAGTCTGGCAGGTCACCCAGTGACCCAAATTTGTTCGGCCTAGCCCGCAATAGGCGGGCGGTTGTTCCCATCTCGGGCTGGTCTTCTCCAGCCCAGACGCCCACTAGTCGTCTGATTCAGCTACACGTAGCCGACAAGAGCTGGACACCCTTCCTCCCATACGCAGTCCCTACTTGACCGTGTTCCAGCACACCGCAGCCCACACTGGCGCAGTCGGATGGGCATGTCCCACCTCTTCCAGCTACCAGACCAAGTGTTGATAGCTCATTCTTCTCCATTGTGGTCTGATCCAACCACGGCACACCATCGTGGCATGTCGCGGGCCACCGAGTCTGCTCCGGTGGTCCATTTCTTAAACCATATACACTGACAATCTTCTTGGGTTAATTTCTTCCCTTCTATTGCCTCATTATAGGATTTCCAAAAAATTTGGAGTTATGGTCATGAAGAACATGGAATAACACCCAAAGGAGGAGGGTCTTGGGCCTTGTTCGTGTTGTCCCACACACTCTGCATTATAGGTTTAAAAACATGGGGAAATTTGAGGCTTTTTGAATGTTCTGTCCCAATGAAAAACCACAATACAAATAACCCTCCCACAAGAAGAAGTGACCTATAGAGAAACCTATTCATGGGTTGATCTGCATTCACTCTTTTATAAATAAGAACAAGGAAATAAAAAACCAAAAGTAATCACTAACTATGATAGATTCGTTGGTCGGGGATGAGGGGGGCCACATGCCTTAGTTATTTGTTCTTGATTTTTCACCCATGTTACTAGAAATACTTCAAAGGGTATAAGGAGAAGGTGTTATTCATTCACCATTTGAGAGGATTCTTCACCGTAGATTATTCAGTGAAATTCCCAACCACTAACTGTTTTCTCCAACCCATTATCTCGTTAAAACAAAAAATGCATCGCAATGTTTCTGTTACGCTGCTTCGTTGTGTCATTACGCTGTTTGATTTATGAAATAGCGTATATGTTACGCTTTATATGAAGAGGCTAATTAATGGGATTCATTTAATGAGTTTTGTCATTGCCTCGTCGTCGCACCACACTACAGGCGTGCCACCGCTCAATGGTGAGGAAAGAAATAAAACAACTTTTTATTTTATTTTTTTAATCTTCTGAAATGTCTAAAAATTATCTTTTTTGGTCGACCATTTCCGGTCAAAGTTAGGTCCTTTCTTGGAAAATCCTATCATTATGAGTTCAACAGTGCCCTCATATTTTTTATTTGAGCATAGTTTTAATAGTTAGAAAAACCCACTCACACGTTTATTTAAATGGACTAAAAAAGGTTCAAAATTCTGTTCTGGGCTCACTAAGCATCAGAATTAGGTGTCTTCTGGGCATGTGGTCTCAAAATAATCCCATATAATTTAAAAAAATCTCATGGAATTTCCATGACATTACATTACCCACACCTTTAGGTATTCACATCCATGTAATCCAAAACGAGTCTAAACAAACAAATGTGGGTACTGAGCATGAATCTGAGCCTCCCACTCCCATGTGCTCTCCTAGATATTCTCGTGCTGCCACTGAATGTGCACCAGAGGAATTGGCCATCCATGAAGGACCCACCCATGTCGATCCTCTATCTCCACTGGGAACTCCACAAACATCACCCCATCGTCAATGTCCATCATGCCCCAATCAATAACGTGTGATGGATCATGAATGTACCTCCTCAGTTGCGACATGTTGAAAACATCATACACCTGTTGCATCTGTGGGGGGGAGATAAGCGGTATGCCACCTCTCCAACTCTACTCAAAATCTGGAAAGTTATGATTAACCTCCGAGATAACATTATGTCCCAGGAAAATATCTATAATCCCCATCAGGGTGAGACCCGAAGGAACACATGGTCTCCCTCCTTTAACTCCAAGGGCCTCTATCTCCTATTAGTATATGATTTTTTCCTACTCTGTGCAGTTTGAATCTTCTTCTCGATGATCTTCACCCTTTTCAGTGGTTGCTCATACCAACTATGGACCCATGAGTGTCGAATCCTCTTGTTATGTTCATCATAGAGGTGATCTGCAAAGCCGCCCGTACAAAGCCTCGAACGGTGTTATGCCAATGGTGGAGTGGTAGATTTTTTTGTATGAAAACTCCACTAGTGGAAGGTGGTCCTCCCAACTCTAACCAAAATCAAGTACGCAAGCAAGAAGCATGTCCTCTAATGTTTTCCACCATGTTCCCCTTCCTTGGAGTATAGAATATCTCAAATTCATAGTCTTAAAGGAACTCTAGACATTGCCTCTACCTCATGTTCAGTTCCTTCTAGGAGAATATATACATGAGATTCTTGTGGTCATAGTAGATAGTAAACCACTCACCCATCTAGTAGTTCTTCCACAACTTCAAATAAAATACCACTACTACTAACTCCAGATCATGGGTTGCATAGTTCTTCTCATGTTGCCTCAATTTCCATGAACTATAGTTGATCACTACTTACTCATGTATCTGGACACAACCCAGTCTGGTCACTAATTAATCATAGAAAACTATATACCTAATGCCCTCCTCTAGTAGTCTCAAGATGGGGGCACTCTTAAGTCTCTTCTTGATCTCCTAGAAACTATTATGGAACTTCTCCATCCATATGAAGTGTTTTCACTTCCATGTCAAAGCCGATAAGGGTTTTGTTACTCTGGAAAAGTTGGGAACGAACCTCTAGTAGTATCCATCCAACCCCAAGAAACTTCATACCTCAGGCACACTCCTAGGTGTCTCACAACCAAGAACTTCCTTTATATTTTTGAGATCTACTACAACTCTATCCTCCGAGATGATGTGTCATAGAAAGTGGACCTCCTAAATCCAAAACTAGCATTTCGCAAGATTCCTATAAATATGGTGCTCTCAGAGTGTATCTAGGTCTATCTGCAGTGTGTAGAATGCTATTTTTTTGATGTCGAGTACACCTAGATTTCATCAATGAATAAAACCACTAAAAAATTGAGGTAAGGCTATAAGTTCCTGTTCATGGGTCCCATGAACACTGCTGGGGCATTGGTTACACTGAAGGGAATCGCCAAGAACTCGTAGTGGCCATACCAGCATCTGAAGGCTGTCTTCGGTATATCCTCATCCCATACTCGAAGGTGGTGATAGCCTGATCTGAGGTCTATCTTTGAGAAGAACTTTTCTCACTTCATCTTATCAAAGAGGTCATCAATCCTTAGAAGTGGATACTTGTTCTTTTTGGTTTCCTGGTTTAGGTGTCTGAAGTCCATGCATAGAATCATGCTTTTGTATGCCTTCTTGGAAAACAACACTGGGGCTGCTTATGGTGAAACAATGGGGCTCACAAAGTCCTTTCTCCTACAAGTCCTCTAGTTGTACCTTCAACTTAAAAAGCTCTGTGGGATCCATCCAATATTCCGGTGTCGATATTCGTGTCATACTGGAGTATAGTTCAATACAAAAGTCTACCTCCCTATGAATAGGTAGCCTCATAACATCCTCAGGAAAGACATCATCACACTCACCCACCACTATAGGAAAGTAAGGACTCCTCTCGTCCACCGCACCAAGGGTGAGACTAGCCAACTAGAGAGTGATCAGCGGCACCCTCCTCCGAAAATGTACGGCATGTGCTGAAAGAGTTCCCTTCTCACCAGTGAAGGAAAACCTGGTCCTATCCTCATGGAAACACTGCACTCTACACCTAAGACATTTGATCTAATTATGAACTGTTGATAACTAGTCCATGCAGAAGATGACATCTTAATGCCTTGACGCTTCCATTAGGAGATCACAGCTAAAGCTCTCACCTCCAATAGTAAACTCACACTACTGAAAACAGTGTGTAATCATTGAATCCCCTCCTGTAAGAGTCTCTAATCTTAAGGATCAAGCCAACAAATCCACCAAAATCTTTGTTCCTTGAATGAGGTCTGTGGAAAGGAATGAGTGACAGGAACCTGTGTCTATAATAACTAAAACTAAGGAGTAAAAGACACATATCTTACCTCTAATCATATCTGGAGCTCCATGGTCATAGGCCTCCACTTCTTGAAGTTGATCCCGCCATTATTTACCTACTCCTGGAGGTTGTGGTGGACCACCTGGGGATGGTGGTGGTACCTCAAACTATCTCCCATCACCTGCTTCTCAGACTTATCCTCTACCACGTCTGCCGCCCTGTAGACCTCCTCGCTCAAACCTCTACCTTTTCCTTAATGGTCCCTCGACCGTCCGCTGATCATCAGTGTGGCGAGTCAGGTAGTCAAAATCCATGTATCCCTACCCGCTGCATGAGTAGCATACCATGCTCCTCTACTGAACCTTGATGCCCTGGTGGCCTCGCACCATAGATCTTGTGTCCTGGGGTCGCCCTCTGGATGGTCTGGCTTTCTTAGACCTCTTCATCATCTATCGGATGCCCACCACGGATGACTCAGCCACTGATCACCTGGTGGTAGCTCCCACTGTCACTGCCTGCTCTATGAGGAAGCTCTATATTATTATAGCTCACTCTAGAACTCCAGCCTTAGTGAGGATGCTGAGGGAAATCATTGATTCCATGATCTCCCGTCAAAGTCCCTTCTCAAAGGTCTAGAACCTAAATAAAGGGTCTCGTACCATATCCATATAGTAGAGGTATAGGTCTTTAAATATTGCAAAGTAATCAAACACTGACATGATACCCTACTGTAGGTGAAGTAGATCATGTATGTGCACTGATCGTATGGTTGCGGGGAAGAACTCCTCCCAAAAAAGTTACACAAATTCATCTCAGGAGAGGGTCACCTTGTCATGAGTCTAAATCTTCAAGATCCACCATTTTCCTACTAATCATTAAATAATTCTTACAGCTAAGATCTCCATCTGGTCAAGTGGCATCCCCACTAAGCAGAATATTCACGTCACCACCTCCAACTAGCCCTAAGCATCCTAAGGATCTTTCTCTCCCCTAAACCTGGGAGGTATCTATCTCAAAAACTCTTGCAAGGCACTGAGTCTGCATGTGTCCCCCACCGATAGCACCGATAGTAACTTCTTATCAATGGGTGGTGGTAACACTGGGGCACCACCCTGCAGGGCCATCTCTAGCATTGGTACCTAAATCGATGCATCATCGCTAGGTGGGCTATCCTCATGGTCACGTATTGAAATTCTAGCTGGATATCTGCATGGAGACATCCTAAAATAGATCGTGATTTAACAAAGTTAGTAGAATATACTTAGTTTATTGACTCTAATTCAATAAGAACATGAGGAAACACTCAATTCCTATATGATGCATGCAACCAGTGTTTTTATGTATATATCCGAAAAGTAGAATTCAAGGTCCTAGTGTATGGATATGTTGGTCGTCGAACCAACACTGGACTCCCTAAATCTTAAATTCAAACATGATACATTTAACATTGGTTCCCAAAAAATAGATTCCCAAAAATTGGGCTAGAACTGACCACCTCTGATACCACTTTGTCACAACTCGCCCCTGAGGCCTGTTTCGTGACTCCCCCAAGTCTTCCTCCCAAAGGTCATGGGTTGGAAACTAGCATAGAAGGAATCAAACTATATGTGTTAGGAATTTTCATCAGTACCTGTATGCACACACACACAACCACGTCCCAAAACTGGAAAGGAAAAAATGCATTCCACTAAACAACCACTGAGTAAGGGTAAAAGTTATAGGTCAAATGGGAAAGAATACAAACCCAACAAAAGAAAAATTAAAAATTAAAAATTAAAAAAGATCCTCTAAGAGTCATCTAATGAGATCCGCACCTGATGGATAAGTATAGAGTAGCTTCTGGAATCTATATAATTAGGCCCTGAAATCCTAATCTCATTGGGTGCCATTGGTTCCAAGGCCACCAATTCCACCGTAAAGGTGTCAGTTGTCTTCACCAGAAACAACATGTGCAGGTGATGTAACACCCTGGCCCCAGTTACCCAGAGTCGGTGCATTATTACATAACATTGGCATGATGCATGGAAATCATGTCCTGAAAGACCGATCAGTTTAGTATCCTTGGAAATACTAGATACATTCATAAGGTCAACATCAGAACTTGAAAATAAAAACAACACTAAATTTTTCCATTGGAAACATCCAAGCTTCCTAGATTATGCATGAAAGTAACTCATAAATAACTTCCTCACATCCTGGGAAAAATAAAACGTAGAAATGGGTGAGATCAAATGCCCAGTAAGTATAACAATATAGTGGAAACTTTCATAAATAAGTATAAACATTTAAGGTAGTGCATAACTAAAACAAAAGCCTTTTAAACTTGAACTTCATCATAATATGGAAAAAAATGAAATAATGTCATTTACTTATTCACATGGATATTCTACTAGTCGAATAATCACTTCTAGTATCAATAACCACTTTCATAATGATGGAATGCATAATGCCATACTACCATAACCACATAGTCAAGGTCTTGTGCCAAGACTACAAATAAGATTTTGTCAAAGCCTTGTGCCAAGACACTAGTTTGTCTCATGAGACCTACTGATGCATCGAGGAGCTACAGCGGGCTCCACCCATCACTTACTAAGTCTAATGCATTCCTCATATGAAAACTTTGAAACATAACATAAACATTCGTATTAAAAATAGCATACAAAATCTCAATACTTTAACCACAAACCATGAATGGTACAAAAATAACACATCCACAGTCAAACATAACTCATTCTATACAATATGGAATATTGTATTATATCAGATTAACCTCAAACAATAATAATGAAGGATATTGACATAGATTCAAATTATCATCAAACTATTGAGAGAAATATCCCTCTTTTTCTTGGAAACATTTAAAAGTCACACAATTTGTCAAGAATTCATTTAAAATAGATTTCTGAATCAAAGTGTCCCATACCACTTTGAAACTTTTAAAAGTAATTTTTTTTGAAAACTTTAATGTCTATATAAATAAATCCTTAAAACCATTTTTAAAACATGGACATTAATGAGAAAGATTTAGAATAGTAGATCTTTAAAACATTTTAAAATGATATTTTAGTTAGAGTTCATAAAAAAGAGAGACACTTGAATACAAATAATTTAGGTAATAAAAACATTGTAATATCATGAGAATAAATGGATTCATGATATACTATGTCAAAGTACATTATATACACCATATAAAAGTGATTTGGTGTATAACAAGAAAGGATTCTCAATGGAATGTAAATTGAGATGAAATCTCTCATAAAGGATGTATCCTTAGGTTAAGGATAAATCAAAAACATAATTTTGTGTGAAAAAAATAAATACACTCAATATGATTGGATATTCAGTGTAAAACAATCAAAGGACATTCACACATATTCTTGTAAAAACAACACTAATGAATTGGATGTTTAACTCAACAAATGGAGATTGAGTAAAAATTACTCTTATCAAGTTCATACCGATGACATGAAAAATTATCAATGGAGTGATTATGTGTATCAAAAGTATATCCACAGAAATGGGAGTGGAAATTATGACATAATCAAATGAATAGTGATTCCACACATAATCTTGGAGTAAAATAATCAATAAAGTATGCGTAAAGCCGAATGAGTGGAAATTGAAATTTCAAATTCCCTAATTGATTTGGTAACTTATGAAACATACACCTATGAAAGAAGGATCATAAAATTATGATGTAAATATACATGAATTAAATTATATTACACAATGAATACAAACATGGGCAGTACACACACCACATGCAATAAATAAGTGGTGAACAATGGAAATCTCGTGGAATTAAAAGTGAGATAAGAAACCTCTTAATTTGTACTTTTTCATTGGTCGAGGGTAGATTAGCCTCCTGTATAATGGTGAAATAATTTTTATTGAATTATAAAAGGATCATATACATTAATATGATATCATATATGATCTTTTAACATTGATTTGTTAATAATATCTTAGTATTATCATCGTTTGGGTGTTAACTTACTAGTTTTATTTTATATGTTTTGTTACATAAGTACTGTTTGTTATGTGTAGGTTGTATCTTATTCATATAAAGAATTATATTAAGTCCTTAAACATTATTTTTAATCATCAAATGAGAATTATACTTGAATGGATATGATGGGTAATGAATCTCATCGTGTTCGTGGAGACGGTAGTCCGTACGTACGCATGAGCGACAATATCATTCTTTTGATATTAAAATAATATATAATTGGATGGTATATAATATATAAAGAATCATTATCATGTTAAATTTATTATTTACATGAATTAAACATCATTATTATACCCATCCAAATAATAATGTATTGAATAACAATTACACCACGACGTGGAGACGGTAGGCCGTATGTACGCACGTATGGTGACATGTCATTCAAAGGATGGATAGAATAATGAATATGGTTGTACAATATTTATAATAACATCATAGTATATAGAAGATACTGGAGTTATTATTTTAGAATGTAAATAATAGAGAAAGAATAAATTGAAGAAGAAAGGAACTTGAAAGAGGGTGGTGAAAACATTACCTCTTCTTCGGGTTCTTCCTTTTGATTTGATCAAAAGGGATACTTAAGTTGGATTTATGACCAAAGGAGGGAATCTAGGATGAATTGAGGGAAGTTGAGAGAATATTTTGGCAGGGTTTGGCCGAACCAAAAGGCTTTAAGGGTATGCATTTTAGAGAAGGGGAAGTGCCTTTTTATAAGAGGGGTGAGGGTCACCTTAAGAAAATCTAGAAATATTATTTTATAATAAATTAATATTCGGTTTCTAATGGCTCAAAAGTGTATTATTTAAAGTATAAGGAGGTAATAGGTCTAAAACAGCTCAACCAATTGGTTTTAGACAGGTTTGGGTCACTTTATTAACCTTATCTTTTAGTTTTAACTCTTAGTTAATTAGTTTGACATTAACCATGTCACTTTGTATTTTTATATTATATAGTTAATAAACATACTATATAAATCTAAGAGACCCCCAAATGGTCCATTAATGATACAAATATCATTATATAAGTCCTTTTGCCAAAAATTATATTTTTAGGAATATAATATCAATTAATAATATAATATTTGTTTTAAAAACTCATTTATGTCAATTTTGACACTATTCAATAATTGATTTTTGTTAAAGTCTTAACAACTTTATTAATTCATATAAATTCATTTAAGAAATAATAACATCTAATAATAACCAATAAAATTCGTGTATGGAATCAAAACTTTCAAATTATATTTATTTTAACATTTATAATACCAATTATTTGATTCTTTCATTAATAAGGAAAATAATGCATCATTATTGTGTCATAAATATATTTAATTATTAAATGTCTAAAAATTATAAATAAAATACAATTATGTATGAAATATTTTTATCTTTCTAATTAATATTTATAGTTGAAAATATAACATATATAACCTTATGTAAAAATTGTTTTTCTAAAAGATATATGCTTATGTCATTTTTGTATTTACTTTAACTTAATTAATATAAAGTGTCATTATCACTTACAAGTGGATTCATGGGGTCCCAAAATATACCCAAATATGCCCATGGTCGGACATGTATCAAACAATAGGGTTAGGACACGTTTTAGAGTAATTTAGTATTATTATTATTTTTTACCCTTATTTACCGGATTTACCATTTAACCATGGTAAATAAAATATTTACCGAAAAAATTATTCAAAATGTCTAAAAATAAAAGTTACCTATTTAAAAAATTTGGACCTCCTGATTATAAATATGGAATCCATTTTTATAAATTCAAAACATAGAAGTGGCAGAAATTAATTTAAAATTAATTCCCGTTGTCAAAACAAAAAGCGTGTTTATAAGAAATAATAACTATCAAAAGATTGAAACTTGTTTATGTCCGGTTTAAATGTGAAATTATGTCCAATGAAAAACATTGTATTAAATGGTAAAAATATATTCTAAATATACTTCAAAACAACTAAAATTCAAAATTTATCACTATTAATTATTTCGATTAAAAAAGTTGTTTTTAATTAAAATTTTGTAATTTTCACTATTCATCAAAATATAAAAGTTATCAGAAAAGTACCAAAAATTCATCCTAAGATAATTTCTATATTCCAAATCCAAAAATTAAGTCCATTTTAAAAGATAAAATGTATAAAATTTAAAAAAGTGGGTTTTACTATTCATAACGGCTAGTTTGATTGGTTGTGGTGTGTTAGAATCTCGAAGTCGCGTACAATGAAAGCTATTGCATTATTCAAAGGGAAATGTACTGTGGATGCTTGAGGTGTTACATTCTCCCCTCCTTCAATAAATTGCATCCTCGAATTTTTAAAACTGGGCTTTGTAATATAATGGAAAGTCCCACATCGGAAAAAGATTCAATAAAACTATCACTTTAAAAGAAAGAAAGAGAAGTACAAAGGTCACCCGAGATAACCTATACTAGGATTCCATGTAGAAAAACATGGATACAGATGATAAAATAAGTGTAATGTTCTGATGGAGAGGGATAGAAAACATGATCAGGAGAATTTTAACAACAAGAAAAGTGCAAACTTGTGATGGGACAAACGGTCATTAGTCTCCCTATAGGAAAAGTAAAAGGACAACATTTTTTTTGTTTTAAGTTACATTACATAAAGATGAGGAATTAATTTATGAGATTGACTAAAAACATAAAGGAATATACTTACATTTTAAGTAGAGTTTCATTCTTTAATAAATTTCCACCACTAACTCATTTTTTTAAATGATGAGTATTCAAGAAGACTTGGTCACACTGGAAGAGATAGAATAAACTTCTATAAAATCACATGATCCAAGAAGGATAAACTATATATTTACCTTGTCTTTAGATATTAACCAAAACCAAAATTGTTATTACAAGATCTGATGATCCCCCAAAATGATATTCCTTTAGAGAAAGAAACACTAATATTAATTTCTAAAATCAATACCCCAAAGTTAAATAAATACCATTCAATAAACAATTGTCCTTAAAATACTTCAATATAATCCAAACTAATATTGAAACCCAAAACATAGAAGAATTTGTTTATTTAATCTTCCATGTTAAATTGTATCTCCAAATGACATCAACTACTCTTAAAGTCTCATACTTAAAAGTAATTAACCTAATCACATATTCTCTATTATAGGTTAATCATTTCCATAAATAACCCAAATAACTATAAATCCACAATAAAAATGTAGATAAAAATCCACCATTACTCCTAAAATGAAACCTTGTAGTATTCTATTTTCCTTGGACATATAGTGTTCGCAACAAAGCAAACATCTTCCAAAATAACATTTATCACTTAATCACCAAATCATTTTCCTATACTAAGGGTATTCATTTGATAAAACATAAGAACCCAAATCAACTTATTATTGATAAATAAAATCATTTAACTAAAAATAATTAGTCACACTAACCAGGGACTTCATGTAGTCCAGTGGTAGGTGATAAATCCCAATCGCACTTTGGTTGTGGGTTCAATTCCCACAGTTTGGTCCGACGCGACGGGTTGTCACATGGTCTACGTGTTGTCCTTTTTCAAAAAATATATTTTATAACATTACCAAAATGAGATAAATTCCTCAAAATAACCATAACATAATTTTAACTAGAAATGTTTTCTCATACCTTGCATTTTCATCCCAAAATATAATAACTTGTAATTGCTTCAAACCCAATGATCATATAAAACCAAATTGTTATTTATAACTATATTCAAAAGGGGAAATATAATACTTCCTCAAATATCATTCTCACATGGAAAACTACGGGGTTATAAATACAAGAGAAAATTATTCCAAAGTAATCACATCAACAAGGAGCACTAATACTTTTAAACATTTCTCCAACCATTTATTTCCACAGAGCTTCTTCTTTGACCAAGAAAAAATCCTATAGAATAAGGAATTCACTCAGGTAATGTCTAGGTCCCCTAAATTTAAGGAAAATTACTGTAAATGGATTCTTGGGACCATTTTTATTTTCTTCTATAGTACTCTTCAATTTTCTACGGCAATTCTTCACTTTATGTCCTTCTTTCCCACACGAAAAGCATTTCTTTGTTACATTGAGACACTTTCCTAGGTGTCTTCTTCCACATTTCTAGCATGATGGAAATTTAGGATTCTTTTCTCCATGGTCTCCACTGTTGGAGCTCTTATCATTCATCACCTTTCTCTTCTTTATTGAGTCTGAGAATTGGTTAATATATATATATTGTTGATCATATTTTTGGAAAATTGATTTGGCATGAAGAAGATATCTTTTAAGCCTATCAAAATTCCATTTTGTTACTCATTTCCACCACCGTTCCCACCTTTTACATCGTTCTCAAATTCATTATGACTTCCTTGGAATCCAGCCATTGACTAAAACCAGAAAGCATTGTGTGAGTAACAGTAGTCATAAAATAATTTAGCGAATATCATGACACTATATTTTCAATTTTGAAACACCTTAGGATTAACCAAGGTCATTTATTCTCATCTTATATTAAAATACTTCAAATTGGTTTGTAAAGAAAATGTAAATTATCATAAGCATATCCCCCAGGAGTGTCGTAACCAAGAGTTCAGCAAGGCCCATTGTCGTGCACCAGTTCTCGTTCGAGTCTAGCTCAAAGCGATGTCTTCGGGCTTTACCCCTAGGTACATCTGTGCCAGAGCCACCTCTACCTGCTCATATCTAGACAGGGATGTATTTCTTGTAAAACTCAAAAAATCTATACAATACCAAAATTCTAGTAAGTTCTTCCATACTAATCCTCAAAGTCTATCTTAGGGCTATGTGCTCTAATCAGAGTTTATCTAAATCTTGTTTCCAAGTTTTGTACTAAACTTCCTCTGATACCTACTGTAATTCCCCGACCCCAGTTACCCAGAGTTGGTGCATTATTACATAACATTGGCATGTTATAAGGAAATCATGTCCCGAAAGACCAATCAGTTTAGTAGCCTTGGAAATACTAGATACATTCATAAGTTCAACATCACAAATTGAAAGTAAAAACGACACTAAATTATTCCATTGGAAACATCCAAGATTCCTAGATTATGCCTGCAAGTAACTCATAAATAACTTATTCACATCATAGAAAAAATAAAACATAGAAAGGGGTGAGCTCAAATGGCCAGTAAGGATAACAATATAGAGGAAGCTTTCATAAATAATCATAAACATTTAAGGCAATGCATAACAAAAACAAAATCCTTTTAAACTTGAACTTCAGCATAATATGACCAAAAAATGAAATAATTCCATTTACTTATTCACATGGATATTCTACTAGTCGAATAATCACATGAAATATCAATAACCACTTTTATAATGATGGAATGCATAATTCCAGACTATCATAACCACATAGTCAAGGCCTTGTGCCAAGACTACAAATAAGATTTTGTCAAGGCCTTGTTCCAAGACACTAGTTTGTCTCATGAGACCTACTGATGAATCGAGGAGCTATAGAAAGTTCCACCCATCACTTACTAAGTCCAATGCATTCCTCATATGAAATTTTTGAAACATAACATAAACATTTGTATTAAAACTATCATACGAAATGTCAATACTTTAACCACAAACCATGAATGGTATTAAAATAGCACATCCACAGTTAAACGTAACTCATTCAATACAATATGGAAGAATATACTATATCAGATTAACCTCAATCTAGAATAATGAAGGATATTGACATTGATTGAAATAATCATCAAACTATTGAGAGAAATATCCCCCATTTTCTTGAAAACATTTAAAAGTCACACTTTTTTTCAAGAAGTCATTTAAAATAGATTTTTGAATCAATGTGTCCCATACCACTTTGAAACATTTAAAAGGAATTTTGTTTTTAAAACTTTAATGTCCATATAAATAAATCCATAAAACCATTTTTAAAACATGGACATTAATGAGAAATATTTATAATAATAAATCATTAAAACATTTTAAAATGATATTTTAGTTAGAGTTCCTAACAAAAAGAGAGACACTTGAATACAAATAATTGAGGTAATAAAAACATTGTAATATCATGATAATAAAGGGATTCATGATATACTATGTCAAAGTACATTATATACACCATATAAAAGTGATTTGGTTTATAACAACAAAGGAGTCTCAATGGAATGTAAATTGAGATGAAATCTCTCATAAAGGATGTATCCTTAGGTTAAGGATAAATAAACGATATAATTATGTGTGAAAAATATAAATACACTCAATATGATTGGATATTCAGTGTAAAACAATCAAAGGACATTCAAACATATTCTTGTAAAAACAACAACAATGAATTGGATGTTTAACTCAACAAATGGAGATTGAGTAAAAATTACTCTTATCAAGTTCATACCAATGAATTGAGAATTTATCAATTGAGTGATTATGTGTATCAAAATTATATCCACAGGAAGGGGAGTGGAAATTATGACATAAGCAAATGAATAGTGATTCCACACATAATCTTGGAGTAAAATAATCAATGAAGTATACGTAAAGCCAAATGAGTGGAAATTGAAATTTCAAATTCCCTTATGGATTTGGTAACATATGAAACATACCCCCATGAAATAAGGATCATACAATTATGATTTAAATATCCATGAATTAAATTATATTACACAATGAATACAAACATGGGCAGTACACACACCACATGCAATAAATAAGTGGTGAACAATGGAAATCTCACGGAATTAAAAGCAAGATAAGAAACCCCTTACTTGGAACTTTTTCCTTGGTAGAGGGTAGTTTATCCTCTTGTATAATGTTGAAATACTTTTTATTGAATTATAAAAGGATCATATACATTAATATAATATCATATACGATCTTTTAACATTGCTTTGTTAATAATATCTTAGTATTATCGTCGTTTCGGGTGTTAACTTACTCGTTTTCTTTTATATGTTTTGTTACATAAGTCGTGTTTTTATGGGTAGGTTGTATATTATTCATTTAAAGAATGATATTAAGTCCTTAAACATTATTTTTAATCATAAAATGATAATTATACTTGAATGGATACGATGGGGAATGAATCTCATCGCGTTCGAGGAGACGGTAGTCCGTACGTACGCACGAGCGACAATATCATTCTTTTGATATTAAAATAATATATAATTGAATGGTATATAATATATAAAGAATCATTATAATGTTATATTTATTATTTACAATAATTAAATATCATTATTAAATCCATCCAAATAATAATGTATTGAATAACAATTACACCACGACATGGAGACAGTAGGCCGTACGTACGCACATATGGTGACATGTCATTCAAAGGATGGATAGAATACTGAATATGGTTGTACCATATTTATAATAAAATCATAGTATATTGAATATACTAGAGTTATTATTTTATAATGTAAATAATAAATAAATAAGAAGTTGAAGAAGAAAGGAACTTGAAAGATGGTGGTGAAAACATTATCTCTTCTTCAGGTTCTTCCTTTTGATTTGATCAAAAGGGATCTTTAAGTTGGCTTTATGACCAAAGGAGTGCCTCTAGGATGAATTGAGGGAAGTTTAGAGAATATTTTGGTAGGTTTTGGCCGATCCAAAAGGCTTTGAGGGTATTAATTTTATAGAAGGTGGAGTTCTCTTTTATAAGAGGGGTGAGGGGCACCTAAGGAAAATCTAGAAATATTATTTTATAATAAATTCATATTCGGTTTATAATGGCTCCAAAGTGGATTATTTAAATTATATTGTTGGTATAGGTCTAAAAAACTCAACAAATAGGTTTTAGATAGGTTTGGGTCACTTTATTAACCTTATCTTTTAGTTTTAACACTTAGTTAATTAGTTTGACATTAACCATGTCACTTTGTATTTTTATATTATATAGTTAATAAGCTTACTATATACATACAAGAGACCCCCAAGTAGTTTATTAATGATACACCTATCATGATATAAGTCCTTTGGCCGAACCTTATATTTTTAGGAATATAATATAAATTAATAATATAATATTTTTTTTAAAAACTCATTTATGTCAATTTTGAAACAATTCAATAATTTATTTTTGTTAACATCTTAAAAACTTTATTAATTCAAATAAAATTATTTTAAGAAATAATAACATGTAATATTAACCAATAAAATTCTTTTATGGCATAAAAACTTTAAAATTATATATATTTTAACATTTATAATATCAATTATTTGATTCTTTCATTAATAAGGAAAATACTACATCATTATTGTGTCATAAATATATTTAATTATTCAAAGTCTAAAAATTATAAATAAAATACCACTATATAGGAAATATTTTTAGATTTCTAATGAATATTTATAGTCTAAAATATTACAAACATAACCCTATGTAAAAATTGTTTTTCTAAAAGATATATGCTTATGTCATTTTTGTATTTACTTTAACTTAATTAATATAAAGTGTCATTATCACTTACAAGTGGATATATGGGGTCCCAAAATCGACCCAAATATTCCCATGGTCGGACATGTATCAACCAATAGGGTTAGGAAAATTTTTAGGGTAATTTAGTATTATTATAATATTATTGTTTTACCCTTATTTACCGGATTTACCTTTTAACCATAGTAAATAAAATATTTACTGAAGTAATTATTCAAAATGTCTAAAAATAAAATTTACCTATGTAAACAATTTGGACCTCCTGATTCTAAATATTGAATCCATTTTTCTAAATTCAAAACCCAGAAGTGGCAGAAATTAATTTAAAATTAATTCTCATTGTCAAAGCAAAAAGCGTGTTTTTAAAAAATAATAACTATCAAAAGATTGACACTTGTTTATGTTCGGTTTAAATGTGAAATTATGTCCATTGAAAACAAAATTATTAAATGTTAAAAATATATTCTAAATATACTTTAGAACCACTAAAATTCACAATTTATCACTATTAATTATTTCGATTAAAAAAGGTGTTTTTAATTAAAATTTAGTAATTTTCACTATTCATCAAAATATAAAAGTTATCAGAAAAGTACCAAAAATTCACCCTAAGATAATATTGATATTCCGAATCCAAAAATGATGTGCATTTTGAAAGATAAAATGTATAAAATTTCAAAAAGTGGGTATTACTATTCATAATGGCTAGTTTGATTGGTTGTGGTGTGTTAGAATCTCGAAGTCGCGTACAATGCAAGATATTACATTATTCAAAGGAAAACGTACCGTGGAAGCTTGAGGTGTTATAGGTGAAGCCTGTGTAGGGGTGAGTAACAAAATACTCAGTAGGGATCCCAAACCACAAAGTAAATACCATAATACAATCCATAAATCAAATCATGAAGCATAATCGTGAAGCAAGATAGCTCACATTGGTATAATCTAAAGTATAGAAAGCTAGACTATCAATCGTAACACTGAACACCTTGGACTATAGAGGTACTCATCACTGATAAGTATCAGGGTTCTGTTTGTTCACACGGAGTCACTTCCAATTTAGGCCATCATTGCTAGTCCAAAAAGGGCCACTTGTAGTTGATCCACACAAGGTCACTGGTTTCTGATCCACATAAGGTCCCTGGAAGCTGATCCACATAGGGACGCTGATAGCTGATCCACACAGGGTCGTTGGTAGCTGATCCACATATGGATTCTTGGATATGATCCATAAAGGGTCGCTTGGGGTTGATCCACACAGGGTCACATGTCTTCTAGGCCTACAAGGTCACTTAGACCCTCTCGTCATCATTAATCGGGCCTCATTTATAGGTAAGATTCCCACACATAGCATGCTTTATTCCAGGAGAACCCAACCCTCAAGCCATTCATCCCACTTAAACATCCATGAACGCATCCTTAAATTATTCCAAAAGTACTACCTCATAGATAGGGTCCCAATACTTCAAACGGTTTTTAAATCAAACGCTCGGTCTGAAAGATATTGTTGTTTTAGTAAATAGGGTCCAGTTGTTTCTCGGCCCGATCTGACCATGTCGGACCGACATAACCATCCTGGCCTGGGGGGTCCTGTGTGAATCGACCCGTTTTTTCCGACCCAACCCGTTTGGGTCAGGGTTGGCAATTTCTGGCCTGGCTATTGGGCATGGCTGGACCCGGATCGGTTTTTTCGTCGGTCCAATCCACCGGGTTGCCCAATAACCCAGATTTATATTGCTCGGTCCGAAAAAGGCAGGTCAGTTGTTCCTAGCCCAAGACACCTAGTTGAATGGATTTATCCCTCTTGACCAGCCCAAAAAATTGGGCTACCTTAATTCTAGCACGGGCCGCTCTGCAGCCCAGTTCGTGCCCCTGGCCCGGCCCACGTTGCGGGCTGGTCTTCTCCAGCCAAGATGCCTACGGGGCATTCGGTTCTGCTGCACGCAGCCGATAGGAGATGGAAACCCTTCCTCTCAAACACGGTCCTAGCTAGACCATGTTCCTGTGCACCAGGACCCACACAATGTGGGCCACCCTTCTGACGTAGTCAAATGGCTGTGTCCTACCTCCACCAGTCGCTGGCGTGAGTGCCGGCGGCTCCTGATGCTCCATCATGGTCTAAGACAGCCACTGCTGCCACCTTGGTGTGATGTCATGGCATTCCACCACCCGCCCTCAGCTGCTGCCGTGGGCCACTGTCGGCAGTCACCAGTGTCGGTGCTCCAAAGGTGATTTCCACTGGCCATCAGTCCACTCTGGTGGTCCATTTCGCGAATTGTCTATGCCAGTGGTCTTTTCCAGTCTTCGCCGTCCCTGCTATGGCCTCGATACTGGATTATCATCAATTCAGAGTTGCGGACATGAAGAACATGCAAGAACTCAAAAATTTTTAGGGCCTCGGGTCTTGTTCATGTCGGCTCGCACCCTCCTCATTAGAAGTTTAGAAACATGGGGAAGATTTAACGATTTATCCAAGTTCTATCCTAATGTAAAACCCAAATGAAAATCACCCTCCTAAAAGAAAAAGTGACTTGTAGATCAAATTATTTGTGGGCTGATCTACATTCATTTTTTTAGAAAAAAGAATGGGGAAATCAAAAACTAAAAGTAACCCCTACCGAGGATAGATTCATTGGTCAGGGATGAGCGGGTCTGCACGCCTTTGTTCTCCATTCTTGATCTACCGCCCATATTTCTAGTGATGCTTTTAATGGAAGGAGTAGATGTTATTCATTAACCATTGTATAGGATTCCTCACCACAGATTCATCAGATAAATTCTCAACCTCCAACTATTTTCTCCAACATGTTATCTTCTTAAAAGAGAAATGTGTCACAACGTTTCTATTACGCTACATCGCCGCGTTGTTATACTATTTCGTTTCTGAAATGATATCTCTGTTACATTATAGATAAAGATCCTTATTAATGGGATTTATTTAATTAGTTTTTTCATCATCGCACTATAGTGCTGGAGTTCCACTGCTCAATGGTGAGGAAAGAAATAAAATAACTTTTCATTTTATTTTATTTATCTTCCAAAAGGTCTGAAAATTATCTTTTTCGGTTGAGCCGCACCGGTAAAATTTAGGTCCTTTATAGGATAATCTCATTGTTTTGAGTTTAAAGGTGCCCTTGGATTTTTTATCCGAGTACTACTTTAAAAGTTATAAAAAACCTACTTGCACTTTTATTTTACTAAATTAAAAAAAGTTCAAAAGCCTGTTCTAGGCTCACTAGGCTTCGAAATCAGGTGTTGTCAAAGTGTGTGGTCTTTAAAAAATCCCATATAATTTAAAAACAATTATATGTAATTTCTGATACATTACACAAACACAATTACATCAAATGGGATACACAATCATTATTCGTATGTACGATAGACTACCTCCTCGTGAACTGATGTGGTTCGTTCATCAATTATCACCTTTTATGGTTGGGAATAATTATGGAATTTATAGTTTTATATTATATATATTATATTTATGATTTATTTATGCTTATTTAATTATTATATAAAACATACCATCATACCTTCCATTTTGTGTAAATAGGATAACATCGTTTGTGGACGTTTGGACTACCAAGTCCTCAAAGAGATTCGATTCGTTCACAATTGACATGGAGTGTATGAAGGATGAGTTTAGTGAAAATATATAATATATAAAACATAATAATTATAGTTTAATTATATTATACATATACATACATTTCATTTACTTTCTTTCTTTAAATACGATGATTAAATGTAAATAACGTTCTTGTGTACGTAAGACCTACTGTCTCCATGAACGGTGTATTCCATTTTAATATTTATATATTTTATATATTATTATATTTAATGAATATATATGATATATATGTATGTATATATATATATATATAATGTTTATCATTATGTATATTATGAAATCAAAGTATAAGTAAGAGGACCAAAAATATTACAAACCAAACACATGAGAAAACAAAGTGGTTATTACTCGAAACATAACTTTAACATGGAATTGTTAATAAGTAAGAAATAGAAGTTCATAAGTAAATAACATATGATATTATATAAATGAATACATTTCTATGATAGATTTATAATAATATTATTTTAATTATATATAAAGATTTCAGGAGTATTATGAGACTCAAGATATAAGGTAATGAATTGTTGTCTCGCTTTTATTTATGTGGGACACATGCCTTATACACTACTTGTTTCTTCTATGTGGTGTATATAATTACCATGAATATATTTTATGAGTATTATCCAAAATATTACGCTTTTTATACATTCATATAATTTTCTTTCTTTCATGGGGCATTTAATTCTACTAATTATGAAATGATGAATGTTTATTTCACAATTTCATCAATTTTCGGGATTGCTTTATTTTAATTCTCTCTTGGGGAATATAAATATTCCATTGAAATTTTTCCTAAAAATATTCCCAAAAAAGGTTTTACTATTATACTATGAATATTTAATGTTATTTTTACTCATTATTTACTTTTTACAAAACATTTTCAAAGAAAAAATTCATTTTCTAAACAAGGATCTTTGTGAACATTTCAAAAAAATATATGGAAGGAATGTTTTTTAACTTATATGGAATGAATTGAATTTTTCACCATTATGAAAAATTAATGATTTGAATCTTACCTTAAATTATTACAATTTTATTTTCAATGAATATTTTTTCTTATAAAATTGTGTGACATTTAAGGAAAATAAAACATTTTCAATGAAAAATGGATATTGTGCTCAACAATTATTTTCATGTGATCTCTCAAGATTATTTTTCATCTATGATAAAATCATTTCATTTTACTTATGTTTTAATGGGGATTTCTTTTCAAGTATACTATCCCTATTATTACTATGGTTGGTTTATGTTTATGATGAAATGATATTTATGAAACCCATTTCTTTTCCATGGGGTATGTTATGATTGAATGATTTATAAGAAACCAAATTGATTTCATGGGTTATGGTATGATGAATGATTTATTTTTTTATGGAAAACATATGTATAGTTTTTATTATATAATAGGAAGTACCTATATATTCATAAAATTCATTTGGTAATGATTTATATCTCATGATATATACATGGATGAAATGGGGAGTGAACCCGGTTCAGTGAAGGACTTTGTCCTCTAATATGGTCTTAGAAGTTAACCTTGACTATTAAGATGATCTTGGGAGTGAAACTTAAATACTAATATGGTTTGGGGTCCATTCCACAAATATATCATTTCCCATGATCCTTTAATACTATAGAAATAATTTTATATATGTGCGTCTTCCATAATTCCATGTCTCGTGTTATTATCTCATATAATATATTCTTTGAATCTTTATGAAATTATATGATTTGTTCCAAAACATGATATCATGATCTTTGATATATGATATATAATTTTAAAATGTTTTTTATTTACTTTTTCCTTATGATTATTTCATGATTGATATCTCCCTTGTTTACCCTTACTAAGCATCTGAGTTCACCCTTTTTGTATGTTTCTTTTCCCTGGGATACAAATAAAGGTATTAAGTTTGATTTGTCAAAAAGGTTTCTAGTTGTGAAGAAATAAGTAGGAGAAGAAGTATATGTGTTATAAACCAGTTTTTTATATTTCCCAGACTCTAAAGTCACTTAACTAATACGGAATTTGGGTGTGTTTTTGTGTAATGTATGAAATTTTTTACAAAATTGCTATAATGTCGATGTACGTTAAACATGGGTCACTATAGTTGGTATCAGATAAAAGGTTTAGTAATCCTTTTGAAACTGGGATTAGAAAGCCTTCATATAATCCCTAAGGATAAGTCTAAGTATAGTTTAAAATCATAGAATTTTGGTAACTATTGGGAATAACCTAAGATTAAACCTAATATGTTATATATTTAAGGTAATTTACCTTAATTATAAGGTTAACCCATGTATTAGTAGTGTTTATCACACTATTTTTTTAGTTTTAGTCAGCAATTGGAACATGAAGGAACCATTTTAATGATGAATTCAAGGGGAAATGAAACGCTTTCCCTCCTGACTAACCAAATGTTATGGGAGATGGAATGAAAAATCTTATCGCTATACTCACACATGCAATGAATCATACTGGACTTCTAAATGAGCACAGGAGGGAACAAATTTTTGTTGAGTCCTTGAGCCAACAACCACCTTATTTTAGTAGGACTTCTAATCCAATTGCTTCTAAACAATTGATCAGTGCCATAGAAAAGATATTTTCTATCATTAATTATTTGGAACATGAAAAATTCATTTTTGATATTTATTATTTAAGAGGTGAATCTGACTAGGGGTGGACTCTAATAAATAATATGAGTCAGTAAGATGAAATGTAATCCATGTATTGGGACGAGTTCAGGAACTTATTCTTCAGTAAGTAATTTCCATGTATTTTTTGTACAAAAATTAAAAATAATTCCTTCAGTTAATGAAAAATATTATGAATCCTTTAGAACCTATAAACAAAATTTTACAAGATTTGTGAGGTATGCTTAGGGTATTATCAAAAAACCTAAAATTATTATTGATATAATATACAATGTATTAAAACTAAGTATTCTAAGTGTGTTATCCATAATAGACTTTCATAGAGATTAATATATTTTTTGTTGTGTTATTAAGGTGGAAATAGAGGTTGGAGTTATGTTTCAATCTCACAGTTTAGATAAGAAACATAAGATTTAGATTAAATGAAAATAAAAAACCCATGGAGAAAAGAAGATGAGATTTCATTTATACTCAAAGTGTGGATATATAGATAGAAGGTTTTTTTAATGGGACTGGTATATTTTTTAAGTGTGGGAAAGAAGGTTATCGGGTATTTGACTACTGAAGTTATGGGAAAACATTTATCTAATAATTTGAATAAAGAGAAGGTTACACAGAATGAACCCCCCCACACTTCAATTCATAAAGTGTAAGGAAAATAAGAATTATATAAATTAGTGCCCAAATATAAGGGTAAAAAATTATAAATGACATAAAAAACCTACTAAAAAATATAATGGGAAATATCATACAATCACTATTGATGATGTGGAGTATGCTAATGAAGTGGTGGAATTATTGGGTGAATATGTATTAGAAATTAGTAATAATGTTGTAGAAGTACTTTTATGGTATTATAGAATAATGAAATATCAAAGGATTGGTCAATTATTGTTTTTTACTTAAATATTTGAAAACATATTTTGAATGGTATTAATAACCATGAAAAGTAGTTGAAGTGGTAAGTTGATATTTTTTAAAGAAAACGTGATAAAAGGAATGATAACCATTAATATATGCATGATGTTGGGACAATGATAGTATAAATAGATGTTTGATTATGTGATAAAATAAATGGGATCGTATTGATGACCTTATAACTATTTATAAATATGATACCAAGGTGGATTAAGGATTTATTTTATAGATTTTTTGGATGTATGGTATGAGGAAAGTGTTAATTTTTGAAAGCATGCATTTTTTCACTAAGGCTTTATGAAAATTTAGGTTATTACCAAGTTTCAAAAGAATAAATGATAATTGTATTCACATGTTTTGGGTTTGGAAATCAATAGATATGTCATGTTTTTTGGGGATAAATGATATGTTTAGTGACTTTCTTTCGAAATTCTTGGATTTTAATCCCATGGAAGGTTTATAAGGGTAACCATTTATGAAATTCGTTGCATTGAAATTTGGATGAGGTTTTAGAGACTAATGTCTCGTAACATAAAGATTTACGCATATAGGATAAAATGTGCTAACCGTTTTTTTGTGATGAAAAATAGAGACATAATGAATGAATCTTCATCCTATTATGGATCTTATAATCCACTGTTTCTACAAGAATTACAATTTGTATATCATTTCTTGGAGTAAGAAATGAATTTTAGGTTGATCAATGCACAACCAAGGAGTGAGATTGTATTTATGAGATAAAATCATGTATGTATTTATTCTCAATTTAATTTGAAATAAAATTTTATCCTATTATTATCATTTATGATGATATTAATGACCTTTTTCAAGCCTATTTGGTCCATGTTTTTTTGGTCATTAACCTTCTGATGACCATATTCTCTATCACCATCCATCAATTTTTGATTGTTAGTTTTCTCTTCTATGTAAATGTTTTCAATTTACACCTATGTTCTCCAATGTGGAAACATATTTTTTTGTTACTTTGGGTAAATATTATGTTTATAACTTTCACTTTTTAAAAGGATTTTTTACTATTCCTTTTTTTGATGTGGGTTTTTATGAAAAAAACCTTCAGGTATTAAAATTTTGATTACCCTCAATAATTTTGATGGAGAAATTCATTATAATGGGGTGGAATGTAACAACTCAAGATTTTTAGGAGATATATTTTTTAAAATAGTTTTATTTCTTTATGTCTTAATCTACATGCAACACTGGCTTATCTTGCATTACACGTAGCACAAAGCTTCTATGAAACATCATTTTATTATTTAAATTATTTAAAATGAGAAAATTATAACCTAGACATTATAATGGTGGGTATAAAAAAGATTAACTCTATTATGAAATTATGGTATACACACATAGTTATATATACATATATAATTCTTTTACAGATTAATTATAAATGAATGTAAAACCATTTTCTAAAATAAAAGGAAATATTTTTCTTAAAAACTATACACATATGTGTTTTATACCGATAAAGAAATAAATCACTAATGATTTGATTATGTTATTGAAATATATATATATAATATTAAATATATATTTTAACATTAATCTTATTTTTTTCTAGATAGTATATAAGGATGAATCCAATTTTACGCATAAAAGAAGTATTTTTCTAAAAAGGCAGTTTTATCATCTTTGGATGGCTTACTAGTTTTAAATATAGATTCTGAATATTTAAATAATTATATTTGAGAAAAAAATATTATATAAAATAGTAATATAAACATATAGTTTTGTTTAATTTTTTTTATTTTTCTTGGAAGTTTCATTTTTTTTGATGAATAGTGAAAATACTGAATTTTAATTGAAAAATTATTTTTCATCTAACTTATTTATATAGTTAAATTATGTTTTAATTGGTTTTAAACTATAATTAGAAAAAATATTCATAAATTTTTCTAATTTTTATCATTTTAACCAATTTCACATTGAAATTTGAAATAAAAACATTTCAATCTTTTGGACTTTTTTACTTTAAAAACATGTTTTCTCATTATATTAATGGAATTAATTTTAAATAGATTTTAACCAATTATATATTTAGAATTGTGAAAAATGGATTCCATATTTTTAATAAAAACGGCCAAATTTACTAATTATTTCCCTTTTATTTTTGGAAAATATGAATTGTAACTTTAGTAAAAAAAATTACCACATTTAAGGGTAAATCGAGTAATTAAGGGTAAAAATAATATTATAAATATTAGATAACTACCCTAACACTTTCAAAAAATTTATTTAATGAATTTATTTCTACCATAATCACCTATATTTCTAAATTTAATTATTTAATGTAAACATTTTCATGAAAATGACTTAGATATTATTAAAATCAAAGAGAGTGACAAAATGTCACACTCATACTTTTAATAAGTATAATATTTTTAATATGGGGTTAAATAGATGATATGACCGATTATATATGTTATTATAAAATATAAACAGTTTATATATATCATGTAATTTTTTAAATTTTTATTGAAGAAGTAATTATCATTAATAATTATACAATGATGATTCAATAATTATTCAATTAATGAATAACTCAATTAAGTAATATTAAAAATATTAAAATAAATATAATATTAATTAAAAAAGTTTCTCCATAAATTTTATAGATAAATAGGACATATTATGGATGTATTAAATGAATTTTTTTGAATTTATTTTACTGTATGGATTTTCTTGAAGTAAATGTAATGAATAGTATAAAAATTTACACTAATGATATTTTATAAAAATAATATTTATTACATTATTTTAAAATAATAAAACATATTTTAAAAAATATATATATAATATGGTATAAAATTTTATAATTTATTTATTTATTATTTAATTAACATCACAGAAGTAAAAACTACAACCTTTTGATATCAATTGTTTTTTACTGTAGTTAAAATAAAAAAGGTTAACTAAGGGTTAATAAAAATTATAAGGTTTAAGATAACACCAAAACTTGTCAAAATAAATTATTTTATGATATTAAAACATTATAATGTCTTATATTGGAATAAATATCTTTTTGGAGGTATTTTTATTCATATTTAATTTTTTATAAATTAATCTTTTGAGAAATACCAAAAGTACCCCTCCCCTCTTTTATAAAAGGCCTATATTATTCTCTTTTATTCACACTTAAGAACCAATATTGATTGGAAAAAATCTATACAAATATCCTCCCAAATTTCATCCCATCATCCAAAAATATTTACTTTAGAGAGATAGCTGACCAAAGAAATCCTTTTTGTGCAAATAAATAGTAGATACCAAAATAATATGCAACGTTAATCAATGAATGTTTTTGTTTTATTTCTTACATAAACCCATTAAATTAATATTATTTAATATTAATATAATAACCTTATTATAATAAATATACTGATATGTTTTTATATTAAGTGTTAAATGTACACTCACACATACTTCCATCAAATGAGATATGCAATCATCGTTCATGTGTACGGCAGACTACAACCTCTCAAATCAATGTCATTCATTCTTCAGTTTCCACATTTCTTGGTTATGAATAATGATGGAAATTATAATTTTATATTATATATATGATATGTATGATGTATTTATTTTTATGTAAATATTATAAAACACAAAACTTTATGCTTTCCATTTTGTTTAAATATGATAACTTCATTTGTGAGCGTGTGGGATTATCTCTTTTCAAAGTCATGTGATTCTTTCACATTTTACATGGAATGTATTAAGGATGGGTTTAGTGATGTTATATGACATATATATATATAATATAATAATTATACTATAATTATATTATATATATATATCATTTACTTTCATTCATTCAATACAACAAGAAAAGAAAAATATCGTTCATGCGTATGTCCGACCTACTATCTCCATAAATGGTGTATTTAATTATATATTTCATTATTTTATATATTTTTATAAAAAATGAATATATATGATATTTATATCATGGTTATAAATATATATATGATTAAATCATGATGTAATTAAGAGGACAAAAAATATAACAAATCAAAAAAACATGCAAAAAACAAAGCGGTTATTATCCAAAACATAACTCTAACAAGGAATAATTAATAAACAGGTAATATAAGGCCATAATAAAATCATATAGGATATTATATAATTGTATAAGGTTCTATAATAGATATATAATAAACCTATATTTATTATACATGAGGTTTTCATGAGTACAATAAGAGTCAATACATAAGGTAAGGGATATTTGTATGACTTCTATTTCTATGGGACACATGCCTTATGCACTACGTATTTCTTCTAAATGGTTTATATATTTCCCATGAATTTATTTTATGAGTATTTTCCCAAATAATAATCTATTTTCATATCCATATAATTTTCATTCTTTCATGGGGTATACGACTCTAATAATTATGAAGTGATGAGTGTTTATTTCTCAATCTCATCAATATTCAGGATTGTTTTGTTTTAAGTCTATATTGAGGAATATTTATCTTCCATTTCCATGTTTCCAAAAAAATCCAAAGATTTTTTTACTATACTCCTATGAATATTTAATTTAATTATAATTTTTTTTAATTTTTAAAAAATATTTTTGGAAATAATATTTTTTTCATTTTCTAAATAATGATCTTTCTGAATTTTCGGAAAAAAAATATACAAAAGGAATGCTTTTTTATCTCATATGGAATGAATGGAACTTTCCATCCTCATAAAGCCTTAATTATTTGAATAATACCTTACATTCGTACAAGGTTATTTCAAGATAATAAAAATTCATTTGAAATTTTATGACTTTTTAATAAAAGAAATAGTTTTCAAAGAAGAAAGGATATGTTCATAAAGAACTGTTTTCAAGTGATCTCTCAAGATTATTTTTCATCAAAAATAAAATTCATTTCTGTTACTTATGTTTTAATATGGTTATTTATTTTTTCTATTATACCATCTTAATTATTCCTATTATTGGTTTATGTTTTTGAGATAATCATATTATGAAACCCATTTCTTTTTCATGGGTTAAGTTTTGATAAAATGATATATATAAAACTCATTTCATTCCATGGGTTCTAATATAATGAATTATTTATGTTTTTGTGGTACACATATGTATGTTTTTCATTATATGATTAGTGGGAACAATATCTACCTCTAATGAAGTGGGTATTTTATGTTTTTCTATATATATGTATAATGAATAAAATAAAATTATTTTTTTATAAAAACAATGTGTTGAGAGTATTAAATTGAGCATCAGTTCATTTGATATTTGAGAATCCCATTTTTCAAAAATAAAAAAACCTAACCCATTTTAAAAAAATCAAACATCTATTTAAAAAGTTTACCAAAAGAGATCTGAATGATAACAATTATTCATCCATGAAGGATAAAACTTAAAACCTAAAAAATTAATTTAATACACTATTAAAATTATAATAAACTCTAAATATAACAATGTTTTCAAGAGTATAGATAACAACGGGACTAGTACCCATGTAATTTTATGGTACCCAAACCCTAACTTGTTTATTTTTACAAAACACTAACCATAAACCTAACCCATTTATTTTTAAAATTCACAACCCTAACCCTACCATATTATTTTTTTAACTACACATTTAACTACCCTAATCCTTTTAATTACCCAATTAAAATCTCAAAAATATGAATTTTACTTATAAAACTAGAATAAACCTATCAAAAAATTAAGTAAATATATTTTTCAATTATAGTATATTAAATTAAATATTTTAAATGTATTCTAAATTAAAATTAACATATAAATATAATATTAATGAAAATAAAAACAAATAAATATTTTTTATAGATTTAATGTCTTAAAAATTTATTATTGATTAATTAATAATAATTTGAATAATAATCTCTGGACATATGGTACCCTAAGAGTAATAACCCATCCCTACCTATTTATTAATCGAATTTCTAATTTTCTACCTGAACCCTATAAATACCCATTTAACCACTACCCTAACCCTAATTAGTCAAGTGAGGTAGTATCAAGTACCCGGTTAATGGTTACCCATTGACATTCCTATAAAAGAGTATTAAATAAAATTTGGGGGGATCCAAACCTCCTCCTCACTTGTTATATTCTTGATAATGTTTCCCCCAATCATAATAGTGGAATAGAAACAATTATTTATAGATAATTATTGCAAACCAAGGAAAATTAGTCCAAATATGGACACTTAATTACATTTTTAAATGAATAATTATGCCTTGATCAATATTGTTCTAAATATTTCTCAAGTAGAGGCCTAATTTACACATTATTATTAGTAGGGGTGGGATTGGATTGGTTTGTTTTGGATCATTTTTAACTTAAAAAAACCAACCCAATCATTTAATAGTTTTTTTTGTTCATGTGAGAAATTTATTGAACAATTAATTTTATGTTTTATTAGGTTTTTATTTTATATAAACCTTTTATTATGTACTGACACAACTAATTAAATCCAACCACAACAAAGGATAGCATCATACAATAAAAAAGATCCCCCTTTAAGACATGGTTCTGAATAAAGGGCCCATAAAAAATGTGTAGTGAACTTCATACCCATTTCCTATCAAGGGTATTCACTTTTAAACACTTATAAATCTTTTACATGGTATATAAATGTATTCATTACACACTCTTTGATCATGGAATGAATTATGAAGATGATTTAATTCATGTTGTATGATCTATGTGGCACACTTAATAATGATAATGAAATGAAAGCTACGGGTGCGCCTGAAATTATATAGCACTACAATGTATTGATTAATGTTTAGTCTCATGAGACATTTTGTTGGGATAGTTAGTAAACCTGATTAATTTATGGGACTTTTTCCACCATGATGTATTAGTGATTTAGTCTTGATCAATGTTTATGATGAGGTGTTTTATGTTGTTTCCACATTACCCATGTTGTGGTTATCATGTGATATCATCTCTCATTGTTCATGTTTATGATTATTAATATTTTTTAATCCCCGTTAATATGCCTATTTTTTAACATGTATCACATTATTCCATGTTTATTACCATGATGGGCTTTATAGCTCACCCCTATCTTATTTTTATCTCCAGGTTATCTTGTTCAGTTTTAAAAGCCATGGAATTTTAGAGGCATGTTAAGGAAGATTTCAGTATTATTGTTGTGTCCCATGCTCAAGATGTAATTCTATATAACTGATTCTCAAAGATAATAGAATTATCAATATTATAGGATGTATTATGTGCACTTTTATGTAATAAATAATTAATTAATGTGTAATAAAGAGAAGGGTTGTTATAGTTGGTATCAATGGAAAAATATAGTTATTTTTGGTACTATAATTATAAAAATACAGAGAAATACTTAGAGATAAGACAAATTATAAGAAAAAATCCCCAAATTTTTGTATGTATAGAGTAAGTGGTTTATCAAGAAAAAACAACCCTTTTTTATATTACAATTGGAAGTGGTTCTGGAATAGATGTACCTAGGTGTAACAACTTCGATAAGGTGTGTCAGGCCTGACTCAATGTAACTTGGTACACAACAACTAGCCTTACTACACATATGGTTTGACACTCATGGGGGATACGCTTTGTTAAATTCATAATCAGATTAAAAACCTTTATTAAGAGAATAAAAATTCCCAAAATAATATATGTTATGAAATAGATCATGGATAATATAGATTGAAGTCTAGAAATTAAAAGGTTAAGGAAATAAATATAAGTAGAAATATGTCCCTTTAATATCATTAAATTCCCATTTATTTGTTTAATACTTTTAAAATAATAATCTATAATTTTTTTTAATTCTAGAAAATGGATGGGAATAGAAGGAATTAGGTAAATAATCAATGCTATAGGGAATGTTACAAATACCCTAATGAGATTCCCAACCCAATGAGAGAAAGAATCACAAACTTTGTGATGATATTATCTCATATGACTTCGGTTCTGAATAGAAACCAAGATCAAGAGGAGATCCCAAATCCCCATAATAAAGAACAATATGGAATTGAGAGCTTTATGCAATAAAGGCATCTGACTTTAAATTAATTATATGATCCCTTAATCTCGGAACACTGGATCAAATCCATTGAAATTATCTTCTCTATCCTTCAATTTTATGAACAAGAGATGGTTCTACTTGAATTTTATCATATGGAGGGAGAAGCTGATTAGTTATGGAAATTTAATAGGAATGTGAAGCTTGAGGAAGAGATAAAAGTTATGGGGTGGAAGGAATTTAGGAATATGTTTGTGATAAATATTTTCCATGTAATATCTAACTTAAAATAGAAAGGTATTTATTTTCCCTAAAGCATTAAAATGATGAATCTATTAGGGTGTGCAAAGGAAACTTCACAAGACTTGCATGATACACCTCCAGCTTTGTCTTTACCCCCAAATTCAAGGTTGAATGCTTCTTTAGTGGGAGAAAACCTATTATATAAAAATCCATGGAATTCGGATACTTGGTTAGCTATAAGGAAATTTTCTGATATGACCTCAAAGTTGAAGAGGATATTGATAGATCTCAGGGGAATCACAAGGATAAGAAGTGGAAATTACAGTTCAATCATGGAAATCTGATGGAGATATATGATGGTGTTAATAAATTTCAACACCCCATTTATCAAATGTGTGGAAAAAATCACCCCTCAAATTGCCTAAGGGGGTCGAGGAGATTCTTAATGTGTGATAAGGAAGGAAACCAAGCTAGAAATTTCAAACAGGAGAAACCCATTAATGCGATGGAGGAAAGGAATGCTATAATCAACTATCATCACATTTTTTGTTGCTTCAACTACAAGGAACCATGTCAATTTTCAAATCAATTCACTAAGACCGGGATTTTTTGAGACAACAAACAACCTTCATGGAAGCAAGGGTGATCATTTTCCATCATTACCACCGAGGTGGATTCCAAAAAAATGTGGAGGAATGTATGATATTTATTCATTCATGGATAGTGAAAATACTTTTGGATTTTGGTTCTACACATTTCTTAATATTATTAAAGTTTATCATAACAATTTAAACACCACCATAGAGCATGTAAGTGGATTTATCGGTGGAAATAGTAAATGGGTGCATTATCATATCCCAAGTATATAACTCCTCCCCTTTAAAAATTTTCATGATGAAATTATTATAGAACCTTATCATGCTCCCTTTAGTGGAATTTGATGCAATTCTTGGAATGGATTAGATTTCCCTTTATAGATCCAAAATAAATTTTTAAAAGAAATAAATAACTCTCTATATTTTGAATGGACCCCCAATTCTATATAAGTGAAGAGAGGTGGATGAATATTTTTAGCACCAACATCAAAAGATTTTCTATTATTTCCCTAAGAGGAAGAATATATATCTCAAATAATTGAGTCTAAATAAAGAACCATCCTCAAAGAGATTATTATTATGAGGGAATATGTTGATGTGTTTCCTTGAGAATTTTTTAGTCTTCCTCATAGCCAAGATATTGAATTTACAATTGATCTCATACTTGGGGAATTAAAATTTTCCAATAATCCATATAGAATTAATATTGTGGAACTTGAGGGGATGAAGAAAAAAATGGGAGAATCTAGATAATAGGTTCATACTCCCAAGTGCTTCACCATGGCATGCACCAATCCTATTTTTAAGAATAAGGATGGTTCAATACACATTTTCATTAAATATCATGATCTCAAAAAGATCATGATAAAGAAAAAGTATCATCTTCCATGGGTTTATGAATTCTTTGATCAACTACATGGAGCATAATACTTCTCCATGGTGGATAAGAAGTTGATATATTACCAAGTAAGGGTGAAGAATAATGATATAACTAAGAATACTTTTTCTACATGGTAAAGGTACTATGAGTTCATAATAATTCCATTAAGACTCATTGTTTCCCCAAAAATATTCATGTACCTGATAAATTAAGTCTTTATAAATTACCTTGAAAATTTTGTAATAGAATTAATAAATTATATTCTAATATACTGAAAAACCAAGGAGGAGCATGAGGAGTATCTAGAAACTATGCTAAAGTCCTTGCAAAGGGAGAAGCATTATGCAATGTACAAAAAATGTGAGTTTGGCTTAAAGGATGTCTCATTTTTAGGACATATAATCACATGTGATGAGATATCTATGGACCCTTCAATAGCAAAACAAATTTAAGGATGGTTGAGGCCAACATCTGTGATAGATATCTATAGTTTCCTTGGATTTTAGTGTTATTGTTTTTGATTCTTGAGAAACATGTCATGATTGTAAAACCCTCTAACCAAGATAAATTGGAAGGGAGTCAATTTTTCTTAGAATAATGAATTTGAATAGAGCTTCAAAGAGCAGAAAATGAGCCTTATCACTGCCCATATTTTCACACTATCCAAAAGTTGATAAATTTTTATAGGATTCAATTATTTTTTGCAGAATGTATTGGATTGTATGTTATTTCATAATGAAGAATTCATAACCTATGCTTTAAGGTAGTTTAAAGTTCACAAATAGAACCACTGAACGCATGATCTAGAGTTGGTTGTAGTGATATTTTCTTTGAAAATATGGAAGAAATATCTATTTGGGGAGATGTGTGAAATATATATAGATCACAAAATTCTGAAATATATATATATATTCACATATAAATAGTAGAATTTGTGCCAAAAAATATGGTTAGAGCTGATTAAGGACTATAACTGTTCAATCTACTACATTATAGTAAAGCTAATAAAGTAGAGAATAATCTAAATATAAAGGACATAACAATTATATCATTGATGATAATTGATAGGGATTATATCTTTTTAGATTTTGAAAGGATGGACATGAGAATCATAAATAAAGTAACATCATCAATCCTTTCAAAAAAGATTTCTCAACCATATTTTTTGAGAGGTTAAAGGATAATTAGAGAGATGATGTGGGAATTCATAAGAAAGTAGAAACTATAAGAAAAAGGAAATCCTAAAAAATAAGTGTTAACTAAGAAGGTTTTGTATGATTTGGTTCAAGACTATGTGTATCATCAAATACTGAGTTAAAGAAGGAGATGTTGGATATTGCACACACCTTAGCCTTATCTATCCATCCTAGACACCCAAATATGTATCAGGATCTCCCTAAACACTATTGGTGGTAAAATATGAAGAAGGAGATCATAGAATATACATCAAGATGTCTTGTATGTCATCAAGTGAAGGCGGAAAATTAGAAATATAAGGGGATGGTGAAACTATTACCCAAATCGACATGGAAATGAGAAAACATAACCATTGAATTTGTCACTGGAATTCTCAAGACATCCATAGGAAACAATGATATCTAGGTTTCGGGGCATCTTCTTACAAAGGTTTCACACATCATTATGATTTTAGAGTTTTTCTAACTGGATCAACTTGAATGGATATATATCCTAGAGGTGGTAAAGATGCATGGAGTAACACTATCTATTGTATCTGATCAAGATCTGAGATTCAGTTCCAAGTTTTGAAAAAGTACCCAACATGATCTAAACACTAAGCTAAACTTTATTAGATCCTATCATCCTTAAACTGATGGCCATTTTGAGTGGACTATTTAGGAACTATAATACATATTAAGAGAATGTTATATGGACTTCAAAGGAGGATGGGACCAACATCTACCTCTAATAGAGTTATCATACAAAAACAGTTTTTACTCAAGCATCAAAATGGGCCCCTATGAAGCCCTTTATGGGAAGAGGTATATAACACCTGCATGGTTTGATGAATCTAGGGATATAAAACTACCGGGTCCTGAAATTGTTCAGGAAATGGTGGAAAAGGTTAAGACTATTCTGTAACACATCAAGGCTGCTCATAGTTTCAGAAGTGATATGCATAAAATCTTTATGAGACCAAGATTTTGATGTTGGAGACATGGTATTCCTTCTTATATCTATATGGAATGAAGTTATGATATTTGGGAAGAAAGGAAAGCTTAGTCCAAGATACATAGGCCCCTTTGAGATCCTTGATCGCATTAGAGCAGTGGATGACCAACTTGCACTCTCACCTAACCTATCTCAAGTACATGATGTATTCCATGTATCCCTCTTGATAAATTTCATACCATACCCCTCACATGTAATCAATAAATATGTTGTACCATTTGAGAATAATATATCATATAAGGAGAATCTAGTGACGATCTTAGAATATAGATAAACTGTTCTAGAAAATAAGAAAATGCACCTAGAAAAAGTGATGTGGAAAAACCAAAATTTTGAAGAAGCGATGTGGTAACTAGAGGAAGTGATGAAGTAGAGTTACATTCATCTAGTATAGTGTGGTAAATGAAAATTTTAAAGAAAAAAATTCTTATGGGGGGGAATATTGTAAATACCCAAACTATTATAAATAAAATTCCCCCACTAATTTAATTAAATGTATTATTATGTAATATGTTTGAAGAAATCACATGAACATATTTTTTATTATTATATAAAATCTCAATTTAAAATATTATTATGTATCATTTTTTTATAATATATCCATTGAACAGTGATCACATGAGTAGTATAGATATAATGTTTTAAAAATACAATTGGAACAAATGAAGGAAGTTATGGCCTCAACCAGTAGGATCATACCCTATGAAGCCCATTTATCAGAGCCTCAAAGGGAGATATAATCTTTGAGATTCTCCCTTGACCATTCCCAAGTTTAGATCCATCAACTTAATAAAGGGAAAACCGTTTATGGGATAAGTTCAATCTCATCGAGATCACAACCCAAACCATGTATGCTAAACCACCCCATGAGAATCTCACTACCGCCCACCTTACTCTCAGGGTGTTTTTTGGTGTATTAAAGGGATATGTATCAAAAACATTATAATATGAGTATGTATATTAATTTTTAATTGATATATTTCCATTTGATTGTTTTTACATTATAAATGATTTCTATTTTGATACAATAAAACACAAATAGTATTTTTGGTTAATATTTTAATTAAATTAAGGAATTTATTTTGATGAATTAATTCATTTTAGAAATAAAAAAAATTTAATAAAATATTTTTATAAAATATTTTTTTAAATATAAATGACCATATAATTCTTATGAAATCAAATATAATTTTTATAAGGGTTTTAAAATTGTTATTTGTCAAAAAACCCATCATTTCTCAATATATGATGATTGTTATTTTAAAAGTGAAAATTAAATTATATACAGATAATTATTTAGATAAAATGAATATTATTTTTTGAATTAGAACGTCACAATTACACAATGGTGAATTTTTCTTTATTCTATGAGACAGTCAAATTTTTGTGTAAAAAATAAATACCATATAAATATACATGGTGTATCATGACATCAAAGTGACCCAAAAGTGATTTAATAAATATTATAAAGGATACAAATAACCAAATATATGTTTTACCTTTAAAATAATGTTATTTTGTGTTTATTTTATTAATTCTATAAATCATTTATGAATCGTCCAGAACCATTAATATATTTTAATGTTTTAAAAACATTTATTTAATAGTATGACTCATATCCACATAAGAAAGGCTATTATTTTATTAATTCCGACCCTTGACCTTATAAAATAATGATAACCACCCAATTTTGTAGAACCCATGGCCAAAAATAATGGATTGGTCTTTGGTTTTGGTTATTTTATTATCTAGAATCGAAAACCTAAATAATAAAGATATCCCCCTATTTTCCTATATAAACAACCCAATATCCTATTTATCATAATGAAAACTCTTTTTAGAACTTCCATAATCTTCCTTCTACTATTCAGAGTCATCCCAAGTTTCCCCCAAGCTCTCAATAATCCCTCTCAAGCATTTAGAGTCAAACACCCAAGTAAGGGATCTTTTCTTTTCTCCTCTTTATTTAAGTATATTATTTACCTTATTTCCTTTATCTTAATTTCTTTATTATGGGATATTTTATTCAATATATATATATATATATATATCATCCCATGTCTTTACCATATTTTTCTTTAGATTTTGTTGATATCTTTTCAAAACACACGACACCTAATTTAAATAAAACATTATTTAGTCACATTTTTCATGGTCAATTAAAATCTAAAACTTTTAGAGTGTTTATATAGTAAATTTATATATTATATATTCAAACTAGTATTCTAAAATTAATATAATATATTTTATATAGTCATAAGATAATAACAAACCCAATATTACACATAAAATACTGTATTTTTATAAAGGTAGTTTTTTCACCTTTTAATGGAGAACCCATTTTAAATATGCAGTTTGACACTATAATTGATTTAATATTTCAAAATAAACTTAATATTTCAAATATAAACATAAAAATTAATTTAGGTTGAATTTATGGTATTTTTCAAAAACATGTCAATCTTTAATGAATAGTTATAAATACTTAATTTTAGTTCAAAACTACTTTTTCATCTACTTTATTTACAAAGATAAATTATATTTTTAATTGGTTTTAAGGTTTAATTTGATAATATTTTTATCAATTAATAAAATTTATGTCATTATAATCAATTTTAATTTAAAATTGAATATAAAAACATAGAAAACTTTCAGACATTACCACTTTAAAAACTCGCATTATCATCCCGCCTACATGATGAATTTTAAATCAATTTCTACCACTATTTTTTTAGAATTTGGAAAAATGGATTCCATATTTGGAATTAGAATAATATATAATTTATAATAATACCAACTTTCATTTTTACCAAGATAATTAGAGAAATTAATTAAAATTTATTAAAAAAATTAGGTAAAATTAAGTTTTATAAAGGAATAAACCTTTAACTTAAGGGCCCAAATGACCTATATTATAGTCCAAACCCCATTGTATAGCCATTATTAGGCCATAAAACTTAATTTTTTTGAATACTTTCTTTAGGTAAAAACATGGTTACACCTAACTTCTTTTCAAAAATACCAAGTGAGTCATTTTCCTCCTATATAAAAGGCCATCAACTCTCCTCGTTCATTAAACCTCTCAAACCACATAATTTTATACAAGATTTACCAATATAGATTCTCAAATTTCCTATCCTATAACTTGAATAATTGTTTTGGGTATAAATCCTTCCAAATAATCATTTTAGTACATACAAATAGATGTTACCTGATTAAGAGGTAACGTCTTATCTCAAGCACTCTACTCTCATTTACATTCTCCACCACATAAAATATCTTTATTCTTTTCTTATATAATAACTGCAGTATACTAAATATACTAGGATGTTATTATGTAAAGGGTTAGACATAAAATTACACACATGTTCATCTAATGGGTAATGAACATATTGTTTATGTGTACGGTGAACTACTGCCTCACAAAATAATGATTGTTCATTTTTTTCATTAACACCTATCATGGTGGCCATTGTGAAGGAAAATATATTTTTATATGGTATATATGATATATATAATTTCTTTATTATTATTTAATTTTTATATATAACATACCTTTATTCTTTTCATCTTGCGTAAATATGATAATTTCATTTAAGGAAGTGTGGACTACCACCCCCTCAAAGCGATACTACTCATTCATTCCATAAAAGAAACGTATAAATGATGGGTTTAATAAAACTATGTAACATATATAAAATATATATGATAATTGAACTATAATATACATATTTATCATTTAGTTTTCATTCTTTTGGTACAACAAAGAAATGAAAGTAGTGTTCTTGTGTACGTACGACCTACTGTCTCCATGAATGATGCACTTTATTTATAGTCTTCAAATATTATATATTAACCTAAATTCATATATAGTGAATAAATATGATAATTAAATAATGTTTTTAATTCCATATATGATGAAATCATTATCTACGTAATTGGAACAAAAAAATGAAAAGTCAAAACATACTTGAGAAAACTGTGAAACTAACACCTGAAATAGTAAAAATAAAGAAATAGTGTTAACAAACGGGTAATAAAATTTTATAAGGAATTAATATATGATATTATAAACATGGTTATGGTTTTGGTATATGTTAGTAACATATTATAAACAACTATATAGGAGGATAATTACCACAAAACAAAATAAAGGTTAAGGTAAAGGAATTTTGTCTAAATTTACATTCCATTGAGACTTATTTGTTATTATAAACCAATTCAATTTTATTTGGTGTATATACTGAATTTTAATATGTTGTATCATAAATATCATTAATATCATCATACTATATGTTTCATTTAATATTATTCCATAATATGGATTTGTATTTTAATGTTTCAAAGTGGTATATGACACTTTGAAATAATTAAAGATTATTCTACTATAGAACGTTCTTAATGATTACCCTTGAAATATCACATCATTTCGTGATTGGTAACTTTCTATTAAAATAATAACTTTATTTTAATCATTTTTATAAATAAATTTACTTGAATATTTATATTATTATACAATATATATTAATATTTCCTAAACTATATATCATTTTTATATACGGTGTTCACTTTGACTGTTATTTGATTAACTGAGGAATTATTGATAAATATGTATTCTTTATTTAGAACGGATATTTGATAAGGAATATTATTTATTTTGATTCATTGATATGAGTAATGATGTATACGGGTAATGATGGGTGGGTCCCAAACATTATATATCTCCTCGATACATCAATAGGTTCTCATGAGATGATTTAGATGGCCAAATTAAAATGGTTTCTATCCATAGTTTTAAACACCTTATGAAAGGTTTTAATGATATAGGTTTTCATATTCCTTAGACATAATTTCCAATAATTAATAATTTCCTTTATAAATATTTTAGTTATTATTTACTCATGATATTTCATGTTGGGATATATATGGATGTATTTTATTCTCATTTTATTTATTAAGTGTAATGTGTTTCATATTCTTCCCATTCTATATTGATTTTTCTTTATCTAGTAATTTTAATGGCATGTTTTATCATTTATTTACCTTTCCATTTCAATTTATTCCTATTTATTCATTATTGATCCCACTTTACTTACCCTTACTGAGCATTTCTTCTCACCCTTATTATGTTTCCTTTCCCTAGGTTATGAAGAAGAAATATTTGAATAATCTTTCAAGGAGGTAGTTTATTTTTGTTTGATGTATCATGTTTGTATTTCTTATTTCCCAATGTATAATGGGTATCATTTATGTAATCTCTCTTTAAAATACTTCTAATCTAATCGGTCCATTGGTATTTGATTCCTTGTAATCATGCTAGTGTAATAAAATAATCAACCGGCTCCGGGATTTTGGGGTTGGGGCGTTATTATTGGTATTAATGGAAGTTTAGTAGCAGCCTAGGAAAATAGATTTAGAAAATAAATATTAGTGAGAACAACCCTAAGTTATACATTCGGGATAAGTATACAATAACTTCCTATAATTTTGTTAAGTTAGAGATTAAGTGGGTATTTCTACCAATACATCCATGTGTGAATACTAAAAGTGGATGTGGTTCTGGTACATATGTACCTAGAGGTAACAACTCTGACAAGGTGTTATAGACATGATCTAAGGTAATTTGGTATACAACAATGGACCTTACTACGCACCTAGTTTGACCCTCCTGGGGGATACTCTTATGATAGTTCACATTTGTTTTTCCCACTATTATGATGATTTTAAAGTAAATATTTCGCAAAAATAACCAACTTTTATGATTCTATGATTTTTGATGCATAAATTAAGGTTATATGCTACACCATATTTTGAATTATACATTAAGATTTTTTGAAATAACCCATTATATTCCATTGTTTATAAATAAAACTTGGAATAATGAATGTTTTCAATACTATTGGAAAATTTAGAGATTTCCCTTTGGCAAGAAACCAATAATGATTGTATTAGAATGATGAATATTATGGAAATATTAGGGAAACATAATTAAGATATGGAAAATAATGTTTCTTGAATTGAGAAACCTATTCCATGGAGAGAATCTCCAATGCGGGGTCACTTTATGTGATAGAATCCCCTATATTTTAGTGGAACTACTAATCCAATAATAGCTGAGAAATGGATTAGGTCTCTGAAGAAGATATTTACAACCATGGAATACAAAGAAAAGGAAAAGGTTACACTTTCATTCTATTGTATCCAAGGTGATGTCGATCAATGGTGGACCGTGAACCAAAATACTATGTATTAGGAAGAAATACAACTCATGGAATGGATAAACTTTAAGGATACATTCTTCAATAAATACTACCATTGTGATCAATAAATTCAGATGAATATAAAGTTAGTTGGCTTAAATAAAAAGGAATAAGAGAGTGTTACATATTATGAAGATACATTTAAAAGGATAGTTATGTATGTTAAGTATTATATATGAAATACAGAGATAATGATCAACTATTTCTCTAAAGGTATTAATCTAAATCTCTAAAGGGCAGTAGTTTCTTAGAATTTTTTACTATAAAAATAAATAGTACTATATTACATTAATATGGGGAAGGAATTCTAAATATCCTATGAATTCAAGGGAATCCGAGAGAAGAATAGGTCATCTGAACATCATGAAAAAGGAAATGAATCCAAAAAGAATAAGAAATCTCAACCTTTTCCACCTTGTGAAAACTGTGGGAAAATCACCTTGGTAAATATTTGATGGGACTGGGATTTTTCTATAAATGGAGAGATAGGGGTCGCCAGGCTCATGAATTCAAGTTGAAGAATCTGATCAATGATGTCTAATTTTATAACTCTAAATATATGGGACATTATGGCAATTATTTCCCCAATCTTCAAGGGAATCCACTACAAAAGAGGAAAAGGGGAGATGTCCATGTTTATGCAGTAACTACAGTGGAGGTATAAGTTAAAAAGGACCAGGTGGAAGGTATACTAATCCTATCTTCAAATTCATAAAATGAATTATTTTATTCTAGATCATCAAAATCTTTCATATCTACCAAATTTTCTAATAAAATAATACGTTTACCTTTTTATCTAATAAGGGAGTTATTAGTCAAAACTCTTAAGGGAAGTATCATTGTAAAAAAGATGTGTCAGTATATCCTAATTATGACACATAAGCATGCCCTATGTGATGAAATTATAATCATACCAATGGTTGAGTTTTATATAATCCATGGTATTGGCTAGCTCTCAAAATATGATGCCAAAATTTTTTATTACAAGAGGAAGGAAGTTACGATTTGTGATGAAGATATAGAACACCCTATCTTTATAGTGGAATATTCCTCACTTGATTCTTATTTAGATCCACCCTCAGCAGTTATACTAAATGAAATACTTGGAAAAGAAGAGTGAACAACATCTAGTGAATAATAATTTCATCTTTAAATAGGGGATGCACTTATTTGACAATAAGACATTGATGAATTTCTTGAGGAATTACCTGGACTTCCCCCAGAGCATGAAAATGAATTTTCTATTAATTTAATCCATGATGAAATAAAAATATCAATGACTCCCTATAGAATGGATGTTATGGAATTAGTGGAATTGAATAAAAAACCAGATTATTTGGGTAATAATGGAATTATTTTTCCTAGTGTTTCACCATGGGAATACCATGTACTCTTTATTAAAAAGAATAATGGATCCATGATGTTTCATATTGATTATAGGGAAATCAATTCCATTATAATAAAGAACAAGTATCATCTACCTTGCATTTATGACATGTTTGGTCAAATCCACAAAGCCCAAAATTTTTAAAATATTGATCTTAATTTTGGGTATCAAAAATTGTGATTGAAGAATGAATACATTTTGAAGATAGATTTTTGGAAAAGTTATGGACATTACAAGTTTAAAGTGATTCCATTTGAATTGACTAATTAACCCTATATTTTTATAGACATAATGAACAATGTGTTGAAGGAATATCTTAACAATTTTTTTTACGGTATTCATTGATTATATTAAAGTGTATTATAAAATCTATGAGGACAATTCATATAACTTTAGGATCATTACTAAAACTCATAAAAGGGAAGAGTTATATGGGAAATTCAAAAAATGTGATTTCTAGATTCAATAGTTTTTTTGTTGGTTATATTATCTCTAAGTGTATAATATCATTTTATCCTTAAAAGACAAAGGTATTAAGATAATATCATATTCCAAAAAACATAAAATATATACATATTTTCATTGGTTTGGCAGGTCACTATTGGTGATTTTTTTAAAAATGTTCCCAATTAACTAACCTGCAAACAAATCTTATGCAGAAATGGTTAATATTTTCTTGGATAAAGGATTTTGAATAATTTATTGATGAACTAAATAGAAGATTATTCAATGCTCCTATTTTGACTCTACCATCTGGTAATAATGGGATTCTCATATATAGTGATTCATCAAAGAAGGGACATGGTTTTGTCTTAATGAAAAATGATAAAGTTATTGAATATACATCAAGGCAATTGAAGACTCGTGAATAGAACTATCCAACCCATGACCTTGAGTTAGCAGCTATAATTTTCACTTTGAAAATATGGAGACATTATCTCTATGGTGAAAATGTTAGATATATACGGATCATAAGAGCCTAAAATACATATTCTTACAAAAAGATCTTAATTAGAGACAAATGAGATGTCTTGAGCTACTAAAAGATTTTTATTTATCAATAAACTATCACCCTAATAAATCAAATAAGGTAGAAGATACTTTGAGAAGGAAGAATCATAGAATTCTAACACAAATGAGGATTGAGATGGATCCTATGTTTATGGATCTAGTAATGATGAATATGGGAATTTTTAAGGAAGGAGAGACATCAATAATTTATCAAATGATTAAAAACACATATTTATTAGAGAGGATAAAAATTCTCAATCTCATGATGAGGAATTTTAGATGAAAATTAATGGTGTGAAGAATGGAAAATTAGCTGACTTTTTTTGTGATGATAGTGTTCTAAAATTTGGACAGATGATATGTGTTCCATCTATACCTGATCTAAAAAAGGAATTGTTGGATGACGCTCAAAGATCAAATTTATCTATACACCATGGGATCATAATGATGTATATGGAATTAAAGGGGCGTTTAATGTGGCATAACATGAAATAGGAAATTTCTGATTATGTATCCAGATTCTTGGTTTGTCAGAAATTCAAAGTTGTGAGGTAGTATCTTAAAAGAGTCACGAAATCTATTCCTATTTCTATGTGAAAATGGTAAGAAATTATTATGGACATTGTCACAAGACTACCAAAGATGCTTAGAAAGAATGATGCAATATGGGTTATTATTGACCACCTAAAAAAATTTGCTGATTTAATTTCTATAAGAGAAGAACTTCCTCTTGAGCCCCTAATAGGGCTCAACATTAACGAAGTTATAAGACTTCATGGATTAACTCTATCAATTGTTTGTAATCAAGATTCCCATTTTACATTTAATTTTGTGAAAAGTCTTGGGAAGGCCCTCAACCCTGAGCTTCATTTGAGCACTACCTACCATCCTCAAACTGATGGGAGGTTTGAAAGTACAATTCAAAAAATGGAATACATGTTGATATCATGCTGAGTATACTTTCAAAGTATGTTGGATTAGTAACTACCCTTGGTAGATTTTTTCAATAAAAATAGTTTCCATTCAAGTATTAAAATGGATCCATATGAAGCATTATATAGAAAGACTTGTCTTACTCCAACTTATTCAGATGAAGTTGGAAAAAGTAAATTCATACACCTAGAACTCGTTGAAAAGATGACAGAAAAGGTAAATGCTATTAAAGCTCAAATTAAATTGGATCAAAGTAGGTGAAAGTGTTATGTTGATAATAAGAGGAATGATTTAGAATTACAAGTGGTAGATCATGTTTTATTGAGATTATATCCATGGAACGGTGTTATAAGATTCATTAAGAAGGAAAAATTGAGTCCCAGGTATATCATACCCTTAAAAATTCTTAAAAAGGTTGGATTTGTTACTTATCGTTTACAATTACCACTAAATCTCTCAAGGGTTCATGATGAGTTCTTTATATATCTACTAAGGAAGTACATGCCTGACCCAACGCATGTTATCACCTCTAATGAAATTGATTTGGAACAAGACCTTTCATATTACAAAGAACCCATCTATATTCATGATACCATAGAGAAAGTATTCAAGAGTGGGACGACTTTTATGGTAAAGGTTCTCTTGAGAAATTAAAAAATGGAAGAAGCGACATGGGAACTAGAAGATTCTATGAAGGATAAATACTCTGTTATTTTTTAAAGTAATAACCTTGAAATTTTGATTAAGAATTTTTTTAGGAGGTAATAATGTATCACCCCAAGGAATTACCATTTTTTTTAGATTTTGTAGATGTCTTTGAAAAACACACAACAACCAATTTGAACAAAACATTATTTAATCATGTTTTGAATAGTAAATTAAATTATAACACTTCTTGAGAGTTTATATAGTTAGTTTTTATATTATATATCTAACCATGTATTCTGATACTCATATAATATATTTTATATTGGAATAAATAATAACAAACCCAATATTACATATAAAAAACTATATTTTTTTAAAGATAATTTTTCCACCTCTTAACGGAGATTCCATTTTAAATATGAATTTTGACACATTAATTGATTTAATATGTCAAAATAAACTTCATATCAAAATAGAAACATAAAAAAATTTAGGGTGATTTTTTGATATTTTTCATAAACATATCAATTTTTAATGAATAGTTAAAAATACTGAAATTTAGTTGAAAACAATTTTTTCATATAATTTATATATAAGGTTGAATTAATTTTTTAATTGGTTTTAAATAATAATTATATAATATTAATATCAATTAATAAAAATTATCTCATTGTAATCAATTTCACTTTGAAATTGATTAAAAACATAGCAAACTTTTAGACGTTTTTACTTTGAAAACTCGCATTGTCGTCCTGCCTACAGGATGAATTTTAAAGTAATTTCTACCACTTATGTGATTGGAAACATTAAAATTGGATTCATTGTTTGGAATCATAAAAATTTATAGTTTCTAATAATAAAAACTTTGTTTTTGATTAATAATATTAGTGAAAGTAATTAAAATTAATCATAATTATTAAGGTAAAATTAAACCTAATAAAGGAATAAACCTTTAAAGGGACCAAATGACCTCGAAACCTATCCGAAAACCATTTAATGGAAATAATTCGTCCATTAACCTTACATTTTTGAGTTTTGTTGATTTTTGAATAATTTTTTAGGTAAAAACTTGGTTACACTTAACTTTTCAAAAATACTAGTGAGGCATTTTCCTACCTTATATAAGGCCACCACCTCTCCTCATTCCTAAAATATATCAAACCACTTAGGTTCAATAAATATATACCCATATATCTTTCTAAAATCCCTCCTATATACCTTTAATCCTTATTTTTGGAAGAATTCCTTCCAATGAATCCTTTTGGTACAAACCAAAAGAAGTTACCCAATTAAGAGGTAACGTCTTCTCTCATGTTCTCTAATTTCATTTCCATTATCAACCCCATAAAATATATTAATTAAATGATTATATAAAAACACTATTATAATAAATATAATATGATTTTATATGTAATGTTTTTTACCTACACTTACACACACCTCCATATAATGGGTAATGAACATACTATTTCTATGTATAGTGAACTAGTGCCTCACTAGACGATGATTGTTCATTTTTTCATTACCACATATCATGGAGGCCATTATGATAGAAACTATATTTTTATATTTTATATATGATATTTATAATTTATTTATGTTTCATTAATTTTTATTTAAAAAATACAGTTATGCTTTCCATCTTGTGTAAATACGATAATTTCTTTTGAGGAAGTGTGGACTATCGCCCCCTCAAAGCGATATGAATCATTCATGCCATACATGGAACATATAAAGGATGGTTTTAATAAACCTATCTAACATACATAAAATATATATGAAACTATAATTATAATATACATTTTTATCATTTATTTTTCATTCTTTTAATACAACAAGAAAATGAAAGTAGCGTTCATGCGAACATAAGACCTACCGTCTCCATGAACGGTGAACTTTATTTCTAATATCCAAATATTATAGATTACACTAAATGAATATGTAATAAATATTTATGATAATTAAATCATGGTTTAAATTCTGGAGATGAATAAATCATGATCTATTTAACAGGATCAACAAATGAATAGTCAAAACATACTTGAAAAAACTAAGAAATTAACACCTGAAATAGTTAAAATGATGAAAGTGTGTTAACAAACAGGTAATAAAATATTATAAAGAATTAATATAAGATATTATAAACATTATTATGGTTATATTATAAGTCATTAAAATATTTTAAACCACTATACAATAGTATAAATACTACACAATAAAGGGAAGGTTAAGGTAAGGAAATTACATCTCAATTTACATTCCCTTGAGACTTATTTGTTATTATTCACCAATTCACTTTTATTTGGTACATATACTACCTTTTAATATGTTACATCATTAATATACTTACTCTATTGATATTTCAAGTTTCATTTAATATTATTACATCATAGGGATTATGATTTTAATGTTTCAAAGTGGTATAAGACACTTTGGAGCATTTAAATATTATTCTCTTCAAGAATGTTCTTAATTATTATATTTGTAATATCACTTTTTTTTGCTAGATTTTTCTTAAAATAATGAAATTATTTTAATCATTTTTCATTTTAAATTTACTTGAGTATCCATATTATTATACAATGGATATTAATATTTCCAAAACTTCATATCATTTTTACATATGGTGTTCACTTTAACAATTATTTAATTAACTGGGGAATTATTGATAAATCATTATTCTTTATTTAATACTGATATTTTATAAGGAATATTATTTATTTTGATTAATTTATATGATTAATTCTTTTGATTGGTAATTAAGTTTGGGGATCATCCTTTATATAGACCATCAATGCATCGATATGTTCTCATAAGACGATTAAGTTGGACAAATTAAATGGGTTTCTATCTATAGAACTAACCATATTTTGAATGGTCATGACAGTATAGGTTTTCATGTTCCTTAGAAATTAAATCCAATAATTAATCATTTCCTTCATATATATTTTAGATATTATTTATCCATGAGTTTTTTTGTCAAAATATCTATAGATGTATTCTATTCTTAGTTTATTGATTAAGTGGCATATGTTTCAGATTCATACATTTCCATATTTATTTTGACTAATCTAGTTATTTTATTGGAATTTCGTATCATTTATTTACCTTTACATGTTAATTTATTCCTATTGATTCATTATTGCTTATACTTTACATACCTTTATTGAGCATTTCATCTCACCCTTATTATGTTTCCTTTCCCCGTGTTATGAACAAGAAATCTTTGAATAAGATTTCATAGACATAGTTTATTTTATTTTTTATGTATCATGTATGTATTTACTATTTCCCAATAAATCATGGGTATCATTTTTGTAATCTAGGTTTCTAAAACATCTAAACTAATTAGCCCTTCAGTATTTGATTACTTATAAATAAGAAAATGTAATAAAACAATGCACCAGCCCCAGGATTCTGGGGCTGAGTCATTATAATATCCCCCTTACCATAAAATTGATGTCAAAATGATGAGAGCCCCATTTTTCTCTCATCAAAACCTTATATGGATTTTAAGATATTTTTTATGATTCTAAAATTTCACCGCTATTTTCCATGCAAAAAATTGTGCAGTGAATACCATAATCATTTTCTGTCAAGGGTATTCACCTTTAAAAACAAATACATATTTGACTTGGGATATAAATGTATTTATTCCACACTCTTTTATTGTGGAATAAATTATGATATTTAATGAATTCAGGTTGTAAGATATCTATGTCACACTAAACCATTAGATTCAATTTAAAGTGACGTGTGCACCCGAAATTATATAGAGCTCTATATATTGGGTAATATTTAGTCTTATAAGAAATATTATTGGGACATGGAGTGAACCTGATTCCTTTATTTTACTTTGTGTACCATGATGTCTTAGCAGTTTATCCTTGACCTATGTTTATGATGTAGTGTTTTATATTGTTTCCACATGTACCATTTTATGATTATCATGTTATATCATGTCTTATTATTCATGTTTATGATTCTTACCCTTATTATGCTCCATTGATATGCATGTTTTATAACATGTATCACCTTATTCCATGTTTATTCCCTTACTAGGATTTATATAACATCTATTTATTATGTTTTTTCCTAGGTAATCTCATGTAGTTTTATAGTCCAAGGAACTTTAGAAACATGTTAAGTAATTTTTCTATAATTTTGTGGTATCCAATGTTCAAGCTGTTATGAAAAGTACCTAATTCTCAAATACACTGTACTTCTCAATATTTTAGGTTATATTATGTGTAATTTTAAGTAATGAATCATGAAATGATATTTAATAAAGAGAAGGGTTGTTATATAAGCCTTCCCAAAATATTATAAAGGTAATAAAATTTGGGAAGTATTGAACCATCACTGAATCTTTGTAACGGGTGTGACATCAGACTTAGATTGACCTTAACTAAACCCACCACTGAATAGTACTTTTTATGGATTTTGGTACTTTAACATATTTCATTTATATGATCCCAAGGAAAGTTAACAAAGTTAAATTCTTTTGTCTTGTGTGATTTCTTTACTTACTTTATATAAGATATAAATTAATGTGTGTGAGTTAAGAAATCATTGATCAAACTACAGTAATGAAAAAATAAAAAAATAAATCATATCATCATTGAAAGAATAAAATATTACGGTTCCTATTAAATGTGAATTCAAGATCATTTAAGGAAATGGTAGTTTTAGAATTAAGTAATGAAATAGGAATAAGTTTCATACTCTGATTCACCACTAATTTCAAGGTATCTCTTGCTAAATAACTTTGTGGACTTAACAATTGGTATTAAATCATAGGTCTATTTTATGGTATTTTTTCCGAAATTTATTCAAGTGGTTTTTGGAGTTTAGTTCTATTCATCCCTTGTATTATTTTGGTGACTTGGAAAAGGGAAAGAATCCATAGAATAAGAAAAATGCCAAAATAATTCCATATAATGGAATATTTTTTTGGTAAAAGTGTGATTGAGATTAAATATCCCAATGACATTATAATGGAAGGTATAAATGATTCGGATTGTGAATTTATTGTTTAATTCAATGATTTAGTAGGATTAATTGAGGGTTATGATGTTCCATAATGTTATAAAAATTCCCCTTGGTGTACTATTTGGGTTAATTTTATTTACATGGTAGTTTAATATTTTCAAAGAAGCATTCAAATAATGAGAAGATCAAGAGAATTTTTTTTAGTAGATATAATAATAGGTGTGTACCAACCACACTATGTAACAGATAACTATATCATAGTGGTTTCAAAATAATAAGAATTTTTGTAGCACTTTATAGTGAATGTCATTCTTCATTGAAAGATTACCTAATGTTGAATTTGTTTCTAGGAAAATTTGAAAATAAAAAATACCTCCCAATATGCATAATATCTCCCAGGGTGATGTGTATATTTTTAAATCCATGTTTGTAGAGATCATGTGAAAAGGGATATTAATGGAGACCATGTCACAGTGGATACCATGGTGGATTTTTAGAATCCTTATTGGAAATAGAAAGGTTTACATTGGGTGTTTTAATTTTAATGGGAGAATAATTTAGGAATACATTATTTAGGATGCGGAAGATCACCTACATCATGCTCATAAGCATTATGAGTATTAGGATTCTGAAGATAAATTGGAAATAGGAAAGTGAGTGTGGTGCTAGGACATTTTTCTAAAAGGGGACTATCTATATTATGTTGTGGTGTATAGGTTAGAGGATTATTCCAAAGTAATTAAAATTTCATATTATATGTTAATAAGTGTAATATAGAGGATACACACCATGGTGTAAATATCTATGTTGTCGAGGAGTTGATTTAGTTTTCTTGAAGGTTTGAATTTCTTATCTTTCATAAGGAAGACACAGAAATTAAATGAGTGATCTTGAATAAAAATTAATAGGGGATTTTGGATGAATTTTCCCCACATAAAGAAGTTGTAGTAATGGTATATTTTAAGGGTAATATAGTATTTATATAAATATATAAGTTATATCATTATATTTCAAGAATAGGTGATGGATAATGGAATATCATTGAAAGAGACAGAGAAGAGAAAATGAGGGAATTGAGAAATTATATAGTTTTTGAAATTCAGAGTAATGAGATCTTGGAGTATTATCACTTGAGGGTTGTGGATAATAATTGATAAACCAATCTATTATAAACACACTATTTTTTTAATAAGGAAAAAGAAACATCACTTTTGGAATTGATAGGCAATTATTTTGTGTAAAGTAGTAATTTATTTATTTCTATGAGATTTGAAAATTAAGAGGGTTAATGTGGCATCTCTAAATTGTAACCAAAGAGTAATTCACTAAGTATTTTCATGGTTGATGCATAATTATTACATGATCCTTAGGTTATCCCAGTTTTGGTGAACTGATTATAATTAATTACATTTATCCTTAATTTCCTAATTTCTTTATATTAATTGTGAGGGGGAGGAGTGTTTCAGATAATGTTAGAGAAGGATCATTGAAAAGGGTTCATTTGTGAAAGATTGACATACCATGATTCATCCTCCCCTCATTATATTTACCTTTATTAGAAAAAAAAATATATTATTAGATTTAAAGGTTCTTGGAGGAGTATTCTCTCTTACAAGTGATGGAGGTGGTTATCAACCATAATGGAATATTGGTCATCAATTATATTAATTTTCAATTATTTATGTGACACTATTTACAACATTTGGGAATTGATGTCTATATATATGAAATGCATGGGATTTTAACCAATATGAAGAGTATAGATTTATTGGAGAGAGATAAAAGGTATCTTTATGTTAATGATATAGGATTCAATGCATTTGGAGGTGATTTTTTCAATTCAATTTACATAAATGCAATTTCATATAAAGAATCACACTATATGTGGGAAAAATTTCTTAGCATCTATGAAGGTGATTACAAGTCACATGAGTCAAAATTGTTATTACTATGGAACAAGTATAAAGATCTAAGTATGCACACAAATGATTTTATTGATGTATTATTTTATTGATTTTAATATCATTATGCTGGACATGTGCGGATTGAGAGAAAGTTTCAATGATATCAAGATTATGAAGAGGATCATGAGATGATCACCATCACGATTCAATATAAAGTTATTGGTACTTGATGATAAGGAACCAAAGGATGTGATGCCAGATAATATCCAAAACCCTCTAATTTCACATGAGATGAGGAATAATGAAAATGAATCCTTGAAAAAAGATAATTCATAGGAATTGGACTTCAATAAAATGAAGAAACTTTAATAAAAAAATGATCCCAAAGATAGTGAAATTGATGAGTTAATGCATTTTCTTTCCTCATATATCAAATGATTAAAAGTAAGATTAAAAGGAAATCTTCCACTTACTTTATTTTGATGTGGGAATGTTGGTAATCTCATAATAAAGTGCCAAAATAAATTCCGAGACAATGATGAAAATGATAAACCATAAAGTGTCCATCAAATGGTGTGAAAGGTAAGAAAAATTAAAGGTATAAATTCCTAAAAAATAATAATTTTTTTCCCAAGAACATATTACCTAAAAATAAAATGAATTGGATGAAAATAGTGGCAACAATGACCTCATTGAGAATGATCTATTGGCTCTCATAGACAGACTGCAACTATAGGACTACAATTATAGAATCACTGAAGTTTTATGGGAGAGTAGAACTCAAGGTCGAACTAGAATATTCTTGTGAATAAGATTATATTTTCAGGTAACAAAATAAATATAATGTATTAGTACATGATGTTAAACTATATATAAAATAATAAAAATAATAAAAATATAAGTTAAAGTTATAAATTTATTGAATAAAATCATAAAATTATAGAAACATAGAAATTAAAATTAAATTAAAGATGAATTATAATGATAAATAATTTATTAATAATGGTTTAACTACTCAATAAATACCTATAACTATTGATATAAAATCAAGAAGTTTGAGTGTATGGGCTATAAAAAACTAAGGAGGTTCCTGATAAGTAAATGGGAAATGTGGTAACTATCCCATAAGTGAAATGGTTTAAAGATAAATGAAATAATATTGAGGGTCTATATTGTAAGAAAAAATCAGTGGTAGTTAATGTGAAACCTCACACACCCATTCCCTAGAAGAAATTTAATTTCAATGTTTCACAAAAGAAAAAAATACCACAAGAGGAGAAGTGAAGAAAAAAATACACCATAAATCTGGTTTTACTTTTATGGAAGTATGGGGAATACATAATATTTTTTTTATAAAATTTTTTTTTTCAAGTGATCAAGATAAAAAAAATATGGGATCAGATTTTCTCAATATCGGTTTGTTTTTAATGGATACTGTTATTTGTGTGAAGGTTATGGAAACAAATCCTTGAATTGATTATAAATGGAATATAAAGGTGTTCGTAAAAAGACCTGATGAAATAGATATCGGTTATAGGAAGAATCATCATGTGGTATGAAAACTCCAAACTAATTTATTGCTTTATAAGATGAGATTTATCCAGTGGAGCCAAATTTTAAACAATATCATTCACCACCGAAGGAATGATAACTAGAAACATAGATTAATAAAGGAAAATATTATAAGGATAACATCACTAACATTTATTTGAGATTGATAGATAAATTTTAATTATGGATCCTTGATATTTAATTAACTTTACATATTAATAGAAACTAGAATTTTTTCCTAAGAATAAAATATTACAAATAAGGTTTCATTCATTTTGAAAATGTTTAAGGTTTAAAGATAATTGGATCCAAAATATAAAAAAATATGAGGAAAGTACTTGAGGCACATAGAAGTCTTGGTGGTTGAATGACTTAGTCACTATTTATTATTTTTCATCCAATTATGTTACTCAGGTTAGGTAGTGAACTTCAACAAGAATAATTGCATCAAAAAATAAAATCATGGTTTAATTTTGATCCAAGGAAAGAATATAAAGGAGAATATACATCTCATTTTTTGAGAATAAGATATGATATTTCTATCCAAGGAAGAAGAAAAGAAGTTATGATATAAGAGTTTGTGAAATTGATCCAATAACCCTTAGAATACAAGGTGAATAATGGAGGATCTTGTGATGTTCCTAATCTTTCATGTTATCCCACTCATAGTTGCGATACTTTTCAAAAGAATAAATCATTCAAAATACTTATAAGTCAAAGGATAAAAAGTTAATTAAATGTCTTTAGTTAGTATATATTAATGTGTTTGGTCCCATATCACCCAATTCCATGGATGAAAAAAGTTATTATTTTTTATCAATTATTTCAATACGATGGAATGGTATATGGTTATATCTTACAAATATAAAGTGTACAACTGCATTACATGTTACTAGTTATTGGTGGAGAAAATAGTCAAGATAAAAATAATAATTTTTTAAGAATGATAAGGGTATATAATTAACTTTCAATTAATTGTTCAATAAGTTTAGTATAAGACACCAAGATTCCATGGTGAGTACTCCTAGAAAAAATGTAGTTTTATAGAGTAGGAACCAAGTTGTTAGTAATATCAAATAAAAAATTATCAACGAGAATAATATACCAGATAAATATTGTAAATAATCAATTATTAAATATATTTATATCTCCAACAAAGATTTTCTATATCTAAATAAAGAGAATAAACCCTACGATATGAGATATAGGAAGAAGACGACACTAAAGTATATTCAAAATTACAAAAGTAATTACTTTATTCTCAAAAAATAGAAGAACCAAAAGATTAAATATCATGGGTATGGATCTATTTTTCTTATCTATGAATCTAAAATAAATAAAGATATGTAATGAAAATGGATTTTGATTTTTTTTTAATTCAAGATTTAATAATTTTGTAAAATGAGAAGAAGATGAAATATAGTGAGACATTTTCAAAACATAGCAGTGAATAACTCTCAAAGGATAGTGATGATAAATTTTGTATCCTAGATGGAGAACATTACGATATAAAATATTCAAAATAAGATATTGATAATTAATAAATTACAATTGTTTCAACAGTTTTAATGGAACCGAGTAGCAGGGCTGGAATCATTCGAGGGATTGATATTAATGAGACATTTTCCCTCTTCTATTGATTTTTTTTAATTTTTTTGAAATATCATTAAAATATTATTAAATAAATATAAAATGGATTTAAAATAATCTTTTCATAATGAATTTATCAAGGAGGAAGTGTACATTGAAAAACCTGATGGATATATTATAGATTAAGATAAGGGGAAATCTTACTATTTGAAGAAATAATTACATGGGTTGAGGAAATTCCCAAGATCTTGGTATTCTATTATTGATCAATACTTGATATATCTTGGTTTAAAATGGGCTAGAGTTTATCAAAGTATCTACATCAATAAAGAAAATGATCAAAGGATGATTGTGTTGATTTATGTGGATGACATGGTCTTTCAAGGATCAAATGAAGCTTAATGAAATGAGTTTGTAGAATATATAAGGTGTGAAATAAAAATTTCAATGATTTGGGATTTAATTTTTTTCCTTGGATTATAGGTAAATTAAGGAAAGGATCATTCATTCATTTATTAATCAAAATTCTCTATAGAAGTTCTCAAGAGATTCAGTATTTATGATTCTAAGATGATGATATAACTGGTGGATACCTAGATAATGATTTCAATGTATAATTATGGTATCAAGGTAGATTAAATATAATATAGGAAAATAATTTGAATCCTATTATAAATAATAGTAACTTGATAAGACATTTTATTTTACTCATATCAAGCCACATGGTATCAAAGTTGTTTTAAATAAACTCACATGTTAAAAATGAAAATAATTCTTTGATACATCAATAAAAAAGTAGACTTTAGTATTTTTTTCATAGAACACAAAATTAGTTGTTTTTGTGATATATGAATTCAGATTGGGTAGATTCAATGGATTATTGTTATTTAACATTGGGATGTGTATTCTATCGTACATGTTTTTTCATTTCTTTACTAAGAAATATGAATGATTTAAACTCGCTTAAAATCAAGGAGGTTGAATAAATAGAATTCACTCAAAATGGTAATCAAATACTATGGATGAATTAACAACTTGATTATGTTGTAGTTGATATGAAATATCCTATTGCGATTAGATGTGATGACTCAAGTTCTATTAATACTATAAAAAATTCCATTATTCAAGGATAAATAAAATTAAGATAAAAAATAATTTCATAAAGGAGAAGGTTAAAAAATATTTGGTATTATTAATGTTTTTTTCAACCTAGGATCAAATTGTGGATATCATGACAAAGGCAATAACCATTGTTTAGTTTGAAATTCATGAGTTTGATCTTGGATTCTAACCATCTCTATTCAACTAGATCGTTTAGAGAAGACACCCCCACTCTCCATGTAATTTTATTTTTACAGAAATGTATGGTAACTCTATCTTGATTTAAATGTTTATATTTATATATATAGTCTATAAACATTCAAAGGGGTGTTGTTTATGGTTTTTAGAATAAATAGAGAAGTTTCCAAGAAATAATTTAGAGGATTTGTCCATGGTTATTGATGTAGAAGGTGGAGAGTGTTCTCTATTATTAGTAAAGGGGGGTAATACTATATTGGTTTTATGTAAATGGAGAGATTGGTTGAATTTTGATTTAAGTGGGGAGGAATATTGAATAAGTATTTAAGAAAATTGAAATCATGAGAGTATTTTCATGGGGACCTTTTAGTTTAAAAATATTTTCTAATAATAATTTTAGCACATGTGGGCTTAGATTTGGTGATTAGTTAATCATTGATGTTCAATTTGATAGTGTAATATTTCATACTACATAGATAATTCTAGTTATCAAGTTATCAAATAAAAATTTGGTGAGTCTACTTTTGTTATTTGGAAGGGAAATTAAGAAACCCAAAGGGGGTCCTGTTAGAAAAAATCCACCTGCTCAATTCTTTGGATTATGTTTTTTGAAAATGTTTTTGAAGACTTTAAAATAATATTGAGAGATCATGAAAAAGGATAGATAAGTGTTATAGGTATCTAGGAGACTAGTTATGTATCAACCATGTTTTGGAATAGAGAATCACACTATGGTTGTTGAAAATTTAAGAGAAGTTTTTAAACATTACATGGGGAATGGTGTTATGCATTAGAAGTTTTCCTTTATAAAATTATGAGAATAGATTTAGGATTTGTGGAATCTATAGTTAAGGTTCAAGGAATTTCAGTAAAAATAGAAAAAAAAACTAACCTAGTAATTGTAATATCTCAAAGGGAATCACATAAGTTTTTTAAATTCATGTTTAAAAAGATCATGAAAAATATTCAATTAATGGAGACCACACAGTTGTGGAAAACATGGTGAATATTTAGAATCCATATAGAAAATATGAATTATTTCAACATGCATTTTGGTTATTGTGGGAGACTCGTATAAGAAAAATGTTCTATTATGGTAAAGAGACCATAAACAATTACCTTAGACATTAAAAGTATTGAGAATATAATAATGAAGTGGAAATTGGTATGTGAGCATGGTGTGGGGAATTTTAAAAAGATTGTTATCTAGATAAGGACTATTACATGGTTATCACTATCATATTCCATGGTGTCCGGGACAGAGAATTGTTTCAAAGTAATCCAAATTACATGTTATTTTGGAATTAGAAAAATATATTAGATGCACGTTGTGGTGGTAATGGCCTTGATATGAAGGTTTTGAGTTAACAAACTTGTAGGTCTGAATTTTCTTTATTTCAAAAGAGAGACCATAGAATTAAATGACTGTTCTGTTCTTAAAATTAAATAAAGAGTTTAGATAAATTTTCTTGACTTAATGAAGGTGGATTGATATTCAATATAAAGGTAAATATGGTATTTATATAAATATATGAATATATATTTCTCTTTTAATAATAGTTAGAAGGTCATGAAATATTAGTGAGAGACAAAAATAAGAAAAAAATAGTGAATATAGGAATTATTATTTTTATAGAATGTAAAAGGACAAATATTCCATGGGTATTCTTACTGGATGTTTGTGGAGAAGAATTGATACATTAATATAGTGTTATCTCACCCTTTTTTCTTAAGGATAAAGGTAACAACACTCCTGGAAGACGTGATGTATTTTATTATATGATAGAAATGGGTTCTTTAATTCTACAAGTGTAATAATCCTAGAGGGTTAGTCAAACTACTCTAAATTATAACTAATAAGTAGTGCACGTAGATTTTTGGCCTAATACACAACTCCATCACATTATTTATAGATTATCCTAGTTTGGGTGATCCAATAAAAATTATTTGTGACCCTAATCTAATTTATTTATCACTTCATATCAACTATGAATGATATGAGTGTTCTTAATAATGATGAAGCCAAATCATTAGATAGGTTATATTGTGAACAATTTATAAACCCTGATTCACCCCTTCTTAGAGTATTTGTTATTAATGGGATCAACACAAGTGATATTGGAACTACTAATGATGATGAGATGTCAGTAAATACAATGGTAAAAGATATCCACGCATTAGATGAGCTAGATGGGCATATATAAAAAGAAAACATGAAGTTGAAAAATGATATTTAGGAACATTGGTTTCTAGTAAGGGGATTGAAGATTGAGATATACAATTCAAAAAGCATGAGCTAAATATTTATTCAATTTTCAATGAATTTTAATGAAAATAATGATTCTCAAGATGATGAATTATAAGATATGTCTTAAAAGGCATGAAATAGTATATTTGTTTCAAAGTAAATATCCCTTGAGTCAATAGGTGTTAAAAACTTAATGTCCAATAAGGGTGTACTTACTGAACACATGATAAAATTTATTATGGAGAATAAAATTCTAAACAAGTGGATGTGTCCTTAAATGTAGATATTATTAAAATGGGTATATAAAAGAAGGTCCAAAGTGATATACTTGAAGAAATTTTACACTAAGTGGAAAAATAAATGACCACATAGAAAGAGATAAAATAAATCATTACTAATAAATAGATACTAACTAAATAGAGGGTAAAATACAAAAATGAAGTTATCTCAATGTTGAAGTAAATTATTTTTTAGATGGTTTAAAAGGATGAGAATATCAATTAGCTCAAAGAGTGGATGAGAACATTTAATAAAGAGAAGAATATTTCTTCCATACCAGACTCAACAAGTAGAAGGAATGAATGTTCAAATATGCAATTGAGAGGTTGAGAGAAAATTATTCATAAATATTGAAGAATATAATTTAAAATTTAGGTAGTTATGAAGTGTTATTGTTGTTCAATCATTTTACATGCCATTAGAGTTTGACAAGAAGCCCAAGGGGTCAATGGTATATCAAAATCTACTCCAATAACATCTCAATTGAGGATTGAATATATGAGATTTTTTTCAATGGGAAATGATTTATTTTTTCTAAATTTTTTGATTTTTCCATACATTTCAAAAAGATGAAGTCTAAAGGTTTCATAAGGAGTTACACTGGTCCTTTACAAAATAAGAAGAAATTTTATACAGAGATAAAATCATTTGTGTTGGAGAATATATTTACTTAGTTTTTGAAAATAATAAGGATATCAATGAAAGTTGAACCAAGAACTATTCAATGTTTTCTTATATTATCTCTATTATAAATAATACAAGAAAATTTTGATGAAAAATACAGAAGCTACACTAGCTATGAGAATGATGGGTGGACATGCAAAGGAAGATCTGTTATGGTTGAAAACGTATGAGGTGGATCTGATGGTTATCAAAGAGGGAAAACATGAAGCATTATTGATGGGTTTTACAAAATATACCACAAAGAAAGAAATTAAGATAAAGTGTTATTAATTAGCCTAGAATCATTAATGAATCATTTTGTCACAAAGTTCATGTTATATGGGAATACCCAACATTTCTCATGATGGAACAACTTCAAATTAATATAATAAGAGAGTTTTGTGAGTTCCTAAGAGAATATATAGTAATATATTTAATAAAAACACATTAAATAAGTTTCATATAAGTTTCGAGGACAAAAATGATTATTTAAAAGTTAATTAAATTGAAATGAATGTATAAAAATAGCATAAATTTAATAGAAAATCTATTATTTTGAGAAATAGATTTCATTGACTAGAAGAAAAATATTACCATGCTGAAAGTGGTTTAAATTGTATTGTCAAATATATTATTGAAGAAAAGGTTTATTTTAAATACAAGATGAATATTTGGAAAATTTAAAGGACTCCAAATGATGGTTATGTGAAATAAGTATCTAAAAATGAGTTATGGGTTAGGAATGATAATAATTTATGTATGGAGAAACAAGTATGAAAATTTATAAAAGAAATATATAATTAGTTGTGTGTCAAGATGTCCTTTTTTTAAAGAATACCCAAGGAAGAAAATAATATGATTTGGGTAAAGAAGAATATAACTAGACCAAGTATAGTGAAGATTAGACGGATTCTATCAAAATGATTTTAAATATAAATATGTGTTCGAAATGGAAGGATAATGAAAAATAGATGTTTTATATTGACTCACTATCATTCTAAACATTAGGAACTAGAATGTCCCATATGCTTATATATTTAAATATTATAACCATTTTTGAATTATTTTAGGTTCTGGGGGAGATAAGATTTATGGTCACACTTCAATGAAATATGAAAGTTGTATAGAGGCTTGATCCAAAGTTCTAATCCATGTTGGAGCAGCACAATTGGTATTTTTTAAATAGTGTATTATAAGAACATTTGTACAAGAAGCGGTGTTAGAGTAATAAAAATTAGTATCACAATTGGATTCAATATCTAACTGAAGTCATAGAATTATATTAATCAATTGGGATTAATCCTTAATGAAGTAAGATATAATTTTAATGGAGAATAAAAAAATTAAAAGTGATTTTATGATTTATTTATTTTTAGTGTACATATGATATAATCTAATTTTTTAATTATATAAGAAGAAAATATAGATGTGGGACTCTCATACTAAATATCAATTATATATTTGGATATGGAGCTATGAAATTTAAGGGGAATTTTGAGATGAATATTCTAAGGTGGTATCCTCACAAATCAATGAAAGACACTCAGTGGAGAAATATAGAAATATATTTCATCAAATTGGTGTCCAAAGATGATCCTTGAAAAGAAAATTTGGTATAACTCAGACACATAGTAATTAATAGTTTATCCACTAGTTTTTTGGGAGTCTGATTAATTTCACAAGGAGATTCTTGAATTAATTTAATTCTCCTGAAACCTGAATTTGTGGAAGTAAGTGAAATGAAAAAATTAATGTTGTTAAATTAAAATCATGTTTCTCACTTGGATTTTTTACTCAATAGGATTAGAGGGTTTTTTATGGAACATTGAAAAATTGTATGTTACCTCATTAAATATATTTTAGAATTTAGCTATAGTTGGAATAAGTTTTTGATATTGAAATCCAAATATAGAATTTTAATGACCAGGTGAATATTGAGATGGAAGATGAAGAATACTTGAATTGTATAGGAATAGTTGGATCCAAGTATCTCTAAATTTGATCCAAGGATTATATTTATATAGGGGGAGAATATTTAAATTATCATTCATTTGGACACCTCCATATATATAGAAAACAAATACAACACAAACCCATAGAGTTTCTAAAAAAGGTTTGTTTAAATGTTAATAAAAATTATATTTTTTATTCAAAAAATATTAATAGTCGAATTAATTAACACAACTTATATTCTAGAGACTAAATAATAAATTATTTAATATTATATCCAAACATACTCCTCCCATTTGGAAATATAACAACCCCTTCTCCACCCATTTCACATCACTCTAAAAACACATTTATTTTTAAAATATCTTCCCAAATTACCCTATAAACCCTTCTAGACATATCCTTGAGCTACTTATCAACCCAAGGATCCTATCTTGAAGTCTTAAGTCGCATTCCAAATGAGGAGTCTCAAAGAACAAGATATGTGTTTCAAATCCAATTTATTTTCTTTTCCTTTCTCCTCATGGTCCTTCTGTCACTAAATTTATATTTATAGAAAAAATTTATAGTTCTATGATTATACTATATTGTATTTTTGGAATTCAAGAATTGATTGTTTTTCCTCTTCTTTTAAAATATCCTGAAAACATCATTCTCCAATGGTAGGTTTATAAAACATAAGTGAATGATGATGTTTTATTTTCATATATTCCATTAATATAATAATTTAACGTATTTTTTTGTATAAATATAACATTAATAATAAATTAATAACATTTTAAATATTTTTTAATGATAAAGTTGGTATAATATTAATGATATTAAAAATAAATTATAATGGCAGGTTTGATCACTTAAAAACTAACTTAACATAAAATATTCTATGATTCATAACTATATACCAATATATTATACCCCTTTACTTTTGGAATTAAATAAACATAATACATTGAAACATATAGAACTTATGGATCCATTCGTCAAGAAACATTGACTATTACCAAAATATATGAGTAATTTTGAAACTATAGATCAAAAATATATGAAAAATTTACATAAAAACATGAATGTAAAATGTGATGAATGAATTAATAAAAAGGAATAATAGTAATGAAATAAACTTGAATAAGGTTATGAAAAAAGTAAGTAAAAAATAATTTTATTATTCAGAAGGTTATGGGATATATGAATGAAATTGAGACTCAAGTTAAGGATTTCTCTTCTAAATTCTCATTCATTTCAATTATTATTTTTCTATTGTCTATATTCTATTATATGTATCATATCCAATGTTTTCAATTTATAACATATAATTTTACCTTTTCTAATACTCATATCCTTACCTAATTATACTATTTTTTCCGTAAATAATATTTCTATTGGTGAGAAATCTGGCTGAACACATGGATATAGTGGTTAGAACACTAATTCACTTATGATTACAAATTAGAAAAATTAATTTATTTTTGGGTTTTATGTGTGTAAAAATATTATAAATTAAATGTATTTTTAGTTTTTTTTTCATATTCAATGTGTGTGTGTGGTATAGAGGGTATTGGTAGTGACTGTTATTAGGTATCCTAGAAGTGTTGATCGAATAATTTTTTGTGAGGGATATAGGTAGTGATCATCCTCGTGAACCATGAAAAGTGTATTTCCAACAAAAATGCATTACAAAAATCACCATATTACTAAAATATATTATTATACTACTTTAGGGAACTACTAATGAATTCAATAGACCCTGTAAAGTTTCTTTCATACCTTATGGGTAGTGAATAGGTTCACTTTTCATTGATTGTGTTGTCTATGCACCCCTAATACTCTCATCAGTAAAGGTATGGTGATCATAATATATCTTCTTATATTGGGATTCAATTTTCCTTACCTCACCCTCACTGACCATATCATCTCACTAATAGACAATTAGTTTGAATCACTAGGAACAAAGCATTAATAATTCAAAATTCAAGTTTTATAAGGTATACAAACCAAGAATCAATCACAACCATCTCATTCCCATGTTAAAATTCCAATACTAGCATGATAATAATAAAATGAGAAAAAAATTCCCATAATGGATGGACTTGGTATTATCCTCTCCTCGGTCACAACATGATGACTCTATATATAATATGAATATTATGTTGTGGATGGGTGATTTTGGTTAAATAATGTTCATATGGTATGGAAAGGGTGAATGAATATATTCTTGTACCTCAAAAATATCTGGGAATATGGATTCATTCCTAGTTTCCCTCTAAAATTCCATTTTCACCAAATTTCTATATATGGCATGACCTTCATGATTTCATAAAGGTTATAAAAGCCTCCAAAGTCTCTTACATTGAGTGTAAGTTGTGTGAGGAAGTAACTTCCATTTATGTTATAATGATTTAGTTTCATGTGTATTTCTCTTAATATATTAGTCAATATATGAAAAAAATAATGAAAAATGATTATTATAATTTTCAAAGTTATCCATTTGTATTTTATATTTTATCTGTGGCTTGGTTTTTAGTTTAATGGTCCCCACCAAATTAGCATTAAACATTTTCTTCAAGGGTTATTTGATTTCTATTTGGGAAGTAGGAATCATGGGGATATATTGATATTTATAGAGAAATAATTAGGTCCTAATCTTCCTTTATTAAGGATTGATGCTACATCAAATCCCTAGGTTCTGTTTGAGACCCATAAGATAGTGTTGGAGAGTGAGTATGTATTAGTAATCCATGAGTTTCCTTTTAATCTTTACATGTCATTTGGAGAATTAAATGATACTTTATAAATTGATATTCTATTGCATGATGATATGGTAACTTCGAAGCTCATAACTACATTGAGATACTCTTCTGAAACATTTTATTAAACCTACAAATGTTATATGGTTTATTTTTTTCATATGTTAATTATTTTGGGTTCGAGATTGTTAAATATTGAATAGACCTTCATAAATCTTTTAGAAAATGAAATTTCCTTAATGAAAATTAAAACAAAAACTCTAAGTCTGATATATTAATGAAAATGAAAACAAAAAACTAATAAAAAAATATAAAATATTATTGAATATTAACAATAAAACTAGAGTAAACACATTCCCCCACACCAGATCCTTTCTTACCCTGAAGTAAGTACTCTTAATAATATATCACCATGAATTCGTATTCTCTCATGTTTTGGATCAAATTCATTGAATTTGAATTCCCAAGGACTTAATGGAATTTAAATGTTAACATGAAGCACCATTTCAAATACCCCTCACTCAAGTTCATCACCCCACTTAATAATTTTTCCTAATCAGTTATTTACCACTATGAATATACAAGATAATATAATTTTCCTACTATTCACCTGATTTCAAAATTCACTTTCCCATTCATCCCTATCAACAACATAGAAATTTTTTCCATTTTTTATCCATGAGATGTGTAATTCACTTATTAATTGAGTGTGGACCACTTAAAACTAAACCATCCATTACAGTATAAAACCCCTATTACTATTTTTATTTTTTAAGTGATGAAATTAGATTAAATTAAGAAGAATATTAGGTAATTATTTACTCATATTTGATAGATTTTGATCCCTAACTTACATACCCATGTTCCATGTAATTAAAATAAAATAGAGTTTTGATCCTAATTGATCACATAACTCTAATTAAAATATTTTATCTAGTTTTTTTAAGGTAAACTATTGATGTGTTACTCTAGTTTAGTAAAAATAAATTACTCAAGGTTATGTGCATAAATCTAATGCAAGAATTTCAAATTTTGATGCATGGAATTATTATCTTTTTAACTCTCAATTATCATGTACTTTAAACAAGAGAGTCAATGTTATTAAGGTGGTTATATCTCTTTGAGTATCAATGAACTTATTTTATCAATGTTTTCATTATTAATTACACAATATAGACCCACTTTTCCCACTCTCCTAGAATTTATTTGAATTTTGTGGTCAATGAATTCATAAGTAGGGAGATTAAATAATAATTTGAATTATGATTTCAGTATAATGTAAATAAAATAAGATGGGAGATGTTGTTGTGAATGTGGGTGACCTGTACCCAAATTTAATAATACTATTCAATTATCATATCATGTATACAAAGAGTTATGCATGATGTATTCTTACCATATCTATGTTAGTAATTCATTTTCTATTATTTACATGGTAATTTCTTTAGAATATATTTCTTATTAATGTGTTATAACAATTCATAACTATAATAAGAACCTCAATATACAATGAAAAAAAACTGAAACATATGTCCTAGGGTCTAGATACATTATACTTAGTTAACACAAATAATGTTTTACTATCAGTTATTGGTGGATCATAAGAATTGAGACATGTTCTCATGATGTTTTTATTGAGATATCTTAATAGTGGTGATCATGTAGACTGGACCACTAATAAGAACATGTCATATTTTTTTGTGTCATCAGTTGTTCTTATCTATGAGCATGCATATTAGACTCTTGAATTGAGATCATTATTGATGTATACCATTTTATTGTGTAATTTTATAAAATTTTAAAACCATGATATTTCTATTTTGGGAGGGTGTCTTGTGTTTGGTGCATCATTAGTGATATGACAATGATTGAATGAAATATATTTGATTTTTCACTTCTTTAAAGGAAGACATATCTTGGGCCCAATTAACTAAGATGGTAGTATGTTTTCTAAATCCATGAACATGGAAGAAGTAGGTAAGTCTATCTAGTAAGGTCATTGAAATAATAAATAAGGAATGTAAGGATGATGACCAAAAGTGTGCATCCTGCTTTATGAAATATCACAAGAAAAATAGCTTATATTACATGAAGCATGTTCATAGAAGGTTATCATAACTATGAATTATCCTTATTTACTAAGATTTTATGATGTGTTTCAATATTCCACTCTTAGTTCATGAGTATGACTCATTTATATTGAGATAAGTTCATGAAGCATCAAACATAAAGTGAATCCACATGTTCCATCAATTCATCTGAATTGGATTTTAGGATGAAGTGAGCCCCATGTGTTAATTTTGAAGAACTTTTGATTATGAATTATTGAAATTAAATTAATTAAATTATAATATTAATTTTCAAAATAATAATATTTGAATTTATTTCACATTTTATTCCCAATTTATTTAATTATTAATGTCAATATAAGAAAAAAATTAATTTTTTGAATAACTATTACGTGTTCTAAGTTCATTAAATAATTACAGGAGGAAGGACCCATGTTATTGGTTAGTTATTCATAAGTTTATATTTTATATTGTAAGTTGTGAAGAAATATTTATGACACTTATAATGAATCATTAAAGAAGTTACAATATAGTTTTAATGATAAATTTTTTTAAATTAATAAATATCAATTTTTAAAGAGTTATTCATAGGTAAATGGTTGCGCCCAAATTTACCCTACAGGTATGCGGTCGTTGTAGTACAGGTAGGGGTCGAATCCACAGGGACCGAAGAAGAAACCGAGAGACACTTTGATTTTGGAAGGATTTGACTATGAAGTGGCCAACTATTTGGATTGATTTGATTTTAATAACTACTGATTTAATCTAAAGAAAATAAATTAAAACATACAATTACTTAGTCTAAAACAATTAATGGAGATGGGTTGATCCTAATTTGTTACTAGGGTTAGATTGGATGCATTTATTTTCTTATAACATTCATTTCACTAATTCAAGATGTATCCACGAAATGATATAATTCCTCAACATAATTCACCAATTTAATCCCTACACAATTCCAAGGCTAATCACCAATGCACTTAGAGGATCAATTTAATGATCATTCCAAGTAATTGGATCGTACTAGCACTCGAAATGTGTCATTGTTAAAGTTGATGAAGATGAAGAAGAAATTAATCATCAAATAGAAATCTTAAATTAATGAAATGATTACAGAATTTTAGAACATAAAATAACATCCAATATTCCCCATGCAACTCCCTAGGACCAACCCATAAGGGGTTATCCCTCCATTTATGCTATTAAATAAATGGAAGCGGGAAGTAGACTTAAAGAAGCAGAATTGGAGAAGAAAAATAAAACAATGAAACGATCACTCCACCGTTGTGTGAATAAATTCACAAGTTCTGGTGTGAATAAATTCAAAACATAAAGCAATGGTATCAAATTGATAAGAAGAAGAAAAGAAAAAGAGGAAATTAATAACTTTTATTAAGAACTAATGTGATTCAAATAACTTACATGAGAATGAAGAATGATTACAACATCAAATGGACAGCAAAACATTACAATGAAACAAAGCATCCAAGATCCCTAAATCCTCCACCACTACTGCCTTAAATAGGAAAAAATGAAGTCTCGTCCGAGCCCCCAACATCCCATGTGCCTTCAATTAATTGTGTTGGGGAAAGGTGGGTGGAACATTAATGTTGAGAGACTTTTCCACTTCTTGCCCCGAAGTTGGAGCCAGCTTGCATCCACCGGAAATACGTGCCTAAAAGACCTTCTATAAGGCCGAATTATAGTGGTCCCTAGAAGACTTAAATGACTCCCCGGATGTCTCCGAACTTCCTCCGTTCGCGAGATATGATAAATATAGTGGGCTGTTTTTCTGGGCCGCAGAATCTGGCCCAGAATTGAATCTTCAACTTGGGCTTCCTTAATCACCACTATTTACGACGAATTATCACTAGATACAGAAGAGGTATTTGTTACCCTATATGTCTTCTAGTCTACGATGAAGTTTGGGATTCATTGGGCCTGTATTGTGGGCCCCACATTCCCATCGGTGGGATTATATCTAATCTGCCTTCTCCAGAATTGTTTCTTTTCATCGCCAAATATCCCCATCATCCTTTATGAATACTCCATTGACCCCTGAATGAAAAATGTTCATATTTACGTTTATATCCATTTAAAAAAATATAAAATTAAAATATTGATAATTACATTCTTTAAAATCAGATAAAACATTGGGCCTAAATTGGTGCATATTAGGCATGAAGTGCACAAATGATGAGATTGGATGTTCAAAATTAAAATCCACTAACTCAGGCCCATAAGATCAAAAATTAACATTTAATACCCTTAAAATTTAATCAAAATATGTGTTTCTATTATCTAATCACACCCCCCAACTTGATTTTTTCTAGTCCCGAGCAAAATATATCTCACAAAAATGAAATTCGAATGACCTTTTCCAAAAACATTTTAATACACATTTCTCACCCAAAGATCACATACCAAACAATTATGAAACCCATCAAAATTATTTAAAACAAGCTATGTCCATAAGAATATCTCAATCCCAATATCATTCCTTTGTTCAAATTCATCACCATATTTCATCCAAATTCAATTAAGCATGATGAAGTGTTGTGCATCACAATAGACATGGGGGTTCATTTTCATTCGAGGGAGAAAAGATGGAAGCGCTAGGAGAAATCAAATTTTAATTATAAGATGAGTACTCATTTTTTTATTTTCTTTTTTTTTGTTTTTTTTTTTGCAATTTTTCCATGGTAATTGAAATTGAACTCAATCGAGTCAACCCATGTAGCAAGACTTTGCCGATGACTCCCAGGCTCAAAGACCTTAGGGAACCAAGTGAAGCTCACATACTCGGGCATCATCTCGAGTTAACTCAATCAAAAACAAATTCAAATTACCACAAATAGAGATAAAATGCCCAACTCTGGGCCGGAAAACTATAGAGTCATGATCCCCAAGTGTCGAAAGCCACACATTAGGTCAATTCATTACTCTACGTGCAATTGATTTTTTTTTTGAATACTCATGTTAAAATTAAAATGATCGCCAATCCTATGCTATTTATTATGGGTCCCCAAGAACTCAAACTAAAACCCCACAATCTAGAGGACATGCATTGTGTTTTTTTATTAAATGGATGAAAATATAACAGTGAAAAATCACATCGGACAACCGCACTTTCCAATATCTATGAACATGAACATAAACTTTCATTAAAATCAGAATCAAGGCATGCAAAATTATTTGATATACAATTTCAGAGTTTGGAATGTGTGTTATCATGTTCAAGGTTAATGACATTTTTCCTTCCACACATTTTCATCTCCCCCCCAACTTGGAATAACATTTTCCCCAGTGTTTAAAGAATTGAAACATAGAAGGGGCAGGATAGAAGTTCAACGAAGACATTGAAAATGAAAATTATGGAATGAAGTCACCTGGTGGTTGATGTTGAAAATGCATTCCCATGTCTCCCTTCAATTCTGGATTATCTCCCAATGGCTTGGACGGTTGTGACCAGCTTTTCCAAATGACCTATGATATGCCTTTAATTTTTTTTAATATATATATTTTTTTGTATTTTTTTAACCTAAAAAAAGGTATAAATAACATAAACTGATGATACATTGTCGTCTCTTAAATTTATGGGTAAGGTATTACTTAGGGATCACACCGCCTGACACGGATGAATACGGTGCTCCCCTTTCATACCCATCTGTACTCATAAAAGAAGAACAGGTCAACAATCTATTTTTTTTAAATACCAACAAAAATATAAAATAATATAAAATAAACTGATGATACATTGTCTTCTTTATATTTTCTGGGTAAGTTATTACTTAGGGATCACACCGCGTGACACAGATGAATATGGTTCTCCCCTTTTATACCCATCCTTACTCATAAAAGAAGAACAGGTCAACAGTCTATATTTTTTTGTAAAAATAAAAATAAAAATGAAAAAAATGAATCACAATGATTTGAAACATGAAAACCACGGGTTTCCTCCCATGCAGCGCTTAATTTAAAGTCTTTAGCTCGAATTGAACCCCCCAACTTAGCCAATTTCAACTTTAAAAATTTTAATGACCTCATCTTTCTATACTTCAACTTGATTGAGAATGCGTATCCCTTGTGGTTGGTAAAAAGATTTGGAATTTAATTCATGAACAATCCTATTTTCTAAAATGAATGGAAAAATCCAAGGAATATCAGAAATGGTTGATCTTTTTTCTTATGTAGTCTTTCTTAATAAATCAAAGATCAACCCCCCTTTTTGGGTTTCATGAGACAAATGAATGAAACCCCCAAGCTCTTGCTTAACACAAATGATAGGGTACTCAAGTGGGGGAGGAAGTACAATGATTTTGATCTTGGTTTGGATAGGACATTTAGACACAGGTTGAGAATTTGAATCCAACTCAGTTTCATTTTCCAAAAAATTTGTTTCATTTTGAACAGAAGATTCAACTAAAAAATTGGAAATAATAGTGTTAGGAATGGGCATGGACTCAATGTTTTTGATTTCTCTCAGTGGTTCAGTGATTGGTGTTTTTGAAAAATCATTAATAGAGGTACACTTAGGAGACTCAATCCACGATGTCAAATTCCCCTCTTGTGAATACATGAAATCAATTTCATCCTGATTTAAAGACCCTTCAACAATTTCTTGATTCACTTCCCCTACCCCAAATCCAAAGGTCGGTTCTTCAATTAATTCATGAGAGGATTTTGGGAAACTAGACACTCCACATAAGGTTTTGGAAGGTACAATTGGTGTGGGGATGAGTTCCTCAGAAGTATTAATACGTTGTAGTTCTAATCTCAAATATGATACCTCAGAACTCATTATATCCATTTGATTACACAATTTTTCAATTATTGTTTGATTTATAGAATTTGTATGTGGTTTATCATCATGTATATCCCTAAGATTCACCTCTTCAACCATCCTTGAGAGGGCTGGAAATTGAATCTTTAAACAATCATCATCCCATTGATTATACATCTCATCGGGTGTGTGGTAATTAATCAAGCGTTGATCAAAGAAATTTTCTAATTTAGGGGCTTCCCAATATTCATTTTCATATTCACTCCATCATGAGTTTGTGACATGATAATTTGGAAGATACTCCATTGGAGAAGATAGAAAGTTGGATTCTAGATTCTCATGACACACACAAATAGAAAGGGGTAAAGATAAGAGAGATGGGGGTGAGAATAGAGAATGTGGGGTGAGAAAAGAATATGTGTGTCTAAGGTAACTAACTTGGGTCCTCGGCACCAGTGCCAAAATTTGGTTGCGCCCAAATTTACCCTACAGGTATGCGGTCGTTGTAGTACAGGTAGGGGTCGAATCCACAGGGACCGAAGAAGAAACCGAGAGACACTTTGATTTTGGAAGGATTTGGCTATGGAGTGGCCAACTATTTGGATTGATTTGATTTTAATAACTACTGATTTAATCTAAAGAAAATAAATTAAAACATAAAATTACTTAGTCTAAAACAATTAATGGAGATGGGTTGATCCTAAGTTGTTACTAGGGTTAGATTGGATGCATTTATTTTCTTATAACATTCATTTCACTAATTCAAGATGTATCCACGAAATGATATAATTCTTCAACATAATTCACCAATTTAATCCCTACACAATTCCAAGGCTAATCACCAATTCACTTAGAGGATCAATTAAATAATCACTCCAAGGAATTGGATCGTACTAGCACTCGAAATGTGTCATTGTTAAAGTTGGCAAAGATGAAGAAGAAATTAATCATCAAATGGAAATATTAAATTAATGAAATGATTACAGAATTTTAGATCATAAAATAACATCCAATCTTCCCCATTCAACTCCCTAGGACCAACCCATAAGGGGTTAGCCCTCCATTTATTCTATTAAATAAATGGAAGTGGGAAGTCGACTTAAAGAAGCAGAATTGGAGAAGAAAAATAAAACAATGAAACGATCACTCCACCGTTGTGTGAATAAATTCACAAGTGATGGTGTGAATAAATTAAAACCTTAAAGAAACAGTATCAAAGTGATAATAAGAATAAAATAAAAAGAGGAAATGAATAACTTTTATTAAGAACTAATGTGATTCAAATAACTTACATGAGAATGAAGAACGATTACAACATCAAATGGACAGCAAAACATTACAATGAAACAAAGCATCCAAGATCCCTAAATCCTCCACCAATACTGCCTTAAATAGGAAAAAATGAATTCTTGTCCGAGCCCCCAACATCCCATGTGCCTTCAATTAATTGTGTTGGGGAAAGGTGGGTGGAACATTAATATTGAGAAACTTTTCCACTTCTTGCCCCGAAGTTGCAGCCAGCTTGCATCCACCGGAAATATGTGCCTAAAGGACCTTCTATAAGGCCGAATTAGAGTGGTCCCTAGAATACTTAAATTAATCCCCAGATGTCTCCGAACTTACTGTAATATTTCAGCCCAAAATAATAAACCGTTCGCAAGATATGATAAATATAGTGGGTTGTTTTTCTGGGCCACAGAATCTGTCCCAGAATTGAATCTTCAACTTGAGCCGCCTTAATAACCACAATTTAGATCGAATTAGCACTAGATCCAGAAGAATTATTTGTTCCTATTTATGTCTTCTAGTCTACCATGAAGTTTGGGCTTCATTGGGCCTGTATTGTGGGCCCCACAATTCCATCGGTGGGTTTATATCTAATCAGCCTTCTCCAGAATTGTTTCTTTTCATCGCCAAATATCCCCATCATCTTTTATGAATACTCCATTGATCCCTGAATGAAAAATGTTCATATTTATGTTTATATCCAATTAACCTAATATAAAATTAATATATGGATAATTACATTCTTTAAAATCATATGAAACATTGGTCCTAAATTGGTGCATATTAGGCATGAAGTGCACAAATGATGAGATTGGATGTTCAAAATTAAAATCCACTAACTCAGGCCCATAAGTTCAAAAATGAACATTTAATACCCATAAAATGTAATCAAAATATGTGTTCCTATTGTCTAATTAGTAAATAAACCAATTTAAGACCAAAAAATTAAGAACGTAGTTGACTGATTGAATTTTATTCCTCCCAAGATTTATCACAAGGTATAGAGAGATAAAACAAGATAATAGAAATATCAAATCAAGCCCAAATTCTTCCCATGATTAAAAGGATGTTGTAAAGTACTTCTATTTCTCACTCTAGCACTCTATAATCAATGAAAAACATTCAAGTAATTGCGGTAAATGTTTGGAAAATATTGAGGATTCATTGCTTCTAACCTTAGGTCTAAGACATATTGATGATATGTGGATCAAATTGGTGTTAATGAATGAGTAATTTTCCATTTATTGTTTCATTCAATTTTTTCATCATGATTAAACTGAATTTATTTTATCTATTTGAGAATCCATGCATGGGTATATTGGGTTTTATGGTTCAACATGAATCTAGACCTAATAATTTTTTAATAAAAAATTCCCTTGTTTCCACAAATCCCTATGATTATTAAATTTATATTAAAGAAAACATGAAATTATTTAAGTAAAAATATCTATTAAATATGGTAAAATTCAAATGGAAGGATTTGATATGGTCCCAAAACCTCTGACAGTGCGTTAAATTGATATTGAATTGCTAGGATTCAGTCAATTGAAGAGAGATAAGTTTCAAAATTAAAAAATTTAATATATATATATATATGAATTCATTAATGTATTTATGTATATATGTATAATCATTGGGCATGAAGGGATCATCGATATCTTGTGTTTCGACAAGAGGTTTCTAGAGCAGGTGCCGGTTTGTGGGTGGCTCGCTAGAGAATAATTCCCGATCGGGGTGGTATTTCTGCACCTATACTGATAAAGTGAGACAAAAAACAATATTATATGTCTTGTATCCTTAGTCACACATGATAAAATCCCTCCCCCCGTTTATTTGGGGTATGGTGGAAAATAAGAGTTCCCCATGTGATATCTATTAACATTAAAAAAATTCTTTTGTTATTTAAATATAGTGATCCACTTATGGTTCCATGTTCTACTCCTAACATGAAAACCTAGCTTGTGGAACTTGTCCTACACCAAACTTGATATCCAGTAAAGAAGGGTTGGTCCAGATCTAACTTGACTAACCCAAAATTACCACTATAGGTGCTGAATATATTAAAAGGATCCATTCAGGGTAAAAAACTTATTAAAATTTTTTTCAAAAAAAACCCTAAAATTAAATTAAAATTTCTAGAATTTTTTAAAATTATTTTTTGTTTCAAAAGATGTATCAATAATAAATTTAAATTATTTTAATTATATATTAATATTTTAAATATTTTCTCAAGTTGAATTTGAGAAATTTTAATTTTTATTCTATAAAATTATTACATGTTGACAAATCCAAAGATAAGACCGATCTCTGCATGTCTGTTTATCTATTTAGTTAATTTAAATATTTCATTTTAGTTTTTAAGTGTAATATTTTTTTATCATTTTTATGATTTATAAATTTAACCTCCATATTTAAATGCATGAGTACCCACGTTTCTATATTTGAATGATAAAATAAAATTCCCACATCCCAAGTTCCCATGACCAATGTGTGCATATACATTGCAAATATTCTAGGTGCTCATAATGATGTGATTCAATCCATGAGTAGGAATAAAAAAAAATAAGTTAAATGAATAGGTGATTGATGGGAATTTAAATATAAGTCATGAACAACTCAAGGTAAACCTCTAAGGTCTCGGTTAATCCATCACTCTATCTATATATAAACCACTAGGAAATCTCATGATCATTTCATATATATATATATTTATATATAGGTACTGTTTATTATTTTTATGTTTTTTCAGTATAAACACGATCACAAAAAATAATAAATAATAATATATAGATAAAATAATCTTGTATGGTGAGTGTTTTATTATAAAAATTTGTACATAACCATCCCATAAATTTAATAATCTATGGAATATATTTCTTCACACACACCCCAAAGACCATTTTTAGGTTTATTATTTTAGGTAATTTGGAAATATTTTCTATTAAAAAGTTTAAATTGAAACACAATGTTGATTTTTCTAAAACAGATATTCATTATAAAGATACACTTACTTTATTCAGGGTAACTCCCATAACTAGAACACTGACTTTATTAACATTCCTGATAATTTTTAAGCACTATAAAAGCATTCGAAAATGTGGGATGAGTAAAAAATATCATTAAGAGGCATAAAATAAAACAAACATTTAATTCCATTTGTAAACATAAAAAAGGATAATACTATATTAATTTTTCAAAATAAACATTTAAACTCAAATATATCTTTACTTTTAAATGAAAATAACTTAATTTCTCAATAGTTTTCATTAATAATTTCATAATAATTCATAAAGGAAACTCATAATCATAAGGGTTTCATGGAAAATATTAAAACTCATGTATAAATTTACTTGAAAAAAAACCTTTAACCCTTTTTTTAAAATTCCATAAACTTTCTGTAAAAATATAGGCTTATTTTATTAACTTTTTAAATAAAAATATTTCTTTAAAAATCCATTACAGGCATATTATGTAGGTACCTTCATACATATCCTTATATTCACCCTTTCAAAACTCTTAAAATGGAATTACCTATCTAGATAATTCCTACATATCAGAGGGATTAAGCAATCACCAGTAAACTTGATCACTTTACTCAATGTATTGGAGAGAGATATATGGATCACCCATCTTTATATTTATATCTAGATCCCCCAACATTTATATAAGATTTCTAAGATCTATATCATGAATTAAACACATATTGATTCTTAAAGGTGTAGGAATATAATGTTTTTTTTCAAAAACTATGTCAAATTATAGTGGTCTATTGATAACAAATAATGACTATGATGGTGGTAATGTTCATTGAATCTATATATGTCAATTTTTTTTTACTTTTGTAAAATGTTGAAAATAATATATATTAAAAATGTTGAAAAAGATTTATTTTTAAAAATTTGTAAATAAAGTAAAAAATAATCCAAAATGAACTTTATCAAATTTTTAAGCATAAATAATAACATTCCTAAAACTTTTAAAAGAATATCAATATCAATGAAAACTAGTTAGATGGGAAACTTTAAAACAAGTTTTTTTAAAAGAAATTCCATTACCTCAATTCCTGAATATTTTTTGTTTGTATGTCTACCATACTGAGTAGTAAAATTATATTACTTTTATACTTTCATAATAAATATTTTTTATGTTCACACCATTATAATTATTACATTTATTTAATTCATTTCAATTTTTTATTTAGTTAATAAAATGGTTAAGTTTATGTTGTACATTTTGAGGACATTCATTTTATAAGTCCAAAATTAATTTGATAGGTTGAATATAGTAAAATTTATAATGGTTAGATCATATCTAGAATAGTAACAATGAAAAAAATATTATATTTATAAATTAAAAACATTTATTGAACCCAAAATGGAAGTTGTACATAGAACATTAAATATGTCATATCGTGGAGATGGCAGTCCCCATGTGCACACAAGTGACATTTCCATTTTATAATTGGATGGAAATGAAATAAGATATATAATATTTTACTTTTATAATATAATAATTATATTATACATGTCATTTTTAATAATTATTTTCATCCCTATGACCAAACAGTGGGATAGTAATGAAAAATGAGTAACATCACTTCCTAGAGGAGGTATTCCAGACGTACGCATGGGTCACATTATTATTTTCCAATATATGAAAAGGGTAAGAAGGAAGGTGATATATTAAATTTCAATAATCATAATAATTTCATACAAATATTAAATATTTATTAATTGTATCTTTATAATTATTCATGTTAGGAAGTGATGGAAAACGAAACACATCAGTTCGTGGAGGTTGTAGTCCACACTTACATATGAGCGATATTTTCATTTCCCAAAGGAAATAAAAGAGATAAAAAAGATTTTCTACATATACACAATAAAATTTCATTATTTGTAACATAATAATTTCATTATTTAATAGAGTTTATAATACAATCAATATATAATAAGAAAAAACATTAAATAGGTCGGATTGGACTTATACCTCCTCCTCGATACCTCTATTCAAATTACTACTCAAGCCTTATAGGATTGGTCTTTTGATAAGTGGAGGACCTATAGGAAATGGGGAGGATAGTTTTTATGGGTTTTGTAAAAATATTTTAGGAGTTAATTTGATCGAAATGTGTGATTATATTAGAAGAGGAGGATCCCTTTTATAAGTGATGGGAGTGGAAGTCTTGTAAATAAATTAAACCATTAAATATAATAAATGTATTTATCATTTTCAACTTGAAAAAAAATTAGAATAAAATATATTTTAACATCAAAATTCACTCAACCAATCACATTTATCCAAGTTTTAAAAATATTTTATGCCTTATATCCAAGTTTAACCCACTTTTAACCCCTTTTAACATTTACCAGGGTGATAGAGTTTAACCATGAAAACATTTCATTATGAACAAAAATGAAATTGTACACATTACTAAAATTTAAACTCATGATTATAAATATTATATTAATTTTTCAGATTCAATTTTTATAATATTAAGAAATTAATTTCAATATATGTACACAGAACACAATGAATTTATTTTATAAAATGTCATTTTAATCATAAAAATTATGTTATAGAAAAAATACCATATAATTATGATTAATATGGTATAATTTGGATTTTTTTACAAAATTAAACTTATGTAACTTTAAAACCAATCCAAAACCTAATGGGACTTTGTAATTACTTGAAAATAAATGACGCTTTTTACAAAAATCACTATTTTCCAGTATTCAATAAAAAATAATATTTTTAATAAAAAAAATCTCCCCTAAGTTAATTTTATATATTGAATAATAAATAAAGTTCATTTTATCAATTTAAAACTCTAAAATTAATTAATTTAATTTTTAAATAAAACCATATATTTCATAGAAATCATTTCAGCTAAAATGAAATAATTTATTTTCTGATGGAAAAAACAATATAAAATTTTCTTATTATATATGAATCCAAAATATATATTTATGAACATTAATAAGATAATAAATTTTTTATGATTAAAATTACTTGGTTTTTCTCCATCTTATCCCCTTTTATAAATTGTTTCCTCGTAATTATTTTCATTAATAAATAAGTGAGGGCATTTTTTCATCATAAAATATTTAGAATCTCATGTTGATTCATCAATCATAAGTTTTATTCAAAAAACATTTATGAGGAAAATTAAATTATTAGTTAATAAATTATCTTTATGATCAATAATCTAAAGTAGTATTTCCACATAATAGATATTCTCCTCAAACTATAACAATTCAAGGATCAAGACATGAGATGCTTCTGGTATACACTTCCCAACCAATGAATCATAAAACACATCATGTACCTATGATAAAATTGGAGGTAAGGATACTTGATAAATAATCGATCCTACTTTATCTAAAATTCATAGGATCCAATGAAAAGTGGGATCAACATTCATTTTGTACCAAAATTCACAACAACTTTCCAAGATATGTTTTAAGAAATATATAGTAACCTATTTCAATTGAATGGTCTTTCCTACAGTTATCTACATAACATTTTTTTATTCTTTATTGTACCCTAATGTGTTGCTTCTAAATAATTTTTACCTTCTGAAACATCTCTTATACCAATTTTAATCTAAAATATTTCCTCTCACTTAATTTATCCCAACTGGCTAGAGTTTGATGCAGGTTCCTATATAATGAAAAAAAGGTTCCATTAGAATACTAGATTGGAAACTGTTATTATAATAAAATTTAACTAAATCCAAATTTTGACCCCAAATTCTCTAATAATCTAATTATAAATCTTGAAGTAAATACTATAAATTAACAATTTTATATGAAAATGTTCCATCAAATTGGTGTTGGAAAGTTTAAATAAAATTTTATTTCGTACCCATCAAATTTTTAATCCCTTTATAAACATTTAAGTTAAATATGATGTTATAATCTGATAAAATAGAGAGGGGAAATCCATATAAAATGACTATCTTATTAACATAAATTCTAGAAAGAAGATTTAATGAAATAGTAAACTGAATATGAAAAAATATGTAGATTTAGTCAAATGATCAAAAAATACCTAAATTGTATTATTATGTGATATTTGTTTAGTAATACCACCATGAAATCCATACATATGTTCTCTCATTTCTATATTAGAATTGAAAAAGGATGAAGCATCCCCTTTGGTATTTGTCATTTTTCTTTAACCAACTTCCAAGTTAAACATTTCATGAAAAAATTATCTATATCCTTCTTTATACCTTCCCACTAATAATGTTCCTAAAATTATCTAAACATTTAGTGATGCCCAGATGAACAAAAAATGGAGAGATGTGAGCTTCACTCAATAATTATTTTCTTAAATAGGTGTGACTTGGAACTCATAAACTCTTTCCAAATATAATAACCCCTTATTTATCAATATTAAACTTAGGAAACTTCCCATTTTTGAATAATTATTCTATTTCATTCAATCTATGATCTTCCATTTAGTCCTTCTTAATTCTTTCATCCAAAGATCTAGTCACTTGTATATGATCCAAAAAAGAAATATTTTTTGTGTGCATACATTATTGTACAATATTTATTAAATCATTAATTAAAGGTTTATATTAAAAACATATCATATTTAATGATTCCATTCCTTTTCAAATCATGGCATTGAATACCTTGATTACTTTACCTAGATGATTTTGAAATTTTCAATAATAATTCTTAATGAGTTCTAGTTATCTTCTCTGCCTCATTTTTTAACTATTTTTGAGTGAATATATACTTTAAACTTTTATGATAAATATATATTTCACATTTCTCTCCATATATATGATGTATTTAGATTTTTAAATCAAATATTACTAAATCTATCTCAAGGTCTTGTTTAGAATAATTATTCTCATCGGGTTCTAATTAATGAGATGTGTATACATTAACTTACTCATTATTCATGAAGACAAAATAATAACCCTTCAAATAAGAATCACTATAAATTAAAAAAATGCCACATTTTAGATAGAAATTAAAACATTGTATCATTAACCAATATTCTTTTTATTTCATGAAAAAATTCATCGAATTCATTTTTCTAGATTAATTTAACGCTTTTATGATTTAACATTGTTAGTGGTCTAGATAACCAAGAAAAGTTTTCAACAAACCATCATTAGTGACCTACTAACCTATGAAAACCAAAAATTTATTTTAAATTTTTAAGTTTTGGGAACTTTTCCACCAAATTAGTCATAGTATGATCAAATTTTATTCAACATTTAGAAATAATATTTCCCAAGAAATAAATATGATATGACCAAAATTAAAATCTTTTACATTTTTCATAAAACCATTTTTCTTTTAGATTTTGTAAAAGTATACATAGATATCTCTCATTGTATTTATATATTTTAGAATATACCAAAATATCATTGATAAACACAACCAAAAATTTATCTAAATACAAATGAAGTACTCTATTCATTATACCCAAAATTGAAATAGGTGAAATAGATAACCCAAAAGGAATAACCCCAAAACTCATAATGGCCATACCTAGTCTAAAATTTCATCTTCAAAATGTACTCTTTCTTTAATTTTTGCTGATAGTATCCTGACCAGAGATCAATCCTTGAAAAATATTTCACTCCCTAGAGTTGATCAAACAAGCCATTTATATGAGATGAATTATACATGTTCTAAATAGTAATTTTATTGAGTTCTATATAATCTATGAAAATCCTCACAAAAAGATTATTATTTTTAACAAAAAATAAATAAAATCACCCCATTTTGGAGTCAGAGGGAAGATGAAACACTTATCAAGAAACTCTTGTAAATACATTATTAATTCAAACAACTAAACTAAAGTTATTCAATTATGAGATTTTGAAATTGGTTTAACATCCTTTACTAATTCAACAATAAATTCAATCTCTCTATCAGGAATACCCCTATGAAAATATTCAACAAATATATTCATTTATTCATTTATAAATAGAATAACACTAATTTAAATGGTTTCTATATTTTCAATAATATGTGCAAGAAAACTTTAACACCTATATTTAATCTATTTCTTAGCTATATGATATGTTATTTGAGGTATGAAATCATTATTAGGTAAAAATTTAAATTCAATATGTGGATTGAATATGAATAATTTAGCTCAGCAATCTAACTTATCATGAAAAAAATCTAACATATAATAATAATAACATCAAACTCCAATAAGGAAAATAAAATCATATTTTCATAAAAAAAACTATCCCCATATAATGATATAAAGGTTCCCATAAATATTTTTTTCCTTAATACTACCTCCTGTAGATTTTACCAAAATATTTTTCATCATTTTTAAGGTTATATTTCCATTTTACTAGTAAATTTATCATAAATGAAAGAATATTTAGATCATGAATCAAACAACACAGTGACATACATAGAGTAAACAAGTAATATACCTATCACCACTTTATTTGATATCCCAGTAACAACAAATTTATTTTACATGACTTTATTCTTATGCTCCTAGTGATCATTATACTTCATAAATTTCTTTGGATATACATTCACATAATAGTTCATGTTGTTGTATTTAAAATATTTTGTTTCCTACTTTTCATTACTGTTCTAACTATTACTATTGCTCTTTTATTTATAGTAACGAAAAAAGTTTCCTTACCTTTCACAATAGTATCACTTTCTAGATCATATACGATATAAAATTCTTCTTACCACACTTATCATAAGAGGTTAATTTAATTTTTTTACCTGCAGGTTTATTTGATGAATGCTTCACCATTGCCTGCCACATAGATCACTTATTATATTTATGTTTTGTAAAATTACTCAAAATATATCTTTAAATTATTAATACACAACAATATTTTTTTCAAAACATCAAAATCATGAGTTACCATATCCCGTTATAAACTTGGATTCAATCCTGAGTAAAACTGATAAATTTTACAATCATTGTCTAGGATAAAATTTAGTGCATACCTATCCAATCTAGTAAAATTAGCTTCATAGGTGGAAAATTTTCTCCTTATTTTGCTTTAACTCTAGGAAATACCTTTTATTTATATATTTTTTAAAACTATAAAAATATATTTCATGTAATAAACCATTAAATATCATCCATTACATGGAATCAATTTCATAATTTTCCTTAGTGTTCTTAATCAAAGACCATCATTGATTGAATTCACCTTCAAAACAATAAATAAAAAGGGTTAACTTATAATGTTATTAACATCCCAAAACATAAAATATCTTCTATATAAGTGTTAATCTAGAATTTATCTTTCACTATGTCCAAGGATACACTAGAATCCAAATGGTGTTATTTCATTAAATAATTTACTTTTGACATAATCTTCTTTAGAGAATCCAATAACTCCATTTCATGGGTGCCTCCAATAATATCCTAAATAAAATTATTTAACATAGCTAAAAATTTCTCTATTATAATTCCAACCATTCCAAGTTGCTAGTTCAAAATGATATTATCCTCTCGATTCCTTTTAAACTCAGTCTCCTTTTTTTCTATGTGAAAACCCATTATAAATAAAAATAGATTAGACAAAGCAACATGGAAGTACTCAAAATCTATCTCATGATAATATAACTATATATTAGGATAAATTAAAAATATATTTTAACATTATGTTATCCTTTAAAGTTATCTAAACCCTTCATATGATACCAAATATAATAAATCACACATAACTGGTAAAACCCCATGATTGAGGAAATGCACTATTTTATTATTTATTTTAATTTATAGAATAGTTGGAATAAGTATCAGGAATTTTTTGGATGGTTATGTTGTTTAAATCCTAGTTAGAGAAGTTACTTTTGGTTTTGTAGTGTTCAATAAACTGTAGAATTTGTCTTTGTTCCATGAGGTATATTGGTGAAACATAGATACGTGATGAAGGGTTTTCATGATACTAGAAATATGGTTATTTATGTAAGTGGTTTTGGGATATAACATGGATTCATATAGGATTTTATGGGTATATTTTTCTGTTATTTTTATCTTAATATATATGTAGTGTGGACATTATACATCATATATGACCCTTTCATAGAATTTATGCACTGTAATGGATGCCCTACATTGTGAAGAGGCAGGGGAATTTATATGGTTCTGTTGATTTTAAAATGGTTGCATCGTGGAGATTAGTTATATTGTGGCCTTCTTATTTAAAATTTTACATTTTTTTGGGTGGTTGTTCCCTTATGGTGGGACCTCCTTCCCGGGTTTATAGGATCTATGACATAGACCATACTGTATTCCTCAAATATGGTTTTGACCAACCCTATCATGGAATAGACTTCTTCCTTGCACCATAGAGTCAAATCCACATTATCATATTATGGTGTAATCTTGGGAGTGGTTTCAGGGTCTTCTAATTTCTAATTTTCCTATTAATTCTTAAAATCCCATAACTCTATCATTCTTACACCTTTGTTTTTGGAAATCCTTAGCATCCAAACCTCAACCTTCCTCTAAGTGATTCATGATGATATTAGACCTCCAGAATTGATTCACAACAATTATTATAGCATTGGATCTTAGAAAAAAAAGATAAATGGATTAAATAGACTCAGTTTACAATATTGTGTCAAAATTTTCAATGTTAATAATTTTATAAGTAGATTTTTTTCATATTTCCACCTTATCTATAATGTGAGTGATTTCATATTCCAAAATAAATTCCTTATAATTTGGAATGAAAATATCATATTGAATCATTATGTAAAATTATTTCTACTAGTTGATCTATAAATCTTAGGTTTTGGGTGATTCCTACAACATGTTGGATAAAATTATTAAATGGTTACCCTTAAAACAAAAGTTGGTTTTGGGTATAAAAAATGGAAAAATAGTGTATGTGGAATGTGTTCACATTTTCATTATGTGAGGCCTTATTGGTAGGAACTTGGTTCTTAGTGCTAGACTAGAGGCATGGGAATTTATATCACTAAGTTATGGTTTAATGAATGACGGTTAACCACTAGAAAACACATGGACTATCATTTAGAATGCTTGGGGGTGTGTGTGAGAGGGAGATAACTAAAACTATCGATGCCAAGTGGGTTTAAATTATTTTTTGCTACAATTTATAAAAGTTTTGATTTTGATAAAATGAAATGAATTTATTCTTTCCATTATATATGATATATTTGAAACTATTATAACTTCTTTTGAATTTTTTATGAATATTTTTTAAAAAACTATGAAATGACTAGATTTTGGTTTTAATGGCATATATAAATAGTCTCTTGGGGTTTTCCTATTGGGTATAATTACTCACCCCATGAATATACACTTTTTTGTGTATGCAGATGCTATTTTCCATTATAAGGGAAACGGTAAGATTTCTTATTTCACTAGTACTGATTCTCTATGTAGTTTTCATAGAGGTTGGAAATGGGACTTCGTAGTCGGTCATATTATAGGTGTTTAGAGTTATTCCACATTTTCACTTGAGTTTTTCTTTATTTTGGAGTTCATTTTTTTATGGATTATTATTTTTTTTCATTAATTTGATCATTATCATGTTACACTTTATGTTCTTATAATTAATATTTCATCAACTATATATTTATCTTAGGTTCGTTTGTTTTTTGGTTTTATCTATGTGTGTAAAAAGGCTAAAACTCTCCCCCTCATTCTTGTTAATCCCTCAACATTTATTTCGGTCCTTTAATGTATAAGGAATTTCACCTTTGACCAATGGAACCTCAATCTAATAGTTAGGGTTAAGATGTTATAAATGGTATTAGTTTGGTTAGTTCGTTGGTAGGGATAGTAGTAGGATATATGATGCATCAAGACCTGAAATGTATAGCATAAAATATGTATCTAATATCATTATGTTGAACATAAAGTTACTAGGGTTGTTTAGTTATTAAACATATTCTAAAACACTTATATGTGTGTTTTCAAATCATAATCATGGGTTTAGATAATGAGAGTAGATTATATTTCATTAGTAAAGATACTCCCCACTAGGAATACATTATCACATGATTATTTATTTCGGTACTATGCTATCATTATTTTTTCATTCTTATAAGATATATAATATATCTATAAATAAGGAAGCAGCAATATAATTAAATAGTAATTATTTCTATGGTTATAAATGAAAATATCACCAAAAAGAAGAACAATAAAATAACAATAGGGTTGGGCAGAGAATACAGTTCCACCATAACAAAAGTAAACCAAAAGTTATTAAAAATTATTAAGCAATTATTTGAGGTTGTCGATAAGGGACCCCAAGATGAGGAACCTCATCACACGAATCTCTTTTCATAGTTATATAATAAAAATAAATATATATTTTAGTGTGATTAGAGACCCAAAATATAAGAAATTTGTATGTGTTGATGAAAATGATATTCAACTTCATCAAAACTACAGCTAAGATGAAGGTCAAGCTAGTGATGTACATGCATTAAGACTTGGATCTATAATGGTGGGGTTTAGCATTTCAAGAAAAATTATACAAGGACCATACTTGGAAGGGAATTAAGGAGTCTTTTAATATAATTTTTTTATCTAAACACCTTATAGTTGGAAAATATTATTGACTTCATTTATTGGAAACAAGGAAGTATTTATTGACTGAATATGCTACTCATTTTACGAACCTAGTTCATTTATCCCATGTTATTCAAACTGAGCAACTAGGTTTCTTGTCTGTGCAAGGTAACATTCTTATAAAATCGACCATTGTAAATGTATTGTTTGATATGGGTGAATCACTTTATTTTATTTCTTTATATATTATTAAAAAATTGGTCTTATATGTAGAGATTATTCCTCACATCATGAGCATCATGAAACCTATTGTTCAATAGGAATGTATTTTATTCATGTTCCCATATTGTACCATTACCGATGATATATTATAGTTCATTTGGTAGTTCACAATCATAGAGATGGATATTTTCAATGTAATATTTTGAATGGGAAGGTTAGTGGAATTCAAAGACCATATCTATTCCTAGGATTATCAACTAACTTTTTCATAAAATTATAGATCTATGAATTTATTCAAAGGATACTGGGATATGATCACTAGAAGAGCATGGACTTTAGTGGTGGTCAATGGATCATTTTCAAGTCAACTGGAAACTATGAATTTGGAACCTATAGGTGAAACTAGATAATTAAATATTCCTATAAAAATTGAATTATGCCTTGATATATTTCCCAATGGTTTTTCTATGTAACAAATTCAATGAGAAATTTAATTCTATATTGATCTACTCTCATGAACAAGCCATGTTTCTCTTCCAACATATAGAATATCTTCAACATAGTTTTGAGAATAAAATTTAAAACTAGAATAATTGGATAAAATAAATTCATTAGACTAAGTACATAAACTTTAAATACACTGATTCAATTATTAAAGGAGGAATGTAGTTCTCTTCTATTGTGTGTCAATTATTTTAAACCGACTCAAGTAATGATCACGAATCAGTACCCTATTCCAGGAATTGATGATATGTTTGATCAGTTTAAAAGTACAAGTGGTTCTATAAGATTGGTCTATTATTGGGATATAATTACCTTAGATTCAAGAAAGTGGATATTCCAAATATAGTATTTTAGAGTCGATATAATCATTAATAATATATTATCATGCCCATTTTTCGGATGAATGCATCTACAGTTTTCATAGACTTAATGATTCATATATTCTGCAAGGATATTTATTCCTTTATCATGGTAATTTTTAATGATATTTTGGTTTAATATCAAATCATCAGTGACCATAATGATAATATGGTGATTGTGTTGAGCACATTTCATGATCATCAAATTTGTGCTGAATTTTATAAGTGCGACTTCTGGATATAAGAAGTTTTTTTCTTAAGTCATGTCATTTTTGAACAAGACATAAGAGTTGAACCTAGGAAGATTGAAGTAATCATTTTTTGGAAACCACCTAACAATATATTTTAAATAAATATTTTTCTAAGTTTATATATCCATTATCACCATTTCTTTTGAGATTTATCTAGACTTCACTCAAGACTATATGAACTAAAAATCTCATTCAATTATATTTTACAAAATATTATCAGAAATTCTTTTAGGATATCATATATCAATATACAGAAACCCTTATATTTTTATTACTAGAACTAGTTCAGGTCTATGTGGTATATTGTGACGTGTATGGATTGGGGATGGGTTGTGTTTTATGAAGGTGTATCTTTTTATGGCCTATGGATTATAGTAGTTGATAACACATGATAAGAATTATCTGATGTAGGATATGGAATTAGATATAGTGTTCAATTCCTTAAAAATAGTGTTCCACTAACTCTTTAGGAAATTTTTATGGTATTTACTAATAATAATATATAGAAATATATCTTATCTCAGAGAGACCCAAACTGGAGGAAATAAATTTGGATGGAGTGTATATATATTTTTAGCTTAAAATTGGTGTATATAAATGAAAAATTGAATCCATTGGATGATGCTTTGAGTCACATGTCTTATAATGAAAGGGTTAAAGAATATCTTGAAAAATGGTATTTGATGAGTTTCATTGTTGAAATGCATCTAGATTGTACTAAAAAAATGAAATTGTAGCTTTTTTTCTTTGAGTCATATGTCTTATAATGAAATGGTCAAAGAAGCTAATTGTAGAGACCCAATATTGACATAGATGGACATTAATTTTGTGGAATACTTAATACATGAAAAAAACAGACGCCCAAATACCGTATTAGTTTAGTGTATTTGGAAACTCGGAACACAAACTTCTAACTTGGTGAAAGATCATCAACATCTCCCATAATGATCTTCCCCTTTTTTTCCTACCTAAAACCTTTCTTTATATCCTAGGGAAGAGAAAACATAAAAAGGGTGTGACAAAATGATCTGCAATGGTAAAAATGAATAAAAAACAAACCATAAACATTTGAACGTGAAAACATGAACATAAAGTTTAAACATAAAATCATGAGTCATGAAATAAATATTGGCAGTACGTAAGGCATGGATCATAAGGGAACATTAACCGTGATAAAAATAACATTGGAATAAAACATGGAATTTGGAAAACCATTAATCACATAATATGATTTCCAAAGTATCCTTGGAATTTTTTCTAAGACCATCATAGTGGACAAAGTCCATTACTGAATCGGGTTTACTTGTTGTTCCAGCCATGTATTATTGAACCAGATTTAACTGTCGTTCCATTCATGTATTACTAAACTAGATTTACCTGTCATTTCATTCATGTTTATATCATGAGATGTAAATCTTTACCCAATGAATTTTAAGGAGATATAGGTACCACCCATCTCAAAATGAAACCATTATTACGTGTTCCACAAAAACATAAATCATTCAACATAGCATAACCCATGTAATAAAATGGGATTCTTAAACATCGTGCCACTGTAACATAATCCATATAAGATAAATATACTTCATAAAAATAATTTCATCATAAATATAATAAAATCAAATTAATCATAGGGATAGAATCATAACCTCATGTCATCTTAGATGGAAAATAATTTTGATAAAACACTTGAACTTAATTCCGTAGGAAAATATCCTTTCTTTTTAAAAAACATTTTCTCTTCTTAAAATGCCACAAAATTTTAAAAGAAAATAATTCTGTTGAAAATAAACATGAAACCATGTTGAGGAAGATTCGTGTAAATAAGGCGTTTTGAAGATGTAAAAACCCGTTCATTCTGTATAATTTAAAAAACATTATCTTCATACTTTTACCAGAAAAGTCAAAAAGTGCCTCGTATGGTAAACAAAAGAATTAATCCTTACATACGATGTAGTAAAAGTAAAAAGAGGGTAAAAATGAATTTAAACGTACATGGAAGAATAGTCAAAAATTATGAAAACATTTTTAGAAAATGTGGAAATGGATGATAAATATGACCCTAGTAAATACTTTCAAATAAACAATCTCAGATAAAAACGATATTGGAAAAGTTATCCCTTACCATATGTATGATATGCATCGTATGTATCTGAAAATAATATATAATTATTTAAATAATGTTAATGATTTATTAAAAAATCTTAATAATTTTTATTATAACATTTATGATTATATTTTTATTCGTTTGTTAGTAACATTTCATTGTTACTCGTTATTTAGGCATTAACTTATTTATGTTCTTATGTATGTTTTGTCGAATAAGTTCTTGTTACTTTTTTCAGGTTATAGCAATATTATTTACAACATGGTATTATTATAATATATATCATATTTACTCATTCAATTCATTTTTATAATCATGATTTAATAAAGATTGTGTAGAATGAATCACATCACACTGTGGAGATGGTAAGTTGTACGTACGCACGAGCGACGATATCATTCCCATAATTATTGAGTGGTATTTATTTGTTTGGTTTATAGTACCTTAGAATTAGTATAATTTGTATTAATCAAATATAGTTATTATTTCCACCATTATACCCATATAAGTAAGGTGATGGTGAAAAACATATTACACCACAGTGTGGAGATGGTAAGTTGTACATACCCACACATGGTGATTTCATTTTTCGTAGGATAGATAGAAGGTGAAATAGGGTTGTTTCATATTTATAATAACATATATGTATATGAGTGATACTTATGTTATTAATTTATAATGGAACAAGTAAATAATAGGAATTAAAAGATGAAATAAATTTGAAAGAATCGGTTGAAGAGATTACCTCTTCCTCGACGTGCCTCCTTTAAATTTCCTCTTAGGGAACTATAGTTAGTTTATTTTTTGAAGACCAGAACCTCTAAAATGTAACTAGTGAAGTTTAGAAGAGAAATGGTCTAGGTTTGGATGAGATTTAAGGATCAAAATGGAGTGAATAGGAGAGGGAGGAGGTTCCCTTTTATAAGAGATGAGAGGGGCACTTTAGGAAAGTTCCAAAATATTAATTTATTATAAATAAAATTTATATTTAAAATGGTCCAAAATTTATTTAATTATAATATAATATGATTTGGTTTCTAATACCTATCATAAAATAATTTTTTTTAGTTTTGAATATTTTTTTATTCTTATCTTTTTTGTTTTACACTTATTTTACCCTTTTTAATCTTACCGTGATATCATGTTATTTACACATTGTGGGTTAATTTAATTACTATATCATGTCAAACGACCGAAAAAAAGTTATATATAAACTATTTGGACTTATGTTAACCATTTTTTATAATATTAGAATTTTTGGAATTTAATATCATTTAATAAAATATTTTATTTTTTAAGTTATGAATTGTGTCAATTTTGGACACTATTCATACTAGACTTTTTAAAAAATCATAATAACCTTAATACTTAGAAAAAAAGTCATTAACCCAAAGATAATATGTCAATATCATCCATAAAATTTATGGATGACATAAAAATAACTAAATTACATTTTTTTTTAATATTTGTAAATTCATTTATTTGAATCTTTCATTAATGAGGTAATCACTACATCATAATTATGTCAAAAATAAATATATTTATCTAATGTCTAAAAATTATTAATAAAATACCATGATGTAGTAAATATTTTTATATTTCTAATTAATATTTATATACATATATATATGTTATATAGCCCTGTATTAAAATCGATTTAGTAAAAGATGTATGTTTAGGTTATAATTATCTTTACTTTAAATTAATTCTTATAAAGTGTCATTTTCCCATCCAAGTGAATCCATGGGGTCCCAAAATCGACCCAAGGATTCCCATGGTTATAAATATCTCATAAAATAGGATTAAGACTTGTGTTATGGTAGTTTAATACTATTATAATATTAGTTTTTACTCTCACTTACCAGATTTACCCTTTAACTATGGTAAATAAAATAATTACTAAAGTTACTATTCAAAATATCCAAAAATAAAAAGTACCTATTTACACAATTTTAACATTATGATTCTAAATAAGGAATCCATTTTTCCAAATTCAATACACAGAATTTTTAGTAAATAATATAAAATCAATCCTGTTGTCGAAAAAAAAGGTTTTTGTTTAAAAGATTGCAAAAGATTGAAATGTTTTTACATATAAATTCAATGTAAAATTAACGACAATGAAATATATTGTATTAAAATATAAAAATATATTCTATTTATAATTTAAAACAATTAAATTATATATTTTAACTATATAAATTATTCCGATGAGAAAAGTTTTTTTCAATTAAAATTTTGCTTATTTTCACTATTCATCAAAATATGAAACTTATCAGAAAAATATCAAAAATTTATCCAAAGTAAATTTTTATGTTCTGATTACAAAGAATAAGTTTATCTTGTCAAATATAACTTATAAAAGTGTTTAAACTAGATTTAAAATGGGTAATCCATCAAAAGGTCGTAAAACTTCATTTTTTTTAAAATACTTCTTTTATCCAAAAAAATGATTTTGTTCCCATATCATGTGTAAATGAATTATTATATTGTATAAAATTAAAAATTTGGTTAATAATATTCATAACGAAGAGTTTATATAATATTTTATTAATATATTTTTGTTTAGTGAAACTCGGTATTGTGTACCATGCAAGCTATTGAGGAAGGTCGTTGTTGCGTGTAACGCAAGACATGTTATTATTGTGTGTTGTGAAAGCTTCATTTGGTGTTTCATATAACATAATCCAAACTTATTTCATTTATACATTGAAAAAATCTATACTCAGTTTTTTATGAAATGAATTCTATCAAAGGAACTTGAAATTGTGTGCAACACAAGCCAAGAATAGTGTTGCAAATACTGAAAGCTAATACAGTGATGTGTATAGCCCAAACTAATCTTGGTGTAGTGTACAACACAGTACATCAAAGAAATTAAAAATAATTCATCTCATAAATTCTCGGGGTGTTAAAGTCTACCCAACATAATATGAATTTCAACCTCGAAATCCATCGGGGTTATAAATGGTTAACTACTTGAGAGTTTCTTTTATAGAAACCCACATAGTAAAAAAGGAATACTAAAAATTCATTTCAAAAAGGAAATTTAGAAACATAACAGTTACCCAAATTAACTATTAACTAGGTTTCCCCATAGGATAACATATGTAGGAAGTGAAAACATGGATATGGAAGAGAAATCTAACCATCAATTTCTGATGGATAGTGATAGAGAATAAGGTTTGGAGAAAGTTAACAACCAAAAATCCATAAATCTATGATGATTTAAGGGACTATATGATTCATCAGATAATAAGGTACTTGGATAACATTTTTAGTTTTGTAGATCATATTCCTAAAGTTGAAGAATTTTTCATGAGAATAAATTCTCACTTGATTTTGGTATAATTTTACCGTTGTTCATGCCTTGAACAATTTCTATGTCATCTCTTAAAGAAATGAAGTTTAATTTTTCATTTGTGAAGTGTTAGAAAATCATTTGATAGAATGATAGGTCATTCCATTTGTCTCAACAAAAATGTTATAATGGGTTGTCAAATAAGCATAAGTCCACATATAGTGATATAATTCATTAATCTAACAAACTTAAAATGGAAAATAAATTATACTATACATAAATGGATAACATTACAATACTTCAAAAAACTAAAAATATAAAAAATTTGAATTATGTGAACTAAATATACTTAACATTTGTCTCCCATATCTCATAAGGTAGTTCTTGGTTGTCACATTCCAAACATATGAGTACCTTAATCATGTATTCCCTTGAAACATGAATTACCAAAGAACCTTAGTGAAAACATGAATGATATCAAAAGTTATCACTTTCTACATACCAAAATATAAAAAATTATCTATACTCAAACCATGATATCAATTTTTCCTTATATCAGTCATGAGTTCATTAAAACTATTAAACATCTCATTATCTCCTTATATCATCATTAGGGGCTTATCACGTGCTTTCCAAAAATATCTGAATAACCTTTGATGGTTACCAGTACCATTCAACATATACTTTCAAATACTTAAATAAAATAATAGTGTAACAATCCTTAGAATTTTCTTTCTTCCATAGCACCATTAAATTACTTATAAAACATTACTCTTGATAAACATGGAATCATTCCACTACCTTCTTATACCATTGACCGAACTTCATCATTTTATTCCTCAAAACTTCTTTCATCTCATATATCATTTGTTGTCTCTTCACCATCATCAACATAAATATTACTCATGTGACCATGCTGATTATCTTTATGAGATTTTCCCTTAGGGCATTGATTTTCATAATTCATGTACATTCCACATTTAAAAAATTTAACCGTCATTAATGTCTTAGTAATACCATTATCCTTGTCCATTATGTTTATAGAACCTTTTCCTTTGAAATTACTAGCTTTGTATCCTTCTTTTCCACACCCAAATAATCTTCTATTTCCTTTGAAACATTCTCCTTGATATCTCTTCCCACATGATTTACATAAGGAAAATTTAACTTTTATTCCTCTATGATCACCATGAAACTCCATCTTTCTTTTATTAGCTACTTCAGGAAACTCACCAAAGTTGAGATTATTGATCATATTGTGAGATTTATGATTAGGAATAATAATTATATTTCTCCTTACAACTCCCATTTCATATGGTTGATCAAGAATAATATCATTCTATTCTCCATCATATTCTCTATTAACATGAATCCTCTTGTTTCAATCCATTTTCTAAAACCCAAAAAGAATAGTGTGAGAGGTAAAAATCATACTAGGAAAACAACATAATAAAGGGGGAGTACTTTCAATATCTAATATATTAGGTTTAATCCGAGGTTATTCATGATCGTTATCATAATTCTAGGATTGTAACCAATAATTATAATTAACCATAGGGACATCCCTAGACAAACCTGAGAAATATCTCTAGGAATCTCACTGAAATTTTCACATCCTAGTTTCCAAAGGTTGAAAAAACCTCGATCAGATACCAACTATAGAGACTCAAGCTTGATTTACATAGACATTACATTACTTTTGTGGAATACTTAATACATGACAAAAACAGATACCCAAAGATCATATTAGTTTAGTGTCATTGGAAACTCAGAACACACACTTCTTACTTGGTGAAAGATCTTCAACATCTCCCATAATGATCTTCCCCTTTTGTTTTCCTACCTAAAACCTTTCGTTATATCCTGGGGAAATGAAAACATAAAAAGAGTGAGATCAAATGATCAGTAAGGTTAAACATTTATAACATAAAACAAACCATAAATATTTAATGTAAAACATGAACATAAAGTTTAAACAACAAAATCGTGAGTCTTGAAATAAATCTTGGCAGTATGTAAGGCATGAATCATAAAGGAACATTAACCATGATAAAAATAACATGGGAATAAAACATAGAATTGTGGAAAACCATCAAGCACATAATATGATTTCCAAAGTATCCAATGCATTGTTTCCAAGACCATCATAGTGGATAAACTCTATTACTGAACTGAGTTTACTTGTCGTTCCATCCATGTATTACTGAACTGGATTTAACTGTCATTCCAATAATGTATTACTGAACCGGATTTACATGTCATTATATTCATGTCTATCTTATGATATATAAATATTTACCCAATTAATTTTAGGTAGATATAGGTCCCACCCATCTCATAATGAAACCATTCTTGTGTGTGCCGCAAAAACATAAATCATTCAACATAGCATAACGTGTGTAATAAAATGTGATTTTTAAACATCATGTCATCATAATGTAATCCATATAAGATAAATGGACTTCATAAAAATAATTCCATCATAAAAATAATCAAATCAAATTAATAATAGGGATTTAAACATAAACCCATGTCATCTTAGATGGAAAATAATTTTGATAAAACACTTGAACTTAATTCATGAGGAAAATATCCTTTCTTTTTCAAAAACATTGTCGCTTCTCAAAATGCCACATAATTTTAAAAGTAAATAATTTTTGAAAAGATACATGAAACCATGTTTAGAATGATTCATGGAAATAAAGTGTTTTGAAGATGTAAAAACTCGTTCATGTCGTATATGCTAAAAAACATTATCCTCGTACTTTTACCAAAAAAGTCAAAAAGTACCTTGTATGGTAAACAAAAGAAAGATTTCTTCCATACCACATAGTAAAAGTCCAAAAGGGTTAAAAATGACTTTAAACATACATGTAATAATAGTAAACATTTTATGAAAAAAAATTAGAAAACATGTACATGGATGATAAATATGACCCCAGTAAATACTTACGAATAAACAATCTCGGATAAAAATGATATTGGAAAAGTTATCCCTTACCATATTTCTCATATGCTTCGTATGTATCTGAAACTCCTGTATAATTATTTTAATAATTTCACTAATTTTTTATAGAATCATAATTACTTTTATGATAACATTTATGATTATATTTTCCTCCATTTTTTAGTAACATTTCATTGTTACTCGTTATTCGGGCATTAACTGGTTTACGTTCTTATGTATGTTTTTTCAGATAAGTTGTTATTCCTCTTTTTAGGTTATAGTTATATCATTTAAATCGTGGTATTATTATAATATATAACTTATTTATAAATTCAATTCATTTACATAATCATTATTGAATAAATATTATGTAGAACGAATCACATCGCATTGTGGAGACAGTAAGCCGTACGTATGCACGCGTGACAATATTGTTCATGTAATTGTTGAGTGGTATTGAATTGGATGGTTTATAGTATCTCAGAATTAGTATCATTTTATATTAATCATATATAGCTATTATTTCCACCATTATATCCATCCAAGTAAGGTGATGGTGAAAAACATATTACACCACGGAGTGGACACGTTAATCTGTACGTACACACACACGATGATTTCGTTTAATATAGGATAGATATAAGGTGAAATGGGGTTGTTTAATATTTATAATAACATATAATTATATTAGTTATACTTATGTTATTAACTTATAATAGAACAACTAAATAAGATGAAGTATAAGAATAAATAAGTTTCAAAGAATCAGTAGAAGAGATTACATCTTCCTTGACATGCCTCCTTTAAATTTCTTATTAGTGAACTAGAGTTGGCCTTTTGAGAAGACCAGCTCAACTAAAATGTAACTTGGGAAGTTGAGAAGAGAAATTTTCCATGTTTTTCTGACCTTTAAGGATCAAAATTGAGTGAAGAGGAGAGAGAGGAGGTTCCCTTTTATAAGATAGGAGAGAAGCACTTTAAGAAAGTTCCAAAATAAAAATTTATTATAAATTCAATTTCAATTTAAAATGGTCAATAAATCATTTAATTATAATATAAGATGATTTTGGTTATAATACCAATCATAAAATAATTTTTTTCTAGTTTTGAATATATTTTTTATCCTTATCTTTTTGGTTTTACCCTTATTTTACCCTTTTTAATCTTATCGTGATATCATGTTATTTACACATTGTGGGTTAATGTAATTACCATATCATGTAAAATGACCCAAAAAAGTTATTTATGACATATTTGGACTTATATTAACCATTTGGACGAATATTAGATTTTTATGAATTTAATATCATTTAATAAACTTTTTTTAAGTTATGAATTGTGTCAATTTTGGACACTATTCATACTTGAATTTTTTAAAAATTCATAATGACCTTATTAAATCTAAAAAAGGAATTAAATCAAATATAATATGTCAATATCATCCAAAAAATTATTATATTACATCAAAATAACCAAATTACATCTGTTTTTATATTTATAAATTCATTTATTTTAATCTTTCATTAATGAGGTAATCACTACATCATAATTGTGTCAAAAATAAATCTATTTATCTAAGGTCTAAAAATTATAAATAAAATACCATGATGTAGTAAATATTTTTAGATTTATAATTACTATTTATAGACATATATATCTACTATATAACCCCATATTAGAATTGATTTAGTAAAATATATATGTTTTAGTTATAATTATCTTTACTTTTAATTAATTCTTACAAAGTGTCATTTTCACATCCAAGTGAATCAATGGGGTCCCAAAATCGACCCAAGGATTCCCATGGTCGGACATATCTCATAAAATAGGATTATAAAATGTGTTAGTGTAGTTTAATATTATTATAATATTAGTTTTTACTATTATTTACTAGATTTACCCTTTAACCATGGTAAATAAAATAATTACTGAAGTTACTATTCATAATTTCCAAAAATAAAAAATATCTACTTACAGAATTTTAAATATATGATTAAAAAAATGGAATTCATTTTTCCAAATTCAAAACACAAAGGTTTCATTAATTAATTAAAAATTAATCCTATTGTCGAAAAAATGGGTTTTTGTTTAAAACATTGTAAAAGATTGAAATGTTTTTCATATGAATTCAATGTTAAATTAAAGATAATGAATTAAATTGTATTAAACTATAAAAATATATTTTATTTATACTTTAAATCCATTAAATAATATATTTTATCCATATAAATTATTTTGATGAAAAAATTTGTTTTCAATTAAAATTTAGCATATTTTCATTATTCATCGAAATATGAAATTTATCAGAAAAATATCAAAAATTTATCCAAAGTAAATTTTTTCATCCTGCTTCCAATAGAAGAAGTTTATCTTGTCAAATATAACTTATAAAAGTGTAAAGAACTAGATTTAAAATAGTTGCGCAATCAAAAGGTGGTAAAACTGCATTTTTTTGAAAAATACTTCTTTTATCTGAAAAATTGATTTTTTTTTCTCTTGTCATGTGTAAATGAATTATAATGTTATATAAAATTCCAAATTTAGTTAATAATATTCATAACCTCTAGTTTATATAATATTTTAATAACATATTACTATTTAGTGAAACTCAGTATTGTGTACCACGCAAGCTATCGAGGAAGGTCACCCTTGCGTGTAATGCAAGCCATGTCAGTGTTTCATGTAGTGAAATATTCCTTTGGTTTTTCATATAACATAATCCAAAATTAGTTCATTTATAAATTGAAAAATATATATATTAAGTGTTGTGTGAAATTAATTATATCAAATGAACTTGAAATTGTGTGAAACACAAGCCAAGAATAGTGTTGTGTATACTGCCAGCTAATACAGTGTTGTGTATAGTGCAATATAATATTGGTTTTGCGTACAACACAATACCTCAAAGAAATTAAAAATAAATCATCTCATAAATTCTCGGGGTGTTACACTTATGACCAATGGTAGTTTCTAAGTTTTATTATTGACATGCATCTAGATAATACAGAAAAAAATGAAATTTGTAAAATTCTTCTCAGTAAATCTTATTCCTAATTTAAAGGATTTATTCAAAGAGTCTCAATGAATAAGTACTAAATGAAATACCATTATGTTAAAATAAAATGTTTGGGAGACCACAGATATTTAGATAGAGGATAAAAACATGGAATTTCATTTTTAGAACTGAATTGTGGGATTGTAGTCTTTCAAAGAACACCCTCTTTCATCATACCATTATTCAAGATAGGATATTCATCTAAGTAGTCTATAATTTTACAAGGAAATAAAATATCATTTATTGTGGTTAGGTTTGAAAAAAATTATATTATGACATGAAATGTCTCACTTTTCCATAGGTAAAGAATAAATATCAACATCTAGTTACTATGCAACAATTTATACATGCACTTTTTTTAAATGGGATTAGATTTCCATGGAATTTTTCATAGTTCTTCTAAATATACTTCAAAAAAATTATTCTATTTGGGTAATTTTGGATTGACTCAAAAATCTAGCATAGATTTCCTAATTCAAGGTTCAACACGATGAAGGATCTTTCAAAGTAGTTTATTCTAAATGTAGTTAAGTTTAATAGAGTACCAACATCAATTCTCTCTAACAGTGATACCTGATTTACTTCTTGGTTTTATATATCTTTACAATAGTCTATTTGAACCTAGTTGTCCATGAGCATGAAAAATCATCCTTAGAAGGATGGGAAATCAGAGCATATAATTCAAACATTGGAAAATATTCTTGGATATTGGGGCATAGACATTGGTGGATCACTAGAATATTATAATATATTAATTGAGTTCTTCTATAATAATTGTTATCATTACATGAAATATAAGTCTTAGTTTGAGGTATTTTGTGGTTTTAATTTTCATTATCCATTTTATTGGGAGAAAAAATAGAAACTTCATTAATTGGACCATGTATTGTGTTATAGACAATACAAAATATTCATATTATAAGGAAGTAGATGGATACGACCCATAATTGATAGAAATCATATACATATCATCATAATCACCCGTTATCTATTGATAAGGTAACTATGTTTTTCTAAAACATTCACTATAGTTGGGTTATCATATATAGGGAAAGAAATAAAAACTATCTCCTCGTTATGTGGAATCATTAGAGATTTTAGAATTTATTGATAGCTTTTAATATTTATTAATTTTACTACTATGATTTGGTGTTGTACATAATGTTTTAAGTGTGTATTAATTGAATAAGTATCATCCAAAACATATTCATGTGTTTAAATGTGATCATGTTACTCTTGATCTTGATGCAATATTTATTCATGAACAAATTTTGATTCTGTATAGATATAGAAAGGCCCTATAATGGAAAACAATTTCCTTGGTATGGGTTTTATGGAACCATGATAAAATTCAAGAAGAGACTTGGGAATGAGAGAAATTCATGTAAGAGAAATGGAAAAAACTCTTCAAGGAAAATGAAAATTTATATCTCTTTAGGATTGAAATCCAAAGGGTGGGTAGAATGTAACACCCTTAATTTGAGGTAATACTCTATTTTATTATGTATTTTAAAATATTGAATATTTTTTCTAAGTATCAAAAAAAATGGAAGGTTTTTAGTTTAAATCATGGTTGTATAAGTTCCATGTCGAATGGTTGTGTCTGTCGCACTATAGAGGTTGTATTTTCTATGTGATGTGGAGAGATATGATATAGAGGTTTGGATAGGGTTTTAGTGGCTTTATTAGGTTTTTTATTTATGTCATGGGAATTGAGATACAATATGCAGTCTTATAATATCTTTTGGGTAGTTTTTTGGTAGTTCTGTTGATCCTGAGTTATTGGTGGGGTGGCCCTTAAGTTGCATCATGGATGAACCTTGGGTATAAAATCATTGGTATGATGGATTACCTATGGATTGGAGACCTAAAGGGGGAAATTTATGTGGTTCTATTGATTTCTGGGTCACTGCACCATGAAGTTGGGTTGTTTCATAACCTTTATATTTATCCTAGGAATTATATGGTGTGGTGGTTCTCTTATGGAGTGACTACTTTAACTACTTTATATGATATATGGTATAGACCATTCCATATTTATCAGACATAGTTTTGACTAGCCCCATTATAATGTAGTTTTCTTTCTTAAACCATGGAATATACTCTACATTATTATGTTGTGGCACAAGATAGGGTGTTGCACTAAGTTATTTTAATTTCTATTTTTCCTATAAATTCTTAAACACCCTCATATTATTTATTCTTCCACCATTTCTCATGATTCTTGGGAAATTAATATGAACTATTAAGAGTTCTTTCAACCCCAATTTTAGTGTGTTTGGTCCCCGGATTCAAAAACTTTGTTTTGGTAAATCATAGTCTTATAACCCTCAAACTTCCTCAAGGTGATTTATGGTGATATTTTACTTTATAACTCTATTATCGATTATTTTTCAAGCATCGGATCTTGGAAACAAAAGTGAAATTTTAGAAAGTGTCTAGACGTATGAGTTTTTTAAAACATTCCACATGTCAACCATTTTTATGTCGCTTCACTCTTTATACATTCTCTATACTTCAATGGGTTTCATGTTCCTACATTAATTCCTTATTCATTGGAATGGAAAACTTATAATGAATCTCTATAGAAAATTACAAATGTTAGTTGATCATGAAATCTTGGTTTTTGTGTGATGTCCACAATGTGTTTTTCAAAATTATTAACTTTCCTCCTTTAAAAAAAGTGTTTTTTGGGCATGAAAACTTTAAAATATAATGTATGTGGTGCGTGTATATATTTTCATTGTATGAAAAATTATTGGTATAGATATGGTAATCAGTGTCAGACTAAAGTCACAAGAAGGTATATCACCAGGTGATATTTTTGTAAAGGACATGATACATATCATGATTATGGGGACTATCATTCAACGTGCATGGGTGAAGGTGGGTGAGAACTGGATATAAGTATTCCAAGTTGGTTTAAAAGATTTGTGGCTCTTATATATAAAAACTAAACTTTTGAAAAACTTATTTTAAGTGATTCATTCTATTTTATATAATATATGTGAAACTTTTTTAATATATTTGGTTTTATTTATAATTTTTGTCTAAAAATGGTGAGCTGAACAAATTCTTGTTTTAGTGGTATATGGTAAAAGTCTCTTATGGATTACCTACTAGGTATGATTACTGAACCCTTGCATATACACATTGGTGAATATGTAGACTCTATTTTCCATTATATAGAACATGATAATTTTATATTTCACTAGAAGCCCTTATCAACATATAAATCATAGAGGTTAGACATGGGTATTTGTAGTTAGGTTTGTTTTGAGAGACTATAGTGGTTCCTCCTTACCGCATGAGTTTTTCTTTATTTTTCATTCTGAGTTATTCCAGTTTTTTATTTTTTATGGTACTCTAATTATTGTCTTATTACACTTTCAGTTGTAGGAATAACTCCTAAATCATTTATGTTGTTATGTTGGGTGTGTTTATTTTTTGGTTTTATGTGTGTGTTTTTTTGTTCTTGTAAAAAGGGAAAAACCTTCCCCCTCTTTCTTATTAAACCCTAGACATTTACTACCAACCTTCAATTTCTATGGAAAGCCACTTACGATCAGTGGAACCGTATCTTTTTCTAAGAAAATGGTTAGGGTAGTGATGTTACAGAATCATCCAATAAATTAAATAATTTTTGGTATATATTTAATCAATTACATCCCAAATAATGTTTTAGGCTTTAATTTATAGAGAATTAGGAAATCAATTACATTAAAAATTGGAAATTTCCACACAATGTCCATTTTTTCCACAAAACATGTTCTTTATAGAGACACACTTGATTCATTCAATGTAACTCCAATAACTATAACTCTAACTTTGTTGACATTGATACTCATCCTTAATCCTTGTGAACAATATTTTACAACATGGTATGGGAAAAAACTCCATAAGGTATATAAAAGAAAATAAACTCATTATTCCATTTATAAATCATAAAATTTCATAATAAATTTTTCATTTCTTCTAATAAACATTTAATCTCAAATATACATTAATTTTTATAGAAATATAACTTAATTTATTAGTAGATTTCATAAAACATTTTATAAGAATTCATTAATGTGAAATAATAATCCTGAGGGTTTCTTGGAAAATATGATATCTCATGAATACATTTCCTTGAAAAATGTTCCTTTCACCCTTTTCTAACAGGCCTTAAAAATTCCATAAAAATATAATCTGATTTTTTTTCCATTTCAAATAAAATTGTATAAATTAAAAAAATTAAATAATATTATTTATGTACCTTGGGACATTATCCTAACATTAGATCCTTCGATAACACTTACAATGGAATCACTTGACCAAATAATTCTAACATCTCTTAGGAGTGACTTATCTCCAAAAAACGCCATCACTTTATCAAATGAATTGGAGTGATATATTTGGTTCACCCATGATTTTATATATATTAGGATAATATATCATTCATATAAATTTTATAACATCTATAGTACTAATAAAACGCATATATCTTGAAAATTAACTATTAAACTCGTTTAAATTGGCATTCAAACCTATAAACAACAATTTTAGTGATCTCAACCCTAGTAGACTAGAGTCAGTGTCTCCATTATTACATTAGCATAAATTCAAGGCATAAAATCCCTATGTACTATTTTGTTTAATAATTTTTGAGAACCAAATATTAACATTATACCCATTTTATATTGCGATATATAATTCAAGGCATATAAATGGAAAAAATTTGGCAACCTTGAACTAATTCCAAAAATTCTTCTTCATATATTGGGGAAAGGAAAAAAATTATGGTGAGATAAAATTATCAGTAAGGGTTAAGTACATCATATGTTATCATTAATCAAAAATCATAATCAATATATAAAGTTAAATTCATGAAAACACATTCCAAACTAACAATGAAATGCATCTAGAAATAATATCATTAGGAAAATATCATGGATAATAATAAATGAATTCCTAATAAAATAATTGATTATTAATTTTATTTAATGTTATTAGAAAAATTATACCTATACCATAATTAATTTTCATAATAAGTTTTAAAACTACATGTATAAACCTATTTAATTTGGTCAACTGATTTGTCCCACGAGACCTGTCGATGCATCGAGGGACTATATTATTCTAAGCCGAGCCCATCATTGTAAGACCAAATAATTACTCATATATATAATAATATATTTAATTCAAGAACAATATTCCATATAAAAAAATATCTACATTAGGTAAATAAAGTGTATTTATCAACATTTCCCCAGTTAATCAAATAACATTCAAAGTAAACATTGTATGTAAGAATGGTATATGGTTTAAGAAATATTAAAATACATGATACAAAGAATATAAATAAAATTGAATTGAAAAACTAAATATCATGAATAAATAGTTATTAATATAAAATATATTAAAGGGGTTGTATATACACCACATAAAAGTTAACAGTTCTATATTAATAAATATTCCTTAATGAAATGGAAATAAAGACAAAATCCCTTACAATAATCATAACACTGAAGTGAGAATTAATCTATCAATTTATTATATTTATCAAATTAAAATACATATAATACTTGGGTAAATGAAACATAATATAATAACAAGTCATTATTCAAATAATCTTAGAATATCACAAGCAAATGAAGATGTAATATAACCCAAAGAAAATAAATTGAGTTATGAAATTCTTTACCACTTGGTAACTTTCATGTCAAATACCCTAGGATGAATTAATTCAAATTAAAGAATAAAATAAAATTAATTATGAATTATTCATGATATTACATGTAAAATGGGTAGTATGTACTCAATATAATAGAAATTATGCACACAATAATAGAATATTCCTCAATTAAGGGAAATTGAGACGAAGTCCCTTACACCATGATTTCCTTTACTTGAACATTATTTAACCTAATGTATAATGGTTTTAATAATATTTTTAATTTATACCAGACCTATATTTATACTTATAATATTATATGTGATCCTCTTATTACATTTTATCACCTACTTGTTAATAACATTACATTATTTTCATTATTTTAGGTGTTAATTATCTAGTTTTCTCATATAATTTTTTTCAAGAAAGTTATTATTCTTATTTATATGATATATATTCATATTATAAAGACTGATATTAATTATATAAATATAATATTTACTTATTATATAAAATTTTATACTAATTAATGAATTTAGGACACAAAAAATGAATCACATCGCTTCGTAGTGACAGTAGGTCATACGTACGCATAATTGACAATATCATTCCCTTAATGAGTGAGAGGGTAAGAAAGTGACTGATATATTAAATTTAAAAAATCAATTTTATCTCATATATATCAAATATATTTATTAATTTTATCCTTATTATATTCCAATTAAAGTGGAAGTGAAAAATAAATCACATTGCTTTGTAAGACGGTAGTATGTCGTATACACGAGCGACGTTATCATATTTTTGAATAAAATGAAATGTAAATAGATATATGTGATATTAAAATTAAATAATTAATCATATATATTTTTTAAATCCATCATTATATGTATCCTTGAAATGTGATAATGGAAAATAAATTAAATCCGTTCGCGATTCGGTAGTCCGTCATACACACGATCGATGATTTCTTTTCCCATTTGATGGAAGTGGATATGGAAAAATATAATTCCTTAAACATAATTAATTATATGTAATATATTTTTGTTATTATATTATATGTTTTAATATAGTTTACGGTTAAATATAAGAAAGAAAACGAAATAGCTTTGTTAAGAAAATTACATCCTCTAAGAGAAACCTCCTTTGGATCACCTCTCAAGGACAATAAGGATGGTCTATTAGGAGGACCAAAAACTATATAATAGGTACAAGGATGTTGGGGAGGTATTTTTTATAGTTTTTTTCAATATAAATTTCTTGTGAGGTGTGGATATGTGAAGGGAGTGAGATCCCTTTTATAAGGGCGGAAAAGGGAACCCTCTTGGAAATTAAATAGAAATTTCCCAAAATAATCTAAAATGATAAAATAATTTACATGAAAAAAGAATACCAATGACCCTATATTATAAATTTTTATGTATAATATTAAAATATTCCCATATTATAGGATTTAGACTTCTTTTTTCCCATTTTTATCCCTTATCTTTTTCGTTTAACCCCTGGTAAACCCATTTTACATTAACTATAGTAATTAACTTGTACTATTTTCACTATTAATTTTGGTAAAAATTTAAGTTCATCATATTATATAATATAAATTATTATTATTAAATTTATTTTATTTAATTTCATTAATTTATTTCACAGAAGTGGTATAATTTAATTTAAAATTATACTAATAAATGTGGTCAAAAAGCGGGATTCCAAAAAGAAAATTCTCATAAGTATAGAATGATTTAATATCAAAATTTAATATAAAATTTATTAAAGTAAAAAAAATTATTTATTATAATATAATAAAATAATTTTACTTTAACAAAAATTTAAAATATAATTTAACTTTTTAAATAATTCAAAACAATGAAGCTTTTAAAAAACGTTAGTATTTTTCACTATTAATCTTAAAATACAACTCCTCATAAAAATCTACAAAATTTACCACAAGATAATTTTGATGTTATGATTTCAAAAATATATTTAATTTAATCAAATAAATTTCTAAAATTAACAACAATTTATTTTATCACCAATGTGAAAGAAGTAACAAAACTGTTTTTTTTTTAAATACATTATTTTAGGAAACATTTATTTTAATTTTATTTGAGTGTTATTTTATTTCTAATAAATATATATCAATTTAATTTATTTTAGATATGTTTAAATCATATAATTTCATAATTTAGTTACTATTATTCATACCTTGAAATTTAACGACTAGTTTTGAATGGTCATGTTCAAATAATAATATTTTAAAAGATTATCAAGTTTCGTTTAAACCTAATATTACGTGCTTCAAATGATATTGAATAGATTTATTTAAAAAAATATCATAAAGTATTGGGGTGTTATATTTTGTTCTAATATTGGGGTTTTTGTCATACACACTATCAAGTACAATATTCATCTTTTATAATTTTAGGGTGTTATATTCTCCCCACCATAAATAAATTACATCCTCACAATTTGATATTGCACTCAGAAATCAGGGGATTACTATTTGAAAAATCTTTTTTTAAAACTCACATCATAAAAATGGTTAATAAAATCTACTCGTAATAATAGAGAGAGTTAATTATGATGGTCATCCATAATAACACAATACTAGGTTTTCGTGTAGAAGAACATTGGTGGAAAGGAAAACGCCAACATGGAAGAGAATACTAATACACAAGGATTAATAAGGAGTGATAGTGATAATTTATCACAAGAAATTGGGTGATTCATATAAGGATAATGACCAAAAACCCTTTAATCCATGATAAGTTGAGGTACCATTTTATTCATAAAAATGAATGTACTAATATAATTTTTTTCAAAATATTTTCCATAGATTTGTGGAATTCAAATACCTTCTAGACTGAGAAAATAATAAAATAAAGTGACTTTATATCATTATATTGAAACAATTTCATCCTTTTTATTTGGCTTGATCAATTTATACTTCTTCTCTTACTCCTATAAATGAATATCCAAAAATAACTTTTATACCTGAAGCACTAAAATTAACAACTAATACATCATTAACTCAATAAAAGAATGAAAATTCATTTTTCTAGTCTCTATATATTTTACAATACTAAAAAGGTTAGCATAAGTTATCTAATAACACCAAAATTTAAGCTTAGTCTACTTGATAAATAGTTAACATGATGATTAATCCATAAAATTTCTATCTAAATTCAAAGTCCATGTTTTTTAAGGAAGGTCAGTAAATCAACATTATATTACCCAGAAAATACAAAGTTTCTCTTAATATAAAATTATATATATTTATATATTAATTTCCATAAAACCTTAATGAAAACATTCATGGTTTTAAGAAAATCATAGGTTGTTGAATATATTCCATAAATCAATACTTATAGTAAACTCCAGCAATGATAACATAAACTATCAAAACTCTAACCAAATTCATCTTCAACAACTGTATCCCCTAAAAATATCATTATTATCTCAACATATATAACATATTAATAGTTATACTTCCATAATAATGTGTTTTCTAAGAGGTTCACCTTTCCACTGAATCACTTTTCTTGGTAATTAGTACCATTCAACATATTCTCTAAAATACTTTAAGAAATAATATTTTAGTACAATACTTATACATTTTAGGATTCTTATAATGAGAATATCATTGATAAAATACTTTAACAATATATTTCTTGAATAAAAATTCAATCAATTTTATCATTCCACTTCAACATTATTAATATTTTAATCTTGAACATTATCCATTATAATATCTTGATTTATATTCCCTTGAAATTTTTGGAATTCATTTTAGTAGTGACATATATATTTACAATGGAATAATTTCACATTTTAGATTTGTATATTTCCCTTTCAATCATGAGAATAGTGCAATTTTCTCCATAATTGAATAAAAAAACTTTTCCTTTTAAGAATTTATCAAGTTGTATCCTTCAATAAGTATCACATGTTGGAAAATCCTTCTTTCCCTTCTTCTCTTTATCCATTTTATGCTTTCCTGTCCTCTTATTTTCTTTATTCCATTAAAATCCATAATATTTGTAGAATTATTTTTCTATCTAAATATTACTTGATAATATATCCTCGTATGATGAGAAATTTTGTGAGACTAGTTCCCTTAGAAATATTTGGTTAAGCCCATCAAAGAAACAATCATTCTTACTCTTTCTATTATGTGCATTGATACAGTTACCATTACTTCTTCTAGGTTACAATTTTAAAAAATTTCATCAACTATATTAGTTAATAACATTATTTATTATGATTAATAATTCTAAAAATAGTGAAAAATTATCATAAATTGAAATTTTTATTTATATGTAATATCATAGTCATAAACATGGTTTCTTCGAGGAAATCATTATTTTCAAATCCTTTATAATGTTTTTTAAAAAAAATTGAGTTATTCTAGGAATATCCTATTGGAGTGTCAAACCAGGTTCCGATTAAGGCCAATTTTCTTTCACTAGGGGGTTATCAGGTCAATCTCGACCCTCTATTTTTAGTGTTATTAAAGCTAGGTATATCTATACCAGAACCACATCCAATTGTTGTATCCATAAAAAAATATGTATTACTAGAAAAACACACATAATATCTACCTTATCAAAACTTTACGATGTTATTCTATAATTATTTTCAATGTTTATTAGAGTGTTATATTCCCTAATCTATGTTATCCTGAATCTAGTTGAAAATGTTTCTACTAAATTTTCTCTGATACTAACTTTAGTAAAACTAACCCTAGTAACCTAGAGATGGTGTTTGATATATTGCATTTCAATAAATACATGACATGAAATCATAAATGACTGATCTTGTTATTAATTTTGGAGAACCAAATAAATTCATGATACAAATTTTATATGGGGATATAAAATAAAAAGTATAGAAATGGAAAACATTTGTCATCCTTAAACTCATTCCAAGAAATATTATCCATATACTTGGAAAAAACAAAATAATGGTGAGATCATATAATCATTAAGGGTTAATTAAGATGTAATATGTCATGAATAAATAATAATAATCAATATGGTAAGGTAAATAACTAGAAACACATACAATTTAATCAATAATTTGAGAATTAAATTCATCCATAGTTATTGTCATTGTAAAAATATCATGGATAATAATAATTGAATTATTAATGAATGAAATGATCAATTATTTCACATAATGGTCGTAGGATCATGATACCTCTACTTTTAATACCTCTCATAGGATTTTTTAAAACTATAGGTAAAAACCATATTAATTTGGCCAATGGATTTATCTCGTCAGACCTGTCAATGCATTGAGGGGATATATAATTTAGGACCCCACCCATCATTGTAGGTCCAAATCATTCCTCATATATCGAATAATATATTTAATTTATGAACAATATAATATATCAATAAATATCCTCATTGATTAAATAACACATATTTATTAATATTTCACTCTAAAATCAAATAACTTTCAAAGTAAACATCGTATATAAGAATGGTATATGGTTTAGGAAATATTCATATCCATGATAAAAATAATATGTTTAAAATTTATTTGAAACATTAAATATCATGAATAAATATATATCCATGTTAAATACATAAAAGGTGTAGCATATACACCACCTAAAGTTGAATAGGAGAATATTAATAAATATGACTTAATGAAATTGAAATAGAGACAAAATCACTTACGATGATAACAACATTAAAATGAGAATTAATCAATGGATAGATTATATGTATCAACATAAATCAACATATGACAATTATAAATAAAAAATAATATACTAAAAATTTATTATACATATAATCATAGAATATTAAAGGAAAATAAATAAGTAATATAACCCAAAGAAAAGAAATTGAGTTATGAAATTATTTACCACTTGGTAACTTTCATGAAAAATACCCTTGGATGAAATAATTAAAATTAAATCATAAAATGAAATAAATTAAGAATTATTAATGATATCCCATGTAAAATGAGTATAATTGACACCATATAAAATAAATTAAGTGCACAATAATAGAATATTCCTTAATAAAGGTAAATTGAGATGAAGTCTCTTACCTCATACTTTCATATAATTAAAATAATTTGACCTCATGTATAATGGTTTTAATAATGTTTTTAATTTATAACATAAGATTATTCATACTTTTAATATCATATATTATATTCTCTTACATTTTACCACCCTCTTGTTAATAACATATCAATATTTTTATTATTTCAGGTATTAATTGCCTTGTTTTACCATGCACTTTTTGTCAATAATGTTACATATATTATTGATAGGATATATATATATATACATATTATAAAGAATTATATTAATGTTATAAATATTATATTTAATCATTATATAAATTTTTATAACTATTTTTGAATTTTGGACATGGAAAATTAATCACATCACTTTGTGGAGATGGTAGGTCATACGTACGCATGAGAAACAATATTCTTCTCTTAGAAGGTGAATGGGTAAGGAAGTGGGTAATATATTAAATTTTTATACTAAATTTAATCTCATATATATCACATATATTCATTAATTTTGACCTTAATATATTTCATGTAAAGTGTATTAAAAAATGAATCACATCGCTTCGCGAGGTGGTAGTCTTCTGCACACAAGAACATTGTTTGTGTATTTTAAAATAAATGGAACATAAAAAAGGTATATGTGATATTAAAATTAAATAAGTATAATAATATCATAAATATCATATAACTATGTTAAATATATCATTATATACATCCTTGAAAGGTGCTGATGGAAAATGAATTAAATCGGTTCCTAAGGTGGTAGTTCGTTGAACACACGGTCAACGATTTCATTTACCATTTGATGGAAGTAGAGATGGATAAATATAATAAAAAAAAATTAATAACATCTCATTATATGGGATATACTAGTTCTATTATATTTTAAGTGTTAAGAAAAAATTGAGTGAAAAAAAGAAGAAATAAAATGAAAAATATTTGTTAAGACAATTACCTTCTCTAAGAGAAACCTCCTTTGGATCTCCTCTCAAGGACTATAGGGATGGACTTTTGGGAGGACAAAAAGATCTAAATATGTATAAATATGTTGGTCACGTATTTTTTACATTTTAGTTGAGATAAATTTCTTTATATGTGTTAATAAGTGAAGGGAGTGAGTGCCCTTTTATAACAGTGGAAAGGGAACCCTCTTGAAAAGTACTCTGAAATTTTCCAAAAAGAATAAATAATGAATAGTCATTCACATGGAAAAAGCTTCTAAATGAAAATATGTTCTAAATTGGGAAGTATAAGATGGAAATATGGCTATTAAATAGTATTTATACATGTTTTGGGTCATTTTTAACCATTAATTTTTTAGTTTAACCCATGGAAAACCCATTTTTTACCTTAACTATGATAATTAATTTTTGATATTTTCAATATTTATTTTGGTCAAAAATTAAGTTGACCCTATTAAACAACGTAAAAAATATTAAATTTATTCTTTAAAATTCAATTTATAGAATTATAATAATTTAATTTAAAATTTTACCAAAATATGGGTTGAAAAAGCGGGATTCTAAAGATAAAATTCTTATAAATATAGAAGGTTTTAAAATAAAAATTTAATGCTAAATTGATAAAAATGAAATAAATTTTATTTATTATAAAATAATTACTAAATTTACTTTAAAATAAAATTTAAAAGTAATTTAAATTTTTAAATAATTTAAAAAAAGACAGTTTTCAGTAAAATTCGTCATTTTTCACTATTAATTGAAAAATGAAACTTCTCATAAACCTAGTGTTGTCTGCATCACAAGATATTTAAGAGATTAAATTTATTTAAAAATAAATATATCATAAATTACATGGGATTTATATTTATTCTAATATTATCATTTAGTTTAATACATTCTATCAAATACAATATTTTACTTTTTTAATTTTGGGGTGTTATAATAACACTTTTTAGTGCCGCATAAAAATGAGAAAAAATTTATATTTCCTAACATAATAATTTCAAGAAAAAAAATTCCTAGAATATAAGTAATGTAGTAATATATAAAAAACATGTAAACAAGTATTAGAATATTTATAATGAATAATTACTATGATGGTGGAAAGGTTGTTCAATCTCTGTACATTAAAAACAATCTTTTTATACTTTTTTAAAAAGTTGAAAATAATCCATATGATATACATAAAAAAGATTCATTTTTAATCCTATTTGGAGAAAATAAAAAATATTAAAAAATAAAATTTATAAATATTTTAATAATAAATAATAAATTTTTTGACACTTTTAAAAGAAAATCGATATGAAATAAAAAGAGTTGGAAGGAAAATCCAAAATAAGATTTTTAAAAATAAAGTCACTTACCTCGAGTCTCGACTCATTTGGTTCATATGTCAACACTAATGGGTAATAAAAATAAATTATTTGTATAAATTATGAATTTAATTTTTTTATATTCATATAATTATCATTATTTCCTTTATTTCATTTGTTAATAAGTTTTATTTGGTTATGAAAATGGTTAAGTTTAAGTTTGACATTTTGAGTTCATTTGATTTATAAGTCCCAAATGAATTTAGTAGGTTGAATATAGTCAAATTGATCCTAGTTAAATCATATATAGAATATTAATAATGATAAAAATATTATTTTTATACACTAAAACCATATTTAGAACCATTAATGGAAGGAGGGCACAAAAAATTAAATAAATCATATCCTGGAAGCGGTTGTCTGCATGTACACATGAGTAATGTTTTCATTTTTCCACTAGAGGGAAAATAAATAATGTATATAATGTTTTACATTTCCGTTATCATAATTATTTTATATATGTAATATTAAATTATTAGCTCCATCATTATGACCAACAAGTGAGGCAATAATAAAAAATTAATCACAGCATTTCATAAAGGTGGTATTGCTCACATACGCACGAGAAAAATTATTGTTTTCCAATGGATGATGATAGTAAGAACATAAGAAACACATAATCCTTAAATAATTATAATAATTTCATAAAATTATTATATATTAAATAATTACATTTTTATAATCGACTATGGGAGGCGGTGATGGAAAACAAAAAACATCATTTCAGAGAGGTGGTAGTCCACACGTATGAACATATGATGAATTCATTTCCCATTGGATTGAAAAAAGATAGAAAAAAGTTGTCACCTAAACATCATAAAATTTCAGTATAAATAAGATACTAATTTAATTATTTTATATTGGTTTTAATAGATTTTAAGGATGTATAAGAAAAAATAAACTTTAAATAGGTCGATTAGGACTTATACCTATTCGTATAATATCTCCCTTTAGATTACACCTTAATCCATCTAGGAATAATGTTTTTAGAAGACTCGGGAAACTAATACATGGGTAGGATAGTTTTTATGGGGTTTTAGTATGTATTTTATGAGTTATGTTTCTCAAAAGGTGTGAATAAGTGAGGAGAGGAGGTTCTTTTTATAAATGTGTGGAGTGACAATCTTGTAAATATCGTAATCCTCTAAATATAATAAATGTATTTGTAAAGTTAAAGTAGAAAAAATGGAAAAATTTAGAACCAGGATTGTTTAAGGTCTAAATATGATCAAGAAAATAATATTAAGCCATGTTTTAGAGGTATTTTTGCCTTATCACTTAGTTTAACCCCTTTTAAACTTTACTAGGGTGATACCGTTTTACCATGGTACCTATTCCTTATAAAATAAATAAAAGTGAACACATTGAAAATTTTAACATATTAATTCAAATTAAGATGTAAAATTTTTAGGGTTCGGTTTTTCGAAGTTACAATAATTAATTTCAATATATTTCTACAAAATACAACAACAAATAGTTTTCTAAAAAAAATCTTTTTAAGAATGAAAATGATTTTATACCAAAATAAAATATATAATAGTAATTACTATGGAATTATTGGGATTATTTTTCATAATTTTTGAATTATTTAAATTTAAAACCAATCCAAAATCAAATGGGAAATTTTTTTACTTTAATATAAATGTCACTTTTTATAAAAATAAATATTTTCCACTATTCACTCAAAATAAATAATTTCATAAAAATACCAAAAAATCACCCTATATTAATTTTTATATGGTGAATCCAAAAATGAATTGAATTTTATCAACATAAGAATTTAAAATTTTAAAAAATAAGTTTTAAAATAAAATCTTATATATCATGGAAAACAATTGAGCTTGAGTAAAACCATTTTTTTTCAATTAGAATATCAAATCAAATTATCATACTTTGTATGAATCATTAAAATATATTTATAAACATTAATTGGAAATGAAATCAATTTATTTTTAAAATTACATGGGTTGTCATATTTATATTTAATAATGACCAAGATGTGAGTGTGATCATATATACCAATCATGGTAAATAAAAATGGATATCATTAATCCAGAAAACTATAAAAACCCTTAGAGTAAATATTAAGTTATTAACAAGTTCCATGAATTTAATTTGGAAAAAAATCATATGTTTGAGGTTCTTTTAAGACCTTCTTTAGGGTATCTCTTACTACTCATTTTTTTAATGTGTTGGGTAAAATTAACTAAAGTTGGAAGCAAAGATTTATCTATGGATGACTTATTCCAAATTTAGACGAAATACATTGATGGAAAAAAGTTACTATTTATAGGATATCAGAATCCACAAAATAGATCAAGGAATTATGAGTTAATGTGGTTATAAAACCAAAATCCTTCCTTGAATCTATTCTAGTTTTGTTGTTTCCATAACATTGACTATAAATAGTATTTTTAAGGATCATTCCCACTATAAGACTCATGTAATTGAGTATTCTGAATCTAGTAGTTTATGGATACTAGGATTTGATAAAAAAAGTGTTAGAAATTTACGATTACATAATCTATAATGTCTAATAAAATATATAATAAAGTTTTATTTTTTTATTAAATGGAACTCCTTAAATCCCATTTTTTCATTTTCAGGACACCACTTTTTGGCTAAGTGGTAACCTTACTAAAAATCAGATTTCAATTTCAAACACCACCCACATAAAATAGCATACACCACATTAACTGATCCCAAAATACACATTCAAAATTTAAAATTCAAACTCAAAAGTTGGAATCATGGGAAAAGTGTGCTGCTAGTTAAACTCACCATAGAGGAATACCTAACCACCATCATCATGTAATCATCCTAACATCTCATCACAGTCACCGTCATTACATCATCACGCCACCAATTCATTGTCCTCGTTGGCTCTTCACCGCTGGCTTTTTCTAACATCCACTACTTGCGCCAAAATCTGATTCACCACTATTTTTGGCATCACCGATAAAAAACCACACCATAACATCAAAACCCATTAATAGAGTCATATTATTATACCCCATCATCAGCACACATACTAGTACAAAATGGACACTACATAAACTGAATGAAGATTATACCTCTTGGAAAACTGATATCCACTCAAAAAGCACCTCCCAAAGCTTGTGTGATAGCCACCTCACCAGACAGACCCAGGGAGGAGAGGTGGTACCTGAAGTTAGATAAAACAAGGAGAATAAATGATCCTTCATAGGGAGTCATGATCTTTTTCTATATCACCCAAAAAAATTTAAATTCCACAGACACTTAAACGTAGGCTGAGCCACTTGGAACCCCCCACCACAATGCACAACACAACCCAAAACCTCTTAGAAACCATCACACTTAACTAGCTAAGAAGTAACCTATGGATATAGAGGCCAGAGAAGAGTATGAGTGGGAATAACATTCATAGTAAGTCATGGACAAGAAAGAACCATCAAAATCATCATAAAACAATAGTGACAAACCATCACCAACAAACCATCACCAACAAAATAGAGACCACAACTCCATTGAAACACTATAACAAAAACCAAATCAAAACCCAAAAATAACATAGAAAAATGAAGGATAAATGAGATTGAATCCCTAATATGAACAAGGGAATGAAACCCTAATATGAACAACAGGGGAATAAAACCCTAGGAACAATGATAGGGAGAAGAAAGAATCTGGAAAGGTGCTCTAGAAAGAACATCGGGGGATAACCACCAAGGAAGAAGAAAAGATATCAGCCCGTGGAGATTCTCAGAAGAGAACAGAGGTTTAAAGACTCACCGATGATAGGGAAGGGATGTTAGAGAAGAAGAATAGAAGTGCGCTTGGGAGATAATGTCATGATAGAAAGGGGCCATCAAAAATGGAAAGTAATACCATGATAATAAGATGATAAATATTGGACAATGAAAATGTTATAATTGTAACTAATTTACAAGAGTGGTACATGTGAATTCACATAACACTATGATGTGAAATGAAACTATGTGTGTTGGATTCTCCACTACCTAATGATCCACCTCAATAAATGAATATGAAAATTAATCTTATAGGATACTCATGGATGATTTATTTTATGTTTACATCATAATTCCATCCTTAATTTCTAGTGAGTTATGAAAAAACATTAGGACATAGAATTTTCTACCATGTGGTATCATTTATGAGAATTGTTCAAGGATAAAGTAATGCAATAAATGAATGTCTTTATTATTACACTGAACAAGTTTAAATTGAAATATGAATCATTATCTTCTAATACATATCATTATTTTATCCTTATCAACAAGTTATTCTAGTTTCATTGATAATTGTAAAATAAATAGTTTGTATATAAAGAATCAATAATTATTGGGTAAGGTTTTCCAATAATATAATAACATAAATAAAGATAAATCTTTAGTTCAAATGGAGAACAATATAAAATAAAAATTAAATTTGAAAATAACTAGTACACTACTAATGTAATATTCAAAATATATTTCTAAGAAACTAAAGATAATGTGGGAGAGCAAAGAACATGAGAGTATTTTCTTCACATGTGGAAATATAATTCAATGGAAGAGAAACTATAATTTATTTATAAATAATAATAAAGTGGATTTTACTTCTTATATATTTAACATTTCATGTGATTTTTTTGTTTCACTTATTGGGTATTATACATTGAATGTGCATCATGAATTTGTATCCAAATATAGTAAACAAGTTAAAAAATTACAATAAGTGAAGTGAATTATCCATTTAACCTAGAAAGGGAGATTACTATCTCATTAGAGATAGGAACACAACTTTGGTTTTTATAAGTTGACTAATTATAGTAAAAATATTATTTAGTATTAAATATTACCAAAACATTTATCTAATGTGTCTATTAGACACAAGAAGAAATTATTTCATTATGTATTGAATGCTTTTTGTGGTTATTCATACTCAACTAATAGTTTTGTAATACTTGAATCATCATCATTAAATGATGAAAATTAACTATAAGACTCAGAAATACCAAGTTTTCTTGAGTTGATTATTGGTCAAGTAATATAGGAAAAAATGTCAAGAAAATACCAAGATGGGGGTGTTTAGACACTTTATGATATAAAAGTGTTTTGTATTCAACATGATTCCTTATTTGGTTAAAATTGAACAAGGAACCTTGTTACATTAATGGTGATAAATCTAAAAATATTCTATAATTAGTTCCATAATTTACAAGAGAACTATTTCACGTAGAAGTATAGGTTAGTTCATATACTTCATCATATTTCATTAATATTTTTTTTGAATTCTCAATGATGAATTGAATGCATATATTAAAAGGTATTAGTTTCTCTAGGTATTCTTTTCAAAATATATCATAACCCTGCATGCATCGATCATTAAAAATATAGAGTGGATTTATTGCTAAAATAATAATTTTTTTAAACTAAAAATTCATGATATTAGTAAAATGAGGATCAAGGATTATTCCTAAAAGTATTCTCTAATAAATAAAATGTAGATTTTATTTACTCCTAAACTAACATTTCATTTCACATATTTGATCCATGATGTATGTAAAATGAGTAATAATGATGAGTCCTATAAATCTTGAAAAGTATTCCATTATATTTTTTAGAAATTCTTTACAAATAGAAGTTTTAACCCATAATAATAAACCAACTCTAATAAAAATCGATATCATATGAGTTATAATATGAAATAAATCCATTATGTCACAAAACATGTCCTCTAGGTAAGGATTTTATTAAAAAAATCCAATAAACAAACATCCATCATGAAATTTTCAAATTGCATCTTTGTAATTATCATAACGTTTATATAGGATATTTCATAAATCCCTAAGATAGAAAACTTATTATAAAGTGATAAACTAAATTTTATAAAAGGATGAATATATATTTTTAAGGTGGTGGGATAATTATTGACTAGAAAAAGTCAAGGATTGAAATGAAAAAATAGTTGGCATATTAAAAGTTCAATAGATGATCATAGGAAAGGAATGTACGAAAGTCACAACTACATAGGAAGTATAAAACCAAGACATATGGTTTTATGATCATAAATTTAGGTAATTGATTATTTATTGAAAAAAATTAATCCATATCCTATAAGGAAGTAGTAAATAATAATATTCTATGATTGAAAAGTTTATATATTTTTAAAAATTCATTCTATGTAAAAAATGAAGTTATTATTTTGGTAATTTCTCTAGTTTATGTAAATTCATTGTTGGTTAATTAAAAATATTTACATCATTGGTATATATGTGGTAAAAATAAGTCTTTAATGGTTATATAATTCATCATGCATAAATCTATTAGAATTATACTTGTCATAGAAACTTTTTTACATCATTATACTGAGAATTGGATTTCATAATCACCTTATTTGTAAGAAATCCTATAGAATGTGTCTATGTTATGAAACCATAAAGTGATAGTGACACCACATAATACCAATAAAGAATGCAAGTTATAGAGATCCTTTTTTATTTTAATTTAAGAAAGTAAATCATTTAACATTCATTTAGAACAAATTTTTTAATACGTCTACAAGGGGTTAGTGGGAGAACTATTATTTTCTATGTTACACATGTTTAAAACATATGGAAAATAGATATTAGTCTTACAACCTATTAAGAATAGATCTAAAGTAACTCTCAAAAGATTTAATTCAAGTAATATCCCAAGTTATAGGTAATAATACATACTAAGGTAGGTATAATGGGTTACTTAGACCAAGTAAAGGTACATATACTGACATTATATTGAAAAATAAAAGTTGTAAAAATTCAAGATAGAATTATTTATAATGTCATATATCATAAATAACTCTAAGAAGACATGTATAAGACATGATAAGAGATTATTATAGTGAATAGAACTCCATAATCTTCAGTGATGGATCTATCACATATGTCATGTTATTTACTAGATATGATATTTCCAACACATATTTTATAGTGGAAAAATATCAGATAAATCCAATTGAACTGAATGATAAGTATTCATAGGTATCTTATAGTACTTAGGAAAGTACAAGAGATATTCACATAGTATTTGGAGAGGAAGGAACACTAGTTATAAAGGGGAAACAAACTAGTGTTCCTTTGATATATTTGATATATTATCATAGTTAGGCTTTAGTAATAAGAAAAAATATATCATTAAATTATGTGGTATCCATATCCACAAATAGAAAGTATGTTAAAGATTTTTATGTATCTAAATAAGTAGTATAAAATATAAAATAATTTGTTACACTTATTTGAATCATTGACATGAAGTGAAGTATTATCATTATGATAAGTTTATAACAATGGTATTGGCCAAGATGTTAAGATTATGATATAAGATAAACTGGATATACATGAGGATATCATCTCATTAAAATAAAATTGGTCCATAAAATATTGTTGACCCCTCTTTGGTTTTAATAATCACAAATCATGTCAAATCATGTCCAATAATTTCAATATTGTTTATTTAAGTTTAAATATTTTTAATTATGATTATCTATAATAAACTATGTATTTAACACAATATTTGTATATTCGTGTTATAAGATAGTTAAAATAGAAAAATTGGCTAAGTATGAGTCACTAACACTGATAGAACAAGCGTGATATTGACAGCACAAACTGACTCACCAATACCAATTGAAGGAATGTCTCACTGAGAGAGTAAATGTATCACTGAAAAAATAAATTTATCACTAATAGAATGAATTTATCACCAAAATAAGGAATTTCTCACCAATATAAGGAATGTCTCACCGACAGTACAAATTGACTCACCGATAGAAAAATTGTCGATAGTACAAATGAGACACTGACAGAAGGAATGAGTTACGGAAAGAACAAAATAATTCACCAATTTATTAAGTCACTGATGTATGGAGATACTAATAGAATGACTTTTCGATAGAATGAGTCACTGATACCAACCATAGGAATCATCGATACACGGAGTCACCAGCAGAATGACTCACCGACAGAGGAGTCACTGACATACTATTTAAATTTTATTTTATTTAAAATTATTTCTAACAGTTAAATTTGAGTGTTTTAATGATATTGAGTAAATTAATTCTTTTTGCAGACATTATTAATTGATATTTCATAAGTAAAAGGTACACAACCTACTCCAATCATTATCATTGTTAGGCTGTAGAATATAAAAGATAAAATTATGTGATTTGAATGATATACACATCGACACATAATAGAGGACTCTCATGAGCACCCATACTGAACCTGCAAAAAAAGGTAGAAGAACATTCATGGAATTATCATTATTTATGTATGAACACAAAGGAGAAATTTTTGTGCACTAATGTCACAACACCTCTGAAGAAAAAAAAAATAACCAAAGGAATAAAGCATCATCTTACTAGAAAACCAGAACACAAAGCTTCACGACACTCTGTTTTTAGTGTATGTTTCTAGAAGAGGACTCGGGCTTCACATATACTACATCCAAAGAGTAGAGATCTGAATTTAACAATACAAAAATCCTTCTAATCTGTATTTCTATATTTCTTGCTCTATTGTATTCATTTTAACTACATTTTGAGCAGTGTTTGCAGTAGTTTTTTAAATACACATTGTCTCCTCCACTGAACTAAAGGATATAAGATATCATCCTCTAAACATATTTTTTACACCTATTATAGCCCTTGTAGAACTGTGTTAGAGTTCCTGGATTACCTGGATATTTTAATTCCGACATAGAATTATGGTAGAGGTCTTGCGACATGTATAGTTTGTATACTATTGTGTAACCCTTGATCCAGGGTGTCGATCAAAGCTTTATATATATTTCATGGTGGAAGTTTATCAAATAGTGGATAGGACTAATTCTCAACTGAAGACTGAACCTATTTTTTCATCTATTGTGTTTTCAAATTTAGTTTACTCTATTTTAACTCATATTTCAAAAAACTAAGTTTCACTTTGATAGTTAGTTTTTGATAGTATTTATAACTCTATTGGATTAGTAAATTAGTTTCAAAATTTATATCAATAACTCATATTGTTATAACTGAGAAATAATTAATCTTATAAGAAATTAATTGAACAGTCAGACTATTATAAATTTACTACTTTGATTAACTAGGTTGTCTTGTTTTTAAATTGGGGGATTTTATCGAATAATTTTTTTAATAGAAATTTTTATAGGAACTCAATTCACCCCCCCCCCTCTTGAGTGTCATACTCTGACCAAAATTTAGTATCAGAGATTGTTTAAAATCTTTTTCAAATCATTTCAACTATTATTTTAGTTTTGGTTTAAAGATATCAAAATTTTATTTTAGTTCTAAATTTTTAGATCTTTAAAATTATAGTCTTTATCATTTATTATAGATAATAGATAGGAAGGTGTTACTAACAATATACCTCCCTATATTAATGTTATAAATTATGCCCAATGTAAAATTAAAATGAAAATTCACTTAGAAGTATGGGGTTTGATATTTAGACTATAATAGAAGATATGTATGAAATACCAAAGACTGAAAGAACTACATAGAGTGATGTCACAAAAATTTCTTACACTAATAATTTTAAAGCTACAAATGCCTTGTTTTTTTCTTTAGGGGATGAATAATTTAATATAATATCTACTTGTAAATCTATCTATGAAATTTGGGATACCTTAGTTGTTTCACACAAAGGAGCCACTAATGTCACAGAAATGAGACTTAATACATATACTATTAAGTATAATAATTTCAAGTTAAAGCCTGATGAACCCATTTCTGATATGTATATTAGGTAAAATGAGATAGTCAATATAATAAGTACTCTTGGAAATCCATAAGATACCAAATAACAAATCATGTAGCTACTTAGATGTCTATCTGAAATATGTAGAGGAACCTCATTATCAATTAGAGAATCTTGTGATATCAGTAATTTTTTGGTTAAGGATCTAATAGGAAAGATGATGATGTATGAGGAAGAATTAAAGGTCAACAAGGAAGAAGAAGATGAACCAAATATAAAGTCAATGGCTTTAAAAACCAATACTTTCAAACATAAATAAAAGAAAAGGATTCAAACTTATTCTGACAGTACAAGTGATAAAGATTCACCAGCAAATAGTGATGAGAAAACGACTAAATTAGCCAGAAGGTTTAGAAAAATTATAGGAAAAAAATTCTCAAGAAACCCAACTACAATGGAAAATATGATAATAAGGGAAATTTTAAAAAGGATTGGAAAAGGAATGATGACTTGAATGAAATAGTTTTTTATGAATGTAAGATAAGAGGGCGTGTAAAGGCTCATTATCCTAATTTAAAATATAAGAAAAAATATGAGGACAAAGATAAATGATACAAGAAGACAATAAATGCCACCTAGAGTGCTTATGATGACATATCCAATGATTCATAATCATCACATGATGAGAATAGTGACAAGGAAACCATTTTTTTATGAAAAACACATATAAGGTTATCCTTGAGTCTCCTGTACATAAGTCTTATTATTTTGGAGATAAAAGTGACTCTCAAAATATAAATAATGAAGAAATATTTTAATAATTCCAAATTCATGAAGATACATGAAATGAATTATAGGATAGATATAAAATTTTTAAGAAACAATATGCTCTCACCTCTACTGTCTAATATGAGATTACTATATAGAAAGAAAAGAATGCACAATTTCTTAAAGAAAATAATGAGCTTAAGTTATCCAATGAGCAATTGAAAAAGGATTTAGAAAATTTTACCAATGTAAATGATATATTGGTTCAAATTCTTGGTAAACAAGTTTCACCCAAATACACTAGTGGTATTTTCTATCAACCTGGTAAAAGAAATTTTATCAAAACCAATTTTGTATCTAAATTTGGAAAATCTAGTTTTATTCTGAGTTTTGGAAATTTATTTGCTAGTTTTATCTATGAAACATATTCTAGTATTTCACGTTTTTATGGACCAAATAAAGTTTATTTTTACAATAATTTAAAAACTGTGTATAGTAATCAAATGAAACAAATGTGGGTTTCTAAATCTCTTATTACTAATGTTACTAGAGCCAAAAAAATCTGGGTACCCACATATTTTCTTGTTTGATTGTTTTTTAGTATATCTATCTAAAGAGATCATATGTAATTATATGCTACTTGTAAATTGGATGTTCAAGACACAAGAAAGGATATTACTCATTATTCAAGAATATAATAAAGTTTTTTGGTGGGAAAGTCACTTTTGGTGACAATGCTGAAGGAAAAATGATTGGTCATGGCCAAATTGGTTACTCTAATTTATTTTTAATTTACGAAGTACTTTTTATTGATGGGTTAAAGTAAAATCATCTTAGTATCTCTTAATTTTTTGATGATGGTTTTAATGTTAAATTTGAAAATGATTCATGTAATGTTTTTAATTCTAAAAAAGAGTTAGTATTTACTACTCTTATAAATCAAATGTTTATGTTGTAAACATAGATTCCTTAGTTTATCAAAATGTTTTGTGATTATATGACTTTTATAAAGAGTTTTGGCTCTGGAATAGGATATTAGGACATTGTAATATTCAGTCACTTAGGAAGCTTACAAGGGAAGGTCTAGTTAAGGATCTAACCAAACTTTGATTTCAAAATGACAAAGTCGGTAATCCTTTTCAAAAAGTTAAACAGCATAAAATATCTTTCAAACCAAAGAAATGAGTTTCAACTTATTGGCCTCTTGAGTTTTTTCACATGGATTTTTTTGGATCATCTAGGGTTTATATTCTTAATTGGAAACACTATGTCTATGTTCTAGTAGATGACTTTTTTTGATATACTTGAACATTTTTCTTGGCTCACAAAATTTAATCATGCTCTTATTTTTTAAAATATTATGGAACAATAGAACACCTAAGTTTTCATGTAATTAAAACCTTAAGAAGTGATCATGGTCATGATTTTGAAAAACAAGAGTTTTAATCTTTCTTATAAAATAGTGGTTACAGTCACAACTATTATGCTCCTAGGACACCCCAACAGAACAGTGTTGTAGCTAGAAGAAAGAGAACCTTACAATAGATATACTAGACTATGCTTAATTAATATGAAATACCTATATATTTTTGGACATAATCCATCAGTACAAATTGTTCTATAATTAATAGAGTCTTAATCAGACCAATTATTAATATAACCAGCTATGAGCTATGGAATAGTAGAAATCCCAAAGTTAATTACTTCAATGTTTTTAGTTGAAAAGTTTATATCCTCGATACAAAGGAAAATCTTGACAAATTTTTATCCAAAATTAATGAAGGAATATTTATAGGTTATTAAATATATAGTAAATCTTATAGAGCTTTTAATAAAAGAACCAAATGTGTGAAAGAATACATGCATATCAAATTTGATGAAACAGATCCAACTAAACCCAAGACCTCCTTAGAAAATCTTAATGATGATCTGTCAAATCTGGACATAAATGTGAAATCTTATGACCCTTCTATTAATAAATATATTAAATCTTCTAGTTATAGAAATTCTCTAGAATCTAGTCATGATGAACCCAAACATATTGAAGATGCTGAAATTACTAGTACTTATTTTTTTAGATCTATTAAATCTTTTAAGAACCATCGTCTAGATGTTGTAGTCAATGATTTAGATAAAGTAACTCAGACTATAGATTCTCTAATAAATCAAGTTGAAAATCAATCTTTCTTATCATATATTGAACCTAAGAACATTAATTATGCTATCAATGATTAATTTTGGGTGATGGCTGTGCAAGATGAATTAAATTAGTTTCAAAGAAACAAAGTCTAGAAACATATAAATAGACCCACAAACACCTTGACTATTGGAACTAAATGGGTGTTTAGAAATAAAGTAGATGAAGCTGGTAATATTTTATGAAATAAAGCTAGATTTTTTGCACAAGATTATATTCAAGAAGAAGGGATTGTCTATAAAGAAACTTTTTCACTGGTTTCTAGACTTAAGTCTATTAGAATCATGATTTCATTTGAAGCTCAACTCTTTTTAAAACTATATCAAATAAATGTTAATTGTGCAATCCTAAATGGGTATATAGTTGAGGATTTTTTTATTGAACAACCTTGTGGTTCTAAAAATACTCATTTTCCAAATCATGTTTTTAAATTAATAAAGTATTTATATAATTTAAATCAATCTCCAAAATATTTCTATGATAGACTAAGTACTTTTCTTATTTTCAAAGGTTTTACAAAGGGTATAGTCGATCCTACTCTTTTTATAACATGAATTTCTAAATATGTTTTAGTAGTTAAAATTTATGTAGATGATATTGTTTTTGGATCTTCTAAAAATTATTTATGTGTTGATTTTTTAAAAATGATGAAGAGGGAATTTGAAATGCGTTTAATGGGGGAACTCAAATTCTTTTTTGGATTTCAAATCTTTTAAAAATAAATAAGGGATTATTTTAAATTAAACTAAATATACTAAATATATTTTAAATAGGTTTGGACTTTATGGTACAAAAAGTAGTGATACTTTAATGAGTACCACCTGTAAGTTGGATCTTGATGAAAATGATAAATCTGTTGATCAAACCACTTATAGATGAATGATTGGGAGTTTACTCTATTTAACTGCTATTAGGCCTGATATTATGTTTAGTGTGTGTATGTGTGCTCATTTTCAAGATAATATTAAAGAGACTCATTTAACTTCTATTAAAATAATTTTAAAGTACCTAAAATATAGTACCAACTTAGTATTGTTCTTTCCTAGAGTACATACTTTTGATTTAGTGAGTTATTATGATGCTGATTTTGGTGGTTGCAAGTTGGATAAAAAGAGAGCCTCTAAAACATGTCACATTTTGGGAAAGACTCTAGTTTCATGGTGTAGTAATAAGAAAAATTTTGTTTCATTATCAACTGTCGAAGCTAAATAAATAGTTGTTGGTAGTTTTTATGCTCTGATTTTGTGGATGAAACACACTTTACTATACTATGGATATCAATTCAGACATTTCCCTATAAACTCTCATTCTAGAATAAAGAATATTGATGTAATTCATCACTTTTTGAGAGATCATTATCTAAAAGGTGATATAACACTAGAGTTTATCGGCACTAAGCATCAGCTTGATAACATATTCACAAAGTCATTGAACTCTGAAAGAATTAATTACATCAAACATGAATTAGGGATGATTAATTTATGAGGATCTTATGTTGATAACTCTTTGTGAAAAATTAGTATAGATGTCATGACTATACTGACAATTTCATCCAGACAATGTCATGCCAACAACGACACATTTTTCATGCCGACACTTGGTCATGCTAACACTGAAAATTTTTCATGTCAACACCAATAGTGTCATTCTGATACTAGCATGTTGACACCAATAGAATATGGTGTTTTATCAATTTTATGGTTTAACTAAAATTATGGTGTTTCATTTATTTCATTGAACCTAATTTATGAATTTGCGATCTCTAAGACCTAATTGATAAAAATTCGAGTAGATCCACTATACTACTCACCCTCACCTTTAACCCTTACACTCTCCTATCGTTGTTATTTACCACCAACCATTCACCTTCTAACCTTCAAACCTATCTATTATAATGGTGAGAGTGAAGTGCGCACTCGTAGGAGGACTAGGAGAAAAGTCTCAACCCACAAGAAGGAAGAACGGAGAGTCGAGCAGATCTTAACATGTCAAACCAACTCTTGTGAATCATGTAGTAACACTAGAAAAGGAAGTTATTACTAAAATTATATTACAAAGTAAGTCTTTGTTTTTAATGTTATTGTAGAACCAAGGATGGATAAACTAGTTTTCAGATAATGAGAGGCCTTATTACCCAAATCTTGTACACAATTTCTATATGAATGGAGAGTTTCTTTTGGAATAAAGTGATGTATGATGGGTTAAGTCGGTTGTAAAAGGAAAATGAATTTCAATTTCTTCTAGGAATTGGATAGAATGCCTTAATGTATATCATGATGGAATATATGATGAATAATAAAGAACTTCTCTAGCTGCAAGTGATTTGTTCTGTTATGAGACAGCTCTAAAGGAGCTGACTATAAATGATGAGAATAGGAGGCTTATAGCTACTAAACTAAATGGTGAAAGTAGATTGTTATTTAAGTTTATTTTGTACAAGATTTTTTCCAGGAAAGGTGACATTACGTCGTTGAATTATCAGGATGTGTATTTGGTGTATTTATTGAATAAATAAGTTAAAGTGAACCTATTCAGATATCTTATAGTGAATATTCATGAAATGATCAAGCCTTATTATAATACCAATTCTATTTTCTAACGAAGGATAGTATCTACCATACTACAAGTGAAAGGTTGTGTGAGTGAATATTAGCAGATTTTTTCTTCCTGTAGTGGCATTTGTTTGAGAAAAGAAATATGTAAAAGGATGAAAATTCATTGGAACCCCTGGAAAAAGGAATGGTTTGGATATGAGGAAAAGCTTTATGAAAAATCTATCCATGTTGACCATCCAACTAGTCAAAAAGATATACTGCACCCTGGTCTAGGACCAGAAGATGTTAAACCCATTTATTCAAATGAATAAGAAGATGTTACTTGTGATAGAGAATAAGGGTAACCTATTGATGATAGGAGTGACCCACACATTTCTAAAAGCCCAAGGATAATAACCTTTGGACCACCCATTCCACCTCTTGCTCTGCCTTCAAAAGAACCCATTTTTGGTGATGATGAAGAAACTAAATAATCTAAAAGTGTTGAGTATGTGAGAAGATAAAAATGGATTTGATGAGGATTATATAAAAGAATAATAAGAATGCATAGAAGGAGAAGACAATGTAAGTGGGTATGAAAGTGGAGAAGAGGATGAAGGAGAAGAAGATGAGTATGGAAATGATGGAGATGATAGGAATGAATAAATAAGTGGAAGTGATAGTATCTCGGATCTTCCTGATGATGATCAAGTTGATAATAGAGAGCTTGCCGATAATGTGGATCAAGATAAAAATCTAGAATATCCTGATCAAGTAGAAGCTACTATTGGAAAAGAATAAGAAAGAGTTAAAATTGGTGATGAAATGGGAGATTAAATAGTCCATGTACAACAATTGGTTTATGTTAGAAGAAGATCTCAAGATGAGGGGGAGCAACAATTAAGAGGAGACCAAGTTGAGGGGGAGATTAAAGGTATAAGATATCAAGCTGAGGTAAAGTATCAAACTGAAAAAGTGATAGTTAATACACTCACTCTTTTGGATGACTCTTCGTTGTCTGAATGGAAAAAATGAATCCTGGATATGTTGTCCTTACCTTTGAATATTATGATTCTGATATTGAATCTAATAGAGTAGTTCCAATGAGACCAGTAGTGGAGGAGCCTGTACTATCTAGGATACTTTTTATAAGTGCATCTGCTTCTACTCTGGCACGTTCAGTTTTTCAAATTCTGGGTGACTATGTCACTAGATCTGATTTTGAAAGTTTCAAGGAAGAACTTTTCTCCATCATTAGGAATTTTTCCTGGCCCATTACCATGTTGATATTGAGTGAAATTGAGGGAAATGTACTCTCTGAAACTATTATTGCTCAAGTGGAACCCAAACTAATTGCACTCAATGAATCTATTGTGACAGATAATCAGAAGCTGAGAAAAGAGCTAACTGCATTGGTTTCTACTATCAATAGTTTGACCTCTGAGAATAGAACATCCATGGATGGAATCATGAAAGGAATTGAGGATATTATTCCCTACATTCATGTTCATAATTTTACCCAATTGAGACAGGATGTTAGAGAAATTATGCAAGGGGAATCTATCTCATCAGCTCTTTTTTCTCACCCTCTAGACATAGAAATGGTCAGGACTATTAGTAAAGAAGAGCTTAAAGCCTTGTTTGGTGCCTCTGGTTTCAAAATTATTTCTAACATCGAGGATAACACTGATTATGTGCATTATATGGTCATTCTCAACTCCAAGAGTGCTGAAACTTCAAATGCTCAAATCATAGAGAAAGTGGACTATTACTTCAAGAGTGTTTATATAAAATATCAGCTGACAAGTCAATTTAAATATTTGATAGAGAATTTGATTTTCCCCCATTTACAATAATTTAAGGATCATGTTCAAAAAATGAAGGACTTCACACATCTTCTTGATAAGTTCATGAATAACAATGATGATTTTGAAAACATAATGCAATATGGTGGGGAGATAATCAAAGATTTCATCAATCTTTTTAATCCATATTTCCATTTTCAAATTAAATCCATAGTGGTTCTAGATGTTGCACCTATCAGATCGGATACCTCTTCTGCTACATCAATTCCTTCTCTCCCACAGTCTATGTTAGTTGCTCAAGATTTGATCTAAATCTATCCCATCATCATAGAGAAGATCCAGCCTTGTGATACAACCAAACCTACCCTTTCCCCTTCTATTCCTAAAGCCATTGTACTTCCTCCCTTGAGCATTCATTCAGATCATATAGCCTCTTAGCCTCTATCCATGAGAACTACTATATATCCTTCTAAAAAAGTAAATTACTAACTAGATCCCCAGATGTAGTGTGGATAAATTTTTGATAGGAATGAGTGTTTGTAATATTTGTTGTATTGAACTGATATTTTGTACATCCACTTTACTATGTACTTTTTTACCTCTTAAATTTAGTGATATTTAATTTCATCCCTTTGATACCTATTTTCATTCTTGTGTTTTCTTCTTGAATAATTTTTTGGTATTTTTGATAATCTGAGAAGGGGGAGAACATCAGTAATGGCATTATTTTTTTAAATCTCATTAAGATAAAGGGGTAGAACATCAGGCATTATTTACTTTTATTTTACCTCTGAACCTTATCTCTATTTTGAGAAATATTATTTTTTTAAGAAAACTAGTAATGGGATATAGTAATTGGAATGATTATATTAATCATCAACTAATTTTACTTTATAATTCCATGATTTTTGATCATCAAAAAGGAGGAGATTTTTGGTCCATAAGAGATTATTGGCCCCTCTCTGGTTTTAATAATCACAAATCATGTCAAATGATGTCTCATAATTTCAATCATGTTTATTTCAGTTTAGATATTTTTAATTATGATTATCTATGATCCACTATGTATTTAACATATTCTATTTATATTTGTGTTATAAGATAGTAAAAACTGAAAAGTTGGCTAAGTATGAGTCACTGACACCGATAGAACAAGTGTGACACTGATAGTACCAACTAAATCACTGATATCGATAGAAGGAATGTCTCACCAACAGAAGGAATGTCTCACCAATAGAAGGAATATCTCACCAATAGTACAAACTGACTCACTGATAGACAACTCACCGACAATACAAATGAGACAGTGATAGAAGGAATGACTCCTCGACTTAACAAAATGAGTCACTCATGCATTGAGCCACTGACACATTGAGTCACCGATGCATGGAGATACTTACATAATGACTCTCCAATATAATGAGTCCCTGATACTAATAAAAGGACTCACCAATATAAGGAGTCACTGACAGAATAACTCACCGACAAAGGAGTCACTGACAGACTGTTTAAATTTTCTTTTATTTAAAATTATCTCTAATGGTCATATTTGAGTGTTTTAATGCTAATAATTAAATTAATGATTTTTTCAGACAAAATTAATTGGGATGTCAGAATTATGAGCTACACAACCTACCTCAATCATGCTTATTGTTGAGCTGTAGAATATAAAAGAGAAAATAATGTGTGCTGAAAGATATACAGATAGACATACATTATAGGACTCGCACAAGCACCCATATAGAACTTATGAACATAAGGAATAAGAACCCTCAAGGAATTATCATTCCTGCTAGCTGAACAAAAAATAATAACTTACTATGAACCAAATTTCAAACACCACTACAGTAAATAAAAGAGAAATGAATGAATAAAACTTCATCTTCCTGGAAAACTAGAACACAAAGCTTCACGACACTCTGTTTTCAGTGTTTGTTTCTAGAAGATAAATCAGGCTTCACATTTTCTACATCCAAAGAGTCCAAATCTATATTTCACAACACACAGAGCCTTATAAACTCTATCTTTTTATTTCATGCTCTGTTGTGAGCATTTTTATTACATTTCGAGTAGTGTGTGTATATATCTAATAAACACACATTGTATCCTATACTGAACTGAAGGATACAAGATATCCCCCAAAAAATATTATTTTTACACTTGTTATATCCCACATAAAACTATGGTAGTGGTCCTAGGTGACATGGCTATTTTAGTTCCCATGTAGAATAGTGGTAGAGGCCTTGTGACCTAGACAGTTTGTATATTATTGCTTAAACCCCGATCCAGGGTGTATAACAAAACTTTATATATATTTCTTGGTGTCAATTGATCACCGAGTAGAGAGGACTATGTCTCATCTTGAGACTGAACCTCTTGTTTTAATCTATTGTGCTTTCAAATTTAGTTTACAATGTTTTAAATCATATTTCAGAAAACTAAGTTTCACTTTGATAGTTAGTCTTGGATAGTATTTATAACTATTTTGGTATAGTAAACTAGTTTAAAAAGATATATTAATATCTTATATTGTTATAACTGATAAATAATCAATATTATTAGAAATTAATTGAACGATCAGACTATTATAAATTTACTACTGTGATTAACTAGGTTGTATTCTTTTTAAATTGGGGGATTCTTTCAAATAAATTTTTTAATAGAAATTTTTATAGGAACTAAATTCAACCCCCTCTTGAGTGTCCTACTCCAAACAACATATTTTACCCATGTAATTGATGTAAAAAATATAAGAGCGGCTATGTAGAAAAATTTTGGTAGGCATAATGACTAAAGATATAACTTAATAGAAGTATGATATTATCATGTGAGAGATAAGAGGTTGATGGTTAGTGACATGGATATATTGCAAGTGGGACTGTTGTAAAAGTGGGTTCCATAGTCCAAAAATGAATAATAATTTTTTATTACTATATATATATATATATATATATTGTTTTACATTATGTATTTATACAATAATAATGTAGATACTTTTGTATCTACTAGTTATTTTTAATTTCTTTATATTATTTTTCATATCAATGGGTTATAACAATTCCCGTCTATAATGAGAACCTTGAGATACTAAGATAATAATCATAAACCAATGTCTTATGATCTAGATACATCATATTGACTAGATATAGATGATGCTTGAATATCAGGTGTTGGGGGATCACAAGCATCGAGATGTCTTCTCATGGATTTCCAAATTGACGATCTTGAGTAAAGGATTTTATAAGTACCGACTCTCTAATAGGAACACCTCATGTTTCAGGTTTCATTGGTTGTTTCTATTTATGATCATGTATTATTTTTCTCTTGAATTGATATCATTATCAATATGTATCATTTGATCATGTAATTTAATTTAAGAAAGAAACAAGATTTTTTAATTGTGGTGAGGTGGCTTGCTTTAGGCATTTCATTGGTGGTATGGATTTGATTGAATGATAAATATTGGATTTTTCACCTCTATAAAAGTGGATATATATCATTACTAGTTGACTGAGATGGTAGTACCATTACTAAATCCATATCTATGGGAGAAAATTTTAATTTCACCTAATAAGATCATTTAAATAATAAATAAATCATATAAGAATAATAACACAAAGTGTACATATCACTATATAAGATATCACGAGGAAATTTGATTGTATTTTATAGAGATTTTTCATAGGATATTTCAATTTATGTGACTCATACTTGTCTCCTTAGGGGACATGATGTTTTTCTATATACTACAATTGGTTAGTGAGTATGATTTACTACTTTCAAGATAAGGGCCTAGAGGGTCACACACAAAGTGTATCCCCATGTTCTACCAATTTAGATGAATTAATTTTTAAGATTAAGTGACCCCCCATGCGCCAAGGTTGGTGAACGTCTAAGAATAACTGATCAAAAGTAAATTAATTTAATTATATTCACATGTTATTTAATTTTAAAAGTTAATATGAGGAAAATATTTTTTTTCAAATTAATTTACACCTTATAGGTTAATTAAATAATTAAAAGAGTAATGGTCTATGTTAACAGCTCATTATTAATCATGTGACATTTGAGAGAATCAAAAGCAAGTGATGAAATATTTGTGTCGCTTATGACATGATATCTTAGATTTTAGTGGTGTTACAGGTTGGTGTTTTGGTTAACTATTTTAAGGTTTTAAAATAAGATTATTAAAGAGTTAACCTTAGGTATATAAACCATTCTAAACCAAAAAATTATATGGGGATTGGATTTATCTAATTTTTTATAATCCCAATCTCTCTCTAGGTTTAGAGAGAGAGAGAAAGAAAATAACAAAGCCATATCGATCCCACTTCCTCAAATTGAGTTTATGTTCTTCCCACAAAAATATACATCATAAAGCACTTAAATTTCCCATGATCGATCAAGATAACTGATTAATTATATTCAAAAAAAATTTTGAACATGAGGATAATTTATAGGATTCCTCGCTTGTTGATTTTGAGATATGATAGGTCGAAGATATGTTGATCACATCAGCATTGAGGAAAAAACATGGTACCATTTATAGTTTCATTTAATTATTTTTATTCATGAATAAATTTAATTTCATTTGATCCATGAAATATTATAGAAATGAGAAAATTATATTTGATTCTTCAACATGAATCCATAACTATAAAATTTAAAATACCAATTTTACATGCATTCACAAAGTCATGAGTTCCTTCAAATAAATCAATACCCATTCCATTTTAGCTCTTTTATTTAGTAGTGTGTGTGGATTTTTTTACAAAAAATGATCTTACCTTCCTTTTCAATAAAAATAATAAACAATTTCAAACAAAAACTTAGTGTATTAGATATTATTTAACATAAAAAAACTAAAATTAAAAAAAAGAATGAAAAAAATCCCATGGATTGGTTTGTCACACTAGAACTTATTCCATAGTATTATCTAAACTTCTTCTTCCACTAGCTCAACCATAATCCCGTGAAAATGGATATTATTTATTGGGAACCCATGTGGTTACTATACATTTATTTTTTTTCTTATATTTTAATGCATCATTATTTCAAACTTATTACAAGAATGTGTTCCCATGTTATTTAACTTTAAGAATTAAACTTTTCTCTTCAATATTCACCTGTTAGAATTTAATATCACCACTAATCATCCAAGGATTGAATATTTATGTACTCATTGACATTTTATAGTCCATTATTTTATCCTTTAATTTTTTTTCATTCAAACTTGATTTTTTCATTTCATGATGTGTGATTTTATCCTCTAACATCCTTTTTTAGTTCCTAAATTCTCAAATATACACATAATAGTGTGTTTCCATTATTAATAAAAATAAATTTCCAAGTCCATTTTCTACTTTTTAATCTAATTACAAGTCTCTTGTTATGGTTAGAACTATGGGACCAAATTTTTGTAACTTTTCTTTGAAAATTCCACCTTATCTCAGTTTATTTTATACATATTCTTGGGTTATAAAACTTATTTCAATTATGTTTTAGTTAGTTTCATAACATCTGAGTATACATATCCATATTATTCCATTGTTTCTATAGGATTAAGGTTCTTAAAATCTAGAATATCATTGAGTTCTCCACCTTTGATTATTTGATTTAAAGTGTTTGTACACTTTATACACCCTATGATTTTAGTATCTATTTCCCTTTAAATAAATAATGTTTTTTCTATAACTTGTGATAAAAAATGATAAAATAAAATTCAAAATTATTTATTTTATTATATAATAATAAAATAATAAAAAATGAAATACATTACTAGACAACCAAATATAAAAAATTTATTAAAATTACAAAAGTGATAAAATTGATAGTAAAATATAATACTATAAGATTTAAATTAACATCATCTTGATATACCATGAATATTATATCAATGATAATAACTATATAAAGTATATAAAACAATAGAAATTTGATATACATCCTGAACAAGAAATTATAAAATAGGATGAATGATTTTAGAGTTGTATATAAGGAAATATATAGGAATATAATATAATAATTATATAAATGATCATTTGTTATATTACAGTTAGATAAATGGACATTGGATTTTTGAGAATTGGATATACATATATTAAAAAAAGTTCATTGAATTTGTGAAATTTATAATAAAAAATTAAAAATAATATAATTCTCATGTTATAAATAATTCTAGAATGAAATAAAAAGATAATAATTAATTAAAATTATTTATTATAAAATTATGCATTTTTATTTGTTATATATTATTGTTATTTTTAAGGATTTATTTTTTGTGTTTATAAGATTAAAATAAATAATCTAATACTGATGTATTAAAAAATTGAATGGTTATAAGATGAATAATGGGATGTGTTAAAATCATTCAATATTAAAAAGGATATTTTCAAAGAATTGTTTTCTTCTAAGTGTTTCATATTTTTTTCTAAATAAGATAAATTTATAACTAACAAATGATGATTCTAAGTAAATGTTTAATTGTATAAAAAAATATAATAATACTCATTTAATTATTAATTGACATGAAATAATATTCATAACACATAATGTTTTATAAGTGATTTTTATATAAAAGTTGTTTCTTTTTATTTCTTTAATGTTTTAATTTAATTTTTAAAAATATATTATTCAAAAATTTAATTAGATTAAATGGATTTCAAATTTTTAATCATCATTTAAAAATTTGGTAAAAGAGTTAATCCATTTTCGGAAAAATAATAATTAACTTGGGTAAAAATTAAGGTACCACGATAAAGGTAAAATGATGTAAAAGGGTTAAATTAAGGGGAAAATGACTAAAATATCTCTCACCATATCACTTAATTATGTATATTGTGGAATTAAAAAACTATATCCATTATTTTTTTCACTTATCATCCACTTTTCATAGGAAATTACATCCTTACACCTTTAGAAATGACTATTTGAAAAAATATCACTCAAAACTCACTTATAAGAGGATTCATCCTATACCACTCCCAAACACCTCATATATTGCATAACATTTTGGAATAATTTTCCAAATTAACACTTATAAATACTTAGAACTTTTTTTATTATATATGGTTCCAAAAAATAGGCCTAAATTCTTCATTTTGAAGTAACACATTTTAATAAAGAGTGAATTCATCAAAGAGATTAAAGTTATTCCATAGATTTCCTGAGTAAAGGTAAGCATTTCTTTTCCAATTTATATTTTAAATAGAAATTTTATTTTTATAAATTAATCTTTGGAAAATTTATATGCACTTTCAATCTAAAATCCCATTTATTTTATTATCCTATGGTTATTTTTTGCATTTACATATATCATTTTAATTTCACTTCACTTTGGTTCATAATTCAACTGAAAGGATGTTTATTTGTGGATCCAACCATATCTTTTCTTTTATCTAGTATTATTTCTCTTTTATTTTTATGCTTTTAATATGATTTTAAGGAAGTAATTATCCCTAAATCTAAGATTTCATAATTTCATTTTCTATTGACTTTGACTTTATTTTACTATTATGTTAATGGAATTTGTTTTATGGTTTTCTACATAGTCACTTTCTTTTATTATTTTCTTTCATTTTATTTATGAATAATCCTATTAAAGTTTATTTATGATAATTTTTAATTTTATTTTCATTATTTTTCTAAAACTATTGACTTATAACATGGTTTCTTTTGAAATAAATTTTATCAAAATTATAATGGATATTTGTATATATTTTCAAATAGTTTTCAAATGTTCTTCAAAGTTTATTTATTCTAAATTTATATTATTTAATTTTTATTATACTTTATTGGGTATATTCTCTAATGATACCATCAAAATTATTTATCTAGATTTCTTATCATCATATCATTTGGAATTAATTATGAAACCCATTTCTTTTTCAATGATTAATTAATCTATGATGAAATTCAGAATTTTTTCATATTCATATGGACCACATATTTAATTTCATTAATTTTGTTATGGTGGACCCAAAATTTTATAAACCTTAAATTCATTAGTTAATGCTTTATTTCAAATGAGATTAATCATAAATGATTGAAGAGTGAACCCAATCCACAATGTTTATATAATTGATGATTGAACTCAATACTTTATGAGACATTATCCATTATATGATGATGATCTTGGAAGTGATCCTTGACATAAGAAATTATTTTTTATTCATATGTACATTAAATATTTTTATACCACATTTCTATGTTATTCCTCATTATTAAATTATGTTTCCATATATTATGATAACTTTCTCATGATTCCACATCATTATGAATCTTTTTACATGTTATATTAAAATTATTATATCATAATTCATGATTTATGATCCATGTTTTATTAGGAATGATTAATTTATTTTATATTTATGTTCCATGATTATTCTCTCATTCCCACAAGTTCATATCAATCTCACATATGATCTTTGATTGATATCTCTTATATTCACCCTTTACTAATCATATGTGCTCACCCTTTCTTTTGTTTCCAATACATGGGTAATTATGAGGGTACTATGTATGATATGACTTGAATTGGATCATTTGTGAATATTATTTGTGATATGTTTTGAATTTTTTTTAAAAATAAGTTAGATATGTAGCTAATCTACCAAAACACTAAACCTATATATTATGGGGTATAATATTTTTTGATATATGATGAATATTAATGTAAAATAATAGAATATGTATGTATTTTATCGTTGGATAATATAAATTTTTATAATAGTTGGGTTTTGTTAAATAATGGTATTAGGTTATAAATAATTAGGAGATAAAACATAAATCAAAATATGTTGAACCAAAAAATTAATGTGATAAAATGAGAGTGTCATAAGTTGAACATAATATGATATTTAATGAAATGAATGAGTCGTAATTAAAGACATTATAGGATTTATTTTCGTTATCATATGACTATTTAAAATGTATATTATTTTATAATACCCACACTAAACTTTTTGGTTTTAATCAATAGCTAGGACCGGGAGGAATCATGTTAATAATGAGTGAATTAGACAATGAAATGAACAACCAAAAATGATGGTATCTAGAGTGTAAAATCTCATGATTATTCCTAATAAACTCTCTCAAGCAATTAAAAATAAAAAAACCATTTTAAAATCCTAAATTCACCATGTATGGAATAACTCTATATAGAATGATTCAAATGAAATTTCACACCCTCCTTAAGTGGGGCTTCAGATCCAAAAATCATCGAGTATTGAATCAATAAGAAAAAAAATTGTTGTCTAGTGTTCAAAGCATGAAATTTTTGTTTTATATATTTATCATTTGGAACTTGAATCTGATAAATGATGTATAATCCTTAGGAATATGAAATGGGTAGAAGAAATAGACTCCATGAAATGAGAGGAGTTTAAGAAAATATTTTTCAAAAAATAAATTTCTTAAAATAATTTCACTAAAATTGATAAGGAATTACTTTAGTAGAAGAAAAATTAGGATGAATCCATTAGTACATATAAATAAAACTTCATAATACATGTAAGGTATTCTTCTAGTTTTATCGTTGACCCTAAAAGAAAAGTCAATTGTTTCTTTAGGGGATTAAAATGAAGTCTATGAATGGTATTAGCTATTTGGGACTATGGTGGTCATGGATAAATGTTTTGATTTTCTCTCAAGGTTGAAATTTAAAATGGAGAATCTTATTATTATTTAGGTTTTGGGTATAATAATTTTAAAAAAGAGTTTTATAAAAACTCAAAATTATGAAACCTATGGTGGAAAGAAATTATATCTTCCTACATGTCAAAAATATGTGAATAAGATGGAAGTAATTATTTCAAATAAATATAAAAATGATTCATGTATAGAATATAAGTCTATAAATAACATGAATTTTGAAGGGATATATAGATTATAACAAATTAAATTGTTAAAAAATATCAACCTAATACCACACACACACTTCAATACTAAAAATTATAAAGAATGTGGACATTACACCAATTAGTAAAAAAACTAAGGGATAATGATGAAAATTTGTATCAAAAATATTTAAATTCTATGGTGAAAGGAAAAGCCTATGAAATCACAAATAAGGAACTGATTAATGAAAACAATGTGGTTAAAGGTACACCCAAATTCTACTAAAGAATTGATAATGTCTATTTTATCATTAATCCATCCACTACTTATTATTTGGAAATTTGACTAAGAAAATCAAATAACCACCCCAATGATTTTATATTAAATTATCATTGAAACCCCCAAATGGTGTGATTATTTCTTCCCAAGTTATAAATTCTCTCTAAGATAATTTTTTGGAAATGTTCTACCTATAAATAGTTTTATTCTCCATTTTTATAAATTTCATGTGATTTTGGGGATGTATTTTATCTCTATACATAGAGCCCATAATAATTGATGGGTTAAGGAAATAAGTTTTTATATTGTAAATCAACCCCTGATCGTCTATCAGTGCAATGATAACTATCAACTCCCAATAAAAGTTACTTACGTTTAATAGGTCTTATTAGAAAATAATAAGGGATATTTAGCTCAAATGTTTTGGGAGAACTCAATATAAAATATATGTATATTGTGTGACAACATGTCTATTTATTTTCCATAGAGTTTCTAGGATTCCCTATATCATGAGATTGAGTTTTCAAAAGAACTCATACATGATTTTATTCCTATATTAAAGTCTCTTTATATAATAACCACAATTTTATTAAATAAAGTAAAGAAGAAAATCTAATTGAATATTTATATTGGTTTATACACCCATTTTCTTCACCATGGGGTGCACCCATCCTCTTTTTAAAGAAGAAAGACGGACCAACACATCTCTGTATTAATTATCATGAAAATTAAAAGATCAAGATCAAGAATAAGTATCATCTTCTATATATTAATGAAATTTTAATGAACTATGAGGGGATTGATACTTCATTAAGATTGAAATTATATCTTTTAGGGTTAAAACAGATGATCTATCCAATGAAATATTTTTGAAGAGATATAAACACTTTAAATTCATATTTATTCCTTTTAGGCTTACAAATTCCCCCTATATATTTATAGAACTTGTCAATATAGCCTTTATAGACTGCCTTGATCTATTTTTTAGATTCTTCACAGATGATATTCTCATATATTCAAATATAAAGAAGTAACATGATGATAATTTCATGATTTTGTTAATGACCTTGAGAAAGGGGAAATTGTATGCCAATTATAATAAGTGTGATTTCTCAATACAAAATATATCATTCTTGGATCATGTAATCACAAGTGAGGGTATATTTATGGATCCTTAAAAAACATAGTTGATTCAATAATGGGACAAAAATACCATTTAAATTAATATCCATAGTTTTCTTATAACAGTTGGATACCATTGATGCTTTGTGAGAAATTTATATGAACTATCATATCCACTAACTAAGTTAACTATGAATAGTGTCAAGTAACTTTAGATATATGAATGTGAAGATTATTTCAAGGATCTTAATAAAAGGTTGATTGTCTCACCTACAATCACAATACCCTATATTGGAAAAAAATTGGTATGCATAGACACTCTATTAAAGGTATTGGGATGTCTCCTCAGGAAAAATAATAGTGCGGTAGATTATACATGATGTTAATTAATTTTTTATGAGAAAATTACCTAATGCATGATCTATATCTAGTGGTAATATTAAAATTAAATATATTTTGGAATTATATCTATGGTGAAAATTGTCATATATATGTTAACCACTATAGCATAAAGTATATATTTACATAGAGGGAGTATAACATGCACCAAATAAGATGGTTGTATTTGATTAAGAACTATTAATGCTCAATTAATTTCTATTCTAGAAATTCAAACAAGTTATCTGATTATCTAACAATGAAGGATAATGCTACCTTACCCATGATGAGTATTTAAAGAGACCCAATAATCATGTATTAGTAAAGGATAAACCTAGGAATCATAATTTAAAGGGATAAATCCTATATTTTTAAAATGAATATTAAACTATAAATCCTTATAAAGATCAAGGAGGTATGGGAAGTAGTTTTAGACATATAAATAAGGTAAGTAATATCCATGAGTTCAACCTTAGAATTGATGGATTTTTATAATTAATCAAACAAATATGTGCCCTTTAAATACTATATTTGAAGGAGTTGTTGAATGATGCACATATCTCATCATTCTCTATATATCCTTATAGAAAAATTATATATAGAGAACTCAATGGTCAGTTATGGAAATAGAAAATGAACATGTAAATTGAAGAATATATATATCTCAACACTTGGTATACTAGAAACTTAATAAAAATGAAAAAATATATTATGGGATGATAAAACCATTACCCATACCTATATGGAAATGCGATAACAGCACCAAGAATTTTATTATAGGTATTAATAAGTCTTTTTTATGTCATAACCTAACCTTGGAATTTTTTTAATTTATTATTTAATTGGGTTTGGATATTTTGGATGAGGTTTGGATTGAGTTTAGGATTAAATTTTTATGTTTTTAGAATTTTTGGTGACTTTTTGGCCTTTGCGCAGTTTTGGCACACATTTTGGGAGACTGTGCCGCCCAACCTAGGTAACCACGCAAAATTTTTTGGACTTGGGATAGAACTTGCCACATAGTTTTCACATTATAGGTCAAACCATATGTCAAGTTCATATAGTTGATCCTTCTTAGGTAGTAGCTACCAAACGGTTGGCACTTAGTTTAACAAACCATGTGAGCTTCCCAGTTTCTTAAAATTTTGAGTTTACTATTTTACCTCTCCCTCATTTTATCCCAAACACAGGATTCTCCCCCACTGGTTCAATTTTGGAAAATAAAGGGGTCCCAGACCCCCTTCCCTTTGGCTCTCTTCCCTCCATGGGTGCTCCTCCAAATATCTAAGGGGATTTTTAGGGTTTTGGAATCTTTTCCCCTTTTTATCTTCTCCTATCTCTATTTCATGGTTCTTCTTTGGTATGATCTCTCTTGGACGAATCCTAGATGTTAGGGTTGATGTGTAGTTTGATTTTCTTGATGTTTAGTGTGTTTGGATTGATCTTCGAGGTGTATTCTTCCTTTTCTGAGAGTTTTATAACATTTTCACACCATTGATGTAGGTGATTACATTATTTTCCTTTCTATAACAACCCATTAATGCTTGTGTGTTTATTAATAATTTATAAACATGTTTCACATGATTTCATTTAATTTTTTAATTTATTATAATGTTTTCAGGTTTCTAAAATTTGGTAAAAGTGGTATTTGAAGAGATTTTTTCATTATTCTTGTAATTATGTGCACATAATGTGCTCAATGAAATGTTAGTTGATTTTGAAAGGGGTTTTATTGAATATAACTATAAGTATATACAATTAAGGAATTTGATAAAATTCTATTTTTCCTTTAAGAATAACATGGGGTGTTTTGAATTGTGTTTTATTGTGGTTATGTTATAGTACCTTGGTTTATTATGACATTGGATCTTGTGTGATATAAATGGAGACTTCATGGAAGGAGGTTTATGTTCAGTTTTTTGTGAATGGGTGATTTTACAAAATGGTCCTTGAATGAATTTTTTTTAATTAATGTGTCATTGTATGTTAGCACATCCATGGGTGCACAAAGTTCATGCATGGATGTGCATTCAAAAGAAGATGTCACTTTAAAAATAATTCTTTTCCTTGAACCTTGATTTCTCAAGTGGTACATTGAAATATGGTTGATTTCTAAATTGAATGAGATCCCTTTTGGAACCTTTGGACATTGTGTATGTTTTTTATTTCTTAGTTTTGGAAATGGTGTTGGAAATAAAATTTGTTTTTATAACGACCCATACTTTACATACATTGTTATTACTTCTTTATTGAAGCATAATTATTACAACATATAACAAAACCATGAAAGGACCGTATAGGTATAGTGTCTTTAGAAACTGGGAAACATAAACAACTGGTTCATAAATCATCTACATTGTCTCCCATTTATTTCATCATATTTAGAGTCTATTTTGGAATATCCTACTTAATACCCTTCTTCCTGACCTGGGGAAAAGAAAAAATACAAAAGGGTGAGATCAAATGCTCAGTAAGGGTAAACGAAGGAGATATCAATCATATCATATTCATAAGAACATAACATTTTGAAAATCTTAACCTGCAAAAGAGATCATAATATCATAACATGGGATAAATCATAGTAGTGAAATGTAATCCCAATAATCATAACATAAAACATGAAACTTTGTGGAATATACACATAATCATATAAAATCATTTCTTATTATTCAAGACTCATTTCCAAGACTATCATAGTGGAAAAAGTCCATTTCTGAAATGAGTTCACTCCTCATTCCAGTCCTGTATCACTAAACTAGATTAACTTGTCGTTCTAGCCATGTATATCTCATTAGATATAAATCTTTACCCAATTAATTTGAGGGAGATATAGGTCCCACCCATCTCATAATGAAACCATTCTTATGTGTTCCTCAAAATCATAAATCATATATCATAGCATAATCCATGTAATAAAAATTGGATTCCTAAACATCATGACATCATAACATAATCCATATAATATAAAAGGACTTAATAAAAATAATTCCATCATAACATAATCAAATCAATGTAAAAATAGGGATAGAAACATAACCCTATATTATCTTATATGGAAAATAATTTTCATAAAACACTTGAACTCCATTATTGAGGAAAATATCCTTTCTACTTCAAAAACGTTTTTCCTTTCATAACATGTCATACAATTTTAAACTAAAAGAAGTTAATTAAAAATAAACTTGAAAACTTTTAATGTAAGCTTCATGGAAATAATGTTCTATTAAATCATAAAAATTCATTCATGTCGTATAAGTTAAAAAAACATTCTTCTCGTACTTTGGTCGGAAAAGTCAAAAAGTATATTATACTGAAAACGACAAAAGATTCCTTTCATATCTTTTACTAAAATTCACCAATAGGTATAATTGGATTTAAAAAATTTTAGGAGGATAGAAATAATATTAAGTATTTTGGAAACATGGACGTGGATGATAAATATTCCCCAGTAAATTCTGAAGTATAGACAATCTCGGATAAAAATGAGATTGTGGGATTTTCCCTTACCTTAGGTTTGATATGCTTTGTACGTGTCCAAAACTCCTATATAATAATTTAAATAATTTCATTGACTTATTCCTGAATCATACTTGTTGTTATGATAACATATATGGTCATATTCTTAGCTTCTTATTAGTAATATTTCATTGGAACTTGTTATTCGGGTGTTCATTGCTTTATGTTCTTATACGTGTTTTGTCGAATAAATTCTTATTCCTCTATTTAGGTTATAGCTACATCATTTACATAATAGTATTAGTATAATATATTTCATATTTATTCATTCAATTTGTTTATATAATCATGGTTTAGTGAAGATCATGTAGAACAAATCACATCGCATCATGGAGACGGTAAGTCGTACGTACGCACGAGTGACAATATCGTTTCCATAATTATTGAATGGTCTTAGAGTGGATGGTAGAATATCTTAGAATTAGTATCATGTTATAATAATCATATACATTGTTATTATTTTTACCATTATACCCATCCAAGTAAGGTGGTGGTGGAAAACAGATTACACCACGGCGTGGAGACAGTATTTCGTACGTACGCACGCGCGGTGATTTCATTTTCCCTAGGATGGATAGAAGGTGAAATAGGGTTGTTTAATATTTATAATAACATATCAATATATTAATTATACTGATGTTATTACTTTATAATGAAACAACTAAATATTAGGAAGTATAAGATGGAAGAAACTTGAAAGAATCGGTAGAAGAGATTACCTCTTCCTCAACGTGTCTCCTTTAAACTTCCTCTTAAGGGAATAGAGTTGGTCTTTTGAGAAGACCAGAACCTCCAGAATATTACTATGGAAGTTTAAAAGATTAATGGGAAAGTTTTTGCCGAGCTTGAAGGCTCAAAGTTTTGTAAAGAGGAGAGGGAGGATGTTCCTTTTTATAAGGGAGGATAGGGGTACCTTTGGAAACCTCAAAAATATTAATTTATAATAAATCAAACCCCACTTAAAACATCCAAAAATGACTCATATTCGAAGATTATATGATATAGGGTTGTAATCTCATCAACCAATAAAATTTAGACGTGTTGGAAATTTATTTTAAACCTTATCAACTTGATTTATCCTTATTTAATCTATTTAATTTTATTTGTGGTAATAAGATTCTAAATTTTAAATTGTTATAAATTATTACTTATGTGTTGTGAATTATCCATAATTAGATAATTTATGACATTTTAGACCATATATATTTTAATTTATAATTTTTAAAAAAAAATTTGATTTTTAGACAATTTTATATTATTTTATTTTTATAAAATAACAATAGTATCAATTTTGACACTATTCATTTATTTGAATTTAAATAAAATCCACACGGAATATATGTTCGAAATAAAAGATCTAATATATTCATAACATGTCATTTTTATCTATAAAATTCTTGTATTACATTAAATAGTTCATATATTATTTATTTTAATATTTTTAAAACCATTTATTTGATATTTCAATCAATAAAATAATTTCAACATCACTACTGTGTCACCTTTAATTATAATTATTTAATACCTAAAAATTCTAAATAAATTCACATGATGTAGATAATTTGATTATATTTCTGGATACTATTCATGTTCAGAGTTTTATGAATTTAATCACTAAATTAAAATTATTATACTTATAATATTTAAGAGAGTGACATGTTGTCACTTTCTTTGGTTTTAATAATAATTAAACTATTTTCATGGAAAAAAGTCCATAAAATGAATCTATTCCGACCCTGAGGTGATATGGGTAGACTTTTATTCCTAAAATATAATTTTGGTAGGTGTTAGGGTAATTTTATAATCTTATTTTTATCCTTAATTACCCGATTTACCTTTAACTACAGAAAATAAAAATTATCGTAGTTACTATTCATAATATCAAAAAAAAAGTAACCTGTTAACATAATTTGGACCCACTGAATTCAAATATTGAATCCATTTTTCAAAATTCAAAACACATAAGTCATGTTAATTAATTTAAAATTAATCTCATTGTTAAGAAAACGGGTTTCAAAAGTTAAAACATTTCCCAAGATTGAAATGTTTTTACCTATGAATTCAATGTAAAATTAATGGTAATTACATACATTATATTAAATGGTAAAAATATATTCTATTTATACTTTAAAACCATTAAATATTATAATTTAACCATATAATTTATTGTGATGAAAAAAGTTGTTTTTAATTAAAATATTGTGTGTTTTTATTGTTCATTAAAATATGAAAGTTATCAGAATAAGAAGAAAAATTTTTCCAATTAAATTTTTATATCCTGATTCCAAAGGAGAATTTTATTTGGTCAAATTGAACTTATAAACATGTCAAAAACTAGATTTAAATTTGGCGGGTCATCAAAAGGCAGCAAAACTGCATTTTTTTTAAAAATACTTATTTTACCCGATAAATTTATTTTGTTCTCATACCATGTCCTAGAAAATGTGTAAGATGAATAATAATGTTATAAAATTATAAATTTAGTTAATACTATTCATAACGGCTAGTCCATAATAATATTATAACAATATATCATTTTTTAGTGAAACCCGATATTGCCTACTACACACGCTATCGAGGAAGGTCGTGATTGTGTGTAATGAACGTCAAGCCAGTGTTGTGTGTAGTGAAAGATTCCTTTGGTGTTTCGTATAACATAAGATATAAAAAAATATTTCTCATAAAATCTCAGGGTGTTACATTCCACCCACCTTTAAATGAATTTCGCCCTCAAAATTCGTCATTTCGTAACAAACAGATGAGAATACCTCTCCCTCATCATATCCTCAAGTTCCCATGTAGCTTTTTATAATTGGTGGTTCCTCCATAAAACTTTAACCAAGTGAGTGGTCTTGTTTCGTAGAACTTTTTTTCTACGATCTATAATCTCTATCGGTTGTTCTTCATAAGAAAGATCTTGCTCCAGCGGTACAACTTCTGAGCTTAGTATATGTGAAGGATCAGTTATGTACTTTCTCAGGAGAGATACATGTAACACATCATGAACTTGAGAGAGATTTGGTGGAAGTTCCAATTGGTAAGCTACCTTCCCAACATAATCCAATATTTCAAAAGAACCAATATACCTAGGGTTCACCATTCCCTTCTTTCCAAATCTCATTACTCTCTTCCAGGGAGATATTCGTAAGAACACTTTATCACCCACTTCAAACTCTAGGTCTTTTCTTCGGTTATCGGCATAGATTTTTTGTCGACTCTGAGCTGCTCTTATGTGTTGTTGAATAGATCAGATCTTTTCTGTCATCTCATCAACAAGATCAAGTCCTAATATCTTTCTTTCCCCAACTTCGTCCTAGAAAGTTGGAGTTCAGAATTTCTTTCCATAGAGAGATTTATAAGTATCCATCTGAATACTAGAGTGAAAGCTATTATTATAAGAAAATTCCACCAAAGGTAGGTGTTTATCCCAACCACCTTTGAAATCCATATAGCAAGCTCTCAACATGTCTTCTAGCGTTTGAATTTTCCTCTCAGACTGACCGTCTGTCTGAGGATGATAAGCAGTGCTGAAACTCGACTCTGTATCCAGAGTATGCTGAAGACTTCGCCAAAACTTTGAGGTAAACCTCAGATCCCGATCTGATATTATGGAAAGTGGTACTCCATGCAATCTTACCACTTCCTTCACATATATCCTAGAAATCTGATCAAGAGAGAAATCTTCTCTAATAGCAATGAAGTGTTCCGACTTCATAAGATGATCAATTATAACCCAGATAGCATTATTGCCTTTAGATGTTTTAGGAAGTCCAGTGACAAAGTCCATAGTGATGTTTTCCCATTTCCATTCTGGTATGGGTAATGGTTGTAACATCCCCTTAAACTTCTATCTCTTAGCTTTAACTTGTCGACAAACCAAGAATCGAGAGACATATTCAGAAACATCTCTTTTTATGCCATCCCACCAGAAGTATGCTTTCAGATCCCTATATATCTTTATGCTTCTAGGGTGAATAGAGAATGAAGAACTATGAGATTCATCCAATATTTCCTTCTTTAATTCTAGGATGGGAGGAACACAAACCTGATTCCTAAACCTTATTAGTTTATCACAATCAATATGGAATTCAGGAACATTTCTCACCGTCTTTTGTAACTCTGCATCTTCTTTCTGTGCCTCTTTAATCATCACATGCATAGATGGTTGAACATTCATTTGAGAAAGATAAGAATTTTCCCCTTCCATTATAATTCCAAGATCCAGCCTTTGAAAATCCATAAATATTGGATCTTTCATGATCCTCATCAAGGATAAGCTAGCATGGACCTATCGACGTAATGCATCTGCCACCTTGTTTGCTTTCCCAGGGTGGTGATGAATTGAGCAGTTGTAATCCTTAATCAACTCCAAACATCTTCTTTGGCACATATTCAGCTCCTTTTGTGTGAAAATATACTTTAAACTTTTATGATCAGTATAAATATCACACCTTTCACCATAAAGATAATGCCTCTAAATCTTTAATGCAAAGATTACTGCAGCTAACTCCAAATCATGAGTTGGGTAATTTTTCTCATGGATTTTCAACTATCGTGAGGCAGCAGCTATCAGCATATCATTTTTCATTAGAACACACCCCAATCCCTTCTCGGATGCATCATTGTTGATCAAAAATCTTTCTCCACTATAAGGAAGTGTGAGCACATGTGCACTGGATAACCTTATTTTTAACTCCTTGAAATTATCTTCACATTCCTATGTCTAAACGAACTTAACTCCTTTTCAAGTCAACCTGGTGAGTGGATTAGATAATCTTGAAAAATATTTCACAAAACTTCGATAGTACCCAGATAAACCAAGAAAACTTCAGATCTCAGTTACTGTTGTTGGTCTCGTCCATCATTTAATAACCTCTATTTTTCTGGATCCACAGATATCCCCTCTTTTGAGATTATGTGACCCAAAAATGAAACTTTTTGAAGCCAAAATTCTCATTTGGTAAATTTGGCATAAATCTTATCCTTTCTAAGGTTCTTCAATACAATTCTCAAGTGATATTCATGTTCTTCCTTGCTCTTTGAATAGATGAGAATATCATCTATAAAGACTACCACAAACTGATCAAGATAGTCTCTAAAGACTCTATTCATTAGATCCATGAAGATAGAAGGGGAATTAGTAAGACCAAATGGAATCACTATAAATTCATAGTGTCCATACCTTGTATGGAAAGCCATATTTGGTATATCCTCCATTTTGACCCTTAATTGATGATACCCTGAATGAAGATCAATCTTGGAAAAGTATTGAGCTCCATGTATTTGGTCAAATAATTCATCAATGTGTGGGAGAGGATATTTGTTCTTGATAGTGATCTTGTTAAGTTCTCGATAATCAATGTAGAGTCTCATTGATCTATATTTCTTTTTAACAAATAGAACAGGTGCTCCCCAAGGTGATCCACTAGGGAATATGAATCCCTTATCACGATTCTCTTGGAGTTGCGTCTTCAATTCCTGCAACTCAATTGGGGTCATTCTATAAGGTGTCTTTGAAATAGGTAAAGCACCCTATACGAGTTCTATTGAAAACTCAACTTCAGAATTTGGTGGAAGACCTGGAAATTCCTCCTGAAATACATCATCAAACTCCCGTAAAATGGGCATATTCTTAATAGTGAGTTTATTTCCAAACATTTGAGATAAATAACCTTCATTTAGTGAAATCAAGACCCATAAGATGGAAGAAATTTTCACTAGAAGGTTATGTTCATCCTTGCATCAATAGACGATCATAGATTGATCTGGAATATGAAATGTGACTTACCTTCTTTGTAAATTTATATGAGCTCCATATAAAGAAATCCAACCCATGCCAAGAATCACATCAAATTCCACTATAGGAAGGATCACAAGATTTGCAGGAATCACTTTCCCACAAACTTGAATCTAAGAAGAATTGTAAACTTTTGATGCGACTGTTGTTCCATTAGGAGTTGTCGCAGCTAACTCAACATCTAATTGTTGAGGTAATACGGTGATACCCTTAGAAAATTCTTTAGAAATAAAAGAGTGGGTGGATCCAGAATCAAATAAAACATTTTCTACTTTATATTGGATGGTAAGTGTACCTTTCACCACTTCGTTATCGTACCCCATGTCGTCGATAGAAATTGCATGTGACTTTCCTTTGTCTTTGGCCTTAAGAGTTTGTTGACGTTGATCATCATCAACTACCCTTGGATTAGGGCATTGATTAGCATAAATCCCCATTTCCTTGCACTTGTAACATTGAAATTTAGGAGGTTCATTCTGTGTAGCCTTTTCTTTGTTCGCATCAATAGACATCTTCTTCCCATAATTGCGGCATTCAAATGCCCGATGACCTTCTTTTACACATTTAAAACATTTACTTGCCCCTTTAAGACAACTCCCTCCATGTTTCTTTCCACACTTTGAGCAAAAGAAAAAAATCATCTTCTTTTCAGTGTGCTCTTTAGATTTTCCTTTGAATTCCATTTTCCTCTTCTTATCAAACCCATATGACTAATGGCTTACTCCAATTTCCATCTCAACCTTGAGAGCCCAACGAACAATTTCCTCGTAGATATTGAAGTCCCTTATGGCTAATGCCCTTTGGATACTTAGTTTTAAGCCAGTAAATAATAGATCGATCTTACTCTCTGGTTGGATAATAATCCCAGAAGCGTACCTTGAAAGTCTTGTAAAATTTTCTTCGTAGGTACCAACAGATTCATCATCCTTTTGCTTTAGTTCAAGAAACTCCTTCTCCATCTTTGTTCCAAGAATATAAGGGAATTACTTATTGAAAAATATGTTCTTGAACTCATCCCATTCCATGGACTCAATTTCGTCTCTTTGACTCGTATTCTTGATAAGATTCTTCCATTGATCAACTTCACCTTCCAAACGATATACTGCTAAGATGACTTTATCATATTCAGAACATTGTAGAACTGAAAATATCTTTTCAGTGGTACTGATCCATTTTTCAGCCACTAATGGATCAGAAGACCTACTGAATGAAGGTGGATGCTTCCTCATGAAGGATTCAACTAAATGTTTCTCCTTTATTTGCTTGTTTAGAAGCCTTGCATGATTCATAGCCTGAGATAGTTGTGTGAGCATGGCTACAAGATTTTTCATTCCAGCTCCCATAACATTTGGTTGTTTAGGGGGACAATCATTGCATTGCCCATCGCATTCAACATTTACATGGTTCCTTCGGGTTCCAGCAATTGACTAAAACCAAGAAGTATAGTGTGAGAAACACTAATCATAACAGGAAAACCATATAATCAAGAATAAAATTTCACACTTTAGGTCTTATCATAGGTTATTCATGTCCATTTCTAAAACACTAATATTTTTTCCTATGCTTGGACATATCCTTAGGGTTCTTACTAAAGCTTTCACATCCTAGTTTCCAAAGGATGACTATACCTTTCCTCTGATACCAACTATAACGACCCATACTTTAAATACATTGTTATTACTTTAGAATTGAAGCATACATATTACAACATATAACAAACCATGAAAGTACCGTATAGGTATAGTGTCTTTAGAAACTGGGAAACATAAACAACTGGTTCATAAAGAATCTACATTGTCTCCTGTTTATTTCATCATATTTAGAGTCCCTTTTGGAATATCCTACTTAATACCCTTCTTCCTAACCTGGGGAAAATAAAACATACAAAAGGGTGATCTCAAATGCTCAGTAAGGGTAAACAAAGGAGATATCAATCATATCATATTCATAAGAACATAACATTTTGAGAATCTTAACCTGCAAAAGAGATCATAATATCATAACATGGGATAAATCATAGTAGTGAAATTTAATTCCAATAATCATAACATAAAACATGAAACATTATGGCATACACTCATAATCATAGAAAATCATTTCTTATTAGTCAAGACTCATTTCCAAGACTATCATAGTGGACAAATTCCATTTTTGAAATGAGTTCACTCCTCGTTCCAGTCCTGTATCACTGAACCAGATTAACTTGTCGTTCCAGCCATGTCTATCTCATGAGATATAAATCTTTACCCAATGAATTGGAGGGAGATATAGGTCCCACCCATCTCATAATGAAACCATTCTTATGTGTTCCACAAAATCATATATCATATATCATAGCATAATCCATGTAATAAAAATGGGATTCTTAAACATCATGCCATCATAACATAATCTATATAAGATAAAAGGACTTCATAAAAATAATTCCATCATAACATAATCAAATCAATGTAAAAATAGGGATAGAAACAGAACCCTATATTATCTTAGATGTAAAATAATTTTGATAAAACACTTGAACTCTATTCTTGAGTAAAGTATCCTTTCTACTTCAAAAACATTTTTCCTTTATTAACATGTCATAAAATTTTAAACTAAAAGAAGTTAATTAAAAATAAACTTTAAAACTTGTAATTTAAGCTTCATGGAAATAATGATCTATGAAATCATAAAAATCCATTCATTCCGTATAAGTTAAAAAAACATTCTTCTCGTACTTTGGACAGAAAAGTCAGAAAAGTATCTTGTACTGAAAACGACAAAAGATTATTTTCATATCTTTTAATAAAATTCACCAATAGGAATAATTGTATTTAAACAATTTTAGGAGGATATAAATAATATTACATATTGAGGAAACATGTATGTGGATGATAAATATTCCCCAGTAAATTCTGAAGTATAGACAATCTCGGATAAAAATGAGATTGCGGGATTTTCCCTTACCTTAGGTCTGATATGCTTTGTACGTGTCTGAACCTCCTGTATAATGATTTAAATAATGTAATTGACTTATTCCAGAATTATACTCATTATTATGATAAAATATATGTTCATATTCTTAGCTTCTAATTAGTAATATTTCATTGCTACTTGTTATTCGGGTGTTCATTGCTTTATGTTCTTATGTGTGTTTTATCGAATAAATTATTATTCCTTTTTTTAGGTTATAGATACATAATTTAAATAATGTTAGTAAAATAATATATATCATATTTATTCATTCAATTCGTTTATATAATCATGGTTTAGTGAAGATCATGTAGAACGAATCACATCGCATCATGGAGACGGTAAGCCGTACGTACACACGAGTGACGATATCATTCCCATATTATTGAATGGTCTTGGAGTGGATGGTAGAATATCTCAGAATTAGTATCATGTTATAATAATCATATAAATATTTATTATTTGAACCATTATACCCATCCAAGTAAGGTGGTGGTGGAAAACAGATTACACCACGGCGTGGAGACGGTATTCCGTACGTACGCACGCGCGGTGATTTCATTTTCCGTAGGTTGGATAAAAGGTTAAATAGGGTTGTTTCATATTTATAATAACATATAAGTATATGATTTATGCTGATTTTATTACTTTATAATGAAACAACTAAATAAGAGGAAGTATAAGAAGGAAGAAACTTCAAAGAATCGGTAGAAGAGATTACCTCTTCTTCGACGTGCCTCCTTTAAACTTCCTCTTAGGCGAATTGAGTTGGCCTTTTGAGAAAACCAGAACCTCAAAAATATTACTAGGGAAGTTTAGAAGATTAATTGGTAGGGGTTTTCCAAGCTTGAAGGCTCAAAGTTGTGTAAAGAGGAGAGGGAGTAGGTTCCCTTTTATAAGGGAGGATAGGGGCACCTTTGGAAACCTCAAAAATATTAATTTATAATAAATAAAACCCAACTTAAAAACCTCCAAAAATGACTCATATTCAAAGATTATATGATATAGGGTTGTAATCTCATCAACCAATAAATATTAGACATGTTGGAAATTTATTTTAAACCTTATCAACTTGATTTGTCCTTAATTAATCTATTTAATTTTATTTGGGGTAATAAGATTCTAAATTTTAAATTGTTATAAATAATTACTTATGTGTTTTTAATTGTCCATAATTGGATAATTTATGACATTGTAGACCATATAAATTTTAATTTATAATTTTTAATATTTTTTTAATTTTTAAACAATTTTATATTACGTTATTTTTATAAAATAACAATAGTGTCAATTTTGACACTATTCATTTTTTTGAATTTAAATAAAATACACACAGAATATATGTTCGAAATAAAAGATATAATTGATTAATAACATGTCATATTTATCTTGAAAATTCATGGATCATATTAAATAGTTCATATAATATTTATTTTAATATTTTTCAAACCATTTATTTGATATTTCAATCAATAAAATAATTTCAACATCACTATTGTGTAACCTTTAATGATAATTATTTAATACCTAAAAAATTATAAATAAGTTTACATGATGTATATAATTTTATTATATTTCTAGATACTATTCATGTTCTAAGTTTCATGAATGTTATCACTAAATTAAAATTATTATACTTATAATATTTAAGAGAGTGACATGTTGTCACTTTCTTTGGTTTTAATAATAATTAAATTATTTTCATGGTCAAAAGTCCATAAAATGAATCTATTCCAACCCTTAGGTGATATGGGTTGACTTTTAGTCATCCAATGGAATTTTTGCAGGTGTTAGGGTAATTTTATAATCTTATTTTTACCCTTTATTACAAGATTTACCTTTAACTACAGTAAATAAAAATTACCGTAGTTACTATTCATAATATCAAAAAAAATAAAAGTAACCTATTAACATAATTTGGACCCACTGAATTAAAATATGGAATCCATTTTTCAAAATTCAAAACATAGAAGTTGCAGTAATTAATTTAAAATTAATCCCGTTGTTAAAAAATGAGTTTTAAAAGTTAAAACATTGCCAAAGATTGAAATGTTTTTACCTATGAATTCAATGTGAAATTAATGGTAATGACATAAATTATATTAAATGGTAAAAATATATTCTATTTATACTTTAAAACCATTCAATATTATAATTTAACCATATAAATTATTGCGATGAAAAAAGTTGTTTTTAATTAAAATATTGCGTGTTTTTACTATTCATTAAAATATAAAAGTTATCAGAATAATATGAAAAAATTATCCAAAGTAAATTTTTATATCATGATTCCAAATAAGAATTTTATTTTGACAAATTGAACTTATAAACATGTCAAAAACTAGATTTAAATTGGGTGCGCCATCAAAAGGCGGCAAAACTTCTTTTTTTTAAAAAATACTTATTTTACCCGAAAAATTTATTTTGTTCTAATACCATGTTATAGAAAATGCAAAAATAAATAATAATGTTATAAAATTCAAAATGTAGTTAATACTATTCATAATGGCTAGTCCATAATAATATTATAACAATATATCGTTGTTTAGTGAAACCTGGTATTGCGTACTACACACACTATCGAGGAAGGTCGTGATTGCATGTAACGTAAGCCAAGACAGTGTTGTGTGTAGTGAAATATTCCTTTGGTGTTGTGTATAACATAAGAAATAAAAAAATCTCATAAAATCTCATGGTGTTACAGTTTTGACAAGTAAAGTCTTGTTTGTTATTGTGAAAATGAAAGTGGTTTTTTGCATAGATTTTGAAAATGGTTGAGGCATGTTTTGAAATTGAATTTTTAATTGATAGTATTGAAGGCCTAGTGGGTCCCTTATACTCTTATGAAAATGAAATATCATTTTAAAAGTACAAATGTCAGGTTGTAATCATTAAATGTTTTGAGAAATGTTTTATAAGATCATGTGATGTAATGGCCTGGTCGGCACTTATGAATGAATTTTTGTATGAAGGGAAAACCTATAGAATATTTCCCTATAGGGGAATCATATAATACGTTCCAGTGTTTGGGGTATTCAAGTGAGGTGATGGAATGTAAGTTGAGTCACATGTGTGAGGGCCTCCCACTAACACGTTATACTATTACCATGGATTTTATGGGCATATTTTAGAGGTCTGAGTAATGGTTTATTATCAATCCCAATTTGATGTGTTTTTAACCCCTTTCCATGATAGATCTTGGTGTGATGTACCATTGGATTAGTCAGTTTAGGTTGACCAGTTGGTTATAGACTATGGATTTGCAACATATGCTTGCAGGTGAGTCTGATTTGAGTAAATCTAGGGATCTCTCTAGGGATGTTTAAGAACACCCATAGTTTACTATCTATGTTTTCTTGTTACATTATACTACATTTGGATTGTTTTTTTTATACCGGTTTATTTTTCATCATATCATGGTAATGATTTGTTTGGATTTTGTCTTGGGTTTGGGTTTTGGTTTTAAAATGCTAATTCATTTTGAAAGGGGAAATGTGGTGTGCATTTTTTTGAAATAGGAAAAGCTATGTTTTTTTCTTCAAAATTAGAAAAACCTATTTAAAATATTTATGTATTTTAAACTAGTGTTAATGAACTTTTGTCAGAAAAAGGTAATGTATGGATTCTATGGTGGTCTCCTACTAATCTGTTAAGCTCACACCCTATTTGTACCATTTGGTGTTGGTAGACCCATTCTATTTTGTAGTTTTAGATTTTTTGTTTCACATACTCGTTATTGGATTATTTTAGTCTCCAGGTTGGTTGTGACCAAGAGGTCACATGGAGATATTGGTAGTGTGGTCTAGTTTTAGTTCTCTTTATAGTATCTGTTTAGATCAGTTATGTAACAGGATAAGTTTTCTTCTTTATTTACTAAGATTAAATTATTTTAAATTATTATACTTGTTTAGTTTATTAATATTTGATCCTGGTGTATTGGGATGAAATCATTCCCACTTGGTTTATATATGATTCCTGATACTAGTTTCCATCCTGTGGGGATCAGAAACGCCCTTTGGTGTAAGCCCTAGACTGGGTTAGGTATCAGTTTAGATGAGATCCTAGCCTAGTTAATGACAAAATGGTATCAGATTAGGCCTTTTCTATTTGGGGTATCAAGTAGTTGGATATTAGAACTATTGGTACTTGGTAGGTGGGTATGGTAAGAGTATAGTAAACTCTTTCTCATTCTGATCCTCAAGTTTCCAGGGGTAGTCCGGGTTTTAAGTCTTTATTTTTTTTGGATTATTTTGGGTGAGGGATGATAATGGAGGTGATCTGGTGTCATGTTGTGATCTCACATTGAGTAGTGGCCCATGTGGAGTGCAATTTCATGGTTCAATTTCATCTAAGTGTATTTGGATACTTGAGGCTTGTCCCACTACCATGTCTCCATGTTAGGAATAGACACTAGTTCCTCATTCCATTGGTTATGTGTGATTTATGTTTATTTCTATTGGTAAATGTGATTAAGTTTTAAAAATATTTTTTTTTTTGCAAAATGAAAATGAATTATCTAAAATGGTTTAATATTATAAAAATAAGTTTTAAGGGAAAATGTTTTTGGTCAAAATTTTGGTTTGGGTTTTTGTCATGAAATGGTATATGTGCCCCTTGGTATTCTTTAGGAACATTCACATATGTGAGGGTATATATGGAAATTTCATATTATAACTTATGTGTAGAGGATGTAATTAGATGTGGATGAGCACATATGTGATGGTTCATAGGATTCCATGGGGTTGGAATTTTAAACTAATGGTTTGACCTGGGTTCTTCAAAATGGGTTTCAGGGAGAAATTATTTTTGTTTGAGTTTCTTTGTAAAGGTGAATTTTTTTTCTTATGAAAATGGATTTTGGATTTTGGAAAGTGGTCTTGGAAGAAATAAGTTTTGAAATTTAAATGAAAATTGTTATTTTTTAGAAGATAATTTTGGTTCCTCTTTCATGTGTTTGGATTGAGAGCATGTTGTCTTTGGATTGAGGTTCTCTTTTGGCATCATTTTTTTGGATGTTGATTCCAGTTTTGTGTTTTTCATGTTATTTAGAATATTCCACCTATAAAGGTCCCTGAATTTTCTAATAATTCATGCCAATTTTCTAGTTATTCTTGTTTTTTTTCTATAATTAATGGAGATTGAGGTTTGTTAGAGGTACTGAAGTAGATTGTGGAAGTTAAGTGTGTCTTTAGGGTGTAGTGAACTCCTAAAGATATTAGAGTTTGTTCTATTTTGGGTTTATTTGAGGACCCAACTTTGGAAGAAGGGGATTTTTTTTTCCCAGCCACCGATGCAAGTTGGGATGATGTGATAACTATATAAGTTGGTATTTGTCTGATGTTGTATACCTTAGGAGGAGAAGATGAAGAAAAGGTAATAGCTCATGAGTATTCAGCAAGGCCAGTGGATAGTGAAGGCCTATGTTGACCACTTCAAGGAGATGGTTTCCTTTTCTCCATAGGTAGTGTTTCAAGATCTGTTGAAGGCATCTCTTTTCATTGAGGGTATTCATCTAGATAATATGTAGTGAGTCCTCTCCTCCAAGTATATTCATTTTGATAAGTTATTGGATGAAGTTTTTTTAGTTGAGTTAGTTTCTAGAGTGCAGATAGTTTGAAATCTAGTATCTTCTATTTTTTGTGAAGGTTCCCTATCTAGAAAGGAGTGGATTCTTGAGGAACCTATTTCTAAAAGGTCTCTTTCATTAGGTTTGATCTCTAGTTATTCATACATTTTGGTTGTATTCCACCAGTGTGTCCAGTTCCAACACTTGAATCCATCTTGTCACAATCCTCTAAAGGTTTTCCATCATTGCAGTTGTCTGGGTCATTTGGATAAGTTAGTGTCTTCAAAATAAGACATTATGATCAGAGGATGCCAGCGCCATACTATGAGGTAGGAGATGATTCATTCATCAGGGCTCCATCCACAGGCCCCAGAGTGAATATCATGCATATTCAATAATTTTTGGGGGTGTCTGGAAAACCTTAGCTCATTTTGTCTCCTGTGTTGAAGTGGATACATTCGTAAATTTCAATTTTTTATTTTGTGGCTGTTTTGAGTTCATCATTTCATTGTAAAAGTATGATGTACTTTTTCTATTTTAATCTTATTAGTTGAATCTTTCTAAATTTATCAATTTTAATTGGTTATTCCTATTTGAGAGTGCCTAGCCTTTTTTTCAGTCTCCGTTTTAGCTTTCACTTGTGTTTGTTTTATAGATTCTTGAGTTTTTTGGAATTGATGGAGCGTGTTTTGGTTTACCACATGATTCAGTTTTCTTTCATAGGTCTCCCTTTTTCTAGGGATTCTTATATTGTGTATTATATTTCAAGTTTTTATGGGGATTTCCCTTTTTCCATTTGTGGTGGAAAATTTTATCAGTTGGTATAGGGGATTTTGTGTAGCTCCTGTTTAAGTCTTGATAGTGTTCAGAGTTTTAAAGTTTACATGCTAGATAGGTTCTTGTTGTGTGGAGAACCCTTTCATGTTATCCTATTTCTTATTGTGATTTGGTTTCTTATTTATTGTTCAGGTGTGATTTATAGAGTAAAATGTCACCTTGAGGTCTGTGGCTCCTTCCGATTTTGATTGAGCATGGATTTGAGTTTCGGTTATCTTTCAACTCAATGACTTTATGGAAGAATAAAGTGTTTTTGGAAGGTAGAATTATCACACCAAAAACATTTACATTCCTTTATTTTATTCTTTTCTTGGTTTTCAATCTTTTGGATGTGGATTGAATTGAGTCCATGATTAAATTTTTCAGTTTATGGATGTTTTGGGTGACTTTTTTACCTATGCACGGTTTGGGTGCACGGTTTGGGAATCAATGCATCCCAACATAGGTAACCATATGATGGGTTTAGTATTTAGGATAGAACCTACCACACGGTTTGTGCATGGTAACTCAAACCATACATCATGTCTATATAATTGATCCTTCTCAGGAAGCAGCTACCACATGGTTTGACAAACCGTATAGCCAAACCATGCGAGCTACCTAGTTTATTAAAAGTGTGATTTTACTCTTTTCCTCTCCCTCATTTTATCCCAAATTCATGATTCTTCCCTTGGTAGGATTTTATCCCATGAAGGGATCCCAAACCCCCTTCCCTTTGGCTCTCTTCCCTCCATGGGTGCTCCTCCAAAGATCTAAGGTCATTTTTTTGGGTTTTGGCCTCTTTTTACCCTGTTCCTCTTCTCATATCTCTATTTATTGGTTTTTATTTTTTAGGTTCTCTCTTGGATGAACCCTATATGTTAGGGTTGATGTGTAGTTTGATTTTCTTTATGTTTATGGTGTGCAGATTGATCTTTGAGTTGTATTCTTCCTTCTTTGAAAGTTTCATCACATCCACACACCATTGAGGTAGGTGATTCCATTATTTTTCATTCTGTCACAATCCATTGATTATTTTGTGTTTCTAAATAATTTATAAACATGTTTCTATTGCTTGTGATGAATTTGGTTAATTTATTATGATGTTTTGAAGTGGGTAAAAATTGGTAAAAATGGTATTTGAAGAGATTATTTCATTATGATTTTAAATATGTGCACATAATGTACTCGATGAAATGTTAATTGATTTTTAAAGGAATTTTATTGAACATTACTATATGTATATACAATTAATGTGTTTGATAAAATTCCATTTTTCCTTTAATAATAAAATTGGGTGTTTCTAATTGAGTTTGCTTATGGTTAATTTCTAGTAGCTTGGTTTATTATGACATTGGATATTGTTTGATATAAATAGTGACTTCAGGGCATGATGTTTATGTGTGGGTTTTTGTAAATGATGGATTTTCCAAAATGGTTCTTATATTATATTTTGGATTTCAATAAAATTGTCATTAGATGTTGGCATTCCATGAGTGCACAAGTTTCACACATGGATGTGCATTCAAAGGAAGATGTCACATTAAAAACAATTCTTTTCCTTAATCCTCATTTTATCAAGTGGTACTTTGAAATATGGTTGATTCCAAAATGGCATGATATCCTAGTTGGAACCTTTAGACATTTTGAATGGTTTTTCTTTATTATTTTTGGAAATGGTTTTGGAAACGGAATTGGTTTTGACAAGTAAAGGTTTGTTTGGCATTGTGAAAATGAAAGTGGTTGTTTAAATCGATCTTGAAAATGCTTGAGCCATGTTTTGAAAGTGTATTTGAAATTGATAATATTAAATGTCTGGTTGGCCCCTTACACTATTCTGAAAATGAAATGAATTTTTTAAAGTGTAACTGCCTGATTGGAATCTTTAAAGGTTTTGATAATTGTTTTATAAGATCATGTAATGTGATGGCCCAACTGGCACTTATGAATGAATTGTTGTATGATGGGAACCACAATAGTGGATTTAATTATATGGGTTATCATATAGGAGGTGTTAGTGTTTGTTATATGCATGTGTAGTGACAATAGGTAAGGTGAGTCACATGTGTGAGAGCCTCCTACATACACGGTATACTATTACCATGGGTTTCTTGGGAGACTTTTAGAGGGTTAAGTGATGCTTGCTTATCAACCCTGATTAGAAGAGTTGTTACCCCCTTGAATTGATAGTAATTTTGGGGATGTGCTAATGGATTGGTTAGTTTAGGGTGTCCATTTGGTTATAGACTATGGAGTTTCACCTTATGTTGGCTGGTGAGTCTGATTCGAGTACGTACAGGGATCACTCTAGGGATGTTTAGGAACTCCCATGGTTTACTATATATGTTTTCTTGTTACATTCTACTGTATTTGGTTTCTTATTTATTATACCTATTTATCTTTCATCATATCTTGGTAACTCATTATTTGGATTTTGGATTGGTTTTGGGTTTGGTTTTTAAAAAGTAAATTCATTTTGAAAGGGGAAATGTGGAGTTAGTTGTTTTGAAAAAGGGAAATATGTGTTTGTTTGTTCAAAATTATAAAAACCTATTTAATATATATGTGTTTGTGTGTGTATTTCAAACTATTTTTAATGTTTTATTTTTAGAAAAAGGAAATGTATGGATTATTTAGTGATTTCCCACTGAGTTGTTAAGATTACACCCTACTTGTACCATTCGGTGTTGGTAGACCCAAGTTGTTTTGTAGGTTCAAGTTTTCTTGTTCACATGCTCGTTATTGGAGAATTTTGAACTCATGGTTAGTGGTAACCAAGAGGTCATGTGGAGATCATGGTAGCATGGTTTATTTTTAGATTTATTTTTAGTCTCTGTTTTTCTTAATTGTATAACTGAATTAGTTTTGTTTATTTATTTAATGAAATTTAGTTATTGTTAGTTCTTATACTTTTTTAGTTTATTATGATTTGATCGTGGTTTATTGGTTTGAAATCATTCCCAATTATTTTATATTTGATGTTTGACACTATTTTCTAGCCCATGGAGATCAGGAATGCTCATCAGGTCATGCCATAAACTGGGTCGGGTGTTGGTTTAGATGGAATCCAAGCCTTGTTCTTCCCATAAAAGGTCATAAAACCATTTCATTTTTAGTTTATTCCTTTGATAATTTAGAACATTTATTTCTATTTAAAATATTTTTAGATTTATTAAATTTCCAATATATACATAATGGAAGTGGTAAGATTACATAAAGTACCACTCAAAATTTTATCTCATAAATATTTGAGGTTTACTTAGCGGTTTTTTAGAAGTATTAAACAAGAATTAGGTACAAAGATTATATTTAGTGTATCTTATCACACTCAAATAGATAGTCATTATGAAAGGAGTATTTAAAACCTAGAAGATACATTGATATACCATGCGATGTATTTTAAAGGAGGATATTATGAACACCTTTCCCTCGTAATGTTATCATATAACAACACATTCTATTCTATCATTCAAATGAAACCAGAATGAGAATATGTGAAAAAATCCAATATGTTGGGATGATGTTAGAGGGATCATGCTTATGGTACATGATCTTATACAAGAAGTGTTTGAGAATATTCAAACCATTCACTGAAACATTAAAAATTTACAAAGTCAACAGAAGAGTTATGTTGACAATAATAAGATAGATTTGGTGTTTGAAGTTAGAGATAGGGTATTCGTTTAAATATAACTATAGAATATTGTTATTTAATTTTTGAAGAATAGAATGTTGAGCAATAGATATATTGGCCCCTTCAATATCCTCAATCATATGGGGATGATAGCTTATTTCATTTAACTTCTATCAAACCTATCAAAAGTGGATGATGTGTTGCATGTATCACTTTTTAGGAAGTACATACTTAACCCTTCACATTTATTAAACTTAGAGGTAGTAAAACTGAAATATAAAATTTTTTATGTGGAAAAATTGATAGAAATATTGGATCAGATTGATAAAATACTACAAAAAAACACCACTCAGTTAGTAAAAGTTCTACAGAGGAATCATATGTTTGAAGAAGCAGTGTGGGAACTAGAATATGTGAAAAGCTCATTTTTTTCCTCAGAGTAATGAAATTTCATGGGATAAATTCTTTTAAGGGGGTAGAATGTAACACCCAATTATTTTATTATATATTTTATTTTAAATAAATCTTTTGTGTTTGATAGATTTTGACACACACAATACCAAACTAAAATCAACAATTCTTTATTTCATTATAGTGTAATATATTAATTCAAATGGAGTATATTTCCATAAAACTAAATGAGTCATAATAAAAAATTACTAATGGAATGGATCTATAAAAAATACCACATTGTTGAAATTATCATCATCATGATTTTCCATGAAGATCATACTACTTATAATAACTATAGAAATAATAAATCACCAGTAAAATATGATAATCATATTGAAAAATAAATTTGATAATATGATAGATGATTTTAGATATCTAGGTATGACTATATATAGGGATTTAATATATCCATTGTATATATATATATATATATTATTGGTCATATAGTCATTAGATATATGATTTTTGGATATATGATCATTGGATATTATTGTCTCCAATAGGTACATTGAATTCATGTATTTTTTAGTAAAAAATTAAAAATAATATAATTTATATAAAATATATAATTCTAGAATGAAATAAAAAGATAATAATTAATTAAAATGATTAATTATAAAAATGTTTATTTTTATTATTTTACTATTATTTTTATTATTAAATAGTTATTTTATGTGTTTATAAAATTAAAATATATAATCAAGTATAAATGTATTTATAAAATTAAATTATTAGAAGATAAATTTTAGGATTTGATTAAAATAATTTAATATTAAATGGGATATTTTTCAAAAACTGTTTTTATAAGTGTTGTGTATTTTTAATCTTAATAAATTAAATTAATCATTTTTAAAGTATTGTTATAATGAAATGTATCAATTTATAAACAAATATATCAACAATATTTTAATTAGTAATTGAAATTAAATGACACTACGATCAGTTAATTTTTAAAAAGATATTTTTCTATAAAAAAATCTATATATTTTATGTTTTAATTTAGAATTTAAATTTATCATATTTAGAAATTAAATTAGAATAAATGGAGTTTCAATTTAGAAACCACACATTGAAATTATATAATATTTTGAATTCTATTTTTGGAAAAAAAAACTAGTTATCGTGGTAAAATTTGAGGTACCACGGTAAATGTAAAAGGATGTAAATGGGTTAAATTTAGTAGAAAAGTCCTAAAACCACTAAAATTATCTATGAATTGTGTGTATAATTAATGAATTATACCCATTATTTTTTCACTTTGGATCCACTTTCCATGTAAAATTATTACCTTACACTTTAGAGAATGGGTATTTGAAAAAATGCCACTCAAAACTTACCTATAAAAGGAACCCTCATCTTTCCCTCCATACCACCCTTTTTATTTGGTTCTATACTAAATCTCTTCCAATATTCTTTCTACTAAATCCTTATTACATGTTTTATAGAATTTAGTTCCAAGAAATAGGTATAAATCCATTATTCTGACAGAACATGTTCCAATAAAAGGAAAATTCATCAAAGAGGTTAAAGCCCTTCCATGAAAGATGGGAGTAAAGGTAAGGGCTTATTTCCCAATATCAATTTTAAATAGATATTCTATAAATATAAATTCCTAATTGGGGAAATTTTATGTACTTTATATTTAAAACCCTATTTATTTTATTCTCCTCTAGTTTTTTTCTATTAACAGGTATCCTTACCATGTCACCTCCCTTTGGTTCACAATCCAACAAAAAGGATACTTATAAGTAGAGCTAGCCTTATATTTTATTTTAGTAGATATCATCTCTCCTTCATGTTCATATTTATATATGATTTTATTAATACCCTTATCCCCACATATATTATTGATTAAGTATAATTTTTATTGACTTTGAATTTATTTTATGAAAGTGTGAATGTAATATTTTTATCATTTTCAACATAACCTCTTTCTTCTAATTTTTTTTCAATTTTCCATACAGAGCTTCCTTTCTAAATTTTAATGGTTCTTGAAAGTAATTATTAATTATTTTTTCATTATTAGTCTAAAAATATTTATTTATAAGTTATTTCCTTTTAAAATAAATGTTTCTATAAATGTACGGGATATTCATTTTTATTTCCAGATAGATTTCTACTGTTCTTCAAAATTATTTTTCATATATTTGAATATAAAATATTATTTCTTATGAATTACCTAGGATATTATATAATGATATTGTCCTCTATATTTTTTAAGATATCTTATGATTATTTCTTAGGTAAATATTTATGAAACACATTTCATTTTCATGGGTATGTTAAGTTATGATGCAATTATGAAGGTTTTCTATTCTTGTATCCACATATATATGTTTTTTCATCATATATCCCTCAAATAACATAGGTTAAATATTTATATATCATGAGATAAATTATAATATATTGTGTTTTGAATCCAATAAAAGATATTTATGGGAATGGGGAGTAAACCCAATTCACTATGGGACTCTCTAAACTACGTGACAATATTCTTGGTAGTGGTTCTTAGCATAAGAAATTATTTTCTATAATTAAGTACATTCCAAGTTATTATTCCACATTTCTATATTATTCCAAATTCTTATGCTATATTTCCAAGGATTATAATAATTGTCACATTTTTTCACATTCTTTTTTCACATTTCATATGTTATATCGAAAGCCTTATATGATGATTGATGATTTATGATCCATGTTTTATTAGGTATAATTTATTTGTGTTATATTCATTTACCATACTTATGTTGTCATACTCACATGGTTATATTATTATCACTAATTATAATTAATTGATATATCATATATTAACCTCTAATAAACATCTGAGATCACTTTTTTTATGTTTCCACTTCCTGTATAATGAATATGGGTATTATGTATGATATGTCTTGAAGGGTATCATTTGTAAATATTACTTATTAGATATGTTGAAAAATGTTTTTAAATTATGTTAGATATGTATCAAATATATAAAGAAACATTAACAACCCATACATTTATAAATAAAATTCTCTTATGAATTAATAAATTCCTTATTAAGTAATGTAGTTATTGAAAACTTATGCAATATATTTAATTATTATTTTAAATTGTTAAAAAATATGGCCATAATTTTCCGACGAGATTAAAAACATATTAATCATTATAAACGTTAATAATATATCTATTATACAATGACTGTTAAGATTATAATATATTAAGGGTCATGATAAGTTCTAATTGACATAGAAGGAATAATTGATGGCCTCATCCAGTGGGATCCTACCCCATGAATCCCATTTACCAGGGATTATGAGGTTGATGGAATCCTTGATATTTTACCTTGACCAATCCCAAGCCAAGATTCAATAACTAAAACATGAGAGGAACCATTTGAAGGAGAAGTTCAAGCTCATAAATATCAATCTCCAAACCATGTTCATTGAACAACCCCAAGAAATTACCATCATCGCACACTTTACCCTTAGGGAATACACTGGTGTAATAATGGGTTTTGTATCTAGACCCTACTATTATGAATTTTTATATTTTCATTTTTTATAAAATATTGACTATATTTATCCCTTTTCATTATTACCTTATAAAGATGATTATATAATGAGTTTAATAAAAACTATATTTTGATATGAAGAAACCAAAATTTTATTTTTGAGAAATAAATAGTTTCAATTAAAATACCTTTTTAATGAATTTAATAATTTTGAAATAATTTTTATTTTCATAAATAAATTATTATTAAAAAATATATATTTAAATATAAATTATAATTTAATTTAATAAATTCCAATTTTGTTTGTGTCATGAAAATAATAACTATTCAATAAATATTTTTTTTAAATGTATAAATTCCCATGTTTAGAATACTATTTTTATAAAATAAATATTATTTTGGAAATTTAAATGTCAAAATTAACAAAATATGAATTTTTCATAATTTCCTAAGACAATCGATTTTTTGGGTAAAATTTTAATATAGTATAAATACATGGTGTGTATTATGACATTAAAATAGACCAAAAGTGATGTAATAAGTGCAATAAAATACCTCCAAGACCAAAAATTGGTTTACCCTTAAAAACAATTTTTTGTGGTAATTGATTAATTTTTAAAACCTATAATGAATCCTATAAAACCTATATTATATTTTAAGGTTTTAGAAACAATTATTTATGAACATGACTCACTTACACATTATGAATGGTATTATTTTCATGATTTAAGTTATCATGTTAATAAAATATTGACCACCACAACTCCTTAGAAGAAAACATGGGAAAACTAGGGGAAGGTTTGTGGTTTTGATTATTTTGTTACTTGGAATCCAAAACCTATGTTTAAAAATTAATAATGAATTCCCCTCTCTTTTTACATAGCATCCCCCAACCTCCCATCCCTATTCACTCAAAACTCATTGAACGTGAATTTCATATCCATATACCAATCTAAATTCCTCCCAAGGTGTTACCAAGCTCTCGAGAAGCTCCTCCCAATCTTTTATAATAAACCACTCAGGTAAGGGATTTACTTGATCTTCTACTTTATACAAGTACTTCCTTTGTATTAAGACTTTTTATTTCCAATTGTTCATATTAACATATATTTTTATGCATCCATTTAATTTTCTTAGTATTCCCATGCAATGATATACCTCGTTTTACTCTCATTAATACCTTCCATGAACCTTGATATACAACTGCTATACCACTAAAATTATCTATTGATTTTCCTCACAAAACTTTTGTATTGGGAATACCCATCCCCATTTCTACTCAAGGGTATTCACCTAATTTTAACTATCATTCATTTATTTAGGACTTTCACGTATGTAACCCACACTCATTAATTGTTGTATTAAAAGTGAGTAAATGTGTTCTTCCATGGTATGATTTTTGTTTCACACAAATTTATGTACATAATATGAATGTGATGGGTGGGACCAGAATTATATAGGGTAATGTTTTTATCTCATGAGGTACCATGTATGGTGCATGGGTGGTTAGCATTATAGAACTATGTTATGATGTATTTTTAGTTAGAATTGACATATGCTTATGATTTCATGTTTTATATTGTTGCTACACTCCTATGATTCCATAATTTTATTATCTTATATCATGATTCAGTTATCATGTTTAGGATTCTCTCCCTTCTATGTCATCATGTTTTACCACTTGAATTGGATTCACATCATTACTTTATGCTATGCTTTGATTATTCACTTATAGGATTTATATCTCACCCCTTTATTATCTGTGTCCCTAGGTTATTCCTTGCGGTTTTAGAATATCAATGGAATTCAAAGGCATTATATAGAGTTTGAAATAATTTCATTGTACCCATTTTTCAAATTATTATGATATGAATCTATTTACCCATAGATATTAGGACTCTATATCTTTTGTTTTTGTATTATGTGTATCTTTATATATTAAATCATGAAATAATGTGTACAAAAAATATGTATTGTCATATTTGGTATTAGAGAATGTTTTAGTTATTTTTGGGGGTTAGGATTATAAAACATTAGTGAATAACATAGGGATAAGACTAAACATTGGAATAAATCCCCAAATTTTGGTAAGGTATAGAGAAATTGATTTTCAAGCAACGAAATCACTATATGGATACTATAAGATGATGTGGATCTGGCACAATTGTTACAAGACGTAATAACCCAAAAAATTAAGGATTGGGTATTAACTCGATAGACATTTGGTGAATGATAAAGATGATTTGTCACACACCTAGTTCGACACTCCTAAGGGATAGGCTTTGGAAAACTCACAAGCTATTTACAAACCATTATAAAGGGAATAAGAATGCCTATGAAATTTTATGATAGGAAATCGGCCAAGGACAACTTAGATTGAAGCCAATAAATTTATAGGTGAAGGAATACAAGTCACACTACGAAAAAATTGACGTTTAGTGGCAGTTTAAACAACCGCTAAATCATTTTGTGAATTTTTTAGAAAATCATTACTAAATCTTGAGCCAATAAATAATTAGCGATGGTTTTTCAAAATCATCGCAGAAGGATTTAGCAGGGTTTTGATTTTTTTTTTAAAAATATAATTAATTAGTTTTTTATTTTTTTATTTTCATAAATAAATAAATAAATTTATTTATTTATTTATTTATTTATTTTTGTTGTTAATTAATTAATTAATTAAAAATTAAAATATTTTTTTTATTTTCGTAATCAATTTATTAACCTATTTTTTTATTTTCATAGATTATTTATTTATTTATTTATTTACATAATTAATTAATTAATTTTTTATTTTATTTTTTATTTTCATGATTTGTTTATTTATTTATTTATTTAAGCAATTAATTTTATTCTTTTTTATTTTCCAGATTTATTTATTATTTTATTTTATTTTTTTGATTTATTTATTTTTTGATGATTAATTAATGAATTTGTTTTTTTATTTTCGTGATTCTTTATTTATTTATTTAATTATTTATTTGATGAATTTATTTATTTATTTATTATTTTCAGGATTTATTTTTTTTCTGTATATTACCATGCTCATGCACATGCCCATGCACGTGGCATATATATAAATTTTGTGTTGGGTGATATTTGAACCCATTACCTCTTGTTTATTATCCTAAGAATTTATCACTCCATCAAGATCTTTATGTGGTGAATAAATAGAATTTAATACACAAATACACACACACACACACACATATATATATATTAATTGAAAAAACAAATAATACATAACAAATAGATAAAAAATAAGTATTAATCAATAGTTATTAATCAATCATCATAATTAATAATTAATAAGTAATAATTAATTATTAGTATTTAATTATTACTAATTACTAATTACAAATTTCTAATTACAAATTAATAAGTAATAAATAGAAGATAAATGAATAAATATATATATATATATAATATGGTAAAAAATGGTAAATAATAAATAGTAAATAATAAATCATAAATAGTAAATAGTAAATAATAATAAATATATAATAAATAATATTTAATATAAAATATTTTATTAATTTATAAATAATAAATTAATTAAAAAATTAATTAATATATGTTAAGTATATATTAAATTAAAAAATAATATATAATAAATACTAAATAATAAACAATGAATAAATAAATAATAAATATATAATGAATATGTAATAAATAAGTAATTAATAATACATTCATAATAAATTAATAATATAAAAATAAAATAATAAAAAATTAATAATTAATTTATAATTAATTTATAAAAAATAAACCAATAAAGAATAGATATACAATTAAAAAATAAATTAGAAATAAATAATAAAATAAAAATAGGAAAAAATAAATAATAAATAATAAATAAATAAGAATTTAATAATAAAAAAATAAAAAATAAAAATAAATTAATAACAAATTTATACACAATAACTAAATAATAAATAAATAATAAAAATAAATGAATTATAAACAAATAAATAGTATATAAATAATTAAATAATAAACTAATTAACTAATAATGAAAAACATATAAATTAAAAATTAATATTAAATATTAAATATTAGATATTAGATATTAAATTTTAAATTTTAAATATTAAATAACAAATAATAAATAATAAATAATAAACAATAAATGATAAATGATAAATGATAAATAAAAAATGGATATAAATATCTATAAATATATACACATATAACAATATTTACATAGATATATATAAAGAAACATTTATATTACATAAATATATATAAACACACTTAGATATGTAATTTTATATATATATTTATATATATAAACAGAAGTGAATATAAATATCTTAATATATATACTAATATATGATATAAAAATATATAAACATAAATTTCTATAAATATTTACACAAATATTCATAAATTCATATAAATAGATATATATAATTAATAATAAATTACCAAAAGATAATAAATCACAATAATTGCAACACCATCAAATTAATAGGAATTTAAATCAATGGAATAAAATCATAAATGACATAAAAAGCAGATAAAGACACTCTTAAATGAAGATGAAATATCATCGAATGTGTGTGATATATATATTGTTAAATTTATTTTAATATTTTATATATTAAAATTTATTTATATATATTAGAATATAAATATAAATATATATTTTCGATCAATACACTTTCATATGTATATATAAGCATTATTTGTATACATCTATATATATATATATTCATTTAGTTATACTGTAAATTCATTTATATACTATATTAAATGATAATGATATATTTATATAAAAATAAATTTATATATTATTTATACACACAAATATTTATATATATATATGTATTTATTTACTTATACATGTATTTATTTACATATTTTAGAATATACACCTAAATATAAATTTTTCTATTTGGACACACACACAAACATATATATATAAACATTACATTTATAGGTATATATAAAATTATTAATCTATTTATATAAGATAAATAATGTTGAAAATTATTTATATTAAATTAAATAAACAATAAATATTTATTTCCATATTTTTTATTTGTTTAAAAATACATTTCTATGTAAATATGTATCTATACAAGTGATTTATTATCAGTAAATATAAGAAAATATGCATATATTTAATTATAAATAAAAATAATTCATGAAAAATGATAAAATTTAAAAACCATAATATCAATATGAATGTAATCCTTAAGAATAAATTTAGTTCCCACTAAAGAGGGAAAAAAGACCCCCTTAAACGAGGATAAAAATACATCAAATGTTAAAAAATTGGGGTACTCTGACTAAAAACAAATTTTTAGAGGCCTTCTAGACCTTTTGGGGCCTTGAAAATTTTAACATAGTTTTACCTCTGTCACCAAGGGTATATATCTCATCGTAAGATTCAATTTGATATGTGGTAGAGCCTAAACGGACACCCGGATCAAAAGTTATGGTCATTTAAAGTTCAATTCTGATTTCCATCATTTCTAGAAACTATAATAAATTTTATTCTTTAAATTATTATGAAATTTAAATATAATTTGGTTTTAGATCATTTCATAATCTTCAATTAGAATGATTTTGGAGCTAAAATTGACTCTTGGATCACAAGTTATGGTCATTGGATGTCGAAGTCTGATTTTTAACCTAATGAAGATTTGTTTTCACATTAAATTTTTTATTGACTAATAATTATAAATAGTTATTAATTGAAAATTTATAATTAACTAAATTTATAAATAATAAACCATATATGATAGTGAATAATAAATAATAAATAATAATTAATAATTAAATATTTTATTTTTATTTTATTTTTTCAATTTAGTGAGGGTTTTGAAAAAAATACAACTATTTCACGGCATTTTTTTTAAATTAATACTAAAAATAACTTTAATTTTTTTTTCAAAAATAAAATATTTATAAAAATACATTTTAAAAAAAATTATTGGAGGTTTTTAAAAACACCGCTAAAAATCACCGCCAAAATGTTGTTTTCCTGTAAAGTTATTTATGAGTTGTCACTTCAATGTTCGTAGTTTCTCTTTTATATGTTTAATAGTTTGAAAATTACCATCCCCAATTTTCAATTATCTTAGTCAATGGCTGGAAATAGGTGTAATGGAGTCAACAACCAATGTGTTGGGCAATGTTATGACTTCCCAAATGAGATTCCCAACCCGATGGGAGTAGGATTTGAGAACATCATAACAATAATTACAAAATTAACTACTGTTTTGAGAAGAAACATGAATAAAGAGGAACACCCACATCCCACTAATAAATAGAATGTTGTAATTGAGACATTTATGTAGAAAAGGCCTCCTAATTTTTATGGATCTTTTGATCACTTAATTTCATAACAATTGATTAATTCCATTGAAAATATCTTCTCTATAATTTAATGTTATGATAAATAGAAGGTCAAGATGACTGTTTATTGCATGGAGGAAAAACTAATTAACTATGGACATTGATCAGGAATACAAAGCCTGGGGAAGAGATCAAATTGATGGAGTAGAAATATTTCAAGGAAAAAATTCAATAATTATTTTCCTCCCACTCTTTGACATAAAATAGTGAGGGAGTTCCATGGCCTCGAGGAAAATAATGATGAATCCATTGGGGAATATGAGGAGAACTTCAAAAGACGTGAAAAATACAAATCTAACTTTTCTATTGACCCCAAAAGTTAATTTTACCATTTATTTAGTGGTATAAAGATAAATCTATAAAGAGATTTGTAGATTTGAGACTTTCATATGAATGAATAAATTTTATGATATAAACATAATGATGAAATATAGATCATATAATCTCTAGGTTATTATGGGTATGAAGGTAGAAATAATATAATATAGTTTAACTCTAGATGACTGGTGAAGAAATTTCATGGTTGTAATAAAGTCTAACATCCCACTTGTTAAAAGTGAGGGAATAAGTATCCCAGAAGTTATTGGAAGTGGATAAGGAAATTCTTTAGGTGTAGTACTGAGGGTCACTAAGCTAGAAGATACTGATGGAAAAATATACCTATGTGATGGAAGAAAGGAATACTATATTCAACCCCCATCCAATTCTCCAATGTTTCAACTATAAATAATAATAACACTCTGAGGCACTAATCTAAGGTTTTTTTTAAGATAATTAGAGATAACAACCTCTAAGGACTAAAGAAAAAGGGTGAGTATATTCTATTACAATTCTTTAGGTGGATCCTAACAAAAAATTAGTGACATGTATTCTTGAAATTCATTCAAGAATAATGAACATACTATTTGATTATGGTTTTAAGAATCATTTCATATCACACAAGTTTAACATTACTATTCAAAAACCAAAAAACCATGGATGTTGAGTTATCAGTGAAAATCATAAATGTGTTAGTTGTTACCTATCAAATATATATCTTCTCCCCTATCAATATTTACAGGATTAATTTCCTAAAGAATCATGTGATACTCAATTTAGCAGAATTTTTCATTATTATTGGAATGGATTAGATTTTTTTTGTATAGATCCAACATTAATGTCTAGGATAAGGAAATCATCCATGTATTGTGAATCTCCCTCCAATTCTATACATGTATAAGGAGGATGATAAATCTCCTTTGGAATAATCATCTCAATCATGGATATTATTTCCTTAAGAGTAAAATAATCTAGATCAAATGACAGGTGTTTAGGAAAAGATCATCCTTATTTATATTCCTATTGTAAGGGAATATACTGAGGTGTTCAGTGAATAATTTCCTAGTCTTCCCCCAAAATGAGAGGTTGATTTTACTATTGAAATTATACTGGGATATTTTCTAATATCCAAGATTATATATAGAATGGAAACTTTTGAACAATAATATCTGAATAATAAACTATAGGTGAACCAAGATAAAGGCTTTTTACACCCATGTGTTTCACCATAGGTTGCACCAGTCATTTTCATCAAGAAGAAAAATGGGTCAATGAACCTGTGTATTGATTATCTTGAGCTCAGAAATATCATGATAAAGAAAAAATATATTATTACATGGAATGATGGATTTTTCAATTAGCTATATGGATCCCATTACTTCTTACAGTGGATCTTCTGTTGGGATATTATCAAGTAATGGTGAATAAGGATGATAACCCCAAGACTATACTCTGTATATGGTACTGGAACTACTAGTTCATAGTGAATCCATTTAGACTCACTAATACTTTATCTATCTTTATATAATTATTGAATAGAGTCATTAGCGATTTACTTGAAAAAAATTGTGGTATTTTTTATATAATATATTCATATATACTACAAAAAAATGAATGAACATTAGGATCATTTGTATGTTGTACTGATGAACTTTTGAAATGAAAATTTATATGTAATGTGTAGTAAATGAAAGTTTTGGATGGATAAAGTAACATTCATGGGGAATGTTGTCACAATTAAATGGATATATGTGTATCCTTTAAAGAAATAGGAAATTTATGGATGGCACAGAACAACATTTGTGATTGAGATCCATAGGTTCCTTGGATTAGCATGATTGTAACACCACGAGATTTTGTGAATTTTTTTCAAATTTATTTAATATTTTTTAGATATTTATCCTTTAAAAAACACTAAAAATATTTTTTTTAATTAAATTATTAATTTTTAATTTTTAAATACGCTACACTAAGGTAATATTGAGTTACACGCAACACAGTCTTGGCTTGTGTTACATGAAACACTAAGTTACTTTAAAACAATACTTTATTATTATAATTATTTAAGTGATATAGTTATAAACTATAAGTTAAACATTATAATATGAATATAAATAAATACTTTTAAAATATTATTTATAATGGTTTTTTATAAATAAAAAAATATTTATAATGAAATATTTAATTTTTGGTAGTCTTTATATGCTTAAAAATATTATTTTCTTAAAGGAAGAACTTTTTATGTCCCTCTGTGAACAATAATAAAATTAATTTTAGAAACTCTTAGAACTTTAATTTGATAAAATAAACTTCATTTTTGAATTTATAATTTCATAATTATCATATGGTTAACTTTTTGGATTTTTTTTGACTAACTTCATTTTTAGATGAATGGTGAAAAATAATAAATTTTAACTCAAAGAAAACTTCTAATATAATTTATTTATATAGTTAAATTATATTTTAAATTATAAATATATAAATTATAAATCTATTAATCCAATATAACTCATTGGAATCATTTTTATATTAAATTTGGTTATAAAATATTAATGAACTTTTAAACATTTTCACTTTAAAAACCCGCTTTCTTGTCATGTCTGTAGGATTGGCATTAAACTTAATCTTTCCTATTCTGTGAAATGAATTTATAAAAATGGAAATAATTTTTTTTAATAATTATAATATTTATATTCTAATAAGGTAGAATTAATTTTTGACCAAAAATATTAGTGAAAGTGATTAAAATTAATTACTATGATTAAGGTAAAATTAACCTAACAAGGGACTAAACCTTAAACCTAAGGGTCAAAGTTAACTAGAAACATTTCTAATACCCATTATATGGAAATATTTTGGCTATAAAAAATTCATTATTTATTTTTGTTATTTTTTGATTACTTTTTTGGTAAAAACGTGGGTACACCTAACTTGTTTTCAAAAATGCAAAGTGTATCCCCACCCTCCCTAATAAAGGGCCAAAACCTCTCCCAATTCCTCAAACCTCTCAGGGATCAACCAATATCATACCAAATAGATCCTAAAAACCCCTCCCATCAACTTATATTCATCAACTTGGGTAGAAATCCTTCCAATGATTCCCTTTGATGTAAACAAAAAGGAGAGTCCTGAATAAGTGTAACATCTTTCTTCAAACTCATTAGTTTTATTTTAATTATCCACCACCTAAATTATCATTATTCTATGATTATATAATAACTAAACTATCATAAATATAATTATATTTTTTATTTTCATGGTTTTACCTTCACTTACACACACTTCCATTTAATGGGTAATGAACTTACCATTCTTGCATATGGTGAACTATCTCCTCACAAAATTATGTCGTTTGTTTTTCCTCTACAACCTCTCATGGTTGAGAATTAAGATGGAAACTATATTTTTATATATTATATATTATATTTATGATTTATTTATTCTTATTTAATTATTATATTACATATACCTTCATTCCATCATTTTTTTGTAAGTACGATAATTTCGTTTGGGGATGTGGGGACTACCACCCCCTCAAAGCGATGTGAATTGTCCAAACCTTACCTAGAATGTATTAAGGATGCATTTAGGGAACTTATATTATATATATATAATAATAATTTCACTATAATTATAATATATATACATCTATTTCATTTAATTTCTTTCTTTCAATATGAAAACAAAATGGAAACATCATTCATCCAAACGTACGGCCTACCATCTCCATGAACGGTGTATTCCATTTCATACTTATGTACTATATAGATTATTATAATTAAATATATACTGAATATATATGATATTTATACCTAGTTTTACATTATTTAATTATGTAAATCAAAATCTATGTAAGAGGATCAAGAATAACAATTCAAATAATATACGGAAAAAAAGCGGATATTACCCAAAACGTAACATTAACATGGAGTTGTTAATAAATGAGGAATATAATTTCATAACCAAATAATATATGGTGTTGGATATAATAATATTTTTATTTTTTAGTTTTATAATTATCTTATATTTATTATATATGAGTTTTGAATATGTACAAAGAAAGTCAAGACTTAATGTAATGGAATTTCATCTCCCTTTTTATTTCCGTGAGATACATGTCATATTCCACAGTCAATTATTTTTTGTGGTGTATATACTACCATATGAATTTTTATACCATTAATTTATTTTATTTAATAATATTAAAATCATTAAAATATTTTATTATCTAATGGGTATCATTATTCTAATGTTATTCAAGTCATAAGGGTTTTCTCGTATCACTTTTTTCTTCCGTGTGACAAAAGTCATGTTGACCAATTAATTCAAATATGTGGTGTGTAAAGTTCCCATGGATGTATTATATGATTATTATGCAAAAACATATGGATATTTACATATCCATTTGATGAAATTTATTTCATGGGCTTTAGGTTTCAAAAGTTACCAAATTGGTAAAGTAGTTTTATCTCAATTTTACTTCTTTGACACACCTGTCATGTTATGAAGCATTTTTTTGTATGAGTTGTATGTAATGACATTGACATGTTATATCATGAATATAATTATTTTAATGATATTTTAATCTTAATTTAATTTTATTATTTCCATTTTATTATTATTCAAAGTTACCAAATTGGTAATGATTTGTTGTACAATCTCATCATTTATCAATATTTTTTATGATTATACTTCCAATAATGAAATATTATGATAAATCTATCAATAAATCTCCTGAATTGTATTACCCTATGTTTATTAATGTTATAACCAAGTAACTGTATCATTTTTACACTCTTAGGTATTGAAGATAATTAAGAACAAAATTATGAAAACGTGAATTTATTTCTTCTTTCTATCAAAAATCTGTGTTCTTTCAAAGTTGTGTTTTCTAAAAAAAATTAAATTTTTTTAATATTATCAAATGATGTTTAAATAGAATTTATATCAATTTATTAAATTTTAATAAAAAAAATTAAAAAGAAATATTCTTTCTACTTTCTAATCAAGAAAATTTTCTAAACTTTTAAGCTGAAAAAGTATTGTTTATCATGTACTGACCTACCTTCCATTATGACTATCATTTCCTTGATGCTTACTTTGTAAGTTTACCAGGTTATTTTTTTAAAAAAAATTTCCTAATATTCTAGAAATAATTTTATTTTAAAAAAATAAAATAAAAAGTTTTTTCAAAAATTTTTTTATTTTAAAAAAATGTTTTAAATGATTTTTAAAGATTCCTTTATAGGTTGTCTAAAGGATTTTTTTCAATGAAAAGGATTTCAGTGACCACAAATATTCTTTTATATGTTTTAAATATTTCTCTAAGGAAATGGTTTTCAAAATTTTCCCAATCATCTTTTATAAGTTTTCAAAGAAAAGAGTTTTAAAAATGATTCATATCCTTCTTTTTATGTTTTCAAATTATTTTCAATGAAAATGGTTTTAAAAAAAATTATGTTTTAAATATCCTTTTTCAAATAATAAAAGATATTTCCCTCAAGAAATGTTTTAAATGAAATTTCAAATCCTTGGTTATAAGAATATGATTTCTATAAAGGTTTTATTAAAGGGATTTTAAAAGAAAATTTATTTTGCATAAGATAATCTTCAATTGAGTTTTAAAAATACTTCTCCATATATGATGGAATCCTTAGATATAGTTTAAGATTTATATGGGAAATTTTACCAGAATAAATTCATATTATTTATTGAATGATTTATGTTTTGATTAAATTATACTTATGATACCCATTTCTCTTCCATGAGTTATATGATTTTGAAATACTCTTCTTTTCACACATTATTATTTAATGAAATTATTTTGAAACTTAGATATTTTCCATAGGTTATGATATGATAAAATTTTTATGATACCCAATTCATTTCATGGGTTATGATATGATGTTTATGAAACCCATCTCTTTTTATGGGTCATGATATGATGCAAGTTTTATTATCATGTGGCATATGTATGTTTGATTTTATTATGTGATGGATTGGACCTAAATATCCACCTAATGCATTGGGTAATGATTAATATCTCATGAGATAATGATGGGAATCAAGTAAAGGGGCTTCATCCACTATGGTAAAGTGGGGAAACCAGGTCCCTTATAAGGAAAGGACTGTGACTTGGGATGGTGGTGTGTCCCGCCCAGTAGGTGTAGTCACCATGAATATGGAAGATAGAGAAACCTGATACACTATGAGAATATTAGGAAATATGATCCACTATGGGAATATGAGGAAACCCGATCCACTATGAGAATATGGGGAATCTTTATCCCTTATAAGGAAAGGATTGTGACTACGAATGGTGGTGTGCATCACATATTAGGTGTAATCTCCAGGAAGTACCTTGATAAGTTCTATACATGCATCTTTACTTATAGGGAATGATATTTAATATTTATGTGTATTCTACAATTCAATGTGTTTATACTATTTTATTCTTTCATGGATCATTTTCTTGATTATTTTATGATTCATATCTTATTAACTTCCAAAACTTATGCCATGATTTACGTTTATGATCTTTTTTATGAAGGGTATGATATTATATTGTTATGATCACGTTACTAGGACCATATACTCATGATTATTCTTAAAAATCATCCTTGTTAACCCTTAATGAGAATATGATCTCACCTGCTTTTTGTGTTTCTTGCCATAGGTTATAAAGATATGTATTAATTATGATGTGTCTAAGAAGGGTTCTAGTTATGAAGAACCTAGTGCGAGATAATTTATCGCACTTATGTACCATATTATACATTTATATGTTTCAAAATACACTAAAATAATAAGATATTTGGGAATCTATTTGAGTAATATTTTAATTATTCCACATAAATGTTGTAATGTCCATGTACATTAAGACTGGGTTGTTATAGTTTGTGTTAGAAATAAGGTTTAGTCACCCATTGAAATATATGATGAGAAAACTTTAGTAAAATCTCTAGGTATATTTATAAGGATATTTATAGGGATGTCTCAAAGGATATGTATACGGATGAGTTAACATTTAGGAAAATATCTTGGACTTTTAGTAAAGGATTGATTTAGTCGTTTCATATCAATATGTCTAATTATGTATACTACAATTGGATGTGGTTTTAGTACAGATGTACCTAGGAGTAACAACTCTAACAAGCTGTGTTGGTCCTGACTCAAGCATATCCAAAAATATGACAATGGTCCTTACTACACACTTAGTTTGAAACTCCTGGAGGATATTATTTGTAAATTCAAAAACTCTTTACAAACCTTCATGGAGGATTTAAATAGGAATTAGCTTTGAATAACCTAGGATAAAACTAAGGTGTCGTAGAATAAGTAAGGTGTAATAATTTAAACATCTTATAAATTTTGTTAATGATTATGCAGTTCCTAACTAGGAAAATTATTTCTCACTCAATGCTTTATGGTTTTGGTCAATGGAAGGAAACAGAAGGAATAGGGTTAATGTTGAATGTGATAGGAAATTTTATGATGGGAGGTCAAATGGGATGGTCACTAGAGTGAATGATGTTGTGAGCATGCCTAGTCAATTGTTAGGGATCATGATTAACAATGTGTTCATTAACAAACTCTCAAATACACTAAGGAAGAGAAGGAATGATTTTTTTTTGAGATTTTGGGTGATAGAAACCATGTGGGAAATATGATTTAGTTTACATCATTTCATGAATGTGGAAATAATAACCTAAGTTAATTTATTAAAGGAATAAGAAGATGTTTTGACTGTTGAAAAGAAGTACACAAAGCAAGTAACTACAAATTAAAAATGAAGAGTTCAATTAACTAAATAGATGGGAATATTTTCCTTATTAAGAAATTATCAAATGTTAGATTCTTTAAGTGTGGAATGTATTTTCATTATCCAAATCGATTTCCTAAGGGGAAAGCTCCAGAAGAGAATCAGAAAGGAGGTATGGGTAATGGTTATATTGTTGCTGATGATGATACTAGAAATTAAATGTGTAAGGAAAGAGGTATTAATTAATAAGACTTGGTAAACTTATTGTGTCTTAAGGGTGAAGTGTAATAATTGAATTTTTTATGTATTTGGATTCAAGTATCGTGTTATTTTAATGGTGCAATATACAAGGATTGTTTAGTTTCTGTTTTTCACTTAGGATTTACATGTTTATGTTGAAAATTTCTGATGAATGGTAAAAGTGATTTAATGGAAATAATATATTTTGAAAAAGGTAATATAACCCTTAATATATTCCTTTTCGTAATATAATGTTGTTTGGTTAAAGATATTTTGGATATGAATAGCTGAATTGGACGATACTGATTACCTTGGAACTAATTAATGACTTGTTGAAAAGTGGTTATTCTATCATTTATGGGGTTTACAACATTTTTTTATTATGGAATTTATACAATATACTTTGTAATAAAGAAACATACATGTTTTTCTTTTCAAAAAAAATGAAACATACATGTTTTTGTAAGGAATTATAGTAATTTATGTTATTACAATGTTTCATGGGAAATACATGATAAAGGTATTCACAAGTTTTGTATGTGAAAACCATGATCTACTTTGTGATATATGGGGGATAAATATTAAGATAATTTCATGAATTTATTTCTGATTTTTTGGATTTTCATCTTTCGGAAGGGTTATAAGGTTAACAATTTATAGAAAGATTAATTTACACTTCAGATAAAGTTTGTGAGATTAAAGTATTATCTCACCACATAAGGATTTATGCATATTTAATAACATGTTCTTATAATTGTGAGTTGATGAAAACTGATAATGGATGGGATAGAATATCATGTATATCATGATAATTTAGTGATTCTTGAATGAAAAAATCACCTTCATTTTTTTATAATGAGGTGAAGTGGATTGAGGAACAAGAAAGGGTGTGGTTGTCCTGAAATCGCGCAAGTATATATTTTAATGAAAATTCTTCAACTTTAGGAAAACAATCTAGAAATAATATTTTACGCTAATACCTTAATTTTTGTTGAACTGATGACCTTTTAAATCATCCTAGATTTATGACTTTAAGGTGATAAACTTTCCATTGATCATTCACTTTTTTTTAATCATGACTTTAATCAATCACTATAAATATTTACACTTTTTCTCTATGTCCAATATTCACTCCTAACCTGCATTCTCCTTTGTGGAAACCTAGTTCTGAGTTACTTTGGGAAATCATTATGGTTCAAACTTTCCCTATTTTAAGGAAGTTTTATTATTAATTTTTATGATGTGGGTATATATGAAATAAAATTTCAAGTATTAAAAATTTGATACCAAGACGAATTTTGAGGGTGAAATTCATTTCAATGGGGTAGAATGTAACACCCTGAGATTTTGTGAACTATTTTTTCTAATTTATTTAATCTTTTTGGATATTTTTCATTTCAAAAAACACATAAAATTGTTTTTTATATTAAATTTTAGTTTCATAATTTCTTTATACACTATACCAGGGTAATTTTGAGCTACGCACAACACCAACTTGGCTTTCATTACAAACAACACTGATTTTATATGAAACAAAACTTTATTATTATAATTATTTAAATGAGATAGTTAAAACCTAGACATTAAACTTAGTAATAATAATAGTAATGGACACTATTTAAATATTATTTATAATGGTTTCATTTAAATAAAACCTATTGATAATGAAATATATAATTGTTTGGTAAACTCTTTATATGTTTATAAATATTATTTTCTTAAAGGAACTCTTTTTTATATTCTCCTATGAAAAATAATAAAATTAATTTTAGATAGTATAAGATATTTAATTTGATAAAATAAATTTAATTTTTTAATTCATAATTTTATAATTATCTTAGGGTGATTTTTTGGTTTTTTTTTAAACTTCATTTTTGGATGAATATTAAAAATATTAAATTTTAATTCAAAACTTCATTTTTTTATAATTTAATTATAGATTAAAACTATATTTAAAAATAAAAATAGATTAATTATACATATATAAATATAATATAAGTAATTGGAATCATTTTTATATTGAATTAAGACATAAAACCTTAATGATCTTTTGAACATTCTCATTTTAAAAACCCGCTTTCTCGCCACATCTGTGAGATTAGCATTAAAAATAATTTTTTTTTACTATAAATTAAATATTTAAAAATAGAATAAAATGGTTTTAATAATTATAATATTTATATTATAATAAGATCAAATTAATTTTTGACCAAAAGTATTTGTGAAAGTGATTAAAATTAATTAAATCAATTAAGGCAAAATTAAGCTTAGCAAGGGACTAACCCTTAAACATAATGGAAAAAATAACCTAGAAACTTGTCCAAATCCCATTGGATAGAAATATGTTTTCCATAAACCTTCCATTATTTATTTTTGTTGGTTATGATTACTTTTTTAGGCAAAAAAAAAGTTATGACTAAATTGTTTTAAAAAATACCAAGTGTGTCCCCTCCCCCTTATAAAAGGCCACAAACTATCCCACTTCTTAACACCTCTAAATATACTTTGGATCTAAAAATATCTAAAAAATTAGAACCTAAAAATTCCTTCCCTAATATTAGAATCCTCACCTTGGTCAGAAATCCATTCAATGAATCCCTTTGTTGCAAACCAAAAGGAGTTACCCGAATAAGAAGTAACAACATTCCTCAAGCTCTGTAATTTTATTTTCATTATCCTCCAGCTCAATTATTCTTATTCCATGATTATATAATAACACCAGTATCCTAAATTTATTTATATGTTTCTATTATAAGGTTTATACCTTCACTTACATAAACTTTCATCTAATGGGTAATGAACTTACCATTCTAATGTAATGTGAACTACCACCTCACAAAACAATGTTGTTCGTTTTTCCTATATCACCTCTCATGATTGGTAATTAGGATTTTAAAAAAAATTACATATTATATATGATAATTATGAATAATTTATTCTTATTTAATTATTATAAAACACATACCTTCATTCCTTCCATTTTGTGTAAGTATGATAATTTCTTTTAGGGAAGTGTGGACAACCGCCCCCTAAAAGCAATGTGATTCAACCACACCTTACATGGAATGTATTAAAAATGAGTTTAGTTATATTATATTATATATATGAAATAATAATTCTACTATAATTATAATATATATATACACATATATTTCATTTACTTTCTTTCTTTCAATACGATAATAAAACAGAAACATTGTTCATGCATACGTACGACCTACCGTTTCCATGAATGGTGTATTCTATTTCTTACTTATATCATATATATATTATTATAAATACATATATAATGAATATATATGATATTTTAACCAATTTTTACATTTTTTAAGTAAGTAAATTTTTATCTAAGAAAGAGGATCAAGAATAACAAGTCAAAACATATTCAAAAAATAATGTAGATATTACCTGAAACATAACATTATCATGGAGTTGTTAAAAAATGGGAAATATAATGCCATAAAAATCATATATGGTGTTGGATATAATAATATAATTATGTTTTAGGTTTATAATAAACTTATATTTATCATACATGAGGTTTGAACATGTATGAAGACTTTTAAGACTTACGGTAAGAGAATTTCATCTAACTTTTTATTTTCGTGAGATACATGCCATATTCACCACTCGCTTAATTTTTGTGATGTATATACTTTACTATTTAATTTTATATCATTAATTTAATTTATTTAATGATATTTAAATATTTAAATGATGTTATTCACTCTTGGAGAATAGGATTCTAAATTTATTCAAGTAGTAAATTTTTTCTCATCTAACTTTTATTTTCCATGAGACACAAGTCATGGTCACCTCTTATTTCTTATATTTGGTCTATACACTAAAAATGGATTTATTATATGATTATTATAAATAAATTTATTTATATTTACATATAAATTTTATATACTATATTTCATGGGTTTTATGTTTTAAAAGATACCAAATTGGTAAAGTAGTTTTGTCTCAATTTTTCTTCTTTGAGACACATACCATGTTATGCACCTATATTTTTATAAGAGTTATAAATAATAACTTTGAAATGTTATAAATAATATAATTATTTTAATGATATTTTAAGCTTCATTTAATGTTATTATTTCCATATTATTATGATTAAATGTTACCAAAGTGTTAACAGTTTATTGATAAAATCTCATTATTTATCATGATTATTTATGATTATGATACCCTTGATGAAATATTATGATCCATATCTCAAGAAATATAATGAATTTTCTTACCATATAGTTATTCATGTTATAACCTTGTAGTGGTATGATTTTTCCACTTTTTTACTTAATAAAATTAGGGAAAAAAATTATACAAATACGACTTTATTTATCCTTTCTATCGAGAATATGTGTTCTTTCAAAGCTGTTTTTTCTAAAAATGTTTCCAAACTATTTTAATATTATCCTATTATGTTTAAAATAAAATTTTACCCATATATTACCATTTTTAAAATTGGTTTTTAAATGGAATATTCTTGTAATTTTTTTATCAAGGCATGTTTCTAAACTTTTAACATACAAAAGGAATGTTCAGCATGTATGGACCTACATACCACCATGACAGTCATTTACTTGATACTTCTTTTAAAAGTTTAAAAGGTTATATTTTTTTAAAGAAATGTTTTTCCTAATTTTCTTGAAATATGTTTATTTTAAAAAAAAATCAATGAAAAAGGGTTTTAAAAAATTGTATTATTTTACAAAAATGTTATAAATGATTTTCAAAGCTTTCGTTATATGTTTTCAAAAAGGTTGTTTTCAAAGAAAATGATTTTAATGATCTCAAATATTATTTTATATTTTTTAAATTTATTTTCAAGGAAAAATTTTTTCAAAATTTTTCTAATCTAATTTTATAATTTTTCAAGGAAAAGGGTTTTCAAAATGAGTTTAAGCCTTCTTTCTATGTTTTCACAGATTTTTCACAAAAAATGGTTTTGAAAAGGTTTTATGTTTTAAATAACATTCTTCTAAGAAGAAAGGATATTTTATACAAGAAATGATTAAAATGAAATTTCAACACCTTTTTTATAATAAAATGATTTATGAAATGGTTTTATGGAAGGGATTTTCAAATAAAATTTATTTTCCTTAAGATCCACTCTAAGTGAAAATTAAAAATCCTTCTCCATATTGGATGGAATCCTTTGATATAGTTTAATATTTATTAGAAAATTTATACAAGAATACCATTCAGATTATTTCTTAAATGGTTTATGTTTTGATTAAATGAGGCTTCTGATAACTGTCTCACTTCTACAAGATATATTCTTTTGATTCCCTCTTCTTTTCACAAGTTATGATTTGATGAAATGATTTTTAAACCTATATATTTTCCATATGTTATGATATGATTACATTTTTATGATACCAATTTCATTACATGGTAATGATTTGATTTTTATGAAACCAATCACTTTTTATGGTTCATGGTATGATGCAAGTTTTACTATTTTTGCACATGTATGTATGATTTTATTATGTGATGGGTGGGACCTATATCTCACTCAATGCATTGGGTAATGATGTATATCCCATGAGATATTGATGGGAATCAAGTAGATAGGAATAATCCACTATGTAAATATGGGGAAACCTGATCCCTTATAATGAAGGGACTATGACTGGGGATGGTAGTATGTCCCACCCAGTAGGCATAGTCACCGTGAAGATGGATGATGGGGAAACGTGATCCACTACGGGAAGATAGAGAATATCTATCCACTATGGTAATATGGGGAAACCCGATCTACTATGGGAAGATGTGGAAACACAATACACTATGGGAATATGGGGAAACCTGATCCCTTATAAGGAAAGGACTGTGACTGGGGATGGTGGTTTGTCTCGCCCAATATGTTCAGTACCCATTAAGTTCCCTAATAAGTTCTATAAATGCATCTTGAATTAAAGAAAATGGTATTTCATTTTTATGTGTATGCCACAATTCCATGTCTTACTCCTATGTTATGATTTCATGGCTCATGTTCTTGATTATTTTAGGATTCATGTATTATGAGCTACCAATAATTGGGCCATGATTTATGTATATGATCCAAGATATAAAGGGTACGATCATCTAATGTTACGATCATGTTATTATACCCTTATACTCATGAATGTGCTTACATATATCCCTTTTTTACTGTTATCAAGCATCTAAGATCACCCCTTTTTATGTTTCCTTCCCTAGGTTACAAAGATTTTTATTAAGTGTGATATTTAAAATAAGGGTTCTAGCTAAGAAGTACCTAGTCAGAGATAATGTATCTCACTTATGTACCAATGTTTATATTTCCATAATTCCAAATGCACTACACTAAAATGGTATTTAGGAATCTTTTTTTGTAAAATTTTATGTATTCCTCAAAAATGATGTAACTTCCATATATATTAATACTGGGTTTTTATAGGGATACTATCAAAAATTTGTGATAAACTTATCATAATTTCTCAGACCATTAACCAAGATAACTCAGATAGGAGTGCAGTTTTTTTGGACTGATTAATGTAAGGATATCTTTAAAGAGTTAAATAATAGGCTAATCATTACACATTTACTCACATTACCCACTACTGGAGAAGGATTTGTAATCTATAGGGACACATCAAAAAAATATTGGTTTGTGTACTCATGTAAGATGAAAATATTATAGAAAATTCCTCCCACCAATTAACGATCTAGGAGAACAAATACCTAACACAAGATCTTGAATTGGCCATAGTGATCTTTTCATTGATGATTTTGAAACATTATCTATATTGGGAGAAATGTGACATATATACGAATAATAAAATCCTTGAGTATATCTTCACAAAAAAATGAGATCAATATAAACCAGCAAAGGTGGTTATAATTGTTCAAGTATTGTGAATGTTCAATCTATTACCATCCTAAAAAGGTGAAAAACATGAAAGATGCTCTGAGTATAAAGAATCCCGAAACCCTATCCCTAATGGGAATTGAAATGGATCAAATCCTGTTGGAAATAAAAAGTATGTAAATGGGAATCAAAAAATCAATTTCATCCCATGTCTCTTAAATAACCTCTTGAGCACTTATTCTTGAGAGGATCAATGATGCCTATAAAGATGATAACGATATATAGAGAAAGGTGATGAATATTATGGAGTTTAAATTTGATAAATATGGATTCATAAGGGTTGGAACCCAAATATGTGTCATATAAAAACCAAAATAGAAGAGGTAAATTCTAGATTATGTGAATAGATCATCCTTATCTATTCATCAAGGAATCCCTAAGTTATACAGAGATCTGAAGAAAAAAAACTAGTGGTATAACATGATGAGGGAGATTATAGAATTTGTATCTTAGTTCTTGGTCTATCAGAAATTAATAGATAAATGATAAAATTAAAATGGTTTGGTGTTACCATTTATCTTAACAATATTGAAATAGAAAACATAATCATATATTTATTTATAGGACTCCTAGGGATATCTAAATTCTGGATTGGTATTTGGGTGGTATTTGATCACCTTAAAAATTTAGTGCATTTCATTGCTATTAAGAAAGACTTATATCTTAAGAAACTCACAAATATTTACATAAGATATGTGATAAGACTACATAGAGCACCACTCTCTATTATATTTTATTGAGATCCTAATTTTACCTTGAGGTTTTTGAGAAGCCATCAATAAGCATTGGATATCGAGCTACGTTTCAATAATATTTATCAACCTTAGATGGATGTTCAGACTGAGTGAACCATTAAAACTCTATAGGATATGATAAGATTATATTCAATGGATTTCCAGGGATATTGGGATCAGCACCTTCCCCTAATGGAGTTATCTTATAACAAAAAATTTATATATACCATTAAAATGGAACCTTATGAGGTTATATATATAGGAATTGGTGTCAAACTATAACATGTTGAGATGAAGTTATAGAGAAGAAGCTAATGGTACCAAATCATATCCAAGATATGATAGAGAAGGTTCAAACAATTAAACATCTAATGTAATTTTAGAATATTCAATAAAAATTATATAAAGATAATCATCGACATAACCTAGAGATTGAGGAAGGAGATGAGGTTTTCTTTCATATATCATTGTGGTATAAATTCATAAGGTTTGGTAAGAAGCGAAATCTTACTCCTAGGTTAAAAAACCCCCTTCAATATCCTTGATCATGTTGAAGATGTGGTTGATCACCTATAACTCCCACCTAATCAATCTCAAGTTAATGATGTGTTCCATGTATCCCTCTTAAATAAGTATATACCAGACCCCTCAAATGTACTGAATCTATAGATGGTACCATTTGAGAATGATCCTTTACATGAGAAGAAACCAGTGAAGATATTAGAACATAAAGGAAAATTTCTATGAAATAAGACAACTAACCTAGTCAAAGTACTACAAAAAAACACATGTTTGGGTAAGGAACATCGAAACCAGAAGAGGTGATAAAATATAAGTACACTCAACTATTTTAGTATAAAAACTGAAATTTCAAGGGTAAAATTTATAAAGGGGGAATAATGTAACAACCCAAACTTTTATAAATTAAATTACCATCTGAATGAATAAATTCCTTATTAAGTAATGTAGTAATTAAAAACTCATGAACTATATTTCATTTTTTATTTTAGACATTTATAAATTCAACCCATAATTGTTTTATGCGATTAAAATACCATTAAAAATTGTGACTATTAACAATATAGTTGTTCTATAGTGACAATTGTGATTAGATTATATTAATGATTATGATAAGATCTAATTCACATTGAAGGTAGAATCAATGACCATGACTAGTAGGATCATTCAGAGCTTCCAAGATATTTATAATCACAAGGTTTTTCTATTTAATAATCCCAATTCGAGATATAACAACTAAAATATGATCAAAACTATTTAAAAATTTATTTTTTAAAAATAAATATTATTTTCTTATTTATAATGTTAAAAATATCCAATGGTAAATTTCTCATATTTCTATGAGACAATCTAATCTTTAGATAAAAATTAAATATTTTATAAATATATTATATTTAATATGAAATAATTATAGTCTAAAAGTGATGTAATTAATTCCAAAAAAGGAATCCAAAACCATAAATAGATTTAAATTTTAAAATAATGTGTTTTTTAAGTTATTTATTTAATTTTACAAATCAATAATAAATCCTAAAAACTTATATTACATTTTAAGGTTTTAAAAATAATTATTTATGAATATGACTCACTTCCCCACTATGATCGGTATTATTTTAATGATTTTGGTTCTTATCATAATAAAATATTCAAAACAACTCTTATTTGGCTAAAACAATGGGAAAACCATTATAAGCTTTTTGTTATTGAATATTTTATTACAGATTTTAAAACCTAATTTTAAATGGTAATAAAAAATTACCTTATCTTTATCTATAAATACACACCAAACATCCCATTACTCTTCACTAAAAATCCATTGATTATGAATTTTCTCTCCCTATACCTCTTTAAAGGCCTCCCATGGTGTTTCCATGATCCTAAGAAGTTCTTCCCAATCTTTTTGAAGCAACCTCTCAATTAAGTGATTCCCTTCTTCTTATTTATTCAAATAATCCCTTTGTATTAAGCCTTTTGATTTTAAATTTTTCATTTTAATGTACTTTTATATACATAGTTTTACTATATTAATGATTCCTAGGTAATAATAGACTACATTTTTCTCTCATTAATCCTTTACATGAACTGTTATGAACACCCGTTATGCTGCTAAAATTATCCCATGATTTTCCTTGCCAAAATGTTTATTGTGAATACCCATCCAGATTTAAACTCATAGTTATTCACCTAGATGAACCTATAATTTATTTATTTTTCAATTCCATGTTTGTAACCCACAATTATTAATTGTGATATTAAGTTTGATGAAATACATTCTTATATTACATGACCTATGTGACATAAAAATCCATGTACATAATATGAATGTAACATGTGGGACTAGAATTATATATCCTTCCAATTAATTAGGTGATGTTTCTCTATCATTAAATACCATGTATGGTGCATGGGTGGTTAGCCTAAGCACACAATGCTATGATGTCTTAGTGTTTATCCTTGACTTATGCTTATTATGTAATGTTTTATGTTGTTGATGCCTTGATGTTTTCATTTTATATCATGCTTTAATATTCATTTTTATGATTCTAACCCTTTTATTTTGTCTTGTTATGTCTATTAACTTACATGTACTTCTTTACATTAAGTTATTATTTTATTTTTACCTTACTAGGATTTATATCTCACCTATTTTGTATCTACATCTCGATGTTATCTCATACAGTATTAGAAGATCAATGGAATTTATGAGCATGTTATGGATTTCAAAATAATGTCACTATGACCCTATTTCAAGTTATTGTGATATGTATCTAATTACCCGAATAAAATAGGCCTATTGATGTTTTTTTATTGTATTATGTATATTTATGTATTAAATTATGAAATAAGGTTTATAATGATATGGGTTTCCATAGAAACCAAACCCACGGGATATGGGGTGTGATTTATTATGATATTTAATAAATATTCATGTAAAATTATATAATATATAGGCATTTTATGGTTGGTTAATATCATTAATTTTCAATTTACTTCCCTTAAATGGAATATTTATTCCAAAATAGGATTTATAAGTGATTTTCCTCCATAAATAGCTCATAAAAACCTTCTAGGTGGTTGTTTTCCTTATATTCCATTCTATTTATTATTGTGGTATCCATATAAAACTTAATTAGATGGGTTTTAGCTTCATTTTTCCACATTAATTTGTTTTCCGAATTACTTTTACTTTAAATAAATATACATCAACATCAAAAATATTTATATAAGCTTAATTATTATTTGAGATCTTATAAATAATTGCATCCATCCTTGTGAAATTGACATGGGTGTTTTGGATGTGATCCATGGTGCTTTTCAAGATGATCTCAACTCGTTCCTCATTTATTTAGAGTTTATAGTGAATTATTTGAGGCTTCACAATTATTATCTCTATTATGTTGTCAATATTATCTGAAATTAGAGGTTCCTTCCCCTTTTCCCATTGCCAATAAGGTTATAAATGTCTCATAAATACAAAATTTTCAGTATTCATGAGTCTCTATTTGTAACTTAATGTTATTTCACATTATTCAATCAAATATGGGTAGTATAGATATGAAACTATAATATCCTGATCAGGTTTCCAAGTTCATACGAACCAAAATTTCCCAATTAATATATTATTTTTATCAATATTTAGATCCTCATTCTTCCTCCAGGGTTTTTTAATTCTTTTTCCCCACTTTAGACAGATTCCAATAGGAAATGGATCATTCTAGAATTGATTTCCAATAATTCCATCTTGTTGGAATTTATATTCCCCTCCAATATTGATTTATTATGATTAATTACGTCTCATTATTTATTTTCTAATTAAAAGCCTTCTCATGTGACTTTTACTATCCAATTTATGCGTAAAATCTTTAGGAAATTTAGAATTGATACACTATATTGAGTTGTTCCCAAGCATTCCATATGAAAAACCTTTCTCTTTATTATCCCTTTATGTATTAAAGATAAAATATTATAATTGATCTTGAAGATAATAAATTTGGAATTGAATTTCCCTAGTGGATGTAGTCTCATGATGTAAATATTTTTCTTCCTCTCATGTGCTTCTCCAATAAAGGTGTAAGCATATTCTTAAGGTGTAAAATAAAAAATTGTTAAAAAATTCCACATGATGGTGACTAATCTCACATTCCCATCCCATGTTTGATATTTTCATGAATGATTGACTACCATACAATTTTTTTATTTCTATATCCTCTAATGTAAGTTAATTGTGATTCCAAATCTACTTGTGTATATTGCATAGGTGTTGCCCATAATTTTTATCCCATCTTGCAAGATATTTTAGTGGTCTTATAGTGATTTAAAATGGATCAAAAATTTCTCCAATGAACCAATATTTTAATTTAAAAAATTAATATATCTCAAAATTTATTAAATAGTTCCTTTAATTACCTCAATCTATATATAAAATTCAAAATTAAAATAATTAATATTTAGTTAAATTGAATTTGTTTGGAAGAAATATAAGCAATTTATTCTAGAAGGAGTGTATTTTTTTTTTATTTTTTGGTTTTTATTATATAAAATGAAATATAAATATATTAATCAATTATATATATCCATATAAAGGGTTTCATTTTTTTCATTGTAATTTTATGGGTATAAATATTATTTTTGTTGGTGATTAACCGGGTTAAACACATAGATAAGGTGGTTGATTTTCTAATTCAATTATGAATAAAAATGGGAAATTCAAATGTATTTTTGGAGTTCGTATATGTATACATGGAATAAATTAATTTTTTTGGTGTTGTAATATTCAATATATGGGTGTATGTTGTATATAGGGTATAGGAAGTGAAATTTAACATGTAACCTAAGAGTGTTGAATCAATAAGTTTTATGTTAAAACTTAGTGTAGTGATAATCCTTCTGAAGCATTTCAAGTTAAATTATAACATATGTGAATTAAAAACATCACTATATCCCTAAAATCTACTCTTATGGTAGTCTAGGTACTTAATAATGAATCTAAGAGTCCCCTTAAGTTTACTCTCATCCCTCATAAGCAGTGATTAGGTTTTCTCTCCTAATCTCGCGTCGCCACTACACCCCTATGAATCTCATCCATCAAGGAGTAGTGAACATAGCTTAAGTTCAAGGATTTGGATTCAATTTTCATTATCTCTCCCTCACTAATCAGATCATATCATTAATTTTCAATCAGTAGTAAACATTAGGATAATAATATAAATAATAAAAATTATTGGTTTTAAAAGGTTTAAAACACAAGATTAATTCACAAATATATTTTCCCCACATCAAAATTTATACCCTAAAATGATAATATAATAAAGAATTGGAGATAAATATGATCTCCCCCTTGAATGTGGTTTCACTACTCTAATACTCAATCTCAAAATGATACCTCAACTACCAAGATAAATTAAGTGGTGTGGATGTGTGATTCTTGGGAAATAATGGTAATGAGGTGTGGAATGGGTGAATAAATATCTTATTATAACTTAAATTTCTCCTAAAATGTGGTTGTATTCCCTGTTTCCCTCCAAAAATCACTTTTTACTAAATTTATCCATGTTTCTTGATCTTCTTGATTTTTTCAAGGTAAAATGAGATTCCAAACTCTCTTAATTTAATAGAGAGGGAGTCTGAGGTAGTAGATTATATTTTTCATACAATTATTGGCTTCCATTCATATTCTTCATAAAAAAAATTAACTATTTTTTTACCAAGAATGTATAAAAATTATTTTCCATTTTCATGTTTCCTATTTTTCTTTGTGATAAAATACATGGCTTGGAATTAGTTTGATGTTCCCCACTAAATTAACATTAATCTTCAGCTTTGAGGGTCACTTAATTTTTTTCTAGGAGTATTTAAACCTAATAATATGATATAACATCCCATGAAAGTTTTGGGGCCTAAGATTTTTTTGGCAAGGATTGAGTTTATGTTGATTCCCTAGGTTCCATTTTAGATCCCTGATATAGATTTGGAGTGTGAGTGTTTGTTGGTATACCCTGATAATTTTTTGAATCATGACATTGAATTGGGAGAATGAGATACTACATTGACACTTCAACTTCCACTGGGTGATATGAAGTTTATGATAGATCTAATAACTATGTTATACCACTCTTATATATTCTTTTTTTGAATCAATAAATCTTATATTTCTAATATTTATTCATTCATGAAAAAAATTGGGGTGAATACTTGTTTAATATTATATAGCACTAGATAAATACTTCAATGTATAAAATTTCTTATTTCAGTTCCTCAAACATAGTATTAAAAAATTGATTTGGACAATGTTTTCATTTAAATTTTTTTAAAGGATAAAATGTATAAAAATTATTTCTTATTAAAAAATAAAAAATTATTAATATAAAATATTAATGAAAATAAACATAAAAACTGAGCAAAAATATGCACAAAATATTTTTGAAAATTAATGAAAAAAAATTTAATGACTTACCTCCATTATGGGTTTATAGTTCATGCCTTTAATTATTCATATATTGATTTCCCTTAATCTTTCTATTTGGGATTATCTCTCCTTATATAATACTCCTTCAAAATTCTCATAATTATTTTATTCTCCAAATATTTTATTCATTTTCTTATTGAAATTTTCTAGGTATTTACCCACCTATTCTTTTTAATCGCAAATGTTCATATGTATCTCATACCATATAAATCCCCTATAGGTTTCTATTCCAAATCCTCATTATTTTCATGTATTGTCCCTATTTTATTTTATCTTATTTTTTATATCTTATATCAAATATATTAAAAGTATACCTCAATACTTTCTTTTCATTTTTTAAGTATTTATGATCTTCTTACCACTCATATATTATTATAGTTTATACCTAACATTGTTCATCAATGATGTCCATATCAATATTATATATTATCAACCTATTTTACATTATAGGATATATATACTTTTCATTTACTCCTTTATCTTAATTTATATTTTATTCTAATGATTTATAATTTAAATTCATGGTATGTATTTTATTAGCTCTGGATTTATCCATTACCAAATTCATAAGGGATTTATTGACTCAATTTCCTTTCATTGAGTTATAATCTTTATTATTTCATATAATTTAGGTATATTCTACCCTTTTCCATATTATATTTTATTTATTCTTTTATTTTGGGATTTAAATTTCCTTCTCAAACTATTCCCTTTGATTGATCCATAAATGTCATTGTTTTACCTTATTATTAATTTTGAATAAATATAGCATTTCTATGAATACATTTCCACACTAAATACCCCTCAATTAATTCTTTTAATTTAATGGTATTCTCCTAAATATGAATACCATTTTATTGAATTTGGAAATTATTGATTTTACCAGATTCCCTTAACTCTATATAGTGTGAATACCTTATATGTTTTAAATCTGATTAAAGGGGGTTAACCTAAATAGCAATACAATTCCATTGACTATAGAAATATATTAATAAGATTGTATATCCTTTCTTCTATATACATTGTAAATGCCATAAACTTCATTATTTTGATCCAAGGGTATTTACCTAGAATGACATACCATTCATTTGACTGAGAAAGTATTAAAAATACATATACCCATTATTTATATATGAATAATAATTGATTATATTGTATTATTTATATAATAGGTTCCTTTTGAATATTAAGGTATATATTTCTTATCCAATATTTTCATATGATGGATTCATGGGAGTTTTTAAGTGAGTGGTGAGAAATGAAGTTATATATCCCCTCAATGAATCAGTAAGTCTCATGGGACAAACTAGCTTGATTATTTGGAATATACCTTACCTTTTATATTTGATATCTTGGAATGAGGCCTTGAAGATATGATTATTATGTTCAACATTATTAATTACATCATTATGAGGTTTATTATTATCATCCATGTGATTATTTTAATTCCATTATTATCATATACATTGATATTTTATGCTCATGTTTTTATTTATATAACCTCATTTAATTATTTATTATTTCCATTTACTTATGAATTATGCCATACCATTTAGAATGAGTTATTGGTTGCATGTTGTTGTGATAGGTGTAGTGATACGTATACCTACTATTGTAATAGGTATGTTGAATTGTGTTATGGTTTGGATGAAATGGATTCTATGATTTGGTCTTTGGGGAGTATGGGCCCTAATGGATAAGAATTTGGAGGACCACGACTTAAACCTTCTTAAATGAAATGTGATATAAATTTGAATGAGTATGAAATTTAAAAAGAATGAAATGGAAACTAAAATGGATTATAGTAGAGAACTTGACCTGACCCAACCATATTAGTAGGCAGTGGGTAGTACATCTTTCTTATACATGACTTGTTTGACACCCAAACTTGACACATGGGAAAGGTAGAGGGTTGAATTCTTATAGAAGAAGGCTTTTACCTATATTGTTTTGATATATGTGCTTTTGAGCAGCAAACATTGATAATGATCTAGCAATGAGGTGTGTTCATTCCACCATGTCGACCTCCAGTGGTATTTCAGGAGGGTGGAGATGATCATACACTGGAGGTGGTAGGTTGTGGGATACTAATGGATATTTCCTTCGTGCCAACTGCAAAATGAGTTTTCGTAATGGAAATAGGTGAGGGAGCACCACGACCTTCCCCAACTATGTCAAAGTCGGGGTGAGAGTTTCAACAGCAGCATCCACCCACATTTTTGGGGGATGGTGGACCATAGGTTACGGATTCATGGATAGATTCCATGCAATCTATCTTCTAGAACATAGATAAGACTCCTAATAGGAGGGTAAATCTCACTATGCACATGCTATGTAATTCCTCCAAAATATGGTGAGTTGTTATCACTAAAATTGCTTGTCATTGGGAGATGGATTAGAGGGATTTTCATATGACATTATATGATAATTTTTATCCCGAGACTTTGAGGGATGATAAATCTTGGGAGTTCTTTCATCGGAAGTATGGAACACTATTAGTTATGGATTATTCATCCCATTTTACAAATCTCGAACACATCAAACCTATTCTAATGGGTGACGAGCTATCTAGATCCAAAAGATTCAAGGATGGTCTCAGGCATGACATCTAATCTTAGGTGAATGTATTTCAAATGACTACCATTTTTGTAATAGTAAATCAGGAACTGACCATAGATCTTAAATTGAGAGTGTTTGGGTGTGTTAACCAGGCTGATTCGACATCAAGATCTAGTACCTCTTCAACAAGTAGGAGGAATCCTCATTTTGAGATTCCACTTGATGATATTACTAATCATAAAACACCTTCAAGTATCCAAGTGATGTTCTACCAGTGTGGTAGGTAGGGAAATATGAGGCCACAGCATCTGAGGGATCTAGTTGAGTGGTGAGCTTGTAGGAAGATGGGTCTTGTATAACTGTTCTATAAAATGTTTCCATTAGCGGCTAGTGAGAGAGGGTCCACATAAACTCCACATTTAATATCAGGGTTGGCAGCTTCTCAGAAATAAAAGAACTATGATTTTTGGCTGAACAATTCATGGTGGCAGTCGTGGTCATGGTATCCAGACCCCAGGTTCACAGTGACAACAAGGAGGATCAGCTCAGGGTATCTAGGAAATGTCTCACGGTCGTGATACAGGCTAGGAATATGTAGTGAAAAATACCTGTGAGGAGCAATATCTAGGTCCTTTTACTATTAGAGGTGTTATTCTAGTAGCCTCCACTTTAGCTTCTTCACTCTTTGATATCGTTGTTTCACATAGATTTATATATGTGCCTATTGTGGAGAGACTTGGGATTAGTGTTCATCCTTTTGAAAACATCACGGATCTTGAAACTCCTTAGGAAATTATAAAGGAGGGTGTACAAAAGTGAAGGGAGTTCCCCCTCAAGATTGAAGGGTTTCACTTCATATGGGACCACTTCATTCTCTAGATGATAAGATTTGATATCATTATTGGGATGGATTAGTAGGTTCCCTTTCATGATTTCAATGACTACTATCATTGAAGGGTGAGATTTACATCATCAAAGGTCAGAGAGTACATTCAAAAATGTTAATGGGATGTTCAGTAGAGCATATCTAGACTTGAGAATCATGGGTTGGGCAGGATATCATCCCATATTTTTGGGTTTATATCTAGATGATCAAGGTACATGTCATATTGATTTCCCTCTAGTGGTTGATCATTTCAGGGATGTCTTCCCAGAAGACTTCGTAGGATTACCTCTAGTGAGAGAGGTAGAGTTATCTATTGAGATACTTCAAGAAGCTACACTGGTATCCATTCCTCCTTATAGGATAGCTATGATAGAGTTTAAAGAGCTTAAAAGGCGGCTAGAGCATTTAAAGAAAAAGGGTTTCATCTAACCTATTACTTATCCATGGGGTTTTCTAATCCTTTTTGTGAAAATGTGGATGGTACCCTCAGGCTATGTGTGGCTTACTAAAATTTGAACTAGTTGACAGTTAATAACCTATATTCTCTACCATGGATAGATGATATCTTTAAACTTATCTAAGGAACTAGGGTCTTATAAATGATTTATTTGATATCTTATTACCATCAAGTGTGTGTTACACCATTAAACATACCTCACATAGCCTTCAAAATAAGGTGTGGCCATTCGACTTCATGAACATGAGACCGGTCTTCATGTCACTAATGAACCGATTGTTCCATCTCTACCTCGATTCATTTTTTGTGGTTTTAATGGATGATATATTAGTGTATTCTCATAATAATCATGAGCATGAAACCCTTCATAATATTGTTTTTAATAAACTGACATAGAGTCAGTAATATGCTAATCTCACAAAGTTCCACTTCCGGATGGATTAGATTAACTTCCTAGGTTACATCATCTCAGATGTAGGAGTATCAAGGGACCCAAAGAAGGTAAGAGATGTAGTTTCCTTGGAGCAGCTCAAAAATGTCTTTGAGGTGCAGTGATTCTTAGGGTTGTCTAGTTACTATAGTCATTTCATATAGGACCTCTCAGGCTTAGGAGCATCATTGACAGGTTTGACTAAGAAGGGTGTGGAGTATGTATGGTCATATTCCTATGAAACGGCCTTTCAAGAGTTGAAAGGGAGATTGAATTCAGTACTGATATTGTTCTTGTCAAATCCAAAAAAGAGTTACACTGTGTACTTTGATGCATCAGGTATTAGGCTAGGATCAGTTCTTATAAAATGGTATTGAGTCAGCATGTATGAGTCATGGCAGTTGAGGCCACATGAAAGTAATTACCCTAACACACAATCTTGAGTTAGATGTAGTTTTTCATTCATTTTTCTATTGGATACATTACTTTCTGGGAGATCATTTTTTGGTTTACATGGGCCACAAAATCCACAAGTATATATTTACACAGTGTGATCTGAATCTAAAGAAGGAAAGGTGGGTCAAATAACTTATGTCTTTTAACTTCAAGCTTGCCTACATGTCTAGAAAGGAAAATTAAGTGGTTGTTGTATTGATCAGGATGACTCATATATTAGATACTTCAAGGAAAAAAATTCATCTCCACACTAGAAACTCCAAGTTTATCTAAATTTTTAAAAAGTTCATTATACAAACAATGAAATTGTTCAAAAATAATAAAATTTAAAATTCAATAATAAAATGGTTTTACTCGTGTAATTTTAAGTGAAAAATACTTACATTATTCCAATTTTTAGTTAAGGCCACAATCAACACTATGAATTCAAAAATTATTTGGTTTATTCTATTTTATAGAAACACCTTTGGATTATGAAGTTATTCTTAAAGTATACCTATTTTTCAAACTTATCTAATATGCTTTAGATTAAACACCCCATGGATGTGTTTGTGGTAGATAATAAATAAATCTTATATATCTCCATTAATCATGACTTGAAATACATCCCTTTTAGTAAACTTTAGTATTAAACACAACATAAATTATTGAACAATGGTGTGGTTTTTGGAATCCCAAAAAAACCTTCATATTTCCTCCAAAATTAATTACATATCAAATGATTGGTCCTTAAATAAAATATAATTCATTTTGAAAATTTGTATCTACCTTTATCAATAGACACAACCCAAAAAATAATTTTCATGGATTTTTTAATGAATTTATTTATCTTGATGAAAAAACATATCTCATTAGAGTTGACCAAGTTTTCAAAGGATGTTCTTTTTAATTTAAAATAATTTTATCTAAATATGATTTATAAGTTTAGTTTCAGTTCAATTATGTTAAAAACAAGAAAAATAGAGTGTCTGTTGAATTCATTTTATAGAAAAATAATTATTCTATTTAGAGGGTTTATGTTGTTTTGATATCTTGTGATAATGTTTTCAATATTAAGTATTCATATAATTTTCATTCATGTCGGATTTATTTTAATCCTCTAAATAAATCTTGTTTGTTAATCGATATTATTGGTGCTTTAATTTATAATTTTTTTGGATTGAAACCTTTGACCTTCGTTGTTGACGTTATAATGAATTTAAATAAAATTATAGAAATTATGTTCTCTATAATGTATTTTGGGGAGTTTTGAAAGCAAATTACTAATAATGATAATGCTTTTTTGAGTTAATGAGTTATATTCAGAATTTAATTAAATATAATTTAATAATTAATTTTCCTAATAAATTTGATCATCGGGTAGATGTTTTAAAATTTTATTTGTATCATTAGAAACATGTATCTGTGATTTTAGTTTCTATCATCTTATTTTATTTTGTGATAGTTCCTTTTTTATGTCATAAAGATACTTTTTTGAAATTAATTTTTAAATTTCAATTATTGGTTCCTCTTATTTATGATGAAAATCAATATATATTTTTTAAATTAATAATGATTAGAAAATTTAACATATTTTTTTATAAAAAAAATAGTTTTTTTGAATCTATCAATTCTATTTATAATTTTTTAACTTTATTTCATATTTAATTTGGAAATTTAGATATTGAAAATGGAGGTAATTAACTTTATTTTATAATAAATTATGTTTATGGCTTAGTTATAGTAAAATAATTAGCTTCATTTTTAATAAAAGTAATGTATTTTGTAAATTGTCAAGTGTTTTCTTTGAAAACCATCGTACCATTCATCTTCTATATTTGAATGAAAATTTAAAGATACAATAATATGGTATAAAAAATAAAGAAAATTATTTTTATGTTTTAGGAATGCATTTATTCTCTAATAAATAGATTATTCCTTAAGAAATTTGTTGAAATTTTTTCCTTAAGTGGGAAGAATATAAGAATATTTTTATTGATATTACATATGAAAATTGTGATAATATATAAATTCCAAGACAATGGTATGCTGAAATATATTATAATACAATATATTATTTTATTTCTTAGATACAAAATATTTGATTGTTTCCAAATATACATTTTATTAATTCTATTCATACTTCATTGATAAAATGAATTTTTAATAGATTTAATTAAATTATGGGTTGTAAAACTTTTCTATTCTATATTATAGAAAAAGTATTGGGGAAGGTATAGATAAAATAAAAACATGGGTTATTAACAGATCTTTGAATGTTTTATTTCTAATAAAATCCTTCCCCAGGGTCTTTAAAAATCTTAAAATTCAGTAATTCTAAAGTAAAAAAGGATAAATTATTTTATTATTTTGTTTCCATGCTATTACAACCACTAAATTATCTAAATTTTATTTTAATGATTCTTTTATTTTTACTATTAAGTAAGATATTATTAGGATTATTATATAAAATCAAAAATGAAATTCGTTATATTTTTATATTTGATGAAAGGACATGTCTTTAATAATATTCACTATTTTTTAAGGTCCATCCCGACAAGCCAAAGTATATAATAATTCAACATAGTGGTGAATATTTTCTAAGAAAATTTTAATGTTATGGTTGTGAGAAATATCCCAATCATAATAAAATAACTTGTGATAAGTAGTATGGGGTTTTTACTGATCAATTTTATTTAAATCATTATATTATGAGTAAATATGTAATAATTATTTCATACATAATACATGTTCTCTACCTTTCTTTCTATGTTATTTAATCTATTTTCAAAAATGAATATTATTTATTAAATGTTATGTTTTTATTCAAAATTATGTTGAATTTTGAAATATGAAGTTTGGTATGTTGTTTAAATAATATATATATATATATATTCTATTTTAAATTTTTTTATGGTTAGAACATATAAAAATATGACATAGAATATGTGTTATTTCAGATACAACATGTTCTATATGTTATAAAATATATATATATATATATATATATGTATGAATAATTATAAATTCTTATATCCATCATAGTTTCTTCTATGCATAATAAAATGTGTTATATCAAATATAACCAATGTTTAATGATAAATAACAGGTCTATATTATCATATAACTAATTTAATATAATCCAAAAATGATATATTTTAAAAATAATCAATGATTTATAGAACAAAACATTTCTATCATTGTTAAATTTTATATAATTCAATATAAATTTTTTTATTAAGGAATAATAATTATTCTTCTCAAAACAATTTATATTTAAAAAAAATATGTGATATGTGTATATACTTTTTATGTGATATAAAATACTTGATTTTATTAATAAATCAAGTTTAATGTGCAATATAATAAATTTTTTATGTTCACATATCATGTTTTATGTTAAAAACGTTATTAATGAATTAGAACACATGTTTTGTGTTATTAATTATTTATTCCATATTTATATTTTAGGTTAGAGGATAATTATCACATTTTTTTCATATGTGTTAAAAATAATATTTTTTTTGATAAAAAAAAATGTGAGAGAGAATAATTAATATCAGTTAAAAAATGGTATTATTCAACATTAACCAATTATTATTCAATAACTAACACATGTTCATACATAATACATGTTATGTGCCTCATTCAAGGCATTATTCATATTACAACACAAGTTTATTAGCATAGACTGTATGTTATTTATAATCTAGTAAAAACAAGTTCAGTGATTATTAGGTGTGATGTTATCTATTATATTATAAATATACAATAAATTATACATAATTTTCAAACAGCACATGTTTTTTTACTTAATTTAATATATTTCATGTTTTGTTTCCAAATTTTTTAGAACTCATCTTCTATTATAAAATTTGGAAGAAAATTTATTTTGTTCTTATGATTTTTAAGAGAAACAGATTTATATATCTAAGGTATATATAAATTTATAAAAAAGAGAATAAATATTTTTTAAAAGATAAAAACATAAAATATGAAAAAATTGATTCAATTTTTAACTTCCATTCACCTTATAAGAATGTGATTGGATGTATATATTCTTGGAAAATTAGTATAAAACTCACTAGCCATCATTTATATTTATTTATTTATTTATTTAACTTAAAATGGATTATTAATAAGATCCAAAATTAAAATTTTCTTCATTTTGTAATAAATAATATTTTCAAAATTAACCTTATAGAGGAAAAAAACTTGTTTATATAAATAATGTTTTACACAAGTGATTTTTTTTCTTATCATGGCTCCACATTTTCCTAGGCTTAATGGATTTTTAATAAGAGGTCATGCCTTATGTACTATTAAGAAAAAGTAACATACTATGTATATTTTTCGAGTTGATTAGGAATAATAAGAATTTGGTGGTGCATTCATGATCAAATAAAGGTTTTACCTCTAATTGTCTTTCAAGTTATATGATTACACATTTTAATTAATTTCCTAAAAATGATATTTAAATCAGTTTGTTGAATAATTAACTATAGAATAATTATAAATAGTTTATTATTAAAGAAAAAATTTAGTAATGGAATAATTCTTTTTGAAACGAAATATCAATTTTAATACAATATAATTAAATCTTTTTCATAAATTATTACTCTAGGGAAAGGATAAGAACATATTTTTTGTATGTTATTTTCTAGATTTAGTAAAATTAAACTAAATTATAAATTTCTCAACATCATTTGTTCTCTTTTCTCTAGTTTTTGTTTTAATTAATGGTTTAATAGTTCTTATATCTATATTATGGAAATTTTATTAATAGATTTGACAATAATTTATTAAATATATATATAAACGTATGGGGTTAATCTAATTAATCAAATATCCCAATTTTCTATGTATTTTTAGTAACAAAAAATTTATATATTTTATTTTTTAATTAAAATATAAAAAAGGATTATATATTCTCTAAATATATGTTTGGAAATATGTAAAACATACCCTATATATTCTCAAAAAAATATTTCCTTTTAATAATTTTAGTGTTTATGTATATTTAATACCATATAAAAGTTAAAATTATTCATAATTATCATTGTAGGTGTTTAAATATTTCCCAATAATGTTTTACAAATTCTGAAGTAAATTTTTTATAATTTTAGGTTTTCTAAGAGTATAGTGAAAATCTTAAAGCTCATAACATGGCAAGGTGAATACTTAGATCATAACAAGTGGAAATATTAGTACATTCCATTCTCAAGGATCGATGTGTACTAAGATCAAGACTAGGAATATAAGGATATATTTCCTATAAATAGACTATTCAATGTTCCAATTTGAATTAAGAGATGTGGAGAAGAAGAGTAGAAGAATAAGTTAAAGATTCATAACCTATAAAAGGTCATTGGATTAATGCAACAAAAGTTATCAAAGATCCAAAGAAATAATTAACTCCCACAAGTGATTTATGAATCAAAGCCTGAGGTGATTGAAGAGGTTGGTTAATTTTTATTATCCTAATGTTTCAAGTATAACACCTTCACAAAGGACCACTTCATGAATTTCCACAATTTAGACCTTTGTAATGTCCAACCTTTGAGGATACATTCCAAATAGTCTTAATAAATTAAATATTTTCTATTTGTTTTTTTAAAAGTCTTCGTGAATCCCCCATGTAACTCCAATATATCAACCTTCACTAAGGTGACCTATCATTTAGAATTCTTACTATTTTTTTAAGTGACCCAGTTTACTATAATGGTATATTTTTACTAAGGTCTTGGTCATAGGAGGGTGGTTTCACCAAGGTCCTTACATGAATTTCCTTTTTTATCAAGTAGAGACTCTTCCCTCTTCACTAATGATGTCACATGACCTCAGTGCTCCATGTTAAATTAGGGGATGAAATACCATAAATCATCCCTCCAAGGTTACTTATGTTTTTCATGTTCATAAATTTACCCCAAAATCATGGTTTTATTATGTGTAAGACCCACTAATATTATATGGATTATTTACCTAGATGATAATAAATTGCATCAAGTGGTATGGTTCCTAATGAACTTGGTGTAACTTTTGTGTAATTTTCAATCATATGTCATGCATTCATGCCTTTATTCCACCTTTATTAATGGAAATCCCACACCTAAATCTCACCCATTGATGATATTTATAATTTATTTTTAATTAAACATGTGTCCCATATTTCTCCTTCTAGACTCACCTCTAATGGGTCTAGGAATAACGTGAGATATTATCTCAGAATCCCCAAGAAAAACCTCCATTTATTCCCATCTCTTATGGTAATTTTTTATTTCAAGGGTTTTTATAACATATAAAGTTCCATACTTACCATATGACATTTAATTTCATGATATTCCCTACTCGTATGCATTTAAATTACAATTTGTTACTTATTTCTCCATCTAAAATTATATTCATTATTTATCAAGGATGAGTGGCATGCCCTATAATCTAGATTTGAACAGTGTCTCTAAACTATGAGGATTTTTATTCCCTTAAAATGATATATAAGAATCCTTATTGATTTTTAATACTAAATATATTGTAAAATAGTTAACCATATACCTTCTTGGATGGATTTAAATTTTAGAGAACCTATCTATATAGATTTAATCTATAGAGTAAACAACCCTTCTCCTGTAATAAGCATGTGATTCCATATGACTTGACTTTAGGAAGGCATAATTTCATGAAATGTTCTTTTAATGAAAATTTGTTAATAAATCATTTAATTAATGGTAACTTATATTTTTAATAGAAATGATTTTTCAAATATGATTAAATATATAATATATCCTCAGACTATACAACAATATTTATTTTATAATGAGTCAACTTCATGTCATATCGACTAAATAACTTGTTCTTATCCTGTCCATAAATGGTTGGTTGTGGAAATTATAAAAATAAAAAGTATTGAAACTGATATGAAATAATTTTTTGAAAGAGAATGATTAACCATATATCTTTTTATGTGATACTACACTAATAGTTTACTTTTTAATGGATCCTGTAGAATAATATTTATAGATTAAGCTGATAGAAAACAAGGTATCATGATTCCTAATCAACTTGGAGATCATACGAAGATGAAAAAAGTTGATATGATTTAGATTAAATTTACATTAGTACCACAGAATTATTCCAATACTATATCTTCAATTTCATTAGCTCCATGGAATCATTTTTTTTCACCTTGAAACATCACCTTCATCAGTAGCTGATTATTATGTTTATATTCGAGTAACATCATGATGGTTTTATCCCAATATCGATACTAACCTAAGAGATCCTTTTTGGTTTGCATGCATAAAGGGAAGTTTCGCATTGATATGAGGGTAGAGGGAAGTCACCCCCACTATTACATAGAACATTTATGGTAGTCTCACTTAAGAGTGAGATAACACCCTCCTTCATTACTTAGAAGAGGTAAATGATAATATTTCTTATATCCATGTTTCTGTATAGAATTCATCTATAAGAGATAATAAAATTCAAGTATATTTCCATTGTTATATAGCCTCAGCCTATTTAGAAATTTATTAAGAGGTATCATCCCTAATCATCCAGTATTAGGAACTATAAGGAGGGATTACAAGTGAAAATGCATCACTATAAACAAGGATCATATTAGTTATCCATCACTTTTGAGACCCCTGTGGTTCATCCCAAAAATCTTGATTATAACATAGGGTGATCCTCAGGCCACTATGAGTCATAATCTTGAGCCATCCACTAAACTAACATTATTGGACCCATCAATTGATTCTCCCCCTTCAAGAAAAAAGTAGTAATCTCTATGAAATTACTTCTCATAATTAAATCATAATCAATCATGGTGTTCTAACTCACAATAAAATCCATGGAGGTACTCCCATGATAATGATTCCAACCACCATGTCACTCCTCTCCATGAAAACAAAAAAAAATATTACAAATTTTCTTTTTATTCTAGATACAATAATAGACACCATAGAGGTCCTTGCCATGGTAATCCAAATGTAAACTACTATAGAGGTACTCCCTATGAAAATAATCCTAGATACCTTTAGGTCCACCCTACTCTGAAGAAGACATAACAAACCATCACGAGGGTCCTCCCTATTGTAAAGAATAAATATAATATGTAATTACTCCTCATGCACATAAGGATGTTAAATATAGAGGTCCTCTCCATGTATATAAAAAATCAACCACCTTAGAGGATTTCCCCTTGTCTGTTCATGCATAAATTATCATAGAGTTCCTTCCTATGATAATGCATCTAACAAACATAGTGGTCCTCTCCTTCCAAATATGACATACACAATCACTTTATAAGTCCTCCCTACAATGAAAATTAATATCCTTAGATGGGTGCAGTACTTGAAACATTAAAACAGGCCTCCTAATTCATGGAGTTTATCATACCATATGGAGAGAGAGATATTATCCTTGAGATTCTTTTTAAGTATATTTTCAAGAGAATTTAGAGAAAATATTATATATCATTTTACTCTAATCATAAATAATTGATCTCAAATTCAGTGCCACAAAGAATTTTTCCAACTAATTATAGGACACAATGGTCCCCTATTTCAATATAAACAATGAATTTCCTTTTATAACCATTAAATATATTGATTACTAGAGAGATGTTATTTTTAGGAGTGATACTGATGTAGTTGAAACTAAATATATCAAACACTCCATCATTGATCAATGAAAATATATTCAGTTAGTTGTGTGGAAAAACAATGGTCATAATCAATCTCAATACAGGACTTTTTAAAGTTAGGTGAAGTTAATGGTGACTAAAAATAATCAACTATACTTGGAAATGAAGTTAGAAAAAAGAACATAGTGATATAATAACTAGACGATCCTTCCATTTGAGATGATAAAAAGTTGAATAACTTATGGGAAGATATGAATACTGATAAAATAAATGTTATTTACTAGCCCCTAACCACCTATTAGCATGTTATTCCTGAGATCATTATGAAATAGTATATATCATGTCACAATGAAAACTTGGGTGAGACATTTATTTGGATTAATTTTTTTTATGTTGGGTATGTTGATTATCTAAATATGGTTATGAATGATTATGGTAGGAAAACCTTGTCTCGCACCTTATAGAATGGAACAAAATTTATAGAATACAATGTATTCACCTTCAATGTTCTTCATACATATCTTTATGTAAATTATCAAATTCATTGTAGAAATCCCCCCCATGTACACATATAAGGATGAGGGGGTTGTGATATGATATATTTTCTCCCTCTTATATATTTATAGGGAGTTCATGATAGTTAAAACATGGATCCCTTATTTGATAAATCAAAATATTTATTTTTATATCTAATTATTTTCCATGAATCCTTTTATTTGAAGAATATAATTACAAATATTGTTGGATTCCCAAATTAATGACAATGTGGGTTATACATGTCATTATTGCTTGTTGTAGGGGTGTCATGAGGTGACATATGAGTTTCATGAAATTACACATGTTTCCTTTTCCCACATTGGGGACTGGAGAGGTGTTGGATATGGTATATAAGCCCTAACCATACTCTCTCCATTAAAATAATTTTTAAGAGGAGGATGCGTAGTGAGCCACCCTGGTGGACAGTGAGCCCCTTTAAAGAACAAAACCGCAATGGACTGACCCAAAGTGGAAAATATTGTTATGGAGGGTCCTCAATTCCAAATTTAGATCCTATAATTAGTATCATAGGAGGTAGGTATCCTTTTATTTGTACAGAAATCACTGAGGGGGGTATTTTTGGAGACCCAAATGAATGATAGTGTGTGCTCTACGGGTCATGGTTGTTGGCTTAGGAGTATCATGGTGTGACATAAGGGTTTTATTTGGTGACTCCTATTTCCCTATCCCACTTCAGAGACTGGAATAGCATTGGTAATGGTATATAAGACCCATCCATACTCTCCCCATCACAAGGCATTTTTAGAGGGGTATGATAAGTGATCCACCCCGGTGGGCAATGAGCCCTACTGAAGAACAAAACCATGAGAGAGTGACCCAAAGTAGACTATATTCTGATGTAGGGTCCTGTAACCCCATTTTAGATCCTATAAATCTATTTTCTAGTTGATATCGCACTATATCTAGATCATATAAAATATAAACCTAGAGATATCGATAAATTTATAAGATCCACTATGAAGCTTCTAAAATAATTAAAAAGACATCAATCCTAGCCTATTTATAAAAATTAATAAAAATCTTCCACTAGTAATCAGTAATCCATTGTTATCATTTAAAAATGATACACCACATTCTGAACTATTTCTAATATGATTATGAGAAAAGAAAAGTGTTTTAGTTATAGATGCAACATCATAGGGCAGACCATAGATCACAATGTTGGTGACATTTTTACCCCCAAAACCATATCTTATACCATTTATTATATAAAAGGATACCTTAATCACTAATATATCACCTCTAATCAATTTAGTATTTATAATATTGGGGGAACCACCATATATAATTAGTAAACCAATTACTCCACCTAGTTCATTTTTAGTAAAAATATAAGGGATCTCTCTTAGAGTTACTTATTATGATAGACCATCATATTTTCTACAAAAAGTGTGTTTACAAAATGAAGTGAAACACCACAAGAGATATAAATTTGTAAGTCCAAAAAATATTATAGTCTGAAGGGTTGAATATGATTATTCACTCAATAGTCACTTGGAATAAAAAACAAAGCCTCGTATTTTATATATATAGCTGATGAATTGGTTCCCATTGTATTTTTATTAGTTGGAAACATTGATAATGGACTTGCTGATGATTCATAATGTAATGTTATAAATGAGTTAGAGAAGGTTCAAAACATTATATAAAATTTTAAGGCACATGAAAATGAAGTACATACCTAGTGTCAAAGGAAAACCCAATAACTAGGGTACCAACCATAACATTTGTTTTTAACATTGCAATATACCATTGACTAGGTATAGAGTGTATCTATATTGTCTACCCAATATCCTCTAAAAGTTATCGATTTTACCTTTGAAAATAAGAAAAATTCTCAATTATTGAATGTAATGGACAATACATGGAAAAAATATTTCTAGATTGATCATAGGGAACATAAATAGTAAGGAAGATTCTCATGTTGAATCTAAATTGCAACTTTCACCTATTGATACTACTTAGAAAGAATAAGTTTCTCATCCCCCAAAGGTAGAATTATGTTTTCCAGTTGACTCAAGACTGTGTGCACTTTTCTGGTTAATCACTTATCCAACATGTTTCCAAGGTATTATTTCATTGATATATCATCTACCCCAAGACTAGGTGAGTCATCTAGGTCAAATATCAACATAAGGATAAATAAAAATAGATATACATAATCTCATTAAAGATCAATAAAAATATATTAAATCAAGTCATACATCAATGTAGATTGAAATGAACCTATACCTTAAGTGGGTTAATTTAAAACCTCCACCAATGAACTTTATTAAACTCGGTTTCTTATCCTTGAATGGAATGCGATACCTAGTTTAAAACACCACTTTTTCATCTTGATGTTACCTAATGTTATGGACCCTTGAATAGTATGAGGTAATTGAGATCAAATGTTACATAAAAACACCAGAAGGCCCTCATTTTCATTTGATACAACACCATGTTGGTTGGGGATATCACCTATTGGGAAGATATCTAGCTTTAATTATTTCACTAGTTTATCTTAACATCAAGGAGTGATAATTTACAACCTATCCAATGTTAATCAATATGATGATAATAGATTCACTGATTTCATCACTTAGTGGAAGTTATTGATGCACTACCTAGAGGTACAACTTTTATAATTGTTTTTATTGAATATTTGTGTGTATAATATATAAGAAGAGTTAGCTACCATGATAATACCACATAAGTATCCTAGTAGATTCCATGAGTTTTTCAAAAGAACACAATGTTTAGAGGACAATATGTTTCTTACTACACTACAGCAAATATGGCCTTTAACAGCACGAGTAAAAGGGATTTATCAGAAATTTAGAAGCGCTGATAATGTGAGTGATGTTAAGGGGTTGGCTTTAATAGTGCTCAAAAAATGTGATGATAAAGGGGGCCTTTATTAGTGCTTTTTTAGCACTATTAAAGTCCCCCTTTAACAGTACTAAAAAGTTATTAATAAAGGTCATGCAGATAAAGGGGGATAATTTTTTTATTCAAACCTCTTTCTACCCCACATTTTATCAGTGCTTACCACCACCTTTATCAGCACTTATCACCCCCTTTATAATTTCGTTAGATAACTTCACCATCCCACATGCACCCCTTCCTCTAGGAAATTTTTAATTTGATTCCTCCTGCTCATATCCCAGCACCTTTTCTACTCCCCTGTGTTATTTTTTGTTCCATTTTATGATATATATATATATATATATTTATATATATTTCATTAAATTTTATAATCCATATAATTATATATATGTTTATATAAATCTTTATATATATTTATATATTTATATATTTTTAAATACATATATAAAATATGTTTTTTTGGGCATGTGTATGTGAGAATATATAAAAAATATGTATATATTATTATATATTTGATTATAAATAACATTATATTTTGATACATGATAAAAATTCAAATCCATAATAGCAATATTAATTTAATCCCTGGAAATAAATTTAGTTCCCACTAAAAAACACAATAATACCCCCTTAAAAGAGGCTAAAATTCCATCGAATGTTAAAAAATTAGGGTACCCCGACTAAATATTCGGTTTTGGAGGCCCTCTGAGCATAATTTTACCTCGAAAAAATAGTGACAAGGGTCCACTTTGGTCAAAATGGTGTATATCTCATCACATGATTCGATTTGATGTGTGGTAGAGCTTAATGGACCCTCGAATTAAAAGTTATAGTCGTTTGAAGTTCAAGTTATGTTTTTAACTTATTTTAGATCTTTTATTGATATTTTTATTTTTTTTATCTTCACGTTATTATGAAATGACTATTAAATGATAATAATTTAAAAATTATTAGTTTAAAATATATTTTTTAATTATTTTATAAATCATTCTAACTAAATATTATATATATTAAGTGTAAATTCCTATTTAACCTTATTTAAAACATATTTAAAAAATATATAATATATTTATATCAATATAAATATACTTATATATTAATATATTATTTTGAATGAAATATTTATTTTTTCAAATATACTCTTTATCAGTGCTTGTAAAAATCACTGATAAGGGGGGTCTTTATTAGCCCTTCTAAAAAAGAGTTGATAAAGACGACCCCTTTATCAGTGGTTTTTTATTAGAACTGATAAAGCCCTTCCCCCTTAATAAACATTTTTAAATAGTGATGATAAAGGGGGGATTTATCATCACTCTTTTACAAGTTCTTATAAAGTGATTATAGTGACCCTAGTCTTTTACACATATCATTACATGATTTTAAACATAAATAAACATCAAATTACAATCCATGAATCATAAAGTCTAGTGTCTTGGAAGACTAGGTTCATAAAACTAAAAACATGGGACTAAATAAAACATTAATTTATTTATGATACATTATGAGCTCCTATCTTCCTTTCAGCCCTTATATCTTCATAGGATAACCTATGGATAACATGGACAAAGGGATGAGCTAAAAATTCAAGTAAAGAAATAAACATTAAAATAAAGATTAGCACATGGGTTAGATGGAATGAAATAATGATATATAAAGTCTTGAAACATGATTAAACATAAGGGATCATAATATGGGATAAAATAATTATGGATTCATATTAATGTGGTAACAACATAAAACATGACTTTAGCATGAGTCAAGGCTTGTTTCACATAGAAGAGCATGAGTCAAGGTTAATCACCAAGACCATTTCACATAAAGTCTCATGAGACTAAACATTACCCAATTAATTGGAGTGACATCTGGGAAAACCCATATTAAAATTTTCATGAATATTATTTCCACATAAATAATCATACATAATTAATCAAACATAAACATAAGGGTTAACCGTGGAAAGAATTGGGTATCATAATCATGTCAAAATACAAATAAATGGGTGTATCGTAAAATTTTCCATGAAATAAAGGAATTAAATAATACATGAACATTAATAATGTAATATATTCAAATATCATGATAATTCATCTCAATCTTAAGTGAAAATAGTGTTTATGAATATTTAGAAATAAAACATTTTAGCACGGTTTAAAGGAAAACTTTCAAGATTCTTTAAAATGGAAAAGGCATAATTGTTTATATAAAACCAGAATTGAACCAAGGTAGTTTTTCATGATAAAATGATTGATTTTATCAAAATTATTATGTATTAAATAATATCATGGATCATACTTGAAAATGGGTATGAATTTTGGAAGTTCTCTTAAATCGGTCTTGCTTATCGGGAATAATTGAATAGAACTTTTTGAAAACATATATATCCCCATAATAAAAGGATTAATGGATCTTGATACATGATTTTAGAACATATAAAGAGAATAGATAATATGTACATAAAAATTAAAGATAATTTCATTTGGGTAAAAATAGGGAAGGAGTAACCTGAAGGAATAATGGAGGTTCGAGTAAATTCACTTACCTTATGTGTGAAACAATTCTGAACTTGATCTAAATGTCCATAATAATAAAATTATATTCATTAACTAATAATTAAATAACAATTTATACATTCATTTGACTTATTATAACTTTAATAAGTTCATTTATATCCTTTTTTATGCGTTAGGAAATTCAATTTCATCATTTGGGAGTGTTGATTTCCTTGGTTTTCATGATCAGTTTACTTGTATATGTGTGTGGAAGATCATTTAGAATGAGGATAGTTTCCCAGAACTGAAATTATATGTTATTAATGAACTTATATAATATTTAAATACCATATTTTCTAGAATTTTTTATTAATAATCAGATAAATCATTAATGATAATGGTTTACATTAATTTAGCGAATTTTGATGACAACGAATTCATCTTGTTTTATAAATTATTATCGTGAGTAAAAAATGATTACAGAACATTACATTAGATATAATACATATATTATAATTTGGTTCAACCATAAAAATGGTTTCATGACCATCCTTGAAGATATAATTGAAATATGAAAGCATGTCGCACATGAAGGTGGAAAATCAACACCTCATGGATGATGTTTTCATTCTTCAAATAAAAGAGAGAGGATATGAAATTTGGTGAATAATTATTCCATAAACATGATAAAATTATATTATATTTATGATACTAGATTTTTCATTATATATGGATGATTGGAGGTGAGTAGAAAAAAATAAAATAAAGGAACTAGAAAAGAAAATGAAAGAAAATGGAAGAGGGTTTACCTCTTTATTCCTTCTTCTTGAGAAGCTCCTCAGGGGGTTGGTTTTGGTCTTTTATTAAGAAAAAAATATCATGTTAGTGTTTAAGGTTATTGGTAGGATAATTTATTAGAATTTGTAGAAGGATAAAGTATTTAGTGTTTAGAAGAGAAGAGGTGATGAGGGGTGGTATTTAATGTGGAGGAGATGGGTGTTTTCTCATTATTTTACTCAATATTTTATTATTTTTCTCAAGAAAATAAATAGTGCTGATTCCTAAGACTAAATATAGTAATTTTTACAAGTTAATTCAAACTAATTTTCACTTATATCATCAATGACTCATGTTTGACTTAAAAATTCATTTATTTACTTGTACTGTAAATTACCGTATTTCACTATTCGCTAAAAAATCATGTATTTTAGAAAAATCCCAAAAATTTACCCTAACCATTTTTCTATGTGTAGAAATAAAGAATAGAATCCATTTTATGAAATTAATTTTCTAAATATTGAAAATTTTAATTTTTATTTAGAAATATATTTTACTCAAAAAATAAATATTTTAAAATTAAAACTTTTTTTCTAACACTTTGAAAAATTAATGAATTTCTCATAAAATTATCTAATAATAATAAGGCATACAAATATTAAGTTATGAAAAAAATTTATGAAAATAGATTTTCTTTTAAATTATTAAAATATTCATAAAATTTTAATTAAATATTTATGACTTATAAAAATACCAACACTTAATTAATAATTTTTAAAATATTTAATTACTTATACTATTATATAATTATATCATATTATCACTTATAAGATGGAAAATTTTATTTAGAATTTCATTAGTGTGGTTACTATTCAGTTGGCAGGTTTACTATTTATAAGGTTCACATTACTATTCCAAAGATCAAGTTACTATTTCATCGATATAGGTTCCTTCACTTCTAGAAACACTTATTATTTCATTCATTCATCATTTATAATGATTTTATTGTGTTATCTTATGTGTTGGTATCATATGACATAATTATAAGAAGGGAATTTCTATTGATAAAAATTTGGGTCATTAAATTCTCCCCCCCTTATGAAATTTCTCCCTCGAAATTTTGTTTGACATACTAATATGAAAAAGGGTGTGGGTAATTTTCCTTCATCGCTTCCTTAAGCTCACATGATACCTCTTCAAATGTATGGTTCTACCATATTACTTTGACCAGGTGAGTAGTATGATCCAAGATCTTCACTGGCTGCACCTTGTAAGAAAGATCATTCTCCAACTGTACCACATATGAAGTTAGTACATGTGAAGGATTTGGTATGTACTTCCTTAAGAGAGATACATGGAATACATCATGTATCAGAGACATGGTTGGTCGAAGTACTAGTTGTTAGGCCACAACTCCAACACGATCAAGGATCTTGAAGGGGCCGATGTACTGGGGACTTAGCTTCCCTTTCTTCCAGAATCTCATGATCCTCATCCATGAAAATATGTGGAGGAATATTGTGTCTCCAACCTTAAACTCGAAGTCCCATTGATGATTTTTTGCATAACTCTTTTGTCGACTTTGGGATGCCTTGATGTGCTGCTGAATGGTTTTCACCTGCTCCGCCATTTCTTTGACCATTTCAGGTCTTAGCAGCTTACATTCACTGACTTCATCCTATCTTGCTAATGTTTTACACCTTTTCCTATAAAGGGCTTCATATGGATCCATTTGGATTCTCGAGTGGAATCTATTATTGTAGGATAATTCTACCAATGGTATATGTTGATCCCATCCTCCTTAGAATACTATAGAACATGCTCTCAAAATTTCTTCTAGTTTTTGAATATTTTTCTTAGATTTTCTATCAGTTTGAGGATGATAGGTCATACTAAAGTTTAGCTCAGTTCTTAGATCATGTTTTAGAGTTTTCTAGAACTTAGAGGTAAATCTAAAATCTCAGTCAAATACAATAGACAGTGGTAATCCATATAGCCTTACCACTTCTTTGATATATATTTGTGAAAGTTGACCTAGTAAGAAGTATTCTTAAATTGTGATAAATTGATATGTATTTGTAAGACAGTCCATAATAACCCGTATAGCATTGTTTTATATGGATGTATTTGGAAGTCTAGTGACTAAGTCCATGGTGATGTTTTCCCATTTCCATGTTGGTATGTGTAATGGTTGCATCATCCCTTTAGAATTTTTCCTTTTGGCCTTCACTTTCTGACATACCAGGCACTATGATGTATGTTCAGTGATCTCCTTTTTCATATTGTCCCTCCAAAAGTTCTCTTAGATATCTCGATACATCTTTTCACTCCCCAGGTGAATAGATAAGGTTGAGCTATGTGCATCATTAATAATATCTTTCTTTATCTCTGGATTGGATGGCACACATAGTTGTGACCCAAATATTGTGACTCCATCCTCACTGATCTTGTACTCATAGGATTTCCCATTTCGGATATCATCCACCCTTTTCTAAATTTCCACATCATTTCTTTGAGCATCATTTATTTTATCCATAAGGGATGGTTGAGAATTCTTTTGAGAAATAATTGATGATTTTACTCCCTTAATGACTCCCATGTCCATACTTTGTAATTTTAATAATATTGGATCCTTCTCAATTCTCATCATTGATAAATTTGCAGGATCATTTCTACTTAGAGAATCTTCCACCTTATTTTCCTTTACAGGATGGTATTGGATTGAGAAGTCATAACCCTTGATTATCTCTAACCATATTCAATGGTGCATATTAATATCCTTCTGTGTGAATATATATTTGAGACTCTTGTGATCAGTATATATCACACACTTCTCCTCACAGAGATAATTCTTCCAGATTTTCAATGCAAAGATTACAGCTTTCATCTCTAGATCATGCATGGGATAGTTTTTCTCGTGTATATTCAACTGCCTTGAGGTGTAGGCAATCACTTTTTTATTTTGCATCAGTACACATCCTAAGACTTTTTTTGAAGCATTTTTGTACACCAAAAAGTGTTCTCCACTTGTCAGGAATGTAAGTATTGGTGTAGTGATAAGACTCTTTTTGATATCCTTAAAGCTTTCCTCACATTCTTGAGCCTAGAAAAAATTCACTCCCTTCTTTTAATCTTGGTTATTGGATTTTAAAATTATGATAAGTTCTTCAAAAATCATCGGTAATACCCAGCTAGACCAAGAAATCTACGGATCTCCGTTATAGATATTGTCCTATTCCACTATTCAATTACCTTTGTCTTGGGAGGGTCCATAGATATCCCTTTAATGGTAATAACATGCCCCAATAATGATCCTTCCTCAATCTAGAACTCTCATTTACTGTAATTTTCATAGAATTTCTCCCTTTAAAAAGTCTGCAACATAGTATTTAAATGCTCCTCAAGTTTCTCCTTTCTCTTAAAGTATATCAGAATATCATCGATAAAGACTACCACAAATTTTTTGAGGTAATATCAAATGAATCTATTAATTAAATCCCTGAAAATTGATGGAGAATTAATGAGTCCAAAGGGGATCACTATGAACTCATAGTTTCCATACCTTGTTCAAATGGCAATCTTGGGAATATCTTCCTTCTTTACCTTTAATTGGTGATATCCCGAATGAAGGTCTGCCTTTTATAAATAACAAGCCCCACATAGATGATCAAACAAGTCATCTATCTGAGAAACGGTATACTTGTTATTTATCCTGATTTTATTGATCTCATGATAAAAATGAAGAGAAGCATTGATCCATACTTCTTCTTGATGAAGATTACTGGAACACCCCATGGTGAATTACTCAAGCATATAAAACCCTTGTACATATTTTCCTGTAATTACTTCTTGAATTCTTCCAGATCAATGGTTTCCATTCTATAAGGTGTCTTTGATATAGGTAGATATCCAAGAATATGTTCAATTTAGAACTAAAACTCTGGATTAGGTATAAGAATAAACAATTCATTAGGTAATACAATAGTGTAGTCCCTAACAATGGGCATGTGTTCAATAATGATCATATCCTTTTCCTCAATCATTTTAGAAAGATATTATTTCTCATAAGGAAGTAATTTCCACACTTGAGACAATGATTCTGAAGGTGATTCATCTTCCTCCTTACATTTTTAAAGAATTTAATGATGCTTGGGGTGTGAAGAGTGATATCTCATTTATGATAGTTGATGTTGGATTTGTATAAAGATAGCCAATCCATTCCTAAAATAGCATCAAACACTTCCAATGGTAGTATGACAAGATTTTCTAGGAGGTTCAGTCAGTAAACATTAATTGGGGAGGGGTCATGTATATTATATGCAATAATTACCCCATTATCTATTCTCATATATAACTCAACCTCCAAATTTTGAGGTGGTGTTTAAATAGTTCAACTAAACTTGAAATATATGAAAGAATGAGTAAAACCATAATCAAATAGTACATTTTCGATCCTTGAATAAATAACTAGCATACCTGTCACCATATCTTTGTCCATCTCTATATTAGTAGTAGTGATAGTATAATCCCTTCCTTATTTTCTTGGAGGTTGTTGTTGATTTCCTCAAAAAACCCTGGGCTTAGATAATTGGTTTGCAAAATTCCCATGTTCCTTGTATTTGAAACACTGCACTATGGGCTAATCATTGATATGAACCTTCCTCACTTCTTCCATGTCAGTGGGATTATTAATATCCATTTGGTAGTTCTTAGTCATTTTCCCCATTCATCAACATTTAAAGTATTTTCTAGTTCACTTTAGATAGTTCCCAAGATGCTTCTTCCCAAAAGTTTGACACATGGGATGTTCGGTCTTCTTTCCATCATGGGATTTATTTACTGATCCACCCATATTAGATTTTGTTTTCTAATTTTGTTCATCAGGCTCACTAGACCATTGAGAGTATCTGATATCCATTTCAACCTTGATATAACAACAGACAATATCCTCATAACTACTGAAGTCTTGAATCGCCAACACTTTTCATAGACTTAGCTTTAGTCTACTAAAGAAGCAACTCACCTTGCTTTCAGTGTTCATGAAACAGCCAGAGGCATATCTTACAATATTATTAAAGTTTTGTTTATACACCCCCGATATACTCATATTCCTTCTTCTTAAGTCCAAGGAACTCTCTTTCCATATTGAGATAGAGGGTTTGGGGAAAATATTTATGGAAAAACATTTTCTTGTATTACACCTAATCCATGGAATCAATTTACACCTTGGACTTTGTATTTTTTATTAGTTTACACCACTGATCATATTCCCCATCAAAATGATAGACCATCAATATAAATTTCCCTTATTCTAAGAACTATAGGAAATACAATATTCTTTTAATGGAGTTAATCCATTATTTCATGGGGATGGGATCAAAATATCCACTAAACATGGGATTCCTTTGTTGCATGAAGGATTCTATGGAAACTTGCTCTCTATTTAGAGGAGGGTGTTCCACATGATTCAAGTTATTATTCATAACTTGATCCATTTTATCAAGTACTTTCATGAAGTTTTGAGCACCTATTTCCATCATGTTTGGAATATCATTAGAGAAATCATCACATGTCCTATCACATTGATTATTGTCACATGTTATTCTATTTCCCACCATTAACTAAGAAAAAGAAATCACAATTAGTTGTCTTGAATACTTAGCATAAAAAGTATAATTTAAACATAAAAGTATAAACTTATAAAGGAAAATTATATCCTAACTATGATCCTCTAGGTTACAATCTTGGTTATTTGTGATCTTTTTCCTAACATATATTATTATGGGCCATTTATTTTCTCTTATAATAGTGGTTCATAATGATATTATTAATTTATCAAATCATATCCCCCAGGAATGTCAAACCAAGTTCACAGTAAGACCCTTTTTCATGTACCAGGTTACCCTGAGTTAGGTCTGGAACACCTTTTCATAATTTTATCTCCTAGTTACATATATACCTGAATAGTTTCCACTTGAAGTATCCAGATATAGATTTATTCTCTTTATAAACCACTTAATCTATTTTAACCAAAATTTAGGGATGTTTTCACATGCTTAGTGTTATATCTAGGGTTATTACTAAATTTATCTATTCTTAGTATCCAAAAATAACTAAACTTTTCCTATGATATCAACTATAGATACCCTAGTCTTTTACACATATCATTTCATGATTCTAAGAATAATTAAACATTAAATTATAATTCAAGGATCATAAATTATAGTTTCTTGGAAGACTAGGAACATAAAACTAAAAACATGGTACTAAATGAAACTTTTCATTATTTATCATCCATTATGATATCCTACCTTCATTTGTGCCCTTTTATCTTCATAAGATAACTTGGGGATAACTTGAATAAATGTATGAGCTAAAAATCTTAATAATGGAATAAACATTAAAATAAAGATTAGTGCATGGGTTAGAAGGCATGAAATAATGATATATAAAGGCATGTAACATGATTATACATAATTAATCATAACATGGGATTATATAATCATGGATTCATAGTAATGTGGAAACAACATAAAATATGACTTGATAATGTTTCAAGGCTCGTTTCACATAGAGGATCACAAGTCAAGACCTGTTGCACATAGAGGAGCATGAGTCAAGTCTAACCACCAAGATCATTGCACATGACATCTCATGAGACTAAACATTACCCAATGCATTGGAGCGCTATCTGGGAACACCCATAATAACAAGTTTATGAATATTCTTCCCACACAAATAATAATACATGATCAAACATAAATATAAGGGTTTCCCATGGAAATAATTTTGTATCATAATCATGCCAAAAGAAAAATAAATGGGAGTATCATAAAAGTGTCCATGAAATAAAGGGATTAATTAATACATGGAAATTACTAAAGAAATATAGGCATATATCGTGATAAGTGATATCAAAATAAAGTGAAAAGAGTGTTTAAAAAACATTATAAATAAAACATTTTAATAAGGTTTAAGGGAAAACTTTCAAGATTATTTAAAATGGAAAAGGAATAATTTTTTATATAAAATAAGAATTTAACCAAGGTATATTTTCATGATAAAATGATTGATTTAGAAAAATAATGGTGGCTTAAAAAAGATTATGTATCACACTTGAAAATGGCTAAGAATTAAGGAAGTTCCCTAAAATCAGTCTTTCTTATCGGGAATAATTGAATAGGGAACCTTTTAAACAACATGTATATCCATGAAAAAGAAGGATGAATGGATCTTGATACATTATTTTGGAACATATACATATAATTTAGAATATTTACATATAAATAAATGATAATTTCATTTGGGTAAAAAGAGAGAAGGAGTAACCTGGAGGAATAATGGAGGTTCAGGTAGAATCCCTTACATTATATCTGAAATGATTCTACACTTGATATTAATATCCTGAATAATAAAATTAGATTCATTAATTAATAATTAAAAACCCATCTATAAATTTATTTAATTTATTATAACTTTATAATGTACATTTATAGCCTTTTTATGGGTTAAGAGATTCAATTTCATCATTTGGGAGTGTTGATTTCCTTGGTGTTCATGATTGGTTTACGTGTATATGTGTATGTAAAATCATGTAGAATGAGGATAGATGTCCAGAACTGAACATATATATTATTAATTAACTTATATAATATTAAAATACAATTTTATTTCAATATGTGAATATTATTAATTAGATAAATCATTAATTATAATCTTTTAGATTAATTTAGAGTATTTTGATCACAACGAACTCATATTCTTTTAATAATTATTTTCATGTGTAAAAAATAATTATATAACATTATATATGATTTAATACATATATTATAATCTGGTTCTATAATAAAAATGTTTTCATGACCATTCTTGAATATGGAATTGAAATATGAAAGCACATCGTCCATGAAGGTGGTAAATCAGTGCCTCACGAACGATGTTTTCATTATTAAAATAAAATTGAGATGAGAAAATATTTGATAAATAATTATTCCATAAATATGATAACATTATTATGTAATATAATGGAGTTTTCATGCCATATGGATGAGTAGAGGTGAGGATAGAAAAATAAAATAAAGGAACATGAAAAGAAATTGAAAGAAAACATAAGAGGGTTTTACCTATTGATTTCTTCTTCTTGAGAAGCTCCTTAGGGGATTGGTTTTGATCTTTTATTAAGAAAAAAATATATTGGTCAAGAGGAAGGAACTTGGGAGTATATTTGAGTAGAATTCAGATTGAGATAAAGGCTCGAGAGGTGTGAAGAGATGAGGTGGTGAGGGGTGGTATTTATAGTGGAGGATAGGGGTGTTTTCTCATTATTTTACTCAATATTTTATTATTTTTCCCAAGAAAAACAATATTTAAGATTATTGAGACTAAATAAAGTAATATTTTCATGTTAATTTGAACCAATATTCACATATATCATCCATGAATCAATCATGAATCAAAAATTCATTTATTTCCTTATACTATAAATTATTGTATTTCATTATTCACCAAAACATCATGTATTTTTGAAAAATCCCAAAAAACCACCCTAACCATTTCTCAATGTGTATAATAAAAAAATGAACTCCATTTTATGAAATAAATTTTATATATATGTGAAATTTAATTTTTAATTAAAAACATAATTTACTCAAAAAATAGATATTTCAAAATTAAAACTCTTTTTCCAAAACTTTGAAAAATTAATTATAGTCTCATAAAATTATATAATAATAATAAGGCATCAAAATATTAATTTATAAATATATTTTATGAAAATATATTTTCTTATAAATTATTAAATTAGTCGTAAAATTTTAATTAAATATATAATGTGCCAGATTTTTTTGTGTATTATTTTTAAGTATTATATGGAATTATTTCGAGACCAGGTGCTAAGATGACATGCAATGATAAGGCCTGGTGTGCCCCAAATAAATTTTTAAAATATAATAAATATAATGGGATTATTTTTCCGAAAAAAGTAGAATAACTTCTAAATGGATTTCCTACTCAGAAATCTAAGGGCACCGTTGTGTTCAAAGCGGTGACTTTACCCTAGGCGAGGCCTAACACCGGACGATGTGGGTCAACTGCGAAAGTTAATTGTTAGACATTTTAAAGGATAAAATAAATTAAGAGTTTATTTTAATATTTTAACATTTATTAGTGATGTACTAAAGTTTTTTTTAGTTATCCTTTTAAGTAGGGATCTAGGGTTGGGCTCATAACCCTAGAAATTCTTAGAGGCTCTGGAGAGAACCTATAGAATTATCTCGACGACAAACAATGATGGAAGTTTGATCAAAGATCGATGGGATCCATTCTTGATGAATCTTTCCAACGAATAAGATATGGTGATCAAACCTATTCATAAAATGTCCCAACCCTTATGTAGGGTGTTATGATTTTAATTCCCTCTTCCCTATTCTTATAATAAAAAAAGAGCATGGATCAACCCACGAATAGGTTGACCCTCGGTTTGATCATTTTTGAGGTATGGTTTGATTTTGGGATTTAATTGGGGATTATTTTTATTATTTTTTAATTTAGATTGTTTATCATTATTACTGGAACAGATTGAGTCCACAACAAACAATGGTCAAGGTTTGTTCCTCGGGTTTGCTAAATGTGAATTTGCTTCCCCCTTTTCTCGTGCATTCTTCATTATTTTCTGGAAATGAATGGATGATCGTTGTGCCTTTGATTCACAACACAGCAATCTAAGATTGTAGATCTATCATTGGGACAACCTTGAAGAGGTGTGAAGGTGATGGAGACAGATGGATAGAAGTATTTCAAGAGTTATCATTCTTCGAGCATTCTTCGTGTGAGTGGTCTAAATTATATTTCAAAGCATATTGAAGGCCCAAAACTCACTAATTTAGTGCTATGATGATGAGGCAACCATGGATATTCAGTTTCGGGATGAATGGACCAACGGATCAAGAATTAAAGGATCAGACAAGGCACGTTGAGGAAGAACAGTGGTTCTAGAAACTCTTGATGAACACGGCGTGTATTTCAAAACACATGGAGTGTGTGCCCCATTTAGTGGAATTTAGGGTTTTGGGAGGAATTAAAGTGTCACATGACATATGACCCACATCACATGGCATGTGGGCCCTTCCTGAGGCTCAATTTGTATATCGGTAGGTACACAAAAATGCGGTGGAGTACATGGATTTCCTACGCGGTGTGTACCCCATGACATGGACAGACCCAGACTGGATACTTGGGTTAACCCTTGTACTAGTACACGAGAAGGAGAGCACGGGTTGACACTGTGTACTGAAACACATCTAGAGTACACTGGTAGACCCCAGATAGTAGGAAACGGTGTGTGAACCATTTTACATTCCATGTATACCTCTTATAAACGACATGTTCTTGTGACACGAGCCGTTAAACATGGGAAGTACCCAAGGTCAAGGGACACAGTGTGTGACCCTATTACACATTGTTTACCTCTTCCTACAAGGATTGAATCTCTTTTCCAAAGTATCTTGGAAAAGTTTCATTAGGTTTGGTTCCCTTTCCCATTCCTTTGAATGTTTGTTGGTATTGTTTCCTATTCATGGGAGTATGGTCCCTTCAGTAGGATTTTACTACATATAGTCAAAAATCCCCTCCAAGAGGCCTATAGTAGGATCTTATATCCATTCTTGTTCCCTAAGTAGAGTCTTGGTATTGACATGAACAATCCTATCGGACGTTGATCCTATACTTAGTAGGTGAATCCAGATGAGTCGTGGTATCACCCCTTGGCCCTGGCAGTGATCCTCATCTGTGTATCGTGATCATCCCCACTCATGGAGTGAGTAATCCCAAAGAGATTGTATCATATCTCTCTTCAGATCAACCCATGTATCTATCTCATAAAGGTTCTTGATGAACAGTACTTTTTGGGCAGACATTATCAGTGCTATCAGACTAAAGAGTGTGTGCTCTCAGATGAGTTGCTTTGTGGAATCTTCAGACTGAATCCCTAGCATGGGTATGCAATGGTTTTGACTTACCTATAGACTATGGGTTGGGGTTTGAGTATATCTGGATATGTTCTTATTATATATATTGTATACATATACTATGTAGTGCTGATTGTACTTTTACTTTGTGTATTGCTTTATGGTTTTCAGGTGTCCTACTAAGTATTGTTATACTCACCCCTGCATGGGCTTTTCCTGCATGTGTCGTGTCTTATACAGATGATTGACCTTTTGAAAGAGTCAGGGGTGTACCAGGACTAGACAAATCTCTATGAGTTTAGACAAGCTGAGGTTTTCCTACGTCTTTGAGTAGTATTCCCAATACCTTTTTGTTTGTTGGTTGAAATTTGTAGTTTCTAAACTATTTATTTTAGTGGGATTGTATTCTAGCCCAGTTTACATTACTGCACTTTACTTTCCTATCATACACTGTTTTTTAGTTTTAGTAGTATGCATGCTTTTTTTTCCTTAGTATTTTTTTTACATTTTAGAATTTGTGGGCTTGGAGATATGTGTGTGCGTACATGTGCTTGGGAAATGCCTACCATGTTAGTGATATGCCTACTCAGTGCTAGTCACTAGACCATGACCTATTAGAGGTGGGCTTGGGGAGTAAACGCATAGACCCCACTAGGACAGGTCATGACAAAGTATTATTAGAGGTGGTCGGTTCTACCTTAGGACCAGGAGTCTTTGAGTTTGGTTTGGGAAAATAGTTTTAAGTCTTTTGAGTTCTTCATTTAGGCTAGGGACTCTAGTGTTGGTGTGGGCGGCTAACTTATCCATACACCAAGACTCTGATAACCTAATTTTCAACTCAAAACATGATAACACTAGTTGCATGGAAAGTAATGGTACATGCATCATATATGAATGGGTTGTATTTCCATGTCCATGAGTAATATTTATAGATATACTCATTGACCATGGTACATCTTATTTTTTTACAAGATGCCTCTGAGACACATACCATCTAGGATTATGTAGCTTGATTATAAAGATAACCCCCTGAGTGATGAGACTTCAGTACAGGGATTGGTTTCCCAAATTCTTTCTATAGGTGGTGCACTAGCTATACCACCACCAATGGATCATCACATGGTACTTGCAGTACCAGTAGACGAGGAGAATAGGATAAGTGTGCTCTATGAGTTTCAGATACATATACCCCTTAGTTTTCAAGGTGAGCCCAACCCTCAGGAGGCTGAGTACTAGATTGAGGTGGTGACCAGAGTTTTTTGTCTAGTGATGAAACCAATGGACTAGATGGTGATCCTAGTGGTGAGACTTCTATAAATTTTGGTAGGGTGATGGTGGATTTTAACCATGCAGACTCATGATAAGGAGACTCTTCACAGATAGAGTTTTAGCATCTCTTTAGAGAGGAATTCTCTCTATTTACCCTAAGATTAGTGCATATACAGGACCTTCTTTAGCTCTAGCGGAGTATCTTGACGGTGGATGATTATTCATCAAGGTTCACCAACCTCTCTAGTTACTATATGGATATGGTTAGGGATAAGTACTTCTAGGCTTGGACCTTCTAGAGAGGTCTAAGTTGATACATCTAAGCTAGTGTCATACCTCTATGCATTCTGACTTATGTTATAGTGCTCGAGCGAGCTTTGGTGGTCGAGATCTTCTTGGATGAGAAGATGCATCTAGTGACAGTCAGCAGTAGTCATACAGATGTAGAGACCTCATCATTGGGGATATGATGTCAAACAAAGGGATCTAGACATGGGATACATTATAGGGTGTCCCAAGACATGGGATCTACAGTTTAGGGCTCTCAAGATGGATCTATTCAGCCTAGGGAGAGGCAATGCTACACATGCGATGGTAGGGTACATCTCTCTAAAGACTGCCCAACCCATCAGCTACTAAGAGGGGGGTGATGGATGGACCACTGAGGCAGAGGAAATGGGTTGTGAAGGTAGATCTTATTGGATGTGGTTGTGATAGAGGAGATGGGATAGTTGCAGGAGGTGGAATATGTTTTGACATACTACTACCACCCCCCTAGGTGGTCCACACCAGGCTCATGGAGCTGGAGGAAAGGGCGGGGGAAGCTACATGCGGTCAAGGAGTATAACCCAGGGACTCTAAGGATTATATTAGGTACTATTTTTGTATTTTCTACCTTAGCTTATATACTTATAAACACAAGTTATAGTCAATCTTTTCTCTCTAGTTACCTTGTACGAGACCTTGAAATTCTAGTAGAACCATTGACTCAACCCTTACCCTTGGAGACACCTGTAAGAGGAGACTCTATGATCACAAACTTATGATGACAGTGTGATATGAACCTTTGAGGTGAGATTTTCAATTGGAACCTCTTGGTGGCAGCATTGAGGCCTTATGATGTCATTCCCAATGTGGAATGTCTATCTTTGGTCCAGGCTGAGATTGACTGTTTTAGGAGAAAGGTGTGGTGTGTATGCAATGATGGGACAATGTTTTCCATTGTTGGAGAAATAGAAACCCATGAAGCACAGGATGGGCTCATGCATTGGAGGTTGCATCTAATCACTCATGAGATGGCTAGACTTACCTTCAGAGTAGTATATGTTATGATATTTTAGTTCACAGTAGTAGTGGTGGAGTATAAGGACATCTTTCTAGAAGATGTTCCAGGGTTATCTCCCCATCAGGATATTTAATTCTGTATGAAATTACACCCTAAAACGGTACCGATATGCTCACCATAATATTGGATGGCTCCCGTAGAGCTTCGCGATATGAGAGTGAAACTTGAGGACTTGCAGAGGAACAGCTTCGTGAGGCCTAGTGTTTCACCCTGGGTGGCCCCAGTTTTTTTTTTGACAAGAAGGAAGATAAGATATTGAGTTTGTGTGTGGATTACCGGTGCTTGAACCAGGTGACTGTGAAGAATAAGTATCCACTATCATGGATAGATGACCTGTTTGATCAGTTGAGAGGGGAATGATGGTTCTCGAATGTTGACCTTCAATCAGGTTATCACTAGTTGAGATTACAGGGTGAGAATATACCGAAGATGACTTTCAGATGTTGTTATGATCATTATGAGTACTTGGTGATTCCCTTTGGTGTGATGAACTCCCTAGAAGTTTTCATGGGGCTCTTCAACTGGATATTTCACCCTTAAATGAACCGGTTCATGGTAGTCTTCATCAATGATATCCTTCTGTACTCAGCATCCGAGGAGGAGCACGCAAGACACCTAGTGATGGTTTTGGATATACTCTGAGAGCACCAGATTTATGGGAGGCAGTCCACATTATAGAACATGTTATCTTAGTGGATGGAGTGGAAGTGGGCCTAGTTAATGTGGAGGTAGTGTTAGCATGAGATCCACCTTGGAGCGTGACAAAGGTACGAAGCTTCCATGGGTTGGTAGGCTATTACCAGAGATTCATACTTGATTTATCCATGATAACGGAACCTATGATAGTTTTTACCTGAAAGGGGAAGCCTATCATATGGATAGAGAAGTTCCAATAGGATTTTCAATAGTTGAGGTAGAGTTTGACGATCGATCCAATCTTGAGATTTCTAGAGGAGGGTGTTGAGTATGTGGTATTTTGCGATGCATCAGGGACTGGAGTAGGTTTTTTCTTAATGTAGAGTCAAGAAGTGATTGCCTATGGTTCATTCTAGTTGATACCACATGAGCAGAACTACAAAACCCATGATCTTGAATTAGTTGTGGTAGTCTTCACATTGAATATGTGGTGAAACTACCTAATGGGCAAGAGTTTTATCGTCTACTCCAACCAAAAGAGTCTTGAGTATATATTCTCTCAAAAGGATCTAAACATGAGAAAGAGAATATGGTTAGAGTTCCTATAGGACTATGAATTTGAGATTTCATATACTCCTAGGAAGGGGAATGTGGTGGCAGATGCTCTCATCAGAAGATATAGTTCACAGTTTCTGAACAAGGAGTCAGAGAAGTTAGAATCATTATGATTATCCTTCATGGATAGAGATGGATTATCTTGCCTCCAATTGATGATTTTCATCCCTCTACTCTTATAGCGATTCAGGGGTCATATCTTGGGGATACTGACTATGAGACCCTACATGCTCATATTTCCACAAGGCATGTGCCTTATGAATATTCACAAGTTGGGGAGTATGTCATCCTTTTCAAAGGACACACAGTTGTACTAGTGTTGTTGTAGTAAGAGGTTATGATGGAGTTTCATACATCCCATTTAGTAGCACACCCTAGTGTAGAAAATATGTATCGAGACCTCTGATGTTAGTTTTGGTGGACAGGGAGAAAGAAGGTGGTGGTAGAGTTTGTTTCTCGGTGCCTTACATGCCAACAGGTGAAGGTTGAGCACTAGGTTCTAGTAGGTTTGACTCGACCCCTTGAGGTTCCATAATGGAAGTTGGATGGGATATCTATAGACTTTATGATGGGTTTACCATGTACATTGAGGGGGAAAATACCATCTGGATGATAGTTGAATGACTCACTAAGTCGGCCCACTTCTTATTTATCGGAAGTAGAGTTCAGTAGAGAGCTTGAGACACCTCTACGTTTAGAAGATAGTTCGACTCCATGGAGTACAATCAAAAATAGTTTTTAATCGTGATTCTAATTTCACATCCTGGTTGTGGAAGGGATTACAAGAGGTGCTTGGGACTCATTTACACTTGAGCATGACATTTTATCCCCAGACGGATGGCCAGACAGAGAGAAATATTCTGGTTCTGGAGGACAGGTTGTAGGCTTGAATCTTGTACTTTAGTCATAGTTGGGAGGACCACCTACCACTGGTGGAGTTTACATACAACAATAGCTACCACTCCACCATTAGTACGAAACCATTTGATACTTTGTACGAGTGACCCTTTAGGTAACCACTCTGCTGGACTGACCTAGGAGAGTCAGTACTCGTGGTCCTAGAGTTGGTATGAGATACTACCGAAAAGTTTTAAATCATCCAGGAGTGGATGAAGACCATGAAAATCCATAAGAAATCTTATATTGACTTACAAAAGATACTTTTGGAGTTTAAGGAGGGATACCATGTCTTCCTTTGAATTTCACCTCGACGAGGGTTACATAGGTTTGGTCGGGGTGGCAATCTATCTTTGAGGTTTATCAACCTTTTTTAGATACCGCGTAGATTTCGTGAGGTGGTGTATCACTTAGCTCTAGCCCTACAGTTGGAATGGGTATATGATGTAATCCATGTGTCATAGATGAGGAGGTACATGGATGACCCATCGCACGTTATCGACTAGGGTGAGTTAGACATTAACGATGGAGAGACTTTTGTTGTGTACCCATTATAGATTTAGGATCAGCATGAGATAATCCTTCATGGGTGATAGATTCCTTTAGTGTGTGTCTAGTGGAATCATACGAATCTCTAAGAGAGCACATGGGAGTGGGAGGCTCAGATTTGTGTGCATTACACACATCTTTTTGTATAGCCTTTGTTTTTAGAATTTCATGGATGTAAAGTCTCAAGGTGGGGAGAATGTAATGTCTCTTATTTTTCTGTGTTTTATTTTTAAATATTATATGGAATTATTTTGAGACCTTGCACTGAGACGGATTGTGATTTTGAGGCCCAGTGTGCCCAAAATAAATGTTTGAAATATATTAAATATATTAAATAGCATGCAAGCGGTTTTCCTAAAAAAGTGGAATGACATTTAAATGGGCGCCCATATCAAAAATCTGAGGGAACCATTGTGTTCAAAGTAGATATTTTACCCTAGGTGAGGCCTAACATCTTTAGGCATGGGTCAAATGTGACAGTTATTTTTTGGACGTTTTAAAGGATAAAATAAATTAAGAATTTATTTTATTATTTTAATGTTTTACAGCGAATCAATTAAATTTCTATTAATTATCCATTTAATTAGTGATCCAAGGTTATTATAATAACCCTGGAACTTCGTAGAGGCTCTAGAGATAATATGAGGAATTCTCTCGATGACAAATGATGAAAAAAGTAGGATCAAAGATCTATAGGAGTCGTTCTTGATGAATCTCACCAACGGTGATGCTGTGGCAATCAAACCTCTTCAAAAAATGAACAAACCCTAAGTTAAAGCATTATGATTTCAATTCCTTCTTTCCTATTCATAGAATCAATGATGAACATGGATCAACCCACAAACAGGTTGACCTGCAGTTCAATCATTCCTGCAGGATGGGTTGATTTTGGGATTTTATTAGGGATGATTTTGATTAATGTTTGATTTATCTTACTGATTATTCTTATGGGAATACATAGAGGATTCAAAGAACAATGACTAAGGTTCTTTCCTTGGGTTTTTTATATGTAAATTTTCTTCCCCCTTTTCCTGCGCGCTCTTTATTCTTTTTGATAAATGAACAGATAATCGTTGCACCATAGATTCATGGCACAATGATATGATATTGTAGATCTGGTATCGGTATAACCTAGAGGAGGTGCAATGATGATGGATATGGACAGAACAACGTATTTTGGGAGATATTGTTCTTCAATCATTCTAGTGGGTTGGGACTTCAGGTCGTGTATTGGGCATTGTGCCTTTGGGCCTTCAGGTCATGTACTGGGCCTTATGCCACTAGGCTTATGGGTCATGTAAGGGTTCCCTCTCAACCCATAAAATAGGTATTTTCCAAGAAATCAACAAAAAAAAGGTGTTATGGCAATAAAGAAACCTGGGATCTTCAGTTTCAGGATGAACAAACCAAAGAATCGAGCATCAGAGGATCGTCCGAGGTGTGCAGAGGAATAATAGTGGTTTTGGAAAATCTTGATGAATATGGTGTGTATTTTGGAATACATGGCATTTGGCACCCACTCAGCAGACACTAGGGTTTTGGGAGGTATTAAAGTGTCACACGGCATGTGAAACCTGTCACATGACGTGTGGGCCCTTACCCGAGGCTCGGCATATATCTTGAGAGGTACAAGGACATGGGGTGGAATGAACAACTTTCCAACATTATGTGTACCCCACCACATGGCTAGACCCAGATCAGATGCATGGGTTTCTCCATTTAATGGTACACGTGTAGGTGAACATAGGTTGACACTATATACTAGAACATAACTAGAGTACACAGGTGAACCCTAAATAGTAGTACATGGCATGTGAACCTTTCAACATGTCATTTATATCTCTTCTACAAGACATGTTCTGGTGATACAAGTCGTTGAACATGGAAAGTACCTAGGGTCAAGGGATATAGCATGTGTCCCTACTACACTCTGTGTACCCCTTCCTACAAGGCTTGAACCTCTTGTCCATCATATCTTAGATAAGTTTTGTTAGGGTTTATTCCCTTTCTCATTCCTCTGAAGGTTAGTTGGTATTGTTTCCTATTCACATGAGTATGGTCCATTCAGCAAGATTTTAGTGGATATAGCCAGGAATCTTCTCTGAGAGGCCCAGTGTAGGATCCTATATCCATTTTTTGTTCCCTAACTAGAGTCTTGGTATCAGCATGACCAATCCTACCGAACATCAATCCTCTACATAGAAGTTCAATCTGAATGAGTCATGGTATCACCCTATGTCTCTGGAAGTGATCCTCATCTATGTATCATGATCTTACCCACTCATAGAGTAAGTACACCTGGATTAAGTGTATTGTATATCTCTTTAGATCAATCAGTGTATCTATCTCATGAAGGTTCCTGGTGAATAATACTTCTTTGAAGGATGTCATCAGTGTTATCAAACTCAGGAGTGTGTGCTCCCGGATGAGTTTCTTTGTGGAATCTTTGAACTAAAAACCTAGTGTGGGTATGTGATGGTTGTGACATACTTATAAACTACGAGTCAGGTTTGAGTATATATGGATATGTTCTTGTTATATGTATTGTAGACATATACTATGTAGATCTGACTGCACCTTTACTTTGTGTATTGCTTTGTGTTTCAGGGTGTCCTACTGAGTATTGTTATACTCAACACTGCATAGGCTTTTCCTGCATGTGTCGTGTATTTTGTGGACAAGAAACCTTTTGATGGATTCTATGGTGGACCAGGACCATACAGAGCTTTGTGAGTTTAGATAGGTTGAGGTGTTCCTACGGCATTGAGGAGTAGTCCCATTACCATTTTGTTTACAAGTTGGACTTTGTAGTTTTTAGACTCTTTCTTTTGGTGGGATTGTATTCTGACCTAGTTTACTTTACTACACTTTACTTTCCTATCATAGTTTGTTAGTTGGGTTTAGTAATATGCATGATTTTTGTTCCTTAGTGGTTGTTTTTACATTTTAGCATTTGTGGGTTTGGAGATGTGTGTGTGCATACAGGTACTTAGGTAATGCCTCCCATGTTAGTGATATACCTACCCGGTACTAGTCACCAGACCCTAGCATATGAGAGGCAAGCTTGGGAGTCATAAAACGAACCCCACTAGGACGGGTCATGACAAAATATTTATGACTTACAAAAATACCCACGCTTAATTAATAATTTTGAAAATATTTAATTACATATACTATGATATAATTATATCATATTGTCACTTATAAGATGGATTGATTTTATTTATACTTTCATTGGTGATGTTCCTATTCAATTGATTAGTTTACAATTTATAAGGGTCACATTACTATTCCAAAGGTCAAGTTACTATTTCATCAGTATAGTTTCCTTAACTTCTATAAATGCTTCTTATTTCATTCATTCATCATTTGTAAAGATTTTATTATGTTCTTTTACATGACTATACCATATGAAATAAATACAATAAGGGAATTTCCATTGATAAAACCATGGGTCCTTATAGGTCCCCCTTTAACAGCGCTTATTTTAGCATTGTTAAAGACCCCCTTTAACAGTGCCATTTTAGTGCTGACAAAGGGGGTCTTTAACAGTTGTTTTAGCTAGAGGTATTAAAGACCCAGTGTTGGTAAACCTAGTTTTGTAGTATTTCTACTTCATTGTTTTTACATGAGCTTATATCATTAATAAATGTGTCTATAAAGGTATAATAATCGACCATTACTCTTAAAATTGTGATAATATTAGCCCTTTCCCCTAAACTAATCGATTTCTAGGTAACTTCACCTCCCATGACTCAGTAGAAACAATATACACACCCTAATCCAAATACACAAGATATTCATAAGGACCAAATGAATTATGAAATAAAGAGTGGAGGGAATAAAATATATTCTTTCTAACTAGACTAAGTACCTCAGAATTTCAACTCTTTCCTTGAGAATAATTTTATCACACTGTTAGAGATCAAGAATCCTGATGTAGTAGGGCTTAGTGATCACCCATATTATTTCCCTTACCATCAAATACTATGCCACACAATCCAAGACCGGATATTTTCTCAAAATAATTTTATCTAAAGTATAATTAGAGTTAAGAGATTAAAAAATATAAGTAGCATACATGTCATCCACATTCTGGGAAGTAGGAGGTGAATGGAAAGAAATAAAAAATAAGAATATATTAAAACATAAATATTATATCACTAAGAAATCAGTAAACCATGCATATACAATCATCACGGAACAATTGAATAAGCTAATTGTGACCGTAATTACTTCAATAATTCATGAAATAACTACATTTTCTTCACAAAAATTAAGGAATAGTTGTAATGAATTTCAAAAAATAATGAATAAGAAGAGGAACCTCTACACTACATAAAAATGGCCAATAGTTTTTTCATACTAGTATTGAAACTCGCCGCTAAATTTTTTCCCAAAATCATAGTGGTTTTTTTAGTAGAGGTTGTTAAAACTGAATCCAATTTTTTTATGTATTTTTTAATATTTTTTTATTTTTTTCAAAAAAAATATGATTTTTGTAGCGATAGTTTTTTAAAAAACAATCAAGAAATAGCAACAGTTTTAAATTACCACCACCAAATTAAAGGATTTTTTAAAAAAAAATATTGATTTATTATTTATTATTTATTGTCATATATAGTTTATTATTTATAATTTTAATTAAATATAATGTGTTAATTAATAAGATATTTATAAATATTAGTTAATAAAAATTTTAAACTTAAAAAAAAGTTCAATAAGTTGAAAATTAGACTTCAGCATCAATTGATAATAACTTTTGATCCGGGAGTCCGTTTTAGCTCCACAACCAGTCAAATCGAAGCTTATAAAATGAAATAAAAGAAAGTTAGATATAAATATTTTAATAATTAAATGAATAAAATTTATTATAGTTTCAAAAAAATAGGAAATCAAACTTGAACTTCCAACAACCATAACTTGGGATCCGAGTGTCCGTTTGGGCTCACCACATATCAAATTGAATAATGCGATGATCTCTATGCCGCAAAGATCTGGACTAAGATCTATGAGCTTGGTCCAATTTTCTAACCGCCAAAATAGCTAAGAAGGTCTCCAAAATTGAGTTTTTAGTCGGTGTACCCCACTTTTTTAACATTCGATGGGTTTTCAGCCTTGTTTAAGGGGGTCTTATTGACTTTTTCAATTGGGACTGAATTTAACTTTGGGGATTACATTCATATTGATACTATTTTTTTGAAATTTTATCATTTTTCACAATGTAGTTTTATTTATAATTAAATATATGCATTTTTTCTCATATTTACTTATAATAAATCACTTGTATAAATACATATTTATATAAAAATGTATTCTTAAGTATACAAACCAAATAGAAATAAATATTTGTTATTTATTTCGTTTAAAATAAATAATTATTGATTTTATATACATTTTTAAATATTTATACATAATTGTGTTTATATATTTTTATATCATATATTTGTAGATATATGTGGAGATAATTATATTTACTTGTGTTTATATATATATATATATGTATATATATATATATGTGTGTGTGTATATATATATATGTATATATATATATATGTATATATATTAGCCCCCAAAGTCCATCTCGGTTGGTAGAGACTCTGCGGGGTCTCAGCGAGGTCTCAGGTTCGAGTCTCGCTAAGTTATTTCCTGTTGCAGTAGAGTGGGATTTTTGTTGTACTTATCCCCATCCCCGAAACTATTATAAAATAATAATATATATTTATATTAATATAAAATTATATATCTGATTTTGTTTATATATATTTATGTAACATAAATACGTGTTTATATATATTTATGTAAATATTGTTATAAGTATATATATTTATAGTTATTTATATCCGTTTATGTTTTTTATTTTTTTTATTTTTTTATTTATTATTATTTATTGTTTATTGTTTATTATTTATTATTTATTATTTTTTTATTTTGAATTTTTTATTTTTTATTTTTTATTTTTTATTTTTTATTTTTTTATCATTTTTTATTTTTTATGTTATTATTTAATGATTATTGAGTTATTTATTATTTATTTATTATTTATTATTAATTTACTGTTAAAAGACTATTTAATATTTATTTATTATTACTCATTAATTATTAATTTTCAATTTTCAATTTTCAATTATTAATTTATTAATTTATTATATATTATTTATTATTTATTATAATTTTTTATTATTTATTATTATTTATTATTATTTTATTATTTATTTATTATTTATTTATTTTATAGTTATTTAATATTTACTTATTTAATATCTAATTATTATTTATTTTTTAGTTATTAATTTTTTACTAATTAATTATTTATTATTTATTATTAATTAGTTATTTATTATGTATTACCATCTATCAACAATTTTTATTTATTTATTATTTATTTATTTATTTATTATTTATTTATTTATTATTTATTTATTTATTATTTATTTATTTATTATTTATTTATTATTTATTTATTTATTTAATATTTAATTATTATTTATTTTTGACATTTTTATTTTTTATTTTTTATTTTTTATTTTTTATTTTTATTTTTTATTTTTTATTTTTTATTTTTTATTCATTTAGTATTCATTTATTATTTATTATTTATTTATTATTTATTTATTAGTTATCTATTGTGTTATTTATTATTATTTATTTATTACTTATTATTTATTAATTTTTTTAATTATTATCATTTATTACTTATTTTCATTTAGTATTTATTTTCATTTATTATTATTTATTATTAATTATTTATTATTATTATTATTATTTATTGATTACTTATTTATTTTTCATTTACATAATATTTAATTGTTATTTATTTATTACATTTTTTAATTAATAGTTATTTATAATCTATTTATTATTTATATATTATCAATTATTTGTTAATTTATTATTTATTTAATACTTCTTTATTATATATTCATTAATTAATATTATTCAATATCATTATTTATTTCTTATTTATATATGTATAAGTATATTACATACAGGTTACTCACTAGATAAAGAGTTTGCTGGAGTGGTAAAATATTTGTAGTTTATCTAAGAGGTAAGGGATTCAAATCTCTTCAAGCGCATATATTTTCAAGATTTATGCATGACATGCATGACATATATGACATATGTGTGCATGGTTGGATAAATAATAAATAAATAACAAATAACAAATAACAAATAACAAATAATAATAAATAATTATAATAATTAATAATGAATAATAATCAATAATTATGAATAATAATAAATAATAATTATATTAAATAAATAATAATAAATTCTAATAAATAATAATAAATAGTAACAAATAATAAACAATTGTAATAAATAGTAACAAATAATAAGAAATAATAACAAATAAAAAAATAACAAATAATAATAAATAATAAATAATAATAATAATTAATTAATTAATTAATTACATAAATACAAAAAAAAAACGTCGCCCAATGATACACCATGAAATAAAAACCCACAGCAAAAAAGGACTATGAAATGATTCCCAACACCCAAATACGCAGTGCTTTTAGAAAGCTTCGCACATCATTTAGCAACAGTTTAAACCGCCCCTAAATGCAAAAAAAATATAGGAAAATGCCTTTTTGTAGTTCCATGTGTTCCTAGACGATCCCAAACACTCATGAATTTCATACCCCCATCATTTGGAGGTCAAATACCACCCTAAGTAATGTAATATTCCTATAATGAGAAAATATAGTTCACTTTTGGGAATTTCATCTGACTAATGGATAAGTGGGATGATCAAGAGGATTATTATAAACCAAGATATCTCAAAAACACTTATGGAAGCTTCAAAGGTTGGGGATGAGAAACTATGCTGAAACCAAGAGACATAGAGTCATTCTAAACCACATAATACATGTCACCAAAACTAATAGAAAGGAGATTCAACAATCTCATCAAATGAAAAATTCTAATTTATAAGTTTCCAACGCCCACCCTGCTCTAGTACAATTAGTATATCAATGTGAAAAAAATGCATTAATCCAATAAACCTTGGAGTTTAGTTGGGATTAGTCACCCCATCTGAAAAATAAAAAGCATCCATCATACCAAACCCTTAGGGTTTCATCATCATATTCACCTCAAATCTCTATGTATTTATCCTAATAATAGTCACATGGTAAGAAATATAGGCCCTTGCCCCAAAAATATGATGCGCAGAAGCATCTTTCTATAGTTTATACATGAATATAATTATTGTATGTCATTCATATTTCTATGGATCATAGGTATGACCTTTTTAAATTCTTATCAAAGCCACACAACTTTGATACTGAAGTGGTTTCTACTGAGGTATATTGTGCCAAGAATAGAATTGAATAATACTAGATAGTGATCTCTATTATGGAACAAGATAGGGAAGAATCTATGAAATAGTACCTCATACCTCTGTATATGTTAGACAAGATCAATGAAATCGATATCCTAGGGGGATAATTGTTCTGAGACAGTCCTCATTCCATCTTGGAACCATTGATGCTTAGGTTACAAGAAAAATGATTTAGTCCCCTTTAAACTGATGATTCATGGTTACAACAAGATCAAATAAAGGACCATGGGGATTATTATATTGAAAACCTTATGTGGGGATCTCATATCTAATACTTAATATATGATTATTTTTTAAGACACTACATTCATTTCTTATAAGCACTATTTTTTATTATATAAAGGATGGAAACCTTTATATGGTGAAGGTGAAGGCCCCAACAGTGGGGGTGTAACTTCTCCATAAGAACTATCCATTCAATCATTATGTTTCACCTGGGTTTTAAGCCCTCATTTGGTAGGCATTTGAGTTTTCATATCCATGCTTTCTCAAGATCATCGGTGCCCCCACCCCCTTCATGGCATCTGTTTGTATGGGCACACCAGCATCCATGTATCTCACGCCCTAGAACTTGTGAGAATCATCTCATGATCCTAGATGGAGGCAACCTAGTCTCACCCATTGTATATAAATATTCCATAATGAATCCTAATTTGAAACTTTATGGAACCTTTGGAATAATAAAAGATTCCTAAAGCTACATTAACAATGGTCCTTTTTCCTCCAATAAAGAGGGTTATTAAGAATTAATCTCAGGGGGGTTCAACATAAAGGTCTCAGTAATGTTACCCAAAGTATGATCAAATTAAAACCTTCATGGAATACAAATTTTCTTATATTCATCCAAAACTATGATCAAACCCCCCCCCCCCCCTCCCTCGAGTGAGACCCATTAGGGAGCCACTTATAACACCTCAATATTTTGTGGATTATTATTCTTTTCAAATAAATTTAATCTTTATGATATTTTTTTAATAAATGAAACACCATTTTAGATTTATTTTTATTAAATACTGAGTTTAGCTTTCGTTAGATGAAATATTGAGTGTATCTTTTATTATATGCAACACCGAGTTTAAATGAAACGTGGAATACTATTAAAATATTATCATTTGATATGAAAGTTATCACCTAGCCACTAGTATGGAGGGTATGAATAGTATTAACTAAAAAAATGAAAATATATGGTTTAAACTTGAATATCTAATATATTATTTTGTGGCCAATTAATTATAAACGAAAATAAAAGCTATTTGAAAACAAAATAAATCTTTTTCTAAAAAACTATTCACAAAAACATGTTCATCCATAATAAATTAAAAAATTAAATTTTTGTGAATGATATTAATGAAATATCTATATTATATATTCAATAAAATATATAACATTAATCTAATGTTATTTCTAAACAATATATAAGAATAAATTCATTTTTTTCTTAAAAACAGTATTTTTCTAAAAAGTGGTTTCCCCATTTTCACAATTATTTTGAAATATAATTTTTTAAAATTTTATAAAATTTATTTTAAAAAATATATTTTATTTTTGAAATCATCATGTTTAATTTATAATTGGGTGAATTTTTAATATTTTTCTAAGAACATAAATTTTTCAATAATAGTGAAAAATACTAGCCTCTATTAAGAATTTTAATTTTTTTAATATTTTAAAAACATAAAAATTGTTTAAATATGGTTTTAAAATAAAAATTTGTTTAATAATTTATCTATTAATCTAATTTTGACCATTGGATTCATATCAATATTTAATTTTTATATAAAAACTTTTTTTACTTCTGAATATTTTCTCATTGAAAACTTGTTTTCTCGTAACTTATGTATGATTAATTTTAAATTATAATTTTCCACCTATAAGAATGGAATTTGAAAAAATTGATTCCAAAATTTGAATAATAATAATTTATATTATCTAATAATTTAAACTTACTTTTTTATTATAATGAATTTTAAAACACTAAAAATTATTTACTACATTTAAGGTGAAAATAGGTTCATTGGGGCTTAAAATAAAAATATAAGGGTTAAAAATGACCTAAAAACTTTTCCAACACCCATTTTATGGCCATAGTTAGACCTTATATCATATAGGTTCAATAAAAATCCATTTTTCATCCCTCTGTCAGGTGAAAAAAATGGTTCACCTTTTTCTTTTCAAAAATTACAAGTGTTACACTCACTTCACTTATAAAAGGTCACCCCTCTAATCTATTATTCACACTTAAAAAACTATTTTTTCATCCAATACATAAAAAATAACTTTTTTAATTCACTCATATCATTTTATAAGCCTTATTTTGGTTATAAATCCAACCTAGAAATAATTTTGGTGCAAACCTAAGTTGGTTACCTTAAGAAGAGGTAACGTTCTTCAACAATAATTTTTATTTTATTTCTTCCTCCACCAAATTCAATTATTAATATACCATGAGGATATAATAACCTCAGTATCTTTCATATAATGATATTTTTTTATGTTTATTTCATAACCTATCACCATCTCCACTACTATCAAATGGGTTATGAAATTGTCATTTGTGAGTACGACATACTACCACCTCACAAACTGATATCATTAATTTTTTCATTACCACATATCACATAAGGATATAATGACAGATTAAATTTCTATATATTATATTAATTATATTATTATACATATATAATTATTATGTCACTTATAAGTTCTTACTTTCCATTCTGTGGGAATACAATTACATCGCTCGTGTGTATGGTGGATTACTGCCTCGTGAAGCAATGTTAATCAATCATGATTTATATGGAAGGTAATAAGGATTGTTTTAATGAAAATATTTAATATATATGACATAATAATTATTTATTAATTGTATTATATTATTTACCTTTATTTATTTCAATCCTTCATGAAAATAGAGATAGTGTTCATGCGTACCTATGAACTACCGTCTCCATAAATAGTGTATTTAATTTTATATTTGTAATTTTTATGGACCAATATAAATAAATATATAATATATATTTATATGATATTTATATAATGATAAATATTATAGATATTATGGACCCATGATGAAAGTAATAGGACCAAAAAACTAACAAATCAAAATATACAGAAAAAATAAAGCAGTTATTACTTGAAATGTGACTTTAACCTAGAATTGTTATTAAATAGGTACTAAAAGGTCATAAGTAAATCATATATGTTATTATATATATAATTATATTTTTAATAGATTTATAATAAATATATATTTATTATACATGAGTTTTTAATGCATACAAAGGAAGATGAGACTTAAGGTAAGGGATTTCCATCTCACTTTTTACCTCTGCGAGACACATTCCATGTTCACAACCTATTTATTTTATGTTTGTATATAATTCCCCTGAATTAATTTTAATCTTATTATACTGAAAATTAATTTTATTTACATATCCATTTTAGGTTCTCTATTTTATGGGGAATACAGTTCAAACATTACCAAGAAGTAAGGAATTTTTTTCCCATTTTTCTTTCTTTAAGACATATATTATGTTATGCACCTATCTTCATTTATGAGGTGTATATAAAACAAATGACAAGTAATATCATGAATTAATTTATTCTCATGATAATTTATTTTTAATTTAATATTATTTATTCATGGTACTTACAATTCAATGTTACCAAAGTGGTAATGATTTTATGTTACAATATCATCGTTTATCAGGATTTTTTATGATTATGATTATAAAGATAAAATATTGTGATCCATATATCAATAAACTCATGAATATTATTCTTCTATGGTTATATTATTATAATATATTTTTACCTTCATTATCCTCTCCTTATTTACTTAATAGTTCATAATAATTTTTTAATAGAGATCATCTTCATTTCACTCTTTGGTCGAAAACCCCTTTTTCAACCAAAATTGTTTTTTCTAAAGGTTTTTTCAAAAAAAAATATTTCATTATAATATTTATTAAATAAATTTTTACCTATTTTTAACATTTTACAAAATGTTTTTAAATTAACTTTAATTTCCTTTTCCAAATAATTCTCACTTGGCTTTCACCGAAAATGTAAAATGAATCTTTTTTAACATGTACAGAATGAATGAAATTTCTAACCATAAAGAGAAATATTTTATTTAATGATTTCTTTATAAGTTTTCTAGTTTATTTTCAAATAAAAGGATTTATAAAAAAATTATGTTTTAAATATATTTTCTCAAAGAGGAAAGGATATTTTCCTTAAGAAATGTTTTAATTGATTTTTAAACTCATCCTTTATAATTTTTCATGGTTATTTACAATGAAAAGGATATACAAAATATTTTATGAATTTTTAGTTTAAAAATGTGATTTTCAAAGTAAAATTATTTTCCTTAAGAAATGTTCCATGTAATCTTTCAAATCATTTTCCATATAAGATGACATCCTTTGATATTAATTATGTTTTACTAGGGATATGATCCAAGGATACCATTCTTATTATTTATCTTTATGTTTTATTTTTTTGATAATAATATGTTTATGAAATCTATTTCTCTTCTATATTTTATTCCATGATAAAATTATTTTTAAACCAACTTATTTTCAAGGGCTATGCTGTGATGAAATGATAAAATGACTATGAAACCTATATTATTTTCATTGGTTATGATATGATTAAATGTTTTTTAAACCAATTTTATTTCAATGGTTATGATATGATTAATTTTTTACAATCTTGTGGAATATATAAATATTATTTTCATTATGTGATGTGTGGGGACTATATCTCTCTACAATGAATTTTTAAAAGATTTATATCTCACGAGATAGATAGGGATGGAATAGTAGTAAACCCAGTTCAGTAAGAGAATTTGTCTACTATGATCATCTTTAGAGTAAACCTTGACTACAATGATGGTTTGGGGAGTGAACCCAGTCCACTAGATGTCCTTGTAAGTGAGCCTTGACTAAAATGTAAATGATTTTCTATGATTATGTTTATGTTGCAATTCTTTATCTTATGTCAATGTTATGCTCTAATGACTCATGTGCTTTGATTCCTTTATAATTCATGTCTTATGAACAACCAATATTTATTCCATGTTTTATGCTTATGATCATTGATATATAGGGTATGGTTTTCAAATTTTAATCTCATATTATCATGCCTTAATTGTAATGTTATGCTTATATGATATTTGATATCTCACTTTTTAAAATTTACTGAGCATCTGAGATAACCCTTTCTTATATTCCATTTCCACATGTTATGAATAAAGGTTATAAGTATGGTGTTTTTGTGAAGAGTTCCAAAGTGAAATATATTTATTGTTTATGTTTTATATATTTCAAAAAATAGAATATTGTGTAACAAGTCTCAAAAGACACTAAAATATTATGGTCCTCAGGTATTTCTTTGAGTAATGCATTAAATATTCATCTAAAAAGATTTAATATTGATTTATGAAAATCCTGAGTCACTAAAGTTAGTATTATAGGAAAAATAAGTGATCAAATAATTGGGAACTTTTTCATATAAACATTGTAAGAAGCATGACTGTAAACCCAAGGGCTTCATGGGGAAATGGATTCTACTGGGGATGGTGGTGTTTCTAACCTAGGAGGTGTAGCCACCCATGGAGTATCCTGATAGGTATCAATTATATCCCACTGGATATAATTCCATACTATTATAGTTACTATTAGAGAAATTTTTTAGTTAATATTTTGAATGTAGGATGAGAAAAAATAGAGATAAATATAAGGTTATGTCTGAGTATATGTACAAGAATGATTCAATGTATAGGAAAATGTCATGTAATTTTGTTAAAGGATAGAGTGAGTGGTATTCAAGAAATTACATCCATCTATACATAATACAAGTTGATGTGTATTTGGAACTAAGATACCTAGGTTTCATAACTCCCAAAAAGGGTGTATTGAGCTGGACTCTATCATCACCTGGTTCTTGAAAATGAGCCTTGCAATACTCATAATTTGAAACTCCCATGGGATATGATTTGTAAATTCACATATTCTTTTTGAACCATCATAAAGGATTTAAATAAATTATTATTTTGTACAACCTAGGATAAAACTGAGGTTTTATAGATTGAGAAGAAGGTGTCATGATTTAGACATCATATAAGTGATTTTCATGATTATTTGGTTCCCCACTATGATTATCATTTCTTATAATATGTTTTTTGGTTTAATTAAGTGGATAAAACCCAAATGAATCATGTTAATGTTGAGTATGATAGAAAATGAAATGATTTTCCACCTAAGTATCCAAACTTTACGGTACTTGGAATGAAAAATCTTGTTTCTATGATTACAAAACTTTCTCAGGATAAGAATAATGGTGAAATTCCAAATGAAAAAGGAGGTAATAAAGTTTTGTTGAGTCCTTCATGATAAAACATACACCTTATTTTATAGGTTATATTGATTTAGTAGTTTATAATAGAATTATTATTACAATTGAAAATATATTTTCCATTCTCCAGTGTTTGGAGCATGAAAAAGTCATTTTGGTTGTCTATCTTTTGGAAGGAGAAGTAGATCAATTGTAGAATCTTATAATAAATAAAAAGAAACATGGTGAAATTTAATCCATGTAGTGGGATGTGTGTTGTAACATATTTTTCAATAATTTAATTCCTTGTATTCTTATCATTAAAATGGAGATGGAATTACTTGGGCTAAAGAGGATGATAAATCCATTGGCACATATAAGAAATATTTTACAGGACTTTCAAGTTACGCTTTTGATATTATCATCAAATAAGAAATTATAGTTGATCAATTTTTTAGTGGATTTTGAAGGGTGTTATTCATAAGATAATTTAGTATATATGAATAGATTTATCGATGTGATGTCAAGGGGGAAATGTAGGTTGGATTTATATATCAATTTCATGGTTTTGATAAGAATAGAAAGTTGAAATTCAAATGAAAATCTAAAAAACAAGGAGAGATGAATATGGTTGTTATTTATCCTCAAAGTGTGGGAAGAAACAAGGAGTAAATTTTCTAAAGGGGGATATTAAATGTTTTAAGTGTGGGCACGATGGTTATAGAGAAATTTATTACTGATTTTATGGGAAGAAGTTCGCTAATGATGTAAATATAGAGAAAACTGCACAGAATTCACCATCCACACTCCAGTGCTTTAAATTCAAGGAGTATGGGAATTATGAGAATCAATTACCCAATCCAATGACTATTGAGCACAATAAAGTGAAAAAAACATTGAAGACAATGAAAAAATATAAAACTTAAGCAATCCTAATGGTTGAAGGGAATAATAATAATTAGGTAACACTTATCCTTCACTCCCTAGTTTGGAATTTCATGTTTGATTTTGTTTGAATGAGGCCTATGAAAATATTATTGGTTATACTTTAGTGAAATTTCATGTGGTTTAGAGCATTAATTATCTCCCTATATATGCATTATTGAATAATGATTTCACATTTGATATTTTATCCGTTCAAGGTTGGACTCAAGATTCTAATGTAAATGTTTTTTGTATAAGATAAGATGTTATTTATGGAATAATGGGTGACTTATATTTTGGAAGCATATATTTATCTAGGTATGATTAAATTAATAGTTATGGATAACATCATGGGTTTATGAGTTTAAGGTTTTTAATAATATCTACTTCATTAAAACCCCTTTTTAGTTTTTATGTGATGGTATTTTATTAAGATTAAGGATATTTTTAGAGAAATTTATTACAATACACCCCTTTGGTTTTTTATTTTTTAGTGAAAAAGTAATTTGAAGAGGAATTCCTTTATAATTTTTGGAAATTTTATTAATGGTACTGGGAACCTTTAAGGTTTATCTTATCTTTGATTTTGAGGTAATTATAGGTTGTAGTTGATCACCTTACAAAGTTAAAACACTTCACTGCTATCAGAGAATATTTCCCTCTAGATCCTTTTGACAAAATATAGATTAAGAATGTGTTAAGGATGCATTTAGTACAATACTTAATTGTATATAATTAGTATTTAATTTTAACTCAAATTTTTGGCGAATTATTCAGTAATATCTTGATATGGAATTGAGTTTTAACACTTTATATCATCCTCAGATAGATAATCAGTTTGAGAGAACAATTCAAACCAAAGAGGATATGATAAGATCTTATTCTATGAATTTATATCAAAGACGGTCGATATGCTCCTTTGCGCAACTTGCTCAAGATTCAATAGGTCTCCAGCAATAATCCATAGGGTCACTAGGTCTACTGGTACCCCTAGAAATAAGGTTCTAAGATTAATATAGATGGGTCCAGTATTCTGGGTAGAATTAAAGGTGGGGGTGTGGTGCAGGACACTCGGGGGGAAGTCATTCTAGCCTTCATTAAGACGTATGGCAACGGAGACCCTCTTCAAGCTAAGGCGAAAGCTATGCTAATAGGTTTGTCCCTTTGTAATTCAAAGAACCTAGAGATATCCCAAGTGTAGATTGATTATTTGATCCTCCATGATGCCCTGCATGGAAGATGTGTTGCCCCTGTTCCATATCATATATGGTCAAAAAGTGAAAAAATCTTCTCAACAACAATATCCAGTTGGCTCATGCGTGGAGAGAGGGGAACAAGGTGGCGGATCATCTGGCCTCCATAGAGGAATCAGGGTTAAATATTTTCCCCAAAACCCATCCTTTCAAGCTTGAGGGAGCTAATATGATTAGAGGGGATGCTCTAGGTCTCCATTATTTTAGACCCCCATATGCTTTATTCCCATCCTTCTCACCCTTCACACCCTTCTGATTTCTTTCTCCTTTTTCCTATTTGACTATTATTAATAAAAAATTTGTTGTTAGATGGATGAATTTATAAGGTTTTTATGATAGAAACATTCCTCTATTTGAGTTTTATTATAATATTAGATTTCACTTGAGAATTTATATGTCTCCTTATGAATCCCTTTATGAAAATAACTATAGAACTCCAACATACTTGAAGTAAGTTGTAGAAAGAGAGCTATTGGGATCTGAACTAGCTTATAAAATGGATGTGGAGGTTATATCCATTTAAAAACACATAAGGGTATTGAATAGTTAATAGAAATGTTATTTTTATAACCACTAACATGATATAGAATTTCAATTTTTTGAGAAGGTGTTTCTATTAATTTCTCTATGGATAAAAGAAGGAAAAACTAATCACCAGGTATATCAGTCACTTTTTAAATTCTTAATCATATTGGGACCATATATTATCTCTTTATCCTTTAAGAAAATCAATCTAAAATTCATGATTTTTATAACGTATATCTCCTGAGTAAGTACATACTTTATTCATCACATTTAATTAACTAATAGGTAGTACCACTGGAGCATAATCTTTCTTATGATGAAAAACTAGTCGATAATCTGGATCATACAGTGATTGTTATAAGAAACAAGACTGATTAGCTGGGGAATTTTTTTTCATTAAACCAATATAATGATATGTTACATGAAAAAATAAGGATGTAATGTGGTATAATTATTCGTAGTTATTGGTACCTAAGTGATGAATTTCAAGGGAGAAGTTCATTTTAAGGGAGGTAGAGTGTAACACCTTAAGATTTTGAGAATTATTATTTTGAAATAAATTTAAAAGTTTTGATATTTTACATTTCAATCAATACCATTTTTATATTAGATTACACAAAACACTTATTTTATCTTTTTTTCATGAAACATTTAGTGTATCTTGCATTACACGCAACATAGAGTTTAAATGAAATGTGAAATAAAATTAAAATATTATTATTTAATATGGAAGTTATCTCCTAGTATCTGGAATGGTGGTTATGAATAGTATTGAATAAAATGTGAAAATATATGATTTAAACATGTTTAAATAATTAATTCCTTGGTAACCAATTAATTATCGATGAGAATAAAAACTATTTGAAAATAAAGGAATTCTTTTTCTAAAACAATATGCACACAAAAGTTTTTTACCTCAATAAAATAGACACATCTCTTTTAGTGAATTATTTTAATTAAATTTATATATTATATATTAAATAAAAATTTTAACATTCATCTTATGTGTTTTCTAGAAAAGTGAAAAGAATAAATCCAATTTTTGGCATAAAAAATTATTTTTCTAAAAAACAGTTTTGTTGCCTTTTGATCACTTATTTTTAAAACTAATTTTTGAAACATTTAGAAAATTTATTTTAAAAAATAAATTTCATTTTTTAAATTATATTTTAAAAATTATCTTAGCATTAATTTTTTATAATTTTTTGATAGGATAAATTTTTCAATGAATAGTGAAAAATATTTGTTTTTATTAAAAAATTTCATTTCTTTTTATGACTTTAAAAACATCCAAACTTTCATAATATGAGTTTAAAATGAATATTAGTTAAAATATATATCTATTAACCCAATTTAGTTCCTTAAAATCATTTTTATATTGAATTTTAATATCAAAACTTCTTAAACTTTTCTCGTTTTCTATTTGAAAACGCACTTTCTCATCACGTCCTCAGGATTAATTTTAAATTAACTTATTCAAGTTACTTGAATGGAATTTAGAAAAATGGATTCCATATTTTGATCTAGAATAATTTATATTTTCTAATATTTTAAAATTATTTTTTCCATAATTAATAATAAAATTCATTAAAATTATTTATTGTGTTTAAGGTGAAAATGGGTTTACTGGCGGTGAAACTAAAATGATAAGGGTTGAAAATGAACCAAAAATTATTAAAACCCAAATTTATTGAAATATGTAGATCATATATCTTATATATTCACTAATTAACCAATTTTTATCCTTTTTCAATGTGAAAAATATGATCATACCTTCTTTTAAAAAATTACAAGTATGCCACTCACCTCACTTATAAAAGTCCACCCACTCTCCTATCCTCTTCATAATTCCAAAACCCTTTGGATTGGAAAATAAAATAAAAATTAGTGTCCTTAAAAACATAATATCAACCTATAATCCTTATTTGGGTCTATTATCCAACCTAAGAAGGCATTTGGTGCAAATCCAAGGAGGTTACCCAAAGAAGAGGTAATGTTCTTCAACGAGGGTTTTTTATTTTATTTCTTATGAAACCTACTTAAACTATTTTTAAAACATACCAATATAATAATCTCATTGTATTTTATATAGATTTATTTTTTTATATTAAGTGAATAACATAAAACCATCTCCACTTCCATAAAATGGGTTATGAAATCATCATTCATGAGTACGTCGGACTACTGCAACTCACGAACTGATGTCATTTTTTTCATTACCACATATAATGACTGGATATAATAATGAATTAAATGTTTTTATATGATATTTATAATATTATTATACTTTGAGAGTTTTTATTTCACATATACCCTCTTACGTTTCATTATGTGGGAATACGGCAACATCGCTCGTGTATACGACGGACTACCACCTCACGAAGCGATGTGATTCATTCACACTTTACATGGAAGGTTATAAGGATGGTTTTAATGAAAATATTTGACATATATGAAATAAAATTGATTCTTTAATGGTAATATATTATTTAACTATCTTTATTTTGGTCTTTCAATTAAATGGAAACAGGGTTCAAGCGTACGTACGACCTACCATCTAAATAAATGATGAATTTCATTTTCTATCTCTAACTTTTATGGACTAACATAAACAACTATACACTAAATATATATGATATTTATATAATGGTTAAAATTCAAGAGATTATTTAACCGTGATATAATTAATAGGACCAATAAAATAACAAATCAAAACATACACAAAAAACAAAAACAGTTGTTCCCGAAACATTTCTTTAACATGGAATTGTTAATAAATAGGTGAAAAAAGGCCATAAGTAAATCATATTTAGTATTATATATATAATTTTGGATCTGTAATGGATATTTAATAAACTTATTTTTATTATACATGATTTTTTAACATTTATAAAGGAAGTCGAGACTTATGGTAAGGGATTTTCCTCTCACTTTTTATTTCTGTGAGACACATGTCATATTCACCCCCTATTTATTTTATGTGGTGTATATACTGACCATAAATTTATTTTATGACCCTTATATTAATATTTTTTAGTATTTACTTACCCATTTTAGTATCTCTATTCTGTGAGGATTAAGGTTCAAACCTTACCAAAGCGGTAAGGGATTTTTAAATAAATATTCCTTCTTTGAGACATATGTCATGTTATAAACCTATCTTATTTTATGAGGTTTATATATACAAATTTTTTCATGTAATATCATGAATATATTTATTCTCATAATATTTTAAATTTCATTTAATTTTATTCCTTCAGGGGTTTTACAATTCAATGTTACCAAAGTGGTAAAGATTTTATGTTATAATATCATCATATATCGAGATTGTTTATGATTATGTTTCTAATGATAAAATATTATGTTCCATATATACTTATATTGTGTAACATGATATTTTCATAATATCCACACAAAACATGAGAACATAAATATAATAATAAAGGTATCTTGGGGAATTACTTACATAATCTTGTAACCATTCTTGGCTACCTTATAATTTGTAACCCTCACGGCTACCTTACTTTGTGTAACCATCACAGTTACACATGGAGTAACCATACGGCCGACCTCCAACTTAATCATACCCAATGCATTGGAGGGAAATATATATCCCACTCTTAATCATAAATAATTCTCAAGAACCAAAACATAATCATACAACATGAATAATTCCCTAAAAACGTTACTTTGGAATTTCGTAAAATCGAATTTTAAAAGAGGATTTTTAAAGAAAAACCCCTCATAAATATCATACAATTGAAGAGATACTTAATAGAGTAGATGGAGTATGTATATATACTGTAAATACACATAATAAAACATAATATAAACAGAAACTATCACATAAACAATTTAAATAGCACTTAAATAATGAAGTACAAGGTTAACCCAAAGAATGGAAATCGGGTTAAAAATTCCCTTACCTCGGGTTTGTCTTACTTACAACTTGTTTAAACCTCCTGTATAATGGTTAAAAGAGTGTTATTAATATTTTACAGAAACATTTTCATGTTTATAACATTTTATATGATCATTTCATAACATAATTTCACCCTTAATTGTTAGTATTTTTCCCTTTGCACTGTTTTTGGGTGAGTTCTTAACATGATTTCCATGATTGGTTCATGATGGACATTCTTGTCGATTGGAAGTAAAACTACAGAATTGTAATGGAGTAGTATTTAAATATATATAGTAACATAAATTATTCCATTCATCATTTTTAATTCTTACATGATGATGATTCATAAGTTAAAACATTAATGATGTTCATTTAGATCCTTTTAGTGGTTCTTTGATAATAACAACCTCGTTTTGTATTATAAATTAGAAAAAAGAGTACAAAAGAATTCCAGAACCATGGGTGAGTCATAAAACATATATTATAACCTGGTTCAACCATATAAATGGTTTCATGACCAGTCTTTAAAGAATTAATGTATTTTGAAATCACATCGTCCACGATGTCGGTAATTCGACACAAACGGACAATGTTTTTATTCTTTAAATAAGTGGGAGAGGAGAAGAATAAAGATGATTAATTTTTCATAAAAATGATAATATCTAGATTATACATGTTTTCAGGAGATTTCATGCCTCTTGGGTAAGGAGATATGAAGAAATAATAAGGAAGGATCTCAAAATAAAAGAAAAAGTGAGAAATCTCTTACAAAAAAATTCGACAGCCTAACGACTACACAACATGGTTTTAGAAAAATATTAAAAAGAAAGGGGACAAGGGTCAACCATCCAGAAATTAATCATAATATAGAGAAGATCAAGAATAATAAGGAAATAATAATATGGTATAGAAACTTTAAAGATATACCACATAAAAGAGAACTTGAATATAAAAAGAAGAAAATTGAGAACTTTCTTACCTTGTAGAGTAACCCTTAGAACTTGAAGGTTAGGACCTTGGGGGCTTTAGAAAGCCTTGGGAGGACTACTATGAAGGTAAGGAGGCCAGAGCTTCCTTGAGGGAGAATTGGGAATGAATTAAATGAAGGGAAGAGTTGGAATTTATAGGAAAAGTGAGGGATTATTTTAATAATTTTCAAGGGACACCTCATGGGTGGTATTTACAAAACCATGGGCTTGCCCATGGTATTTGCCCATGGTATAAGACACTTGGGACACCTCACATATTATTTAACTATTCACAAGTCGACCAGATTTATGAAATCATTATTATATCATTAATGATGTCATTAATACACCGAAACTAAAAACTGTATTTTTTACTATTCACCGAAAAATCAACTCTTTCAGAAAAATTCCCAAAATTCACCCTAACCATTTATCGACGTGTAGATTTCAAAAATGAAGTCCTTTTTTTGAAAATAATTTTCTAAAAATTATTAATTTAATATTTAAATAAAAGCATACTTAATTCAAAATTTAACAATTCTAATTATGTAACTACTTCTATATGACAAAGAAAAACTAACCTTGATGTTATTATCTTAAAGCCTTAATAAAATAAAATAATAACAAAATTTACTATTCATTAGGGTCATATCACTACTCATATTACTATTCAAAAGGGTATGTTACTATTCACCAAAAAAACAAGTTGGTTCCAATAGACTCCAAATTACATACTGAACACAAATGTAGATGACAGTTTCTTGAAATTCAGAACATATAAGTAAAAAAATTATGTTTTAAAGGATAAGTAAAAATATCTATTTAAAACAAAGTTCCATGCATTTCTATTTATTTTTAGAAAAACATGGGGTGTTACAAGTAAAGTATCCTAGGGTATATGGAATTTGGATTAGACTCCCCACTATCCTAGAGTCTAATGCCTTGTTTTAGAAAAGTGGAGGTTGACTATCTGTGGATCCATGCTTACTCATGTGGAAATTAGTAATTCTATATAATTCTAATCCTTACATGGGAGGGTTTCTTTTATCTTAAGAATTATATCGATTAGAAACATATTAATATAGTTGGATTTTTTAATTTGGGTTGGTAACACATTCTATGAGTTGTGTAAGTGTATACACAACAATATGGTTTGAATATATTGATTCGGTGGAAGGATTGATATTTTAAACAAAAACATTAGAACAATGCATAAATGTAAAGGGAATATATGATATAAGATGGTGATATTAAATCCCCTTTAACATATGAAGTTTAAGATTCCTTCCAACATAAGCACATATCAAGACATCGATCATCCAATCGGGCAGGTTCATGCTAAAATCGGGTCCCCATGGATTATCTTTTGTGAAGAATGATGGAAATAACAAACACTAAGAGTTAGGTAACCAAATCCTATTCTAATATTTTAGTAAATTTTTTTTGGTAACCCTTATAAAACAGGATGCAAGAAGAACATAGTTGATCTTATATCCATGTTATGGATTTGGGATAAGTGTTGTCCACTCAACTATCCAAGAATCACATTTGATATGATTGACATGATTTCCTACCTAAATAGCTAAGTTTTGAGAGGAATACTAAATTTGGTTAATTTATTTGTGAAATATGGATCTTATCATGTTAATTGATATAATGATTTTTAAAAAAATCATGATTTTAGTGGGGAATATTTAATAAAAGTCCTTATTAAATGTTATGAAAATAAGATACTCATTAGATAAAATATTAGTTTAAATATAAATGATATTATCAACGTCAAAAATAACTTTGATATTAATCCATGAAAATGAGAATATTATTATATGAAACTCATAGGACTCTTAACATAATAAATGTTCTTAAGTAAGAGAAATTTTATGTGTTAAATAAATATCTTCCTATATAAGAAAACTATTGATTTTTTTAAACATGTGAATCTATATTCTTATGAGAATATTATAATGGTTCACTTAAGTTTTCAAATGAATTATATGTAAAATAAACTAAATAAATTTTTTTTATACTCATATTGTCAATATGATTGTGTATGTTAATGGCTTGGTGAGCCTAGATGATTAGTTCAGTCTTTTTCCAATTAATGGATTCATTATATTTTCATTAATGGAAATTTTCTCACAATGTTAATGATAAAAATAAAATTTTAACATATTTTCTCAAAGTGTTGAGAAAATATGAACTGGGCATGTGATGTTCATGTTTTGGTGTTGTGTTGGCATCACAAGCAGGTAAAAGTTTAAACCAAAGGAATAAAATTTAGTGGTAAAATATAACAATATTTCTTATAGAAGTCAATATAGGTCATTGAAACCTAGACCCATCGGGAAGGAGTAATTATTCCATATAATGGAATTTTCTAGAAAACCTGCAGGATTTTAGGAAATTCTATGAAATTTCCATGCCATGTATTGTTTTTTTAGAAATAAATTAATTTAATTTTAAGGGTTTATGATGCCAAATGTATGTTTTACACATGTTTTAATTATATAAGAGTTTAATGAAAATTTATGAATAGATAAAAAATTTAGTTTACATTCACATGCTAAATAAAAATGTTTCTACCTTAATGATTTGAATGTAAAGGAATAAGGAAAGCTCATATTTTTTTGAAAAGAGAGAATCCAAATCAAATAGATGGAGGAATGTATGATACAGTACACATTGTCATCCAAAAAGGGAATTTATCCATCAAAACATAGGGATCACTATAGAGTCCATGTGTAGACAATAAGTGTGCCACTCTATTTCCTTCCATTTTGAAGGAGAAAAAGAAGGTAAGAAAGTTGAGGCGTAGAAACTGTATTTTCCTGACCATCAAGCCCTAAGGTTGTAGACCATTCTCCAGACTAGATATAGCATTGACTATAGGGAGGCAGTCTGATTCAATAATCAGAGAATTCCAGCCACACTCCAATTTAAAGGAAATTCCAGAAAGAATGGAATGGGCCTCTATAATAGGTGGATCCCAATAGGAGGCGTAATAGGAAGAGCAAGCCGCAATATTCGAGCCAGTTGAGTCTCTAACAATGATGTCGATGCAAGTTTTTCCCATACAAGAGATAGCAGTGTCCACATTAAGTTTTATATTTCCCAGTGGGGGTGGCTTCCAAAGAGTAGAGGCCTGATGAAGAGAAGGACGAAAGTGAGGTGTATCATACCTTTTCCACGAAGTGTTATAGAGGGTGGCTCTATCTACCAAGAGAGAGATCGAATTTGTCACTTGGTTAAAAATAAATTCATTCTTATGAGTCCAAATAATCCAGTACATCATGCATGTGTAGCTCATCCTCTCCCTAGAGAGTTTAATGGACCAATTATGAAAAAAAATCCTTCAGAGAAGATGCCCCATAAAGGATAAAACACGCCTCAGAACTCCAAGCCTCCCAAACAGTCCTAGCACTGGGGCACTGAATAATGGCATGAAAAGGGGTTTCGACTGCAGACGAATAGATAGAGAAAGTGGGATCACTTGTGGTATGATGTAAGACAAGGAAATACTTCATGGGGAGGATCCCCATGCAGACATTCCAAATGAAATATATTGCCTTTGGGGGAATTAGGAGCCACCACATGACCTTCTATAGATCATCTTGTCACGTGGTCGATTTATCGAGGGCTAACTTGTAGCTTGATTTGATAGTGTATGAACCAAAGACATCACAAGACTAACAAAGGTGATTTGGCCTAGAATTTCGAATACAGGGGATTCTATGGATGATCTAGTTGTCTCTGTCATTAAACCACTCTAGTTTCTCATTGCACCACCCATCATCATCATCTTTGAATAATAATTGGATAGTGGAGTCCTCCCATCCTTATGTCAGTAAGGAAGTAGCAGCAGATCCACTATCATCAATAAGCCAAGTGTCATTCCAAATTCTTACAGATCATCCATCCACAATCCTCTAATAAATCCCCCTATGGAGCAGGTCATGTGAACTCCAAAGACTCTTCCAAAAGAAGCTTGGGCGCGGGCCAAGGGGGGGTCAAAAAAACTCAAGTGGGGGAAGTACATTGCACACAATGACTCAGGGTCATTGATAAGTCTCCATCCTTTATTAGCAATGAGAGCGTTGTTAAAATGACACACATCTTGAAATCCCATGCCACCATAAGCTTTGGGTCGGTAGAGCTTTTACCAAGAAATCTAGTGGGTTTTGAACTTTCCATCAGAGGAGGCCCACCAAAAAGTTTCCAACTAGGAATGAATTTGGTCAATAAGGAAGCCTGGTAATTTAAAAAGGGACATAAAATAATTCGGTATTGATTGGGCCACGACCTTGATAAGAACCTCCTTCCCCTCTTTTGAAATCATTTTAGTCGACCAACCCTGAATTTTCTTTGCCACCCTGTCAATGATATTAGAGAATGCCTCTTTTTTACCACCCAAAGACAGTGCAAAGCCCAAGATATTTATGATGATGATCAACCACGTGAATTCCAGAAGCAAGATGCATATCCTCTTTCCTAGAATGTTGAATAGCGAAGCTAAAAGAAATTTATAATTTTGAGAGATTGACAGATTGTCTTAAAGCCAACCTGTACATGTGAATCAAATGGAAAATAATGTTGAATTCTTCCAAAGAGGTCCATGAGAAAAGAAGGCCATCATCTACAAAAAAAAATGGGATATGGGGGGGACCCTGTCGACAAACTTTCTCACCATGAATACGGTTCCCATTAGCTGCAGGAGACACGATATTTGAGAAGAAATCAGCAACCAAAATGAGGAGGAATGGTGGAGGGTCCCCCTGGAGGAGGCCTCTAGATGGGGTGGAACACTAAAAGAGGCCACCATTGATCTGAATATCGAAGGAAACTAATTAAACAAGATTCATAACAATATCAACTCGTTTAGGGAAGAATCCCATCTTAATCATCACAAACCTAGGGAAAGACCATTCAACTCTATCATAAGTCTTTGTCATGTCAAGTTTCCATGCCATAATTCCTCGTTTATCTTTATTCTAAGTTTTCATAGAGTGAAAAGTTTCATGGGCCACAATCGCATTATCAGAGATGAGTCTCTTAGGAACAAATGCACTTTGATTTTCAGAAATAACAGAGGGAAGCCATGGTTGAATCCGGTTCACCAGGATTTTGGAGAAGATCTTATATGTAACATTACAGAGGATGGTGGGTCTAAAATCAGTGATCGAAGATGTTTTTGTGGTGTTTGGAATAAGGGTTATAAGAGTTTCGTTGATTGAGTGAAAGTTAGCCTTTCCCGCCCAAAGCTCCTTCATGAGACCCGAAATATCCTTGCCGAAAATGTGCTAGAACTTCTTGAAAAAAAGGGCATGGAAACCATCAGGGCCTGGTGCTTTCATTGAGTGGATTTGGTTAAGTGCCATGAGGATCTCATCATTTGTAATATATCACGTAATCTTCTTATTCATCTCCTCTGAAACGACCAGTCTGATACAATTCTCAATATCATGAGAAATGGAAGACTCCCATACTTTATAAAGGTCATGGAAAAAGTGAAAAATAGTATTAAAAATATCTTTATGATTTGAGATTGACCTTACATCAGAATCAATAAGGCAAGAAATGTGGTTCTTGTGGTGACATGAAGAGGAATTTTGGTGGAAATGGAATGTGTTTGCAGCACTGTCATTCATATGAGCATCCCTCGCTCGCATAGGCCAGAAACTCTCCTTTATTCTGAGGGAAGCATCTAGTTTCGATTCCATTTTAGAAAAATCTAGATAGCCCAACATCCGTGGGGGGCTATGAAAGAATGTCATTTATTCTTTTTTCAGTCAGATCACATTGAATATCTGGTTGGAGAAATTTAGTGAAACACTGCTGCTTAAGTTTAGCGGCCACCTGATAAAGATTCTTCTTGACATCATTGTTCTCTCTCGACCACCCCGAGCGGACCACATCCGCACAGTCATCCTCCCTCACCTAGAAACCTTCAAATCTAAAGGATCTTTCAAATATGGGTCTCCCGTCCTTGTGTGAGAAAACAATGAGGATTGGGGAATGGCCAGAAGTGGCAAAGGGGAGATGAGAAACCTGGAAGGATTTAAAGATGCTGATCCACTTGGATGATCCCAGAAATATATCAAGGCATTCTTCAATACGGGTCACCACAGATAATCCCCTAAAACATGTAAAGGGCTAGCCTGAGTAACCTAGGTCCTTCAAATCCGCATTATGGGTTTCTTTAAGAAGTCCAACATCGCCAACGATTGTCTGTGAGCATCCCCCTTTTTTCTTCGAGCTGTACATGATTTCATTGAAGTCGCCCCCAACGAGGAGTGGTCCCTGTAACTCTTTACGAAGTCTACCAATAAGGTCCCAAGACCATCATTTGTCCCTCGTGGCTGGCCATCCGTAGAAGCCCACGAACACCCACGAGGGGTCATCAAGTGAGTGGATAGCCACAACAATATGGTTGGGATATTTTTTTTTGATTCAGACATCAGTATCATCCTTCCACAAAAGGCAAAGACCCCCTACATGGCCTTCCCGGGCCACTAGGAGGCACCCTTGAAAGTCGGATTTGATCACCACATTCTGCATGTCATTGCATTCTAGCATGGTTTCAGACAAGAAAACCATGTCGGAGCGACTTTTTTGCACTCCTACATAGGAGCATTCAAACTGTGCGTGGGTTGTCAACCCCACGACAGTTCCAACACGATATTTTCATAGTAGTAGGTGGGGCTAGTTCATTATAGCCTCCGCCTTTGAGCATTCAAGAGTAGATCCATTTTCTGTGATCCTCCATCTTTTGGGAAGGTTCATCCGAAATCGAAATCGAAGCCTCAGAACGTCATTTAGAGCCGCATTGAACTATGGTAGAGATTTCATCACTAGGGTCTCATCTGGTGATCCTTATCCATAAATGGATTTTTTAGACCTTGGCCTCATCCCATTATGCTTAAAGTCATCAAATCTAGGAAGTGCATGTAAAAGTCTCTAAGAGTGGGGACAATGGGTCTGGGGGATCAGAGAAGATTCGTTTGGTTTTGAGGGTGGCTAAGGGCGTACCCTCACGGCCATTTTGTGGGTATGCCGGTGATGCTATCATGTTCGAAATGGGGTTAGATGCATCAGTTGTATTATTCATAGGAGTGTTGGTGGCGGGTTGGAGGTCTGGTAGCATCATATCGGTTGTGTGGTGTATGGGCTTGGCTAGCATTGTGCATGGGGGAGATTTTGAGGGTGGCTAAGGGCGTACCATCACGACCATTTTGTGGGTATGTCGCTGATGCTATCATGTTCGAAATGGGGTTAGATGCATCAGTTGTATTATTCATAGGAATGTTGGTGGCGGGTTGGGGGGCTGGTAGCATCATATCGGTTGTGTGGTGTATGGGCTTGGCTAGCATTGTGCATGGGGGAGATTTTTCCTGATCAAGGGGGAAAGACCAGGATAAGGGCATTTCAGGTTGCGCCATCTCCCCTGATAAGATAATTGGCACTCCCCTACCTTGTGAGATAGCTTAAAAAGAGATGGGGTATCCTCTGATGCCTCCAGCCCAATCTGATGGACGAGAGGAATCCGGTGATACAGGTGGTTCACAGCCTCATGTTCTGACTGCATGGATTTGGCTATACTATTCATGCATATATTCATATCCCCATTGATATGAATGATGACTAAGGTACTTTATGTCGTGAGGGGGAATGATGGAGGTCCCATTGAAATTATCAAAGCCTTGATTGCAGCGGGGTCATTGATAATATGTTTGCTCACCATTTCCCTCGCCCTCTGCTTTTCAACCTCTAGCATGGGTTGTCTACCATAAGGTTTGTCTCGAAGCCATGGACCGTATTGAAGTGTTAGTCATCCCTCCGAATCAGTTTTTTTGAGCCCACAATCCTTCACCCCATGACCGATGAGACCGCAGAAGTGTGAGAGTTTTTCGAATTCGAAAGACACCCATGACATAGAATCAAAGAGTTTCAGAAATGATCTCCGCATCAGAGGTTTAGTGAAATCCACCAGAACCCTAATACGCATCGTGGGACCCCATTGAATCGTATCTGAAATATCTCATTCCATGAACTTCCCCACAACGTTTCCAATTTCGCACATGACCTGTTCGTTTCTACCAGTGAAGGGGATTGCCAAACGACCATGGTCGTCCGTTTAATATGTGGGATTCGTCAGTTTCTCTAATGAATTCAAATATAATTATTCCAGGTTCGATCTCCCTTATTGCAACTCCTCCTTCCAATCACCATACAGATTTTATCGCATTCCTCAAGGTATTCAAATAGTATGGATGGTTGGATGTGAGTTTACCCACCAGAAGAAGGGATAAGCGATTCTGTAAATTTGTATCCTCAATGGTCTTGACATCGATCGTAGAATTTTCATGATCAGTTAACGAGATCTTATCCCAAATTTTCAGCAAGTCTTCATCCATAGCAGTAGTGAAAAGGAATAATGGAACTGGAGAACACATTCGTCCCTTCCCGTGGACGATGACCCCGATGGATGAAACGCAAGGACACCGATCAACCTAGAGGGCAGTTGAATCAGCGTGAAGATCAGAAAATCATATCCATCGATGAAACTCCGACAAGTGCATATCCATCACCGCAAGCGCAGATCCGTCGAGGAAACTCCGAAACCGCGAAGATCAGAAATGCAGATCTGAGGAAACTCAGGTACCGCGAATCCGTCGGTTGAGATCCGTCAATTGAGTAAACCCAGGCACCGCAGATCCGTCGAGGGGTCGTATATGCGTCAAGATCCATTAATACAAGATCGAGATACGAGGTTAAGATCCGTCGATCTGTTAATTGAGAGTCGTCGATCCATCGAATGAGTTCCTTCGCAAAGAGGAAGCCCGAGTAAGGGAGGATTCCGATGAAAATGCAGCCACCTCTAACGCCTTTGCGGAGAGGTCGCCGGCAAAAACACTGTCACTGCAACGCCTTCTAAATGGGAAGACGCACGGGAAGACGACTTCGCGAAGAGGAAGCCTGGGAAACTCCAAACCTAGGAGGAAACGCTCTCACACCCGCAGTCTCAAAACGTATTTCATATAGGAAAGCTCGTATGGATCTAAGGAATGCGTAATTTCATCTCATTTAATCTTATATGATAAGAGAAGCTTTTTGTTAATAGAGAATTAATATAAATAATATGAGATATTACACATGTTTTATGATTGGTCATATTCTATAACATGTTTTGAGAATAAGTTATTGATAAAAGTATTTTAACTAGGATAAATGAGTTTATATTAAATTATTGTTAAAATATAAGGAATTTAGATTCAACAACCATCAATGGAATATTTTAAATAATTTTTTTCTTGATGAAAATTACTTAAACGCATAGAATATCATATATGGTATGAACTAAATAGTCTGTTTTTTAAATATTTATACAGTAGGAAATAAGAGTTATTTATTATAAATAAAATAATTTGTGTATATTAATAATATATTATGAGAATAAAAAAATGTTTAATAAATCAGTGGGAGTATGTTTGGAACTAGATAATTTCAAAATTAACAGATACAATATTATGTCATTCAATATTTAAATTGAATATCATCGAATATCCTAAAGGAGTTTAGGATGTTTTGGTAAAGAAGTAATTTAAAGATTAATTTTTTTTACCAAAATGATCTCAAGGAAAAAGTTGTGTCGAAAGGTTTACAATAATTATGATGATGTACTTAAAAAGTGTTCTAGGCGGACAACAAAAGTTATTAACATCGTAACTGTTGATGTTGTGGAGTTAAGGTGTTTAGATATGTTCAAGGAGTTAAAATTGGGAATATGATACATAAGTCCCACCATTATTCTAAAAAAAAATACTATAAACCCATAGATTTTATGATATCGTTATCTATTAGAAATTTTTTATAGCACGATTTTCATGTAATAATGAGTTTAAACAAACTTTGATTTACTATTAAAATATTATTATTTAATGTTACAGTTATTGACTAGCCATTGGATTCGAGAGAATGAATAGAACTAACTAAATTATGAAAAATTATGTTTTAAACATCTAAAAAATGAATTCTTTGGATATCAATTAATTAGAAATGCAAATAAAATTCATTTGAAAATAAAGGAGACGTTTTTCTGAAGAAAAAATTGTTTTTATGTGCGCAATATGTTTTTGTCTTAATAAATAAATTTTAATACTATTGGTGAATGATTTTAATGAAATTTATATATTATTTATTGAATAATTTTTTTAAATATTCATATAATATTATTTATATTCATTCACTAGTGGAAACTTAATCTTTACCAACGATTTAAAACCGTTGGTATGAACTATACCAACGGTTCCAAACCGTTGGCTATGGAGCCGTGGGGATAGACATATCCCAACAGTTCTTTGATAACCGTTGGGATATGGCTTCAGAATGCAATATATACCAACGGTTACAAGAAAGCGTTGGTATAAATGTTTACCAACGGTTTGAAACCGTTGGAAAATATCAAAATTATTGTCTAAACCAACAGTTTCCAAACTGTTGGTATAGACTTTTACCAACGGTTTATGTGAAACCGTTAGTAAAGGTCAAGTTAAGGATCTAAACTAACAGTTGTTAAACTGTTGGTATATACTTTTACCAACAGTTTACATGAAACCGTTGGTATATGTTTGGTTTCCACACATATGCCAACGGTTTACAACCGTTGGCATAGGTTTTTTGCAATTCTAGCAGCAGGCCTACCTCCCCCTGTGCACCTGCAGCAGTTACCTACAATATGCAATACAAAAGTCTGAATACACACATACAGCAAGTACCTGCAATTCATAGAATGAACACACAATTCATACAAAATTCTGAATACCTGTAGTTCTGAATACCTGCAGTTCTGTATTTAATTACTTGGTACACACATACAGAATACCTGCAGTATGTATTTAATTACTTGGTACACACATACAGAATTAACATGATGTGTATTAGTTCGGAGGGAACTGTCTCACCAAAACTCCCTTTTTATCTCATGCCTCTTATTGGCAACCACTTGCATTTGGGGAGGTGAGCATGAGGTCGAGTGTGACACCAGATCATATCTAATGGTTTAGGTTAGGGTGTTATAAAATGGTATTTTACAATAGGGTTCACTAAATTTTCTCATCTTGCTGCCTTGATTTTTGACAGGGTTTGCTGGAGATAGGATTGGTTGGACTTGAGATGGGGAACAATTTCAGTTCCTAACTAGAATGTTGTTGTAGATCTTCAAGTCTCATGAATATGTGAATTTATGTTCTTTATTTTTTATGTTACATTTGATTTATGTTCATATTTAATGATGCACATGATATTGATATATTTATTTGATGGATTTGGTGTCTGTTCATGCATCTTGTGAGGATTGTAGGATCAAATTCCATATTCATGCAGAGTGGTGAGAGAAGGAAAAATGGTTTTCCAACATTAGGCCACATCAGGAGGAAAAATGGGTTATGTTCTACTCAAAGTCACACATTACATTGAATGTGGTCAATATCAAGTTGATTAAAATATTTTTAGGGTGAATTTGGTCCATCTATTTAGGGTATAGATTCCTCTTAGGATGTACTAATGCTCGATACATCATTATGGCTTCCAGTAGAGTGGTGAGAGAAATAATCATCTCATTTTTGAAGGCTTACTCACATCCCTTCCCCTTATATGGTTCACATACTGATGTGGTAGAGAGACCAAGAACCAAAAAAATGATGTCTTATTGATCAAAAAGGGAGGGGGATATTGGAAATTCAAGTTTATAACTCATATATGAAGAATCCCCTACCTCAATCCTGATCAATCAAATAAGGGTTATTGGTTTTGATTACTCCAGGATAAATTTGATATTTTTCCATGAATGCAATCTTTCAATATACTAACCTAGAAGGAGATTTACACTATGATGACTATAACCCTTGTGTTCCTAGAGTATAGTGATGGGGGAATCATATACTATGGGGTTAATGACTTCTATAATGTCGAGAGATTTAGTTATACTGTTGCATTTATCAAGGTATTGGTTGGTGTTTAAGAGAGGGATCTTGGCCAGGCTTATGTGACACATATCATTTCACTAGTGATGGGTATTGAGACAAATGGGGAATTCTATCTATCTTTATTGATTCTATGGGGATGGATATTTACTTGATTCATGGGAGATATCACACTCTTAATTTTCAAGGTGATCTGTTGTGATGACATTCAACATGGCATTTGTTAGTGGTTATGAATCATTTACATCATCTGTTGGGCTCACTTTGGGAATATTCTATCATATTCTAAGAGGATAAGATTACAAGGTAACATTCTATCCCAAATCTGTAATGCACACATTTAGATAATCCTCCCTAAAAATCCAGTAGAGTACTACATGGATTTTAGTATATACCTTCCATAGATGATTTTTGTATCCATTGAAATGAGAATGATGATCCATAGGGAGAATCATAAAGATTAACCATTTATCACATGGGATCAAGGTCCTCATGGTGGTATGAGTTTCAATGGTATAAAAACAGGTGAGTATGATGGTATTTGAGCATCACCCACAGGTTCTATCAGATATATTACATGATATTTTTAGTGTGAAGCTCTAGAATAGAGAAGTGAATATTCAAATATGGCCAGAACATGATGGGAAGTCGGTTAGTGTCCAAATATTCCCACAAGATCTCATCATTTTATTCCTTTTTTTTCAATGTCTTGTTCTCGATCATTCTAGACCTTAGTGGGAAACTGGAAAGAAGTATAAGGAGGGAATGATGAAGACCTCATTTATCATTGTTATATGGTTATAATAAACATCATCTATAAAATATTTTCCTAGGTTGCAAAGGGATCATACTGAATTTTATACTACTTTAGTAGTATGTACAAATTGGATGGGGATTTGATGAATTCATCTTGAGTTAACCGATCTAGCTCATGTGGTTATTTTGGAGTATTTTCCTCATCTAAGAGTGCTAGACTGGATCTTGATTTCACTCCCACCTCTAGTGCTAAATTTATATGGAGGGATACCAATAATGTTAACAATGGAGGCATGGACATTTCCTAAATTGAGAAAATGACCTTTTCGTGTTTAAACATCATTCACTATCTTCTTGTTTAATCTTCCACTCATACATGGAATCACTCATTGTTGTGTTTCTTATGAAATATTTATATATTCAATGGTGTTGGACTCATATTCTAGAAACATTTATAACATATTCAGTATAAATTGATAAAATGACCTTTTCTAAAAGTGTTTAAAGTGCCTCTTTTAGATACATGAGGTCTGATTTCATAGGAACATGGATTTCCAACCTAGAATATCAGTATATCTAAGTAAGGAAGATACAGTTATGTATTAGTCAGGACCAGGGAATGTGTCTAAAATAAAATGATTCCTTGGTATTTATGAGTAATACATGAGGTCCATTCATGACTTTCTTGCCAAGAAGTATCCATTACTATTCACATAAAGAAGGTATACATGTTTGAATGGATGGAATAATGAATATAATACTTCTTATACATGATGAAGAATATGTTGCCAGCATAGATCCTAATATTTCCTAATCTTGGAGTTGGGTATATAGTGTATATCAATTAAAATGATGTTGTCTAAAGAGTAGTTCGGATGCATGGTAAAAATTTAGTTCCTTACATGTCTCATTATATTTGACCCCATGAGTGGAACTGCACTACTCAAAACCTAAGCAAGGTAGTGGTGGTCTAGGAATTGAAATGCTTATGACACTACCTCATTTGCGTGAGATTTTTCATTTATATAAACCAAAATATTCTATGGTATATCATCCCTCTGTGTGACCTAAATATTATTCATTGTTATTTGGTAAAGTATATATAAATTCTCAAAATTTACACCCTCACACCCTGATTTGTCTCCTACCATAAGCATCAATTCGACACACATAATAAACAAATCAAAGTGCACTTATTGGGTATACCATTCCACAGACCGCACAGACCTCTCGTTTAGGCCAAATCAAAACAGAAAAAAAGATGCAAAACATTAAAACTAAGGTAGTATTTACATATTTAAAGTGTAGAACTAAAAAATTGATTAATTGAAGATATATCTATTGGGTGGAAGGAGTTTTGCAGCCTAGGGTAAAGAGAGATATTTAGGAGATCTTTGGTTTAGGGCTGCAATCGTGCGGATGGGGAACTAGATCTATTCTGTATTTGGGAGAAATCTTTCCCAAAAATTTAAAAGAACAGTTGGGAAATATAGTGTTTATCAATGGTTTTTTTAAACCGTTGATATATATTAGAAAAAGGGAGGCTATCCCAACTTTTTACTCAAACCGTTGGGATAGGTTGTTTCTAAAAATAGTATACCAACAGTTTAAACAAACCGTTGGCGTAGTCCTCATATACCAATAGTTTTATAAAACCATTGGTATAAAAGTGTTGTTATATCCCCTATTTCCACCAATTATTAGATAAGAATATATATCCAATTTTATGCTTAAAAATTATTTTTCTAAAAAATGATATTCAACGTGTTTTTCACCCTTATTTTTAAAATGTGTTTATGAAACTTATAGAAATTAAATCTCATGAAATGGATTACATATTTGGAATATAGAGGGTAAAATTTATAAAATTTTTCATTTTTATTTTTGGTCAATCTAAATAGTCACCATAGTAATTTTTTGTCACATTAGAAAGGGTAAAATGAGCAAAATAGAGTTAAAAATTTTTGATAAGGCATTAAAATATGTCCAAAACGTCCCTTTATCTTATTATATGAGTGTATTTTTTTCAATTTCCATAAGTCACTCCAATATATGTTCAATTGGTTACATATTTCTCTGAATATGACCTTAATATTAATTAAATAAAGGAATAAATACAAAATATCACTCTCTTGACTTTAATATCTCTAAATTTTCATAAAAATATAAAGATAGGATAAGTCCAATTATAAATGTTTATATAAAATATAAATTATTTCTTTATTATAGTAATTTTTCTTATTTTTACTGATTTAATAATTACCTTGATATCTTATGAAATGTTGGTAGATCATTTATTCAATTAGTAGAAAAATAAAATAAATGATTTTGAAAATATTAAACGTAATAAAATTTAAATTAATTATTGTGTTAACATAATTTTAAAGATAAATATGATATTTTAGGGATGTTTTAAAATATTATGTTCAAATTGCATCTTTTTCTTTGTGTCATTAAAGTCAAATTAAATTAATAGTTCCAAAATTGAAATTATCTTTATTTTAAAATAAATTATATTTAAGAAAATGATTTAAAATTCATTAAAATATTATCTTCATCCAAGTGAATGTAATATGATTTAAAATTTGAATTATTTTCCATTTATGATTCATTTTTTAATTTAGGGAAACATTCTTAACCATTTATGATGTAACTAGTTATTACTATAGTTTAGTTCAAAAATGATTAACGAATGAGTTAACAAAAAGATATGGTTTAAAATGACACAAAAAAATATGTAAATTTAAATTTATGTTTTTTAAGTCCCTATGATATTTTTTTATAATCAATTTCCATTTTGAAGTATTTTTCTTGTGAATGACTTTATTATATTTTAATCTTTTAAGAAATTCCAAGGGTGTCCTCTCCCTCCCTTATAAAAGGACACCACTTCTTTATCTTATTTACTCCAAGTTGATCCTTATATCCTGACCAAACCATATAAAATTATCATCTAAACTTCCCTATACACATTCTAGAGTTTATTATCTCTCCAAAATACCAACCCTATGATCTTTAAGAGGATATCAAAAGGAGTTCTTTCAAAGAAGAGGTAATCGCCTTAACCAATCACATTTTTTTTAATTATTATTTTAGATCCTATAAATCTATAGTATTTATCATAAAATCATAAAATAAATATATTAAATATAATTAAATTTTATTATCATTATGAAACCAAAATTATCCACCCACTTTCCTATCAAATGGGAAGTAAAAGTATCGCTTATCCATATGTATGACTTACCATCTCCAGATAGCGATATAATTCACTTTCAATCACCATCTTTTATAAATGATTATTATAATGAATTTAATGTTTATATATATTATATTTATGTAATAAAAATTATTTTTTAATTATAATATAATATCTACCTTTTTACCTTCTAATTCATTTGAAAATGATAACATCGCTCTTAGATACGTGTGGTCTACCACCTCTACGAAGCGATGCGATTTGTTTTCATTTATATTTTACTTGGATGGTAATACAGATATATTAAATGAATATATATTAAATATATAAAATAATAATAATTATTTAATGGTGAATTATTATTTATCTACATTTCTTTCTATCTTTCAAAAAACTGAAACGACATTAATGTGTACATACGACCCACTGTCTCCATGAATGGTATAATTAGTTTTTCTATCTATATATTTTATGGATAAATCTAAATATATATATATATATAATGAATATATATGATATTTATATCATGATTAAAATTTTGGTGATAATTTAATCATGATCAAAGTACGAGGGAAGAGACTGTCAAATCGAAACATGCATGAAAAAAGAAAAAGTTATCACCCAAAACTGTTATTTTAATAACAAAATTTTAATAAAAGGATGATAATAAGTCATAAGTAAATAATAAATGGTATGATAAATAAGAGGGAATTTTTTTGATACATATACTATAAATCTATATTTAATATACATTTGGCTATAATTTGTATGAAGAAAGATGAGACTTGAGGTAAGGGTTTTATGATTCAATCCTATTTTTAATTAGGATTGTTTTTGATTTAATGTTAATTGAGGAAATTAAATAGTCCTTATTATAAAACCCCTTTTATTTTAATTCATATCTAGTTACTTCTAAAGAATACATGTTTTCCTTTCATTTTCCTCAGTTTAATTACTCATGAGATTGAAATAATATTTTTATGGAAAATTGACTATGTTTTACTATCCGATCGAAAATAATTTTTCTTATATGTCCATGTTTTCTCTAAAATATTTTCAAAAATATTTTAATATTCTCCTATAATTATTTAATATTGAAATTAACCATGTTTTAATTTTTATAATTTTTTTATTGTAATATTATTTCTATTTTACAAATGAGGAACCTTTGACTTTTTTCCAAAAAACATGAAAGGAATCATTGTTTTAACATATACGGCATGAATTGAATTTCCTATCATCATAACCAATTAATGTTTTGGAGAATATTTTACATGTTTTCATGTTTATTTTTTAAAAAAGCAATAATATTTTGGATATTTTTATATTTTAAATAACTGATTTCTAAATGAAAAGTGTGTTTTCCTCAAGAAATATTCCAATTATCTTATAATGGAATTTCTATATATATTAATATCCTTGATTTTAATTATAATTAATAAGGATATAATCTAATGATGCCATACTTATTCTTTATTTGGATGGTTTATTATGATGGTGATTTGATTTTAATGAAACTATTTTTATTTACATAGGTTATGTTATGATGAAATGATGAAATGTATATAAAACTTGTTTTCCATACATTGGTTATGCTGTGAGGATATTAGGAATGTTTTATGATTTTGTGGAATATATATATATATATATGCTTTACATTATGTGATATGTGGGCCCATAATTATATATCTCTCTAATTAATTGGATAAAATTTTATATATTATTAGATAATTAGGGTAAACAAGCCATTGTGCTTGATCCACTATGGGAAAGAAGTCAATGTGCTTGATCCACTATTGGAAACAGGTAAATGTTTTTGATGCACTATGGGATACATTTTTTTATACGATATATGTTATGATATGAAAAATAGTTTTGGATTCCTGATCTAATATTATTTTATGGTCTCGGTAATTAACCTTGATATATAAAATGGTTTCTCCACCTATGACGGTGCCACACTTTTAAGACTTGAACATATGGTTGATGATTGATTTCTCACTCTTATTATTTATGTATTTTTAAATGATAAAGTTTTATACCATGAATCATGTTCATGATTCATGATATTTTGGGTATGAAATTTTTTAGTTATGTTCATATAACATTCCCATATGTTAATCTTATGCTTGCATATGATCATTGATTATTATCTCACATGTTTACCCTCACTGAGCATAAGATATCACCATTTATTATGTTTCCTTTCCATAGCTTCTGAAGAAAGGTTTAAGTAGGAGTTTTCTATCATGTGTACTACGTGAGAAGATATTTATAGGAGATATTGAAGATATTTCATGAAATGAGAAGATTGTATATCTAGTATCTAAATAAACTAAACCTTTACAATCACCATGCCAGTATTTATGAAATATATTGAATATTCATATGAAAATATATAATATTTATGTCTTAAAATTATGGTTCACTATACATAATTCATCAATGTTATTCACTAAAGTGTTTAGTGGGAGGGTTTTATCATATGTTCACATAGAGATATGATAGGAATAACATAAATATTTAATGATATTAACAAAACCCATAAAAATATAGAAATCATAAGGTTAGTCTAGTAGTTCATAAAATATGATATGTTAGACAAGTTTTTGTGTATGGTTTTGTTAAATTAGATTAATAATATAAAATGTTTCATCTTATATAAAAGGTAATCCCCACTTTACCATTTATTCACATTGACTACATGAACTTAAATATAGTTATATATTTATTGATGTGAAATGATAATTTACCACTAAAATTATGACTTTGAGTAATCCATGATTAATGTTATTCAAGGATTATTTTATGATGAAATTTTAAGGTTAACATGAGTAGGACTCTTATATCAAGATATATAATATACTCATGAGGAAAGAAACATGTTTTGTGTACTGGATGAACCACATAGTATACCACATTGTGTGTCTAACACTATGTCTTTGGTATACCAGGGGTTCATTGATCTCATTTGGAGTCCCCATTACCTGAGGATGGTAAGATAACTTGCATGATAACCTTCACACTTTGAGATATTTCTTACACAAGCCTTGAGTCTTAGATAATCAAAGGTTCATTGGGTATGTTATTGATCATGTCATCAGTTAGAGTTTAACCATGTTGGGATTTGTCAACTCATATGTTGAGTATGGAATTTGGGCCCTTGATTGAGATTGTTTTAGGAAATGTATGGTAATTCCAAGATAATAAATAATATTTTCTTATATATTTAGGTGATGGGAATACAATGTGCTCATCTATAAAGGTGAATAACATGAGGTGTATTCATTAAACTAGTCAACCTATACTCAGATAATCGAGAACATATGACCAATCCATATGGGATTGACATACTCAGTTCCTCATGGACTCTTGATGTCTTGGAAAAAGGGTTTGTATGGTAATTAATTCTTGCATATTATGAAACTGGTGAACAAAACTATAGAGATACATGATTTTTTATGGATATCATGCAATATTAATTTATAGCTTGAATAAAATTTATGATTTATTAGAGGCCTCTATTTACTTATATTTATGGATCTGATGATTCATATTTTTTCAAATATATAAAGGCATGTGTGGTCACATTTTTTGGTTTTCTGTATAAGGACTTGGTTTGACTTATTGATATCCTTTAAAAAAGATTAGAGTTAATCTAAAAGAGTTTTTTATGGGAATTCACAAGGTATATCATATGATTTTATACTTGGTGAAGTTAATGGTAGATTTCATAAAAGTGTTATAGAATATATAAAAAATGATTTTTTTGATATGGTTTCATGATTTAATGTGTATGATTTATTATATGTGAAATGGAATAAATATAATAAGGTATTAGTTCAAGTGGAAGGTTGATGGTGATATTCCTTAAATCTTTTAATTCATATGTTGAGTTTTTAAGCTATATCATAGTGTATGATTTGTGCAATTTGAATGGTATGGTGGGCATCGAATATTGTTTACTATGCTATGTGTGATATCGTAATCACTCTCTTGGTTTATTATTTTATATGAATGAAACGAAATGTTTAATAGTTAAACATTTAAATAATTCCCACCAACTAAAATCAAGTATGTTTCTTCATAAGATGAAATGAAAGGGGGTTGCATTCATATGATGAATTCATAATTGGTTGGAACAAATCTCAAGAATTTTTTAATGTATGAGTAAATGTGTGAAGTTAGTGGGAGATTCGAAAATTCTATATAAAGGATCATATTGTTATAAGATGGGGGTATGCTCACTCATGAATTCTTGTCTAAAACTCTCTTGATCTCATACCTGTCTTCCACTTCACCCTTTTAAGGAGGAACTAAAATATTTTGGGTGATAAGAGGATCCCACATGAGCATTGATCAATTATGAACAACCCATGGATACCAATGGAGGAGGTATATCATTCAGTTGCCTCTCATGTAATTTTCATCAAGCACACAAAGATAAAATATAACAACAACACTATAATGTAAGGTACACATAATGTAGTTCTACATTTTATAGTTTTCACAATTATTTTATTGAGAATTTTGTTCTTGGATTTGGGTTTCTTATTTGTATCTATTTCCTTATATAATAATTAAATAATCATATAAAACCCACCATAAGGAATAATAAATTTATTCAAAATTACCATATATGAGTGTGTTTAAACATACCCAATAAGGATAGAGAACTAGATATGTATGAATGACACATTCCACATATAATAACTAAATAATATGTTATTCCACAATTAACCCAAGGAATTAAAACTATCCATCCTTACAAAAAACCATTTCACTTATTAGAATCTGTAGTGGGGGAACCATGCCTTACCAGCATATGTGTGTTTATCAAGGGAGTACCAAACCCTGATAGAGTAAATGAACCACATTGAGAAATTAATATAAAATTAGGGAGTATCTAACTCTATCATAGGAACCAAACCCATTAGTAGGATATTTCTAGACTCTAAATTCATATAGGCGACCCACACCTTTTTAAGACTAAGGGAGTTCTAAAACCACACTCAAACTGGGATGACCTGCACCCTGGAATGTGGTTGACTAAAAAACATATGTGAAGTATGTCAAGGACCATATCTCTATCATCAACACATATCTATGGGAGCACAAAACTCTAAGAAGTATGTGGGGACCTGTGCTCAATCATCATCATGTTTCTGGGGGGTACCAAAACATACACCCACTTTGATTATCTCTCCAAAATCCAATTGCTATCCTTAAAAATATAAAGAATTAAAAATAATTAACACGATGATAAAATTGTCTAATGTGATCCAAATGATCATACCATTGCATTATACGTGAAAAAAATACTCTTGATAAGATGCTAGCTTACCCTGAACCAACACATAGTCAATAGGGTGCACAAAATGCCAAAGGACACATAATATATAACATATACTTGGATGGATACTGTATATTGGTCTAAGGTAGTAGCTGAGAATGTACTTATTATGAAAAAATCTAGAGATATAGTTACAACTGATTCTATATGAAGACTAAAAGGGATAAAAAATGAAAAAATAAGAATATCAAAATACATAGAGATTTTTGTGGTTTGGGAATAATCCCTATGTTAATAGAGAGATAGAACAATTCACTATTTTAGGAGAAAATACATGATGAAATATCTAGTTATAAAACCCTAGGATGAAATGAACTCAAAAAGAAACATGGTTTTATAGTCACCCATGTTGATACAATGAAAAATCATCATGGTAATTCAAATTTTCTATGGTAAATGTGGAAGAAAATTCATAAAGATACAATACTCTATATGTGTCTCCATTCAAATGTTGTTGTTGTACCATGTAAAAGTCCACACTATTATAATTTGGGCTTCTAGTAGTTGTCCAAAATTCCTCTAAATAGATCTGTCTAAACCATTACATCATTATTTTTATCATCATGTAATTGGAAGGTATACTTATATAGTGTGTATTAGAAGGGAACATGATGTGTGGGAAGTACAAGCTACTTGAAAGGTACTTCCAGCAACCTAAGTCACATAGAGGCTTACCTATAAGAAGTTTCCAAGGGGGTACATAGTGTATAGTTACTATATCCCACTTGGGCATGTATTACTGATAGTCCAAGCCATGTGTTCTACTATTACACGGTTTATTCCTCAACTGACAAAACGTTCATTATAGAGAGACTAGACAATCATGTACTCTGATACGCCTAGGCCAAAATAATCTAGTCATACATAGAATGTGGATAAAAAATAAATGTTTTGAGATAATTAACTAAAATATAAAAACCCTTTAAACTATTGAAAATTATACACTATATGTGTTTTGGATGTCACATGCTATATGATTGCTAAGTTGAGTTCATGAAACCCTAGATTCACACTAACACAAAACTGGGTTTCTGTAGTGCCACCCTTTAACAGTGCTAAAAAAAGTACTGATAAAGTGGGGGCCTTTATCAGTGCTAAAAAAGCACAGATAAAGGCCCCCCTTTATCAACGCTTTTTTTAGCATTGTTAAAGGGGACCCCTTTATCAGCGCTTTTTTAGTAGCACTGATAAAGGGGGGATTTATCAGCGCTTTTTCTTAGTGCTGATAAATGTTATGTTTCAAAAAAAATAATGAAAAAAATATTTTTATATGAGTATATATATATTGATATAAATATAATATATATTTTTAAATATGTTTTAGATAATTATAAATAGACTATTAAATTAAATATATAATAAATTTAGTAAAAATGGATTTAAAATATTTTAAAAAATATTATTAATTAATAATTTGATAATTATAATAGATTAATAATCATTTAATAACAATTGGAAGACACAAAAAATCAAAAAAATTAATAAAAGATCTAAAATAAGTTGAAAATATAACTCAAACTCCAAACAACCATAACTTTTGATCAGGGTGTCAGTTTGAGCTCTACAACATATCAAATCAAAGCCTGCAATGAGCTATACGCACTAGTGACCCAAGGGAACCTTCTATCACATTTTTTGAGCCAAAAAAGGCCCACAAGTCCTCCAAAACTAATCTTTTAGTCGGGATACCCCAATTTATTAATATTCAAACAAGTATAACTTCTGATACGGATGTCCATTAGGCCTGTACCACATATCATATCGAATATTGTTTCATTTTCTTCAATTTGACTTGTTGTGGAGTTGAAACGGGCTTCTGGATTAGAAGTTATGGTCGTTTTAACATTCTATGGATTTTCAAATACACGTATATATGTATTTATTCGTAAATATATATATGTGTGTGTGTGTGTGTGTTTGTGTGTGTGTTTGTGTGTTGTATATATGTGTGTATGTAATTATTTCTTTATTTATACACACACATAAAAAACATATTTTATAAATATATTTAAAACTAATCTTATAAATATATATTACTATACAAATAAATATATGGATAAAAAATTATAACTAAATATATATATATATAAATAAAAATATATATTAATATATGAATATATATATATATATATATATACGTACACTAATATATGAATAAATATACATGTATTAATATAACTAAATATATTTATATTAATATGAATCTTTATTAATATACGAATAAATATAACTATATATATATATTAATATATGAATAAATATAAATATATAAATATATGAATAAATATATATGTATTAATATAACTAAATATATTTATAGTAATATGAATCTATATTAATATACAAATAAATATAACTATATATATATATAAATAAATAGATATATCATTAAATAGAGAAAAAATGAAATGGTTTAGTGGTAAAGGTACAGGCGCACAAGGGGGAGGTCACGGGTTCAAGTTCAGGTGGAAGCAAGGAGGTGACCGTGTGTGGGGGATGCACAGGAAGGGCAACGTATAGGATAATGCGAGGCTGGGGGTTCGCCTAGTGCTGATAAAGGGGGGGTCCAACGCTGTTAAAAGCTCCCCTCCCATTATATAATTATTTTTTTTATTTTTTTTACTTTTATCAGTGCTTTTTAAAAGCGCTGATAAAAGGTGCCTTTATTAGCACTTTTCTGAGCACTGATAAAAGGGACCCCCCTTTATCTTCGCCTTGATTAACATCGTTTTTTAGCCCTGTTAATTAACTTTTCTAGCACTGATAAAGGCCATATTTGTAGTAGTGTCATAGAAATCAAATCACCACTGATCTCGCCTCAAATCATGCTCGAAACATCTAGTCGAGCTCCACCATAACCACTACACATATGGTGGTTGTTTCTACCTTCCTAAAAGCCTTAACAGCTACTCATTGAGAAAAAATATCTTGAAATTTCCATCACATGTTTATTTTTTCATTAATAATCTCCATAACTCATGTTGTCACACCTCTAATAATATTTATCAAAGGTCATGCACCCATGTAACCCCTACATGACCTTAAATCACCCCTTTTACTACTTCTATACAAAAAACATTTTATCACTAGCTCAATCGCTACTTGAGTATCATCTACGACTATTGTATTAAAACTGTTAGTGATGGAAACAGACAACAGTTAATGTAAAAAGTGAGAAGAGTGAAGGGAAAAAAAGTGATTTGTGGTTGATGCAATGGTTCATCCACAATTTATCATTAATGAATCTCCCCAACCATGTTGAACATGAAAAATTATAGTTCCAGGAAAAAAATATTGAAAAAAATTGTCTGGGGATTTGAAATTTGTAAACAATAATCAAGAATAGTTAATTTATGCATAATTTTTTTGATGAAAATAAAAAAATTAAAAAAATTATAAGACCCACATTAAGGTTTCTTTTTTATTTCTATGAAATCATATTTCTCATCCATGAAGAACACACACACCAATCATTGATTTTTCAAGAAATTTTTTGATCTCTAGAAATTCATTGAACCACTGAGAAGGAGGGTGAATCATTGGTTCACTTTATAAAACATTATTTATCTTAAAGTTAAATTTTACAAATTTATGGGGTTATCATCTATTAATGTAAAAATACTCACTCTCATCACATATAGTGAAGTAAACAATAATGTAAAGAATACACGTTTTTTCAAGGATCATCCACAATAAGGGAAACTACTACTTTTTATGCTTAGAATTTATGAGGAATATATTTTACACTATGATTAATAAAAAATTTTAGTGGCATGGTAAGGGATAATGATTTACCCAATATTTTATTCCACAAATAAGTATTCTAAATAACATATTTTTATATTTCCAACCAATTACAATGTTTGGCCTAATCTATGAGCCTTCAGATTAGTAAATTATCTTCTTTTCATAAACATCAATGATGGTATTTTTTTATCTAAAACTTTATTCTTTGAGTTCTTCATTTTCTGATAAACTAAACTCATAAACTCTTTATTCTGTTGAATGTAGGTTGTCTACTCTAAGATCTTCTTCACTCAAACAAGATTAATATAAATGGTAAAAATTATATCCCCAATCAATATATTTTTATAGAACAATGATCAACCTTTATATAACCATAATTTCTTCTATAAATGTATAGAGTATGTGGGGTTTGATTTGAAACCACCACTCATATAAAGTATTTGATCAAAAAACCCAAAGTCTTATAAATATAGAAATGTTTTGACTTCATCAAAACCTCCAAAAAACCTAGTGTCAACATCCTTCAACTTATCCATAAATACCATCTATAATCAAAAAAATTAATTTGTGAAAAACATATATTGAATCATCATAATGGTTGTGAATTTAATATATATATATATATATATGAAGTTACTTGAAACATTATTTTGAATATAATTCCGGTGGGAATACTTTTGTTGAATGTACATCCGATTAATGCACTTATTGTGAATCCTCAGCTTCATCTCAACTCATCCTATTAGTTCCTTCAGCACTTTGAGCAGCTATGATGAAAAAATATACATTCTGTGTGTAGGAACACATGATAAGGGAATCACTGTGAGGGGTGTTGAATTAGTGATTCTCAATTTTATGTTTTTCCTTTTAAAACAACCCTCACCACTATTTAAATTGAAATTTAACGTTATACCTAACCCAAGAACACATAGAGCGAACACATATAATTTAAAAAGTTCCCTACTTAATGTGAGTAATTAGTCTTTGGCATGATCTAGTAAATCTTGTGATCATACAATCCACTAAAAAAATTGTGAACCACAACGAGTAGAGAAAATCCTTAGAACACACTTACAAGGCTCACGACAATTTTTTTCCATCCTATACATCATTTGCATCTAGAACTAATACAAAATTCAAATTACAAAGTGAAAATAGATAAGTCTTCCTACTATAGACAATAACATAGTTTTCCAATGTTGTAATATCTTTTTATTATTACAATTTCTTACTCAATAAAATATTCCCTTTAATTTTCATGAAAAACACTACATAAAACCACTTCTTCTTGAATAATACCTCTTTATCAAACTATTCATACATCAAAATTAGATCTGAAAACACATGATTATATTTTAACAATCCATGATGGTTACTCTTTCTCATTATTTTTAATTCAATTTTTTATGATATCATGTAAATATATTTGAATTAAAACTCTAAGAAAAAATTGAATATGTTCATCGTAATAAAATCCATAGGAAACTACTTCCATAATTATTTTTAACTACATAAATTCATGAATAAATTAACATAAAATATTTACTCTTTATTAAACCTGTATTTCTTAAATATATCACCATGTTTATGTATCAATACATGAATGATATAGATATGGGATCACATCAGATTCAATCTTGGAATTATTCCACTTAAAACCAAAAAAATTCTTTACATGAAAAAGAACAACCCATCGCATGCAATAATCAAGCACTTAAGAATGCGTGCAATCTAGAAAAACTTCCTTTAGAATAGAATAATTTTTTTCATGATGTCTTCTTATAGACTTATTTCAACCACCGTAAAACACCTCTTTATAAAGGTGAACTTCATAGACAACATGGCCAACTTTCCTTATTCACATGGGTATAAATATGTATAAATACCTTCTTCTTTCCATCATTTCTTTAGAGTACCTGAATATTTTCACTAGATCTTACTTACTTTAATCATATTTATGAATTAATTCAATAGATATTTTTGTAGGAATAATGATAATATATATAATGAAATTTAATCATTAGAAGAAAACTTTTTTTTCAACATTATACTCAAATTCATGGTAGCACCAAATACAAAGTGGATCATGGTTTCTCTTTACTATTTATAAAGTTCTCACATCTCCCATGATAACACCTGATAGTAGCACCTAGTGGTAGAATCTAGTAGTAGCCCCCCAACAGTATTATAATGGTGGTATCACTTGATGGTAGCACCCCAATTATAGCACCATGGTGGTAGAACCTGGTTGTAACACCCCAATGGTAGCACCTAGCGGTAACATGTGATGGTAGATACCCGACGGTAGTACCCCAAATTTTTCACTTGTAGGTAGAAACTACATAAAATTATTGACAACAAAATACATCATAATCATAAAAACCCATTTCCTATTAACGGGCTTCTTCACCAAATCCAAAAAAAAACAACACAAGTCCCCATGGTCTCAACAATCTCCCCTTTGTATTTTGTTGTTAACTAAGGAATATGAATAATTGAATATCTGAAACAAAATAAATGGATCATTATCCAACAATTCTAAGCCAACATGGGAATTATTAGTGTATAAAACAAGAATCATTGAACAAAAATTCAATGAAATTAATAAGTAGTTATTTAAAAAACCTTCTTAAACATCTTTATAACATGTAATATTTATTACCAAAATAAAACATAAAGAGACCACATCAGAAAAAACTCATATACCAACTTCAGAAAACAATTAAAAAGTTAACATAAGAAAAAATCCCAACTCACTCCTTTTATAAACTCCCCCAATATATATTCTCTCCCTATAGAGGAAAAACACCTATAATTAGATATATTATGTTTTCATTTTTCAACCCCATTAACAAAAACATCCAATGAAAACAAGATATAGGGGATAGAACACACACAATTTATCATTATACATGGTGAGGTTGAACACCCAACTTTAACCTCAGATTTTAGAAGAAAAATTTAGACAATGTATTAGTGAACATATCATAAATCTATAACATTATTGGAATAAAATCTAACATCAATTCATTTCCCTCCATAAGATCCTTGTTGAAATGATATTTAATATCAATGTGATTACTTATAGAATGTTCAATCATATTCATTGATAAATTGATAAAACTTTAATTATCACATTCAAGTAGAAGCGACATATTCACACCCATATTCAGATCTTCTAATAGAGTTTTCATCCACACCAACTGATTTGTATCATAAGTTGAAGCCACAAATTTTTCCATAGTGGTTCTTAAATTTATAAAAAAATTATACTTTATGTTCCAGTACAAAAATCTTTTACAAAGAATAAAAACTCCACAGAATGTTTATTTTCAATCATCAGTACATCCTTCCTAATTTGTATCAATATAAACAAACATATCCATTTTTTTTTCAAATTTCAATCCACAATCAATTTTATCCATTATATACCTAATAATCCTTTTTCCTGTAATAAAATGATATTATTTTAGATAAAATTTATATCTAGAACAAAGAGTGACATCATATTTAATAGATTTTATTGAAACTGTAAGGTATAAAAAAACTACACATTCAACTTTCTAAATTCCCTTTGATTGAATTATTTTCATTTTTCATCTTTAAACAACATTGTTATTACTTAAATCATTGTTTAAATAGATTCTCAATCCTCCATATCAAATTTTTTTAAAATTTCCTTTTCATAATTCTATTTGGAATGAAAAATACGATCTTTATATTGAGAGATTTAAAAACCATTAAAGTACCTCATCTCTCTAAAAATATACATTTCAAATAAATCAGTCATTTATTTAAAAAAATTCTCAAAAATTTAATTATCATTTCTATAAAATATGTTTTCATCTACCTAAATAGTAATAAGGAGAGATACCACCTTTTCATCTTTGATGTATATATTCCTTTCCAATAATCCCTTTCTAAAATTCAACCACTTCAAGTAGGTTTCAAGATTAGAATATGATTCTATTGGGTCTTGTTTCATCCCATGTAAAGGCTTATTTAACATTTTAAAAAAATAATATTCTACAAGAATAAACCGACATGGTTGTTCAATGTAAACCTCTTCATCTAATTCTACATTGAGAAATGAAAACTTGGAATCCATTTGGTAGATATTGTAATGAATTTGTACCATAATGAAAAGGAATATTTGAATAGTTTAAAGCCTTTAAACTCATTCATAGGTCTCATTGAAGTAAACTAATTAAATATTAGAATAAAATTTATACACTAATATTGCTTTATTCCTTAGCACTTTAACTTTTTTATTAAATTTAATTAAGAACACTGAGTTTTTCTTGATTAAATTCTTAAATTTAGATTTTGGAACTAGTTTTTAAGTCTCATTCTTTCCAAATTGATCCAATTATTCATTCATAACACCAAACCACTCTTGATATTTCGTATCTTACTTAATATATTTTGGATAAAATTGATAGAACAAATAATTATGAGATATTTACCTTAGATTTATTATAGTTAGTACCTATTTTTTTTCCAATGATGTTTTGAACATGAAATTATCTTCTCAACCATGGGTGTGTTGAATGTAATATCTAATGTTTTTAATAGGTTAAAATTTTTCTAAAAGAATTTTAATTTTCATTTAATTGATAGGCCAAAGTTTAAAATAAGGTTCATAATGGAATTTTCAGAGTGAAACTCTTCAAAGTGTTGTTTTAGATGGGGTTTAAATGCTCAAATGTTGTCTAATAAGTATGAATGAGTTTTGAGATCATTGGGTTTTGAGAGCCCATTTTTTGGAAATATAGAGGGAGGTTTATGGATAGTGTTAACCAAGAACCTCAACCATGAAACCCTATAGGGATATTACATGGTTTGTAAAATCATTCACCTGAAGTTGAATAGTCATGTAATGGTTGAAACCTAGAGGCCACATTTCAATTTATACTTACATCATTATTAATGAGATATATTTTTGTAAAGAAATATGAAACACATTTTCCCAGGAAACAAATATCATTTAAAAAGTATGGGTTGTTACATTCTTCCCCACTTAAAAAATTTCATCACTGAAATTTCAACCCATTCTCTCAATTGAGAAAATTTGTGGGTACTCTGTCTCATTATCTCCACTACTTTCCACATCGGTTATTCATATTTATAGTCATCCAAAAAACTTTAAAGACGTGGGTATCCTTTTTTTCATATAACCTTGTCTCTACAGTCTAATATCTCCACCATATTCTCATATTAAGAGAGTCCATGTGCTAGTTGTACCACCTCAGGATTTAGTACTTGTGAAGGGTCAAGTATGTACTTCCTCAAGAGAGATAGATTTATTGGATGTGCAAGTCAATATGTCATTGATCCTATGCGATCAAGAATTTTATAAGGGCCAATGTACCTAACACCAATATTCCCTTTCTTCCCAAACCACATGAATCTCTTCCATGGTGAAATTCAAAGGAAGACTTTATCACGAACATCAAAATCCAAGTCCCTTCGACAGTTGTCAGCATAACTCTTCTGAAGACTCTAATCAGCCTTTATGTGTTGTTGGATGGCATGATCCTTTTCTAACCTCTCTTGAACAAGATCAGGACCAAGAATATTTCTCTCACCAAATTCATACCAACAAGTAGGAGCTCTACACCGCTTCCCATATATAGCTTCATAGGGTTCCATTTGAATACTCAAATTAAAGATTTTGTTGTATGAGTACTCAAATAATAGGATATGTTGATCCCATCCAACTTTAAATTCTATTCAGTATTTTCTCATCATATCCCCAAATGTCTAAATAGTCCTTTCATATTGTCCATTAGGTTGGGGGTGATAGGACGAACTAAAATTCAATTCAGTATTCAAAGAATGTTAAATAATTCTCTAGAATTTTTATATAAACCTTGGATCACGATCATAATCGGCAGAAAGTGGCACTCTATGAAACCTCATCACTTCCTTTTCATATATCTTATAAAGTTGGTCAATAGATAAGTCTTCCCAAAGAGCAATGAAATGAGATGTCTTGGTGAGATGATCCACTATAACCTATATCACATTGTTTCCTTTGGATGTTCTTGGGAGACCAATGACAATGTCTGTAGTGATATAGTCCCACTTCTATGTTGGTATTTCTAGTGGTTTTAATACCCCTTTAGGAAGTTGTCTCTATACCTTCAGTTGTTGACACATTGGTCACCATATAGTGTAGTCAAAAATCTCTCTTTTAATGTAACCCCACCAATAATGATTGTGAAGGTCTCTATACATTTTAGTGATTCTAGGATGTATAGAGAATGTAGATCTATGAGATTAATCCATAATAACCTTCTTTATTTCTAGAATAGATGGAACAAAGATATCTAAAATAAATTTTAGTACACCTTCTTGATCAATATTAAACTCAGGAAACTTCCCATTCTTCACACCCTCTATCTTCTTCTGTAAGAAAGGATCTTCTCTTTGAGATTTCTTGATATTCTATTATAATTATGGCTGAGAAATCAGTTGGGATAGGGTTGATGATGCCCCTTCCCTCATGATTCCCATATCTAACCTTAATAGGTTCTCGATTAATGGATATATTTAAATCCTCATCATTGACAATACAACAGTGTTTTTCCTACTTAATGCATTAACAACCTTATTTTCTCTTTTGGGGTGATAATGAATTGAACAATCACAGTCTTTAAGAAGTTCCAACCATATCCTCTATATCATGTTCAATTACTTTTGTATGAAAATATACTTCAATATTTGGTTATCTATGTATATATTCCATTTCCCCCATAAAGATAGTGCCTCCATATCTTCAAATAAAAAATAACCACAACTAGCTCTAAGTCATGTGTAGGATAATTCTGCTCACAAGACATCAACTATTGATATGCATAAGTAATCACCTTATAATTTTTCATGAGGATGCACCCAAGCCATTTCATAGATGCATCACTAAAAATAATGAAACCTTCTTCAATATAGGGTAAAGTTTACATAGGTGTATTAACCATTCTATTCTTCACCTCTTGGAATGTTTCTTCACACTCCTTTTTCCAGATGAACTTATCACCTTTTCAAGTTAACTTGCTTTGTGGATTAGAAATTTTAGAAAAGTTTTCCAAAAAGCTACTATAATATCCTGATAAAAAAAGGAAGTAATGAATCCCAATTACTATTGTAGGAAGAGGCCACTCCTCTACAACCTTTGTCTTGGCAGGATCAACTGAGATTATTTCTTTGGTAACAATGATCCCCAAGAAAGAAACATTTTGTAACCAAAATTCACATTTATAAACATTACAAATAGCCTCTCCTTACTTAGAGTTTTCAATATAACCCTTAAATGATCTTCATTCTCCTCATGAATTTTTAAATATATCAAAATATCATAAATAAAAACTACCAAAAAATTATCTAGGTTGTTCTTAAAGACTATATAAATAAAATCCATAAATATAGGAGGTGAATTAGTCTAGCTAAAGGTCATAACAACAAAATCATAATTCCCAAATCTCGATCAGAAGTTAGTCTTTAGAATATCTTATTTCTTTAACCTCAATTCATGATAACAAAATCAAAGATAAATCTTGGGGAAGAATTGATCACCATGGAGCTATTCAAATAAATAATCAATACTTGGAAGAGGGAACTTTTTCTTCACCGCGATCCCATTAATTTATATATAATCAATGTATAGCCACATTGATCCATCATTCTTATTCAAAAATAGAATAGGTTCTCCCCAATGAGACACACTTGTTCAGATAAACCCCTTCTCCAAAATATCTTGGAGTTTTTTCTTTAATTCTTCCAGCTCCACATTTTCCATTCTATATGGGGTATTTGATATAATCTTGGATCCATGCATGAGTTCAATGTAGAAATCTACCTCTATTCTAGGGGGAGTTATAGGTAACTCCTTAGGAAATACATCAATATATTCTTGAATTATGGGGATATTTTCAATTCGTATACTTTCATTTTCTTATTATTCTTCAATGATGATTTCCATAATGAAGGATATGGGAGGTTCTTCTAGAAAAATATCAGGTCATGATATCTCTCCTTTGAAAACAACTATAGGTTTTCCATTCAAGACTAATGATATTTATTTGCTTCTGTAGTTGACCTTAGAATTATAATTTGAGAGCTAGTCTAACCCTAATATAATGTCAAATTTTAGTATGGGAATTACTACTAGATTTGTGATGAGATTATGATCTTGAATGTAAATACTTGAGTTTCTATACAATATTTATGGTTGGATAATCCCTCCAAGAGTCAAGACTGTAGCTCTACTTATAGTAGTTCAGGGACTGATTGTATTTTCTTTTCAAACTTAGAGGAAATAAAGGAATACATAGAATCAGAATCAAACAAAGTACTTGTTAGTTTTGAAAAACAATGAGATTACCTGCCACTACATTGTTTAGATATTCAAATTTAGCTATCATGATAGAAAAAGCACAACCTTTTTCCCTTGGACTATGACGAGGTTGATGGTGATTCCCCTCTAATACCTTTAGATTTTTAGAGTGATTAGAAAGGTGGTAATGTTTTCCACATTTATAGAATTGGACTTTTAGCTGGGTCTTAAATATCTTACCTTTTTCATTAGTGTGGAGAAGTTGAGGCTTCAAAACACTAAACAGTTCTGAGAAATACGGTCATCTCTTCAGCACTTGTATTATTTCTTTCTCCCAAGAAAGAAGTACACTAAATGATTCTTCCCAAATTAGTTTCATGTGGGAAGTCTCACTAGCTTTCTTACTCTTCCGTGATTAATGTTCCTCCCTAATATTTTCTCCACATTGATCTCTTCTTTTTCATTTGATTTATGGGAACATTGTGTCTCTCTGAAATCCAGTTCAACCTTCATAGAACATCACACTATCTCCTTATAATTTTCATAGTCTCTATTGGATATATTCTTCCATATATGGGGTCTTAGTCCCCTAAATAATCCATACACCTTTTTATTATGATCCATGAAAAATCTAAAGGTGTAATGATAATGTCTTGTAATGTTAATCCCATAGATTCCCATAGATTCATTTTCCTTCTACTTTAGCTCTATGAATTCTTTCTCCATTTTTGTTCGCATCGAACAGGGGAAATACTTTTTTAAAAATATTCTCAAAAACTCTTCCCACTCCATATATTATATCTCCTTTATAGATTTTTGTTTTTAATATGTGTCCACCACTGATCATCTTCTCCCTCTAAATGGTAAATAGCCAGGGTATCTTTCTCTTATTTTGAAAAATGGAGTATAGAAAAGATCTTTTCTATAGAGTTTATCCATTTTTAAACAATAAATGGGTTAGTATATCCACCGAAATAAGGTGGTAATTAATGCATAAAGTAAATAATATAATGTTGTTACCATTTGGGTGAATCTAGTTTCTAGGATTGATTTATGTAATTGTTCATAACCCGAGTAAGTTGATTCATCTTTCTCATGAAGTTTTCCATTATGGATTCCATCGAAGGGCTATTAGCACATGGTATGTTGTGATCACCATTTACACAGTTCCTCATATTTCTTACAATTTTATAAAAGAAGAAATACACAGTGATACATTTTTTTATGAATATTATAATTATAAAATAATTTTATATCTTGAACCATCATGATTAAATATGTTATTCATTAAAAATAAATACATTTTATATAAATCTTTCATAATGGTTCATAAAAATATTTTGATTAACCAAACATATTCCCTAAGAGTGTCAATCCAGGAGTGCACCAAGGCCCATTTTCTTGCACCAGTTCCCATTCGAGTCTTGATCAAAGTGTTGTTCTTATTTTTACAACAAGATACATTTGTTCCAAAGCTAAATCAACTTGTTCATATCAAGATAGGTATTTCTTTGATCAAAAACCACTTACTTAATACTTTACCAAAATTCTAAGATGTATTACAATATTTCAACTTATAAATAAGGTTATTCGTAATGTTTTCAATTTTTTTCCACAAATAACTAAACATTTCATTTATACCAACTATGACATCCCACCTTTTATTACATAAATGTTTTCATTTACATGTTACAAACAAAAGTCTTTTAAAGTTTAGTTTCTTAGAAAAAAGGTACATAATACCTGAAAATGTAAAAAATTCTTCTTATACACATGAAAGCTTTCTTAAAAGGTTCATACAAAGTAAATTTACTACATCTCATTACCTGGGGACATACATCAAAGGAAAGGGTGAGCAAAAGGCCTAGTAAGGGAAAACAGGTAATCAGTTTACATTTGACCATGAGAAATATCAACAAGAACATGAAGAATATCATAAAGGAATGAGAAAAGGAGAAAAGGGGCATATAATAATAAAAATATCATAAATAATAATATGGAAATGTGTCTACAATATTTAAATGAGACATTCATAAGCACATAACCAAATTTTGTCACCGAGGTGTCATAAAAATTTACCAAGGTTATTTACCAAGGTATCGTAAAACATGTCATATCTTGAGAATAAATTATTTTACCAATGAATTTTAGTTATATTTGGGTGCACCCTTAATATGTATTAATTAATGTGAGCCACATATATCATAATCAAAGATTTTATCACTAACCCGTGGAGAATAAAAGAAACGAGTTTCATATTAAAATCATGGTGTTTTAAAAAGTTCTTAAAGAACATGATCATTATTTTAGTTTTAAACCAAAGAAAGGGAATGTGGGGTTTATGTACATTAATAAAAAAATAAAATAAATCATTATTTACATATTGGTGGATACCCTCAAAAAATAAAGAGGTTTTGGTGTTCAAAAAGTTAAAATAAAAGAGAATTTCATGAAGAGAAGAGAAAAATTTTGAGAAGTACATTTGGAAGTGTAACGGGTATAAAAAAAGTTTTTTAGAAAATGGTAAAAATAGAGGGGAAATGACATTCAAAATACATATTCAAAAAGAGGTTCTTGAAACAAATAGAAAAGAAGGATATTTCCCTTACCTTGAAGAGTTGTTCCTAAAACATGAGGATTGGGACGTTGAGGGCTTGAGGACACCTTGGTAGGACTACTTGGGAGGTAAAACTACTAGAGATTTGTAGAGGATGGATCGTGACTGATATAAAGTGGAGAAATGGGTGGTTATTTATAGCAAAAGTGGAGGTTTTGTTTATTAATTTCCAAATATAGGCCTTGAAAACCCAAGTTGTAGAAAACACAAAACCATGGGCTTTCCCATGATATTGTACACTTGGAAAAAAATTTATATTATTTTAATCCAAAAGAGTTGACCATATTTTTAAATTACGTATTTTGGAAAGGAAATATGTTTTCACAAAATAACATTTTAATGTTAAAGTTTCCATTTTAAAATTTGGAAATTAAATTATATATTCGGAAATTGATTAAAATCAATTAAAATATTTGATATTAATAAAATAATGTATTTTAAGTCCTAGAATGTGGATAATTTTTTTATTACATAATTATGAAATAATTATGAAGTCATTAACATACTGAAAATCTTAAACTATATTTTTACTATTCACAAAAAAATAAATTATTTTATAAAATTATCATAAATTCACCCTAACCTATTTTTGACATGCTATTTTCAAAAATGATATTTATTTTATTAGAATAATTTTCTAAATTTGAAAATTTTAACTTTTATATATTAAAATAATTATTTATTAAAAATAATAACAGATTGAAAATGCAGAGTAAAATTTTTGACACTTGAAAAAAATAAAATCATTTAATCATTTATTTTTAAATAATATATTTTTAAACATAAAATATCATTAAAATAAAAATTATTTATAATACCTTAGTTGATTATATAATTATATATTTTCTGAAAAGTATAATTTCTGTCCAAAAAATAAATTTATCAAATTCTTCATTTATTTTATTAAGAAAAACTATTCTTAATATGGAATTGATGGAATAAAAATTTTATTTATACAATGTAATTACATTTTAAGTAACTAAGGCCCTGAAACATAACCCCTTATAACACCCGTAGATGACTTAAGGGCATAGTGTGTGATGATGATAGATTCATGGGGCAGCTCATCTAACATCACCCAAGTAGTAATTTCCACTAACTTTAACTTTTCTCGAAAGATATTTCATTCAAGATTCACTTATGGAAGCTAATATTTGGCTTGGTCAATAGTAAACCCTACCGATTCTACCTCCCTAGTAAGCTCCAACAAATGGTCTTTTTATGAAACAACCCTATTGGTTGAGGCCATCATTTCTCATTTATGCATTAATTATCCTTTTTCATTTCTACTTATAAACAATAATTATAATGTTACAATTGTTATAAATAGTATATTTCGCAAGGGTCATATAACGGCTAAAAACTAGTGGTCACATTTCAATTTATACTTACTTCATTATTAAAGAGATATAGTTTTCTGAGGAATATAACATATATTTTCCTTAGAAAAAATATCATTTAAATAGTATGGGGCATTACACATAATCACCATTCCAATGGCTATGTGATAACTTCCATATTAAATAATAATATTTTAATACTATATCACAATTTTTTAAATCAGGGTGTTATATGTAAAAAATTCTAAACTCAGTGTTGTGTGTAAACAATATAAACTCAATTTTTCATGTAACACATGATAAACACATTTTTGTGTGTAATGTAACATATAGAAAATATTAAATTTATTTGAAAAAAACATTTCACAATATCTCAGGGTGTTACATTCTACACCCCAAAAATAAATTGCATCCACACAATTGAAACTTGTGTTCAGTAAACAAATGCTTAAAATTTGAAAATCTCTTTGTGGGAAATCCATATTGTAAAAATTGTTAATATAAATTCCTCTTTAATGGAGTGAAAGTGATGTGCAATGTTCATATAGAAAAACACAATCTAGGTTTCAAAATAGGGGAACATAGGTGGGAAGTGAAGATTTGGACATCAAAATAAATCATAATATCCCAAAAATGATAGAGAGTGATGGTGATCATTGATCACAATAAAGTGAATTATCATGTTAAAATCAATAACAACAAAACCATAAAATAAATATTTGTGAAAAAGGTCATTTATTGTAGGTTCCGGGTGCAGTAGAAGTGTGGGAGGGCAGGTTCCCAAATTTTATTTTTTCTATAATTGATAATCAATCCAGGATCAATATGATGATGAATACCAATATCCAAGAGATTGAATCAAGGATTTAGAAAAAAGAAGAATCCCCCTTGGAACCAAGAGAGAGGATCAACATATTTTGTTTATAATTAATTTAATTAAAACAAAGAATTACTTCCTAGGTGATTATTTATTTGTTGATGAATTCGTCCACAAATATACAATGTTACTTCATTGCGTTGTAAAGATCAAAGGTAGATCTCCTCTAGCGGTGATCCACATGTGTTCCACATATCTCCGTACGTCGCTAAATGAGTCTTTTCATGCTATCACAAAATATCCTTGTTCTTACAATATCCTCCTTCGATCGTCTTGAGAACTACTTGGAAATCATTCTCCTTGATTTGGTGGAGGATGATCTCTCTTATTCATGAGAGTGCTCTTATAGAGGGATGAACTCTCTAGGCTTGAGAGATTTTCTCCAATTTGTTATGCAAAAAAATAATAACCGTTTTTGTCTAGTTCTTGGTTAATAAGAGAATAATATAACCAAGCATTTAATTCAATAGGGTAATAATAAATAATTTTCACAAGTGCCTTAATTATTTTATTAATACTAGAAAAAACTCCATGTTGAATAATAATAGAAACATTATTATTTCCTAACATGTTCTAAAATTGAAAGTTATAATTAAATATTACTTAATAAAATAATATTCAATATTAATATTTATCACTAGATCCTTAACTTAGTCTTCCAATCCACCACTATATTTATTGAACCTTGAATAATGACTATTTATTTATTAAATAGATATCACTGTATTATTCACCAATAAATATATAAATATTATATTTACTAAATAGAAAATAAATATTTATTAATTATTCTGCCCACATTATATTCTCTTGAATAAATAGTGTCAAAATAATTGCGACCAGGCATCCATAAATAATTATTAAACCACAACCAAGAATAATATTTATCAAACTTGTTAAATAATAAAAAATATATTTTTTAACTGAGATACTAGAGACACATAGTGTGTGACCCTCTAGGCCTCTTTCTCTATGGAATTAGGTAAAGCATCCTAAAGTTAAAGGTTAGCATCTAGAAACATGCCAAGGAACCCATAGAGAAATAATTTAATGCCAGAACGATGTGTCACCTCATATGAACACTTACCATGTAATAAAATCTATTTGTCTCGATATCTCCAATCAAGCGGGTTTCATGTAAGTTCCATCAACCCATGTGCTTGATTTCTCATTCTTTTACTTCTTGGAATTTTAACTTTTTAATAGAACACTATGTTCATGGATTTATTTAGGCTATATAATTTCCATCAAAGGGTCTGAGATATTAACTTCTGTTATGGAATTGAAGGGAAAAATCCTTTCTCACAATATTCATTAATGCATTATTACTTGTGACAAACCTAGCATATCCTACCTCACCATGAACATATGTCATCACAGTTATCCCCAATACATATAAGTTTACGATTCATAATACCCACTAATAATAATATTAAAGTCTAAGGATCAATACATACATCTGCATATAAGAACATCCAATGACACTTATGAATGTGGATATCTTACTGGTGGGTATCATTATCATAATATCCTAAAAGACATTACAAAGGTCATAAACCATGAGAAGGTGCCTCAAATTCCTATGAGTACCCACCCCTGATATCCTGTGTCATTTGTGTCTCTCAAATCAAATCATCCGGCTATATAACATATATCTAAGAATAGCATCATAACACTTCTATGTTCTCATTATAGTAGGGAACTACTATTACCTTTTAGTTTGACAACTAGTCTTAGGACATTATCATATGTAATGTTACACAAAATAACAATCCTGATGTGATAGGGAGTTTATTGATATTCAAAAACCCTGAATATAATTTATCATAAAGTAAAAAAGAAGTTGGTTTTAGGGCACCAACTCTAACAGACTACAACTTTCACTAGATCCAACTGCTAACGACCTTCAACTCTCTTGCTCTCACATGATACTCATGCTTTTGTTGAGATAGGAATTTAGTCAAGGGGGCCACCATGTTATCTTACATGGATACTCTACTCACTGCAACTTCACCCCCTTGATAAAAATCCCTCAAGAGGTGATACTTCCAGATTATGTGCGTTGTCCATTGATGTGACCTTGGATCTTTTTCAAGATCCACAACTATACTAGTATCACAATATAATGTGATATGGTCTTTACTACTAGTTACCAAATCAATATCTTAAACAAAGTTCTAAATCCAGGCGGATTATTTGAATGCACCAAAAGCCGCTATGTACTCGTAATCCACTGTAGAATCAGATACAACTGGATGCTTTGAACTATTCTAACTCACAAATCCTCCGTTGAGATAGAAAAAATATCCTGATTATGACTTCAAATCATTCCGATCTATCTGAAAACCAGCATAAACATAGCCTCTGATGACAAGCTCCTCATCTGCTCTATACACCAGGAATATATCCTTATTTCTTCTCAGATACTTAAGGATAGTCTTAACAACAGTACATTTTTGTTCTCCTGGATATTCTTGATATATTTCTACCATGCTCAGTGCATAGGCAACATTAAGGCTAGTACATAACAAGGAATACATGATATATACTATCACTGAAGCATTTGGGATCTTACTCATTCTATCTTTCTCTTGTTGTGTTTGGGGACACATTTTCTTAGAAAGATGTAATCCATGTGAAAATGGAACCAATCACCTCTTGGATTGTTCCATACTAAATCTATTAAGTATCTAGTCAATATATGTACTTTAACTTAGTCTAAGAATCCTCTTGGATCTATCATGAATGATCTTTATCTCTAGAATGTCGTCTGCTTCATCTAAGTCTTTCATTGAGAAGCACTTGTTCAACCAGTCCTTAACAGATTGTAAGGTTGGTATATCATTTCTAATAAGTAAAATGTCATCAACATATACTACTAGGATAACAACCACATTCCCCTTTATACTTTTTTAAATATATGTCTCACATTCATTTTTAATGGAACCAAATTATTTTATGGATTCACCAAATCAAATGTTCCATGACCTAGATGCTTTATTCAATCCAAAAATGTAGCTATACAAATTGAAAATCCTTTTGGAATAACCTGGTGTCACAAACCCTTTTGGTTGTGTCATATAGACATCTTTCTGAAGGTTCCCATTAAGTAATGTAGTTTTGACATCCATCTGCCAAATCTCATAGTCATGGAAATTTTCTATGGAAAATATGATTTTAATAGATTTAAACATGTAAAATAGAAAAAAAGATCCATCTTAGTCAATTACAGGGTGTTGTTTAAATCCTTTATCTACTAGGGTTGTTTATAGGTACTTACTTTACCTTTCATGCCCAGTTTCCTCTTGAATACCAATTTACACCCAATAGGGTTTACATCAACTGGCGCATCAATTAGAACCCAATAATGGCTCTGATATATAAAATCCATCTCATAATTCATAGCTTCTAGACATATTTCATCTTCTGGGATCTATAATACCATATTATATGAGATAGGTTCATCATTGTCCAACAATAACGCGTCACCATCCTCAGTGACTAGAAAACCATATCTCTCTGGTTCCCTTAGCTCTCTTACACTCCTACACAGTACTTGTGTTTCAGGAACCACTTATTCCATGGGGACCTGTGGAACTTGTTCCTCCATCTCTTGTGTATCTTGAGCATCAAATTTATTTAAGTAAATCTTTCTCCCACTATCCTTTATGAGGATGTTCTCCCCCTCAAGAAGGATAGATTGTCTGGTGACAGTTACTTTCTGGTCCGAGGGGTTGTATAGGCAGTATCCCTTTGTTTCTTTGAGATACCCTATAAAGATACACCTCATGCCCCATGGTGCTAGTTTTTTTCCTTAAAAAGCCTTAACACATGCCTCACATCCCCATACACATGTATGTGAAAAAAAGGGTTTCTTTCCACTCCATAACTCTAAGAGAATTTCATTTGACGCATTAGTTGGTTCTCAGTTTAATGTGTATGCCACAATTTGTAATGCATACCCCCAAAACAATAATGAAAGATCTAGATGACTCATCATCAAACTTACCATTCCCAAAAGGATATGGTTCCTCTTTTCACTAACACCATTCCACTGTGGTGTACTATGTGGAGTGATTTGAGATAGAATCTCAAACTCCCACAGAAATTCGATGAACTCTTGGTTAATATATTCTCCACGAAAATCCGATTAAAGCTTCTTTATCTTATTACCAAGATGATTCTCTACTTCATTCTTAAATTCCTTGAATTTATCAAAGGAATCATACTTATACCTTATCAAGTAAATGTATTCATATCTACTCAAGTCATCAGTAAAAGTTATGAAGTAATAATATCCACATCTAGCTTCTACAGAAAATGGTTCACACACATCTATGTGTACTAACCCTGAAAGCTATGTGGCAATTTCACCCTGTCCACCAAATGAAGGTTTGGTCATTTTACCTTGTAAACAAGCATGACATCTATGAAGTGGTTCTATCTCAAAAAGAGTCTAAATAACCACCTTGACAAAGCTTTGGCAAACACTTATCGTTTACATGACCGAGATGGTGATTCCATAATAGGGTGTTAAATAAGTCATGTGAACTTGATTCGTTATCAATTTCCAACACTTGGTTTTCATAATTTAATACATACAAACTATTATTTAAATGCACCATACCATAACATATGTTATCCTTATAAAAGAAACAAATTTTATTTCTGAACATGAAAATAAACCCATCAGTATCCAAAATTGATATAGAACTTACATTTCTGGTAACACTAGGTACATAATAACAGCCATATAAAATCAAAATCATTCACATTGTAAATGTGAGGTGGTATTCACCAATGGAAAGAGTAGCCAACCTCACACTATTGGCATCTCTCAAATACACCTATCCTATAGAAATTTTCCAGAATCTACTTTGTTCCTATATTTGAATACAGATGTGAGCACTAAAAGATGTATCTAATACTAAATGTGTAGAAATGTAAGGATTTCAATCCATAACGAACAAACCTTTGCCTTCCCCTTGCCTCTGGGTGTAGTTCCTATTATAGTGGCCTGAGTTTCCATATTCAAAGCATAATACCTCCTTTTCATTTCCCTACATTTTGATCTTATTATTATTGGTCAGATGGTTCATGGGGGTTTTAGATTGTTTACAAGTCTTAGTCCCCTTTACCTGGTCCTTCATCTTCCTATTCAACACAAGGACTATGGGGTTTTCACGCCCCATGTCCTTATCCACTTAGAGAATTAAATTAAGAAGTTTTTATAGAATCCTCTCATTATTTCTCATATTATAATTTAGAATATAACTAGATAAGGTCTTGGGCAGTGATGATAGTATAATATCTGTATGCAACTCATCTAGGAATTTAATCCCTATAATGTCCAGACACTCAATGTTGCCAATAATCATGACTACATGTGACCCAGATAGCATAGACTCTCCAAGATCAGTGATGAATAATGCTTTGGAGATCTTATACCTCTCTTGTCTTGCCTTCTCTTGATAGATATCCTGAAGGTGATACATTGTGGTATATGCATCCATTTCCTCATGTTGCTTCAAGAGCTCATTGGTCATGGATGATAACATGAGGCACTGAACATCCGTAGAATCATTCCAATGTTTCTCGTACATAGAGAGTTCCTCATTACTCACCTTATTTCCAAACACAACTGGAAAAGGTTCTTCCAGCTCATATAGCTTCCTTTCATGGCGAAGGATGACTTAGAGATGCCTTTTACACTCCTAGAAATTAGTGCCGGTGAGAAGGTTTTCCTTCTCAAGTATGGATCACAATGATATGTTCAATGTCATTTTAAATTTCATTTCTATAAATAATATGAATAGAATTTTAGTACTTTATCTAATAATATTAAGAAAAATAAATAAATAAATATTCATTAGTCTCCCCTTATTTTATCGAAACCCAATAGCCCTCACCATTGGCTTTAGAATATCCTGTTTCTTGGACATTCTAGTAAAAATGATCCATATTTCCCTTCAAATTACCCCAACATTGGATGGTCAACTTATTTGAAAGGTTTTAGGTAGGCATTCCAAATTCTAACTGCATTAACTCATAACTCCTTGATCTATTGAGTGGACACCCCAATCCTAAAATCCTTAATTTTGGATTTCTTCAACCTTTGCCTCTCAGTTACTCTAATTTCTTATTTGGAAGTAAACCATTTATGTAAACCAAATCAATTCAACCCAAAACCTCAAATTTAAATTCCTTGATAATTGAAAGCACCCAAACTTTGGTAGGTCAAGAACTTTGAGCTATGGTTAGATTCTAACCAAAGTAATGGAAAAGTATACTGACTTAATTTTTTATTAAGGGATTTTATCCTTTATGTGTAAATTAACATTTATTATCTTTTCACAAGCTTTTTAATATTAATTGGGATAATATAAAGTGATTAACCATGTATTAGTTAATATTTACGCATAAGATAATTGATTTTAGTTCTATCTTGCATGCTTGTTAATTCATTAATTATGTGATCATGAAAAAACATCCATAATGAATAACCATACAACTGAAATAAATAAAATAAAGGGAATGATCAAGATCTTGTTCTAATGATTAGTTTATCTAGCAGTTGATAAACTAACCGCTGACCTAGGGGGGAAACACCTTGAACCAATTAGGTTTGTGTTTATAGGTTTCCAGTTGTCAACCATTGTATCTCCTTGGATTGGTTTATCCTTGGCTTATAACTTGAACGACCTCCACTAGCTTGGGAGATCCATCCATTACATATTATTTTACTCACACGCAGGTGAGGGGTAAAAGAGGGTTTACATAAAATAAACCATGGGCTTGCAGACCCTATATATTAATGTAGAGAGAAGGCATGTTGGCCAACAATTTATTTTAATAATAAATCAAAAGGAAACCAATCACATACAAAGGTATGGTCTTTCTCATGATCATCCACATGCATGAAAAAATTACGTATTAAATATAACAAGCATTCAATTCATTAATCTTTGTTAGTTAATATAAATCATGCTTGAATCGATTAATTGTTAACTTTATTTAATCAATCCTTTTATCTTAATCATTTTTATGAATTTCCTTAAGATTCTCATCCATTATAATTTTAAACAAATTAATAAATTCATTTAAAATTAAATGTATAAATAACTTATACCTTGGAGATAACCCAATGGATACCCATCCAAAATTACCCAACATGTATTACATTTGTATACACTTTATTCTTTGTGACATGTATCATGAATGTAGAATTATAATTTTAATACAACTCATACATGATGTGAAGATATTTTAACATTATGCAGATGTTAATCAAACATATATATATATATATATATGAAACACCTATCACAAGTTGTGTCTCAGCTTTACACCCACACAAAGATACATGTCTTAAGGGTTACATAATATAATAATAAAATTTAAATCTGCATAATCTGGAAAAAGTACAAGACATATAGATCCAACTATATAGCATGTACCCTCCTCATCGTCCATTCGAAGTACACGCCTAGGGAAATGATGTTTGGGGTGTACTTTAGAAATCTTTAGAGTACACGAAGTGTCTAGTGGGCCACATTCCATTTAGACTCTATGTTACATGATCACCAGTTAGGTAAGACGGGTATGAGATACACAGATTTACCCTAACCTGAAGGGATTGCATGTCGTGTCCAATGGGCCACATGACATGTAGTCTTCTTTCCATGCTCCCATTAATCCTAGTTAACACTGCATGGATTAAAGGTCATTAATGGTGTCATTAATTCCTAATTAATGCAAGATCTCAAATTGATTATCGAACCAAATCATGATGAGTTGAACAATACTACACAGTGTGTCATTCTGATTATATGGTGTGCAGTCTGGTGTTGAACATATGGGATCCTTGGAAACTTCAAATGAGTTCATTGATTTTATTTTAATCATAAAATTAATCATTTCTATTAGATCTGTGAGAAAGGATCGAGGAAGAACATATCTCGTAATTCAGATTAAAAAGGAAAGATTTAAACATGTATTGAAAAACTAAATTATTAAAGTGTAAATCATTAATAAATTGTTTAAATAATTATAAACAAAAATATGTCTACTATGATATCACTTGTAGGTTCTGGGAGCAGCAAATGCATGGGAGGGTCAGTGCCCAACTTTGATTTTTTCCATAATCAATGATCAATCCCAGATCAATATGATGATGAACACTAGTATCCACAAAATTGAATCAAGGGTTTAGACAATTAATAACTGTCCCCAGAACCAAGAGAGAGGATCAACATATTTGGTTTATAATTAATTTAATTTAATCAAAGAATTACCTCTAAGGCGATTCTTTCTCTATTGATGCGTTCGACCATAGATCTGCAGTGCACCTTCATTTCATTGTAGATATCAAGGGAAGATCTCCTCTAGAGGTGATCCACACATGTTTCACATATCTCTAGACATCACTGAAGGAGTCTCCGAGTGCTATCATAAAATATCCTTGCGCTTGTGATGTCCTCCTTTGATCGCCTGGAGAAATGCTTCCAAAACATTCTCCTTGATCTAATGGAGGAGGATCTCTCTTGTCTTTGAGAGTGTTCGTGGAGAGGGATGAACTCTCTAGGCTTGAGATCTTTTCTCCAATTCATTGTGCACAACAATAATAATCATTTTTTTCTAGCTCTCGGCTAATAAAAGAATAATATAACTGGGAATTTAATTCACTAGGGTAATAATAAATAATTTTCACAAGTGCCTTAATTATTTTATTAATCATAGAAAAAACCCCATGTCAAATAATAACAGAAACATTATTATTTCATGAAATGGACTAAACTTGTGAGTTATAATTAAATATAATTTAATAAAATAATATTCAATATTATTGTTTCTCACTGGACCCTTAACTTGGTCCACCAATCCTCCACCATATTTATTTAACCTTGAATAATGACTATTTATTTATTAAATAAATATCACTACATTATTCACCAATAAATATATAAATATTATATTCACTAAATAGAAAATAAATATTTATTAATTATTGTACCCACATTATATTCTATCGAATAACTAGTTCCAAAATAAATGCGATCATACATACATGAATAATTATTAAACCACAACCAAGAATAATATTTATCCAACTTGTTAAATATTAAATAATATATTATTTAATTGAGATACTGGATACACTTAGTGTGTGACCCTCTAGGCCTCTTTCTTAGTGGAATTAGGTGGAGAATCCTAAAGTCCAAGGTTATCGCCTAACAACACACCAAGGCACCCAGAGAGAAAGAAGCTAATGCCGCAACAACATGTAACCTCATAAAAACGCTTTCCATGTAATATAAATTCTTTATCTTGATATCTATAATCAAGCGAGCTGCATGCAAGTGCCATTAACCCATATGATCGATTTCCCATTCTTTGACTTCCCAGAATTTAAACTTTCCTATAGAGAACCATGTCTATGGATTTATTTAGGCTATATCATTTCCATCAAAGGGTCTAAGATATAAACTTCCATTATGGAATAGAAAGTACAAATCCTTTCTCAAATTATTCATTAATGTAATATTACTCATGACACACCCAACATATCCTACCTCACTGTGAACATATGTCGTCATAGTGTTCTCCAATACATCTATGTGTGCGAGTCATAATAACCATTAAAAATAATATTATTGTCTAAGGACCAATTCACATATCCGCAGATAGTAACATCCAATGACACTTATAATTTGGATTTCCTACCAGCAGGTCTCATTCTCATAATATCCTCCTGAACATTACCAAAGGCATATACCATGAGCAGGTGCCTAAAAGTCGTATGAGTCTCCACCCTTGATATAATTTATAATTTGTGTCCCTCAAATCATATCATCATACTATAGAACATATATATAAAAATATTATCATAGAACTTCCGGGTTCTCATCATAGTAGGGAATTGCTATGAACCTTTAGTGTGACAACTACTCTTGGGACAATATCACATGCATTGTTATGTAGAAGAATAATCACAATGTGATAATGAGTTTATTTATATTCAAAAACCATGAATATAAGTTACCATAAAGTACCAAAGAAGTTGGTTCTAGGGCACCAAATCCAACCTTTATATCATATAAAATGATGGTAATTTGATAAAATTTTATTTAAAGATCCTTTTCCTAAAGTTGGGAAATTTTCATGAGAAGATATACTTACTATATTTCATTCCATTTAATAACCATAGTCTCTTCCTTTGGTTATATGTCGATCAATTTCCACTTCATCTCTTATGCCATGAAATGAATATTTTTTATTCATTAAGCACTTCTAAATCATAATATATATAAAATAATGATAAGAAATTCCTTCTTTCTGTAGTTATTATCAAAAACAGAATTTCTAGCACATGTTATCCAATAACATCAAAAGTTAAACTTAATAAATTCTATGAATAATTAACCATAAGTGTCCTTTATGGCTGGCCAAAATTGAAATCCAAAAAATTTAGAAATAAGGTCACTAAATTTTTAAAATCAACTTATCATTAATCCCCTAAAAAACATGAAGTAGATCTTAATATGAAAAAACAAATATGGGAATACTTTAGTAATATATTTTCTTAAAACATGGTAATAACCATAATTACCCTAAAAAATTAATGACAACATATATAATTATTCATTTTTTGAATAAAACCACGTATTATTGAATATATTCCATAAATACAATAATGCCTTAAACTTAATCAATGATAACATAAACCACTTTTTCCACAAATCATTAATCATTTCCAAGGTCATAAATATTATCCAATTTACATTATTCATATATATTATCTCTTTATCCCAACATCATTATCTCAATATCGAGAACATATTAAGGGTTATCATACCTTAATCACTTTTTTTAATAAAATATTACCTTTCCATTAAATTAATTTTCTAGGTCATCAAAACCATTCAACATATTATTTTCAATCCTTAAAAAAACATATACTGGATAATCCATATTTCTTTCATGATCTATATAACATAATTATTTAATTTCAATACATAATCACCTCCATCATCCCACTTCATTATAAAACCATTAACTATGCTTCATTATATTATTCCTTAATACATATTTTCTAGAATATGATATATGAATCATGTGTTAATATTCATCAACCACAATATAATCATCCTTATCGTGTTTAACATAAACAATATTGTTTGAAGAACCCACACCATTCATATTTCATTTTTAGTCTCCTGATTATCAATAGTATAACCATTACTTATACCACATTTCTTTTTATCTTCATGATATTTCCCTTTAAGACATTGATTTTCATAATTACTCTAATTTCTACATTTGAAAAATTCAACCGTCGATGATATCTCAAGTAGACCATTATTCTCATATATTCTGTTAACTGGATATTTCACTTTTCTCAACATTAATTTACATTGTTTCCTTGTTATCCCAACTAGGTTAAATACCCAGGGGTGAGTCAAAGTGTGAAATATTAAAAAAAACTATCTCTTTTGATATTATTTCATCATTAAACAAAACACTCTCCTATCACCTTCCCTTAACATAGAATAAATTATAATTAAAACATTTACAAGATATATAAACTTACCTTGGTTTACCCTAACTTAACTACATCCAAGGAGCATAAAAATGAAATGTACTGATCTACTAAATACACTAAAGTACACTACTGTTATATGGTTCAGAGCAGACACACTGTCCCTCTTGGTTCACTACCATTTACAATTTTAAATCTCATTACTCTATCCACTAAATTGTGGTCACTAATTTTTCTAGAGGAATATTATATTGTTATGAATCACCTCATAATTTTTTCACACATATATGAATGTTCCATGAATCCCTTTTTTCACCTGATAGTTTAAATACACATCACCACATATAGTTTTCTTTGTAGAGATTCCATTCACAAACTATTTTTGATTTTTCATAAACTGCCTTAATCCCATCACGAAATTACTTGAAAAACATAGTGATTTATTTATATAATTATTTTCCTTCACAGATTAATGACACCATAGAATACACCTCTCCTTTGTGAGCTTCATTTCACCAAAAAAACCTCTCATTTACAAACGGATTTTTTGCAGGCTACATTGTTCATAAACCATTTCCTTCACGAACCACCTCCTTTGTGGAATACATCCTTCACAAAACACCACCTTCATAAAACTACTTTTGAACTCAGCTAAATTATTCCAGCGATAATCCAATCAATGACGTTTTATCTATATCTAATGATTCTATTAAGGGTGATTCATATAAGAAAATAAAACTGAAAAAACCTACTAATCACAATTACCAAAATATCCTTTTTGGATTGGGAATCAATGTATAATCACTTGATATGTGGTTCTTATAAAACATTATTCCTTTGTGGAAGCCTATGAAAATACACATTCATTAAAAATGAAAACACCCTTTTCAATATCCTAAAACACATTTCCTTCTCTCATAAATGATGATCCATTTATGGTTCGCCTAACATAGATACTTGGAGTAAATCATTCCTTTACTGATATTGATTCATGGTTCCACATACTTTCTATGATGTTTACATGAAAATATCACTAATTAAATATCCATTAAGGATATATATGTTCCAACCATTTTTCATTTGGAGTCCTACCTTTACCAAAAATAATCCTGATTTTGAGGGTGAAAAATATGTAAAACACTAGGAAACTATTCCACCATCAAAAACACCTTGATTTTACAACAACCATGTTGGAATGTTGTTTAATGGATTTTTTTTAACAAACATAAAAAAACATAAAAAGTTTTATTGAGGTATTTTTTCCAAAAAATCCCCCCTTTGGGATTGTTGAAAACTCTTAACCCTTTGATATCTCGTTAAAGCTTCTATTTCCAATGTGTTGAAAACACATTACAATCTTCCATACTCAACAAAAATTCACTTATTACAATTCCAGATAGAGATCAAAGACTTAATCCACACATACTCTATATCCATATGAGCCATGCTCAGCATGAGAAACAAGATTATCATGAAAATTTCATCAATGAATTACTTCATTAAGAAACAAATTCAAAAAATTCAAAAAATTCCATCATAAACCCCATCAGTCATGATATATAACCTTTGATCGATCATTTTTGGTATCATAAAATTTAAAACTCCACCCACTTCACTACTCCCTTTATTAGATTTTACCCCTATATTGATCAAGATATTTTCTCTCCATTTTTCAATGAACCCAAAGTTCAATCTATTTTGGTTTCAACATTATAAAGAACACATATCAACACATAAGTGAAAAACACACCATACCTAAGGAAGAGGGGGTCCCACATCAACACTATTCAAGTGTGGGATATCAAATAAACTCCAAGAGATAGTTTATGATGTTCAAAAACTTATTTGGGTAACACCTTCATTAAAATATCTACATCCTATAGTTATTTAGAAACATACTCCAAAATCAAAAGCATATAGTCCACCATATCATTGATAAAATGATACTTGATTTCAATGTGCTACATCTATGAGTGTTCGATTGGATTTTTAATAATATTTATATCACTTGAATTATCTTAATGGATTTAAATTAGAGGATTTACTTCAACTCCCATATCGTCAAGATGCTTCATCATCCATAATAACTATGTGCAAGATTGAGTTATTCAGCTTCTATAGTTCTCAATGAAATGAATTTTAGTTACTTTCTTAACCAAGAAATACATAGTTTGACAAGATAGAATGAACCACCTGATATTATATTTAAACCATCTTCTAATATTTCCCAATATATATTTTTAAATCCTAATAACTCTTATTGAGATTTTTTATTGTATAGTAAAGAGAAATCCACTATGCCATTATATACTAAAATATTCTATTTACTAAAAGTAAGTTTCTTTATTTGGGATTATTTTGATATCATTTAACCAGGAATGTGGAAAAAATAATATTGAACCATATCACTATTAGTACAAAATACTACCAATGATATGTTTGTATTCTATGAAATTAAGAACATTTCCTTCATTATCACGTGATAGTTTCAACCTGGTAGCCACCAGAGTTGTAATTTCTTTGGAATTATCCATTTTAAATCTTCTGAGAACCTCCTTGGAATATTTTAATTGATATATAAATGATTCATTTCCTCCTTATGTCACCTATAAATCAATAAAAATGTCATCTCACCAATTATTGATATTTTTAACTCACATTTCATGAATTCTTCATACTTTTTACACAACAATTCATTAGATCCACTGAATATTATATCACATATATACACCAGTATCATCATCCTTTGATCACTCTTGTTTTTGAAACATATATTGTAATTTAATCCACCATGCTAGAAACCTAGATTCATCAAATATTGATCATGTCTTGAAAAACATGATCTTTGTTCCTATTTCAACCTATATAGTTCCTTATTTAATTGAGAAAATTTGTTCTTATATTCATGGATAGGAAAACAATATGATTGTTAAACATAAAATTATTATTCTAAAACCTCGTTTAGTAATAATAACTTTATTTCAATCAAGAAAACTTTGAACATTATTTTCACTATTATTGAAAATAATAATCTAATAGTCTCTAGCCTTGAAATAGGTGGAAATGTTTCATCAACATAGATTCCCTCTATCTTGGAGTACCCTTTTCTTACAAGTCACACTTTTTTTTGAATCACTATGTTGTAATCATTCAGCTTGTTGTGAAAGACCCATTTAGTCATGATGACATTCTTATCTTTTGGTCTCGAAACAATCTCCCATGTTTGATACTTTTCTATTTAACCATGTTTTTCATTCATTTATTGAACCCAAATCTCATATCTTGAAGCTTCTTCAAAACAATTGGTCTCTAAAAGTGATAAGAAAGATAATTTATATAATGTTTTCATCTTCCTTGTCTACATTAGCACTGGCTGATCAATGATTATGTTTATCCTATAAATTTTGGATCAACTATTTAGTTTTTGTATAGATACAAGTTTTCATTCATCCTTTCCATCATCATAATATTCTTCTAAATCTATATCAGGTACTAATACTCCCCTTATCTTCTCATATATTCATTAATATCCTCATGATACTATTCATGAAATTACATAATATTTTTCTCATTTTCTATTACAAAAAAATCACTACTTACTAAAACTTTTTCCAGATTCTTATTGAAACATTTATATTTTAAAATTTTTTAGGAGTATCCATGAAATATCATTTAATCTCCATGGGATTCAAAATTATTGAGTTTCTCCTAATTGAGAATTAAACAATTACTCTTTAAGACTAAAAAGTACTTCAATTTTGACTTCTTTACATACCATAGCTCGTATGGAGTCATCCCTTAAATTGGACATAAAAAGTATTTATTTGATATATAGATTTATTTCATCATTACTTCATTCCAAAAATTCTTTGGAAGGTCTTTCTCAATGAGCATCATTTTGGAAATGTTGTTGATAATCTTATTTCTTCTCTCAACTACTCCATTTTTATTTATAGTTTTTACTTCAACAACTTGGTGCCTTATCCCATGTTCCATGAGATATTCCTACACTTGGACGTTTTTTAATTTTTTTAAATCATCAGTTCATAATATATGTATTTTTTGACCAAGCATCTTTTCAACTTCCCATAAAAAACATGTTATGAAACTAAACACCTCATACTTGGGGGTGATGATTGAAACCCATGGCATTCTACTAAAATCATCAATTAAGAGAACTAAATATCTCCTCCCATAAATAGATCTTGGTGAAATAGGTTCACACAAATCAATATGCCCTAATTCAAGAATTTTTTTGACCTCTCCTTTTTTCCTTATACATCTTTTGAGTGATCTTCCCTTATTGACAAGCATCACACGTATGAGTACAATCACATGATAGCCTTGGTTGATCTAGAGAGGAATCACATTTAACAAGATCTTCCAAGGATGATTAGCTTAAATGAACAAGATGTTTATAAAACAACATATTTTATAATTCTTTGGATAGAAAGCATATATCTTCTACTCCACTCACATGGTAGATATTTCCCTTTGTGCACATTCCTTGCAAAATAACTACACCATGTTTTTCTTATATGTACATAATTTCTTTGAAATGATTATGGAATGTACTAAGTTAGAAAATTAACTAACACTTAGAAAATAGTTACTGAGACCTTCAATAACCAAGACATCTGCACGTCTCATATCTTCCCCCCAAACATGGATTTTACGAAGCTAATAGTCTTTAATCCCTCACCATTACCAAAAATTATGAAACCTTCCTTGTTGTACTTGATTCCTATGACCATATTTTTATTTCCTGCCATATGAGAGGTGTATCCACTATCAATGATCTATATTTTATTGTGACTGGATAATTTGAAATAAATCTCTAAAATTACTTATTACTCATATCTTTTCTTTTTGATCCATTTATTAAATTCTTATTCTTTAGCTTCCTCAGATTATGATAGACCAATTTCATCCTGCAATGCTACATATTGATTTTGTGTTTTCAGATTATTTGATGATTCCATGAGATGTTGATTATGACCACTTGTATTTTTTTGGAATATTCCTTAGTATAGTTGATGTACAATATCTGGTAATGTGTATAAATCCTCCACACCAAAAATAATGACCATCAAATAAATTCTTATAAAATTGAGCTCTGTTTGGATGCCTTTGTTTGTCTTTTTCCCTTAAATACATATTGTCTATACAACATACATTTTGGGTGTGTACTATATTTCCATAGTAATAACACCTAATTCCAGGTGTATTCCTATGTGTCACTACTACACCACTGGTTTCCTATTGGGTTCTATAAATCTACTCATTCTGAGTTGTACCCAAATCAATCTTCAACCTCAGTGAAGGTACTTTTTGTCCGAGATCAACCATCACTGCTTTCAGTTTGAGATCAAACCTCATACCTGAGGTATCATTTTTATATATAGTTTTCTTCTCCTGGCATTCCTTTTTTTGTTTCTCTGTAAATTTGAATTCTACTTTTAATTTTTTTTGTTTCCTTTGTGACCTAATTTACTAGAGTCATGAGTTTCTCCTAATATTTGACCTTTCTTTATAGGATGAAAACATCATCCTCAAGATCTTTGATGTTTTTGTATCACTCTTTTACTATGTTGACCAGACTATTGAAAATCATGGTATATTCACCAACTTTATTCATATACTCAATGACTTTATCTATGTATTGGGGATTTTAGATTTAATATATTTAAAATCAGTCTCTAGCATAAACTTATTTTTTTCTTAATATTGCATATAGAGTTTGGAATCCTAAACCACCTTTTTAGATTTTTTTTGGTTTTGGATCGCCATATTTTTATCTCTTCAAGTGAAGCTTCTAATTTGATATGAAGGTCAACTATTTCTTCACTTTCTCCTTCATAATTATCAATTTATTCCATTGTTTATGAATTTATGACAATTTACACCATAACATCTACTTAATGATCCTTACATTCCTCTATCTTTTATTTTTCTAATTGTTGTGAACTGTCATCTTATTTTTGAAAGAAGAGTACTTTTTTAAGAAATATCTCTTAGTATTTTTCCTACCTTTAACATTAGTTGAAGAATTATTTTAGGGAATTTCATAATCACCATCATCATCATCTTTATGAATCTATATATGACACTTTGATGCAAGATGTCCAACCTTTCCACATAGAAATCATGTGAGTGAAAGTTTCCCTTAGAAATTTTCTTTTCCTCTTTGAATAATTGAGGAAAGTAATGATATGACCTCTTCCATATTGTCCTCTTCCTGATAATATTCAACAAGGAGATTATTTATGAACTTTAATACCAACCCTTTAGGCTCTCCTTTTTTCCACACCATCCTTACCATCATTTCTCAGCTTTTATATGATGAGAGTACTATATAGCCTATCCAATGTCATCTCTTTTGGATATTTATCCTCGAGTATAGATAATTCTAGATTGAAATTAGGTGGTATTATTATTATTATGTTCTTAATGATATTGAAATCTTCAATAAATTCTTCATGACCACACATTACTTCCACAATAACATTCACCTGATTAAAAAAATGAATCTACAGACTCATTAGGGTGCATATTAGGTCCTCATATTTGTTCTATAGAATATGAAACTTAGCTTCTCATACTTTTAATTCACCTTCATTTATATTTATAAGATTTTTCCACATAGAATGTGATGAATTTCATGATAGCACCTTCATATAGATTGTGTAAGATAAAGATCCCCCAAATGCATTGATTCATTTCGAATAAGCATCCAATTATCTATAATCTACTTATGATAAAACACCATTTTCTATACTGGAATAAATACCATGAATTACACTTGTAAAAAAATCTATAACTAATGATCAAAATTTGTGTTTCATCCAATTCGCCCATATCTAAAAATTGGATACATCGAAGATCAGAATCCCTTTGTGATTACCCACTTCCATTTATTATACTAAAAGAGAACCATATATTTTCAAACTTTTCTTCTGATACCAATTATTATCCCAACTAGGTTAAATACCCTGAGATGGGGGGTGTGGGTGAATCAATGTGTGATAGATTAAAACATCTATCTATTTGGATCTTGTTTCGTTGTTAAAAAGGAAAATATCCTCTCTCCTACCCATAACACTAAATAAATTAGAATTAAAACATGCATAGGAATCATAAATGTTACTTGGTTCACTCTTACTAGGATAAATCCAATGATTATAAAATGGAAAAGTTCCAATGTACCAAATCTATTAGAGTGAACTTATTTTTAAGGGTTTGAAGTAGACTCACTATCACTCCTGGTTCACTAGCATTTACGATTTGAAAGCTCACTACTCTCTCCACTAAAGTGTTCTCACCACTTCTTCAGATGAGTCTTATATTGTTCTAAATCACCTCATAATTGTTTCAAACATATATGAGTGTTCCATGAATCCTTGTGTTCACTCGGTAGATTAAATACACTTTACTTTATAGTGTTTACTTTGTAGGGAGTCCTCTTACAAACTATTTTTGATTCTTCACGAATATTCTAAATCCATTCACGAAATTCCTTGCACATTGTAGAGAGTGATTCATGGAATTATTTTCCTTAATGGAAGAATGATTCCAAGTTATCCACCTCTCCATTACAAGCTTTAGTGCACCACAAAAAACCTATCCTTTGAAAACTGATGCTTTTCAAATTACCAGCTTCATAAACCACCTCCTTTGTGAACCTCCTCCTTCACAAAATACCTCCTTCACGGAATACCTCCTTTACGAACCTACAATCATATTTAGTGGAATTATTTAAGTTATAATACCCTTAATTAAATTAACTATGTATCTAATAATGTGATTAGGGTTTATTTATATAGGAAAATAAATATGAAAACACCACAAATCACAATTAATTAAAACTCTTTTATGGATCGACCATCACTGCATACCTCACTCTCTATGAGGTTTTCATAACTTATTATTCCTTTAAGACAACCTATGAAATATAACCTTCATCCAAAAATTAAAACACTAATTGTGTAATCCTCAAACACAGTGCCTTAACTTGTAAACTATGATCCATTTTATGATATTTCTTCATGGTTCTACATACTTGCTATGCAGTTCATATAGAAAGATCACTTATGCGAGATATATTAAGGAATTCTATGGTACAACCATTTTCAAAGTGAGAGTCATTATTATAACATAAAAAATCATGATTTTATAGCCCAAAATATTGAAAAAATGGGAAAATTTTCTACCTTCAAAATCACTTTTCTTGGGAAACTACCATACTGGAATTTTATAAACTGAATTTGTTAACAAACAAAAAAAAACCAAAAACACTAAAAAGTCACCTTGAGGTATTTTTTACCAGTATTATTTCTTCTAAAAACATAATAAATATTTTAATTTAATTGAAAAATTCCTTAGAGTGATTATTTACACTTTCTTTAGATTTAGGAAACTGAATCGTCTTTCTTCTATGGTCTCTACCACCTAAAATCTCAACGAACACCATACTTCTTTTATTCAGTAAGTCCAAGAGTTTTTTAATATGAATTTTTTAATCATATATCATGAAAACTTATTAGGAATAATCAAAATATCCTTCACTCTAATCATCATCCCATTTTATTTCTCAACAACACATTATCTATCACAATAAATGTTAATTTAGTTCCCTCTAGTTCCCATAATTGGATAAAACGAAATAAAATAGTGTGATTAACAACATTCATATAGGTAAATAACATAATAATAGAAAATTATTTATATTTTGACTAAATCATGACAGCATATTTTGAATTTATGACACCTTAGGTTTAATTTAGGTTATTCATGGTTGTTATTCAAATCATTCATGATAGTTGATAAATAGTTTGTAAATTTCCAAAACATATCCCTTAGGAGTGTCAAACTAGGTGTGCATCAAGGCCCATTTTTATGTACCAAGTGATGATCAATTCCATCTTAATGTACCCATTTTAGTGTTATTACCCCTAAGAACCTATGTTCCAGAGACACATCCACTTCTAGTATCCAGAAATGGATTTAATTACATGGAAACCACTCACTCTATCCTTTAAAAAAATTCTAGGAAATTTTCCTATACTTTGATTCATCATTAGACTAATCTTAGACATATCCCTAGACATATCTTTAGAATTATCCCTAGGTATCTCACTAATGTTTTCTCATCCTAGTTTCTAAAGGTTAAGTAAACCATCCTCTGATACCAACTATAGCGACACATACTATTCATATATAGATATTACATATTTTTAGATGAACATTCATTATATTAAACAAACATACACCTGAGGATCTTAAAGGTACAGTTCCTTTAAAAACATAAAAAACTAGTTTATATTTTAATTACATCATCTCACACTAAATTATTCATAACTATCAATCTTTTTATACATATCATATGAAATATATTTCTTCATAAGATGGGGAAATGAAATATAATAAATGGTGATCTCAAATGCTATGTAAGGGATAATAAGGGAGATATGAAATATTAGCATGGTCATAAGTGTATGAGAACATGATCATAACATATTAAAAACACACCCTATATATCAAAGATCAAAATACTAAGTCATGGAATAATCATTGGTAGTTCATGAGGCATGAAACATAATGAAATCAAAGAAAATGGTCCATGAGAGCATAACACCAGAATAATACAGAGAATTGTGAAATACACATAAGCATAGAGAATCATTTTCATAGTAGTCAAGGATAACTTAAAAGGCTATTATAGTGGAATTGGTTCACTCCCCAAACCATCATAGTAGTCAAGGTTTGCTCCCAATACCATCATAGTAGACAAAGTCCCTTTCTATAATAGGTTCACTCCCCATTCCAGTCCTATCTATCTCATGGGAACTTTACCTAATTAATTAGAGGGAGATATAGGGCCCACCCATCACACAATAAAAATCATTTTATGTGTTCTATAAGATCATAAAACATTCATCATATTATAACCCATGAAATGAAATGGATTTCTTAAAAAATCATTATATCACAACCTATGGAAAATATATAGGTTTAATTATCATTTCATAATTTAATCATAATATAACCGATGAAAATATGTGGTTTTTATACAAATATCCTCATGGTATAACCTGAGGAAGAGAAATGAGTTTTATAAAAATAATTCCATCATAAACATAAACCATTCAGATTAATAATAAGAATGATTTACTTGGATCATATATCTAGTAAGTCATAAGTAACATCAACAAATTTCATCATAACTTGAAAATTATTTTGAATGATTATTGAATGTATTTATTGAAGAGAATATTCTTTCCACTTTGAAAACACACATTTTAAAACATAAAACATTTTCAAAATAATTTTCTTGAAAATAATTTTGAAGGATTATAAATGAATATTCAAATAAATGATTGGTCATTATGGTGAAGAATTTTGGTCATGTCTTTCATGTTAAAACAAATATTTCTTTTACATTTTTGGTAAAAGAAAAATAGGAATTGTTTAGAAAATGACATGAATATTCATTCGAAATGTTGTGTAAAAAGTAAAACATGTGTAAAAATGTCTTTGATAAATCTTTTGGATAATCATAAAAACATTTTTTAAAACACTTCTAGAAAACCGAGTTTTGGAAGAAAAATGAGTTTTTGAACGAAGAGAGAAATAAACATGATTTTTCTTAAAAATATTCTTTTAAACTCTTAAGTACATAAATAGAGGAGAAAAAGGAAAAAAATTTATTATAATGACATAACAAGAAGAGATAAAAATTCATGAGTTTCTTAAAAAATGGCTCACAAGATATGATAATGATAATCATAGTAATAAACAATCCATAACATAACATTTTTCTTGAAGAAGGACAATTGAGAAAAAAATCCCTTTCCAATTTGAAAAATTTAGAATAGTGAACCCCACAAAGAAGAGATCCAAAAATGAATATATATATATCCCAATATTTATAAGGATAAGAATTATAAAATACATTCATAGGAAGTATATAAACCACATAAAATAAACACGTGGTAAATATGAAATTTGTATCATAGAAAATAAAAGTGAGAAGGATATCCATTTCCTTAAATCTCAAATTCCTTTGTACACATTAAAAAATTCAATATAATAAATATAATTTTATTATATATATATATATATTAAAAAAATCACATATATATATATATATATCGTACAATATGTGACTTACTTATGACCTTTTATTACTTGTTTATTAATAATTCCATGTTAAAGTCACGTTTTGGGAAATAATGTGTTTATTTTTCATGCATGTTTTGATTTTTAATGTTTTCCTCATAATTTTATGAAGGTTACATAATCTATATAATTTTAATAATGATATAAATACCATATATAATAATTATATATGTCTTTATCATAATCCATAAAAGTTTGAGATAGACAATGAAATACATCGTTAATGGAGATGGTAGGTCGTACGTACGTATGAATGTATTTAAATTCTATAAAAATATTAATAGAAATAAAGTTAAATAATATATTATCTTTCCATAATAATTTTCATGTCTTTTACATCACATATTTTTCTTAAAATTATCCTTATTACCTTCCTTGTAAAGTGTGAATGAATCACATTGCTTCGCAAGGTGGTAGTCTCCTGTACACACTAACAACATTATCATAGCCCCCAAGGAATTGAAATTACGAAGGTATATGTGATAATATTTTTATATAAGTATAATTATGTTACCAATAACATATATATTGAGTTAGTTTATCCTTATTACCATCTAATTAAATCAGAAATGTAAAGCACATCACATTAATTCGCGAGGCAGTAGTCTACCGTACACATGATGACATTTTTGTTTCCCCATTGGTTTTGGAGGTAAGAGGGTAGTTGTAGTAATATAATTATAGAGGTATAATAATATACTAAATATAATATATAAATATTAAATCCTCAATTGTATCCATATGTGATAGGTTGTGATGGAAAATTAATAACATCAATTCATGAGGTGGTGGTCTGTGGTACACCTAAATGATGATTTTGTATCCCATTTGATGGAAAAGGAGAAGGATCTATGTTATTACATTAACATAATAAAATATAACTATATGGAAGATAATATGGTTTTTTATCATATTATTTTAATAATAATTTAAGGAGGTGTAGGAAGAAATAAAATAAATCACTCTATTAGGGATGTTACCTCTTCTTCAAACAACTTCTTTTAGTTTGCACCAAAATACATCATAGGTTGGATTTATAACCATAACAAAGATTATAAGATGATAGTATAAAATAAATTAAGGTTTTGGGTAGTTATTGTATGATATAAATGGATTTGAATGTGTAGATGAGAGGAGAGGGGGTGCCCTTTTATAAGTGAGTTGAGTGACACACTTGTAATTTTTGAAAATAAAAGACTTTACCATGTTTTTACATTCTAAAATGATAAAAAGTTGTAAATTATAGATAATATAATATATAAGGTCAAAATTGGGTCTGAAAATGGGTTTTGAACAAGTTTTGGGTAATTTTTAACTCTTATAGTTTTAGTTTAACCCCTGGTAAACCCATTTTTACTTTATCTATGGTAAATTTTTTTTCTAATTTTATTATTCCTAATGGTAAAAAATTAATTTTAAAATTATCATATAATATAAATTATTATGATTGAAAAATTTTAATCTATTTTTATAAATTCCATTCAAATAAGTGAAAAATTTTAATTTAAAATTAATCCATTAGGTACGGCGAAAAAGCGTTTTCCAAAGAGAAAAGTTTAGAAAGCATAAAAAGTTTTGAAATAAAATTTCAATTTGAAATTGATTCAAATTAACTAAATAGGATTAAAATATATATATAATTTAAATAATTTTACTTTTGAAACCATCTTAAAATAATTTTTAGGTTTTTAAAAACATTTAATGGAATGACAATTCTTAATAAAAATCTCCCTTTTTACTATTCATTGACAAATTTATATTTTTAGAAAAATTTAAAAAATTCATAGTAATATAATTTTGAAACTAATATTTAAAAAATGAACACCTTTTTTTTAAAATAAATTTTCCAAAATTGGAAAAAATTAATTTTTAAATAAGTGGGCAAAATGTGACAATACTTCCTTTTAGAAAAGACTATTTTTTAAAAAAAAATTGATTTATTCTTATCTGTTATATAATAAACATAATATGAATGTTAAATATTAAATTGAATATCAAATATAAAAATTTCATTAATATAATACACCAAATGTGATTTGTTTAATTTATTGATGTGAAAGACACTTGTGTGCATATGAATAGTTTTTTTAGAAAAATATTTACTTTATATTCAAATGGTTCTTAATTTAATTTATAATTAATTTATCACTAAATAAATATTTTTATATACCTTTTTAAATCATATATTTTCATAAGTTAGTTAATGTTATTCACACCTTCCATTCCAATGGCTAGGTGATAACATTCATTTTAAATAATAATATTTTAATAGTATTTCATTTTTATTTTAAACTCAGTGTTGCATGTAACACAATATAAAATCAGTGTTGTGGGTAACATAATCCAAACTTAGTGTTTTGGGTAACACAAGACAAACTTAGTGTTTTGTGAAATTTAAGATAAACTTATTATTGTGTGTAATGAAAAACATTGAAAAGATTAAATTTATTTTTAAAAAATCACAAAATATCAGGTTATTATATAAAGGGTATAGTCTCCCCACTGTACAACCTTTAGATCCTTAGTACTAGTCACCAACCTCTGGCATATGGTTTGAATTGCTTGAGGCCTTGTCACCAACTGGGCTGATAGCTTTTCCTAAAGTGAATAGGGTATGGATGTGACATGTTGTATTAGATATCTTTTCCTTTGTATTACTTATTTAAGATGGTATATAGGAGACTATAAATGTGTTGGTATATGGTAAATGACTCATTTCTGGGAATGGACCTCACATGTCTATGGGAAAGAAATGTTTCTAGGGACTACTTTCTATAATGGTTATTATTATAATTAATTATTATTTCACCTTAAGTGACTGTAGTATTTTTGTTGGTTAATGATATATGGATTTATGAGATTTACTGCTTATCCCAACATGGAAAGAGATTAGGTGTGTTCATACATCATTTCAGACATATAGGATTCACATGACATTATCATACTTATATAAAAATCAAGCTTGTGTGTTACCCTGATTAAATGCATATTTTTTTCTCATGTGATTACTTCTATGTTCACTTATATTCCTTACTGATGTGATATGTATATTTTCATAGTTATGGTATTTTTTTGGTTGAATAAAGGGCCTGGATAAACATAAATGGTGTTTTACCATATATCTTGATGATGACACTCTATTTAATCATCCTAAAATTAATTAAAAAAATAAATTGGTTTTGAAATGGTAAATGAATTAACTTTAATGGAACATTAAGATTCAAGGAAATTGGTTTGTTTTAAATAAATTCAATCTATTATTGCTGGATACTGGTTAAATGGTGTGTCAATTTCAACTTATAAAGGCTTATACCTCTATAACTTTGGAATCACATCCTATATTACCGAATCATTGTACACTTCACTCGAACCTTTTAGGTGAGTATTAGCATGGTATGCTTATGAGATGGACCCACTAAGGGTGTGATTAATCTATGATGAATAAATAGTTATTGGGATGAACTTAAAGGGGATACCAATTTTAATTTATAGAGTTCCAAATCCATAAATTTGGGAATGGATTCCCATATAAATGGACCCAAGTTGAAATGAAAGGACCCCCATATGTTTCCTTTAATTGTTTTCATGATTAGTTCTTAACCCCATGGGGGTATATTAATATTAAATGGGATAGTTATTTAAGGTGTAAATAGCCACTTATAGAGTGTTTCATATAAATGTATAGTGGCATCTTACTTGAATAGTCACCTTTAAATTGGAAAATGACCTTTTTTTACTTTTGATATTTATATGATATGAGGTGTTAGATAATTAAAATTCTAGTTAAAAAATAATTTTTTTTCTCTATATATTTTTGGTGAAATTTTATTTAACTAACCCCAATGTGATAAATTATGAATAAATAAATGGTTTAAAAGGAAATTATGAGATAAATTTCCTAAAATCCCTTGATACATCAGATAAATAAAGTCCGAATTATAGTTTATAAAACGTTTTCCATTATTACTAGTACTTGAAATAAATTATTTGTAAGTCTCTTTAATATTATAATAAATGTGAAATGATTTAGTGGGTTAAATAAAAACCTTTGGTGGTGTTTATAGTGATGATACTCATGTAAGGGTTATCTTTATAAATACCTTAATATACCTTGGGAAAGAACATGGACATTTCCCATAGGTTTCAGTGGATTTATTTCATTTCTTCATACCTAAAGGTTGGGAGATAAAGCCTAGTGACCTTTCAGGTGTTACTCATGTATAAATGTTCACTATTTAGGTTTAAATGATGGGTCATACTATTGTGGTGGAACCCTTAGATATAGGAAAATGGTATACTTTTGAGATGAGTTCCTAAGCATAATAAGTATTGTAAACTTGGCTATTTGATTGTTGATTAAACAACACCCTGAGTAGGTGGGTGGTTTTCTTGAATTTTGAACCATGAGGGGGTATTTTCATTTGTAGATAACTGTTAAGTGTTATATACTTATGCTTTTATGTTACCATTGTGACCCTCTATAAGTCACTCCTTTATGAGAATATTCAGAGAGGATCAGTGCCTAGAAGGATGATGCATGTAAGGTGATTTCCTTATGTATATATTGTTAGACTAGAACCCTTGTTAGTCAATTGTATTTTTAGATACTTAATGTTTTACCTCTTTATAGAGATATTATAGGTGTTTTGGACATTGTGTAATATAAGACCTTATATGGGATATAGTTCTCATGAGAGATGTCTTAGGGATATGTAAGAGACATTGATTCCCTTAGCTTTGACTCAGAACTAAGTGGGTTAGAAACCTTTTGTTTGATCAAGGGAAACCTATGAGAGTGGTTTGATCGAGGGTTATGTTTTATATAAAGGATATGATCTTTGTTTTATTCTCATTCTGATACCGACACATGATAGGTTCTTGGATTATATGATGCAGGCATAACGATTCTCTTGGTATTCTATAAAGAACCTAGAGTGTTGGGTATTAAGACTAGCTCAGATGGTTAGGACTATTAAGGATCCTATCCCTACTGACCAATCATTATATAGAGGATTATTTAATTTCTATAAATCATTCCATGAGTCAGGCGATCATTTGTTAAATCATTTTACAAGTAGGTACCTGATTTTGAAGTGGAGTTCCAAGGGATCACTTGGTATGTTAAAACTAACATTCCTTTTAGCATTGTTAGCTTTTATTATTTAATGGATGACTCATGGGAACATGATATGGGTCTTTAATTAGGTGTTACAGGTTATACCACCCCCCCGTATATGGATGGTTTAGTACGTTATAGTTTCACTTGGTAACAGGTTGATGCAGAATTTTTGTGAGTGGACAGGTGCAGGCCAAGGATCAATAGTTTCAGTTATGATTCTTATGGTAATAGTGACATAGGTCTTGGAGTAAATTAAATAAATTTCACAGTGATGAGGGTTACTTTTGGTAATAAAATGTGTATCATGAGATGGATGACTTTGGGTGGACCAGGACATTCATTGTTAGGTGACGTGATGTTTGGATTTGGTTAAAGGAATGTATGACCTATTTTTATGAAGCATAGATTTGGGAGAGATATATATTCATGTTAATTGAATCTTAGTGCAATCCTAGTTTGGATATGATCATGTCCAATATCTTGACATCATCATGAGTATGTTGAGAGTACATAAAAAATATAACAATCTAACCAAATTTTTTTTCTACTATGATGAAGGGACTCCTTTGGAGTCGAGATTGAGGAGTATTTTAAAGGTTACCAAGATAGTGGGGAGTGGACCATTATTTGTTTTATGGTGGTGACACTCGTTTTCATTTAAAATTTAAAAAACTCTATGGAAATAATTCTCAAAAAGTGGTAACATGTGATGAGTGATGTTTTTCATTCGTGCTTGGGAATGAGTAGAATCTTATCCATTCCTATCATTATGTATAATGATGGATGTAGCATGGGATATGGTAATCATAAATTTGGTTCATTTATGTGATGAAAAATATGCTTCTAAGTTGTGGACCATGATATTATCCACTTGTGGGAGACCATCATGTTAGATGGGTTTTGGGATCTTGAGACTAGTCGTTGGATGGTTGTTTCAGATATCGTATGTCATGGGATAAATGGAACAATGTATGACTGATTTTCTCCAAAAATTATAGGTATAGTTTTGAAAATGAACATGGAAAAAGTCCAGATGTGGGCATCAATCTTGGGATATATTGTAACCATACAAGGATTAGGGATCAAGAATTCACCAATGTTCATGTTGTGGAAGAGCAGTGGAAATGATCAGGTGGTGGTTCAGCTATAGATGTCACCCAAATTTGGGCACAAGCTTTAGTGAGCTTTCTCAGAATAATCTCTGTATGTCTTGGAATAAAAACATCTAGAATATGGTTTTGAATATGTCAGATATTAAAGAGGATTGTTTTTTAAAAAAGATAGAGGGAGGTGGTTTGAGTTGATTTTCCTTAAATGGTTGGATACATTTACGGATGAATCATGTTAGGTATGTCGTTGGAATGAGATGGTTGTAGTCTAAAGGTTGGTGTGATATTTTTTAGAAAAATTAGGCATGACCAGACTATCATGGTTGATTAGAGTTCAATCATTTCAATTGAATTGAGGATCGAGGTAGCATCCTCATATATAATCAGTGGTAGTGAGTTCAGAATCATTTCAAGAGAATCATAGGATTATGAAGATGTGCTTCAATAGGCTCTTATGATGGTTAGAGTAGCATGACTTGGAATTGGATAGTGCATACTATAAACTATGAAGGGGAGCACTATAGGCCATTTGATAAAATAGATGGCTATTTTATCTTCACTATGGAAATACAGGATCTAGTAACCATCACCTTAATGTTTCATTATTAGTTATGATCATTGTATTTAATTTCAATGGTTTAGTTACCGTATTCTTAGAATGATTTTTGAACACATGTTAGGAATATGAAAATTCAACACGACTATTTCAATGGGTGCTTCATAATCCAGGTATGTTGGTTGATGTTCTCATTGTCTACAAGTCTTATTAGGGATGATAATCTCTAAGGTGGGGAGGTTTTAAGATCTCATGTTTTGGATGGGTTGAAATTTTCATAATGTACTTTAAATTTTCATTTGGTGGATTATCCAAAGTTTAAACCAAGATTTGGAATAGAATTATGAGATTGGAACTATTCAAAGTGTTGTTTTAAATTTGATTCATGTTCTCTAATGGGGTATCTAAAGCTCGAATGAGTTTTGAGAGAATTGATTTTTGAGATCCCTATTTTGGGAAAGACAGAGGGAGGTGCACAATTAGTGAATTGTTAGTACCAACCATGCATCTCAACCATGGTTCCCTATAGGGGTGTCACATAATTTTTAAATTCATGTACCTGAGGTCACACATTGGTGTGAGGAGTCTACATTATGTTATAGAGGTGAACCGCATGGCTTGCGCATGGTTTGTTTAACTGTGAACCATGTTGTGAAGGGTGTGGGGATGAAATAGTCTAAAGGCATGGTTTCCTTAACTATGTGCATAAACCATATGAGGTGTGGCCATAGGTAGTGGGATCCACACTACTGGCACACTGATTGGTAAACCATGTGTCCAAATTATTTTCCCATTAAAGGATGCTGATTTTATGATTTCTATCATGTTTTATTTAAAAATTAAACCACTCTCCTCCTCCTTAATTTTATAAAAAAAATCCCCTCTTAAAGCTCTCCTACCTTACCTCCTAGGCTTTGAGTGATCTTCACAATATGACATCTAATTCATGTGTTATCCATATCATTGTAAGAATCTCCATAATCCTTTGAATTGGTTACATTCTTTCTTCTATTTCTCTTATCATACTTGGATTATATTAATGAAAGCTGATATGCACAATTTTTAGGGAAACTGTATATTTATATGATTTAATCCATTATAGTACATATTAAAGGTTTATACTGGATGAGGAGTCATATAAAAGTATAAGGTATATGGTCTATGGATTTTACCATAATGTTTTGTCATTCATAAGTTATTTTCATGGTGCCACATGATGGAATTTACAATCATTTCTCCAAAAATATGAAATATCTTAGATTAATCACCTAGAACTTATTTAGACATTTTTTTAAACCCATATGAATGGTTATAGGTTGAGAACCTCAACTTGAAACACCCTATAGATAGGTTCGATCGTATTCCTTGATTCCCATTTGCAGTTATAGCCAAAAAAATACTAAGGTGTGTTTATATTGTCCTTGATTATTGATATGACCAAATGATTGTATTAATATAGGAATGAATTTTAAAATGGAATGTATAAAATATTAGGCCCTTCTACACCACTTGATAGTGAATGTTTTTAATATATTTAATTAATTACAATGTGGTATGAATACTCTATGGTTCACCAAACTTCTTATAAATTTTATGGCTTGATGACATCAAATTAAATTGAGTTGTTTTATGGAAAGTAGAAAACACATGGAAATTTCCTTTAATTGGTGTATATATGAAATTAATGAATTAATTGAATTGATAAATGGTATATATGAAATTACTTATCCTTGATTTTAATATGACATGGATGTGATTATATCATGTTCACTTCCTGTAACGGACACAATGCTCCTTAGAGTTCTATGGTATTAATGGACATGGATGTCCTCATTATTTATTGAAGTTATAGAAATAGAGTTCCATGTTATTTATTAAAGTTTAGTAAATGTAATGAATTATTATTTCATAAACATGGAGTTCCTAATTATTTTAAATGATGTACCCTGTCATCGTCATAGAATTCCGTATCATTATTATTTAATTCACTGGGCATGGACTTTCCCATTATTGGACATGGCGATCCTTATAATTTATTTTCAAATTTTGGGAATGAAATTCCATATCCTCTTGAGTTATATTATTTGGTTAATTCCCTTATTTAAATATGAAAACCCATATGGTTATTATCATACATGGATGCATTGGTTGTAAACAAAATTTCTCAGTTATTTTTATTTAAAGAGTAAAATGATTAGAAATTTTGACTTAGTCTGAATCAAGTATGGTTGAACAAGTGTCCTATGGGGAGACTAAGCTCTACATGGTTATTTATAAACCATTTATATACTTCATTATTTATTATACCTACAAACTATTACATTTTATATTCACAGACATGATTTTCTTTTTACACCATTGGTGGTGGCCTAATGAGTTTTACTCACACCCAGTTCTGGTCGCCGTTTGGTACTTGGACAGATCTCTTGGTTACAAGATGGGTCCTTGGATTTTTGTTCTTATTGTTACTCTTCATGAAATAGGACATGAAATAGATCTATGGGCTGAGCATGTACTTGGGATTACTATATTAGTGTATCTTTTAATTATTTATTAATTTTTCTCTCTGGTCCTAATGTATATATTACCTATTGTATGTTGATTTCTTGTTGTTATTATTCAGCATGTTCATGAATGGTTGAATTTATTAGCTCTTTCAATATTATCAATTATTTATCACTTTACAATTATGATTATCTTCTGATTCCTTTCATTTATTTATGGTTACACTATTTTTAGTTCTGATCCATAGGGTATAATATCCCCATTATACCACCTTTAGACACTTTATACTAGTTGAAAGCCTTTGATGTATAGGGAGGTTCACTTGAGGCTTTGTCGCTAACTTATATGGTTACTATTAATAAAGTGAATTAGGTCGGAATGTGACATTAATTTTAATTGTTCCTCATTACTTGATATGGATGAATCTTCTCCTTCAATCTATATATCTTCCACATTTTCAACTTTGTCTGTTATTTCTTCAAGATGCTCAAAATAATTACTAACAACATCACTTCCAGAACTAGATTTATTATTAATAATTTCATTGTTTGAAAATTCTATGATATTCACATCATTTGTATAAATAATTAAACATGTATCCTTTTTATAGTAGTGAAATTCCTTTCCATTTGGTGGATAACTGATAAATATTCTAGCAACACCTCTTGGCTCAAACTTACCCAAAAATTTACCTTCAATCTTGATGACACAAGTTCTTCCAAACACTCTATGATTCATAAAACTTGGGTTCTTATTGTAATACATCTCATATGGAGTCATATCTGAATTTGGTCTATATAAGTAGTGTTTTGGAACATGTACTACATATCTAACAACACGTCTCTAACAATTCCTATAAATATAATTTTCAATAAACATTTCTTGAGCCATATCAACCATGATTCTATTATTCCAATTAGCTACACCATTCTGTTGGGATGTTTATAGTGAACTATGTTAATGAAAAATACCATGTTTTTTCAGATAATATTCAACTCTGTTATTAGTATACCCATCCCCACTATCTATCTAAAATATCATCAGAGGGTATCCACACTCCATTTAATCACTTCTTCTAAAACTCTTGAACTTCTTTAGAGCCTTTGATTTACTTTTTATAAACATAATATATGTATTGTGAGTAAAAGAATCAATAAATAAAATTAAATACTTATATCCATGTATTGATATTTTTCTTATAGTTCCACAAATATCTGAATGGATTAGTTCCAAGGAAAAATATGTATTCATCTCAACCCTTTTGTGTGAGGAATTAAATATATTACCCTTATAACATATTGATAAAATATATTCATCTATGTGAGAGTTCATTTTCAACTTTTATGCCAATATAGATTGAATTATGAGAAACTCCAATTTGAAATAAATTTTTATTTATTTACTTTTATTTTTTAACAACTATTCAATCTTCAATAATTTTTTCCAAATACCATCTTTTGTGAAAATTAACTCATTACCTTAACTAAAAAGTTATAAAACACTTAACAGGTTGTGCTTTATCTCATTAATTAAAAAGTGTTTCAGGATTTAAAATTTTCTTTTCCAATATCAGTAGAACCAACCCCTTTAACATTGAGATACCAATAATTTCCAAATTTAACCAAGCCTTATTTTAAATTAAAAACATTATTAAATGACATCATGTACCCTATCAAATGAAAATAGAAACCACTATCCAATATCCACGGGCATTCCTACTTTTAGGATTTAAGAGAAAATTATAAAACTAGAACCTCTTATGTAACTTTTTAAGGTTTATTTTCTTGTTTGTTGGGAATAATTGTGACACATTCTTTTAAAATATGACTTGGAAGATCAAATATTTAACAAACCTAATCTAACAATTGAAATCTATTTTCAGTCTTCAAAAATGTTTTTCCAGTTTTTATCTAAATCTATATTTTAGAGTGGGTTGAATTTCCCCCAAATTATACCTCAAAAGTCTTCTCAAATCATAATGACGATTGAAATTAAACTAAATATTCCTTAATGCATTCATGGATCATCCACAATACCAATAATATCCATAAAAAACATTAATACCTTTTAAAACAACATGTTTTCCAAAAAAATATCTTTGAATTTCTTCTTTATTTTGATCAACAATGTTGGATTATTTTTTATAACTAAGATTTTAGTAAACTATTTGAATATTTATATTCAAAATAGAATTATTTTTAAAAAATTTAAAGTTACCAAAAGTAGTATTTTTTTAAATAAAAGTCAATAATCCTAGAATTTATAGATTTTTTGTACTCAATAGATTTATCCACAAACTTGGTTCTTTTGAATTTATTCTTATTCTGAAACCTCAATCAAACCTTTTCAATATAAATATTATCTTGATAAGATGGTTTTTTAACCTTATCACACTTATTGAACATTATCTAACTTCTTTAATAAAATATTGAAATACAATTCTACAATGGTTTAGTTATTTCTATACATTCAAATTATTTAGTTGAATAAGCTCATATTTCTTTTTCAATCCTTCAATCCCTTATTTCATCTTGATATCCAAGTTATTCCTAGTATAAAACAATTTTTCCAAATTATAAACCTCTTTCAACTACTTATATTTTAATTCTTCATGGGTTGTTACTATACTATTAGTATACTAATCAACATTCTTAAACTTATTTTTTTCATATTAATGTTTTAAATTTTTTGAAACAAATTCTCTCAATTATATATTAACTGAATGGCCTGAAGGCCTTATTTTTTATTGATTTTCTGATAACCCCCTTTCAAGGGATGAGGGGGAACCCTTACAGGGCCCACAGGCTTAGGAATTACATTTCCCATAGGCTTGGAGACATTAAATGACCCGTAGGTCTTAAGGAAATCATACAGACTATGACTACTTAAAACTGCTCCTCCCTAGCATCTGCATCATGATCAGCTCTCTACCTTTGCATAACTGTTTGGCTAGTATTTCCATGTGCAGGGGTGCATAGGCGCGATACCGATGGAAAATTCCATACCCTCTCATTCTTCTAAAGTCCATTTATCCCTGCTCTTTTACTCAATTTTACTTCTTAAGTTTCTAGATTCATCATTACTAAAGACTACATCATAAAATTAATCAATAAGAATATTTTTAATAAGATTAATTTTATTATAAAACTCTTCATCCTCATTACTACGTCCACTTTCCTCATACTTAGATAAAAAATTCTCTTTATATTCATAGTTAAATTCTTATAAATAATTTTAGAAAATAATTTTGACTTGGATGAATTATTATTTAAAGATATTTTAAAACTTTTTTATTATTCTCTATTAGACTCATATTCTTTTAATTTGAAATTAATTTATTCAAAATATATAACAACCCCAAAGTTAAATCATTTAGTTGGTATCTTAACTTTAAATATTACATTTATTATTATCACATTTCTCAAGGAAAGGGAAATCATTTTAGAGAATTTAAAATTTGTATCAAAGAATTATTTTAATGTTCTAACTTTATAATCCTCAAAAAAATATTATCCCCTTTCTTAGATTTAAAGTATTTTAAATTTTTTTTATCATATAAATTTTTATTAATGGCATCATATTTTATCATTTCATATAAAATTAGAATACTATATAGTTCATCAAGTGGAATATCGTATAGTTTTTTTCTTCCAAAGATGATACATTATAGTTAAATTTATCTGGTAAGATACATAAAATCTTTTTAAAAATATTAGAATATTCCAACTTATCAGCATAGCCTCTCATGGTACTAATTACTTCATTGACCCTTGTGAATATTCTATCAATAGTCTCATCATAGTTTACTTTGATACCTTCATACTTGAGTCTCCAAAACTACAAATTATCCCAATTCACTTTGTTCTTACCTTCATTGACATATTTATGTTTATCCGAGATCTATTTTATTGATTTGAACCCTATATCTTTCATAAATTAACCTTCTAAAGGAAAATATTAAATTTCATTATTAGCATGACCATCATTTTTCAAATTCCTCTTAGTTACTACTGTAATGGAAACACATTCAACATGGGGAAAATCCATCAAATTTTACTTCTAGAACATCATAACTAATAAAAAAAGTTAAGATAATATCCCATAATTAAAAATATGAAAACACTTCTCATCAAACATAGGAATAAAAATATGAAAACACTTCTCATCAAACATTACAATCCACTTTATATTCAATGATTTTAAATATTCCATTAAATATAATATAAAAATAGTGAAAAATTCATAAATAATATCATAAAAAGTGAAATGTTAATAAAGGTAACATAGATTTGATACTAATTGTAGGAAAAAAGGATCAAGGATTTACAGAGATGAGAGTGAATTAGTTATTAAATAATTTTATATTTTTCGTTTTAAACAACATTTTCCACTCATTAGAGTGAATTTAAATGTTAAATAAAAACCATGTACACATAGATAGATCATATGTGATTTAAAAGCCTCACTAACCAATGTGAGTAGCTAGTCCTCATCATGATCTTGTGAAATCCATGATCTTATGATCCACTAAAAACAATTTGAACAACAATGAGAATACATAATCCTTATAAATCACTTATAATTACTCATACTATTTTGAGCATCATGCGCATAAAGTTCATCCCATACTAATAAAAAAATTTATTAATAAAGTAACAATAAATATGTATTTCACTAGTATAAAATAATCATGTTTTCCTATGTGTTAAGATATTATTATTTTTATTTTCTTCCAAATCAATCAAGGATTCAATTCGATTTTCATACACATCACTGTATTAAAAACACTACTTCTTTAACAGCACATCTTCCTTAACCTATTCTCACATTAACCTTGGATTTGAAAACATAAAATAAAAATTTTACAGGATACAAAATTTAGGGTTTTCTCTTTCATTTTAATTTAAATATTTATGACACTGAGTAATTATATTTTAATTCAATCTCCGATAATTTTTTTATCTATTTGTCGCATAAACTTTTGTTGGAAACTACTTCCATAACTATTTGTAACTGTATTGAGTCATGATGAAATTAACACAAAATATGAAATATTCTTTAAAACCTATAGTTCCTCAATATTAAATCCATTTATATGGATCAATAAATTCATGATATAGATATAGGATCACTTCGACTTCTATAAAGGAATTATTCCTCTAAAAAATGAATCACATTCTTTACACAAAAAATAAAAACTCATCACATGCAATAATCTGGCATTTATACATGCATGAAATCTAGAAAAACATCCTATAAAATAGAATAAATCATTTTGTGATGTGTTCATCAAAATTTATTTCAACCAATATTGAACACCTCTTTATAAAGGAAAACTTCATGGAAACCTCATATAACTATCCTTATTATCTATGTGTATAAAAATTAGTACAACATTCCTTCTTCTTTTAATCTTTTCTTCAACACACTAGATCTTAATTAAATTCTTCATCATTCCAGCTTTATTCAAAATATCAATTTTCAAGAATAAAGATAGTATATATCATGATTTTTAATCCTTAGAATAAATATTTACATTTCATCATTAGATTTAAATTCATTGTATCACCAAATACCATGAAACTAATGGTTACTCTACTTTTTTCACAGATTTGTCTCATCTCCTATGGTAGAAACTAAAAGTATAATCTGGTGGTAACATCTGAATGTAGAACATAGAAGTATCACTCTAATGGTAGAATCATGGTGGTAACACTTGAATATATCACCCCGATAGTAGTAACCATATTTTATCACCATAGAGGTAGCACATGGTGGTAACACCAAAATGGTATCACCCTGGTGGCATCCCCTAGTGGTAACAACTAAAGGTAGCACCCTAATAGTAGCACCCTAGCACTAGAAACTGGCAATGACACCAATAAAAATGTGTTAACAATAAAATACAACATCATGATAAGAAAACCATTTTCTACTAACCAACTTCTTCACCTGATCAAAAAAAAAACAAAAATAGAAAGCCTCATGGACTTAATATGGTGGTCTAAAAACAAGTACAAAAACACTATTCTTGAACATTGGGTTGAAGAATCCTATTTTGATCATCTCATACTCTAGGATTTTAGTTCTATATCATCTATAGCTTTAATCATAATTGGTCTTCCATTAAAGTGATGTTCTTACATTGGTCAAATAGTATAACATCATCTTACTTATTTATTAGAGATTCCTCCCATAATCATCCAACTCTTAATGCCTCCATAACATTTGGTGAACTTATAAAATCCTCCCAACTCATCTTTTTAGATTTAAAAACACTACAAACTATCTAAAATTTTTTATTTCAAACAATGCAGACATAAAATGAAACACCTTCAAAGACTAAGGGGAACTTCAACAATCCCTTTGTATTTATTAGAACATAACTATTTTAAAAACCTCAACACATTTTATTTCTATATTATCATATAATTTATCAAGTAGAAAAATATTGACACCACACTTCTAGAAAGTGAATTGTTTTAAAGAAAATTATATCTCTTAGTGAGAAGAATATTTTTTCCAAGTGATTTTGATGTACCCCCCCTCAATTCATCCACTTTAATTTTCACCCCCTTTTTATGAGAACTCCATCCTCAATCAATAGAAGATTGAAAAGTTTATATAACTCCACACTGAAAAAGAGTTTCTCTAATATCATCATTTTCAACATAATCAATGGAATAGTGGAGGGTATCCTGTACTTTTGTAAAATAAATAGAGAAGGATGAACATGAAATTTCAGCGTTAGTTCCTCAAACCATTATATTAAAATATATTTAATGAAAATATAATTATTTTATCTGGTATTGAAATATTTTTAACATTAAGTTCCTTGAAATTAACATTATATTTGAGTAAATGGAAGCTTATGTCAATATGTTTTGATATAGAGTGTTGGACTGGGTTCTTTGAGATATCAATTTCACATTGATTATAACAAATATTTTTCAATGGATGTTAAAAATTCACATTCAAATATTCTAGATGAACATTCTTATACATAATTTGAGCATAATCATTGGTGTTAAAAATATATTTTGATTTTATTATTGAAAATTCGTTGAGTTTTTCTTCTTACTATGCCATTAAATGAAACTTTCTCAAAAAATAATGTGTCATGAACCATCCCCCGGGGCCCATTCCATGAATACTCCATTCCCACCTCTCATAGGCTAGGGGATGGAGACTTGCATTGATTAGGTATTTCCCACAAAGGGGAGGAATTTCCCTATGAACCTACACATATGCACTTGTCCCTAAGAAAAAGTATTGAAACAAAAAACACTAAGTAAACAGATATGCATCCCACTAAGACAACCACTGAGAGAAATAGTACAAACTAAAAGGTAAACATGCTAGAATACAAACCCAACTAAAATAGAAATGTACAATCTCCTGGATCTCATCTACAAAAAACCCTACATGAAGGGTAGGTACAGTAAGATGTATGAATGTTATTGAAGAGTACCATGTTTGTCGGGTCACCCTTAGGTACCACATGTATCAATCCCACTAAGGAATCTGTCAAATCTGTCGATCATATGCACAAGACACAACATGTGCAGGAAAAGCCCATGCGGGGGTGAGTAAAAAAATACTCAGTAGGGAGCCCAAACCATAGAGGTAAAACACAAGGTAGACTGTTAAAGAGGTAAAAAAGTGTATCCTCTAAGAAGTTCAGTGAAAAGAGTCACTAGAGTCATCTCACACTAGGATACACATACTAAGAAAGTCCAAGAATATATAAATCCAAGGAGACACAATCTGTAGAAGACACACTCTGTATAGGCATAGGAGACACACTCCATGTAGGTGCAGGAAACACAATTCATAGGAGACACACTCTATGTAGGTGGAAGAGACACACTCCATAGGAGACACACTTCTTATAGGCATATGAGACACACTCTGTAGGAGACATACTCCATGTAGGCACAAGAGACACACTACATATAGGTCACAACCAGTCACAAGATTTTGTCCTTAGAATGCTCGTTCCATAAGAACCTACTCCTCAAGATAATTGGTTGTATGAAAACCTCCACTAAAGGTCACATAGAGTATCCTAAAAGGACTGTCTCATTGAGAGGGTCCTAACTATGAAAATGTATCATAAAACAAACACACTATTTGAGAGTTATGGGCATTTAAGTAAAAAGGGGTTGGTGGGGTCTGGGTCCGATTTGACCTGGTCGAACTAACCCAACCTGGTCATACCGACCCGACTCGGTTCCCACCTGACCCGAACCGCTGGGTGGACCCAGTCCGCTGGGTCTGGCCTGCCCCAGCTGGGCCCTGCTTGATCAAGTGGTCCTATTCATCCACTCGGGATGCGGCGGGTTCCTCATCCCCACCCGGTCAACATGACCGACCGCTACATTCTATGCGGTCAGGCATCACGTGACCCACCCCTCGGCGATTGCCACATAATCGCATCATGGTCCCACTGGACTGCGACCCTTCGATGCATGATGCAACCCATTGCCGCATCCATCCAAGGCCCACTAATAGCTGTCAAGTCAAAAGACATGTCCACCGCCCGTGGTTACCGTGCCGCAGGTTCCTCCCACTGGTTGGCCGTGCCGCCGTGCGCCATTGTCAGCACCGCCACTGGAGGCCCTCCTTTTACGGGTCACTAGTTACACTTTGGTGCTTTGTTTTTTGAAATGAAATCATTATTGTGACCCTCGAGTCACGTTCTTCATTACCATGGGCTCAAATCCACATTGCAATCCATTCTGCCAGTAAATGTTCGAGTGATGGCGTCTCCCATGTCACTTCAATCCATCTATCACCGTCACTGTCACACCTCCTCTAGGTCATCACAAGGCTCAATATTTGATTCCAGATTGTTGTTCTAAGAAATGGTTTCACAATAATCATCCATTCATATTTCCATGAAGAATATGATGAATGCATAGAATAATAAGGGGGGAAAGCACAAGTAACAACCCAAGGAATGGACCTCAAACATTGATCATTCCGGAATTGATCCATTATATTATAAGTATCAAGAAAAATTATAATCAAATTAAGACACACAATAATCAGAATAATAAATATAATCCCCAAAACAATTCCCGCATAAGAAACCATCCTGTAAGAACGAGCGATCTGCGGGTCAACCTATTCGTGGGTTGATCCATGTTTATTGTTAATTTGAAAGAACAGAGAAATAAGGAATTGAAATAAACCCCTAAACTGGAAAGAGGATCAATCATAGGGGAGAATTCATCATTTTTGGTGAACCATCCATAAACTTTTTCGATCCGTCGTTCTTTGGCGTTCGTCGTTCACCATCACTGGTGAGAGACCTTCCTTCTCCTTCCTTAGGGAAACTTTAGGGATCCAGGGAAAATTGTACAACGTTATGAATTCTAATGCTGGTCTCTACCTATGATTAAAAGAGGAAACATGTTTATACATTTCAGCATTACCACAATACTGTATTACAACATCTCTGAGTCGTCACATCGCATTGTTATTGAGTCACTACGTAACATTGAATAAATAAAAATAACTTTCTAAGTGTATTTTATTTTTCTCTTAAAATGTCCATAAATTAAATTTTGTAGCTGACCCACACCGGCCAATGTTTGGCCCTACCTAAGGTAAAATCACTACTCTTAGATCAAAAGTGTCCTCATATTTCCAATCCGGACACCCGTTATAAGTTACTAAAACCGCACATGCACACTTTTTTTAATAAACTTAAAAACAGTTTGAACATTTATTCTGGGCACCATAGGCCTTAGAATAATGTTCCATCTTAGCATCTGGTCTCTAAATAATCCCATTTAAGTTTCATAAATTTTATATGAAAAATAAAGGACATTAAATTCTCCCCACCTTAGGGCTTTACGTCCCTGAAAGCCAAAAAAGGTCTAAACAAAAAAATGGATATACTGAGCATGAATATGTCCCTCCTTCTCCCACATTCTCTCTATGATATTCCCATTCTGCCACAAAAAAACACTAGAGGAATCGATCACCCATAGAGGTTCCTCTCTTGTTAATCCTTAATCTCTATTGGGAACTCCGCAAAAGTCGTCCCATCGTCAAAATACAGCTCGCCCCAGTCAATGAAGTGTGAAGGGTCGTGTACATATCTCATTAGTTGGGATACATGAAAGACTTCATTCAACCTCTTTAGTTATGGAGGTAGATCCAAGTAGTACCCCACATTTCCCACTCTATGTAGTATCAGAAAATTTCTGATAAACCTCAGAGATAACTTGTTGCCCCAACCAAATCTCTGTAACCCTTGTTGAGGAGAGACCCAAAGGAACACATGGTCTCCCTCCTCAAACTCCAAGTGTCTCTATTACCTTTCATTATAGTACTTATGAAGGCTCTGTGTAGTCTTTATCCACTCCTAGATGACCTCCACCTTCTCTGTAGTATCCTACACCAATTCCAAGCCCATGAGTGCTGACTCTCCGGGATTAGTCCAGAAAAGTGGCGACCTACAGGGTTTCCTGTACAAGGCCTTGAATGGTGCCATACCCATTGTGGAGTGGTAGCTATTTTTTTATGAAAACTCCACCATGGGTAGGAAATCCTACTAACTATGGCCAAAATTGAGGATACAAGCACGTAGAATGTCCTCTAGAACATGAATGGTCTGCTCTGTTTGACCATCTTTCTGTGGGTGGAAAGTTGTGATTAAGAATAGTTGAGTCCCAAACACCTCCTGCATTACCTTACACAATCATAAAGTAAAGCATGCATCATGATATGGGATTATCTTATATGGGAATCCATATATTCGAACTATATCCTATACATAGAGGTGTCCCAAGATCTCTACTAAACCCTGTTCCCAAATCACTAGGAAGTGGGCCGACTTGGTGAGTTGGTCAATGATCACCCAGATGGTATCATTCCCTCTAGATGCACATGGTAAAATTTTCACAAAGTAAATCAATATTACATCCTACTTTCACTCTGAAACATCAAGGGGTTGAGTCAAACCTGCTGGAACCTAGTGCTTAGCTTTCACTTGCTGACAAGTGAGGCATCTAGAGACAAACTCTGCCACTGCCTTCTTCATCCCTAACCACCAAAACTAACATTAGAGGTCCTAGTACATATTTTAAACACCTAGATGTACCTATAAAGGGTATTTATGGAACTACCTCAACATCTACTCTCGTAATGTCACTGGTACCACTGTGCATCCTCTAAAAAGAACAACGCGCTCCCCACCTTTTGAATATCCATCAGGGGCATGCCCTATGAACATATGAGAAGGTGTAGTCTTACAACTGGTATCTCTGAGATGTGCCTCCCTAACTGACTATAAGAGTGGAGGGGTAACTACCATCGAATGGAGATAAGCCACCCCATATCTATCCATGAAGGACATCTGAAGCGAGGCCAACTACTCTGAGGCCTCATTCAATAGCTGTGAACTTTATCTGTGGATGAGAGCATATTCCACCACGTTCCCCTTCCCAGGAGTATAAATTAACTCAAAGTCATAGTCCTATAGGAACTCTAGATAACACTGCTATCTCAGGTTTAGATCCTTCTATGGAAAGATTTATCTAAGACATTTGTGGGCTGAGTATATGATAAACCACTTTCCCATAAGGTAGTTTCTCCACATATTCAATACGAAGAATACTGCTTCCAAAACTAGATCACGGGTCATGTATTTATTCTCATATGGTCTCAACTGCCATGAACCATAATAAATAATCTCTTTTTTATACATCAGGACACAACAAATCCCAGTCCCTGATGCATCACAGAACATGACATACTCGACACCCTCCTCTAGAAATCTCAGGACGGGAGCGCTCATCAAACTCTATCTCATCTACTAGAAGATATCTTGGAACTTATCCTTTTACATGAAAGGTTTCCCCTTACATGTCAAGGATTTCATGGATGCTTATACTCTAGAAAAATCAGGCATGAAACTCCAATAGTACCAAATAAACCCAAGGAAACTCCACACATCGGTAACATTCTTGGGTGGATCCCAAGCAAGCACCGCCACTATATTCACTGGATCTACAATAACTATAGCCTTAGAGATGATGTTCCTAAGAAGGTGGACCTCTCTTATCTATAAATGACACTTATAGATCTTACTATAAAGATGGTTCTCTTGGAGTAAGTCCAGGACCATCCTTAAGTATATCGCATGATCCTCCTTGGACACCAAGTACCCCAGGATGTCATCAATAAATACCACTACAAACCAGTCTAGGTAAGGATGGGATATCCTATTCATGAGTCCCATGAACACTGTTGGGGAGTTTTTCATGCCAGAAAAGAATCACTAATTACTCGTAGTGTCCATAGGGAAATCTAAAAGCCATCTTCAGAATGTTTTCATCCTGCAATTGAAGCTAGTGATAGTCTACTCTGAGGTCTATCTTCGAGAACCATCTTACTCCCTTCAGCTAATCAAAGAGGTCATAAATCCTCAATAGTGGATACTTATTCTTCACAATCACCAAATTCTGGCATCGTAATTCCACACATAACCTCAAGCTTCCATATGCCTTCTTGGAAAACAATACTAAGGCTGCCCATAGTGAAACACTGGATCTCACGAAGCCTTTCCTCTGTAGGTCCTCCAACTGCACCCTCAATTCACAAAGCTCTACAGGATCCATTTAATATGCTGGTTTAGATATCAGTGTCATATTGAGATATATTTCAATACATAAGTCTACCTCCCTGCAAATTTTTAGTCCTTGAACATCTTCCAGAAATACGTATTGGTACTCATCCACCACTACATGAATATGAGGACTCATCTCATCCACTACACTGAGGGTCATTATATCCAACTGATGTGTGATTAGATGCACCCTCTTACATGTGAGTCCATCCTATACTACTCTGATTTCCTTTTCACTGATAAAGGAAAACTTGGTCCAATATTCACAGACACACGACACTGTGCGCCTAAAATAATTAATATTAGCATGAACTGTGGATAACCTGTCGATACCGAAAATGATTTCATAAGGCCTTAATTCTACCACCAAGAGATCCCAATCAAAACTCTCACCCCCAATAGTAAGGGAACACTATTAGAACCAGTGTGTGATCATTGAATCTCCTCCCGTAGGAGTCTCTAAGTATAGGGATCGATTCAATGGTTCCACTAAAATCTCTGTGTCTCAAAAAAAGGTGGTGGTGAGAAAAGAGTGACTGGAACCCGTGTATATCAACACTATAACTAGGGTTAAAATGACACATATCATACCTCTAATAACCCTAGGAGTCTCAGGATCGCAAGCCTACATCACCTAGAGCTGTCCTCACCCCTGTCTACCAGCTCCCTGAGCTCGAGGTGGACCACCTAGGGGTGGTGGTGGTAGTGCCTCAAACCTCCATCCAACTCTTTATTCTCATCCCACTCCCCTAACACATCTGTTTCCTATAGTAAATACCTATTCTTTACTCCGCCACTACCTCAATGGTCCCTCGATCATCTCCTAGTTGATCATACAGCTGGTCGAACAATATTTAGCCATATGTCCCCGCCCACCGCAATCATAGCACAATCCTTCCTTTGACTGAATTTATCTACCCTGGGAACTCCATACTGCTGAACCTGTGTCCTGAGGTCATCCACTAGACTGTCTGGTCCTCTTGGACCTTTGCATTAGCTGTCAGATACTTGCTACTGAGGACCCAACTACCTGATGCTCGGTGGTAGCTCCCACCACTGGCACCTGCTCCGCAAGCAATCTCTCAACTAGTAGAGCTCTGTTCAGCACCCCATCATGTGCAGGGATGACAAGGGATATCATTGATTCCATGATCTCCCAATTTAATCCATGATAGAAGTTACATGACCTAAATAATGTGTCTCACACCATGTCTTTAGAGTAGTGAGAAAGATCAATGAATCTCACTGAGTACTATACCACCGTCTGGTTTCCCTACTGTAGATGCAGGAGATCTTGTATACTCACATAGCATAATGTATCTGGAAAGAACTCCTCCATGAAGATACGCTTAAAGTATATCTAGGAGAGGGTCACCTCCTCATATGTTTGGATTGTCAAGCTCCACCATATCCCTATTGATCCCTGTAGAAGACTCATGGCTAGGACCACCATCTAGTCAAGAGGCATTCTCACTAGGTGCAAAAATCACATCAACACCTCTAACTATTACTCATATACTTGATGATTTGTCTCACCTCGGAACCTAGTAGGTCGCTATCTTTGAAACTTATGCAATGCACTGAGCCTGCGTGTATCCTATACTGGTAATGTCGGTAGGAAATGCTTCTATTTGGGTGGTGGTATCACTGGTAATCCACCAGGAGGTACTATCTATGGAAACATTCCCTATTCCAAAGCCTCATCACTCGACAGAACATCCTCATAGTCATGTCACAGAATCTTGGATGGTAGCTTGTGTGAAATAATCCTGAAACAGAACAAGATATACCACGTTCAATAGGGTATACCTGGCGAGCTGACTGTAACTCAAGAAGGACATGAGAACATACTTAATTTCTATATGATGCATGAAACATTAATTTACCATTCAACTAGTGTTTTCATGTACTGAGTTATAAATAATAATTCAAGGTCCTGGTGTATAGATACGTCGGCCACCGAACCAACACTAGGTTCCCTGGCTTGAAAACCAAACTCAAAACACTTAACACTGTTTACCCTAAACAAAATTAAAACCGACTACCCTCTGATACTAGTCTATCACGACCCGTCCCCTGGGGCCCATGCCATGACTACCCCAAGACTTTCTCCCATAGGCCATGGGTTAGAGACTAATGTTGAGTTGACATTTCCCACAAAGGGGAGGCATTTTCCTATGAACCTACACACATGCACCCATCCCCAAGAAAAAGTACTAAATCCAAAAACACAGAGTAAATAGATATACATCCCACTAATACAATCACTGAGAGTAATTGTACAAATTGAGGATAAACGGGATATAATAAAACCCCAACTAAAATAGAAAAGTACAAGCACCAGGATCTCGACTGCAGAAAACCCTACCTGAAGGGTAGGCAAAATAAGCTGTCTTAATGTCACTGAAGTGTACCAAAACCATCAGGTCACCCATAAGTACCACATTTCTCTGAACCACAAATGAATCCATCAAATCTGTTGATCATATTCATAAGACATGACACGTGCGGGTGAATCCCATGTAGGGGTGAGTAAAAAAAATACTCAGTAGGGACCTCAAACCACGAAGGTAAAACACAAGGTAGACTACTAAAGATGTACACGAAGTGTAGCCTCTAATATGTACAGTCAAAAGAGTCACTAGAGTCAACTTACACTAGGATACATAAACTAATAAATTCTAGGAATATCTAAATCCAAGGAGACACACTCCGTAGGAGACACAGTCCGTGTAGCCATAGGAGACACACTCTGTAAGAGACATACTCCATAGGAGACACAATCTATATAGGAACAGGAGACACACTCCATAAGAGACACACTCCATGTAGGCATAGGAGATACACTCCATAGGATACAAACTCTATATGGTCATAGGAGACACACTTCGTGTTGGCACATGATACACACTCCTTATAGGTCACAACCAGTAACAAGATTCCATCCTTAATGTGCTCATTTGGGAATCACCTACTCCTTGATCCAATAGGTTTTTTCCCAATATCCACTAAAGGTAATGTAGAGTATCCCTAAATTACCTCCTCATTGCGATGGTCCCAATGCCCCAAACAACTCATAAAACAGACACACAATTTGATAGTTATGGGCATTTAAGTAAAAAGGGGTCAGTTAGGTCTGGGTCCAGTCTGAACTGGTTAGACTGACCCAACCCAACTCGATTTGGGTCCTGCCTAACCTGAACAGTTGAGGCCGACCCAACCAACGAGGTCCAACCTGACCCGGTGGGTCCTACCCATCTCGGCTGGGCCGGACCTGCTCGAGCGGGCCAGTTCGTCTGTCCGGGACGCGGCGGGTGCCGTGTCCCTAGCTGGTCAATGAGGATGACCGTCGTATTCAATGTGGTCAGCCACCATGTGACCCACCCCTCAATGATTTCTATGGGGTCCCGTCATGGTTTCGTTGGACCATGGCCCTTCACCACATGATGTAGCCCCTTGCCACATCTGACTATGGCCCACTGCCAGATGTCAAGCCGACGACCCTATCCACCGCCCGCAACCGCCGTGCCATGAGTTCCACCTGCCAGGTGGCTGCTCCACCACACACCACTATTGGAACCGCTGCTGGGGGCTCTCCTTCTACGGGTCACCGATCACACTCCAGTGCTCCATTTTTCAAAACTGTAAAATGCTTACGACCCTCTGGCCACGTTCTTCATCTCCATGGGCTTGAATCCACGTTGCAACCCATTCCTATAGTAAACGCTTGAGTGATAGTATCTCCTGTGTTGCTTCGATATGTCTGTCACCGTGCTATCACACCTCTGCTAGGTCATCATGAGGATTGATCTTTAATTACAGATTGTTGCACCAAGAAACAGTTGCGTAATAATCATCCGTTCATATTCCCACAAAGAATGCAAAGAACGTGTAAAACAAGAATGGGGAAAAGAAAAAGTAAAAACCCAGGGAATGGACCTTGGCCGTTGTTCATTATAGCTTTAATCCATTCCATTTAAAGGATAAATAAAAATGATAATAAAATTTAGATACATAATAATCTGAATAAGAATTATCATCCCCAAAAAAATTACCACAAAAGAAACCATCCTATAAGAGCGAGTGATCCAAGGGTAAACCTATTTGTGGGTAGATCCACGTTCATCGTTAATTACAATAACATGGAAAGAGGGAATTTAAATAAACCCCTACCTAGAAATAGGATCATTTAGAGGAGATAATTCTTTGTTAATGGAGATCTATCCATGAACATCCTTGATCCGTCATTCATCAGCATTCTTCGTTCGTCGTCGCTGATGAGAGACCTTCCTTCTCCTTCCTCAGGGAAACTTCAGGGCTCTAGGGGAAATTTTCCAGTGTTATGAATTATAATTCTAGTCTCTATATCTGATTAAAGGTGGAAATGTGTTAATTATTTTTAGCATTTCCATGAAACTGCATTGCAGCATGATTGAGTCACCACATCACAATGTTACGGAGTGGCTGCGTAACGTTTAAGAAATAAAATAAAACAACTTTTTAAGGGTATTTTATTTTTCTCTTAAAATGTACATAAATTAAATTTTGTATCTGACCCACACCAACTAATGTTAGGCCCAAACTAAGGTGAAATCGCTACTCTGATCTCAACAGTGCCATCAGATTTCCGATCCAGGCACCCGTTTATAATTTACTAAAACCACACACATGTGCTATTCTTAATAAATTTAAAAATCGTTCAAAAATTTATTCTGGTCACCCTGGGAAACAGAATCTTGTTCCTTCTCAGTTCCAGGTCTCGAAATAATCCCATTTAGGTTTTTAAAATTTTACATGGAAAATCCAGGACATTATATATAGTACCTTTAGACATTGATTTATGGTCATTGTAATCACCTACCCAATTAGGATTAGTGAAACTGAGTAAGTTTAATTTACCAATTCTATGATTCATCAATAAAAATCTTAATGCTCCTTTGATATACCTTGAAATTATTTTAGCATCTATCATGTGTGACTCCTTTGGATCACATTGATAACTAGAACACAAAGTTAATTTATTTCAGTTGAGATTTATTTAGATAGAGTAACCGTTTGATTAGATTCTGAAATCTATTTGATTGAAACTTTTATTAGATTTATCTTTTACTAGATATGTCTTTTCTCAACTTTACACCAATTGATTTAGGATTAGAGACATCCATAGAATATGTCGAGCCAAACTTCATCAATGGATTCTTGGAATATATTTTCTATGATTGTAAGATGTATTATCCTTTTTTATAACATGTATATCGAGAAATAAATTCTTCTTCCCAAGCTTTTACATTTTAAAGTATTATTTCATTTTTTTTGAGAACTCCTTGAATGAATGTGACACCATAAAATGTTTTTATGTTAGTTATTTTTATATAGATGATTTATATATTGAGTTTGGGGTGTCTCGATGATGTTTTTTATGTTTTTGAAACATTTAAAAGGGTATATTATTAGGAAAACTAAGAATTGGAAACCATTAAAAACATGTAGTTTTGGATTGTGGTGATCTCACAACCAATACAAAATTTGGTTAACTATGTGGGTAAATCATGCGACCTGGGCTATTTTGGACTATGGTGACCACATGGTTACCACACAGTTGGGTAGACCATATGAGTAAATCATGAAACCTTCTCGAGTTTTCACACACACACACACATATATATTATTTTGAGTTCTTTTAATTTTGTAATTCTCTCATAATCCTCCACAACTCGATCCCCTTATATGTGGCACCTCCCAAATGTATCTACTCCTCTTTAAAGCTCCTCCAAGGTGAATTTGGAGTGGTTTTTTCATGGATGTCCACCCAAATCGAAAGGTAAGATCTATTCTTTTAATCTTTTATTGTTTTCTACCATTTTTATCTTCTCCACTAATACTAATCTTCATTTTTGGACAATTTTAATGTTTAAGGTTATTATGGAGTTGGGGATTTTAGTTTTTAAGGTTTGTGATCCATATCTTGATAAAAAGTGAAATGGTCACACTAGTTGGGGTATGTGTTTCCATTTCAATTCCATTTATTAATGAGTTCCATGGATTTATTGTGTTTTTAATGTGTTGTTGAACTAAATTAAAGATGTTTATGATACCCATTTTTGTGTTATAAAAGGGTCTCTATGATTTTTTGGTTTTTCCTTTGTCAAAAAATGGGTGAATTGTTTAGTTTAATAGAACATTTTTTAAAATGTTATTTTATAAATTCTAATTTTTTTATAAAATTTCATTATTGGATTTGTACAAAAAAATGATTGCTTCATTGTGATTTATGAAAATTTGGATTTATATAGTGGGGTTTTATTTTTCTAAAGGATTTTCTTATTTTAAGAGGTGTTCCCTTGTTTGAAAAATAATCTTACTTGTTTTATAAATGGGTTTCCTAGTATTTATAAATGGGTTCTCTTATTTTAAAGTTTTCTCCTTGTTTGAAAATTTATGTGTTGATTTATGGGATTCCTTAGTGATTTATATGTATTGTTTTAGCTATTATTCATTGGTGTTAGTAGTGATTCCCGTGTAATTCACTTTATTTCAAATTTGGTTTTGATAGGGGTTTCCAAATATGTAACTCTTGATTTTAAAAGCTAAGAACCATTTGGATCCTTGAGAGAATGTGATTTATGTATTGATGTTTACACCCTATTTGTGCCCAATTTTTATACTTATACGCATGTGTGAATAGTTATACTAATTTTTATTCATGGTTATGTAGTTTGGGTTGGGGTTTTTTATTAACAGGGGTGTTTTGGAGGTGGAAAATATTTTATTATCGTGTTTTATTTATTTTGGAATATGTGATTTCTATGTGATTACCATTGAATTGATAATGTTCTACCACTATTAGCTATGATGTGAGGAACCATAGGATACTAAGTGGGGATTCAAGGGATTTTATATATTCTAGTTGAGATTTACACACTGTATAATATCCCCTAGATGAATATTATATCCTAGTTATGGGTTATCACCAATGATACCAACGAGGATGATTCGAGTGATGGGTTGTACAACTGTTAACCTGTTAGAGTTAGTTATTATTTTTAATGTCTAGTACCTATTGAATTATCCCCTAAGGAATTTCCTCATGATATGTATCTTATGTTATGCATCCTTATTTTTGTATGAAAATATTTTTATTCATATCTCTTATTTTGATCCTAGTTTGATGTATCAATTTGTTATGTTTAATCATTATTGTTTTCAAGATTATCTTGTCTTATTATTTTCAATTTATTATTAATTTTCATGTATTTTCATTTGATTATGTTTTCCCTTACTTATACTCATGTTCAGTGTGTGTACATGTGTGTGTATTAAGTTTTAAAAAGGGAAAATAGGTTATTGATTTGCATTTAAGACTTTTGAATTTATTATCTTGATAAAGTTTTAAACCTTTTGAGAGTTTATTTTCAAAAGGAATTTTTAAATAAAAATGATAAGTTTTAACTTGTTTAATTTTGAAATATAAGTTGTTTTAAAAGTAAATTTTTAGTTTTTTAAATAACATTATTTTAGTCATTCCCCTTTTAGTCATGTTTTATATAAGGTATATTTAAAGAATTGATATAAGGTACTGTATTTTCATTTTCATTTTTTCTAATGGAAATGAAAAATTATTTTTTAATACCTTCAAACTAGTGAACATGGTTTATTTATGAAAGAAATGTAATGGAAACATGGTGGTATCCTATAGGCCTTCACTTCGAATCCTAAATACTCACACTAGTGGGTATGTAATCCTCATGTTTTATGCAGGTTTTCCAGTTATGGATTCCTGGTTGTGTTGTTACATTTATCCATTAGGAAGTGGGTGGTATCTGAGTTATGGTGGTGAATTGAGAGTCACATGGTGATTTGGGGTTTTTTCCATGTTTGTTTGATGGATTGGGTTTGGTAGTGTATTAGTCTTTTCAACCTATAGTTTCTTTCAGTTTTTCGTCATTTTTTGATTGTAAAATCTTTGTATAAAATGGGTTTAATTTTTATTGGGATTTTTTTTGAAAAATATTTGGGTATTATTTAGTTTTTGTTGTTCTTTTTTAGGATATTCTAATTTTAGAACTTCTTATTTACTTTGGAATTGTTTGACAATGCATGGAAACCTTATGTCAGGTTCCAAATTGGGATACATTGTTGATCTAGAATTTATTAATGGATAAATCATTCCCAAATTTTCACTTGTGATACCCTAACACTTTTCATCAGGCCACAATGATAAGAAACGTGGCTTGGTCCATGTGATAGGATGGTTCATGTGCTATTTTTGGTTGTAACCAAGGATGTTTCACTACAAAATTGAATCAGATCCCTCTAGTTATTTGGGGTTTTATGGTTAATGGGAGTTAGGTATGTAATATCTCATGTGGTAGGTGTGAAGGAGTTTTTTAATAGCTATTCCTTGTCCTATACCTCGAGTTTCCAAGGGTGTTTATGTGTTTTCTTTTGAATTTAGGATTTATGGTTGTTTATTCATGATATATTTTAGTATGTTGTTTATGTACTCTATATTGTAGGAAAAACCTGGGAAAAGACATGGGGGAATACTAGTTTTAGATTGAAACTAGTGGTAATATAGGGTTTCATGCGTAAGTTTCATGGTCTATCAAACCACATGTAGTCCATGAGAACTATTTTCAGCAATTTACAGTGGCTCTCATATAATTGGCACATGGTCTAAAAACTGTGCGGCATAAACATGCATAGTAGATAAAGTTGATTTTTTTGTCTTAAATTATTTAATGATTTAATACCCTCTTGTGGTTTATGCTTCTTATTGTAAGTAATCAAGTGAATATTTTTTATTTTAAATATTTTTTGAAAAATTTTAAAGCATGGTATTATGATTTAGTAATGTATTTTTTTAAGAACCATTTCTGGGTGCTTGAGTTTTTAATTTGGAGATTTTTTTGAACTCCTGCACAAATTATTTGAGTTGATTAAATTAATTTTGGGTAATAATGGTTTGCAAGTAAATAATTTTATGGGTTTTAAGATTTTTTAATTATTGAGATGGTTTTAGAATGGCATTAATTTCCAAATAATGAGTTTAATTTTGAATAAGTGAATGATTTTGGTGTGTGTGGTTTGATGGGGAAATTGGTTTTCAAGAAATGAGATCCTTTTTATTAATGGGATTAGAAAATTTTATATTTTTTGAAATATAACACTGAAAGGTATTTTTTAAAAACCTTATGGATTTTTAAAAATGAGATAAGTCCATGTTAGGGGATTTTGAAATAGTTTTATAAATAATGATTTATGATGTGGTTTTAATTGATTTATGATTTTATAACCCTTATTTTGAAGATAGGTTGGTTTGATTGAATGGGGTGTTTTGGTGTTGTTTTATAATGTTTCCCTAGAAAGGAAAATAAAATTAAAGAATGGTATCTCTTGGATAGTAACTATTATTATCCAGTTGTTTTCTTCATAGTATTATACTTTTCCAAGACACTCAATAGAGTGAAAAGGCTTTATTATTCTCAACTTGTGGATCATTCATGATTGTTTCTAAATTGGAATCCTCTAGTGTTTTTTGGTAATCAAGTATCCTAGGAGTATACAGGATAGCTAGTTAAGGTTTTAGAGATCTTTGAGTCATTAAGAACTCTAAAATTTTCAAAGGTGAGGTTCACAAATCCTTTATTATAAGTATTGGGTTTGGATTATTTTAAGATCACTATTTATTCCCTACTATTTTAGTCATGATCATATATATATTTCACGATCTCTTTCATCCAATGGGTTTACCATGAGGAGGTAAGACTTTACATAGAAATGTAATTGTTGAGTGTCTATCAAGATGGTCACTTACTGAAGGAATATATGGAATGTTTTAATGGAATTTACCCTTTATCTTTTGATTTTGTGGATAATGATTTGAAGAAGGCTTGGTTCTTTTCAATAAAACTTTATCCAGATATTAACTCGATTCTGTTTCATTCTATCCTAACTACCTTTACAGAAATGATGTATATGGTCATCACCAGTGAGGTTTTTTTGTAGGGAAACCTATGATAAGGGATCACTCAAATCTTTTGGGTGTTAGTAGGGGTGATCCAGCTAGTGAGAAGTGTGAAAATGAGAGTGATAGTGATAGGAAGTTGTCTCCTTGACTTTTCATGTTTTCTCCAGTAAATTGGAATATGATGGTGTGCTTATAGTGTGGTAAATCGAGGGATTTCAGATACTCTTATCTTCCATCATCGATGAAATATCATCAGCATGGTCATCCCAGTCACATTCATTGATTTTGAAAGGGCAATGAATGTCTAAATAATAAATCTCATACTCATCTTTGATCTGAAAAGTGGTTTGTGGTATTGCTTCCATGGGAGATTCAGAAGCTATTTTTTGGTTTTGTGAGTTTTTTATTTTATAACCTCTATTTTTATTGAACTTTTTCCCAAATATTCTTTACATAATTTATATTTGATTTTAATTAAATATATAGATTTTAGATCATGTTCTTTTATGTTGAGATGATTGTCCCTCATTAATTTTTATTCATGTTATCAATGTTCATGGGGTGAACCATGAATTGAGTTCTAATTGATAGATGACATGGGAATGGATTGAGTGTAGGATAGGGTAATAGTGATAATATTTTGATTTTTTGGTATACCATGAAAGATATGTGTTTTTGTTTTCTTTCAGGATCACTGAGAGTGACATTTTTATTAGTTTGTTCTCCAGTTACCCTTTGTGTAGTTTTGTGACCTGAAGTCAGAACAATTTCATTCATTATTATTTCATGATCTCCTTTGGGGTGTTTCTCCTATTTTTTATAGTTAATTATATTATATATCCAGTATAGTTATATTTTTTGGTTTTCCATGTTGATGTAATTTCTTTTGGAGTTTTGAACAGGTTTTTTATGGTTTGTGGGATCCTATTTATTCCTCTAGAAATAAGTTAATACATGTCTACTCGGTTGATGATCATTTTTTGGGAATGTTTATCTATAGTTCCACAACATTAGATAAATTATAAATGGGTGGGATAAATAATTATTATCTCCTTGTTCTACCTTTATTTTTGAGAGCTTCCTTCTAGGATATTTTTGATTGATACAAGTCATTTATTGTTTTTCTAGTGGCCTCGGTTGTTCAAGAGCTGTTTGGTGTTGTGTTTCCTTTTATTCTGGTTTGGGACTCAGAAGAAACATATGGGTTTTTATATATGCATTTATTAGAGTTCTATAATTTAAGGAAGACCAAATTTGTGGTCATAGTAATGTCTCATTTTGTCAGGAATCCTATTTTAAGATTCATATTCCTTTGGTGCCTATTAAATCATAGATGTTTTGTGTGATTTTTTCCATATGAGTGAGATGCTCATGTCCTATGATCTTGGTTTCAAGTATATAAAGATATCCCCTATTTTAATTCCTTTATTTTGGTGAGTAAATAATAACATTTCTTTTAACCTATGTTTTCGATGATTTTTTGGGGGGTAGAAAGTGGAATAGTGGGGAGAATTGTAACACCCTAAAATGGAATTTTCTTGGTTATGTTTATATGGTATATTTATACCATAATTTAAGAATGTACTAGGAGAAATTTTCATGTTTTTGAAACATTTATAGGTGTTCACAACTTAGGAACACAATTTGGGAAACTTTGTAGTATAAAATATACACCTCTTTTAGTTTTGGGTAGTGGTGATTGCATGACTACAACATGGTTTAGTAAACCATGTGGGTAAACTGTGCATCCATGTGAATTTTGAAAAGTGGAAACCATAATATTGAGTTACTTTTATATGTGGCTTATCCCATAATCTTATCAAACTAAAACCCCTCATATATGGCACCTTCCAAACACCTCTCATCCACTTAAAATATCCATTAAAGTAGATTTAGAGTGTCTTCTTAGTGACTTTACACCCAAATCAAAAGGTAATAAAACCTATTTACTTCTTCTCTTGACTTATCCCATTTTTTTATTATATATTAATTTTAATGGCCATGGTTGGAAGATTTTCTTAGTTAGTGTTGACATAGAATTTTTTCTTCTAGTTTTTAGGTTTTGTGAGACCTCTCTTGAGTCATATTATACAGGCCTTTGTTAAAGGAAACATGGTAACAATAGTTGATATAGTTTTTACATTATGATTCCTTTTAAAATATTTCAATTAATGATTGGTATTTTTAGTGTGTTTTTGAAAAAAATTAAATAGGTATATGATAACTATTTTTTAATACCAAAAGGTTATTTGTGATTTTTTGGTTTTTCCTTTGGTAAAAATTAGGTGAAATTTTTAGTTTAATAGAAATTTATTTTTAAATGGTATTTTATTCACTATAATTGTTTGATAAAATTACATTGTTGGATTTATAAAAGAAAAATGATTGTTTCCTAGTGATTATGGCTAATTTTTATTTATAAAGTGGAGTGTTCTTTATCTAAAGGTGTTTACTTATTTTAAGAGGTGTTCCCTTGGGTTAAAAATAATATTCCTTGTTTTATAATGGGTTTTCATCATTTTTATAAATAGGATACCTTATTTTAAATATGCATCCTTGTTTAAAAATGTGTGTATTACTTTATGGGATTCCTTAGTGACTTACTTATACTATTTTAGGAATTATTTCTTTATGTTAGTGGTGATTTACCTTGGAATTCACTTTGTTTCAAAGTTGGTTTTGAAAGGGGTTTGAAAAGATATTACTCTTGATTTTAAAAAATAAGGCCCATTTGGAACCATGAAATAATGTGATTTTTAATTTTTTGTTTACAACACAATTGATCCCCTTTTTTATCATTTGTTTATGTTGGTATGTATGTGTGAATATTTAAGTGATTTGTGATCCATAGTAATGTTGTTTAGTTTGGGGATCATTATTAAAGAGGGTGTGTTAGAGGTGGAAAGTATTTAACTATTTTGTTTTATTACCTTTGGGATATGTTATTATCATGTGATTGAAAATGAATTGATAGTGGTCCACCTAAGTTATCAATTACATGAAAAACACTAGGCTACTAAGTGGGGAGTCAAGGGATGTTAGCTATGTTAGTTAATATTTTTCACACTAGATAATATCCTAAATTTGAATGTTATGACCCTATTAAGGGCTATGAATAATGATAATATTGTGAGTGATTTAGGTAATATATCATAACTCATTTTTATTACATAACTTTTCATTACATTGTACAAAAAGTGGATATTTTAATGTTTATTTTCTTAGAAATAAGGAACATAACACATTAAAACTAAAAAAATTATTCTATTCCACTTTAAATGATTCTTAAAGGTTCATCCTAAATACATTCATTTAATCTCATAACTCGGGTATATATATCAAAGGAAATGGTCAGCATAAGGCTTAGGAAGGGAAAACAACTAAAACATTTTACATGCAATCTTGAGAAATATTGATAAGAACTTGAGGAATATCACTATGGAATGAAAAAGAGAAAATGAGTCATATAATAAATAAAATAACATTAATAATTAATTTAAATGTGTCTAAAACATTTATTTTAGAAATTCAAAATCACATCACCATGGGTTTTCACCGAGGTGTCATAAAAATTACCAAGGTTATTCACAAAGGTATCATAAAACATGTCATCTCTTGAGATTAAATTATTTACCCAATGACTTGGAGAGATATAAGGTAGGATTATTAATATGTATTAATTTTAATGTTATCCACATACATCATAAATAAAAATCTCATAAATAATACATGGATAATAAAAGAAACATGTTTCATATTAAAATCATGGTGTTTTAAAAAAGTGCTTAAAAACATGATCATTATGTCAATTATAGCCCATGGAAAGGGAATGAGAATTTTATGTATTTAAATTAAAAAATAAAATAAATAATTTTTAAATATTGGTGAATAATCTTGGAAAACAAATAGTTTTGGGTATTCATATAAAGAAAATAAAATAATTTCTTGAGAAAAAGAGAGAAATTGTGAAAAAAAATCGGTAACATAACGGGTATGAAACATTGTTTTGGAAAAAATTAAAAATATAGGGGATAAGGGTCTCAAATTCCTAAAATAAACTTAATAAATTAAATTTATAGAATAAAATGGACATAATATCATGGTATGGAAATTTTAAATACATACCACATAAAAAAGAACTTGAAAGGAAAAGAGAAGTTGAGATTTCACTTACCTTGAAGACTGACTTCTAAAACATGGGGATCAGGATCTTGGGGGCTTGAGGACACATTTTGAGGACTCCTTGAGATTTAATACTATCATAAATTCATGGATAATTGATTTTTAATTAAATAAAACTGTGGAATGGTGGTTATTTATAGAAAAAGTGAGGGAGTTTTTTATTAATTTCATTGGACACCTCGGTAGTGGTATTTGAAGAACCATGGGATTGCCCATGATATTTGCCCATGGTATTGGCCACTTGGGACAATTATTATAATATATTAATGCAAAATAGTCTACCATAATTTTATATTACTTATTACATCATTATTACATAATTATGATTTCCTTAAACATAATGAAATACTCAAACTATATTTTGAATATTCATGAAAAACAAAAGTATTTTATAAAATTATCACAATTTCACCCTAAACTAATATAGAAATTATAATTTCATAAATGAAATTTATTTTATAATATAAAATCTATAAATATGAGAAATTTAACTTGTAACTATAAAAATACTTATTTATTAAAAATTGTTGGGAATAGAAAATGCATAGTAATTTTTTTGACACTTGAAAGAAAAATTATTTTATCATTTTTAATTAAATAAGATTATTTTATAATACTATTTAAATATAATAAATTTTATTTATAATACATTACTTTATTATAAGAATTATATATTTTCTAAAAAGTAAATTTTTCGATCGAAAAATCAATTTATCAAATTCGTCATATTTTTAGGAAAAACAAAACTCAAAAAAGAATTGATGGAACCAAAAATATTATTTATAAAAATTTATTATACATCAAGTAACTAAGTCCTTAACACATAAGCCATTATAACACATGCATACTACCAAATGGTATAGTGTGAGATGGTGATAGACTCTTGGGGTGGCTAAGATAACATTACTCGTGCAATAATTTCCACCAACTTGAACTTATACTATAGGAGATTTCATTCAAGCTTAACATGTTGAAGCTATGCTTGGTCTTGGTCAAGAGTAAAGCCCAATGAGGGTACCTTCATTCCAAGCTCCAAAAAATGGGCTTTGTATGGAATGACTCTACTGTATGAGGGCATTAACTCTTCTTTTTTCATTTGTTTTCCATTGTCATTTATTCTTATAAAAAATAATTATAAAGATAAAATATATTTAATAGTATAGTTTCCAATGGTCATATTGACCAATGGTCATAATTGACCAACGATCATATAATGTTCGAAACCCAAAGGTCACATTTCCAAGTATACTCACTTCATTGTTAATGATGTATAATATTCTTATGTAATATAATATAAAAAATATATTTAGGAAATAATTATTATTATGAAATTTTAGGCCATTACATTCTTCCCCCCTTAAGAAATTTCATTCCTTAAATTTCCACTCATTCCCTCAGTTGAGAAAAGGTGTCGGTAATTTTTCCTCATTGTCTCCTCTAGTTCCCACATGGATTCTTCATATTTTTTGTTCCTCCACCACACTTTAATGATGTGGGTAGTCTTATTTTATAGAACATTGTCTCTATGTTCCAAGATCTACACTAGCTTCTCCTCATATAAGAGGTCATATTCTAGTTTTACCACCTCCAGATTCAGTACATGTGAAGGGTTAGGTGTGTACTTCCTCAAGAGAGATATGTGAAATACATCATATACTTGAGCTATATTTTGAGGAAGTGCAAGCCAATATTCCACTGCTTCTATGTGATCAAGGATTTCATATGGGCCAATGTACTTGGGGATAAGATTCCCGTTCTTCCCAAACTATATGAATTTTTTCCAAGGTGTAATTAGAATGAAAAAATTATCACCAACATCAAAATCTTTTTCCCTTGGATGGTGGTCAGAAAATATCTTATGCCAACTCTAAGAATCCTTAATGTGTTGTTGGAAGGAATGAACCTTTTTTTTCATTTATTATACAAGATCAGGCCCAAGAATCTTTCTCTCATTTGCTTCATCCCAAAAAGAAAGAGTTCTACATCACTTTTCATACAGATCTTCATGGGGTTCAATTTTAATAATCAAATGGAAGATGATGTTATAAGATAACACAACTAATGGGAGATGTTATCCCATACACCATTAAATTCCATTGAGCATGTTCTCAGTATGTCATCAAGTGTTTGAGTAGTCCTTTTAGATTGGCCATCAGTTTGGGGGTGATAGGTCGTACTGAAATTCAATTTGGTAATCAGATCATGTTGAATACTTTTCCATAATTTTGATGTTAACCTTGGATCGGGATCAGATACGATGGAGAGTGATAACACATGAATCCTTACCACTTACTTTATATAAATCTTGGAAAGTTTATAGAGACATAAATCTTACAAAATAGTTATGAAATGGGCAGTCATGGTGAGACCGTCCATTATAAACCATGTCTCATTATTTCCTTTGGCTGTTTTTAGGAGAACGGTGACAAAGTCCATAGTGATATTGTGCCAATTACATTCTAGTATGGGTAGTGGTTGTAATACCCCTTTATGAAGTTGTCTCTATGAATTAACTTGTTGACACACCATGTACGTTGTATTTTAGTTTTTTAATCTCCATTTTTATGTTATCCGACTAATAATGATTACAAGGTCCCTATACATTTTTGTGCTTCAAAGATGTATAGAGAATGTAGTGATACAAGATTCATCCATTAACTTCTTTTTTATTAATGGAATAGATAGAAAACATAGTCTTGTTTGAAATTTCAGTACACCTTATTGATCAATATTGAACTCAGGAAACTTTCCATTCTTTACAACCACTATCTTCTTCTATAATAAATGATAATCTCTTTGATCTTTCTTGATATTATCTAGTAATTATGGTTGAGAAATAATTTAGGATAGGGTTGATGATGTCCCTTCCCTTATGGTTTCCATGTATTATTTTACTAGGACTTTGATCCAAGGATATCCCTGAATCCTCATCATTTCTAGCATAATAGGGTCTATCCTACATAATTACTCAGAAACTTTGTTTTCTCTTATGGGGAGATAATGAATTGAACATTCATAGTCTTTAATAAGTTCCAACCATTTTCTTTGTCACATGTTCAATTCCTTTTGCATGAAAATATACTTAAAAATTTTATGGTCTATGTATATATCACATTTATCACCATAAATATAGTCCATTCATATCTTTAGAGAAAAAACAACCATAACTATCTCCAAGTCACGAGCATGATAATTCTACTCATGAGGATTCAACTACCGAGATTCATAGGCAATCACCTTTTCATTTTTCATGAGGATGAAACCAATCCAATTTAGAGATTCATCACTAAAAATAATGAATCCTTCTCTGATAGAGGTTAGAGTTAACATAGGTATAGTAACTAATCTCTTGTTTATCTCTTGGAAACTTTATTCACAATTCTTTGTCTAGATAAACATGAACCCTTTTGTGTTAATACCATTAGTTTATTATAAAGTCATGAAGAGTTTTTGAAAATCCTTATATAATATCCCACTAATAAAAGGAAACTATAAATCTCCATTACTATTGTAGGATGAGGCAACACCTCCACACCCTTTTTATTTACAGGGTCAACTAAGATTATTTCATTGGTTACAATGTGCCCCAAGAAATAAACTTATTATAAACAAAATTAACATTTCCTGAACATTCTGAATAACCAATCATTCCTCAAAGTTATAAATATAACCATTAGATGATCCTCATTCTCCGCAAAAATTTTAGAATATATCAAAATATAATCAATAGATACTACCACAAAGTTATCAAGGTAGTCCTTAAAGACTCTATTCATCATATCCATAAATATAATAGGAGAATTAGTTAATCCAAAGGGAATAACAAAAACTCATAATGACCATATCTTGATCAGAAGGCGATCTTTGTACTATCTTCTTTCTTCACACTAGATTGATGAAAACTAGACTGTAGATCAATCCTAGAGATGAATTGAGCCCCACAAAGATAGTCAAATAAATCATCAATTCTTGGAAGAGGGTACTTCTTCTTTACTGTGATCCCATTAATATCTCTATAATCAATGCATAACCACATTGATTCATCCTTCATATTCATAAATAAAACATGTTCTCCCCATAGAGACACAATTGGTTGAATAAAACCCTTCTCCAAAAGATCTTGGAGTTGTTTCTTTAATTCATCTAGCTCCATAATTTTCATTCTATATGGGGTATTTGATATCATCTTGAATCCTTGAATAAGATGAATAAAGAACTATACCTCTTTATAGGGGAGGCCTAGGTAACTCCTCAGGAAATAATTTAATGTATTAATGAATGACAGGGACATTATCTATTCATATACTTTCATTCAGTTCATCATATTCATAGATCATTTCCATAAATAAGGCTACGGGTGGTGTTTCTAGACAAAGATCAGGTCGAGATATATCTCCTTTGAAAGAAACTATAGGTTTTCCATTCAAGAATACCAATATTTCCTTGCTTCTGTAGTGGATCTTAGCATTATACATTGAGATCCATTCCACCCCTATTATAATTAAAAACTCTAACATGGGAATGAATACTAGATTTTTGATGACATTGAGCTCCCCAAAGTGAATACTATTGTTTTTATACACTATTGATTCTTGAATAATCCATCCAGAAGTATTGAATGATAAATCTACTTTTAGAAGTTCAGGGATTGATTCTATATTCTTTGAAAACTTGGAGGAAATAAAAAAAATATGTAGAAATAGAATCAAACAAAGTACTTGATAGCTTTGAGAGAACAATGAGAGTACCTAATATAACAAACCATACTTTACATATAGATATTACTTCAATATTTAAGAATATATATTACATAACATAACAAAAACCATGCCAGGACTGTATAGGTTTAGTGTCTCTAAAAACTGGGAAACATAAACAATTGGTTCATAAAATATCCACATTTTCTCCCACTTATTTCTTCATAACAAGACTCCTTTTTAAAATATCTTATTTAAAACCCTTATTTGTGACATAGGGAAAATAAATAAATGAAAGGGTGATCTCAAATGCTTAGTAAGGGTAAATAATGTAAATATCAATCATATCCCAATCATAAGAACACAATAATTGAAAATATTATCCTTCATATAAAAGATCATAATATCATGTCATGAGATAAATCATAAAAGTGAAATTCAGTCCCAATATTCATAACATAAGACATGAAATTCCGTGGCATACACACATACACATAGAAAATCATTTCATATTAGTCAAGACTCATTGCTGAGACCATCATAACAGACAAATTCCATTATTGAACTGAGTACACTCATTGTTCCAGCCTTGTATTACTGAACATGATTTACTTTCCATTTCAGTCATGTCTATATCATGAGATATAAATATTTACCCAATTAATTGGAGAGAGATATAGGTCCCACATATCTCATAAAGAAACCATTATTACGTGTTCCACAAAAACTTAAAAATATTCACCATAGCATAACCCATGAAATAAAATTGGTTTCTTAAACATCATGCCATCATAATTAATATAAATAAAATGGATTTATTAAATAAAAAACAATCAAATAATAGTAATAATAGGTTTATAAATATGAACCTATTTAAAGAGTGTCAACTTAGATGGACAATAATTTTGAGAAAATACATGAAATTAATTCCTGAGGAAAATATCCTTTCTTCTTCAAAAATGTTTTCCTTCCTAAAAATGCCACACAATTTTAGAAGAAGTCATTTTATGTGAAAATAACCTTGTAATATTTTAGGGTAATCTTCAAGTAAATAAGGTATTATCAAAGTGTAAAAATACATTCATGCTGTACAAGTTAAGAAAAAACATTCTTCTTGTACTTTTGTTGGAAAAGTAACAAAGTTCCTCATACCAAAAAGGCAAAAGATTCCATTCATACTATTCAGTAAAAATTTACCAATGGGTAAAATTGGATTTAAAAAATTATATAAGGATATAAATAATATTTTAAAATACATATTTGGGAAACATAGATATGGATGATAAATATACCCCAGTAAATACTTACGAATAAACAATCTCGGATAAAAATGAGATTTGAAAAGTTATTCCTTACATTAGGTTATATAATGATTTAAATAATGTTATTTACTTAATAAATAATCATAATCATTTTTATGATATCATATATGATAATATTATCCTCTGTTTGTTAGAAACATTTCATTGTTATTCGTTATTTGGATATTGACTGCTTTAGGTTCTTATGCAAGATTTGTCGGATTAGTTCATGTTCCTCTTCTTAGGTTATAGTTAAATAATTTAAAGGATGGTATTAGTATAATATATATCATATTTATTCATTCAATTCATTTATATAATCATGGTTTAATGAAAATCATGTAGAATGAATCGCATTGCATCGTGAAGATGGTAAGCCGTACGTACGCACGAGCGATGATATCATTCCAAAAAGTATTGAATGGTATTGAAGAGAAAAGTGTATGATATTTAAGAATTAGTATAATTTTATAATAATAATATATATTTATTATTTAAATCATTATACCCGTCCAAGTAAGGTGGTGGTGAAAAACATATTACACCACAGTGTGAAGACGGTAAGCCGTACCTACGCATGAACGATGATTTTGTTTTTCCTGTGATGGATAGAAGGATAAATATGGTTGTTTAATATTTATAATAACATATAAATATATGAGTGATACTAATATTATTACTTTATAATTAAACAAATAATGAAGAGTAAGTATAAGAAGAAAGAAGTTTGAATGAATCGGTAGAAGATATTACCTCTTCCTCGACATGCTTCCACTCAATCTCTTCATAGAGCACTAGAGTTGGTCTTTGAAGATGACGAGAACCTATAGAATGAAAATAATGAAGTTAATAAGGAAATATTTTAGGGGATGGAAAATCTTGAAGGCTCCAAATGAATTGAATAAGTGACGGAGGAGGTGCCATTTTATAATTAAAGTGAGGGGAACTTTTGGAAACTCCATAAATAATAATTTATAATAAAATTAAACCCTACCCAAAAACCTCCAAAATGTCCCAATTTAAAATATGAGATGAGATAGGGTTCAAATATAATCAACCAATAATTTTTGGACAAGTTATTTTTTCAATTTAAACCATATATTTTTAATTGACACTTAGTTATTCTATTTAATTTTAATTGTGGTAATAACATTATAAATATTTAATGGTTATAAATATTTAATTATATGGTGTTAATTGACCATAAATGGATATTTAATGACATTTTAGATCTTATAATTATCAAATTTTAATTTTTAAATAATTTTATTATTTTTAAATAATTAAATAAATTTTTATTTTTATAAAATATCAATAATGTCAATTTTGACACTATTCGTTTATTTGACTTTAAAAACTCCAAAAAGAATATAAATTAGAAAAAAATATTAAGTAAACTAAAAACATGTCATATTCACCTATAAAATTCGTGTATCATCTTAATTAATTCATATGACATTTCTTTTAATATTTTTAAAACCATTTATTTGATATTTATATTAATAAAATAATTTCTACATTACTATTGTGTCATCATTAATTATAATTATTTAATCTCTAAAAATTATAATTAAATTTCTATGATGTAGGAAATTATTTTATATTTCCAAATACTATCTACAATTGATATTATCTCCTAGTTATATATATATATTAAAATTACTATACTTATATAAAATGATATTTTGACATTTTGTCACATTCATTAGTTTTTATTACATTCATGTCATATTCATAGGTAAGTGGCCATAAAGTGATTTTATTTCAAAAAATAGATGATAAGAGTCAAATTTAGTTATCCAATAGAAATTTTACAGGTGTTAAGATAATTTTATAATATTATTTTTACCTTTAATTACCCGACTTACCTTTAACCATGATAATAAAAATAATTATCAAAGTTACTATTTATAATGTCCAAAAATAAAAATAGCCTATTAACATAATTTGGACCTACTTATTTTAGATAAAGAGTCCTTTTAAAAAAAATTAAAAATACAAAATTTTCAGTAATTAATTTAAAATCAATCTTGTTGTCGGATTGAGAGAACGCGTTTTTTAAAAGTTAAAACATTGCAAAATATTGAAATGATTTTACATATGAATTCAATGTAAAATTAATTATAATGACATAAATTATATTGAATCATAAAAATATATTATATTTATACTTTAAAACCATTCAATATTATAATTTAACCATATAAATTGTCTCGATGAAAAAAGTTGCTTTCACTTAAATTTTTGTGTGTTTTTACTATTAATCAAAACATAAATGTTATCAGAAAATATCATAAATTCAACAAAAGTAAATGTTTATATACCTATTTAAAAGAACATTTTTATTTTGTCAAATAAAATTATTAATGTGTCATAATATTATTTTAAAAGGGGTTCACCATTCAATGGAATGAGATTACCCTTAAAAAAATAGGTTTTTATACGTAAAATAGGGTCTATTCACACCCTATGATTAAAATATCCATTATATGAATAAAAAATATTTTATTAAGTATATAACATATATATATCATTAATTTCATTACCAATAGTAATCAACTAAAAAATATATATATCTACTTAATATTTTTCATAAATTATTGATATCCAAAGAATTGACAATGCATTTTCATAAGTTAGTTATAATTATTCAAAATAACCTAATAGATAGGATATAATGGTAATTTTATACTAAGGGAAAATCTAAGTTCATTTAAACTCACGATTTCATGCAACACAAGTTACTTGAAGAATAAAAATTATTTAAAGAATTTTTTTCATAAAAACATTCAGGTGTTACATTCTACCCGCCTTAAACTGAATTCCACCCTCAAAATTCCTCACTTGGAAACAAACAGTGAGGATAACTCTCCCTCATCATATCCTCAAGTTACCATTTAGCTTCTTCAAATATGTGGTTCCTCTATAAAACATTAACCAAGTGAGTGGTCTTGTTTCATAGAACTTTTTTGCTACAATCTAGAATCTCTATTAGTTTTTCTTTATAAAAAAGATCTTGATCCAGTGGTACAATTTCGGATATTAGTACATGTGAAGGATTGGGTATGTACTTTCTCAGGAGATATACATGGAACACATCATGAACTTGAGAGAGATTCGGTGAAAGTTCCAATCGGTAAGCTACCTTTGCAACACGATCCAGAATTTTAAAAGGACTAATATACCTTGGGATCAATTTTCCCTTCTTTCCAAATCTCATTACTCTCTTCTAGGGAGATATTTGTAGAAACACCTTATCACCCACTTCAAACTCTAGGTATTGTTTTTAGTTTTTAGCCTAAATTTTTTGTCGAATATGAGCTTCTCTTATGTGTTATTGAATAGAAATGATCTTTTCTGCCATTTCATCAACAAGATTAGGTCCTAATAACTTTATTTACCCTACTTCATCCCAACAAGTTGGAGTTCTAAACTTCTTTCCATAGAGGGATTCATAAGGATCCATATGAATACTAGAGTGAAAGCTATTATTGTAACAAAATTCCCCCAATGTTAGGTGTTGATCCCAACCAACTTTGAAATCCATATAGAAATCTCTCAACATGTCTTCCAGAGTTTAAATTGTCCAATCAGACTGACCGTATGTATGAGGATGATAAGCAGTGCTAAAACTTAACTCTGTATCCAGATCATACTAAAGACTTCACCAGATCTTTGAGGTAAACCTCAGATCCTGATCAAATATAATGGAAATTGGTACTCCATGCAATCTTACCACTTCCTTTATATATATCCTAGAAAGCTGAGCAAGAGAGGAATCCTCTCTAATAGTAATTAAGTGTGCCGACTTCGTAAGGCGATAAACTATAACCCAGATAACATTATTGACTTTTGATGTTTTGGTAAGTCTAATTAGAAAGTCCATAATGATGTTTTCCAATTTACATTCTGGTATGGGTAATGGTTGTAACATCTCCTCATAATTCAATCTCTCATCCTTAACTTTCTGACAAACCAAGAATCGAGAGACATATTTAACGACATCTCTTTTCATGTCATCCCACCAGAAGTAATATTTTAGGTCCCTATACATATTTTTGCTTCCAAGGTGAATTGAGAATGAAGAGCTATGAGCCTCATCCAATATAACCTTCTTTAATTCTAGTATGGGAGGAATACAAACCTGATTCCTGAACCTTATTATTTCATCACAATCAAGGTTTAATTCAGGAACATTTCTCACCTTCATTTGTAACTCTACATCTTCCTTCAACAACTCCTTAATCTTACCTTGTATAGATTATTGAACATTCATTTGATAAAGATAAGATTTCTCCCCTTCCATTAAAGTTTCTAGATATATCCTTTTAAAATCCATAAATATTGGATCTTTCATGATCCTCATCATAGATAAGCTAGAATGGTATTTTTGACTCAAAGCATATGCCACCTTGTTGGCATTCCCAGGGTGGTAATGTATTGAGTTTCCATAATATTTAATCAACTCCAACCATCTTCTTTGGAAAATATTTAGCTCTTTTTGTGTGAAAATATACTTTAAACTTTTATAATAAATATAAATATCACACCTTTCACCATAAATATAATGCCTCCATATCTTTAATTAAAATATTACCACAGCTGACTCCAAATCATGCATTGGGTAATTTTGATCATTAATTTTTATTTACCATGAGGTATAAGCTATCAACATATAATTTTTCATGAGAACACATACCAAACCCTTCTTAGATGCATCTCTGTAGATCACAAACCTTTCTCTACTACAAGGAAGTGCGAGCATAGGTGTATTGGCTAACCTTCTTCTTATCTATTTGAAATTATCTTCACATTCCTCCATCCAAATGAAATTAACTCTTTTCCAAGTCAACTTGGTGAGTGTATTAGATAATCATGAAAAATATGTCACAAAATGTCGATAATATCCAGCCAAACTAAAAAAAATCAGATCTTAGTTACCGCTGTTGGTCTTGAACATCATTTAATAACCTCTGTTTTGCTGGATCCAAAGATATAACCTCTCTTGAGATTATGTGACCCAAAAAATGAAACTTTTTGAAGCCAAAATTCACACTTGGAAATTTTTTCCTAAATATTCTCCTTTATTAGGGTCTTCAGTATAATTCTAAAGTGATCTTTATCTTCTTCCTTTCTCTTTGAATAGAAAAGAATATCATCTATAAAGACTACCAAAAACTGATCAAGATAGTCTCTAAAGACTCTATTCATTATATCCATGAAGATAGTAGGGTAATTAGTAAGACCAAAAGTCATAACTATAAATTCATAGTGTCCATACCTTGTACGGAATGCCGTCTTTGGTGTATTCTCCTTTTCAACCCTTAATTGATGATTTACTGAACAAAGATCAATATTGGAAAAGTATTAATCTCAGTGTAGTTGATCAAATAAGTCATCAATGTGGGGAATGAGATATTTGTCCTTGATAGTGATCTTGTTAAGTCCTCAATAATCAATGTAGAGTCTCATTGATCCATTTTTGTTCTTAGAAAAAGAACAGGTGCTCCCCAAGGTGATGCACTAGGTCATATGAATCCATTATCAAGATTCTCTTAGAGTCTCTTCTTCAATTCCTACAACTCAATTAGAGCCATTCTATAAGGTGTATTTGAAATAGGAATAACACCTAGTATGAGTTTGATTGAAAACTCAACTTCACGATTTGGTGGAAGATCTGTAAATTTCTCTGGAAAGACATAATAAAACTCTTGTACAATGGGAATATTATTAATCTTGAGTTTCTCCCCAACCATTTGAGATAAATAACCTTCATTTATAAGAATCAAGACCCATAAGATGGAAGAAATTTATACTGGAAGGTTATATTGATCCTTTCATCGATATATGATCATTGATTTATCTAGAATATGAAATGTGACTTCACTTCCTTAGAAAATTAATATGAGATCCATATAGAAAAAGCCAATCAATGCCAAGAATCACATAAAATTCTTCTATAGTAAGGATCACAAGATTTGTAGGAATCACTTTCCAAAAAACTTCAACTGGAGAAGAATTATAAACTTTTGATGTGACCGTGGTGCCATTAGGATTTGTCATAGAAAACTCAATATCTAATTGTTGAGGTAATACAATTATACTCTTATAAAATTATTCATAAATAAAAGAGTGTGTGGATCTAGAATCAAATAAAACATTTTCTACTTTGGAGTGGATGGTAAGTATACCTTTCACCATTTCATTATTGTAAACCACATCGATGATAGTGATTTCATGTAAATTTACTTTGTCTTTGGCATTAAGAGAGTGTTGAAATCAATAATCATCAATAACCCTTGGATTAGGTCCTTGATTGGCACAATGCCTAATTTCCTTTCACTTATAATATTGAAGTGTAAGAGGTGCATTATAAGTAGCCTTTTCTGTGTTTGCATCATTAGACATTTTTTACATCACTTTAGAATTCAACTGCCAGATAACCTTATTTTCCACACTTAATAATTTATTAGTCCCTTTAAGACAATTACCTCCATGCTACTTTCCAAAATTTTAGAATAAGGGAAAACTCATATTATTTTCAGTTCGATCTTTATATTTTTCTTTAAATTATATTTTTATCTTCTTATCAAACCCATATGACTGATGGGTTACTTTAATCTCCATCTCAACCTTGAGAGTACATCGAACAATTTCCTTGTAGCTATTAAAGTCCCTTATGGATAATTCCCTCTGAAGGATTGGTTTTAGTCCACTAAAGAATCGATCAATTTTACTCTCAAGTTGGATAATAATTCCATAAGCATACATTGAAAGTCTTGTGAAAATTTCTTTGTAGGTATCAATGGATTCATCGTCCATTTTCTTATGTTCAAGGAACTCCTTCTCCATCTTTGTTCGAAGAATAAGAGGAAAGTACTTGTTGAAAAACAAGTTATTGAACTCATCCCATTCCATGGACTCAATTTTATCTCTTTGCCTTGTATTATTGATAAGATTACACCATTGATCAGCTTCGCCTACCAAATGATATACTACTATGATGACTTTATCATGTTCAGAACATTTTAGAACTGAAAATATCTTTTCAATGGTACCGATCCACTATTTATCCACTAATGGATCATAAGACCTGCTAAATGAAGGTGGTCTCTGCCTCATAAAGGATTCAATAGAATGTTGCTCCCTCCTTTGCTCATTTGGAAGATCTGCATGATTCATAGTTTGAGAAAGTTGTGTGAGCCTAACTACAATATTTTTTATTCCATCTACCATAACATTTAGTTCTTAGTGGGACAATCATTTCATTTCCCATCACATTAATTATTAACATGATACCTTTGGGTTCCATCCATTGACTAAAACCAAGAAGCATAATGAAAGAAACATTAATCATAACAGAAAAACCACATAATCAAGAATAAAATTTCAATTTAGGAAACTTTAGGTTTTATCCTAGGTTATTCATGGTCATTTTTGAAACAATAGGATTGTATCCTATACTTAGACATATTCTTAGGGTTCTTACAAAGGATTTATCATCATAGTTTCCAAAGGTTAACTATACCTTTACTCTAATATCAACTATAACGGATCTTACTGTACATATATATATTAATTCAACATTGAAGAATATTTATTACATAACATAACAAAAACCATGCCAGGACCGTATAAGTTTAGTGTCTCTAGAAATTGGGAAACATAAACAACTGGTTCATAAAACATCCACATTGTCTCTCACTTATTTCTTCATAAATAGACTATTTTTTGACATATCTTACTTAAAAGCCTTCTTTATGACCTGGGAAAAAAACATGAATGGGTGAGATCAAATGCCCAGTAAGGTTAAATAAGTTAAATATCAATTATATCATAATCATAAGAACATAACATTTGAAAAATATTATCCTGTATATAAAAGATCATAATATCATGTCTTGAGATAAATCATAAAAGTGAAATTAAATCACAATAGTAATAACATAAGACATGAAATTTAGTGGCATACACAAATAATCATAAAAAATCATTTCATATTAGTCAGGGCTCATTGCTGAGACCATCATAGCAGAAAAAGTCCATTACTAAACCAAGTTTACTCCTCATTCCAGCCCTGCATTACTGAACTAGATTTACTTGTCATTATTGGCATGTATATCTAATAAGATATAAATATTTACCCAATTAATTGTATGGAGATATAGGTCCCACACATCTCATAATGAAACCATTCTTATGTGTTCCAAAAAAAAACATAAAATATTCACCATAGCATAACCCAAGAAATAAAATGGGTTTCTTAAACATCATTCCATCATAATTGATATAAAGAAAATGGATTTCCAAAATAACACACAATAAATTAATAGTAATAACATGGTTAAGAATATGACCCCATTTGAATAGTGTAATCTTACATGGAAAATAATTTTGAGAAAACACTTGAAATTAATTCTTGAGGAAAATATCCTTTCATCTTCAAAAACGTTTTCATTCATCAAAATGACACACAATTTTAGAAGAAATAATTTTATGTGAAAATAAACTTTTAAGATTTTTGGGGAAGCTTCAAGAAAATAAGGCATTATGAAATAAAAAAAATTCATTCGTGCCATACAAGTTAATAAAAAAATTATTTTCATACTTTTGTTAGTAAAGTCACAAATTTCTTCATACCGAAAACAAAAAAAGATTCCATTCATAATATTTAGTAAAAATTTTAAAATGGGTAAAATTTAATTTAAACAATTATATAAGGATATAAATAATATTTTTAAATAAATATTTAGAAAACAAGGACATGGATGATAAATATACCCCAATAAATACTTACGAATAAATAAACTCGGATAAAAACGAGATTTGCAAAGTTATCCCTTACCTTAGGTCTGATATCCTTCGTATGTATCCAAAACTCTTGTATAAGGATTTAAATAATGTTACTGAATTACTCCATAATAATAATAAATTTTATGATATCATATATTATTTTATTATCATCCGTTTGTTAGTAACATTTCATTGCCACTTGTTATTCGGATATTGACCGCTTTATGTTCTAATGCAAGATTTGTCAGATAAGTTCATGTTCCACTGCTTAGGTTATAGTTAAATAATTTAAAAGATGTTATTAGTATAATATATATCATATTTATTCATTCAATTCATGTATATAATCATTGTTTAATTATGATCATGTAGAATGAATCACATTGCATCGTGGAGACGGTAGACCGTACATACACACGAGCGATGATATCATTCCCAAAATTATTGAATGATATTGAAGTGGATAGTGTATGATATTTCATAATTATTATAATTTTATAATAATAATATATATATTTATTATTTCCATCATTATACCCATCCATGTAAGGTGGTGGTGAAAAATAGATTACACCACGACGTGGAGACGGTAAGCCGTACGCACAGACGCACGATGATTTCATTTTTTGTAGGATGGATAGATGGTGAAATATGGTTATTTAATACTTATAATAATATATCAGTATATTAGTGATACTGGTTTTATTACTTTATAATAAAACAAATAATTAATAGGAAGTCTAAGAGGAAATAAATTTGAAAGAATCGGTAGAAGAGATTTCCTCTTCCTCAACGTACTTCCTCTAAATCTCTTAGAGCACTAGAGTTGGTCTTTGAAGATGAACAGAACCTCTAGAATGAAAATATAAAAGTTTATAAGGAAAAAGGGAAGGGTATGTACGAGATTTTAGGCTCAAAATGAAGTAAATAGGTGAGGGAGGAGGTTCCATTTTATAATTGAGGTGACATGCACTTTTGGAAACTCCACAAAAATTAATTTATAATAAAATAAAAACCCACCCAAAAAACCTTCAAAATGTCCCAATTTAGAATATGAGATGATATAGGGTTGTAATATCATCAACCAATAAATTTTGGAGAATTTATTTTTTCAATTTAAACTATATATTTTTAATTGATACTTAGTTATTCTATTTAATTTTAATTGTGGTAATAAAATTCTAAATATTTAATGGTTATAAAAATTTACGTATATGGTGTTAATTGAATATAAATGGATATTTTATGACATTTTAGATCTTATAATTATAACTTTGTAATTTTTAAATTATTTAATAAAATTTTATTTTTATAAAATATAAATAGTGTCAATTTTGAAACAATTTATTTATTTAACTTTTAAAAAATACACACAGAAGATAAATTCAAAAATAAACATTAAATAAAATCCTAACATGTCATAGTAATCTATGAAATTGTTGGATAACATTAATTAGTTCATATTATATTTTTTTTAATATTTTAAAACCATTTATTTTATATTTCTCTTAATAAAATAATTTCTATATCACTATTTTGTCATCATTAATGGTAATTATTTAATCTCTAAAAATTATAAATAAATTTATATGATGTAGTAAATTATTTTATATTTATATATAATATCTATAGTCTATATTATCTCTTAGTTATACATATATTAAAATTAATATACTTATATAAAATGAGATTGTGACATTTTTTCACATTCATTAGTTTTTATTACATTAATGTCATATTCATAAGTAAGTGGCCATAAAGTGATTATATTTAGAAAAATAGATTATAAGGGTCAAATTTAGTTATCCAATAGGATTTTTATAGGTTTTATGGTAATTTTATAATATTATTTTTACCTTTAATTACCCAATTTACCTTTAACCATGATAATAAAAATAATTATCAAAATTACTATTCATAATGCCCAAAAATAAAATCAGCCTATTAACTTAATTTGGAACTAATAATTCCAAATATGGATTCAATTTTTAAAAATTAAAAACATAGAAGTTGTAGTAATTAATTTAAAATCAACCCCATTGTCAGATTGAGAGAACAAGTTTTTTAAAAGATAAAATATTGCAAAAGATTGAAATGTTTTTACATATAAATTCAATGTAAAATAAATGATAATGAAATAAATTATATTGAATGATAAAAATATATTATATTTATACTTTAAATGTATTCAATATTTTAATTTAACCATATAAATTAGATCGATGAAAAAAGTTTTTTTCACTTAAAACTTAGTGTGTTTTTACTATTCATCAAAACTTGAATGTTATCATAAAATTTCATAAACTCAAACAAGGTAAATTTTTATATCCTGATTTAAAAGAAAATTTTTATGTTTTAATATAAAAACTATTAATATCTCATAATCTTAATTTAAAATGGGTTCTCCATTTAAAGGTGCGAGATTATCCTTTTTAAAAAAATGGTTTTTATACAACAAATAAGGTTTATTCATACTGTATGACTAAAATATCCATTGAATGAATAAAAAATATTTTATTAAGTATATAACATATATATATATATATATCATTAATTTCATTACCAATAGAAATTCACTCAAAAATACCAATATGTAATTTATATTTTTCATAAATAATTGATATCCAAAGAATTCACAATGAATTTTCATAAGTTAGTTCTAATTATTCACACTAACCTAACAGCTGGGATATACTGGTAATTTTATACTAAGGTAGTCTCACGGTTCTTTTAAACTCATGATTTCATGAAATGAAAGCTACTTGAAGAATAAAAATTATTTAAAGAAAATTTTTCATAAAAACATCCGGGTGTTACACCAACCACCACATCATTTGAAGATTAAACTTTATCCATAGTTATAGAAAAATAATGACCTTTCTACCTTGTGAAATGATGTGGTTGATGGTGATTCCCCTCCACTTCCCTTGGATTTGGGTAGTGATTGGAAAAGTGTCAAATCTATCCCCATTTGAAGCATTGGACTTCAGAAAAAGCTTGCACCATCATTCCTTGGTCGTTTGTGTTGAGAAGATGAGGCTTCACCACAAAATGATGGTTCCAAGAAATATGGCCATATCATCAACACTTGTAAAATCTTCTAAACTTGATAAAATAGTTTCCCGAATGCTTCTTTAGACACTTATTTCACATGGAAAGTTTCACTTTATTTCTTCCCCTTCCTTTTCCAAAGCTCCTCCCTAAGCTTAGCTTCAAAGATCCCTTATTTTCATTTTATTCTTGAGACCATTGTGTCCAACCAAACTATAGTATGACCCTCATATAACACCATAATATCTCATCAGAGTCTTCATAGTCTTGACTGGAAATATTCTTCTATAGATGAGGTCCTAGTCTACTGAAATATTTACAGACCTTTCCGTTAGGATCCATGAGAAAGCTATAGGTGTAGTGAGAATGTCTTGTGAAGTTTATCTCATAGATTCCCATAGATTCATTCTCATACTATTTCATCTCTTGGAGTTCCTACTCTATTTTCGTTCACATCAAATGGGGAAAATATTTTTTGAAAAAGGTTACCTTGAACTCCTCCTACTCCATACATTCAATCTCCCCTCTTGGATTCATATTTTTGATCAGTTCCCACCATTAATCAGCTTCTACCTATAAGTGTTAAATATCCAAAGTGAATGTATCTTGTTTTTAACAACAAAGTACTGATAAGATATTTTTGATAGAGCTTGTAAACTATTCATAAATCAATGGGTCGATATATCTACAGAAAGATGGTGGTCGTTGATGCATAAAGGGCTCAACAAAAAATGTTCCCTTCATGGTGAATTCGGTCTCTCAGCTTGATTGAAGTTATTGCTCATAACTCAAATTAGTTGATTCATCACTCTCATGATGTTTTCTATTTTGTATTACTTTGGAAGGCCATCAGTGCCTGGACCGTTGCGATCAACATTTACACATTTTCTCCTATTTACCTCCATTTTCTAAAAGAATAAATCCTTAGTGAGAAATGTGTTTCATTTATGAAAATTATAACTCTAAAATAATTTTATGTCTTAAAACACAATGATTAAATATGTTATTATTTAATAACAATTATGTTTTATTTAAATCCTTTATAATGGTTTATAAAAGGATTTTGATTAACCAAACATATCCCTCGGTAGTGTTAAAATAGGAGTACAGTAAGGCCCGTTACCATGTATTAGGGTACATTGGGTCTGGAATGATGCACCTTTCTGGAGTTGTTACCCCTTTGTACATCTGTTCTAGAGCCACATCAACTTGTTCATATATAGATATGAATTTATTCACTTAGAAACAAATTACTTTATATTTTACCAAAATATCAGGATTTTTTACTATATTTATAAATTTCTCTAGGGTTCTTCCAAATGTTTTAAAATCCTAATTTACAAAAATAACCAATCCTTCATTTGATACCAACTAATACATCTAGCATTTTTATTATATAACTTTTCCTTACATGGTACATACAAAGGATCTTTTAAAGTTTAGTTTCTTGTAAATAAGGTACATAATACATTAGAACATAAAACATTATTATATTAATCTTGAAAGGATTATTAAGGTTTCATATTAAGTATATTTATTCCATCTCATAACCTGGGGACATATATCAAAGGAAAGGGTGAGAATAAGGTCTAGTAAGGGAAAACAAGTGAAACCATTTACATGTGATCTGGAAAAATATTAATAAGAACTTGAGGAATATCATTATGGAAAGAAAAAGAGAACATGAGGCATATAATATATAAAGAAACATGAATCATAACTTATAAGTGTGTCTTAAACATTTATTATAGACATTAATAAGAATAGTATCAAGGTTTTCCATTAAGGAATCATAAAAATTACCATGGTTATTCACCAAGGTATCATAAAACATGTCATCTCTAGAGATTAAATTTTTTACCCGATGCATTAGAGTGATTTAAGGGATAACCATTAATATGTATTAATTTTAATGTGATAAAAATATATTATAATAAAAAATTTCATAAATTACCCATGGATAAAAAAATAAACGGAGTTCATATCAAAATCAAAGTGTTTTAAAGAAGTGATTAAAACATGATCATTATGACATTTATAACCCACAAAAATAGAATAAGGGTTTTATGTTTGTAAATTCAGGAAGAAAATAGATAGTTTTTTATATATTGTTGAATAATCCTAAAAAATATAGAGGTTAAGGTATTAAAATAAATAAAATAAAGTAATTTCTTGAGAAAAAGAGAAAACTTTTGAGAAGAAAATTTGGTAGCAGAATGGGTATAAAAAACGGTTTTAGAAATAATTAAAAAGAGAGGGAAAAAGGGAATCAAATCCATAAAATAATATTAATGAAACAAAAATATAGAATAAAATGGACTTACAAACATGGTATGGAAATTTTAAAGACATGCCACATAAAAAGAGAACTCGAAAGGAAAAGACAAGTTGAGATTTCCCTTACCTTGAAAAGTGACTTCTAAAAAATGTGGATGAAGACCTTGGGGGATTTTTTACATATTGGGAGGACTCCTTTGGAGGTAATACTATCATATCTTCATAGATAATGAATTGTAAATGAAATGAAATGAATAAATGGGTGGGTAGTTATAGAAAAAGTGAGGCAGCTTTTTATTAATTTCCTTGGACACCTCAGTACTGGTATTTGAAAAACCATAGACTTTCCAATGGTATTTACCCATGATATTTGAAAATTGGGACACCTATTATCATATTTTAATCCAAAATATTCGAACATAATTTTATATTTTTTTCACATCATTATGACATAGTTATGATGTCATTAAACATACAAAAAAACTCAAACTGTATTTTTACTATTCATGAAAAACTAAAGTATTTTATAAAGTTCTCATAAATTCACCATGACCTAATATAGACATTATTATTTAAAAATGACTTTTATTTTATCATTAAAATTCTATAAATATGATAAATTTAACTTTTAACTATAAAAATTCTTATTTATTAAAAATAACATCGGCCAGAAAATGCACAGTGAATGCATAGTAAAATTTAGGACATTTGAAATTCTCTTTCATCATTTGAAATTAAATACAATTGTTTATATAATAATATTTAATTATAATAAAAAGTATTAATAATACCTTATTTTATTATAATAATTATATCTTTCCTGAAAATTAAAATTTTCAACCAAATTTTTTTTTGTCAAATTCGTCATATATTTAAGAAAAACTAAAGTCAAAACAAAATTGATGAAAGAAAAATTTTATTTATACAAAGGGATTATACATTAAGTAACTAAGTACTTAAAAATTAACCCCTTATAACACCAGCATTTGACCTAAGGTTAAGGTGTGGTATGGTGATAGACTCTTGGGGAGGCTCAGATAACATTGCCCGAGTGGTTATTTCCACCAACATGAACTTCTCCTGTAAGAGATTTTGTTCAAGATTAACATGTTGAATATCAGATTGGGATTAGTCAAGAGTAAATCCTAGAGAATCTAAATCATTCCCAAGCTATGAAAGATGGGATTTGTATGACACAACTCTACTAGATGAGGCCATTGACTAATCATTCTGCATTATTTTTCCTTTGTTATTTCTACTTATAAACAATAATTATAACGTAAAAATCATTATTAAGAGTATAGTTTCAAATGGTCATATTGACTAATGCTCATAAATGACTAATAGTAAAATAAAAATTAAATCCTAAAGGTTAAATTTCAAATCATACTCACTTTATTATTAATTATATATAGTTTTTGTGTGTGATATAATATAAAACACATTTTTAGGAAACCATTGATTGAAAATTGATTTTTATTATTATGCAAGAAATTTTGAGAAAAAAGTGAGAAACCATACATGACTTAAAAATTTCACCAATTCACCGCTTTACCACTTCCCCACTTCCCCACTTCCCCACTTAAAACAATACAAGCCTTTACAACAAACGACATTCAAGCACAATAGATGGAAAATCCATTCAAGCATTAAAACTTACAAAACTTCATAGTTGGAGCTGAAATCCTCAAGAGAAGGCCAAGGTACCACAAACCAGGAAACAAAGACATCAGAAAATCTAGACAAACCATAGAACTGGTCTCATCATGGGCCCACCAGTGCGGCCGTCAACACTAGCCCAAAACCACAAACCCGCCGGCGGACTCCAGTCGGACTTCGCCCAACCCTCCAGTGACGTGAGATGACCCAAAAGACACCCAAAAAGGGTGACAAAAAACTAGAATGAGGAAGGTCAGGCCGTCTAGATGCCACACCCTACTCTGTAGAGATCGCAGTGCAACTAAAAACCAGTTGACACTCTGTAGACCACAATCAAATCAACCACGGTAAAAACCATCATGAGCAGTGAATACACAAAATTGAAAATGAATATCATTAAGCCAATGAATTGCTACCGCAATACCGATGAGGCCACCGAACCAAATCCAGAACAACCTTCAAAAGCCTCTACAAGAACCTTAGGATCCAACATAGAATAACCATAAGAAAAATCACGACCATCAGAGATTCCTTCATTTCCAATCAAAGGTGCAAACTACACACAACCACCCTCAACAGAAGACCTTCCATTGCATAAGCCAATTCAATCAAACTCATGGAACCAACATAATCAAAAACAACCAAAAAACCTCCGATGAGGGCTACCCGCCGCTGGAACAGAAACCAGAGACCCTGCCGCATCTATAGAACACCCTTCAACCCAAAACACAGAAAACCGAAGAGGAAGATGAACCCGGTAGTTTAAAGCCGAGTCTTCGTCACCTCGAGACTGGAATACCGAACTAAAACTTGAGGGAGAATCACCATTGGGAGTAACTGAGTAGATCTAGACCAGAAACACCTATCATGTTGAGTGTGTGTATTAATTTCTAAAAATGGAAAATATATTGTTGATTTAAACTCGATTCTTATGAAATGTTTATTCTTAATAATTTTTAAACCATGTGATGATTTTTTATTAAAGGTATGTTTTAAATAAAAATATGAGGTTTAACATTTCTCCTTCTAAAATGAATGTTATTTTAAAAGGTAATGGTTGGTTTTTAAAATGAAATTACCTTATTATATCCTCCTTGAGGCTTGTTTTATCAGAGTTTTATTTATAGAAATGATATAAGGTATGGTATGCTTATTTCAATTTTTCCAAAATAATGAAAATTGGTTTTTTCATTTTCCATTAAACTATTGAACATGGTTTATTTAGAAAAGGAATTTCATAGACACATGGTGGTATCTTATTAGCCTTTGGATCATATCCTACATTCTCATATGGGTGGGTATGTTTTTCCATGTTTTCTATAGTTTTTTAGGTTATGGATTTCAGGATGAATTGTTACCTCTCTCCATTCGGAAGAGGTTATATTTGAGTTATAGTGGAAACTTCCAAAAATCCCATACCCGAGTGGTAAGGGATCCTACTTAGAATCCAAGAGACCCGGGTTCAAAACTAGGTGGAGGTGAATTTTTGGAAACTGTAGCAGTACTGTAGCAGTTACTATTTGGTACTGTAGCAGCCAGAACTATTCACCCGATTTGGGCCTTCGGGCCATCGGTTTGGGCCTACGTGTCTCTAGGGCCTTCGGGTCATCAAAAGGCTCTCGAGTCACAGGGCCTTCGGGTCACGTAGACCATGGAGTAGCCCAGTTCACATAGAACAGGCCCCAGAAGTGGATCAGAGCAACATGAGTAGCAGCCACCAGATACAGAGCTAACTGGATTGGAAGAATGAGAGGGTATGGTAGCCGCCATCAGGACCAGGCACCATGCAGCTTTGTACAGGTAATGCTAGATGATAAACAATACAAGGTGGGAATCTAGGTGATTAATGATGCATAAATAAGGGGAGAGGTAGTTCAAGTGTGCTGGGCCTACGGGTCATGTATTGGGCATGGTATGCCTCTGGGCCTTCGGGTCATGTATTATGGGTTTGTCGGGCCTTGGGAATTGGGCCTATAAGTCATGTACAGGTTCCCCAACACATAAAAGGGGGATTATCCATAATAAAAATAAAAAAAGAAGGCCTTCGGGCCATTCGGGCTGGAAACTTATGAGAAACATGATGATGTTGGGGTTTGTTTTCCAAGTTCATTTGACCAGTTGGGTTAGTGTGGTTAATTTACATTTCCATATTTCTGTTTATTTCAATTTTTCATTCTTTATGGATTGTAAAAATATTTTTATAAACATAGTTTTATTTATGTGATGATTTTTTTCTGGAAAATATTTTGGTATTGTTCATTTGTTTTTCTTCGTTGTTTGGTTGTTCTTGTTTTATAACTATTTATTTTCATTAGCATGGTTATCCAATGCATGGAAGCCTTATAATAGTATCTAGGTTGAGACTCATTTTTTATCGTCAATTTATTAAGGGTGAAATAATTCCCATGTGTTCACTTATGATACCCTAGTGTCTATCTAAGAAATGGGGTGGTAGAATAGTTCGAGTGATGATTCATGAGAAAACCAAGCCCAGTTGGCTATAATAAATTATCATCACTAAAAAATATTATTTCATCAATGAAAATAATAACAATTAGTGATGTGAAATTTTCCTCATTCAAACATAATTTTATCTCAAAATTATCTATAGATACATTTTACATCTTCAAGAAGTTTTCAGGCTTATAATACCATGAATGTAGTGCATGATTCAACCAATATAAAGCTTTATTTGGTTTTCATAACATACTACTATTATCATCAAGTATGAATCCTTATGGTTTTTTAATGTAAACTTATTATTCAGTATTTCAATTCTGGAACTCTTATTTTACATCCATATAATAAACCTTGGACTTTTTTAGAGTAGTAAATACCAAAAATAATTACATGTTATCAAGTACTGTGACTAAAGTAATCATTTCTACAAAATAAACACCTCCCACCTGTGATTATCCCTTGAAAACTAAACTTTTTTTATTTCATAAAACTTTTCCATTTTCATTGAGATTAATCCTAAACACCGAACTAGTTCTGATGATATTTTTTCCATCTGGTATTGGGACTAGTTCCCAGGTGTTATTCTTCTCAATTTTATATAATTCTAAAGTCATGGATTTTAGTCATTCCTTATGCTCATATGGTTCTAATACTGTATGGGATCAAACCTTAGAGATAAGTGTTTTTTGATTCTTCATTGTCATATTTATTCTTTTATAATCCAGAGAATCAAAAAATCCAATGATATTACTTGGTTAGGATTGTTTTTTATAATGTCTATAATTTTTAGGTTCTAATTATGTTAGAATCATCTACATAATTAGGATAATCAAAACATGTTTTTTTATATTGGGATTCATAAATACTTCTTATTCACCAGTTCTTCCAAAAGATTTCATGGTATCTTCATTTCCTTCACCGTATTCACCTTCCTCTTCTTCCATTGTTTTTTTATTTTTCTTTAATTAATTTAACATCTCATGTTTCGAAAACTTTTTGTTCCTATTTATTACAGCACAAGTTCCTCCCTTAGTTTGTTGGGTAACCCAAGAAAAACCATTCTTCATCATTTTTATCAAATTTTCCAAAATTTGAATACGTGATCTTCAATAGGAAAGGACTCTAAACACTTTAAAATATTTTACCACTAGTTTCTTATTGTACAAAATCATATATGGGGAAATTCTTATTCTTTATAAGATAATACAGATGGTTTCATCATGTACATTTGTATATATGTATTTTAACTAAAAGTAATTAAGTACAATATATTCTACAACAATGGTCCTTCCCATTTCAACTAATTATTCATTTCCCTCTTTACAACTACATATTATGAATGAGTGTAGGGAGAAATATATTGATTCTTTATTCCATGTTTTAAATGATAGTATTTGAAGTAATTACTAGTCATATCCTTTTCATTATTTATTTTTATCTTATAGATATATACACTAAGATGTTTTTTAGTTTCCCTTCTATTAAACTTGTACATTTCTATGACATCATATTTATGTTTAAAAAAGATAACACTATTCATTTGTGTGAAATCTTAAATAAAAGTGATAAATTAGAAATAATACTTCATTGATTGATTCCTCGTCAATCTAAATACATCAGAATATACATGTTTAAGAGGGTTGATGGACTGAATTTCCATTCTTGTATGTTTTCCTTCAGTTATCTTCCCTTTCTGGAAGGCTTCATAAATAATGGTTCTCTATCATTATAATATAGGAAAATCTCTTTCAAAATCTTACGCTGATATTTTTATCATGTTTTTTTTGTCCATTATATCCTAGTATCCTATGCCATAATTGATTCTCATCTTTCTCACTTAGATAAAATGGGTTTTATTTATTTATAATCTGAAAAATAATTCATTCAGTAATTACTCCTTCAAGAATAGTTCTTTCATACATTAAAAATCAAATGATGCAAAAATTTCTCTATAGTATCACCTTATTTCCATCAACATAAAATGCACTTACACTTAGTATGATAGGATTATGTATATAAAAAACCATATCCTAGTATTTTAACATCCATTCATCCATGACAATTGTGCCACATCCTTTGACTTTTAATGAATTATAATTTTTAATGGTAACAAATACTCCATTATAATCTTAAAATATTATTAAAATTTTAACCATCTTGTTCATATGTGAGGATTATTATCTATCAACAATCCATGGTTTTTTCTTTAGAATATATTTCAAGGATACTTCAGTAATTATAGATTTCTCATTTTTATTTTATTCTCATTCTCTCTATCTTTCAATGAATGGATTTTATCTAGGAATACATGTCATTCATTACTCAATACAATGATAATTCAAATAACATCTTTGGTAGGTTTCATCCAGATAGTCAAAATGATTTCTTATTGAGTATTTATAGACTTTTGATTCCATATTTTGTGAGATATCACCTCCCATATTTTGATTGATATATTCTTTTATTTGAAAGTTACTCCCCTTGAACTCAAAATTTCCTCCTAAAGGCGATATGTTATCTCAAAAGTTGTATTATTTATGCATATAGTTTCAACAACACCAACAATATCCTTTTATACTAAATCTTCTTCATATATAGAAATCACTGTTGTATAATTTTCATGGTAATTCATTTATAGATATGTCGTCCTTATATTTTTGATATGTAGAGTCCATATTTTTTAATTTTTGTTTAAAATTAATTGTTTTAATGGATTTACAACCTATTTTATTCTTATTCTATAATTTATTAGTTTTAGTTTGGAAACCTAAATTATTTTTAGAAATAAATTTATCTGCATTTTTTGTAGAAATTTTTTTTACCGATTTTTCAGAGTGTCTTGTGAAGACACATCTTTAACTTCTATTGAATTTTTCAAATTAGCTTTCAAATTATTTATATTTATTTCAACTTCAATACATCTAGGTTATTCCTTTCCCAGTTTGTCTTCAACTATAAGAATCTTATCATTTTTATCCTTCATGATTTTTTCTTGTCCATCCACCTTTAGTTGAGATTATTGATTTCCTCAAAATATGAATTTTTAATTTTGAGAGAATCCTGTACAATTAAATTTTTATTTTCTCCTTTATTTTTTTAAAAGTGAATTTTATTCTTGATTTTAGTATTTTAATCAAGACAATATTAATTTTATAATTTCAACATGTGTTTCAAGAAGGTTACTTCACCTCATACTTATTTTTCACTTGATGTTTTGTCTGGATTTATATGATCTATAATGTTTAAGGTTTTCCATAAAATTTCATCATCAAATGATAAGACTTATTAGGTTTATTATTCTTATTCATTGCAATGAAAAATTATTTTCTTCTTCTGAGTAGAATTATTTTTACCTTAATTGATTTTATACCTTCCTTTGTATCCTTATTCCAAATCTGCATTATATAATTTTCATCAGTCTTATTTTTATCACTTTCATTACATTTTTTATTGGTCTAAATAACAACTAAATTCCCAACCACAACACACTTGAAATATTTTAATAAGAATATACCTTTATGCTTACCTTTAACCTTTATTAAATTATAATAGATTATATAAAATATCTTCTTATGATACATAACTTTGTTTTTCTCTATCTTCCATTTTATCAGAAGTATCATCTTATAGTGTATTATGTTTTAGTTTTATCATGTCTTAAAAATCTATCTCTTCCTTGTATATTTTCTTAAATGCCAGATCCTTCCTTATTTAATATGAAAAAGTTTATTTTTATGTTCATATAGAGATAAGAAATCTCTGTCTTTAATGGCTAAGATATTAAGATCAAATATATATGATAAGTTCCTCATTGACATCTCCAAAATAGTTGATTCAGTTAGAGTTTATCCAAATCCATTGATGTTACTAAGGATTTCGTTGAAACTTGTAAAAAATTAATCTATAGTTTCTTCATTAGCTATATTCAAGTCCTCCAAAAGACTTCTCTATATTTTACATCTTTTCTCCTTAACTTCAACATTACCTTCAAAGATACTTCATAACTTGTCCTAAGATTTTTTAGTTGTTGGAATACCCATTACCTTGGTGTAAACTTTATATAATAAAGAAATGTAAATCATATTTTTATCCCTACCATAAACTTTATTGTTCATTTTTTTCCATAAAATTAATTGGTGAGTCTTTTTATACAATGAAAATCCTTCTATTTCATCATCCACTACTTTCAAGATAAGTGATAGGATTTATGGTATGATCTTATTTTACCATCAAAGGTGGGGAATACTATAGTTGTTAATTTTTGTTCCTAAGTGAGTATTTCATTTTTTATTAATGGTCTAATATGTTTTTAGTACGGTGATAATAATTATTAGAGGATTTTTATGGATTCATGATAATTCATTGGATTTCATGCTTGATATAGAATCCATGTAATACCATAAGATGGTTGAGGTAATAACATGATTTTTGGAAAAATAATAATGAGGATATAACTTAAAGAACATAGGTGGAGAAGTTTAATAAAACGAGGAAAAGTAAATGTCATGATATTTATATTGATCTTCAAGGAAATTAAAATGTTTTAGAATGATGGAACACATTATAAGTTATGTCGGATGGGGTTTTAGTTGTTTAAGAAGGGTTAGAGTTTATTTTGAGAAGACACAAATAATTATGAAGGAAGTATAAAATTTTTGTGATGGGACTGGAAAATAGTGAAGTCCTTAAACATAATTCTTCATTGCAATACTTTTTTACTGATCATAAGACTTTGATGTTGAATGTAAATCTTCACCACAATACTTTTTTATTGAGTGTAAGTATTTTAGAAAGATAATGATCATTTGGATATGTAAAAAAGTTCAATATAAGGCTCAAATACATAGATAATTTGAGATGTATATGAAGATAAAGAGAAAATGAGATAATCACTACACCAAAAAAGGAAGTTCCACATGGAATTGAAATATAAGTCCATGCATGTGGAGATTTTTTAGAAACCCCAACCCCTGTATCCTAGAGCTGACACCTAACATTATTTCATTGGCATAGATACAATGGTTAAAATCTTAAAGGACTAATAAGTTTAGTAGTTTTAGGGAACTAGATATATATAATATACCCATTTTATAATAGGAATATAAAATAAAAATAGTACCTAAAAAAAAATTCTCAGAATCCAAGAAAAATCATTCAAAGGATTATTCTTTATGACTTGGGGAAAGGAAACAAAATAAGGTTGATATCAAATTATTGTCAAGGTTTAGGTATTATAAAAGATAACATGACTAAATAATAATAGTCAACTTATAAAGGTAGATAATTAAACACAAATTCCATTTTAAAAACATTACTACCATGGTGAGATAAGGCAGAATCAATATGGAAAGATAAATAATTGAAACACATAATATTTTATCAATAATTTGAGAATGAAATACATACATAGATAATGAAATAGAAAAATATTATGGAAAATAATAGTAAAAGAATTCTAAATTAAGAAAATTCTTAATTATTTGATTCCATGTTTACCAATTATACAGTACCTTTACCATCAATACTTTTCATAAGACGGTTTAAAACATACTAGGTATAAACCCATATAATTTAGTGAGTTGATTCATCTCAAGAGACTACTGATACATAGAGGGCTTATATTAATAGGTAATAAACCCATGTCATACCAGCCTAAATCATTCCTCCTATATTTAATAATCAATTTAACTCATAAACAATGTTCCCAATAAAATATCTGTATTTAGTAAAGGATACTACTTTATCAACATTCCCCTAGTTAATCAAATAAAATTGAATAAAATTTAGGAAATAACCATATAAATTACAAAAGAATATGGATTTTTAATAGAAGTTTAATCTCCAATGAATAATTTTCAAAATAATGTGATTGTTTTAAAAGAAATCTTATAATCACAAAAGAATGTGATATTGCATAATAAATTTTACCTGTTGGTAATTTTTAATTCAAATACCCTTGGATTAAATAATTTAAATTAAATCATAAAATTACTTGAAAAATAAATTATTCATTATATTAGATGTCATAGGGGTATTATATATTCCACATAAATTTTAATTGGTGCATAATAACAAATAACTGTCAATGGAATGTTAATTGAGATAAAATCTCTTACATCACGCTTCCTTACAATTATACACAATTTAACATATTATATAATGGTTCTAATATTATTATTAATTTATACCAGAACCATATTTATTTTTATTAGATAATATATGATCCTCTTAAAAAATTGTACAACACGTTTGTTGATAAAATATCATTATTTTAATTATTTCGGGTGCTAATTGCCTTGTTTTCTCATGCATGTTTCATCATGAAAGTTATAATGGTTTAACATATTATATATTTTCATAATATCCATAATAAAAATAACGAAATAATTATCATATTAGTTCATTAATTATACTTTTAAAAGAAATTATGAATGATGGTTATAAAAAATGAATTATGTTACGATCATGGAGATGGTAGGTCGTACATACGCATGAGTAACATTTTCCGTTTTTCAATGATCATTATAGAAATAAGGTAAATAATAATTTACCTTTATATAAATATCATAATATCATTAATACCATATTTTATACTTATATATATCATTCATGTAGTGTGGTGAGGAAAATAGAGTCACATCGCTATGTGAAGGTGGTAGTCCACACATACACGAACGACGTTATCATCATTCATTGAGTGAAAAAGTAAGAAAATTAAATGATCTATTATCTTTAAATAATGATAAATATTTCATTAATATCATAATTTTTTCATTTATATCATTAAAATTTTCTCTTATCACATTTCATGTAAAGCATTAGTGAAAGATGAATCACATTTCTTTGTAAGGCGATGGTCCCTAGTACACGTGAGCGACGCCATCATGTCTCCTATGGAATGGAAAGTAATAAGTTATATATTTCATAATGAATAAATATGTATAAAAATATATATATATATTTTATATATAATTTAGATCAATCATAATACCCAACCTTGAGTGGTGTAAATTAAAAAACAAACGACATCGGTTTGCGAGGCAGTAGTCCTCCATACACACGAACAACGATTTGGTAACCTATTTGATGGAAGTGCATGAAGTTTTAGGACATAACCTTAACATAAAATTTTTTCATTATATTTAATACAATGAAGTTATTATATAATCATGGTAAAATATAAATTTTAGGAGGTGGAGAATAAAATAAAATGGAGATTCTTATTGAAGAACATTACCTCTTCTTCAGGTATCTTCCTCTAGTTTACACTAAACCCTTTGTAGTTTGGATCCATGCCCATGGTAAGAATTATGGGATGATTTTTTGGAATTAATGAAGTGATTTGGGAAGATTTTGGTTGATATAAGTTGATTTATAGGTTTGAATAATGGGGGAGAGTTAGTTCCCTTTTATAGCTGAGGAGGAGTGACATTCTTGTAAATATTCAAAAAGTATTCCCTATGGGGAGGTTTAATTTACATCACGTGGCTCCATAATTGAATATTAATGAAGTGTATAGTTTATGTGGTCAATAAAAACATCTAATAAATAAAAATAAGTTCATTTTTATAATGTTGTTCCTTAACTTCTATGTTTCCCTACTTTTATAATGTTGGTTTTTATTATAGTAACTAGTTTTCCAACCTAGGTAATCTATCCATTAAGAATAAATTAAAGGTATAATTATTAGAAAAACTTTACCCAATAATTATAAATATGATTCATAATTTATAAAATAAAAATAACATGTGTGTTGAAAATTAATTTTAACAGAAGAATAAGTAGTACGCAAAAACATTGCTTTAACCCTAAACATGCTGGAAAATTTTTACTATTTAAGGGTCAATATGTCCATTATAAAAGATAAATTGGCCTATGAATGGACCATATTTTATATCAATTAAAGTTTTAAAATAACTTGTCAGAAGATATTTTTTTTTTCAAATTTTAAATCATTTAATAATATATCATTTATTAGAAAATAACTATAATGTCAATTTTGACATTATTTATTTAATTTTTGAATTTAAAATATCAATGTAATGATTTAATTTAAATATATTAAGTGAAAACCTATATAAATTGATATATTCCTCTCAAAAATTATTTTTAGGAAATAATTTCTTCAATTTACCTAACTTTTTATATTTTTTGTATCATTTATTTTTGTTAATTATTAACAAAATAATTACTGCATTGAAGTTTCATAAGAATTTTAAGAAACTAATACATATATAAAAAATAAATATAATATATCATGATGAAAAAGCTCATTTATCCTTCTAAACTATATATATAACCAAACATATGTTGTTTTTACCTATCCTAAGAATTTATAGATATTAAATGTAAGAAAAATATCTTTTTTTCCTTTTTCTTTATGTAACTTATTATATGGGTCATATTCAATAGAAAGTGGATATACATTTAAAAATTTCATAAAATTCAATGTCCAAAGTATAAATAAACCAATTCAATAATATTTAGATAGTATTTTAGTTCATTTTCACTCTTATCATTTCTAGTTTAACAACTAAGTGAACTCATTTTTACCTTAATCACTATGATTAATTTTAATTATTTTCATTAATAATTATGGTAAAAAAATTAAGGTGAACCTATTATATAATATAAATTATTTTTCTTCCAAATATATAATATTTTTTTATGTTCAACTCACATAAGTGTAAGAATTTAATTTAAAAATAATCCCACATACGTGATGAGAAAGTGGTGTTTTAAAGTTAAAATGTTAAAATGTTTATAATGTTTTTATATCAAAATTCAATATGAAAATGACCGAAATAACCTAATTTTATTAATATATTTATAATTTAACTATTTTTACTTTAAAACCAATTAAAAATATAATTTTACAATATAAATTATTTATACTAAAATGTAGTTTTCAAATAAAATTCATTATTTTTCACTATTCATCAAAAAATGAAACATTTTTTAAAAATACCAAAAATTCACCATAAGATAAATAAATATTTTTATTTCTAAAATTAATAGTTTTTATATAAATATTTTAATATTGTTAAAAATTAATTTTATATTATGTGTGAAAATCCCTACAAATCCATCTTTTATAAAAAATACAGTTTTTCAGAAATGTTTTTTTCTATTAAATAATACTTGTATTATTAATAATAAATGGATAATTAATAATAATGTGTAAAATATGTATTTTAATAATTTATTTAATCCTATTCAGTCCCTCCATTCCATTATCTTGATGGTAACTATCATATTAAATAATGATATTAATAGTATATAGTTTTTCGATAAAACTTGGTGTTGTATGTAATTAAAGCTATCATAGAAACTCATTATTTCATGTATCATAAGATATGAGGGAAATTACATTTATTCTAAGAGAAATATATTTTAAATTATTTTAGTTTTATTTTCACTATTAATATAGGTTTTTTGTGTCGCATATGCTATTGGATAAAATTTCATTCTTTTAAAATTTTGGGGTGTTACATTCTCCCCACCATAAATAAATTGTGTCATCAAAATTTATACTTGATCTTAGTAATCAAGTTTTCTATATTTTAAAACAAATTTGTTGGAAAACCCACATAATCAATGGTTTAAAAATAATCCCTCTCAATAAGGGATAGAGGGGAGTAAAAAGGTAGTGTGGAAAAACATATTACTAGGTTTCTATGTAGGAGAAAATTGGTGTCTAGAAAAGATGTGGAAAAAGAAGAAAACTGTAAATAATTATAGAGGGTGATAATGGTCATTGATCACAAACAATTTAATGATCAATGTAAAGTTATGGGCCCAAAATACATAAAATTTTTATGGTCTAAAAGGCCATTGGTTAAACATAAATGATGATATTAGGATAAAATTTTGTTTCAATGTCCTTTTTATATAGTTAAGGAATTATTTTATATTCTATGAATATTAGAACATATACTTACTTGATAAATTTATATTTCATTAGTAAATTTCATCCACTATTTTTTTTCAATTCCGGCCTTACTCTGAGAATTTAATATTAAAAAATGAAATTTTATCTTTGAATCACTATAATTAACTTTTAATTGATCATAAAATCCATAAAAGAGTGAAAATTCTTTCCATCTATCTCAAAATATTTTACAAAACCAATATGGTTAGCCCAATTTATTATATATTTATATATAATCATATGGTGAAGTAATAAATTATCTCTAAAACCTTATACAAAGTTAAATTGAAACCATTTCATAAATGGTTAACCTTTACAAAAGATTATTATATAATACTTTTAAAATAAGGTCACTAATTAATCATATTTAATCATCAAATAAAAACATGTGAATATCTTCATTATGTATTGTATTGAAAGTTGGTAATAACATGAATTACTATAAAAAATTATCAAAAACATACATGCTTTATTATCCCTTAAATAAAACACATTTTATTAGATATATTTTTTAAATCCAAAAATGTTTTTTACTTGATCAATAATAAAATATGTTTTCAAAAAATCATTAATCAGTTTCAAGGAAGATAGTACTATCCAATTTACTTTATCCACATCAATCATATATTTATCCAAAAATAATTATTGCAAAATCAGGATCATATTAAGGGAACTTAATCACATATTTTAAAAGAAGTTAAACTTCCCCCTCAAACATTTTTATTGGTTATTTGTAACATTTAACACATTATTTCAAATCCACAATGAAAAGTACTATATATAACAATTATATATTTTATAATTCTTATAAACATGAAATAATTGATAAAACACTAAAATGACATAATTATTGAATCCTAACACAAAAATATTATTCATTCTTCTTCATATGTGGTAATAAAAAAATCTTGACCATGGACCATTAGCTTATTTTGAGATATATTCCTTAAATTCTTAGGGAATTCATTTTCATAGTGCCCCATTTACTTATAGTTGAAGCATTGATCATTAGAAACCTTTTTATTTTCCTTAAAATTTTGAGCATGGTGGTCTCCTCTGCACACTTGTAGTAAACACCTATTTCCTTAAAGCATGCACCAGGGTGTTCCTTTCCACAATTATCACATGTGGTAAAATAATTATTTCTCTAATTTCCTTTATCTACTTTTCCCAGTCTTTATCTTGTTCTCATGCCTCCCTCCAAATCCATAATACTTAGAGAATTATTTCTTTATCCCTTTTGCATGTGATACAATTTACTCATATGATAATAATGATTGGGAGACTTGTTCACTTTGAAATATTGGATTACGTATATTGAAGAAATGACCATTCTTACTATTTTTATTATATGAATTGATGCAGTTATCATTACTTTTTCTAGGAACCATTTATAAATGATTATATACACTAGATTATATTATATTATTAGGAAACATAATATATAATACCAAAACTAGTAAAATACATAAATTAAAAAATTTATGCATTGTGAATCTCATAATAAAAAACATGGTCTCTTTGGGTATTCCATTATTTTCAAATCCTTTATAATAGTTTGAAAATAAAATGTGAATTATCCTAAGAATATCCCCCAATAATGAAAAACCAGTTATGTATTAAGGATTTTTTCCAGGTACTAGGTAATTATTGAGTTAATCTCAGTGAACATTTTTGGAGTTATTGCCCCTAGGCACCTATGTTCCAAAACCACATCCACTTGTAGTATCTATACATGAATTTATTGCTAGGAAAATTCATATAAAATCTATCTTACCAAAACATTAAGATGTTATTATATACTTATCCTCAAATTAAATCATAGTTTTATTTTTTATAATCTAAATTTTCTTAAATCTAGTTCTCAATATTTCTACTAACCTTTTTCTAATACCAACTTTAGCAACCCTAACCCCAGTATCCTGGAGTTGGTGCCTAACTTTTTTACATTAGAATAGATACCATGGGTTCAATCCCCAATAACTGATCAATTTAGTAGTTTGGTATAACCATATACATACATGATACCAATTTTATATTTTGAATAGAAAATAAATCATTATTCATAATAATAGAAAATTCTTAGCATCCTTGAAAACACATTCAAAGGTTTCATTTTCATAATCTGTGGAAAAGAAACAAAATAAAAGTGAGGTCAAATGCTTAGTAAGGTTTAATTACAAAGGAAGATATCATGAATCATAATCATATTCAACATGTAAAGGTGGATAACTAAACACACATTCCATTTAAATTACTTGAATATCATGGAGAGAGAATTTTGAATCAATAAAGAAAGGTAAATAACTGAAACACAAGCCATTTAATCAGTAAACTGAAAATAAAATGCATCCACATATTATTTATTTGAAAAAAATATTATGGATAATAATAATAGCTGAATTATTAATGAATTAAATGGTTATTTATTAGAATCCATGTTTCCTAGGTACTTGGTACCTTTACTATAACGACCTTTAACAAGATGATTTAAAACATACCAGGTAAAAACCCATTTGATTTGGATAACTAATTCATCTCATGATACTATAAATGCATCGAGGGGATTAAATTAACCATTACTTAACCCATTTCATAATATTCTATATAATTCCTTATATATTGAATAATTAATTTAATTCATTATCAATGTGCCTTATCAAATATCTATATTGAGTAAACGATAAAGATTTTAAATATTTCCCAAGTTAATCATATAATTTTCAAAGTAAAGAAATATGTAAAAACTGTATATATATTATGAAATAATAATATCCATTACACAATAATATATATATTTAACAAAAATTTAATTTTAAATGAAAAATTATTACAATAACACGATTGTTTTAAAATAAAGTTAACAATCACAAAAGAAAGTGAGATTGTATAATAACTTTTACCACATGGTAATTTTCAATAAAAATAATATTGGATGAAATAAATCAAATTTAAACTTAAAATACGATGAATAATGAAGTATTCAGGATATTAAATTTCAATGGTGGAGTATATACACCACATAAAGGTGTATTGGTGCATAATAACAAATATGTCTCAATGAAAAGTAAATTTAGATGAAATGAATTACATTATGAATCTATTTGGATGTACATAATTTAACCTCATATATAATGGTTTAAAGCATGTTATTAATATCTACCAAAATCATACACATTATTATAATATCATATATGATCCGCTTATAACATTTTATCACATGTTTGTTAATAATATTTCATTATTTTGGGTGTTAATTGCATTGTTTTCTCATGCGTGTTTCATCATGAAAGATCTGGTTCTTCCACATATTATATATTTTCATCATATCCATAATAATAATAATTAAATAATTATCATATTTATATATCAATTATACTTTTTAAAAAAATTGTGAATGCTTTTTTATGAAAAATTAATTACATTACAATCATGGAGATGGTAGGCCTTATATACGCACGCGTAACATTTTCCATTTTTCAATGATCATTATGGAAAGGAGGAAAAAAATATTTTAAATTTAAAGAATAATCATAATATCATTAATACCATATTTTATACTTATATATATCATTCATTTAGTTAGGTGGTGAAAGAGAGTGATATCGCTTCATGAAGGCAGTAATCCACACGTACACGAATGATGTCATTGTATTTCATTGATTGAAAAAGTAAGAAAATAAAATGATATATTATATTTACATAAATATAAATATTTTATTAATATCATAATTATTTCATGTATATCACCAAAATGATCTATTATGATATTACATGTAAAGCGTTGGTGAAATAAAAATCACATTGCTTCACGAAGTGGTATTCTGCTGTACACACGAGTGATATTACTATGTCTCCTAAGGAATGGAAATTAAAAAGTTATATATTATATAATTAATAAATAGGTATAATAATGTTATATATATATATATTCTATATACACTTTATATCTATAATAATACACTACCTTGATAGGTAGAAATGAAAAAACGAAGGACATCAATTCAGAAAGCGGTAATCCTCCATACAAATGAACGATTGTTTCATAACCCATTTGATAGAAGTGTGTGAATTTTTAGATAATGAACATAATGTAAAGATATATCATTATATTTAAGATAATGATTTTATTATATATTTTTGGTACAATATAAATTGAAGGATGTGGAAAAGAAAATAAAATGAAGAGGGTTGTTGAAGAACATTACCTCTTATTCGGGTATCTTTATTTGGTTGTCACTAAAAACTTCATAGGATGAATTTAAATACCTAGATAATGATTATAGTATTAGTTTATAGAATTTATGAAGTAATTTTTACATAGTTGTTTCAATCCAAGTGGATTTATATGTGTGAAGAAGGGGGGATAGTGAGTGCCCATTTATAGTTGAGGAGGAGTGGCATTCTTGTAAATACTCAACATTATTCACTATTGGGTGGTGTCCCATACCTAATTTGGGTAGGATTTATGTGGTTCCAACACATCTACAAAAAAATAAGTGCATGTTTATAATTTTATTCCTTAACTTCTAAGTATCCCTACTTTTACATTTTTTGTTTTTATTAAGGTGACACAATTTCTAACCTGGATAATTTATCCATTAAGTTTAAATTAAATGGATAATTATTAGAAAATTTATACCCACAAATTATAAATATGATATATAATTTATAAAATAAAAATCTCAAATGTGATGAAAATTAATTTTAATAGAATATAAAGTAGCGTGAAAAAAAATTTCTATAACCCTAACCACACTAATAAAGTTTTTACTATTTAGGGGTCAATATGTCAAATATAAAAGATCAATTGGTCCCTGAATGGAAAATATTTTATATTTAATAACATTTAAAAATTACTTGTAATAATATAGGAGTTTTATAAATTTTAAATCCTTTAATATAATATCATTTATTATAAAAAAACATTAATGTCAATTTTGGCATTATTTATTTAATTTTTGAATTTTAAATATTAATACAGTGATGGAATTTCAATATATTTAGTAAAAAACTATATGAAATGATATATTACTATAAAAAATTAATTTAAGACAATAAATCATTCAATTTTCTTAACTTTTAATATTTTTAGTATAATTTATTTTAGTTAATTATTTACTAAATAATTACTCTGTTTGCATTTCCTATGAATTTTAAGTAATTAATTCATCTAGAAAAAATAAAAAATATTTATCATGATAAAAAAAACTCATTTATCATTTAAAATGATATATATAACAAAAAATATATTGTTTTTTCCCAATCCCATGGCTTTATAGATAATAAAATTAAGGAAAGTATCTTTTTTGTCCTATTCTTTACTTAACTTATTATATGGGCCATATTCAAAGGAAAGTGGAAATAAATTTACAAATTTTAGATAATTTAGCCTCTAAATCCAAAATAAAATCATTAAAAAATTATATATTATTTTAGGTAATTTTCACTATTATCATTCTAGTTTAGCCACTAAATAAACCCATTTTTACCATAATTACTGTAATTAATTTTATTTATTTCACTAATCATTATGGTAAATTTTTTAAGTATAACTTATTGGATAATATAAATTATTCTGATTCCAAATATGGAATCTATTTGTAAAAATTAAACACACATAAGTGGCATAATTTAATTTAAAACTAATCTCGTAGACATGATAAGAAAGCGGGTTTTTAAAGAAAAAATATTCAAAAGTTTATAATGTTTTTATATAAAAATTAAATATAAAAATTATTAAAATGAAATAAATTGTATTAATATATGGATAATTAAAATATTTTGACATTAAAACCAATTAATAGTATAATTTCACATTACAAATTATTTATACTAATAGAAAATTTTCAATTAAAATTCCTTATTTTAACTATTCATAAGGAAATGAAATATTTTAGAAAATAAAAAAAATTCAACCTAAGATAATTTCAAAATTGAAATTTCAAAAATTAAGTTTGTTTTTTCATATAAATTTTCTAAAATTGGTAAAAATTAATTTTATATTATGTGCACAAAGCGCTTCTAATTTCTCTTTTATAAAAAATACATTTTTAGAAAACATTTCTGTTTTTTCTTTTTAATGACATATATTATATTAATAATTAACAGATAATTAATAATCATATATAAAATATATATTTTCATAAGTTAGTCCATCCAATTAATTCATGCAATTCCCTCATCTTGGTGATAACTATCATATTATATTAATAGTATATAGTTGTTTGGTAAAACATGATATTGCATATAACTATCAAAGAAACTCATTGTTGCATGTACTAAAAGATATCAAATAAATTAAATTTATTCTAAGGTAAATGTATTTTAAACTCTTGGGGTATTATGTTCTATTTTAATCTAGTTTTTACATGTTATATATGTTGTTGGATAAAATGTTATTCTCTTAGAATTTTGGGGTGTTACATTCTCTCACCTTTAAATAAATTTCATCCGTGCAGTTTAAAATTGATCTCAGCATTCAATTTTTTGGTATTTGAAAATACCTTTATTTAAAAATCTATATTGTGAATGGTTAAAAAACACACTCTTAATAAGATTGAAAGGGTAGTACACATGTCGTATTTAAAAAAATATAACTAGGTTCTTATGTGAGAGAAAATTAGTGTCCAGTGAATATGTGGGCATGGAAGAAAAGTGAAAATAACTAGAGAGGTTGATATTGGTCATTGCTCACAAACAAGTGAATGATTAATTAAAATTTAAGTGACTCAAATCCATAAAATTATAATGATATTATAAACAATCAGTTCAACATAAATGAAGGTTTTAGGATAAAATTTAATTTCAATATCTTTTTCCCAGTGTTAAGAAATTATATTATAGTATAAGAATATAAAGAAATTCACTTACTTGATAAGTTTCTATTTCATAGGCATAATTTCATCCTTTGGATTTTTTTAAATTCTCCCCTTAATTTGATAATTAAATGTTTAAAAATTAACTTTTTATGCCTAAATCACTAAAAATAACTTGAAATTGGCCATAAGATCTATATAAAAGAGTGAAAATTATTTTCATCTATCTTAAAGTATTTTCCAAAACCAATATAGTAAGACTAGGTTGTCCAATATTCATAAATCTTCATAAGTTTAAGTAAAAAATTAATCTCTAAAACCTCGTAAAAAGATTAGATTAAACCATTTTATAAATTTATTAACTTTCCAAAATATTATGATCCACTACTTTAGAAATGAGGTCACTAATTAATATTCAAAAAATAATAAGTATCTTTTAATCGCTACATACAAAACATGTGAATACATTCATCACGTATTTTCTTTAAAATTGTTAATAACTTGAATTATAATAAATCCTTATTGAAAATATGAATGATTCCTTAGTCCTTAAATAAAAAACTTTTTATAAGATATATTCCTAAAATAAAAAAGAATTTTTAACACTATCAATAATGAACAAAATTTTCAACAAATCATTAATCGGTTCCAAGGTAGCATGTACTATCTGATTTACTTTATCCACATAAATCATATCTTTATCCCAAATTCATTATCTCAAAATTAGGATCATATTAAGGGACTCAATCATGTATTTTCCAAGAAGTTCAACTTTCCAATGAACCATTTTTCTTGGTTATCGGTACCTTTCGAAACATGCTTTCAAATCCTTAACTAAAAAGTTATCTAGTAAAATACTTATATATTTAATAATTATTATAATCATGAAATCATTTATAAAACACTCAAATGACATAATTATTGAATCCAAACACAATAAAATTAATCATTCATCTTTATCTGTGGTAATAGAATAACAATAACCAGGGTCCATTAGCTTTTTTTAATGTATAATCCTTAGAGGATTTGGGAATTTTTTTATGTGGGGCCTCACTTCCTTATATTTGAAGAATTTAACATTAGAAACCTTTTTTATTATTATGAAATTATGAACATGGTGGAATTTCTCCCCACACTTTTATAAAACTCTCATTTCTTATAAGCAAGCACTAGAGTGTTCTTTTCAACAATTATCACATGTGGGAAAATACTTATTTCTTTTCATTCATTTATCCAAATTTTCCTTACTATCCTCTTGTACTCATGCCTTCTCTTGAAGCCATCATACATAGATAATTATTTCTCTAACCTGTGAGCACATGAAATTATTTCATTATAGGATGAGAATGTTTGGGAGACTAGTTTCCTTCAAAATATTATGTTATGCCTATCTAAGAAACGATTATTCATTCTATTTGGATTATAATAATTTATGTGGTTCACTTTCATTATACTCAGTGAAATTTATAAATGATTTCATAAAATATATTAGATCATATAATTAGAAAACATAATGTATAATAAAAAACTAGTGAAATACATAAATTGAAAAAATCATGCATAACTTATCTCATAATAATAACCATGGTCTCTTTGGGGATGTTGTTATTTTTAAATCATTCATAATGGGTTGTAAAAAATGTAAATTATCTTAAGAATATCCTTAGATAATGTCAAAATAGGCATGTTTAAGGTCCTTTTCTAGGTACTAGGTAATGCTTGAGTCAAGCCTGATGCACATTTTTTGGATTTATTACCCCTAGGTACCTCTGTGCCAGAACGACATCCACTTGTAGTATCCAGAATGAGATTTATTTCTAGGAAACCCCACATAATCTCTATCTTACCAAAAAATTAAAATGTTACTGTATAATTATACTAAAATTCTATCATAGGTTTATATTTTAAAATCTATTTTTTCATTAAATCAAGTTCCTAAGGTTCCTACTAAATTTTCTTTGATACTAATTGTAGCAACCCCAACCTTAGTAGCTAAAATATAGTGACTTAGTTTATTACATTGGCATATATACCGTGGGTAAAATACCAAATAATCGATAAATTTAGTAGTTTTGAAGAAACATATACATAAATTATAACCATTTTACAATGGTAATAGAAAATAAAACATAGTTCATAATAAAATAAAATGCCTAACGTACATGAAATCTCATTTAAAGGATTCATCTTCTTAACCTTGGGAAAGAAAAAAAATAAGGGTGAGATCAAATGATCATTAAGGGTTAAATATAGCATAATAATTCATTAATCATTAAGAATAATCAACAAGGAAAGGAAGATAACTGAACATAGATGCATGTAAATAACTTGACTATCATAGTGAGATAAGGTATAATCTATATGGAAATGAAAATAATTGAAACACATTCTATTTAGTCAAAAAAATAGAAAATGAAATTCATCCATAGATAATTTCATAAAAAACATCATGGATAATAATGATAACTATATTATTAATGAATGAGATTCTTAATTATTAGATTCCATGTTTCCCAGGTACATGGTACCTTTACCATCAAGACCTTACACAAGACGGTTCAAAACATATCGGGAAAAAACCCATCCAATTTGGCCAACTGAGTCTTCTCATGAGACTATCAATGCATCAAGAAGATTACCTTAACCATCACCCAAACCATTTAATAATAACCCAAATCATTCATCATATATCAAGTAATTTATTTAACACATAAACAATGTGTCTTTCCAAATATATGTATTGAGTAAAGGATACAAATTTATCAATATTTCCCCAGTTAATCAAATAATATTTAAAGTAAATTACATATGTAAAAATGATGTAAGTTTAGGAAATAATCATATCCATTACAAAATAATATGTATATTTAAGATAAATTTATTTTCCAATGAAAAATAATTACAATAAAGTGATTGTTTTAAGGGAAAGTTAACAGTCACAAAAGAAAGTGACATTTCATAATAACTTTTACCACTTATTAATTTTCAAGTCAAATCACCTTGGATGAGTTAAAAAAAATTATAAATTAAAAAAAAAAATTTAATGAAGTATTCATGATATTAAATTTCAAATGGTATGTATATACGCCACATAAAGTTGAATTGGTGCATAATAACAAATAAGCCTCAATAGAATGTAAATTGTGATGAAATCCATTATCTTATGATTTTTTTTGGTTACAAAATATTTAACAACCTATATAATGTTTTTAAGAATGTTATTAATTTATACCAGAAACAAAATAATTTTTTTAATATCATATATGATCCCACTATAACATTTTACCACCCATTTTTTAATAATATTTCATTATTTCAGGTGGTAATTACCTTGTTTTATCATGTGTTTTTCATCTTGAAAGATCCAGTTCTTGCACATATTTTAAATTTTAATAATCTCCATAATAAATATAATGAAATATTTATCATATTTATACATCAATTATAGTTTTAAAACCAATCATTAATGATGGTTATGAGAAATAAATTAAGTTATGATCATGTAGATAGTAGGTCGTACGTTTGCATGAGTAACTTTTTCCATTTTTTAATGATCATTATGGAGAGGTGATATGCATTATTTTAACTTTATAAAATTATTATAATATCATTAATACCATATTTAATACTTATATATCATTCATGTAGTGTTGTGATGAAAAGAGAGTCATATCGCTTTGTGAAGGTGGTAGTCCACACATATAAGAACGACATTATGATCTTTCATTAAGTGAAAAATTAAGAAAAAATGATATATTATCTTTCCAAAAGGATATATATATATATAATTAATATCATAATTATGTCATTTATATCATTAAAATTATCTCTTATCACCTTCCATTTAAATCATTACTAAAATACAGATCACATCGCTTCACTAGGCGGTAGTCCATCGTACACATAAGCGACATTATCATGTGTCATATGGAATTGAAAGTAATAATTTATATATTATATAATGAATCTATAGGTATAATAAATTCACATATATATATATATATTATATAAGTTATATTGATCATAATACTCAACATCTATAGATGTAAATGAAAAAAATGAATGACATCGGTTCGCGAGGCTGTAGTCTGTCGTACACCCAAATGATTATTTTGTAACCCATTGGAGTATAGTGAGTGTTATTTTAGGTCATAACTAAAACATATAAAGATATAATTATATTTAAGATAAATTAGTTATTATATATTCATGGTGTGACATAAATTTAAGGATGTATAAAAATAAATAAATTGAAAACACTTGTTGAATTACATTAACTCTTCTTCAGGTATCATCCTCTGGATTGCACTAAACCCTTTGTAGGTTGGTTTTCATCCCAATATAAGTCATATAGGATAATGGTAGATAATTTGGGAAGTAATTTTCATAGTTTTTGGTCAAGTCAAGTGGCTTTAGAGGTTTGATTAAGGGGGAGAGTGAGTGCCCTTTTATAGTTGGGGCAGCGTTACATTTTTTTAAATACTCAAAAGTATTCACTATCAGGAGATCTCTCATACCTAATGTGGATTAAAAATTGAATATTAATGGAGGTTAGGGGTTTTTTTTCTATAAACAACTCAACCAAACAAAAATAGGTAATTTTTTATGATTTTGTTCCTTAACTTTTAATTTTTCATACTTTTATAATTTTTTTAAGTTAACTAATTTTATAACATATGTAATTTATCAATTAAGACTAGATTAAGTGATAATTTATATAAAATTTAACACCAATGATTATAAATATTATATATAATTTATAATTTAAAACTCCCATGTGTGTTGGTAATTAATTTTAACATAAGCACAAGTAACGCACAAAAACATTGCTTTAACCCTAAACATACAAATAAAGTTTTTACTATTTAGGGGTCAATATGTCCATTATAAAAGATAAATTATTATAATAATAGACCATATTTTATATTTATTACATTTTAAAATCACTAGTCAGAATATACGGTTTTTTAATTTAAATCATTTAATAAAATATCATTTATTATAAGATGACATTAATGAAAATTTTTAACAGTGTTTATTTAATTTTTGAATTTTAAATGTAAAGAAATGATGGAATTTGAATATATTAATTTTAGACCTATGTGACATGATATATTAATCTAAATAATAAATGGAATACAATAATTATTTAAATTTACCACACTTCTAATATTTTTAGTTTCATTTATTTTAGTTATTTATGAACTAAATAATTATTATGTTTATTTTTGGAGGAGGATGGAAGAGAAGGAAAGGAAGCCTCCATCGCCACACCCTGTCGCTTCGTCTGCCCTATCTCACCCACGCAGCGTCAGTCTTCATTCATTTGATGTGTTTCGACTCACAAATCAAAATTTTCCAGATCCAGAGGAAAAGAAGAAGGAACATGAAGATCTGAATAACCTTTCCTCCTTCAAGGGTTTCTTGGGGGGATCATTCATTCCTCTTGAAAATCACGCGCCCCATCAAATAATTTGGAAAGGGTCAACATCACATGTTTCAGCCTCGGAGGATGAAATACCATCTAAGATTGATATGTGAAAACATTAATTTATCACTCGTATCTTCTTAATGAATGGTATGAATCCATGGCAGACTTCAGATCTCATCTCTCAGTTGGATGATATTTTGGGATTCAATGAATTCAAATGCATGTCCCTCGGTTGAGGAATCTTTCATACCTTGTTTCCTTTGATGGAGCTCAAAAGTAGTGCTTGGAGTATCGGCTCCATCAATCTCAGGCCAGGTACACTTAGACTTCATGAATTGAAATTGAACTTCAATTTTCTTGATTTTAAGGATACTTTTGTGAAAGTATGGATAAAAATACACAGTCTCAACTAGGTATTATGGCTTGTTGATATTTTGTTTGATATTGCATCTACTATTGGGATTCCAAATAGATGGATCATGTTATAGAATTAGTATTTTATGTTCATTTTTCTCGGGTCCTAGTAGAGGTTGACCTTAGTACTAATTTAATAGATAAGGTGATTTTATCTACTCAACAGGATGATATTTGTCTTCGGATTTAATATGAAAGCATTCCTCCTTTCTGTGTTTCTTGTTAAGTTATTGGGCATGAAGAAAATATATGTAGAATAAATGTTATTTGTGACAACTTTTAAATTAAAGGGCAAGACCTACAACACTGTAAGAATCCACCTAAATAAGGTATGGCACAAATCACTGAGCAGAATAAGACAACTGTTGTTATTGGTCCTGATCTACTAAAAGACTCTGATAGAGAGACTATTGTGTCTGCTAAAATTTCACAAAGGTCTCTTGATAAAGAACCCAAAAAGGGATGTTCTGAAGAGCCTATCAAGACCAGAACTTCTTCACAAAAAAAATAAGAGAGTTATCTTATCTGGGGAAGATCTTGCTGATGATATCCATCTATCCGTAGATGAAAATTCTGGTATGGATGGTATGAATGGAGCCTCATTCAAAGAAATATTGACAAGGGGTCTCAAATATGATGAAGATGATGAATCAATTGATATCCTTGATGCTTTGGAAAATGCTGCTCAAGAAGATGCATACTCTTGCCTAAGATAAGAACATATTTTGGTCAATTCCAAAAGTAGAAGAGGCAAGGAAAAGATGGATCTTTCTATCTCAAAGAAATCTAAAGAAAGGAAATAGGTGACTGATGTTTGTAACTATACTTCGGAAAAAGAAAATAAAAAGGTACAACCCTCTGGTCAATCTCTTTCCTCAAATGGAAAAGACTATTTTTTGTTTACAGTGGATAGAGAAACAACCCCTATTTCTACAGTTCCTCATGCCACTAATATGAAATTTTCCCCTCTGAAAGGTACTCCTAGAGTACAAGTTAAGTCCAGTTTATTTCATGGTTTTCCAGAAAATTTTAGTGCTGGTGATTCTTCACTTATGAATGCTAAAGAAGAAAGGGATACAATTTCTGTTCCAGACTCTATACCTCCTAAAAATACTAATGCTTAGGATTCCATGAATACCCATAGCATGTGCCATAAATCCACTCCAACTGGGTAGCATAAATAGACAGGTCCCTTGAAGGAATCTATCTAAGACTCCTCCATTTAAGTGCATGCGGACCTTCCCAGTTTGGAGGGAAAAAATGACAAAGTGTCAAGATCATCCCAGCCTTCACCAAGCTGTGGTACCCCTCAATCTCAAATTTAGAAAGTTATAAAATAGGTGAGTACCTATTTTATAAGGGGTTCTCAAACATCTCTTCACAGTATGAACACTCACTCGCGAGTGCACTGATGTCTTTTTTATGGACCTGCTTTGCTGTTTTACTCCTCTATCTTTACTTCTTGTATGACTTTATATTTTAATAATAGGGGCCTTTGCGCCTCAGCCTTCTTAAAAAAAATTATTGTGTTGGTGTTTCTTAATAATTTTAAGTAAATAATTCATATCTAAAAATTATAGATAAATTATCATGATAAAAAACTAATTTATAATTAAAAATTATATATATATATATATATAAATGAAGGTATGTCGTTTTTTCCTATCCGAAGGCTTTATAAATATGAAAAGTAAGAAAAATATCTTTTTTTGTATTTTTATTTATATAAATTATTATGTGTGGAATATTAAAAGTAATGTGGAAATAAATTTAAAAGTCCCATAGATTTTTTTCAAATTATAAATAAACTCATTAAATAATATTTAGATAATATTTTAGGTCATTTTGAATCTTATCATTCTAGTTTGACAACTAAGTAAAATTGTTTTTACCTTAACTACTTTAATTAATTTCAACTGTTTTCACTAATACATATGATCAAAAAATCTAGATTAACTTATTAGATAATATAAATTATGATTAATCAAAATATGTAAATCATTTGGGAAAATGAAACTTACATAAGTGGTATAATTGAATTTAAAATTAATCCAGCATACATGATGAGAAATCATGTTTTTAAAGTGAAAATGTTCAAATGTTTATAATGTTTTTATATCACGATTCTGTATGAAAATGAATCTAATGACATAAATTGGATTAATAGATGTATAATTTTACTATTTTTTACTTTAAAGAAAATTATAAATATATTTTAACATTATAAAGTTTTTATACTAAAAGTCACTTTTCAACTAAAATTCATTATTTTTCAATATTAATCAGAAAATAAAATATTTCAGAAAATCCCAAATATTCACACTAAGATAATTTAGATATTAAAATTTCAAAAATGATTTTTATTTTTTCATATAAATTTTCTAAAATCATTAAAAATTAATTTTTTATTATATGTACAAAGCATTATGAATCCATATTTTTGAAAAAAATACAGTTTTTTTAGAAAACATTTCTTTTTTTTGAAATGATACAAATATCATTAGTAATCAATAGATAATTAATAATCACATGTAAAATATATATTTTAAAAATTTACTTAATCATATTCATTCCCTATATTCCATTAGCTCAGTGATAACTATCATATTTAATAATAATATTAATAGTATATTGTTGTTCGGTTAAACTTAACCACGCATGTAAGGAAATATTTTGAAGAAACTCATTATTATATGATTTTTAATCTATCTAATAAATTTCATTTATTCAAAAATAAATATATTTTAAATCCTTTGGAATTATTTTTTGTCTTAAGTTAAGGTTTATGTGTCACATACGCTGTTGAATAAAATTTTATTCTTTTATAAGTTTGGGGTGTTACAGATTTTGAATAAGATTAAGGGATTAAATTTTGTGGAGTATTAAAAAGAAGGAATTACCCGAGTCATATAGAAATTAAAAAAGATTCATTAACCAATAATTTAAATAATATATTTAGTAAGATCGAACTTTATGTTGAAGGTTAAGGAGTTTTCAAATACAAATGGAAACATTGTATGAGAAATAATTATGTGAATAAAGATGTGAGTATGAAAATAATGCAAAGAGTGAGAAAATATTGCAAGGAAATTCATGCACTATGTAGTAGAGTTATATTAATACGATAAATATCTATATTGTGGAGAGAGAAGGAGATGAAATCAGTTTCCATTAAAGAAAAAGGAGATTCATTGTGAACTTGAGTATTTTTTAAGATTTGGAAGATCCAAAAACATTATTGATCTATAAGAAGTCTCAAGACCAGCACTAATACTAATGTTCTTGAGGGAGTTCATGATAAAACATGTTCATATAGAATCATAGAGAGAGATTGTACTTCCAAGTGGTATGAAATAAATTAAATATAATAATTATGTTTTTCTAGTTCTAGATCAACACCTATTGAAGCTGATAAGGATTTATAGGTTTAATGACCAATCAAGGTTGGGGGTATAACCAACCATAGGATATATTGGATGTGTAGATATCACAGTGGAATCTTTATTGCAAAAAAATTGAAAATAGTGTAGAATCAATATTTTTTAGAACAACCATCATGTCAAAGTATATATTTTTTTGTAAAACATTTTAATACTGTGGGTTTTTATCTTTCATTTATCTACTTCACACGAGTTGAGTCTATTAGAATCCATTGAGGTGAGAGAGAACTCTAATGAGTTATACAAGTTAAATTTCAAAAGATAATAATTTTAAAAAAGAGTGTGCCACTAATTCACTCCCCTACACTAAATGGTTAGTGGAACCTAACTGGTCATTCGACTCTACAATTAGTATTAGAGGAGGTTCCCACTAAAATCCTAGGGATTATTCTATGATACATAGAGTATTAACTCTACAAATAGTCGAGGTGTTCCCACATTTTTTGGGAAGAATTATAATATCTGAAGGAATATGATGCTTCTATACCTCCTATCACTTGCCCTAGAAGTGAGATATGCTGCAATATTTAGTTTTAAACTCTTTATTGGTGGTACATATTTGACTCAAGAAGAACAGAGGAATATAAAGATTTATTTAAAGTCTCAAAATTAAATCCTGATGTCTCTATTGGATAAGGTATACATTAATTTCATGGTTATATAGACTTATAAAGAGGTTTGGGATAAATTAAGAAGCATTGATGTAGGTAATGTCAAAGACAATAAATAAAAAATAAATGTTTGGATGTTCTAATTTGAAGGCATTAAAATGGATAATACTGAAGATATTGATAGCTGTTTCACCTAGTTTAATAAAATTATGAGAAGCATCCAAAGGTATGTTAAAAATCTATAAGGTTCCATCATTTAAAAAAAACTAATGAGGAATTTTCAAGATCAGTTTGATTCAAAAATATCATCCCTATAAGAAATAGAGGACTTGACAATTAATAATCTACACAGTATAATAATATCTTATGAAATGAGAAAGGTACACACATTCAAAAATAATAAAAAAGATAAAATGACTTTTTAAACCCTAAGAAAATGAAAATTAAGAGAATAAGAGGCTATAAAATCTGAATTCTTAGTTAATGGGGATGAAAAAGACCCCAACCAAATTGTTTCTCTTATATTAAAGAGATCCATAAAGAGTAAATATAAAGGAAAATTTAAGGATATACCAAGATCTTATAATTGTTATTATATTGGTCCTATTTCATGGTATTTTATAATGAAGTAGGTAGAGGAATTCAAATTAGATGAGGATGGTGAGAAGACAAAAAAACAAAATAAGAAGAAGTGGTCCAACCATAAAAGATGATGCTTTATGAGTAATAAAGAGAAATATAGATCATCTATAGATTAAGATAATGAATTCACTCTCTTTTCTCATACTTATAATGTAATTTATTTATTATTATATGATGATGGATATGAAATGATAGAACATTATTGGGAGTTTAGTGAAAAATTAAAATTCTACATGGGATAGAAACAATACTATAATAAAGTGAAGAAAAATATTAGGAAAGAAAAAATGAATCTATTGATAAGGAAGAGTATGTGAAAAATTATGTGACATAAATTATTGAGATAAAAAATCACAATATTAGATAAGTTGAACAAGAAAATATTATAATATATCTCAAGGAGGAATTGGTTGGAAAGTAAGAAGAACTAAATGTGACATAATCCATATGTCTCATAGTAAATCAAGAGTTAAACATGTCTATAGAATTATTAACTAAGGATACTAAGTTAAATGGATAATATTCTTAGAACAATGAGATTAAGAGTTCACATGAACATTATAAATCCGTACTTAATCATCATCTAAATAGGCATATTTTTATCTAACAGTGTATATTAAAAAAATGATGATATTAAAACAAATAAGTATTAAGGAAAATATTCCACACAAATTAAAGGAAAAGATGTTCCAATATAGTCACTACCACAAATAATAAATAAGTATAATTTTTCAATAATATATTATAAATACACATCTAGATAGAAATGGATCCAATTGGGAAGATCCATATTTCATGTTTTTTTCTTGTGTTGGGGTAAGAATGTAAAAAAATAATATTCCTACTAGTACAATATGACTTTTATAGTAAATTATAAAGAACCAGGGGGTTTTTATGATCATGTGAGGAAAAAATAAAAGTGTATAAAACTTGTGACCAGGTCTACAATATAGAAATTTACACAAAATATATTTCATATTCTTCAAGAATTATATGGTAGATAATGTTTAGAAGGTCATAAGGCTAAGGTTTTCATGACAAGGTTTGAAGGGGAGGTCCAAAATGTAGTGAAAGAGAAGATATTTCAAAATAAAAAGTGTTAAGTTATGTAGATATTCTTAGAAGACTATTAATGTCATAAAAAAGTTCCTAGTTTTTTTGGATAAATCAATTCAAATTGACTAAACAATTTGAGGAAGCTAAAAAACTTTTCAAGGGTAATGGAATTTAAGTGAGTTTATAAGATTAAGTGTAAATTGATGAGAAGTTATAGATAAATGGAAAGTTTATGATTCATAATAATGAGGTGGAAAAGGATATTCTTCACAAAAAAGAGGTTCAAAGTAAGGAAGAATTTAATCAAATAGATAAGACTCAAAATAGAAAGAATATTACCATGAAATCTTCTAATGATAATATTGGAAAAAAATAATGGCTCGGGTTGAGAAGAATCTATCTTCTTGAATTTTTCAATGATAAAAAATAGGCCCCCCTTATTCATTATTATTTTATGTATTTGAAGAAAACATATAGATAATAGAAGTATCTTTTTAAAGGTTTTACACACTATATAACAAGAAAGATGTGTTCTATCATAGTGTTCTTTTGATGAAAATTATCCGTGATGAAAAAGAATGAAGTGAATCCCTTTAGGGATTGAAAAATTTAGAAGTAATATTTCATTATATTACTTTTATTAAATCTATAATTTCTTCATATATTTTAAAAATTAAAGGTTTAGGTATTATAATCACACTTGTATCCCTTATTTATGATCGTATTAAGTTAACATATTAAGGGAGAGTTTTGATTATTAAAACATAAGAAAATGGGTGAGTTACATGACTTGTACAGAAAATATTTTGATGATTTTTTAAGATATGTGTTGGTTACATGAATATTTTTAGTCAAGTCCCTATTTGAAGAATGATTAAATTCAAACCATGATATCACATGGATGGTAGTTTATAGATAGAATAGGAAACCTTATCTTCTTCTCTCTTATTTTTTACACTGGGTTAGATCACATATTCTATGTGAAGAAAACAAAAGGATCCTTATTAAGAAAATGATGTGATATCATCCTTATCTCAAAAAATGGTAGAAAAAATATGTGTACCCTAAAAGGAAGAAGAATAGATAAGAAGATAATTAGTTTGAAATTTTGATTTTTTTAATAAGGGGGATAAAAATGAATTTTTCTAAATACACATATTTACATTGAATAATTTTTGTAGTTCTTTTAAATTCAAAAGGGGAAATTTCTTCCCATGTGATTAATTTATTTATTTTCAATGGTTACATATGTGTTTAGTACGGTGATGATCATTCTTAGCATATTGTTATGGATTCATGATAAGGAATTGAATTCCATGCTTGATATAATATCAATGTAATTCCATGAGATGGGTGAAGTATTGGCATGATTTATTTCAAATTAATCATGATAATATATCTTGAATAACTAGCGTGGAGAAGTTAAAGAAAAAGTTGAAAAGTAAATTTGTTGATTATTGGATGATATTCATGTAATATTAAGGAAAGTGTTAGTGGATGACAAAAAACTATATACATCATATTGTATAATGTTTTTATTTATTTAAAAAGGGATGTAGTTGCTTTAGAGAATCCCATAAGTCTTATAAGTAATATTACTATTTTGAGTTGTGATAAAAAAATAGTAAATCCCTTGAACATAAATCTTAATCATAATACATTGTTACTGAGTGTACTAAATTTATGTTAATTGTAAATATTCATCATAAGACTTTATTATTGAGAACAATAATTTAATATTGAATGTAAATATTTATTATAATACTTTTATGATGAGTTTAAGAATTTTAGAATGATTATATGACTTTGGATAATAATTACAATTCTAATTAAAATGTAAATACTTATTGAATTTGTGATGTATATAGAGATGAATAAAAACTGAGATGATATCTACAACCATAAATAGAAAGGTACAAGTTTCATAGACCTATGAGGCTATGTACATTGAGATTTCCAATGAGTCTGAAGTGGTGTATTTTATAGAGTATTTAAAAAAAGTGAATTCTTGAGTCTTATGAAGATTCAAAATTAAGATTTTATTGAGATTTAGAATGAGATATTGAAGAATATATTAGCTTCGACCGAAGACAAATGAGTTTTAAAATATAAATAGAAACTAGGTATGATAAATATTTTTTTGTATAAATATGTTTGTATGAAAAGAATACAAGGAGCGTGAAAAGACTGGGAGAACTTATAGACGCTGTGTAAGAGAGTTCTATGAACCTATTACACATCCATATTATAGATAGAGAAGGAGATGAGTAAATCACCACTGAATAAATAGGAGATATATTGTACACCTGAGTATTCATGAAGCATATGAAGATCCTAATTACCATTGATCTTGAATAAGGCTTGAGACTATCACTATTGTTGAAGTTATTGAAAGAGTAAATGAGAAAACCTGATCTAGAAGGCTCTTTGAGGGAGAACATACTTACAAGTGGTGTATAAGCAACCAAGTAGAAGAATTATATCATTATTATTGTTGATCAACACCATTGAATCTGAGAAGGAGTTATTAGGGAGAATAAAAAATCATGATTGGGGGTATAACCTGCCAGAGGCTATAGTGGATATATAGAGAGAACAACATACTCTGTGTTATATATATATTAGAGATAATGTAGAATTAATAGTTGATGGAATAACCATTATGGAAAAGATTAGGATTTCTAGATGAATGTTTTAATTATTATGTGTTGATATCTTTCATTTATCAAATACACATGAGGTGATTCTGTGAGAATTCATTGAGTGTATCTAGAGAACCATCCAGTTAAGGTGATTGAATTTAAATGGTAAATAATTCATAAAAATAGTATATAACTGATTCACCCCCACCCCCCACCAGGGTAACTAACTAGTCCTTTGACTCTACATTAAAAAAAATTAATTTCATCACTAAATAAAATGGATTCAATAGATGGAACCACACTCTAATACTACTTGTGATTCCCAGGAATGTGATGAACCACTGATAAGGGAGGGATTAATAAGTGGTTAACATTTTAAAAATTTCTTAACTTTATGTTAACCTATAAAACTATTTAATGATATGATATATTCAATAAAAAGAATCACTCCCTCCACATGTCTTAAAATAAACAAAATAGGAAAGAACATAGATTTTTACAAGGCACGACACTAATGAGGGATCCTATTAATTATTGCAATTGGAATTTTTGATACATGGATTTTACAATATGTAAGACCAAAAATTAAAGTATATTGTTAATAGATTATACATTACCCAATAGTACATCACACATGTAAGTATCCCAATTAGTAAATTATAATCGTTTCTAATAGTTACAAAATTGGACATAATCTATGAGACTTATGATTATCAAATTAGCTTATGATCACACAATTCAATGTATAAAATTTCATTATCCAAAACTTTATTATTTTGGTTATTAAATTTCTTGTAAACTCAACTCTTTGTTCTCCATCTTTTGATGAATTTTGTTCAGATGATCAGTGACCATCTTAACTCAAACAAGATCAATATAATTGGTGAAAATTTCATCCAAAATCCTAAAATTTTTACAAGAAAATTTTCCCCTCTATATAACTATACATTCACTGATAAATTTTGGGAATTAATTCACTATAATTTTAAACTCTAGATCAATTTAAGAGTTTTTTCAATATCCTTAAAATATTCTAAAGATATCAAATTTTTATCTTTATTAAAACCTCTACAAAACTGGACATCAACATCATTCAACTTATCCATATATCTCATCTAGAATCATGAAATTTACATTATGAAAAATTTTATATTAATTCCCATCATATAATAAAAATAGTTTTTAACTTCACAATATTTATATGAAGTTATTGAAAACCTTCTGGTGAATGTAATTCTGGTGATAATGATTCTGGTGAATGTACTTATGATAACTGTACTTATAGGGAGTACTATTGATCATTTGAACTCAAACACCTATAGGTTTTATAACTATGAGAAACTATGATGAAAAACTATGAATATGGTGGTATATTATGAAAAAATTTCATTAAAACATTATCTTGTAGAAACATTTTCGATCAACTCATACTCTAGTGTTTTTGTGCTCCAACTTCCATAGCTTGAAACACTAGTGGTATTCTTCAAAAGTTATGTTATTATATTTTTCAAAGAGTATATAACAATATAAATTATTTTCTAGACTTTATACATTAAAATTATAACTCTTCATTCATCTATGAACATTTGGTGAATTTATAAAATCATATGGACTCAACTTTTAAGATTTAAATATATTACAGCCAAATATAGAACATTCACTCAAATGGTGTGAATAAAAAATGCAACACATTTAAAGACTAATGGGATGTTCAAATTCAATTTTACATTCATAACTAACACCATTACTATTTTCTCCCACTAGATAAATTCGAGAAACAAGTGTTATATAGAATTTGAGAAAAATTGTTAGGTAGAGAAGTAAATTACAATCAATCCACCATTTATTTTCCTATACATTAATTCTACCATCATGTATCCCCTATATCCTTAATATATTTCCAATTAATTCTATAATTTTTAATTTCCCTTTAATTAATCTAACTATAATTTAAAACCACTTTAAAATCTAGATCTACAATGCAACATGAAATCTACAGTAAAAACCAATCATCCCAAAAAATTAAAAAATTACCATTAAAATTATTGAATCATGTTTGATATCTAATTATAGTAATAGATTTACCACATGGGACATTATTTATGAGATATCATAACTCACACACATCGAATGAATATTTATTTATTTGATAAATATTATATATTTTTAAAATTTAACCGTCTTAGAAATGTACGAAAAACCAACCAGAGGGTAAAAAATATATCCTGAGATAAATAGAACATATAGAAAATATTTCTTATATAATTTACTATAATAAAATTATTTTTATACAATTTTAAATACATGATACACTAAAACATGATAATGATCTAAGTCCCACCTAGGTGAAAACTCAAGTCACTATTTTATCCCCCACCTTTAAACTTTTTATCATAAAAAAGGAAACAACATGGGAAATTAAATAAGGAAGCTCACAAAAAGTATTCATGTGAAGAAAAGGATACCATTTAATGTATTTCATCCATCTTTAAATGTATTAATTTCATTATAAATTTAAATAATGAACCTTACATAAAAAATATACTCTCATATCACTATTATCCCTAACTCACCTCCTGATACTTCCATCTCAACACACGAAATGATTAACTCAATACAGATCCATAACCACATAGATAAACACATAATCACACCATATATTTATTATATTGGGGTTATACTCCAAATGAATTTATTATTGAGGGTTCATCCATCTTTATGGTACAAATAGATATGAAAAACCATTGATACTCACTTTTAAATGGACCTCCTCTATGAATATCTTTTATAGGGGAGTTACACTCTCCACCATTAAAGAGATATCTCATTGACTTCAATATAGTGGAAATATATCTATGTCAAGATTCTAAATTTGGTAAAATTAAAAAATATTCTACACTAAATAAGAATAGTTTTAGGGTATACTACTCTTTAGGATATTTTTTATCTTTTCAATCTATCCTATTGAAAAATCAAACACACCAACGCTGCAAAAACTATGGCATATGAACAAAACATATCTTCCATATTTATCTTTTCTCTATCACTAGTGAAAACTATAAGTCTACACCTACGTATTAAGAAAACATCATTTCAAAAATTGAAATAAAAAAATTAGTTGGATTTTTTCACACTATTTCATGAAATCTATAGATGAGTACTCGAAGAAACAACACTAAATTTAACTTCCCAACATCATTTCATTTCTTATCGATAATCCATTCCATAAAAATTTTAATCATATGGTCAAAACTATTCAGATGAGCATACTATATTAGATTCAAACCCCAGGGTAACACCTACCAATATATAATAAAATAAAACTATAATCCATGGAAAAATATTCCCCCAATAATGTAGCTATATTTGACACATTATGTGGACTTTTGATAGCCCAACTAGACATACACCATCAAGGATCCATACAACATATAGGGCGATCCTCAATCAAAATAAACTAATATGATATTAAAAAAACATTAAGAGAGAACCAATATTAAAATCAAGGATAGAATGAAGTTCTCCCCACCTTTATGAAAAACCATTAGGTGCATTGATTGAAATTTATCTAGTTACACAACATCTTCTAATTGATATCACAATGATGAGACATTCTTGATCAATAAAGGAGAGTATCCAGACATCGCTATTTATTAAATATAAGTGTTATCTCTCTTCCATCACCTTGATGATGAATTTATAGGATCACACTAACTATTATAGATTTATACACTATAAAGGTCTACTATGAATCAGTCCTCAATGAAGAAATGACATAGAAAAAGGACTTTATAAACTCAAAATGTTCTCTATGAGAGTATAATTCATAATTCATAGACTCATGGTAATAGTAGGAAAATAATATAATTCTTAAAATTCCCCTAAAAATCCTATTAAATATGATTTTTTCACTACTAATGACCAACATAAACATATATAATAAATTTTTTTGTCCATGTATCCTATTAACACAAAAGGCATGTCGATCACCTAGAATGGTACCAATTATAATTCATAATGTTCATTAATTGATCCATAACTATAGGAAATTAATCATTTGATGAATCTATAACATGGATAATCATTTTCAGTAATAAGGGGGTATGTGGATGATTCTTCATGAGGCTTATCCTTGCTTGCCTCAAATAAAGGTCTCACTCACTCATAAAATATGAACCTGCATATGTCATTTAGATTGCATGTCATGATATAATGATAGTAGTATATCCATTTATGGAATAAGGATATATATTACATAACATGTATGGAATTATTATGCTTCATTCCAAACATGATAATGTCCCATGAAAGCCTCTCTCCGCTAAGAATAAGCTCAAATCATCGATATATCTGGGTGAGCAAGTGATTGCTTCCAGTGGGAGTATCTAGCCATAGAGGATGGGATAATGTCTTACTTAGATTATAGATCTGAAACTAGGGATATTTTAATAAAATAATTTTCATGTTGGTGTTAATAAGTTTAGGTACTAGTGTGTAAAAGACTTAAATTGTAACTCGAACCATATGTGGCACGACTTGATAATGACTCTCCATTGTATTCATTTTACTATATCACTAACCACTAAATCCTTTAACCTAGAAGGGACTTCTTAAAGGTGGTAGTGTTGGTGGAAGTATATAGTATACCCATACACCTTAGGATTCTTTGGAAGCATCACCATCTCCTCTACCAAAGCCCCTTCCATGAGGGCCTCCTAGTACAAAATGGGGAGGACCTTGGTGGCGTCGATGCCTCTGGCCTGAGGATCCATCCATTGTGCTAACATAACTTCCCTCTTCTAAAAAATGGTTTGGGAGTTCCCAATCCATATGACCTCATCCTCCATAGGTATAGAAAATCCTATTTCATTACTAGTTAGATCCCCTATGAAAATATATTACTGTTGATCCCCATGATTAGGATCATGATTGCATATGTCTATAAAGATGGGATATTAATGACTATCATCAAATTGATATGATTTTTGATGAATATTACCAAGAAAAAACATAAAATTATATATTTTAATATTATGTATATTCTAGGAATACATCAATCGTCAGGGATTCCCAAAAACCCCTAGAAAAGGTGGTGATTCATAAAGGTACAACCCCTACTCGAATATTCTTCCAGATAACTCATTCAAACTTCCACTCTCATAAATATTCATCATGATCCATATTTAGGGAGTAAATAATGAAATTTATAAAATCAAATTATTGCTCAGTCATGGCCATGTTTTCCTGCTATAGGTTTAGTGGTTCCTGAACATGTACTATCCCCAGCATTTTCTTATAGAAATCCTCACTAGAAAAGCACTCAAACACTATCCTCAACAAAAGAACCTAATTATATGATTTTGTAACCAAATATAACTAATGAATCATTATTATCAGAATGATACTTGATTTAATAATCACTAAATGGTTGGATGGTTTTTGACCTATATAGAATATGAGGGTCACTAACTCATTCTAATCCTCTATGGTCTAAGGGTAACATCTTCTCCAAACTTAAGAGGTACCTGATGTTAGAATTCATATACCATACTCAGCATATGGGCAGTCTCATCATACTTAGCAAGAACTACCATTTGATAAATCAGTGGATATTTGTTTCTATTCACTATAGGTATAGGCTCTTATCTTTATAAAATGGATGAGTGATATTCTCCCTACTCACCCAGTGGGTACATCTCATGATTAGTTCCTTATATAGTGGCCTCATTGCTCAGTAGGTTAGCAATAAGAGACTCTCACGCTGGAATAGGAAAGTGATTAACCTACCTATGAATAATAGTTGGTTGTCTTCATGGTGGAATCCCACATTTTATATGATGAACACATATTCAAAAAAGCATATCTATGTGGTTTTACACAATAAGGATACAAAAATCAACAATTGGATATGACATGATGCATGAATTATCCAATTTATATATTTATTGTAACAACCTATAATTTTATAAATATAATTTACCTTATAAATTAACATATGTATCAAATTTAGGAATATAGTATAAAACACATCCACTTTATTATATAAATGTTACATATAGTAAATTGTTATCAAAATGTAACTAAATAAAAGTGTTAAAAATTACAAAACAAATGTTTAACAATAGAATGCATAATTTCAATTTTAGGAAAAAATATATGGTTTATTTTAACTAAAGTAAATTTATAATAAATATAAAATAATTAAATTTTAATAAAATTGTTCTCGGTATTTTTATATTACTTATAATATATTTCTATTATATCATTAGTAAATTTTCAAAGGATTGGGAATTTGATCATGTCATAAAAATTAGATTTCTTTTGATAAATAGTAATTTTTACTTGAATTTTTTTATCACCTATAGAAAATTGTTTTGATAAAATTTATTTTCTTTTTGGAATCATAACATCAAAACTATATTAGGGCTACTTTTTTAGAATTTTCTAAAAAAGTTTATTTTTTATTGAATAGTAAAAAATATAGTTTTTATGAATATAATAACTTTTTAACATAATAATGATATAATTATGGAATAAAATTTATGGAACCATTTTATAAATTTAAATTTTATATAAGGAGTAAAATAACAACTTTAAAAATATTAGGATGAATTTAGAATCCTATATTTTTAATCTTGGAACCTAAATTATATTTTATCCTAATAAAAAAATAGTTTTGGTTATTTAAATTAAATTTAATAGTTAAAATGCTCCATTCAGTTTTGTCTTGATATAAATTTAATGTAACCATTAATTTTTTAATATTAAATAAAAAATATGGGGAATCAATATTATTCTTGTAAAATTTCCTTAATGATAAAATATTCAACTTTTTTCATTCTAAAACACCCCTCTCTGCTCCTTATAAATACCCAACTTAACCACCCAAATTCTACTCACACCACAAGAATATTAGTTTAACCAAGAAATTTAAAAACCTCTCCCAAATCCCTTTACAATTCCTTATAGGTATTGGTCTCACCAAAAGACTTATTTGAGATGGCTTATGGTGTGGTCTAAAGGAGGATGTCCAAGGAATAGGTAATTATATTATCTAAGTTGTTTCAAGTTTCATTATTATTATACCTCTTGTAAAAATAATCATTACATAATGATATAATTACAAAAATATCAAAGTTATATTGAAATGTTATAATATCAATTGAATATGAATTATCATACTCTATCTCTCTCTTTAATTCTAAAATGAAATCACAGCCCATAAAATGGCCGGTTTACCTCCTCCATGGAAGGTGTACCTCATTTTTCATCACATCCTTAAATGGATGGTTTTGAAAATGAATTACAGGAATAAATATAATATTAATGAAATTATTAATTTTTTTGAAATATCCTTTGAGTATTACATCAATGATAAAAATAAAAAATGATCATGGAAATTTTAACCGTAAAAAACATGTTAACTGGGAAACTTCTCAAAATTAGAAACCACTTTGGTTCATTTATTAAAAAATATAAAATTGGTCCTAATGAAATGATAAATAACTAAAAACTATATAATTAAATAAATTATTAAACTATTTGAAAACACCTTTTAACATGATCAACATTCCAAAAAGTTTTTATAAAAATTTACTGAACAACCCCAAGTGATTGATGTGAGAAAAAGAATCTATAATAAATAAAAAACACATAATAATAAATGAACCAAAAAAAATTAAATATTTTTTTTAAAAGGATATAATTATATTATTTAATAAATGTAATTTTATTTAGGTTAGGTTCACATTCAAAGCTAATTTGACCGAGGGTAGGGGATCTTCCGAACCACCCTCTTAACTTTTGAGTTACACTTTTTTTCTTTTTTTTTTTTAATTATTTTTTTCATATCTCTTCATATAATATAATTATTATTAATTTTTTAATATTATCCTTAAATATATACATAGTATATATTTCCTTTATTTTTTGGGGATAGGAAGGATTTTAATGTTCCCTTTGAAATTTCATTTTTTAAGAAAACCTGATTAAAGGGAACTTCTCAATTTAATACCTCATATCATTTACTTCTCAATTTAATACCTCATATCATTTACCCCCTCATAATTTTTTTTAATATTATATGATTTCTAAAAACACTCAATATTCTATATAAAACCATTTTTTTAATTTATTGTTTTCATGGAAATACTAATGTCGTTCTCCCCCTAATGGGTTCCTTTCTCATTTCTACTACTAGTAACATTAAATTTTTATCACTAGTCAAGAACGTCCCAATAAAAAACAAATTAACATTGGCCTAAAATAATTTATTACAAGATAATCATCTTAAAAAATGATATCACATTTTGCAGGATGAAACCCCAAGCTCGAAAATAAGAAATTTTGAGTACCATGGACCACCCAAGAAGCGAGATAGTCTTCCAATTTCCCCCACCAAGTGTAAGAAAGAGTAGGCCACATGTCAAGAATCCTTTGGGATATGTGAATGTGATAAGTAATGGAACAGTGATTTTTAATCTTACCATTTAGTAACCCTAGAATGATAGTAGAATCAGTATCTACAGACTCCAACTTAATTTTATGTGCAAGGAACAACTCTACTCCCTTCAGTAACATTCTTTCCTCTACCACCAGTGAGTCCCCCTAACCTAAAACTTCCCTAAATGAAAGAATCACGAAGACATAATGATCTTGGATCACTACACCTCCTTGCATGGCACTAGAAATAAAATAACCATCAGCATTAAGTTTCTTCTCATGGATTTTTCTTATACTTATGCATTATGTTTTATTCCTTTTATGGAACACATATGCATGTAAAATTTATGAATGTGAAGAGTGAACCCAAAATTACACATCCTCTTGATTCATTTGGTAATTTATTTATCTCTTAATATACTATGTATGGTTTAGGGTAATTTATCTTAACACACTGTGTTTTATTATATTTGTAGTGAACTTTTACTTGTGATTATGATGTCATGTTTTATTTTATTATTAAATTCTTATAATTCCATGATTTTATGATATAATTTTACTTTTTATATGATTCCATTTGAATATATATGATACTTCTGCCCATGATATCATGTTATGACTCTTGTCTCAATTTTTATATTTTACTATCATGATTGTCTCCCTTACAGGGATTTATAGCTCACCTCTTTTCTTTATATATGCCTACTGGTAATACTTTTTATTAATATGAGAGTGAAGGATCTTAGGAGAACTTTTTTGAGATAAAAATTGTGATTATGTAGATTATATTTAAGATAATTTAATATGTATTAAATCTTCCAAATACATGAATCCTTAAAATTTACGGTTTGTCTTTTATAGAATTTTATACTAAAATTCATGTAATAAAATGTTTTTAAAATTGAATTTTTATTGTTGGTATCATATAATAGTATATCTATTTTTATGGATTAGGACAATAAATTATTAGTGAAAACCCTATAGATGTGTCTATTTTTAGTGAAATAACTAAAATTTTGATAAAGAGTGGGTACTTTCCTTGAAATGACATCCATATATGGATACTACATGTAGATGTTGGATCTAGCTCAAAAAAACCCATGGGTAATAACCATGATTTTTTTGTTTGTTATAAAATATATCTTCACATGGTTTAAAAAAATGGTCATTAATGCACACATAGTTAGACACTCTTGGGGGATATGCTTTGGTTGATTCACGTGAACTTTAAAAACCATTATAACAGAGTTGGATATATATATATATATATATGTGTGTGTGTGTGTGTGTGTGTGTGTGTTAGGTATCCTATTAAGAAAATTGTTATCTATGGACTATATTAAAACTTAGAGATTCATAAGTTATGGTATATAAGGAATTTATGATTTATTACTTATAAGTTCATACTTTTACTTTTATATTATTTTTAAATTAGGTATTATAATCCTTAAAATACCTTTATTTTAATTAATGTATGGGAATAGAAAGAAGTGTTCCAATAACCAATGTGATAGGAAATGTGATGATTTCCCAAAAAAATTATAATATAGTCGTAGTGGGGGTTTAGAACCTCATGATGGTACTAAAAAAATTTACTAAAGTCATGAATAATAACATTAATAATTTGTAACTCCTTCATTCTCATAAATAATAATATGCTATTGTTGAGTCATATATACCAATTGGGAGATGTTATAAATTAATAAAGGGGTATGAAGCTAATGAATATTAAAGGGAGTTTATGAAGACAACCCAAATTATAGAAGAAAATAAGATTCCAATAAATCCTCAACATATGGTATAATGTTTCAACTAAAAATAATGTAAAAACTATACAAGTTAATGCAATAAGCCAAGGGTTTTCAATGATAGTAGTTGACAACAACCTCTATGTCCAAGAGATCAAGTGTGGTCTTATTCAATCATTACTATTGAGGTGGATCATGACAACAAAGAGGTGATATTCACACATGTTATTCATTCAAGAATAGAAAATTTATGATTTAGTTGTAGTTATATTCTTTCTTTTATATCTTGTATGTTTAGTTGAACTATTCAAACCCCACTATAATACAAGGAGGATGAGTTATCAGTGAAAATAGTAATTGGTGAATTTTTTTCATCTTGAGTATATATATCTTCACTAATTAAAATATATATGATAAATATCCTAGAAATCCTTATCATAATAGCTTTAGTGGAATTATATGATAAATTGGGATTATATTTTTAATAATTATATAGAGCCAACATTAACTATTAGGGCAAGGAAATAGATTTTCATATCCAAATTTTTTCTCAGATTCTATAAAAGTGTAAATAAGAGGATGAACCTCCTTTGGAAACTTATTCTCAATAATGGATATTTTTTTATTATGAAAAATCATATTTAGCTCAAATTATTGGGTCAAAGGAGCGGGTAACCCTTGAATACATTCCCATTATAAGGAATACATTGATTTATTCCCCAAAGAGTTACTTAGTATTCCTCCTAACAAAGAGGTTGAGTTATCAACTGAACTTATGCATGGAGATGTTCCCATATCCATGAGTCCCAAAATAATGGCACCCTTTGAACTATAAGAACTAAAGAAGAAACTACATGAGAATCTAGACAAGGGTTTCATATTCCCAAGTGCTTCACCATGGGGTGCACCTGTTCCATTTTTTAAGAATAAGGATGGGTAAATGTGAATCTAAATTGATTATCTTAAACTCAAAAAGATCATTGTAAAGAAGAAGTACCCCTATAACATATTGATGACTTGTTTAATCAAATTCATTTGGGTCAATACCTCTATAAAGTGGACCTTGGGTTGAGATATCATAAAATAATAATAAAGTAGAAGGATATTCCAAAGACTTCCAACCATACAAGTTATGAAATCTATGAGTTCATAGTGATTATATTCAGACTCAAAGATGCTCCAAAAATTTTCATGGACCTAATGAATAGAATATCTATATATTTATTGGACAAATTTTTGGTATTATATATTTATGATATCCTCTTATACTTAAAAAAAGGAAGAACATCAAGATCATTTGAGAATTATGAATAAGAATTTGAGAAAGGGGAAATTATAAGAAAAGTATAGTAAATGGGTGTTTTGTATTGGGAAAGAATCAATATTATTGAATGTTACCAAAGTAAATGGGATACTGGTATATCATTCAAAGATAATGGTGATTGAGGAGTGTCCCAAATCAATATCTATAACATTGATTCAAAATTTCTTGTTATTATATGGGTATTATCATTGATTTTTTAGAAACTTCTCATGATTTTCAATCCCACTAACCATGTTAACCTAAAAGGGTGTAAATTTTCTTTGGACTGAAAAATGCGAAGAAAATGTTAAGGAGTTGATTAAGAGACTAATCACTACACATGTACTTATACTACCCACAAGTGGGGAAGTATTTATGATCTATAGTAATGACTCTAAGAAGAGATTGGGTTGTGTACTCATGTAAAATGATAAGGGTATAGCCTACGCCTAATAAAAATTGTAAGTTCATGAGATTACCCATCTGATTCAAGATCTAAAGCTGGATATAATAATCTTCACATTGAATATTTGAAGGTATTTAATATTTGGAGTCAACTGTAACATATATGAGGACAATTAGAACCAAAATTATATATTCACATAGTAAGAACATAATATACACCAATGAAGATGGTTAGAGATAATAAATAATTATAACTATTTAATCAATTACCAATATATGTAGGGGAAAATGTTTTAGATTATCTAATTAGAAAATATCTTGATACCTTATCCATGATGAGGATTAAAAAGGATCCATTATTATTATATAGTAAAAAAATGATATGGGAAATATAATAAAAGGATAAACATCTTAATTTTCTAAAATTATTACTCATCCATAAATTTTAGAGAAAATTAAGGATGATCAAAGTGATGATGTGGAGACATAATAGATGGTTGATGCTATAAGAAATAAGAAAACCTTAGAGTTCAAAATTGGTGAATAAAGAGTTATGATATTTGGGACATGAATATGTGTACCATTAGATACTAAGATAAATAAGTTATTGATTGATTCTCATAGCTTGAAATTATCTATCCACCTATGAATAATAAAGATATATTAAAATATATAGGAGAACTACTGATGGGACAATATGAATAAGGATAATGTCAAACATATATCAATGTACCTAGTTTGACAGTATCTGAAGGAAGGAAGGAAAAAGTACAGGTGGATGATACAAAAATTTCCCATACCTAAATGGAAATGGGAGAACATGAATATGGATTTTTTCATGTTTATTTTGAATATATCTGAAGTGAATAATTCTAAATGGGTTTTATTGGACCATCTCACAATGATTGATCACTCCATTACCATTTTGGTGGACTTCTCACTTGATCATCTTAAAAATATGTACATTATAGATGTAGTAAGGCTTCATGGTATAATACTATCAATTGTATCTGATCAAGATATATGGTTCACCTCAAAGTTCTATACAATTATCAAACATGATTTAAATAAGGAGTTGAAATTTAGTATGTCCTATCACCTCCAAAATAAAGGTCAATCTTAATAGACTATATAGACACATAAGAATATGTTGAGATCTTTTGTTTTGGACCTTAAATAATAATGGTATAAATATATTGATCTATTCGAGTTATCATACAATAATATATTTCACTCAATCATCTAGATGGATCCTTTTGAATCCCTATATAGAAATCAATATAGAACTCCATCCATTAGGGATGATGTTCTATAACATAATCTATTAATACCTAAACTTGTTTAAGAAATAATAGACAAGTTTAAAGCCCCAAGATAATATATCAAGGTAGTATAGATTAAATATAAGAGAAATGTTTGCAATCATCAATGAGAACTAAATTTTGATTTAATTCAAAAAATATTCCTTTTTTATATCCACATGGTATAGAGTTGTGAGGTTTGGTAATTAGGGAAATATATATCTTAGATATATTGGCCTATTTAGGATATTTATCACATCATATTTTTGGAAAATCAATTATCACTCCCACAGAATCTGTCTCAAGTTCATGATGCGTTCCATGTATCCCTCCTATGGAATTATATACAAAATAAATCAGATTTACTAAATACATAGGTTGTATAGTCGTAGTATGATATATCTTACAAGGACTAGCTAATGAATATCTTGGATAGAAGAGACAAAGTTATAAATAACAAGAAAACCCACCTTGTCTATGTGACATGATTAAACCACAAGTATGAAGATGAAACAATAAAACCTAGAGAAGAAATGAAATAGAATAACCCATATATTTTTTCATGTTAATGTGGAATAAAAATTTCAAGGAAAAAAATTTATTATTGAGGGAAGAATGTAATGAACTAGAATTTTATAAATGTAATTTCTCTTATTAATTATAATATGTATTATATTTAGGAATTTTATATCACACATATGCACTTTATTATATTAATTTTATATATAATAAATTTATATCATAATAAAATTATAGAAAAGTTTTAAAAATGATAAAAACAAATGTTTGATGCCAAGAATTCATAATCAAATTTATAGTAAAACAGATATATTAAATTTTTATTAAAATAAATTTAACGATATATTTAAAATCATGAAAGTTTCATAATGTTTTTTGTGATATTTTTTTTATAAATGATGATATATTTCTATTGAATCCTTAGTAATTTTTATAATCATCATAAATTTGATTGTGTCATAAAAAAAATAGTATTTATTGATGAACATGTATTTTTATCTAATTTTTTTTAGAATATATAGGAAATTATTTTGATACAATGGTTTTTATTTTTAGTGTCACATGTCAAAAATATCTTAGGGTGAAATGTTGATATTTTTTATGATTTTTTAAGAGAATATTAAAAAAATATGATTTTTATGAATATTGTAACATTTATGAAATCAACATAATATAATTATGGAATAAAAATTTATGTTAAATATTTATTATCCAAAACCACATTTAAGTTGTAAAATTATGAATTTATAAATATTAAATTAAATTTAGAAACCTATATTTTATATTTTTGAACCTATGTAAAATTTTATCTATATAAAAAACTATTTTTGTTTCTTTTCATTTAATTGAGTGATTCAAAGGTTCCATTAAGTTTTGGATTGATAAAAATTTCATAAAAACCATAAATGTTTAATGATAAAGAAACAATTTATGGGAATCATTAATATTCATGGAAAATGGCCTAAATGTTAAAATATTCAATGTTTTTTATTCTACACTACCCCTATCCTCCCATTATAATTACCCCACTCCACTACCCAATTTCTCTCAAACCATAAGCAACTTCTCCTGATAAATATTTTAGAAACAAACTCACACGATCTATTTATCACATCATATATAAGGCCCCAGCCTTAAAACTTACTTAATCTTGAGTTATTACAAGATTACACACTGAGGATCTTTTCAGGTTTAGAGTTTTAGAGAATTAGATCATAAAAATTGCATTACATTCTACATATAAACAAAGTGGTTACATAAAGATAGTATTCTTCTTTCCCATCAATGGAAACATATTTAAAAATAAAACATGGATTCTTTCTTGAAACTTCCTTGACACAATCATCATATCATGTACCTTTCCCTTGACCTGTGAAAAACATTTCACAAAAAATTGGGATGAGCATAAAAAGCTCAGTAAGGGATATAAAAATATGGAAAGGAAACATGGGTACATATATACATAAGAATGAAATCATACTTTACCCATAAAACATAAGCACTTTAACATACCTCATCAAATCATGAATAAATCATAGAAATCATAAGACATAAAGGTAACTTGAGGCATTCATAACATTCTTACGTAGGGAGTATCCCTCTTGGTTATGTTTGGAATACCCATCACAGTATATTCCCTAAATCTCTTCGGAGAAACCTTAACGTTTCACTCCTTCGCGTTACCCAATGCATTGGAGATCTATATCGGGCTCACCCGCCCTTAGTTTATCATGGAACCACCTGTCTTCATAATAATGCCCAAGAACGATAACATAATCGTATCACATAAAACATGCATAAAGGAAACATAACATTTCCACCTTTAAATCATAATATATCAATACAACACATTGATATAAAATCATTATGAAAAAAAATTTCAATACCAAAATAAAATAAAAGTAAAACATGGTATTTATTTTTCTTTAAAAAAAAGGTATGGCTTATAGAGGAAGCCGAAACTCAAATAATGGTCACGGCGGCGGAGAAGTCGTTGTCACCGCATACGTACGACAAAAACATTCCCTTTTGTCGTTTAGTAAACGCTTCGTATAAAAAATATTCCTTTTGAATAAACTTAAAATTCAAAGGGGTTTATACACCGTATAAAAGAAGGTTGTGTATAAAACAAAATATGCCACAATGAAAGGAGATTGAGACGAAGTCCCAAACCTCGGGTCCGACTTGACTCGGTCATTCTTTAATCTCCAGAATAATAAACTTGAGTTAATTTCTACTTGTTTAAGAACCTTTTTCAAGTTCATTATTCCTTTTATATCACTTATTTCCATGTCATGAACACTATGTAATTATTTAAGTTAATAACGGTCATTTTAACGATCATTGGTACTTGAGTAAAAAATAAGCCCTTTATAATTACAAGTTGTTCATGTACCCATTATATCCAGAATGGTATTCATGATTTAGATATCATATATGTCATATATATCCAGTACATGCATTCATTTATAATATTACATAATAATTTAGAGGTAAGAAATGAAATGCACCGTTCATGGAGACGGTAATCCGTACGTACGCATGAACGCTACTTTCATTTTTATTTCGTATTTTATAGAATGGAATCATAATTATATAAAGGTATATTATAATTACAGTATAATATCATATATAATATCATAGTTCCATCCTTTATACGTCCCACATATGGTATTTAACGAATCAAATCACATTGAGGGGGCGGTAGTCCGCACTTCCTTAAATGAAGATATCGCGTTTACCCATAATGGAAACCATAAAGGTATTCCCAAAATGAAAAATAAAGAAGCTTAAGGAAAACATAAACATATTATATATCATATATAAATATAGTGACATCTTAATGGCCACCTTTGAAGGTGTTAAAATAATGTTGAACAATCATCGTTTCGGGAGGCATAAATTCACCATCCACGGAAACCGTATGTCCTTTAACCATTAGATGTAGGTGTGTGTAAGTGTAGCTCGAATCCTTATTATAACAACATACTAGTATATTGAAGATACTGGAGTTTTTACAAAAGAAATGAATAAAAAGAGTTTAGGGGGTTGGAGAAGCAAAATAAAACAAAAGGACTCAAGTGAAGACATTACCTTAAAATCGGGTAACTCCTTTTGGTTTGAGCTCAAAGGCTTCCTTGGGAATACTTCTGCCCAAAGTGAGGCTTCAAGGAGTAATAGAGGTATGGGGAGAGACAAAATGGGCAGGGGTTGGCCGATACAAAGGCTTTTGGAGTGTGGGTAAGGAGGTAGAGGTGGGGGCCTTTTATAAGAGGAGAGGAGGGGCACTCTTGGAAAGTAAAGAAATGTTACTTTATTTTAAAATGAGTTTCAGATTCAAAAGGTCCCACATTGATATAATTCGAGGGTAAGGTGATAAGGGTTATAAATGCACCCATAAAATAGGTTTTGGACATGTGTAGTTCATAGATTTTACATTATCATTTCATTTTATTTAATCCCTTTATTAATGAGGTAATCGCTGCATCATCATGATGTCATAAATAATTTAATTTATTTAAAGTATAAAAATTATAAAAAAATACTATGATGTAGGAAATATTTTTATCTTTCTAATGACTATTTATAATAAAAAATCTGACTTGTATAACCCCATGTAAAAATTGTTTTAGTAAAACATCTTTTGTTTGTGTCATTTTTACTTTAACATTAAATAAAAAGTTGTTTATGTCATTTCCCAACCAAAGTGGCTCCATGGGGTCCCCAAGTTGACCCATGGATTTTCTTGGTTGGCCATGACACATAAAATGAGGGTAGGACATGTTTCAAGCTCATCTCATATTATTAAAACATTATTTTTACCTTAAACTACACTAATTACCACTAATCGCGATTAAGAACTTAAAAGTTACTATTCACCAAAAAATTATTTTAATCTCATTGAACCACATTTTACATCTTAATGACAACCATGTATGTCGGATTTTTGAAAATCAAATCACAGAAGTGGCAAAGTTTCATTTAAACGAAAAATCAGTTTCTTTAACTACCACTTAGTGGTTTCACTATTCATCAAAAATTGAAGTTTTTCAGAAAGATACCAAAACTTCACCCTAAGATATATTTGATATTCCAAATTAAAAAATGATTTCTATTTTACAAAATTCAAAACATGAAAGTTGAATTAATTAATTTAATAACTAATTCCCGCTGTCATGACAAATAGCGTGTTTTTATGGAACAATAAGTATCAAAAGATTGACACTAGTTTAAGTCCAATTTCAAAGTGAAATTGATTCCAATGACCACCATTGGATAAAATGGTAAAAATATATTCTAATTTTACTTCAAAACAAATTCAAAAGATAATATAATCATATAAATAAATTAGATGAAAAAGAGGTTTTGTATTAAAATACAACATTTTTCACTATTCATTAAAAAATGAACTTTATCGGAAAAATACCAAAAATTCACACAAAGTAAATTTTGATGTCCCAATCATAAATAATAAGTTTATTTTGACAAACATAGCTTATAAAATTGTCAAAAGATAGATTTAAAAAGGGTTTGCCATCAAAAGGCAGTAAAATAATCTTTTAAGAATATTAGTGTATTCCATGCATAAGATAGTATTTATTTTCATTTTAAGCCTCTAAAACAATATCTTAATAATTAATAGACATAGATAAAAATATCTATTATTCATTACTTACTTGGAATGTTACATCCTTCCCCCCTTTATAAAATTGCGTCCCCGCAATTTATTTACTTATCGAATAAATGGAGGTACTTATCCCTCATTGCATTTTTAGATTCCCATGTTGCCTCTTCCATCATGTGGTTTTTACACAAAACCTTTACCTGATTAATCACCTTATTCCATAACACTTGCTCCCTGTGGTCAAGAATCTGGACCGGTTGTTCCTCATAAGGTAGGTTCTCTTCCAGCTGAACTACCTATGGACTCAAAACATGAGATGGATCTGGCATGTACTTTCTCAGCATCGAAACATGAAAAACATTGTGTACCTGAGATAAACTCGGAGGTAAAGACACCCGGTATGCAACTGATCAAACTCTCTCCAGAATTTCATATGGTCCAATGAACCTTGGACTTAGCTTTCCTTTCTTACCAAATCTCATCACACTTTTCCATAGTGAGACTTTGAGAAAAACATGATCACCTACCTCAAAAGTTAGATCCTTCCTCCTGTTGTCTGCATAACTCTTCTACCTACTCTGAGCTGTTCTCATGTGTTTCTAAATCAGCTGAACTTTTTCTACCAACTCTTCTACCAATTCTGGTCCCATCAACTTCCTTTCACCCACTTCATCCCAGAAAGCTGGAGTTCGACACCGCTTCCCATATAATGCCTGAAATGGTGCCATCTGTATACTAGAATGAAAACTGTTATTATATGAAAATTCAACCAAAGAAAGATGTTGGTCCCAACTTCCCTGATAATCCATCGAACAAGCTCGTAGCATATCCTCCAAGGTCTGAATTGTTCGTTCTGACTTCCCATCTGATTGAGGATGAAATACTATAATAAAATTTAATTCAGTACCCAACGACTTCTGAAGGCCTTTCCAAAATTTTGAAGTGAACCTGGGATCACGGTCAGATACAATGGAGAGAGGAACTCCATGTAACCTGACTATCTCTTTAAGATACAAACGGGAAAGTTGATCTAGGGAAAAAGTATCTCGTATAGCAAGGAAATGAGAAGATTTAGTCAAGCGATCAATAATAACCCAAATTGCATTATTACCTCAAGATGTCTTCGGTAATCTCACAACAAAGTCCATGGATATATTCTCCCATTTCCACTCTGGCACTGGTAAAGGCTGAAGAATCCCTTTCGGTAACTTCCGCTCTACTTTAACCTATTGACATGTCAAACACTTCACAGTAAAATCAGCAATATCTCTTTTCATTCCATCCCACCAGTAATACTCCCGAAGATCTCTGTACATCTTAGTACTGCCTGGATGAACTGAAAACGGAGAACTATGAGCTTCACATAACAACTCTCTCTTCAACTGTGAATCACAAGGCACACACAATCTCTTCCCAAATCTCAAAACACAATCATTATCAATGTTGAATTCAGGCAACTTACCTTTTTGAACCAGCTCTACCTTTTTTTGCAACTCACTGTCTTGCTTCTGTGCTTGCTTGATTCTATCTGATAGAGATGATCTCACTGATACCTGAAACAAAACAGAAGAACATCCTGCGCCAAAAAATTCTATGCCAAATTTCATCAAATCCTTAACCAAAGGATCACATTCCAAACGCAACATTGTTAATGAAGCATTAATTTTTCGACTCAAAGCATCAGCCACTTTATTTGCTTTTCCCGGATGGTAATGAATTGTACAATCATAATCCTTGATTAATTCCAGCCATCTCCTCTGTCTCATGTTTAACTCTTTTTGAGTGAATATATACTTTAAACTTTTGTGATCAGTATATATTTCACACTTTACTCCATACAAATGATGTCTCCAAATTTTTAAAGCAAAAACAACAGCAGCTAATTCCGAATCATGTGTAGGGTAATTTACCTCATGAGTTTTCAACTGTCGTGAATCATAAGCAATTACCTGATCATTTTGTATTAGGACACAACCAAGTCCTTTCAATGAAGCATCACTATATATAACAAACTCACCATTCCTGGAAGGTAGTGCCAAAACTGGAGCATTCACCAATATTCTTTTCAATTCCTGAAAACAATCATCACATTCTTTTTTCCAGATAAACTTAACACCCTTCCGAGTTAGCTTAGTCATTGGACTAGATAACCGTGAAAAATTTCTAACAAACCTTCAGTAATATCCTGACAAACCAAGGAAAATACGAATCTCTCTTACATTTTTGGGTCTTGTCCATTCTTCAACAACCTTTGTTTTTGCAGGATCAACAGTTATCCCATCTTTAGAAACAATGTTACCAAGGAAATAAATTTGTTTCAACCAAAACTCACACTTGCTGAATTTCCCATACAATTTCTTTTCTTTCAAGGTTTGAAAAATGACCCTTAAATGTCTTTCATGTTCTTATTTACTTTTATAAAACACCAAAATATCATCAATGAAAACCACCACAAACTTATCCAAGAACTCATGGAAAATTCTATTCACTAAGTCCATGAATACAGCAGGTGCATTGGTTAGCCCAAAAGGCATTACTACAAATTCATAATGGCCATATCTTGTACGAAACGCAGTCTTCGGAACGTCTGCTTCCTTTACCTTCAGCTGATGGTACCCCGATCTCAAGTCAATCTTTGAAAAATACCGAGCTCCCTGGAGCTGATCAAACAAATCATCGATATGAGGCAAAGGATATTTGTTCTTAACAGTGATGTTATTCAAGGCTCTATAATCAATGCAAAGTCTCATTGAACCATCTTTCTTTTTAACAAATAAAACAGGAGCACCCCATGGTGATGTGCTAAGTCGAATGAAACCTTTCTCTAATAAATCTTGCAATTTCTCCTTCAACTCTAAAAGTTCAATTTGAGCTATTAGATAAGGGGGTTTTGAAATTGGCTTAGCATCAGGAACTAAGTCAACAGTAAATTCAACTTCCCGGTATGGTATTATTCCAGGAAACTCATCAGGAAAAACATCAGGATACTCATTTACCACTGGCACATCATTAATCTGAACAGTTCCTTTATTTTCAATGATGTGTGCAAGGTAACATTCATTTCCATCTTTTACAAGTTTCTTGGCCTCTTGATAAGTTATCAACAGTAAGGGTTCATTCTTGTACACAAACTGAAAGTCTTTCTGAAAAGAAACTTCTTTAGCTCTACAGTCAATCTTAGCATGGTAAATAGAGATCCAATCCATACCCAGGATAACATCAAACTCTACTAGAGGTAGAACAATAAGGTTTTCAAGTAGGTTCTTTCCACAGATAAGGATAAGAATATTCTTATAAATTCTTTTTGCCTAAACATTTCCCCTAGGTGTTTTTACCAAAAGTTCAAGAGTCATTTCTTGAGATGGTATTCCCATTTTACTAGAAAAGTTTTCAGAGATGAAAGAATGTGTAGAATTCGAATCAAACAACACACTGGAATAATCTGAAAAAAAAAACAAAGTACCTAATACAACTTCATTTGATGGCCTGACATCTGCTGAAGTAGTTGCAAAGGATTTCACCACCCCTTTCTGCTTGTAGTCTAACTGCTTCCCATCACTCAAGCTCTTTGTCAGACACTCGTTTGCATAGTGACCCATCTCATTACACTTATAACATTTCACTAACTGTAAATCAAATTTGGTCTTACCTTCACCTTGATCCTTTTCAGTGAAATCACGATCCTTATGTCCCATCTTACCACATCCGTAGCACTTTCCAGAATTCAGAAGACATTCCCCAGCATGCCTTTTGCCTCATTTATCACAAACTGGAAACTTAGTTTTCTTACCATCAGACTTTTTTGAAGAATTCTTACCTTTCTCCTGCCACCTCGATCTCTTCTTCTGTTGGTTGTTATAGAACACTTGATCATCGGAAAACTCCATTTCCACCATCTCAACACATCGAACAACCTTTTAATAACTTTTAAACTCACGAGAAGCTAATGCCCTTCGATATTTTGGCTTTAATCCTGAGTAAAAACGATTGATTTTACTATCAAGGTCTCGGATAAAATTTGGAGCATACCTTTCCAAACGAGTGAACCTTTCTTCATAGGTAGCCACTGAGTCTTCCTCTTGCCTCAATTCCAAGAATTGCTTTTCCATCCTAATTCTAATAGCCTTAGGAAAATACTTCTCAAGAAACATACCTTTGAATTCATCCCAGTCGAGAGAATCAATCTCATCAGCGTCCCTGATATTTTTAACCATCGACCACCACTGATATGCTTCACCCTCTAAACGGTAAATAGCAAGACTAACCTTTTGATTGTCTGAACACCCTATGACATCGAAAATCTTCTCCAGTGATTTAATCCACCTTTCAGCTGGCACAGGGTCAGATGACCCTCTGAATGATGGGGGATTTCTCCTCATGAAATGTTCCACCACTGACATGTTCCTCTGCAGTTGATTTGGCTGATCTCGTGCATGGATACCACCACCATTTATCGCTTGATTCAACTGCACCATTACTGCAACAAACTGTTCAGTTCCAATTCCGACCATCTCAGGATGCTGATTCGGAAGGTTATTTCCTTCTGTATGCCTTCCTAGCACTGCTTCCCTGTTTCCTCTGCGGAAAACCATTCTGAACAAACATGGCTTAGATGAAGCAACATGGTAATCTTCAAATACTATATCACTTCAATTTGACCATAAAAAAAATATTTTTGGATAATCATTTAATATAATTCTAACTCCTAAAGTTATCTAAACCAACCTCTGATACCAACTATAAGGCCCCAGCCTTAAACCTTACTTAATCTTGAGTTATTACAAGATTACACATTGAGGATCTTTTCGGGTTTAGAGTTTTAGAGAATTAGATCATAAAACTTGCATTACATTCCACATATAAACAAAGTGGTTACATAAAGATAGTATTCTTCTTTCCCATCAATGGAAACATATTTAAAATAAAACATGGATTCTTTCTTGACACTTCCTTGACACTATCATCATATCATGTACCTTTCCCTTGACCTGTGAAAAACATTTCAAAAAAACTTGGGATGAGCATAAAAAGCTCAGTAAGGGATATAAAAATATGGAAAGGAAACATGGGTACATATATACGTAAGAATGAAATCATACTTTACCCATAAATCATAAGCAATTTAACATACCTCATCAAATCATGAATAAATCATAGAAATCATAAGACATAAAGGTAACTTGAGGCATTCATAACATTCTTACGTAGGGAGTAACCCTCTTGGTTACGTTTGGAATACCCATCACAGTATATTCCCTAAATCTCTTCGGAGAAACCTTAACGTTTCACTCCTTCGCGTTACCCAATGCATTGGAGAGCTATATCGGGCTCACCCGCTCTTAGTTTATCACGGAACCACCCGTCTTCATAATAATGCCCAAGAACCATAACATAATCATATCACAAAAAACATGCATAAAGGAAACATAACATTTCTACCTTTCAATCACAAGATATCAATACAAAACATTGATATAAAAACATTATGAAAACAATTTTCAATACCAAAATAAAAGAAAAGTAAAACATGGTATTTATTTTTCTTTAAAAAAAGGTATGGCTTGTAGAGGAAGCTGAAACTCAAATAATGGTCACGGTGGTGGAGAAGTCATTGTCGTCGCATTCGTACGACAAAAACATTCCCTTTTGTCGTTTAGTAAATGCTTCATATAAAAAAGATTCCTTTTGAATAAATGTAAAAGTCAAAGGGGTTTATACACCGTATAAAAGAAGGTTGTGTATAAAACAAAATATGCCTCAATGAAAGGAGATTGAGATGAAGTCCCATACCTCGGGTCCGACTTGACTCGGTCGTTCTTTAATCTCCTGAATAATAAACTTGAGTTAATTTATACTTGTTTAAGAACCTTTTTCAAGTTCATTATTCCTTTTATATCACTTATTGCCATGTCATGAACACTATGTAATTATTTAAGTTAATAAGGGTCGTTTTAACGATCATTGGTACTTGAGTAAAAAATAAGCCCTTTATAATTAAAGGTTGTTCATGTACCCGTTATATCCAGAATGGTATTCATGATGTAGATATCATATATGTCATATATATCCAGTACATGTATGCATTTATAATATTACATAATCATTTAGAGGTAATAAATGAAATGCACCGTTCATGGAGACGGTAAGCCGTACGTACGCATGAACGCTACTTTCATTTATATTTCCTATTTTATAGAATGGAATCATAATGATATAAAGGTATATTATAATTCTATTATAATATCATATATAATATCACAGTTCCATCCTTTATATGTCCCACATATGGTATTTAACGAATCAAATCACTTTGAGGGGGCGGTAGTCCGCACTTCCTTAAATGAAGATATCGCGTTTACCCATAATGGAAACCATAAAGGTATGACCAAAATGAAAAATACAGAAGATTAAGGAAAAAATAAACATATTATATATCATATATAAATATAGTGACATCTTAATGGCCACCTTTGATGGTGTTAAAAGAATGTTGAACAATCATCGTTTCGGGAGGCATAAATTCACCATCCACTGAAACAGTATGTCCTTTAACCATTAGATGTAGGTGTGTGTAAGTGTAGCTAGAATCCTTCTTATAACAACATCCTAGTATATTGAAGATACTGTATTTGTTACAAAAGAAATGAATAAAAAGAGTTTATGGGGTTGGAGAAGCAAAATAAAACAAAAGGACTCAAGTGAAGACATTACCTTAAAATCGGGTAACTCCCTTTGGTTTGAGCTCAAAGGCTTCCTTGGAAAAACTTCTGCCCAATGTGAGGCTTCAAGGAGTAATAGAGGGATGTGGAGAGACAAAATGGGAAGGTTTTAGCCAAGCCAAAGGCTTTTGGAGTGTGGGTAAGGAGGTAGAGGTGGGGGCCTTTTATAAGAGGAGAGGAGGGGCACTCTTGGAAAGTAAAGAAATGTTACTTTATTTTAAAATGAGTTTCGGATTCAAAAGGTCCAACATTGATATAATTCGAGTTTAAGGTGATAAGGGTTCTAAATACACCCATAAAATAGGTTTTGGACATGTGTAGTTCATAGATTGTACATTATCATTTCATTTTATTTAAATCCTTTATTAATGAGGTAATCGCTGCATCATCATGATGTCATAAATAATTTAATTTATTTAAAGTCTAAAAATTATAAAAAAAATACTATGATGTAGGAAATCTTTTTAGCTTTCCAATGACTATTTATAATAAAAAACCTGACTTGTATAAACCCATGTAAAAATTGTTTTAGTAAAACATCTCTTGTTTGTGTCATTTTTACATTAACATTAAATAAAAAGTTATTTATGTCATTTCCCAACCAAAGTGGCTCCATAGGGTCCCCAAGTTGACCCATGGATTTTCTTGGTCGGCCATGACACATCCAATGAGGGTAGGACATGTGTCAAGCTCATCTCATATTATTAAAATATTATTTTTACCTTAAACTATACTAATTACCACTAATCGCGATTAAGAACTTAAAAGTTACTATTCACCAAAAAATTATTTTAATCTCATTGAACCACATTTTACTTCTTAATGAAAACCATGTATGTCGGATTTTTGAAAATCAAATCACAGAAGTGGCAAAGTTTCATTTAAACGAAAAATCAGTTTCTTTAACTACCACTTAGTGGTTTCACTATTCATCAAAAATTGAAGTTTTTCAGAAAGATACCAAAACTTCACCCTAATCTATATTTGATATTCCGAATTCAAAAATTATTTCTATTTTAAAAAATTCAAAACATGTAAGTTTCATTAATTAATTTAATAACTAATTCCCGCTGTCATGACAAATAGCGTGTTTTTATGAAACAATAAGTATCAAAAGATTGACACTAGTTTAAGTCCAATTTCAAAGTGAAATTGATTCCAATGACCACCATTGGATAAAATGGTAAAAATATATTCTAATTTCACTTCAAAACCAATTCAAAAGATAATCTAATCATATATATAAATTAGATTAAAAAGAGGTTTTGAATTAAAATACAACATTTTTCACTATTCATTAAAAAATGAACTTTATCGGAAAAATACCAAAAATTCACACAAAGTAAATTTGGATGTCCCAATCATAAATAATAAGTTTATTTTGACAAACATAGCTTATAAAATTGTCAAAAGATATATTTAAAAAGGGTTTGCCATCAAAAAGCAGTAAAATAATCTTTTAAGAATATTAGTGTATTCCATGCATAAGATTGTATTTATTTTCATTTTAAGCCTCTAAAACACTATCTTAATCATTAATAGACATAGATAAAAATATCTATTATTCATTACTTACTTGTAATTTTACATCATAGATGTTATGGTTAGACCAAAACATCAATCTAATAAGGATTAAAGAGCGATATAAAGGAAGATATCCAAGTAAGAGGTAGTTCAGTTATCTTAGTTCTTTCAAGTTTCTTTCTTCATGTACCTCCATAAAAAATAGTTAGTCCATAATGATATAATGAAATAATTTTCATATGTATAATAAAATGTTATTATATAAATGTAGTTCCAATTATCTTACTCTCCCTCTCTCTAATTCTAAAATAAAATCATATTCCATATTATTGTTGATTGCCCACCTATATGGAAAATGTTCCTCATTATTAATCACCACCATACAAAGCTAGTTTTAAAAATAAATTCTCTAAAAAATATAATATTTATAAAATTATTAACATTATAGAAATATAATTAGTTTATTAAATTAATGACATTAAAAAAATGATCATGGTAATTTTAGCTATCAAAATAACACATTAATCATAACACTTATCAAAATTTAAAACTATCTTGGACCATATATTACACTTTATAAAATTGTTCTTAATGGAGTGATAAAAAATAAAAAATAAATGATTATATAGATTACAAAATTATTCTAAAACACAATTTAACTTGATCAACATACCGCACAAGATTCAAAAAAATTGACCAAACAACCTCAAGTGACCAATCTGAGAAAAAGATTAAGTAAAAAATAAAGGAAACATAATAAAAAATTAACCTTAATATATTATTTATACCTAAAAAATGTTATAAGTAAATTAATTTTATTATTCTGGTGGTTAGTTTCATGTACTAAGATAGTTAGAATCAAGGTAAGGGATCTCCCAAACTACTCTTTTAACTTTTGAGTTATTTTTTTTCTATTTACCTTATTTTCACCAATCTTATTCACACATAATTATTCTATATTATATATTTATTATCCTAAAATAAATACCTAGTACATATTCCATTTATTTTTTATGGATAAATAATCTTTTAATGTTCCTTTTTCCAATTTTGGTCTTTAATAAAAAAATTATTAAATGGAACTTTTGTATTTCATAGCTCATTTTATGTAACACCCCATAAAATGTTTTTGTTATTCTATGGTAACTAAAAACACAAAATATTTTATAGAAAACCATTTTTGTTCATTTATAGTTTGATGTAAACACTAATATCATTCCTTGTTTAAAGGATTCCTTACTTATTTCTTAAATAAATTTTTAATTGGTTAATTCTTATACCTAATGCTCCATATATTATTATTAATTCATCTTAAGTTAAAATTTATATTTAATAACTAATCCTCACTATTCATATATGATAATCCAAATGATTTAATTCCTTCTTAACTTATGAATATTTATTAAATATCCTTTAGGTATATGACAAGATTATGTAACCCATTTCCATCTTATAGGGTTTTCTTATTCCTATGTTTTATGAATTATTTCTTTATGTGAAACACATATATATTTAAAAGTAAATAATTTTACAAGAGGTCCTCATATTATACATCCCCTAGTATATTCGGTGATGTTTTCATCTCATGAAATTCCATATATGGTGCATGGGTAGCTAGCAAATAACACTATGTTTTATTATCTTGGTAGTAAACCATGACTTAGGCTTATGAGGTCATGTATTATATTTTTTCCACATTATTATAATGACATGATGTTATGTTATAATTTATTTTTTATTTTATTTCTCCATTTGATGATATATTATCCTTTTTCCTATGATATTGTGTTAGGCCTCTTGGCCTATATATTATATTTTCATCATCAAAATTGGGCCCCATAATGAGATTTATATCTCGAACCCTTTCATTATTATTTTACCCAAGTTATCCTTTGTACACCACTAGAATTTTTAGTTTTTACAGCTGTGGAAGCGGGAAACTGCCTTTGGCAGTCTCTATTGGTGGTAATAGCGTCCCCCAAAAGTGGTCTCTAATACCATTTCATTTTAACGTGAGATTTTTCCCACTCAGCCTTTCTACTTCCGTTGCAACCTTTCTTCTTCCCTTTTATTCTCCTCTGGTTCTCCCTACACCGTCTGTAGCCTACACCACCGCTCCCTGTGTCAGCCATCACCGCCCATAAACTGCCACTCGATGCTCCTCCGTCCTTCCACCAATTACCCCGACCAACGTCCTGCCATCCCGAATAACTTCCTACCACCCCGTCCCCATATCGCCACTCAAACCATTTTTCGACCACTGTGGATCCACCATGGCCGATGAATCCAAGGTTGGGAAACACCCATGGTGACTACATGACATTGAACATCCAATATGCTGATTTTTTTGGTTTCAGATGAGGCTTTTAGGGGTCGCCAATGGCAGTCAGTAAAGGTTATTACCGGTGAAGCAGATGTGACTGCCAATAGCAGTCGTTGGGTGGTACCTAAATACCTTTAGAGACTGCTTTTGGTGGTCTCTAAAGGTCACTTTTCTAGTAGTGGTAGTAATAATAGAATAAAGGAACATATTAAAAATTTATGGAGATCAAAATAAATATAATTTATATTATTTTTAAGTTTATATAATATGTATCTAATCTACCAAATACACTGGTCATTTATATTTGTAGATTGTGTTTTATTGAAATTTATGTTAAAATTCATGTAATAAAATGTGTATGAGGTACGAGTTTCCATACAAAAATTAGTGCCTAAGAGATTCAATCTAACCCTCATGTTATCTAATTCCTATTGAATTAATAAATTGGTCATCACTCAAAAATAGGATTCCCCAGTCTAAAAACCAAAGTCAAGGCTCCTTGACACCATCACACTAATTTTTTAAACCAATCTTCATGAGATTACTAAATAAAAAAACCATCTCTAGGATTGACCTACTTTGATACCACTTTTTTGTAACCCTGACCCATCGAGACCTTTTCTGAGATAGAGGATAAGCCAAGTATTCCACCATATAGAAAATTTTAGTATGCCAAGGGAAGGTTACCATCCCAAATTAGGTATATTAAACATATTGGAGGACTTATCAAAAAGTACCTATAAAAAACACATGTATCTACACAAGATATAATAACAATGTATTCTAAAAAACCAAACTATAAATAATATATAAATCCATGAGATGCACAATAAATATATACATATTATGAAAAATATAATACTATAAGATATGGTGAAAAAAATCACAAAATTCAAAGAAAATACCAACATAAAAGATCCTAGAAAGGGGGAACTGCTAGAAAAAACAACTCTTAACATGAAAAATGTCTACAATTGTCACCTAAAAGCACAAATAATATCCAATTACACTATTTACCTATCCATCATGATCAAATCCAAGCTTTACACCATCTATACAAGACAATAAAAATATTATAAGAACACCTATACATGGATGAGTATAAACAATCCCACTAAGACACCCCAAAGATACAAAGGAAGGGGTTAAAGACTAGTTAAATTATAACCAAACACAAAGTAAATGTAACCTAGATATGATTTAATGTTAGAGAACTAAATATCTTGGAATGTATCACCCATCAAATACATTATAATGAAGATGGAATATGTTGAATAACCTAAGGAATTAAAACTACCTATCATTACAAAAACCAACTTCATCTCATTGAATATATACTAGGGGACCATGACTCACCAAAGTATGCATGTCAGTCCTGGGAGTATCTAAATATGATGGTGAACCTATTCTTAATAATGTTTTTCATATTTAATTGTTTATCATATATCAATAATCCCTTACACAAACTTCACACACTAGATGTTTATCCACCAAAACACCTTAATGTCAAAATCATATCACCATATGGAATTCCCACAATGTCAATATACTGGAATTAGAAAGAATCACCTTCATCTTAATCATTTCACTGAGTTGTACTTACATTAGCCTCTTTACTCCAAACTCACATGAACATTCCCATGAAAATCATGAATAATAAATGAAAGAAAGTAAAGAAACCAAGAGGTTTTATGTTATATATATTCATCCTACATCAATGGGAGAAGAATCACATATTTCTATTTCAATATAATTAAAATTATACAATTACTTTGACTAAGTATCCACATAGATCACTAACATAAATAATCACATGAAACCTATGAATTTTGGCCCCACCCCCTTTTATATAGGGAACCACATAGTTATTTGTTCAGACTGACTTCCTATAGTCATGGGGGTTTATCTTCTTCCCTATGAAACTATTTATCCCATGTTTCATTCCATATATTGACTTCCAATAATTATTAGAATAATATTTCTCCTATAAATCACTCATTTTTTTCATCAAATATGTGAAAAGGGTTATTAAAATATAAAAAGAACTTTATGATGATCACACAATCTTATACACTTCCATTGATTTGACCACCAGTTGATCATCCAACAAAAATTCACTTCTTTTGACCAACTCATTTAAAATGTGATGAAGAATATTTTCATTTTTATGACAAGGATGATGGTTTTTATGGAGTTTATCCTTTAGGTGAGCTTACTTTAACATTTAATTTTTTTTTACAATCCTAAAAAATTATTACTTTAAGACTAATTAATGGATTCAAAACCACCCTACAACACTTTGGTAAACATAAACCTTCAATCATCCACCACATGAAACACTCCTACATTTACTTCTAGTTCACCCATTTCCAAATGAGGTATAGTGTCATCTCAAACTCTCCTACACTAAACAGTTGGTAAAAATATCAACCAGATTCGATCATCCAACCATCTTTCGAAAGCCCAACACTCAATCTTCAATCAGATTCTATATTTAATGGTACTTAAGTTTGATGTTCTTCATCCTCACATGGAACACAATATTTTTTTGGACAATTATACTGTACTTCAATTTTCATTTTAGAGAAATACACTTTCCGAGATATTTCCAAGACTCTCATTCAAATGTTTTAAATACAAAATTTCTTATATTATTTTTTTTATTGTCACATACTATGTTTCTAATATGTAGAGATAAATCAATGGTTTCAACCTCTACATCCAAATAATTGTGGTTCTAAAAATTTAATGAAATATGAAGTCTTTCTTTTACATGAATCTAAGATCCCCTCAATATCTTCATCAATATAGATCCCCAAAAAAATCATCATATCTGAACCAAATGGAAAAATATTTTATTCAATCAAGATATCATTGGATCCACTTCATATAATCCCAATTTCATTTCCCCAAATTTTTCATGAAGCTGTTAACAACTACCACTATGTGGGAAATATATGGTTTAGTGAACACTATGTTATACATGATACTTCCTACCACTGATGCATGCTATATTCTTGCGATGTGATTTACCTCTTCCTCTATTGGTGGTTCCTTTTAATTTTAGTTTTTAAGGTGTTTGAAAAGAGGAGTGTAAATGGATTTAATTATGGTAATCAATAAATTTTCATTTATTTTCTAGATATAATATTTCTAAGATGAAATCAAAATTTTGATATCTCCCTCTCAATGAATCCTCATTTCAAAAATATTATTTTCTTCAATGAGATCTTTAATTTAAATATTTTGAAATAATTCCCTATTCAAATCCTTAATCCATTAAATTTATGGTCCCAAAAATATCATATCATCCACCTAAAAAAGTAGAATGATGAAATTCACATCACTACACTTCTTTTGATAATAAAAATTGTTTGAGTTTTTCTATGTGAAAACTTTCTTCTCTATTAATTATTCAAAATTCCAGTTATATTTTGTTGGTGCTTCTTTCAAGACATAGATACTTTTCTTTAGTTTTCACATCAGTTTCTGACTCTATTGATCTATGAAAATAACAAGTTTCTTTTTTTTATATTTCTTCCTATAGATACTCATTTTAAAAATCGATATTCACATCCACCAATTCCAAATATGAACCTCCATAAGTAACTAAACCCTACATAAATTTACTATTATAATGTATAACTATTTTATAATTTTTTAGATAATTCAATCCCTCATTATATTGATAAATATTGAACACCATCCATACATTATAACTTTTATTTCCATGAATAATATATTTTAACAGAAAACCCCCATTTTTTTATGTTCCTTATTTCTAAGTGGTAAATCTGGTAGCACCCAATTATTATTCACAAAATTTAATCCAAATTTTCTTCAATGGAGAATCACACTAACTGAATTTACCAAGGTATTCCACTTTATACAGGATCTCCAGTTCTATAGCATCCATTAATAGTAGGAAGGAAAATTAATCAATATACTTCAATACTAATTCATTAAATCTAGTAGATATTTATAATATAGGTTGTGATTCTAATCTATTTGGAACTGAAGCCTTTTGATTTTCATCCATAATAAATTTATAATATGTCTCACAATTTATCAAGTGTTTAGGTATATCTTCCATTGGTCTCATCCCCCAAAATTATTTTCTATCTTATAAAAATTCTTTTATATTTTTTAAACTTTCAATAGACTAAAATCAATCTAAACTCTTTGGAATTATATCTCATATAGATACCCCACTAAGATCAACATGTTTTAATTTTTTTTTCTTTTAACTCAACTCTATTTGCCTCTATATTTTTTTAATTCTAATGGAAATTCTTATTAAAGAACACATTTATATTTATTATGAATTTCCTTTTATCACCATTCCAATGTAGAAATCTTAGATATTCATCTCTATATCTCAAAAAGAAGTTTGTGTGAGACTTAGCCTCAATCTGGTCTCTATCTTTGGAATCCACATGTGCATAGGATAAAATTATGAAGATTTTAATGTGAGAAAAATACAATATTTTCATTGTTTAGAGAGCATCTAGATATTATTAACCCATTAGCACTAAGTGGATTTTTACTGATTAATTATGTTACTATTCTTACTATTTCGACCCAAAAAACAGTGGTCAATCCTGAATGAAACTTCATACTCTATAAAATTTTTATCAATATTTAATACATTTTCTTAGCTACACAATTCTTATCATGTTATCTTGGTGTTATTTTATTATAAATAATGTCTCTGTCTTTATGGATATTTTAGAAAATTCTTCTAGTGTACTCACCTCTATTGTATAAACTCAAGTTTTTTTATCTTTCTTCATATCTCTCATTCAACCATAAATATTAATTTCATGAAAACTTCTAAAACTTTTTTTCCCAAAAAATTATACCAATAATTTACTTGTCGAATCATCAATGAATTTCATCAAATATAGAAAACCTTAATGAGATTTAACTAGGGATGTTCCTCAAACATCTTTATATACCATATCTAACATTTATCATTTTAGTTCTCTTATGATCTTGTTAATGCTCACTTTCTGTCGCAGAATGATTATGAAACTCTCATAACTTATGAAGTTTAAATGATCTATATTCAGCTTGAATGTTTCTTCTAAAACTTATATACTTTTCATAATGATGTTCCCAAGCTAGTGTTCTATTGAAATGTACTTATAGAAGGTAAAGTTATAACAAGTGTAGCTCCCACTTCCCTTCCAGTCAAATTTAGTTCACAATATGTTACACATTTATCTATGAACAAGGAACCCCAATTTCTTTTTCATACTCCATTTATAAAGTTGGTTCCATATGCATCTTCATCTAATTTTTCAACTATAATCTAGTCCTTATGAAGGCATAGAATAAGCTTAACTTCCTTTAATAAAAAAACATCCACTATTTAATTGAACTTTGACATCTCTCTTACCCATAATATCAAAATATTCATAATACACTAGGTACACTCTCCCAGATATTTAAAACACATAATTTTCAATATATCACTCTTCACCAGTGGATTTTAATGTTTATTTAGAATATATTATCCAAGATATAATAGTAGTGTTGACATTAAAATGTATATTTTCATTGTTATCTGTAAGAACCTAGACCTTCTTTTCAGGTATGTTTTTCTTTTATGGTTATTTTTGAGAAAAATAGGAGTTCTGGAAATTTCAGGAGTACACACCGTGTACTTTAATTACACGCCATGTACCTGGTTGCTAGTAGTGACCATGTGTTAGCCATTTAACAGTTGAGAACATGGCCATGTGTGGTGACCTAGAGACCACCTAAAGAGGAGGCCAGAAAAGTCAATTACACACCATGTACTTTTAAAGAACACGCTGTGTAATTTCTTTTTTCATTAAATGGGATGGGGTCACATCTAATTGACAGAACATACTTCTTCTTCTTCTGTCTCATACAGGAGTGTCCGTACAACCATGGATCTTCTTCGAGCCCTCGACTCTTTGTCTGTTCTCTGATTCAAACTCTGTTGATTGCATTGGAATCACATAAGTGAGTTCTACCTTATTCTTGAACATCATCTCCTGATTTCTCTTCTTCCATGGGATGTCCTCGGTTGAAGGTTTTAATGTTTTTTTAGATCTACCACGTTCTAGAGAAATTCAAGGCCTAAGATTCATGTACATCATCTGTACAATGACAAGGTAGGTGGTTTGTGCCTTTCTGTAGATAGTCTTTGAGTTATATGTGCAAAAGTTCTAATACCCTTGTTTGGGGTATTGCGTGTTAATGGTTTTTAAACCTGTTATTTCCTACTATGCCTTGTTTGTTTGGGTAGAGGTTAATTTTTGTCAATAGGGTTAACCTTTCCATGATATGAATGCTTTAACCATGTTTTCTTGTTATTGAATGTTTGGTCTAGCATGCATATTAGGCTGATTTGTTTCCATACCTAGTACTTTTAGGTTGGAGTGATTTTATCTGATATTATGTTCCATGCCTTGTAGATTTTTAGCTTAGTAGTACTTTGAGGTTTGCTTTGGAACCTGATTATTGTTTGTGTATGATTTATTTTCACAGGGCTGCAAAAACCTGGTGTAGTGAGACCATAGGAGAAATTGAAGTTGAGGGATTTCCTAGAGTATCTGTTATAATTATCACACTATGATACCATAGAAGGGATTGACGTTGAGTGCTCCCTCAAAGTGTCTATAGTTACATTACGAGACCACAAGAGGAATTGATGTTGAGTGCTTACTCAGAGTGTCTATAGTTTACCGTTAAAAGACTATAGGGGTAACTGATGGTGATTTATTTCTTACAGAGTCTTTGATTATACATGACTATAGGGGGAATTGACAGCGAGTGCTTCCTTAGAGAGTCTTCATTATATCCTTTTTGTAAATTGAACCATAGGGGTTAGACTGTGAGAACTACCCAGAGGGTTACTTAAGATTGTTAGATGAACTAGAGGAGATAGGTTGTGAGAACTTTCCTAAAGGGTTACTTGTATTTGTAATTGGTTGGATAAATTCTTAAATGTAAAGTGATAGTAATTGAATTGGTTGGACTGTTTACTTTTTAGTACTTTCATGTTTATTAATTCTTTTTCATTTTTCCTGCCATATATTTTCACTGACTGTTAGGCACAGATCTTTGGGTGGTTGCCTACTGGGATTATTCTCACACCCTATTTGGTTCATGCTTTTGGTCCCAAACAGATTATATTGTTGCAGGTATAGATAAGGGTAAGCACCCTTCTACTTCAGGTACTTGATTGTTGTGGAGTTGGAGAGCACGAGACCAAGATGAAGCTTGTGATGCTGCTGAAGTTTATATATTTTCTTTTTTTTACTTTGGTTTACTACTATATTCCAGTATTGTGACTTTTTTGGATACTTTTCTAGATGTATGTATCATGCATCATTATATATATGTGCTCAAGTTGTCTATTTATTCAGTCTTCCACTGTTTACTATTTTTCATGCTTTTACTACTTCTTCTATTGTATATATGTTATTTCCACTATGTTACTCTGTCAATGAGGGAATAGTTTTTCCTCTTTCACACCCAAGGCTCTCGCTGCTAGTTGGTAGCCTCTGGCATTCGAGGAAATGCTCTTGAGGCCTTTTGACCAACCGGGTATAAGGAACCTCTGGGTGGATTCCGGAACTGGGAATTTACAAAGTGGTATCAGAGGGATTATTTTCTTCTTGACTTACTATTTGGAGCCTATATCCAGGGATAATAAAGAATAGGTACTTGGAAATAAGCTGTGCTCGGGAGTAGCTAACCTGTGTGCAGGGAAAAACCAATCTACCTCGTTATTTCAAATTTTCTAGTTTTGCAATTTTACAGTTGATTTGATTTCACCATTGGGTGATTTACATGTTTTGTGCTATTATCGTTGATATTATTAAGGTTATATTTCTATTTAAACTTGATGAGATGAGGGTATGCCATCTCATGCATTATATAGTCACTTTTTAGAAATCACATGTCATGCATTCCTGCCATTCCATTTAGGGTGAATTAGTGATTGCATGTTATTGTGAGAGATGTTGTTATAGATAGGAATACTGTTTTGATAGATTCCTTGATAGAATACCTATTTTTGATATGGTATTGAATTGTGTAAGGTTTCATTTAAATGAACTCCAAACTTTGGTTCTTGAGGTGTTATGGGCCCTCATGGATCGGAATTTGGTGGATCATTACACTGTTATGCTTGATAATGAAATGTATAAGATGCCAAGATTTGATTCACGGGGAGTATGGGCCCTCACAGATAGGAATTTGGCACCTTAATGTTTGTTTCAATATTTTCTGGGTTACAGAGTAGTTTCTGAAGCTTACTGTCCAGAAGAACCCAGAATACACGACGTGTAATGATGAATACATGCCATGTGTCCTTCTGTTCAGGAACTGTTTTTCTTAATTACACATCGTGTACTCTATGTACATGCCGTGTAGTCTCTAACCGTATCATTGTCTATGTGGGAAGAGACACGGGGTTGGGAAATATTTGGGGGAACACGTCGTGTACCGGTTGTACACGCCGTGTTGTGTAGACCATGTGTCCACCCATGTGACTAACGATGCGAATGGATAAAACTTAATTTATACACACCGTGTCAATATTCAAAAAGACGTGTAGTGTAACCTATGTATTTGGATGTGTAGAGAACAACACGGGTCAGTGAAATTTTTCTAGTACACATTGTGTCTAGAATAAACCCACCGTGTAGAGTCAGCCGTGTAATCATCTGTGTAACTAAAACATGAGTCGGTGAAGTTCATCTAGTACACACCATGTCTGGCACTAACACACCATGTAGTATAGTTCTATAAGAATCATGTGGCTTAACATTGTAGAAGAACTTGGGAAGGGGAAGAGGATTCATGTACACACCGTGTGTTAGGACAACATGATGTGTGTATGGGGTGTTACACGACCTGGGTTGGAAGAAGTACATGCCCATGTGAAGGCTTAAGGGAATACGCTGTGTAGTCATTATACACACCATGTACCCATGTTTTGAAAAATGTGAATGCTTTATTTCTCTTGTTCCCTTCTTACACTTCTAAGTTTCAGTCCCTGTTAATCTTGATCTAAGGTGTGCACTTGACCTTGTAGAGTCATGCCATCGAGACGTCCTCCAGTTATCCGCCAGTTACAAGGCAGCAATCAGACACTGGATATGGCTGATCAGGGACTACCATTGGATCCTCCAGTTGTGCCAGTCTTGGCACTAGCCTTCATCCTGGACATAGGTGATGAAACATAGTTTCAAGAGGGCTTTATGAGGCTTATGCAGACCTTCTGAGGAGTACCGCATCCTTCCCCTTCTATGGTAGAGTTGATGTGGGTTTTCCAGCAGCATCATCATCCCACCTTCATAGGGGAAGGAGTACTTTAGAATAAAGATTCATGGTTAAAATCCATTATATCTATATTCAAGCTTCTAGAGATGCCTCCAGAGAGGAGGGTGAAGCATGCTACGTACATGCTTCGAGATTCTTCCAAGAGATAGTGGGATGTGATATCATAGGAGAGACACCAGCAGGTCATGGCTTGGGATGAGTTCCAGCGTGCCTTCTATGAATTTTTCTACCTAGAGACTTTGAGGGCCGATTGAGCCTGAGAGTTTATGAGTTTGGAGTAGGGTAATATTTTTTTCATGGAGTATTCTTCTTTCTTCACAGAGATACAATTCTTTACACCCTTTCTAGGGGGATATGAGTTGTTCCTAATAATTAATTTTAAGGATGGTCTCAGGAAGGAAATTCGGGCTCAGTTGAACATCTTCATGTTGACTTCCATCACTTCTATAGTCAACTAGGCATTGATCACAAAGCGCAACCAGAGGGATTCTGTAGCTGTGAACAGGGGAGATTCTGCAACCAGAGTTAGTGATTCTATAGCTAATATTAGGAAGCGCCGTAGGGAGTCTACACGTGGAGATACGAGTATGTGGGATGAACCTACAGGTATCTAGGTGGTATGCTACCAGTGTGGAAGGGTCGGGCATACAAGGACACATTTCTCAAGAGACCCAGTGGTGTTCCAATCTTGTGGAAAGATGGGCCATCTTCAATGATTATATTAGATCTTCTCACCATCAGCTGGTGACATAATTTCTCCTATGACTCCTCATTTGGGAGCACCACAACCATTTTCTCACCATTATGGAAACTGGAGTTCTTCCGGTCATTCAGGCCAAGGTGGAGGTTGTGGCTGTGGTAGCCAGTCTTCAAGCTTTCATTGACAGGAGGGTGGATCAGCTCAGAGTGGTCAGGTAGGGTCATAGGGTCTTGCTACAGGTCAAACTTTTGTAGTGAAGTAGACCCAGTAGGAGTAGGATCCCTAACCCTCTATAGTTGGAGGTACGATCCTAGTTGCGTCAATTTTAGCTTCTGCACTTTTCAAAATAGGGGATTCCCATAGCTTTATATCTTTTTCTATTTTGGAGAGCCTTAGACTCTTTATCTTTTCTTTTTCTAATGTCTTGTTTCTAGACACTCTGTTGTGAACTATAATGGCTAGTGTACGTCAGTGCAAGGAGTGCCCTCTTGAGGTTGGTGGGTGTCACTTCTTCTAGGACCTCTATGTCTTGGAGATGACAGGAAAAAATGTCATTCTCGGAATGGACTGGTTTGTTCTCTTCTAGTTTTTTGTCAATTTCTATCGACGTAGGGTGAGTTTCACATTTCCATAGGGCATATCATTTTTCCATAAGGGAAAATGGGATGTTCAGGTGATTAGAGCGGGACACGAGCATCATGAGTTGGGAGGAGCTACAACCCAGTTTACTAGTCTGTATTTGGATGACTAGGGGACTTCACAGATGGACATTCCTCCAGTGGTGGATCATTTCAGGGATGTCTTTCTAAAAGACATTTCAGGTTTTCCTCCGAAGCGAGAGGTGGAATTTTCTCTTGAGCTTGTGCCTGGAGCGGCACCAGTGTATATTCCTCCTTATAGGATAGCTACACTAGAGTTACAGGAACTCAAGAAGCAGTTAGAGGAGTTGCAGGAAAATGGTTTCATCCGACCCAGTACTTCTCCTTGGGGTTCGCCTGTCCTGTTTACAAAAAAAGAGGACAATACTCTCAGACTCGGTGTGGATTATCGGAAGTTAAATGAGTCGATGGTCAAGAATTGATATCCCTTGCTGAGGATGGATGATCTCTTTAATCAGATTTGAGGAGTCTAGGTGTTCTATAATATTGACTTGAGATCCAGTTACCATAAGTTTCCTGTTAGACCATCATATGTACCTCTTATAGCCTTTCGGAGCAGGTATGGTCTATACGGGTATGTGGATATGCCGTTCGGTCTCACGAACGCACTGGCAGTTTTCATGGAACTGATGAACCGAGTGTTCCATCCAAACATGGATTATTTTGTGGTAGTTTTCATGGATGATATCTTGGTTTAATCTCATACTCGACATGACCATGCCACACATCTTGAGATTGTTTTGAGTACAATGAGAGAGAATCAATTATATGCTAAGCTCTCAAAATGCCACTTTTGGATGGACTAGATTCACTTTTTAGGTCATGTTATCTTAGATACAGAAGTATCAGTAGACCTAGAGAAAGTGAGAGCAATAGTTTCCTAGGATCAGCTGAAGAATGTCTTTGAGGTATGGAGTTTTCTTGGGCTATCTAGTTACTACATATGTTTCATACAAAACTTCTCACACTTAGTAGTGCCACTGATGGGCCTGACAAAGAAGGGTGCAAAGTACTTGTGGTCAGATTCTTGTGAGTCAGCCTTTCAGGAGCTGAAAGGGAGGTTGACTTCAGCACTTATACTAGTATCGCCAGAGCTGGGCAAGAGCTATACTGTTTACTATGATGCATCAGGTATCGAGATTGGTGCATTGCTTATGTATGGAGAAGGGGTTGTTGCGTATGGATTTCAGCAGTTGAGGACACATGAGAGAAATTACCCAACGCACAATCTCGAGTTGGCTACAGTTGTTCATGATTTATACTATTGGAGACACTACCTATTGGGAGAGCATTTTTTGGTTTTCACTAACAAAAAATGTCTCAAGTATATCTTCACTCAGTGTGACCTGAATTTGAGACAACGAAGGTGGTTTGAGTACATTTAGTCTTTTGACTTTGAGCTTGACTACACTCCTAGTAAGGGAAACACGGTGGGTGATGCGTTGAGTAGGAGGAATTAGATACAGGTAGTTCAAGAGGCCAACAGTGAGTGGTAGCTTATGGATTTATTCCCTGAAATTCATTTAGAGGCGCAAGATAGATATGGTCAGAAGTTTCTATCTTCTATAGTTGTTACCTCTACTATTCTTGATCGAGTGCGAATGAGGAAGATATTAGATTCAAAAGGCCTAGTCCTATGGGAGAGTGTGTCAAGAGAGTACACTATTCCTAGATGTATAGTAGGTGAGGATGGGATCTTGAGTTTTCATGGACGCATATGGGTGCCAGCAGGCATACGTGAGGAGATGATGCGAGACTTTCGTTCCTCATTTTGGGCAGTTCATCCTGGCGTCACTAAGATGTATCGATATATAAACCATCAGTATTGATGGCCAGGTATGAAGAGAGATGTTTCTAGTTTTTTTATAAGGTGTTCGACCTATCAGCAGGTGAATGCGGAGCATCAACGACCAACATGGCTTTTGCAGCAGTTACCCATTCCTGAGTGGAAATGGAATGATGTCGCGATAGATTTCATGACAGGTTTGTTGAGTTTTCCTCGAGGAAATGATGCAGTTTGGGTTGTCATTTATAGACTCATGAAGGTTTCTCACTTCTTACCAATCAAAGAGACCTTCAGTGTTGATGAGATATGACAGTTGTACATCTGAGAGATTGTACGTCTACATGGGGTTCCACACTCCATTATTTCAGACAGGAACACCCATTTTACTTCTTGGGTCTAGCAAGGACTTCAGAGGGATTTAGGTACACAGGTACTTCTGAGTACAACATATCATCCTCAGATAGATGTCCAGTCCGAGTGTACTATTCAGGTTCTAGAGGACATGCTTCAAGCATGTGTCCTGGATTTTGGAGGTTCTTGGGAGAAGCACATACCTCTTGTAGAGTTTGCCTACAATAATAGTTTTAAAGTAACTATTCAAATGGAACCTTATGAGGCCTTCTACGGTAGGCCAAGATGATCACCCTTATACTAGATGAAGGCATGAGAGGTATCTATGATGGGACCTCATCTTGTCTAGAAGACCATAGAGAAGATAGAGTTGATTCAAAAGAGGATGGTTAATGCATAGTCATGATAGAAATCTTATGCTGATCGACAAAGACGACCTATGGAGTTTGAGGTTGAAGATCAGGTTTTCTGACGGGTCACACCAAGGTTGGGACACATGAGGTTTAGGAGATAGGTTACACTTTTGATGAGGTACGTCGGGCTGTTTGATGTGTTGGAGAGAGTTGGGCCGGTTGTATATCGGCTGCAGTTACCTCATAGAAGTTAAGTTAGAGGTGGATGCCTCGTTCGAGGATCATCCTCTTTGGATTTTTGATCAAAGTGCTCTCCATGGCCGGTCTATTCCTCTGGTATGAGTGCTATGGAATCACGGGCGAGTATAGGATGAGACTTGGGAGAGGGAGACGTACGATCGTAGTGGATATATCTGTTCGAGGATTCTTCTTCTACACCGCCATAATAGGGAGATTTAGGTACAAATTTATTTAAGGGGGGAATTTTGAAAGAACTCAGACCTTTTTTTTAGGTACAATTTTATTTTCTGGTTGTTTTTGAGAAAAAGAGGAGTTTTGGAAATTTCAGGAGTACATGTCGTATACTTTAAGTACACACCATGTACCCGGTTGCCGTTGGTGACCGTGTGTTGGCCGTGTGACGGCCGAGCACATGGCCATGTGTGGTGACATGGAGGCCGCCTAAATAGGAAGCTGGAAAAGGAAATTACACACCGTGTACTTTTAAAGAACACACAATGTACTTTTTTTTCATTAAACGTACTAGGGCCGCGTCTAATTATTAGAACACACTTATTCTTCTTCCATCTCATCTAGGAGCATCTGTATGACCATAGATCCTCTCTGAGCCCCCGACTTGTCATCCGTTCTATGATTCGAACTCCGTTGATTGCATTGGAATCACATTGGTGAGTTCTCCCTTCTTCTTGAACACCATCTCATGATTTCTCCTCTTCCACGAGATAACCTCAATTGAATGTTTTAACTTTTCTGTAGATCTACAACGTTCTAGGGCGATTCAAGGCCTGAGATTCACATATATCATCCATACAACGCTGAGGTAGGTGTTTTGTGCCTTTCTGTAGATATTATTTCAGTTATATGTTCAAAATTTCCAATACTCTTGTTCAGGGTATTGCGTGTTTTTAGTTTATAGCCCTGTTATTTCCTTCTATTCCTTGTTTGTTCGGGTAGTGGTTAACTATTGTGAATAGGGTTAACCTTTCCATGATATGGATGTTTTACCCATGTTTTCTTATTATTGACTATTTGGTATTGCTTTCTTATTAGGATTCTTTGTTTCCATGCCTAGTTCTATTAGGTTGGAGTGATTTTATCTAATATGTTATGCCATGGCTTGTATCTTTTTAGCTAAGTAGTACTTTGAGGTTTGATTTGGCTGCTGATTATCATTTGTGTAATATTGCTTTACATAGGGCTGTGGAAACCTAGTGTAGTGAGACCATATGAGATATTGACATTGATGAATTTCCCAGAGTGTCTATTATAATTATCATGCTGTGAGACCATAGAGGGGATTGATGTTGAGTGCTCCTACAGAGTGTCTATAATTACGTTACGAGACCAGAGGAGGAATTGACGTTGAGTGATTCCTCAGAGAGACTGTAGTTTACCGTTAAAAGACTATAGGGGGAATTTATAGTGAGTTCTTCCTCATAGAGTCTTTTATTATACATGACTATAGGGGGAATTGACGGTGAGTGCTTCCTCAGATAGTATTCATTATATCCTTGTTGTAAATTGAAACAGAGGGGTTAGAATGTGATAACTACAGAGAGGGTTACTTAAGATTTTTAGGTGAACCAGAGGGGATAGGTTGTGAGAAATTTTCTAGAGGGTTGATTGTATTTGTAATTGGTTGGATAAATTATTAAATGTAAATTGATTGTAATTTAATTGGTAGGACTGTTTACTTTTGAGTACTTCTATGTTTATTACTTTTATTGCATTTTACCTGCCATATATTTTCACTGACTGTTAGGCACAGATCTTTGGGTGGTTTCCTACCAATATTCGTATCACACCCTGTTTGGGTCATGATTTTGGGCCCAAACATATTATATTGATGCATGTATAGATTAGGGAAAGTGCCCTTCGACTTTAAGTACTTCATTACTGTGGAGCTGGAGAGAATGAGACCAAGATGAGGCTTGCGATGCTGCTAGAGTTTATCTGTTTTCTTTTGTACTTTGGTCTACTACTGTATTCCAGCATCATGACTTGTTTGGATTATTTTCTAGACATATGTATCATACATCATTATATATATTCTCTCCAGTTGTTTATTTCTTCAGTCTTCCATTGTTTACTTATTTCTTTCTTTTACTACTTCTGCTATTGTATATCTGTTATTTACACTGCGTTACTCTGTCAATGAGGGAATAGTTTCCCCACCATCACACCAAGGCCCTCGATGCTAGTCGGCAGCCTCTGGCGTTCAGGGAAATGTGCTTGAGGCCATGTGACCAACCAGGTATGGGGCACCTCTATGCGGCTTCCGGAACAGGGACTTTACATTATCACTAGTAGAACAAATGAATCTTAATCCTCTATATGTTCATCTTTCATAACTACCTTTATTTCTGTGAGAATATTTCCTGAGATGACCCCTTTTTCTATAGTTCTAGCACACTGGTCCAGATATAGTAGATTTACATCCACTTCATTCTATCAACTAATATTTTGATTATCCTCGAATTATTAAATGAGAATAATTCCCTATTAAATTTATAATAAATTAATTCCGTAATGGTTCTTGAATCTCCATACTATATTGATCTTCATTTATAATCATGTTTTGGACCTAATTGAATATCAATTTTCTCTTTCTAAAAGATTTACTTAATTCTATTATTATTTCATCCCAATACTCTAGCAATTATAACACCAATAATATGGCCTAAACATCAACCACAATTTTTAACTTCAAACACTAAAGCTAAATTTGAATATATTTTAAATCATTCACATAATCTATTTCAAATATTCCTTCTTATATTATCATGATAAAGAACTATCTCATCCGCCACACAATGTTGAGTGTTAGGCTTCCCATACATATCTGTCAGTGTTGACATGAACTATGATGTATTATTTTTTTCTCAGAATATTAGATCCAACTTTGGGGAAAATGAAATCCAGAAATAACCAAAAGATTTACTATCTAGACTTTATCATTCTCTTTTATACATTACCTTTAGTCTATAACCATTAATTGATACTTCTAGATCATTCTAGATGTGATTTTACTCTATATGAATCATATAGAAATTGAAATCCATTACATAGAATTTTTCAATTTGGATGTTTCAATCGATCGATGAAAACACCTTCCAACACAATAAACACCACTGAATCAAAAAAGATTATGTTCAATTAAGATTATTACCTAAGACATTTTAATGAAAAATAATGATCCTATGATAACCTCATATTAATTTGATACCAATTGCTAAGAATATCTCACAAACATCATACAATAGAATTATATCCACTAGAAGATCATAATTGTGGTAACATGTCACCTTATAGAATCCTCACAGTGTCATTATACTAGAACTAGGAAGAAATATTTTTACCCTAATCACTATACTATTCTTCACTTATAGAAGCCTATTTACTCTAAAATCACATAAAAATTAATTGGTAAAGCATAAAGGGGAAATGAAAGAATGTAATGAACTTGAGAGGTTTTACATGGTTCATAATTTTATCCTATTTACGTATAAGAAGCATTAATTTTTTTTGAGGTAATTATAATGTTACAACCATAATGATAAGGTATCCATGTAGATTGTACCCCAAAAAGATAAATGGTTAAAAGGATAAATTCTACTACCCATGTTAATAAGGTAAACCTTTATTTTCAGAAGACTACCTAATTACAACTCCATGTTTAGGTGATCTTATCTTAGATTAGTGTCCTAATGGGTATCCTCATCGGTTATTTACTAGGGTGTATATGAGTGAGGAAAATTAATGTTGAAAGAACATGTGTTGGAATATGGGGAAAATCATTAGTTTTATGACCCATTTAAGAAAGTGGGTGGGATCGAGGGAGGGGACAACATATATCTGTGGAGTAACTGGTGGTGCTTGATGGGTCATGAACCACCTACCATATTAAAAATATGGGGCTCCTATGTTTTTAGTGGGGATAATTTTTTATAGTGGTATGAGAGGTGGTACCCACTCAAAAGTGTAGTGGAACTGCCTGGGTTAAAATGTAGGGTCCACAATGGGGAATTGTTACTATATAGATCGCTAATATAAGTAGTTACATGACACCACAATAATGTTCCACTAGAAATCATTTATTTATGGCCTCACCCTATCATAAATTTACACTGGCTTACTTTGATTGTGGGGGTCCATCTATTGAATTATGAAACCACCAATCCATTGTTACATTCCTTGGACAGACCACCAATCATCGATAGAAAAAATTTGATCCTATTCCTCACTATTTTTCCTAAAAACTCTATATTGAGAGTGATTAAAATGTATAAAAATCTTTCTTCTAGTGATCTCTCCATCTTTTAAACATCTGATGAGTTGATCACCAACTGAACATCCATCAAAAATTCCCATCTTTTGACCATCTCATTATCAATCCATTGAAGCATACTACTACTACTCTATCAAAGCTAGAGGTTTATATATAGTTTCTCTATCCGGTGATTAGATTCCAAAACGTGGAGATATTTCCCAATCCTAATTGTATCTAACACTAATTGAGAACCTATACCATGATGGTGTGGGAGTTCTAGAATCTAAATTTATATAGGTACCAATGTCATGTGGAGACGAAGGGAGTACCAAATCCATGCCAAAACCAAGAGTAATTTCACCTTGAGTATGTGGAAGAGTTTCAATCTACTATGAATTATATAGAGTCTTTTCAACCTATAATTAACACATGTATTGAGGAGTACAAAAACTCTAAGAAGTATATAGTAGATATGTGTCTTATCATCAAAACATCTCCAGGGAAGTACCAAACCTCATGTCTCCTTTAATTGTCTCTCCCAAAACCATTTACCTTACCAATGGATCTATAGACATAAATCTTCCAAAAATTATGAGTAAGGAGTCTCAAGCGGCTCAAATGATATGTCCATCATTTTCTACATGAACAAATTCTTAGGATAAGACACCTTCTTTCTAGAAATGGATAAATGATCTTGGGGGGAAAATTACAAAGGGTACATAGTACGTGAAATATATGTGTAAATACATTACATATAGAAATTTGGTGTTATTAAAACATATTCCATCATGTGAAGATATACCTTCACAAGAAATATTAGAAGGGTATAAAATATTTTGGACCCATTAACTAAACAACAAGTACAATCGATAACCAAATTCACATGGAGGTTATCCTACATGACATGTAAAATGGAGATAAATAGTTTTCAGGGATTATGGATTCCACTTAAATGTACTATTGATATCCCGAGTCATGTGATCTACTATTACAAAATGCATTCCTTGGCACAAATGGCCAGTTGTCAACAGGATCAGTTGGGAACATATTCCTATAATTCTCGAACTATGTATCCTATACATAAATGATGTATTTTCAAAAAGTATATTACACATGATATTTAACACAAATTTTAATTCCTATCCGCTTCTATAATACGATATATGATGTTTTTTCAGAAGTCACACCCCATGCGATTTTAAAACCGAGTTCCAAAAAAACAATAGATTCCCATAAATCATGTAGGTTCCATAAATATCACCTAGATTCTTACTTGAAACATAAAAATTAAGATATCCCATTACTACCACACATCCAGTGGCAATAGAAACCCATTGATAAATATTCTCATATTACTCATTACCGGAAAATCGATTAAAACCACCATCACACATGTATTGTTTCACATCTAGTAACAAAAACCAACACCACCACACTTACAATGATCCACACCTCTAGTTACATTCCTATTCCACTCCACTATCACTTAACATCACCCCTTTCACTACTTTCATTCCCAAAATATCTCTCTGCTAGCCTATATTCTTCCCAACTATCATACCAGACTACCTTTATTGAATAACTGGACATATTGAAGGTCATCTGGGAATGCAGGAAGCAAGAAGGTTAATAACCTAAATGGATAAATGTTTCATTATAGTTGTATTTATATTCAATACATCAATTATAAGTAATTTCAGTATATGGTGAATTTGGGGGATGATAAATATTTCACTGATTTGTGGAAGAGATCAATATAGTGGGAGAGTAAGTTATTATATTTTGTATTGGTATTAAAGGAGGAAGAAACTGCTTATATATATATATGATTATTTTAGTGTTATTATTCAATAAAATTAAAAGTAATATTTATTTTTAGCATGTTCCATCAACCAATATTTATTATATAAGCGTATTATATGAGCTATATAATACAAGGGAGATTGGTTGCTAAATATATCTTGTATAACTACCATTAACATGAAGGAAATATAACCACTAAAATGGTTCAATAACATCTTTTAATGTTGTACATAAAGACGAATATTGAATATTGTTCCATGTTGATAATGGAGAAAGAGATGGATGGGAGTTGTGAGAATCCATCTATAAAGAACTAAGGTTGTAAGATGCTTAAATATAATGCTTATTATTTATTGGATGATGTATGATTTAAATTATAATTTGGAAGTGAAATTTAATGTTCTTAAATTACTCAAATAGGAGTGAAAATACAATAAGTGATAGTTTAATGTTGGTTAAAAAAATTTTAATGTACTTTGATATTTTTAAAATCCCTATGAAGTCCTTAGAATTAAATAAGTTGCATGTGGAAATGTTTATTGTAATAGATTTTTCTACCAATACATAAAAAAACTCACAAAAAATAAAGATCAATATGTGAGGAAAATTTATAGTGGGGTATTTGAATATTTTTTTAGTTGATATTGAATGGTTTGAATTATGTTTGGTTATTTTTTTAAGTTTGTATTTTTGTTTGTGGAAGTGATCAAAATAAAAAAGTCTTGAACCATATGCACTATATAGAGGTAAGCCTCGTAGGGTTAATAGACTTCATAGGTTTTCCCAAAATTAAAAAGTTGAAATTCATAGAGTTATAATACTTCATTGACATGAATAAATATGTTTGTAAGAAAAAACCTAATACTTCATAGTGTTCCTTGGAGTTCATAGAGTTTAAAACTTTGTAAGTATTAAAATTTTTAGGATTGTTCTATTGAACTTCATAGGGTTGAAGAACTTCATAGGGTTTATAACTTTGTGAAAATTCATAACAGTCTGATGTTGTAGATTTAATCACTTCATAGAGTTCAAAACCACATAGAGTTCAGAAATTTATAATGTTATGAAAACTTCATAGAGTTGACCTTCATAAGGTTCAACATTATAGGGTTGATATATGTTTCAAGTTCAAAACTTTTCAATATTTTTATAAAATGATTTCTGAATGAAGGAATCGAAGGAATCTATATTCATGTCATCATTCTAAAAGAAGAATACCCATAATTATTTTTTTAGAATAAAATTAGGATATGATTTGTGACCTATTTTTTATTTAATCAAGCATCATAATAACATTTTGTGATTCAATATGGTGTTTGAGAGTTCCACACTATAATGAGAAAATACCAGATTTATATATTGCATGGTACTATGTGTAAATGAAGGGAAAATTAAATAGAATTAAATATTATGGATTTCATGGATTGTTTTTTAGAGTAGATTAACATATATTTAGGAAAGATTTTAAAGATAAGATCATGGTGATATCAAATATAATTTCAAATTGTAATATTTGAAATGAAACACTAAAAGAATGATGGATATTATTTTAGTATTGTTGAATTAAATTATAGAAAAGTCCAAGGATCAAGGAATTTTCATAAATCATTTATGGAAACAATATTCATGAAATATAGTGAATATGGAAAGTTGGAAAGTGAGAAGGAAGAATATGGGAATTATAAAAGTAACTAAGAGTCAATAATTTTGTTGAATCAATGAAAGAGAATAGTTATAACCTTATACTATGTTATTGAAGAAAAAAAATTAGTTTATAGAAGAAGAAGAAGAAGAACATAAATAGGTCAAATGATTCAGTTTTTTATGAGATAAGTTTTAGGAAGAAGAAAAATAAGAATAAAAAAATTTAGTGATTTATTCCTATTGTAAGAACCCGGACCTTCTTTTCAGGTATGTTTTTCCTTTCTCGTCGTTTTTGGGGGAAATGAGGAGAATCTAGAAATTTTCAAAGTACACGCCGTGTACTTTATGAGTACACACCATGTACTTTGATGCTGCTCGAGGCCGTGTGCTGGCTGTGTCTTGTCCAGACACACGGCCATGTAAGGGTGATGTGGAGGCCACTTAATGTAGAGTATGGAAAAGCTTAGTACACGCCGTGTACTCTAAATATACATGACATATACTTTATTTTTTCATTAAACGGACTAGGGTCGTGTCTTAATGCCCAAAACGTCTTCTTATCTAGCTTCTTCAACCGAGAGTGAGGGTACGACCATAGGTCTTCTTCAAGCCACCAATCCATCACCGCTTATCCGAATCGAACGCCGTCGGTTGCAATAGAATCACATCGGTGAGTTGTTGGTTCTTCTCTGGCCACATTTCATGATTCTTTCTCTTATGATAGTTATCTAAGGTTGAACTTTTTAGACTTTTTTGAAGATCTACTCCATTCTAGGCTGATTCACAGGCCAAGGTTCAAGTATATCGATCTCCTAGGATTGAGATAGGTGGTTTGTTGCCCTACGTTGAACATCTTTGAGTTTTTTTGAAAAAGTGTCGGATTCCCATGTTTTGGGTATCTCAGGTTCAGGTTTTGATCCTGTTTTATTATCATCCTTAGATTTATTGTGTTATAAAGTCTATTATATGAATAATGATTGCTTGTTATCATGTTTGAGGATTACCCCATGGGTGTTCTCCCTTATTTTGGATGTTTATCTTCATTTGGCTTAGGTTGCCTGTGAGGCAGACCTTGTTGCATTGATTTCCTGCCTTGATATAATTGATTGCATGTATTTCTTACTGTTTATATGCTTTTGATGCTTTGTAGCTATTATCCAAGTAGTTTTTGAACTTACTTAGGGATGCTTACAGTCGATTACGCACGACTAGACTGCTCAGGGCTGTGTGAACCTGGTGTAGTAGACTAAAGAGAGAATTGAAGATTAAGGGCTTCCCTAGAGGGTCTGTTATAAATTAGTATTGTTCACAGAACCTATGGGAATTGGACTTTGTGCTTCCTCAGAGTGTCCTTAGTTACGTATCGAGACTACAGGGGGAATTAGACGTAAGTGCTTCCTCAGAGAGTGTATAGCTATTGTTACCAGACTGTAGGGGAATTGATGGTGAGAGATTCCCAAAGTGTCTGTGCCTTGTATGATTACTAGACTAGAGGGGTCTTCCAGTATGAGCCACCCAGAGAGTCTGTGTGAATATTGTTTGGTTGGTTGTGATGAGTCCACCAAGCCAAAGAATAAGCTTGGGTTTTGTACTGCTTGTTGTTTAGGCAGTCTGTTGAGATACCTGTTGTGTTACTTTCTATGCCTTGGGAATATAGAGCTGATGCTAGGTTACTTGGTTGATAATTAATTGATTGAATTAAATTAATAAATGAATGTGAATGTAGATTTGTATGATTGTTTACTTTAGCGTATTTCTATTTCTCTGCTGCATTTATTTACATTACTTTTTCTATATTGCTCACTGATAGTAGGGCATAGATATTGTGGTGGTTGCCTAATGGGATTAGTCTCACGCCCTATTTGGGTCCTACTTTTCAGCCAAAATAGGTTATATGGTTGCAGATGTGGATAGGGATTGTGGCCCTTCTACTTTAGGTACATGATTGCAGGTTGGAGCTGGAGAGCACATCACCGAGCTTAGGCTTGCGATGCTGCTGGAGTTGCTGTTTACTTTTAGTACATTGATCTTAGTTGTATTTCAGCACGTTGTTGTGTTTGCTACTTTCCTTAGATACTTGTACCTGCTGCATCATTATCATCATTATTATATGTTCATTTCTTCTGCTGTTTAGTTTCAATTATTTTATGTTGTTTACTGCTTCCGCTATTGATTGTTATTTCCTTTTCCTTGTATACTTTACCAAATGAGTTCATAGTTTCCCCAATGACTCACCAAGGCCCTCACTGCTAGTCGGCAACCTCTGGTATTTGAGGAAACACGCTTGAGGTCATGTAGAGAACTGGGTATGAGGCACCAGTTGAGTGGCTACGGATTCGGGTCGTTACAAAGTGGTATGAGAGGCAAGTTATTTTCTTTTATTTTCTATTGAATTACTATTTAGAGACATTAGACAGGGATATGACAAAATAGGTAAATGGTAAATAGCTGTTCCTAGGAGTTCTAGAACCCATGTACAGGGAAAAATCCAGGTTACCTCGAATATTACAATTTTCAAGTTTTTCAAATGTTACAGTTTACTTGATTTCACAGTTGGGTGGTGCACTTGTTTTGTGCTGTTACTATTTATATGATTGTGGTACTATTTTATTGTAACCAGATGAGATGAGGGTATGCCATCTCATGCATCATATAGTCACTTGTTAGAAAATCACATGTCATGCATTTTCCATTCCATATAGATTGCATTAGAAATTGCATGCTGTTGTGATAGAATTTGTGATAGACTATGCATGCTGTTGTGATAGCTACTGTGATAGAATATCTACTATGTTGATAGGGTATCATTTGTTTAGAGCTTCTTTATCGTGGATGCCAAACTTTGGTCTTAAAGGTGTTATGGGCCCTCGAGGATCATAATTTGGTGGATCGCGAGTTTGTTATACGGTTTACTTGTTATATGCATTGTTATGATGCCAAAATTTGATTCACGGGGAGTATGGGCCCCCACGGGTCGGAATTTGGAACCTTAACGCTTGTTTTTCTATGTATCTGGGCTCTAGTGCAGTTCTGAGGATACTGTATGGAAAAACCTAGAACACACGACATGTACTTTATGAATACATGCCATGTAGTTTTTATCCATGTCACTGACTGTGTGGCCAGGGATATGGGGTTGTGAAAGTTCTTGTAAGAAAACATCATGTACTAGTTTACATGCCGTGTAGAATGACTTGGGTATCCGGCCATGTCATGAACAACACGGGCCGATGTTTTACTTCAAGTGCACGTCGTGTCCCTTTGGAACACGCCGTGTATAGTTAACCATGGCGCCAACCGTGTAGCTAACAACATGGGTTGATGTTACCTTTCTCGTACACACCGTGTCCATATAGAACACGCCGTGTTGTGTCGGTCGTGTGTCAGTTTGTGTCGCTAACAACACGGACCTGGTAAGGCATGTCCGTGTCTCCTTTGAACAAGCCGTGTAGTTTCTATTGGGACAGTCCGTGTTCCTAGCTAGGTAGGAGTAACCGGGAAGAATGAAAAAGGGTTAGTACATGCCATGTAGTTTGAGAACATGTTGTGTAGCCAGGTGGTTTACATAGCCATGTATGGCCAAGGTACACGCCCAGGGTAAAATTTCAGGAAACACGCCGTGTAGTTGTACTACACGCTGTGTAGTCATGTTTTTCCCAAATTTTAGAGTTTTTCTCTCATGTTCCATTTTACTCTCTTAAGTTGAAACTGTGTTCGTATTTAATGAAGGTGTGATTTTGACCTTTCAGAGCTATGACACCAAGATGCCCTCCCATTGCACGTCAGGAACCAGGCAGTGACCGTACGCCTGATACGGCAGATTAGGGTCTACCAGTAGTTCCGCCTATCATTCTGGACATGACACTTGCAGTGATTCCAGACACTGGTGATAACGCTCAGTTCAGAGAGGGTTTTATGAGATTCATGCAGACCTTCCAATGAGCTCAGCATCCTGCCCCATCTATGGCAGAGCCGATGCGGGTTTTTCAGTAGCAGCATCCTCCCACGTTCACAGGGGATGGAGGACCACAGGCTGCAGAGTCATGTCTAGTAGCCATGCTATCCATCTTCGAGCACCTGGAGATGCCTTTGGAGAGGAGAGTGAATCTCGCGACTTATATGATACGAGATTCCTCCAAGAGATGGTGGGATGTGGTTTCGCAGGCAGGGCACCAATATGCTATGGCTTGGGACGAGTTTCAGCATACGTTCTATGACTACTTCTACCCGGCGACAATGTAGGCTGACAGAACTAGAGCGTTCATGAACCTGCAGCAGGGTACTCTCATAGTTATGGAGTATTCCTCTCGTTTCACAGAGTTATAATGTTTCCATCCCATTCTGGGGAATGACAAGCTATTTTTAGCAAGGAAGTTTGAGGAAGGCCTCAGATTTGACATAAGATCACAGGTGAACGTCTTTCAGTTGACTTCTATTACTCTGATAGTCAACCAGGCACTTATCAAGGAGAGAAACTTGAGGGAGACTGGAGCTATGGACCAGGGTGGTTCAGCATCCAGAGATGATTTGTTTCAGATAGACAACAGGAAGCGTCACCGAGATTCTACATGAGGTGACCCGAGGAAGCGAGGTATTCCTTCTGGTAGATGGGATATTCCCTCTGGAAACCAAGTTGTGTGATATCAGTTTGGAAGAAATGGGCATAAGAATCTTCATTGTCTGAGAGACCCAATGGAGTGCCGATCTTACGACAAGATGGTTCATCTGTAGTATTTATGAAAGGTTCTCCTTCCAACGACTAGTGAAGGTGGATCAGTTTTAACTTCGCGTATAGGATTAGGATTATCAGTTCCGTAGCAGACTGGGGGATAGAGTTCTTCAGGTCGTTCAGGACAGGGTAGAGGCTGTGGTTGCAGTGTTCAGGCTCAGGAAGGGTCAGCTCAGGGATCTCAGACTGCTATACAGGGCCGCGGTGCAGGCCAGACTTTTGCGGTAGAGCAGATTCATCAGGATCAGGATCCTGGACCTTCTACTGTTCGAGGTACGATTTTAGTATCCTCAGTTTTATCCTACGCACTTTTTGATACAGGAGCTTCTCATAGATTTATTTCTGTGCACACTGTGGAAAGCCTTAGACTTTCTGTTTATACTTCTGAGGATATGATGACGCTAGACACTCCCTTGGGAATTAGAACTGCTAGAGTGCATCAGTTCTTAGACTGCCCCCTTGAGGTTGGTGGGTGTCATTTTTCATGGAGCCTCTATGTTTTGGAGATGTTAGGATATGATGTCATTCTCAGGATGGACTGATTAATTCCCTTCCAGGACTTTTTCGATTGCTCTCACCATAGGGTGAGTTTCACATCACCAGAGGGAAGATCTTTTCTTCACAAGGGCGAATGGAATGTCTTGGCGAGCAGAGCTAGACCAGAGAATCATGGGTTGGGCGGTGTTACGGCCCAGATTTCTATCTTATATCTGGATGATAAGGGGACTTCTCAGTTATATTTTCCTCCAGTGGTTGATCACTTTCCAGATGTCTTTCCGAAAGACTTTTCAGTTTTTCCTCCGAAGAGAGAGGTAGACTTCTCTATTGATCTTGTTCTAGGAGAGGTACTAGTGTCCATTCCTCCTTATAGGATGGCTACACCTAAGTTGCAGGAGCTCAAGAAACAGTTGGAGGAGCTGCAGGAAAAGGGTTTTATCTAACCCAGTACTTCATCTTGGGGTTCGCCTGTCCTATTTGCGAAGAAGGTAGACAACACCCTTAGGCTTTGTGTGGATTATCGAATGCTAAAACAGTTGACGGTCAAGAACCGATATCCATTACCACGGATAGATGATCTCTTTGATCAACTTCGAGGAGATAAAGTATTCTCGAAGATCGACTTGAGATCCGAATATCATCAGTTGCGTGTTAGGCCATATGATATACCTCTTACAGCCTTCCAGATCAGGTATGGTTTGTATGAGTATTTGGTTATTCCATTCGGTCTCACAAACGCACAAGTAGTTTTCATGGCACTGATGAACAAAGTTTTCCATCCTTACTTGGATTCCTTCGTGGTGGTTTTTGTAGAGACCCAATCTTGACATACATGGACATTACTTTACTTTTGCAGAATACCTAATAAATAACAAAAACAGGCACCAAAGGACTATAATAGTTTAGTGTCTTTGGAAACTCAGAATATAATCTTCTTATCTTGGTGAAAGATCTTCAACATCTCCCATAAAGATATTCCTTTTTTTCTTACCTAAAACATTTCTTTATATATTGGGGAAAATAAAACATATAAAGGGTGAGCTCAAATGCTCAGTAAGGGTAATCATGGAGAAAATAAAACAAACCATATAAATTTGAACTTCAAAACATGAACATAAAGTTTACACATCAAAATCTTGAGTTGTGAAATAAATCTTGGCAGTACGTAAGGCATAGGTCATAAAGGAACATCAATAATGATAAAATAGAAAGGGAATAAAACATTTAATTGTGTAAAACCATTAATCACGTGATATTATTTCCATAATAGCCAATACATTGCTGCCAAGACCATCTTAGTGGACAAAGTCCCTTTCTGAATTGATTTCACTCCTCATTTCAGTCCTGTATCACTGAACTAGATTAACTTACCATTCTAGCCATTTCTATCTCATGAGATATAAATCTTTTCACAATACATTGGAGGGAGATATAGGTCTCACCCATCTCATAATGAAATAATTATTACTTATGCCACAACATAAACATAAATCATTCATTATAACCCAAATAATAAAAAAGGGTTTCATAAACATCATCTCATCATAACATAATCCATATAAAACAAATGGATATCGTTTCATCATAAGAAAAGTGAAACCATGTAAATCATAGAGATAATATACTTGAAACATACACATATGAAATAATGTCATATTAGATGGAGAATGGTTTTAATTAAGCACATGAAAACAATTCTTGAGGAAAATATTATTTCTTCATAAAAATCATTTTCTTTTCACAAAATGCCACACAATTTTAAAAGAAAAGTATTTTATGGAAAATAACCATAAAATATTGTAGAGTAATCTTCATGAAAACAAGGTGTTATGAAACCATAAAAATCCGTTCATGCCATATAATTTTAAAAACATTCTTCTCGTACTTTTGTCAGAAAAGTCAAAAAGTACCTTGTATGGTAAACAAAAGAAATATTCCTTACATACCATGTAGTAAAAGTCAAAAATGGGTAAAAAAGACTTTAAACATACATGAAACCATTTTTAGAAAACAGGTACATGGATGATAAATATAACCCCAGTAAATTCTTATGAATAAATAATCTTGGATAAAAACGAGATTGGAAAAGTTATCCCTTACCTTAGGTCCAATTTCTTCCATACGTGTTCGAAACTCCTCTTCTTCGACGCACCTCCTTTAAGCTTCCTCTTAAGGGACTAGATTTGGTATTTTGAGGAAACCAGAACCTATATAATGTTTCTAGGGAAGTTGATAAGGGAAATGGGCAGGGTTTTTCCAAGCTTGAAAGCTCAAAATTGTGTAAAGAGAAGAGGGAGGAGCTGCCCTTTTATAAGGGAGGAGAGGGGCACCTTAAGAAAAACTTAAAAGTATTATTTTATAATAAAGTCATATTCGGTTTATAATTGCTCCAAATTGATTTATTTCAAATATAAAGTGGGGATAGGTCAAAATAATCTCAAACAATAGGTTTTAGACAAGTTTAGGTTACTATTTTAACCTTATAATTTAGATTTAACTCTAAGTTAAATAATTTAACTTTTACCGTGTCTTCTTGTTTTCTTACACTATATGGTTAATAAACTTTCTATAATAAGCCAAACAAACCCCAAGTGGTTCATTATTAATTTATATAACTTTATCTATGTCATTTGGCCGAACCATTTATTTTTATAAATATAATAAAAATTAATAATATAACATTTAAAAAAAACTATTTTATGTCAATTTTGACACTATTTGGTAATTGATTTTTGTGAAAATAATAACACCATCATTATTTCGAAAAAATTTAATTAAATCAATACTAAGATGTCATATTAACCTAAATAATTATTGGAATTCATAAAAAGTCTCAAATTACATTTATTTGGGTATTTATAATATCAATTATTTTAATATTTCATTAATTAGGTAATTACTACATCACCATTGTGTCATAAATAAATTAAAATATTTAATGTCTAAAAATTATAAATAAAATAACATTAGGTGGGAAATGTTTTTAGATTTCTAATGAATATTTATAGTCGAATTTATCTTATGTATAACGCTATATTAAAAATGTTTTAGTTATTAAACTTTGATTTTAACTTTTTTAACTCTTCTTTAAATAAAATAATAATAATTGTCCTAATCTAATCTAAGTGGACCTAAAGGGTAATATTTTATTCCTAAGGTTGTTTTTGGTCGAATTACACTTATACAATAGAATTAGAACATGTGTTAGGGTAATAATAATATCATTTTTACCCTTAATTACCCTATTTACTTTTAACCGTGGTAAATAAAAGTAAAAAGTTATTATTCACCAAAAATTATTTTTATCTTATTGAACCACATTTTACTCCTTTATATTAACCGTGTGTCTCATATTTTTGAAATTCAACTCACATAAGTGGTAAAATTAAGTTTTATGTACAATTGCAAATGCTCCTAGGAGGTGCGTAAAAGACGGTGAAAAGTTCAATAAAATTTTTTTATATGTAAAATTATTATAAAATGACTCCAATTAATTACATTTAAATTATATAAGTATTATGTATCTATTTTTACCTAAAATAAATTTAAATAAATTAAATGATTATTTAAATAAAAAGTTGGGTTTAACCAATAACTGAGTGTTTTCACTATTTATCAAAAATTGAAAGTTTTCAGAAAAATACCAAAATTTCACCCTAGGCTAAATTCGATATTCCAAATCCAAAAACGAAGTCAATTTTGAAGGATAAAATTTATAAAATTTCAAAAATTGGGTATGACTATTCTTAACGTCTAGTTTATACAATAACATATCGTTGTTTAGTGAAACTCGGTATTGCGTACAACACACGCTATCGTGCAAGGTCGCGATTGCGTGTAAAGCAAGCCAAGTTAGGGTTGAATGTAGTGAAAGATTCCTTTGTTGTTGTGTATAATAGAATCCAACCATATTTCATTTATACCTTTAATATATATATATATATATACACTCAATGTTGCGTAGAATAACTTCTATCAAATGATCTTGAAATTTTGTGTAACACGATCCAAGAATAGTGTTGGATATACTTAAAGCTAATATGGTGTTGCGTATAGAGAAAGATAATCTTGGTGTAGAATACAACACAAGACATCAAATAAATTAAAAATAATACTTCTCATAAAATCTCAGGGTGTTACATTCTACCCCCCTTAAAATGAATTTCTCCCTCGAAATTCGTCGGGGTTATAAATGGTTTACTACTTAAAAGTTTCTTTAATAGAAACCCACAATGTAAAAAGGACTACCAAAACTTAACTTTGAAAACTAAATTATGAAACGTAATGGTTACCCAAATTAACTAATCATTGGGTTTCCACATAGGAGAACATGGGGGAAAATATGTATATGGAAGAGAAATCTAACCATCAAGTTCTGATGGAGAGTGGTAGAGGACATGGATATGAAGAAGCCAACAATCACAAAGCCATAAATTTGTGATGATTTAAGGTACCATCTAATTCATCAGATATGAGGGCACTAGGAAAACATTATTGGTATTCAAGATCATTTCCCAAATGTTGAAGAATTTTTGAATTAAAAGAAATAATTACTTGATTTTGGTACAATCTTACCATTGCTCATGCCTTGAACAATTTCCACTTAACCTCTTAATGAAATGAAGTTGAATTTGTATTTTGAAAAGTGTTAGCAGATCATGAGATAGAATGATAGGTCATTCCATCTGTCTCAAACATAAGGTTAGAAAAAGTTATATACATAAGTCCATCTATGGTGAGGTTAATCGTATAAGATTCCAAAAATGGACTTATACTTCATCTATCATACCTCTTAAAAAAATAAAACTAGTTTCGACTAACCAGGGACTTCCTGTAGGCCAGAGGTAGGAGATAAAGGCCTGTCTCACTTTGGTTTAGGGTTTGATTCCCACAGCCTTGTCCAACGTGACGGGTTGTCGCCCATCCTGCAGGTTGTCCTTTTTCTAAAACTACATTATTATAACATCCCATCAATAATATCGAAAAAGTTCTATCCTTAAACAATACTAACTTATTTCCAACATAATACATTCCAATCTTTAGTCTTATCTAAAATACTTCTATACAAGGTCATATTATAAAGAAAACAATTACTAGAAATTTCATCTACCGAGCATGTGAATACCATCATTTATCCCCCATATACCATACGATATATCTTGTTGGTCACATTCCAAACAGGTGAATACCTTAATCATATATTCTCTTGAAAAATTAATACCCATTGATCCTTAGGGAAAACATGAATGCTGTCAAACGTTAACTCTTTCTACATACCAAAATACCAAAATTTATATATACTCAAACCATGATATCACTTTGTCATTATATCAGTCATGAGCTCATGAATACTATCAAACATTTCATTTTCTCCTTATCCCTTCATTATGTGTATATTATCCGCTTTCCAAAAATATTTCAATCACTTTTCATGGTTACCGGTACCATATAATTATTTAAAACCAATACATAGATATTCCAAAATTCCACGATACTATAAATGATATTCCATGATATTATTTTTAAATCCCATTAAATAAACACTTAATCATTCCACAACATCATTTTCATACTCAACATCAGAAATAGTGATCGCATGTGACTTCCCTTTGTCCTTTTCCTTCAAGGGTTTCTCACGTCGATCATCATTAACCCTTGTATTTGGGCATTGATTAGCATAATTCCCCATTTCCTTGAAATTGTAGCATTGAAGCATTGGTGGTGCAATCTCTGTAGTCTTTTCTCTATTCACATCATTAGCTACCTTTTCCCCATTACTTTGACACTCAACTGCTTGATGACCATCTTTTCCACACTTAAAATTTTTTTCTACTTCCTTTTATACAATCTCCACCATACTATTTTCCACACTTTGAGCATAAAGAAACATTCATCTTCTTTTCACAATAGTTCTGAGATTTTTCCTTAAACTCCATCTTTTGTTTCTTGTCAAAACCCTGAGATGGATATGTAACACCAAATTCCAGTTCTACCTTGATAGCACAACACACAATTTATTCATAGGTACAGAAGTCTCTTATAGCTAATGCCCTTCGAAGACTTATTTTTAAGCCACTGAAGAATCGATCAACTTTACTTTTAGGTTGGATGATAAAGCTAGATGCATACTTTGAAAGCCTTTTAAAATTCACTTCGTATATAGCAACAGATTAATCATCCTTTTTCTTAAGCTCAAGGAACTCCTTTTCTATCTTTGTTTGAAGAATACGAGGGAAGTACTTATTGAAAAATAAGTTCTTGAACTCATCCCATTCTATGGATTCAATTTCATCTTGGGGCCTTGTATTCTTAATTAGAGTCCACAACTGGTCTGCTTCACCTTCTAAACGGTAAACAGCCAAAATTTATTTTTCCTGTTCTGAACAGTGAAGTATCAAAAATATCTTTTCAATGGTACTAATACATTGTTCAGCAACAAGTGGATCAGAATACCCACTTAAAGAAGGTGGACGTTGCCTCATGAAGGACTCAATAGAATATTGTTCCTTTCTCTCCTCATTTGGAAGTCCAGAATGATTCATAGCTTGTGTAAGTATATAAATAAGAATTTTCACTCCATCTCCCATAACATTGGTTTGTTCAGGAGGAAAATAATTTAATTGTATATTACATTGATCAACATGGTTCCTTCAGGTTCCAGCCATTGTCTAAAACCCAAAAAGAACAGTGTGAGAGGAAAAAATCATGTTAGGAAAACAACATAATAAAGGGGGATTACTTTCAATATATAACATCTTAGGTTTAATTCTAAGATTGTTACCATAATTATAGGACTATAACCTCTACGTATACTTATCCTTAGGGACATCCTTAGACATACCTTAGAAATATCTCTAGGAATTTTACTAAAGTTCTCGCATCCTAGTTTCCAAAAGTTGACTAAACCTTTCATCTGATACCAACTGTAGAGAACCAATCTTGACATACATGGAAATTACATTACTTTTCTAGAATACCTAATACATAACAAAAACAGACACCAAAGGACCGTAATAGTTTAGTGTCTTTGGAAACTTGGAATATAATATTCTAATCTTGGTGAAGGATCTTCAACATCTCCCATAAAGATCTTCCTTTTTTTTCTTACCTAAAACCTTTCTTTATATCCTGGGGAAAATAAAACATATAAAGAGTGATCTCAAATTCTCAGTTCGGGTAAGAATGGAGAAAATAAAACAAACCATATACATTTTAACTTCAAAACATGAACATAAAGTTTACACATCAAAATCTTGAGTTGTGAAATAAATCTTGGCAGTACGTAAGGCATAGGTCATAAAGGAACATATATCATGATAAAATAGCATGGGAATAAAACATTTAATTATGGAAAACCGTTAAGCAGGTGATATGATTTCCACAGTATCCAAGGCATTGCTTCCAATACCATCTTAGTGGACAAAGTCCCTTTCTGAATCGAGTTCACTCCTCATTCCAATCTTGTATCACTGAACCAGATTAACTTACCATTCTAGCCATGTCTATATCATGAGATATAAATTTTTACCAAATGCATTGGAGGGAGATATAGGTCCCACCCATATCATAATGAAATCATTCTTACTTGTGCCACAACATAAACATAAATCATTCATCATAACCCAAAGAATAAAAATGGGTCTCATAAACACACTACTACAAAATAAGGCTATAGCCACAGTTTGGAACCGTGGCTATATGCCCAATAACCGTGGCTATAGGTTATAGCCACAGTTTCATAAACCGTGGCTGGTGTTGGCATGACTATAGGGCAAAACCTATATCCATGGTTTGAAACTATTGTTATAGGGCTATAGCCACGGGTTGAACCGTGGCTATATACCTACAGCCACAGTTGAAACCGTGGCAACACCCTATAGCCATAGTTTTCAAACCGTGGCAGAATCCTAAATCAGGTAATATATATAGCCATGGTTGTAAACCGTGGATATATGTCCCCCCATTCCATTAAAAAAAACAGCCCCCTTCCCCTGCCCCCTGCACTTCCCCCCTGCCCACTGCACTTCCCCCCCAGACCACTGCACACCCCCCTACCCACTGCACTTCCCCCCAGCCCACTACATACCCCCTACCCCCCTGCACACCCCCCTGCCCACTACACTTCCCCCCCAGCCCACTTCACCCCCCTGCACACACACCCTTCCCGCTGCACTCCCCCCCAGCCCACTGCACTCCCCCCCCAGCCCACTACACTTCCCCCCTGCCCCCCAGCACACCCCCTACCCCCTGTCCCCCTCCCCCCTTCCCCAGCACACCCCCTGCCCACTGCACTGCCCCCCCAGCCCACTGCACACCCCTCCCCCTGCTCCCTCCCCCTGCCCCCAGCAAACCACCCCTTCCCCCTCACCCTGTCCCCCCCTGCACAATGCACTTCCCCCATCCCACTGCACACCCCCCTTGCCCCTTGCCTCCCTCCCCCTGCCCCCAGCAAACCACCCCTTCCCCCTCACCCTATCCCCTACACACCCCCTGCCCCTTCCCCTACCCCCCTGCACTTCCCCCCAGCCCACTGCACTTCCCCCGAGCCCACTACACTTCCCCCCTGCCCCCTGCCCCTGTCCCCTGCCCCTGCCCCTACCCCCCTACACACACCCACTGTACCCCCTCCCAACCCACTGCACACACCCTGCCCCCCTGCACACACACCCTGGCCACTGCTCTTCCCCCCCATCCCACTGCACTTCCCCCTTCCCCCCATGCACATACCCACTGCACCCCCAGCCCACTGCACACCACCCCCCTCAACACCCCCATGCACCCTACCCCTGCCCCTTGCAAAAGATCCCAGCACACCCCCTTCCCTTTTCCCCCTCCCCCCTTGGAACCTAGTTAAAAGCCTTTTGAAGAACAATAACACATTATGATCATGTATGATAATTGGTGGATGAATAATTCTAATGACCAGGAATCAATTGATTTTTCCCCATTAGTTACCATATCCTCTCATATAGGATGTGGGAAGGTTAGTATAGAATTTAACCCTGTGTTTAATGTGATGCAGGAAAAACTAGAAAATGGTAAACTGACACTTGAGTGTTCACTGTTTGATGATGATGTGTTATAATTTTATAAGATTTATAGTCCTTGAATCATTTAGTGAATAGTTGATGAGAGACTGTCATACCTTTGTGGTTTTTGAATCTTAGAGAGACAAATATGGGTGATGAATTCGGGTGTCTGTTTTGGTGGCCATGGAACTAGTAGAAAATATAAGAATGTTTTATATCTGTGAAGACTAATACTATCATGAAGTTCCCTTAAGAATTATATCAGAGAGATGCACATATTATGCCATAATTTTTGGAAAGGGTTTAATATGACCTTAGATAATCATCTAATATTGAGCACAACGTACCATCAATATATAGACAGACACTAAGAGTAGATGATACATATATTGAAGGATATGCTTCAAGATTGTGTTCAATACATCGATGGATCTTGGGTTTAATATGACCTTAGGGAATCATCTAATATTGATTGAGAGATGTGATAGCACACCAGCAGGTGAAACTAAGAAATTTCAGGAAAATTCATCTAGAGGAGAACAGACTGGTGTTTTTCGTGGGGTTGGATGCAGTGAGCTAAAAACCGCATTGAGATCATTTTTCAAAATCCAATTACTAGGTCGATAGACCGTTGGAAGATCATTCTCAGTTGAAAATTCATATGGTTAGGAGCACCATTATGTTTAGTTGAGGGGTGAACCCCCCTATCTAGAACATTTCTGGCTGTGAACCTCAGTTCAATCCATGAAATTCCCAAGGGTAGGGATTCATGGTGTGAAACACCTGTTTACACTGTGAATCATGCCTAGGTGGATTTATTTTAATAGGTTAAATTCTGTCTTTTTCTGGGTCAAGTGTTTCACAATGATGTTACTGAAGAAAGTATCATGTTTTCAAAGCTGGTTGTTTGTGTTTGATTAAATGAAAACAAAGATTTTATTTAAGTTTTAGATTTTTATGAGAATGATCGGTTGATGTTTTCTCAAAATGAGGACACTGTCATCTCTAAAGTGAAGGAAATTTCATTTTCTTCTATTGAGTTGGCTGAAACTTTCTACTAGTCCACGTTGAAGGCTTAGGGGAATCATGTAAAATGGGTGAAAATGTCATTATAAAGAGCCACAACCAATTTGAATAGCATATAAACATTATATAATAATGAAAACAAGTTTTTAAAATACTCGAGCAATTATAGAATTCAAATTAAAGGGTTATGAAAAGGAAACTTACCTCAAACTCAAGGTGCTGCTTTTAACAACAATTCGAATCTTCCTTTTTTCCGCTTGCATGCATATGCAACTTCACATATATATAAGGACACCTAGCCCCTATGTACATATTTTCATGTCCAAATATGCACAAGGGGGTCCTTAGATATATGTTTATACTTGTATATACCCCTTTACACTTACACATGTATGCATTTTTCATATCTATATATAAGCACACCTAGCCCCAATATATATATTCATACTGCCATGAGTGAATATATATAAAGGGGGAAATTATATATTTATATGCCTACCTATGCATACACATGTAAGCCTTCTTCAACAACAAATAGAATCCACCTCAACGAGATCCAAAAAGCACTACAAAAATATAAAGAACCCAAAAATCACAAAATCCCTAATTAAAATTTGGCCAAAGAATAAAAACAAAATAAATCTTACCCAAATCCAATGTTGAACTCACTATCATCGATGGTGGTGGATAGAACCAGCCTCATCATAAGAACCCCCTGCACTTCCCCCCAACCCACTGCACTTCCCCCCTACCCCCTCACCCTTCCCCCTGCCCTTGCCCCTGCCCCCTCTACACACATCCACTACACCCCCCCAGCCCACTACACACACCCTGCCCCCTGCACATACCCACTACACCCCCATCCCACTACACACCACCCCCCTCAGCACACCCCCCTGCACCCTACCCCTACCCCTTGAAAAAGAACCCATCACACCCCCTTCCCCTTGCCCCCTCCCCCCTTGGAACCTGGTTAAAATCCTTTTGAAGAACAATAAAACATTATGATCATGTACGTTAATTATAGGATGGATGATTATAATGACCAGGAATCAATTGATTTTTCCCCGTTAGTTTCCATATAATCTCATATAGGCTGGGGGAAGGTTAGTATAGAATTTAACCCTATGTTTAATGTGATTCGGGAACAACTAGACCCCCCTGCTACTCCCCCCTGAACAGCTTCCCCTGGACCCCCTGGACAGCCCCCCCACTACTGGACCCCCAGGTATGATGGTGGCTAATAAATATTGTTTTAAATTACTATATTTGTTCATAGATTCCTATATGAAAGCATAGTGGTTGTAGGCATTAATTTTTTTTGGACTGCCATATTCTTGAAATAATGATCTTCTATTCCATCTTCAATATGGATTGACAGATATGTTTTTCATCTTAAATGATTTCTAGAAGAGGAAACTGTCTTTTAGATCCCATAGGGGATGGGAGTATGTTCTTATGGGAGATTATGATGTGAAGGTAGGTAGATCAGGACACAAAATCATTCATATTAGAGTAATTATAATGCATGTGGAATGTAAGTCTATTTCCATGGATCCTGTCACAATTATATATTCTTCCCCCCAAGAGGTGGACCATTTTTAGGATGCTTTCCTATATGTCTTATGTGTAGAAATAGATCTGACATGTCATACATACATTTTTATTGTTATATTTCATTAGTACATACCCTCTTTTTTAAACATTATCTTTATAGTTTTTTCAATTGTTATCTACATAAGTTCCTGACTATTTTAGATGATATTGAGGTTGAAGATTTAGTAAAAATGTACAATGGCATTATCCGGTATTCTTTCTACTCTCTTGACTGTCTTCATATTTGTAGTCTACTTTTATTTCTAGATTTTGTACCACTAATTACAGCTTTCAATATATTCAATATAGTCTATTAATGTGGGTTTTTGAACCTGCAAACAATGTTACATGGTTTACTATAACATGATTTTCGAGAAATACAACATCATGGAACATAGAACCATTGACATATTTTTTAATCCCCGTAATTTTGTATAATGAAAATGGATGGACCTTATAATCTAGGCCATCTATTTCATTCTATTATCTGGTATTTATTCACCAATTCACTCTTTGATGCACGTTATTCCAAATGCAATATTATTCATGATCTCTGATTTGATTCTACACTGCATGATAATTGAAACGATGTCGAATGACTTTACATGTCTACTTTGATTCAGGTATAATTATCACCATCTATTTCCTTTCAGTGTAATGATATCAACAATTCAAGGTAATTGTTTCTCACTATTATTTGTATTTCCATTTTCATAATGTTTCGTTAGTTATTTTGTTGTTTGACATCATTATTTTTTCGATACATTATTCTGCTGAATCTTCTAAGAATGTAGTGTGTCATTTTCATTTTAAAATTTATATTTGATTCAACTATTGTCTGTTTGCTTCACCGTCAACAGTTGTGGTGGACACCCATCAACCTCTTCTCGAACCTCATTACCATCATCGATACCTTCTCCAGAGGGCCTATAGATCCAGATCTATGAAATGGGTATGTTCTTATAATATCATGGAAATAGTAAATCTATCTTTTTCTTTGAAGATCTCACCAATGGGTCAATATATGACCAAACTTTTGATTCAACCTGTTACAGACGGATCTCGCATACGGTAATATTTCATTCATAAAATCTCTAACATGTTACTCCATTACAATGTTTCAAATTTAACTATATTCATCCAATTTAAATGCTGAAATATGATACATCTGCACTCTCATATTAGGAAATATGAATCCACGATGTTTGTTCTTCCCCAATTTTTATATGATTGTGTGTCTTCTGGGACCCTACAGATCCAAAGCTAAGCCAAAGGTGTGTTCATCTCAATTTCTGGAAATTTTTTCCCTTCTCTCTAACATTTATTAATTTCAGTATAATAGTACATTTTTCAATAATATTTTTATACAACACCTATTCCAATACCATTTATGGAATGTGCTTCTTTTGATTGGACAATCTTACATCATCTCAAATTTTTTTCCACGGTTGATATTAATTTTGTCTGACACATCAAATCATCCAACAATTTTGTAATGTCTAAATTATATCATTCAATATAAATTTTTCCAGTTTCATTCATTAAGATTCCATGTTCTATTCATTGATGTTTTTTAAAATGTCTTAGACTAAATGCATAGTGGAATAACTATTTTCTCCGCTCTAAATTTGTTTATTTCAGTATATTCATACAAATTTTCACTACTGTAATATAATACATGTATATTCATAAATCATAAATTACAGATCCACTTCATTCGGTCTATAACCATTACTATACAACTTTGTGTCCTCACTAACCCTATAGATCCAGAGATCTAAAAAATGTGTGTTCTCCCCAATCCCATTGTTAGTGTTCCAGTGCTTATGATTTATATAAACAATGTGTTTCCAATTAGAATATTTCCATATGTTTTTTATTTTATGCAATTGCATACTAACAACTATAATGGTTTATACTTTGATAGTTTTCCCCAAACAAAGGTTACAACCATAATCTCTGGACTGATGCCTTAAGTGTTAGGTACATTAATTATTTTGCATGTTCTTGAGCTATAGAAATAATCATATAAATTGTTTTATTTAGTTTTTTACATCATATATCATTTACTAATCTCATCCCACATCTTCCTTTTGTTTAAAGGTACACTAAATTTTGAGGGGTTGTGCCTTTCCATCCTATTGAAGACTTGTCAGCTCAGAATATATCAAATAAACAAATTAAGATGAGAGAAAATATAAAGAGATCTCAACCTGAGACTGAAGGGTTGCATAGGGGAGCTTCTAAGGTGTTCCATTTGATGACTGCTTGATTTTTATCAATGGAAGATCATCAACTAATTTTTTCAAAATATTTTAAGGTACGTGTCAACTAAGAGAATTACATTTTCTAAAACAGAGGAATCATTTTTTATATTATAAGGAATTGTAAAATTTTTTGGTTATGCACAGTAACATACGATCGAGTTTACCCAACATTTATTCCATTGGTTTTTTTCACAATTTTTTAGTTTGGCATTTGTATTTTATATCCATCCATTATACACATTCAAATTTACCCAGATTTTTTTTAATATTTACTATGTACAAGAAAAAGAAAAATATTCGGTAGTGTATATAATATATATTCATTAAGGAATCTGAAATTACAGATCCACATTATTTGGTCTACCACCATTACTATACAACATTGTGTCCACACAAACCCTATAGATCTAGAGCCCAAAAAAAGGTGTGTTCCCCCTAATCCCATTGTTAGTGTTCCAGTGATTATGATTTTATAAACACTGTGTTTCCTAATGTAATATTTCACTATGTTTTTTATTTTATGTGACTGCAGACTAACAATTGAAATGGTTTATACTATGATAGTTTTTCCCTAAACAAAGGTTACAACCCTAATATCTGGACTGATACCTTTAGTGGTAGGTTCATTAATTATCTTGCATGTTCTTGAGCTAAGAAAATATTAATATAAATTGTTTTATTTATTTTTTCCATCATATCTCATCCAATGATCTAATCCCATATGTTCATACATAGTATTTTTTGTAAACATTTAGATATGTTTACCTTTTTCTCAATCAATGGAAAAATACTTCACATTGTGAAAAAGTACTATTCTAATATCATTTTTTTAATATGTCACAATGTGAATTAATTTCCATACATTCCCTCACACTATTCCCGTTTCTTTCAGAAAGTCTTCTCTTATACCAAAAGTAGCTGAATAGGGAGATCAACAAAAACAACATATGCATAGAGATGATAATTATAGAAGTACCATCTACATACTCATGTGGATGCTGGAGACCTCCATCCCATCTGCATGCCAATTATCCACTCCATCTCAGGTTCCTTCATAGATTCATTTAAGATGTTTAAATATTTTAATTTTAACCAACCTACAATCTTTTATGTATAAAATTATAATATAGTAGGTTTATTAAAATTTCTGTATTGCATTTTTATTCTCTTAATTGAGGTTGGTTTAAAATTGTTTATAAACAAGTTGTTGTGTATAGAGGGGAATCTTCATGTGTTTCCATATGAATTTGCTTCCATGGGGTCTCTGCATGACATCCTCCATATTCATAAGCGGGTTTAAGAAGTACAGGTTGTACCTGTGCTTGATGTAGAGGGTGATAATTGTTGTTGATGCTGCAAGCTGGATACAGTATTTTCATGAAAATTTTAAACCATTTATTGCAGCGACAGACTCCATGAAACATGGAATCATGTAGGGATTTCATGATCAGTGGATCATATTATTTTCTCTTAGTTAATAGTTTCTTCTAAGTTTAGTGTATAATACTTGTGATACATGTATTTGAAAACCAGATCATGTACTCTATAGAATTTTAATATGTCCAATGGATGTTTTTATAGATAACTGGATCATGTATTTTATACATCCTTTATTTTTGTCAATTTATATTTTCTCAAATCTAATTTGAGTTATTTATCTTATATCCTCAATTGATATTATTTACATTTCAGTGATGCTGCTCATCACTGGGCAGGTTGGAGGGTAGGGGAGGGGAGGGGAGGGGAGGGAAAGATGAGGGCTGGTGGGGGAAGAGGTTGGGCAGGGGGGAGTGGTGGGGGAAGTGGCTGGGCAGGGGGAATGCTGAGGTGGGAGGGGGAGGTGCTGGGATAGGGTGGGAGACAAGCAGAGGAGGTGGGGAGGGGAGGGTTAGAGCTGGGTAGGGGGTAGGAGGAGGTGCTGGGAAATAGTGGGGTGAGTTTACAAGCTGGGCAGGGTGGGGGGGAGGAAGGGATGGGCAGGGGAGGGAGGACAAGAGGAGTGGGGAGGGTATGGGTAGAGCTGGGCATGGGGGTAGGAGGAGGTGTTGGGAAAGGAGGAGGCGACACGCTATTCATCAATATGTATATTGTTTTGGTCTTCCAATTCAGTTTAATTCTCCTTGCAATAGCTTCTGTTTTATTGTTTTACTTCATGGGGAGTTTACATTTCAGTTGGTTTTTTGATGTTAAAACTGAAGTCTATAACAATGTAATCACATTTTCCTTTCTGATGCCTATATCATTTACACTAAACTGAATTCCCATTTTCAATTTTCTCCCCTAAATTATCTACTGTAGGGATGGTCATTTGTGTCAACCCAACATTCGAAAATTATGCTATGCTATGACAATGTTTACTAATTGGGAATGCATGAATTTACCTACATGGTTGTCTAGTATGTAGGATTGAAATAATTATGTAGATGCTCAATATACAAGAGGGGGGGGGGTGAATTGTATACTTTAAAATTTTCTTTAAACAAAGGAAAGAGCTAAGTTTAACAAAGTTAAACTAAGAAAATTCACAACACCTCTAACACCAATTGAAGAATTGGAATAAGGAATGAAGTTATAAACTTCAATTTCTATATACTTACTTAAAACTGGAAAGAGATTCCGAAAGTAGGTTTCGGAAATATGGATCCGGAAATTGAAACTTCACAAAAGATTACAATATGAGATTCTACCTTAAAGCGTATAGAATCTAAAAGAAAACAGAGTACAAGTAAGGAAGTATAAGAAAGTTACACTTTCCTTACAATACAATATGCAGCGGAAACAAACGAGTAGTGAAACTACAAGTAACAAGATATAAGTCTTTTAACCCAAAGAGTAGGGTATCCAACAACCTTGGATAAAGGTCCCTTGGTTTATACTTTCATGAAAGTCTGTCTTACCCACACCAGGGTAAGCCCTCGATACGAATATCGGAATCTTTGTCTTGCTATCCCCGCAGGCCCTCAACTTCAAGGTAGTTGGAACCTCTGTCTTCCTCAGCAAGGAAGACCTCGAACTTTAAGGTAGTCGGTACCTCTGTCTTCCTATCCCCAAAAGTCCTCGAATGTAATCACCAACATTCAGAGTCGCACGAAGAAAAACTGAACGAGCGGTTCAGTACGCACAAGGAATGAAAAGATTTCTCTCTCTAGAAATCACCTTAGCAGCGTGTGGTCTCTATATCAATCAACTTCATTGTTGTTATGAGCTCTTTCAAATGAGCTCCTATTTATAGGCAAGGTCGGCCTCCTTTCAAACGGTCATATTTTCCTTAAAATCGGAGGGACATGTACACGAGTAACTTAACCAACGGTTATTTTATAACAGAATATATGACATCGTTTTATAACAAAATAAGTGTAACAGAATGTACGACATCGTTTTAAGATTAACTAAAAAGTTCGAAGTGAAGGTTCAGAGTCTAAGAAAAAATAATATTCGGAGTCTAAATAAATTCAGAGTGTATAAAGCAAATATAATCTGATTCTGTTTAATAGGTGAATTCAGAATGAGAATTCAGAATGAGAATTCATCATCAAAATTCGTAATGAGAATTTTTAAATAGAATTCATCATTAAAATTCAGTGTCAAACTTCATGAGAGTTCGTATCCCGAATTCGGAGTAGAACTTTATTAGAGTTCGTATCCAGAATTCAGAGTAGAACTTTATCAGAGTTCGTATCCGTAATTTGGAATGAAACTTCCTTACAGTTCTCATCTGGAATTCGGAACCTAAAACAGAATGCTTCATATCAAAGTTTCAAACGATTCCGAGAATATAGAAATGAATCTGATTCTTACACTTAAGAAATTTATGGATGAAAATATGATAAGGATAATTTTTCCTTATAAAAGCGATTTTCCTTATAAAAGCAATTTTCCTTATAAAATCAATTTTCCTTATAAAAGTGGTTTTCCTTAAAGATAAGGTGTTTGTGATTTTCAAAACAAGAAGGAATGGAAAAGTCATAAGGAAAACCTTATTGACTCAACAATCTCCCCCTTTTTGGAAAGCACAAACATCCTTACGAAAAAGAAAGACTAAGAAAAGAAAGAAAACAATAAGGCTTATCTCCCTTTGCTTATGAATGTTGATGAATACGACTAACTCCCCCTTAGGCTTTGAAACTCTAAAGATCATATTCTAGATTTCCAAAATGATATTTCATTAAGAATAAGAAAGTCTTCTTTAATGAAAAACTCCCCCTTTAGATAAACTCTATTAGAGTTCTTTTTCTTTCTCACCCTTTGTTAAGGTTCTTTTCCTTCTACCCCTTTGTTAGGGTTCTTTTCCTTCTCCCCCTTTGTGATTTTCAAAAAGAATTTGAGGGAATGGAAAATATAACAAAGAAACTGAAAAATTAGTAGTAACAACAAAAGATACGAGCAAGCACAATTTTCATTAAGTTTGTAAATTCAACAATAAGGAAGTTAAGATACAACAAAATATCAGATTTGTCTATATTTGGATCTTTTTCCTTCACCATGAGACCCTTAAGAATAGTCTTTATCTTCTTCAAGTCTTTATGATCTTCCTCGGCTTGCTTATCTAACACAACAATTCTTGCACTTTGAGCTTCAATCTTTTCTTCCTGGGCTTGAAGCTTTTCTTCCTGAGCTTGAATCTTTTCTTCCTAAGCCTTCAAGATTTGTTCCTGCTTTAACAACTTCTCTTCAAACTCAATCCGATGATCCCTTTCAAACTTCTAGTTTTGAGAAACAGAATTTAGCTTCCCATTCAGATATCTGACTTCTTGAATCTGGAAATTCTTTTCATCTGTCAACTTTTCTTCAAAGGATGAAGTAAGTTCATTTATCTTCTTGTCTTCTGTCTCAAAGGCATCCTTTACATTATCTTGGAATTCATCAAAGAGTCTCATCTCTTCTACAGTCTTCCGCAACCAACTAGTCATCCTATTGCAAGATCTTTTGTGGGCTTCATATCCGATAAAGAAAATTTTGAACTGAGCCTCTATCTCAACGCATTTGTCCATAACCATGGATACAGAGTCTGTTTTCAGATTCAAAGCATGTTGGAGCATCTGGAATCTTGAATCAATACTTGAGAAAGTCGGAATAGTACCTACCAACTACTTTAATGACTGAGCAACAAAGTCATGCCCCAACAAAGATGACTCTGAATCCGAGACTTTTCTTGGAGAATTTCCTTCTTCAATTTGCTCATCCTTCTTCTTAGAAGAATCACCAACTTCCCTTCTCTTTACAAACACTGAGCTCAGGGTATCAACAACAAGTTGTTTTCCATTGTCCTTTTTTCAGAATGGATTCATGTTCTGGAGTTCTCTTTTCAATGTCAGATACTTGAACAACATTGTCTTCATCATCAACAAATTTTTGAGCACCATCCTCTACATTTTCCATTTGAGAAATATCATTTAGAAGTTGTTCATCCTCTGCATGATAAGATACTTCTTCTTCTCCTTTCTCCTCATCCTTTCCTTGAGTGACTAACTTATATGACTCATCTCTTGAAGTTCGGAGCGACAAATGTTCCGAAGGTGTCCCCTTATAATCATCTACTTTCTTCAAAACATCTCCGGTCTCACCACTACCTTCAACAACTGCTTCTACCTCTTCTACTTGCTCAATATGCTCAACTTCCTCAACATACTTTGCAACTGACTCTTCCGAAGCGACAAAGTTTCTTCCTAGAGTCTCAGGTAGATATTCCACAGAGAATGATCTCGGAACTGGAATGTTTGTGGAGACCACCTCATTAAATTTCAACAAAGTTTGAGCTACCTCATCTTCAGACATCTTCTTCTTAAGCTTCTTTTCTTTCACTAGTTTTTCTAGTTCATCCGCTGTTCTTTCCTTCAAGGCCTTAGCCTCCGCAAGATCCAAGCCAAACTGAGGCTCCCCTTGCACTCTCTTCTCTTTGATTTCCATCCACTTAGCAACTACCTCATCTGGGTAAGCTTTCTTCTTCTTCGATTTTGGAGGTGCGGAATGAACTTCCTTAGATTTAGTATTCTCTGCTTCAACTTCAACTTCTTTCAACTTTCTCTTTTTCACTGGTTTAGAGGATTCAGGTTCACCAACTTTCGGAACTGCTTCTTCTTGAGCAGGTAAATCAACAAACTGACCAATATTTTTGTTGAAGGCTACATCCATCCTTTTGAGAGTACCATCACTCACCAACATAATCTTTCAAACTCCTGGATTAGACTTGCAAGCCTCCTTGAAAGACTCAAGGCACCGAACTATCAATTTTGAGATGATTGCTGGATAAATTATGATCTGAGCTCTCAGATTTCCTTTCTTAACATTCTCAAGGGTAATAAGAATGTGTTTCATCAGATTAAACTTCCTCAGATTTATCAGAAAATATAGGATGTAGATCTCACTCTTCTTTAGACTATCTTTGTCACCCTTCCTCGGTACGATAAGACCTTGTACCCATAATTCTAGAATCCAAAAATTCGTAGACAGAGAAGCAATCTTCGGAGCCTTGTCATCTGCCAGTCCGAGAGTTTCCAAAGCCTTTTCCTTGTCGAAGCTTACCTTTGAATCCGACAAAACATGAGAAATGAACTCGGCTTCTCCTTCATTGTTCAGCCCTACCAAGCTGGCTGCCTTGGCATAAGAAAGCTTATAAGTCTTTCCATAAGACGTAAACGATAATTTGTCCCTGCCATCTTCCTTATAGAATGAAACTGTCTCATAGAATTCTATAAGCAAACCCGAATAAACTTCATCTTGATTTCCGAGCTTGGACACAGCAACAGATTCCCATCCGTTAAGCTTAATATTCTTGGATATAAGAGAATCATACTTGTTGAAGAAATCAGGATGAACCAACCTTTCTCTATATACTAACCACTTGGAAATCGACTTAGAGGAAGACATGTCTTGAGAAGCTGCTTCCACATACATTCGGCTCTGAAGACTTCTGAGAAGTTCGTAATGGAGTTAACTGAAGATCGGAACAGCCTTAAAATAGAGAGGCAGAGTTTCGGGACGCTGGAGCTTGAAAACCGATGTGGGACGATTATTTGGGGTACCCTTTATTTAGGCAACGATATAACGGTTCATCTTCCTCGGTTGATCGAACGGTTGTAACATGCTGAGATCAGATCTGACGGTTGAAAACCAAATCTCAAGAAAACTTGAATCCGATATTTTGAGGTTTTTATTAAAACAAATATTTAAGAAAACTATAATTCGAAAACAAAATATATGAAAACAGAAGCAAGTAAAATATGATTACGAAAACTTGAGTAAGGAAATCATACCTTTCGGATTGGCTTAGGAGAATTATTCATAATTGGTAATATTTTTCTTGAAGAGGGAAAAAAATTTACTACAAAAAATTTACATAGTTCACAAAACTCACTACGAAAAACTCAACAAAGAAAACAAAAGATCATTACAAGAGTTTGAATACGAAAAGCTCATTATGAAAGACTCGGTACGAAAATCTTGTTATGGAAACATCAGTACGAAATTTTCCATTATGGAAGTTTTCAGTACAAAAAAAAATTCTATTCCAGAAGTTTTCTATACGAAAATATCTATTCTGGAAAATTTCAGTTCCAGAAATCCCCATTCCGTAATTTTAGTTCCGAAAAGTTTGAAAACAAATTTTGGAAAAAAAACTTAGTTACTCTAACGATCAAATGTACCCCCCCTATTAAAAAGAGTTTATTACAGTAAGGAGAATTGTTCAACAAGAAGTCAATAAAGAATGATTACCTTACGGTTATCATTCCTAACTTTTGTTTAATATATTCAAATCTATCAGAAGGTAAAGATTTTGTGAAAATATCAGCAAGTTGATCTTGCATTCCGATAAACTGAAGAATAATATCTCCTTTCTGTGTGTGATCCCTAAGAAAGTGATGCCTAATATCTATGTGTTTTGCATGTGAGTGATGTTCAAGGTTCTTAATTAAAGCAATGTCACTTGTGTTATCACACAAAATTTGAGTTTTAGTAAAACTCGAGCCATAGTCTGTGAGTGTGTGTTGCATCCACAACACTTGAGCAAAACAACTTCCAGCTGCTACATATTCAGCTTTAGCCGTGGAAAGTGCTACAGAATGTTGCTTCTTACATGACCAAGAAACTAAAGAATCTCCCAAGAAATGACAAGTTCCGGATGTACTTTTTCTATCCATCCTACATCCACCAAAGTCAGCATCAGAAAAGCTCTTTAGAACAAAATCATTTCCAGAAGTATAAAATAATCCTAGATCCATGGTTCCCTTAAGGTTGCGAAATATTATTTTTACTACCTTTAAGTGATATTCCTTAGGATTGGATTGATATCTTGCACATAAGCATAATGAGAACATTAAGTCTGGTTAACTAGCTATCAAGTAAAGTAAACTTCCTATCATACCTCTAAAAGATGTTTGATCTACTGGTTTCACAACTTCATCAAGATCTAAAGAATTTGAGGTACCAATGGGAGTACTTATACTTTTAATATTGTCATAACCATACTTTTTGAGAAGATCATTAATATACTTATGTTGAGAAATATAGGTTCCTTCTGGTTTTTAAGAAATTTGAAAACCAAGGAAAAAAGTTAACTCACCCATCATACTCATTTCAAACTCAGATTTCATTAGACTTGCAAAAGAGTCAGTTAAAGATTGCTGAGTTGAACCAAATATGATGTCATCAACATAAATTTGAACAATCAAAACATTTTTCTTATATTTCTTCATAAAAAGGGTTTGATCTACATTTTCCTTAACATAGTTATTTTTAAGCAAAAATACAGTGAGTCTATCATACCAGGCTCGTGGGGCTTGTTTAAGACCATACAAAGCTTTGGTAAGTCTAAAAACATGATCAGGATGTTTTGTATCTACAAATCCAGGAGGTTGTTCCACAAAAACTTCCTCTTGAACATAACCGTTAAGAAAAGCACATTTCACATCCATTTGAAAAAGTTTAAAATTAAAGAATACTGCAAAGGAAAGTATAATACGGATAGATTCAAGTCTAGCTACTGGAGAATAGGTTTCTTCATAGTCTATTCCCTCTTGCTGATTATAGCCTTTAGCAACAAGTCTAGCTTTATTTCTTACTATGACTCCATTTTCATCACATTTGTTTCTGAAGACCCACTTTACTCCAATAACAGATGTTTCCTTAGGTCTTTCAACCAAGATCCAGACTTTGTTCCTTTCAAATTCATTTAGTTCATCTTTCATAGCTTTGATCCAATCATCATCACCTAAAGCTTCATCAGTGTTTTTTGGTTCTAATTGGGAAAGAAATGCTAGATGTTCTACTTCATTTCTTAAGGAAATTCTAGTTCTTATAGGTTGATTTACATCACCAATGATACTATCACTGGGATGATTCTTAAGAAACACCTGATTTGGGTTTTGTAAAACCTGTTCATCAATATAGGGTAGAAAGTCTTCTGGGGTAAATGTTTCAGAAGTATCTTCTTAAACTATTTCCTTATCAGAAGGTTCTTCTATCAAAGGTTGACAATCAGTTTTTGAAAACACATCCGAGGATGTAGGTTGGGATGGTTTAAAAACAAAAGGATCTGACTCATCAAATTTTACGTGCACTGTTTCTTCAACAGTACAAGTATTTTTATTGAAAACTCTATATGCCTTAGAAGTTGTGGAGTATCCTAAGAAAATCCCTTCATCAGATTTTGGTGTGAATTTATGTATGTTATATTTGGTATTCAGAATGAATACTTTGCAACCAAAAAACTTGAAGTAGGAAAGTCTTGGTTTTCTACCGTTCCATAACTCATAAAGAGTTTTATTAAGAAAAGGTCTAATCAAAACTCAATTTATAGTATAGAAAGCAGTACTTACAGCTTCAGCCCAGAAATGTCTAGCTATATAATATTCACTCAACATGGTTCTAGTTATCTCTTGAAGAATTCTATTTCTTCTTTCAACTACACCATTCTGTTGAGGAGTTATAGGTGCTGAAAAATTGTGAGTAATACCTTTTCTACTACAAAAAGTTTCAAAATCAGAATTTTGAAATTCTCCAACATGATCACTATGAATAGTTTTCAATCGAAGGTTTTTCTCATTTTTAACTTGACCTCTAAAACTTTTGAAATAAGAAAAAGCTTCAGACTTCTTTGCTAGAAAATAGACCCAAGTAAATCTAGTGTAATCATCAACTAGAACAAACACAAAGTATTTGCCTCCAATACTTCCAGTTTGTGTTGGACCAAAAAGATCCATGTGCACTAACTGTAATGCATCAGTTTTTGAGACTTCAACGATTGATTTAAAACTAGATTTATGTTGTTTTCCATATTGACAAGGATCACAAACTTTAGAATAATCAAATCTAAGCTCTGGTAGATCCTTAACTAGTTTCTTATTAGAGAGTTTTCATAAGTTCTTAAGGTTACAGTGACCTAGTCTTCTATGCCATAACCAGGAATGATCTTCCATTGCACTTAGGAAAGGTAAATCTTGACTATTGAGGTCTTCTAGGTTCAAAGTGTAAACATTCTCTTGCCTATTGGCTGAGAGAATAAATTCTTCCTTGGAATTGTGAACTAGACACTTATCATTCCTAAAATTCACAAGGTATCCTTCATCACATAACTGAATTATGCTAGTGAGGTTGTGCTTAAGACCCTTAACAAAGAGAAAATTTGAAATCAAGGTTTTACCCAAAATAACAATATTACCTATACCAACAATTTCTCCCTTATCATTATCTTTGAAAGTTACCTTTCCTCCTTTCGTTTTGATAATCTTTTCAAAATAGCTTTTTTTACCAGTCATGTGCCGGGAACATCCACTATCCATGTACCACATGTTGTTGTTGGTATTCTCTTTATTTTCATGAAAACAAGAAAATAATTAGACTTTCGGAATCCAAACTTTCTTGGATCCGATATTTCTAGATAACAAAATTTTAGGAACCCACATCTTCTTTGAGAAATAAGCTTTATGAAAACCTAAAGATTGAGTTTTGTTTAAGGAACAATTTTTTGCCCAATGACCACCACATTGACACTTGGTAAAAAATGGGGCACTTTGAGGAACAAAATAATTGTTACTGAAAATAGGTTTTGCATTGATATAACCAAATCCGGATTTATTTCTTAAAGGTCGTATTTAGGAATACATTTTATCAAAATTTTCTTTACCATGGGTAAAGTTTGATAAACACTTATTTAAGGAAAAAATTTCGGACTTGAGTTTTATAACCAAGTTTTTATCTTCAAAATCATTAGATTTAGAACTAGAGCTAGGCTCGAAAACACTTTTCTTAGAAATTACTTTTTCTAACTCTTTAGCAAGTTTGTTCTTCTCAGAACTTACTTCCTCAAGATTTTTTGAAATACTTTCAAAATCATCATTTTTCCTATCAAGATCTTTAGAAAGATCTGATATTTCTTTCATAAGAATAGAATTTCTAGAACTTGCCTTATGAAGTTTTTTATTGAGTTTTGAATTCTCAATTCCAAGAAGTTCAGCAAACCTAGAAACTTCTTCATAGGTAGGTGAAATAGTTTCTTCATCAGAAGAGGATTCTTCATCAGAAGAGTTATAATACTTACTATCCTTATAATTTAAAGAAACATTGGTCAATGATTCAACATTTCGTACCCTAGCCATAAAGCAATGGTTGTTAATAGGTATTCTGGCTATAAGACCAAGATTCTTCTGTCCTGAAGATTCATAATTAGAAGATTCATCTGAAGAGTCACCACCACTGGCACTCCAGGTATCACTAGATTTCAAAACTTTCTTAGCTTTGGATTTATAATACTTCTTTCTGTTCCTGTCTAAATGCCTTTCTTTCCTTTCTTTCTTTTTGAGCAAAGGGCAATCTGGTCTAATATGTCCAGCTCTCTTGCATTCATAACAAGTGACTTCTCCATCTTTCCTATCTTTCCTTTCCTTTTTCTTATATTTGGATTGAAGACTTCTTTGGACAGCTATCTTGTTCATCCTTCGAGCAAGATTTGCTAACTCATTTTCAGAGATTTCACACTCACTAGATTCGGATTGGAAAATAACTTTCTTAGAATTGGATCTGGTTACTCTCTCTGGAGTCTTACCTTTCATCTGATTTGATGTTGTTGTAAAAGCAACAGTACCATTTCCATTCTTCTTCTTGATAATGTCAACATCTCTCTTCATTCTTGTCTCATGTTGTAGAAGAGTTCCAAATAGCTCATCAAGATAAATTTGAGTGACCTTCCTATTCTCATATATAGTTATTCTCTTGGATTCCCACTCATTGGGCATGATATCGATTATCTTATCCACAAGAGCTTCATCATCTAAACCTTTCTCTCCCATAGACTGTAAGCTGTTGACTATAGTCATAAATCTCTGTTGAACTTTACAGATTGGTTCATCATACGGAAAATTGAATCCATGATATTCAGCTCTAAGCATATCTCTCATAGTTTCAATCACTTTAGAAGTTCCAAAGTGTGGAACCTCTAACTTCTTACAGATACAATTAGCTTCTTCACAAGAAGAAATTTGGCTATATATATTTCTGGTCATTGAACACAATAGAGTATTTCGTACCTTATAATTGAGTTGATACTCTTGCTTTTCCTGGTTAGTGAAAGTTCTAACTTCCTTATCAGGAATTTTATAATCTCTGGTAAGCATAACAAAGTTGTCCACCCCAGTGTTGATAACAAAAGTCTTCATTCGATCTCTCCAGTACTCATAGTCATTACCATCAAATATTGGTGGTCTTGTAGGATTTAGATTATCAATGGATCCAACATTGATTCCTGCCATACTTAAAATAACCTTCGGCACACAAACTTGTTAGAAGCAAAAGTTTGTAATCACAAGGTTCGTAATGACAAAGTTCGGAATGACAAAGTTCGGAATGACAAAGTACTTTCTAAGAAAGTATGAAGAATAAATAAAATGAGCAAGAAAAACTTATTCGTGAGTATAAGTATTTCAGAGACCTCCCTCTGATACCAATTGTAGGATCGAAATAATGATGTAGATGCTCAATATACAAGAGGGGGGGTGAATTGTATACTTTAAAATTTTCTTTATTCAAAGTAAAGAGCTAAGTTTAACAAAGTTAAACTAAGAAAATTCACAACACCTCTAACACCAATTGGAGAATTGGAATAAGGAATGAAGTTATAAACTTCAAGTTCTATGTACTTGCTTAAAACTGGAAAGAGATTCCGAAAGTAGGTTCCAGAAATATGGATCCGGAAATTGAAACTTAACAAAAGATTACAATATTAGATTCTACCTTAAAGCATATAGAATCTAAAAGAAAACAGAGTACAAGTAAGGAAGTATAAGAAAGTTACACTTTCCTTACAATACAATATGCAACGGAAACAAACGATTAGTGAAACTACACGTAACAAGATATAAGTCTTTTAACCCAAAGAGTAGGGTATCCAAAAACCTTGGATAAAGGTCCCTTGATTTATACTTTCAAGCAAGTCTGTCTTACCCACACCAGGGTAAGCCCTCGATACGAATATCAGAATCTCTTTCTTGCTATCCCCGTAAGCCCTCAACTTCAAGGTAGTTGGAACCTCTGTATTCCTCAGCAAGGAAGCCCTTGAACTTTAAGGTAGCCTTCACCTCTGTCTTCCTATCCCCGGAAGTCCTCGAATGTAATCACCAACATTCGGAGTCGCATGAAGCAAAAACTGAACGATCGGTTCAGTACGCACAAGGCATGAAAAGCTTTCTCTCTCCAGAAATCACCTTAGCAGCATGTGGTCTCTAGATCGATCAACTTCATTGTTGTTATGAGCTCTTTCAAATGAGCTCCTATTTATAGGCAAGGTCGACCTCCTTTCCAACGGTCATATTTTCCTTAAAAATCGGAGGGACCTATATACGTGTAACTTAACCAACAGTTAGTTTATAACAGAATATACGACATCGTTTCATAACAAAATAATTGTAACAGAATGTACGAAATCGTTTTAAGATTAACTAAAAAGTTCAGAGTGAAGGTTCGGAGTCTAAGCAAAAATAATATTAGGAGTCTAAATAAATTTGGAGTGTATAAAGAAAAGATAATCAGATTCTGTTTAATAGGTGAATTCAGAATGAGAATTCGGAATGAGAATTTGTCATCAGAATTTGTAATGAGAATTTGTAGACAGCATTCCTCATTAGAATTCGGTGTCGAACTTCATGAGAGTTCGTATCCAGAATTCAGAGTAGAACATTATTAGTGTTCATATCCAGAATTCGGAGTAGAACTTTATCAGAGTTCGTATCCAGAATTCAGAATGAAACTTCATTACAGTTCTCATCTGGAATTCGGAACCTAAAACAGAATGCTTCATATCAAAGTTTCAAATGATTCCGAGAATATAGAAATGAATCTGATTCTTACACTTAAGAAATATATGGATGAAAATATGATAAGGATAATTTTTCCTTATAAAAGCGATTTTCATTATAAAATCGATTTTCCTTATAAAAGAAAATTTCCTTATAAAAGCGATTTTCCTTAAAGATAAGGTGTTTGTGATTTTCAAAACAAGAAGGAATGGAAAAGTCATAAGGAAAACCTTATTGACTCAACACAATACACTGCTGGTACAACTATTCATCAATATGTATATTGTTTTGTTCTTCCAGTTCAGTTTAATTCTCCTTGAAATAGCTGGTGCTTTATTGTTTTACTTCATGGGGAGTTTACATTTCAGTTGGTTTTTTAATGTTAAAACTGAAGTCTACAACAATGTAATCCCATTTTCCTTTCTGATTCCTATATCATTTACACTAAACTAAATTCCCATTTTCAATTTTCTCACCTGAATTATATGCTGTAGGTATGGTCGTTTGTGTCAACCCAACATTCAGAAGTTCTACTATGCTATGACAATGTATACTAATTAAGAATGCATGAATTTACCTACATGGCTGTCCAGTACACTGCCGGTACGACTGGAAACAACAGATGAATTTAAAAAGTCGTGGCTGCTATTACTTCATATCCCCTTATGTTCACAAAATTATGCTCCAATGGTGGATGCAGATAGATGTAGTGTGTTGCACACTTGCTTATGTAATAACCCCTTGTATGCTTGACTGCTTTTTATTTTAAAACTAGCTATTGTAGTTAAAATTAAAAATGGTAATAATAGATATACATAGAAGATAATGAATAAAATTGTTATAACATGATTTTCATTATGTATTTGAGGTTTTCATAGACTATATAACTCTCAAAAACATAAATTATCATATTTGTTTTCACTTGAGGAAACATTTACCTCCAAATAGTAAATACATTTTGAGTATTTATAATAATTTCACCCCTCCTCAACTATAAATGGGCACTCAATAACCCCACTAATTTACACCTTTAAAACCATTTGGATTAAATAATTTCTACCCAAATAACCTACCAAAATCCCTAACCAAATCCTAGAATCTATATATTGGATACAAATCCAACCCTGTGTGGATTCAGTGAAATCCTAAGGAAGATGCCTCAAGAAGAGGTCATGTTCATCAACGGTCATTTTCATTTTATTTCTTCCTCCACTACCAGAAAGTACTTTCCGTGGTTTCACCATGAGGCCGATGGATGTTGCCCCTGTATCTGCACAAAAAATCCGTTTTCTAAAAAATAATATCCCCCCTTTATTATTCCCCTTCCAAAAAACATCTCACAACAGCGTAGATACATGTCATCCAGGTTAGCGATGAAGTTATAAATGTAAGAAAGGTTCCCCTAGAGCCCCCTCAATTCATTAAGAATATGAGGGAGTGAGATTGATAAAACTGAACTTTTTTTATATTCAAACTCAATTTCATGGTACCACACCACAAATCTATCAAATTTCCCTAGCGTTACCCTAAAAGCACATTTTACCAGATTCATGTTTAGGTTGTGCTACTGCAACTTGTTAAATATTGTTTAAAGATCTTTGAAATCATCACATCTCTATTGAGATTTGATAACCATCTCATTAACAAAATCATTAATCTATTCTTTCTAAGAAGGTATTAATGATATAATGTGTGTAGTGTTGGTATGTAGTGTCATCATTATTTAATCCAAAGGGCATGACCTAAATGGTGCGTGCTGGATTGCAGGTGGCTGGGGGCTGGTGCAGGCTTGAATGCAGGTGGAAGGGGGCTGGAATGCTGGTGGAAGGGGGCTAGTTGCAGGTTCTAGGGGATGGTGCAGGCTGATTCAAAGGTGGCAGGGGGGCTGTTGCTGGCTTGATTACTGGTGGTAATGGGATGAAATGAAGGTGGAAGGGGGCTGGTGTGGGCTAGATGTGGCTGTAGCAGGGCCAAATCACGGCATGACTAGGGCGTGACCACGGCGTGGCCACGACGTGGCCGTGGCATGACCGCGGTGTGTTGGCCCGGTCCAATGACATCTACGGGGCAATATCTTCCGACCATGAGCAAATGGAACGAGAGGAGGTGGGGCAACATTTCGGTCGTCACCCCACCGGTAGAAATTGTGATTAGTCAGTCTCAACATTAATCACAAGACTCATGGAATAATATCACTATGAACCGCCACTGGGTGTCATTATGGAGCAGGGCCAAATCACGGCTTGACCGTGGCATGACCGCGGCGTGACCGCGGCGTGACCGTAGCGTGTTGGCCCGGTCCAGAGACATCCGCGGGTCATCATCTTCCACTTAGTTTCAAATAAGATGATATGGATGGAATGAGAGGATGTTTTCTCAGAAGATTTAAATAAATGAATGATAATCTGTGATGACTACAGGATTGGATGACCCCTGATATACCTAATTCGGTGAGGTTTTGAGATTTAGCAATGTGTAGGAATACCTAGAGGAATACCCCATGGGATCAGGAAAATCACAGGTTACAAAACATGTAATCTGACATTACTGGTATTGTGGGACCCCTGGGCTGAGGAACTGGGCTTTTGGTTGGATTTAAATATCACATGCCATGGTACATGGTCACACAACATGGGACCCATCTTAAAAGTCTAACGGAACTTAAAGAGTGTCTTGGTTCAAACAACCGTTTTAATAAAAAGAGGGCAACCCCCTACAGGGATATAAAAAGGGTCAAGTACGATGTGTGATTTATGACTAACAATGACATCAAGTATAAGGAAAACATTAATGCAATAATGTTAAGCAAGGTATACCACTGTGAGTTTTCATAGATAGCACACCTCCATTGGAGGGGTTTTATTACAAAACCATAACTTATTTATAAAACGAAACAATTATCTTAACTAACATTTATTTAAGAATTTCAATTTAATATAAACATGTAAAATTAAGAAGGCAACTAAATTAAATTTAAAACATTCTTGAATTAAATAGGCTAGGAGAGGGACCCTACCTCAACCTCAAGTCGCGTTTGCTTTTGACAACGACAACTCGAATCATCCTTTTTTCCCTGATACCTTGGATGCGGTGGTGGTTCTGGGTGGCCTGGAGTCTCTAGTCCCAGAGGTGTGTTTTGACTTCTCGTGGCTCAATGAAGGTTCGACTCTCCTTGGATTGCCCCCGGGCTCTTTTCCTCTTCTTCTTGAGACATGATCTTCTAGGGATGCGGTCTCTTCCTTTGCATTGCCTTGTCCTGAGGAGGTTCCCTCCGTGGAGCGCTTTCTTGCAGGTTCTCTTGGGGCTGGGAGTTCCAGTTGCACCCCACCTCTACTTCCTATTCTAGTTCCTCCCCAGCATGAGGATTCTACCGAGGAGGCCTTCCAGGCTTCCCCCCGGCCAGTCCCTCCTGCCAGCTTCCTGCCTCGGTTTGGTCTTCTCCTGTCATGGCCCCTGTTGCGCCCCAGGCCTCCTTCCTCCCAGGCCTTCCCTCTACTGCACCGGCATTGTCTTCCCCTCCCTCACCGCCTCCTCCCCTAGATTTTATAGGGGCGAGGACCAGATCCCACTCGAAGCTTCAGAGACAATCTTCTACTTCTAGCGTAGCGGCCTTAACGCCTGAGGCTAGTGCCAGGTCCAAGTTGTCTTAATGGTTTCCTTCCTTATCTGTAACGCTCGCAGCATGGTAGCCCGGGTAAAATCAGACTTCATTGTTAATGAAGTCCGTTCCAAAAGGATCTCGTTGGTTACAGTGCTAGAACCTAAGCATGACAGTAGTAAGATCAGGGAGTTTTCCCGCAGGATTAGGATGAGTGGTTTCCTGCATGCTAGAGATTCTGGTTCCTCCATCTGGATCATCTGGAATACGGCCATCAGTGTGAGTATGGTTCAATCCTCTAATCATTTTATCATTATGGAGATCAGGGATGGTGTTCAAACATTTTTCTTCTTGTTTGTGCATGGTAGCTGTGACATCCACGATTGAGCGCGTCTGTGGTGCGATCTGGAGGCCTTCGACCCCGGGAACCTTATCTGGTTTGTGGGGGGGAGACTTCAACGTGGTGGCTGATCTCGTCGATAAGAAGGGCATGGGGGAGTTTACTCGCCACGCCAGTCATGAGTTCAACCAATTTATGTCTCGCAAAGGGCTGCTAGATATGGGGTTTTTAGGGAGACATTTTACTTGGTGCAACAACCAGAGAGGTCCCCATCGCACCTGGTGCTGGCTGGACCGCTGCCTGGCCAATGTCCATGTTGTCTCGACCTTCTAAAATGCAATGGTCTCTCACTTGGTCTGCAGCTTATTGGACCACTCACCTCTTCTTGTTGACATCCTGCCCGGCTGGGATAAGAGCTCTGACATGGCTTTCTCTTCCCTCTAGGCCAGCTACCCGGACTTTCTGGGAACTGTCGGGTCCTCATGGAATACTTGCATGAATGGGAATCCATGGGAAAAGCTACATAACAAATTGAGGCGTCTTCGAGAGGATCTTCGGGCCTGGATCAATGGACAAACTTCTCTTATGTTTGATTTGGTGGGGATCAAGTCGGAGATTGATCGCCTAGAGTCCAGCCTGGGAGTGGCATGGAATGAGGAGTTGTTTGGAGAGTTGGGCACCAAGAAAGATGCTCTGTTGGATATGCTCCTCAGAGAGGAGCAAGTGGTCCGGGATGAATCGAGGGTGATATGGCTTCGCGAGGGGGATCGTAACACCGCATTCTTCCATGCTTGCATCAAGGAAAGACGAAGGTATGCTAGATCCACTTTAAGGTTGGAGGAAGGCTCTTATACAGATGACCAAGACACTGTGGGTGGCTTGGCGGAGGCTTTTTTCAGAAGTTTGCTTGTAGGATCTAATACCAGGATGCCCGAGGGGTACTCGCAGGGCCACAAAGCCATCACAGACGTCATTCCCAGGGTGATGTCTGATCATGAAAACACTCTATTGGAGTCGTTACCGCAAGAGGATGAGATCCTTTGGGCTGTTATGAACCTGAACCCAGACAATGCTCCGGGGCCGGATGGGTTCCGGGGATCCTTTTACCGTGCCTCCTAGAGCATGATCAAGGAGGATGTAGTTCTTTCCATTCAATAATTCTTTAGAGGGGGTATTCCTCCTCGAGTCTCCAGAACCACCACCATGGTTCTCATTCCCAAGGTCAAAGATCCCTCCCTGCTCCACCATTATCACCCTGTGAGCATGTGTAACTTTTCTTACAAGATCCTCGCCTCAATTATCAAATACAGACTCAGCCCCTACCTTCATTAACGGGTCTCCTACGAGCAGCATGGATTCGTTAAACAAAGTTCCATTCAAGGGGAGATTGCGCTAGCTCAAGAGATCATCAACGACTTTAACACGCGGGTTCATGGAGCAAACATGGTGGTCAAGTTGGACATGGATAAGGCCTACGACAGAGTGGAGTGGGCATTTATCATCAAGGTCTTTTCAGGTATGGGCCTTTCTTTGTGGGCTGTGGACCTGTTTTTCCGATGCTTTAGCTCAGCATGGATGGTTGTTCACTTCATGGGCCGGAATTATGGTTTCTTCAAGGCTGTACGTGGTATGAGGCAGGGGAATCCTCTCTCGCCGACCCTCTTTGTTCTTTCACAGGACGTCCTCAGTCATCTTATCAACAAGGCTATCTCGTAGGGAACCATCTGGCCCTATCAGTGCATCCCAAATCCAAGTAATATCTCCCATCTGATGTTTGCAGACGATTCTATTTTTTTTATGAGTGCAGGAATGCGGTCTGTCTAGGGGTTTAACAGGATCCTTGAAGACTATTGTCGATGAAGTGGGCAGGTTTTCAATCACACCAAGAGCACCTTTTATGTCCCAAAAAGATGCTTGGACAGCAGGGTGTCTTCCTTGAGTACGCGGCTTGGCATGCGGCGGGGCTCCTTTCCCATGGAGTATCTCGGTGTTCCAGTCTCTCCTGACAGGATGCGTATCCTCCACTATGAAAAAATTGTTGGGAAGATGAAAAGAAGAATTCTAAACTGGAAGAACCGCTTCCTGTCTTTTGGAGGCAGGATCCCCCTTTCTAACAGAGTTTTATCCTCCATACCTTTCCATGCACTTGTGGCCTCCAAGGATCCGAAGGGGGTGATCATAAAGATTGACTCTACCCTTTCTTCTTTCATTTGGGATGCACACGAGGTGGGGAGGAAACACTGGGCGGCTTGGGATAGGCTGGCAAAGCCAGTGCAGGAGTGGGGAATTGGTGTCAAGAGCATCTCGGGATATGCTGCATGGCATGCAGGAGAAGCTGGCGTGGGAGGTTATTGAGGGGTGCACACTCTGGGGTAAGTACATGGCTGCCTAGTCCAGTGGAGGGGGTAACAACCCTAATGCTCACCAGTCGTCGCTCTGTATGGCTATTCTCTCCCACATGCATGCCCTGATACCCTTCTCCAGATGGATCGTGGGGGTGGGGGACATCTCTTTTTGGCACCACAATTGGGTGGGGTCTATCATTGGGTTTCCAGGATGACTTGGTACCCAAATCACTTTCAAGGAGGCAAGAAGGTATCCAGAGCTCATCAGCGTGGTGCTGGACAGTATGCAACGCCAAGAATTTGATATGATCGATCCCTCGAATGATCCAGACCATTGTGTTTTCACTGCATCGTATTCGGGTATGTTCTCCTCTAAAGATTACAGGAGGGTGCACAATAGCGAGAACTAGAATGACCCGTGGGGCTCGACAGTTTGGGTTAAAGGAGCCCCGATGAAGTTCAATTTTCTCCTCTGGTGTCACGACCCGAACCATACCGAGGCTCGAGCCGCAACTACCCCAAGCCCACCTCCATAGGCCAGGGGCTGGTGACTAGCGCTGAAGGCACAATAAACTAGGGGAGGCCTTTGCCTAAGAAACTATACACACACACGTAGCCAACTCAAAGCAACAGTGCAGGGAAAAGAAAGCAAGGTACAACACTGCTACAAAAAGGGTAACCAACATACATGCATTGACCTCTAACCAGTACAAGTAAAGTGCTGACAAGTAAACTGAACAGTAAAAGGAGCAAAACACGCGACCATCCAGGAAGGTGCCACAACCTGACAACAGGTAAAACAAAGGTAAACCACTGGTGAGTCTCACACCCAGGAAGTCCTACTACGGCCACCGAATGCAGCCCAAGTTCCTGTGTCCTCTACAATCCTCCGTAGTCTCGACCGACCTGTCCGTCATCTGCAAGGGCACACCAAGTGAGGGCAAAGCCCAAGAAGGGGTGAGTATAAAAACACTCAGTAGGATGCCCCAAAATCTCGAGGGAGAAACAAGGGAGGTAATAAAATGGGGAGTAGTAGACAGAGAATAGAACAGTGTAAGAGTGCAAAAGAGAGAGAGAGAGTGTGTATCTCAACCTAACAAGTGAAAGAAAGTAGACTTGTCCAGATGCAAGGAGCTAGAGACGGTGAGAAGACAAACATCTCATCGAGTCTTCGTTGCCTATAGCAGGATAGTAGACTTTTCCAACCAAGAGGATCTAGACACGGAAATCACGTGACATACCCTACATGTCTTCGCCCCTCCTGGAGAGTAACCGAACCCATGGAGTGGGAAGAACAATAGGATATATATATATTCTCAATGAGAAACTCGAATGAGTGGGTAAGGGGATATCTATCTCCAAGCTCAGCCCAAGAAGAGTCACCAACAGTTCAAAGGATATCCAAAACTGAACCCAATTGTCTTGCACGTCAACCTAGGAGGTACAAGTCAAAGGGGATCAATCACCACACCTCGATACTATCCACTTTGGGCGGCACTGTCTCACCCGCACGACTTTTAGGTCACGTCACAAGGACGTGTCTCAGTGGGAAAAGCGCCCCTCATTCTCGTATGTCTTAAGGTCACATCAAAGCTATCACATCACCAATCCGCACAACTAAAGATCCTACTCTGTAGTCATGGGGAAAAAGTCACCGACTAGCCCCATAAGAATTCCTGAGTCTGAAATGCCAAAAAGTGACCCACTACCCAGCCTTGCTGGAGGGTAAACCCTAATACATCATCAGGCGACCCACTGCCCAGCCCTGCTGGAGAGTAGACCCAGAAGAAGCCGACAGGTGACCCACTGCCCAGCCCTGCTGGAGGGTAGACCCGGAAGAAGCCGACAGGTGACCCACTGCCCAGACCTGGTGGAGGGTAGACCTGAAAGAAGTCGACAGGGGACCCACCGCCCAGCCCTGCTGGAGGGTAGACCTGAAAGAAGTCGACAGCTGACCCACTGCCCAGCCCTGCTAGAGGGTAGACCCGGAACATGTCGACAGGTGACCCACTGCCCAGTCCCTGCTGGAGGGTAGACCTGAAGGGAGTCGACATGCAACCAACTACCCAGTCTCTGCTGGAGGGTAGACCTGAAAGAAGTCGAAAGGTGACCCACTGCCCAGCCCTGCTGGAGGGTAGACCTAGAAACGGGTCTGATAACTAAACACTACAACTAACATCACTAGGTGTTACCAACATCGCTACCGTGTGTTGGTTCGGAGTGTGTCAAAGGGACCTCCATCCAACACCCTTTCATGTTTCCACATTTAATAACATCTCAAACGAGGCTCCAAATGCCTGAATAGATCACACTGTTGCAATAATCACAGAACAACACGTGAGATAGACCATTTACTCGCCCGAAACGGTCAACCGGCGAATATGGAACTATTCACCATAGCCAGCCCATGTGGGGCCCACACCAAGATCCCAAAAAAGGTCAGGCGAACTGTGTCATCGCGAAGCTCTCGGAAAAACACATAAAAATGACTGTTCATTCGCCTCGAACGTACGTCTGATGAAAAAGTCGCAATACGCTGCACTCAGCTAAAAAGACGGCCCGTGGGGCCCACACCTCAACTCTGGATTCATCGCCTGAAACCACCTTATTCAACCTTATCTCGATGTCAGGGTCACAACGCTGCTGACGACGCCTAAAACGAACTCCAGATGCAAAAGTTGCAATTCCCCGCGTTATATGTAAACGGGGCCCTGTGAGGCCCACACCTCGAGCCCGAATTTAGGTAGGCGGATTGCGCTGTTGCAATCCCCTCGGAAAAACACTCTGAAATGAGTTCTCATTCACCCCAAACGGATGTCGGGTGAAAAAGTGACGTTTCACCGTAAAACGTGCAAACTAGGCCCTATGGGGCCTGCACCTTGTCTCCAACCTGAACAATTCGTAAAGCATCTCAAAAATTCCGCACGAGAACTGGAATCATTCCGTCGTTGACGGCGCGTCAATCGGACATCCCAAACAGGAGTTAGGTTCGATGCAACAATTAATTAATTAATTAATTAATTAATTACTCACATTTGGTGTTTCGTGCCACCGAGCAATGAAACCAACCCTAAGAGGCTCCAAACCAACTTTGGAATGACCGTCCCAGCTTCGGGGCCACTGCGCCTCTGAAGGCACGTCAAACAGACGTCCGACTCGCGAGCCACGTCCTTCGCGACATTAATAATAATTTATTATTATTAATTTAATGTGTTTCAAATCACTCGCCTTTGGGAATGGAACCCAAAAACCCCGGGACTCATCTTAAAAAGGGAGTCTTGCCAATACGATTATGCAGCTTCAGACGGCGCGTCAAACGGACACGCCTTTTAAAAGATATGGCCCCCCTAATGTAAGGGGGCCTAACCGGGCCAGTTCACCCCGGCCGGCCCGGATCAAGCCGCCGGCCAGCGGCCCAGCCGTGGGTCCGACCCGAACCGCCACGGCCCGCTGGCCGCGGCCCGCCCCTCAGCACCGGACCTGAGCGGGTCGGGTTTTTCTCCACGCGGACCGACAATCTAGCCGGTCATCCACGTCGTGTAGCAGGACCCGCATTCGGTGGGTCCTTGCTCCCTCTGCGCTCCCGAGGCGCTGACCGGCCTTGGGACTCCACCTGTCGACTGCGACAGGTCGCGGTCGACCACCTCCCCGGTGAAGTCCTCTCCGTCGCTCGCCGCACCAGCTGGAGAAAGTTCCTCTGCTCGACCACGCCCCGACGACTCCGCCTAGCTCCGTCGGTCGACGCCGCGAGCCCCTCCAGCTGACTCCGCCCTGACGACGCCCGTTGCACCGCGCCGATGCCGCCGCTCACCTCAGACCACCGTTGGCTGCCGCACCCCCGAAATCCGGTCCCTGCCTGCTCGACCAAACCGCGGCCGCCCGCTCGCCGCTCTACCAGCCGAACACACCACCCGGCCTAGTCCCCTGCTCTGCCGAGGCTGCCCCGGTTAGAAACCACCACGCACCAGCCGCAAGCCTCCTCTCCGCCCGAGCCCCTCCTGCTCGACCGCTACCCAACGCCCGACCTCCGATCACCACCCTTTCCGGAGCCGGGACTTCCGATGGCGGCCGCCACCGATCCAGTGGCCCGATTTCAGAACCGAATGCAGGATCAGGATCCTTGGGACGAGGCCTTCACAACGCCTGCCCCTGATCGTTGATCCGTTGAGAATTTGATGCGTCCGAAAATTGGGGTGAAGAACGCCCAAGAATGATAAATCAAATGGGGTTTGGACGATGGCTGTGTTCGTTAGGCCATCATCCCAATTTTAAAATTTAGAAATTAAATGAAAAAATTTACAAAGGTGAGGAAATTTAATCAAGAATCCTACCTCGGATCGCTCGTTCGTCGTTGGCGACGTGTCCACGACGCTCCCGCTTCGATCCTCCATGGCTCTGGTGGAGATAAATCCTCGATCCGTCGAAGAACGGTGAAGAATGGCGAAGAACAGGAGAGAGAGAGAGAGAGGGAGGAAGAAATGGGTCCTCCCAACACTTAGTGAATTTATAGAAATTCTCTAAATCTCTCCCAACGGGTGCGGATTCTGAAACCCTCACGCCCGCCTATTTTATCTCATGCCTAGGAAAAACACCCCACTCCAAACTCAACGGAAGTCTCAGATTTCAATTCCGAGACCTCGTTGAAAAGTTATTCAGAAAGAATTCCAGTGATAAAAATCACTAAGTGGACATTTAAAAAAGACGGTTTTGCCCCTGGGTGACATCTCTCACAGCAGGCCCACACCTGCAACTTTTACACCCCGCCTAGGGTAAACGACATGCTCCAGACTAAACAGTTCCCTCAGTTTTCCCATCTGAGAAATCTTTTATGAGATACTTGAGTTTGAGATATTAAATGCATAAATTTTAATTTAATTTATCCATTTAACACACCACTGACGAGCGAGGGGCCCGAACGTCCCGCGCCAACTTATTTTATGTCGCTCCTAGGGTAAACACCCCATTTCGGACCCATCCGTACACTCAGATTCCTGATTCGGATCTCCGTTTTGGAGTTATCCTATTTATTTGGCCTTCACAGTGTGAACACACTGAAAATTTAATTCCGGCCACACTGGGGCTCAAAATCGCACATCGTCTGAAGGCACTGCTCTGGAATAACATAAAGAATATTCCAAAGTCTTTTATAGCAAAAAATGGGTTCTTACATCATTCCCTACTTCAAGATTTTCATCCCTGAAAAGAAAAACCAGGGAACAACTCAGGGTATTAAGCCCACACTTGGCTCTCCCGTACCCAGAAGAACTCTTGCACAGTTCTGTGTCACCACACACAGACCAAAGGATTTGATCTGTTCAAGTGAGGTCTTCCCTTTTCGATGACGTGCACAGGAGCACGCACACATCTCCTCAGGTAAGCCTTGCTGGAGATGTCGTGCACCCACTCTCGACTTTGGGGGTCCGGGCAAGGCGGTACACAACCTCGCCATCCCATCGCACGGTCTCAAATGGACCAAAGGCCCTCGGGGCTATCTCACCTCCACGGATGAACCCCTACGTCGCACGCCATGACTAGAATCCTTGCCCGCACTCGGAACAAGGCCCGGTGATTCCCTCCTTCAGAATATCCATCTGGTGAAACACCCAAGTATATCTGGTCACACAAGTTTTCATAGTCGGTACATCATGACCGAGACTCTCTTACATGCTCAACCAGCGAAGGAGATGGCTTTATCAACCACAGACAAGCTATACCCTCCTGCAGAAACTCCAGCCAGCACCGTCGTCTTTGGTTCAAGTCTCTCTATGTGGGGATGCACCTGAGAAACTGAGGGTCTGATCAAACCACAACGCGCTCTCCCTAAAGAGTGTCTCTACATTCTTAGGGAAAAACTATCACCACCATCACCAACACAGGGTTACACCGACACCCCGCATCCCCCTCGATAACCCCTCGAGCAAGGAGTTAGAGGAAATAGTACCTCACACAGTGTCTAACAAGTTCTACTGAGAAAAGTAGACAAAGACATAGAGCTTACCTCTCATCATCTCTTGCGCTGCAGGATTGTAAACAACCACAGCACACAGCCGCCTGCGGCCCGCCCGTCAGCTCCCTGAGCCTGACATGGGCTCCTAGTGGTAGTGGAAGGACCACAAAATGTCATCCAACAACCACATTTCTTCCTGATTTCTGCCAAAACCGCCATCCTGGGGACCAGCCTGCCCTCACCTAGGAGATCTCTTATCACAATACTGCCTCTGTCGTGGTGGTGCATCTAACAAATATCTGGAAGACTCAGCCCATTTGGTCGATTAGTCTCATGCCATGTGATATCACACATCAAAAACATAGCACTGGTCCTACCTGGGATATCTCTGTGCTCTACACTGTCCCCGACCATGTTCCTGAGTCTCATCAAGGGGAAACCTCCAGTGTCGAGGCCCCACCAATCGACGTCCCTATACCAGAAATTTCTCTATCACCAGTGCTTACTCCAATACCCTGAGATGGGTGAGGATGCACAAGGTCACTACACTAGCATGAATATCCTCTATAGAGATCTCATTCAAACTTTTGTGCTCGGAAGTTGCCGCCATGGACCACATCCAAAGAGTATCGAGTAAGGTCTGCGAACCCAGTCGCGTTCTCAGTCACTGCTATCACTCCCCACTGAAGCTCCTGCAGCTCCTGAAACCATAAAAAGGATATGTAGGAGGGAGTAGTACTCTTCACGAAACAGCTGCTAGAAGTCATACCACGAGAGTACTGACTCATCGTGTATCTGAGTAACCCTGGCTCTACCACGCCAACTACTGGGTGGGAAAAAGACTGGCTGTCAACGCCACCATCTAACTCGTCAGTGTCCGAAAATTCCTGAAGAGGCGGACCACCGACTCTAGCCAACCCTTCAATGTCTGAGGGTATGGCTCAATATGGAACCTCAACAGTCTCTGTCACTGGAACTCACGTAGTGAGCCCAGCCTAGGCTTGTCATCGGCCCTCACTGCCGGTACTATCCGCTACTCCACAGGTGGAGGTGTCACTGCCTGTCCTCCTGTAGAAAGGGTAATCGTCTGATGGATCTTGAACTGAGGCCTCTTCGCTCACGGAATCGTCGTCATGAACCGGAGCTAGTATCCTGGATGGCTATCATCGCTGAGACATCCTGAACCCGATCAAGGAGCACTGCAGTCAAATGAGCATATATATATCAACAACGATGGGGAGATGACTCAATAAGGACAGTCAAGGACTCAATCCTATATGATGCATGAATCAAATTCCCTGCAACAAGTGTCATAGTGTGCCGAGTCGACAAGCGGGTTTTCAGGGTCCTCTTGAATGGATACGTCGGCCACCGCACCATCACTGGACTCCCTGGCCCGAGAGCCACTCTTGAGACGCGTTGACACTATTGCCCCAAAACTCAACCAATTACTTTTTAGGGACATCCGAACATCACCCCAAGGAACGAACCACCTCTGATACCACTTTTTCATGACCCGACCCGTACCGAGGCTCGAGCCGCAACTACCCCAAGCACACCTTCATAGGCCAGGGGCTGGCGACTAGCGCCAAAGGCACAATAAACTAGGGGAGGAATTTGCCTAAGAAACTTTACACACACACACAACCAACTCAAAGAAACAGTGCAGGGAAAAGAAAGAATGGTACAACACTGCTACAAAAAGGATAAGCAATATACATGCATCAACCTCTAACCAGTACAAGTAAAGTGCTGACAATTATACTGAACAATAAAAGGAGCAAAACACACGCCCATCCAGAAAGGTGCCACAACCCAGAAACATGTAAAACAAAGGTAAACCGCTGGTGAGTCTCACACCCATGAAGTCCTGCTACGACCACCGAATGCAGCCCAAGCTCTTGTATCCTCTACGCTCCTCCGTAGTCTCGACCGACCTATCTGTCGTCTGCAAGGGCACACCAAGTGCGGGCAAAGCCCAAGCAGGGGTGAGTATAAAAACACTCAGTAGGATGCCCCGAAAGCTCGAGGGACCAACAATGGTGGTACTAAAATGGGAATCAGTAGACAGAGCAGAGAACAGTGTAAGAGTACAAAAGAGAGAGAGAGAGAGAGAGTGAAGCTCAACCCAATAAGAGAAAGGAAGCAGACTCGTCCAGACTCAAGGAGCTAGAGACGGTGAGAAGACGAACTTCTCATCGAGTCTTCACTACCTATAGCAGGAGAGTAGACTTGTCCAACCAAGAGGAGCTAAACATAGAAAGCACGTGGCATGCCCCACGTGTCTTCTCCCCTCCTAGAAGGAGAGTAAGTAAACCGATAGAGTGGGAACAACAATAGGATGCATATATATGCTCAACGAGAAACCCGAATGAGTGGGTAAGGGGATATATATCTCCAAGCTCAGCCCAAGAAGAGTCACCAACAGTTCAAAGGATATACAAAACTGAACCCACGTGTCATGCACGTCAACCTAGGAGGTACAACTCAAAGGGGATCAATCATCACACCTTGATATTATCCGCTTTGGGTGGCACTGTATCGCCTGCACGACTTTTAGGTTGCGTCGCAAGGACGCGTCTCGGTGGGAAAAGCGCCCATCATTCTCGTATGTCCTAAGGTCACATCAAATCTATCACATCACTAATCCGCACAACTAAAGATCCTGCTCTGGTAGTCACGGAGAAAAAGTCACTGACTAGCCTCATAAGAAGGCCCGAGTCTGAACTGCCAATAGGTGACCCACTGCCCAGCCTTGATGGAGGGTAAACCCTAATACATCATCAGGAAACCCACTACCCAGCCCTGCTAGAGGGTAGACCCAGAAGAATCCGACAGGTGACCCACTACCCGGCCCTGTTGGAGGGTAGACCCGGAAGAAGCCGACAGGTGATCCACTGCCCAACCCTGCTGGAGGGTAGACCTGAAAGAAGTCGACATGTGACCCACTGCCCAGCCCTGCTGGAGGGTAGACCTGAAAGAAGTCGACAGGTGACCCACTGCCCAACTGTGTTGGAGGGTAGACCCGGAACACATCGACATGCGACCCACTGCCCTGTCTCTACTGGAGGGTAGACCTGAAGGGAGTCGACATGCAACCCACTACCCAGTCTCTAATGGAGGGTAGACCTGAACAAAGTCGTCAGGCGACCCACTGCCCAGCCCTGCTGGAGGGTAGACCTGGAAACGGGTCCGATAACTAAACACTACAACTGACATCACCAGGTGTTACCAACATCGCTACCGTGCATTGGTTAGGAGTGCATCAAAGGGACTTCCATCCAACACCCTTTCTTGTTTTCACATTTAATAAGATCTCAAACGAGGCTCCAAATGCCTGAACAGATCACACTATTGCAATCCTCACGGAACAACACGCGAGATAGACCATTTACTCGCCCGAAATGGTCAACCGGTGAATATGACACTATTCACCATAGAAAACCCATGTGGGGCCCACACTAAGATCCCAAAAAAGGGCGAACTGTGCCATCGTGAAGCTCTCGAAAAAACACATCAAAAAGACTATTCATTCACCCCGAATGGACGTCTGATGAAAAAGCCGTAATACGCTGCACTCAGCTCAAAAGACGTCCCATGGGGCCCACACCTCAACTTCAGATTCATCACCTGAAACCACCCTGGTCAACCTCATCTCGATGTCAGGGTCACAATGCCGCTGACGACGATTAAAATGGACTCCGGATGCAAAAGTTGCAATTCCCCGCGTTATACATAAACATGGTCCTGTGGGGCCCACACCTCGAGCCTGAATTTAGGAAGTCCGATTGCACCGTTGCAATCCCCTCAAAAAAAAACTCAGAAATGAGTGCTCATTCACCCCAAACGGATGTCGGGTGAAAAATTGACGTTTCATCGTAAAACATGTGAACTAGGCCCTATGGGGCCCGCACCTTGTCTCCAACCTGAATGCTTCGTAAAGCATCTCAAAAAGTCAGCACGAGAGCTGGAATCATGCCGCCGCTGACAGCGCGTCAATCAGACATCCCAAACAGGAGTTAGGTCCGACACAATAATTAATTAATTAATTAATTACTCACATTTGGTGTTTCGTGCCACCGAGCAATGAAACCCACCTGCAGAGGCTCCGAACCAACTTTGGAATGACCGTCCCAGCCTCGGGGCCACTACGTCTCTGAGGGCACTTTAAACAGACGTCCGGCTCGCGAGCCACATCCGTCGCAACCTTAATAATAATTTATTATTATTAATTTAACGCGTTTCGGATCACTCGCCTTTGGGAACAGAACCCAAAAACCTTGTGAATCATCTTAAAAAGTGAGTCTTGCCGATACGATTCTGTAGCCACAGACGACGCGTCAAACGGACACTCCGTTTAAAAGATATGGCCCCCCGAATGCAAGGGGGGCCTAACCGGGCCGGTTCACCCCGACCGGCCCGGACCGAGCCGCCGGCCCGCGGCCTAGCCATAGGTCCTGCCTGAACCGCCGCGGCCCGCTGGCCGCGGCCCACCCCTCAGCACCAGACCCGAGAGGGTCCGGTTTTTCTCCATGCGGACTGACCATCTGGCCGGTCTTCCGCGTCACGCAGCAGGACCCGCATTCGGTGGGTCCTTGCTCCCTCCGCACTCCTGAGGCATTGACCGGCCTTGGGACTCCGCCTGCCGAACGCGACAGGCCACGGTTGGCCGCCTCCCCGGTGAATCCCTCGTCGTCGCTCGCCTCACCGGCTGGAGCTGGTCCCTCCTCTCGACTACGCCCCGACGACTCCGACTGGCTCCGTCGGTCGACGCCGCGAGCCCCTCCGGCTACCTCCGCCCTGCCTGACGCCCGTTGCACCGCGCCGACACCACCAATCACCTCGGACCACTGTCGGCCGCCGCACCCCTGAACTCTGGTCCCTACCTACTTGACCACACCGCGGCTGCCCGCTCGCCACTCTGCCGGCCCAGCACACCACCTGGCGTAGTCCCCTGCTCTGCCGAAGCTGCCCCGGTCAGAAACCACCACTCACCGACCGCAAGCCTCCTCTCCTCTTGAGCCCCTTCTACTCGACCGCTGCCCAACGCCCAACCTCCGACCACCACCCTTGCCGGAGCCAGGACTTTCGACGGCAGCCACCACCGATCCGGTGGCCTGATTTCAGAACCGAATGCGGGTTCGGGATCCTCGGGACGAGGCCTTCGCAACGCCTGCCCCCGATTGTTGATCCGTTGAGAATTTGATGCATTCGAAAATTGGGGCGAAGAAGGCCCAAGAACGATAAATCAAACGGGGCTCGGATGATGGCCGTGTTCGTTCGGCCATCATCCCAATTTAAAAATTTAGAAATTAAATGAAAAAATTTACAAAGGTGCAGATATATAATCAAGAATCCTACCTCAGATCGCTCGTTCGTCATTGGCGACGAGTCCACGACGCTCCTGCTCTGATCATCCATGGCTCTGGTGGAGATCGCTCCTCGATTCGTTGAAGAACGGCAAAGAATGCCGAAGAACAAGAGAGAGAGAGAGAGAGAGAGAGAGGAAGAAATGGGTCCTCCCAACACTTAGTGAATTTATAGAAATTCGCTAAAACTCTCCCAACGGGCGCGGATACCGAAACCCTTGTGCCCACGTATTTTATCTCACGACTAGGCAAAAAACCCCACTCCGAAATCAACTGAAGTCTCATATATCAATTCCAAGACCTCGTTCGAAAGTTATTCAGAAATAATTCCAGTGATAAAAATCACTAAGTGGACATTTCGAAAAGATGGGTTTTCCCCTAGGTGACATCTCTCACAGCAGGCCCGCGCTCGCAACTTTTACACCCTTCCTAGGGTAAACGTCACTCTCCGGACTCAATGGTGCCCTTGGTTTTCCCATCTGAGAAATTGTTTATGAGATACTTGAGTTTGAGATATTAGATGAATAAATTTTAATTTAATTTTTCCATTTAACACACCGCTGATGAGCGAGGGGCCCGAACGTCCCGCTCCGACTCATTTTATGTTGCTCCTATGGTAAACACCCCATTTCAGACCCATTCGTACACTCGGATTCCTGATTCGGATCTACGTTTAAGAGTTATCCCATTTATTTGTCCTTCCCAGTGTGAACACACTAAAAATTTAATTCCGGCCACACCGGGGCTCAGAATCGCACGCCGTTTGAAGGCGCTGCTCTGGAATAACATAAAGAATATTCCAAAGACTTTTATAGAAAAAACCGGGTTCTTACATCATTCCCTCCTTCAAGATTTTCGTCCTCGAAAAGCAAAACCATGGAACAACTCAGGGTATTAAGCCCACACTTGGCTCTCCCGTACCCAGAAGAACTCTTGCACAGTTCTGTGTCACCGCACACAGACTAAAGGATTTGATATGTTCAAGCGAGGTCTGCCCTTGTCAATGACGTACACATGAGCATGCACACATCTCCTCAGGTAAGCCTTGCGGGAGATGTTGTTCACCCACTCCCGACTTTGGGGGTCAGGGCAAGGCAATAGACAACCTCGCCATCCCTTCGCATGGTCTCAAACGACCAGATGGCCCTAGGGGGTAGCTCACCTCCATGGATGAACCCCCACGTCGCACGCTGCGATTGGAATCACCGCTCGCACCCGGAACAAGGCCCGGTGATTTCCTCCTTCAGAATATCCATCTGGTGAAACACCCAAGGATATCCAGTCACACAAGTTTTCACAGTCGATGCATCACAATAGAGACTCTCTTAGATGCTCAACCAGTGAAGGAGTCAGCTTTATCAACCACAGACAAGCTGTACCCTCCTACAGAAACTCCAGCCAGTACCGTCGTCTCTGGTTCAAGTCTCTCTGTGTGGGGACGCACCTGAGAAACTGGTGGTCTGATCAAACCACAACGCGCTCTCCCTGAAGAGTGTCTACACATTATTAGGGAAAAACTATCACCACCAGCACCAACATAGGGTTACACCGATGACTCGTGTCCCCCTCGGCAACCCCTCGAGCAAGGAGTTAAAGGAAAGAGTACCTTGCATAGTGTCTAACAAGTTTTACTGAGAAAAGTAGAAAAAGACGCAAAGCGTAACTATCATCATCTTTTGTGCTGCAGGATTGTAAACAACCACAACACACAGCCGCTCACGGCCCGCCCATCAGCTCCTTGATCCTGACATGGGCCGCCTAGTAGTGGTGGAAGTACCTCGAAACATCATCTGCCAACCACATTTCTTCCTGATTTCTGCCAAAACCACCTTCCTGGGGACCACCCTATCCTCACCTGGGAGATCTCTTATCACAATACTACCTCTGTCGTGGCGGTGCATCTAAAAACTATCTGGAAGACTCGGCACATTTGGTCGAGTAGTCTCATGTCGCGTGATCTCACACATCACAAACATAGCACTAGTCCTCCCTGGGCTATCTCGGTGCTCTACGATGTCTCCGACCATGTACCTGATTCTCATCAAGGGGAAACCTCCAGCATCGAGGCCCCACCAATCGATGTCCCTCTACCAGAAATTTCTCTGTCACCAGTGCTTTCTCCAGTACTCTGAGATGGGTGAGGATGCACAAGGTCACTACACATGCATGAATCTCCTCTATAGAGATCTCATTCAATCTTTTGTGCTCTGAATTTGCCGCCATGGACCACATTCAAAGAGTATCGAGTACGGTCTGCGAACCCAGTTGCATACTCGGTCACTGCTATCACTCCCCGCTGAAGCTCCAGCAGCTCCTGGAACCATAAAAAGCGTATGTATAAGGGAGTAGTACTCCTCATGAAACAGCTTCTAGAAGTCATCCCATGAGAGTACTGTAACACTCCGAGATTCCACAATACGCTTCTCATTCAATAATGCAATAGCTTGCATTGTACGCAACTTCGAGTTCTAAAACACCGCGACTAATCATAGTAGCCATTATGAATAGTAATAACCACTTTTTAAAATTATAGAAATTTTATATTTCAAAATGGACTTCATTTTTGGATTCGGAATATCGAAATTAGCCTATGTTGAATTTTTTGTATTTTTCTGAGAACTTCAAATTTTTTATGAATAGTGAAAAATACTTAAAAACAACTTTTTTAATCAAAAAAATTTATAATGATAAATTATACTATTTAGTGGTTTAAAAGTATAATTAGAATATATTTTTACCATTTTATCCAATGGTGGTCATTAGAATTAATTTAACATTGAAATTAGACATAAACAATTGCCAATCTTTTGATATAAATTGTTTCTTAAAAACACGCTATTTGTTGTGACATCGGGAATTAATTATAAAATAAATTAATGCAACTTATATTTTTGTAATTTTGTAAAATAGACATCATTTTTTAAATCGGAATATCAATTATAGCTTAGGGTGAAATTTTGGCATTGTTCTGAAAAACTTCAATTTTTGATGAATAGTGAAACCACTAAGTGGTAGTTAAATAACTGATTTTTCATTTAAATGAAATATTACCACCTCTGTGATTTGATTTTCAAAAATACCACATACATGGTTGTCATTAAGAAGTAAAATGTGGTTCAATGAGATTAAAATAATTTTTGGTGAATAGTAACTTTTAAGTTCTTAATCGCGATTAGAGGTAATTAGTGTAGTTTAAGGTAAAAATAATGTTTTAATAATATGAGATGAGCTTGACACATGTCATACCCTCATTTGATGTGCCATGGCCGACCAAGAAAATCCATGGGTCAACTTGGGGATCCCATGGAGCCACTTTAGTTGGAAAATGACATAAATACCTTTTATTTAATGTTAAAGTAAAAAATGACACAAACATGAAATGTTTTACTAAAACAATTTTTACATGAGGTTATACAAGTCATATTTTTGACTATAAATAGTCATTGGAAATCTAAAAGTATTTCCTACATCATAGTATTTTTTTTATAATTTTTAGACATTAAATAAATTAAATTATTTATGACATCATTATGATGCAGTGATGACCTCATTATTTAACGATTTTAATAAAATGAAAAGATAATGTACAATACAAGGCTTAAAATTTTCCAAAGACTATTGGATGGGTATATTTAGAGCCCCTATCACCTTATCCACGAATTATATAAGTGTGGGACCTTTACAATCCGAAAAGCATTGTATAATAATGTAAAATTTCCTTACTTTCCAAGAGTGCCCCTCCTCTCCTCTTATAAAAGGCCCCCACCTCTACCACCCCATTCACACTTTCAATCCATTTTTCTTGGCCAACCTCTGCCCAAATACTCTCCCAACTTCCCCCTTACTCCTAGAAGCCTCAATTTGGGCAGAACTCTTCCCAAATAACCCTTTGGCTCAAATCAAAAAGAGTTACCCGATTTTGAGGTAATGTCTTCTCTAATGTTGTTTTGTTTTATTTTTCTTCTCCAACCCCCTAAAAACTTTTTATTCATTTCTTTTGTAACAAAACCAGTATCCTCAATATACTAGGATGTTTTTATAAGAAGTATTCGAGCTACACTTACACACACCTACATCTAATGGTTAAAGAACATACGGTTTCTGTGGATGGAGAATTTCTGCCTCACGAAACGATGATTGTTCAACACTCATAAAACACCTTCAAAGGTGTCCATTAAGATGTAACCCTATTTATAAATGATATATAATATGTTTATGTTTTACTTAAGGTTCTGTATTTTTCATTTATGGCATACCTTTATTGTTTCCATTATGGGTAAACGCGATATTTTCATTTTAGGAAGTGCGGACTACCACCCCCTCAAAGTGATTTGAATCGTTAATGCCGTATGTGGGATGTATAAAGGATGGAGTAAATGGTATTATACACTATATTATACTGGAATTATATTATACCTTTATATAATTATGATTTCATTCCATTAAATACGAAATATAAATGAAAGTAGCGTTCATGCGTATGTATGGCTTACCGTCTCCATGAACGGTGCATTTCATTTCTTACCTCTAAATGTTACGTAATATTATGAATGAATGTATATACTGGATATATATGATATATATGACATCTAAATCATGAATATAATTTTGGATATAATGGATATTCTACCACATAAACAACTTGTAATTATAAGAAGTTTATTGTTGACTCAAGTACCAAAAATCGAAAAATGACCGTTATAAACATTAATAATTACATAATGTTCATAACATTATAATAAGTCATATAAAAAGGATAATGAAATTGAAAATGGTAGATATTAACTCTAGTTTATTATTCAAGAGGTTAAAGAACGGTCGAATCAAGTCGGACACAAGGTAAGGGAACTTCTTAACCCAATTTCTATTCTTTGGGTTAATCACCTACTTTCAAATTATGTCATGATATTATTATATCCTATCATGTATTTGTACTTTCTTTATGTGTAATTATAGTGAATATACATAATAGATCTATTTTATTTAAAAAAAATAATCTTTTTAAGGGAACTTCTTAAACCAATTTCTATTCTTTGGGTTAATCTCCTACTTTCAAATTATGTCATGATATTATTATGTCTTATCTTGTATTTGTACATTATTTATGTGTACTTATAGTGAATACACATTATAGATTTACTTTATTTAAAAAAAATGATCTTTTTAAGGACTTCGTCTCAATCCCCTTTTATTGAGGAATATTTGGTTTTATACACAACTTTCTTTTATACGGTGTATAAACCCCTTTGACTTTTACGTTTATTCAAAAGGAATCTTTTTTATACGAAGCATTTTACTAAACGAAAAAAAGGGAATGTTTTTCTTTCCGTACATATGCGGCGACAATGACTTCTCCGCCGCCGTGACCGTTATTTGAGTTCCGGCTTCCTCTACAAGCCATAACTGTTTTTAAATGATTTAAAAAAATGAGAGACATTTATCTCAAATGTATGAAAATCCAGTGAAAATGTATACGTATTTAACGCAAGATTAAAAATGTTGTTAGAAAACCTGACTCTCGAGTGTGGTAGACAGGAAGGGATTGGGCGTGGACCCATCATGGCCTGCAATTAGTCGAGTAGTCTCAGAATTAGTTATTTTGTTTTCAGAAGCTTGCATAATTTTTTCAGAAAAACACTGGAGTATATTTGAGAAATTTTAAATGTAAGTATCTTCTAAAAATTAAACTGGTATTTTGATACCGCAATTAATTTCAAATGGTATTTTAAAAAAGTGGTATTCATAAATGTTTATATACCATTTTTCATATAAGGAATGCATTGGACATAATAAGTGATGGGTGGAGCCCGCTATAGCTCCTCGATGCATCAGTAGGTCTCATGAGACAACTAGACGTGGAATTGGCCGAGGCCCTTTCCCAATTTGATTTATGGTTTTGGCCGAGGCCTTAATCATTTTAGACGTCTTGGTCGAGGCCTTGATAAAATGTTTTAGAATGTCTGGCATTATACATTCCCTCATTATGAAAGTGGTTATTGATATTGCATGTGATTATTCGACCAGTAGAATATCCATGTGAAGAAGTGAATGGCATTATCTCATTTTACTTTTTCCATATTATGTTGATGTTCAAGTTTAAAAGGCTTTTGTTTTAGTTATACATTTCCTTAAAGTTTTATGTTTATTTATGAAAGCTTCCGCAATATTGTTATCCTTACTGAGCATCTGAGCTCACCCCTTTCAATGTTTTAATATTTTCCAGGATGTGAAGAAGTATTTTAGGAATGACCTACAGGGATAATATAAGGGGATATGAAGAGAAGATGTTGTAGTTTTGTTTTACTTTATGATGTAATGTAAGACTTATGAATGTATCTAGTGTTTCCAAGGCTACTAAACTAATCGGTCTTTCGAGACTTGATCTTTTGTGATCATGCCAATGTTACGAAGTAATGCACTGACTCTGGGTAGCTGGGGTCGGGGCGTTACAGTTGGTATCAGAGGCAGTTTAGTACTAACCTTGGAAGCTAGTTTTAGATAATATCTGATTAGAGCACATATCCCAAAGATATACTTAGAGGATTAGTATAGAAGAACTTCCTAGAATTTTGTTATTGTAGAGATTTTGTGAGTTTTCCAAGCAATACATCCCTGTCTGGATACGAGCAGGTAGAGGCGGCTCTAGCACAGATGTACCTAGGGGTAAAACTCAAAAACACCGCTTTGAGCTAGACTCGAACGGGAACTGGTGCACAACAACGGGCCTTGCTGCACTCTTGGTTACAACACTCCCGGGGGATATGCTTAGGATAATTCTCATTTTCTTTACAAACCACTATGAAGGGTTATGAGTATATACTTCCTCAAAGAAAACATTTTTATGGATTATATCCATAAATAGTTCAATTTATGTTAAGTATCTTACAAGTATGGAATTATGTATTTTGATTCATAAACTAATATAGTTCATGCCATTGTTTAGAAATGGCTCCTAGTGGAAGGAATGGAAACCGTATCAATGCACGCACTCCGTGCAGGGATTGACCTCCTTCTCAAGATAATTATTGTGGATCTGGAGATACAACTAGTGCTGATCAACTTATTACCATACTGGGAAAACTCACTCAAGTTATGAATAATAACCTTACTCGTATGGATCACCCTGATCCACAATGTGGAGGATCAATGTTAGACCGATTCACGAGGAAACAACCACCAACATTTAATGGGGGTACAAATCCATTAGTAGCTGAGCAATGGATAAACACCTTAGAGAAAATATTCCATGCCTTGGGGAGTAGCGAAAGGGAGAAGGTTATCATGGCAGTTTACCGCCTCACTGGAGATGCTGATCAATGGTGGTCATTGATTCAAAACACAAAGGAAGATGATGACGTATCGAATATGGAATGGAGGGAGTTCAAAGATATTTTCCTAGAAAAATACTATCCTCGTGACCATCGAGCAGATATGGAAATACAATTTTTGAGTCGGAGACAAAAGGAGGATGAGAATGTCGCAAAGTATGAGGCCAACTTTACAAGGTTAGAGAGGTATGCTGTAGATTATATACGCAACCCAAGAGGTAAGATTGATCGTTTCTTTGATGGGTTAAAACCATTTCTCCGTCGAGCTTTAGTATCACAATCGTTCTCAACATACGAAGATATTGTCTCATGTGCTATCAAGACAGAAAAGGAATTCTCTAAGTCTTATGACAACAAAGTAAAGAAAGAGAAGAAGAGAACGGTGGAACAAGAGATAGATAAAGGGAAAAAGGGAAAGAAAGATTTTCCATTATGTGATAATTGTGGGAAGAATCACCCTGGTACTTGCCTAAAAGGAATGGGAGTTTGTTATAAATGTGGGGAAAAAGGTCACCAGGTGCGTGATTTCAAGGGAAAGAAAGAGGCTATCAATGTTGAATGCTACAATTGTAGGGAAATGGGGAATTATGCAAATGAATGTCCTAAGCGTCAAGGAAACTTACCTAAGAAAAGGCCAAGGGATCAAGGACAATCTTATGCTGTTACTATAGTTGAAGCAGAATAACTAATGTATTGGTGCTTTTGGACTCATGGATTATATTCTGGTTATTAGAATAATGTGATATATATATAAGGATTGTACTGCAGTACTTGTTGATTTCAGTAAGGTTTTAATATGATGAAGGTAATTATATTTTTAGTATGTGACAATAAGAGAAACTTTACTTTGTTTGGGGAATCTGATAAATTGATTTTGGAATTAAGAGACCTTTTAGAGAAAGTCTGGACAGAGGTATTTTGGATAACTATAAAGGTTGGAGTGGATTAAGTTGATCTTTGGATAGTATTGTTTAAGGTTAAAAAATTTATGAAGATTATTTTTGAATATTATAATACTATAGTTTTAGGAAAAGGACAACCTACAGGGTGGGGCATAACCCGTCGCGTCGGACAAAGCTGCAGGAATCGAACCCACAATCATAGTGCGACAAGCCTTTATTTCCTACCACTAGCCTACAGGAAGTCCCTGGTTATTACAAAATAATTTTACTAATCTAAATGGTATATGTTAACATTTGGAACCTTATACAATTAGGATAAGTATAATATTTTTGAGTTCTATTATCTTTTTGAGTGAAAGATGAGTTGAAGGTTGAAACTCTAATTGTCAAGCATAAATATATATATACCTATCTCTTATTCAATGAATTAATTAATTCTTAAACTTTAGTAAAGGGATATTAAAACAAAAAAATGTGTTATCCTAATACCTTATGTCTTGTTGAACTGATGATATTTTAAATCAACATAGATTGAAGGCTTTGAGGCCCTCAATTTGACAGTTGATTGTGATTGATGACCTCAATCACTCCCTCCAAATATTTACGTTTTTCCTCCAATTATATGTCTCTAATTTCCACCAATATTCTCCTAATCGAGATCATAATTGGGTGGTGACTTTTTCATTTCCCTTTCCCTCTTATTAAGGCTAAATTTTATTAATCTTATTTCCGATGTGGGTTTTCCACAAAGGTATTTTCTATTTTCAACCTTTTATTTTCCAAGAAAAATTTCAAATTACGAGGACACAATTTATTGAAGGAGGGGAGAATGTAACACCCCGAGATTCCACAATACGCTTCTCATTCAATAATGCAATAGCTTGCATTGTACGCAACTTCGAGTTCTAAAACACCGCGACTAATCATAGTAGCCGTTATGAATAGTAATAACCACTTTTTAAAATTATAGAAATTTTATATTTCAAAATGGACTTCATTTTTGGATTCGGAATATCGAAATTAGCCTATGTTGAATTTTTGGTATTTTTCTGAGAACTTCTAATTTTTTATGAATAGTGAAAAATACTTAAAAACAAATTTTTTAATCAAAATAATTTATAGTGATAAATTATACTATTTAGTGATTTTAAAGTATAATTAGAATATATTTTTACCATTTTATCCAATGGTGGTCATTAGAATTAATTTAACATTGAAATTAGACATAAACAATTGCCAATCTTTTGATATAAATTGTTTCTTAAAAACACGCTATTTGTTGTGACAACGGGAATTAATTATAAAATAAATTAATGCAACTTATATTTTTGGAATTTTTTAAAATAAATATCATTTTTGAAATCGGAATATCAATTATAGCTTAGGGTGAAATTTTGGCATTGTTCTGAAAAACTTCAATTTTTGATGAATAGTGAAACCACTAAGTGGTAGTTAAATAACTGATTTTTCGTTTAAATGAAATATTACCACCTCTGTGATTTGATTTTCAAAAATCTGACATACATGGTTGTCATTAAGAAGTAAAATGTGGTTTAATGAGATTAAAATAATTTTTGGTGAATAGTAACTTTTAAGTTCTTAATTGCGATAAGAGGTAATTAGTGTAGTTTAAGGTAAAAATAATGTTTTAATAATATGAGATGAGCTTGACACATGTCCTGCCCTCATTGGATGTGCCATGGCCGACCAAGAAAATCCATGGGTCAACTTGGGGACCCCATGGAGCCACTTTAGTTGGAAAATGACATAAATACCTTTTATTTAATGTTAAAGTAAAAAATGACACAAACATGAAATGTTTTACTAAAACAATTTTTACATGGGGTTATACAAGTCATATTTTTGACTATAAATAATCATTGGAAAGCTAAAAAGATTTCCTACATCATAGTATTTTTTTTATAATTTTTAGACATTAAATAAATTAAATTATTTATGACATCATTATGATGTAGCGATGACCTCATTATTTAACGATTTTAATAAAATGAAAAGATAATGTACAATCCAAGGCTTACACATGTCCAAAGACTATTGGATGGGTAGATTTAAAACCCTTATCACCTTATCCACGAATTATATAAGTGTGGGACCTTTTAAATCCGAAAACCATTGTATAATAATGTAAAATTTCCTTACTTTCCAAGAGTGCCCCTCCTCTCCTCTTATAAAAGGCCCCCACCTCTACCACCTCATTCACACATTCAAGCCATTTGGCTCGGCCAAACTCTGCCCAAATACTCTCCCAACTTACCCCCTTACTCCTAGAAGCCTCACTTTGGGCAGAACTCTTCCCAAAGAAGCCTTTGGCTCAAATCAAAAAGAGTTACCCGATTTTGAGGTAATGTCTTCTCTAATGTTGTTTTGTTTTATTTTTCTTCTCCAACCCCCTAAACACTTTTTATTCATTTATTTTGTAACAAAAACAGTATCCTCAATATACTAGGATGTTGTTATAAGAAGGATTCGAGCTACACTTACACACACCTACATCTAATGGTTAAAGAACATACGGTTTCTGGGGATGGCGAATTTCTGCCTCACGAAACGATGATTGTTCAACACTCATAAAACACCTTAAAAGGTGGCCATTAAGATGTCACCCTATTTATAAATGATATATAATATGTTTATGTTTTACTTAAGGTTCTGTATTTTTCATTTATGTCATACCTTTATTGTTTCCATTATGGGTAAACGCGATATTTTCATTTTAGGAAGTGCGGACTACCGCCCCCTCAAAGTGATTTGAATCATTAATGTCGTATGTGGGATGTATAAAGGATGGATTAAATGGGTTTATACACTATATTATACTAGAATTATATTATACCTTTATATAATTATGATTTCATTCCATTAAATACGAAATAGAAATGAAAGTAGCGTTCATGCGTATGTACGGCTTACCGTCTCCATGAACGGTGCATTTCATTTCTTACCTCTAAATGTTACGTAATATTTTGAATGAATGTATATACTGGATATATATGATATATATGACATCTAAATCATGAATATAATTCTGGATATAATGGATATTCTACCACATAAACAACTTGTAATTATAAGAAGTTTATTGTTGACTCAAGTACCAAAAATCGACAAATGACCGTTATAAACTTTAATAATTACATAATGTTCATAACATTATAATAAGTGATATAAAAAGGACAATGAAATTGAAAATGGTAGATATTAACTCTATTTTATTATTCAGGAGGTTAAATAACGGTCGAATCAAGTCAGACACAAGGTAAGGGAACTTCTTAACCCAATTTTCATTATTTGGGTTAATCACCTACTTTCAAATTATGTCATGATATTATTATATCCTATCATGTATTTGTACTTTATTTATGTGTAATTATAGTGAATACACATAATAGATCTATTTTATTTAAAAAAAATGATCTTTGTAAGGGAACTTCTTAACCCAATTTCTATTCTTTGGGTTAATCTCCTACTTTCAAATTATGTCATGATATTATTATGTCCTATCTTGTATTTGTACATTATTTATGTGTACTTATAGTGAATACACATTATAGATGTACTTTATTTAAAAAAAATTATCTTTTTAAGGACTTCGTCTCAATCCCCTTTCATTGAGGCATATTTGGTTTTATACACAACTTTCTTTTATACGGTGTATAAACCCATTTGACTTTTACGTTTATTCAAAAGGAATATTTTTTATACGAAGCGTTTTAGTAAACAACAAAAAGGGAATGTTTTTCTTTCCGTACATATGCGGCGATAATGACTTCTCCACCGTAGTGACCGTTATTTGAGTTCCGGCTTCCTCTACAAGCCATAACTGTTTTTAAATGATTTAAAAAAAAGAGAGATATTTCTATCAAATGTATGAAAATCCAGTGAAAATGTATATGTATTTAAAGCAAGATTAAATTTTTTTTTAGAAAACCTGACTCTCGAGTGTGGTAGACAAGAAGGGATTGGGCGTGGACCCATCATGGCCTGCAATTAGTCGAGCAGTCTCAGAATTAGTTATTTTGTTTTCAGAAGCTTACATAATGTTTTCAGAAAAACACTGGAGTATATTTGAGCAATTTTAAATGTAAGTATCTTCTAAAAATTAAACTGGTATTTTGATACCGCAATTAATTTCAAATGGTATTTTAAAAAAATGGTATTCCTAAATGTTTATATACCATTTTTCATATAAGGAATGCATTGGACTTAATAAGTGACGGGTGGAGCCCGCTATAGCTCCTCGATGCATCAGTAGGTCTCATGAGACAACTAGATGTGGAATTGGCTGAGGCCCTTTCCCAATTTGATTTATGGTTTTGGCCGAGGCCTTAATCATTTTAGATGTCTTGGACGAGGCCTTGACAAAATGTTTCAGAATGTCTGGCATTATACATTCCCTCATTATGAAAGTGGTTATTGATATTGCATGTGATTATTCGACCAGTAGAATATCCATGTGAAGAAGTGAATGGTATTATCTCATTTTACTTTTTCCATATTATGTTGATGGTCAAGTTTAAAAGGCTTTTGTTTTAGTTATACATTGCCTTAAATTTTTATGTTTATTTATGAAAGCTTCCGCAATATTGTTATCCTTACTGAGCATCTGAGCTCACCCCTTTCAATGTTTTAATATTTTCCAGGATGTGAAGAAGTATTTTAGGAATGACCTGTAGGGATAATATAAGGGGATATGAAGAGAAGATGTTGTAGTTTTGTTTTACTTTATGATGTAATGTAAGACTTATGAATGTATCTAGTGTTTCCAAGGCTACTAAACTAATCGGTCTTTTGAGACTTGATCTTTTGTGATCATACCAATGTTACGAAGTAATGCACCAACTCTGGGTAGCTGGGGTCGGGGCGTTATAGTACTAAATCATCGTGTATCTGAGTAACCCTGGCTCTACCATGCCAACTGCTGGGTGGTAAAAAGACTGGCTGTCAACGCCACCATCTAACCCGTCAGTGTCCGAAACAGCCGGAAGAGGCGGACCACTGACTCTAGCCAACCCTTCACTATCTGAGGGTATGACTCACTATGGAACCTCATCGGTCTCTGTCGATGGAACTCACGTAGCACGCCTAGCCTGCGCTCGTCATCGGCCCTCACTGCCGGTACTATCCGCACCTCCACAGGTGGAGGTGCTACTGCCTGTCCTCCTGGAGAATGGGTAATCATATGATGGATCTTGAACTGAGACCTCTTCACTCACGGAATCGTCGTCATGAACCGGAGATAGTATCCTGGCTGGCTATCATCATGAAGACATCTTGAACCCGATGAAGGAGCACTGCGGTCAAATGAGCATATATATATCCAAAAAAATGGGGAGCTGACTCAAGAAGGATAGTCAAGGACTCAATCCTATATGATGAATGAATCAAATTCCTTGCAACAAGTGTCATAGTGTGCCGAGTTGACAAGTGGGTTATCAGGGTCCTCGTGAATGGATACGTCGGCCACCACACCATTACTGGACTCCCTGGCCTGAGAGACGCTCTCGAGACACGTTGACACTATTGCCCCAAAACTCAACCAATTCCTTTTTAGGGACGTCCGAACATCACCCCAAGGAATGAACCACCTCTGATACCACTTTTTCACGACCCGAACCGTACCGAGGCTCGAGCCGCAACTACCCCAAGCCCGCCTCCATAGGCCAGGGGCTGGCGACTAGCGCCCAAGGCACAATAAACTAGGGGAGGCCTTTGCCTAAGAAACTGTACACACACACGAAGCCAACTCAAAGAAACAGTGCAGAGAAAAGAAATCAAGGTACAACACTGCTACAAAAAGGGTAAGCAACATACATGCATCGACCTCTAACTAGTACAAGTAATGTGCTGACAAGTAAACTGAACAGTAAAAGGAGAAAAATATGCACCCATATAGAAAGGTTCCACAACTCGGCAACAGGTAAAACAAAGGTAAACCGCTGGTGAGTCTCATACCCAAGAAGTCCTGCTACAGCCACCGAACGTAGCCCAAGCTCCTGTGTCCTCTACGCTCCTCCATAGTCTTGACAGACCTGTCCATCATCTGCAAGGGCACACCAAGTGCGGGCAAAGCCCAAGAAGGGGTGAGTATAAAAACACTCAGTAGGATGCCCCAAAATCTCGAGGGAGAAACAAGGGAGGTACAAAAATGGGGAGCAGTAGACAGAGCAGAGAACAGTGTAAGAGTGAAAAAGAGAGAGAGAGAGAGAGTACAACTCAACCCAACAAGAGAAAGGAAGCAGACTCGTCCAGACGCAAGGAGCTAGAGACGGTGAGAAGATGAACTTCTCGTCGAGTCTTCAATGCCTATAGCAGGAGAGTAGACTTGTCCAAATAAGAGGACCTAGACACGGAAAGCAAGTGGCATACCCCACATGTCTTCACCCCTCCTAGAAGGAGAGTAACCGAACCCAAGGAGTGGGAACAACAATAGGATGTATATATATTCTCAATGAGAAACCTTAATGAGTGGGTAAGGGAATCTCTATCTCCAAGCTCAGCCCAAGAAGAGTCACCAACAGTTCAAAGGATATCCAACACTGAACCCAAGAGTCCTGCACATCAACCTAGGGGGTACAAGTCAAAGGGGCTCAATCACCACACCTTGATACTATCCACTTTGGGCGGCACTGTCTCGCCCGCACGACTTTTAGGTCACGTTGCAAGGATGCATCTTGGTGGGAAAAGCGCCCCTCGTTCTCGTATGTCCTAAGGTCACGTCAAAGCTGTCACATCACCGATCCGCACAACTAAAGATCCTGCTCCGGTAGTCACGGAGAAAAAGTCACCGACTAGCCTCATAAGAAGGCCTGAGTCTGAAATGCCAACAGGTGACCCACTGCCCAGCCTTACTGGAGGGTAAACCCTAATACATCATCAGGCGACCCACTGCCCAGCCCTGCTGGAGGGTAGACCCGGAAGAAGACGACAGGTGACCCACTGCCCATCCCTGCTGGAGGGTAGACCCGGAAGAAGCTGACAGGTGACCCACTGCCCAGCCCTGCTAAAGGGTAGACCAAAAAGAAGTCAATAGGTGACCCACTGCCTAGTCCTGCTAGAGGGTAGACCTGAAAGAAGTCAACAGGCGACCCACTGCCCAGCCCTGCTAGAGGGTAGACCAAGAACACATCGACAGGCAACCCACTGCCCAGTCTCTGCTGGAGGGTAGACCTGAAGGGAGTCAATAGGAGACCCACTGCCCAGTCTCTACTGGAGGGTAGACCTGAAATAAGTTGAAAGGCGACCCACATTTCAGCCCTACTGGAGGGTAGACCTGGAAACGGGTCCGATAACTCAACACTACAACTGACATCACTGGGTGTTACCAACATCGCTACCGTGCGTTGGTTCGGAGTGCATCAAAGGGACCTCCATCCAACACCATTTCATGTTTCCACATTTAATAATTTCTCAAACGAGGCTCCAAATGCCCGAACGGATCACACTGTTGCAATCCTCACGGAATAACACGTGAGATAGACCATTTACTCACCCGAAATGGTCAACCAGTGAATATGGTACTATTCACTGTAGCCAGCCCATGTGGGGCCCACACAAAGATCCCAAAAAAGGTCGGGCGAACTCTTCCATCGTGAAGCTCTCTGAAAAACACATCAAAATGACTATTCATTCACCCCGAACGGACATCTGATGAAAAAGCTGCAATACGCTACACTCAGCTCAAAAGACGGCCCATGGGGCCCACGCCTAAACTATGGCTTCATCACCTGAAACCCATCTTGTCAACCTCGTCTCGATGTCAGGGTCACAACACTGCTGACGACGCCTAAAACGGACTCCGGATGCAAAAGTTGCAATTCCCCGCGTTATACTTAAACAAGGCCCTATGGGGCCCACACCTCGAGCCCGAATTTAGGCAGGCAGATTGTGCCGTTGCAATCCACTCGGAAAAACACTCAGAAATGAGTTCTCATTCACCCCAAACGGATGTCGGGTGAAAAAGTGACGTTTCACCGTAAAATGTGCGAACTAGGCCCTATGGGGCCTGCATGTTGTCTCCAACCCGAACACTTCGTAAAGCATCTCAAAAAGTCCACATGAGAACTGGAATCATGCCGCCGCTGACGGCGCGTCAATTGGACATCCCACACAGGAGTTAGGTCCGACGCAATAAATAAATAAATAAATAATTAATTACTCACATTTGGCGTTTCATGCCACCGAGTAGTGAAACCAACCCGCAGAGGCTCCGAACCAACTTTGAAATGACCGTCCCAGCTCCGGGGCCAATGCGCCTCTGACGGTATGTCAAACGGACGTCCAGCTCGCGAGCCACGTCCATCACAACCTTATTAATAATTTTTTATTAATAATTTAACGTGTTTCGGATCACTCGCCTTTGGGAACGAAACCCAAAAACCCCGGGACTCATCTTAAAAAGAGCGTCTTGCTGATACGATTCCACAACCACAGATGGCGCATCAAATGAACACGCCGTTTAAAAGATATGGCCCCCGAATGCAAGGGGGGCCTAACCGGGCCGGTTCACCCCGGACGGCCCGGACCAAGCCGCCGCGGCCCGCTGGCCGCGGCCCGCCCCTCAGCACCGGACCCGAGCTGGTCCGGTTTCTCTCCACGTGGATCGGCCATCTGGCCGGTCTTCTGTGTCGCGTAGCAGGACCCGCATTCGGCGGGTTCTTGCTCCCTCCGCGCTCCCGAGGCGCTGACCGGCCTCGGGACTCCGCCTGCCAACCATGATAGGCCGCAGTCAGCCGCCTCCCTGGTGAAGCCCTCACCGTCGTTCGCCGCACCGGCTGGAGCTGGTGCCTCCGCTCGACCATGCCTCGATGACTCCGCCTGGCTCCGTCGGTCGACGCCGCGAGCCCCTCCGGCTACCTCCGCCCTGCCGATGCCCGTTGCACCGCGCCGATGCCGCCGCTCACCTCGGACCACCATCGGCCTCCGCACCCTCGAACTCCAGTCCCTGCCTGATTGACCACACCGCAGCCACCCGCTTGCCGCTCTGCCAGCCGAGCACCCCACCCGGCCTAGTCCCCTGCTCCACCTAAGCTGCCCCGGTCGGAAACCACCACGCACCGGCCGCAAGTCTCCTCTCCACCTGAGCCCCTCCTGCTCGACCGCTGCCCAACGCCCGACCTCCGGTCACTGCCCTTGCCGGATCCAGGGCATCCGACGGTGGCCGCCACCAATTCGGTGGACCGATTTCAGAACCGAATGCGAGTTCGGGATCCTCGGTACGAGGCCTTCACAACGCCTTCCCCCGATCATTGATCCGTTGAGAATTTGATGCGTCCGAAAATTGGGGCGAAGAACGCCCAAGAACGATAAATCAAACGGGGCTCGGACGATGGCCGTGTTCGTTCGGTCATCATCCAAATTTCAAAATTTAGAAATTAAATGACAAAATTTACAAAGGTGCAGAAATTTAATCAAGAATCCTATCTCGGATCGCTCGTTCGTCATTAGCGACGCGTCCACGACGCTCCCGCTCTGATCTTCCATGGCTCTAGTGGAGATCGCTCCTCGATCCGTCGAAGAACGGCGAAGAATGCGGAAGAACAGGAGAGAGAGAGAGAGAGAGAGAGAGGGAGGGAGGAAGAAATGGGTCCTCCCAACACTTAGTGAATTTATAGAAATTCGCCAGAACTCTCCCAACAGGCACGGATTCCGAAACCCTCGCGCCCGCCTATTTTATCTCACGCCTAGGCAAAAAACCCCACTCCGAACTCAACGGAAGTCTCGGATTTCAATTCTGATACCTCGTTTGAAAGTTATTTAGAAATAATTCCAGTGATAAAAATCACTAAGTGGACATTTCGAAAAGATGGTTTTGCCCCTGGGTGACATCTCTCACAGCAGGCTCGTGCCCGCAACTTTTACACCCCGCCTAGGGTAAACGGCATGCCCCAGACTCAACGGTGCCCTCAGTTTTCCTATCTGAGAAATTTTTTATGAGATACTTGAGTTTGAGCTATTAAATGAATAAATTTTAATTTAATTTATCCATTTAACACACCGCTGAAGAGAGAGGGGCCCTAATGTACCGCGCCGACTCATTTTATGTCGCTCCTAGGGTAAACACCCCATTTAGGACCCATCCGTACACTCAGATTCCTGATTCAGATCTCCATTTAAGAGTTATCCCATTTATTTTGCCTTCCTAGTGTGAACGCACTGAAATTTTAATTCCGGCCACACTGGGGCTCAGAATCGCATGCCGTCTAACGACGCTACTCTGTAATAACATAAAGGATATTCCAAAGTCTTTTATAGCAAAAACCGGGTTCTTACATCTGGCGTATTAGGAACAGAGCATTAGCTACAGACAAGAATTTGAAGCGCTCAGGCATCATCTTGGCCTCCCGTTGCCTGTGTTGTAGGGCTCCCAGGGAGGAAAGCTCTTCCCACCTTTTCTTTAGCAGCGACTGGGCTTGCCAGGTGTGGCAGGATTTTGTAGACTTCACTGGATTTTCTGTGGTGGCGCTGAGGGACCTCCCCTTTCTCGATCGGTGGTTTTATGGTGCTGGGGGAGGTGGCCCAGAGAGGAATACCCGTGCCATGATTCTCATCTTGGGCTGCTGGTGCATTTGGCTGGCTCGGAACCAAGCAAGGTATGAGGGGTTTCAGTTCCCCGGTAGGACCCTGGTGGCTGAAACCTGTTTCCTCCTCCCTGATCTAGTCCGCTCATACAACAAATGGCGAGAGTCCCCCTCACTTAAATTTATTCAGGCGGGCCTCCCTGAGCAGAGCCCTCCAAAGGCTGGCCACTGGGTCAGATGGCATCCCCACCCATTCAGACTGAAACTCAACATTGATGGCTATTGCTCCCTAGATGACATTAATGGCATCGGTGTGGTTCGAGATCCTAGAGGGCATGTCATCCTTGCTTTTTCTGCTCATTTTGGTAGGGGTCATTCCCTCCTGGATGAGGCCATGTCCATGCTAACGGGTCTATAGATTTAAAGGCATCGGGGAATCTATTTGGGTACAATTGAGACTGACTCTCTCATCCTCCACGACTCTATGAACCACAAGCACAACACCCTCTGGTCGGTTACCTATATTCTGAGGAGATGCAGGAACATCATCAGTAGTGAAACTGTCCTTTTGCACACGTGGTGGGAGGGGAACAAGGTTGCAGATTATCTAGCCTCGATGGCAGTGTAAGGTCTCAGTGTGTTTTCTCTTATGGAGGTGTTTTTTTCCTCTCAAACGGAGGAACCTGATCAGAGGGGATTCTCTAGGACTGCATTACTTTAGGCCCCCATAACTCCCTTCTCTCCTTGGGGGGTTCTCTTTGGTCCATTTTTCTTGAACCCTTCATTTGATCAATAAAGAAATGATGATATATAGTACAGTGTTCTTAACCTAGAAAATCCATTTCATGAATGTATAAAATACCTAAAACTCTTCATGCCTATATCCTTCTTAATTTTATAGATTGAAACCTCATTTTTTAGCATGTTCTTCTTCTCAAATTCACCTTTATTCTTAGTTTATATAGGTTTATCAATTTTATAAAGTAGAGAATTTTCCTTCTTTTATTATAGCCCCACCTCCCCCCCCAACAACCACCCATTTACACCAGTATCCCCCCCCACAGCCCCCTCCCCCCCCCTCACCAGTCCCCCTAGCCCCCGCACCAGTCCCCCCCCCACCCAGCCCCCCCATACACCTTTTGAGATCAATAAATTATGTATGACTCCCTTGGGTATAACGACCCTACTTCTTCTAAAAATGAGGATATTATCATCTCTAAAGTGAAGGATATTTCTTTTTATACTGTTGAGTAGGTTGAAATTTTCTACTAGTCCACTTTAAAGTCTTAGGGAAATCATGTAAAACATGTGAAAATGTAAGGGTCCACTACAAATGGACTAGGTGGAGCATGTTCATCTTATCTGTCCTTATTGGAAAGCAGTGGCCATATCAGTGGCATACTCTATAATAAATTAATGTTAAATGTCATTTTCCTCCTAGATAATCTTGAGTTACAAAACCAAGAGCCCAAAAGTGTGGGCTTTGATACTATTTTTTAACAACTATGACCCAATCACCCAAGAATTACTGGGTCAGGTCTCGACAACATCTTAGGCACACATCCTAATTTCTAGAGGTTGGTATAAATTTCAAGGGTTATAAGACACTAATGTTGGAGGTGGTTTCTCCCATGGGAAGTAAATATAATAAAGGGTATTCTATACTAAAAATTCAGCATGACCCTTGGGGTAAATAGAATACCAAACCCAAGTAATGTTGGGTTTCACCATAGGTACCTGGTCATCCAGATATATAGACAATAAGAGGGGGTATATCTATATAAACATGCATATTTAATTAAACATGGGTCCAAGAGTCATTAACACACACAAGATAATCCAAAAAAACAAGAAAAAACACCATGTATAGAAAAACTCATTCAAACAATGCCGTACGAGGTGAAAGTGATAAAAAAATGTGATTTTCTCATAGTGGTCAAACCAAACAAGGATGAATGGTCAAAAAATGTGTGTTCCCAAGTGTAAACTCCCAACCCAGTGTTAAAACTATTTGAGAATGATATTGTATTTTGTGTCAATATTTAATGGTGTGTATTTGATTCATATGAGTTGAAGCATAAATATATGTTTCATTAATTAGAAAGTGTTGAAAGCACTATCATTTGAGCTGAGTTCAATCATGCTACAATCGGGTCTAAGTGAGACCTAATCCGGCCTCAATCTGGTCCAAGGAATCCCACAATATGGAAGAAAGCCTATCTTGTAAAGAGAACCCACAAAAATCGGACCATATGAGTACCTTAGAGTTCGGCTGAACTTACACCACAATGTCAGAACTGCATCAGCAGGGAGGTTGGGAGGCCGCATTAGAGCCACGTCGGTGGGGAGGTGGGATGGCTGCGGTGAAGCATTGAAAGAGGAAGAGGAACACCAGCGGGGAGGTGGGGTGATCACATCATCAGAGGAGAATAATCCCAAGGTAGGTGGACACGTCATCAGAGTAGAATGATAGATGTTTTGGGTAACAGCGCCAGGCGAGGAGGGTTGAAGGGAGTAGGGCAGAAAGGGAGGGAGGTGGGGATCGCGAGCGGGGGAGTAGGGCATAAATGGGGTGGGGATCACGAGCGCACGAGAGGAAGGCGGTGGGGATCATGAATGTATAGGAAGAACAGGGGTGAAGCCATGGGTATTTTATGACCTGTGGCGTTACCTTAACCTATAGCCACAATTTTTTTAAACCGTGGCTATATAAGTGGGGATATATCATCAATTCCTAGTAGTGACATCATCCCATCATAACATAATCCATATAAAAAAAAGGATATCGTTTCATCATAAGAAAAGTAAAACTATGTAAATAATAGAGATATTATACTTGAAACATACACATATGAAATAATTTCATCTTATATGGAAAATGGTTTTGATAAAACACTTGAAAATAATTCCTGAGGAAAATATCCTTTCTTCTTAAAAATCAGTTTCTTTTAACAAAATGCCACACAATTTTAAAAGAAAAGGATTTTATTGAAAATAACCATGAAATCTTGTAGAGTAAACTTCATGAAAATAAGTTATTTTAAAACCATAAAAATCCATTCATTTAGTATAAGTTAAAAAAACATTCTTCTAGTACTTTAGTCGAAAAAGTCAAAAAGTACCTCGTATGGTAAACAAAAGAAAGATTCCTTACATACCATGTAGTAAAAGTCAAAAATGGGTAAAAAGGACTTTAAACATACATGAAACCATTTTTAGAAAATAGGGACTTGGATGATAAATATAACCCCAATAAATACTTACGAATAAACAATCTCAGATAAAAACGAGATTGGAAAAGTTATCCCTTACCTTAGGTCCAATTTCTTCCGTACGTGTCCGAAACTCCTCTTCTTCGACGCACCTCCTTTAAGATTCCTCTTCAGGGACTAGAGTTGGTATTTTCAGGAGACCAGAACCTCTATAATGTTTCTAGAGAAGTTGAGAAGGGAAATGGGAAGGGTTTGGCCGAGCATGAAAGCTCAAAATTGTGTAAAGAGAAGAGGGAGGAGGTTCCCTTTTATAAGGGACGAGAGGGGCACCTTAGGAAAAACATAAAAATATTATTTTATAATAAAGTCATATTCAGTTTATAATAGCTCCAAATTGATTTATTTCAAATATAAAGTGGGGATGGGTTGAAATCCTCTCAACCAATAGGTTTTAGACAAGTTTAGGTTACTATTTTAACCTTATCATTTAGATTGAACTCTAAGTTAAATAATTTAACTTTTACCATGTCTTCTTATTTTCTTACACTATATGGTTAATAAACTTACTATAACAATCCAAAAAACCCCAAGTGGTTAATTATTAATATATATAACCTTATCTATGTCATTTGGATGAACCTTATATTTTTAGGAATATAATTACAATTAATAATATAATATTTGTTTTTAAAACTATTTTATGTCAATTTTGACACTATTTTGTAATTGATTTTTGTGAAAATAATAACAGCATGATTAGTTCGAAAAATTTTAATTAAATCAATACTAACATGTCATATTAACCTATAAAATTAGTGTAATTCATAAAAAGTCTCAAATTACATTTATTTGGGTATGTATAATATCAATTATTTTAATATTTCATTAATTAGGTAATTACTGCATCACCATTGTGTCATAAATAAATTAAATTATTTAATGTCTAAAAATTATAAATAAAATAAAATTAGGTAGAAAATCTTTTTATATTTATAATGAATATTTATAGTTGAATTTATCTTATGTATAACCCTATATTAAAAATCTTTTAGTTATTAAACATTGATTTTAACTATTTTAACTCTTCTTTAAATAAAATAATAAAAAATTTCCTAATCTAATCCAAGTGGACCTAAATGGTAATATTTTATTCCTAAGGTTGTTTTTGGTCTAATTACACTTATCCAATAGAATTATGACATGTGATAGGGTAATAATAATATAATTTTTACCCTTAATTACCCTATTTACTTTTAACTGTTGTAAATAAAAGTAAAAAGTTACTATTCACCAAAAATTATTTTTATCTTATTGAACCAAATTTTACTCCTTGATATTAACCGTGTCTCTCGTATTTTTGAAATTCAACTCACAAAAGTGTTAAAATTAACTTTTATGTACAATTGCAAATGCTCCTAGGAGGTGGGTAAAAGACGGTGAAAAGTTCAATAAAATTTTTATATCTCTAAGATTATTATAAAATGACTCCAATGAATTAAATTGAACTTATATAAGTATTATGTATCTATTTTGACCCAAAATAAATTTAAATAAAATAAATGATTATTTAAATAAAAAGTCAGTTTTAACCAATAACTCAGTGTTTTCACAATTCGTCAAAAATTGAAAGTTTTCAGAAAAATACCAAAATTTAACCCTAGGCTAATTTCGATATTCTGAATCCAAAAATGAAGTTCATTTTAAAAGATAAAATTTATAAAATTTCAAAAAGTGGGTATTAATATTCATAACGGCTAGTTTATAGAATAACATATCGTTGTTTAGTGAAACTTGGTATTGGGTACAACACACGCTATCGTGGAAGGTCGCGATTGTGTGTAAAGAAAGACAAGTTGGGGTTGTGTGTAGTGCAAGATTACTTTGTTGTTGTTTATAATAGAATACAACCATATTTCCTTTATACATTATATATATATATACACCCAATGTTGTGTAGAATAACTTCTATCAAACGATCTTGAAATTTTGTGTAACATGATCCAAGAATAGTGTTGTGTATACTGAAAGCTAATACGGTGTTGCACATAGTGAAAGATAATCTTGGTGTAGTATACAACACAAGACATCAAATAAATTAAAAAGAATACTTATCATAAAATTTCTGGGTGTTATAGTTTTCATGGACAATATCTTGGTGTACTCTCATACTCGACACGACCATGCTACCCATCTTGAGATCGTTTTGAGTACACTGAGGGAGCATCAATTATATGATAAGCTCTCAAAATTACACTTTTTTATGGAAGAGATTCACTTCCTGGGTCATGTAATCTCAGAGACAGGTGTATCAGTAGACCTAGAGAAGGTGAGAGATGTAGTCACATGGGAGCAGCTGAGGAATGTCTTCGAGGTACAAAGTTTCTTAGGGATGGCTGGTAACTACAGGGGGTTAGTACAAGACTTCTCATGCTTGGAAGTGCCATTGACAGGCTCACGAAGGTTGCTCAATTCTTGTCGATTAATGAGACCTTAGGTGTTTATGAGCTTGGATGGTTGTACATCCGTGAGATTGTACACTTGCATGGGGTTCTGAGTACTATCATTTCAGATAGGGACACCCACTTTATGTCTCATTTCTGTAAAAGTCTATAGAGGGATTTGGGTACACAATTACTTCTGAGTACAGCTTACTATCCCCAGATAGATGGACAGTCAGAGTGCACGATTTAGGTGCTTGAGAACATGCTACGAGCATGCGTCCTCGATTTTGGAGGTTCTTGGGAGAGACATATACATCTAGTGGATTTTGACTACAATAATATTTTTCAGGAAACTATTCCGATGGCACCTTAAAAGGCATTGTACGATAGACCATTCCGATCACCCTTGTGTTGGATGGAGGACGAAGAGGCAGCTATGTTGAGACCTCATCTTGTACAAGAGACCACAGAACAGGTGGAGTTGATTCGGAAGAGGATGGCTACTGCATAGTCTCGACATAAATCTTCTGCTGATCAGTAGAGATGACCTTTGGAGTTCAAGGTCGGAGATCAGGTTTTCCAATATGTTACCCTGAGGTTGGTACATAAGAGGATCAGGAGACAGGGAAATCTTTCTCCGAGATACGTCAGGTCATTTGAGGTTCTTGAGAGAGTCAGGCTGGTTGCTTATAGGTTGCAGTTACCTCAAAGGTACCAGGCTATGCATGACGTCTTCCATGTTTCTCAGCTTCAACGCTATTTCTCAGACCTGTCTCATTTTTTTCAACCTAAGGAGGTTGAGCTGGAGCATGATGCATCGTTTTAGGATCATCCTATCAGGATTGTTGATCGTAGTTCAAAGGTACTTCATGGCCGGTCTGTTCCTCTAGTACGGGTGTTATGGAAGCACGAACGTGTATAGGACGAGACTTGGGAGAGGGAGGCCGATATGCGATCACAGTGGCCAGAGTTGTTTAGGGTTTCTTCTTCTGCACCGTGCTAGGGAAATTCGGGGACGAATTTCTTTAAAGGGGGAAGTTTTTAAGAACCCAGACCTTCTTTTTCAGGTATGTTTTTCCTTTTTGGTCGTTTTTGGGAAAAAGGAGGAGAATCTGGAAATTTTCAAAGTACATACCATGTACTTTATGAGTACACGCCATGTACTTTGATGCCGCTCGAGGCCGTTTACTGGCCGTGTCTTGGCCACACACACGACCATTTAGTGGTGATGTGGAGGCCGCTTAATACGGAGTACGGAAAAGCTTAGTACAGGCCATGTACTCTAAAAGTACACACTAGGTACTCTAAAAGTACATGCTCTATACTTTCTTTTTTTCGTTAAATGGACCGGGGTCGCATCTTAACCCCTTCAACGTCTTCTTCTCCAGCTTTCTTTGACCAAGAGTGAGGGTACGGGCTCAGATCTCCTCCGAGGCACCGATCGGTCACCAGTTATCTGAATCGAACACCGTCGGTTGCAATAGAATCACAATGGTGAGTTCTTGGTTCTTATTTGTCCACGTTTCATGATTCTTTATCTTATGAGAGTTATCTGAGGTTGAAAGTTTTAGAAGTTTTTGCAGATATACTTCATTCTAGGCCGATTAATAGGAATAGGTTCAAGTATATCGATCTCCTAGGATCGAGGTATGTTGTTTGATGCCCTACGTTGAACATATTTGAGTTTTTGTGCAAAAGTGACAGATTCCCAAGTTTCGGGTATCTCAGGTTTGGGTTTTGATCCTGTTTTATTATATGCCTTAGATTTCTAGGGTGCTAAAGGCTATTAGATGAATAATTATTTCTTGTTAGCATGTTTGAGGATCACCCCATGGGTGTTCTCCCTTGTTTTGGCTGTTTATCACCATTTGGATTAGGTTTCCTGTGAGGCAGACCTTGTTGCATTGATTTCCTGCCTTGATATAATTGATTGCATGTATTTTCTACTATTTATATGATTTTTATGCTTTTTAGCTATTATCCAAGTAGTTTTTGAACTTACTTTGGGCTGCTGACAGTCAAGTACGCACGACTAGACTGCTCAAGGATGTGTGAACCTGGTGCGGTAGACTAAAGAGGGAATTGACGATTAAGGGATTTCCTAGAGAGTCTATTATAAATTAGTATTGTTCACAGGACCTATAGGAATTGGACTTTTTTGCTTCCTCAGAGTTTTCTTAGTTACGTATTGGGACTACAGGGGGAATTAGATGTAAGTGCTTCCTCAGAGAGTCTATAGCTATCGTTACCAGACCGCATGGGAATTGACGGTGAGAGCTTCTAGAGTGTCTATGCCTTGTATGATTACTTGACTAGAGGGGTATTCCAGTATGAGCCACCCAGAGAGTTGGTGTGAATATTTTTTGGTTGGTTGTGATGAGTCCACCAAGCCAAAGAACAAGCTTGGGTTTTGTACTGCTTGTTGTTTAGGTAGTCTACTGAGATACCTGTTGTGTTACTTGGTATGCCTTGGGAATATGGAGCTGATGCTAGGTTCCTTATTTGATAATTAAATGATTGAATTAAATTAATAAATGAATGTGAATGGAGATTTGTAGGATTTTTTTATTTAGAGTATTCCTATTTCTCTGCTGTGTTTATTTCCATTACTTTTTCTATATTGCTCACTAATAGTAGGGCACAGATCTTGTGGTGGTTGCCTATTGAGATTTGTCTCACACCCTGTTTGGGTCCTGCTTTTCAGCCCAAATAGGTTATATGGTTGCGGGTGTGGATAGGGATTTTGGCCCTTCTACTTCAGGTACACGATTTCTGGTTGGAGCTGGAGAGCACAGGACTGAGCTTAGGCTTGTGATGCTGCTGGAGTTGCTGTTTACTTTTAGTACATTGATATCAATTGTATTTCAATACGTTGTTGTGTTTGCTGCTTTCCTTAGATACTTGTACCTGCTGCATCATTATCATCACTATTATATGTTCATTTCTTCCACTATTTATTTTTAGTTATTGTATGTTATTTACTACTTCTGCTATTGACTGTTATTTCCTTTTCCTTGTATACTTTACCAAATGAGGGCATAGTTTCCCCAATGACAAACCAAGGCCCTCGCTGCTAGTCGGAAGCCTCTGGCATTTGGGGAAACACACTTGAGGTAATGTGGTGAACTGGGTACGGGGCACCAGTTGAGTGGATCCAGATTCGGGCCATTACACCTATAATACCATTACTACAGAATATCAAGAATAATTTGAATGAAGAATATTTGTGGAAGGAATCTATGTTTTTCTATTAATTATATTCAGTGATTTGAAGCAGGAAGAAGAAGAGGAAGAAAAAATATAGATATTGGTTCTAGTAATATTCAGTGTTACTAAAATTCAAGACTAGGGAAGAAGATAGAGTACTACCTCACTAATTTTCATGTATTAGAATAAAAATAAAAGGAATATTAAAGAGTTCAAGTCTAAAAATAAACATGAAACACCATGAAAACATATTTTAAGTATCAAATAGTGGATGGAAATCCAGTTATTGTAAATTACATAAAATAGTTTCATATTTTTTGGATCAAATATAAATATCCCACAAAATAAAATATTTGGGTGGGTTAGGATATAAATTACCTAAGGGTTCAGGGTGATTCATTCCCCCCATTCTTAAGTGTAAAGAAAATCTATGATTTTTTAATAATACTTGAATAATCCACTTGTAATTTTTTGATGGATATTTGTGGAAATCATGTGTATAATATGTTCCAAAACATATAAAATACCTAGAAACCCACATCGAGAGTGAATCTTTCAAAAATACCATGTTCCAATCCTAACGTCGTTTTTTTCATAGCATATGGTATTGTGTATTCATTTCACAAAACATATCAAATTTTTGAAAACTTGTGATAAAGGTCCAAAAATCAAAGTTTGGTTTAACAGATTAAAATATAAATTTAAATTTTGTATAAATTCATCTAAACCAAATTCAACCCCCTCTAATGTGTTTCAATTGATCATGTGTGCTCTATAATTGGAATCAGAAGAAGTTTCCCTTTGGTTGGATCAATATTATTTTATTTACCAATGACTTCTTTTGAAATATTAGAAGTGTATATTGAAAGGTTTTTTAATAAGGCCACATATAATTAACTCAATCCCCATCCCAATTGAATCTGAAGTGAATGTATTATCAAAGAATTTGAAGAAATAGAAGAACATAAAGACTAAAAAGAAAAGAAATAATTCTATTAATAAGGTGAATGCACCATTACTTGATGGTAATAAAAATGGTAATATATTTCTTAAATCTAATGAGATTTATTCTTTTGGTAAATAAATTTTAAAATGTGTTTAAAATGTTTCTATTTAATAACATCATGATTTTTATTCTGAAATTAACGATTGTCTTAGAATTTTCCCTATTTAAGTTAATATATTCATACTTGAATGAATCAAAGGGCTATAAGATGGTAAATCATAGCTGTATTAATAAGTTAATACAATGGATGATGTATTAGCTAAAAAATTAACAAAATGTATAACCCTCACAAAGTTAGTTGAAGCCAAGGTATACTTTTTATCACTTTGTATGGTAAAATCTTCTATAAATTAATAATTATTAAAAAATATGATATTTTGAGAAGACTATTATTATATAAGTTTTTTTGTATAATATAAAATCTATGTAGGGTTTATATGGATATCAAAGAATCATAGATGGAGGTTAAATTAAAGTAAATCAAAGAGAAATAAAATTATTTTCTAGAGGCTAAAAAATGCATCATGATCTAATTGTAAAGTTTAATGTGGAATGTGAAAAAGGATGAAATATCTTAAAGACCAAAATCATTCTCTAAATTTATAATTTTTTGAGTGAAAAGTGATATTGTGTAATCATAAAGTTAACCAAGAATCATTTTACCATGTTGTTGAATATAGAAGAGTGGATACCACAAAAATTGTTAGTATGAGTCATAATTCCAAAAATATTGAGGCTTTTGGGAAAATTACTTGAATTAATCCTGATATTTGTCCATTATAACCTCATGGAAAAAGTTAACCTATTGTCCAAATAAATATATCAGCACTAATATTTTCTTTCTAGTGTAGGTTTAAAAAGAAAATTATGAAAAATATGGGGGAGAAAAAGTCTTGAGAAACCCACCAAAACATCCAAGGTGGATGTTAGGAAGAACAAAACTCTTGGATATCCAAAGTATCATAAGAGAATAGTACAATTTTACAAAAGTATAAACTAGAATGAATTGGGAAATTATCCTCCAATAGCTAGAGTAAGAGATTTATTGGCCACTTTTAGTGATGATTAAAGTTTGGAAACAAGGATATTTAATTTTTTCATAATATTCCAACCTATATAAGCTATAGAAGACCAAAATATTGGTCGAGTGGATCTAAATTTAAAATAAGACCTTCCAGACAAATTAAGAATTCATATATTTGAAAGAATCTATTTTCAAGAAACAAATTTTATTATCATGAAATTTTTTATGATTATTTCAAAAAAATTATTAATATAAAGGAGGAGTACGTGTAAATATCTACTATAAAAACTTTAAATTTATTTATGAATAAGTCCACAATAGAATTTGAGTAAGGTATAAAAATTAACTGAATATTTCTTAGGTGGAAATAAAAATAACATTTTTTAATCAAGTTCACACATGAAGACAAAGAAGAGGGATGAAGAGGATATCAAAACAATTTAAATATTATTTTATTATAGTGATAGAGGTGACATCATAGACCATTAATTTTTTTCCCTAAATATAAATATTGATGGAATAAATTCAGAGAAACAAAAGGAATAACTATGATAATGTAATAGTTTTATTGGTTTAATTGAATACATTATAAAAGAAGAATATGATAGGGTATTGGATAAGGGTAACCTAAATACTATTAATGATATGTGTAGAAGATACAAAATGTCAGTTCATACTTCCAACACATGCCTTACAATGATGACTAAAAAATAAAAATTATTAAAAGGCATGGGGAATGTACCAGTGACTCCAAATGTTAAGAAAAATATTGTAAAAAAATATTCCACACAATTGATGATGCCTTAGAATATAGCTAATTATTTTTTGATCATATATCCTAAGTAGTTTTTAGATTCTAAGAAGATGGATAATGTTTAAAATAATGATTGTGATATATTTATTATGGTAAATAATTCTACTCAAACCATAAAAAAATATAAAATAGGAATAAACCATGTTACCCATAGAATTATAGATTTGAAAAATTAGGGGTGAAGATACATTAAAGAATTATTACCATGACATAGTTAGAAGAAAAGAGTTTTTGGGGTTGATATCAACTCTTCAACCCATTTTCTCATTTACGATCTAATGGAAGCACACTATATTCTCATGCATTACTATTTTTATTACCTTTTATTGGGAATTAAAGGTAGGGAAAAAGGGGGATAACTTATTTGAATTTGTAATCATTACAAAACTATGGGTGTTATCCATCATGGTGTATTCAAATTGGTATCGAATTTTCACCTAGAAATACCATAATTAGTTTCAAGTGATTTATCTTGGAGTTTATCTATGATTAAAACCAACAATGATGAATACAACCAAAGAGAATCCCTCGGGGGGGGGGGGTATCAAAAGGGTTAAGTAAGCAAAAAATTTATGACTTATTTATTAAATATGAAATTTTTGATATAATTAGAAAAATTAAAAAATTGTGGTATACCAATCACTATTCCCATTTCATTATTAATTCTATTTAATATTTTTATTAAAGGGTGATTGTTAAAATAAAAAGGGGAAATTAAACCATTAACTTGATTTTTTTAATCTATTTTTTATGTTTAGTGTAAAAAATCTCTTAAAAAATGTTTTTTATCATCCCCAATATAATGAATTGAAATTGATAATCACTTGTTATCACATTGTGCACAGTTTAAGGGAAACATTTTTTTTAAATTGATGAATTATTTTTATATATCGGATTAGTCCATGTAGAATTAGAGTTAGTTAATTGATGAAATATTTTCAAGAAAAACGTGATAGCTTCCTTATCTTATTGGAAATTAATTTATAATAGATAATACAAAAATGGAGAAGATGATTCTTTGAAATAAGTATGGGTAAAAATTGTTTCCAAATGAAGTGAATAATAAGGAGAGGGGAATAATAATTTATCATAGAGTTTTCTGATAATAATAATTTGTTTCCACAATCAATACTATGATTTGTATCTTAAAATGATGTTAAATATTATATAAAAATGGTATAGATTTCTTATAATGGTACCATTACATTCACCTATTAATTTATTATTGATAAGGGGAAGAAGATCCTTGACTTATGAATTTAAGTGAGTGTCGACATTATAATTTTAGTGAGTACAACTAAAAAATCAAAAAAGGAAGATTGAAGTAACCTAATGAATAAATATGAACATCATGGTTGTATTTTTTATAAATATATAAATAATAATAAAATTTAATTTATTATAAAGTTACATAATGATGAATAACTCAATAATATGATGAAGAGTTCAATGCACTAGAATAGGATGTTTTTGGTACTTTGGTTGGTAGTAAATGAGGAAGATGTTTCTTGTATTTATATATGTTGATTTTAGTGTTTATATTTGTGAAAATGTTGGGTATTGTTTTGTTTTGTTAAGTACTATATAAAATAGTTTATTAGAGAAGTTGAATAACTAAATTATATACTATAAGAAATATTGAAGAGCAGAGAAGATGGTCATTGAATACACCTTGTCAAGATACTATTTAAAATGAAAAAAAACTTGATTTTTGAACAAGTTCTATAAAACAAATGTAAGGTTGTACTTAAAGTGGAAGATTGTAGACAACCCAATGTTAATGTTGACACCTACCAACTGAGATTTAGAAAATTCAAAAAGGAAGAAATACCTGAATATGGTTATTATTATAACACCCCATGGATTTGAAAATAAATTTAATATAGAATGAAACACATGAAATGCTAAGTCTCTGTGAAACAATATTCTGTTTTAAAGAGATAATTATAACCTAGTCATTAAACATAATTTTTCCACTTCAATGATTTGAATTTAAAAAAATGGACATACACGGTTTCGATCAGTAAGTATTTAATGTCTGATAAGATCACCTTAATTTTTGGCTAATAGAAACATACCCTTATGAATAGTGATGTTACACTTATGAATAGTAATATGACTTTTATGAATAGTAAGTCATCCAAATAAATAGTAACCTCACCCATGAATGTATAAATTAAATTTAGGCATCTTATAAGTGACAATATGATCATAATATAAGTGTTGTTATTTTCTTTAAGTCATAAATATTTAATTACAATTTTATGATTAATATAATAATTTAAATAAAAATTTATTTTCAAAAAATATAATAATAAACTATTATTTTATTGTCATATGGTTATAAGATAATTTTGTGAGACCTTGATTAATGATTCAAGGTGTTATAAAATCCGTTATAGTTTTAAAATTGTTATTTTTCAAATAAATCAAGATTTTATTTAAAAATTAAATTTCTTATATTTAGAAAATTATTTTGATAAAAATCAGTTCATTTTTAGAATTCTACCCATCAAAAAATGGTTGGGCTGAATTTTTGGGATTTTTCTAAAATACTTGAATTTTTGGTTAGTAGTGAAATTTGATAATTTACCAAATATGGAAAATAAATGAATTTATGCATCATGCTTGAGTCATTGATGATGTAAATGGACTTTTGTTTAAACTCACATGTACTTATAACTATTTTTGGTCATAAGAACCAACACTATTTCACATGAGCCTTAGCTCGGTTGGTGAGGACTTGATAAGTGCATCCAAGAGACCCGGGATCAAATCCGAGTGGAGAAATATTTTCGGGTTACTGTAGCAGGCACTATAAAAGTACTATAGTAGGTACTATAGTATCACTGTAGCAGGTACTGTAGTGGAAACTATAGCAGGTACTATTCAGTACTGTAGCAGCCATAACTATTCATCCATCTGGGCCATTGGGCCACCGGTTTGGTCCTCGGGTCCTGCAAGGCTTTCGGTCCACAAAAGGCCTTCAGGATAGTTATCTCTCAAGCACTTCAAGCCACCTTAAGGCCTTAGGGCCACCCCAAGGCCTTTAGGTCACATGAATATATAGATGTATCTGTCAGACTACAAGGGAAAAGGCTCCAGACGAGGATCAGAGCATGCACATTCACCAGAGCAGAGCTAACCGGAATTGGAAGAATGAGAGGGTATGAAATTTCCATAAGTACCAAGCCTATACAAATATACACATGATAGCTAGCCGACCAGCCTTGCAAAGGAAGAGTTCTAATTTCAAGACACATACTGGGGAGGAGCAATTCTGAGTTGTCTTGTCTGGGGGATTTTCTCTAAGACCTACGGGTCATGTAATTGTCTCTAAGACTTCAGGCCTTGTAAGGGTTCCACCTCACCCCTTGAATGGTGGATTATCAAAATAATAAAAAAGGTCCTTCGGGCCATTCAGCCTAACCAACACTATTTCTTTTCATAAGCAAAATAATAAAATAATGATTAAAATAATGGGAAAATCACCCTCTCCTCTAATTTAAATAGCATCCCTCACCCCCTATTCCTCAAACACCTCTCAATATTTGATAATTGTATAAATTATTTCTAATACTCATTCGAAGCCTCTTCCCCACATCCAAGTCCTTTTGGTCTCACCAAAATGCCAAAACCAAAGGCCTTAAGGAGGATCCCAGGGAGAATAGATCAAAAGGTAAAAATCCTTTTCACTTTATTTTATTTTCATTTCAATTATTTTTATTTTATTAATCTTAACCTCCCCTTATCCAAGAAGAGTTAAAGATACAATTTCATATATATATATATACTCAAATCTTATCATGATGATGAAAAAATTCATCATAATACTTCTTCTCCTATCCCTTTTATTCTAAAAAAACATCGTCCATGATGTGTCGATTTACCGACATCATGGATGATGTGTTTTAAATTTCCATTAATTCCTACAAATCTGGTTGTAAAAACATTTTAATGGTTGAAACATATTTTAATTTGTATTATATAACCTATTTTATATTCTATAATTAACATATATTCGTAATATTTAATTATAAAAAGAAACTAGTTTGTGATAATCCAAGAACTGCCAAAATGATCTAAAAAAATATCATTAATGTGTTATCTAATGATTCATAATAATATATGAAGAAATAATTTATTTTTTAATTTAATATTATGAAGACATATTAATAACATTTCATTCCACTTTTGGTGTTTCATAGCCATTCGAAAAGAAAATCCATTATGAACCAACCATTGAAACCAAGTAATGAACATACCCAAAACCTTGGAAAGGGAAAAGTATTATTAATAAATGGGAGGAATTATGTTATAAAATGATTATATAAGGTTTTATATACATGAATATGTATCTGTAAAATTTTAATATCACCCTTTTAACCATTATACAGAATGTTTAAACACATTTTTAGTAATAAGAACCTGAGGTAAGGTAATTCTTAACCCAATTTCCATGATTTGGGTTAACCTTTTATTTCATTAATTGTTTTTGTACTAATATTACTTGTGTATTGAATTTTTTTCATATTATGTTTATTTACAGTGAATAAACATATTCATTTCATTCTATTAATTAGTATTTCAATTATATGATATTTTTAAGGGACTTTTCTTTAGAAATCATGTTTTAAAATTCTATTTTAGAAAATTAAAAATGAATGTTTTTGTGAAATTATTCTTATTTTATTATTATTTTCTAGTTATTGGGAATTTTTTTTATAAAGGGTGGGACCTATATCTCCCTCTAATTCATTGGGTTTATTTATGTTAGAGGTTGTCCGTATGGTTACTCCAAGTGTAACTGCAATGATTACACCATAAAGTTGTCATGAGGGTTATATTATAAGGAGGCCATGAGGATTAAAAATCATATGATATCCATGAGTGTCAAAATTGTATTTATGTAATTCCCTAAGATACCATCATGTTTTATTTATGTTTTCTATGTTTTATGGAAATATCAATTTTCACAAACTATATGATAATTTATGGGTGAAAAGTATGTCTTTGTGAAAATGATTTCATATGTTTATAAGTATTCATTGAATAATGGTTTCTCTCCTTTTTATATACTTTAATTATATTTTTATGATCATCCAAAGTTTCAAATGTTTTTTATAGGGTATAAGGATGGGTAAGAGAAATGATTAATATAAGATAAATGTTGTAAATATTCTTATCAATAAAAAGAAATCATGCTTTATTTGAAATATTTTATTTTTTGTAAAAAGTGGATAAGTTTTTAGTAGTATCCTCTTGTATGATTATGGGATGTTGTGTTTGTATTATATCCTAATTATCTAAAAATATAAACCTGAAAATATTATCAATGTTTAATAATGTAATTTCATTACTAAAACTCAAGAATATGTAATGTTTAAGGATGGGTCCTTATAGTTGGTATTAGAGGACAGTTTAGATAACTTTAGAGGTTAGGATGATGTTAATAAAATAACATGAATTATTTTTATATTATTTTTATGATACATAGTTTAAATATTACCATGTTTCTTAATATAAGATACATTTGTTCATAATTGTTTTCTGCAAGATAAACATGGAAGCTGAAGTTGGAAAGAACCAAGAGAATGATATATTTCTGGATCCATAACATTGAATGGTGGGAATTGGAACCAAAAAGTTTGTGGCAGTAATGGATCTGTTGGCACAAGATATAAATGGTGGTGTAATCTAAGAAAGAGAACAACTAGAGCTTCTATAAAGGAACATGACAACAGTGGAACATTTTATGATGAAACGCCCTCCTACTTTCAATGGATCTTCTAACCCAATGTCAGTTGAAGGATATATTAAATCCCTTTAAAAGGTATTAGATGTCATGGGGTGTTTATATAATCAAACAACTAGTATTTTCATTTATCATTTTGAAGGTGAAGCTGAGTAGTGGTGGTAAATGGTCAAGGAAATCGGGGATATCGAGGATATTGATGCCTTGTAATGGGAAAAATTTAAGAATATTTTCCTTGAATAATATTTTCCTAAGGGGGTTCGACTTAGGATTGAAAATAAATTACTTGAATTGAAGAAAATGGGGGAAGATTATATAGCTATGTATGAAGAAAAATTCACCCGACTAGCAAGGTATGCTCCAAATATTATTTGGGATCTTGATAGAAAAATCAATCATTTTTAATTAGTATTGAAGCCAATATACCGAAGGGAATTGGCCTCCTAAAAATTAAAAAGTTATGAGAAACTTTTCCAATGTGCTGAAAGGGAAAAATGGAGTTTGCTGATGATAACATGTAATTTGACAATAAGTAGAGGAAGAGGTCCAAATGGAAAGTGATGGGTAATAATCAATCAAATAAATATGATAGTAAGAAAGTATAGTTTCTAGTTTGTGAAAAGTTTGGTAAAAAGAACCCTGGAGAATGTCTTACCAGAATTGGGAGTTGTTTTCGATGTGGAAAGTTTGGACATATGTCCCATGATTGTAATGAAAAAGATCTTAATATCAATTCTAATATGAAAAATGTAAAGTGTTTCAAATGTGGTGAGATGGGTAATTATGAAAAATTCTACCCAAAGAAAGATCCAAGTGATGGAAAATATCCATACTACAAGTAGAAAGGTGTAGTGAGATCCTTTGCAACTATATCAGCAGATGTTGGGCCATCCAATGAAGTGGTATCAAGTAATTTATTTATTTAATCAGACTAAAGTATTGTTTGATATGTGGTCTACACATTCCATTGTTTTTGAGAAATTTTCTAGTAAATTTGAAATTTCACATCAAGAAATGAGACCAAAACTTATTGTTAAAAGACCAGGGGAAATATTACAGCATAAATGCATTATAAGAATATTCCCGTTGTTGGATGTGGAAATACATTACCTAGAAACATTGTTGTTTTTTCATTAGCATAGTTTTATGTTACTCTGGGAATGGATTGGATTTTTTTATCTTGAAAAGATTTATTGCAGAGATAAAAAATTTGTTTTTAAAAATGAGTTTGAGTTTATATACATGAATGAACCCATACATTTGATACATTATTAGGAATCTAAGAAACTATTAAAATATGTAAATGAATGTTATTATGCTCATATTGTAGAAAATAAGATAACTATTCATATTAATGATGTGCCAATGGTAAATGAATACCTTGATGTTTTTCTTTATGAGTTACCCTGTGTTATACTTGATCAGGAAGTTGAATTTACAATTAACTTTGTTCCAAATTATAAGATAATTTCAAAACCCCTTTATTGAATGACTCAAGTGGAACTTCTCGAATTGAAAAATCAGTTACATGAGTTTCTTAATAAAGGATTCATTTGTCCTAACACTTCACCATGGGGTGATCCTATATTGTCCCTTAAAAATAAAGATGGTTCCATGAGACTTTTAATTGATTATAGAGATTTTAATAACATTACTATTAAAAATAAGTATCCTTTGATTCATATCAAAGACTTGTTTGATCAGCTCCAAGGAGCTTAATATTTTTCCAAGATTGGCTTGAGATCTAGGTACCATCATTTGAAAGTGACGAATGATGACATTCCTTGTAACACCCCGACCCCAGTTACCCAGAGTCGGTGCATTATTGCGTAACATTGACATGATCACAAAAGATCAAGTCTCGAAAGACCGATTAGTTTAGTAGCCTTGGAAACACTAGATACATTCATAAGTCTTACATTACATCATAAAGTAAAACAAAACTACAACAACATCTTGTCTTCATATCCCCTCATACTATCCCAATAGGTCATTCATAGTATACTTCTTCACATCCTGGAAAAATTAAAACATTGGAAGGGGTGAGCTCAGATGCTCAGTAAGGATAACAATATAGCGGAAGCTTTCATAAATAAACATTAACATTTAAGGAAATGTATAACTAAAAAACCCTTTTAAACATGAATTTCAACATAATATTGAAAAAGTAAAATGAGGTAATTCCATTTACTTATTCACATGGATATTCTACTGGTCGAATAATCACATGTAATATCAATAACCACTTTCATAATGATGGAATGCATAATTCCAGACTAACATAACCATGTAGCCAAAGCCTCGTGCCAAGAATACAAATAAGATTTTGTCAAGGCCTCATGCCAAGACACTAGTTTGTCTCATGAGACCTACCGATGCATCGAGGAGCTATAGCGGGCTCCACCCGTCACTTATTAAGTCCAATTCATTCCTCATATTAATAGGTTTAAACATATCATAAACCATAACATAATCGTATCACATAAAACATGCATAAAGGAAACATAACATTTCCACATTTCAATCACAAGATATCAATACAACACTTTGATATAATAAAAACACTTTCAAAACCATTTTCAATACCAAAATAAAGGAAAATTAAAACTTTGTATTTAATTTTCATTTAAAAAAAAGTTATGGCTTGTAGAGGAAGCTGAAACTCAAATAATGGTCACAGCGGTGGAGAAGTCGTTTTCGCCGCATACGTACAAAAAAAAACATTCCATTTTTTCGTTTAGTAAAACGCTTCGTATAAAAATATTCCTTTTGAAAAAAACATAAAAGTCAAAGGGGTTTATACACCGTATAAAATAAAGTTGTGTATAAAACAAAATATGCCTCAATGAAAGGAGATTGAGAAGAAGTCCCTTACAAAGATCATTTTTTAAATAAAATAGATCTATTATGTGTATTCACTATATTTACACATAAATAAAGTATAAATACCAGATAGGAGATAATAATATCATGACATAATTTGAAAGTAGGAGATTAACCCAAAGAATGGAAATTGGGTTAAGAAGTTCCCTTACCTCGTGTCTGACTTGACTCGATCGTTCTTTAATCTCCTGAATAATAAACTAGAGTTAATTTCTATTTTCTTAAGAACCTTTTTCATGTTCATTATTCCTTTTATATCACTTATTACCATGTTATGAACATTATGTAATTATTTAAGTTAATAACAGTCATTTTTTCGATCTTTGGTACTTGAGTCAACAATAAACTTCTTATAATTACAAGTTGTTTATGTGGTAGAATATCCATTATCTCTAGAATTATATCCATGATGCAGATATAATATATATCATATATATCCAATATATACATTCATTAATAATATTACGTAACATTTAGAGGTAAGAAATGAAATGCACCGTTCATGGAGACGGTAAGCCGTACGTACAGATGAACATTACTTTCATTTCTATTTCATATTTAATGGACTGAAGTTATAATTATATAAAGGTATAATATAATTCCAATATAATATAATGTATAATACCATTTACTCCATCCTTTATACATCCCACATATGGCATTAACGATTCAAATCACTTTGTGGGGGCGGTAGTCCGCACTCCCTAAAATGAAATTATCGCGTTTACCCATAATGGAAATCGTAAAGGTATGCCATAAATGAAAAATAAAGAATCATAAGGAAAACAAAAACATAATATATATCATATATGAAAACAGTGTCATCATAATGGCCACCATGAGAGGTGTTAAATGAAGATTGAACAATCATGATTTCGTGAGGCAGAAATTTTCCAACCACAGAAACAATATGTTCTTTAACCATTAGACGAAGGTGTGTGTAAGTGTAAATCAAATTCTTCTCATAAAAACATACTAGTATATTGAAGATACTGTTTTTGTTACAAAATAAAGGAATAAAAAGAGTTTAAGGTGTTGGAGAATCAAAATAAATCAAAATAACATAAGAGAAGACATTACCTTAGAATCGGGTAACTCTTTTTTGATTTGAGCCAAAGGATTCCTTGGGAAGAATTATGCCCAAAGTGAGGCTTATAAGAGTAATAGAGGGATGTTGAGAGAGTATTTGGTCAGAGGTTGGCCAAGCCAAATGTCTTGAAGGTGTGAATAAGGTGGTAGAGGTGGGGGACTTTTATAAGAGGAGAGCAGGGGCACTCTTGGAAAGTAATGAAATATTACATTATTATGAAATGATTTTCAGATTCTAAAGGTCCCAAAATGATATATTTCGAGGATAAGGTGATAAGGGTTAGAAATATTCCCATATAATAGGTTTTAGGCAAGTGTAAGCCTTATATTTTACATTATCTTTTCATTTTATTTAAATCGTTAATTAATGAGGTAATCGCTGCATCATCATGGTGTCATAAATAATTTAATTTATTTAATGTCTAAGAATTATAAAAAATATCATGATTTAGGAAATAGTTTTATCTTTCCAATGAATATTTATAGTAAAAAATTTAACTTATATAACCCCATGTATTAATTGTTTTAGTAAAACAACACATGTTTGTGACAATTTTATTTTTACCTTAAATAAAAAGTTATTATTGTCATTTTCTTACCCAAGTGGCTTCATGGGGTCCCCAAGTTGACCCATGGATTGTCTTTGTCGGACATGAATCATCCAATAAGGGTGAGACAAGTGTAAGGGTATTTTCATATTTTTATAATATCATTTTTACCTTAAATTTCACTAATTACCTTTAATCGCCATTAATTAAACTTAAAAGTTATTATTCACCAAAAAATTATTTTAATCCCATTGAACCACATTTTACTTCCTAATGACAACCATGTATGTCAGATTTTTGAAAATCAAATCACAGAAGTGGTAATGTTTCATTTAAACAAAAAAATCAGTTTTTTAACTACCACTTAGTGGTTTCACTATTCATCAAAAATTGAAGTTTTTCAGAACAATGCCAAAATTTCACCCTAAGATATAATTGATATTACAAGTTAAAAAATGATGTCTATTTTACAAAATTCCAAACATATAAGTTTCATTAATTAATTTTATAATTAATTCCCGCGGTCACAACAAATAGCGTGTTTTTAAGAAACAATATATATCAAAAGATTGACAATTGTTTATGTGCAATTTCAAAGTGAAATTAATTCTAATGACCACCATTGGATAAAATGGTAAAAATATATTCTAATTATACTTTAAAACCACTCTATAGTATAATTTATCACTATAATTTATTTTTATTAAAAAAGTTGTTTTTAAGTATTTTTCACTATTCATAAAAAATTGGAAGTTCTCAGAAAATTAAAAAAATTCAACTTAGGATAATTTCGATATTCTCAATACAAAAATGATGTCCATTTTTAAATATAAAATTTATATAATTTTAAAAAGTAGGTATTACTATTCATAACAGCTACTTTGATTGGTTGTGGTGTGTGTTTTAACTCGAACTTGCGTACAATACATGCTACTCTATTATTCAAAGAGAAGTGTACCATGGAAGCTTGGGGTGTTACATTCTCCCCTCCTTAAATAAATTGCGTCCTCACAATTTGAAATTTTTCTTTGAAAATAAAAGGTTGAAAATAGAAAATACCTTTGTGGAAAACCCACATCGGAAATAAGGTTAATAAAATTTAGCCCTAATAAGAGGGAAAGGGAAATGAAAAAGTCACCAACAAATTATGATCTTGATAAGGAGAACATTGGTGGAAATTAGAGACATATAATTGGAGGAAAAATGTAAATATTTTTAGGGAGTGATTGAGGTCATCAATCACAAAAAAGTGTAAAATTGAGGGCCTCAAAGCCTTCAATCTATGTTGATTTAAAATATTATCAGTTCAACAAGACCTAAGATATTAGGATGAAACATTTTCTGTTTTAATATCCCTTTACTAAAGTTTAAGAATTAATTTATTCATAGAATAAGAGATAGGTATATATATATTTATGCTTGACAAGTAGAGTTTCAACCTTCAACTAATTTCTACCACAAACTCATCTTTCACTCAAAAAGATTATAGAACTCAAAAATATTATATTTATCCTAATCGTACAAGGTTCCAAATATTAAATCATACCATTTAGATTAGGAAAACTATTTTGTAATAACCATGGAATTCCTGTAGGCTAGTGGTAGGTAATAAAGGCTTGTCACACTATGGTTGTGGGTTCGATTCCTGCAGCTTTGTCCGACACGATGGGTTATCCCCCACCTTGCAGGTTGTCCTTTTCCTAAAAATATAGTATTATAATATGCCAAAAATAATCTTCAGAAATGTTTTAACCTTAAACAATACTATCCAAAGATCAACTTAATCCATTCCAACCTTTATAGTTATCCAAAATACCTCTATCTAGACTTTCTCTAAAAGGTCTCTAAATTCTAAAATCAATTGTAATATCAGATTCCCCAAACAAATTAAAGTTTCTCTTATTGTAACATACTAAAAATATGACTACCTTCATCATATTAAAACCTTAATGAAACAACAAGTACTACAATACAATCCTTATATATATCACATTATTCTTATAACCAGAATATAATCCTTGAGTCTAAAAGCACTAATACATTAATTATTCTACTTCAACTGTAGTAATAGCATAAGATTGGCCTTGATCCCTTGGCCTTTTCTGAGGTAAGTTTCCCTGATGCTTAGAACATTCATTTGCATAATGCCCCATTTCCCTACAATTGTAGCATTCAACATTGATAGCCTCTTTCTTTCCCTTGCAATCACGAGCCTGGTGACCTTTTTCTCCACATTTATAACAAACTCCCATTCTTTTTAGGCAAGTACCGAGGTGATTCTTCCAACAATTATCGCATAATGGAAAATCCTTATTTCCCTTTTTCCCTTTACCTGTCTCTTGTTCCACCGTTCTCTTCTTCTCTTGCTTTACTTTGTTGTCATAAGACTTAGAGAATTCATTTTCTGTCTAGATAGCACATGAGACAATATCTTCATATGACGAGAAGGTTTTTGAGACTAATTCTCGACGGAGAAAAGGTTTTAACCCATCAAAGAAACGATCGATCTTACTTCTTGGGTTACGTATATAATCTGCTGCATGCCTTGCTAACCTTGTAAAGTTAGCCTCATACTTTGCGACATTCTCATCCTCCTTTTGTCTCAGACTCAAAAAATTGCCTTTCCATATCTGCTCAAGTCATGAGGGAAGTATTTTTCTAAGAAAAGATCTTTGAACTCCCTCCATTCCATATTAGATACTTCTCCATCTTCTTTCGTGTTTTGAATCAGCGACCACCATTGATTGGCATCTCCAGTGAGCCGGTAAACTGCCATGACAACATTCTCCCTTTCGCTACTCCCCAAGGTGTGGAATATTTTCTCTAAGGAGTTTATCCATTGCTCAGCTACTAATGGATTTGTACCCCCATTAAATGTAGGCGGTTTTGCCTCATGAAGCAGTCTAACATTGATCCTCCAAGTTGCGAATTAGGGTGCTCCATACAATTAAGGTTATTATTCATAACCTGAGTGAGTTTTCCCAGTATAGTGATAAGGTGATTAGCACCAGTTGTATCTCCATCTCCACAATAATTATCTTGAGTAGGAGGGCAATCCCTACATGGAGTCCGTGCCTTTATACGGTTTCCATTCCTCCCACTGGGCGCCATTTCTAAACAATAGAATAAAATAGATTAGTTTATGAATCAAAATACATAATTCCATACTTGTAAAACACTTAACATAAATTGAAAAATTTATGGATATAATCCATAATCATAATTTTTTTTTCTTTGAGGAAGTATATACTCATAAACCCTTCATAATGGTTTGTAAATAAAATGAGAATTATCCTAAGCATATCCCCCGGGAGTGTCGTAACCAAGAGTGAAACAAGGCCCGTTGTCGTGCATCAGTTCCCGTTCGAGTCTAGCTCAAAGCGGTGTTTTCGTGTTTTACCCCTAGGTACATCTGTGCCAGAGCCTCCCCTACCTTCTCGTATCCAGACAGGGATGTATTTCTCAGAAAACTCACAAAATCCATATAATACCAAAATTCTTGGAAGTTCTTCTATACTAATCCTAAAAGTCTATCTTTGGGCTATGTGCTCTAATAAAAGTTTATCTAAATCTAGGTTTCAAGGTTAGTACTAAACTGCCTCTGATACCAACTGTAGCGCCCCGACCCTAGTTACCCAAAGTCGGTGCATTATTGCCTAACATTGGCATGATCACAAAAGATCAAGTCTCTAAAGACCGATTAGTTTAGTAGTCTTGGAAACACTAGATACATTCATAAGTCTTACATTACATCATAAAGTAAAACAAAACTACAACAACATCTTATCTTCATATCCCCACATACTATCCCAGTAGGTCATTCATAGTATACTTCTTCACATACTAGAAAAATTAAAACATTGGAAGGGGTGAGCTCAGATGCTTAGTAAGGATAACAATATAGCAGGAGCTTTCATAAATAAACATTAACATTTAAGGCAATGCATAACTAAAACAAAAGCCTTTTAAACTTGAATTTCAACATAATATGGCAAAAGTAAAATGAGATAATTCCATTTACTTATTCACATGGATATTCTACTAGTCGAATAATCACATGCAATATCAATAACCACTTTCATAATGATGAAATGCATAATACCAGACTATCATAACCACATAGCCAAGGCCTCATGCCAAGACTACAAATAAGATTTTGTCAAGGCCTCATGCCAATACAATAGTTTGTCTCATGAGACCTATCGATGCATCGAGGAGCTATAGTGGGCTCCACCCGTCACTTATTAAGTCCAATGCATTCCTCATATGAATAGGTTTAAACATATCTTAAACCATAACATAATCTTATCATATAAAACATTCATAAAGGAAATATAACATTTCCACATTTCAATAAGAAGATATCAATACAACACTTTGATATAATAAAAACCTTTTCAAAACCATTTTCAATACCAAAATAAAGTAAAATTAAAACTTTGTATTTAATTTTCATTTAAAAAAAGTTATGGCTGGTAGAGGAAGCTGAAACTCAAATAATGGTCACAGTGGTGGAGAAGTCATTGTCGCCGCATACGTACGACAAAAAAAAACATTCCATTTTGTTGTTTAGTAAAACGCTTCATATAAAAATATTCCTTTGAAAAAAAAAACATAAAGGTCAAAGGGGTTTATACACCGTAGAAAAGAAAGTTGTGTATAAAACAAAATATGCCTCAATGAAAGGAGATTGAGACGAAGTCCCTTAAAAAGATCATTTTTTAAATAAAATAGATTTATTATCTGTATTCACTATATTTACACATAACGAAAGTATAAATACCAGATAGGACATAATAATATCATGACATAATTTGAAAGTAGGAGATTAACCCAAAGAATGGAAATTGGGTTAAGAAGTTCCCTTACCTCGTGTCTGACTTGAATCGATCATTCTTTAATCTCCTGAATAATAAACTAGAGTTAATTACTATTTACTTAAGAACCATTTTCATGTTAATTATTCCTTTTATATCACTTATTACCATGTTATGAACATTATGTAATTATTTAAGTTAGTAACGGTCATTTTGTCGATCTTTGGTACTTGAGTCAACAATAAACTTCTTATAATTACAAGTTGTTTATGTGGTAGAATATCCATTATCTCTAGAATTATATCCATGTTTTAGATATCATATATATCATATATATCCAATATATACATTCATTCATAATATTACGTAACATTTAGAGGTAATAAATGAAATGCATCGTTCATGGAGACGGTAAGCCGTACATACGCATGAACGCTACTTTCATTTCTATTTCATATTTAATGGAATGAAGTTATAATTATATAAAGGTATAATATAATTCAAGTATAATATAATTTATATTACCATTTACTTCATCCTTTATACATCCCACATATGGCATTAACGATTCAAATCACTTTGAGGGGGCGGTAGTCCGCACTTCCTAAAATGAAATTATCGCGTTTACCCATAATAGAAATCGTAAAGGTATTCCATAAATAAAAAATAAATAATCATAAGGAAAACAAAAAAATAATATATATCATATATGAAAATAGTGTCATCATAATGGCCACCATGAGAGGTGTTAAAAGAATATTGAACAATCATCATTTCGTGAGGCAGAAATTTGCCAACCACAGAAACAGTATGTTGTTTAACCATTATACGAAGGTGTGTGTAAGTTTAAATCAAATAATTCTCATAAAAACATCCTAGTATATTGAAGATACTGGTTTTGTTACAAAATAAAGGAATAAAAAGAGTTTAAGGGGTTGGAGAAGAAAAATAAAACAAAATAACATAAGAGAAGACATTACCTTAAAATCGGGTAACTCTTTTTTGATTTGAGCCAAAGGATTCCTTGGGAAGAATTATGCCCAAAGTGAGGCTTATAAGAGTAATAGAGGGAAGTTGAGAGAGTATTTGGGCAGAGGTTGGCGGAGCCAAATGACTTGAAGGTGCGAATAAGGTGGTAGAGGTGAGGGCCTTTTATAAGAGGAGATGAGGGGAACTCTTGAAAAGTAATGAAATATTACATTATTATGAAATGATTTTCAGATTCTAAGGGTCCCAAAATGATATATTTATAGGATAAGGTGATAATAGTTTGAAATATTCCCATCCAATAGGTTTTATACAAGTGTAAGCCTTATATTTTACATTATATTTTCATTTTATTTAAATCGTTAATTAATGAGGTAATCGCTGCATCATCATGGTGTCATAAATAATTTAACTTATTTAATGTCTAAGAATTATAAAAAATATCATGATTTAGGAAATATTTTTATCTTTCCAATGAATATTTATAGTCGAAAATTTAACTTATATAACCCCATGTAATAATTGTTTTAGTAAAACAACACATGTTTGTGACAATTTTATTTTTACCTTAAATAAAAAGTTATTATTGTCATTTTCTTACCCAAGTGGCTCCATGGGGTCCCCAAGTTGACCCATGGATTTTCTTGGTTGGAAATGACTCATACAATAAGGGTAGGACAAGTGTAAGGGTATTTTCATATTTTTATAATATCATTTTTACCTTAAATTTCACTAATTACCTTTAATCGCGATTAATTAAACTTAAAAGTTACTATTCACCAAAAAATTATTTTAATCCCATTAAACCATATTTTACTTCATAATGAAAACCATGTATGTTGGATTTTTAAAAATCAAATCACAGAAGTGGTAATGTTTCATTTAAACAAAAAAAATCAGTTTTTTAACTACCACTTAATGGTTTCACTATTCATCAAAAATAGAAGTTTTCAGAATAATGCCAAAATTTTACCCTAAGCTATAATTGATATTCCGAGTTCAAAAATGATGTATATTTTACAAAATTCCAAACATATATGTTGCATTAATTAATTTTATAATTAATTCCCGCTCTCACAACAAATAGCGTGTTTTTAAGAAACAATATATATCAAAAGATTGACAATTGTTTATGTCCAATTTCAAAATGAAATTAATTCTAATGACAACCATTGGATAAAATGGTAAAAATATATTCGAATTATACTTTAAAACCACTCTATAGTGTAATTTATCACTATAATTTATTTTGATTAAAAAAGTTGTTTTTAAGTATTTTTCACTATTCATAAAAAATTGGAAGTTATCAGAAAATTACAAAAAATTCAACTTATTATAATTTCGATATTCCGAATACAAAAATGATGTCCATGTTGAAATATAAAATTTATATAATTTCAAAAAGTAGGTATTACTATTCATAACGGCTACTTTGATTGGTTGTGGTGTGTGTTAAAACTCGAACTTGCGTACAACACATGTTGCTCTATTATTAAAAGAGAAGCATACCATGGAAGATTGGGGTGTTACATTACCAAAACAAAATTTCATACTAGATATGGGCATTATGAGTTTGTTGTTATTCCCTTTGGTTTCAAAAATCCTCCAACTGTATTCATGGATCTTATGAATAGAATATTCCATGTATATTTGGATAAGTTTATTATTTTCATTAATGATATTTTGGTATTTTTAAAAAGATATGATGATAATGATAAAAATATAAATATTTTCTTGAAAACTCTCAAATAAAAGAAGTTATACGGAAAGTTTAGAAAATGTGATTTTTGGTTGCAAAAGATTTCTTTTCTTGGTAACATTGTAAATAAGGATGGAATAATAGTTGATCTTGCCAAAAAAAATTGGTTGAGGATTGGACATGATATATAAATGATACAAATATTCATTGTTTTCTTGGATTAGCAGGCTACTACCAATGGTTTGTTAAAAAATTTGCATGATTATCTATCCCGCTAACTATGTTAACATGAAAAGGGGTTTAATTTATTTGGATGGAAGAATTTGATTGTTGTTTTTAGAAACATTAGAAGAGACTGATGAATTCTCTATTTTTTTCCTCCCTTCAAAAAATGGTGAGTTTTTCATCTCTAATTATGCTTAATTAAAGGGACTTGGTTGTGTTCTAATGCATAATGATGAGGTAATTGCTTATGATTTAAGTCAACTAAAACCTCAAGAGTTAAATTATCTCACACATGATTTGGAATTAGCAATTGTGATTTTCTATTTAAAAATTTAGATGATTCATTTATATGGAGCCAAGTGTAAAATATATATAGAGAAAAATAGTATTAAGTATATATTCACTCATAAGGAATTAAAAAATGATGCAAACAAGATAGATTCAATGTGATTTTCTTCCATTATGCATTGGATTGAGTTTGCATTAGCTTGTTCTCATCCCATCTTCAAATATTGGGTGTCATCCTTGGTAGTATACATTGGCGGTTCTCACTATAGGGGTGACATCCCATATCTAGATTTGGAAGTCTTGATTACAGCTCATGTCTTCATATGTTTTGTGTTCTGTTTGTATTGAAAACATTACCTTGTATCCCCCTAAATCCCCTAGTTGATGTAATCTCATCACACCGCAGGATTTTCTGGTAATTTAATTTATTGAATAAATTTATTTGGGGTATAAATTGGGTGAAAAATTAATGCCACCACTTTTTCAAAAAAAAATGTAGAGGACACCTTGAGTTGAAAACATCATGCATCATTAACCATGTTATGTTTGGAACACAACCCCTTGATTAATGCGGAATGGCCTGAAGGCCTTATTTTTTATTGATTTTCTGATAACCGACCTTTAAAGGGATGAGGGGGGACCCTTATAAGGCCTGTAGGCTTAGTAATTACATTTCCCATAGTCTTAGAGACATTACATGACCCGTAGATCTTAAGGAAATCATACAGACTATGACTACATGAAACTGCTCCTCCCCAGCATCTGCATCGTGACCAGCTCTCCACTTTTGCATGACTGTTCAGCTAGCATGTCCATGTGCAGGGGTGAATAGGTGCGGTACCGATGGAAAATTACATACCCTCTCATTCTTCCAAAGTCCGTTTAGCCCTACTCTGGTGGATGTGCCCTGCTCTTTCCTCCTATGGAGTGGTTCCTTGTAGAATCTGTCAGTGCAATTGTAAATCAGGTGGCCCTAAGGGCCTTGAGGTGGCACGAAGACCATGAGGTGCCCTAAAAGCCTTACTAACCTGAAGGTCATGGGTGGCCTGAAGGTCTTAAGTACTCCAAGCCCAAACCGGTGGCCCAAGGTGAATAGTCCCGACTATTATGGTACCAAAAAACACATGCTACAGTAACTGCTACAGTGCCTGCTACAGTAACTGGTATAGTACCTGCTACAGTGCCTGCTACACTATAGTGCCTGTTACAGTACTGCTACAATGCCTGCTATAGTACTACTACAGTGCCTGCTACAGTACCTGATACAGTGTCAGTAATGTCGTATTTGTCATACAGAATTAAGAAAGTGTATAAGGAAGACCATGAGATATAGAAAAAGGTATAATTTGTTAAAATGGGTAAGTTTCTAGAGTTTAACCTTGATAAATATTGTGTTTTGAGATTTCGAAAAAGATTATTTTTTCCTTGTGATTCCAAAATAAAGAAAGAATTGTTGTGTATTGCTCATAGTTCTCTATATTCAGTTCATCCTAGCAGTACTAAGATGTAATAAGATCTTTAGAAGTATTACTAGTGGGATGGAATGAAAAGTGATATTTCATATTTTACTATAAAATTTTTGACATGTCAATAGGTTAAAAAAGAAAGGCAGTTACCAAAGGGGATTCTTTAGCCTTTGCAAATTCTATAGTGGAAATGAGAAAATATATCCATAGACTTCTTTATTAGACTACCTAGGAATTATCAAGGTAACAATGAAATATGGGTTATTATTGATCGACTGACTAAATCTTCTCATCTACTTCCTATTCAAGACACTCTTTCTCTAGAATATCTTTATCAATTATACCTCAAAGAAAATTTTAGGTTTCATGGAGTTCCTCTCTCCATTGTATCATATCATGATCCACGGTTTACTTCTAAATTTTGGAATGGCCATCAGAAGTCATTGGGAATAGAATTAAATTTCAGTACAACTTTTCATCCTCAATCAAATGTGAAGCTAGAATGGATGATTCTAAATTTAGAGGATATATTTTTGAGCTTGTTAAATGTATTAATAGGTAAGTTGAGAAAATCATCTTTCATCAGTTGAATTTTCTTATAATAATATTTTTCATTCCAGTATACAGACAAAACCTTTTGAGTCATTCTATGGGAAGTAGTGTCGAAATCCAACATTTTGGAATGAAGCCAAAAAATAAAAGTTTATGAGACCAGAATTTATAGAGGAAGTGTCCAAGAAAGTGAAGATGATCCAATAACACATGAGGAAGGATCAGAGCAGGCAAAAAAGATATGAAGATAATAGGAGGAAAGTCTTTTCTTTCAAGGTAGGTGATCAAGTTTTTCTTAGAATCTCACCATGGAAAAGTGTTATGCATTTTGGTAAGAAAGGAAAGTTAAGTCCATGGTTAATTGAAACTTATGAAATCCTAGAGAAAGTTGGACTAGTATCCTACCAAGTAGATTTTCCTCTGAGTTTATCTCATGAACACAATGTGTTTCAAGTTTTGATGTTGAGAAATATGTCCCCTAATTATCCCATGTTTTGAGCCTAGAAGCAGTTCAACTGGGAGATAACTTTTATTATGAAGAAAAACTATTCAAATTATTGATCATAGAGAGAAAGTATTGCGTAATAAGCGAATCCACCAGATTATGGTTTTGTGGAGAAACCACATGATTGAAGAAGAAACATGGGAATATGAAAATGATATGAGGGAAAGGTACCCTCACTTATTTAAAAAGTAGATAAATTGTGAGGACGCAATTTCCAAATGGTGGGGAGAATGTAATACCCTAAGGATTTTCAAATAAATTTAATATATAATGAAATTCATGCAACAAAAAGTCTTTATGAAATAACTCTTTTTTTTATGGAGATAGTTATAACCTAGTCATTAAACATAATTTTACTGCTTACATGATTTGAATTACTAAAAATAGACATACATGGTTGTGATCCATAAGATATTTAGAGTCTGATTGGATCAACTTATTTTTGGCAAATAGTAACTTACGCTTATGAATAGTGATGTTACCCTTATGAATAGTAATATGATCCTTATGAATAGTAAGTCATTAAAATGAATATTATCCTCACCCAAGATTTTATAAATAAAATTTAGGCATACTATAAGTGACAATATGATCATAGTATAGTTGTTTGTATTTTTTTAAAGTCATAAATATTTAATTAAAATTTTATGATTAATTTAATATTTAAAAAATATATATATATTCATAAAATATAATCATAAATTATTATTTTATTTTATTATGGTTATAATATAATTTTTTGAGACCTTGATTAATTTTTCAAGGTGTTATAAAACCAGTTATTGTTTTAATATTGTTATTTTTTGAATAAATTATGATCTTTTTTAAAAATTAAATTGATCATATCTAGAAAATTAACTTGATAAAAAATATTTTATTTTTTAATTCTACACATCAAAAAATCATTGGGCTGAGTTTTTAGGATTTTTTTGAAATACTTGAATTTTTGGTGAATAGTGAAATTCGATAATTTATGAAATATGATAAATAATTGAATTTACACATCATGATTGAGTCATGGATAATGTAAATGGACATTGGTTTGAAGTCACATTCACTTATTTCTATTTTTGGTCAAAATAACTAACACTATTTCTTGTCTAGTGAAAAATAATTAAATAATGATTAAAATAATGGGAAAACCCTCCTCTCATCCACTATAAATACCACCCTCATCCCATCTTCCTTACACACCTACGAAGCTTTTATAATTGTCTAAATTCCACCCAATCCTCTTAAAAAGTCTCTTCCCCACGTCCAAGACCTACTGTTCTCAACAAAAGGCCCAAACCAGAGGCCTTATGGAGGATCCTAAGGATAAGAGATAAATAGGTAAAAATCCTCTTTCACTTTCTTTTATTATCTTTTCTATTAGTTTTATTTTCTTATAATATCTTTACATCCCCATATCCAATAGTCATTAAAGATCCAATATCATATGAATATACAGCAATCTTATCATTATTATGGAAAAATTCATGACCATACTTCTTCTTCTCTCTATTTTATTATAAAAAAAGACTTTCTGTGATGTGTCAATTTACTGACATCATGGACTATGTGTTTTCAATTTCTATTACTTCTTTGAAATATGTTTGTAAAACCATTTTAATGGTTGAAAAATATTTTTAATTTTATTATATAACCTCTTTTATGTTCTATAATTAACATACATTCTTAATATTTAATTATAAAAAGAAACTAGTTTGTGATGATCGAAGAACCACCAAAATGATCTAAACAAATATCACTAATGCTTTATCTAATGATTCAAAAAAAATATATAAATAAAAAGATTTATTGTATAATTTAATATTATGGAAATATATTAATACCATTTTGGTTCCACTTCCATAGTTTTTCTTTAGTTCAATAAGAAAATCCATTACAAACTGATCTTGAAAACCATATAAAGAACACACCCAAAACAATAGATGGAGAAAAGTATTATTGATAAATGGGTGAAAAAATGTTATAAAATGATAATATAATGTGTTATAGACATTATTATGTTTCATTAAAATATTAATAATACCCTTTTAACCATTATAAAACAAATTTTAAGTTAGAGGAACCCCAAGTAAAGTAATTCTTAACCCAATTTTCATTCTTTGGGTTAACATTATATCTCATTAATTTTGTGGTACTAATATTACTTGTGTAATGGATTTTGTTCATATTATGTTTTATTATGTAGATTTATAGTTTATACACATATTCCTTTCATTCTATTAATTCTTACTTCAATTATATGATATTTTTAAGGGACTTTTCTTCAAAAGTCAACTTCAAAAATTCTATTTTGAAAAATTAAAAAGGAATGTTTTTGTAAAATTACAAATTTATTATGATTATGTTCTAGTTTTGGGAATTGTTTATGATGAATGGTTTGACCTATATCTTCCTCAAATTCATTGGTTATGTTTAATTTTGAGGTCATCTATATGGTTACTCCAAGTTTAACTACGATGGTTACACCATAAGTTATCCGTGAGGGTTACATTATAAGGTAGTTATGAGGGTTACAAATCATATGGTAGTCGTGAGGGTTACAATTGTAAGTATGTATTTCCCTAAGATAATTTTATGTTTAACTTATGTTTTCTATGTTTTATATAAATCTCATGTTTCTAAAAGAAAGTATATGATACTTTATGGGTGAAAAATATGTCTTTGTGAAAATAATTTCATATGTTTATAAGTATTAACAGACTAACAATTTATATCCTTCTTTTTATATCCTTTACTGATATTTGTGTTCTCATCCTAAGTTTGAATTTTTTTAACAAGGTATAAGTTTGGGTAAGAGAAAGGATGAAGACAAGATGAATGATGTGAATATTTTTATCAAGAAAAAGAAATCATGTTTTATTTCAAATGTTTTATTTTTTTTCAAAAGTGGATATTATTTTAGTAGTATCCTCTTATATGATTATGGGATGTTGTATATGTATTATATGCTAATTCTATAAAACCCAAAACCTAAAAATATTATCAATGTGTAATAATGTAATTTATTGACTAAAACTCAATAATATGTAATGTTTAAGGCCAGGTTTATGTAATTATCCTTCCTAAAAAAGAAAAGGAAGAAGAAGTTGGCTAAGAACTATGGATCGCTAATCCTCACATGGATATGAAATCTCAGGACCATAAAGAGGTCATGTGAAGACACCATGTGTAGAAAATAATATGTATAGAGTCCCGCAAAGTCCATTCAATGAAGTTCTTTTACTCTTGAAAAGGCACCTTGGACAATCGATGGTCATGTAGTGGCTTCCAAGCAAGAACCCCCTGGACACATGGATTAACAACTAGTGGATTCATGAAAAACTGTCTAGAAATCCTCATAATATATGAGGAAAATATTGAAAATATAGGATCCACTTTCATTTATAAGAATCACATGATGCATCACCGATGGGGAGGATGATTATCCAAGACAAAACCGAATAAAACTCGATATATTCTCCAATATTTGTAAGAATAAACAAAGGAATTAGAAAAGGGGGTAGTAGGAACCACCTGTGGTTGTAAAATACATGTAAAACACCCTTGGAAATCCACCTGATGCCCTATGACCCTGAAGACATGACCACCTCAACTAATGGAAAACTACTAAAATGTCACCCCATCATGTGAATGGCCTCGAGCATATCAAGGAGACCTCATGCTCCCCCTTTGGAACCTTAAGGATAGACATATGAAATTATCTATGAAATTATTTTTCATCAACACATGATTTCTTTTGGTTACACATTTAATCACCAATAGGTATGGTGATTGTCCTCAACAACACCCAAGAAACCTCGTGAACTCCACATTAATTGTAAAATAAATCAAGTAAATAAAAAGGGGAGGAGGTAGAAACCTCTCATGATCATAAATCTATTATGACATTCCTAGGATATTAGAAGGAAAGTCTCACAAGAACCCTTGAAAAGTCATACTAATCTTGAGAAGTCCCCTTGATAGGTTCTCCTTGTCTCAGAGAAAGTCTAATACAAGTCCCCCGAGATCATACAAATGCCTCTAGAAAAGCACCCTGATCTTGTGAAAACCCTTGGACATGTCAACCTGACAACATGAAAGTCCCTAGAATTGTATGCACAATTCAAAAAAATACCCCATTAATTGGAAATAATCCATTAAAGGACATGTTCATGGGATGATCCTGTGGTCATTAAAAATTAGGTGCCGCCCTCAGAGTAATCCATGGAAGAGACTCGAGAATCCATGTGACACCCAAGCCCTTTTCCAAATCCATAATAGATTCACCTGATACGTAACATGTAAATTGGGAAACAACCAAAGGTGGTGAGGCCATTAAATCCTCCACACCAACATAAAAAATGAACCACTACCTTTGCATGCTTGGACCACTACCCTACAGATGAAGAGTTGGACTTCTCGTATCTAGATGCACCGATTCTAGAGAAGATTTCTTAGAGTGGATAAGATTGTTAATGGAAAACCTTCCTATTAGGTAATATACAGGGAACAACTAGATAAATAACTATCCATGCATAAAACACTTTTTTTTATCACTCATATATCATGAGAAAGAATTTTGGAAGGACGTGAGAGAGATATACCAAACATCATCTAGATTGCATGAGAATTAAAATAAACAAATACAGAACAAATATAAGGAATTACCAAAATAAATTCTAGAACAAAGACTAAAGGTGGGATACTTAGGTGAAATACATACATGTTGACCCTCATGCGCTTTACAATATCCACCCAGGATGCGAGAAAACACCGGGACATATCGTGTAAATCTCATGACACTCCTTTGATATATTATTGGGGTCATGAAAAGTCCTTCAGACATGTCAAATTAAGTCACATGGTGCCCCTAAGTAATTCCACCCAACTGGTTCTTGTGATTCCCTCCAGACATGTCATTCAAGACATGTGACATCCTCTGAGACATATCACATCGACTCTCAAGATTCCCTCCAAGCGCATCATGTATCTCTCATGATGACACCAAAGAAAGTCAGATGGATTATGTGGAACCCTCTATAAAATACAACCAGGGTCATACAATGGCTCCTAGTGTCAACCAACAAGGTCTTGCAATTTCCTCTGGATGAGTCACCATTGATCATACAACAAACTCAAACATTCCATCCATGATTTGTTATGTCCCTAATACAAGTAAATTGGAATATACAATTTCCTTAAGATAGGTCAGGCAGGCATCCTTCGACATGTCATGCATAAAATCAAGTCATGTTAAGAATAAAGTCAACACATGTCAGGAGAAAATAAGGAAAGGTCACAAGGGCATCCTAGGGCTTGGTAAGTTTTTACACCCTCAAAGTTTATTCCCTGACCAAAGGGAAACATCAATGTGTAAGCCCAAATATAGGGAACTATAAGGAATCTGATTCCTATGATGATAAGGATATGAAGGAAGTCTCTCTGAGGCCCAAGCTCCATATTAACCATCCAAATGGATGAATCAGTACATATATCCCACATTCATAGGTAGCGACACTAATCATTTTCCATCCCCTGTTTCTCACACAGACAGTAACTCACGTGGGATTAGGGATTAGCAATGATAATTTCATTTGCATCATAAGAACCTACCAAGGAAAGGGATATTTCAGAGTGTAAGCCCCGATTAGTGGCATTATATGATATGTCCCAATTTTTGGGAAATATCAGTGTGTAAGATCCAATCAACGGAACTATGAGAACTATGTTACCTGCAATAACTAGGAAACATAAGATTCCTTCCTAAGGCCTAATCTTAAAAAATATTCATTTCGATGTAAGACCCATGTCTTTGAAATTTAAACCATCAGGACCTAATAATTCACATAGGCTATTCACTCTACCTCATCCCTTAGTAGATTTTGAAATCAACCGAACTATGATGAATCTGATTCCTATCATAATTAGGATACGTTGGATGTCTCTTCGAGGCCTGAGATCTATATTGACATCCAAGGGTCATCTCTGTACACAAGTGTCAAATCCATATCCAATGTGGCTGATCACATTCTATCCATTTTTTCTTACACTGAGCATATCCCACAAGGTATTAGGGAGTTGTAATGAACACATCATTGGCATCATGAATCTCCACCATCTAGGGAAATCCTATTATATAAGCCTAGATGAGTAGAATGAAATAAACACCCCTACACTTATGTGAATCTACCTTAGGTCTAGTCCCATGGGTGTGATCGAACTACAATAACTCTGATTCATGCTATAACCAAGATATGTATGATGTGTCCCTGAGGATTGATCTCAAACATAAGGTGCCTTAGTTCCTACCCATAAGAACTCTCCATATAATGTTAAATAGTATGAGTTTATATAACTATGTGGATTTAGATTCCTACCATAACTAGGATATATAAGATTCCTCATAATGGCTCAATCCTCTCCCCAAATAATAACCGCCTCCCTGCATAGTAGAAAATCTTGAAGTACTTGGTTATATGGATTCAACACATGATTCGTTACCCATTACTCAAAAATGGATGAATAACCTTAGATATATATAGATGTATTCACTAATGAGACCCTCTTCCATCTATTCATTATTGATATCCACTTTATTTTCTATATAAATATATTCAACCTATAATCATTTTTAAGGTTATAGGTCTCATATAGGGGATAGGAAGAGATTCATGAACATATATTAAATCCATAAGGGAGTCCTAAAGAAGGAAAAAATTCAACCCAAAAGGGTGTGATGAGCCCAAATTCACATCCTATTAACCAATGTGTGTCCCTGGGCATCATTAGGTCTAAAACCCCAAGTGACCACCTACCCTTTTTAAAGTAGGTATATACATAGTTATGGATGAGGATGTTGTGATTTTATGTTAAAAATGAAAATGGTGACCTGAAGTTAATTATTGTGCAAGAAATAAAACCCACCACAATCAACCATTGGAAAAAATTGAATCCTTCTTAGTGAGGGTTCCCAAATTATCTCTTCCCCATTGAAATAGAAATGATGAACTCGACATGAATCACTCAAAAAAATGATTTGTTAGTCATGCTTAAAGACACTTTGTTTTAAATATCCCAAAAAAAACTTAGTAATACCCACATGATCTTACAACTGATACTCTATGGTCAGGGTTATCATGAAATAAGACCATCAACATTTTCAAAATTCCAAACAAGAAGAATGGTTAGATCATAAATAAAAGGACAATTGTGTTAACCATGAATATCTAATTTGTCACACATCTTGACTATGATATTTCAATAATCAGTAACATTGTTCCTTATTTTTCTGAATGACTATAGATACTAATCTCATCAATATAATCCCGACCAGATACTATAAATACTTCATCCAGTGATTTCTATAGTAAATAACCTATGGATGTAACCCCACGGTTCACAAAATGATATCACATTCTTGATAGCTCCAATGCCTAGTGGATAACACAATGGTACTAGAATACCACGGATGTGGTATTATCTTGAACCTAGAATCTTCCCACGAGGTTATCTAATAATGAAAACCAGTGAGCTACATATCCCAGGGAATATTACAGCTAAGCCAGTGGACCTCTTCACCACAACCAACTACTTTGGGAGCTTATCCTTGGAGCATGAAAAATTCCACACACAGTCTCTAAGGAAGGTGGACTAGGGGTTCAAATAAATCTCCCTTCTAGTTTAGGGGCTTCCCATGAGGGATCCTATCAACCACCATCACAAGATTCATCCCACCGATACCCACCATTCGACCAATGAGGGTACCACATGAAACATTGATGCCTTTAATGCCCATATAATGGTAGCAGGGAAGGAAAATCGGGCAAGGAATTCACTAGATATCCCAGAGTGGGATCATATCCTCACTCCTATTTATGTTGTCTGCCAAAATATCCCAACAGTAACTAGTAAGTAGGTGCATATTCCTAGTCACTCAGAATAAGTCTACAAGCATATTCCTGTAAACAGGCATGGAGGAGGTACATATTCTTACCCCCATGCATAAAGTCCATTGGCATATTATGGTGGAACAATGAGGATAGAAGTAGGATCATATACCTTATTCAATAGATGATATATGCAAGTAAATAGTGGAGATTAAAAATTTTATGGATTATATCCCTTTACACACTTTTCTAAAATGCTAATATATTTTAGCAACTACTGAAGAACTCCTCCTGCATATTTCATCACTGCTTTAGATAAAGGTATACACATATATTTCAATCCCTTCATCCAGGATAGCTCAACACTCTTATTATTGAAAACAAGTTTATTTTCTAGAGAAAAAACATATTCTTTCTCTAGTATAGGAGGATTATCAGTATATTTTAGTAAAAGACAAGGCATCAGACCGAGATCACATTCTTGTTCCAATAAGGGATCACCATGTGAGAGTGGTACATGCCTCAGGATAGGGGAACATGCCTATAGAAAAGGTCTGAAAACATATTCCAAATCCCCATGACCAAACTCATATCCATATTCCGTTAGAGTGTCACCAAGTAAGATGGGAATATGAATTAGGACAAACTCATATTATTGTCAAATAATCCTATCAACATACTCTAAAGGCCTAAGATTAGGAATATATCCACATTATGGTCAGGGATAACCATGTGTGAATGGAAAAAACCTCCTGATAGGCTCATATTACTATCGATGAATCTAACTATCATATTCTAGTAGAGAACAGAATACAGTTGCATATTCTTACTTCTATTGACGAATGATTTCATTAGAATCATTCCAAGGCAATATAGGGGGAGGCTCATATCCCTTCTCCCATTCTGAAGGTTCATTAGTATATTCCAGTGCGGAATTTATATACAAAACAAGATTCTATTCCTACTCCAACTGGGACTCATCAAGTGGGAGTGGAACATACCTTGGGGTAGGCTCACTTCCTTACCAATAAAGACCAGCAACATATCCCAAAGGCTTAAGATCAGGCTCATACTCCTATCCAAACTAAGGATCACCAAGTGAGAATGTCACATGCCTTGGGAAATTCTAATATTCATGTCAATAATGAGACAGATCATTGGCATATTCTAGTGGCTTCTTAGTAGTGGGATCATACTACCACAACACCAGACTATTATAATCATGTTCTGAAAACTATCATACAATAGTATCATATCCTTACACAATCCCAAAAGGTAGGTTGGTATATTATGACTATGACATAGGATGTGATCCATATTCCAAATTTCATAAATTCTAGTTTCCTTGAGGTCATTCAAGAAACATTATCAACTCCTCAAGGGCTCATCAACTCTTCCATTGAATCATAGGATGGTCACTACCATGATTGTCATCCTTGTGGTAGTGTGAAGATTTATCATAGGGACTCTATCTTGATATCCACAGTGGTAAACCTACCCACGATGATATCTACCACAGAAAAGTAAATCCTCTACATTCTTAGATACTTTCATATATAGAGTGTTCAAATCACATACACCTTTTTATGCAGAGGTGTACCAAACTTTGAATCCTTTGTATAGAGTGGTTCTCAAAACATCAAGGTTAAAAACATAAAGTTCCCCATAAACTTTCAAAATCACTCCACTCCAATCAATAGGAAACCCTAAAAAGAATTTTATTTTGTTCATACCAGACGGAGATGTGTAATTCTGATGAATAAGAGGACAATAATGGCATAAAGAGAGAGTTATCCAAAAATATCATCCCCATAATATTTTTTCCCCTCACCAATTCTGACTATGAGATCCAAGGTAATATAGAAAAGGAGTGCATGCCTTATCTACACAAAAATATGTGGGATACTCATTAGCGGATAAAGGATATACACCTCCCTTATCCAGGATATGAGGGCCACCTTCATAACATCAAAATACTTTATTTTCATCTAGACCTAGCTGTTATCTCCATGTCTGGGATCCAAAATAGGTAAATCACATCATTAATCTAGAAAACACTTTCTTTTATTGCATCGTAACCCTTTGAAAGCAGATCTATGATGTCAAGTTATTCATCTATATTATAGGATGGGAACATTATGGATCGCTACACTTTTATACACCCCTGGAAAATTTGAACCCCTTAGATATGACATCCTATAATGTTATAGCTTCCATGGAAATCAGGGGAGCATGTATTACTCCGGCTAGTTGGTAAATACAATATAATGACACGATTTTAACGGTTCCCAGACATCAGAAACAGAGGAAGAGGATAAAAAACATGACTTAAAATTGATCCCCTCAATGAAATGAGAATGAATTTAAGACATGGAGATCAAACTTAGGATCAACTGGACAACTTCCCATAAATAATGATTCCCAACATGGGCTTCCATCACACCCAACTCCTACACAAGCACAACTATCCCACATCAAATGGGCCACAATAGTAACTACCATATTAGCCATCACAGAGTAGACCCATTCCATCAGGCCAAAGGAATATCTACCACTACCTCCACTTCTCAAATCATCAATTATTCAGATTATTCAATACATATCAGCATCATATGAAAATGAACCCCATCCCTCTAGGCTGGGAGAATTTATATCTTAATAACCATTTCAAAGTTCATCTACCCCTAAGAGGGTCCTGGGGAAATCAACAATGATTCTGAATTAACCTCACCCTACTTGTATGGGGGAATTTATATCCTCATTCCCATCCCAAGAGTCATAAAATACCTAACTGGAATCAATTGGATAATCAAAAATAGAAAAAATCAATGATGATTGTGTCTAGGAATGGACCCTACTCCATAGGTCTAGGGGAATATTCATTATCATCATCATCAAAGAGAGAAATAATAATATCTAGGTTGGGATAAAAAATAAACACTTAACATACCACATGTTACTCCCACCACAAGACAAACCCCTACTGGTCGAAGCACATTTGATAATAACTATTAAAAAAATACCTCAAAGTCATTGTTCCTAGACCAAGATGGGAGGAACGTACGATGGAGGTAAATAGACCCCACTTGGGTCACAATCCAAAATGGACCAATATGGAAAAGGGTTTTAATAAATACCATAATTAAGGTAGTTAAAATCACCCTATTGCAAAAAAATAATGGAACAATCATCATTTCCTGATATGACTCTGTAAATTCCATCACTGTCAAAATAACAGAAACTGTGGATTAGGATGTGAACATAGAGGGCCACAACATAGAAAATTAACCCTGAGAGGAGGGTGATTTTGATGTACCAATCGAGGTGGAACACACCCACAACCAGAGAAGGATCCAAAATCTAGAACCTCCAAATAAAAAGTTATCACCTCTCTGGTGGAACACTACCAAAGAAAAAGGTAATGGCGCAACTACATCCCAATCACCACCTAGAGGAGTTGTGGTTAATTTCAAATAGGAAAAATTTTCATAATATGATAGTGAGGTAAAAACTCTCAAAAGACTCAATGGGGAGCTACTCAGAGGAAATAATCCCATCGAGTATCTTCATCAGGAATAGAAAAATATTATCCCCCACATAGCCGATCTGCCAGCAAGAGCGGTATATGAGCATTAGATTGTATAAAAATTTAACCATCTAATCTAAATAAATGATGATGTTAAAAATTATCATGACATCCCTCTGTTTCAACAACAACATCTCCCTCACCAAGGCAATCATTTAGTCTTAAAAAAATTGAGAATAAGCACGATAAAAAAGAGGGGCAACCTTATCACCCCCACCCATTCCTTATAGATGGGAGGTGCCTCAGATAGTAGTGCCCCTAGATCTTCTTAATATCATTGAGTCCCTAGATACTGAAATAAAATCCATTCAAGGGAAACAAGAACCTATCCAGCTCGATAGGAATCCATACCTTGAATGGATGGATGTCACTCTACCTCAAACTAATTTTAGAAATCCTACATTCTCTATCTTTGATATAATGGGTGAACCTAAATAGAATATCAAACTCTTCATATCCTTATGTGGGCTGATGATGGGTCCTCAATATCAATAGGAGGTGACTATGCAGATGAGTTTTTTATAGACTCTGGTAGGACCATATTTTTTTAGTATGAAAGCCTACTAGAAGGATCCATTATAAGATTGGAATACCTTCTTTGTCAATTTAATTATCAACTTAGCCCCTGATGAAAAAATGTGGATCATAGAATCGATTAGCTTCTCAAAATGTGAGAATGAGATGGTGTGTAAATTCATATCCAGATGGAAAGGATTAACCGATTCACACAATAACCATATCTTATAGGGAAAACTATAGGAACTCTATGCTGAAAATATTTGGGATGAGTTGCAGACACCTCTGATCATAATGCAGTATCAAGGTGGGTTTGATGAGTTCACATAAATGGAACATCATCATTAAGAATTCATTCAGAGAACATGATCCAAAGATTGAATCATACCCATAGAATAAGGGAAAAGGTTAGTCAAAGAATCCTTCACTCTCAATCTAGTAGTAGTTCCCATCCAAGAAACTAGCATGGTCATGAACCGCCCACCACCTTCTACAGAGGGGTAACAACCACAAAATCAACCTCATCCAGAAGTATAGAGAAATATTGGTTTCTCGAGATTTAAGTAATGGATGAATAAAGGATACTTCTTCCTAAATGAATAATTACTCAGTTATTTCTTGTCATCCATGTACTACAACCCTCTCACACTACTGAATCCCAGGAAACCCGATAAGGTCAACCTCACCGACTGTCCCTACTACTTCCCTTTCCATAGAAGGCTGGGTCGTAATATACAATAATGATTTATATTCAAATAATTCCTTTACAAAATTGTTAATTATAGATAGGTGGAGGTAGATAATTCCTCAAAGAAGGTTTTCTACACAACCATTTCCCAGTCATAAGAGGAAGTTGGTTGGCATCATTTTCTATTTGGGTATGCCCAAAACATCAACATGTGGATGACTTTAAAAAATCACACCAAGATCACTCCACCCTGAGAGAATAGCTATGATAACTCTCAATATCTCCACCACCCAAGTAGTCAACATAAAATATTTATCCCAATTTGGGTGTGGCAACCAGAAATTGGAAAAAATAGAAGAGGAGGAGTCCTATTCTACTCCAACGCAAGCTCAGACTCTTGCACATTTCTTCCCTATGGCATCCAATGTACGAGAACTACCCCACCAAATTGAACCCTCATCAAAAGAATAAATCATATTTGGTTCTTTCAACATGATACACTTGGAATACCCCTTCTTCAAGGATGAATATGCCTCAGGATACCAGTTTCCCACACGTAACTGGTGAATGGGAGGCTGCATGTGCCGAAACCAAAGAAATAGGGGAAATGTTGATGTGGTTGGACCAAATGTTTTGATCATGTCCCCATGGAGAACATATATATAGCTATGAATCACGAGAAATCATTCCATCAGGCTCAAAAGAGGCATGAAGGCATCCCAGAACCCTTTAGTGGTAGTATGAACCTAGTTTTCTTTCATGACCACCTAGTGGGGGTTTGATTATCTGATCATCCTAGGAAACAGGGAAGACCGGTGCAACCTACACCATTGGAAGAATATGGTACCTCGACCTCCACATAGGTATCAGGACTTGCCACCTAAAATTCCTCATCTATTGATCTATATATCCTAGAGAAACCCCACATTAGGAAGCACATACCTCTATAAAAAAAGTACAACATTCTAAAAGAGATGGTAGTTGTCCCATGAATTCTCTTAATCCTAGATGCAATCCATATTTAAAAATAACATAGGAAGGCACTTATTAAATCCCTATGAAGCACACAGGAGTTCGAAATAGAAGTATCCACAACCGAGGTTTATCAAATGAAGACTATTTTAGTAGAATCCCATGTCTTCATCTCATTCACTTACTATGATCATGATGATTTCATCTAAGGGAACATTAGTACCCTTGATGTTTTAGGAAGAATAAATAATGTAAATATCTATAGTGATATGATTGATAATGGTTCTAAGATCTAGATCATCCGAGTTTAAACCCTCCAACATTTGGGATATAGCAAAGGGGATTTGTCTCCCACAAAGCTGGCCATTATAGGGTATGGTAAATGTGATTAAAGAGATCTCGAGAAGATAAAATAGGAAGATCAGTTTGGGGATCTCACATATGATGCTGAATTTATTGTTATCCAATAAGAAACTGCATATAATATTCTACTTTGATGGCCCTGACTCCATAACCACCTACAGGTGCCTTGAATATTCCATCAATGTCTGAAATACCCTTTCAATGGAAAGGTCAACATATTGAATAGTGACAAAACCCCCTTTGAGACTTGTGGATCCACATATGATGAATAATATTTCTAAAAAATGGGTGTAAAACAACCAATAGTGGATGATGATTCATAGGTTTCATCCCCCAACATATTGGGGACCCCCCCTGTGAATCTCTAAAGTATGCTCGACAGAGACTATATGCTCCCCATAAATCTTATCTAGGTGGTAGACTTGAACCAAGAGGCACGATCCCCTTATTTATGAGGGATAGTGTAAAAGAAAATAAGCTTAAGAATCACTCTACAATGACTAAAATAGTGGGGGATGAAATATTATCTTCTCATCACCTCTATCACCCTGATGGTGATAGAGAAGCCCCATGATTTATAACTTCATCTTGAAATGTCTCCACATAATCATAGTTGGAAGAAGATTAAGATGACATAAGGAATGCCCCTCCCACATTTGAGGAAGGTGTCTACACCACCATTAATGAGCTAAAGTAGATAAATCTAGAAATTAAAGAAGTCTTGTGGCCAACACTGATTAGTGCTGTGATGAACCTCAAAGAGAAAGAGATGTACATAAAATTTCTAAAGCAACACCGATATGTGTTCTATTTTAACTAATAAAAATTCCCCGATTAAATCTTTCTATGGTTACACATTTTCTTGGACTACTTAAGGAGAATTGAGGCTTCATGCAGGAATATAAGAGGATGAAACCCACTCATGAAACCAATGTAGAGGTCTAAGTTGACAAATTGATTATAGATAACTTTTTTTGAGAAGTGAAATACCCAAGGTGGATTTCTAACATTTTCCCTATCAAGAAAAATCATGGACATATTAGGGTATGAATTGATTTCAATAACCTTAATTGAAACTTCCCAAAGAACTATTTCCCATTATTGGTCACATAACTATTGATTAATGAAACTACTGGATTCTAAGCCCTTTCCTTCATGAATAGGTAACCATGGTGCAATCAAATAAATATGGACCCTGATGATGAAAAAGACACTTCCTTTAGAGTTCTTCAAGGGATATTTTTTATCACGTCATTCCATTTGTCCTAAAGAACACCAAAACTACTTATCAATGTTCCATGCATCATATTATTAATCCATTCTTGGAAAATATAGTTAAATGTGAGGTTGATCTCCTATGGGGAAAGTCCTGACAGTGATGTGATAAATTTATAGACCTTTGAACAGTCTTCAACAAGATTTGGCCGCACAATATGAAGATAAATCCATTTAAATGTACCTTTAGGGTAACATCAGGGAAGTTCCTCGACATTGTGGTATTCCACTACCACATCGAAGTTGACCCAGATAAGACTAGTGTTATTTTAGAAATGTCACCCCCAAAAATCTCAAAGAACTATGGTGGATCCAAGGGAACCTTGCTGACATTCAATGATTCATAGATAACTTTGACTAAAAATATCTCCCCTTCACTAGGATAATGAATAAGGGAATAACCTATCAATGCAATGATGACTGCTAATAATCCTTAAAAATCCTCAAGAAGTATTTACTACACCAACCGTTTTGGATACCACCAATGTAATGGAGGCCAATCATCTTGTATGTGGGTGCTATGGAATTATCACTAGGTGCTCCCCTCGCATAGAAAAATGATGTGGGGATAAAAAATAGTCTCTATTACCTCAGGTAAATGATGCTAGATACTGAGACTCAATACTCTGAATTTGAGAAGAACCGCCTTTCACTGATCTTCATAGTGAAAAATATATGGATTTACTTATAGCATTATGAATTCCATTTGGTGTCTCAGATTTATTCTCTCAAGTACATCCTTCGACACCATATGTTAACTAGGCACCTGGCCCGATGGGAAGTTATTATGTAGAAATACGACATTCCATTCATATAACAAAAATTAGTGAAAGGGAAAGCCCTGGCTAGTTTTTCATATCACATCTTACAACAAGGAATACACAAGTGGAGAATGAGCTTCTAGATGATGATGTATTCTACAATCATGACACTCCCCATACAAGGTAGAGGTATTTTTATGGTGTGTCCAAAAGTCCTATCAGAAAAATAAGTAAAAAATCCAAAGCTCTATTGGGTCATATTAGGGATTTTGTTTGCCTCTTCATAGAAATTAGTTTTTCCCTAATTGTTCTCACTATCTTAAGGTTACATAAATAATGATTTAGAGTACCAAGCCCCCGTAATTGGGTTGGAACTGGCCCTATATATGAAAATAACCTACATAAATATCAAAGGGGAATCAGATATATTGATAAATATAACAAATGGTGATTATTCCATCAATAAGGAAGAACAAGACCCTATTACAAGCTATGTTAGGGGAATGATAGAGGAGTTCCCTTTTGAGACCATATTGCATTATATTCCACAATCATTGAATGATTGATTTGACACATTGGATATTTCAACCATAGTTCTGGCTGACCCTGATTAGGAGGAAGAATTCTTCTATATCACACACCAAAGAATGGTCTCATTGATCATCATATGTCATATGAAAGAAATCAATATGGTCAAAACCACACCAAATCATGATGAGCCTATGTCCACCCCAAGATGGATGGATCCCATAACCAATTCTCTCCAAAATGAAGCTCTCTCAATAGACTGAGCTGGAAGGGAACATATTTGACACTGTGTATAAAACATTACCCTACATGATTACCCAAATGAGAAAAATGTCCTCTATAAATAAGGCTTTAACATAATCCTCCTTAGATACATAAAAGATGGATATATTCTCACTGATATGGAAGAAGTCCATGTGGGTTCCTGTGGTGCTCATCAGTCTGGGACCAGGATCTCCCACCAAATCAGGAGGCTAGGTTACTTCTAGAAAACCATGATATAAGAATGTTTAGAATTCACCAAGAAATGTCATGCATTCCAAATCCCTGAAAACTTAATCTTTCAACCCCTGGAATTGCTATATACAACTGAATATTCTTATCTATTTTTCATCTAGGGAATGGATTTTGTGGGACCATGTCCCCCATCCATAACCAAGAAGTTCAATTACATCTGTACTACCACCAAATTTTTTTCGAAATGGGAATATGCAATGACCTTAAAGTAATTTGGGACAAAGAATGTCATAAAATTTGTAAATTCCCATATCATCACCAGGTTTGAGGTCCATCATACATTATTCATGGGAAACAATAGTAAATTATATTCTATAGAGTTGAAGAAACTATAAAAGGAGTAAAACATTGAATACAATCACTCATAACACTATCATGCAATGGAAAATGGATAGAGAGAATCCTTCAGTAAGACTCTGTCAACTATAATACAGAAGATGGTGAAAAAGGATAATAAGTCCTAACCATACAAACTCTTCCATGATTTATGGGATTACCATACCACCACATGTACTTATACATAATTAACTCCATATCCATTGGTGTATGGGACTGAGGTAGTGTTACCCATAGAAGTCCAATTTCCATCACTCCAAATAGACAATTGTGGATAGATCTCAGGTGACATGAAATTGAATAATGACAGGATGAATTGGAAATGTTAAATTAGAACAGGTTGTGTACATTACACAACCTTGAGGTCCATCAGAATCAGACCACACAATACATTAATAATAAGGGTTTCCTTCATTCATTACTCCAAGGAGAAATGGTGTTGTCACTCATAACCCCAATGATACTAGGCAAGAAGCCTCTAAAATTAGACCCAACTGGGAAGGGATTTATATTATACATAAGGTCTATCACAATGAATCTCACTCATTATCCACATTGGATGGGGAGAATGTTACACCCTCCACCAATGTGAGGTTTCTCAAGAAGTAATTTCCAATGTAGTCATCAAATGGGAATCCACATCTACATAAGTCCTTCCATTCGTTCGGGTTACATGATGTTAAACTATTCAAATGTCATCCTGGTAACATGATGTTAAACTGTATAAGCTCTTCCTAACCATATGAATTTAAACTACCCAATGAATTCCTAGAAATATGACTTTAAACTGCATGGAATCCTACGTCCTTACCGCATGATGTTAAACTGCATGGTTGATGTCATTACCACATGACATTAAATTTTCATGGGTTGTAGAAATATGTGTGGATAGATTCATGCTATCATAAGAAATGTAGTTACTCCCAATGGGACCTACTAAAATATTCATTTTCTTTAAATTTAGGTGACCATCGTCCTTACCATATGATGTAAAACTATGAAGATCCATAATGGTCATTTCCTCATTCACATCGGGTTATCTCTCACCCTTATCGCATGATATTAAACAACATGACATATGTCTGTTCCACATGACATTAACTGGACATGTATCCTAGAACTATGTGTGGATTTATTATCATTTTCAATGAGATACATAGGGATGCCTCGATCAATATTTTGGTACATCCACATCATGATGCAAATTTCCCATTTCCTATTCTTAAATGCCTCCGCATGGTGAGAAGAACCATTTTCATTCCTTTTATCTCACACCAGGCATAACTCATGTGATCTTAGAAGTTTCAGTAAGGTATTCCCCCCAAAAAATAGGGCATAACATCTTTCTACAAGCTCATCATGATCTTGAATGAAATACCTTAAAAGTCATACCATGATTCCTTACTGTATGATGTTAAACTGCATAGTTAATGTCCCTTACATGACATAAAAATACACACTCATGTAGACCACACCCAAGAGGACCACTATAATTGGTGTTTTTATTCTACCACACAACCATTATAGAACTACATTGGATTTATTCTAATTATCAATGAGATATATAGGGATGCCTCGATCTTATATTTTAGTCTAGCCACTACATGATAAAATTTTCTCCTTCTCTTATTATGGGATTGAAATGTACCAGAAAGTCATTATTATAGAACTAAGTTTTGTTTTATTCCTATTACCAGAGGATACATAGTGACGCCTAGATCTCCATTTTTAGTTCTAGCCACAATTCCCCCCTTTTTAGATTAGGAAGCCAAATGCCTTTCTGCATGACACTAAATCTCACGGTTCCCCAAGAATTACATGTTGGTTGATTCTTATTATCATAGGATATTTAGTGACACTTGGATATCCAAATCATGTGCCAAGATACAATAATAAATATAAAAAATACCCATCTATGCATACAATTCATACCTATTTAGAGAGTTTCTCATTTAAGAACTATGTATGGCTTGATTCCTTATATAACATGATATGTAGTGACACACAGATCTCCAATCCTGAGCCCAAAAACCAAAAATGTAAAAATTAATTCACCCCAACTACATAGGGTATAGATCATGAAATACCACTTTACCTACATACAAATTAGATCTATTTATGGACTTCTTGCGCATGCAATGTGTCTTGAATTTTTTTTCATGTTGGTATCCATGTCCTTACCACATGACATTAAACTGCAAGGGAAAAATCCTGGTCAATATCAAAACCTCAAAATAAAAATTTCCTTACCACATGACAATAAAATACACAAAACACATCCTTACCGTATGATGTTGAACTACACAGAGAACATCCCCACTACATGATAATAAAATATGCAAGACATCACCCATTTTTTTAATTTCCTATCAAGAGACCACAAAAACCTTTCCTTAGTCAGCAATAATATGTGGTACTTTGACCATCATTTAAAATTAAATTAATCCATAAATCATACATTTTGTCTTCAGTGTCCCAGGTTTCTAAAGCCTTCCATGGTCCTTAGAAGAGATGCAAAAATTCAAGGGAACATTTTCTTGACTATTAATTTATACTTATGGATACTCCATATGCACCTATATTCATTAACCAAATGCGTCACTCAGTGAAAAGTGACTTCCAAACATTGTGAGCCCCAACATCACCATTGTAGAACTCAACAGCTTAGTGTGATATGAACCACTCTTAGTATGACTGTCCCATATCATTACTCATGACAAGGGGACCTCAATCCATGATTTACACCATTTTGATCTCTCTATCAGAAGGATGTTGGGGAACTATTAACCATAGATATCCTAATTAGGATCTTGTGTATCAACTGCAGGATTAGGTCCATGTGAATTACAAACTAAAACTCACTAAATTTTTTTCAAAGATGTATCACCTTAAAGCCTAGCCTATAATGGTCTGAATTGTAAGATATTAAACTACTAGTAAAAGAGACAAAAAACTTGTCAGGTTGAAAACCTAGAAAGGGAAGCCTGAGAAAAATCAAGTCTTCCCTAACCTAGCTATACATCTCTAGAGTTTATGAAAGAAATTGGGGGAAAATAAATAAGGGATAAATATCACAGGGCTTACTTAGTATCTCTAGTAAAATCCAAGCTATGCACCTAGGCCCCATGGTTTAGGAAAATGTTTGAGTAATGATTTGTAAAATATCCTCACCTTGAAAATAAGTTTTCTATGTAGTAACAAAACCTTTAGGGTGTTCGAACATTACTTGGATATTATAGTTTCAAAAAATAACACTTCATGATTTGAGTGAATCAGATTAGAACAATATTTCATAGCCTATAGAAAGGATACTTGAATTTAAGGGACCATTTTCTTGACTATGAATGTATGCCAATGGATCCTCCACATGTTCCTATGGTCATAAACCAAATATGTCACTCTAAAAAAATGGTTTTCCAATCTTTTTGAGACCTAATATCCCTACGGAAGAACTCCATAGCCCAATGTGATTTGAACTACTCTCCGTATGACTGTCTCATATCATTACCTTATGCCATGCACTTTGGACCATGATTTCTAATCTCCATATCAAACTATTTGAGGGGATTCTACATCCTCAATGTTACGTCAATGTATTCTATACCATTTCTCAAGGTCATAATGAGAAATTCCATTCCCAAACATTTTATGTACCACACCTTGTGATTTAAAACCATAGGGAATGGGGCTCGAGCTTTACAATCACGAGATGAGCTACTATAGGGTTCTAGAACCCTTCCTGTAAAGCTTTCATACCAAACCCAACCTCACTATCTATATGTTTGAGTCCTCTCAAATCATTCATGGCCCTTAGAAAAGAGTGGTGATAAACTTTTTCTTGACCATCATACTAATGCATAAGGGCCTCGAACCAACATCTAAAGGCATCTCCTCACTGAAAGAAGGTAGCATTAATCCTTATGAGCCCTTGAAACACTACAGTAAAACTTGGAATCTTATAGTGATACGAGACATATCTGGTATGTCTTCCCTACCCCATTCTCAGTACCTAAATCTTTTAGGTTTTGAATTATATCACCCATATTACAAATATCTAGGAAGAACTAATATCCTTAGTATTTACCCCCCCAACCATTATTACCTCCATAAATATTCTATATCCTCAAGAACATATATATATCTTCAAAAGAACCTTTGAATGAGTATGAATGTGTGCATATGGATCCTTCATATACACCTATAGTCTCCAACCAAATTCATCACTCTGCAAAAAGGGATTTCTGATCCTCATGAGACTTAGAAACAACAAGATAGAACCCAACACATCAGTGTGTTTTGGGTTATTCCTGTTATTTTTGTACCATATTCCATGATAATTGATCACGTCTAAGCTAAATGCCCTAAAATAAAATGATAGAAGGTCCGATCTAAAATACCATGAACTAAAATGATAAAATGTATGAGATAAAAGACCCTAAACTAAATCAATAAAATGTCTGACCTAATGGAACCTAAAATGCTATAATGGAAGGTCTGAGCTAAAAGGCCCTAAAATACAACATTAGAATGATCGAACTAAAAGACCATAATCTAAAGCTATAGAAGGTCCAAGCTAAAAGATCCTAAACTAAAGTGATATAAGTTCCATGCTAAAATACCCTAAACTACAATGATATAATGTCTGAGCTAAATGACCCTAAACCATAACAATAGAATGGTCTGAGCTAAAAGGACTTAAATTAAAGCAATAGAAAGGACTAAAATAAAAAGACCTAAAATAAAGTACAACAGTAATTTAGTCTGTAGAAATGGAAAATATTTCATGGACCGTTATATGGCCATAGAAAAATCCAGCTATGCTTTCCAGGCCTATATAATTCATGAAAATAAGAACTCTCTCCCCCTGAGACATATATTCTACCCATTTATCCTTCTGCGAATCAGGTGATCTCAAGATAAATGGAACATACTTTTCATTATGGAATCTAGTGTTAGTGGGAATTCATGAGAACTTATTGAAAAGAACATGTTGTGATTTTAATATTCAGATCCAAACATTCAGGTTTACTTGATATTATTCGGAGGATGGGTTGTGTTAACGATTCACATAATATCAGATCAATGAAAAAGTAATGCACATCATGAATGAAAGAAAATGGGATAAAAACATGGAAGGTTCAGATGATCCCTTCGTTAATACTAGGTGATAGGTGGAATCTCAAAAATTCAGAGTCTCTCTAGGAATATCATCCAAAATGGGTTATATATCAATGATTGAACTACAATAAAATTTGGTCAGCTGAGCTATCTATGTCAGACAGAGTCTGGATTAAAGCATCAAATGAATGCTAAATTTCCACTCATCTTACCTATTATACTTCTAACCTAGGAAGGAGAGTCTCAACCATGGTGGTTAGCACCTCAACTATCTTTTGAGTAGTTTCCAGTGAGGAAGATGATGTTGAAAGGTTGGAATTATGGTGAGCTATGATCTCTACAAATATCTATAATTTTCTAGTCTAGGAATACATTTGGTCCTAAATGTTAGATTTAAAATGGAGTCCATGGTCTGGTGCCTCCAAATCCACCTTTATCTTCTCAGCAAGAGGAGCATAATCTTCAAGATCATGCAAGTACCTCTCATTAGAGGCTAAATGAGACTAGGTCAGAACAATTAGCTTCATGATTTCAAATAACCGCTAGAAATCAAATACATCAGTCCCCAAGTCATGAAACAACTAATAAATGAATTCACCATGGTCATAGAAAGATTACAAAGGATTATCTATGATAAAGTCATGAATCTGTTACCAGATTATCATACATTGTGTATGAGATTCTGTGAAATATGGGAAAATTACACCATAAGTAGGAATATATAGATGAGAAATCAAAGGAATAATAGAGGATGCCTCATATACCCTCCTCTCAGTAGGATCATTATCTGTTTCTTTTTTGAAAGGACTGATTTACTCAACAAAATCTCACCCTATATTAGGATTCCCATCACCAGGAAAAGTGTGCTTCCTCAAAGTCTCTCTCAAATCATCAATAGACTCAATTTTTACACAAATAGAGGGGATTGTGAAGTGAATTTATTACATATATGATAGACCAGTCATCCTATCACACCACCTAGAAAGGCTCATACCCAATCTTGGGAATAATTTTGGGTAATAAAGGAAGAATAAGTGTTAGGAGGAAGGGTTATTTTAGTATCAGTGTCTTCAAGTTCCAATATCATCCAAAATCAGCGGGTAATCTAAGGGTATATCTCTCATCGTACATCAAATGAAGTAAGAGGAGAGACCCATTTGGTGTAGTCAAACTGAAAAGTGAACCGATAAGGCATGTATGTATCACAAATAATCATCTCATCTATCCTGACTATAAGTACCATATCCTGAAAAGAGATCATGTATGACCTTTTGTATAGGGAACCAATGCCATCGTCAATAGTCAACCCATCCAGTGCATGGTAAGGGGTAAAATCAATGATATCAGATCTACTTAGTGCATCCATAACCTTGTAAGGGATTAGGGACATGGTTCCAACCCTGTATATGTTCAATAGTCTAGGACGTGATAGGGAATTTAGGATCGTAGTGGAATTATAGTATTCATAACAATTGAAATTATACCATATATGTCAAGAAAAAAATTGGAAAGGACCACTGATTTTGTAGGGGATGTTGCCTTATTGAATGTGGCCTAGAAGTTAGTAAAGGCATGTATGGAACTAAACTACCAAATTGAGTCACTTTCCTTCCGCTAGCTACTACTCCATCACTAATGTGATGATACATATCCCTAAACATGGATCCCAAACTTGGAAGATCCATCTATTCAAAAACATGGCAATAAAGGATTCCAATCTAATAATTAGATAGATCTATAAGTTTACTCAGTATCTCCATGAGGGATGATCCCCATATTCCCAAATCTCTTAATATATGCCAGTGCAATCATGAATTTTTAGGAAGGGAATCGACAGGTATATATATCAGTTGGCCTCTTCCCATTATGATAAAGGAAAATATTGATCCAATCCTTTTAGGATATGAGTGAGTGCATCATACACTCCTTAATGGTATTCAAATTCACAATGAAGAGAATATCCCTCACCACAACTAGAGTATTCAATGGGTAATACCATATATATATAGTAGGAACTCATTAGATATCTATTTGAGAGTTGGAATCCTACCTAGTTAGTAGATATACCATAGGCTGGTTCCCACTTCACCATGGGATAGGTGGAATGTGTTGGTTCCAAGGAACCAACAACTAAAAATATCTATAAGAAGATTTGGATGGTGATGAAAAATAAATTGAGAGATCCCGACAACTTCATAATGACGATCCCTGTATACATTATCAAAAAACTCTACACATCTTTTCTTGACCCAGAAGGGTCACATATATTCATTTGAAAAGTTTATGACACAATGAAGATCCAATTTCAAGTTCTATCCATATCCCATATTTCTCATATAAGAGGAAAATATACTAGAGAAACTTTGGTAAATGGATTGATTAATTAAATCTCAGCCATCCCAACCCAAGGGAGTGTTTTAAAAAATATAAGACAAGTCTTGAGATCAAGCTGCAACCAGCCAACTATCCACAACAATTATCATTTGAACAAAGTTGGGAGAAGCTGATACCTAGCAAGATGGAATATTGAAGTCTGAATGAGGAATTGTGACATCGTACAAAAATCTAAACTTGTATAGAGTAATTCAGTGTGATGGAGGATAATCTTGGACCTCAGACAAGAGGAACCTCATTAAATCCTTGTTATTAGAATCCACACGATATCAGGGGTTAGTATTATGATTTATAGTAATAATTTCCCTTTGGTTATCTACATCTGAAGAAGTGTGATGGGATATAGAATCAATTTCAACAAAATTAAGAGTTATATGTCATATTGGTAAAATAATATATTTTCAAAATAAATACATAATAAACCAGAAGCATCATGCACATCAAATGAATCAATAAAGGCATTCATGAATTTACTAGAGGGATCATGAATCACTGGAACCTTGAATGTCTTGTGGGTCACATAAACTCATAAGGAATCACATAATCTCATGACCCCTCAGAGGACTTACGATTGTGTGACCTGGATATAGTAACTTATTCTACATGATTGACCAAAAATCATGGAATCAAGCCCTATAGATCCTAGTAAATCCTCAATACAATCTGGAATCCTCACAGTAAATGCTCAAAAATTACCAAATTTTAGATTATAGTAGGTTTGAGTAGAATATTGAGAAAAAATAGTCTTGTGGAGTGGTTCTTGAAAAATGTGCTCATGACAAGGTCTCATGATCAAGTCTTATGAAGTAGTCTAGCGATAAGGGAATGTGATAGAAGCACAGTGAGAGAGCTCTAAAGATCGATTAGTCAGTGAATGAGGCTAATCTATGCTCTCATATATATAGGTAATTCCAAGGAATACCAAAGGTCTCATAGTAGACTAAAAATCACTCAATACACCAACTCACAACAATAACAAAGACTCAGGTGGGCATTTACACTTTTCAGAACCAAGCCCTTGTCCCTACGGACATCAATCCTAAGGTGGGATATTTTTTGGCACCCCCCAAATGATCATCAAAAAATTAAAAAAGGAAAAAATACTTGAATATTGTTATTATCCTACCCATAAAAGAAATGGAAAAAAGAAGGTGGCTGAGACCTATGGATTTCATAACACTCCAAGGGATACATGATCGCATGAACATCATAAGATCGTGAGAAGAAACCATGTACAATAACTAACCTACATACAGTCCTGCAAATTCCCTTCAAAAAATTCTATCTAGTATCGCAAAGGCACCCTAGACAATCACTGGTAATGCTACATCTACCAAGAGAGAACCCCCAAGACATGCATCTTAACAATAAGAGGATTCTTGAAAAAACAACTAGAGATCATCATAAAATAAGATGAAAATATCCAAAATACGGGAGCCACTTGTGATCATAATGATCACACAGAGAATCATCTATGGGGGGGATGACTGTCCAAGAAAACATCCAATAAAACTCATGAGATTCTATCTCCTTTTTAAGAATAAACAAAGGAAATAGAAAATAGGGAGGAAGGGGCATGTTTCAGTCATAAAAGACACATTATGCACCCCTAAAAATATACCTGATTCCTCAAGTCCTTGGTGACATGACTACCTCACATCACAAAAGACCACCCGCAAGTGACCTTTATTATGAAAAGGGCCCCAAATATGTCCAGGTAACCTCATGCTTCCCCTTTGGTCCATTAGAATAAACATATGGGATTTTCTTTGAAATTATCACACATCTTCGTAGGACATTTTTTAGTCACATAGTTCATCACCAAGAGGTAAGTTTATTCTTTTAAAAAATACGCAAGAAACCTCACTAACTCCCCAACCTTTTTAAAATAAACAAAAGAAATAAAAAGGAGTGGATCAGACACCACTCACATCTGTAAAACTCTTGCAATATTCATTGGATGTACACAAAACAATCTTGTAGGACCCAGTAAAAAGTTGGAATGATCCCATAATTGCCCCTTGACAAGCCATAATTTACTCATATAAGGTCTTACAAAAATCACCTGAGATAACGAGAAGTCCTATTGGATGGTTCCCTGAACATACAAAATCCATTGGACATATAAACATGAAAACATGAAAGTTCATTGACTTGTCCTCATGATTCAAAAAAGTACCAATTAATTAGATATAATCTAAAAAATGATGTTTTTATAGGGTGATCTCTTAGTCTCTGAAAATCATGCGAAACCCTTTGAGTAATCCACAATAAAGACTCACGAAGGTGTGTGATGCCAAAGTCCTTCATCAACTCCATCCTAGATTGACATGATATGTGACATGAAAAATGGAAAACAACTGGGGTAATGAGGAATATAAATCCCCCAAACTAGTATAAAAAATTTACCACTACCTCCACACTCTTGGAACACTACTCTTCAGATGAATAGTTGGACTTCTTGAATCCAGACGTACCAGTCCCTGAGCGGATTTCTTGGAGCAGCTGAGCTTGTGATCAGAAAAAATTAACATTAGGTAAGATCTGGTGAACAAATAAAGAAATCATGTTCCATGCCAAAATAACTTCAATTTATAATTCATATATCACCCTAATGACTTCTAGAAGGACATGCAAGGAACATCCCACACATCTTCTAGATCACACGAGACTTAAAATAAACTAACACTGAACAAATCTAAGGAATTTAAAAAATAGAGTATTGAACAAAGAATAATGATTAGAGAATGATAAAGATAATATTTTTATTATTTTTTATATTTTTATCAATCATTTAATCCCTATAAATTAATCAATTTTAGATGATTTGAATCATTTTAATATTTTTTTTGAATTTTGGGATAAATTGTGAAATTTGTTTAATTTTTTAAATTTAACAGTTAGTAGATCTTATATATTTCAAGCATACCATTTACAATTTTGATCCAAATATTGTGATTCCATTTTTTAGGATTGAATTATTCATGTGATTAATGTTCTTCTTCTAGACCAAGACTTAATTCGAAACAAAATGACCTAGAAAAATAAATCAAGTGGAAAACGATTTCTGACTGACAGAATAGATACTAAATCAGTTATTGAATCATATATTACACTACATAACTCTAAATTAAGTAATTTAGGCTTAATTTCAACGAGGAATACAAGAATCATCTTCAATGAAAATTGTAGGAATAAATTCGGTCATTAAAGAATACATTTCATACACCAAAGTGGAGGTAGTTGAGAAATATCATAAAAAAGAAGAAGTATTCATCAGTAATTTGAGCATAAAATTTTAAAAACTTTCCCAAATATGGTGAGATATTGTGGTCACATGAAAAATATATAGTGGAATAACTTTTATGAAGTCTTCATCCTGATATTTCCCAATTTACTTTTCAAATTGAACTCAAAATTTTGAAGGATTAAATATTGAGGGAAAATTTTCCACCCCTCAATCCTAAAAATATGCGTTTACACTTACATTCAAAGGTTATTGAAGAAGGTGCAAGAGGGGTTGTACTGGGGGATTAGAGTCTTGAATTTTTGTGTATTTTACCTTTTATCTTTTATTAGGTTCATTATGATGTATTCTTCCCCATTCAACTCTATTACCCTTCACATGGAGGGGTAAAAACTTTTAGTGATTAGGGAAGGAGGAATTTTCCTTTTGAAATGTCATAGTATTGTGATTTAATGTAAGAATATCCTTTTCTATTGAATCATATCTATTTTTAGTGGGGTCTTATTATTTTTATGTGATAATATTTTGGATTTTGGTTTCAATCATTGTTTATAGATTTGGTTGAATAACTTTAAACTCTCTTCGTCTAGTGGAATTTGTCTCGATCAATCTGATTGTGGTTGGTGGTGATTAACTATATATAATTGGAAAGTTTGTGGATTAAGTGAATAATTTATATATTTAAAAGAAGAAATGATTCCCAATTGGGGTTTTCCTTAGTTGTTTCAGAATGGTTCAGGGAAATTCATGCACATAGAAGTGGTTTTCATTACTTAAACCAAGGGTGATTGAAAACTCAATCGAGGAGTCATTAATTTATCATTTAATAGGAAAAGTGTGGGAATAATATTTTTCAATATGATGACATTAAAAAAGGTGGAAATACCCTAACCCTATCACTCTTTTCATCAATTTGTTTTTGAACATCATTTTAATTTCATTCTCTCTTTTTAAACTCTAACAATTTCAAAAACAACCTCTACCTCTTTCTCAAATTTAAGTGACAAAGTTGATTATTATAAAATCCTCTCTGGATACATCTTAGGTTAACCACTTTAATACATTTTAACTTAGGAAATAATTTTTTTGTCATTCCCCATGATTGGAAAATGTAAAAACATGGAATTGTTTTAGGAGAGGTTTTCCAACAATCTAATTATAACATTTTTTAAATAATTTTATTTAATATAATTTTAAAAAAATATTTTTCATGATGTATTCCAATTAAAATTATTCATCATGAATTAATTACTCAGAGTTGTAGGAAAAAATGGTTCATAATGATGAGAAATACATCTTATAAAGAGTTGATAAAATCACTATTTCGGTAAAGAAAATGTTTAGTGGCCATTTCATAGGTCCCTCACTTCAATAATTGGTGGACACAATTAATCAAGTAAAAATAGATTATAAAATATTGAAGTCTAAGTCGGAAGTTACATTAGATGCAGGACCTCAACCTTGTAACACCCCAGGTTTAAAATTAAGTTTTATGTTTTTTCAATGATTACAAGGTAAAATAAAATACATAAATATCCAAACACAAATATATAATTAGTAAGAAATTTATTTATACAAAGAACATAATACATCCTTGACACACAAAAACTAACCCTTTAACCCCACTTCTAGCAATAATAAAACAATTGGAAGACCACTGAGAAACACAACGATGCCGATCGGGTAGTTCTCGTCTTTTGGATCTGATAGAAGCACAAAAGTTATAGAAAGAAAAATAGCAACTAAAATAAGAATAAGAGGAACATATAAAACCATTTTCTAAAGAAGTGGCGTGAGTGCCACAATATTATTTTCTAAGTGTTTGAATGACCCTTAGGCATTGATATTTATAGAGTTTTTTTATCCGACCGTTATAAAAACTATCCATTATAAGTTTTAAATTAAAATTGAGAAAATGAGTATGATAATCATTGATATAAAATTAATAAATATTCACATATAGAAAAAATATTGATTTGAATATTATTACTCCATAAACAAAGTTTAAAAATATTTAATAAATTATTCTAAGAGTAAAAAAAATGTTTTAAATATTAAAAACACATAAATTCTAGAGATTTAGAAAAATATTACTGTTACATATCTTATTAAGATATTAATATGAGGATTATATACATATATATATATATATATAACAAAATGAATTTAATTATCTTATAAATAAATATATATATAAATCAATAATGATTTAATACTGACAAAAATATAATATCAAAATGTATAATTATCATCATTCTTATTTTAACATATGTAAAGGTATTGTTATTAATATATGTATATATATATAGAAATTAATTTGAAAATTAAATAGATTATATGATAAAACAATAAAAATAATACGAATAATAAAAAATGGAATGAAAGAATCGTGAAATTGGGATTTACAGAAATGGAGGCTCAATCTTCATGGGAGTCCGGCGCAGAGGGTTTCATGGGCAGTCGTGCGGTGAGGATGATTGTTGGTTTTGTCTTCAGAGTCAAATGCAAGAATCAGAATAAACTGAGAATGTAAACTCTATTTTTCAATGAGGTCGAGTGAGTGTTCGTGGTGGTCGAACGAGGTTTGCACGGAGAAGGAAGAGATACAGACCGAGTACAAAAACACTGTTTTTTTTGAGCTTGAGTTTGAGTCTGATCTACATCTGGTTCAAGTTATAAGGCCATCACACACTCGATCTACTTCACATTGAGTCATCTAAACCAGATTTGGGAAACATGATCCTCGATTTGAAGATCTACCCCATGACGTAAGTTTTATTTATTCATTTTTGTGTTATCTGAATCTCATTTCCGATTTGTTTTAGGGTGTAATAAGTTCTGATTTGTCTATTTCTTCATTTTTCTCTAGAAATTGACATCTGCTATGAATTTATTATTTGATATCAACATCCTCTTATTATTTATTTCTTATATCTGCAAGAATGATTATTTTATAAACAAATCTTATCTCATATCAGTGAATGAATTTCTCTGTTTGTCCTCTTGTTTGATGTTTCTTTCTTCAGATATCATCATAGTCATTTTCTTTCATTTTTTTATATTTCATTCTCTATCTCCATTTAATTTTCATTTGAATATGTTTCTTTTATGCACTATTTTAGTTTGGAGTCTTTTTCTTGTAACTGTTGGAAGTTTTAAATGAGATTAGTTTATTGAATTTGCTACCTCAATATTTTACGATCTTACTTTGGTGTTGTACGGTTCTATAATATATATATATATGTCATTGCAAGTTAAAATAAAAAATGTATAATTGTACAATGATACTGGGTACTATATATTAGTGTATCAGTTGGCCTCCACACTGCATTGTCTATCGAGGCATAAGGTAGTGATGCAGTTTGGTTTATTATTTTTTTTTCTTTCGGTGAGAAAAGTGCGGCAAAGGCGATAGTGGCATTTGATGAAGTGTAATAGAAAAAAATAAGTCTTTGCCTATAAATAATAATTAAGGTATTTACTTTAATTTTATTTAAAATCCATTATTATTTCATTATGTTTTTTCATTTATTTAAATTATGATTAATTTATTAAAATTATGTTTGGTGTAAAGAATTATGTATCTTTAAATTCTTTTTATTCAATTCCATATTATTTTTTGGTAAGGGATAAATATTTATTTCAAAACATTTATTTATTTAAGTTCTTATTTTTTAGGGAACATTTCATTTACTCTAAATTATATTTCCTTTAAAAAAATTACATTTATTAAAATATCTAGTTTTGCGTAATATTTATTTCCAAGTCAATGTTCAATTGAACTCCTATATATTTATAGGGGATCATTTTGTTAGAAAGAGTTGTGTTATTTGACATGAAATCAAATTTATTAGTTTAGGATTCATTTTTTTAATTATTCTTGAGTTTGAATTCTATGTTTGGGTAAGGGATGTTTGTTTTAAATATTTATGTCAAATTATAATATCTATTTTCTGGTTTTGTTCAAGGTATTTCATTAAATCATGGTTTTATGGGTTTGTTTTGATTAATCAAATTTTCTTTTTAAAAGATGAACATATATGAGTGTTTATATATATATCAAACATGATTAGTAGTTTGAATAAGTTAAGAATTTCATAAATTCATCATGTCATATGCATGTCATGCACAAATCATATTTATGACCAAATATTGATGATTTTTTTATTTTCACTTCATACATGTATCGGCACACATAAGTATACACATATACTCATGAGCATTGAAGAAACATTACATAAATGAATTTTATGGGATTCAAGAAATGAAATTTTAAATATGTGATTTCTAACTATTCTCTATATGTAAGGTTTGTGAAGCATGAGATTTGGTCATACCAAGTCGAACATATAATTTCCCATAAATAATAGTGTTTATATATTTATATAATTATATATTTATAAATAAAATTGAACATTTTTGCTCCAAGCATAATTATAAATATATTTTCAATGCTAAAACACCAGTGAAAATTTTATGTATATAAGGTAAGATAAGACAAAAAAGAAGATTTATAAAAACCGGTACTCGAACTTTTTAAATACAATAGGGAATTGGATAGTGAATCCATCTCTTAAGTGGGTTGGCCCAAGATAGCCTTCAAAGTTACGAGTGACCTTAGTTGTTTTGTTTTTAAGAGATTTCTTAATATTTTCAATCGAATCACTGGATTAATTTAGTAGTGTTTTCAAAGTATAATTATTTTTCAAAGAATTATTTTAAAAATGTATTTCATATTAAACATTTCAAATGTATTATCAAAGAGATATTTTTAAAATGGATTTATCAAAGGTTTTCAAAACTCCATACTCTACAATTGAATGCTCACCCTTTTTTAAAAAAATGATTTTTCACTGGTATTTTAAGAGATTATTTAAAAATGTCATCGCTTTTGGAGATAACATGTGCATAAGCATATTGAATAGTTGTTTTAATTTATTTCAAATTTGATAAATGTAAGGTTCTGTATAATCCTCCAGAACCTAGACTGGTAAGAGATGCTCATTTGTATAAATTTTTGTGTAATTGTTAAGTCACTTTTATTTAAAAAAAATTACACAACATTTTTTTAAGAACTGATTCTGAAAGAGAGGATCGGGGTGTTATAGTTGGCATCAGAGGCACAATCTAGATAACTCTATATATTTATAACCATTAGATAAATTAAGTGTCCTTTCTCAGTCAACATTTTTCTTTGTAATTTTTAGATGGAAGGAAGAATAACTCAAACAAGTCTCTTAGGCCTTCCGGATGAATTACTTTCTATGATCTTGGAAAAATAATGCAAAGAAGAATCTGAACACAATGAAGCCATGCCGCTTTCCTATAAACGACTTTACAATATATCAGGCATGCCTGATATACTTTGTTTTCATCGCGGTCCTGGTTTTTTCTTCGAATACATCAGACAGATTCAACATCACTTCTATAGATTCCAAGGGGCATATTACAAAGGACTTTTAAGTGATTTACCATGTTTGAGTAGCCAAAATCAATCTCAACTTTTTATAGAGGAGGTGAAGAAGAGAATCTTTACACAAATTATATGTGTAAACTTTTAAGCTTTTTCTTCATAGGAAGAATTTACGATGAATTTGAAACTTTTGAAGACGGTGCAATGAGACTTTCTTATAGAAATAAAATTCAATATGAACTTCGTGGATACTATTTTGATTATCATTCCTTGAGAATGGTCTTCCGGTGCCTACATCCATACAACCCCTCTTGCACAAGTTGTGTTTGGTCAAAGGAAGTGGAGGATTTGGAAGCCACTTTGAACTTTAATCACATAGGAAGATATGGAAACCATGTAAGACAACTGTACAAAACTTGAGGACATCATGTGAGACACAAAATAGATGGTAATTAGGATCGATAAGTTTAAATGAATTATGAGGGCGCAATTCAATTAAGTTGGGGAGAATGTAATACCCATGTTTTAAAATTATGTTTTATGTTTTTTCAATGATTCCAAGATGCAATAAAATACATAAATTTCCAAACTAAAATATATAAGTATTAAGCACTTTATTTATAAAAAGACCATAATACATCTTTGACACACAAAAACTAACCCATTAACCCCACTTCTATCGATTATAGAACAATTGGAAGACCGCCAAGAAACACAACGATGCCGATCAGGTTGTTCTCATATTTTGGATTTGATAGAAGAACAAAAGTTAATACAAGAATAATAGCAATGAAACTAATAATAAGAGGAACATATAAAACCATTTTCGAAAGTAGTGGCCTGAGCATCGCAATATTATTTTCTGAGTGTTTGAACGACCCTTAGGCATTGATATTTGTAGAGTTTTTTTATCCGACCCTTATAAAAACTATACGTTATAAGTTTTAAATTAAAATTGAGAAAAGAAGTATGATAATCTTTTATATAAAATAAATAAATATACACATATAGAAACAATATTGATTTCAATATTATTATGTAATAAAAAAAGTTTAAAAATATTTAATAAATTATTCTAAGAGTAAAAAAAAATGTTTTAAATATTAAAAACACATAAATTCTAAAGATTTATGAAAATATTACTATTACATATCTTATTAAGATATTAATATAAGGATTATATATATATAACGAAATGAATTTAATTATTTTATAAATATATATATATATATATATATTTCAATAATGATTTAATACTCACAAAAATATAATATAAAAATGTATCATTTTCATCATTTTTATTTTGACATATATAAAGGTATTGTTATTAATATATGTATGTATATATGGAGATTAATTTGAAAATTAAACAGATTATATGATAAAATAATAAAAATAAATGAATAATAAAAAAAATGAAATGAAAGAATTGTGAAATCGGGATTTATGGAAATAGAGGCTCGATCTTCAGGGGAGTCCGGCGTAGAGGGTTTCATGGGTAGTCGCGCAGTGAGGCCGAGTGCTGGGTTCATCTTCAAAGTCAAACGTGAGAACCAGACTAAACTGAGCATGAAAATTCTGTTTTTTGATGATGCTGAGTGAGGGTTCATGGAGGTTGAATGAGATTTTCACGGAGAAGGAAGAGATTCAGACTGAGTACGATAGCGCCATTTATTTCTTTTGAGGTTGAGTTTGAGTTCAATATACATCTGGTTCGAGTTATAAGGCCATCAGACACTTGATCTACTTCACATCAAAGCATCTGAACTAGATTTGGAAAGCATGATCCTTGATTTGAAGATCTACCCTACAACATAGGTTTTATTTATTCATTTTTGTGTTATCCGAATCTCATTTCTGATTTGTTTTAGGGAGTAATAAGTTCTAATTTGTCTATTTCCTCATTTTTCTCTTGAAATTGACATCTACTATGAATTTATTATATAATTCTAACATCCTATTATTATCAATTTCTTATATATGCAAGTATGATTATTTTATAATCAAATCTTATCTCATATCAGTGAATTAATTTCTCTGTTTGTCTTATTGTTTGATGTTTCCTTCTTTAGATGTCATCGTAGTCATTTTCATTCATTTTTTTATATTTCATTCACTATATCCATTAATTTTTGTTCGGATCAGTTTATTTTATGCGTGAATTCAGTTTGGAGTCTTTTTCTTATAACTGTTGGAAGTTTGAAATGAGATTCGTTCATTGAATTAGCTACCTCAATATTTTAAGATCTTACTTTGGTGTTGTACAGTTCTATACTATATATATATATATATTAATGCAAGTTGAAATAAAATATGTATAATTGTATAGTGAGGTTGGGTACTATATATTAGTGTATCAGTTGGCCTTCACACTGCATTTTCTATCGAGCCATAAGGCAGTGATGCTCTTTGGTTTATTCTTTTTGTTTGTTTCGGTGAGAAAAGTGCAGAAAAGGCAGTAGTGGCATTTGATGTAGTGTAATAAAAAAAATAACTCTTTTTCTACAAATAATGAGTAAGGGATTTAATTATAATTTTATTTCAAATCCATTATTATTTCATTATGGTTTTTCATTTATTTAAATTATTTTTAATTTATTAAAATTATGTTTGGTGTAAGGAATTAAGTATCTTTAAATTATTTTTATTCAATTCCATATTAATTTTTTTTGTTAAGGGATAAATATTTATTTCTAAACATTTATATATTTAAGTTCTTATTTTTTAGGGAACATTTATTTTACTCTAAATTATATTTCCTTTAAAAAAATTACATTTATTAAGATTTCTAGTTTTGCATAATATTTATTTCTAAGTCAATGTTTAATTGAACTCATATATTTATAGTGGATCATTTTATCCAAACGACTTGTGTTATATGACATGAAATAAAATATATTAGTTTTGGATTTATTTTTTATTTATTCTTGTGTTTTAATTTTATGTTTGGGTAAGGGATGCTTGTTTTAATTATTTATGTCAAATTATAATATCTATTTTCTGTTTTTGTTCAAGGAATTTCGTTAAATTATGGTTTTAAGGCTTTGTTTTTATTAATCAAATTTTATTTCTAAAAGATTCACATATATGAGTGTTTATATATGTATCAAACATGATTAGTAGTTTTAATAAGTTAATAATTTCATAAATTCATCATGTCATATGCATGTCATGCGCAAATCATGTTTATGGACAAATATTGATGATTTTTTTATTTTCACTTCATACATATATCAGCACACATAAATATACACATATACCTGTGATCATTGAATAAAATTTACATGAATGAATTTTATGGGATTCAAGAAATGAAATTGTAAATATGTGATTTCTAACTAATCTCCCATATGCAAGGTTTGTGTAGTATGATATTTTGTCATACCAAGTCGAACATACAATTTCCCATAAATAATAGTGTTTATATATTTATATATTTATAAATTAAATCGAACATGTTTGTTCCACAGATAATTATAAATATATTTTCAATGATAAAACACCAGTGAATATTATATGTATATAAGGCAAGATAAGACAATTTTTTTAAAAAAAACCGGTACTCGAACTTTGTAAATATGATAGAGAAATGGATAGTGAATCCATCCCTTAAGTGGGTCGGCCCAAGATAGCCTTAAAAGTTACGAGTGACCATAGTTGTTTTGTTTTTAAGATCTTTCTTAATATTTTCAATCGAATCAATGGATTAATTTAAAAGTGTTTTCGAAGTATAATTATTTTTCCAAGAATTATTTTACAAATGTATTTCAAGTTAAACATTTCAAACATATTATCAAAGTGATATTTTTAAAAGGGATTTATCAAAGGTTTTTAAAACTTCTTACTGAGAAATTGAAGGCTCACCCTTTTTAAAAAAAATTATCTTTCACAGGTATCTTAAGAGATTATTTACATATGTCATCGCTTTTAAAGATAGCGTGCGTGGAAGCCTAGTGGATAGTTATTTTATTTTATTTCAATTCTGATAAATGTAAGGTTATATATAATCCTCCAGAACCTAGACTAGTAAAAGATCCCTGTTTGTATAAATTTTCGTGTAATTGTTAAGTCACTTTTATATAAAAAAATTACACAATATTTTTTAAGCACCAAGTCTGAAAGAGTGGGTTGGGGAATTATAAACCTGACCCAAAATCCAAACCAGTGGTGGAAGTGATTTTCCCACTCATCTTTGAAATAAAAGATCCAAATTACCCACCTCCATCTATGACCACTCTACTCCAAGAGGCACATCCCACTGAAGAACAAATTAAAGATAATCCAATTAATGGAGATTATATTTTCACAAAATCATTATCTTATGATTTTATTGATTATGAATTGAGTATTACATCCCCTTGTTTTAAAATTTTAGAATATACTTAATCTTTTTTTCCTTGTAAGAATATGATGAACATGTTAATACACTTGAAGATGAATATATGGAGCTTCCCGAACATGCTGATCTTTTATTGGAGGGATTTTAGGTGGAGATCAAAGTGGATTTTCCTGAGGAAAAAGAGGCAAAAAATGCTTACATTGAAAGGGAAGAATATGATATTGATTTATCATCCATTAATTATATTCAAATATAATGACACTATAAAATTCCATTTGAATATTCCATTGATGTAGCATAACTTAAGAAATACCTAGAGAATAAAGACGAAGTTAGGAAAGTGAAAACCATGAAACAGGAGGAATCATTCATTCTACTACCCCCATCATTAAAGTTGTATCTAATTTCCATGTGAGTGTATATCAATTACTATATCAACCTATTCCTAAAAAAAGTTCATGTTGGAAAGAAGAATTTATGGTGGTTCATCACAATAAAACTCAACCCACTATAAGATTGGGGATAACCTACTTGAATGGCCCATTTGGAGGAATTCAAAATACCATACCCACTTGGGGTGTTAAACAAAGATCTATCATTATTTTATCATTATATTTTTATTTTTATTTTAATTTAATAAATTAATTATGTTTTCTTCTCTACTTTTTCTTGTAGTCTTTCAGTGTGAAACACAAAGGATATTAACTCAACATTTCACTACTAATAAGCTAGGTTTGAACTATCTTTAACAATGGTTTGTTATGATTTAATAAAAAATTCAATTACATGTTAAATATACTTGAATGTATCGAGGAAATTAAATTATTAATGTTTAGGGGAGGGAAACTTTGATTTTTAAGATTTTCATTTGTTGTTTGTTTTAAAAATAAACCAAAAAGCGGTGTGTTTTTCAAAATTTTGTGTTTTTATTTTTCATTTTTTGTATGTTTTTAAACATTTGAGTTGAAATTATTATAATTTCCATTTCTAAAACCAATTTCAATAAGTGAAACATAGTATTTCAAGAAACCAAGATTAAATTAATACTGAAAATGAATTTTTTCAAATCCAAATATTTGGGAAATTCATGAAAAGTACTCTGATTATTGAATCTCATGCCACATATCACTATCATTATATTTGAAATCACATTCTAATGAGGTTTTTGAACCATTGTTTTCATATTATTTACATTCACCTCACTTATTGAGAGAACCAAATGATGCTTTCTTTAACCAGAAGATGATTTATTCCTATCGAAACACGAGGGTTTGAGGTACTTGTGTTTTAAATGTTTGAGGAATTTATTTGGTTTTAATGCCCCCTTTTCTAGAGAACCGTTTTCACTTTTTCATACCTTTTAAATTTAATCCTTTCCCCTTACAATCCATGAATATCCTTTTAGTTTATCCACATTACAATCCAATTTTTTCTATCCAACTTTCTCTTGAAGTGAAATTTCATGATCTAGTTTAACTTAAGTATGGGGGAAGCTATCTTGTGGTGTGCAGCCTCATTTAGTTCAATATTGGTTGGAAAATAAAATTTTTGGGAGATGTGTTTGATGCTAAATTTTTTTTTGTTAAATGATGTGTATTTTTAAAATCATTCATGATAAGAGAAGTTATGTCTTTTAGGAGCATCAAATGAAGAAATAAAGTTGTGTGCCTTTTCTAGAGATTTTAAGAATAATTATGTTTTCGATGATGGAAATTTTTACTTCTAAAATGATTAATGGTGTGTAATTTCCTTGTTATTTCATGATCATGGATCTGATTTTCTACTAAGGGGATTAAGGAGGAGACCATACTTGAGTGAAAATTAGAATCTTCCAAGTTTTCTTTAAAAAGATACAGACCCTCCTTATTCAGCCTTAGAATTTTTGACATCTAATACCACCAACTATAATTCATAGAACAACCATGAAAATAACTCATGATAAACACATGTCCTTGAATCACAACTGGTAGAGATGTAGGAATTTATCAAGCCTAATATGACTCTTACATTGGTTTGTATGAGAAAAACTTTATTGAAAATTGGCATTTTTGAGATGAGAGAAAATTCATGTGAGGTAATATTTTTATGTGCATGAGAGGAGAAATGAAGTAGAATTTTTTTGAATGATTTAAATGGAGAACATGTAATAATAATTTTTATGAGTCATGATTTCTTTTGTTTCTTGGTATGGAATTGGTGGATCTCATTTGCATGTGTTTTGAATTTTATTGATTTGTTTTTGTTAGAGACTTGTCTAGGAGTCTACACACAAAGTGTGGGTGAATTGATAGAGACAAAATTTTCATTATTTTTCCTATGTTTTTCATTGATTTAATCACTTTTAATTAATAAAATTGAGATGATTTGAATAATTTAATTTTTTTTGGTGAATTTTGGTCTTAATTGGGAAAATTGTTTAATTTTGGAAATTTAATAGTATTATGTATCTTCTATATTTTAGGAATATGTTTTACAATTTTTATCAAAATTGAATGATTACTTTTTTTGTCATTTATTTTTTCATGGGATTCAAATTGTGTTTCTAAAAAAATACCCAATTTGACACATAATGGAACAAAAAAATAAATCAAGTGGAAAATGTTTGCTGGGTGATAAAATGGACACCACATCAGATATTGGACCATATCATGGTCTACATAACTATACATCAAGAAATTCCTGATAAATTTTAAATATAACTATAATACTCATGTTAAAAGTAATTTTGAAGAACAAATTTGTCCATTAAGTCATCCATTGCATGCGCTAAATTGGATATAGTTGAGCAGCCACCTCGGGAAGAAAAATAATTCATTGGTATTTAGGCAATAACTTTTTTGAAACTTGTCAAAATCCACTAAGATTTTGTGGCTTCATGAAAAATAGATAGAGGAAATACTTTTATGAAGACAGATCTTTATATTATACCATTTACTTTACAAACTAAACTCAAATTTTTAAAGGATTTAATCTAGAGGGAAACTTTTCCACCCTTCAAGACTATAAATATGTGTGTCCAATTATATTCAAGGTTTGTTTATGAAGGTGAATGTGGGGTTGTGATGGAGTATTGTATTCTTGAATTTATGTTTATTTTATCTTTTATTTTTTCTTAGATTCATTATGATATCTTACCCCCTTTCAAATATCACGCCCTTCACATGGAGGGGCAAAACCTTCGAGTGATTAGGGAGGGGGGGTTCCATTTGTAATGTCAGATTCTGGTGATTTAATGTAATTTTTTTAAATTGAATGATATCTTTTTTCAGTGGAGTTTAATTATGTTGATGCGGTCAAATTTTGGGTTTTGATTTCATTCACTATTTATAGATTTGGTTGAAGAACTTTAAACTCCCCCACTGAGTGCAATTGGTCTCAATCAAGAAAATTGTGTTAGGTGGAAAGTGTATAGAGATCGTTAGAATGTGTGTGGAATAATTGAATCATTTTAAGAATTCTAGGGGAAAAATTCCTAATTTTGACTTACCTTAGTTGTTTGGGAATGGTTCATGAACTTTTATCCACATAGGAGTGGTTTTCATTGCTTCCTTCAACCAAGAGAGATTAGAAACTCGATCAAGGAGTCATTTATTTATAATTCAATAGGAAGAGAAGGGGAATGACCTTTAGGAATATAATTAAATTGAATATTTTTTATCTTACCCTAACCCCATCACTCTTTTCAATAATATAGTTTCAGACACCATTTTAATTTCATTATTTATTTTTAAACTCAAACAATTTGAAAAATAACCTATACTTATTTCTAAAATTGAAATGAAAAATATGATTGTTATTCACTCCTCTCTGGAGATATCCTAGTTTAACCACTTTACTTCATTTTAAGTTAAGGAATATTTTTTTGGTGACACCCCATGATAGGCATGGCTCAAATATTTGCGACGTTTCTGGGGAGGTTGTCACAAAATTCTGATTCTAACAATTTGTAAATAATTTTCTTTACATTCATTTAAAAAAACCAAAAAAATATTTTCCATGATTTATGCCAATTTAAATTATTCTTCATGGATTTATTACTCATTGTTTCATTGAAAAATGGCTTATAATGATTTGGAATCCCCCTTATAAAGTATTGATAAACTCACTATTTTAGTGAAGAAAATGTTGACTGGCCATGTCATTCGTCCTTCAATTCAAGAACTGATGGACATGATTAATCAAGTCAAAATATATTATAAAATATTTAATTATATAGATTAAGTTACATTGGACGAGGGACCTCAACCTAAATGAGAATCTAAACCCGTGGTGGAAGTGATTTCCCCACTCATCATTAAAATAGAGGTGCTTGATTACCCACCACCATCTACTGCCGCTCTACTCTAAGAGGCACATACCATTAAAGAATAAATTGAATCTAATACAATTAAGGGATATGATATTTTATTAAACAAATTATCTTATGATTTTATTGAATCTTAATTAAGTATTACCTCCCCTTGTTTTAAATTTTCAGAATCTGTTAAATCTTGTTCTTCCTTGAAGGAATATGATTAACCAGTTGATACACCTGAAGAGCAACACATGGAGCTTCTTGGACATGTTGATAATTTATTGGAGGGAGATAAAATGGATATACAAGTGTATTTTTCTAAGGAAAAAGAAATGTAAGATTCTTAATTTGAAAGGGAAGAATCTAATATTGATTATTCATGCTTTAATTTTGGTCAAATAGAATTATACGATGACATTCCCTTTGATTCTTCCATTGATGCAACATACCTGGAGAAATCAATGGATAATGAAGAATAAGTTGTGAAAGTAAAAACTATGATATAGGAGGACTCATTCATTATCCTACCCCCACCATTCAAGTTGTATCTCATTCCCATGGGGGTGGATTGGGATTACTATATCCATGTAGTCTACAAAAAAAGTGAATGCTTTAAAGAACAATTTTTTATGGTTCATCACAAAGAAACTAAACCCACCATCGGATTGGGGATAACCAACTGGAACTATCAATCTGGAGGCATTAAAACTCGAGGACCCACTTAGGGTGGTTAAATGAAGATCCAACATTCTTTTCTAATTATATTTATGTTGTTTTTCTTTTAATTGAATTATTATGTTTTATTCTATACTTTTTCTACTTTTCTTTTAGTGTGCAACACTTAAGAGATTAACTCAATGTTGCGCTACTAATAAGTTATGTTTTGCCACCCCTTAACACTTGTTTATTGTGATTCAATTTAATATTCGATTAAATTTTAAATCCACTTGAATTCATTGAAGGATTTTCATTATTTATGAGTGGAGGAGGGAAAATTTGATTTTTTAGCCTTTTCATTTGTTGTTCATTTTAAGAAAACAGAAAATAGGTGTGTTTTTTAAATATCTGTGTGTTTCATTTTCAGTTTTTGTGTGTTTTTAAAAATTTTGTGCTGAAATAATTATCATTTCAATTTTTTAAACCCATTTCAAAGAGTGAAACATTTTATTCCATAAAATCAATCTTAAATGAATGCTAAAAATGAATAATTTCAAGTTAAAATATTTAGTAAATTATTTAATAGTACTCTAATTTTTGAATCTCATTCCACATATCACTGCCACTGTATTTTAAGTCACATTCACATTATTTTTTTAAACCACTTGTTCATATTATTTACAATCACCTCACTTCTTGGGAGAACCAAACTGTACTTTCTTTGACCAGAATTGGATTTATTCCTATCAAAATTTGAGGGTTTGAGGTACTTTTGGTTTAAATGATTATGGAATTTCTTTTGTTTCAAAGCCCCATTTTCAAGAGAATGATTTTTTATTTTGTCCTAACATGTACATTTAATCATTGTGTCCCTTAGGATCTATGAATATTCTCTTAGTCTAGGCACATTAAAATCCAATTTTCACTATCTAACCTGATCTTGAATTGAAATTGCATGATCTAGTTAAACTTAAGTACGGCGGAAGCTATCTTTTGTTTTGCTACCTCATTTTGTGAATCTTTAGGTGGAAAATAAAATTATAAAGAGATGTGTTTGATACTGAAAAAAATTCATTTTGTTTAATACTATTTATTTTCTAGAGCATTCATGATAAGAGAAGTTTTACTTTTTTGGATATTCAAATAGATAAATAAAGGTGTTCTTTTTCTAGAGCTTTAATGGAAAATAATGTTTAAGATGATTGAAATTTTTTCTTCTAAAATTATGAATGGTGTGAAATTTCCTTTGGTTTTCATGATGACATACCCGATTTTCTACCAAGGGGAGTGTGAAAGAGACCATACTTGAGTGAAAATGAGAATCTTACAATATTGCTTCAAAAAGAGCCAAGCCCTCCTTATTCAGACTCATAATTTTTTATTTCTAATACTACCAACCAGAAGCCACATAAAAACCTTTTAAAGTCCTCATGATAAACACATGTCCTTGACTCATATCGGGTGAAGAATTAGGAATTTATCAATCCTATGGTTAATATTGTATTGGATTAGATGAGAGAAACCTTAATTAAAATTGTCATTTGTGAGATGAGAGACAATTCATGTGAGGTAGGTGTCTTGTGTGAATGGGAGGAGAAATTAAGTAGAAAAATATTTAATGATATAAATGGATAACCTGGAATATTTTTTTATGAGGTATGTTATATTTTTTTAGGTATGGAATTGGTGGATCTAATGAGCATGTGTTTTGAATTTACATTGATTCTATTTTATTGCAAAATTCTATAGGAGTCCTAGATCTATGTGTGGTGGTATTTATATAGATAATATTTTCATTGTTTTTAATACATTTTCTATGATTTAATCCCTTAAAATTAATCAATTTGATCTTATTTGAATCATTATAATATTTTTGGTGAGTTTTGATCTTAATTGTGAAAATTGTTTAATTTGGGAGATTTAATAGTTTTATGGATCACTTGTATTTTGGGAATATATGTTACAATTTTGATCCCAATTATGTGATTAAAATTTTTAGGATTCATTTTTTCATGGTATTCAAGTTATTCTTTTGGACCTAGACCCAACTCGACCCACAATGGCCCCGAAAAATAAATCAGGTGTAAAACATTTGCTGGCTAACATAATGGACACCACATCAGTTATTGAACTATATAATGGTCTACATAAATTTAAATTATGTTATTCAAGATTAATTGGAAATAGGACTCCTAACCTCATTATTACAGTAAATTTCAAGAATAAATTAATTCTTTTAGGAATCCATTGCATGTGCAAAAGTGGATGTCATTAACGGTCTCCTCGGGAATAAAAACTATTCATTAGTAATTCGAGCATAAATTTTTTTACACCAGTCCAATTCCATTGAGATGTTGTGGGTGCATGAAAAATACATAGGGGAACAACTTTTGTGAATAAAATATCTCTATATTCAGCCATTTACATTTCTAATTGAAATCAAATATTGTAGGATTGAATCTGGGGGTAAATTTTCCAGCCATCAAGCCTATAAATATATGTGTCCACTTCTATTCAAGGGTTGTTAAAGAATGTGAAATAGGGGATGTGATGGAGTTTTATAGTCTTTAATTACTATGTATTTTCTCTTTTCTTTTTTTCTTAGTTTCATTATTTTCTCTTCTTCCCCTTTTAACCCTCTTAACCTTCCCATGGAGGGGAAAACCATTGAGTGACCAAGAAGGATGAGTTTTCCTTTTGTCATGTCAGAGTCTTATGATTTAATATAAAACAATATTTTTTTCTATTGAATTATATCTATCTTTAGTGGTGTACAATTATTTTTATGTGATCTAATTTTGGGTTTTTATTTCATTCATTATTTATAGCTTTGGTTGAAGAACATTAAACTCTCTCCAACTAGTGCAATTTGTCTTTATTGAGTAGATTATGTTAGGTGGTGAGTGTTTTGCGATTGTTAGCACATGTGTGGAATAAGTGAAACATTTAAAGATTTATAAGAATAAAAAATTCCTGATCATGACATGCCTTAGTTTTTTGGGAATGGTTCATGAGCATTAATGAACTTAGGAGTGGTTCTCATTGATTTCTTCAAAAAAGTGTTATTTACAACTCAATCAAGGAGTCATTCATTTGTCATTAAATTGGAAGAGAGGGGGAATGATATTTACGACTATGATGACATTTAAAAAGGTGATCTTACCCTAATACCATCACTATTTACATCAAATTAGTTTCAAACATCATTTTAATTTCATTATTTCTTTTTTAAACACAAACAATTTCAAAAACAACCTCTAATTATTTCTCAAATTTAATTACAAAATATGACTATTATGAACTCCTCTTTGGGGACATCCTAGGTCAACCACTTTAATACATTTTAACTTTGTAAATTATTTTTTTGTCACAACTCACGAAAATAAAGTTTCATATACTTACGTGGAGGACATAAATACTGACCCTCATATGTCTGCCATGATCCACCTATGACGTGTGATAGCACAAGGACATGCCATCCAGATATCACGATGATCCTTTGGTATACTATTTGGTTCATGGGAATTCCATTGGAAATGTTGAAGTAAGTCACACGGTGCCCCTTGAGCATGCTACCCAAGTCCCATGAAACCCTCCATCTTCACCGTTCATGACCCACAATGTCTTTAATATTTTCCTCTGACTCATATAACGACACCAACACATGTTAGATGAGTCTTTTAGTATCACCTAGGCTTGTCAACATGCTCTCGGGACACCCTCCGGTCTCCCAGCCGGGTCATGTGATGCCCACTAGAAAATTCATCCATGACACAATACACCCTTTAAGACACGTCTCATCGACTCTTGCGATGCCCTCCCACTGTCTCAGTGGGCTCCCACGATGACACCAGGGTGAGTCATCTAGATCTTATTTCACCCTCTAGACAACCATCTTGAGTCATGTGATGTCCTTTAGGGTCGATTGGACAGGTCTGGCTATGTCCTCTGGATGAGTCATCCATGATCATGTGACAACCCTCAAACATATCATCCAAGATTTATGTTTTCCCTCAGACAAGTCAACTAGATTATAAGATTACCTTAAAACAGGTTAGGTAGACATCCTCTAACATGTAAAGAAGACAATCAAGGCATATCAAAAGGAAAATCAACACATGTCAAGAAAGAAGAAGGCCATGTCATAAGGGCATCCTAGGGAATGGTAACTATGTCAACCCTGAGAGTGTATGCCCTAACCAAAGGGAAACATCAGTGTGTTTTACCCAATCTAGGGAACTATGAGGACACTAATTCTAGCCATGAACATGATTCATAGGATTCCTCTCCAATTTCTATTCTCTATATTAACCATCCAAAGGATTGTCTCAGTACGTAAGTCTTGTATCTATAAGCAGTGAGACTAATCATTTCCATCACTTATTTCTCACATCGAGTATAACTCACATTGTCTTAGGGAGCTACAATGATCATATCATTTTCATTATAAGCCTCCAATAAATAAAGGGTGATCTTAGAGTGTATGCCTTGATCAATGACATAATATGTATGTCTTGATTATAGGGAAAGGTTAGTGTGTAATCACCATGAAACCAAACAACAAGAACTATAATTCTTGTAATAACTAATATATGTTGGATTCCTTCCTAAGGAATGAGCTTAAATAAATATCCATTTAAATGTAAGCATCATTTATCTAAAATTTCAATCATCAGGACCCAATCATTCTCATGGGCCAATCACTCTACCTCATCCCTCATCAGATTGAGAAATGAACTAAACTAAGATGACACTAATTCTTGCCATAATCAGGATACGTAGAATGCCTCTTTAAGGACTGAGCTCTATATATACGTCCAATGGTCATCTCAATACCCATGTCCAATATACATATTCAATGAGGCTGATCACTTTCTATCCCTTTTTTTTCACATCGAGTATAGATCTCAGGGGCTTATTGAGATGCAATGAACACCGCATTAGCACCAAGGAACTCGACCTTCCAGGTAAAATCTAGTAATTAATCCTCGTTGAGTGTCATGAAATAAACACCCCTACACATAGGGGAATCAACCATGGTTCTAGTCCCAAGGTAATGATTTAATTATGATAACTCTGATTCTTTCTATAATGAGGATACGTAGCATGTATCCCTGAGGCTTGAGCTAAAACATACAGTACCTCGGTGATCGCACATATGTTCTCTCTACAAGATGATACACTGAATGGGTTTAAAAAAATAAGTTGATTTTGATTCCACCAATAACTAGGATACATAAGACACCTATTAATAGATCAATCTCCTACTCCGAATATTATATGCCTCCCTATTTGGAAAAAAAATCCTGAATTACCTAGTTCTATGTATTCATCACATGAAAAGTTACCCATTACTGAGAAATGGATAAAGAACCTCAGATACATACATATAGATTCACTAATGAGATCCTATTCAATATTTTCATTAATTATTACCCCTTTCTTTTTTATGTAAATAGATTCAACCAATAATCATTTTATTAGGGTAATCGATCCTATATCGATATTAAGAAGAGATTCATGAACATATATTAAATCTAAAAGAGAGTACTGGAGCAAGAAACAATTCCCCCCAAAAGTGTGTGATGATCCTGACCTCAATTCCTCTTAACCAATGTGAGTCCCTAAGCATCATTAGGTCTAAAACCCCAAGTGATCACCTGCCTTTGGAATGTATGTCTAAACCTAGATACAAATGAGGGAACCATTGATATTTTCTATTAAGAATTAAAATGGTGACATGATGTTTATTACTGTTCATGAAATCACACATGAGCCTCAGCATAGTTGGTGAGGTATCCTTAAGTGCATCCATGAGACCCAGGTTTGAAACCAGGTAGAGGCATATTTTTGGGGTACTGTAGAAGGGGCTATAGTAGTTACTGTTCAGTACTGTAGCAGTTGGAACTATTCAACTTGGGCCACTAGTTTGGTCTTGGAGTCTTTAAGGCCTTCTGGCCACCTAGGCCTTCAGTTCAGTAGGGATTTTTGGCCATCTTTAAGGCCTCTGGGCCACCTCATGGCCTTCAGGCCACATGAAGTTTCCCCAGACAAACTCTACAAAAAAGAGTAGCCCTAGAGGAGCATTCAGAGAAGGCACACTCACTAGAGAAAAACCAATGGATTTGGAAGAATGAGAGGGTTTGGCTACATCATTGGGAACAACCTGTGATTTCACGGGAATCTTAGATAGACAACGATGCCATGGTGAAGAGCTACTATGACGATGTAGATACTAGGGAGGGGAAGGTCCTTGTAGTTATAGTCTGGTTGAATTCCCTAAGACCCTCGGGTCATGTAATGTCTCTTAAGCCTATGTGCCTTGTAATATCTAAGTCTATGGGCCTTTTAAGGGTTCTCCCTCATCCCTTAAAAGGGGGGTTATCAAAAATCAATAAAAATGAATGCTTTTAGGCCATTCAGGCTATTCATGAAATCAAACCCCCATAATCAACCATAGGGCTACATCAAATCTTCTTCAATGAGGGTTCCATAGTCATATATTCTATATATAAATAGTTAATAACGGAGAAAGATATAGTTGGGAGTTATGAGAATCCATTAAATAAGGACTATTCTTTATAGTTTCTGAAATAAATTGAGAATTATTTCATTGATGAAGTCTTATTTGAATCTAGAATTGTAAGTGCAATGTAATTAGCTTGAATTACTCAAATATGGTCACAAATTCTAAAAGATACCTAGGAATGGTGGTTAAAATTGATTAAAAATTATTTGATATTTACTAAATTCATTTAATGTCATGAGAACAGATTAATTTTTAGGTTTCTATGTTTATTTAATTAGATTTTGATTTTCATACACAAATCAAATATAAATTTAAATTAAATAAAGATCAATTAGTGAGGTGAAGGAGGTAAAAATATTTAAAGATTTTTGGAGTTGATACGGATTTTTTTAATGAGGACTTGGATTTTTTTATGATGTGTGATAAATGAAAAAAACATTAACCCTACTCATCATATAGAGGGAAAATTAATAGGGTTGATAGGATTTGTAGGGTTTTCCAAATTAATAAGGTTTGGAACTATAGAGTTTTATGGCTTCATAGATTTTTTTAAATAAGTTCATAGAGTAAAATAAAATAATTTGTAGAGTAACCTAAAGTTATTATAGTACAAAACTTGGTAAGGTAAAAACATCAATGGTTTATGATCCTAAACATCAAAGGGTTGAAGAACTTTGTACTGGATTGGATTGCAGAGAAATGAGCCCATAAGGGGAATAACATGCCTAGGGTTTTCTCCTCGTAGTCACCTTCTTCTTCTCTGGTTATTGCGGTGGCCATCCCTATGCTTGGCGTGATCTAGCAGTTTTATTTCTTACAGTGGCTTTAGGACTCAGTTGCCTTCCCCCTTTTTAACCGTTTCTTGCCTCTCCCCACCCAATCCCTTCCACGCTGGAGAGGGATTTTCATGGCGACACGATGATGATCCACGACCGAGGTTCCAGATCCAATAGCTTGAGGTCTCTGCTTTGCCTCTAGTGGGTGCAGATGGTAGTTTATTGCGGTATTCGAGTCCGATCAGGATGGCAGCGGTGAGATATGGGCAGTGAGACTCCTTCTGAAGTTCCAGTGATTGTGATTTGTTTTCTTTTTTCTACGTTAACTTATGGTTTGTAATGATTTGGTTCAGACTTTCAATGGTCTCTTCTCCTTTTGGGATTTGTAGTGATTTCGGGTTCTTAGACTTCAGCATGTCATGTTTCCTCGCTGAAATTGAAATTTAAGGTAGAAAGTTTTTTTTAGTTTTAGCTTTCACTGAGGTGGATGGATGGAAGAGTCTCCCTTGATGGTGATGATTCTATAGTGGTGAATTCAGTGGAATTATGGGGATTTTTGTATTGTATTTTGCGTGATTTCTTAATTATTTTCTAGGATTGTGGTTGTTGAGTGTTTGGATGGTTTGTTTTTCGAAGGTGGGGAGTTTGTGATACCAGACCCGACTTCATGCAACAGTATCCAAGGGTGGTTCTAGAGTTGGCGGTTCATCTTTTCATGGTTTTTTGGATTTGGTTGTTTGAGAGGGTATGGTGTCAGCCATCATATCGGGCCGGTGCTTTGACATTGGACATTTTCTTGCCGAAAAACCTTTCAATTTTGGAATGCTACATCATGTTCAAATGCTGGGAGGAACCGTACCATGATGTCTTTCTGGTTTTACTCTTTCTATCTTTCAAGTGTATTTTCCTTTATCAATGATGTCTTTCTTGGGTTTCCACCCCCTTTATCCCTTAAAATGGGGTTTTATCTTTTATAATAAAAAATTTGAAGGCCTTCGCGACGTTGGATGGATGAAAAACTTTATAGGGTTCCTCCATTTTTGGAAATTTAAATTGTCCCAAATTTGTAGATTTTATATTTTTATATATTTTAGAACCACATAGATTTTATAACATCATAAAGTTCCATATACTTCATAGGGATGATATTTAGCAGCCTATAAAAATGCAACATATTCACCATTTTATAAAATGACTAACATTATAATTTCTCTATGAACTCTACTAATTTACTCTCCCCATAACCTTCTCCCATGAATGTTAGTACCTGGTCACTCATAGTCAGTCTAATCCCTTCAAATTTAAGGATAAATTCAATAAAAATCTAAGTCCCTAATGTGATTATTATCAACTACATAGATATTCTTATTAACTATATTTATTAAAATGTATTCTAGAAAAGATAATATTATGATATTAGTTTCATTTATATACATTGATTTAACTATATTAAGTTTATTTTAATTGTTTATTCATATACCCAATCTGTTAATAAAATGACCATTTTTTGTGTGCTGCGTGGACTACTACATCCATTATGTACCACATTTATTTTTCATTCACCGCCTTACATGGTTGGATCTAAGGATAGTACTAAAGGGTATGTATAATGTTTATAATATCATTAAGTGTAATAGCCCTATAAAAGTGAGACTTAAAATACTAAATGATACTACCCATGTCATCAAGGTGAACCTTTTGTTTTGGGAGCCAACCTGATTAAAAGTCCACAACTAAGTGTGTTTGGACTAGAGTAGTGATCTGGATGGGTGTCCATTAAGGAAGTTTACTAGGGTGTTTCTGAGTGAGGAAAAATTAAATTAAAAAACATGTGTTGTACTATGGGGATAGTCATTATTTTGATAAGAAAACCCAGTGAGTAATAGACTATGGTGTGCTTGGAAGGCAACCAGGTTATTATAGGAGACCCATGGGGTCAGATGACTAGGTTCATGGACTAGTGAAGTTTGGGTCATGAAAAATGTTGTCAGAGCCAATACATATCCATAAGTGTAGAGGCACTTCCTGGGATTGAGGATTGTAGTGCACAATGAGGGATTTATGCTTTAAATGGGTGTGGAGTTTAACACCACTAGAAAAGTGAGACATAAAAAGAAAAAATTACTACACATATTAACAAGGTTAAATTTTTTTTAGAGAGCCTACCAGATTAGAACTCCATAATTAAGCTTTCTTGGAATCGAGTAGTGATCAGGATGGGTGACCTTCTAAGATGTTTCCCATAGTGGGTGTGAGTGAGGAAAAACACACTGAATGAACATGTGTTGGCCTATGGGGACAATCATTATTCAAATAATAAACCCTAGTGAGTAATGGCCTATGGTCTACTAGGAAGGAAAATAGGGTATTACATGATAACCATGGGGTTATATGACTTGTTTCATGGATTAACAAAGGCCTTACCATGAAATTAATATTCTAGTATGACAAATTTGATAACCTATTAATGTTACGATCAATAAACAATCATTTTTATTTTAATTATTTAAAATATGTGTTTAAAGAAGATAAAATTTTATTCTAATAATATAATAATTTTAAATCCATTATTTATTCTCCTAATTCCATATAATTATGATTTAATTCACTAATAAACACTAAATTAAATCATTATGATCCTATTATAATGATATTACAAAAAATTCATTATAATCATTCTTTAAATTAGGATATGTTCTTGTTTTGATCGGTTTAACCAACTACTTAAAAAATAATATGAACATGTATCAAGAATGGATATAGGAACCTAATTAATAGTATAATATGATATATATTTGTAAATATAGAGTTTTTTGGTTATGTATATGTCAAATTTATATTTAATTCATTAATTAATAAAATGAACTCCGTTCTTCAAGAATCACCAAAACACGATTATTATCGATTTCAACATCAATGAAAAAGTCTAAAACACACATCAAAGGTATTTGGAACATCATAAATTATCATAATTAATAACTAATAGTATATTTAATTAACTATTAATGGTTTATTTTATAATAATAAATAATACAAACACCACTGTTATAAAACTAGTACAAACGATCAAAAGTATAAGCACCCATTGTGGAAAATCCGAAGAATTAGTACATGGAATGAATTTTTATGAAGAATATGTATGAAAAAAAGGATATGAGTAATTTTATAAATTATGATATTAACATATCTATGCTTATGATATAGGAGGTTTAATTATGATTTTGGAAGTCAAGAATAAGAGGTAAGGGTTTTTATCTCAATTACCCTTCATTGTGATAGGTATTGTATTTATGAACTTAATATCATTTATATAGTGTATAAAATTAAAATTTTATATATAATATCATGAATTATATTTTAATAATTGTATTTTAAGTTCAATCACATGAAATATCTTTCAAGGGTTTTTTATTTAATTGATACTCAAGAAATAAGAGTTTTCTTGGTCTCTATTACGATTATTTGAGACAAAATACATTTTGGGAACCATATTTTTTATAGAGTGTATTCACTACCCATTGATATATTTTTCTCATATTCATTTTATTCAATGGGATTTAATATCCAAATCTTATTCCCTTATTGAAGTGGCTATTGATTCAATTGTTTTCCCATTAGTGAGTATTTTCAGTAACTCAATTTTCATTCATTGAGATATTATTATTCCCTTGAAATATTTTATATAAATTGGGTAAATTAAACCCTTTGATTTTATTATGTATTATTCACTCATTATTTTCTATAGATATACAATCCAACCACATAAACACATTAATAAATATTTCTCACTTATTGGGATATGTACTTTGGAAACTATCAACTTTCTTTCTCTGAATGGATAATAATATTGTTATTTCAGTATTGAATTAACCTTATACTCATTTTTATATATCGCGTGAACACCACAAATTACATAACTCATATTGGATTATTTTCCCTTATAAATTATGTTATTCTATTGACATAAGGAAATGTATGGGCATGATATATCTTGTTATCACAATATAGATGATTATTGTCAAGTTGACTATTTTTTTTAACCACCCACCTTCTTCAACTAGATGGTTCATGATCATGATATACTTTTTATTAACATGAAAAAAATTGGCAGTCTTATTTTTTATTTAAATATGAATGATTATTAAAAAGGTGGATTTTTTTATTGATTAGTCATTTTCTCTTGTGATGAATGTATTATAGATAAACAAGTGATCGGTGAGGCAAAACATTATATAGACCCTTAATGCATCTTGGAGTCTCATGAGAAAAAATAAGTTGGGTTTTAGAATTTTCTTCTTCCCATAATAGGATAGTGTATTTGAGTAATGACTTGAAAGAATTATGTTTTTACTGTGGTCTTGACGATAAGTAATATTTCTTGGCATAATTCCTTGATAAAAGGTTTTTGATGTCTAGAATTATTCATTCAATTAATATGATATTAGTACATTGATAACTAAATTATCATTTATTATCACATATATACATTTCTTCTAGTTTCAATTTGATTATGGCTTCATGTTGTTTATCTATTCCTGCAATAATGTTTATACCCTGTTTATTCCATGATAGCTTCAGTTATATGTTTCTCTTACTTAGTGTTTGAGTTCACCCCTTACTGTTTTTACATTTCCCTAGTTTATAGAGAAAATTAGTATACAATATATTGTTATATGTATAACACATTTTAAATAATTTTTGGTCGACATTAAAGACATATCATGAATTAAATAATTTCATATATTTTGGAAAAAATTTCTATTAAGTACAAAGAATATGAGAGTTATCCATTTATGTTTTTCTCGAATTATCTAAATATGTAAACCTAAAAAAGATTATTTAGATGTTTGATAAAGAATAATCATTTTTTTTGTAATTTAGGTTGGTTATATAAAGAATTTTAAAGCTGGTATCCTAGAAAATATGTAATGTAGGAGTCTATGAGCACTGAATCCTGGAGCACAGGCCTAGGGAATAACAATTGGTGTCAAAACAATGTTTTAGGTAACCTTGAAAACTATAATGTTTATTGAGGATAATTTACGAATAGATAATTTAATATTGATCACAATTTAAATTTATATATAACCCTTTGGAACAATATATGATTTAATTCTAAGGAAATAGTGCAAATTTTATTTTTGGATATGGATGAGAACACTATTATGAATACCCTAGGAATATGTTTAAGTATATGATGATATACTAAAATTTTCATAAAGTTTTGAGTATGTGGTTTTTCTATAAATAAATCCCTTTTTAGATATTGGAATGTGGATGCGTCTATGGTACAAATTCACCTAGGGTAATCACACAAAAAATAGTTGGTTGAGCATTGATTCAGTTATCTCTTCAATGCATGATGAGTGGTCCTAAAAATTCACACTATAGGAGACACAACCGAGGAATATTCTTTAGTTAATCACATTCTATTTATGAAAAATTATGAAAGATTTAAAAATTATATTAAATAATTTTATTACAGAAAATAATAGAAAAATTATCATTGATAACTAAGATTAAACAAAGAGAGTTATAGATTTATTTGAATTTATCATATGTTAAAAAAATAGTTTTATAAGGGAAACATTATTTGAATTGATGTTTTCAAATTCATATTTTGGATATTTTCATAACAATTTAGGTTTTAGTATTTGGTAGAAATGGGATCATAGAAATGAACCTGAGAAATTTATGTACCTAAAAACTATTAAGACTTATAATAGAATAAAGCATAATATTAAAATGGATGAGAGTATTATTATATTCCTATTTATATAGAAAATTTGAGTTTATTAGTATTATATAAGTTTTTTGAGATTTATATTTTCTTTAAAATATTATAAATTTTTAGTAGTGAGTCATATAATCGATGATATTATGGTATTCTCTAAAAGTTATGAGGATTATATCAAATATATAAGGATTTTTCTTTCATGGTTTTAATTTTAAGGTATAGAAACATTTAATAAATGGAATTGAAAAACATGAAAAATTATTTTATAAAAATGAAATATTATTTTATAAATATATAAGAACACATGATTGATTAATGGATAAAACTTAGGGTTAATATACTCTTTATGTTGAGATAATAAAGGGTATTTTGATTTTGAGTGATGTAATTTTGATAGTATTTGGTAACCTTGGGATTGATAATTGTTTCATGATATTTTTTGAGAAGTACATATAATTTTTGGTATTATGATATATAGTGAAAAATTTGTATCCTTATAAACTAGTGGGTTATATAATTTGAGGGTTTATGAGAAAGTTAATTTTTTGAGGAATATATAATCTCATAGTTGTAATATCTTGAGATTTCATGATATATTTATCTTTAATTAAATTTAATTTTTTTGATAATTTTCTTTATAAGAAAAAAATAATTTAAAATAACCATAAACACTATTGAAATATTATGGGTACATTATATCATTTTTTTCATCATTATCCGAGGTTAAATTTTTGGGATTTTACTAAAAATGATTATTTTTCAATGAATACTGAAAAATATTTTTTATAAAATATGACTTATTTTATTTAAATAATGTAATTTAAAAGTATAATTATATTTTGGATATGGTATTAAATAGATATAAGATCAATTTTATTAAAATTAAGATCATAATTTCACACGATTTTGATATAATTCAATTTTCATGCTTAAAAACAGAATTTTCTGGAAAATAGTTCACCATCCCATTTTGCTGGTTTATTTTTAGATTATTTTTTAAAAATTATTAGAATTTAATTTTATAAAATGGGTTCCATATTTAAAATAATTAATTTCAAATTTGGTAAATATTTCAACATAATGTTTTGGAAATATAAAAAACAACAGTGGTAAAAAATTTCACCTCAGTAAAGGTTAAATCTAGTAATTATGGTTAAAAATAATATATTAAGGCATTAAAAATTTATCCAAAATATCCATTTATTATATTTTGTGAGATAAATTCGACCATATAAGTGATAACATTTAATATATGAAATTTGGATTCCATTTTCCTTTCGTAATGACATTTATATTATTTCAAAGTAAATAAAATTCCAAATTATCACTATATCGACTTCAATATCCCAAAATTTTTTACATAAGGATAAAAAGAGGATAATTATAATTATGATTTTTTTAATTATTATTTAATTTTTTATCCTGGTCATTTATTTTTCATTTTTATTAATGAAATAATTTCCTTAAATGCTTACACAATTCTGACAAAATGCTTGAACAAGGAGTAGAAAAATCATGTAAATGACTATAAAAACTATAAAAGTAATTTTTTGGGTGTTTTATACTTAAAAATTATTTTTAGATAAATATTAAATATTAGGGTTGTTTAAAAGGTTTATATTAGAATTAAATATTTCTCTTGATGACTTTATAGTCATATTAAATGAATATTGTTAAAAATCACATTAATGATATTTTATGAGAAGGATAATTTAATAAAGTATTTAAAAATCATAGAAATATTGAACCAAGACAAGGGGAAAAATGTATGGTCTATAATTCCATCCATTATCATTTTATTATCCAATTTATACCTTATAAGTAAAATTATAATCCATTAATATTGAAATAGTTGTTGTTGCGGTTAATGTTAAAAAGGTTAATGAAGGTATTAAAAAAAGATAATGTTTTAAATGATATATAAACATATCTAAATTTTATCATATGATTAATTTGATAAAATATCCTCCTTATATTCTAATCCATTTCATTTCAGACCCATATGTCCATGAATGTGACTTTATTATATTTTAATATTTTGAGAAATTATAAGAGTGCTCCTCCCCTCACTTTTAAAAGGACACCCCCTATCTCATTTCATTAACCAACTTTGATAAGTAAATATTGAACAAAAAAAGAGAAATTATCTTTTTAACATACCTATACCTTAATTATAGGTTCTTTTATTCATAAAATACCATTCCAATGGTCATTAAGAATGAATCTAAAGGAAAATTACTGAAGAAGAGGTTATCTCCTTTACTGTCTCTTTCAAATTTTATTATTCTTATACTTACTATAAATGTGTGGTGAACATACTAAAATAATAAATAGAATATCATAAATATAATGAGATTTTTTATGATTATGCTATAACCATTTTCCATCATTTTTCTATCCTGTGAAAAGAGATAATGCCACTCGTGCATACATATGGATTACCAGGTCTACGTAGCGGTGTCATTAATTTTTCATCACCCATTTATTTAGATTGTTATAAATATGAAACTAATTAATATATTTTAAATTTATGAAATAATTATGAATCTTCAATTATAGCATCATATCTACCTTATTACTATCAATTCTGTCAGAAAACATTAACATTGCTCGTGTATACGTGTGGACGACCACCTCCTCAAAGCGATGCAATTCGTTTTTCATTTATACATTACATGGATGGTAATAAGGATATTTTTAATGAATATATATGACATATATGATATAATTATTACTATTTAATGTTTAATTATAAGTTAAATTTCTTTCATTCCATCTATCTAAAAGTGAAAACAATGTTTATATGTGTGTATATCTTACCATATCCCTGAACGGTGAAGATAATTTTTATATATCTACCTATTATAGATGAATATATATATATATATATATTTAAATAATTAATATATAATATGTATATTATAATTAATATTTTAGATATGATGGAGCAATAATCAAATTATAAGTACCTGAATAATCGAAAAACAATTCGCTGGACAAACGAAGCAGTTAACACTTGAAATTGTTATAGTAAGAAAATATTATTAACAAATGGATGATAATATGTTATAAATGGATAATATATGACATTTTAGATATTTATATGGTAATTTTATATAACTATAATATATATAAATTTATTATACAAGAGGTTAAACTTACAAGGAAATTCAAACTTGAGGTAAGAGATTTCATCTCAATTTCCACTGCACTAAGACATACTTGGTATTATGAACCTATTAACTTTTATGTGGTATATATACTACAAATTAATTGTTTTAAACATGAATATATATTTATTAATTATGATTAAGGTTTTAATTCAAGTTTACTCTTTTAAATTATTTCAATTTAAAAGTTACAAAAGTGATAATTTTTTTTGTAATTAAATTTTTCTAGAATTGGTTATATTTTTATTTGAAGGAATATTATAATATATCCTTTATAAAATTCATATATTTTATTATACACCATATATTTATGATGTTTCAACATTTTATTCCAACTTTTACTCTCATTGGAACTTAAATTAATGAATTAAATGTTTAAAATAAAATATTATCTTATTTCTCCTTTGATCTGATATATTTTTCTTATATGTTCATATTTTTTTGAATTTATTTTAAAAAGTGATTTTTATGTACTCAAGTAATTTATTAACGATTTTTTTTGTTATACTTAAATTTTTATAGGGTTTTAAAGTAAATTTTATAATGTTTTTCAAAAGGTTAATTTAAAATATTCCTTGAGAAATTAAAAGGGGTTATTTATTTTGAATGTATATGTCATTAACAGATCTTCCCATCACCATAAATTCATTTGTTATTTAGATTTTTATATATGTTTTCAATGTTTTTTAAAAAATATTTTATGAAAAAATATGTTATGTTTTTTCTTCAATTTACTTATATTTCTATAAAGGACATAAATTTATTATAAAATATTTATTTTTGATAAATTGGTGGTCATATTTTAGCTCTTATTAATTTTGTGGTCATTAAATTTATGTTGAAACATTCATTTTTTTGTGACCATTTTTCACTATACATTATATTTCTCTTAACTATAAATATTTTTTTATCATGGATGTTTTTATGGCCTAAAGTATATAAAATTTCTATATATAGTTTTTTAATATGAAAGTTATTTAATTGATTTTTGAAGTCTTATTATTATTTATTATTTAATTAATATAGATATTTTATGATATAAAATACTATATATAAATTAAATTTATCATTCAATATATGATTAATTCATTAGAAATGTAGTGATGGTTGGGTACCAGTTATATATAGACACTCGATGCATCCACATCTCTCATGAGACAAACCAGTTGGCCAAACTTATTAAATGGGGTTTTTCTTTAAACATGCTAATTAATTAAATTATCATGTAATAATGCCTTGATGGTAAAGATATTATGATGTTTGATATCATGATGTGAAATATTAATAATTTCCATCATTTAGTTTAGTAATTATTATCCATGGGATTATTTCATTAATATTATCCATGGATGTATTTTGTTCTCATGTTATTGATTAAATATTATGTGTTTTTAGTTATTTACAATTCCATATTGATTATTACTCATTTAGTATTTATAGATTCCACTCTACATAACCTTTACTAAGAATATGAGATCACCATTTATCTTTTTTCCTTCCCCTAAGATAGGAATAAGTACATTTTGAATAATATCAAGGATGAAATAATGTCTCTTATGCTATGTATTTTATATCTAAAATGTATATTAGGAATCATGTATGCAACTATTTTTTCAAGATAAATAAATATATATATCCTTGGTGATATGATCCTTTGTAACTTATTTCAATGTAATAAAGTATACACCAGCTCTGGGTTACTGTATTTGGGGTTTCTATAGTTCTTATCATAGAAAGTTTAGTAGAAAATTTGGGAACTAAATTTTAAATGAGCATATCTAACATGGGAATTATGAAAATCCACAATAGAATTTTAGAAAATTTATTATTATAGATATTTTTATTTTATTGCATAATATTAATGATAATTATGAGATAACTTAATGTCTTCAATTATTTAGTGATGGTTTATAAAGGATGAAATATAATCAACTCTCATAGATAATATATGGATTTTCCTTTTTTGAAATCCAATACAACTAGTGTTGGAAGTTAGATGATAATGGCCATATTGTGGTAGATGACTTAGGTAATGATGAATAACCATACCTATATGGGGAAACTTGTTGTTCTATAGTGTGATTCACCTATGTTTTTTCACTTAATGCGACATAAGCATCCATATTTTAATGTAACTATTAACCCATTTGTAGACTAACAATGTATTATGTCTATCAAAAATATATTACTATATTTGGGACATAATGAATGTTAAAAGATTGTTTTATTAGTTTATTTTTTTAGAGTATATGCCAATAAATGGTGGTTATTGATCTAGAACACTAAGTATGTTGAAGAAACATAAATCTTGGAATGGAGAAAATTTAAAGTGATATTATTTGAGAAATAATTACCTTGAGAATAGTGATCTGAAATACAGATGAATTTACACACTTTATAAAAAAATAAAGAAGAATATGTGGTATATTATTACGATAACATTAAAATATTGGCTAGACATGATTCAAAATACATACATTATATGAAAATTAATGTTGATCATTTATTTTATGGTCTTAAGACAAGTATCCAAAGGAAACTAGTTTCTCAAACATTTTCATCATATAATGATATAATATAAAATGATATTAAGAAAAAATAATAATTTTATAGATAATATATATTTAAGGTAAATAAAGAAAAGAAGTGACCATATGACCACCAAGAAAAAGGTAACACATCAAAAAAGACGGAATGAGGAAATTTACATCATTTAAAAATTATGGAAAGAAATATTCTATAAAAAACGTGATGGGAATGTGAGTTTGTTACAAGTGTAGAGATAAGTGTTATATACATAATTATTGTAAGTAAAATAATGAATAAAACTATATCTAATTATTCAACTATAAATAAAAGAGTCATTATTCAAACTAGTTCCCCAAGCATCAAGGGAACATACCATATAAGAACCCACTAAGTGAAGACCAAGCATATGGAATTACTATAGACCAGGTTGAAGTTACAAATGATGTGGTGAAAGGTATAGTTATCCTACACCCTAAATCATGAACTTTAGTTTTTTATATAACTCATACCTTGTTCACCTCCTATTTCCAAGACTCTATATATAATGGCCCCAATTGAGTTGCAATATTTAAAGAAAAATGTATAAAAAAATATAAATAAGGTATTAATTTGTCCTAGTTATTTTCTATGGAGTTAACCTATTATTTTTGTTAAGAATAAATATGGTTCAATGTGTGTATGAATTTATTAATGAGAAACTACAAAATCAATATTAATAAAATTTTTTCTCTATCCCATATCAAAGATTTGTTTGAATAATTAAGAGGATATCGATATTTTTCCAAGACTCATCTTCATTCAAGATATTTTTAGTTGAGGTTCAAGAAGGAGTATATACCTAATACAACCTTATAAATGAGGTATAGTCATCATGAATTTATAGTAATATTATTCAGTCTTACCAATGCTCCTTCTACCATCATGAATTTAATGAATAGAGTGTTTATAGATTAACCTGATTAGTTTGTGTTAGTATTTATAGATTATACACTTACATATTATCAGAATAAGGAAGAGCATGAACAACATTTTAGGATTGTGCTGATAACTCCGAGGAAAGAGAATCTATATCCCAAATTTAACAAGTATGATTTCTTGATATAGAAATTTTCATTCTCAGTTCATATAATTTCATGTGAAGGCATATCTATGGATCCATCAGAGATGGATGTTATTATATAATAGCCTAAAACAACCATGGTAAAAAATATCCATAATTATCTTAGGTTATTAGGATACTATAAACAATTTGTGGGAGATTTATCTAGATTATATAATCCACTCACTGAGTTATCCTAGAAGGGAGTCAAGTTTTTGTGGAATTATAAATGTGAGGATATTTTTAAATAACTAAAGAGGAGTTAATTTAGAAAATATGTTCCTACATGAACATGGAGTGAATATGGGTTTGTGACATATATTTATTACTAAAACAAATTAATGGGATGTTTCCTCATGAAGAATGATATAGTGATATCTTACGCCTCACACAAATTTAGATTAATGAAAAATTACCTGAATCATGATTTAGATTTAGAAGTGGAAATCCTTGTATAGAAGAGATGGAGGAATTATCTATATGGTAAAAAGTGAGATATATATATACTCATCATAAAATCTTAAATTATTTATTAACTTATAAATTTTTGAAAATGAGCCTGATAAAATTGTTAGAGTTGATAAAAAATTACGACATATCAATACATTATAAACATGGGTAGGATAATAAGTTGGATGATGATATAAGTTATAATCACCATTCTTGTTTATCCATGAAGAGTTTTTAAAGAGATCCACTATTTATGGATTTTTAGAATTTGGATCTTTAAACCTTAATGAAAGGGGATATATATTATATTTCTCATATTAATGTTTAACTATTCATCCATGAGAGGATTAAGAGCACATATAAAGAAGATGTGGAATTATAGAAGAAGTTTAGTAATATTTTGAAATTCAACAATGGTTATGCAAGAATGATAAGTTTTAGAAATGTGTATGTGTCCCTTCAATCCTATATTTTATGTAGGATCTATTCTATGAAACTCAAAATTCATCATAATATATTCATCCTGAAAGTAAAGCAGATGTATAGTTATCTGAAATAATATATATCTTCAATATTAAAAGGTATATTTCAAATTATATATCTAGATTTCTGGTGTATTAGAAATTTAAGGCTAAGAGATGGAACTCTAAGAAGATGTTACAACCATTACCTATACCAAAATGTAAATTGTAATAAATCATCATTATTTCTTCATCAGACTCCCCAAAATATCTAAAGGGGAAAATTTTATTTGGGTTGTTATCGATCACCTTATAAAATAATTTAATTTAATCTCTATTAGATATGATTTCTCTCTTGATCATTTTACTTTTATATACATTATTTTTTTTAAATTCCAGGGAGTACCACTCTCAATAACATTTGACTAGGATCTGAGGTTTACCTAGAAGCTCTGGAGAAGCCTTCAACAATCTATGGAAACATATTTGTGTTTTAGTAATACTTACTTTACTGAATTAAAATTAAATTTTAAATATATCAAAAAAATTTAAGGAAAAATTGAGAAACCACGTGTTCAACCACAAATGGATAAAACAGATTAATTGAAGATAAATTTGAGATTACAACAATAGATTTCCCTAAATTATTTCTAGGAGATTGATGTCACCTATGTTCTTAGTAAATCTATTATCAGATCTTCAAACTCAGATTCCATATTGTCCTAGGACTGGATGTACTCTTCAAGACTGATCTTCCCTTTTTTAAAGCCCCCCAAAAGAATCAAGTCCTTCTTGTTAATCTAGTTGTATTTCTATTCATTTAGGGTCACCCTTAGTGACCTCTACATCATTTTAGCCACCTCCTATTTGGTAGCATTGAGTAACTAAACTCGCTTGAGCACTTATTCTTCATAACTCAATAACAAATCCAAGGATTGATCACACTAGTCTTCTAATATCCACTGTCACATAGCCTCAATGGTTTTCTTCTTGAAATTTATCTTTTTTGTAGATCGAGTCTCTAAAGGAGGTGGTAAAGAGAAATAATCCTTCCTACCCTTCCTCCTCCTATTGCTTCTATTACGCCTCGGTCTTGAAGCTTCACCTACAGAATGACTGGGACCATTTTCATTGGGTTCATTCACACAAATTTCATCTGCATAGATCAAGTCGGTTTGGTTAGAGATCAAACCTTCCACTACAAGGCCTTAAAATATGTTTTTCAAAGGAATTGAGGTTCATATCATTTGGTTAGAACCCCCAAACATCCCAACTATTGTTTGATAGGAAACGTATAGAAAAGACCCCAGACTTACCTTGTGGAAATCACCACTACTTTGACTTAAAACCTTAGAAAAATAAGCAGTAGTAACATCCTCCTCACTACCATCCATTTGTATCATATCAAATTTACTCACCTTCATATGGTTTTCTCCTCGAGCAACATCATTCGGAACCAATCTAGCACAATCTCTCATAATGTCAATGGAGTTCTATGCATTACAAATGGAAGGACCTTCCAGGTCCTATATCAACCTATAAAAGACCATAGAGGCCTTCAGGATAGCCTGAGTCACCACTGCAATATTCACCAAAGCAGCACCTAACCAACTCAAACCATAATCTTTTCTATCCTTTTGCACAAAACCATCACAATCCTCAATTGAGACATTGAAAAAAACTAAGGAACTAGTGGGTTACTCTTCCTCCATAGGTATCAGTGACTGATGAGTACCTAGTTCATTATGAAATCTACCAGAGACAGAAGTCACTGTAGGATTAACACCCCTACCTCTACAATACATACCCATTGGCATCTGTTCCAATGAACTAGCCTCATTAAGTTTCTCTGATTCCTTTACACTACAGCTACCCATCTTTTTTGTGGGAAACTGATACCCTTGATGATAATTATCCATCGAGTGACCCAGCCACTTTCAGAGAGAAAAAAAATCTGTCCATGAATTTTTGATTATACATTTCTTGCATTAGTACTCCTCACCAACAAAAATCCAGACGTAGTAAAATGACACTCTTAACACATCCATATAACCACACAAACAAGTAAACAAGATGAAAAAGATACTCAATGTGGCTATCCAAACACCAATATATACCAATAAGGTTACCCATCATTCTAATAATAGATGGGTTTTGAAATGGTAAGCATGTATTGGGAAACCTCACCCAAATTTCCATTGAAGGAGGATCCCATTTCATATGAAAGTCAAAAGACCATCTATAAAGGTAGAAGAAAAATCCATTGAAACTATGGGGAGCACTTGACCATCTAATTAGATAATGCTCTGTAGAAAAATTAATTATAATATATTGGTAGTCTAGAAGGCCCACTATCTCCCTTTCTTGAAAGTCACATGATTTAAAGACATACTTTTTGAACACATCAACCGATGGATGCATCTGCATAAACCTATAAATAAAAGTTAGATTTAAGAGTTCCTATGTTTTAGTGAACTTTGCAATCGAGATCAAGAGGTTAGGGAATCCATAAAAAAACCTGATACTTTCTGGCACATCAGAACTTAAGGAAATAGAGGAAGGATGCTAAGGTTAGAAAAGGAGAGAAAAGAAGAAACCACTCCTTTTTTAGACATCGCAGGTGGTTTTCATCATCAAATTACTCTAATAAATTTTTTATTAAAACAATAAAATTTAATCGATCTTTCATATGTCTCCTTATGAATCCCTCTATAGAAGGAAATGTAAAAATACAACATGTTGTGATGAAGTTGGAGAAATAAAGTTATTGTGAATTCATTTATCTGAGAAATTAATAGTGAAGGTTAGCTCCATTAAAGAACAAATAAGTTAAACTTAGAGTCAACCAAAATGTTAAGCTAAGAATAATTAGTGATATCTAGAGTTTGAATTTAGTGAAAATGTATTTCTATTAATATCTCATTGGAATTAGGTTATGAGATTTGGAAAGAAGGTCAAGTTGATCCCTAGATATATCGATCCATAGGAAATTATTGATTATATCTGGATGAAAAATTATTTTTTAGATCTTCCAAAAAATATCTATCATGTTCAGGATGTGTTCCATGTATCTCTCATGGGTAATTACATAATTGATCCTTCACATGTATTGAACTCAATGGACATACATTTGTATTAAGATCTGTCTTATGAGTAATAACTGATAAATATTCTCTATTATAGAGAGAATATACTTTGAAATAAGACCACTCATTTGGTAAATTCTCTTTTGAGAAACCATATGTTTGAGTAAGATATGTGGGAACATTATTATGTGATGAGGAATAAGTTTCATTAGTTGTCTGTATCAGTGTGATGAAATTTTTAGGGTGAAATTATTATAAGGGGGTAGAATGTAACACCCTGAGATTTTATGATATATTTAAAAAGACTGCGAAAAAATATAGAAATTAAGTGTGATAATTATATCATATTTTCATAATTATTTTAGGTTTAGTTTTTTGGTTTTTTCTAAAAATATTTTTTTAGTTAATAGTAAAAATACCAATTTTTTTAAAACTTTCATTTATTTTATTTAAATAAAGTAATTTAAATGTATCATTATATTTTTTATTTCGTATTAATGTTATATGAGAAATATTTTATTTACATTTGGATCATCATTTTACTTGTTTTTGATATAATTAAAATTTTAGGCTTAAAATAGAAATTTTCTAGAAAACAGTTTTGCATCGCATTTTGTGGGTTCATTTTTAAATTAATTTCAATAGATTATAGGAATTGATTTAGATAAAAAGGATTTCATATTTGGAATCTGGTATTTCAAATTTGGTAAATATTTACTTTTTATTTTTTGGCATTATGAATACAAAATGTGATAAAATTTATCACCTTGGTGGAGGGTAAATATTTTAATTAAGCATAAAAATAATATAATAAGGCATTAACATTTTACCGAAAACATTAATTTATTTTATTGTATGAGTTTAATTATAGAATATAAAAATTAACATTGAATATATGGCATTTTTACTCCATTTTCCTATGATAATAATATTTTTATTATTATAAGGGACGAAAATTCTACAATATCACTATACAGAATTTAATATCTATAAAATATTTATATAAGGGAAAAATGAAGACAAGCTTAATAATAATTGTTAATTTGAAATATTAATTATTATTTTTTCATGGTGATTTAATTTTAATTTTAAATTATGAAATAATTACATTAAATTCTTACACAACGCCAATATAATGCTTGTGTAAGTAGTAGAAATATCATGTAATTGATTTTAAAAACTCCAAAAGTAATATTATTTGGGTAAGTTATAGTTACTTAAAAATTTTATATAAAAATATAACATATTATTGATATTTTAAGGGTTAATATACTAATTCCATATTTCTATTCAGGTCCATAAAGTAAAATTAAATAAGCAGTTTCAAAAAAGGAAATAAAGATATTTTATTAAAATGATATTTCATTAAATACTTTATAAACCATATAATTATTAAACCATTAAAAGGGGGATAATATATGGTTTAAAGTATCATAAATTTTCCATTTATGATCCAATTTTCACCTTATATGTAAAATTATAAGCCTTTAATGTTGAAATAGTTGTTACCATGGTTAAGGTAAGTAATGGTTAACGAAGGGTTTAATAAAAAATAAATGATTTAAAACGATATCCAAAAATTTATAAATATGATTGGATGATTATATTAGGACCTTATACCCTTATATTATAATACATATCATTTTTTATCCACTTGAATAGGAATGTGACTTCATAATATTTTAATACTTTGAAAAATTAAGGAAGAAATCTCCCCTCACCTATAAAAGAACACCTCTTATCACTTTTCATTACACCGCTTTGTGCCATATATATTCACCAAAATATCAAAATTATCTTCAAAACTTCAATATAAATTAATTATAGATTATTTTATCCTAAAAATACAGTTTCAATATTCTTTAATAAGGAATCTAAAGGATGTCTACTGAGAAAGAGGCAATTTCCATTACCGACTCTTTCAAATTTCATTCTTATTATACTTCCTCTAAATATTTTTTAACCATTATAAAAAAATAACACAAGTATCATAAATATACTTATATGATATTATGTTCATGAAAAAACCATTTTCTATCTAATTTCCACCCAACAAAAAGATAAAATATTTCTCATGTGTATGTACAACTTACCATATCCATATAGCGGTGTATTTTTTTCATCAACACGTTATTTGGATGGTTATAAATATTTAAGTAATGAATATTTATAATATTTATAACATAATTATTTTTATTTATCTATAATATCATATTTACTTTCTTACCTTCCAATCTGATATAAAACGATAACGTCTCTCTTGAATATATTTAGACTACCACCTCTATAAAGAGACATGATTCGTTTATTATTTACTCCTTACATTAATGATAATAAGGATAGAGTTAATGAATATATATTGTATATATGATATAATAATTATTATGTAATGTTGAATGATAAATTAAATTTCTTCTATTACATCAATTGAAAAGTTAAAATAGATTTAATGCGTATGTACTATTTACCATCTCCATGAATGGTGTAATTAATTTTTCAATATTCTACTTTTACAGATCACTCAATATATACATATATATATATAATTAATATATTATATATATATATATATATCATAATTAATATTATTGAGATAATGGAACAATAATCAAATCAAAAGGACTGGAACTTCTAAACAAAAACTCTCATGAAAGATCAAGTAGTTAACACTTGAAACAACGATAGTAATTAATATTGTTAAAAAAATCATGATAATATGTTTTAAATGGATCATATATTATACTCTATATATGTATATGTTTCTAGTATTTACTTATTATAAACCAAGATTTATTATAGATGAGGTTAAATGAACTTATGAGGCAATTATAACTTGAGGTAAGAGATTTCATCTCAATTTCCACTCCATTAAGACATACTTGGTATTATGAACCAAAATATATTTATATGTTGTAAATAATTACCTTTTGATGTATTTAACATTAATAAATATTTATTAATAGTGAATAATGTTTCAATTCATGTTTACTTGTTTATTAGGTTAGAATTTAAAAGCTAAAAATAAGTAAGAAGTTATTTTATAAACTAATATTTCTACGATTTAAAATATTTTGTGTTGAGGGAATATTATAATATATCCTTCATAAAAATTATATATTTTCTTATACTTTTAGTATTTAATTATTTTACTTGTTTTAATAAAAAATTTACTATCTTCTTAACTTCAATCAATAAAATAAAATTTTAAAATAACATATGAACTCAATTATACTTTAATCAAATATATTTTTCTTTAAAGTCCATATTTTTAATTTTTTTTACAAAAGTCATTTTTATTTACTCAAATTATTTATAATGTAAATTTTATTTTATTCTTTAATTTTTTAAATTATTTAAGTTAATATTTCTAATTTCTTATGAAAGATTTATTTTTTACATTCTTTACAAAATTCAAAAGATAATTTATTTTTAACATACATGAAGTTAATTGATCTTCCCACTACTATAACATTTTATACTATTTTTATTTTTCTACAAGTTTTCAATGTTTTTAAAAAGATAATTATTTAATGAAAATTTATTTTAAATGATTTCCTTATATTTTTATTATTTCTCTAATGGATATGATTTATTACAAAACATTTATTTATGATGAATTGACAATCATATATTATCTCTTATTCATTTTTTGGTTGATAAATTTATCTTAAATCATTCAATTTGTTATTATCATTTTTATTTGATGTTATATTTCTCTCAAATATAAATATTATTTGCATTGTGGATATTATTATTTCCTAAACCATATATCATTCCTACATATAGAGTTTTACTGTGAATGTTATATAATTAAATAATGAAATCAAAATATTTTATATTCGTTACTAAATAAGGATAATTATTGATAATTCATATTGTTTATGAATTAAACTAATAATATAATATATGGGGAATTCATTGGACATGAAGTGATGGGTGGTGACTGGTCATAAATATCCCCACAATGCTTCTAGAGTTCTCATGAGATAGCCTAATTTTCCAAACCTATTAAATGGGTTTTTTGTTTCCCTACCCATTTATTAAAATATCTTATCATAATGCCTTAATAGTAAATATTTAATTTTTTTTGGGATCATTATGTCTAATATTAATAATTTACATCATTTTATTTAGTTAGTTTTATCCATGATATTTTTTTATTCATATTATCATTGGATTCAATTCATGATCAAGTTATTGATTAAATGGAATTTATTTTTATTTATTTTTATTTTTATATTTATTATCCCATTTTTTTCAGGATAACATCTAATATACAAAACCCTTATTTGGAATCTGATCTCTCCCTTTATTTTCCCCTTTCCCCATGATATGAAGAAGGGTGTTCTCAATTATATCAAGGATGCAATGATTTTTTTCTATGTATTTTATATTTATAATGTAATATGGGAATCATGTTTATATTTGGATATTCAAGACTAATAAATTGATTGATCCTTGGTGATGTGACCTTTTGTTTATTATGCTAATTTAATAAAGTAAATAGTGGACTTAGGTTACAAGAGTTGGGGTTTCATCAATTAAGCTTCAATGTCTTGTAAATTATATTGGGTTTGGAGAAATATGTGTTATTAAGAGTATATGATCAAATTAAATACATATCATGGAATATGATTATAAGAACGAATAATGTTGTTTGATGAAGGATAAGTTAGATTTTGAGAAAATATATTTCAATGATTATTGGGTTTAGAATATTCTAATAAATTTTATTGTAATTTAAGATCTCTATTTTAAGGATTATGTTAATAAGTATGAGAGAACCCAACTCAAAGTAACCTAGGATGAACCAAGAATGATATATGTAAAACTAAGATTAATGTAGGTTAATCTAAAGGAATTACATGATAACGAGATGATAAGGGTTAATTTTTTCTAGGTTTAATCCATTTTATGTCACCTATTATAATAATTTCACCATATAGTTATTTTTTCATCACTCATGTCAATACTTTTGGTTTTAGTAGTAGTTGGAAATGAAAGGAACCAAGTGAGTGAGGGATAATGTGGAGATTATCTAAATGAACAAACCAATGAAATGAGAGATGGAGTGAGATATATTATGATTATTTGAAACCTGATATTATGAAATATAATAAATTTTTTTAACAAGGTAAAAGCCCAAAAAACACCAAAGAATATAAATATATAGTCTCATGCGATATCAAGTGATGAAGGTTATAATAATCAAAACTTTTATAGAATGAGAGGTGATAAAAAAATATTGATTCCATTGTAAGATTATTATGAATTATGTGAATCAATGTCCAAATACAATAGCCAATGAGTGAGATATTCAATAACAACCATATGAAAAAGGAAAATCGTATGAAAACTAATAATAATAAATTAGAGAGTATTCTTTGAATCTAAATTTTCTATAGTTTTATGTCATGTAAGTTTTCACCAACCACTAGATATTGAGTTTAAAATAGAAACCCCTATTGTATGATTATCATTTAAATCATTTACTAGGTTTATGGGAACTTATTTCTTATGGATATGGATCTATATCCATTAGTAGAATTATTTTTGATATTAATAATGAGGTATCTCTCTTTATAAATAACTTAAAATAATTTTCATGTGGATAAATCTCATTCCACATCCAAAATAAACCCATGAACTTCTAGTGGTGTATGGTTAATTATGACTTATCTATAGAAATTAGTCTTATATTATGAGTATAATTGCATTGAAATAATTTATTTGATCAGTTTGAATGTAACACCATGAAATTATAACATATTATTACATTTAAACATGTCAATGTGTTCCATATATTTCTCCACATGTGAAACCAAACATAAATGAAACTGTGATATATTTAAATGAAATATAAATATGACCATTAAAATCCAGTCTTAAAATTTTCATGACTGAATATGAATAACTAAATTATAAAATATATGTATAAATAAAATAATGATTACTTTTTACATAAATGAAATTCAGTTATATTACCTAAAATGCATAATAAGATGATTAATTTCATGGATAATAATTTTTCTAAAAAATGTTTTTATAGGATATTAATTTTTATTTAATTAATGATATGATTAATAATGATAAATTATGTTTTATATTAATAATTGGATAACCCCAATTTTGTTAATAATAATAATAATAATAGTTAATATTTACCGATATCATTTTCTTATAAAAACGGGTTCTCATTATATTTTATGATTTTATTCCAAAATTGGATTTATAATTTTTTTAATTTGAAATTAATAAAATTAACCCCATTTTTAAAATTCATATCAAAATTTACTTATTATGGATTTTTAATCATTTTATAATAATGTTTATTTTTATTTTAAAGATGATGGATTTATGAAAATTCTAATTTCCATGATCTTATTATTATGTAAGATTAACCTATAAGATTTAAAAAAATCAAGTAATAAGATATGAAGTTAATGAGTAAAAGTATACATTTTTAAATATTATTATTACATAGAAAAACTATTCCAAATATATTTATAACTAATTAAAATGTTACTTTCAAATAAAAACCATTTTCATCTCTTTTTGAATCAACTATTTTCAAGGTAGATTATGTTTTCACTTAACCTAAAAGCCAAATATCTTTTTTTTATAATAAATTAATAGTAATTATTAGAATCAATATCCAATATAATTTTATCACACACACACAGACACACACACACATATATATTTAATATATATAATATTATTTCTCTAAAAATTATTTTTACATAATGAAGCGTGATTACTTGAAAATTAACTTTTCATACCATTAGTTATTTTATTTGATAAAATTATTTTCAAATTTTAAATTATAATTATTAAATTAGGTAAAAATTTTAATCTTATTATTTTTCATTAAATTAATTTATAGGGTTCAAAATTAATTACTGGGGTAAAATTAAGTTTTTGTAAAAGGGAAAAAGTTAAAATAAGAAAGTCATAAATCACCCAAGATTTCCTCAAGAAGAAGTTATTAAGGTTATTTAAGAAATAATATCTTTTTCCCCTAACATGTTTTCCATTTTTTTCCTTTGAATCATGAATATTAACAATACATTATTGAAAATGTAACTATTACTCCAAAGATAACAGTTCCTTCACTTATAAAAGGATAAAAAATTCACCACATCAAGAATCACATACTATTATAATTTCCCAATAAAAATATACCATATTACACTCTATATAACCATATACAAATAACATAATCCTTTAGTCATTAATTTTTATCCTAATCCATTAAAATTCAGGGAGACTTACATGGAAAATCCAAGTCCCCAATTTGAGTATTATCAACCATTTAGTTTTTCTTATTAAGTAGATTCTCTCATTTTTACTCTAGTAACAATAATATAATTATATTAGTATAATTTATATACTATTAGTTTACTATATTAAGGATATTTTTATTCTTTATTCGTATACCCCATCCATTAAAAAACAAAATTGTTGTTCATGTATTGTGAGGACTACTCCCTCCACGACATAACACACTTTTTTCTTCACCGACATAAAAGGTTTCATCTAAGGATTTTATAAAAAAAATATTATTTTATAAAATCCTTATTGTTCTATTATGAAAAATTGTGGAACCTATTAATGACATGATCAATAAAATAGTTATCTTTAGTTTAATCATTTCAATTAAGTGTTCTAAGAATATAATATTTTATTCAAATCATATAAGACATTAATATACATAAATTATTCCTCAAAATACTTATATTTCTTATTTATAACACTAATAAACACTAAATTAGTTCATTATCCTCCTTATATAATGAAATTAGAATAAAACCAGCTCATAATCATTCATTAAATTTGGGTACGTTCATGTTTTAGTCAGTTTAACCACTGAATTGAAAAATACTATGTACTTATATCATGAATATCTATAAGAACAGAATTAATTGTATAATATTATATAAATGTGATAATTGAGGGTATGTTTTTGGATATTTTAAATCAATATTTAATTCATTAATTAATAAACCACACTTCGATCATCAAGAATCACAAAACCATATTAATTATTGATTTCATCAACAATGATATTGAGTAAGAATATATTGAAAGAGATTTAAAACATCATAAATTATTATAATTAATCACTAAATGTATCATTAATTACCTAGTAGTTATGAATTTTTAAGGAATAAAGAATATAAATACCACTATTAATAAACCTGTACAAACGATCAAAATCATAAGCACTCGATGTGGAAAATCAAAATTATTCATATAGTGATTGGATATTTATGAACAGTATGAATGAAAATGGATATGAAAATTTTTATAAATTAAGTGATTAATATATATATGTTTATTATATAAGTGGTTTAAGTACGTCTATGGAATTTATTTATAAGAGGTATGATTTTTCTTCTCCATTACCAATTATTGAGATAAGTATTGTATTTATGCTCCTATTTCATTGATGTGGATTATATACTACCTATTTCGGACATAATATTATGAATTATATTTTGATCATGGTATTTTATTTTCAATTACAAGCCTTATCTTACAAAGGTATTTGACTAAATTGTAACTCAAATAAGGGTTTTCTTTATCTGAATTCTGATTCATTGATCCATTATAAATTTTGTGCATGATGTTTTATTTATATGATTTATTCACATACCATGGATATATTATTATCATAATAAATTTATTTAATGGTATTTACTATAAAAATAATATTTCCATATTCATGTGTCTAGTCATTTGGTTGTTTCCCCAATCGGGGGAATTTTTTGTGGAAATTTTTTCATTTATTGAGTTTTGATTGTTCTCTTAAACTATAACATATAATTTTGGTACTATATGCCCATTGATTTTATTATGCGGTGTTATCTAATTTTATTATGGGGATATAAATTCCTACCACATAAAACCCTTTAAAAATATTTTTCACTTCTTTGGACATTTTCCTTTGAAATCATCCACATTATTTCCCCAGATGTATTATTATAAAGTTATTCCAGTATTCAATTAGATGTATTTTAATTGGTCTATACTGTTTAAAAATCAAATTTTAAAAAACATGTATTTTAGGATATTAACATAGAAATTGTGATATTATATTGACAAGGGAAAAATAGTGGCATTCTAAAAGTTGTAATTCTAATACGGACGATTATTGTCAAGTTGACTATGTATTGATTAACCATCAAAATCATTCCTCCAAATGGGTTATATTCAAGTTATCCATTTTATTGACATTGAGGAAATTATTAATATTCTTCAGGTTATTTCAATATGAATGATTATTGGGAAGGTTGATTAAACATTGATTATTTATTTTCTCTTATGGTGAATATGTTGGACGTAAACAAGTGACGGGTGAGGCCTAACATTATATAGCCCCTCTTTGCATCGACTGGTTTCATAAGGAAAAAAAGGTTGGATTTTAGTGTATGAATATTCCCATAATATGATAATTCCTTCATCTAAGGACTTTTAATATTATTTCTTGGATAATATCTCAACTATATGTAAAGTACCTTAGCAGAAGGCCTTGATAGCTAGTTTTTTGATGTTTGATGTTATGTATTTGATCAGTATGAGGTAATTATTATTAATGTACATTATTTGGTTTATTTTCATGTATATATCATGATTATAGTTTCTAGTTAATTATAGCTTCATATTTTCTATCAATTCTAGTAATAATGTTTATTCTATGTTTATTTCATGATTGATTTAGTTATAGGATTCGCATACCAAGATTTTGAAATAACCCCTTATTATGATTCTATTTCCCAAGGTTATGAAAAAATGTAGTAAATGTGACATTATTTGTGTGATGAAATGTGTGAAATAATTTTGTGATATGTTTAAGACTTATCAATAATTAATTACTTTAATATATAATGGAAAAATTATTGATTTTATATAATTAACATGAGAGTAATCAGTTTATGTTAGGTTCTAATTATAAAAATATATAAAAATAAAAATACCCTTTAGATGAAAGAGATTAAATAGTAGTTTTTATTTTTTAATTAATATTGGTTATATTTAGGCTTTTACATCTAGTATCAAAGAAAATATTTAAATTATGAGTCTATACGAACTAAATCCAAAAGTGTGGGTTGAGGTCATCACATTTCATGGAGTGTTTTGATGAGAAAAAATGGATGATATTTTTTAAACATTTGAAAGAGTATATCATGGTAGATATAAGAGGGAATTTAAAATTTTAATACATAAATTTCAACACTATAATAAAGTTGGAGATTAATTTGAGATTGTTAACATGAGTTATGTAAAATGAGAAGGATTTTGGAATTTATGTAAATAATTTTTGGAAATAAAATTCATGAAATAAAATGGACATAAAAGGTTAAAATGTAGAATGAATAATATGAGAATTATAGAAGAAAATCAGAGAGATGATACATTTACTGTATCTAATAAAAAGAATAGGGAGAACCGAATACCGTGTTATTTTTTTTTACTATATATAAGAATAATAAAAGCCTCATAAGGTCAAAGAGATTTGATTTTATTAATTAAATAATTTTGAAGAAGAAAAAAAATATTTTGTTTTTTCCTTTAGTACAAATTATTTTATTATCTTAAGAAGATGAAGAACCATGAATATCTATTGTGGGTATAAATTTGTTTTCATTGATTGGATTTGTTAAGTTAAATAAATAAAAATAAGAAGAATAATAATAAGTATAAAAAGAGTAGGTTTAGATATTAGTTCATGCAATATTAAATGTTGAAGAATATAAATACCAAGGAAGAAAAAGGAATACTTGTTTGTTATCATGAAAGTATCATAAGTGGAATAAGAAGGAAATTTCATGATTGAAAGTAGAATAAGAAGGAAGTATCTCTATGGAAACATATTTGAAGTCTCAATTAGTTAAATAATCTATTGTTTCACTTTTAATAGTTTCACAATATTGGGAGGTGCTATAAAGATCCAAAATTTTACAGTATTTAGGTTAGACTATACACTTCTCAAGGGTTCAAGATGATTTCTTCACTCCTTCTTGATTGTATATAAAAATACTTCAGATTTCAAGATAATACTTCTTCAAACCATTTAAATATTTTTCTTGGATAATAGTGTAAAATCTATTTATCAGATGTACCAGAACATAGTAAGGATGTAGTCACACACATCTAGGGTAAACCTTGAAAAAATATATTTCTATATTTACTACATATCCACATGTAATGTGGTATTATTTATTAAGTAAAAAATAGACCCACTTATATTTTAAATGGTAACAAATAATCAAAAATACCAATTGGGTTTAAAATATAAAAAGAAACTTTAAATTTAATAAAATCTTAACCACAATTGATTCATCTTCCTTTCATGTTTCTACACCAATCATGTGGGATCTATAGAAAGTAAAATAAATGAATAAGAATAATATATTGATGTATGATATGATGATTTAGAGATGTTTTATCATTCACAAACCCAACCAATGATGAATAAATAGAAAAATAAAATTCACAACACAACAATGTTGAACAAATTTTGTGCGTCGATTTTAAATTTATAAAAATCAATTCAAAATAAATAATTTACGCTTGTAACTCATGAATAACTGATAAAAATTCGAAATAAAGAATCCCATATCATATTTGGTTCCTTCATTTCCATGGGATATTATCACTCATGTTTAAAGAATTAACACACTAAACATGGATTTTCTATACTAATCAACTAAACTTCTCACATAAGTTCCATAATGGGTTTCTTACACTAGAGAAAATGAAGAAAATCCAGATTGAGAGAACCCAATAAAAATATATGGGTGGGAAATCAAATACAATCTATCCAAAATCTAATTTACATCCCTATAATTCTCTCATAATGTCTCCCCTATCTTCTTTATAAATTTATTATTAAATCTACCCTTTATAGTTTCCCTTGAATTTTTTTAACATTCCCAGTAAACAATATTAAAAGTTTACATATATAATCTCAATAAATACTTCTAGATCATCAACATCCTTTCAAATATCTCTCAATAAAATAAAGCATTTAAAAAATAATCAATAATTAAAATTAATTATTTAAATAAATATCTTTAATTAAATTCAATCACCATGTGACATCAAAAGGAAAAACCAACCATCCAAATAAATTATCAAATTACCACCCAAAGGTAATCATGCATTTTTTTAATCCAACTAAGTTGATAGTTTTTTCATCCAGGGATCTATTTGAGAGATAAATCCACTCACATTGATGGAATAAATATATATTCATTTAATAAATATTATATATTATTTAAAATTAATCCTACTTATAAATTTTACAAAATCTAGGTTGAAGTAAAATTATCTTCCAATATCAATGAAACACTATAAAAATTCAAAGATAATTTACTATAATAAAATTAACGTTATATCCATTCAGGGACCCAAGTCATCAGAACTCAAAAATGATCTAATTCTTACCCTGATAAAAAGTAGGGTCAATACATAAACCAAACATCAATAATAATCACAATGAATTTGGAATGTTAATTATTTTAAAAAAATTAACACTCTTTGAATTTTCCATAAAACCACATAATATAAGATCAACTAGTCATCAAAGATAATAAAATAAGGAATTATACATGAAATAATATTACATAAAAGAGTATATCAACTAATGATATGTGATCCCACACAACCAAACTTATAATATTCAAAAAATAAAACAAAGTGAGTGTTCAAAAATTCAATATGGCACTAAGAATATTCAACTTTACTTATCTTGTTCACATAAAGAATTTGTAATAAAAAATAAAGTGATGAATTTATTCAACAACTAAAAAAAATCTTCATCTCTACAATAAATTTTATTGATCAATGAGAAATCTATAAACATTAATAAATAATAATATTATCAAAAAATTCCCACAAATACAAAATTTTTCCAATTTCTCTTAATGGGTAAATTCAAGATATTATTTCTAAGTCTTCTAACTTTAAGAATTCAATGAATTATGACTATATATACTTCATATGTTTCTTATATTTAATATCCCTATTCTTAATATAACACACATTCTAATATTCATATAATATTATTGACTTAAATAGAAATGAACTACTACTTTCACTGGAGTTTCAATTTCAAATTTAAAATCTACAACGAACATCTAATTCATCTTATTCCAATGTAAATTGAGTAAATGGATAAAAATAATCCTATTCAACCATTATATGATTTATATACTTAAATAATGTAGTTAGAGTACACCTTAATTCATCAATTATGAAATATTTTCAAAATATCTAATAATTATAAATTCACTATAACTACAATTTTTTGATTCCATCACCATGAAATACTAAAACTCCAAATTCTTTATACCTTTTTAAAACTAATCTTAAAACATGATAAGTCTAGTATTATCTCAATATAGATCTCCCCATTTTAGTTCTTTGATAAGAACCATGACCAACATACCATTTACCTACTCATTTCCCTCATCCAAAATCTTTGACATGACATTTGTTTTCTAATTTTAAACAGTCACCAAAACCGGATGACCATGACATAATGATTTAAATTTTTATAATATCATAATAAATTCCACCTAGAATATAAAATAATGTAGATTTTCATAGTGGATAATGATTTTGTAAAAATTCTTCAACAATCGCAACTTCCTAAACACCTATTTACACTTTTCCACAAGATGTTTTCCAGAAAATTGACCATGAAATATTCATTATGAAACTATTATAAAGGAATAAAAATTTTTATTCATTCCAAATAGAACAACCAAATCACCATGAAATAGTGTGCCTCATCATGGTATTGAATTATTTTTTAGAAAATTGCTTTAATAATTTGAATTTTTTGTTTAAACTCCATGTTTTCTTTTGTAACATGAACTATGATGTGTCCATTCTAACACCAAAACATAAATATTTTCTCATTCTCCTCAAATAGATTTAAAATCCATTAATCATGACCAAAATAGTACTAATCACATCTAAAAATTAAAATGATATTCACCTAAAATTTAATATCAAGATTCACCTAAGTATAGATATTATTCATATTAAAAAAATTTTTTTACATCAAATGAAAAAAAAATATATAAATAATATTCACACAAGTTCTCCATAAACCAAAAACCTCTTTAAAATAAAAAATATAAGGGTTTCCTTCACCCTCAATCATCTTCTTGGTCACAAAAATATCCACCTTTTAAAATTTTTATCAACCAATGAACATAATTCATGATCCATCATAAAAATAAATCACCATTGAAATATTCTATGCCCACCTAAGTGAACTCTATAAAAAAAATAAGAACAATAAATAACAATAAAAGAGTATTCCATAATAATAACTCACATTCACATCCAAACAACCATATTATATTTACTTATTTTCCTAATTCATATTCTCAAAAAATTATTTCAATACATGTTCAAAACAAATTTTTTGCACAAATACATAATAAAAATGTTATAAATATCCACACATTTACTAACACACACATATTGAATTAACATATCTCCCCTTAAAAGGGTCTCCCTCAATATGTTATCCCCTTTAATGAAAAAAATTGAATTTACATTTTCATATTATTATTTTTCATAAAAAATCAATAACACAAGAAGAAAGGGGGTGGAAAATCATACCTTATACTTGAGAAGAATAATATTTAACTATAATAGTTAACTTTATCCTGTAAAAAAATCCTTTAGAAATAATTTTGAAAAGACATTTACCACTTTCTCCTTTATAGAAACATACTCAAAAATCATTACTCATTTATCAACTATTTTAATTTATAAAGTTGTATATGGTATCTATGTGCATCGATTAACAATTTTGAGTTACATTCATTGAAATATTAATATCACTTTTATTTTTTATACCACTATAAAAGAAAACATAAAATCCATATTGAGATCTTTATATTGGGTTCTAATACACAATAATTGGGGTTTTTATTGAGTTAAAAATTATACTCCACTTCTATATTACTTAAAGTAATATAACACTTCATCTTAATGTTCCAAAAACACACATATTTTCAAAGAATAATTTTTCACTGATTAAATCCTTCCTTTCATCAACACTTCCATCCCAATCCACATTAATAATTCTATATAGATCTAAATTATCTTAGATATAATATATTAACACTAAATAAATATTTCCTTTTATATAACTTAGAATATTATTCATTTCAGTGAAGTGATATTCCTTTAGTAAATTTTAATAATCAACATATAATATAACATTATGTTTAAAATTTTATATTGAAGTAGTAAAATAGAGTAAACATCCAATGAGTTTATGGAAGTCCATTTTATATCATTAATTACCTTTATTATCATTAGAATGGAATTCTCTACTCCTGTTGAGGATGATCCCGTAAGGGGAATATCAACATTAATGTTTCCCTCATCACTACCATCCTCTTCCTATCTTTCGGCGATGGGATACCTACGAATCCTCTTCTCAACGCTTCTTATTGGCGAGTTTGTGGCATGTGGTGGATATTAATATAGTGGCAGTGATGAGGTATTGATTTCATGGGATTTTTAGTCTTCCATGGTGGCATAGTGAAGGTCTAGTCGTTGAGATCTAGGTCTTATGTGGTATGGTAAGGATTTCCAACACATTGATTTGTGTCAGCTATGAGTGCTTTGGATGGATCACTATGGACTCCACGAGCAGTCTTGATGGCGATGACAAGATTTGTGTTTCTAGATTGGGGCAGTTTCCACTATATTTATTCCCTTCTCATAGGTGGGTTGATGTTGGTTTTAGGGTGTCATCATCATTGGTGTGGCCATACCAATGGTCCTCAAATTTCACCCTCTCTTACACTTTCCATGATTTTGATCGATTCAAACTATGGTGAAAGTTATTACTCAGCTCATATCTACTCAAATTCATGCCCAGAGTGGAGATTCTAGTATATATTAGCTTGGTCCCCCCCATCGGCGATTCTCCTTTGGTGTGGTAGTTGGGTCTTCAATCCCTGGGTGGTGTTGGATTGGCTTCTCTCTTCTTTGAGCTTCTATTTTCTTCTAGATTCTCTTCTATGGTTATGGGATCAGAGGGACCTTGTGGGTTCGTTTTGGTGGGTATATCTTCCGGCGACGTTTCCGGTGACCGGGTTGCATATTATGGTGGCGATGCTTTTTTGAATTCTGATTTTTTGACTTACTGATAGAATTTTGGGGTGGTTTTCCAACTATGTGATCTTTGGTGTTGTAACATGTGGACCATGTTTCAAGAGCCTATAAAACTATACCTTCTTCAAGGGGATACTTGAGATGAGGTTTAGAGAATAATGTTTTCACCCTACTATTTCTATCTGATTTTGGAAGTTTGAGAGGGTATGGATGTTACCATCAGTAACAAGCTCGTTCAACTATGTACGTGACAGCTACCCGAGCTACGATGAGAAGATGGAAGATGGACTTAACATTTTTTTACTAGCAAGGATCTTTTCTTTATTATCTTGATCTGGTTATGGATGGTTTTTGGAATATTGGATCCCAGTTTTATCTGTAAGTACTTTATGTTATGTTTGGTTCCCCCTTTGCCCTTAAAAGGGGGTTTATGATAAAAAAATTTATTTTCAATCAGTCATTCAGTATCATTAGAATTTTTTGTTCCCATTTCTTTAGAAGTGTACATTGTCTTTACATACTCCATTAAAAGCTTATTTAATATTTATCAGGTACACCCCAATTATGTAATCAATATAATAAACTTATCATAATAAATATGAAGTCCCAATAAGTAATTCATTTTTTCCAACATCTATATCTCAAGAATATTATTTATTCGATTGGAAAACCCTAAAAAACATTCTTCATTTCTAATAAATATAATACAATATACATAGAAAATAACAAAAAGTAATACCTATTAAATTTATTTTACGTATTGTTTTTTTTCCAATATTCCTTTTTCTAAAATTAAATATCTAAGATCATGATTAAAGATTCTTAATTACATTTATCTAAATCATTTTAACCCATACGAAGTCTTATTTTACCTAAAAACTCTTCTATCATATTCTATAACAAAATAACCTTCAGGTTTCTCTATGTAAACTTCATATTTATGTTCTCAATTTAGGAAGGAAAACATGGAATCTATTTTTAATAGAATTTCCCATATTTGGACATATATAGTAAGAAAAAAACTTATAAAATTAATCCTTTAAACTGTAGAAAATATCCTGTACGTCCCTATTTCTTAAACAAAAGAATAAATTTCTTAATAAATATTAATTTATATCTCATCACATCACCATTTTAATTCAAATTATTATAGAACATTCATTTTATTACAATAACATTCTTGTTTTTTTGTCTTAGGTATAAAATCAAAAGTATATATTTTTTATAATATAATCCAATTATTTCTTTATATAATCCACCCATTCTTGGTGATTTAATTATTCAGTATCACATCTTAGTTTGACGTGATATAAAAATGATTTATGTGTTTCTATCCTTAAAGATATATTTGTTTGAATATATCATTTATGATCACCAATTATATTATAAATTTATACATACTATATCCTCCATTGATTAATTGAATTAAATTATTATTGAAAACAACATATCATTGATTCATCATACTTTTCTTGAAAATATCTTGAATCTTAAATATTTTTTTAAAAATAACATGTTTCTAAAAAATTATACATTATCTCAACCACTTTTAGAATATTTTCATTATTATACACACTCATTTTATGAGTGTTACATAATATTAACATTAGAAATATCAAAAAAATTTCTTGTTTACATATCGTACTAATGATATCCTCTTCCATTTGGATGATAACTATGGAAACTTCTATTAACATTTTTTTGATAACACATTCCATATATTTGATTAAAGTAATTACAAACACCTTTAATTACTTTAATTAAGAAGTTTTATTATAGTAGAATTCAAATATTGATATTTTTGAATTTATGTGATATAAAAAATGGTTTAAATATATATTATTATCCCAATAACTTTCCGTTAAAATAATTTTGAAATATTATGGTTAACTAAAATCATTTGATTTATCACCGCCAAGATTCTATTTTTCTATTTAGCTTACCCAATTTAATTTGGGGGGTATCAAACACTAAAATCATTGTTCTCCAAATAATATTATAATTTAATAATTATGTACTCATATCCATTATTCAATTTAATTCATTCCAATGATAAACAACAATCAATTTTTTTAACTTTGTTTAAAAATCTTAAATATATTCAGGGCCATTGATTTATGATTTATAAGCACAATAGTTATAATATGTGTAAAATTATCAATATAACTGAAAAAATACTTTATCTCCATTAATTTATTTCTTCCATATATGAAAAAAATATCCAAATGAATAAGAACCAATGGATGAGAAGTTTTAATCTATAATTTCATTTGAGAAGGGTTTATAGTCTTCCCCTTTTTGAATATGGACCAAATATAATGTCATTCTATATACAGTATAGGAAAATTATGAATATTTATTCCTTTTTTTAATCCTTTTCATGTTCATTTAGACAAGTGGCCTAATTTTTTTCTATAATCATTCTCCTCCCTCATGGTCAAATATAATGAATTTTTAGCATCTATCACTTTAAACAAGTAAAAAATTATTAATTTTACTCTATTTAAAAATAAATATAATTTAAACTATTTAAGAAGAATTTATACCTTTGATAAATTACTTTATTACCTTCTTCTCAAATTAAGCTCCCTTTGGATTGTGCTTGTATTTGTTGTCAATGATAATTTCAATATGTACATTTTTAGTGAACAAGGAATATTTGTTGACGGACTAAGTATCCACCTAACCAATAAAAGACATTATGGCTACCCATTTCTATGGGTAAAGTAAGATGAAGAGTATTCCATTTATTATTCAAAGGATCAAAGGTTATTATATTGTAAAATAAGTTTAGAGGATATTGATACATAATGAGAAGAATATAACATTTGATGATTGATTATTTCAAATATTAGGTAAAACACATGTACTAAGTCAAACACTTGACTAGAATAGTGGATAAAAGTGATGATGTTGTTTACATAGGGAGTTTATAGACCTATGACTAATATATGGAAATATATCTAATATATAGAATAATCTATATATTATTTTACTACTAATTACCATTAAAATATGTGTCAAAACAAAACATCGATGAAGGTTTTATAAATACTGAATTAAAATTGGAAGTGTTTCGGAAATGGAGGTTCACAATGAATCTCATATTTGAGTTTAGATAATGAAAGGAACTTTAATAATGAATTAATACTCTTTTTAATTATTTTAATAATTTCGAATTTAATTTGAAGTTAGTTGGAGGTGACTGGAAGTGTTTGAGAGGGCTTGGAGTAGCTTTGAAATTATTTAAAATTAGTTTAAGGAAATTTTGGAATTAATGAGCTCAATCCAGAGAAGTTCCTAAGTATAATATCATACAGCATAATTTTTTTTAGTTTTTTATAAAATATGTATACAAATCGATATTTCATTATGACCGTATTATATTTATGTTTTCTGAATTTGGAATAGGTAGGAACTGACCCACTACATGAATAAAGTTTCTCATAAGTATTTTAAGTGAGGCCTGTAAGTCTTTCCCCATGTACTAATTTTTGAATACATCATGATATATTGAGATGGGAAGATTACTTTTGATTTTACTATATTTTGAAAATGGTTGAAACTGTAATACTTTCTAATGGTGTGATATGAGATTGGAAGGTGTGTAGATATTACCAGTTCTTGTATGAATTCCATATAGTGTATAAAGATATACTTATAATTTTTTTTAGATTCTAATAGAATTAAAAATGAGTTCTCTAGATTTAATTATATTTAGAAAGAAATAATTTGGGATGATTCTTCAACTTTCCTAACATATTGAAAACATTATGATTATTTTAATAAAATGATCCATGCATGATTTAAGGATGTTGAAAGGTACAGAAGATGAAGAAGATCAATGTCTAATATATGTGAAGTTTAAAACAAAATATTTGAAATTTTATATTGGTGATCATAATTTGGAATTAAATTAAATGTTGTTGGAGATGAATTTATTTATTTAAAAAATAAAAAATTAAATGTGATGAAAGACCTCAATTTTTAAAAAGATAATATTCAATCTATAGAGAAGATGCTAAGATAAAGAAGGTATTAAGGAAGATTTAAATGTTAATTGAATTATATAATTTATATATTATAAATAAATATGTCTTAATAATGATCAATATGTTAAAAAATGTTTATGAAATCACAAACCATTTGCGATACATGATAAGAATGAGTAGATTGAGCTATAGAGTTATCTAATGTTCAATATGATATCTAATGGTTTAATTTAATGTTCAGAGAGTCACACTTCTAAAAATATAGAATCCAATCGGCAAATTTAAGTGATGTATATTTTTAATATAATAATGATAAATATTTATCTATGGATTTCACATTTGGAAGTATTTTAACAAAAATAATAGAAGATAACCAAGACAGTTAGAAGTATTGAGAATATTTAGGTTCTATTATGAGAAAAATATGAGAAAGTTAAATATATTGGAGCTCTTAGAAATGTAATGAAGATAACCAAGTGAGGAAAAAATATTAACTGAAATACATGGGGACACATCCATATGGAAATTCATGAAATAGGATATGAAATTATGAGAGACACCTATATACAAGCCTTTGAGAAAATAAAAATGTTGAACCAAAATTCAAAGGATATTTTCTATATTTTTAATATTGAAAATATTGGTGGGTGACATACCTATAAAAAGAAAAATAAATAGAAATATTGAAATTAAGATGAACCGTGAGCTTATGCTCTGGGTAAAGAATAGAGAACTTTCAAAGAAGAAAAGAATGATAAGAAGGATGAGATACTAATAATGTTAAAAGTAGATTCATCATCAAGGTATTTAAATAAATAGAATAAGAATAATATGACTTGGACTGTACTTTAAATATCTATTTGAAGTAGTGAGAAGTAGTAGTTAGAGAATAACATAGGAAATAAAAATTATGCAACTACTGAACATGATTTTCATATAAACCGTTTTAGGTTATGTGGACCTAATGAATTCATGATGATAATGGGATATTGAGATTGGGTAAAAAACCAGGTGAGTAGTTCTATAGAATATCTACGAAGTTGAGCCAGAAAATAGAGGCTTATTTATAGGAGGTTTGATTTCTAATCAATTTTTATTAAAATAATTTTTTTTAAGATTATGAATGAGATAAATTTTATGGATGAAATGTCATCCATATACAGGCTAGAGATCAAATTTAAGAGAAATGGAAAAGAGATAATTTTATATACATAGTTATAATCCATGGATCAAGTGTGACATTGGGTATAAAAAGAAATCATAATGAATGGTTATTATTTTAGTAGATATTTTTTTGTGATGTCTAGTGAGGTAATTTAAATTTTATATATAGTGAAAAGTTGTGTAGGTGTGATATGCATCAAACCCATTCTTTTATAATATTTATTATAATAGGGAATCTATTATTGGGGTGAATAAAAAATAATAATAAGGATTAGTTTACCTATGAGAGGGATGAATCATGTTAAAATAATGAATTCTATCTTTAATTGAACTAATTTAATATCATGTGGTTGTTTCATGTTCCATAAGAGTTAAAATAGATTCATCCAAACCCTAACATTTAACATAGTTTCAAGTTCCAAGGGGGTATATAAGGACCCATATTTAAACATTATATATATAATATCTTTAAACTAGAATTAACCTTCTTCCCTTCCAAAATATATTTAATATTTAGAGTTTTGAAGATTTATGTCATAACCCTTACATAAAAAATCCATATTTAACAAATTGTACACTTCTATTAAGTATCCATTTTCAAACAAAATAACACTTTAAAAAATCAAACACGTTTTATTTTCATGAAAAATATTCATGAATTTCAACTTGACTTCTTCTTTATTCTTACCCATTCATAAATCCTATGAAATACATTTGAAAAAAGGTATAAACACAAAAATATTAAAAAGGGACAGAAAAAAGAATAAAAGAACCTGTTATTCTATTTTAAATCTATAAGATCAAAAAAGTGTTCTGCCTTAACATAATAAATATTCAACTTGAATAAGAATTTACTTGCACATGAAAACGGGTTTTACCAATAGTATTTCATAAAATACTTTAAGGAAAATATAATTGAAAAATCATAATCTTTAGGGTTTCTTAGAAAACATGATAATTCATGAATTTTTTTTTCTTAAAAGCATAACTTTTTACCCAAAAATACAATAACCAATGAATTAAAAGATAATTAACATACCATTTGAAATAAAGAAATTTTAATGAAAACCCATAAGAAATCATATAAATTTCATGTAGGTTCATTAGGATATCATCTTCATATTACCCTTACAAAACCCTTATAACTGGAATAACCATTGGTTGACATATAATATAATTCTCTAGAGAATATAATCATTACCCAATGTATTGTAGTGAAATATGAGAACAATCATTTTATATTCTATATTATGATCAACCATATTCATGAGATATATCAGGCTCACTGGTTATCATAATCAATTTACAAGTACTATATCATTAATAAAACCCTTGAAAATATCTTTTAAACCTATATGAAAAACACTTTTAGATATTGAAATACCCTTTCCTTTAAAAAACCAATTCCAAACCATAAATTACATAAAAAATGGAATGAGGATATTTATTTAAATAAAACATGAAATCTTGTAATGTAATCTAGATAAAATAAGAGTTATTATGTATTGAAAAAATATCACCGTATTTTGTAAAATAGAATATTTCTTTTGTATTTACTAAATAAAGTCAAAACATTCCATAAAAAATATTTCCATTTAAAAAAATTGAAAGAATATAAAAATATATGTAAAATTTCCTTTATAATTATTTTATATACATATCAACACATAAATAAATAAATTTATGAATATAGACATGGAAGAAAAATATTTGGAAGGGATACTTTTAAAGGGGATTTTAAAAAAATGTCTCTTACCTTCAGTCCAACTCCTCACATATGTTCTTTATATTTTGGAATAAGAAAATTATATTAATTATTTACATTAATAAGAAAACTTTTTTTTTCATCATTATTTTGTTTTATTTATTTCCATGTTTTATACAATTATTTAATCAATTAAGTTCACATTATACATTTTGAAGATATTCTACTCATATGTCAAAAATGACTTTGGTAGGTTGACTATGATCAAAGAGATCATTTTTCCATTATATCTAGAATAATAATCAAGTAATAATTATAATTTTTATACATCAATTATAATTTCAAAACCAACCATGAAATTTTGTTATGAAAAATGAACTATGCTATAATCATGGAGACGGTAAGCCGTATGTGTGCATGAGTAATATTTAAAATTTTCCAAAATAATTATTTAAAGAAGGTAAATATTAATTTATATTTATATAATTATATATATATATATATATATATATCATTAATACTATTTTTTATTTAAATAAACATATATATTTCATCTATGTGATGTGGTGATAAAAAATGAATCACATCCCTTCGTGGTTGTGCTAGTCTATACAAATGCACGAACGAAGCTATCATTTATTAGTGAATGGAATAATGATAATAATATAATATATTTTAAGAATGAAAAATATTTCATTAATATCATATATGTATACCTAAAATCCATCATTATAACCATCCATAATAGGCGGTGATGGAAAATTTACTACATTGGTTCGCGAGGTGGTAGTCTTCTCTACACATGAAAAAAAAAATTATTTCCCATTTAATAAAAAAAGAGATAAATGCATGTGATTCCATTAACCTGAAGGAATCATATTTCAGAATTTTTTTTTAATATTTTCTGTTTTTATAAAATAAATAAAATGAAAAGGCTTGGTTAAGAACTGTACTTCTAGTTCGGAAAAAATCTAAAGATTTACACCAAAAGATTCCATATATTTGTTTTTTTAAAAGACAAGATCTCTTGGACATTTATAGGGTTATAAAAAATGAATTTGGGTATGGATTTATATAACCAATTTTTTTCTTTAAGTGCAAATAATGGAGGATAAGATGTTACCTTTTAAAATGGAGGGGAGGGGAACTCATGGAATTTCTTAATGTATTAAATTAATATAAATATATTTTAACTTTAAAATGAAACTATATTATTGATATTCTAAGATAAGATGATGATATTTAAAAAAATAAAATAAAATAAAATTTGAACAAGTTTATATTATATTTTTACCCCTGTCATTTTTTTTAATCCTTTGTTGACCCTTTGAACAATTATAGTGAAATCAATAATTTTACTATTAAGGGGTTAATATAGTTACTATAAAGGGTAAATTTGACCATAAATAGATCATGGATGATATTTTAAACCATATCCAAATAAATTTTCCCAACATATAAATTTTTGTAGTTCTAAATCATATAATAATATATTATTTATTAGAAAATTACATTAATGTCAATTTTGGTTCTATTCATTTATTTTGGATTTTATAACTATAGTAAAATAATGAAATTAAAATATAAGGACTTAAAACCTATATAATATTTCATATTTCTCTAAAAAAAATTATAACAACATAATTATTTAAAATCATATTAATTTCAACATTTTTAGAGTTATTTACATTATTTTTTGTTAATTGAATAAATATCATATAGACACTATGTAGGAATTTAAGGAAACTATTTCTTCATTACTTTAAATACCCAAACTTATGTCACATAGATATTAAATATCTTTATAAGAGTATACATTACATTACAAAAAAAAATCATGAGGATCTTAAAGGTATAATTCCACTAGAAAATAGACACAAAATCTTTTCATTTCTTAAATGATCTTAAATATCTTCCATAAAGATATTCACACATAATAATCTTCTTATACATACCCTACTTAAAAAAATTTATTCATAAGATGGGAAAATGAAGCATAAGAAATTATGATATTGTATTTATATTATGGGTAAAAAAGGGAGATATACAATAATAACATGAGAATAAGATTTTTAGAAAATGAGCATAACATTTGAAAAAAATACACATCATATCAAACATCATAATATTGAGTCATGGAATAAAGATTGGAAGTTAATAATACATGAATAATAAGTAAATCAAAGAACATGAACCATGAGAAGATATCATTTTCATAATACATATATTTTTGGCATACACATAAGAATAAATAATCATTTACTTAGTAGTAAAAGATCATTTCCTTGGCTATCATAGAAGAATAGGTTCACTCCTAAAACTGATTCAGTATTCAAGGTTCACTCCCACTTCTATAATTATAGAAAAAATCCCTTATTGAACTGGTTCAACTCCCCATTATAGTTTTATTTTTCTCATGATATTTCAACATTTACCCAACTCATTTGAAGTAAATACAGGTACCACCTATCACATAACTAAAATAATACATTTTTTTCCACAATATCAAAAAAGATTCATCATATTATAACTAATTAAATTAAATGGGTTTTATAATAATTGCCTCATAGAATAACCCATGGAAAAGAAATGGGTTACATATACCTTTAACCATATCATCCTAGGATAATAAATGAAAAAATTAGGTTTCATAAGCATTTTATCATGGTACAACCAATGAAAATAAAACTAGTTTCATAAAACTATTGTCATAATAAACATAAACCACTCATAGAAATAATAATAATGGTATACTTGTATCATGTCCCTAGTAAAGAAAAAGTAACATCAAAGTATGTCATATTAAATGAAAAATGATTTTTAAAATATTCTTTCCATATTTCCTAAGGGAAATAACTTTTATTTGAAAGTAAAAATTTAAAATATAAAATTCATAAATCATTTTGGAAATCCTTTGCTTTAAAATAAACCTTGAAACTTATAAAGAATGCTTAAAAATCATTTACAAAATTTCTTAAGGAAATATATCCTTCATTATTTGAAAAACACTTTCTAGAACATAAAACATTTTTCAAACGCATTTTTTTTGTAAAATAACCCTAAAAATGTCTAAATTAATCTTAAAATAAAATAATGGCCATAAAGACAAGATATTATGAACTGTACACATTAAAACAGTTATTCCATTCACATTTTAGGGAAAATCCAAAGGGGTATTATTTAGAAAATGACATGAAGATTCCTTTTCAAAACACTTTGTAAAACATGGGTAGAAATGTATATAATTAAATCATTTGAAGCATTTTTAAAACATTATTTTGAAAAAAAAATTAGAAAATTTGTTTTTGGAATAAAATTATTTTTTAAGCAAAGAGAGAAATAAAGATTATTTGTCATAAAAAAACATTTTTAACTCTTGAGTACATAAGGAGAAGAAAATGAAGGTAGAACATGTATTATTAAGAAATAACCATCGGAGAAGAAAAAAAAATTATTTTATTGATATATATATATATATATATATCATAATATATCATCATTGGAAGCATAATCATAGACAATCCAGATATATGTTGAGATAAAAATATAAAACCCTTACCACTTTAGTAATATTGAATCGTAATCCCCATGAAATAATAATGTTAAATGAAACTTATAATATAATTATAATAAATAATTTCATTGTATTACTTATTAAAGGTTTTGTATATACACCTCATAAAATAATATAGGTGCATAACACAATATATGTATCGAAGAAGGCAATTTGGGAGAAAAATCCATTACCTCTTTGGTAACTTTTGAACTGTAAACCCAGTGAAAGAGAGATCAGAAAATGGATATTTAAAAACCCATATTTTTATGGATAATAATAATAAAATAAATTCTTGTGTGTTATATACACCACACAAAATACATGTGGTGAATATGGAATTTGTCTTATAGAAAATAAAAGTGAGGCAAAACTCCCTCATCGCTTTACTAATATTTTGAATCATTGGACCCATTAAAGAATAAAATTAAATTAAATCTTACATAAAATTAATATAATTAGATTCATGATATAAATTTTCAATGTGTAACTATGTATAACACATAGAAGAAACAAGTTGTGACTTTTCATAAGTATCCCATAAATAAAAGAGCAATTAGAAACCACTTAGCTTAAGTCTCGACATCCTTTGTATGCATTAGAAAGTATTGTATAATAAATAAAATTTTATTATAAATACATTAATTATACGTAATAATATTTATACAAAAATATATTATTTACTTATGACCTTTTATTACCCATTTATTGACAAATCTTTATTTAAATCGTGTTTCAGGTAATAACTTGTTTATATTTCGTGTATGTTTAGATTTGTTATTTTGGGTACTATTACTTTTTATCATGATTAAATAATATCTATAATATTTAAAATGATATAAATATCATATATATTCATTATATATGTATTTATAGTGTCCCATAAAATTAGAGATAGAAAATAAAATACACTATTCATGGAGATGGTAGGCCTTACAAGCTAGTGAATGCTGTTTTCATTTTCTTAATGGATTAAAATAAATAAAGGTAAATTGTATAATAAAATTAAAGATTATTTTATATTTAATATATATTAAATATTTTCATAAACCCAACCTTAATACATTTCATTTAAAGCATAAACATATCACATCGCTCAGTGAAGTGGTAATTCATCGTTCACACGAGCGATGTTATCGTATTCCCACAGATTGGAAATTAAGAAGGTATATGTGATATAATAATTCCAAAATTATAATAATATCATAAATATATTATATAAAATTAATATATCTATATATCCATCTGTGGTTGGTGGTAATAGAAAAAAGAATAACATCGATTCACCTGGAAATAGTCTGCTACACACACGAATGAAGATTTTGTAACCTGTTTGATGGAAGTTGATAAATATTTCTGTTATTAAATTAACATAATATCATATAAATATATGGATAATAAATATTTTATTATATCCAAATGTTTTTATGTGAATTTAATGAGGTGGAGGAAAAAATAAAATAAAACGCTTTGTTAGGGATATTACCTCTTCTTCAGACAACTTCTTCTAGTTTGTGCCAAAATGATTCTTAGGTTAGATTTAAGAAAAAATAAGTATTTTAGGATGATAGTAAGGATTTAAGTAATTTATTTGGGTAGTAATTTTCACACCTAGATCTTCAATTCCATTCTTTGTTTAAAATCTTATTTTTCTTCTTATTTTTTCCTTGGTTTTTGGGTGTTCCGAGATTTGATTTGGTCTCTTAAGTGTTCTTGATCAAATTAATTGGCCATGGAAGTATTGGTTGGTATTGGGAATTGTATTTTTTAAAGGTAACTTATAATGATTAGGTGGCTTGTAATTGAATTTGTGACACTCATAGTGGCACCTTTTGTGGGGTATGTATATTGGGGTGTTTTTTTAAGATTTGGGCCTAACCGTGATCCCATTACCCGATTTAAAAACCGATTTTTTTTTCTTTTATAACTCATTAATTTTCAACATATTTCACCCATTACACTTCCCACATAGACTAAACATACCTACTAAAACCACTATATCCATTTGGGCCCCTTAGGAACTCATAATCATAGTGGGTTTGGGTGATTTATTTAGTCATCTGACCAACCCCTGAGCCCATTTCCAGCTTTATAGTAATAAATTATTTCTTTTATATATCATTCATTTTTAATATTTATAAGTCATTTAAGCCCTCAAATAATCCCAAAAACCATATTCGTACCCCCCATGTTCCATTTTTCACTCTTTAGAGATCATTTTCATCATGGATTAGGGATATTTTTTTCAAGGATTCTCAAATCGTCTAGATTTTCAAAGGGAATTAGATTCTTTCATAAATAATTATTTTTAATCCTTTCCCCCATTTCAGTCCTCACTGGACCTCCTCATCCTTATTCTAACCTCCCTTCCAATTTTGGATTCTTGGAGATTCAACTATTGGTGTATTTGGGGTGATTTCTTCAATGTTTCTCAAGTGAGTGAATTCCTCGTTTGTTCTTTACATTTCTTTAGGGTTATCCTATAATTCTTGAAGTTACAAATGTCCAGAAACTAGGGTTTCATACCTAGGGTTTTATTTTTGTTTTCTTGGTCCAATATTGTGGATTTAGGTTCATTTTCACTCCCTTGTGGTGCTTTGGTGGTGTGGTTGAAGTTTCACACAATGATTTAGGGGTTTTGAAACAAAAGGTTGGTGATTCCATGTGTAACCATAATTTTATGAGTTATCATGCTTGATTTTCTTATTTTGCATGTTCCTACTATTTTTTGTGTGTTGAGAAATCTGTTTTTGATGGAATTGATTGAGCGTTTAATTTTAATGTTTTTTTTCTTGAAGTGGTGTGTTTTTCTTATCTAACTATTGTGGTATCATTTGGGGTAATATTATAATATATGAAAATGGTTTATTAAATGATCCTTGGGATGAAAAATCTGGGTTAGTACAGTTTTTGTGGGCTTTTGGCCTTGAAAGATGGTTTTTGAATGGGTTTTATATGAAAAACATTGTTATACTTCTTGGAAGTGTTTATGAAAATTGTAAATGGTTTATCGAGTTATCCAAATTGTGAAAAGGATGCTTATGTACTATTTTGGTGAGTATATGATGTTAAAATGGATTTTTAAAATAGAAAATGATTATTGGTGATGTCAAACGTTTGAGAACATTTTATAAACTGTTAAAATGTTTTATTAAACTGTAAGAGGGGTGAAAACATGTTCACATGTGTTTTTGTGTGAGTATGATGTAAAAAGGAATTTGAATGTGAATGGAGTGTTATGTGACATTATTGTGGTCTGTTTGGTGTGTATTTGTGTTTTTTAAATGTAATTTTCATGTGAAAATGGTATTTTATAAGATGTGAAACTTGATTAAGCATAAAGAGGGAAACCCGAGTATCTAGGTGGGCTGACGTGTACACGTATTCTGGCGATCCAGAGTGGTTTCATCCCTGTTTCATGTAGATAGTTTTATGATGACAACACTAACTAAACTATTATGATGATGTTAGATACCACTTGTCTTTTGGTATATTACCCACTAGTGTTCAGTGCATGTGAACAAATATTTATTATGGTTACTTTTCACCAAGATATGAGGTACCTGGGGCCCATAACTAGCTAGTTCCTAGGGGTGTTCCTGTGAATAATCCTCATTGACTATATAATACTCACAATTAGTTTAAGTTATGTTTTTCTAGAAAATTTAGTATCTTGTGATTTTTTTAAAAGTGTTTATTATTTAAAATATCCCCCCATGAAAACTGTTTCCATCTGAAGTTTCATCCTCTAGAAAATTGTTGCTACATTTTCTAATTTATAAAAACTTTCAAGATTATTAACTTATAATGTTTATCACATAGAATATTTTGGGCAGAATTCTATTTCTCTTAATATTACACCCTACTTACACCCTTGGCTGTAAGTAGACTTGGTAATCTTTGTCACAGGTATGGACAAATATTTTAGTTCTTGTGGTTCGAGTTGTTAGCTTCCATTATTGGTGTGGTGCTATGGATAAGTCTTGGGGATGATGGACCCTTGATGTGTGGTGGCCCTTGAGTTCTTTTTTTTTTCTACTAATTTTGAGTTGTGGACCACTTCAAATATTTCTAAAACCACTTATATCTATTCTTAATTTTATTAACATCTTGTTTGGATTAAATTTTCAGATATAGTTTATTTATTGTTTTTGGTTATTTGATGTTTCTAAATTCAGGTAAATCATTACCAAAATTTTTTATGATATATGGGAACTTGTGATAGCTCATGGGGATCAGTAACTCCCTTAATTCCTTTCCAATAATTGGGTCAGACATCAGTTTTGATGGTGACCAGATCTAGTTCGTGACAAAAATGTTATCAGAGGAGGTTCACTCTATTTGGGTCTTGTTCTTTTGGGAAAGAGTCTGGGTAGACTAGAGAAATAATTTTTGGGACATGACATTATGATTACGAGTAGTGTTCCTGGAAAATGCTCCTCGTAATGTGTTTCATGTGTCTAGGGGAATTTGGGTTTTATCTGAGTTCATTTGTTCTTGTGGTTCATCAATGACTGGGGAAATGAAAAGAGAGTTGGGTTAATGGCCTCAGTGAGCTTTCAGGTCCTAGAAAGACATGTGGATCCAATTATATTTCCCTATAACACTTTCTATGATTGTGAAGTTATTGGAGTATGGCCACCAACCACTTTTTCAAGCCACCATCCATCACCAATTTCCCCTCACATTGTCTTGTGTCTTTTTATTTTTGGAATTTTGGAAGCATGGTTTTAATGAAAAAAAACATGATGACTCGATTTTAAGAAGTGTGATTTTTTGTGACATGATTTTATAGTAATGTGGAAATTTATTGACTTATGAAAGGGTATAAATGAAATTTTGGAATGGGTTTGTAATATAAAATGGTTTGTTTAAACCTCTTTCTAAACTGTGAATTATGTTAATGTGGGTTTTGAAAATATGTTTCTAATAGAGTTTTCTGAGCTATTGAAAAGTTTTTTAAATAGAATGAAGTGTTTTGGAATTTATTTGTGGATTTTGGAGATGAATTTTGATTTTTTAATTGGTGGGTTTTGGAAAAATTTCAATAATTTCTGGGAACATTTTTTAAATGGGGATAAATTGTTTTTAAAATGAATGGGTGTTGATGAAATGATGTTTTTCATAAAACTGGAATTGTTTTAAAATGGGATGAGATTTTTGAAGGTAATTTGTATGACTTGAAAGTGAATATTAATTAATATTTGGTGTTTTTCTGAAAATTCTTGTATGGTTTGAATTGGGTTTTGATATTGTGGTTATCATTTTTGAGAAAAAGGATGTGTCAGTTGAATGTCTTGGTTTGGAAAAGTGGAAAGAATGTTTTTTTAACTTTGGTATTTTTGTGAGATACAAAATTCATGGATTTACATGGGAAGATGGATGGTTAAAGAAACAGTTGGATGAGTGCTGGTATGGATATGAGGAGGGTGGCTGGTGTAGTATAGAAACATGCATGTGTGAGGCCTATGGGGTACTATTGGTGGATGCACCAATCACCGACCTGTTTATCTTCAAAGAGATGATTTCAAAGGAAAATTAGATGTATTGATAACTAGTTTGGGTGGTGTGTAATATTTGTTTTTGGGGATGTTGTGGTGGGGTGTATTTATTTTGAGAACCTCTATTTTTTGAATAATGTTTTGGGTTTTTGTTTTTTTGGTATGTTTGGTTGATGTTTGGATTGGTGGCCCTTTGTGAGAAATATCTGAGGAAGCCCTTGTGGTTTCTCTCATCATGTGTTTAGACCTGGTTTGTGGTATGTTTTTACTAAAGGTCCAGATTGGTTGGATCATTTTATTTTTCTTGTTTTCTAGGGTATTACCCCATAAAGAGTTAATGCATTATTGAATTACAACCATGGGTGATTCATCATTAGAAATCCCTCCAGTTGATCAACGTACTGACTCTCTTCCTGGGTTTCAGGGTTGATTCTACACCTCTTCTCTTTCAGTAAAGTTTATACTTTCATATTAGGAGAGTGGTTGTGGAATGTTGAAATACACCTTGGTTTCATAAGTTTCTAGAGTTTCTTAAATCTTCAAAGGTGAAGTTTGGCACCATTGTGTCTAAAAGTTTTATTGGAAGTGACGAAGGGGAATTCCAATGAGGAATGTGAAAACAATCTAGGGTATTCAATATAGAATGACGTACTTAAGGGTATTTGGGTCTATTGTATGTGTCATCGAGGTTAGAGTTCATGTTTGGAAACCAATGTGGAAAAATTGAGTCATTCAAGGCTGTTATGATTGATTGCAGTAATATCATGCTACTTGGAACTCTGTTCAAGATTTCACTCTTGGTAATGACCCTATCACTTGAAAGGGTCATGTTCGGTGGTGTCATGCTGTGTTATGTTTTATTTTGAGGGAAAAGGTGGATGTTGCGTAACCTTTAAAGGGATAATTACTAAGTGAAAGCATTTTTATATTATGATAATTTTGAATTATTCATTTTATGTGAAGATTTTTTCCATGTGTTTTTCATATGATGTTTCTTTTTTGGGGTGAAAGAGTTGATGCATATGCACTACCTATATCCATGATTCGGTAAGGTGTGTTGTTTTAGCTAGTGATTTTCATGGGGTGTTGTGATCATTAGCTCCTAACTAAGATGCATAATACGCTTCAAACACCAGGGCTCCATCCATAGGCCTCAGATTGAATCTTTTCAAGAAGTTCAGAAGTCACCAGGGGTGTAAGGGATCTTGGTTTCACTTCCATCTCTATTGTGGGATGTGGAGACAGCTTGAAGTTTTGATATGGTTGTTTCGTTTCATGTGGTCTCATGTGGTGGTAAGGGATGTGGGTATCCTATCCCTCAGGGTTATAATTTGTGTTGGTGTAGAAGTCCCTCCTTTATTTTTTTGGGTGGGTAGGGGGTGTTTTTTTCCTCAAACCTAGTTGATAAACCCTTGTGGGTGAAACCCTCAGTGTAGTTGTTCATGTATGAATAACAGGGTAGGTTTTTTTATCTTTTTCTTGGTCGAGATCAGTGAAGGATGGTGATGCCTGTGGAAGTGGTGAACCATTTAGTGTCTTTGATGATTTGGAGTTTCATTGACTAACCCCCATTTTGCAGTGGGGATTGGGTCTTATGCGGTCCTCTTCACATCTACCATTGCTAGTTGGTAAAGATGGTTGGTTATTATGTTTGGGAGACCCATCATGTGTCTCATATAGGTTCTTTTGGAATAAGCCTAATGTTATTCCATCCCTTATGGTGGAGATTTCATTCTCTCTCCCATTTTGGGTGTCGCGGTTCTATCTCAGGAAATTAAGTTAGATCTTATGGTGAGGAGTGTGTTCGGGTCACCCCGTATCAGTAATTAAGTTGTGTTCTTTGTGTTGGCATGATAGTAGGTAGTCCAAATTCAGAGATATCTAACCACCAATTTCTTACTTGGGTAAATGTGGGATTGGAGAACAATAAATTGGATGTGGTTTGAATATGTTTGATCATTTTAGGTTAGTGGGATAAATTATTGTTGGTGAGAGTATGACTTCATTTGATTGATCAATTAGAGGTGTTTTGGCCTTTTGGGGGTAGGTGAACTTGGAAAGAAAGTCCATCATGGACTATCAGTTGGGTTTTTCTTTTTCATCTAGCACTGTTTTGGCTTTCCTGGGGAGAAAAAATCTAGTGGGGAGAAATTTCACCCATGGATCTTCAATTCCATGATTTATTTTGAATCTAATTTTTTTTCTTAGTTTTCTCTTGGTTTCCGGGTGTTCCGGGATTAGATTTGGTGTCTCGACTGTTATTGATCTAATTCCTTAGTCATGGAGGTCTTAGATGTTATTTGGCCTTATAATGTTTTTTAAAAGAAAGGTATAAGGATGAGGTGTCTTAGAATTTAATTTGTGACACTCATAGTGTCATTTTTTGTGGGGTATGTTTATTGGGGTGGTTTCTTCAAGATTTGTTCCAAACTATGAGCCCATTTACAGATTTTAAAAAAATGTTTCTTTTATAACTCATTCATTTTTTAACATTTTTCACCCATTAAAATTCCCACTTGTCCTACCCTGACCTATTCAAACCAATATATCCATTTGGACCCATTAGTAACTCACAAACATGGTGTATTTGTGTGATTTATTCAAGCATTAGGCCAACCCAAGATCCCATTTCCATATTTAAAGAAAATAATTTATGTATTTTATATCTAATTCATTTTTAAAAATTTTAAGTAATTACACCACTAACTCAAGAACACAAACCCTAAGTGCACCCACATGGTCCATTTTCCCTCTTTGGAGCTCATCTTTATTATAGATTAGGGCGAATTTCTGCAAGGTTTGTCAAATCATCCAGATTTTCTAGGGGAATTTATTTATTTCATAAAGCATTGATTTTTTAATCTTTTACCCCCCCATTTAAGTCTCCAATATACCTCCTCAGCCTAATTCAAACCTCCCTTACAATTTTGGCTAATTGGAGATTCAACTATTAGTGTATTTGGGGTGATTTCTTCAAAGTTTCTCAAGTAAGTAAATTCCTCTCCTGTTCCATCCATTACTTAGGGTTTATCCCCTCCTTCTTAAAGTTCTAAATGTCCAGTAACTAGAATATCACACCTAGGGTTTTATTTTGGGTTTATTGGTCCAATATTGTGGGTTTAGGTTCATTTTCACTCCCTTTTGGTGTAGCGGTGGTGCAGTTGAAATTTCACACAATGATTTTGGGGTTTTGAAACAAAAGGTAGGTGATTCCATGTGTAAGAATTTTTTGATGAGTTATCTTGATGGATTTACTTATTTATAATGTTAATCAGATATTTGTGTGTGGTGATAAATCTATTTTTTATGGAATTAGTTGAGTGTTTAATTGTAAAGTATCATTTTTTCTTGAAATGGTATGTTTATCTTGTGTAACTCTTGTCGCATCATTTGGGGTCATTTTAGAAAATATACAAATGGTTTATTAAATGTGTCTTATAATTCTAAATCTAGTTTGGTATATTATTGGTGTGCTTTTGGCCTTAAAAGAGGTTTTTTGAATGAGTTTTATGTGAAAACATTGTTATACTTCGTGGAAATGTTTTATGAAATTTCTAAACGGTTTATTGAGTTATACAAAGCGTGCAAAGGATGTTTATGTACTGTTTTTGTGGGTTTATGCTATTAAAATGGGGGGTTTGAAAGGGAAAATGATGATTGGTGATAGTAAACGTCTAGAGAACATTTTATTAAAATTTTTAATGTTTTATTAAATTGTAAGATGGGTGTGAAACTTGTTTACAGGTTGTTTTGTGAGTATGATGTTAAAATGAATTTGAATTTGAATGGAGTGTTACGTGACATGATTTTGGGATATTTAGTGTGTGTGTGTGTTTTAGACATGGAATTTTCATGTGTAAATGTTATTTTATGAGATGTGGAACTTGATTGATCATAAAGTGGGAAACCCATGTATCTTAGTAGGTGGGAATGTACTAGTATGCTATTGATCCAGAGTGGTTTCTTTCGTGTTTCACATAGCATGTTTGGTGAAGAAAACACTAAATAAACTATTATGATGATGTTGGGGACCACTGAGTTATGGGTATGTTCCATACTAGTGGCTCATTCACGTGAACATATATTTATTATTTTTACTATTCATTGTGATACGACGTAACTAGGGCCCACAACTAGCTAGTGCTTAGGGGTGTTCCCGTGACTAGCGATCATTGAATATATAATACTCACCATCGGTATATGGTGTGTTTGTATAGATAATTCATTATCTTTTTCATTTTTTTAAATTGAACATTCTATAAAATACCCCCTTGAAAACTATTTTCATTTAATGTTCCATCCTCTAGAAAATTGTTTCTACCTTTTCTTGTTTATGAAAACTTGCAATATTTTTATCTTATAATATTTATCACATGGAATCTTTTTGGTGGAATCCTATTCATATGAGGATCACACACTACTTACAACCTTGGTTGTAAGTAGACTTGGTAACATTTTTCACAGGTATGTATAATTATTTTAGTGCTATTGGTTTGGGTTTTTAGCTTCCATTCTTGGTGTGATGTTGTGGAGAAGGCTTGGGGATGATGGACCCTTGTCATGTGGTAGACCTTAAGTTATTTTTTTTCTATGAATTTTGAATTGTGTCCCTCTTGGGATTTTTCTAAAACCATGAACATCAGTTATGAATTTTATAAAAGGCTTGTTTGGATTAAATTTTAAGATTCAGTTTATTTATTGTTTTTGGTTCTTTAATGCTTCTAAATTTGGGTAAATCATTACAAAAAACTTTTTTTATTATACCTGATCACTTGTGCTAGCCTGTAGGGATTGAGAATGCCACTCGGGCCTTACTACGGACCAGGTTGGGAATCAGTTTTGATGGTGAAAAAATCTGGTTTTTGATAGTAATTGTTTGAACCAATTGGTTTTGGAAGTGTTAGTATGAGAGGAGAGTTTGTTCCCTTTTATATGTGTGGTGAGTGCCACACTTGTAATTTTTTTTAAAATAAAAATGAATACCCATGTTTTTCACATGTAAAAAGAATATGAAGATTTAAATTATTGAAAATATAAGAGATAAGTTTTAAATAATTATATACATTGGGGCTTGGACAAATTTCTATGTAATTTTACTCCTTATACTTTTTGTTTCATCCAATAGTAAACCCATTTTCACCTTAATCGGGGTAATTAATTTTTAATTTTAATACTATTTATTATGGTAAAAAATTAAGTTGAACATATTAGATAATAAAAAAATTTCTGATTCAAAATATTGAATCAATTTTTCTAAATTCCATTAATATAATTAGAAAATTGTAATTTAAAATTAATCATATAGATGCGACCAGAAATAAGAATTTCAAAGAAGAGATTTTAAAAAGTTTGAAAAGATTTTTAAATAAAATTAAATATAAAATTTATTAAAATAACCTAAATAAGATTAATTGATATATAATTGAACTAATTTTACTTTTAAATAAATACTAAAAGAATTTTCATGTTTTTAAATTCATTAAAAAATATGACAACTCTTAATAAAAACCATCATTTTTCCCTATATATCAAAAAATTTACCTTTAAATAAAAATGTAAAAAATTCACCCTAAGATAATTTCAAAATTATGAAATGAAAAATGAAGTTTTTAACAAGTAAATTTTCTAAAATTTTTAATAATTAATTTTATAATATGTTAACAAAAAAAGAAAAAACATTTTTTATTACAGGTTTTAGATTAAAATTGGAATTATTTTTATATATTATCTATAAAATGCATAAGATGAATGATAAAAATTTGATTTAATGTAATATATATATATATATTAATTAAAAAAATGTACCAAAATTTATTAATTTAATGTATTTAGGTAAAACAAGTTTGTATGTATAAAAATAATTTTTAAGAAAAGGATATCTTTTATTTCCAAAATTTTTATATATTCACATATAATTAATTTTTCACTAAATAATTATTTATATATACCTGTATAAAAAATATATTTTAATAATTTAGTTAATACTATTCATAACAATAATTCCAAATGAAAAATGTTAACTATCCAAAAAATTATAATATTTTAATAGTATGACTCATTTAGTTTAAACTTACTGTTTTGCGTATCCAAAGAAACACTCAATGTTGTGTGTAATTTAAGATAAACTCAGTGTTGTGTGAAATGAAAAATATCAAAAAGATTAAATTTATTTCAATAACATATTTCACAAAATCTTGGGCTATTAAATTAAATATTCTTTTATAAATTGCATCCTCTCAATTTGAACTTCTTCTCAATAAACAAGGGTTTAACAAAAATCCCATTGTGGGAAACCCACAACAAAAAAATGTTAATAAAACATCTTATTGAAAAGAGAGAAGGGGATTTACGAATCTAATATATAATAAAACATTGTAGGTTTAAACATAGGAGAATATAGGTGGTAATTGATGATTTGGACATGGAAGGAAAGTGTAATTTCTAAAGAGACGTGAAAATGTCCTTGATATCATTAGAAATGATAATAATAGTATAACACTTTATTTCAAGATCCTTTTCCTAGAGATAGAGAATTTGTACAATAAGATATACTAAATTTATTTCATTCCATTTCATAAGCACAATATCATCCTTTAGTTGTGATTAAATCAATTCCCACTTCATCTCCTACCCCAAAAATGAAGATGACTTCGTTATTCCGGAAGTACTAAATATCAGTATAAAAAATGTTTGGAACAAGTTAACAAATATGAATATATATTTATATGGTGAAGCAATACATTAATCTATAAAACCCCATACAAAGTTCAACATAAACTATTCAATAAATTGTTAACCGTATAACCCTTATAACATTTTAAATTTATAAAGAAGGTAACAATATTTTCCAAAACATTTTTAACATTAATTATCTAAATATAATTCAGTATCTCATAATGGTCACAAGCTAAATATTTGAATACCTTGGTAATATATTATTTTAATTCTTGGTAATAACCATAATTACCATAAATAGTCGATGAAAGCATACATGATTCATCATTACTTGACTAAAACCATGTATTGTTGAATATATTACATAGATTAAATAATTTTTTGAACTCCATAAATGATATCATAAATAAAATTTTTAATAAATAATTTATTATTTATGAGGCCATCTATAGTATCCAATTTAATTTATCTATGAAAAACATCTATGTATCCATAATAAACACCATTTTCTCAACCTCTTAAACAAATTAAGGGTTATCTTACTATAATCATGTGTTTTCCATAAAATTTAGCCTTTCCATTGACTCACTTTTCTAGTTCATTGTTACCATTTAACATATTCATGAAAATCCTTAATATAAATCATCTACTTTAGAGAACTTATACATATCATGATCTATATAACACAATTCTTGAATTCCCATACATAAAAAAATCCCATCATTCCACTTAATTATTAAACCATTAGCTATAACTATTATATTACTCCTTAATAACCCTTTGATGACATCCCACATTCTTATTACATCACCTTTAATTATATGGAACAAAATATAAAATCTTTTAAAGATTGGTTTCTTGAATATTTGGAAAATAAAACCAGAGAAGATAAAACATTTTTCTAATCCATGTGACAAGATTATTCATGGGCTTACCCAAAGTTACATTTACTACATCTCAAATTATGGGGACATACATCAAAGGAAATGGGTGGGCATGATCCTAATGAGGTAAAAATAAAGGGAGAAATTTAGCACGTGATCAAGAGGAATATGAGTAAGAACATGAGATATAAAAATATATCATGATAAAGAGAACATGAGAAATATCACAATAAAAAAGAGCATGAATCAAAATATGGAAACATGGCTACAAAATGTAAAATGAGATATTCATAAGCATATCACTGAGATTTATAACCAATGTTTCATAAATAAAAATTAACAAGGTTATTCACCCTTCATATGTCATAATTTCATGTGGGAAACATCGATCATAATTAAAAAAAATCAAACACCTGAGGAAAATAAAGTATGGGTTTCATATAAAAACGTTGACTACATATGTTCTTAATGGCTTGACCCTAAAATCGTTTTTAACCCATGGAATAAGAATTTGGGTTCCATATATGTATATCCTTGAATCAATAATTTACATTTACATATAAGTGAACGTACATGGATAAATAAAATTGGTTGGGATATTTATAATATGATAATTTTTTATGTAAAATAGAGAAATTTGATATGTAAATACGACATCATTATAGGTTTAAAATGTGGATTTATAAAATGGTAATATGAGAGATAACTAAGGCCTCTCATTTATTAAATTTTTTTTCATAAGTAAGGGTTTTATAGAAATCATAAGAAAAAAGTAACATATCCTTAAAATATGTACAAATAAAATATTTGAATGGGAAAAGAAGATGATGATAATTCCATTACCTTGATGAGTTTCTCCAAAAACATGAGGATGGATCCTTGGAGTCTTTAAGAAACATTGATACACTATTGGGGAGGCTAAATGAGTATAAATTCGTCAATTATGGATTTATAGTGATTGGGAAGTGTGAAATTGGTGGTTATTTATAGTAAAAGTGGAGGAATTGCTTAATAATTTCCAAATATAGGTCTTGCAAATCTAGGTTGTAGAAAATTTAAAATAATTAGATTTCACATGGTTTTGGTTCATGTTTTTGTAAATTTGAGTCATATTTTAAAATATATTAATCTATTAAAACCGAAGTACATTTTTAATAATTTTTTGCAAATAGAAAATAAATTTTCTACAAAATAATGTTTTTAAAATCAAAATTTATTTTTTAGAATATAGAAACACACTTATATGTGGAAATTGATTATAATATTAAAATAATTAATATTAATATTTTCGGTCCCTAATTGTGGTTAATTAGTTATTACATCATTATGTAATAAATATTATGTCATAAAACATACCAAAAACCCAGAAAGTATTTCTATGGTTCACTGAAAAATAATTTATTTTAGAAAATTACCAAAAATTAATCCTATCTAAATTTCATTGTGATAATTTAAAATAAAATATTAATTTTATTAGAATAATTATCAAAATATACAAATTTTAACCTTTAAATATAAACATCCTTCTTTATTGAAAAATAGTAATTTTTAAGACATATTAAAATTTATGACACTTATAAAAATTTCTGAGGACATTATATAATTATTTTATCATTTATATTTAAATAATATTTTTTTTCAAAGACTATTAAAAAAAATATTATTCATAATACAAATTATTATTATAAAATTTTATATATTTTCTAGAAATGAAATTATGTTTTAATTTTTTCCAACAATCTATTTATCAAATTGGTCTTAATAGAACATATATTTTATTAAAAAAAATTATTCTTAAAATTGGATTTATGGAATTACCATTTTATTTATGAAAAGGAAATTAAAATTTAGGTAAGAGAGGCTTGGACATATAACCCCTTATTACACCCACGTACACCATAAGGGTAATGTGTGTGATGGTGGTAGTTTAATTGGATGGAGTGCCTAACATTGATCTAGTGTTAATATCCACTGACATGAACTTATCCCATAAAAAATTTCCTTCAATCCTCACTTGAGGAATCCCAGCTTGTCCTTGGTCATGGGAGAACCCCATTGATGCTTCCTCCCTCCCATGTTCTAACAAACGAGATTCGAACTTCATGACTCAACTAGTTAAGGCCATCGTTTATAATTTATAAAACAATTATCCTTTTTTATTACTAAATATAAATAATAATTTTAATGGTAAATGATTACCAATGCGAATAGTATTCAATGGAAAATAGACCAATGATCATATTTAACCTATAGTCTTATTACTATTCCAATGGTCATATTCCTCCCTATATATACAACTTAATTTATTCACTCAAAATTCACTACAATTTCTCTTAAGAATATATTTTCATTTTATAATATGTTTATTGGCTTACTAATATTTTGTTTCAATTATATAGGGTTATCTACGGGGTGATGATTCAATCAAATTTGTGTGATCTATATTTTCTTATTCTAGATTTTTTGTTTTATATTTTTTTTAATTGGGTTTTTTACAATTTTTATTAATTTCTTAGAAAACTAATTCAATGAAGTTTATTATTGAGATACAGATTTATTGGATCCTATATATTTTTTATATGTATAATATTATATAATATAATACACATTTTCTTTAGAAAAAATATCAATTAAAAATCCTCATTCATCACATTCTTCCCCCTTTTGAAATTTCATCCTCAAAATTTCAACTCATATTCTCAGTTCATAATTGGTGATGGAACTTCTGTTAAATTATTTACATGTGTTCCCTTTTCACCTCTTCATAGTTATGTTTCCTCCATAACACTTTAATAAGGATAATTGTATTATTGTGTAGAACATTGTATATTTGCTCTATGATCTCCACCAGCTTCTCCTCATAAGAGAGATCATGTTTTAATTGTACCACCTTAGGATTGAGTATATGTGAGTGATCATGTATATATATACTCAAGAGATATATGCATAATACATCCTGAAATTGAGTAATATTTGTTGGAAGATATAGCTAATATTCTAATTATCCTATACAATCAAGAATTTCAAAGGGAAAAATGTACCTAGGGCTAAGATTACCTCTATTTCAATATCACATGACTCTCTTTTATGGTGATATAAAAAGAACACCTCAACTACATCATCAAATTCAAGTCTATTCAAAATTTGTCAGCATAGATCCTCTTCCGACTCTGAGTAGCTTTTATATTTTTTCAGATGGTATGGAATTTTTTTGTCATCTATTGAATAAGATCGAGCCAAAATATCTTTCTATCACCAAATTCATCCCAACAAGTGGGAGTTCTACATCACATACCATATAGAGATTCATATATTTCCATTTGAACAATCATGTGTAATTTTCTATTATCATATGAGAACTAAAATATTTTGATGTATTGATCCCATACAAAATTAAATTCAATTGAACATGTTCTAATCATATCCTCAAGTGTCTGAATAGTCCTTTCAAATTGGATATCAATTTGGGGGTGATCAGTAATAGTGGAATTCAATTAATTATTTATATCATGTTGAATAATAACCTAAACTTTATATGTGAACCTTGGATCCTAATCGGAGATAATTGAAGGTGGTACCCCATTCAACTTGACCACTTTATTTAGGTATGTCATGTAAAGTTGTTCATGAGATAAATCATCAAGAATAGCGATAAAATGGTAATTGTTGGTAAGTTAGTCCTCTATAACCAATATCAAATTATTTCTTTTGGATATTCTTGGGATACCAGTGGTGAATTCCATTACGATATTGTCCCAATTACATGTTGGTATGTGTTGCAGTGTCATTATTCCTTTAAAAAGTTTCTATTGTGAATTCACTTATTGACACACCAATCACCTTTTAGTGTAGTTAGTAATCTCTGTTTTCATATTTCTCCTAAAATAATGATCACAAAGTACCCTATACATTTAAGTTCTTCTATGATTTATAGAGAATATAGATTGTGATATTTATCCATAACCTCCTTCATTATGTCTAGAATATATTTTATACGTATCCTTGTAAAAAAATTAGTGAATATTATTGATCAATATTGAAATCAAGAAATATCCCATTCTTCACAACCTCTATCTTATTTTTTATCAAAGGATATTATCTTTGATATCGCATGCCCTTATCTAGTAATTATGGGTGATAAATAATTTGGTATAGTATTTATGATTCCCCTTCCATTATGAATCCCATGTCTAACCTTACTAGGCCCTTGATCAATTGATCTCCTTGAATCCTTATCATTTACAGCTCTATAGGGTCTTTCCTAATTTATACGTCAGTGGATTTGTTTATTCTTCTTGGGTGATAATTAATTTAATAGCCAGAGTATTTAAGAATCTCTATCCATATCCTTTGTCTCATGTTCAATTAATTTTGTCTGAATATATACTTCAAACTATGGTGGTATGTGTGTATATCAAATTTATCTCGATAAAGATAGTTCTTCCATACCTTCAGAGTAAAAAATGTCTTCATCTAACTCCAAGTCATGTATAGGATTATTTTTATCATGAGGATTTAATTAGAAATATGCATAAGTTATCATATTTTAATTTTTCATAAGGAAGAACCCAACCACATTCAGTGATGTATCATTATAAAAAAGATCATTTTCTTTCAAAGGGTAGGGTTATAAAAGGTGCAGTAACCTATATCTTATTCAATATGTGAAAAAACTCTTCACACTCCATTTACCAGATAAAAATAGAAATTTATTTAGTCAACTTGGTTAGTGTATTATAAAGTAATGAAATGTTTTTCAAAAACCTCTTATAATATACTGCAAAATAAAGGAAACCATGAATCTCAGTTTTTGTTATAGGATGATTCCACTCCTCTACAGACATTGTCTGGGCATTTTTAATTGATATTCCTTCATTGTTTATAATGTGACCAATTAATTCAAATTATTGTAAAAAAATTTCAAAATTACAAAATTTTAAAAGTAGCATATCCTTCCTCACAGTTTTTAATATAACCATTAGATGATCCTCAAAATCCTCATGAATGTTGGAATATATCAGAATATCATCAATAAAATATACCATGAATTTATCAAGTTATTCCTTAAATACCCTATTAATAAAATCCATAATTATAATAGGATAATTAGACAATATGAAAAGAATAAGAACAAACTATGAATTCCCATATCATGTTCAGTAGTAAGTCTATATAATATCCTCTTTATTAACCCTCAATTAATGTTACCCAAATCAAATGTCAATCTCAGAGAATAATTGTTCTCCATCAATCTTGTAAAATAAATAATCAATACTTGGGAGATGGTACTTGTTCTTCAAAATGATCTCATTAAGATATCTATAATAATTTAATAGCTACATTGATCCTTCCTTCTTATTTAAAAATAGAATTGTTGATCCATTAAGAGAATAACCTAGTTTAATAAATACCTTCTCCAAAAGAACATGAAGTTGTTTCTTTAATTCCTCCAACTCAACATTTGAAATTCTATATGGGACTTTGATATCAGCTTGTATCTAGGTATGAGTTCAATGGATAAATATAGCTCTCTTTCAAAGGGAAATCCAAGTAACTCATTTGGAAATATTTCATTGTATTCTATAATTATGGGTATATTTTCTACTGTTATACATTCATCTGTTTCTCCCTCTTCACTGATCATCTCCATAAATAATGATCTGGAATGTGCTTCTCGACAAAGCAATGGCTGAGATATATCTCCTTTGAAAATAATTATATGTCTTCCATTCAAGAATACTGATATTTTTATTTCTCATGATTCTTATATTAGAATTATACTTTGAGATCCATTTCATCCCCGGTATAGTTTCAATTTCCACCGGGAGAATGACTACTAGATATGCTATAAAAGTTTTCCCGCCAAAGTTAATACTAAAGTTTCTACAACTATTGTTGTTAGGATAATCCCTCTAAGAGACTTTACTGATAAATCTACATCTATTAGGTTGGGGGTTGATTCTATATTATATGAAACTTGGATGAAATAAAGGAATTTGTAGAACCAAAATCAAAAAAATTATTTACATGATTTGAGAGAATAACGTGTGTACCTTCCACCACAAAATTTGGATCCTCCACTTCATACATGATGATAGAAAATTCATCACCTTTCTCCCTTGGCCTATTCTCATGTTGATAGTGGTTTCCATCCATTATTGAAAAATATCCCAATCTTTTGACACTCAAGGAATTAAACTTCAGGCTAAACCTGCATCATATTCCCTTTGTTGTTAGTGTTTAGAAGTAAAGTATTCACCTCACCATGATAGTTCCAATATATATTAATATATCTTCAACACCTGTATCACTTTCCCCTCACCAGAAAGTAGTTCCCTAAATACATTATCCCACATTTTTTTCATGTGGGAAGTTTCAATTTTATTCATTATCTTCTGTAATAAAAATATTTACCAATTTTGAATCCATAAATATATTATTTCAATTCAACCAATGTCACCATTGTGTCTCTAAAAACTCCAATTCAACCTTAATTTCACAATATAATATCTCCCCATAAATTTTAATAAATTATTTTTCCAAATTCATTAATAGATGGTCTATGAGTCCACCGAATAATATATCAAACTTTCCTTAGGAACCATAAAAAACTATAAGTGTATCTGGAAAGTATTATAAATATCATTTTGTAGTTTCCTACTAATTTATTTTCTTTCTGCTACAACACTAGAAATTTAATCTCTATTTTTTCCTTAAACATGGACAAAATTTATTGAAAAAGATTCACCAAAACTCTTATCACTCCAAATAATCAATATCTCATTCTTGAAGTCATGTTTTTAATTAGCTTACACCACTGATCAGCTTTTCCTTTTATGTGCTATAATGCTTGGTTCACTCTCTCTAACTATGAATAGTAAATTACATAATATATCTTTTCTATATAAGTTAATATATTTTTCTCTAATCAATGGGTATGTAGATCCACTAAAATAATGTATTAATTGAAGCATGCAAGACTCAATGGAAATTTATTGCCTTCAAAGAGAATCTGGTCACTCAACTCGATTAAAGTTATTATTCATAACTTGAGATGGTAGATTCATCATCTTTATGATATTTTCCATTTCAGCTTCCATATGAAGGCCATCAATTCATCTTTATTAGACTCATCATTAACATGGTTAATCTTATTTATCTCTATTCTTATAAAAGTATAAAAACTTAGTGAGAAACATGTTACTTTTAAGAATATTAAAATTCTAAATGGAGTTTATGTCTTAAAAAATCAGGATAAATGATGTTATATTTTATAGAAATTACATTATATATATATATCCCACCTAGTGGTTTATAAAAATCTAGTGATTAATAAAAAATATCCTCAAGAAATCTCAAAATAGGTGTGAATTAAGGCCTGTTATCATGCACTAGTTCTCAATCAAGACTATCTCAATATGGTGTTTTTATGGTTGTTACCCATACCTATATCTATGCTAGAGATACTACCACTTGTAGTATCCAGACAAAGATTTCATTGCTTGGAAACCACTTTCTTAATACGTGATCAAAATTATAGTAATTGTTCCTATATTTAAACTTATACCAAGGGTTATTAATATTGTTTTCAAGAAATTATTTCTAAAGATAACTAAACCTTACTCTAATAAAGACAGTGGAATCTTTCCTTTTTATTATATAAAATTTTCATTACAAGGAACAAAATATAGGATATTTTAAAGGTTAATTTCATAGAAATTTGGAACATAATAAAATAAAACATAAAAAATTCATATTCATGGCTTTTATAAAATTCACTTTTACTGCATCTCATATCCTAGGGAAAGACATCATTGGAATGTGGTGAGCATGAACCAAGTGATGGAATAAGAAAGGGTTACATTTATCATGTGGTCATGAGGCATACCAATAAGAACATGAAGTATAATAACAAAAAAATTATTAGGATAACATGAGGTGTATCCCAATAAAAAGAACTCAATTCACAACATGGAAATTAGTACAACAATTAAATGATACATTCATAAGTATATCACTAAGGTGTCAAAAATCCAAATTACCATAGTTATTCAACAAGGGATCGTAAAAGATGTTATATCTAAAGAATAATTCTTTTTACAATGCATTAGAGAACTATTAGGGTGCACCCATCATATATATTAATTTAAGGTGATCCACATTGATCACAATAAATCATTTTTTCAAATACCTGAGTAAAATAAAGTACGAGTTTCATATAAAATCTTTTATTACATAAGTGCATAAAGTCTTGAATATAAAAACATTTTTAAACCATGGAAAAGGAATATGGGATTGTTATATGTAAACACATGAATAAATAATTTTTATTAATATCTAGATTAATACTCATGGATAGAGAATATTTGTTTGGTTATTCAAAATATAAAAATTTCTTATGTAAAAGAGAGAAATTATAGAAATAAATTCAGCAACATAACAGGTATAAATGTAGATTTAGAGAAGGGTAAAATTAGAGAGAAATACGGTCTCCCATTGATAAAGAATTTTTTTATCATTAAGGGTGTGATAAAACGAATAAGAAAATATTGTAACATACCCTTAAAAAATACACAAAAAATGATTTACTTGAATCGAAAAGAAGATGAAAAAAATTCACTTACCTGAAGTGTTTCTCCAAATACATTATGATTGAACATTATAGGCTTGAGAAAACCATATGGGGAATCATGGGTAGAACCAATGAGTTTAAATTGAGGGATTAAGGATTTTAAGTGATAGGGAAGGGTGGAATAAGGGTATTTAGAACAAAAGTGGAGGGATTGTTTTATAATTTCCAAATATATGTCTTGGAAATCAAGGTTGTGGAAAATAAAAAAGCATTGTGTTATCCATGGGGTTTTCTCATGTTTTTGGACATTTGTGTCATATTTTAGAATATTTTAATCTATTAGATCCAAACAGCATTTTTTAAAACTTCTTTAGACATGAAAATGTAAAGTTTGTAAAAATAATGTTTTTAAAATAAAATTTCCCATTTGAGAATTTGAAAAGACACTTATAGGTTTGGAAGTTGATTAAAAGATATTAAAAAAATAATATTAATAAAATAAAATATTTTAGGTTATGGATTTTGGTTAATTAATTATTATATAATTATGACATATATATTTACTCTTAAAAAAAAACTGAAAATCCAAAACTATTTTTACTATTCACTAAAAAATAAAGTATTTAAGGAAATTGTGAAAAAAATCTCCCTAACCTAATTTTAGTGTGGTGATTTATAATATAATATTTATTTTATAAATATAATTCTATAAATATAATAATTTTAACTTTTAAATATAAAAAACCTTATTCATTGAAAATTATAAAATTTTATAACATAATTAAATTTCTGACAATTGTAAAAATTTCCTAAGACATTGTGATATTATTTTATCATTTCTATTTTAAAAAAAGAGTGATTTTAAGTTATATTAAAAAGAATATTATTTTGAATACCTTAGTTTATTATAAAAGTATGTATATTTTTTAAAAATATAATTATGTTTTATTTTCATATAATAATTAATTTATCAAATTTTTCTTACATAAACATATATTTTATTAAAAAACATACTCTAAAAATGGATTAATTGAATAAATATTTTTTTCTATAAAAAATCAATTACACTTGTTGTGTCTATATCTTGGGCACATAACCCCTTATTACACCCATGTACACCCTAATGGTAAGGATAGTTATGGTGGTAGTTTTATTTGGTAGCCGAGCTAGAATTTAAAAAGTGGTAATCTCAACTAACCTGAAATTATCTCATATAAAATTTTATTTAAGACTCAATTATAGTATCTCTTCATAGTCTTGGTCAAGGTAAAACCACATTGACACTAACACCCTCCTAAGATATGAAAACTGGGCTTTGAACAACGTAACTCAACTAGTTGAGACCATAATTTCCCTATGCCGAATCAATTAACCTTTTTCATTACTACTTATAAAAACTAATTATAATGGTGAAATTATTACCAATGGTTATAGTTTTCAACTATCAAATAGAAAAATGATTATATTGAAAAAATCTCATTTTTGACCAATGATCATATTAATATTCCAATGGTCACATTGCTCCCTATAAATATCACTTTATTCATTAACTCAAAATTCACTACAATTCCTCTTAATGTTATATTTTAATTTTATTTTATGTTTATGGTTTACTAATATTTTGTTTCATTTTTATATTTTTTTCCATGGAGGGGATGATTATAGCAGGTTAGAGTAATCCATATTTTCCCATTTTATATTTTATATTGTATTATTTTTTGTCCAATTATAATGTTTGGAATTTTCATTAGTTTTGTAGATGACTAATGTAATAATATTTATTAATATGATAAGGTCTTTTGGGTTCCTATATATTTTTTTAAATCTATAATATCATATAATATAACATACAACTTATTAGTAAAGAATTAGAATTTAAAAAGCATCAGTTGTTATATATTTCCTATAATATGAAATATAAATCTTGTATTAGCATTAATATACCTCAATTTAATCACGAATCTCATGTTAAATATAAAAACTACTATTATAATAGCCCATACCATTCACATGTAATTTGTGTTCTCTTCATTATATTATAACCATTACTCGTACAACCATGCTGCTTCGCTTCAAAATATTTTTCCTTAGGACATTGATTCATGTAATACCCATAATTTTTAAATTTAAAACATTCAACCATTTAAGATGCCTTAAAAACCCATTATTATCATCCATTTCATTAAATAAAATTTTCATTTTTTTGATAATTGTCATGACCCCCTCCCACTAAAGATTCCCCTCCTGAGCTGGCAATGGTGAAAGGGAGATAATGATCCCCGAGTCCCACCACCATTAGGCCTCAGAGTGGCGACTAGAACCAAGGGTATGAGTTTTCACAAATATGGGAGGCATTACCCTTTTTATTATTTAAGATCGGGAGATAGGGCAAGTCTTCCACCAAAAAGGAAAAGAACAAGTGTATAGAAATAAACCCAAACCAATCCCACATGCATGTTTAAATAGTTCTGAAACAAGGTACAGGTACAAGAAAGCTCAAAAAGTACAATACCAAAAGAAATAAGTACAACAAACTACAGCAACTCCAACTCTCCTGACTAGTAGGGTCCCGCACGGCCCTGGTAGTCTTCCTGGAAACCTAAAAGTAAAAGTAGGGTGAGAATACAAGTATACTCAGTAGGGAAACCTAAAGCTCTCATGCACAAGTGGGGAGACATCCTAATGTCTCGTGAGAACAACAGAAGAAACCAAAACCTATCAAGAATTTTATCCACCCAACCTCACTAGCCACACTCACCAAAAACACAAACAACAGGTATTAGTAGTATATAAGATCAAGAGTATTGGGTACCCCACACCATTTTCCCCCACTAGTTAGATTCTCTTCCTAACGGCGAACGTCCTGACGCTACCACACTCTTCCCACCCATACACACCTGGGCCTCACAACCACATATCTTGCCCGAACACACCTGGGCCTCACAACCACATATCCCGTCCCCACACACCTGGGCCTCACAACCACGTATCCCGCCCGCACACACTTGGGCCTCACAACCACGTATCCCGCCCGTACACACCTGGGCCTCACAACCAGATCGTACATCATCACCCATTGATACCATTTATTGCATCCCCGCTGCCCATCACTAACATAGAATTCACACCAACCCGCAACCAAGCCAACCGCAGCCCCGCTGCTCACCCGATCCACTACAACCCACAAAAACACCCCCATCACATGCCACGTATCCAAGCCAACACCCACATGTTCATTATTCCATTTTGTTAAATCGGGGTGATTCCAAAAGGGTTTTTTATTTTCATTTAATCAGCCAACTTTACGTGATTAACCAATTTACACATTCTATAAAGTTTCCATCCATAAATAGTCTAGAAAGATAGGGAAACATTTAATTGTGCAAGAAAAGGCCCCCAATGACCATGATTTTTAGTAGGCATAGGCCTATTCAATTCACAACATAATATCACAGGATATAAAATAGTGTAACAGCATTCAAAAACTTCCCATCCCCATTATATAAGCCATTTATTATCTTTATTAAACTGGTTAAATGTGTTTCATGAAAACAAGAGGACACCCACCCCGCATGATGCAAAATTTAGAGAGACAAAGGTAAGACCCCTACCTCAACAGGTTCTGATCACAACGATCCCCTGGATCAACTTTAGAAGACGTCTATCGGCATTCGTCGCTCCAGGAAAAACATGACAAAAAACTCATCAAGTGGAAGCTGGGAAGGAAAGGATGAAAGGAAAGCAACAAAAACAAGCTCAGAAGTTCCACCTCGTCATTACGATCCCGTGGCCACTGATGGATCGTAAATCGGAGCTCGGACGAAGAAGTTATGGAAGAAAAGGAGCCTTAGAGTCTCTTGGGAGAGCTCTGCTCAGAGGAAAGGGGAAGATAGGAGTGAGTTGTAAAGGAGGAGGGGACCCTCCTTTTAATGGTCAGAAAAAAAAGTACACGGCGTGTACTTTATGGTACACGGCGTGTACTTGGCCATTTCACACAGTCACTACGCGGCTTCCAACATGGCCTTCAACGTGGCATGCGACCATTGACTGGTCGACACACGGTTTGAAGGTAACGCGTACGCGGGGAGGGACTACACGGTGTGTAGTATTGGGTACACGACATGTACCCATTTATTTCACATGGAAAGGACACTACTCCAACATGGCACACAGCTGTTGACTGGTCAACACCCGGTTTGAGGGTAACACATACGCGGGGAGGGACTACACGGTGTGTAGTATGGGGTACATGGAGTATACCCATTTCTTTCTCATGGAAAGGACACGACCTACAACACGGGGTATACCCGGTGAGGGGGTACACAGTATGTACTCACACTACACGGCGTGTAGTTTAAAAATTCTGAAAAGTGTGGGAAAATTCCATTTTAACCTTCAAAACACTTCGTGACCTTATTTTTGACAAAGGAATAGGCCAGAGAGGTCCGGGACATTACATCAGATACCTCTTAAAACATTATTGTCCTCGAGAATTCAAAATCCAACCTAGAGGAACCCTACAAGATACCTCTTAGGGCCCTCGTTATAATAGGAACCCAACCACCAACCCTAATTATAGGTTTTAGGAATTCCTTCTTCTATGTCGAGATATTATCCGCTTTAGGCGGCACTGAATCACCTTCACGGGCTTAATCACATCCTCATTAATGCGTATCGATTATGAATCATGTATTCCCACTTCTATACATTAGGTTTTTCCAACTCGCACTGCCCCCAACACTGCACAACCCACACACTTCCCAAACACATAGTTTGGGGAAAATACCTTTTCCTATGTCGAGATATTATCCGCTTTAGACAGCACTGACTCGCCTGCATAGGTTCAATCGCATCCGCATTAATGCGTCTCAATTAAGTATCAGGTTTTTCCCTTTTTCCCACACATCCGGACATGCTACACACTTCCATAGAACAAGGAAACAAAAGGGTATCATAACCTAAAAGCCAATCATTCCATATATCAAAGGTATAGAGTATAACATCAAAAACAAAGCTCAGAAGAACAAAGCAAACAGAAGTTAAAACAACTACGGGTACTGAGCGTGCATCTGGGTCTCCCACACCCAAGTGATCTCCTCGAGGCCTACATGCCTCCACAACACACGAACCAAGGCGATGGTTCATCCATGGAGAACCTTCTCTTTACGATCTTCGATTCTAACTGGTCATTCCTTAAAGGTTGAATCGTCTCCCATATCTAAATCTCCCCAGTCGATAATGTGATAGTTGTCGTGTAAGCACTGAAGAAGCTGGGAGATGTGGAAGACGTCATGATCCTTTTCCAACTAAGGTAGCAGGTCCAACTGATATTCCACTACGCTGACTCGCCTTAGCACCACGAAAGGTCCGATGAACCTAGGGGAGAGCTTACTCCCCCTCCCAAACCTCCTCTACCCCCGTCGAGGGGAAACCTTCAAGAAAACATGATGTCCCACCTTGAACTCCAAGGGCCTCCTCCGATAATCAGCATAAGATTTCTGTCGGTCCTGAGCCGCCTTCATCCTATCACGTTAAAGATGGACTTTCTCTGTGGTGCTCTGAACTACCTCTGGCCAAAGAGCACCTGTCTCACCAACCTCTGCCCAGAAAATGGGTGAACAACATGGTTTTCCATACAAACCCTCAAACGGTGCCATGCCAATAGTAGAGTGGAAGCTGTTGTTGTAGGAAAACTCTAATAAAGGAATGTTTTGTACCCATGATCCTCCGAAATCCAGAATGCATGCCCGCAACATGTCCTCTAATGTCTGGATAGTCTACTCTGTCTGCCCGTCGGTCTGGGGGTGGAAAGCAGTGCTAAAGAGTATCTAGGTGCCAAAATCATGCTATAACCCCCTCCAGACTCGTGAGGTAAACCGAGTATCCCGGTCTGAGATGATAGTCTTCATAACACCATGAAAACTCACCAAATCATCTACATACCTATGTGCTAAGGTACTCACTGGGCCCGACTCCTTAATTGATAAGAAGTGAGATGATTTTGTCAGTCGATCCTCCACTAACCAGATATCACCATAACCACCCTGAGCTCTGGGTAGTCCTGTAACGAAGTCCATTGAGATGTCATCCCACTTCCACTCAGGGACATCTAAAGGATGCAACAAACCACTGGGAACCCGGTGTTCATCCTTCACTTGCTGACACACTAGGCATTTAGCCACAAACTCCGTCACAACCCATTTCACCCTGGGCCACCAAAACTATTCCCTCAGGCCTCAGTACATTTTTAAAACTCCGGGATGTACCTCCAAGTCCGAGCTATAGAACTCACAGAGAACACCCTCACGCATCACCTCTGGAACAAACAACCTCTCATGGAAAAGCATCCGATGTTGGCTGTCCTCTGACCATCCTTCTGGAGCATTTCCCTGATCGACACGATCCCGCATCACTTCTGCCTCAGAGTCCCCCCACTGAGACTCTTCCAACTACTACGACAAGGAGGATTACACCGTCATCTGAAACAAACAGCCTCTAACACCTTCTACCCTTGCATCCAAGTGCAAGGCGACCAACTCTCTAATCGCTTTCCAAGCATCAGTGGATTCCCGAACCACTTCCTTATGCAACTTCCTGCTCAGGGCATCAGCCACAACGTTGCCCTTACCTTCAGTGTAAGAGATCTCGAAGTCATAGTCTTGGAGAAACTCGACGCATCTCCACTACCGCAAGTTCAGGTCATGTTGGGAGAAGATATAACGTAAGCTCTTGTGATCTGAGAAGACCACAAAGTTCTCACAAAGAGGTAATGTCACCACAACTTTAGTGCGAACACTACTGCTACAAGCTCCATGTAATGGGCGGCATAATTATGCTCGTGAGGACGCAACTGCCTAGACCCATAACAAATCATGCCCTTCTTCTGCATTAGTACGCACCCAAAACCAAGGCTAGAAGCATCACAAAACAACTCATACAACAACCCTTCCTCTGGAAACCTGAGTACGGGAGCACTGACCAACTTCTCCTTCAATTAGTCGAAAGATTTATAGCACTGCTCGCTCCATAGGAAGACCTGGTTCTTCCTAGTAAATGCTTTCAATGGAGCAGTAACTCGAGAGAAGTCCGAAACGAACCTCCGATAGTAACCTGCTAACCCCAGGAAACTACGGACTTCTGCCACGCTCTTGGGTGCTGCCCAAGAAACAACTGCCTCCACCTTCGACGGGTCCACTGACACTCCATGCTGAGACACCATGTTCCCAAGGAAGTGTACTTCTTCTGTCAAGAACTTACACTTCGACAATTTACCATAAAGCTGGTGGTGTCGAAGGACTTCCAAGACTGCCCTGAGATGCTCAACGTGCTCCTCCTCTGTTCTTGAGTAGATCAGGATGTCATCGATAAACCCAACGACGAAGCAGTCCAGAAACTCTCGGAAAACAAAGTTAATAAGTCCCATGAACATAGCTGGTGCATTCGTAACTCCAAACGGCATCACTACAAACTCGAAGTGCCCATACCTGTACCTGAAAGCCGTCTTCGAGATGTCACTGTCCTTCACCCTCAGCTGATGATATCCCGATCATAGTTCAATATTAGAAAACCAACCTGCTCCCCTCAGCTGGTCGAAGAGATCATCTATCCTTGGAAGGGGGTAATGGTTCTTGACCATTACCTGGTTCAACCTTCATTAGTCTATTCATAGCCTGAGACCACCATCTATCTTCTTTATGAACAAAACTGGAGCACCCCATGGTGACACGCTGTGTCGAACAAAACCCTTCTCCATCAGATCGTCAATCTAAATCCACAACTCCCGCAGCTCCGAAGGTGCCATCCGATAATGGGACATCGAAATTGGACAGGTACCAGGCTGTAACTCTATCCCGAACTCAACATCACATCGGGAGGGTAGAGTCACAACCTCCTCGGTAAAAACATCGAGGAACTCCCCAACAACTTCTGGGACATCCATCATCTCTGTATCAGCTGAAACCGCTGATAAACCACCTAACAAGGAGAAGAGAGGATTCACATACCGAATTCCTACCATATAGCTCCTCTTGCCAACAAAAGATACACACTGCCCATCCATGTCAGAGAACACAACTCTTCTTCAAAAGCAGTCGATAAAGGCACTAATAGAAAACAACCAGTCAATGCCTAGGATGACATCGTACGGGTGCATCTATAGTAAAAGAAGATCCCCACTAGATCAATGCGATCCCAATGTCATCCCACAGAACTTCTGCCTCTATCCTCTCTCCGAGGTAGAGCGTCCACCACTGTCGCACCACACATCTCAGCTGACTGACTGCTAGGGGAACCCAGTACTCCCTCAGAGCATGGATCATGGAAAAAGAGATCCCTAGCTCCTCAATCCACCCCTCCATCTCCGTATCCGAAGTACTACCCTCGTACTTCTTGAGGGTTTTCCACTGGAAAGAATGGAGAGACTTCTTCCACTGACTATCTTCCTCCTCTCGGTCAATCCTCAACTGATCGACCGCCTAAATCTGCTGGGCCTCGGCCATCTGAGTCACCCGGGGATGACGTCCAGGTGCCATAGTTGTACGGTAAACAAAGATCGCCTAAGCCCAAGTAGTAAGGAATTTTCTCAAGGTTTTATTTTATCACATTATTTCAATTTCTTTCCCAGAACGCCCAAATCAAGTAAAACACAATCATGATGATGCATGTACTTTCCCTAGGGTCTCTACCCTGCAATCAATGTGGTCTCACTTTGTCGTTCGGTAGGCTTAGAGTCCTTGCATCAGATCACGGGGGGCCCTAAAATCCCGTGTCCTAGCCGATCTTCCTTGGCCTATGTCACGCTCCAAGATTAACCAACAATGTTTCCCTACCATCCCATGCAATCCTCACTGTGCCTAACTCTAGACTCCATCCTATCTCTCAACCTGCCTCTAATACCATTCTATCATGACCCCCTCCCACCAAAGATGCCCCTCATGAGCTGGCAATGGTGAAAGGGAGATAATGATCCCCGAGTCCCGCCTCCAGTAGGTCCTGGAGTGGTGACTAGCACCAAGAGTATGAGTTTTCACAAATATGGGAGGCATTACCCTTTTTATTATTTAAGATCAGTAGATAGGACAAGTCATCCACCAAAAAGGAAAAGAACAAGTGTATAGAAATAAACCCAAACCAATCCCACATGCATGTTTAAATGGTTCTGAAATGAGGTACAAGTCCAAGAAAGCTCAAAAAGTACAATACCAAAAGAAAAAAGTACAACAACCTGCAGCAACTCCAACTGTCCCGACTTGTAGGGTCCCGCACGGCCCTGGTAGTCCCCCTGGAAACCTGAAAGTAAACATAGGGTGAGAATACAAGTATACTTAGTAGGGAAACCTAAAGCTCTCATGCACAAGTGGGGAGACATCCTAATGTCCTATGAGAACAATAGAAGAAACCAAAACCTAACAAGGAATTTTATCCACCCAACCTCACCAGCCACGCTAACCAAAAACACAAACAATAGGTAGTAGTAGTATATAAGATCAAGAGTATTGGGTACCCTACACCATTTTCCCCACTAGTTAGCTTCTCTTCCTAATGGAGAACGTCCTGACGCTACCACACTCTTCCCTCCCGCACACACCTAGGCCTTACAACCACGTATCCCGCCCGCACACACCTGGGCCTCACAACTAGGTATCCCGCCCGCACACACCTGGGCCTCACAACCAGGTATTCCGCCCGCACACACCTGAGCCTCACAACCACGTATCCCACCCGCACACACCTGGGCCTCACAACCACGTCTCCCACCCGCACACACCTGGGCCTCACAACCATGTATCCTACTCGCACACACCTAGGCCTCACAACCACACCATACATCATCACCCCTTGATACCATTTATCATAGCCCCGCTGCCCATCACTAACATAGCATTCACACTAACCCGCAACCAAGCCAACCGCAGCCCCACTGCTCACCCGATCCACAAAAACCCACAAAAACACCCCCATCACATGCCACATATCCAAGCCAACACCCACATCTTCATTATTCCATTTTGTTCAACCGTGGTGATCACACAAGGGTTCCAGCTTTTCATTTAATCATCCAACTTTATGTGATTAACCAATTTCCACATTCCATGAAGTTTCCATCCATAAATGGTCTAGAAAGATAGGGAAGCATTTAGTTGTGTAAGAAAAGGCCCCCAACGACTGTGATTTTCAGTAGGCATAAGCCTATTCAATTCATAACATAATATCACATGATATAAAATAATGTAACAGTATTCACAAACTTCAAATCCCCATTATATAAGCCATTTATTATCTTTATTAAACTGGTTCAAATGTGTTTCAAGAAAACAAGAGGACACCCACCCCGCATGATGCACAATTTAGAGAGATGAAGGTAAGACCCCAACCTCAACAGGTTTTAATCACAACGCTCCCCCAGATCAGCTTTAGAAGACGTCCGTCGGCGTCCGTCGCTCCTGGAAAAATCCGGAAAAAAACACCTCAGGTGGAAGATGGGAATGAAAGGTTGAAAGGAAAGCAACAAAACCAAGCTCATAAGTTCCTCCACATCGTTACTATCCTGTTGCCGCTGACGGATCATAAATCAGAGCTGGGACGAAGAAGTTGTGGAAGAAAAAGAGCCTTCGATTCGCTTGGGAGAGCTCTGCTCAGAAGAAAGTGGAGGAGAGGAGTGAGTTAAAAAGGAAGAGGGGACCCCTCCTTTCATAGGCGAGAAAAACAAAAGTACACGGCGTGTACTTTATGGTACACGGAGTGTACTTGGCCATTTCACACAGTCACCACGCGACTTCCAACACGGCCTTCAATGTGACACGCGGCCGTTGACTGGTCAACACACGGGTTGAAGGTAATGCGTACTAGGGGAGGGACTACATGGCGTGTAGTATTAGGTACATGGCATGTACCCATTTATTTTACATGGCATGGACACGAATCCAACATGTCACACGACCGTTGACTGGTCAACACACGGTTTGAGGGTAACGCATACGCAGGGAGGGACTACACGGCGTGTAATATGGGGTACACGGAGTGTACCTATTTATTTCACACAGCAAGGACACGACCTTCAACACGGGGTATACCTAGAAAGGGGGTACACAGCGTGTACTCACACTACACAGCGTGTAGTTTCAAAATTTTGAAAAGTGTGGGAAAAGTCTATTTTACCCTCCAGAACATTTTGTGACCTTCTTTTTGACAAAGGAATGGGCCGGAGAGGTCCAAGCCATTAAAATAATGACTTACTATATTCCCTCATTCTCCACATAAGAAACAGATTCTCATTACTCTGATACATTCCCCAGGGCAATTCTTCCCACATTCTGGACATATATGAAACTGAATATTCTTTCCTCCATGTTATCCACCACCTGAAATCTAGATGAACTTTATCACCTATTATTTGGTGAGTCTGAGAGTTAGTTAAGGTAATAGTTGGTAATAATATATCATGGTTATTTATGTGGCATAATCACAATATCATTTACTCCCGTAATCATCCCATTTGATTTCTCATTAACAAATTTTCTATCACATTCAATGTTAATCCAGTTTTATTTGGTTCCCATTATTTACTAAAACAAAAAAACCTAGTGTGAGTAACAATATTAATAGTGGGAAACCACAAAATCATGAAAAAGTTCTTACATGATTTCTAAATCATGACCCCTTATTTTTTTTGATGACACATTAAGTTATTCATAATTCATTCATTGTCATCATCTATTTAAATCCATCACGATTTTTCAAAAATAGTTTTTGAATTTCAAAAAAATGTCCCCCCTAATAATGTCAAACTATGTGCGGAAGAATGCACATTTTTATAAACCAGGAAATAGTTGAATCCTTCTAAATGATCCCTTTTTATAGTTACTACTCCTAGGTACCTATGTTTCAGAGACACATCCACATGTAGTATCTAAATAGGGATATAATTTCTTATAAACCACTCAAAATATTATTTATCAAAATTAAAATAACTTTTTATATACTTTGACTCATCCTTAAGCTTATCCATATACATAACCATATAAATATCCTAATAAATATCCATAGGGATCTTGATCGCATAGTGATTCACAATTCAATTCCACCCTTACACCACTGTTTTAAACTACTTTTGTAATGAATATTCAAAATATAATAACAAATTTCATTTCATGTTTTATTCAATGAATTAATGTTTATCACTATTAAAAAGGGCAATTATACTTGTTTTGATATTTTCAGTGAAGGTGGGGGTGATTTGGAGGCCCGAAGATCATCCAGAAGAAAAATGGGCCAAACTGCATGGCATCCCATGGACATCTGTCCACTGTTTTGAACAGTATCATAAATCCATGCATCCAAGTGGGATAAAATATTGTGTTCCAGTACAAAATTTATTAAGATATATTTCATCTCAAAGAACCCAATCCTGATTTGGCTTCGAAGGGTCCCATCAGAACTGATCTATCCAAGCCACCGAATATGAAAAAAGTCAAAAGTGACATTCTGTAATATGTCAATATCTCGAGCTGTGATTGTCTAAATGATGCCAAAAATTCAGTGGTGATATTCAAGAAGTGGGGATACAATGTTCCAGTTTTAAAAAAAAGAAGATTCTATTGTCTAGTAGCTGAAATCCATCCTCCAATTGGTTTATCAAAATTTGGGTGCCCAAAACCACTTCCCATTTTGGCTATAAAAAGGATCCTTGGGAACCCCATTTGTAAGTTCGGCCAAGAAGTGAAGATCTGAAATTTTGGAGTCCAAGAGGAGTCTCCTCCTCATAATATAAGTTTTTGAGGCCCCTATACTCATAGGGGGGGGGGTCCAGAATGAAGAATAGTTCCTCCCGAGCATCCTCCTCCTCCCGATGTCAATCTAAACAATGTGCGTTCATTTTGAGGGAGCTACACATATGTAAAGGGAGTTTCGACAATTGTATTATTACTGGTTTGATGTATTTTGGGTTTGAAAACATTTCATTTAGAATTATATTAATTTTTTTTATTTAACTGAATGAAATGCTCTTTACTTTTAACCAATCAGTGTGAAGTTTTGACTGCGTGACTTGTGTTGTTTCGATTAGACAACACAAGAATCCTCTTATTCCCCACTAATTTGAGATTTCAATTTTTTTTGGAAGCTATCATACCATTCATCTGATCTGGACCTTTTCTATATGATGGTTATGTCAAGGTTTGGATCAACATGCTTTGATATAAGAGCTTGAAAAGTAATTGGGATTCCAATTGATTTTAAACAAAGACTTACATAAAACCTTAATTAATCTCCAAGAACAATGAGATTTAAATGTGTTTAGTTAACTCACAATGAACCCTTTCATCACATAATTAATAAACACCAGATTTTCTTGCCAACTATTAAACTCTTTAATTAAGTCATTTCATCCTAAAAATATTTTCAAAACCACCCCCTATTTATGTACTTCTTATTAAAAAGGAGCACTCTAAACCCACCAACGCTCCTTGAGAGACAACCTAGGGTCTAACCTAGACTATAAATAATCCTTAAAATAATAATCAATTTTACACATCCTGACAATGCGATAAAATTTTGGCACCATTGTCGGGGAGTGTTTTGGTTTTTAGTGCGTGTTTTTTATAAGGTTTTTGTAATTTTGGTGAATATTTATTTGTTTTCTCTTATAAATTTTAAATCCCTTTTTTTACGATCTATTTTTTGTGTAGGTTTGGTGCATGATGCATTATACTCCAGGAGATTTAACACCTTCCAAACTCAAACCGGTGAGGAACCTATGTCAATGACACCAAGACACACAAGACAACAATTTGAAGGAGGACACACCGCACATTGACACTCTTCCTCACCCTTTATATTATTCTAGAACTAACATAAAAAATGAAATAAACTTGTATAACATGGCTTAAAATAGTAGAACACTAAATTAAATAACCTCACCTAATGTTGATATTCATCCCACATACATTCAATTACAAGGCGAGGCACCTAATTTTGAACTACAATCTGGTTTAATTCATCTATTACCAAGATTAAATGGACTTCATGGAGAGGATCTACACAAGCACTTCAAATAATTTCATACTTTTTTTTCAACATTTAAACCTGGTAATGTGGATGAGTAAAAAGTAAAGCATAGAGAATTCCCATTTTCATTAGAAGACACTATGAAATATTGGTTGTACTATGTTAATTCATCAATAATAGGTTGGGAAGACATGAAACACCTTTTTCTTGAAAAATATTTCCCAACCTCTCGAACTGAAAAAATAAGGAAAGAAATATGTGGCATAAGACAATCTCAAGGGGAAACACTTCAGGAATATTGGAAAAGATTTAAAATATTATGTTCCAGTTGTCCACACCACCAAATAAGTGACCAACTTTTAATTCAATAGTTTTCTAAAGGTTTAATCCCTATTGATATAAATATGATTGATGCTACTATAGGTGGTGCGCTGGTAGATAAGACCCCATTTTTTGCAAGGACCTTAATTGATAACATGGAAAAAAAACTCAATAATTTGGTTCAAGGTCCAATGTACCCATTCGAGGTGTCCATGAGGTGTAAAGTACTGAATTCGAGAAGAAGATGCACACAAAGTTTGAGGAGGTAAGTACCCTTCTACAATAACTTGCTCTCTTCCAAGGGAAATCTTAATCTTCTCCTCCCATCCATTATGGAATCTGCTATTCTGAAACCCATTATTCTGACTAATTCCCCCAATTGAGAGAAAATTCTGAGAGTTGTGAGGAAATAATCCTAGGACGCCCCTATAACCAACCCTTTTGGCAAGAACCATACTATCCATCCAACTCTGGGTGGAAAGAAAACCAAAACTATAGGCAAGGGGGGTATTCAAACTGGCCTCATAAACCATAGAACCAACAAGGTCATGGTAGTCGTCCACCACCACCACCCAAAAATCCTCAACCACCCCAAAGGCCTTTCCAACCACCCCCTCCAAAATCTTAGCCTAGACTAGAATATATGATGAAACAAATGGCTTCCAAAAATCTCCAATTCCAAAAAACCACCCAAATAACCATACCATACCTAAAAACCCAATTAGGACAACTAGCTAACTTAGTGGGTGAAATACAAAGTCATGGGTTGGGTAAACTACCATATCAACCATTATCCAACCCTAGAGATAAAAGAAATGTTTGTGCCATCACCCTTAGTAGCGGAAAAAAACATAAAAACCAAATTTATCCCCCATTAGAGTCATCCCCTCCTAAGGTAACCCCCATCCCAGCCATTGAAAATGTACCAAATGTTGAAAAACCATGTCTTGAGAGAACCCCTTCCAAAGGAAAGAGTGTGTATGTCGATGAGTCTCATATCCCAACCATTCCTCTTCTATTTCTCCAAAGGGACAACCAACCTAGAAAACAAAAGTAAACTGAACTAGATAAGGAAATATTGGTAACTTTCAAAAAAGTGCTGGTAATCATCCCCTTGATTGATGTTGTGAAAGAAATTCTAAGATACGCAAAGTTTCTGAAGGAGATGTGTAGACCCTGGAGGTGACTTCGTGGAGATGAAAAAGTGAGCTTAGGGAGGAACATACCAACATTGATAGAGCCATCACTTCCCACAAAGTGTAACAATCTTGGGAAATTATTGATTCTGTTCACCATAAGGTGGTATTCTTTTTATAATGATATGCTTGATTTAGGTGCTTCTATAAATGTGATGCCTCACTCTATTTATTCTACATTGTATGTTGGGGAAATGAAGCCCACTCGAATTATTGTTCAACTAGCTAACCGGAGTACCACACACCCCTCTGGTGTGTTAGAAGATTTTATTTTTATGGTTCAAAATTTAATTTTTCCAGCTAACATTTATGTGCTTAAAATGGAGGATGATAGGATGAATGGACTTGCCCCGATTATATTGGGGAGACACTTCTTGAAAACCAAAAAAAACCATCATTAATGTCCACAATGGTACATTATCTATGGAATTTGGTTGTGATATAGTCTATTTCAACATCCTTGATGCCATGAAGCACCCCTTAGAAGAGCATTCCTCTCTCACTGTTAATTCTATAGATGTACTCCCTTCCCTTGAAAAAACATCATTTCATTTCCCTGATCCCCTTTATGAGTTTTCTTCATTGATAGAAATTCTAGGAAATGATTTATGCATTGATTATTGTAGTGGTCTAGAAAAGTGTCATGCATGTTCATTGATTGATGATTTATTAAACACTGAGGATCCACTGACCATCGATGATACTGCTAAGCTTGTAAAAGCTCATTCCTTATTAGAGGATGATACCATTGAGTAGTTATATGAGATTAGTGATCTCTCACTTTCACACACACTCCCATCAATCCAAAATCCACATAAATTGGAAGTTAAAAAACTGACTCAAGATTTAACATATTCATATCTTGAGAATGGAAACAAGTTTCCTGTCATCATTTCTAGTTCACTCCCTCCTGAGTATGAATTACGCCTACTTGAACTTTTGAGGGAGTATAAAAAATAATTAGGATGGAAACATGAAGACATTCTTGGTATTAGCCCATAAATTTGTACACATCATATTTTATTAAATGATGAGGCTAAACCAATGAGGTAGTCACAACGCTAACTAAAACCAAACCTCCTAGAAGTTGTGAAAAATGAGGTAACAAAATTATTGGATACTGGAATCATTTACCCCATCTCTAACAACCAAAGGGTCAGTCTCTTTCAATTAGTTCCTAAAAAAACTATCCTTATAGTAATAAAAAATGAAAACAATGAATTGGTTCCAACTCGTGTAAAGAATAGTTGGTGTGTCTGTATAGACTATTGTCGAATAAACCGACACACTAGGAAGGGCCATTTCCCTTTGCCATTCATTGACCAAATTCTAGAGAGGCTAGCGGGTAAGTCCCACTAATGTTTCCTTGATGGGTATTCTGGATACTTCCAGATCCATATTTCCCCTGAGGATCAAGAAAAGATAACTTTCACTTTCCCCTTTGAGACATTTATATATAAGGGGATGCCATTTGGTTTGTCCAATGCTTCAGGTACTTTCCAATGTTGCATGGTTAGTATTATTTTAGATTACCTGGAGAATTTCATGGAAGTATTCATGGATGATTTCACTGTTTTTGGATCTTATTTTTATGAATTTTTGAGTAGTCCTTCTATAGTCCTACATCGCTGTATTGAAAAGAATCTTGTATTAAATTATGAGAAATTCCATTTCATGGTTCGACAAGGTATAGTTTTGGGGCACGTCATTTCTGGGGATGGTATCCAAGTATATAAATCAAAAGTGGATGTCATTTATTCACTACCATTCTCCAAAAATGTACGGGATGTTTGATATTTCCTAGGCCATGCTGGATTTTACCATCGTTTCATTCACGACTTTAGTAAAATTTCACTCCCCTATCCCGATTACTCCAAAAAGAAAAAGAATTTGTTTTTGATAAAGAATGAGAGGAAGCTTTTAATAAGTTAAAATGGAGTCCCATGTCACCCCCGGTAATCCACCCACCTCGGTGGTATTTACCATTTGAGCTCTTCTGTGACACCTCTAACTATGTAGTTGGGGTAGTTTTGTCACAAAGGGTCGACCGAGCTCCACGTGTCATAGCCTATGCCTCAAGTAATTTGGACCCTGCCCAAGAAAACTACACCACAACTGAAAAAGAATTTCTTGACATTGTGTTTTCCTTGGAAAAATTTAGGTCAAACCTTTTGGGGTCTAAAGTCATTGTATTCTCAGACCATGCAGCCCTCCAGTATCTCTTTAAGAAACTGGAAGCCAAACCACGTCTCATTCATTGGATGATCCTCCTTTAAGAATTGAATCTTGAAGTTAGAGATAAAAAATGAGAAAAAAATGTGGTGGATGACTATATCAGTTGGATTCCCCCATCCTCTGACATTGACTCATCCCCATGTATTCCTATACATGACATGTTTCCTGATGATCAATTATACTGAGTGAAAGATGTTATTCCTTGGTATGCTGAAATTGTAAATTATTTTGTATAATCTTGCATTCCTATTGATTTCAACAAAAACCAAGCCAGTCGCCTAAAACATGAGTCCCATTGGTACATTTGTGATGACCTCTACCATTGGCACACCTTTATTGATCAAGTCCTTAGGAATTGTGTTCCTGATAGTGAGTTTCAATCCATCCTTAGATTCTGGTACACCGTTGTTTGTGGGGTCCACTTTGGTTCCCAATGGGATTCTCGTAAAATCCTTGATTCTGGTCACTTTTGGACAACAATTTTTCGGGATTCCCATGATTTTTGTAAATCATGTCCTCGTTGTCAAAGAATGGGTAATGTATCTAAAAGAAATGAAATTACCCAAAAACCATTGCTCTTTCATGAAATTTTTTATATTTGGGGTATTGAATTTATGTGTCCACTTCCCAATTACTTTGGAAACTTGTACATTCTTCTAGTAGTTGATTACGTGTCAAAATGGGTAGAGGCATGAGCTACAAGGACTGATGATTCTAAGGTAGTTGTAGAATTTTTGAGAACCCAAATTTCTTGTAGGGTTGGTTTACCTAGGTTCGTCATCAGTGACCATGGTTCTCATTTATGCAACTGAACAATGAAATCACTTTTGTGTCGGTAAGGGGTCGGTCATCGAGTGTCTACTGCGTATCATCCACAAACCAATGGTCAAGTCTAGGTTTCAATAGAGTGGTAAAACAAATTCTTGAAAAAATGGTTTAAACTAATAGAAAAGATTGGAGTCTTCGACTTGATGATTCATTATGGGCCTACCGTATTGCTTTTAAAACTCCCATTGGAATGTCACCCTATCGTATTTTGTTTGGAAAGAGTTGTCACCTCCCTGTTGAGATTGAGAACCGGGCCTACTAGGCCATCAAACAATGAAATTCTAATCTTTCTGGTACGGGTTCCCAAATGAAGTTGCATATTCAAGAGTTGGAGAAAATGAAAAGAGATGCATATGAAAACTCCATGATTTATAAGGAGTGAACCAAGGCTGCCCACGACCGTCTTATCCTTTATCATCAGTTCCACATTGGTAAGAAGGTCCTCCTTTACAATGCAAGGCTGAAGTTTCATCCAGGTAAGCTTTATTCCCACTGGTTTGGACCATACAATGTTACTAATGTATCTCCATTTGGATTTGTCCAGGTTCAAAATAAAGAAACCAATAAAATCTTCACAATGAATGGGCAGAGGCTGAATCACTTCCATGAATCCATTCCTAAGTCCCCAATAGAGGAACTCAAAGTTCAAGAAGCAGTCTATGAATGACACTTACAAGGTTTTATCCTTCCTTCCCACATTCTCTTTTATTACAGTGAGGACACTTCACATTCTAGGTTTGGGGGGGGGGGGGGTTAATACCTTCTTGGGATCATTAGGATTTCCATTTTATTTTTTCTTTCTTTCCTGGGTTCATTAAGATTTCCATTATCTTTATTCTTTATTCTCTTTTATTCCTTCTTTATGGTATTTTTATTTTTCCCCATCAAAAAGTTCAACATGAATTTGGTGACCATAAAGGGGGGAAAGTAAAAATACCATAAAGAAGGAGAAAAAGAATATTTTGATTAATATCAGGGAGTGTTTTTTGTGAATTGGTTTTCTATCAATGATATAAATGGTTGTATCTATGTGAAACTTTTGAGATGATTAATTCCCCTTATGTGAGAAGTTTTAGGGAAAACCATGTCATGAATATCTCCACACATTTTTGCACCAAACCAAAAAGTGTGAATATTTCTTACTTAATATAAGGTATATATATGTTAAGTTAATATTTTTCAGCTTTAAATGATATTTTCATACGTTCATTAATTATCTGATCTGTTTCATTACTGTACCAGATTGACCTATGTGAGTGTACCTAAAGTCTAACTATTCTATGCCCTCAAAAAAGGCTTGTGTATTCTAAAGTAAAAAACCACTCCTCCCCAACCTTTGATCATGTTATAACTTTTTCAATTAGTGTCATGATGATATTAAACAAGGGTTGAGAGATGAGTGTGAGATTCGTTCCAAATGGAACTTCTAAAAAAACAAAAAATAAATAAATGAGGGGAGTGATGAAATGTGAAACATATGGGTATATATAGGTTGGGATCTTATGGTTTGACTTATAGGAATGCTTAAGTGAGTGGGTCTTGAAAAATGATTGCAAAGGATGTAGGGCAGGTTCGGTGGAAAAAATAATTTAAGCTAAAAATATTAAAATAACATATATTTATTGGATAACAAGTGGAAATAATAGCATGTAATGGTTTTCACACACACACATTGAGAGTTAGTGTAATGATAGAAATCTTAATTCCCTGCTCAATTTGGTATCATGAATCTTTTTAATTTCACTATGATATGATTTATGAGACATCTTTTTCTATTTTCACTTGGAAGAACTCCTTGGTGTGGTTCGTGCATTGATCGCATTACTTTAATTAAAATTTCCTCAAATGTTAAATCTTCATGATGTTGGGAATATATACACATATCATTTTTTTGGATATGTGATTTTCCCAGAAGTACAAATGTTTAGGTGTGGGGGTGTGATCGCATAGTGATTCACTATTCAATTCCACCCTTATAGAGCTGTTTTAAACTACTTTTTTAATAAATAGTCAAAATATAATAATTAATATAAATTCATGTTTTATTTATTTAATTAATTTGTATCACTTTTAAAAAGGGAAATTATATTTGTTTTGATAATTTCATTGAAGGTGGAGGTGATTTGGAGGCTCGAAGATAATCCAGAAGAAAAATGGGCCAAACTGCTATCCCATGGACATCTGTCCACTTTTTTGAACAGTACAAAATATCTATGCATCCAAATGGGATGAAATTTTATGGACCGGTCCAAAATTTATTAGTACATATTTCATCTCAAAGAACCCAATCCTGATTCAGATTCTATGGGGCCCATCCAAACTAAAATGTCCAGGCCACCAAATATAAACAAAGTCAAAAGTGGCGTTCTTTAATATGTCAATATCTCGGGCTTTGATTGTCCAAATGAGGTCAAACTTTCAGTGGTGATAGTAAAGACATGGGGATAAAAATTTCTAGTTATGTCAAAAAGTAAATTCGAATGTCTAGAAGCAGAAAGTCATCCTACAAGTGGTTTATCAAAATTTGGGTTCCCAATACAACTTCCCATTTTGGCTATAAAAAAGAACCTTTGGCACCCTATTTCTAAGTTCGGCCAAGAAGTGAAGCTCTAACATTTTGGAGTCCTAGAGGAGTCTCCCACTCATCCTAGAAGTTCTGCTGGCCACTGTCCTCATTGGGGGATCAATAATGAAGAAGGAGTTCCACCCGAGTTTCCTCCTCCTCCTGATGTTGAGCTAAATGGTGGGCGTTCATTGTGAGAGAGCTACACACATGTAAAGAGAGTTAAGACACTTGTAATACTACTAGTTTGAAGTATTTTGGGTTTGAAAACATTTAATTTAGAAGTATCTTACTTTGATTTATCTTTGTTTGATTTAACCGAATGAAATGCTCTTTAGTTTTAACCGATCGGTGCGAAGTTTTGAGTGCGTGACTTGTGTTGTTCTGATTGGACATCACAAGAATCCTTTTATTCCCCACTTATTTGAGATTTAATTTTTTTGGAAGCTATAATACCATTTATGTGATCTGGACCTTGTATATATGATGGTTATGTCAAGGTTTGGCTCAACATGCTTTGATATAAGATCTTGGAAATTAACTGGGATTCCGATTGATTTCAACCAAAGATTACATCAAAACTTAATTAATATCCAAGAAAAATTAGCTTTAAATGTGTGTAGTGAAATCAAAATGAACCATTTTATCTCATAATTAATAAATACCACCTTTTCTTGCAAACTATTAAACTCTTTAATTAAGTAATTTCATCCTAAAACTGTTTTCAAAACCCCCCATACTTAAGTACTTCTTATTAAAAATTCAAACTCTAAACCCACCGATGCTCCTTGACAGACGACTTAGGGTCTTCCCTAGACTATAAATCAACCTCAAAATCATAATAAATTTTCCACGTCACGACAATGCGGTCAGATCTCACTAATGTTTTCTCATCCTAGTTTCAATAGGTTAACTTAAAATATCTTATAATAAAAACTGTAAAGATAAAAACATCTAAAACATAGTTAGTATATATATTAATACAAATATTAATTACATTACACAAACAAATGACAGCAGATTGTAAATGTAAAGTTCCTTTTTATAATATCCAAAAAATCTTTTTTATTTCTTGAAATATCTTCAAAATATCCTATAAAGATCTTCCCACATAGTAATCTTCTTATACATACCCTATATAAAAAATTTCTTTATAACCCCGGGGAAATAAATATAAAAAATGGTGATATCAGATTCATAGTAATGTTAAACAAGGGAGATATATAAGTATAACATGAGCATAATGGAATGAGAACATGTGAATAAATTTGGAAAACCATACCCTACATATCAAAGATCACAATCTCGAGTCATGGCATAAATATCGACTATTTATAAGAAATGGATCCTAAGGAAACCATATAACATGAACCATGAGAAACAAACACTGGCATAAGACATAGATTTGTTGAATACACATAAGTATAAAACATAGTTTCCTTAGAAGTAAATGCTCAGTTTTAGGTTATCATAGTGGGGTGGGTTCGCTCTCCAACCCATCATATTACTCAATGTTCAATCCCAAGACTATCAGAGTTGAAAAATTTCCTTACTAAAAATGGTTCACTCACAATTCTAGTCCTTTTTATCTCAAGAGATTTAAATTTTTAGCCAATGCATTTGAGGGAGATATAGGTGCCACCAATCACATAATGAAAATCATAAATATGTATGGAAAAATATCATAAAAGACTAATCATATCATAATGAATAAAAATAAATGTGTTTTATAGGCATTACATCATAGAATAACCCATGGAAATAAAATTGGTTCCATATACATTTCACCATTTCATCATAGTATAATCTTTGAAAATAGATGTAGGTTTTATATGCATTTTATCATATTATAACCAATGAAAAGGAAATGGGTTTCATAAACTTATTTTCATCATAAACATAAATAATTCAAATAAATAATAGTAATTCTATCCTTGGATTATATCCCCAATAATTCAAAATTTACATCAAATGATTTCATATTTTGTGGAAGATGATTCTGAAAAGATAATTAGAAAACTTCTTATGGAAAATAACAATTCTTTGAAAATAAAATTTTCAAACTTAATATTCATAATTTTTTTTGAAATAATTTCCTTTAAAAATAAACATTAAAATTATAAATTAATAACCTTGAAAACTTATAATTGAAACATTAAATAATAGAATGGTTATGTAGGAAGGAAATTACATTCAATCCATACATGTTAAAATAAAGATTCTTTTCACATTTTTTTACTAAAATCGATTAATACTTTCATAACTTTTGAATAGTATACCCCCATGAAAGAGAGATATTAAAATGGATATGTAATTCCACATAATTTTCTGGATAATAATCATAAAATACATTTGAGGATGATATTAAAAACACATAAAAGAAACACATAGTGAATATGGAATTTGTTTCTGAAGAAATAATAGCGAGACATAAATCCATAACTACTTTAGTAATATTTTAAATCCTAAGACCCAATAAAAAATAACATAAAATAAAACCTTAATATTATGAAATAGGAATATGAATTGTATAATATTTCAATGTTTTAGTATATACATCACACAAAAGAAACGAGTGGTGAATTTTCATAAGTCTCCCAAAAATAAAAGAGACTACAAATCCATTACATTAAGTCTTGACATCCTTAAAATAAATTCGAACCTCTTATATAATAAAAATAATTCTATTATAAATATAATATATAAACATATTAATATGTATGATACCATATATGATTTAGTTATGTCCTTTTATTACCCATTTATAAACAATTCCTTGTTAAAATCACATTTTGGGTAATTCGTGCATTTGTTTTTCATGTATGTTTGGATTTGTTATTTTTTGGTACCCATACATTTATCCTGGTTATATAATCTCCAGAATCATAAAAAATGATAAAAATATCATATATATTCAGTATATATGTATTTTTAGTAGTCTATAAAAGTTAGATATAGGAAATGAACTACACTGTTCATAGTGATGGTGGCCCGTACGTACGCATGAATGCTATTTAAATTTTATTGATGGATTGATAGAAAGAAAGATAAATAATATATTACAATTTAATAATAATTTTTATTTCATATAAATAACTTATTTTCATTACACAAGTCCTTATTACCTTCCATGTACAATGTGAATGAATCACATAACTTTGCTAGGTGGTACTCTACCGTACACCAGGGCGATGTTATCATATTCCAAAAAAATGGAAAGTAAGAAGGTATATGTGGTATAATAATCACAGAAGTATAATTATATGAAAAATATATTAAATATAAATTAATACATTCTTATATCTATCCATGAGTGGTTGATATGAACAAATTAATAATATTTGTTCATGAGGTGGCTGTCTCTCATGCACCTAAATAATGATTTCATGACCCATTTTATGTAAGAAGAGAAATTTTGAAATTATAACATTAAAATAATAAACTATCGGTATATTAATGATAATTATGTTATAAAATAATCATATTTTAAAAATAATTTAATTTGGTGGATGAATAAATACAATAAAAGGCTCGGTTAGGGATGTTACCTCTTCTTCAGATAACTCCTTTTGGTTTGCGTGAAAAGGCTTCATAGGTTGGATTTATGACCCAAATAAATATTATAGAATGTTATGAGGGAATAAATAAATTTATTTGGGTATGTAATGTACAATCCAATTGGGTTTCTAATTGTGAATCAGAGAGAAGAGGGGGTGTCCTTTTATATGTGAGGTAAGTCGCACACTTGTAATATTTTGAAAAAAGGTGTATCCATGTTGTTCAAATGAAAAAATTATCCAAAATAGAAAATTATAGAATCTAGATGACATAATGTTGAAATATGGAATTAAAATAGTATTTGGAAAATATTCTAGGTGATTTTACCCCTTATAGTTTTTTAACTGCCTAGTAAACCCATTTTCCTTTAAACTACGGTAATTAATTTTTAATTTTTCTATTATTCCTTATGATAAAAAATAAATTTTACATTATTAGATAATATAAATTATCTTTATAAAAAATATAGAATAAAATTTTCCAATTTCCATTCACAAAAGTGGAAAATGTTAATTTAAAATTATTCTCCCAGATTCGATGAGAAATGAGGTTTTCATAGAAAAAAGTTTAAAAAGTTATTGTATAAAAAATAAATATGAAATTGATTCTAATGAAATAAATTGGATTAATAGATATATAATAGAACTAATTATACTTTTAAAAATATATTTAAAAAATATGTTTTTAAATGAAATAAAAGAAATGAAATTTTTTAATAAAAACCATTATTTTCCACTAATCATCAAAACATTTAACTTCTAAAAATATTCTAAAAAATCATCCTAAGATAATTTTCAAATTATTATTTAAAAAATTAATTTTATTTTTTAAAATAAATTTCCAAATGTTTTGAAAATTAATTTTAAAAAAATTTCCCAAAAGCCGCCAAAATAGATCTTTAGAAAAATATAGTTTTTAACGTAAAATTGGATTTCTTATTATCCATTGTATTGAAAAAATAATATTAATGTTAATTTTTTTGAATATAAAATATATATATTTCACTGAAATAATTCATCAAAATATATTTTTTTAATTTATTGAGGTAAAACATGTTTATGTGGGTAAACATTATTTTTATTTTCATTTATAATTACTTGGGGTCAAAATAATTATTTATATATACTTTTATAAACCATATATTTTAATAATTTAATTAATAATATTCATACCCTCCATTCTAAAGGATAGAAGTAAATATAATTTATTTTTATCTTTACTTATAAAATTTAAAGATAATAATACAAAGAGAATGACATTTTATACTTTTCTTTACATTAAATACTATAATGGTCAAAATCTTGGCTATATAAGAAAAGGTCATATATTCAAAATTTGGTTTATTTTAAATAAAATATAGTAATATAATATTCTTTTTACATTTTATAGGATTAATTTCTAGTCATTACTACATTATTTTTAGTCTAGATTAACTCATTTTACCTTTACCGTGATAACAAAATTTACTATGATTACTTGTCATACTGACTAAAAATAAAAGTTTCATATTTAAAAAATTTGGAAGTTTTGATTAAAAATAAGGATCAATTTTTCATGATTTATAATAAATAAATTGATTAATTTAATTTAAAATTAAACACACAAAATGCAATAAAAATCATTTTTTCATAAAAAATCCATTTTAAGTACAAAAAAGTATTTATATTAAATTTAAGTATAAAAAATATTAAACAAACTATAATTATATTAATTTTATTTAAAAGTTACTATTGAAATTTTAAAAATAATCAGAAAAATAATTTGTCTTTATAAATATTTTAAACCAAACTACAATGGTCAATAAAATCTGTATTTGGTCACTACTCATTAAAAAATAAACATTTTCAGAAAAATATAAAACTATCACAATAAGATAAGTTTGATGCGATGATTTCAAAAATTATATTTTTTGATAAAATAATTTTTTTAAAATTTATATAAATTAATTAAAATATTTTCTCATAAAAATCAATAATGAGTCACTACTAGAAAGTATGTCTTTCCCCACACATCTATACCCACGGTTTAGAAAAACCATGGGTATAAGTGTTATATTATAATCTATTCCAACTGTTTTGTTAAAACCATGGAAATACATTGCTCTAATCCCACAATTTTGTCGGCCTTCCCCGTATCATTTCTCATTTCCATTGGGCACCTCCCACATGAAACCTCCCCTCCCCTTCCCTCCCTGACCTCAAGCTCCTGGTGACGTACCCCCTTCCCTCTTGGATCCCTCTCCTCCAACGACGTCCCCCTGCCCCTCTCAGCTCCCTCTCCTCTGGTGACATCCCCTGGCCCCCTAATACTCTCCAGTCAGGCGTGACACCCCCCACGACCGAACACCCCGCACGACGCCCCCTCTCTCGTCTCCCTCTCCTTCCATCATCTCTCCCGAATTTCTTGTAGGTTATTGGTCGGTACTTCGAGGTATGAATTCATCTTATTTAATTATTTAATTTCTTATAGTGATCCTCTCTCATATTGCCCAATTTCATTTAGCCGAACCCTAGGGTTTTAGAGGCTCTAAGATTCTAACATTGATCCTTATTTCTAGGGTGTATCATAGTTCTCTTGGGCCCGTCACATGTTTTGGCATTCAACAAAGTGATTAGAATCATCTTGGTTAATCTACCACCATTTGAGGTTGGTTTATTCTTCCCTATTTGTTTGGTACAATTTAATATGGGGATTTTTTTGATTTATGTGCCTATCATTATGAATGTAGAACTCATGTTTTTATGAGTCTTTTTCATTGTTGAAGGGATAAATCAATTGAATAGAATCGACAAATCTTCACTTTTAATCCTCATTATATAATGTTTCATTTGGTGTGTTAGTGCCTATTCCGCAAGAGATGGAGGTAATAAGTCCAAGATATATTAGACTGGCTTGAGTTCCCACATATTCTCTTATTTTTATGCCTTATTTTATTGAAGTCAGTTGCATATAATATTATAAGATTAGGATGATGATGTTTTCTCCTTTAAATTTATTGAGGGAATTGGGGTCATAATAGGATAATTTTGTCGTGCCTTGTGTAAATCATGAATTTGAATGGAATATTTCATAGTAATCTATTAATTAAATTTACAAGGGTATCTATTGAGAATCTCCTTCCTCTAATATTCATCCTCTGATGGATTAATAGTGACACAACTCACCAATGTTTGGGGTTTACCCAAATTCACAATACCATAGTCAATTATCTACAAAAGTATATCCTTAAAAAGGAAGTAGCCATATATTTTATTCCCTAACATTGGGAATAAAATGGGGAGTATGCAAGGATGTGAGTGTAGTATAAGAGGTAGCTATGGTAGAATAAGATACAATAGATAATATGGTGGCTATAGATTTATAAGCTCAAAAACATGATCACATAACATATAGTCATCAAATCATATGTCATTCCTCGTACTAGTCAATGACTTGGGTTTGATGGTAGATATAAATACCATATAGTGTGCATCAATTTTCAATAAACCATGTATATTGAGAAAAAAAATATGGTTTTTAAATCTTGGGTATATGGGAGTACGTGCCCAGATATCCACTTAGCTGTACATTTTGTGACTATTGGAGAGGAAAACTTGTATAATTGACCTTTTACACTGAATTATTTATATAGAGTATAGATTTTAGGGACAATTAATATCTATTACATGTCTTTTTGTAAATAATCATACATTCAGATAACCATAGTGTCTCACGTTCAATGTCAGTTATTGGAACATTCTATATAGCTCATAAAAACATAATCAGTCTATAGCCTTACAAACATAGTTTTTCTATTAGGATACACATGAAATTTAGAGAGTTTATGGGGTTATAGACTTGTGGTAGAAGAAACGATAAAGACCTACACCCATTAGACCATGTTTGAGTCCTGGTAACCACATATTTTTGGGGGGATTCTTAGAGCATGGAATGGACATAGTACCTATAGACATGGAATTGGCCATTAGTGGAAGAAGAGGATTCTTCCATGGTATTTGTGTTTTTCTAGTAGGATAATGGGTCTTGGGGTTACGCCAGTGTGGGTGTGGTAGACTTCTCACAATATTAGTAATGGTGAAGGTCTATGGTGTAGTGGAAGGTTTAGGTAGTTGATAGGTGGTGACAACATTAGTTTGTAGTGGAGGGTGATCCTTAGTGGTGGGATTGCAGGTCTTGGGGGTCAAGATAGTGGAGACCTTATCATAGTAAGACAGTGGTAAATGGCCTCTACGTAGTGATGACTATGAGAAGCAGAATGATGGTGTGATAGCATGGAAAATATGCAAGGTTTGTAAGAAAAAGGGAGGGTTAGATAATCAGTTGTAGATCCCTAAAGGGGTACATAGTAGGAAGAACCACTAGTAAATCTAATAATATTGGTAGGGGGAGAGGGTATGGAATTGGACATTGGTACCATGAACTATGAAGTTCTATATGGGGCGTTTCATTCTAATTATCCTTGAAAGTTTGAAGTTTTAGAGCATTATAAAGCATAACTAGGTTGGGGGATTCTCTTTTATACTATTATTTAATCCTTCTAGTCATGTATTAGGTACTTGCGCCTTTAGGAATATGAGCCATGTAAGGTCCCCTTCAAGCTAGTTTAAATTGGACTTACCCATAAAATAATAAAAAATTAAGGCTCTCGGGCCACATATCTATGACAATTAGAGAAAAGTACATGTAATGTATTTTCTTTTCTATAGTGCCTCTCACATCTTATCACATAGGTGTTATAATTAGACGAAAAATAGTTTATTTAAAGGATTTTTCACATAAAATGTAATGGAATGATCCTATTTATAATTCAAGACCATTTATGAGGTATTTAATATGGCTTGTGTATCATAGATTCATTGAGATTATACTATGTATTTAAAGTGAAAGTATGATTTGGTACTCTATTAGTGGAATACATATTCCAAGGAATGATCCCCCAAATGATTCAGAGTGTTATGTTTTCCCTTATTTATCTGGGTACAATCCTCCATCCATAGATTCTGTACTCCCTAGTCTTTCAGGATGTAGTCTTATACAATTAAAATTGGGTACAACATTACCCTAGAGACATACTCAAGAAAGTTTATGGTCCTCAATATGATACATAGATTTCATATATTCCATCCTGTTTTGGGGTTCCCTCCTCCATCAATTGAGGTTTTACTCTGTCAATCAATTCACTATTCCATTAATGAGGTTTAAGTCCCTAGTTATATTTTTCATAGGTAGAGTGAAACTGATGGGTTCTAGGAATTTATAGTATTCTGGTTCTCATTAAATATTTTCATTTTTGGATTCTTTGAGGAATTACTTATAGTAGGTTTTTGCAGTAAATAACTTTTTATGAAATTTTATATCTAATTATTTAAGCATATATCAATTTCTTGGATTCATTATTTCCCCATATATCTTGGGTATTGAGATAACATGTTGTTCAATACTATCTTTGTGTTTTGGGGGAATAAAAATGGATATTTTTATACTAATACCTGCAATGTATTTTTTTGAAATAAATGGTGTGTTTATACCTATTATATATAGTTTGGGGTGACTTCAGTGGACATGAAGCTGCTTCATAGTATTTCATGATGATTAAAAATATAGTTGGTGGTTATGTTAGGATATAATGTTATTAGAATGATGGGATTGTGATGTTTTCATCAATCCATCATAATATCACTCAACATATGTTATATGTATTGTAGTTCACTTTGGTGTTATTTGAATCACAACAGGAGGAACCCTCAATATATGAGTCTGACCAAAAGAAGTCTTCATAGTTTTTATGGATTCTATAAATATCAATATTTTGATATCTTGAAATGTGTACAAGCTTGGATGGTTGAGTGAGTGTAATCCTCAGTTTATTAGAGAATTCAACGGATGAATGATTGAAAATTTCAATGGTGGTGTAACCTGTTTGATTAGAAATAAACATCTATAAAAGTTGGTGGGACTAACTACCCCACCCTCATGCACTGCCTGCCCCCCCTGCAGCCCCCCAGCCCCCTGCCCTATGTGCAGCTGCCCCCCCCACCTGGAGACCCCCTCCCCCCAGCCCCCTACCTACTGCATACCCCCAACCCTTGGCCTACAACATACCCCACCCCCACCCCTCCCCACCCTTCACCCCAAACCCATTAAATGCTTGCAGCTACCTACCCCCTCCCCTGCCATCCCCCAGCCCCCTGCCTGCCTGCAACCCCCCCCCCCCCTCCATACATGTACCTACTCCCTCCCCTACTAGCAGCTGCCCCCTCCCCCCATCCCACACCCTGCTTGCAATGAAACACCCCATCCCACCCATCCCCATGCCTGCAATGTATCATGATCTATTGTATATACATGAGGATGTATGTATACCACTGCATTTTATACCACTGCATTTTGTTCTTTGGATATAATCAAAAACACTACTAATTTAGGATCATGTTGTTGAGGTCTTTTATAATATTCCCTTCCCACATAAACATTCCAAGAAGTCTCCCATATGTTCCTCCCTATTTTATGATCCATAAATTATTTCACTACAGCTGATTATTCATAATGGAAATGGGATCTAAACCAATGGTTCTATACCCACAGTTTCTCTAAACCATGGGTATACAGTATATCATCCTACCTATATCCACAGTTGTTTAAAAAAACATGGGTATATTCCATTTCACATCCAACATCACTCGGCCACCTTCTCCCCTCACTTTAACAAGCCCTCATCCCCTCCTACGAGCTCTGACCTCCCCACCCCTCCCCACCTCTGCCTCGACCTCCCCACATCCACCTCAACCATGACCTCCTAGCCTCTGCCTAGACCTCCCAAACTCTGCCTCCATGTCGATCCCTTGGCCTCTTCATCCTTCTCAACCTCCCGGGCTCCACCTCAGCCTCAACCTCCAGGCATCTGCCTCCGCCTCCGGCTCGATCTCCCGACCTATACCTCCGGCACGACCTCCCGACCTCCGCCTCCATCTCTAACTTCAATGTTTGTGTGGTTTTTTGGTTATTTTGTTCTCAAATTTATAAATTTACCTCTAACCACTATCTTCTACATGTCACAGAAACTTATATGGTGTATAATAAGCTGGTCTGTGGTTTATATGGACAAATTTTGGTGCTTCCCTTGGATCAATGTTTGTATGGACCATAGCTCTTCATTTCAAATATATGTTTTTGTAAGTGGCTAGATTTCCTGTATTAGAGTGGTATGCATACCTATACAAAACCTTTTTGTAATGTGCATGCAGAGGCCATACTTGGTGTTGCTGGATTCCCTGCTGAAATTTCTGATAAAATATTATATCTTGATGTATGTTAGTGAGAAAGACAAGAAATAAACTATTACTTAAGTCTTTTTATATTTTATTATGATCTGTTTTTGCATACGGTCTTATTGTGTGGAACCTCTTTTATTTAATATGCAACAAAGTAAAATGAAACTTTATATGCTATCTTATTCTTCTTCATCTATTCCTCTTTTCTTGGTAGGAATGTCATACAGTCCTTTGAAACATGACCAGTTACCATCCATCTCCCACCCCCGCCTCCACCTCGATAGTGATTGATATACATATTTAGTGATTAATAATATATTATATGTCCTCTAAAATAGATTATTGTGTGTGACATAATTACCATGGAAAAACCAAACCAAACGAAACCAAACATGTACATCTCTAAACAGGTCATTGTGGTTCTTATATGTTGGGTGGTGACTTGTTTAATTATAGGAGACAAGTATGATGTAGTTATGTTTTTATTTTATTTTCTTTATCACATCAGCCACTTAGGCCTTTTACCACGTTCTACAGATGGAGGGTACCTATATTCTGTGAAGGGGGCCAAAAGGGCACTGGAGGCAGCTACGCAGTTTTCTTTGCCGGGGAGGGAGATTGGGGTAGTTGAGGAATTAATAGTGTGTTTTATTTTTGTCTTTTTTTACTGTGTTTCTTCTATTTATTTTCTTTTCCTTCGGTATGGATTTCCAACATACTGATGGGTCATGCCAAAATTTTATTTATTTTCTACTGTTATTTTAATTAATTGTTTGTGGGGGAAATAATTCCCGAGTGGTGATTCCTTGAGGCCCGGACACTTGCTTCCACCCATGGGCATAGCCCATCCACCTTAGCCCATCCTAGTATTCTTATACCAGAGTCTATGTCTAAACCATGGGAAGGACTAGAAAAAAAAGATAATTAGGAAGGGATTGAGAATGTATTGGAATGAATTGTGAATTCCCATGAATAAGGATCGAGGACATTGGAATTTATAATGAGCAGATATGGGATACTATGCAATATATATTGATTATAAAAATACTATGGGTATAAAAGGTGGTGAAATGATAATGCATTGGGACTAATAAATGGAAATTCACATTCATAACCAATTTTATAATGTATTATCAGATCATAAGGTACTATACATTGTTGGAGTTTATGATTAGATTACATCCCAATGAAACTATAGAAATACATTGGTTCATTATACACTAGATAGTTTGGTTTAAAATTCCATCTAAAACCTTCATTGACCTCATGGAAGAGCTCATGACTTGTTAGAAGATCACAACTAGGGGTAAGTCAGTTATTCCCTTATCACATACCCTGAGTGGAGTGCCACACAACCCTAAATACAACAATATCCCCAAAATAAATACCTAAGGTTGTCTGAAGCTACCTTTTTTCTATGATACAATGTTAGGAACAAGGTGAATCTTCCCACCGGTTCTTCTATGAATATTTTGTTCATTCTTAAAGCCACCCCACACATTTTTGTTTTTCTAGGGAATTTCAATCATTTGGAAAAGGAATGGTAAATTCCTCATGATAAATGGGTTCTCTGAATTGAATTTTCAATCTCTGTAGGAAAAAACTAAATGCCCTTTGTAAGACTTTCAACTTTCAAACATATCCGCCCAGAAGTAGGGTGATTAATCCCTTGTCTGAGACACCAAAGGGAGTGCCACATAACACATATAAAAGACAGTTTCCTATTTTTCTTCTTCATACTCCGGTTTTATAGGCGTGAAAACCCTCATCATGGTCAAATATGTGATCTACTATAATCTATGAATATCCACATTCAAACTCTCTTTTCAAACTCTTTGAGAATCTTGACATTAGAATCTTTATTTAAAAATCTTCATTTAAGAACCCGATCTGCTGAGTCTTCATTAAAAACATTCCTTAAAATCAAATCTTGAATATCACAACACTGAATTCTTCATTTAAGACTCCAAATACTATGGATTCTATATTACCAAAAATAATCATTAAAAACATCACTGGCATGAGACTCGAAAACTTGATTCATGCAACCATATAAACTGTGAAAGAGTTTCATTCACATGCTTCATGTTTTTCCGCATGAAAACTGCATGTTATCTTACTTGTCTACACCTACAGCCATAGTTCCCTTTCTATAACAGCATCATGGAAGCTTCTCACTCCCTGTACAACAATATTTATGCAGGCCATTGAAATGTTGTGTAACCTCAGCCTACTAAACAGTTAAAAATTTCCCCATTATTCATTTATTTTAAATTTGTTCTAGATATCAGATATTAAGATCAATTCTAGATTTAATATATCAACCACCTCTTTAATTCAACCATTGAACGTGATCTACATCCAATTTCTATCCTGTATCAACTTTCATCCATCTTCCAAACACATATCAATATATCCAAATCATGAATGTCATTTCATTATGAAATTCTTCCATGCATACCTTCACCCTCGGTCCTCTTCCAAGACTTATTCTTTATGTTAACACATCGAATCCACTCTTTACATATATATTTTCAACACATCTTCAATGCATATTCAAGACATATTCAACACATATTCAACACATCTTCATGAAATAGATCTTTATTCCATTATTCATGGAAAATCCCATGCCTCTTTAATAAAAAATACCTCATTCATACCACAAATATTTTCCAAAAATCCAACCAATCAAGCCTTGGTTGCCAAAGTCCCCCCTTTGGATGTTTATATTCTTGAATTAGTTTCCTCTGGTAAAAAGGTTAGGGGCCCTATTCCTCCTATTCAAGAGAAGGTGAAAAATACTATCTTATGTGATGATATAGTAGAGGAGTATCATCCATCCTATGAGGTAATTTATATTAAAGATGATCTATCAAGGATCATCTCTAATGAAAAACATGGAGAATCATTTAAGGATAGTAATGATGAAATGGAATATGATGTATAGGTTGAGGTGGTTTCCAATTATTAGCAAGCTCAATGAATGATTTCTTCAAATAAACAGGAAGGTAAGTCAAAGATAGTGGCTTCCACTTGAGGGAAATCCAATAGATAACCTTGAAAATTGGTTACTCACTCCTCTACCCCTAATTTGGGGAAATCCCTTTCTAGTATTGGATTGGAATCTATGGATTCCAATAAGATATTTGGTGAATCTCCACCTCCTGTAGCTGTTGTTTGTAGTGTGCAGTCAGTACCTATGATGGAAAGTTGTTCTGCACAGAGAGGTAATTTTAATCTTGCCTTAGTTCACTCTATATCAAACACTCTTGCAAGTACCTATCATATGGAAAATGAATGTCCAACTATAAAACCAGTGAGTTGTGACTTATTCAATGTTCATATTTTAGATGCTGTGATTTCTTCTACCTTGATGAGCTCTAATGGACTTGGAGGATCTAATCCACCACTAATTAGTACCACTGCTAGCCTGGTTCCTGGCTCACCTGCTTTGTAGACTCAGACCTCTACTCTTGTTAAAGGTGTACAAAACAAAGATTCCATTTACTTAACCCCTTTTCTTAATGTAGAATGGGTTGGGAATTCTATAGCCTTGTCTTACAAGTAGTCTACTAGTGAAAATATTTCCTCTAGGGATAGTCATGGGGTTTCATCTTTTGAGACTCCCATGAAAGATAAGGTAGAGAGAACACCGAGTATATACCTGTCTCATCGTGTTAAGGGGACTCAAAATCTAAAGGTTAGTATTCACAATTCCTTTGAATTGCTAGCATCAGCAAGCAATGAAGAGGATGGGAAGGAAAACAAATAGGTTGAATGATGCAGCTAGTTGATGTGTAAATTCTAGATGATGGATATGGTCTATGGATAGTAGCCGCCACATTAGGAAATACATTTTTCTTATTACATGTTTAAAAATGATGTATTAGTATACTCGACGTCATCTTCCGTACTGTGCACCAAACTGTAACCTAGTGCAGCAAGGCTGTATTTTTTTCATCCTCTATCAGACTTTCTTTGGATTAAATATTAGATAAATGATTGTGACACCTCATCATTAAGAATTTATTTAGGACTTTTTTGATAAGAAGTTTTTCCTTCTTTGAACACTTTGGCTAGCTCTAATTATGTTTTAATAGGTGAAAATAAGGCTTTTTGGTTCCATTGTTTTTTCATTATGGTTATCATTGTTTCACAGGGGTGGGGGCCAGTTGCAGGGAGGGTGGGGGTTGGGTGTAGGGGGTTGGGGGGAGGGGGGAGGGGGGCTAGGTGCAGGGGGTTGGGGGTGAGGGGGGGGGGGGGGTAGTTGGGGTGGAGGTGGGTAGTGGGGGGTGGGGGGTGGGGGGGGGGGGGGGGTGAAGGTTGGGGGACGTTGGGGTTAAGGGGGCGGGGGGGGGGGGGGGGGGTAGTGGGGGTGAAGGGGGAAGGGGATGTAGGGGGATTGGGTGTTTATGGGGGGATGGGTGTCCTTGGGGTGTTTATGGGGGGGGGGGTGTCCAGGGGGTGTTTAAAGGGGAGGTGGGTCCAGTGGGGGGTGTCCAGGGGGGGTCCAGGGGGTGTTAAGGGGTGGGTGTCTAGTGGGGGCATCGAGGGGGGTGTCTAGGGGTGGGTGTCCAGTGGGGGGTGTCTAAGGTGGGAAGCTGCTGTTTCTGGGGTGTGTGCAAGGGGGATTTGCCCAGGGGGAGAGTGGGGGTGTGCAAGGGGGGCGGGGTGTGATGGGGGGGGGGGTCTGTACAGTGGGGAAGGGAGGGGATGTAGGGGGAGTGGGGGGGAGTGTCCATGGGGTGTCTAGGTGGTGTCCAGAGGGTGTCCAAGGTGGGTGTCTTGTTGGTGTCCAAGGTGGGAAGCTACTATTTCTGTGTGGGGGTGTAAGAAGGTTTTGTCTAGGGGAGAGAGGGGGGTGTTCAAGGGGGGAGGGGTGTGCTGGGGGGGGGGGGGTCTATCCATGGGGGAAGGGAGGGGATACATGGGGAGTGGAGGCTGTCTAGGGGGTGTCCAAAGTGGGCACCTGCTGTTTCTGGGGGGGGTACAAGGTGGTTCTATCCAAGGGGAGAGTGGGGGGTCTGCAAGGGGGAGGGGGGTTTGTCTAGGGGGAAGGGAAGGGATGCAGGGGGAGTGGGGAGGGGTGTCTAGGGGGTTGTCCAGGGGGTGTCTAGGGGGTTTCCAAGTTGGGTAGCTGCTGTTTCTGGGAAAACACTCTATACCCACTGTTTAAAGAACCATGGGTATATATGTTGTTGTTAAGTTATCTATACTTATGGTTCTTTGAACCGTGGGTATGCGTGTTAGAAGAAAAAAATCTATACCAATGGTTTACTTAACAATGGGTATAGAATTTGTGCTGTAAAAATGTATACCCACAGTTCTATAAACCATGGGTATAGATGTATACTTATAGTTTACTAGAACCGTGGGTAATATGAAATTTCAGTGGGCTATACCCACAGTTACTACAAAACCATGGGTATAGGGTAATCTCGACACCTTGGGAGCCCATGGTTCATAAAACCGTGGGTATAGTCTATAACCACAGTTTCAAGGGATATACCCATAGTTTGAAACTGTGGGCATAAGGTAATTTTCTAGTAGTGAGTTGGATATTTATATATAGGTCATAAATAATTTAATTCTATTCATACCTTAAAATTTAATTTTTTCGGCTATAATAATCATATAATGATATTTTGAGGTTAGTTTAATATCGGCGATGTGTAGCGTGTATGTTATCAAACATAGTCATTTGATTAAAAAAAGATCAAAATATTTCATTGTCCATTCTTAAAAAAACTACATCCTCACAATCTGAATATGATCTAAATAATCAAATTTTTTCTATCTAAAAATTCCTTTGTTGAAACCCCATGTAGTAAAAAAGGGTTAATAAATCTTCCTCTTGAAAATAGGTAATGATAAATATGAAGGTTATCTTGAATAACACATAACTAGGTTTCTAAATAGGTAAACATTAATGAGAAGTTAAGATATAGAAATGAAGAAAATGATAATTTAAAAATAATAATGGTGAGTGATAGAGATAATATATCACTAGAAAGATAATTATCATGATAAGGTAAATGATCATAAAACTATATACCAAAGATGTGTAAAAAAACAATCGATTCTGTAGAAATAAAGGTAATAAGATAACATTTTTTTTCAAGATCATATTCTTAGTTTTGAGGAATTCCATTATCATCCACAATATTAATATAAGTAAATATACTTACTTGTTAAGTATGATGTCATCCTTTAATCAATTTCCATCACAGTCACATCTTTTTATCCAAATGATGAGTGTTCAAGGTTAATTTTTTATAATAAAATCTCTAAAAAAATGTCTAACTGATCACATAATTTAGAAAAATGATAGAAAGATATTCTTACAATAATTAGACATTAACTGAAGCCATAATGGTTAGTGAAAAGTATGATAATTCCCAATATAATTAAACCTTCATATGAAGAAGCAGTGCATTTAGATCCAAAGTTCAACAAAATCACTAAATGATCAACATAAATCATTACATAATTAAATATCCTTAGAATTCTTCAAAATATTCCTAATTAATATTTAAACTGAAGTATTATAATGATTTTATCACAAATTTTTCCATTATTTATCTCTAAATAAAGTAAATAACTCTTAAAATCATATAACAAAATTTTTTATGACGTAGTCATATAATCTCCACGATATGATAATAATTTCCATAAATGAACCAAATCACCAAAAAGAAACATTTAAAATCATATATGCATCCAAATAATAATTCAATATTTAATCCTCAAATATAATCACATAATAATCTACTTAACTTAATCAAATAAGGTTCTTAAAATATTGAAATTATTCAAAATAACATGAATCACCAAAACACATTCCAACCCCATGGTTATCAATAATATAAATCATAAATTCCCAAAATTGACATAATATTTATCTATAAATATTTTTACATAATTTCATACTAACCAATACATCATGTAGATCAGTGGTAAGAATTTCTCCCTTTCCACCATTCAGTCGTGTGTTTAATACCCACGACCTTTCTATATGTTACATGTCATTTATTAGTATGCAATTTTTCCTCTTTATAAAACCATATTACTATAATTCATATAACATTCCTAGGAAAATGATAAACATAAAAAAAAAAACCTTATTCATTAAAAATCATTTGAACCCTAATGTTTATAAATATATTTGATGTTATGCCTACAAAATGAATAGAGATTTATTCCTCAAATAATCTTATCACATGTTAAACATATAAGTTACATATACCTCAATAATCTATAAAAACTCAATAAATGTCACCCAATGTAATTCCATTACATAGAACATAAAAATAGTGTTAATTATTTTAAATTCATGATCATCCTTAAATCTTCCACTACATTATTAATATTGAATCCCTATAAAACAAAAATAAAATCATTCAATATTTTTAATAATGATTTTCAATATTATTGTTTAATTCCTCATTACTAATAAAATACAAATCATGAACTCTGATTAAAAAATATCAAAATATAATCTGTGAAATATTCCGTTCCTTTTATACTTCATTTTCAATTTCCCCATATTTAACTCTAACAGCCTTAGACATTGTTAAATATTTATTTTTACAGTCTTGATGAACATTTTCTTTGTATTTACCCCTATGACATCAATTTATATAATTCTTATAATCCCCAAATTTAAAACATTCAATTCATATTTTGGTAATACATTTATTTCCATTTTTGTATTTAACTCACAACTTTATTTTTCCTTAAAATATTATCACTTTATTCCCACCTTTACCATATAAAAAACATATTCATGTTATTTTAAGAAATTTTTCTTGGTGATTCTTTACAAATTTTTGAGAGATAAGTCATGAATATTTTTTCATTTATGATTTCCATCACATGAACATACATTGAGCTTTATTTATCCCTTAATTTATGTGTCTGGAAACTCAAAATAGTTTCAAGTTGTTAATCATAACTCATGATATATTGTTAATAATAACCACAATAGTTTTCAATATTTATCTCATTCTATTTGATTTCTCATTCAAAAAACAACCAAATTTTCATAATTTCCATTTTTAATTCGTTTTTGACTAGATCTATCCATTTCCTAAATCCAAGATGGTCAGTGTGAGCATATCAATAAAATCCTGATGAACCATATTATAAGGTGAACAAACACTAATATATCCTTAACTATCACATCTTAAATTATTTTTATTTATCCAAAGTTACCATAATTATACCTAATATACTAATCATAGTGCTGATATAATAATTTTAACTTATGCTAAACTAAAAACTAAACTTCTAAAGTTATCTAAACATTTAATCTCAAACTAACTATAAGTAACTATCCTTAAACATTAAATGTTCTAGGGAATTTAGACTATAATTCACCTTCTTAAATTCTTAATGATATTTAGAGTTTAGTGTTTTAAAGATTTAGGTCATAAAACTTACATACAAAAACAATATTTTTTAAAGTGGAAACATTTATTCAGTATCCATTTTTTACACAAAACAAAAATATTAAAAATAAATATGTTTTATTTTCATGAGATATAATAATGAATTTCAGCTTGACATATTATTTTTTATTACCCATCCTCAAAACCAGTGAAATAAATTTTAAAACATTAGATGAGCATAAAAATATTATATAGATACATAAAAAAGAAGAAGAAAAACCTGTTAGTCCATTTTAAAACAGTTAGATCAAAAAGGAATTTTTTATTTAACATATTAATCCTCAAGCATAAGTAATCTTGTATGTGCACATGAAAATAGATTTTAATCCCAAATATTTTCATAAAATATTTTAAAATAAAACATGAAAATAATAATAATCATGATGGTATCTTAGATTACATGATAACTCATGGAATTTATTTTTGTGAAAACATACATTTTTAGCCAAAAAGGGTATAAAAATTTATTTAAAAAGATATTTAACATAAATTTTAAATTCAAATAGTTTCCAAAAAAACAAATAATAATTAATATAAATGTAATTTATGTTCATTGTTACATCATCTTCATATAACCCTTACAAAAAAATAACAATTAGATTAAAATTATGTTCGACTTAAAAAATAATTATCTGGAGATCATACTCATCACCCAATACATTGAATCACTGTATATGAAAACCAATTGTATAATATATATAAGTCTCATCCAAATTACCAAGTTATATAAAGCTCACCATAATCCTAAACAATTATCAAGGACCATATCATGAATAAAACCCTAAAAAACTTTTTTAAAGTTGTACACAAAGAATATTCAGATATCAAAATATCATTTTCTTTTAAAAAACCATTTCAAAACTAAAATTACCCATAAAAATGGAGTGATTTTTTTTCTTTAAATAAAATATGAAGTCTTTTAATTTAATAAAATTATAAAATTAGGGTTATAATGTAGGGAAAGGTTATTTTCACCATATATGTTCAAATAGAAAATTTGTATTTTCTTCTATAAAAAAAGTGAAAAAGGTCCTTAAAAATACTTCTTTTGAAACCCTTTTAAAGAAATTGAAAATGGATATAGTATATCCTTTATGATTAATTTATATCCAAATAAATTCATCTACAAATAATTTTTTTGAATAAATACATTGAATAGAAGTAGTTAGAAGGTAGAATTTAAAGGAGGATATTTAAAACAAAGACTCTTTCATTGAGTCAGACACACCACATATGTTTTTTATCTTCCTTAATAATAAAATTATGATAATAATTAAATTAATTAACTAAATATTTCACATTTCATTATACTTTTATTTATTTAGACACATTTTATGTACAATTACTGAATAAATTATGTTCAAATCAGACATTTTGATGATACTTAGCTCATATATGAAAAATGAATTTGGTAGGTTGACTATGATAAAGGATGTCATTATTATATTTTCTCAAGAATAATTATCATGAAAAAATTATAATTTCTATAAAAAAAATATGATTCTAAAACCATCCATGAAATATGGTAATAATAATAGATCTATTATATAATCCCAGTGATGGTAGGCTGTACATACACATTTATAATATTTCCATTTTCATCAATCATTATTAAAATAACTTAAGTATTATTTTATCTTTAAATAATGATAATTATATCATTAATACAATTTTATTTATTTAAATATACTTTTTATATCACCCATGTGATGTAGTAAGGAAAACTAATCGTGTTGCATCATTGGCGCGTTAGTCGAGACATATGATGAGAGGGGAAATATATATAGGTGATTCCATAAAAATAATAACATATTAGTAAACATAAAAAAATTTATTATTATTTCAACTTTTTTGAAGAATATTTGTTGGTGGAATAATAAGAAATAAAATTTAATTTCTTGGTTAAGGACTATACCTCGTCTTCAGACAACCTCTTATGATTTATGCCAAAAGATTTTATAGGATGTTTTTTTGATAGAAAAAATCCATATAGGATATATGGAGAGATTATAGTAAGGTTTTTGGGTTGGTAGGGGCTGAAAAAATGGTTCTTTAAATGTGAATAAATAAACATAGGAGGATCCCTTTTGTAGGTGAGGGGAGGGGCACTTTGGGAATTTCTTAAAGTATTAAATTAATATAAATTAATTTTCATATTAAAATGGTTCCAAATTTATTATATTATAATATAATATGAGTATTATTCAATTTAATCTCATCAATTGAAATTTTAACATGTTTAGATAATTTTTTATCATTATAATTTTTAACCCTCACTTAACCTATTTGGAAATTACAGTAATATTAATGTTTTTTATTTTTAAGGGGTTAATATATTTACTATAAAAGATAAATTGGAAGATAAATAGATCATGGTTGATATTTTAAACCATATTCTAATAACTTGGATGATTATATTATTTTTTTTGAGTTTTAAAACATTTAACAAAATATTACATATTATAAAATAAAATTAATACCAATTTTAGAACTGTTCATTTAAATTGACTATTAAAACTATATGAAAATAATGTAATTATAATATAAGGAATCTACACCTCTATAATATATAATTTTTATCTATTCAAATGTAGAACAAAATAATTCATTCAAATCAAATGTTTTTAAATAGTTTCAAAATTACTTATTTTATTTTTGTGTTAATAGAATAAATATTGTATCAATGTTGTGTTGGATGTTTTGGTTATTAGGTTATCAATAAAATTTATAAAAAAATTACCCTGATAAATATAAATAAATATTACTTTAAATTAATATTTATAACAAAAAAAATATATTTTTATGCATATGTCAGGACTTTAAAAATAATAAAATAAAGATAATTTCAATTTTTTACTTTTTTTATGAACAATATTATAATGGAGAAAATAAAGTCCATATGGAAAATGATAATAAATTTCAATTTTTAATGATTAGAGAAAAAATATACTCATTAAATAATATTTATGAAAGTGTTAGGGTTTCTTTCTATTCATTATCATATTATTACCTTAATTAACCCATTTTACGTTTACTATGGAAACAAAATTTACTATGATTACTTTTTATAATGCCTAAAATTAAAAGAGAAATATTTACCAAAATTATACCTCGTAATTTAAAATATGGAACCCATTATTAAATATTAATTTTAAATAAGTGTAATATTTTAATTCAATATTAAACATGCAAAACATGACGAGAAACGTTTTTTAGAAAAAATGTATTTTTATGTAAAAAAATTATTTTATACTAAATTCAAGTGTAATTTTTTGTTCAAAGACTATAATTTTATTATTTATAAACAAATGAACTAATTAAAATTTCAAAATATTCTAAAATAGAATTTTACTTTATATATACATTAAAATAAAGTACAGATTTTAATAAAAATTGTATCTTTTCAATCTTCATTAAAAAATATACTTTTCAGAAAACACCACATTTTCAACTTAATATATTTTTGGTATTATAATTTCAAAAATTATATAATTTTTATCAAAAATATATATATTATTTTAAAAAATTATTTATTATATATTCTAAAAAATAGCAATAAAATCCATTTTTAAGGAAAATTAATTTTTGAATAATAAACTTTCTTTACTCAAATTTGAGTGATTATTTACATATAATTTATCTATATATTTATATTTAGTAGTACCTTTATATATATCATAATGTAATTTATCATATTCATACCCTGTAATTTAACAGGTATGTAATAAAGGTTTTAAAATAATATTTCACTATTTGTTAAGATCGGTATTGTGTATCTTGTACACTATCAAACATAGTCATTAATTTAAAAAAATAACTGTATTATATCCCCCTTAAAAAAATTAAACCCAGTAATTTAAAATTGATCCCGATAATCAAAGTTTCTTAATTCTAAAATACCATTGTTAAAATACCATGTCATAAAAATGGTTAATCAAACTTCCTATGGATGTGAGGGAATGAAAAATACGAATGTTTTCTATAATAATGCATAACTATATTAAAAAAAAAAGAAAATATTATTTTCAAAATAAAATATAGGCATGGAAGAAAATATAACTTCCATATAATGATTAATAGTTCTTGAAATCACTGATTAGAACAAATTGAATGAACATGAGAAAGTTAATGACCATAAAACCACAAACCAAAAAGGTGTAAAAAATAATATCAGTTAATCACTAATTAAGGTAATATGATAAATATTTTATTTTAGGATCCTTTTACTAGTGTTGTGGAGTTTTATTACTATCCAAAAAAAGAACATAAGTATATATTCTTACTTTATAAGTATTATTTTATCCTTTAATCAATTTCCACCACAGTCTCATCTTTTTCCACAAGTGATGAGTATTCAAGAAGATTTTTTTGTACCTAAAGAACTTAAATTCAACTTATAACTAATAAAATAATTAAAAAAAGGATAAAAATATATTAATATTTTATTTTCTAATTAAAATGATCCATAATGATTAGAATAAATAAATATAATCCCAAAAATTTATAATCTTTAAAATGAATAAATAATGTGTTTATCTCCAAAATTCAATAATACCATTAAAGGTTCAACGTTAATCAATCCATAAATAACTATCATTAAAATTATCTAAAATATTCTTAACTAAGATTTAGACCTAAATATTTGAATTATTATATCACATATTATTCCAATATTTATATCTAAATAACTCTAATCTCTTTTAATGTTGCATAATAAAAATAAACATGAGATAGTCATATAACCCCCATGATATTATAATCTTTTTCATAAATTATCTGAATCACTATAAATCCATATAGAAAATATATTATGCTTCCAAAAGAAAATTTTATCTTTAATACTCAAATAAAATCCAATAATATTATATATTAATTAATCAAATAAGGTCCCAAAAATAGTGAACTACTACCAAAATAATATAAATCACATAATCACCAAATTAAGTTTTGGCCCCATAGTTATCTATAAGATAATTCATATGTTCCCAATATCAAATAAATCTTTATTTTCCATGTTTTTACATGATTTAATACGAACTAATATATCATGTTGGTCAGTGGTAGGAATTGTACCATTGTCTCCATTCGGTTGTGGGTTCAAGCCCCATAGCATTTCTAGATATAATGGGTTGTCACCTAGTTTATCTTTTTTCCTTTTTATAAAACTATACTATTATAATTATTATAAAATTACTATAAATACGATGAAGTTAATCCAAAATAACCTTATTTATCAAAGAACATATAAACCCTAAATTTATAAAAATCTTTAAACTCATTTTCGCAAAATTAATAGTGCATTATTCTTTATTTTTTTTCACATGATAAAATAAGGGTAAAATTAACCTAAAAAATATACCAAAACTCAATAAATGTCTCCCAACGTACTTCTATCACATAAAAAATACAAATATTATTATTAATTTTAAACTTATTATCATCCTTAAACTTACAATTATATCATAACCCATTAATCCATATATATAGAAATATTAATCATTCAATGATTTATATAATGATTTTCCAAATTATTCCATAAAAACTCCTATCTAAAAAAATATGGATAATTTCCTAAGATTAAACAATACCAAATCATTGTGAATTCTATAATCTATACCTTTTAAACACAATTTGAGGTTTCTTCATCATCGACTATAAAAGAATTAAGCATTGTTATATATTTATCTTTAAGTTCTTTCTAATATCATTCTTGTGTTTCCCCCCTAGGACATTGACTTCCAAAATTCCCATAATCCACAAAATTAGAACCATTAATTGATATTTTGGGAATAAATTTGTTCCCCATCATGGAATTAACCGACCCCTTCCTTTTTTCATGAAAAATTATTTCTTTTTACTCTCATTCACCTCGATCAAAACACATTCTATTTCTTTTTAGACATTTTATTGGTTGTTACATCCCACATTCTTGAGACATAGGCCATTGAATATTTTTTCCTTTATGATATTCATCACCTGAACATCTATATATGTTCATTTTTATATTATTTTTTAAGTTAGTAAACTCACCTAGGATCATGCTGTTAATCATAACTCATGAAAATTGGTTATGAATAATAATAAGAGTTTTCACTACAACTCACAGTCCATTCAGTTTCTCATTTATACAACCACTACATTTTCCCTCACATCCATTGTTAATTTGGATATTATTGGATATAGAAATTTTCTAAAATAAAAAGGCTATGTTGATGATATTAATAAAATAAAAATAAACCATCCTATGAGGAGAATGAACTATAAGACATCATTAACAATGTTATCTTCAATTCAATAAACTTATAAAAAACAACCATAATTCTTCCTAACATATATGGTTACATAATGTTTCTGAAATTATGCTCAAATAACATCCTAACCTATAAAGTTTTCTAAAATTTTTCTCTGATACCAAATATAAGGACTCAACCTTAAACATAACATATTCTAGTGTCTTTATACTATATTTCTCATTTTTTCACTTAAAATGATCTTTAAAGTTTATATTTTTAGATATTTAGGTCATAAAACTTATATAACAAACACATATTTTACAAAGTTGACACTTTTATCGAGTATCCTTTTCCCAAAAATTCTTTTTAAAAGAAAAAGGTTTTATTTTAATGAAAAAAATTCATAACTTTTTACTTGATATATTATTTTTTTGTTTCCCATCATTAAACCATGTGAAATGCATTTTAAACTATGGTATGGTCAAAAAATATCAATAAATGACATAAAAAGAATAAGAAAACCTCATTAGTCAATTCTAAAACTACGAGATCAAAAAGTGAGTTTTCCTCTAACATAATAAAACTTGAGCTCAAATAATAATTTACTTACACATGAATTTTATACCAATTTTTCTTCATAAGATAATTTTTAATAAATCATAATGAAAAAATCATAATCTTGAGAGTTTCTTATAAACCATGAGAACTCAGGAAAAACATTATCTAAAAAACATAGCTTTTTACATAGAAAGCTATATCAAGTTCACTATTTATAATAAACATGTGAACTATTAAGATAATCATACAGTTGACTTCAAACATAATTCTTTAGAGAACATGATCATTTCCCAATGAATATGTGAACTATTTAGGATCACCCATCATATAATTTATATTGAGTTCACCCATCTACATGATCTATATCAAGTTCACTATTTATAATAAACATTATACAAGGACCATATCATGAAGAAAACCATAGAAAACTCTTTTAAACAGGTTTTCAAAATAATTTCGTATATCGAAACACCCTTTATTTTTAAAAACCAATGTCAAAACATAAATTACCATAAAAAGGGAAGAATGGTTTTTTAATAAAACATGAAACACTATTAAGTAATTATAATATCAAATAACTGTTATAGCGGTGTGAGAATTTATTGTCATCATATAGATAAAAAATAGAATATTCATTTTGTATTCTCAAAGAATGTCAAAAAAATTTGTTAAAATTTACATTTTAAAATGTTTTAAATAACATAAAAAGTGACATGAAATTTCTGTTATAATTATTTTAAATCTATATAAATACATCTTTAAAACAATTTTAAGAATATAGACAATGAAGTGATAGAGTTGTAAGGGGGGATTTAATAGAGGATTTTGAAAATAAAACCTCTTTCCTTGAGTATGAATCATCACATATTTTATTTATCTTCTTGAATAAAAAAATATGTTTATTAATTTATTTCCTTAGAACCATTTTTATGCTCAGTTTTATTTTATTTTATTTTATTTCAAAGTTATAAGATATTAATTAATCAATTAAGTTTAGATCGAAAGTTTTGACGATATTTAACTCATATGTAAAAAATGACTTTTGTTGGTTGACTATGATCAAATAGGCCATTAATTTATCATTCATAGAATATTAATAATGAAAAAAATATAATTTATATAAATAAATTATAATTTTAAAAACAACAATGATATATTGTTATGAAAAATGAACTATGATACACTCATGGAGATGGTAGATCGTACATATGCATGAGTAACGTTTCCATATTTCAATAATAATTATAGAAATAAGGTAGGTATTATTTTATATTTTTATAATTGTAATTATAACATTAATTCGATTTTACTTCTTGATGTACACTTTTATATATAATCCATGTGATGTGGTGATGAAAAACAAATCTCATCAACTCATGGAGGTGGTAGTCCACACGTTTTCATGAACATAGTTATCATTGTTAACTGAATAGAAAGGTAATACAATAAATAATATAGTATCCTTTTATAATGATAAATATTTAATAAATATAATAAATATACATATATACATTAAATCCATCATTATAACCATCCCTGAGAGGTGATGACGAAAAACGAATTACATCGGTTCATGAGGTTGTAGTCCACTGTACCCACGAACTATGTTTTTATTTCCCATTTGATGGAATTGGAAATAAATATAGGTTGTTACATTAAAATAATATCATATTGGTATATTTATGATACTTTTATTATTATTTAAACATGTTTTTATAATATTTTAATGTGGTAGAATAAAAAATAAAACGAAAGGGCTTGCTTAAGAATTATACCTCTTCTTCGTACAACCTCTTATGATTTAGAGAAGAATATTTCTTAAGTTGATTTAATCATAAAAAATACCTCTAGAACATGGGAAGGCTTATAGAAATAGATTATTGAAGTTTTTTTCTAAAAAATTGTTATTAAAGTGTAGGAAATGTATCATAGGATGTTCCCTTTTATAAGAGAGGGGAGGGGCACAGTTGGAATTTCTTAAAATATTAAAATAATAGAAATTAATGTTCAAATTAAAATAGACCGAAATAAATAATATTCAAATAAAAATTGATTTTTATTAAAAAATAATATCATCCAATAATAGTTTTTCAAGTTTATATTATATTTAAACTCTTATATTTTTATTTTATAATTTAGTTAACCCTTTTAAAATTATAGTGATATCAATTTTTTTAATATTAAGAGTTTAATATAGTTATTGTAAAATGAAAAATAGACCATTTTTTATATTTTAAACCATATAAAATCAATATATGAACATAGATTTTTTTGAGTTCTAAATTATTTAATAAAATATTATTTATTAAAAATACAACATAAATGTCAATTTTTGAACAATTTATTTCATTTGGCTTTTATAACAATAAGACAATAATAGAATTAGATTTTAATAAATTAAAAACTATATAATACATATTTTTATCTATTTTTTTGAACACAATAATTAATTAAAGTCATTTTAATTTTAACATTTCTAAAATCATTATTTTTTCTATTAATTGAATAAAAATTGTATTGATGTTGTGTAAGAATTTAAAGTAATTATTTCATTACTAAAAATTATAAATAAATTACTATGATAATTATAAATAATATATATTTAAAATTAATAATTATAACCTAACATACCTTATTTTTATCCTAATGTAATTTTTTTAAAGAAAATAAAACAAATAGAATATGTTTTTTGACTTTTCATTACATAAAATATTAGAAAGGTAAAAATCTTTTAACTATATAAATATTGTAATATATTTGAATTTTGGATGTTTATAGATGAAATATTCTCATCCAATAAAATTTAAGAATGTTTCAGGGTTAATTTATAGTCTTTATCACATTATATTTACCATCAATTAACCCATTTTACCTTTACCGTGGTAACAAAATTTAATATGATTATTATTTATTTGGACAAAAAAGAAAAGGGAAAAATTTACAAAATTTTGAACTCATCATTACAAATATGGAATTATTTTTTGAATATTCTCAACATAGAATTGTAAAAATTTAATTTAAAATTAAACACCCAAAATGCAATGAAAACTAGTTTATGAGAAAAGTTCATTTTAAGTAAAAATATTTATATTCTAAATTCTATTACAAAACTCATTCAAAAAACTATAATTTTGAAATTTATAATTAAAGGAAAATAATTAAATTTTAATACTAATCAAAAATAGAAGTATATATTAAAAATAATTTTAAATTAAATAAAATTTTCAATAAAATTAGTGTTTTTAACTGTTGATTAAAAAATAAAAGTTTTTTTAAAAAGTATCAAACATTCACTATAAGATATGTTTGATTTTTTATTTAAAAAATTGTATAGTTTTTATAAAATTAAATTTCTAAAATTTCTAAAAATTAATTAAATTTTTTTCCCACAAAAATAAATAAAAACATTTTTGAAGAAAACATATTCTTGATGAATAAAATGACTACTAAAATTTGAGTTACTATTTAATAAAAATTTATCAATAAATTTTTATTTATTATTAACTTTATATTTTTTCTTGAAGAACATAATAATTTTTATACCCTACAATTTATTGGATTGGTTATAATGGTCATATAATAATATTTTATGGTTTGTCTATGGTCGTTGTTCCATATCGTTTATGCTAAGAAACATTATTTTTCATTTAAAAAATTAGGGTTATTTCAGGGTAAATAATTAGAAGATAAATTTGAATTTTTTAAATAAAATAAAACACATGATTCAACCCCCTCCCCCTCCACCCCTATGAAGTATCTACATTAGAACCTTAGGGGAATTTCAATTGATATCAGTGAAATGTTACCTCTAATTGTATCTAAATTTTCTTTCCCTATATTTCTTATCAAAATTTCATGATGTATATATCTGATTTATTTGAATTAGAGGATCATATAGAAGAAAAAATGTCTATTCCTATTGATATATAATCTGAAGGCTCAACCAAGATACTTCTAAATAAGATAAAAAAGAGGCATGTAGATGATGAAAATCTCAAAGACCATAAGGGAATACACACTAGTTAAAGGTAGTAAGAGTGGTAAGTTCATAGGTAAATTTATTTATTATTATACCTTTTAATAATCAAGTTCAAGCTATAATTAATATGAACAATACATGAATGATAATTAACATAGATATTTTTACTCTCAAGTGGTGGGTTATATTGAAACATCCCCCATTAAAGTTGTTTCATACATAAAAAAAGATATTAAGGGACTATAAGATAAAGACACACAACGTGAAAATGATAATTATCCATAGAAAAGTAATTTTATAAGAAGGTAGGTTATTGGAATTTTCTATTATAAATGGTAAAACCTAAGGGAGAAATAGTTTCATATTACAATTAAAAAATTTATAATAATGATGATGAATTACAAATGAAGGTTTTTTAGAAGGATTTGTTTAAATATTATGTTTTAGAAGAACTCTATTCATTATAAATTCTATATAAAGTCATAATGAATATCAAGGACACATAACTCGATTTGAAGATAAAGAAAAAAACTATTCATTAAAATTATGTAAATAAATATATCATGATTCATGAGTACCAATTAAAAGTTTTAAATGAAATCATGGAATAAATATTAAGATATATTATGTTAGGGAACTTTTCTTTCAACATGATCTTTTTTGAACATGAAGTAAAAGTGAAAAACCTGAAATCAACCCATGATGAGACTTCTTAATAGGCTAAGAAAATATTTTCTACTAAAATTATTTCTTAAAGTATTGTATCAAATAAGACACAAAATAGAGAAAAATATTTACAAAATATTTTTGTGAAGCATGAATATTTGGTTTATTGAAAATTTATTCCAACCTATAGTTAGTTATAGTCATACTAATTATTTTTTGAAAATTAGTCCATGATCAAAGTCAAAATCTAGAGATATTTCAAAGAGTAAAAATATTGGAACACATTCCATTATTCGAAATGTGGAATTAAACAAGTCTAGTAATATCAAATCCTTAATTGAAGCCCAAAATGTTCACATTTCATCCCAAAAATAGTAAGGTTATCAAGTAGAAAAACATAGATAGGAAAATATTAAAAAAAACAAATATTGTTTTGGACATTTATTCATTTTACTTAAGGTATGGGCATATGTTTATGTATTTTTTGCATAATATAAAGTCTATAAAAGTATTAAAAGACCATACTCCTAGATAGAATATATAAAAAAATTTAAAACCTTTTGGATATAATCAGTTATCAAAAATGATGAAGAATCTATCACTTAAGAACATATTTCAATACCTCTGAATATTATATGTTTATTTCACAAATTATATCCACACATATGATGAACATAGGTATCTATTATCTTGATACGTATCCAATTATGATGAAATGATATGGGTATAATAATATAAGAAACAAATAAATGAATATAAGTTTCCAAAAAAAGTAAAAAAAATTAAGAAATATATATAGAATATTACTTTTAATAATTCAGTGATAAAGGATGAGAAATATGACACTTAAAAAATCAAAATATTCTTATATTTTAGTAGTAAATTAGATATCATGGACCGTTAAAAATGGATATAAAGATCAATGTTCAAGTGGGAAAACATAGACCAAATATAGTGTGAGTCTAGATGAGGAATTAGAATATTGGCATGGTGTATAAAATTTGTATTGAAGAGGTTGAGAGATTTCATAAAAAAGGGTATCCAAACTAATGGTGAAAAAATTTATGGAAGTTGAAATTTTTTAAGAAATATTTATTTTAAATATGTGGCATAGATTCCATATCTAGAAAAGTTTTTTATGGTCAAAGGAAAACATCAATTACTCCAAACATCAAAAATGTTTTTGTGAATAGGGAGTCTACATAAAAGGATAAGGATGATCATAAATCCTAATATATGTTAATAATGTGGATAAATCAGTTGGAACATGAAAATAAGTTATATAGTGATGAAAAAGATAAATTTTACTTTCTAGATAAATCTAAAAAAACATTTTTGGCTAAGAATACATTTGAAAAGAAGAGGAATTAAATTTTCCAAAAGTATTTCAAATATAAAAATTCCATGAGAATATAATCATTAAGTGATCCATACACTTTAAGTCTATAAAAAAGTGTTTTTTCTTATTAATTAAAACTCATCACATCTACTAAAACTATGGATCTGAAGAGGATACACCTTATTCCCATATTTTTATGATTATGCATCTTAGAAAAGGATGAAATTCAAGGTGAATTATGAAAGAAGAAATTTTTTGAAGGTTGTGAATCCTATATAACCGGTTAATATTTCATGATAGTGTACTAAAATTTCAATTAGTATTCATTATCAATTGGACTTTGACATCCACTGGTATCAAGATAGCTTGAATTATGTTTGTGGAATAAAGTTTATATGGTGATAAATTATTGAATTAATCCCTTAAGTGGGAGATATCAAATGAAACAATCTATCAGATAATAAACATATCTTGTTAAATCTCTAATAAATATATCAATAGAAAAAGATGTTTTTTACATATTATACTCCCAGTACTAATCATGTTATGTTTTTTCCTTTTTCTAATTATTAAGGGAAGTGGTTTTTTGAAAAAATGAGGAAGTAAAATAAATTTTACTTTAATTTTTTATATGATTTGAGAAATTGAGTGAAATATCATGAAATATCTTGAAAATTTTTAGGTAACCCCATAAGAATTAATTTCTGAGTTTGTATCACATAGAGGATTGTATAGAGATAAACTTGGTGATCTGGTAAAATCAATATTATTTTCTATATCATGTTATCCTAAATTTACTTAGATTTGACATACCTATGGATCATTATTAAGAAACATATGGTTCCAACCTTATCTCGTGTAATTACTTAAGTAAAATATAAGTGTAAGGAAAAAAAGGGGAAAATGGTTCTCAAATTCAATAGAGTATGGGGAAATAATTTACCCTTGAAAATCCTTCCCTTACATCTATTTTATGAATACGGGGGAGAAGAAATCCATTTCTTCTTTTGTAATTCTTTAATTAATGGGGAGAGTAAAATTGAACTAATAAGGAGTTATTATCATGAATCTCTTGCCTTTTTTATTTTCAAAGAATGGAAGAAAAATACAAAGGGGTATATTGAAGTGAAAATTGAATTGTGTTTATCTTTACTATTAATGAGCTTGTAAAATATGTATATTATTAATGAGAATGGAACAGTACGTGATATAGTATGTATTCACCCAACCCAAGGAAGGCATTATGTTTATAGTTAAATGAGAATGAAGTGGAATCTATTAAATATCCAATGGATTAAAGGTTCATATTTTGGAAAAGGAGTTAGAAGGAGTTTTATACTCATTGAGGGGTCCATAACAGTAGATGATGGGTTTTTTGGTCTCATGTGAAATACTTGCACTAATGCTTATAACAATTGTCTAAAATATTTTATATAAGTTATAAAACTAGATATATGGGTAGATTTTATACATGTAATTCAAGTATGAAAATCTAGTTAAAATATATAAGAAATCATTTTGTGTGTTACTACAAATACCTATAGAATCAGTGTAAAAAAATATGGAAGAAGTTTTTATAAAGGCTGAATTTAATATAGAAGTGTTTAGATAATAAATGTTCATAAAAAATAATATTTAGGTTTATATGTTTTAATTTAATTTAATACTTATTTGAAATGATTTGGAATTATTGTTTTAATTTCCAATGTCATTTGAGTTCATTTAGAGGTGGTTGGAAGTGGTTGAGAAGGCCAAGAGTTTATTTGAAATGATTCTAAATTAATTTGAGGAAGGTATGGTATTTATGAGATTAATCCCAAAAGGAAACTTATATGACTTATGATATTTATAGTCCAATGTAAGAACTTTTTTTATATCGATATGTTTGTCTATCTATCCTATATTTGAGTTGGGTGAATTTATAAAGGGACGGAATGCACCCTATACATGTATAACATTTATTGCAAGAGTTTTAAATGAGGAACTTATTTATTTATCTACATATGACTTTTGGAAGTCATTGTATGCAATCGATATGGGAAAATGACTTTTTAGTTCTCTATATTTTAGAAAATTTTGAGCCTATAAGAATTTTTAATGGTTTCTCGGGACTTTATAAAGAATGTAAGATGTTACCTATGTGTGTATGAATTCTATTCTATGTATGATTTTGAAATTATAGTTTTTTTTCATATTTATATATAATATAAAATGAATTTTCCATGTTTAATTATCTAAATAAGTAAATCATTGGGAAGATTGTTGAGTTGTTCCATCCCTTTTGTTTCTTTCAGTCAAAATTTTTTAATTCATGATTTTTAAAATTCTATCCCTCATGTTTACGGAAAATTATAGTATTTTGGTGTTACTCTCAATGAATTTTTCATGTTATCCTAGAAAATTCATGCTCAAACAATGATGTCTTGATTTTTTAGAAGAAACTGGATATATAAAAAATTGTTCTTACCCCATCCCCAAGATTTCTCACATTCCTACCCTCACAAATACATGATTTTTGGTATTTTTTGTGATGATAAATATGTTATTGACATAATATAGGTAGGTCATTTCAATGATGGATAATGGAAATTTTTGGGTGAATATTGAACATGGATCCTCACCATGATAATTACAATTTGACGGGGAGATAATTTCTAGGATAATATCACTACAAAAAGAGTTGGTCTAAGGGGTTCTCCAATATAGAAAATGATTAAAATAATGTTCCAATCCTTTTTATAGTTCTATTAGCCTTGTAATATTTGATTTATCTTGTTCACATGGTTTCCCAACCACCAATGTTATTTTTTGTTATCCCTTTTGTAGATTCTCAATCCTGTTTTCACCCCTATGATCATTTCCCTTGAGACCACCAACCATTGTTTAAATTACTCTATTTCAGCTATCTAATTGGATAACTAGGTTCAAAGTCAATATCCCTCCCTATCTTACTGATTTATCTCATATGAATTATTCTTTATAAACTCAACATAATGTCTTATAGATTTTATATAGAGACCCACTAATCATCTTTCTAATTACAGCTGCACTACCAATGTATCTCAAATAAAACTACAGAGTTCTATGTAATAAATCTTTCTATCTATTAGGTCTATGAAGAGATGTTGAAGGTAACATTCCTTATCACCCATTTTCTTAATTGGGGTTTGTGTGATTAGGGTGTTGATATTCATCCATGAATTATTCCTTACTACTTGGTTTTGAATATCAGTTTTAGAGAAAAATCTATTTTATCTTCTAGGATTAGCACATACATTGATATAGGGTTTATCATAGAAAAACTACCTGGGTCCATATATATATATATATATGTGACTTGTATAATAGATAATTATTGTTTAATAAGAAGATTCTTCTCTAGTTAACCATCTTCAACTAATGTTTCTTATTATACATTAGTATTAATATTAATGTTGTTTTAGAAAAGGAGATAATTTTTTTATTTTACCATACTAAGACCCCTCCCATATGATCTCATGATTACCATAAACTTAAATATTATAAATCCAAATAATGAGGAACTCGACATCTTATTTCCCTAGAACTATGTTATAAAAAATGAATCATTAGTTGTATATAAAACCCTAAATAACATGAATCGATGAAGAGGGACCAATATATTAAGTTGGTTGACTATCTTAGGGGATCCCTCACTCATTGTATAAGAAATATCATTAATGTTTGTAGAAATATTGGATTTCTTTGGAATATTATTCCAAACTATTTTTGTAACAACTTTTACATCTTAGAAATTATTTCTCACCTCAGTACCTAGGGATTTTGTAGCATGTTTAGTATCTTTATCTTGTCTCAACCACTTCTTGCGACGATACTATTCTATAAGCATTTTACCAGTGGGAGATATTTTTCATTATTTTGGTGTGAGTGGTTATTAGTTTATTTGAATGAAAACTTCTTTCAATATAATAGTTGGGTAACACCTAATATATTTCTAAGAATATTTTGTGGATATATTTATTGTGTAATTAACAAAAAATAGATTGATTTATTAATTCTTATTATTATGTTCCAATATTAACCAAACCTAGTGCACAACCATCATATATTTATAAATGTGGAATCTATTATAATTTTATAGATTAAGTCAATATAGTCACTCAAAATAATAAGAAAATTGATATATAATTTTGGGATCGTAAATAATGACCCCCTAATTCATATTGAAAAGAAAACTCTTCATATTTACATCTAAAATTGTTTATGATTATTTCTAAGGGTGTTTTATAGGGGGGAATATCTATAGTAATAACCCAAAACACTAATAATATTATTTATATTAAAGGTCACATGTTATAAATTAATGATATCTAATATCATTGGTCAGAACCTATATGAGGGAATCAATGTAGCATTTCAGAAATCATAACCACCAAATATTGATTTTATCCAATTATAAAAAAAATATTAACTGGGTTCAAATATAGTGTGTATCCACTCCTCATTTAACATGTACTAACATGTTCTGGTTAAATATTCCATGATGTAGTTAATTGGCCTACATATCACCAAGAACAAGACCATGGAAAAGGTGGATGTCTTGGCTCTTATGAAATTATCCATTGATGGTAGAAAATAACCATTAAATAACATTTATAAAAAACATACGAATAAAAATTTTAGTTTCACTTAAATCCTAACTTGATAACCAGACATAATATATCATCCTTAATCTAAAATTGGATATTATTCACCCTTATCCTCAAGAGTTTATAGGTCTAGATAAGCCTTTTTCCTCTTGTAATTTGGATTTGGTCTGTGAGAATATAGAAATATATCAATAATCTCACTAAATGTGATATTTTGGTGGGTTTGGATCTCTTTTCCTTATCATGAATTAGTTTCCATTAGTATACCCATCTCCACAGTTGGGGTCTATTTAGCATCACCCAATACAATGGGTACCGAGATAAACTTTTTAAACATTTATCCATAAATTGAAATACAACTGATCTTATTAGTATCCAAAAGACCAAACCAAATTACACAACCCAATAGATGAAAGTTAATTGTATCTACACAAAAATGACTAATAAAGTCTATAATGTGATCAATGTGTTAGTATATTGAAACTTAGGAGGTTTAAATTTCTTCATAAAGACTAATTTCTTTTAGATAAAAGGCATACATTGAAAAAATTAGTAGATAAATTAATATCCTAATTGCTACTTAATAAAATTTCCCTTGGGTAAAATATCTTGATACAAGATTTGTCATTTCATCTGATTATTCACCAAGGAAGAGAGGTTTTTCGTGTAATGTTGGGGGATCAGATCACCACATTGATATTGGTTATCCATTATTAATTAGGCGTTCCCTAAGTTGTATACTTTCTCATAATTTCTTCCCAAAGTTGTTTTATATTGAAATGAATATTTTATTGGGCATTCCCCAAACAGGGGCATGAACCATAACGCTGATAGGTTATAACTGATTTCAAAAAATTGATACATCATCAAGAAGAAAAAATTCATATAAGGGAAACCTATATATTAAAAGGTAATTGTAAAGCCTAGGTCAATGGAGGCATAATATTTATTGAAGATGAATTGAAATCAAGTATAATAATTTAAACTCAACATTTTTGATAATTCATTTTCTTCTCTTGGAATAATATTTGAGATATGATGGGAAGAGTTTGTGACCAAGTTTTTTTAGAAAAAAAGGTCATGTAAATGTTATAATTTTAAATCAAAGGGTAATGTGATAAAAATATAAATATGGATGTGAAAATTAGATAATTTTTTAAAAATAAAAAATCAATTTCCCTCACCCCTCAAAAAAAATGCATGCATGTGAAGGCTTTAGTGAAGGACTCCAACAAGAATTTACATGAATATTTTGGGCATTAAAGTCAAACCTAAGGGTAAATAATGAGATTAATCTATAATATTTTATAAGGTGGTTAAGGATATACTTTGGTTATATTACCTATATTTATAGACATAAAATAGACATTTCATTTTTAAATTAAGTTAAAATCCCCCAAAAAATTCAAACTCCTTCATTTTTCTTCAAAATATGATCATTTTCCTTCTAAATGGATCAAATTAAAAGTGGCAACTTATCGGTATTAAAAAGTTATTCAACAAAATTATATTAAACCTAAGAAAATGTTCTAGTAATTTTTTTTCATAGACTAGCACACCATTCTTATTGCTTATTCCATAGTAATGTAAAATTTGAGTGTAAACCAAGAGGAAAACTCAATGAAAACCAAGATCAAAGATCATGACATGCTAAGATGAAGTCCAAGAGTACAAGGAGACATTTAACATAAATATACTATTCAAATCATTCATTATAATATGGATATGATGGGAATATAGGGATAATAATAAATTAATGATTTTTGACCCATACGAGGTTACAACTTCAGAGAAACATGAGTGGGAAAAAGGATGAATGAAACCAAAATTTTTAATTATAAATAAATATTTATGTGATATGGAATAAGACATGTGATTTGTATCCTTCAAAGGTTTCAGGAAAAATACCTTCCCAAGAGAGAAATACAACAAGGTCCCAAATTAAAACCTTGGTGATGTTCATCCTTTGAGTAATTTTTTTGAATAATATCAATGGATGACATTGTTTTTATAATTCCTTTAATCCAATGATTTATTTCCAAGATCCCAATACTCTATAAGTGCTAAACCTTCACGAAGGATACCTATCTTAGTGAATTCTTCCAATTTCACCAAAGTGGCCTTAAAGAATTTAATGGTCTATTTTCTCCATGGTACAAGTATAAAGAGGATAGTTTCACCAAAGCTATTATATTTATAGTATTTCTTACCTTGGTGATCCACATTTATATTCTTTTAAAAACCCACTTATCCTTATTGGTCTAAGTTAACGAAGGTAGTTAAATACCATAACTCACATAGAAAATTTCACTTATATTTATCAAGTTCTTTTACTGGCCTAACAACCATATGTTTCTTATGTACAAGTCACACTCATATTATTTTAATTCCTCACCTAGATTATACTCAATCATGTTAGGTGGAATGTGTTTTAATGAACCATGAACAACTTCTATTTATGTCCCAATTATATTACATAAAACCAAGAATTTATCCCACTATTACTAGTAGAACTCTCAAACACCCGACTAGTCTATTGATGGGATTCCTAATTTTGAACTACTTCAATGTAAGTCCCACCACATTCCCACTCATTTTCACCTCCCATGGGCCTAGGAATAACATAGAATGTTATCCCATAAGACCCAAACATTTCCCTTACACGATTACTATCTCTAATATGTATTAAAACATTCAAGGTCAGTATTAACATAATTTATATATATTTTCCTAGTCCCATGACCATAAATTATAAGAAAATTTTCCTTATCAAATTAATTAAGAAGACATGATAATGGTCCATCTTATATGACCTTAAAATACATGGTATAACCTCTTTTCATTATTTTAAACTTAATTTTCCATCCACTTTCTTAACCTAAAATTATAAAAAATTATTATCAATAATGAGTTGAATTCCCTTTCATATGGATTTAAATATTGATCCCTAACTACATGAGTTTTGACTCCTTTAATAAGGATACATAGGAATCCATATAAAGGTTCAATCTCAATACTGCTACAAAACATACTAATTAATGAATTCCTAAATAGATTTAAATGTTAGGGATAATTTTTATTTGACTTTAACTTATGTTATGACCACCCAGCCTTATGTAAAAGGTATGGTATTCCCCGTTCCATATGAATGGGATGACTTGATTTCATGCCATGTTTTTTAAATTCATCAGGGAAAATTAATCTCTTTCATTAAAGGTAATGAGTTATGTTTTTATAAAGAATTTATGGAATAATATTAATAATATAAGAAAGTATCAAACTAGAAACCAAACTCATTTGTGGGATGAGTGAATCTCCTATCCTTTCGATAGATAAATTAATACTCATGACCTCAGAAAATGGAGGACTATGGAAACATCATAAATAATCATTAAATTGGTTAAAATAGTAAAATATAATATAAAACCTTATTCTATACATCTTTCTTTATCTATTTATATTATAACAGATCATGTATATTTGAAATTATAATTTTTTTCCTTGGTCTATCATCTACTCAAATTAGTGTGCTAATAATTTAATAAAAGATAAATAGTTTTTGGAAGGTGTATTTGAAGGATTTTATTTGGGTATATTTTTAATTTAGTATGCTTATTTTATGTATTATTCATATCATTTAATCTATTTAAATAATTGAATGAATGATTTTTTAAATATTGATTTTATTGTGATTTTTTATTTAAGTAATAGTTATATTTTCTTAGTCTTCTCCTTTATCTGACTGTGTAAACATGTAACATTAATTATTTTTGACTTGTTTTCATTATAAAAATTCTTTTTATTATACTTTACCTTATCATAAAAAAATGACTCTAAGACATCCTATAAATATTTTCTAAATTTTATATTGATTTGATAAATCATTGATGTAATTTATTTCTTGTTTTCTACTCCATAATCTTATAGTTTATTTATTAATTTTAGATTTATTTCTTCACTTATACCTTACAACCTATTATCCTTTTCTCTAACTCGGTTATCTCTTGGTCATGTTTATTCTTGGTAATTTTTATTAATATGTTTGTTTGATGTTTATATCATCCAACTTATTTTGAATAATCATTTTCTTTTTGTTTTGTATTTTTTTCTTAGCTACCACATCCTTATTTTGTTTGTTTAGTGTGGCCATTTAATTTTCAGTTAGGATTAATTTATATTAAAATTGTTGTGGCATTTATTCTTTCTATGATAATATGTTTTTATATTTCTTATTCATATATTCTAAATTATAGTCCACTTCTACAATATCTTGTTGGTAATAATCCTTTAAGATTTATAGCATTGTTACCTTAGTTACCCAATCCACATTTTTTTCCATTTTACTACATTCATATATGGTTATTCTCCATTCTATTCTATAGTTTGTTATACTTCCCTTATATATCTTCCAATTTAATTTCTAATTTCCTCAAATCTTATTATTAAGCATGTAAAATTGTTTTTTATTTATCTTTATTTGTTTTTCCATTCTATAATTATAATTGTATCATGAAAATTTTTTAGGTTGGAATTAATGCAATATCTTCAATTTTTGAAATTTTGTATATTTCTTTGCAATTTCAGTTCAGGTTATTTGGAATTTAAATCTTTGTTTCAATGAAATGCTTTATTCATATTTTTGGATATTTTTAAATAAATTTAGATATACATTATAAAATAATAAATAGAATATTTTTAAGTGATTTTATTACTCCATTTTTATTAATAAACTGTTTAACTAGCTAAGCATTATTTCCCTCTAATATTAGTTTTTGAATTTCATTATGGGATTTTGAGTTTACTTTGTCTATGATATGTTTTTAAAGATTTTTTTTGTTTTTGATATCATTTTTATTTTTCTCCCTGATCTCCTTAAATTTCTTAGAAAATTGTTTTCCTTTTTATAATCATGTTTATCTTACTTATATTTTTCTAAAAAAATCTGAATGTATAATAGATTCACCCTCTAATATTTAGGATTATTAAAACTACAATGTAAACATAATTTTTCAACATTTAATTAATTTTTTCATTTTCTTCATCATCATCACTATTTTTAATGTTTTATCTTCTTGTAAATTTATATTCCTTGTCTTCCAATAATTATTCATCTATTTTATCACTTAGTTTATTGGTTGTATATCTCTAAATTTCATTATTTGAATTTTAATCTTGTATTGGTTTAACGGTCCATCAAAAATTAATACTAAAAACATAATATTTGATGTTAGATATTTATTTTTTACTTTTTTGAAAATAAAATTTTTGTTTTCAGATATAAAACCCGTAATATGATAAAAAGAGAAAAAATAATATTTCCCATATCAGATGACATTTTTTTCTCTATGTTTTGTGTTGAAAAAAAATTATATAATATTATTGTTTATATTTTATAATAATGGTTTTTTGAAATATAGTTTCTTTTATTTTATCAATTAAATAACATTAGATATATTCTCAATAACTTTTTATCTATGTCTTAGAATGAATAATTTAAAGGAAATATTCCCTAAATCCTTATAAATTTATACAATGCTGGTATATATGTTTTATTGTCTTGCATACAAAATATGATTTCCATGAATTATTGGTATATCATTTTATGAATTCTCAACCAGAGTTTCTCTACATAATATTATATAATTTAATGATCTATTTAATAGGATAAAACACCATGTGGGTATTAAATAAATGCATGTGATGCATGAAGTAGCAAGGAATTAACTCATGTGTTGTAACACATGAGTTAATTTTATAGCTTCCATGGAGTATCCATGATATTTATATATGAAGACACAACCCTATGATGGTTCTTTAAGTGAGTTATTTCTTAATTGAACCATTTTAAAGCATGAAGATCTCTTTATTATTCTCCTTTGCCTTTGAGGTACTGACATGCGGTGGAGATGGAGTGGATCTCATGTTAACATCAGATGATTCAGATCGACCCATGGATACACTATAAAGAGGATATATCCTCAAGTTTCCCATGGAGATATTTATCAAACCATGTGAGGATGATGATGTAGATGATCTATGATTTATGATACACACACACACATATATTATTTATTTATATTATTTTTATCTATGGTTTCATATTTCATTCATGGATATCCTTAGGTAGTGAACATAATGTACTTATTTATGATCCAATAAGTGTTATTAGACCGTAAATAATCCAAAATTGGTATCAATGTAATCCCATGTATTTTTTATTTGAAAAATAATACTTAAAATGAAGAAAATGTGAAGAGTAGAGCATCATTTTCAATTTTCTTGAAATTCAAGATTACCTTATTGTGTGCGAGATCGATGTAAAGGTATTCATTTTTACCATTACATATAATGAACTATGTGAGGGTCATAAAAATATATTCAAAATACCTAAATATAATATGAGATTTACATTTATAAGAGTATTCATGTAAAGGTTACCAGAGAATCACCTTTATGTGAAGGGCCCATGTAAAGGTAATCTAATTATTACCTTTACATAAATGGATTACTTAAAGGAGATATGCAACTTAACTACTGTAAAAACATTCAAAAAAAGTAAATGTGATATATCCTTATCTAGTTTTGACTATGTAAATTTCATATACTTCTACCCTTACTTATATAGTTTATATAAGGTTAGTGGGAGTGTATCCTTATAGAGAATGTGGATACTTTGCATGGGTAAACAAAAAAGATTTAATAATTTCTTTTAAATTTTTAAATGGTTTTATTTGTTTTTAAAAAAAATTATAAATCTGGATAATGTGTATTTTGGGAATATTTAATTTATAAGTAATTTATTTATTTATTATAAAAGGTGTATAATTAATCATTTAAATGTTTATGAAAAAATTATTCTTTAATATTCCTTATTTTTAAATTTTAACATTTGAAATACATTTTAATCAAATTATATGCGATTTATGATGATCTGGAAATAAATGTGTAGTTATATATCATAATAGATAATCATAAAGTGTTTATAAATTATGAAAATAACACTAAAATATAAATTGTTTACATTGAAATTACGAATTATTATTAATTAATTAATTTTAATTATTCATATTAAAGGGGACTTATTTGAATATTATTTAAACAAAATCAAAAGAGTTTTGATAATTGATTTGATGTATGTTTAAATAATATTATGTAAACATTTGTAGATTATGTAAAATGATTAAATAATTTAAATTGGATTATAAATTTCTTATCTCAAAAAATATCTTATAATTATAATAAAAAACTTCAACATAATGATCAATCTGAAACAATTTATAGTTGAATGTATATAAAGGGTTTATATTTTAAACTATAGAATGTCCATAATGTTAAATCTAACATTTTGAAATTTTTTATAAATATATTTTACTTATGAATTGTTCAAAAAATGTTTTCTCATTGTTAAATATTTGAATTGTTCATTTATTTAATGGTTATCCCCTATTTTATTCAAATTTATAAATTTTTTATTCTATGAATGTTGTACACTCTAGTTTAAGATATTAAGTTGAATTATAAATTATCATACTTGCCTCTAAGTCATTATGTTCTATGTATGATAATGAATTTATATTTTTAAATATCTCAATCATGATATGTAACTATATTTATGGACATAAATTTAATTTTTATATAGTTTATGAATGTTAGGTTTTAGAGTTATGATGAATTGAAATCTCTCTTGATCAAGTCTCCCTAGATTGAGGGACTTGGGGTCACACTACCTATCAACATAGATGCTTATGCATTTTTATAAAAATTCAATGAGGTTTTTTATCTTTCACTCAAGGTTTACTCACGTAGAGATTCTAAATATCCTATAACTCTATGTATTTACATTAAATGTTTATATATATTAATAATATGACATATTTTAATATGTATACAAATATTTTACTTTAACTTTTCACTGAGTAACACCAACTTGTGTGTTTTTTAAATAGTTACACATCAATATAGTTTGAACATATTGGTTTGGTGGAAGAAATTGGGTTCCAAACTAAATCACTATAATAATTCATAAATAAAGGGAATAACACTAGTATAAGGTTGTGAGATTAAACCCCCTTCAAATATTAAGTGTGAAATTTATTTCAAAGAGGCACTATTTAAGATCCTGATCATTTAATTGGGTAGTTACTTTCCATAGTCAGGTTCCCCTAGATTATTTTTTGTATGGAACGAATGTAAAAAATGAATCTAGGTTATCATGTTGTGCAGTTTAATGTAATATTATTTTTCCCCTGGAGTATCCAATGTTATTTTGTTGTGGGAATTTTATTTGGGTTATACATATCTAGGAAACCCTAGCCGGTAGCATACTATAGGAATAGAGTTAGGTTTATCCATATGATGGATTGGATAGATAATTATCCATTCAACTATCCATGAATCATATAAAATATAATCGAGATGATTATCTACTTAAATAACTAAGTGGTGAGGTGGAGACTATAGAGGACTCATTTTTTAGTGAAATATAGATCATGGCCCACTAATGGTTATATTGAATTTGAAAAATGTTACATTATTATAGTGGGAGACCATTAAATAAAATTCCTTATTAATGTTAATAAAACATGAAACTCATCAAATAAAGGATTCTATTATAAATGAATACTATCATCATGATCAAACTAAAATTTTAGATTAATCAATAGAAGGACAAACTTAATGTATGCTACTCCTAAGACAAATAATCTAAGAAAAGTTATTAATATAGCCTAGTAACTTAAAATGTAGTAAAGTTATAGGAAATATTATTTGTTTAATGATTAATACTTATTCTTGATTAAATAATGTGTTTTTGTTTTTCAATATATCAATCTGGATGCTTATAGAATCATAGAATGATTCACTTACAATTTAAAAATAATTTGATTCAAAATTACCAAAGGAATCTTAGTCTCTTTTCCTACACTCAATATGATTGAGTATTCCAAATGAAATTCAATGTGACAAAAAATTAATAATGAAGTGAGATAAAAGGATTACTTAAAACATTATTGGTTGTAGAATTCAATTCAATTTTTTTATTTCAATGATTCCTATAGTCCATATGATTCTATTTTTGAGGAGGCCTATACAATGAGGGATGGTCTGGAAATGTGCGGTTATAGTAACATCATTTTTATCATTATTGGAGACTAACATAATGATAATTCTTCACTATCTACAAGGACAAATTACTATTAACTTTTCGATTATTTGTCTTATATGAAGTTTCAAGACTCTTATTTATGATCACACTACACTTCTCCATACATGGCGTCAAGGGAATGATTCTATATATTTTTTGGATTCTTGGGGAGGCTTTGAGAGGTCATGTATGTGTTTTTCTGCCTTTAAATCCCTACTTATAATATTTCTTGATGTTTTAAGGGTTGATTCTCTTTGGATTCATCATCTGAGGCCCCATTTATATTGTTTCTCCTCTTTCATACACATTAATAACAAAATTAATTTGAAAAAATATTAACTTTGGGTTATAATTAAGGGAGAAAAGTTATTACTTCATTAATAACTTGGATTATTCTATCTTGGTTGAACATATCAAAATATGTGTATTATCATATTTTGATATTGAGAGGGGCATGTAATCTGTTGTTGTTTAATAAAATTATATTGGTGTTTTTAATACACATAGTTTTTGATTTTTTAATTCAATAACGTACTTTAAAGGGAGGATAAAATGGACCTTTTTGTAATGGAATATATCCAACTGTAATTTAATGAAATGTTATGACAATGTGAATGAACTTAAGAAAGGTTTACTAGATATTCTAAAAGTGTTGAAAATAGATTAAAAGGGAATTTTATGTCTAGGTTGTATATGTTATATTTTTAATACTAATGGATAAATGTTCAAACAAGAAGAAGGGATGTTTGTTAAAAAGTAAAAAAAATGTTTCCTAAAAAATACTACTCAATGTCATTGAAACCTAGGGTTTTCAGGTAGAAAGAGTAATAATTCCGAATGATGGATTACCAAGGCACCTAAATGAACTTTAGGAAACGCCATGGAATATGCATCTTGGGTATAAGGGTTATAAAAATTAATTCTTCAATTAAAATGGTATGTGATACCAAATATATATTTTTTAAGTGTTACAAATATACAATTGTTTAAAATAAAAAAATGATGGAAACTATAGTTTTCTTAAAAATAATGAGGAAAATAGTTTTCACAAAAATGATCTGATTGTAAAAGATTTGATCAATATTAAATAAAGGTATGTAAATGATTTTTATCTTCATGTCAACTCACATATAAGATAAGATAAGTGGTTTTATAACAACGGGTTATTTTGAACAATACTTGAGCTGATTGATAGTATACACGTGGTTTATGATTCATTGGTTTATTTAACATGTTTTGATAAGAATATAAGGATAAAAGTTTTTATCCAAGATAAATTATTTATTAAGGATAAAGTTTTTATCTAATTATTTATTAAAATATAATAGAATGTTATCCCCATCAATTTGTTATATATTTTTAAAGATAATTTTTTTTCAAGAAAATCTCAAAGAATATACAATATTATATATGATATTGAACACAATTTTGTTTGTTAAATATTCATACTAAGAGGAAATTAAGGTTATTTACTAAGACAAAAGGTTTTTATTGTTTTTAGAATTATATCATGAAACAATTCTGTTTCAAGAATCTTGTCAGATTTTGTTTGAACTTAAAGAAGTTTAATGTTAAGAAATAAAGGATTCCATTAATTTGAACTTATAATGATATCTTCATAATATCCTAAATTTTTTGGGGTGGAAATGAAAAATGTAAAGAGTTACATATTGGTAACACATACAATAGATATAACTATTTATTAAATGATAATACCAGAATAAGTTTAATGTGTTATTCACTTAGTATCCTAAAGATTTTATGATCTATGATGTTAAATAAAAATATAAAGAGTTTCATTTAGTTATCATGACTGACTGAAAATTATATATTTTTATTATCAAACAATTTTGAGGAGAAAGTGAGAAACCCATAGTTCAAACACAAAATGAAATAGCAGATTCATTAAAGCACAACTTAAGCCTACTAGATTTTAACTCCCTAAATAACTTCCTGGATACAGTGTTTACCTGTGTATCTGGTCCACCCTGTAAAAGATCTTCAAACATTAATGCCATCTTGTCCGAGGACTAGATGTACTCCTCTACATTGATCTTCCCGTCATTGAACCCTCTTATCATTATAAGATCTTGCTTGTCGATCCAAGAACACTACTCCTCATTAGGTGATACCTTTAATAACCTGCTCATCATTCTATTGGCATCTTCATCAGTAGCTTTAATTGTCAGAACATAATCCAGCATCTCCTCTCCTGTAACGCCCCGACCCAATTACCGAGGTTTAGTGCATTATTACATAACATTGACATGATCACAAGAATGATCAAGTCTCGAAAGACTGATTAGTTTAGTAGCCTTCGAATAACTAGATACATTAATAAATTTTACATTACATCATAAAATGAAAACTACAACAATATAGTCTCTATAATACACACTCTTATCCCCTCATACTATCCTTACAAGTCATTCATAAATTACTTCTTCACATCCTGGGAAAAATAAAACATAGAAAAGGGGTGAGCTCAAATGCCCAGTAAGGATAACAATATAGCGGAAACTTTCTTAAATAAGAATAATCATTTAAGGAAATGTATAACTAAAAAAAATCCTTTTAAACTTGAACTTCAACGTAACATGGAAGAAATAAAATGAAATAATGACATTTACTTATTCACATGGATATTCTACTAAACGAATAATCACATGCAAAATCAATAACCACTTTCATAATGATGGAATTCATAATGCCAAACTATCATAACCACAAAGCCAAGGCCTTGTGCCAAGACTACAAATAAGATTTTAGAAAGGCCTTGTTCCAAGACACTAGTTTGTATCATGAGACTTAATGATGCATCGAAGAGCTATATCAGGCTCCACCCGTCACTTATTAAGTCAAATGCATTCCTCATATGAACAGGTTTAAACATAACATAAATATTCGTATTAAAACTAGCATACGAAATGTCAATACTTTCTCTATAAACCATGAATGGTAAAAAAATAACACATCCACAATCAAACATATCAAAAAACCTTCAATACAATATGGAAGTTTTGTATCACAATAAATCAACTTCAAATGAGCATAAAATCCATTAAAGGATGTTGACATAGATGAAATCAAAACTATTTGAGAGAAATATCTCTTTTTTTAAATCATTTAAATGTAACATAATTATAAAATAAAACATTTACTTTGAAACTTTTCTTATAATCTTGTAAGGTAAGCTTCAAATATTTTATAATGGCGGAAAATATCCGAACCTACCGTATAAGTTAAAAAAATATTCTTACCTTAATTCTATCGAAAAGGTTAAAAACCACCTTGTTTGGAAAATAACGAAATGATTCCTTTATAAACCTCTAATAAAAAGTGAAACAAGGTTATAAATGACTTTAACCCATATTCTATTAAATAGTAAAAATGATTTGAAATACATTTTTAAGAAACATAGATGTGGATGATAAAGATGTCCCAGTAGATTATTACATATAAACAACCTCGAATAATGAAGAGATTGCTAAATAAACCCTTACATTGTACTTTTCCTTGGTTGGGGGTAGGTTAACCTCTTGTATAATGGTGAAATAATTTTTATTAAATTATACAAGAATAATATAAATTAATATGATATCATATATGATATTTTAACATTTCTTTGTTAATAACATCTTAGTATTATCATCGTTTCGGGTGTTAACTTACTCATTTTATTTTTTATGTTTTCTTATGTAAGCCGTGTTTGTCATGGATATGTTGTATATTATTCCTAAACATAATTATATCAAGTCCTTAAACATTATTTTTAAATCATCAAATGATAATTATACTTGAATGGATACGATAGAGAATGAATCTCAGCGCGTTTGTGGAGACGGTAGTCCGTACGTACGCACGAGCGAAAATATCATTCTTTAAATATTAAAATAACATATAATTGGATGGAATATCATATATAAAGAATCATTATCATGTTATATTTATTATTTATATGAATTACACATCATTATTATACCCATCAAAATAATAATTTATTGAATAACAATTACACCACGACGTGGAGACGGTAAGCCGTACATACGCACGTATGGTGACATGTCATTCAAAGGATGGATCAAATACTTAATATAGTTGTACCATATTTATAATAACATCATAGTATATATATGATACTGGAGTTATTATTTTATAATGAGAATAACAAATAAAGAAGAAGTTGAAGAAGAAAGGAACTTAAAAGAGGGTGGTGAAAACATTACCTCTTTTTCGGGTTCTTCCTTTTAATTTGATCAAAAGGGCTCAATAGGTTGGCTTTATGATCAAAATAAGGCCTCTAGGTTGAGGTTAGGGAAGTTGAGAGAGTATTGGGGTAGGGGTTTTCTGAGACAAATGGCTTTTAATGTGTGAATTAGTGAGAAGGGGGAGTGCCCTTTTATAAGAGGGATGAGGGGCATCTTTGGAAAAGCTAGAAATATTATTTTATAATAAATTCATATTCGGTTTCTAATGGATCCAAATTGGATTATCTAAAGTTTATGGTGGGGATTGGTCGAGAACCACTCAAACAATATAATTTAGATAGTTTAGGGTCATTATATTAACCTTATCTTTTAGTTTTAACTCTTAGTTAATTAGTTTGACACTTACCATGTCACTTTGTATTTTTATATTATATAGTTAATAAACTTACTATATACCTCCAAGAGACCCCCATGTGGTCCATTAATGATAAAAATATCATGATATAAGACTCTTGGACAAATTTTAGATATTTAGGAATTTAATATAAATTAATAATATAATATTTGTTTTAAAAACTCTTTTATGTCAATTTTCACACTATTGGGTATTTTTCTTTTCATAAATTCATAACAGCATTATTACTTCGAAAAACATTTATATAATAAATAATAATGTGTCATATTAACCAAGAAAATTAGTGTAATTCATCAAAATTATCAAATTACATTTATTTTGATGTTTATATTATTAATTATTTTAATATTTCATTAATTTGGTAATTACTGCATCACCATTGTGTCAATAATAAATTAAATTATTTAATGACTAAAAATTATAAATAAAATAATATTATGTAGGAAATATTCTTATCTTTCTAATGAATATTTATAATTGAATTTATCTTATGTATATCCCTATATTGGAAATGTTTTAGAAAATAAACTTTGATTTTAACTCTTTTAACTCTTCTTTGAATTAAATAATAATAAATGTCCTAATCTAATCCAAGTGGACCTAAATGATAATATTTTATTCCAAAGGTTGTTTTTGGTCAGGATCCAATTGTACAGTAGAATAAGTACATGTGTTAGGGTAATATTAATATCACTTTTACCCTTAATTACCCTATTTATTTTTAACCGTGGTAAATAAAAGTAAAAAGTTACTATTCAAAAAAAATTATTTTCATCTCATTGAACCAAATTTTACTCCTTGATATTTACCGTGTCTCTCGGATTTTCAAAATTCCACTCACTAAAGTAGTAAAATTAAGTTTTATAAAAAATTCAGTTTTTTAACTACCACTTAGTAGTTTCACTATTCATCAAAAATAAAGTTTTTTCAGAAAGATACCAAAAATTCACCCTAGGCTAATTTCGATATTTCGAATCCAAAAATGAAGTCCATTTTGAAAAATAAAATTTATAAATTTTAAAAAGTGGGTATTACTATTCATAACTGCTACTTTGATTGGTTGTGGTGTGTTAGAACTCGATGTTGCGTACAACACACGCTATCACATTATTCAAAGAGAAGAATACTATGGAAGCTTGGGGTGTTACATTCTCCCATCCTTCAAATAATTTCGTCCTCGAAATTTCTAGAATAATACCGCATTAAAAGACTTGGGTGGTTCTTCATCATAAGTTCCTCGGGTTCCCACGTTGCCTCTTCTAGCTTATGGTTTCTCCACAAAACTTTTACCAGACGAGTCGTTCAGTTTATCAGTACATGTTCTCTCATATGAAGAATCATGACAGGTTCTTCGCAATAAGAGAGATCAGGTTCCAATTCTAATTCCTCATAGGTGAGTACATGCGTCTGGTCAGGCATGTATTTCTTTAACAGTGATACGTGGAACACATCGTGAATTTTGGAGAGACTTGGAGGCATTGCCAAACGGCAAGCTATAACCCCAATTTGTTCTAGAATTTCGAAAGGTCCGATGTACCTAGGACTCAATTTACCCTTTTTACCAAAATGTATAACTCCATTCCATGGAGATACCTTCAAGAAAACATGATCTCCTACCTAAAATTACAAATCCTTCCTTAAGTTATCGGCATAGCTCTTCTGCCTACTTTGAGCTGTTTTGATGTGGTTTTGGATTACCTTTACCTTTTCCATTGTTTCCTCCACCAGTTCTGTGCCTACAAGTTTTCGTTCACAAACGTCATCCCAACAGGTTGGTGTGCGACATCTCTTTCTGTATAATGCTTCATATGGTGCCATCTGAATACTCGAATGGAAGCTATTGTTATTGGAAAATTCTACCAGAGGTAAATATTGATCCCACATACCCTGAAAGTCAAGAGAGCAGGATCTCAACATGTCTTCTAAGGTTTGAATAGTCCGTTCTGATTGTCCATCTGTTTGAGGGTGGTAGGCAGTGCTCAATTGAAGTTCAATATCCAGGGATTTCTGAAGACTCTTCTAGAATCTCGAAGTAAAACAAGGATCTCGATCCGAAACAATGATAGGGGTACTCCATGAAGTCTCAAAACTTCATTAATATATATTCTTACTAGACATTCCAATGGTAGATCTTCTCTTATAGCAAGAAAATGTGCCGATTTGTTAAGACGATCAACAATAACCCATATTGCATCATTCCTTCTAGGAGTCTTTGGTAGTCCCTTGACGATGTCCATTTTAATATTGTCCCATTTCCACTCCGGTATGGGAAGAGGTTGCATGACTCCTCCAGGCTGTTGCCTTCCAGCTTTCACTTGTTGACAAACCATACATCTCGACAAAAAATCAGCAATCTCTCTCTTCATGTTGTCCCACCAAAAATGTTCCTTCAAGTATCTATACATTTTGGTGCTCCCAGGGTGTATAGAGAAATTGGAACTATGAGAATATTCCAACAATTCCCTTTTTAGATCAGGTATATCGGGAACACAAAGTCTCTTCCCGAATTTCAAAATTCCTTCTTCATACACAACTGATGGTATCTAGATTGAAGTTCAATCTTTGAAAAGTATTGAGATCCATGCAGTTGGTCAAATAAATCATCAATGTGAGGTAGGGGATAATTGTTCTTTATTGTTATAGCATTGATCTCCCTGTAGTCGATACATAACCTCATAGATCCATATTTCTTTTTAACAAAAAGAACAGGGGCTCCCCATAGAGAAACACTAGGGTGAATAAATCCCTTATTACTCAATTCATTTAGTTGTTTCTTTAGTTCAACTAATTCCATAGTGTCCATTCTATAAGGGTTCTTCGATATAGGCCTTGATCTAGGAATTAAATCAATGGAAAACTCAACTTCTCATTATGGAGGATGTCCAGGTAAATCTTCCGGAAACACATCTACATATTATTTCACAATAGGTACATCCTCTATTTGAACATTCCTTTCCTCACCCACATTTATTTCATTCTCTTCCTCCCCAATAATTGAATTTAGTTGAGCTACTGGGGGATGGATCTAGATAAGAATTAGCTGGTGATGATTCTGCTCTAAAGATAAGGTGTTCTTTATCATCATCATAAAAAATCGTAACCTCCTTCTTCTTAAAATAAATCTTCGCATCAAGGTCTGAAATTAAATCCATACCGAGGATTATATCAAACTCAATCATAGGTATGACGATGAGATCAGTGGATAAATAACATTTATGTGCTCTAATGGGGACTGATTCACAAAACATTATTGGAATGATACTCACCTTAGGAGTTTTAACTGACAACTCCCTTGTTAAATCAAATTGGAAATATCTAATTTTCTTAGAAAACTGGGAAGATATGAAACAATGCGATGATCCAGAATCAAATAATGCATTTTCTAAACTTGAGGAAACCATTAAATTACCTGCCACCATGTCTTTCAGAGCTTCTACCTCAACAGTAGTTATATCATATGCTTGGACTTGATCCCTTGGTCTTTTCTGAAGTAAGTTCCCCTGACGCTTAGGACATTCATTTGCATAATGTCCCATATCCTTACAATTGTAGCATTAGAAATCAGTAGCTACCTTCTTCCCCTTGCAATCACGAGCTTGGTGGCGTTTTTCACCACACTTTTAACAGACTCCCATTCCTTTTAAGAAAGTACTAGGGTGTTTCTTCCCACATTTACTGTAGGATGGATATTACACTTTTCCCTTCTTCCCCTTATTTCCATTCCCAGATTGATCAACAGATCTCTTCTTCTATTTATTTTCTTTAATGTCATAAGACATAGAGAATTCATTTTCTGTCTTGATATCACATGAGATAATGTCTTCATACGATGAGAAGGATTGTGAGACTAATGCTCGACGGAGAAATGGGTTTAACCCATCAAAGAAATGATTAATCTTACTTCTTGGGTTACTTATATAATCTCCAGCATACCTTGCTAACCTTGTAAATTTATCCTCATACTTTGCGATATTCTCATCCTCCTTTTGTCTCAGACTCAGAAACTGCCTTTCCATATCTTCTTGATGGTCACGAGGAAAGTATTTTTCTAAAAATAGATCTTTGAACTCCCTCCATTTCATATCTGATACTTCATCATCTTCCTTCGTGTTTTGAATCAATGACCACCATTGATCAACATCTTCAGTGAGGCGATAAACTTCCATGAAAACTTTTTCCCTTTCACTACTTCCTAAAGCCTGAAATATTTTCTCTAGGGAACTTATCCATTGCTCATCTACTAATGGATTTGTACTCCCATTGAATGTTGGTGGTTTCTGCCTCATGAAGCGATCTAACATTGATCATCCATGCTGAAGATCAGGGTGCTCCATACGGTTAAGGTTATTATTCATAACCTGAGTGAGTTGTCCCAGTATGGTGATTAGCTGATCAACACCAGTTTCATCACCATCTCAACTATAATTATCTTGAGCATACGGGAAATCCTTACACGGAGTTCGTGCATTGATACAGTTTCCATTTCTTCCACTAGGCAGCAATTCTAAACAATGTCATAAACTAGATCAGTTTATGAATCAAAATACATAATTACATACTTGTAAAACAATTAACAAAAATTGAAATATTTATGGATATAATCCATAATCATAAAAATTTTTTCTTTGAAGAATTATATACTCATAAACCCTTCATAATGGTTTGTAAATAAAATGAGAGTTATCCTAAGCATATCCCCCAGGAGTGTTGTAACCAAGAGTGCAACAAGGCTCGTTTTCGTGCACCAGTTCCCATTCCAGTCTAGCTCAAAGCGGTGTTTTTGTGTTTTACCCATAGGTACATCTATGCCAGAGCCGCCTCTACCTGCTCATATCCAGATAGGGATGTATTGCTCGAAAAACTCACAAAATCTCTACAATACCAAAATTCTAGGAATTTCTTCTACACTAATCCTCAAAGTCCATCTTAAATCTATGTGATCTAATCAGAGTTTATCTAAATCTATCTTCCAAGGTTTGTACTAAACTTCCTCTGATACCAACTGTAACGCCCCGACCCCAGTTACCCAGAGTCGGTGCATTATTACATAACATTTTCATGATCACAAGAAAGATCAAGTCTCGAAATACCGATTAGTTTAGTATCCTTGGAATAACTTGATACATTAATAAAGATAACATTACAAAATAAAATGAAAACTACCACAATATAGTCTCCATAGTCCACACTCTTATACCCTCATACTATCCCTGCATGTCATTCATAAATTACTTCTTCACATCCTGGGAAATATAAAACATATAAAAGGGGTGAGCTCAAATGCCCAGTAAGGATAACAATATAGCGGAAACTTTCATAAATAAGAATAAATATTTAAGGAAATTTATAACTAAAACAAAAGCCTTTTAAACTTGAACTTCATCATAACATGGTAGAAATAAAATGAAATAATTCCATTTACTTATTCACATGGATATTCTACTAATCGAATAATCACATGAAAAATAAATAACCACTTTCATAATGATGGAATGCATAATGCCAGACTATCATAACCACATAGACAAGGACTCGTGCCAAGACTACAAATAAGATTTTATCAAGACCTTGTGCCAATACACTAGTTTGTCTCATGAGAACTACCGATGCAGCGAGGAGCTATAGAGGGCTCCACCCATCACTAATTAAGTCCAATGCATTCTGCATATGAACAGGTTTAAACATAACATAAATATTCATATTAAAACTAGCATACCAAATGTCAATACTTTCTCTATAAAACATGAATGGTATAAAAATAACACATCCACAATCAAACATATCACAAAACCTTCAATAAAATAAGGAAGTTTTGTATCACAATAAATCAACTTCAAATGTGATTAAAATCCATCAAAGGATGTTGACATAGATGCAATCAAAACTAGTTGAGAGAAATATCTCTTTTTTTTGAAATCATTTAAAAGTCACATAATTATAAAATAAAACATTTACTTTGAAAATTTTCTTATAAGCTTCTAAGGTAAGCTTCAAAGATTTTATAATGCCAGAAAATAGCCGCACCCGCCGTATAAGTTAAAAAAACATTCTTAACTTAATTCGGTCGAAAAGGTTAAAAAGGACCTTGTTTGAAAAATGACGGAAAGATTCCTTTATAAACCTCTTATAAAAATTCAAAAAAGGGTATAAATGACTTTTACCCATATTCTAGTAAATAGTAAAAATTATTTGAAATAAGTTTTTAAGAAACATGGATGTGGATGATAAAGAAGTCCCAGTAGATTATTACATATAAACAACCTCAGATAATGAAGAGACTGTGAAATAAACCCTTACCTTGTACATTTCCGTGGTTAGGGGTAGATTAACCTCCTGTATAATGATGAAATAATTTTTACTAAATTATAAAATATCATATATAGTAATATGATATCATATATGATCTTTTAACATTGCTTTTTTAATAATATCTTAGTATTATCGTCGTTTCGGGTGTTAACTTACTCGTTTTATTTTATATGTTTTGTTACATAAGCCATGTTACTCATGGATAGGTTTTATCATATTCATATCTAGAATGATATCAACTCCTTAAACATTATTTTTAAATCATCAAATTATAATTATACTTGAATGGATACGATGGAGAATGAATCTCATCGCGTTCGTGGAGACGGTAGTCCGTATGTACGCACGAGCGACAATATCATTCTTTTGATATTAAAATAATATATAATTGGATGGTATATCATATATATAGAATCTTTATCATGTTATATTTATTATTTTCATGAATTACACATCATTATTATACCCATCCAAATAATAATTTATTGAATAACAATTACACCACAACGTGGAGACGGTAAGTCGTACATACGCATGTATGATGATATGTCATTAAAAGGATGGATAGAATAATGAATATGGTTGTACCACATTTATAATAACATCATAGCATATATAAGATACTGGAGTTATTATTTTATAATGGGAATAACAAAGAAATAAGAAGTTGAAGAAAAAAGAAACTTGAAAGAGGGTGGTGAAAAAATTACCTCTTCTTCGGGTTCTTCCTTTTTATTTGATCAAAAGGGCTCTTTAGGTTGGATTTATAATTAAAATAAGGCCTCTAGGTTGAATTTAGGGAAGTTGAGAGAGTATTTGGGCAGGGGTTGGCCAAGCCAAAATGCTTTGAATGTGTAAATTAGTGAGAAGGGGGAGTGCCCTTTTATAAGAGGGGTGAGGGGCACCTTTGGAAAAGCTAGAAATATTATTTTATAATAAATTCATATTCAGTTTATAATGGTTCCAAAGTAGATTATTTAAAATTTAAGGTTGGTATGGGTCTAGAACCACTCAACTAATAGAATTTAGACAGGTTAGGGTCATTATATTAACCTTATCTTTTAGTTTTAACTCTTTGTTAATTAGTTTGACACTTACCATGTCACTTTGTATTTTTATATTATATAGTTAATAAACTTACTATATAACTCCAAGAGATCCCCAAGTGGTCCATTAATGATACACCTATCATGATATAAGTCTCTTGGCCACACCTTATATTTTTAAGAATTGAATATAATTTAATAGTATAATATTTGTTTTAAAAACTCTTTTATGTCAATTTTGACACTATTGGGTATTTTGTTTTTGATAAATTCATAACAGCATTATTACATCAAATTTTTTTATAATGAATCATAATATGTCTTATTAACCAATAAAATTATTGTAATTCATAAATAGTATCAAATTATATTTATTTTGATATTTATATTATGAATTATTTTAATATTTCATTAATTAGGTAATTACTGCATCACCATTGTGTCATAAATAAATTTAATTATTTTACGTCTAAAAATTATGAATAAAATACCATTATTTAGGAAATCTTCTTATCTTTCTAATTAATATTTACAATTGAATTTATCTTATGTATAACCCTATATTGAAAATGTTTTAGTAAATAAACTTTGATTTGAACTCTTTTAACTCTTTTTTGAATTAAATAATAATAAATGTCCTAATCTAATCCAAGTGGACCTAAATGATAATATTTTATTCCTAAAGTTGTATTTGGTTGAGATAAACTTGTCCAATAGAATTAGGACATGTGTTAGGGTAATATTAATATCATTTTTACCCTTAATTACCCTATTTACTTTTAACTATGGTAAATAAAAGTAAAAAGTTACTATTCACCAAATATTATTTTCATCTCATTGAACCACATTTTAGTCCTTTATATTTACTGTGTCTCTCGTATTTTTGAAATTATACTCACATAAGTGGTAAAATTAAGTTTTATGAAAAATTCAGTTTTTTAACTACCACTTAGTGGTTTCACTATTCATCATTAAAATGAAGTTTTTCAGAAAAATACCAAAAATTCACCCGAGGCTAATTTTGAAATTCCGAATCCAAAAATGAAGTCCGTTTTGAATGATAAAATTTATAAATTTCAAAAAGTGGGTATTACTATTCATAATGGCTAGTTTGATTGGTTGTGGTGTGTTAGAACTCGATTTTGCATACAACACACACTATCACATTATTCAAAGAGAAGCGTACCGTTAAAGCTTGGGGTGTTGCATATCCTGAGTCCATTAGCAATTCCAAAGATTGCTTCTGCAGTGTGATAGGTGCTGCCTTTTGGCAGACATCCTTGGGTTCATCTCCCACCAGCTTATCTTTCGACTTCTTAGTGGATCTAGTCTCCATAGGTAGTTGCAAATATGAGTAGTCCGTCCTCTCTTTGTGGACACCCCTGCGGCTCTTGCTTCTTCTTGGGGTTGGAAGTTTGTTTCCCTATCCATCTTCATCTGAATCACCAACTAACTGGCTGGAATGATCATCACTATACTCATCTTCATGGGCCTTATGCTCTTCCGACCTAGTCGATAAAGTTTCTAACTCCTCCACTGGATCATCATTAGCCAAACCTTCAAAACAGTTAACTAGTTTGATATCAACCACCTTCATTCTAGGTCTTAACCTGATTGAGTCCGAATGGACCACTTTCTGGCCTTCATCAGAGATAACTTTTCCTGACCGGACTGCCTCAGCGAAAGAAATAGCCAAAGGAGTTCGGAGGATTCCCGCATCCTCCACATGTAATTCCCCAACAGATAAATCCTTGTTCTAAGTTTGGGCATCTCTACCTCGATTCGGAGAGTCCAAATGCTCCGCACTTGCAATTGAAACAGATGCTCATGTCACTCTATCACCTGAAGTCACTACAGCACCCTTAAACATCAAAGAATTTGCAGAATTCCCCACACCCAGGTCACTGTTCAATCTACCAAAAATGTCTGAAACCTTTGGTTCCATAAGCATGTGCTCGGGATTTGACACCCCTTGGACTGCTTCCCACAAGTCAACTTCCTGGTTGAGAGGTCGATCAGGGGCTTCATGACCAGATGACCCACTGAACACCAAGGAATTACTTCTAACAGCTGTAGTCTCACATAGGACCAAGCTTGTCTGCTTAGTGATCAAACAAAATTCCTTCTGCATTATATTCTCACACCTACAATCCTCCATCCGATGACCCATTTTCTTACACCAGGGACAGAATTCATACCAGGATTCAAAGACCCCAAACTTCTTATAATGAAACTCTTCACCTACAGCGACCCAAAAGAATTCTACAGGCGGCTTAGACATATCAACTTCAACACATATTCTGGGAGAGATCAGAATACAGACAGCCCTCGTCCTACTATCCGAGCATAAATAATAGCCCTTGAGGTTACCAATCATATAGAGGATCGAAATATTTTGAAATAGTATCTGAAGTTCAGGAAGACTAACCCAAATGACCATTATAAGAGTGTCACATTTCATATGAAAATCATATGACCATTTGAAGAGGATAAATCGAGATCCATTGCAGATTCAAGGAGATGACAACCAAGCTTGTATCAAATATTCCTCTGAGGTGAACCCAATCATGATGTGTTTAGAGTCTAGGAGACCTACTATTGCGCGATCTTGTAAATTACAGGAACCAAAGACGAAGTGATCGAAAGCATCGACCGATGGTCGCCAGTGTTTGAACCTTGCAATAAGCATCTGATGCAACAAGGAGGATGCGCTTGTGAACTCTAGATTTGAGATCGACAATTGTGGGGCTCCATTAAATATCTCAGGAACCTTCGGACTAAGAGAAATCTGAGGAAATGGAGGAATGTACTCAGGATTCGAGAAGGGGGAAAAGGATGGAAGTCGAACTCCATCATTGGGCGTCCGAAGACCCTCCCTCGCCATGGGGGGAGGGTCCAGTATAGAGACCATCAAACCCTAGGCCATGGAGTTCAGGGGCCGAGATGTGATGTAACACCCTAAGCTTCCAGGGTACGCTTCTCTTTGAATAATAGAGCAGCGTGTGTTGTACGCAAGTTCGAGATTCTAACACACCACGACCAATCAAAATAGCCATTATGAATAGTAATACCAACTTTTTGAAATTATATATATTTTATATTTCAAAATGGACTTCATTTTTGGATTCGGAATATCGAAATTAGCCTATGTTGAATTTTTGGTATTTTTCTGAGAACTTCCATTTTTTTATGAATAGTGAAAAATACTTAAAAACAACTTTTTTAATAAAAATAAATTATAGTGATAAATTATACTATAGAGTGGTTTTAAAGTATAATTAAAATACATTTTTACCATTTTATCCAATGGTGGTCATTATAATTAAATTCACTTTGAAATTAGACATAAACAATTGTCAATCTTTTGATATATATTGTTTCTTAAAAACACGCTATTTGTTGTGACAGCGGGAATTAATTATAAAATTAATTAATTCAACTTATATGTTTGTAATTTTGTAAAAAATACATCATTTTTGAATTCGGAATATCAATTATAGCTTAAGGTGAATCTTTGGCATTGTTCTGAAAAACATTAATTTTTGATGAATAGTGAAACCACTAAGTGGTAGTTAAAAAAACTGATTTTTCATTTAAATGAAACATTACCACTTCTGTGATTTGATTTTCAAAAATCCGACATACATGATTTTCATTAGGAAGTAAAATTTGGTCCAATGGGATTAAAATAATTTTTTCCCGAATAGTAATTTTTAAGTTTAATTAATCGCGATTAAAGGTAATTAGTGAAATTTAAGGTAAAAATGATATTATAAAAATATGAAAATACATTTACACTTGTCCTACCCTTATTGGATGAGTCATGGAAGACCAATAAAATCCACGGGTCAACTTGGGGACCCCATGGAGCCACTTGGGTAAGAAAATGACATTAATAACTTTTTACTTAAAGTAAAAATAAAATTGTCACAATCATGTGTTGTTTTAATAAAACAATTATTACATGGGGTTATATAAGTTAAAATTTTTACTAAAAATATTCATTGGAAATATAAAAATATTTCCTACCTCATGGTAAATTTTTTATAATTTTTAGACATTAAATAAATTAATTTTATTTATGACACAATGATGATGCAGTGATTACCTCATTAATTAATGATTTAAATAAAATGAAAAGATAATTTAAAATCTAAAGCATAAACATGTCAAAAACCTATTGGATGAGCATATTTATAACCCTTATCACCTTAGCCTCAAAATATAACATTGTGGTACCTTTAGAATTCGAAAAGCATTTCATAATAATGTAACATTTCAATCTTTCCAAGAGTTCCCCTCCTCTCCTCTTATAAAAGGCCCCCACCACTACCACCTTATTCACAACTTCAAGCCATTTGGCTCAGCCAAAGTCTTCCCAAATACTCTCTCAACTTACCTATATTACTCTTATAAGCATCACTTTGGGCATAATTCTTCCCAAGGAAGCCTTTGGCTCAAATCAAAAAAGAGTTACCCAATTTTAAGGTAATGTATTCTCTTATGTTATTTTGTTTTATTTTGCTTCTCCAGCCCCTTAAACTATTTTTATTCCTTTCTTTTGTAACAAAACCAGTATATTCAATATAATAAGATTTTTTTATGAGAAGGATTTGATTTACACTTACACACACCTTCGTCTAATGGTTAAAGAACATACTATTTCTGTGGTTGGTAAATTTCTGCCTCACGAAACGATGATTGTTCAATCGTCTTTTAACACCTCTCATGGTGTCCATTATGATGAAACTATTTTCATATATGATATATATTATGTTTTTGTTTTCCTTATTATTCTGTATTTTTCATTTATAGCATACCTTTACGATTTCCATTATGGGTAAACACGATAATTTAATTTTAGGAAGTGCGGACTACCGCCCCCTCAAAGTGATTTGAATCGTTAATGCCATATGTGGGATGTATAAATGATGGAGTAAATAGTATTATACATTATATTATACTGGAATTATATTATAACTTTATATAATTATAACTTCATTCCATTAAATATAAAATATAAATGAAAGTAGCATTCATGCGTACGTACGGCTTACCGTCTCCATGAACGATGCATTTCATTTCTTACCTATAAATGTTACATAATATTATGAATGATTATATATATTGGATATATATGATATATATGATATCTAAATCATGGATATAATTCTGGAGATAATGGATATTCTACCACATAAACAACTTGTAATTATAAGAAGTTTATTGTTGTCTCAAGTACCAACGATCGACAAAATGACCGTTATTAACTTAAATAATTACATAATCTTCATAACATGGTAATAAATGATATAAAAGGAATAATGAAAATGAAAAAGGTTCTCAAGAAAATAGAAATTAACTCTAGTTTATTATTCAGGAGATTAAAGAACGATCGAGTCAAGTCAGACACGAGGTAAGGGAACTTCTTAACCCAATTTTCGTTCTTTGGGTTAATCTACAACTTTCAAATTATGTCATGATATTATTATGTCCTATCTTGTATTTGTACTTTTTTTATGTTTACTTATAGTGAATACACATAATAGATCTATTTTATTTAAAAAATTATCTTTTTAAGGGACTTCGTCTCAATCTTCTTTCATTGAGGCATATTTTGTTTTAATACAAGACTTTATTTTATATGGTGTATAAACCCCTATGAATTTTAATTTTATTCAAAAGGAATCTTTTTTATACGAAGCATTTTACTAAACGACAAAAGGGAATGTTTTTTTCTCCGTACGTATGCAGCGACAATGACTTCTTCGCCGCCATGACCATTATTTGAGTTTTGGCTTCCTCTAAATTCCATAACTTTTTTTAAATGAAAAATAAATACAAAGTTTTAATTTTCTTTTATTTTGGTATTGAAAATAGTTTTGAAAGTTTTTTTTATTATATCAATGTGTTGTATTGATATCTTGTGATTGAAATGTGGAAGTGTTATGTTTCCTTTATGCATGTTTTATGTGATACGATTATGTTATGGTTTTTGATATGTTTAAACCTATTCATATGAGGAATGCATTGGACTTAATAAGTGACGGGTGGAGCCCGCTATAGATCCTCGATGCATCGGTAGGTCTCATGAGACAAACTAGTGTCTTGGCATGAGGCCTTGACACAATCTTATTTGTAGTCTTGGCACGAGGCCTTGGCTACGTGGTTATGCTAGTATGGAATTATGTATTCCATCATTATGAACGTGGTTATTGATATTGCATGTGATTATTCGACCAGTAGAATATCTATATGAATAAGTAAATGGCATTATCTCATTTTACTTTTTCCATATTATGTTGAAGTTCAATTTTAAATGGCTTTTGTTTTAGTCATACATTTCCTTAAATGTTTATGTTTATTTATGAAAGTTTCCGCTATATTGTTATCCTTAATGATCATCTGAGCTCACCCCTTTCAATGTTTTAATTTTTTCCATTATGTGAAGAATTATTTTAGGATTGACCTGCAGGGATAGTCTGAAGGGGATATGAGTGTGGAAAATGGAGACTATGTTATTGTAGTTTTTCACTTTATGATATAATGTAACATTTATTAATGTATCTAGTGTTTCCAAGGCTACTAAACTATTCGGTCTTTCAAAACTTGATTTTTTGTGATCATGCCAATATTACGCAATAATGCACCGACTCTGGGTAATTGGGGTTGGGGCGTTACAGTTGGTATCAGAGGCAGTTTAGTACTAACCTTGGAAGATAGATTTAGATAAACTCTGATTAGAGAACATAGCCCTAAGATAGACTTTTAGGATTAGTATAGAAGAACTTCCACGAATTTTGGTATTATAGAGATTTTGTGAGTTTTCCGAGAAATACATCCCTTTCTAGATACGAGCAGGTAGAGGTGGCTCTGGCATAGATATACCTAGGGGTAAAACCCAAAAACACCACTTTGAGATAGACTCAAACGGGAACTGGTGAACGACAATAGGCCTTGCTGCACTCTTGGTTACGACACTCCCGGGGGATATGCTTAGGATAATTCTCATTTTCTTTATAAACCATTACGAAGGGTTTATGAGTATATACTTCCTCAAAGATTTTTTTTATGATTATGGATTATATCCATAAATTGTTCAATTTATGTTAAGTGTTTTACAAGAATGGAATTATGTATTTTGATTCATAAACTAATCTATTTTATGCCATTGGTTAGAAATGGCGCCTAGTGGGAGGAATGGAAACCGTATAAATGCACGCACTCCATGTAGAGATTTCCCTCCTACTCAAGATAATTATTGTGGAGCTGGAGATACAACTGGTGCTGATCACCTTATCACTATACCGGAACAAATCACTCAGGTTATGAATAATAACCTTAATTGTATGGATCACCCTGAGCTACAACATGGAGGATCAATGTCAGACCGATTCATGAGACAACAACAGCCTAAATTTAATGTGGGTACAAATCTATTAGTAGCTGAACAATGGATAAACTCCTTAGAGAAAATATTCCACGCCTTGGGGAGTAGCGAAAGGGAGAAGGTTGTCATGGCAGTTTACCGGCTCACTGGAGATGCCGATCAATGGTGGGTGCTGATTCAAAACACGAAGGAAGATAAAGAAGTATCTAATATGGAATGGAGAGAGTTCAAAGAGCTTTTCTTAGAAAAATACTTCCCTCGTGACCATCGAGCAGATATGGAAAGACAATTTCTGAGTCTGAGAAAAAAGGAAGATGAGAATGTCGCAAAGTATGAGGATAACTTTACAAGGTTAGGAAGGCATGCAACATATTATATACGTAACCCAAGAAGTAAGATAGATCGTTTCTTTGATGGGTTAAAACCATTTCATCGTTGAGAATTAGTCTCACAAACCTTCTCATCGTACGAAGATATTGTCTCATGTGCTATCAAGACAGAAAATGAATTCTATAAATCTTATGACAATAAATTAATGCAAGAGAAGAAGAGAACGGTGGAACAAGAGACAGATAAAGGGAAAAAGGTAAAGAAGGATTTTCTATTATGCGATAATTGTGGGAAGAATCACCCCGGTACTTTCCTAAAAGTAATGGGAGTTTGTTATAAATGTGGAGAAAAAGGTCACCAGGCTCGTGATTGCAAGGGAAATAAAGAGGCTATCAATGTTGAATGATAAAATTGTAGGGAAATAGAGAATTATGAAAATGAATGTCCTAAGCATCAGGGAAACTTACCTCAGAAAAGGCCAAGGGATCAAGACCAATCTTATTCTATTACTAGAGTTGAAGTGGAATAATTAATGTATTGGTGCTTTTAGACTCAAGGATTATATTCTGGTTATAAGAATAATGTGATATATATAAGGATTGTACTGCAGTATTTGTTGTTTCATTAAGGTTTTAATATGATGAAGGAAATCATATTTTTAGTATGTTACAATAAGAGAAACTTTAATTTGTTTGGGGAATCTGATGTTACAATTGATTTTGGAATTTAGAGACCTTTTAGAGAAAGTCTGGAAAGAGGTATTTTGGATAACTATAAAGGTTGGAATGGATTAAGTTGATCTTTGGATAGTATTGTTTATGGTTAAAACATTTCTGAAGATTATTTTTGGAATATTATAATACTATAGTTTTAGGAAAAGGACAACCTGCAGGGTGGGGGATAACCCGTCGCGTCGGACAAAGCAACAGGAATTGAACCCACAACCATAGTGCGACAAGCCTTTATTACCTACCACTAGCCTACATGAAGTCCCTGTTTATTACAAAATAGTTTTCCTAATCTAAATGGTATGAGTTAATATTTGGAACCCTGTACGATTAGGATAAATATAATATTTTTGATATCTATTATCTTTTTGAGTGAAAGATGAGTTTGTGGTAGAAATTAGTTGGAGGTTGAAACTCTACTTGTTAAGAATAAATATATATATACCTATCTCTTATTATATGAATTAATTAATTCTTAAACTTTAGTAAAGGGATATTAAAACAGAAAATGTGTTATCCTAATACCTTATGTCTTGTTGAAATGATAATATTTTAAATCAACATAGATTGAAGGCTTTGAGGCCCTCAATTTTACCCTTGTTGGTGATTGATGACCTCAATCACTCCCTAAAAATATTTATGTTTTCCCTCCAATTATATGTCTCTAATTGCAACCAACGTTCTCCTTATCAAGATCATAATTTGTTGGTGACTTTTTTATTTCCCTTTCCCTCTTATTAAGGCTATATTTTATTAACCTTATTTCCTATGTGGGTTTTCCACAAAGGTATTTTCTATTTTCAACCTTTAATTTTCAAAGAAAAATTTTAAATTGAGAGGATGAAATTTATTGAATGTGGGGAGAATGTAACACCCCAAGCTTCCATGGTACGCTTCACTTTGAATAATAGAGCAGCGTGTGTTGTACGCATGTTTGAGATTCTAACACACCACGACCAATCAAAATAGCCATTATGAATAGTAATACCCACTTTTTGAAATTATATATATTTTATATTTCAAAATGGACTTCATTTTTGGATTCGTAATATCGAAATTAGCCTATGTTGAATTTTTGATATTTTTCTGAGAACTTCCAATTTTTTATGAATATTAAAAAATACTTAAAAACATCTTTTTTAATAAAAATAAATTTTAGTGATAAATTATACTATAGAGTGGTTTTAAATTATAATAAGAATATATTTTTACCATTTTATCCAATGGTTGTCATTAGAATTCATTTCACTTTGAAATTGGACATAAACAATTGTCAATCTTTTGATATATATTGTTTCTTAAAAACATGCTATTTGTTGTGACGGTGGGAATTAATTATAAAATTAATTAATGCAACTTATATGTTTGGAATTTTTTAAAATACACATCATTTTTGAATTCTGAATATCAATTATAGCGTTTGGTTAATTTTTGGCATTGTTCTGAAAAACTTCAATTTTTGATGAATAGTGAAACCACTAAGTGGAAGTTAAAAAACAGATTTTTTATTTAAATGAAACATTACCACTTCTGTGATCTGATTTTCAAAACTATGATATACATGGTTGTCATTAGGAAGTAAAATGTGGTCCAATGGGATTAAAATAAATTTTTGGTCAATAGTAACTTTTAAGTTTAATTAATCGCGATTAAAGGTAATTAGTGAAATTTAAGGTAAAAATGATATTATAAAACTTTGAAAATACATTTACACTTGTCCCAACATTATTATATGAGTCATGGCCGACCAAGACAATCCATGGGCCAACATGGGGACCCCATGGAGCCACTTGGGTAAGAAAATGACATTAATAACTTTTTATTTAAAGTAAAAATAAAATTATCACAAACATGTGTTGTTTTAATAAAACAATTATTAAATGGGGTTATATAAGTTAACTTTTTTACTATAAATATTAATTGGAAGTATAAAAAGATTTCCTACATCATGGTAATTTTTTTATAATTTTTAGACATTAAATAAAATAAATTTTTTATGACACAATGATGATGCAGTGATTATCTCATTAATTAACGATTTAAATAAAATGAAAAGATAATGTCAAATATAAGGCTTACACTTGTAAAAAACCCATTGGATGGGCATATTTATAACCCTTATCACCTTATCCTAGAAATATATCATTTTGAGACCTTTATAATCCGAAAACCATTTCTTAATAATGTAACATTTCAATCATTCCAAGAGTGCCCCTTATCTCCTCTTATAAAAGGCCCCCACCACTACCACCCTATTCACACCTTCAAGCCATTTGGATTGGCCAACCTCTGCCCAAATACTCTCTCAACTTTCCTCTATTACTCTAATAAGCCTCTCTTTGGGATGCATTTTTCCCAATGAAGCCTTTGGCTCAAATCAAATAAGAGTTACCCGATTTTAAGGTAATGTCTTCTCTTATGTTATTTTGTTTTATTTTGCTTCTCCAACCCCTTAAACTCTTTTTATTCCTTTATTTTGTAACAAAAACAGTATCTTCAATATACTAGGATTTTTTTATGATAATTATTTGATTTACACTTACACACACTTTCGTCTAATGGTTAAAGAACATACTGTTTCTGTGGTTGGAAAATTTCTGTCTCACGAAACAATGATTGTTCAATATTCTTTTAACACCTCTCATGGTGGCCATTATGATGACACTATTTTCATATATGATATATATTATGTTTTTTTCCTTATTATTCTGTATTTTTCATTTATGGAATACCTTTACGATTTCCATTATGGGTAAACGCGATAATTTCATTTTAGGATGTGCGGACTACCGCCCCCTCAAAGTGATTTGAATCGTTAATGCCATATGTGGGATGTATAAAGGATGTATTAAATGGTATTATACATTATATTATAATGTAATTATATTATACCTTTATATAATTATAACTTCATTCCATTAAGTATGAAATAGAAATGAAAATAGCGTTCATGCGTACGTACGGTTTACCGTCTCCATGAGCGGTGCATTTCATTTCTTACCTCTAAATGTTACGTAATATTATGAATGAACGTATATATTGGATTTATATGATATATATGATATCTACATCATGGATATAATTCTGGAGATAAAGGATATTATACCACATAAACAACTTGTAATTATAAGAAGTTTATTGTTGACTCAAGTACCAAAAATCAACAAAATGGCCGTTATTAACTTAAATAATTACATAATGTTCATAACATGGTAATAAGTGATATTAAAGGAATAATGAACATGAAAAAGGTTCTTAATCAAATATAAGTTAACTCTAGTTTATTATTCAGGAGATTAAAGAACGATCGGGTCAAGTCCGACAGGAGGTAAGGGAACTTCTTAACCCAATTTTCGTTCATTGGGTTAATCTACTACTTTCAAATTATGTCATGAAATTATGATGTCCTATCCTGTATTTTTAATTTCATTATGTGTACTTATAGTGAATACACATTATAGATCTATTTTATTTAAAAAAAATTATCTTTGTAAGCGACTTCATCTCAATCTTCTTTCATTAAGGCATATTTTGTTTTAATACAAGACTTTCTTTTATATGGTGTATAAACCCCTTTAAATTTTAATTTTATTAAAAATGAATCTTTTTTATACGAAGAATTTTACTAAAGGACAAAAGGTAATGTTTTTTTCTCCGTACGTATGCGGCGACAACGACTTCTTCGCCGCCATGACCATTATTTGAGTTTCGGCTTCCTCTACAAGCCATAACTTTTTTTTAATGACAAATAAATACAAAGTTTTAATTTTATTTTATTTTGGTATTGAAAATGGTATTGAAAGTGTTTTTATTACATCAATGTGTTGTATTGATATCTTGTGATTGAAATGTGGAAGTGTTATGTTTCCTTTATGCATGTTTTATGTGATACGATTATGTTATGGTTTATGATATGTTTAAACCTATTCATATGAGGAATTAATTGGACTTAATAAGTGACAGGTGGAGCCCGCTATAGCTCCTCGATGTATCGGTAGGTCTAATGAGACAAACTAGTGTCTTGGCACAAGGCCTTGACAAAATCTTATTTGTAGTCTTGGTACGAGGCATTGGCTACGTGGTTATGATAGTCTGACATTATGCATTCCATCATTATGAAAGTGATTATTTATATTCCATGTGATTATTCGACCAGTAGAATATCCATGTGAATAAGTAAATGACATTATGTCATTTTACTTTTGCCATATTATGTTGAAGTTCAAGTTTAAAAGGCTTTTGTTTTAGTCATACATTGCCTTAAATGTTTATGTTTATTTATAAAATCTTCCGCTATATTGTTATCCTTACTGAGAATCGGAGCTCACCCCTTTCAATGTTTTAATTTTTTCCAGGATGTGAAGAAGTATTTTAGGATTGACCTACAGGGATAGTTTGAAGGGGATATGAGTGTGGAAAATGGAGACTATGTTATTGTAGTTTTCACCTTATGATGTAATGTAACATTTATGAATGTATCTAGTGTTTCCAAGGCTACTAAACTATTCGGTCTTTCGAGACTTGATCTTTTGTGATCATGCCAATGTTACGCAATAATGCGCCGACTCTGGGTAACTGGGGTCAGGGGCGTTACATGTGAGCCCGTGCGGGGGAGGAGATATACCTGATATAATATTTATAGTTATCATGAATAAGTGGATATCACTATTGGATTTCACCAATAATATTACAATGTGAAATACCCCTGGAATCATAAACAATCATAGGGTAATGTATTAAATATAAATTTAAATAGTTACAATAGTTACTATACCAGAGATAATGTCACTTTATCCTAAATGGTTTTTAGATATTATAATAATGTAATATTTCAAAAGTTGTATTACATTAAAAACATTAGGAATAAATATTTATGGAAATATTTACATGGATGATGATGATTCACTTAGAAATATTTATAAGTATCAGTAGTTTAAAATCAACTTTAACATTGCTATTTTTTTTTCAATATTGATTATATATATAATTTTCTAAAGGTGATGTAGAAAGTGGGACTGTCAATGCTGGTTAATAAAAATTAACATTGAAAACCATTCTAAAATAAAAAAGGTAGCATTATTTCAATGTCTGTATTAATGAAAAATTTTGTTGAAAGCCTTCATACTCATAATTAGACATTATTTTTTAATAAGAATTATATTGAGATACAAGTATGAATGAATTAAAAATTGGTTTTTAGAAAAACTAGTATTTAAATTCCTTATAAAAGGTGAAATATTTGTGTAATTCCATATCATTTTAAATAAAAACTTGTATGGAAATCCTTAATACTCGATATTCCACATTGATATTTTATAAAACAAAAGTTAAAAGATGATTTTTAAAAACATATATTGAAATGTAAAATAATCCAGAACATTACAAAAAAAATTATGAACAAAATAGCATAAAAAATAAAATATATAACAAGGATCAACAATTATAATTGAAGAAATTAATAATATGTTTTACAAATATACAACTAGATGAATAAATACCCGAAATTTAAAAAAATTTAAAAAAATCTACATATAAATTTTAGAGGTGATTCATGTAATTTCATGTATATGGAGAAAAATAATAAATAACCTAAAGCATAAAGTGTAATGAAGTAAAAAATATAACATATCATTTTAAATTATATGTGTTATAATGAACCTAAACGTTTTAGAATTCATTGTTATTTTGTTCTTGACTATCTAAAAAATGAATCATAAAACATAATACTGACATTCAATATTCCCTCATTGAAAATGAAACTTTATTTGTGAAATTATTTTTTTAAAATAGTAACCCAATATTTGTAAGAAAAAATAAGTACTCGTTGATATAAAAGTTATCTACATGAACATTAACATATTTAGTTTTTCCTGGCTCTATTATTGAATACCAAGACCCGTTAAACTCAATTAATAACCTAATGTAATTTCAAATATTAATTATCATAACTTATTTAGAATACAAATATTAATATTAAAGAACTAAAATAATATAATAAGACTTACATATTTTACATATTTCTAAATCCTCTTCATACAGTACTTAATATAGGGAATAACTAGTATGATTTATATTATTTTGTGAAAAATATACATGACATCCAATTTACACCAAAATATAAAAAATAAGCATTAATAATAGTCTAATAAATAGTGATTTAGGAATATATATATTTTCTTACCAATCCCAAAATAAATAAACCCAAGAAGTACTCTGTGTGTTTTTTAAACTTTTAGATAAAGATTTAATTATGGTATTTTGGTTTATGTGTTGTACAAATATTGAAATATATTATGGATCCATAAATCCTTAAATTTAAGTGAAAAAATATTATATGAAAATATTATGAGGATAATTAAATAAAAAATTAATTAAATAAGTTAACGTAACTTATTTTTACTCAGACTAATTAAAATAACAATAGAAATTTACATACATGAAAAAACTGTAACACGGGTAAAGTGAGATCCTCACCCTTTACAACATCCATGATGTCATTTTTAAATTTTTTTACAAATAATATCTTATACATATGTCAACTTTGATTGAAAAATTGTAGTAATTATATACAATTGAAAAAACATGTGTTAACTTTGTTACTATATTAACTCCCTGAGAAGAATATGAAGGTGCTCAAACCTAAAATTTTCCAATACTTTATAGTGATCCCATTAATTTTACATAATTCTATATAAGGTAAGTATAAGAAAATATCAAAAATAATTCTTAATTTAATGATAACTAAAAATTTAATAATAATTTTTACCTCATATATTAGTTGACGGTAACTATTAGTTGGCTAAAGTAAAAAATAAGCAATACTCTATCCAACTATGGACAACTCTTTAGTAGAAAGTGCCACAAGAGTAGTTGGACCAATAACATAATTTAATTATAATTTTTCCTAACATGAATTTATAAGACGATGATGTACATAATCCCCCAGATGATATACAATTATGTACACCACAATATGTACATAGAGATCATCAAAAAGTAACTCACTGTATACAGTTGGGTCTGAATGAGGATGTGATGGATCTAGGTTGGCGAGATGCGTAGGCTACATCTATATCATCGGTTCTAAAAGAATATATGATATAAATTATTTAATTATATCCTTTATCAACTCAATCATGTGTTGTAGCTCAAAAATAAAATAATTTATTTCTCTCTTATATCTTTTCCACATTGTTGTCGTACTAGGGGAGCAAGTAGATACTTTTTTTAATACTAATACCCTCTTTATACCCTCTAACGTGGTTCATGTTTTCTAGAATTCTAATGTAGTGGTATGAATATAAATATTATCTTTAGGTATAAATTTTACATGTGTTATTTTCTTCTATATGGAAGCCTAAAATAACCTTTTAAAATGTTATGTTAGTGACATAAATTTACAAAATAGTGATATTGATGAAAATTAACAATTAATTAATTATAATATTATCGGCTACTTCTTATATTGGATCAGTAATTAACTTCCTCTTTTATTTAAATATTTATGTTTTATATTTTTCATGATGATGGGTGGAGATATAAGGTAATTTGGAAAATATTCAAAGTATCTAAATGACTTTTATATTAATTCAATAAAATTTTCAGTAACCACTTTATCCCTTAATAAAGGATACCTCAGTGTGGAAATGTATGAGGGTATAAATTCTAAAGCTCTATCTCTTAGTGATATTTCTTAGAGTCATTTTTCATAATAAAAAATAAATAAGTTATCATGTAATTAAAATAAATTTAAAAAATAATTTTTAAAATCAACAAAAAAAATTCCATAAAGGATTCCACGCACCAACTAAAGATAAACTTATTCAATTTATTCATATCTCTAAAACCGGACTTCTAGCATGGATCTTGATTCAATTTACTATAAAAAATACTAAATAGAGTTGGATTTGAATTAAAATATCCCCATCCAATTACTACAAAGGAAAGGAACCTTTTCTTAATTACTTTCTTCTCCTGAAAGTAAAATTTACATATATAGTGGAATAGATAAAATTTTATAAAATGTATGATATTTTAACCTTTAGAAAACTAAATAAATATGTTTATAAATTTTCTAATATTAGACTCCCATATTGAATATTTGGCTAACTGTTCAATGTTCCTCTAATTAAAAAGTAAAAAAATTATCCAATAACAATTCTATATAGTCTGGTAAGCCCTAAACTGGGTGGAATTTTGGCCAGATGGGAGGTCATTCTCATCACAGTTTATTATAAACCGATTATCTCCATGTACGAGTGAATGTTTTGGTAAATTCATAATAACATCACTATCATCATTATGTATGGTTATCTATAGAGAATAATAACATATGCACACAATTTTAATAAATATATGTTTAAATTCATTAAATAATTTAAATACTATAGACATATATATATATGAAAAATATACATACCACATTTCCCTTGCCTCCATGTATGTGATTTAGAAAGATATATCCCACTAAAAAAATTATTTATACCTATATTTGATTAAAAATAAATAATTACTAATAATACTTAGTTGAATGTTCATTATAGAAAAAAAATTGAATGTTATATTTTTCAGTAAGGAAATGTGTAACTAATACTATTAAATTTAAAAATTAACAACAAAAAAATGATATAAATTGTTATCAGTGAAAAATATATAATTTTTGGTACCTATATTTTATTATAAATAAAGAAATTTTATAAGTACACATATAATTTTTCATAATAGGAAAAAAATTATAAACATTTTATTATATAAAAGTGCACACCTAAAAATCAATAATAGAATAAAATAGTCACAAAAAATGATGAAAGAAAAAATATTCAATAAAAAATAGATATTTGAATCTAATGAATATAAAAAATATTAAAAAATAGTACGAATGTGGAACATCTATATATTTGAATATAAAAGTTCATAAATAATTTTTTTAATTGTATCGATTTCATAAAAACAGATTAACAGATTAATTAGGAGTGTAATCGAGTGATTTCACATATCCCTTCAACATGATAACTTTTTATTGCATATATAATTACCTTTTCATAATCATTATTATCATCATGTAATCATGTAATAAATGTTTAAATTTCATACAAGTCATCATCATCATCAATATTCTCATCATTAAATGATTTTTCCCTTGAAAAACAATAAACAACTGATCATTTGATGGGACAATAATATAAAATATTTATTTGTATGTGTTTCTATGAAAAATAAATTTTCCATGTTAACTAAATATCTTTTAATCAAAATGTGTAAATTCATAATCATAATGTTTCACACCATTGAAACCATTAATCTAGTTACACTTAGATAATAATACCTAAAATTTTTTATAATCAGTCCCCCATATAACCTTAACAACTCCAAGATATGATTTTTATGTGGAAATCGTGTTTTATCTTTAGAACAAGAAAAATGTACTATTTTAATGACCACCATTACTCCACTATCTTGAACGATACTCTTTTCATACTAATTTCTTATGTAAAATTTGTAACCATTATTATAAAAACAAGAATATGTAACCACACTAATAATTGGTCCCCTACTAACAATTTAAATGTTTCTAATGTGGATAAAACATTATTGTTTTCATACCTAATCTAGGATAAAAATGTGCTTTTGTGTTCATTCATTAACATATTTTCTTTTTATATCAAATATAATACCTTTAATCCTTCAATATGCAATTATATATATGGTTGAACCTCAAATATGTATTTCAAAATGTATAAATTTACATGCATCACTTCATCCCATAGAAATGAACTATCCTTTAAGACACAAATCCCATTAGAATCACTATCAACTATCAAATTTTAAGATATAATGAGACAAACATGCTATAATTTAGAAAAATAGTCATTAAATAACTCGAATACCTCTTCTAACATACATTTTTTAAAAATAGAGGCTACTGGTTGATATAGATATTAACATATCCTTTAAAAATTTTAATATATCCTTAAAAAGGATATAAAAATAAACACATAATCTTATTTTTCACACCAAATGAAAGAATGAATTTTCTTTTATATTAGAAAACTATAGTGTAAAAAAACATTCTAGTTGAAAAATTATGAGAAAAATTTCATTCTCCAACACATCTAACAAATCTAGATCAATGAATTCTCTAAAAATTTCAATGAAATGGTAACACACTGAAATTATATACTTTATGAAAATTATTGACAATATTCTATATAATGTAACTAATATAAAATGTTCAATAAATACATGATATTCATGAGATTTCAAACCAATTAACTTCAAATCCTTAAATCACACCAGAATTTTCAAAAATAAAGAAAACACACTGGGTACATTAATACCATGCAGGCATTGAAATTTTTTATCTTATCACTATTGATTAACATTTGACAATACAAGGGAAAATATGTTTTGTTTCCTCTCATTGTTGGAGATAACTTCAAATGTATTAGTGTAGTTGTTAAGTCTAGTCTAACTTGCAATCCATATTTTTTTTTAATTTCTTTTCATGTTTAAGTATGTTCTAATTATATTATCACAAAGTTTTTATCTAAATTCATAACATTAATGCTTTGTTTTATGCCCACAATTTTACAACAAGGTAGCTTGAAAAAAATTTATTATTTCATCCTTGTGTTTTTCTAATGACCATAACATTTTTTTATTTCTAAACGTGGAATCAATGTTTTCACCTAGTCATGATATTCATTAGCTAATTTTTTTCTGCTGAAAATAATACTCTTGTAAATTTTTAAATTCGTCTTTTAATATTTTATAAGGATGATCCATTCATAAAAATATATAATTTCCTAGGTAAACTATTTTCATTACATTATGTATTTGATGATATGAAGTCACTTCTTCGTAAATTGGATAAGATTTACATCCTTTAACAATTTATCTAGATAAGTTTCCATATAGAGAAAAGTTAATTGTAGTGAATTTTATCATATAATCAAATATAAAATTCTATTTATTGTATACATAAAATTTTGTAACACCTATCTCCCACATAAATTTAAAATCTTCAATCAATGGTGATAGATAAACTTCAATATCATTTCGTGGAATTTTTGGCATATAAATCGTCATGCTCATCATCATATATTACCTCATTATACATATACATGGAGAAAAGTTGTAGATAATAAAAATATTATCCCATGAATTATTTTGTCTATAGTGACTCATATATGGATTCTTACATCTGTGCACATATCCATTCTAGGATTCCAAACTTCATTTCCCAAATCAGAAAATTTACAATCAAATATTTTCCATTGTGGTGAATGGGTATGGTTAAATAGGTTTCCATCAAATATGTGATCATTTCTATGTCATATTTCCACTTTTCATAAGTTGAATTTTCAAAGAGATGCTTCAAAGGAAGAATTATTAGAAGACACCAGATTTATTTTGTGAGAGGTTTAGTGTATATTCATGAGAATGAAACATGATTGGATTTTTGATCAATTTTATATCATGATGTCACAAATTTAAGAAATTTTGATAGACTTTCATATTAATTCCAACACAACACACAATATTTACAGTAAGCACATATATTTTTATACCCCAATATTATAGGACATATTATTTGTTCCCTCATAATTGGAATCTGGAAGCCTTTTACCTTATGGATGTCCCTTTTAAATGTTCAATAAATTCAATGAATATTTTATCACTCCAACCATGTATTATTTTATATTTATCTGTTCTCATCAAAACTCATAACACTATAAATTTAGTGCAACCTAAGAATAATGGTTTCTGAATATCTTTTTTTACATTCATTAAAAACATGTTTTTTAATTGTTTTAACACATACATAATGAATTAATTCTCTAAGATGATTCCCTATCTAATTTTTAACATCATCATCATTAGATCTTGATTTGTTAGTTATTTCACTATGCTTGATCGAGAATGTATAATTATTACTAAAACCATAGAAAATATAATAGTCTTTGATTTATCTATACCTTAATTTAACCACATTCAAACACTTAATACATGTAATAAAAGAACAACTTTTTTCTTAAGATATCATATAGATAATTCCATGAAATTTCCAAACACTTTCTCATATTCACCACTAGTTCTTTGTGCATTCATCCAATTATTATCCATTAATTACCTAAAATGACAATATAATATATCAATATATTAATACGTATAAAACTTTTAACATATATATATAAAAATATTATTAAAAAAATATAAATATAATTATATAACCATGCATTTTTTTATTACATACAATTTATATTTTAAAAATAATTTCCAACTAAAAATCATTTTAAATAAGAAAATATTTTTTAGTCAGGATTAATTATAATGATAAAAGCAGTTTATAAATGAATTAAAAAAATTATTCCAATCAAAAATAATTTATAATGATATAAAATTGGAAAATAAAAACATTCACAACAAAAACAAATTATAATCACAAATAATTTCTAATAAAAAAACCACATTATACAAATTTTAACAGAAAAGTTATAATTGATAATAAGATGCATAAAAAAGAATGAAAGAACGAAATTTATAAATAATATATAATTAATTAATATTCTAAAAATAAAAAATAACTTACAAAATATAGAGGCATAAAATGGATGATACTTATTTAATTTTGATGAATTCACTTTAGGGTGGTGGAAATAGGGAAAAAACTACATGATTGAAGGGAAACTATTGAAGAAAAAAGTATAAATTTGAAAAAAAAAACATAGAGTGTGGTCATTAGTTGAGAGTATTAGGGTTTTCATGGAATGAATAATGTCTAGGGTCATGGAAGGAGGATGGAGGATGGTATATTGATGTGAAAAATGAAAAAATTAGTCGAAAATAGAACATTAGTAGAATATTTAGTGTGTTTGGGTTCCATAATGAGTAGATAGGATGAGGTTTTTAAAAATTTCTTATTGAAAAAATGAGATTATTTCCATAGGAATTACCTTTTATTATAATATTTTAACATCAGTTTTTTTATAAAGAAAATGTTAAAGGCTTCTTATGTCACTTTTATTATCAGTTATAAAAAACCAATGTTAAAACTCTGACACTAAATTTTGTTTTTATACTAGTTTGATCAACATAGGTAGACATCATAATATTTAATGTGACAAAGTTAATAAGTTTGGATATATTCAAAGAGTTGAATAAATTATGAATATGCTTCCTAAATCACACCATTATTCAAACTGTCTTCCATTATAGATGTAACTCATTAAAAATGTTTAGTGGGGGATTTTTATTTCATATTCACATAAATACATGAAAATAATTATATATGAAGTAATGAGTTAATCAAAACCATAAAACAGAATCATATATAAGGTCGGTGTGGGAGATTATCTTTTATGATATGATACATTGAGACTTATGTTGGGTATGTTACACATTCTTTAAATTATTTTAAGGATGTAAAATTGATCATATTAGAGATAATCATTACTCTATCATTCATTCATGTTGGATGAAAAAATGTATACATAGATATACACTTATTGATGTGTAATGATAATTGACCTCTTAAAATATAACTTTGATTTATCCTCTAATGATGTTCTTCATGGAGTATAATAGGTTATTTTGAAATGGTAAGGTTATCATGAGTAGGTTTCTTATGTAGAGATATGAAATATATTCATAAGGTGAAAAATAAATAATAAACCTCTTTTTGTATGCTATATGATCCTCCATGTGTACCGCATAGATTTCCATACAAATGTTTTTATTATACTAGGGGTGTATGGATCATATTTGAGTCCCCACTACCTAAGGATGGTGAGATACATAACATGATAACCTTTAAAAATTTATACCATACTTACATAATTCTATATATTGACATAGATAATAAGGGGGTATTTGGGTATGTTGTTGATCAAGTCATCAGTTGGAGAACAAATAAGACAGGATTTGTCCTATCATACAAAAACTATGATATTTGATCCTTCGAATGAGATATGTTATGGAAGTGTGTGATCTTACCTAGATTTTATATATCTATCCAGATAAGGGACATGTGATGTACTTATCCATAAGGGTTAATGACATGTGATTCATTCAATGACTAGTTCAGTCTATACATTGATAATTTAGAACGTTTTAGTAGGCTATATGGGATTTAAATACTTTGTATCCCATGGTCACTCAATGTCTTAGAAAAATTAAAAATATGATAGTGAACAGTTTCATCTGATGTAGACTGGTTGACATGGGTATAGAGATACATGTGATTGATGTAGATCATTCCATATACTATTATTGATTTAGAAGAACTAACACATTACCAGAGGTACCTCTTTGCATACATATATGAATCTTGAGACTCATATTTTTGGTTAATACTATAAAGGCCCATGGGGTCACACTTTTTGGTTGACTGAATAAGGAATGAGTTTGACTCAAAGAGATACTATAGAGTTTATTTAGAGTTAATACAAAAAATTGGAATAGGTATTCACAATGTATTACATATGATGTTATACGAGATCAAGTTAATTATATCTTTCCAAAAGTATTTTTTCAAAACCCTAGAATGATTTATGTATATTATTTCACATGTTATTGTATATGACATAATATAAGGTGAAATGGCATGAAGTATGTTAGGATTTTGTGCATGTGAAATATTGAATGAGATATTCCATAAATCGTTATATATGTATATGATTTGTGTGTGTTTCTGTATTCATGAATTTTATTTTCTTGCATTAAATTTATGATTTTAATGAGTTATGGGTGTATAAATTCATGAATTCTCTACCTAATGTTTTCTCCAATGTAGGTTATAATTTAAGGATTTGTTTCATAAGATGAAAAAATTGGAAGGGTGATGAATTTATGCATGAAATGCATAAAGTATTAAGTAATTAACTCTTTCATTGTAACAAATTAGGTTTAGTGATAAATTCAATTTAGCAACCATGAAAGATATACATAAAGACACAACCATGAAATGTTTGTGTAAGTGAGTTCTTGATTGATGAAACCCTTTTGAAACAATAATCCCTCTTCATTCTTCTCCTTTTAATTGGAGGCACTACCATTGCATGGAAATATAGTGGATCCCATCTGAACATTCAATGATTTAGTTCGACTTGTGGTTACATTTCCGAGAGGGGTTTCCCTTTAGCTACCATTATTGATATTTATAATATCAATAAGTGTTATTAATATATAGTTAATGAATAAATAGTTAATGTATAAATAGTGATTTAATATTATTATGTGTAATCTAATAAGAGTTATTAGAACCTATGAAATCCATGAATAGTTAATGTATAAATAGTGGTTATTTATATAAAATAAATTATTAAAAGTGTTTTATATTTATTAATATATAGTGTTTGACTTTTGCTATGGCTAAAAACCCTAGCATGCGCATTGGGAACCAATAATCAAGATCATTTGCAGACGTTGTTTCCAGTCGACCTCCTCCTAAGGAAACCAGGACCTCTGAATCCATATTTCCAAAAGCTTATAGGCATCGAGGTTTAACAACAATTTCATTCTCACCGGAAGAGGTAAATCTCCTTTTGGAGGACCTTCATTTTGCATTAGTTGGTAAATTATCAAAACGTCGGCCCTCTTTGGCTTATCTTTACAAAACATTGGAAAGAATTGGAGTTACAAACTTTTTTATCGGGCTTTTTAATTCATTACATGTTCTGTTTTGGTTTTCCCAAGATAATGAATACTATAGATTTTGGACCCGAGGTCCGTGGTCTTTTGGGTGTTCTTTCATAAAAGTATTCAAATTGTCACCTAATTTTGATTTTGATGCTGAACCACCCATTTTCCCTATTTGGCTTGGATTCCCAAGTCTTCCTTTGAACCTATTCAAATAGAATGCTTTATTCTCTATTTCTCGACTATTTAGTCAGCCTCTCAAAATTTATAAGGCTACACTAAAATTGACACACCCCTCAGTTGCGAGGATATGAACATAAATTGATATTTCTCACGAAATTCCTTCGATATTTTGGATACAAAGTGGGGAAGTATGGATTTATATAGAATGTATTGTTTAAGAATGCTCCAGATTTTTGTTAAAAATTCTTTAAAATTGGCCATTTTACTAAAAGTTATGGGATTGAAATACATCCACCTCAACCACGACCACATTTCAAATAAATGTGGGTTGAAAATAATTCTCTAGAATTGTTAACTACTGACCAGATGGGCATCCCCTTGAATATTGATTTCACCATGATCTCCAAGAATAACCCAAACCCTCAACCGGTTCATCCTTGTGAAAATTTCAGCCCTCATACCATGGGGGAGGTCTCCATATCTGAGGGTCATGTGATTAACAAAGTTGTTCATGAGACTAATGAGGTTTTATAGCTGGAAGCTGATGATTATTTTCAAGAGGATGTTGACAAGATCTCTCAAGTGGAAGAGGATTTTCATCTAAATGATTGGAAAGGGAAAAAAACCATTGTTGACTCTGATGGTTTCATCACTCCAAATCCCAGGAAAACTAGGAAACCTAAAGATAACGTCAATTATGAAATAACTATTATCAAAATATCATTAGCTTCCAAAAGTACTGATTTTGAGGTTCCTCCACAGCCTGTACCTATTGAACCACTGCCTGAATCCTCACAATATTCTGATTGTTCTAATTCAGATATGTCCTCAAGTGGAGATGATTAAAATGATCCTGAATATTGGGATGCATATCAGTATGAAGATGAACTAAATTTATCAAAGGAACTTGAATCTTGGTTTGCAGAAAATTATTCAACTACCTTTAAAAAATACAAAAATGGTGAAATGAATGCTGATGCTTATCTTGATATTAGAAAGAGGATGTTTATTAGAGTGGCTAAGGAATTTAAGAAAGATCCAAACATCGATTTTAAAGACATACCATGGAAATGATTTTTGGTTCCTAATTTCTTTGTGCTATTTGGATGAAGATCAGTGGGGCATGATACTTCTGATGCATTTGTTCTATTTTATTCTACTGGCCTTTGAGACTTTTTTGAAATGTTGCTCTCACATGCAGTGTGTTCCGCTCTTCATGAATTCTACCTCTTGCTGTTCAGTTTTTGTTTGGATTTCATGAAACAGAACTATCTGTTTATTTCATTGTTATGTGGGCTTGTGTTTTCTTTGAAGCAGTTTCAGAACGTTAATGATGAAGAATGGCTTTGATCTTCCATTTACCAAAGTTTAAATAAATTTTTTCTAGTCATATGGTTTCTCTCTATTTGGAAGTATTTGTTTTATTCATCATTTATGAGAGCATGGGGACGTCACTCTGCATTAACTTGATAAGAAGGTGGACTACTTTACATATATAGTTCTTTGCTTGAGGATCTAATTCACAAAGCATTCCCTTCTCTTCTCTGAGCCTTTTCTTTTTTGGGCATTATTTTTGTTCTTATTCTTGTCTCCAACATTATGCTGGTGTAAATTCATTGCACCTCAAGCATTCCTTGTACTCCTTTTTTATTTTAACAAATTCCTTGGGGAATGAATTGGGTAACCAATTCATGTCTCCACTTGTCTAAAACAATTAATATATAGTGCTTTTTTACATGGAAAGCTTCAATGTATTCAAGATATATTGTCTCAATGATTTTCTATAGCTTATTAAATTTCACCTAACCAAAATTAGATTACCGGATGTTACTTTCCATTTAATAACGTTTTCCTTCTTAAATTTATAATATTACATTATAGATAAGTTTTTATAGATGGATTTGTGAATGATATAAAATGATGTAAAAAATATTTAATACATTTACATGTTGTTTTATAACATAACCAAAAAATTTAATCAGTTTATTGTGATATTTTAATACTATGATTTTTAACATTGAATGAATTTTTTGAAATATACATACTATGTCACCATAGTCAAGTATTTAAAAAATTAAAAATAGAACTAAATTAAGAATTTTTCATCCCTGGAATTAAAAATTACTTGAATGGAATATAGAAATATAATATGATGTATGTATTCATTAACATTTTTTTCATCCCAAATACAATACTTACTATGGATTCCCATAATACTAATACATTCACAACCTTTATATTTTTAATATTCTATTCATATGTTTTAATTTATTTATTTGTTTTCTAGAAAAAAATTACAACATTTTTAGACAATCCCCATTTATTTAAAAAGAAATTGTTCCAAAGGTATTATAGGGTCCAACGGAATTTAATCATGATTAGGTGGGCCATAAACCTAAAATTTGATGGTGTATTAAAGGCCTTACGTTTCATAGGGTGTCTTTATAGCCTTTATTTTTTTACGAATATCTTGAAAAACTTATATTTACATATTAAATTTGAGTAACTAACATTTTCTAATTAGAACTGAGTCTACATGAGGAGATCTAATGCTTGAGGGTCGAACTAGAGGCCCCAAAAATTTATTCTTAAGTTCATACATAATTTGGATGTTCTAGAGGGATTTTTTATTGTTTGAAGACCATTTAATTCATTGATCACTACCATGTATTATACAATATTTGGTTTTGACCTTTATTTTTGTAGGGAAAAGAGCTGATAAAATGGATACTTTTATCAGTTATTGTAAAAAGAACTGATAATGTCAACTTTTATCATGACTAAAAAATGCATATAAAAGGGTACCCTTTGTCTGCACTTTTTTCTAGCACTGATAAACGTCTCACATTTATAACCATTGTTCTATGATTGATAAAAGTGAAACCTTTATCAATGGTTTTTATTTATCACCGATATAGGTCATAGTGAGCAATTTAATTTATATATAAATATTTATATTGTTCAAATAAGATTTATATTACAATAACTATTTTTTCTTTGAATTTCCCAATGGGGCTAATTCCGTGACTCCCAAATCCCTCCACCAATAGGCCAAAAGGTGGAGATTGGAACTGAGTAGTTGTATCACTAACATAGGAGGCCTTATCCTTTGTACTTATACATAAACACACACACACACACACAAATCTCCATGCTCGTACAATGAAGAAATGTAATACAAAAGATAAGCCATACATGTATACATCTAAATCACACAACCAGAGTATATCAAGAAGCACTAGAATGTAAATAGGGCCAAATAGATGCCCACCATAAAGAGTTTGAAACAATTACAACTCAAAAATAAATATGGGGACTTCTATTAAGATAACCATAGGACCACACCTCGGTCTGTCTGACTCACTAAGCACCACCTGGTCCTGGTCCCTCTTAGGCTTCATCAAAAGGTTGATCTTTTTCACAATTCATGACACATAAGAGAAAATAATTTGCAAGGGTGAGTATAAAACTACCAAGAAGGAAACCCCAAAAACACTAATCATATAGCAAAAATAATAATATCCATCTATGAATAAGTATATGTATATGGAACATATAGAGAGAATATACAAATATATTCAACAAAGACACATAGTATTTATGTAAAGTCGCAACCTTAATTCTAGTCTAGGGATTCTTCATGAAGGTTCCACATAGAAATCATCTAGGATAACACACTCTTTGATTCATATATCACTCATGGCACCAATCAGATATGTACTACTCATCGGATCTTACCATAAAATGTATATGTTGGAAATTTGAAGGGAACGATAAACATATGAGGATCAAACCCACGGCCATTGGGTGTACCAACAACTCTATCAAAAGTAATCCTCTAATTATAGGATCGGTTCATTTGTAGTTTTGTTCATGATGAAACCAAAAACTTCACCTAGGGAAATAAAATTATAGAGGATGTCACTCTAGGACTTATAGATGGATTCTGATAACTCTATCCAAGAAATCATGCTGAAGGGATCACCATCCTATGTGTAGGAAGTGATTCTATTCTAACCCTTAGGGAATTTATATGGGGAAGTTAAACTAAGGAACCATTTACAAGATGAACATGACAAGGGCTATGATCATTCTTATAGGGAGTAAATGGTGTATTCTAGGAATACAAAATGTTTCCCTTCGAAATCAGGTTCTTCCCATGTATCAGCGACTATGCCCGTGTCTATGTTAAAGTACATGGATTGTCCCGACCCATGTAACATTAACCATGTCCATATACATAGCTCTTTTATGTACACATGGTCAGGCCATGTCTGTGTTAGTGTACATGGTTTGTTTGTGACATTGTACTCCTAGTCGTGACTATGTACCCTATGAGGTACACACTGAGCTAAAAGATCAAGGAACACTCCATGAGACATATAACTTCACTGCATAACCCCTAGTAACTAAACTAGGGGTCCCAAATTGTTTTTGTTTTTGAAATACATTTTGTGGAGATCGAGATTTTCCATAATCCACTTTTCTTACATCTGCGGTGTTATCCGCTCATCCAACACACAATCTGGAAATGAATCATGATGAAAATGGTGGATCTAATCTGGACAACCCTTTCTATCACTATTTTCTATAATATGGTCAACTGATTCATATGAGAATCAGTTTCCTTTCTTCCTCATGATCACTACACAAACTAATTGAACCTCAATATCTCTAATCCAATCTGATTATCTCTTCACTGCTACTGTCACAATATCCCCATGTTATACTGAGTCTGGATCTATGGTATCGAATCACTGTTCTATAAAACTGGTACCCAATGTTTTATTTCTCATGAATCCATCGAACCACTGGTCAAATTAAATCCATGTGATGAACACACATAGAGAAATGAGAGAAAACCCTAAAACATGAAGAATTGGAAAAAACCTCTACCATGTTCATTTGGTATTGATCCATTTCCAAAATAAATATAAATGAAGAACCATAAATAAATAATCAATTCTTTTAATAAATCCCTACAGATAAACCCATCACACAATATGACCGATCAGTGGATCAATCAATTGGTCAATTGATTTTTATTAATCATAAATATAATGAAAAAGAAATAAATCCAATCAAATCAACATCGTACCTCAATTTGAATCGATCACTGATGAAGAATGAAGCTACAATATTGTTATTGGTTAGATCCACCAATTCTATTGCAAATCGATTGTCGATCATCGATCTAGTTTTCATTCTCAAATGAAACCTCCATCAATTAATCTCTAAAGAACTCTCAAAATTTTAGAGTCATGCATATAAACCTAATATTTTGAAAAAAGAATATTTATTGGAGAATCTAGGTCACTGCATCAACAAATAAGATAAATAAATAAATAAATATATTTATTTTATTTATATTTTTTCATTTTATGTATGGGATAATTTTTTCACAATTACCCCATGCTGGAAAAGTTTGTGTCATTATTAAGGTAAAACCCACATTTTGAACTCAATGGTGCCATCTGATTTATGATATGGCCCCTCATTTGGGAGATATTCTAAATTTTCATGAAAACGGTGTGCACATGATATTAATATATTTATTAAATTTCAAACATTTATTTCATGAACACTGGGTCATGGAATCACATTTAGTCTTATCACATGGTCATGAAAATATTACATATAACGTACAAAAATAATACATAGTAAATCTATGTAATTACATTCTTCCGACCTTGTAGGATTTATGTCCCAAAAAGCTAAAACAAAAGTATGCACAATAAGATGTTGGTATTGAGCATTCATTTAAGCCTCCTGATGCATGGTTCTCTCCTAAATAATCATTTTCTACCACTAGACACACACTAGGGGAATAGATCTCCCTTTAGGATCCTCTCTTTTCGATCCATTATCTCTTCCTGGTACTCATAAAAGGTAGCTTTATCCACGATGTCCAGATGGCCTTAGTTGATAACATGTGATAGATCAGGTATGTACCTAATCAGCTGTGACAAGTGAAAGGCAATGTGTACCTAGTATAACTATGGAGGTAGAGATAAGTGGTATTCCACCTCACTAACACTACATAGTATCAGGAAAGATCTTATAAATCTTGGATAAATAATGTCACCCCATTCATATCTATATAATCCAAATTGAGGTGAGGCCCATAAGAACACATAGTCTCCATCCTCAACCTCCAATGGTCTCATTCATAAGTCAACATAAGAATTGTGATGGATCTACGAAGTCTTCATCCGCACCTAGATGATAATCACCTTCTCTGCATTGGATTACACCAACTGTGGGCCCATTAGTGCTAATTCTCCTTGGCTAGTCCAGCATAACGCTGACCTGTAGGGTTTCTCATAAAAGGCCTAGAATGGTTCCATACTGGTGGCATACTAGTATCTCTAATTATATTTAAACATAAAAAAGGTATGGGATCCTACCAAATGTGAAAAAATTCCAATATTCATGCCCAAAAAATTTCCTCTAATACTAGAATGGTCCTCTTAGTCTAGCCATCAATCTGGGGGTGAAAATTTGTGCACAAATGTAGCTGAGTCCCAAAACCCTCTAATAATACCTTCCTTAAATAATATTTTATGAGATCATCATAATACTACACATTATTCAAGGGATATCCATGGATTCAGACTATCTCTTAAATATAGAGGTGCCTTGAGCTCTCTACTGAACTTACCTCACAGATATCTTGGAAGTGGGAAAAATTGGTGAGTTTATCTAAGATCACCCAAATGGCATCATGTCCCCTAGAAATTTTTTATAATACCATCACAAAGTCCATTGATATATCATCCCAATTACACTATAGATCCTCAAGGGATTGTAAAAAACCCACTAGAAACTAGGGCTTTGCCTTCACATGCTGAAAAGTATTGCATAGAGAGACAAACTCTATAACAATTTTCTTTAACACTAGCCATAGAAACTGATGTTAGAGGTCATGTTAAATATTTTACACACCTAGATTTAACTCCAAAGGATATATACGAAATTATTTCAAAACATCCTTTGGTAACGTCCCTTGTACCATCATGTGTCTTCTGAAAATAATTCCATGTTCTACATATTCAAAAAATTCATCATGAGCATGTCCAATGGATATATGAGTACATAGGGTATCAAATTATTCATTCCTATTTTGCGACTCCTAGAATCTCTATAATATCATAGGGATATAAATCTCAGATTACAAGTAAGATGCTCCATCTCTATACACAATGGATCATTGAAATGACACCAACTACTCTAATGCCTTTCTCATCAATTTTGAACAACATCTCTTGTTGAGAGAATCTTATACCATGTTCCCCTTCCCAAGAGTATAGAAAATATCTATGTCATAATACATGAGGAACTCTAGCCATCGCCTCTATCTCAAGTTAAGATCCTTCTGAGATAATATATTCTTAATGCTATTATGGTCACATTAGAAGATAAATTTCTCACCCATGAGGTAGTTTCACAACATATTTAGTACAAATATTTCTGCTATTAAATCAAGACCATGGGATACATAGTTCTTCTCATGCGATTTCAACTGATGCGAACCATAGGAAATCACTGACTATCTCTTCATTAGAAAAAAAACAGGCCTATTTCTTTGATGCATCACAGAACACTACATACTCGACACCCAACTCTAAAAATATCTAGATGGTAGTGATTATAAATATTTGTATGAACACATGGAAATATTGCTAGCATATCTTCATCCACATGAAAGGATTCCGCTTTCGAATAAAATCCACTAAGGGAGATAGTATCCTAGACAAATCTGGTATGAATTTTAGATAGTAGCATGCCAATCTAAGGAAACTATGTACCTATATCACACTCTTGGGTGGATCACAAGATAATACTTCCTCAAATATCATTAGGTCCACTCCCATAGCATCTGTTGAGATCAAATATACCAGATATTGGAGCTCCTAAATCTAGAATCGGCACTCTGAGATATTCCCTTAAAGATCATTCTCTTAGAGTTTCACTAGATCCATCCTCAAGTATCTCGTGTGATCCTCCTCAAACGCATTGTACAACAGGATATCATCAAAGAATACTTCCATGAAATGGTCTAAAAAGAATGAATGATCTGGTTCATGATTCCCATAAAGAATTTTTTTTGGAATTATTTACACTAAAGGGAATCACCATGTACTCATATTGACCATAGCGACATATGAATTTCGTATTCATTATATCCTTATTCTGTACTCATAACTGGTGATATCCGGATATGAGTTCAATCTTTGAGGACCATCATGCCCCTGTCAACTGATAAAATATTTCATTGATACTTATTAGTGGATACATGTTCTTTATGGTCACCTAGTTTAGGTGACGGTAATCCCCACACAGTATCAATCTCTTGTCTACCTTCATGGAGAACAAAACATAGGGTTTTAAGGGTCAAACACTAGGTCTAAAAAATCCCTTCCTCTATAAGTCCTCCAACTGCTCCCTAATCTCATGATGCTCCATGGGATCCATCTGATATTATATCATAGATATTAGGGTTTCCCATGGTGAATATCAATTAAGAATCCTATCTTTTGATAGGGAGGTAGGCCTGGAATGATCTCTGGAAAGGCATCCTCATACTCCTCCATCACTACAGGGAACTAAAAACACATAAAATACTCTACACCAAGGGTCATGTTATCCAACCGATGAGTAATAGGTTGAAATATCCTAGTAATTATTCCATCATATGCTGTCTAGGTTTCCATTTCACTGAAAAACGAAAATCTAGTTCCAATGCAATGGACACACCACATCCTCCACCTAAAACATTCTATCTGGGCATGAATTGTAAATAAAAATTCCATACCTAAAATGACTTTATAATACATCATTGTTTTCCCTATAAATAAATCCCAATAGAATATATCACCTTTAAGATTCCGATCACACTTTTTAAAGAAGTGTGTGATCACTAAGTCATATCCAGTAAGAGTCTCCAAGGGTAAGGGTTGAGCCACAGGCTCAACCAGAATCTATAAGTATCAAACCAGATAAGTGTAAATAATGGAATGACTCCCACATGTGTTTACAAGTACTATAAATAGGGAATAAAGGACATATATCATAGCTTGTATCATCAATATGACCTCTAATTCATAAGCCTCAACTGCATGTAGCTATCCCAACCCCTATCCCCCAGCTCCCTGAGCTTGGCGTGGACCACCTAGGGGTGTTGGTGGAAACAAGTAGTAGCGTCTACTAGCTCCAGCTACACTACTAAATCCTATACCATATAATACACCCTACAAACATGTCTGTTCCTACTATTTCCTCTACTGCGGAAACCTATCCTCCGTCTCCCTATCGGTTGTATGGTAGGTTAGACAATCTTAAGAAAGATATCCCCTATTGTCACATGTATTTAACTTCCTATCCCTAGAATGACTAGATTCATCTTCTGAGAACTAAACCATAGAACCTATGTCTTTGTACCACCTCTTAAAACATCTCATACATCCATGTCCTTGAGATTGATATCAACTCCCTAATACCAAAGTATTTGCTACATTGGGCCCTGTGCCGGTAACCACTGTATGCATATGCTCATCCATGATACTCTTGACAATCCAAGCACACTCCAGCAACACAATATAAGTAGTAATTCATAGATGTGAAAAAATAGCATAGATATTTATACATAGTTTTGGATTGAAGGTCTATGCCAAAAATAACTGATCATGAGCCATATCCAACAAGTACCTTGATAGGTTGGTAAACCTCGATGAATACTAAGCTATTATTGTACTTCTCTTCTGAAGTATTATAAGCTCCAAAATACATTCATTCCTCAATGTAGTTGTAGAGAACTCCTCTCTAGAAATGCACTTCAACTCTAACCATGTTCGAGTCACCATGTCATAATACTTGGTCACTAAACCCAACCATCAACTTTGAGATCCATGAAGAAGGATCATTTCCAGAACCACCATTTGATCTTTAGGAATTCTGAAAAGACATAAAATTCATTCCACCACCTCAATCTAATCCTTAGATAACTATGGTTTAGGGTCACCTCAAAATTTGAGGTGTCACTATTGTAGAAACTCATGAAAAACACTCATCCCATTAACCTCATATTCTCGTACTATAGGTTCTATCTATTACTCAATATGTGGTGGTATATCTAGTGAACCACCTGGACATAAAACCTCTAGAATATTCCTCTATATAGAAACATCATCACTAAGGGGATCATCCTCATGATCCTAATGCTAAATCCTAGCTACTATATGCTGTAAATGAATCCTAAAATAAATAAGATGTACCATGATTGATGACTATCTCTGGAGAGTTGATTTAATAATGACATAGAAACCAAAAATCATTACTATATGGTGTATGGAACATTATTTTCCTTAGAAATATTGTATACATGTGCCAATCCTAAAATCAGGTGGTCAGAGTTCTAGTGTATGGATATATTTGTCGCTACACCAACACTAAAGCCCATGGTATGAAAGCTAAACTCCAAACAATTAACACAATTGACTAAAACAAATCTCATAGACTTCGGTCCTAAGGTAGAACTGATTTCTATGATACTATTCTATCGTGACTTGTCTCAATGTGTCGCATGTCGTGACTCCATAATCCTCCCTCCAATAGGACAGGGGCTGATGAATTACATCGAGCAGGCATATCACTAACAAGGGAGACCTTAGTCGATGTACCTGTACACACTCACACATCTCCAAGACCATAAAATACTGAAATATAAAAAAAACAGACAAACCATTCATGAATACATCTAAATCCCACTACCAGAGTATGAAAACAAGAACTTGAAGGTAAACAGGTCTGAATAAAATCCCACCATAATGAATTTGAAAACAAATCTAACTTGAATGTGATGATGGGGACTACTATCAAGATAACAATAGGAACACACCTCAATCTGACCAACTCACTAAGAACCGCATGGTTCTAGTCCCTCTATTACTCTGTCATAAGTTCAATAATTTTCACAAGATATGACTTGTGTGGGAAAAATCTATATAGGTGTGAGTATAAAAATACAAAGTAAGAAACCATGATAACACTAATCATATAAAAACATGAATAATAGTCAAATATACACATATATATTTCTAAAACACATAAAATAATAATATCTCAATGTAATCAAAAAATAAACACATGTTCAAGGTAAAGTCACAACTTTAATTCATGTCTAGGGATTCTAATCCAAGGTTCCACAAAACACTCATCTAGGAGAACACACTACATGAGTCCTATATCACTGATCTCATCAATCTGGGATGTACTTCTCATTAGGTCTTTCCATAAGAGGTATATGCTAGATGTTTGAAGGGAAATATACACATATGGTGATCACACCCACATGCATGTTGTATACCAACAAATATATTGAGAAAAACCTTCTAATTTGATGATTGATTAAATTATAGTGTTGGTCATGATGATACTAAGAACTCCACGTAGGGTAAGATGTTGATATAAGATCTCACTATGGGACTTACAGAAGGATTACAAGAACATTATCCAATAAGTCCTACTGAAAGGGATCAATATCTAATGTGTAGGATGACATTCCATATTAACTCTTTAGGAATGGATATGGGGAATGTACCCTAACAAATCTTGTCCAAGATGATACAGATATGGGATCTAAGCCTTCATGAAGGTAGTGCATGGTTTGTTTCCATTCGAAACTAGGTAATTTCCAAGGTTTTTCATGGTTTGTGCCCATGTCCATATCAATGTACACAACATGTACCAACCCATGTACTTCTAAACATGTCTATTTACACAGATCTACTCAGGTACATCTAGCCTAGTCATGTCCGTGTTAGAGTACTTGGCATGCCCATGAATGTATACTTTTTTCCATGTCTATGTACCCTCTAATGTACACATTGATCTTCCAAGTAAAGGAACACACCGTGTGATGGATTCACATGCCGTGTGACAATTTACTTCTCCATAGAAACCCTAGTCTCTGAACCTGAGATCACATCTGGTGAATATTTCCAAAATAAAAACCATTTAGATTGTGGTTTTCTATAATTATTCATTCTTCCTACCATGATGTCATATTCTCCCCCATCACCAAATACGACCATGAATATCACCAAAAATTGTTGATATGATCTGTACGACCTTATCCAAAGGTGTTATCTAGAATCCTGTCATACGATTTTTACAGGAATCAGTTTTTGTTCTTCTTCGTTGTCATCACATGCATCGCTTGAACCCATAGATCTCCAATCTGATCTAGTTATCTTGTCAATACTATTTTCAAATGATCCCCACACTATACCAAGTTTGGATATGTGATATCAAATCATTTTCCCAAGAAATAGGTGTGCAAAATTATATTTTTCATAAATCCATCTAACCACCGGTCAAACAAAACCCAAATAACGAATGCATGCAGAACAATGTGAGAAAACCAAGAAACACACAAAAGAGAAACAAACCTCATCCATGTTAAATTGGTCTTGATCTATTTTAGTAACAATGAAAAATGAAGAACCATAAAAAATATAAAATTATCCCAATAAATACTTTTAGATAAACCCATCTTGTATTTTGACCGATCTATAGATCAATCAGTTATTCAATTGAATCATGTTCATCGTATAAATAATAAAATGAGAATAAAACTAGACACATAAATGTAGTACCTTAATTTGAATCAATTTATTATATAGGATGAAATTGTGTCTTTGTATTTGGTGATATCCTCATATTCCATTGCAAATAGGTTGTTGATCTTTGATATAGTTGTTTTTCTCTAATGAAACATCCATAAACAGCTCTCCAATGCTCTCTCAAAATTGTAGAGTTATAAAGATAAGCCTGTAATTTTTCCATGACAATGTATTTAAAAGAGAATCTAGGTCACTACATCAAAGAATAAAATAAATTAGGTTATTTAATTTATTTTATTCCTTTTATGCCCACAATGACTTTTCCACAAATGCCCATCGCCAACAAAGGCTATGTCATGTATAAGGTAAAAAACACATTCTGTACTCAATAGTGCCCTTAGAATTCTGATATGGGATCCCTTTTGGGAGTTATTCCATATTTTCAAGAAAACTGTACACAAATAATATTTGTATATTTAATATATATCAATCTTCTATTCCAAGCACACCGGGCCTCAGAACCACACACTGTCTCAACACCTAGTCTTGTAAAAATTTCACATCATATAATAAAATACTTGTAAAATCTGAGTCATTATAATATATATGTAAATATAATATGTAAATATGATTTATATAACATTTATTAAATAATTAATCATATTTTCACAATTTTATATATAAAAAATTATCAGCATTATATCAGTAATAAATTTAATAGTTTATTTATATACATTAATTACAAAAAAGAGTATTTAATTAAAATAAATATATTTTTAGAAAAATATATAATATTTAATTGAATATATTTAATTAAATATATATTTATATTTTCAATGGGGCGCTGATCTAGTAGTGATCACAACCTGAGAACGATACCTTTCTTTATCGGTGGTGCTTGTCCCCCAATAGCCCCCTTTGATGGATTTTCTACCTTCCGTTCTATAAGAAAGTGTTCGGGTATAGGCTATGGAGATTTTAATGGATGGTTTAAGGATTTTCAATGGTGAATGGATACATATAGATCATTATGATGAAGGTGGGAAACATTGGCCGGTGTAGATATACCTCTTCAATAGAGGCAGGAAAATGCGATCATTATAGATAATCCTATATGAAGGCGGGTGACGACCATGCATGTGATGAAAAAAGGACCTCCATAGACAAAGATGGGCGACATTGATGGTGTGTGGCAGGGATCGTATATATCCATGACCTCCACAGAGGAAGAGGTGGGAATCAGTGATGATGTGTGGCAGTGATCGGTGCTGACCTCCTGGGACGTAAGTGTGGTGACGTAAACATGGGTGTGGCTACTCCACAAACCAGGATATGCAAAGCAGTGTCTCATTTGTCCAATTGGGTCTTTGGGTCATTTACTAAATAAATAAGGCTTGATGGGTGGGATATCCCGTAGGGGCTATTACCGCCTTTCCAGCCTATGTGTGCGGTTAGTGTGTGTTTAATGTAATTGTACCCCCAAACACCTAATATATATATATATATATTTATTTGTATTCGTTTTAAATAATTTAAAATATTTGTACATATATAGCTATATATATGTATGTGTATGGGTGTGTGTGTAAAAGTGTACATGTACGTATGTATGTTGGTCTTGTGTATATGTATGTCTGTGTGTAAGTCTATTTATTGATTTAATATTTTTTAATGACTTTATTTTTAGTATTTTCTATATTTATTCATTTTTAATATTTACTCATTTTTGAAATATATTTATTTTTATATATTCATGATGAATATATGTATGTGTGTTTAGTTTTATTTAATTCTAATTAATTCGACATGATTTAATTATAAATATTTTTATATAGTTAATATATTTAATTTTTAATAATTTTGTAATTTATATAATTAATATCATCAGTCTAATAATTTTTCATCATTTTTATTTGTATGTAATTCACATAAATGTTATGAATTCAGTTTTAAATATTTTTGTAATTTATTTGATTTTATTTATTCATTTTTATTATTTATTTATTTATTATTATATATTCATTTACAATGTAAAAAATATATTTGTAACCGAATGTCTATAAATATAAATATATATATTTATATATAAAAATATATTTATAAAAATATATTTTCTATATTTATAAAATTATTTGTTTAAAATTATAAATAAATTAATATATTTTAAAGTATTCATATATTTATAAATAAATAATTATATATAAAAATAGTTATTAAATTAGTATAAATATATGTCTTATATTTATTACTCTATAAATTTATATATTAATAAATATTAAAATATATAATTATAATAATATATTTATAATTATTTAAAAATATTTATAAATATATTTATATAATAATAAACAATTAATTATATCTTTAAATTATGATAAATTTATAATAAATATATTTCTTATATTTATAATTATATATATTTAGATATTAATATATATATGTATATATAATTATATAAATATATTTATATTTATATACATATAATTATAAATATATTTATTTACAATATAAATTATAAATATATCTCTATAATTATGTTTATAAATAAATATTTACAATTCATTTAATATATTTATTATTATATATACTTATATTTAGAAATACATATTTACAATTCATTAATAAAATTTATAATTATATAACAATTTATTTATAATTATATATTTTTGTATTAATTAAGAATTGTGCATATTTAATTTTTTTATTATATTACATATTGTATTAAATATTTATCAATTATTTTCTAGATGGTCTTTATCATCATTTAATATTTTAGTGCTAATAAAACTCCAATTTATCAATGCTTTTTTAGAAGTGCTGATAAAACCCTTCACCATCTTATAAATCTAATCCTAAAAAAACTAATTCTCTTTCACCGTTTAAACTATCTCCAAACTAAAAAACTCATCATTTCTCACTCTGCCTCACCATTATACTCCCTCACTACCGCTCTCCCTCTCTCTCCTCCACTCCCTCTCTATCTCCGTTTCTCTCCCACACATTTTCATGCTCTCTCTCTCTACCATGCTCCCCCACCATTGATATCCATCATGATGGCGTCTATTACCTAGCCACTATGCTACTAGATATCTACTCTCCCTTGCTGTCACATGCTCTCCCTCTCCGCCATGATCCCTCACCACCACTCTCCCTCACCGTCATGTTATCTTCCTCACCATCGTGTGCCCCCCACAACAACACGTTCTCTCTCACCGCCACTCTCTCTCCCTCTATTTCACTCTCCCCCGCACTCCCTCATATGAATTAACACATTAAATTCCCATAGTATGTGTCTTATTATATCTTGTTCAAGATTTTATCATTTGTAGTTATTATTTAGGTGTTTTTAATTTTCCCAATGGATTTGAACGACGTGTCACCTGTAACACCTGAATGTTTTTATGAAATATTTTCTTTAAATAATTTTTATCCTTTAGTTTCTTGCTTTTCTCGCAATAATGAGTTTAAATGAACCATGAGATGCCCTTAATATAAAATTACTGTTATAGACTAGCCGTTTGGTTAGAGGGTATAATTATAACTAACTTATAGAAATACATTATAAATTCATTGGTTATTAATTATTTATGAAAAATATAAATCAATTTGATATTTGTATTTTTTAGTGAATGACATTTGATAATGAAATTAATGAGATATATGAATTATATGTTTAATAATATATTTTTGAGATTCATCAAATAGATATTTTAGTCATAGTTTATGAATAAAATCATATTTTATGTTTAAGAACATATTTTTTTAAGGGTTAATTTTGCACCTTTGAATGGAAAACCGATTTTAAATTACAATTTTGACACATTAATAATTTATATATGACAAAATAGACATTTTATTTTAAATTGGGATATAAAAATTTACTTTGGATAAAGTTATGATAACTTTCATGTTTTCATGAATAGTAAAAATATGCTAAATTTTAATTAAAAAGATCTTTTTTCATTGAGATAATATATATGGTAAAATTATAATATTTAATGGTTTGAAAGTATAAATAGAATATATTTTTACCATTTAATAGAATTTATGTCATTATTATTAATTTTACATTTAATCAATATGTAAAAACATTTCAATATTTTGTAATGTTTTAACTTTTAAAACCCTGTTTTCTATTTTAAACAACGAGAATAATTTTAAATTAATTAATGTATCTTCTATGTTTAGAATTTGGAAAAATGGATTCCATATTTGGAATCAGAAGGTGAAATTTTTGTGAATAATTACCTTTTATTTTTGAACATTATGAATATTAACTTCACTAATTATTTTATTTACCATGGTTAAAGGGTAAATTTGGTAAATAAGGGTAAAATAATAATAGTTTAGTAATATAAAAATACACTAAAACGGGTCCTAACGATATTCGTTGAGATATTTATAACCATATTCATCCTTGGGACAATTTTTGGACCCCATGGATTCACTTGGATGTGAAAGTGAAATTTTATAAGAAATAATTTAATGTAAAGATAATTATAACCTAAACATATATCTTTTACTAAATCGATTTTAATATAGAGTTATATAACTGATATCTATTCTTATAAATATTCATTAGAAATATAAATTTTTTTCCTATAACATGGTATTTTATTTATAATTTTTAGAGATTATATAAATATTTTTATTTATAACACATATATTATGTAGTGATTACCTCAGTAATGAAAGATTTAAATAAATGAATTTTTAAATATTAAAAAAATGTAATTTGGTTATTTTGATGTCTTCCACTAATTTTCTAGAAGTCATTGAAATATTATATTTTGGTTAATGCCTTAATTTTTAAGGAATAATGTTTTTAGGAATTTTTAAAAAAGTCAAGTATAAATAGTGTCCAAAATTGACACAATTCATAACTTAAATCATAAAATAGTTTATTAAATGATATTAAATTCCTAAAAATATAATATTCTCTAAAATGGTTAATATAAGTCCAAATATGTCATATATTACTTTTTTTGGGTCGTTTGACATGGTATTGTAATTAAATTGACCCACAATATGTAAATAACATGATATCATAGTAAGATTAAAAAGGGTAAAATAAGGGTTAAACCAAAACTATAAGTATAAAAAAATATTCAAAACTTGAATAAATATTATTGGATGATGGGTATTCGAACCAAAATTATCTTATATTTTAATTAAATAAGTTTTTGACCTTTTTAGTCGAAATTTTATTTATTATAAATTTATATTTTTGAGAGTTTCCTAAAGTGCCCCTCTCATCTATTATAAAAGGGCACCTCCTACCTATCACATTAACTTGATTTTGAGTCTTCAAGATCATAAAACCCTTCCCATTTCTCTTCTAAACTACCCTAGTTACATTCTAGAGGTGTGGGTTTTCTCAAAAACCAACTCTAGTTTCCTAAGAGGAAATTTAAAGGAGGCGCGTCAGGGAAGAGGTAATATATTCTACTGATTATTTCAAATTTGTTTCTTCTTATAATTCCTATTATTTAGTTGCTTCATTATAAAGTAATAATATATGTATAAATAATATAATTATTTTTTATTTTAAATACGAAACAATCCTATTTCACCTTCTATTCATCCTATAAAAAATGAAATCACCGCTCGTGCATACACATGATTTACTGTCTCCACATCGTGGTGTAATCTGTTTTTCACCACCACCTTACTTGGATGGGTATAATGGTGGAAATAATAAATTTATATGATTTTAATAACATGATACTAATTCTGAGATATAATACACTACCCACTTCAATACCATTCAACAATTATGGGAACGATATCATCGCTCGTGCGTACGTACGACTTACCGTCTCCATGATGTGATGTGATTCGTTCAACATAATCTTCATTAAACCATGATTATATAAATGGATTTAATGAATAAATATGATATATATTATAATAATACCATGATATAAATGATATAACTATAACATAAAAACAACAATAAGAACTTATCTGAAAAAACAAACATAATAACATAAAGTAGATAATACTCGAATAACAAATAACAATGAAATGTTACTAACAAACAAATGAAAATATAATCATAAATGTTATCATAAAAATTATTATGATTCAGGAATAAATCAGTAACATTATTTATATCATTATACATGAGGTTTAGATACATATGAATCATATCATACTTATGGTAAGGGACAACTTTTCTAATCTTATTTTATCCGAGACTGTTTATTCATAAGTATCTACTAGGTATATATTTATCATCCATGTCTATGTTTTATAAAAAAATTCTCATAAAATGTGAAATATTATTCTTTGAATGTTTAAATTAATTTTTAACCATTTCGACTTTTACTACATGGTTTGGAAGGAATCTTTCTTTTGTTTACTATACGAGGTACTTTTTGACTTTTCTGGGAAAAGTATAAGGAGAATGTTTTTTTAACTTATATGACATGAATGGGTTTTTACATATTCATAGAACCTTATTTATATGAATATTACTATATATATATTTACATGTGTATTTTTAACTCAATTATTTTCTTTTACAATTGAATGACAGTTTGAGAAAAGAAAACGTTTTTGAAGAAGAAAGGATATTTTCCTCATGAATGAAGCTCCAGTGTTTTATCAAAAAACATTTCAATATAATATTATATAGGTTTATGTTTATATCCATTTTATTACTATTATTTTATTGTGTTTATTATGGAATTTTATTTATGAAATCCATTTGTTTTATATCAATTATGATGGAATTATTCTTAAGAGTCCCATTGGATTTCATGGGTTATGCTATGGTGAATGTTTTTATGTTTTTTCTGGAATATGTAATAATTATTTAATTATGAGAGGGGTGGGACCTATATCTCCCTAAAATTAATTGGATAAAGAATTATATATCATTAGATAAACATGGTTGGAATGGAAAGTTAATCTAGTTCAGTGATACAGGGTTGGAAACAGGAGAGAACTCGGTTCAGAAATGGACTTTGTCAACTACGATGGTATTGGAAAATGGATTTGAATAATTTGAAATGATATTTTATGATTTTGTTTGTATGACTCAAAATTTCATGTCTTATGTTATGACATTTGGGATCACATGTCACTTTTATGATTTATCCCACGATATGATATTGTGATCTTTTATATGCTAGATAAGGTTTTCAAATGAAATGTTCTTATGAATATTATATGATTGTTATTTCATTTGTTTACCCTTACTGAGAATTTGAGCTCACCCTTTTATATGTTTCTTTTCCCCAGGAAATAAAGAAGGTTATAATGTATGATATTCCAAAAACAAGTCTATATATGATGAAATAAACAGGAGACAATGTAGATGTTTTATGAACTAGTTGTTTATGTATCCCAGTTTCTAGAGACACTATACCTATATGGTCCTATTATGGTTTTGTTATATGATTTAACAAATATAGTTAAATTCTAAATTAATATCAATGTATGTAATGTTTGGGTCATTTTATTTGGTATCAGAGAAAATGTCTAGTTAACCTTTGGAAACAAGGATGATAAATCCTTAGTAAGAACAATAAGAATATGTCTAAGTATAGGATACAATCCTAGTGTTTTAGAAACGACCATGAATAACCTATGATAAAACCTAAGGTGTCCTAAATTGAATTTTTATTTTTGATTATGTGGTTTTCCTATTATGATTAGTATTGCTCACACTATGCTTCTGGGTTTTAGTCAATAGCTGGAACCCGAAGGAACCACATTAATGATGAATGCAACGTGAAATGAAATGACTATCCCCATGGGAAAACAAATGTTTTTGGAGATGGAATGAAATATCTTGTAGTAATTCTCACAAAACATTCTCAAGCTATGAATCATGTAGGACTTCCAAATGAGAAAATGAATGAGAAAAATTCTGCTGAATCCTTCATGAGGTAGCATCCACCTTCATTCAACGGTTCTTCTGATCCATTTGTGGATGAACAATATATCAATACCACTGAAAAGATATTTTCAGTTCTACAATGTTCTGAGCATGATAAAGTCATCTTAGTAGTATATCGTTTGGATGGTGAAGCTGATCAATGGTGGAATCTTATCAAGAATATGAGGCAAATAGATGAAATTGAGTCCATAGAATGGAATGAGTTCTAGAACTTATTTTTCAATATGTACATTCCTCGTATTCTTCATACAAAGATGGAGAATGATTTTCTTGAACTTAAGAAAAAGGATGATGAATCTGTTGGTACCTACGAAGTAAATTTTACAAGACTTACAAGGTACACTTCTGGAATTATTATCCAACCAAAGAGTAAGATTGATTAATTCTTTAGTGGCTTAAAACCAAGTCTCCAAAGCACATTATCCCTAAGGTACTTCGATAGTTATGAGGAAATTGTTTGATGTGATCTCATGGTTGAGATGGAGATTAGAGTAAACCCTCAGTCATATGGGTTTGATAAGAAGAGAAAAATATAATTCAAAGGAAAATCTAAAGACAACACTGAAAAGAAGATGAGTTTTTCCTTATGCTCAATGTGTGGAAAGAAACATGGAGGGAATTGTCTTAAAGGGGATAATAAATGTTTTTAGTGTAGAAAAGAAGGCCATTGGGCAATTGAATTCCGATGTGATAGGAAAAAAGATGTATAATGATGCGAACAAAGAAAAAGGCTATAGAGAATGCATCTCTTTCACATTAACATTATAAGGGCAAGAAAATGGTTCATTATGAGAACCAATTATATAATCCAAGGGCTATTGATGATGATTGACATAAAAAAACTCTTAAGGACAAATACAAAGGAATGTCACATGCAATTACTATCAATGACATAGAGTATGATAATGAATTGGTGAAAGGTAAACTTACCATCCACTCTAAAGTAGAAAATGTTTTATTTAATTCTTGATCCAAACACTCTTTTATTTCTAAAGAATTTTTTAAAGGTATCACCATATTTACTCAAAAATTAGATATTGAGTTAGATGTGACATGTCTTATTGGAACAACAATCACATCAAAAGTTTATAATTCTTCTCCAGTCAAAGTTTGTGGGAAAGTGCTTCCTACAAATCTTGTGATCCTTCCTATAGTGTAATTTAATGTGATTCCTGGCACAGATTGGATTTCTTTATATAGAGATCATATTAATTTCTGACGAAGGGAATTAGCATTTCATATTCCAGATCAATCTATGATCATCTACCAGTGCAAGGATGAATATAACCTTCCAGTGGGTAGTTTTTCAACTTATGGGTGTTGATTCCAATAAATGGAGGATTTTTTTATCTCAAACGGTTGGGGAGAAACTCACGATTAATAATACACCCATTATATGGGAGTTTGATGATGTCTTTCTAAAGGAATTTCCAAGTATTCCACAAAATATTAAAGTTGAGTTTTTAATAAAACTCATATCGGGTGTTATGCCTATTTCAATGACACCTTATAGAATGGCCCCAATTGAGTTGTATGAATTGAAGAAGCAACTTCAAGAAAATCTTGATAAGGGATTCATAAAACCTAGTGCATCACCTTGGGGAGCACCTATTCTATTTTCTAAGAAGATATATGTATCAATGAGACCCTGTATTGATTATTGAGAACATAAAAAGATCACTATCAAGAAAAAATATCCTCTTCCCCACATTGATGAATTATTTGACCAACTACACAGAGCTCAATACTTTCCAAGATTTATCATCATTCAGGATATCATCAATTAAGTGTAAAAATGAGCTTATACCAAAGATGAAATTTTGTACAAAATATAAACACTCTAAATTTATATTGGTTCCTTTGGGTATTACTAATGCCCCTGCTATATTCTTGGATCTAATGAATAGAGTCTTAAGATACTATCTTGATTAGTTTGAGGAATTATTTATAGATTATATTCTTATCTTTTCAAAAATCATGGAAGAACATGAAGATCACTTGATAATCATACTAAAGACCCTGAGAAAGGATAATAATTATGCCAAACCTACCAAGTGTGTATTTTGGCTACAAAAAGATTCATTTTTGGGTCACATAATATCAAGAGAGTGGATATATGTGGATCCAGCAAAAACAGAGGCCATTAAAAGATGGTAGAGACCAACAACAATAACTGAGATCCGAATTTTTCTTGGTTTGGATGGATATTATTGATGTTTTGTAAATTATTTTTCATGATTATATAATACACTCACCTAGTTTACTCGGGAAGGATTTATGTTTTTTTGGACGGAGGAATGTGAAAATAATTTCAAAGAGCTAAAAATAAGGTTAGCCAGTGCACCTGTGCTCACTCTGCCATGTAGTGGAGAAAGGTTTGTGATCTGTAGTGATGCATCCAAGAAGGGGTTGGGGTTTTTTATCCTGAAAAATGATACAATGATATCTTATTACTTATGATAGTTTAAAATCCATGAGAAAAATTACCAAACTCATGATTTGTAGTTAGCTACAGTAATCTTTACAATAAAGATGTAAGTGCATTATCTTTATAGTGAAAGGTTCGATAATTATACTAATCATAAAAGTTTAATATATATTTTCACACAAAAAGAGCTGAATATGTGCCAAAGAAGATGGTTGGAGTTGATTAAATATTTTGATTGCTAAATAAATTACCACCTTGGGAAAGAAAAGAAGGTGGCATATGCATTAATTCGACAAGACAGTGCCAGCTTATCCATGATGATGATCATGAAAGATCCAATATTTATAGATTTTCAAAGGATGGATATTGAAATTATAACGGAAGGAGAGAAATATTATCTTTCTTAAATGAATGTTCAACCATATATACAAGTGATGATTAAAGAGGCATAGAAGGAAGATGTAGAGCTACAAAAAAAGTTGAGAAACGTTCTTTAATTCATCCTTGATGGTGACGAAATAATAAGGTTCACGAATCAGGTTTGTGTTCCTCCCACACCAGAATTGAATAAGGATATATTGGATAAGGCTCATAATTCTTATTTATCTATTCACCCTCGAAGCACAAAGATGTATAGGGACCTGAAGGAGTACTTCTAGAGTGATGGAATGAAAAGAGATGTCACCGAATGTGTCTCTTAATGCTAGGTTTTTCAAGAAGTTAAGGATGAGAGACAAAAGTATAAGAAAATGTTACAACCATTACCCATACCAGAATAGAAATGGGAAAACATCACTATGGAATTTGTTATTGGACTTCCCAAAACATTCAAAGGAAATGATGCTATCGAGGTTATAATTGATCACCTTAAGATGTCTTAACAATTAATTTATATTATATAGGATTTCATCTATTGATCATATTTCCGAGATATATGTTAAGAAAGTGGTAAGATTTCATGGAGTACCACTTTCCATTATATCTGATCAGGATCTGAGGTTTACCTCGATGATATGGAGAAATATTCAGCATGCTCTGGATACAGAGTTAAGTTTCAACACTACTTATCATCCATAGACAGATGATCAGTCTGAGATGACACTTCAAACTCTGGAAGAAATGTTCAGAGCTTTCTCTATTTATTTGAAAGGTGGTTGGGATCAACACCTACCATTGGTAAAATTTTCTTACAATAATAGATTTCACTTCATATTCAGATGGATCCTTATGAAATCCTCTATGGAAAGAATGTCATAACCCCAACTTGATGGGATGAAGTTGAGGAAAGAATTCTATTATGACTTAATCTGGTTGATGAAATAGTAGAAGATACTAGATCTATTCAACAACACATAAGAGCAGCTAGAGTTGAAAAAAAGTTACGATGACAAGCAATGAAAAGACCTAGAGTTTGAAGTGGTTGATAAGTTGTTCTTATGAATATCTCCCTAGAAGAGAGTAATGTGATTTGGAAAGAAGTGTAAGCTGGGCCCTAGGTATATCAATCCTTTAGAAATTCTGGATCATGTTGGGAAGGTAGCTTACCGACTGGCATTTCCACCCAATCTCTCTCCAGATCCTGATGTGTTCCATATATCTCTCCTAAGAAAGTAAATACCCGATCCTTCACATGTAATAATCTTAGAAGGCATACCACGGGATAAATATCTTTCTTATAAATAACAACTGATAGAGATTCTGGATCATAGCGAAAAAGTTCTAAGAAATAAGACCGCTCTCTTGGTTAATGTTTTATAGAGGAACCACCAATTAGAAGAAGCTACATGAGAACTTGAGGATATGATAAGGGATAGGTATCCACATCTATATATTCCAATGTGACGAATTTTGAGGGAGAAATTCAGTTTAAGTGGGGTAGAATGTAACACCCAGATGTTTTTATAAAATATTTTCATTAAATAATTGTTATCCTTCAATTGCTTGATTTTCACACAATCGTGAGTTTAAATGAACCAAAAGACACCCTTAATATAAAATTACCATGATATCCTAGTTTTTAGGTTAATGGTAATAATTATAACTTACTTATGAAAATATATTATGAATTCATTGAAAATTAATTTTTTATAAAAAATATAAATCAATTTTTTTATTTTTATTTTTTAGTGAATTAAATTTGGTAATAAAATTAATGAGATATATGTGTTATATACTAAATAAAATATTTTTTATATTTTTCCAATGGATATTTTAGTCATAGGTTATGAATAAAACCCTATTTTATGTATAAGAACATATTTTTTAAAGGTTAATTTTGCCCCATTGAATGGATAACCCATTTTAAACTAATATTTTGACACATTAATAGTTTATATATGAAAATATAAACATGTTATTTTGAAGCAGGATATAAAAATTTATTTTGTATAAAATTTTGATATTTTTCTAATAACTTTCATGTTTTAATGAATACTAAAAATACGCTAATTTTTAATTAAAAACAACTATTTTTATCGAGAAAAGTTTTATGGTCATGTTAAAATATTGAATGGTTTGAGATTAAAAACAGAATATTTCTTTACCATTTAATATAATTTATGTCATTATAATTAATTTTAAAATGAATTCATAGGTATAAACATTTCAATCTTTTGTAATGTTTTAACTTTTAAAAACCCATTTTCTCATTTCAACAACGAGAATAATTTTAAATTAATTAATGAAAATTATGATTTTTGAATTTGGAAAAATGGATTCCATATTTGGAATGAGGAGGTCCAAATTTTGTGAATAGGCACCTTTTTTTTGACATTATGAATAGTAACTCCAGTAATTATTTTATTTACTATGGTTAAAGGGTAAATCTAGTAAATAAGGGTAAAAATAATAATACTTTAATAATATAAAACTACCCTAAAATGTGTGCTAATATTATTGGTTAAGATATTTCCATCCATGGGAATCCTTGGGTCAATTTGTGGACCCCATGGATTCACTTGGATGTGAAAGTGAAATTTTATAAGAAATAATTTAAAGTAAAGATATTTATAACCTAAAAAAATATATTTTACTAAATCTATTTTAATATAGGGCTATATAACTGATATCTATTATTTTAAATAGTCATTAAATATATAAAAATATTACCTACATCATGGTATTTTATTTATAATTTTTAGATATTATATAAATAGTTTTATGTATGACACAAATACGATGTAGTGATTATCTCATTAATGAAGGATTTAAATGAATGAATTTATAAATATTAAAAATATGTAATTTGGTTTTTTTGATGTCATCAACAAATTTTCTAGATTACATTGAAATATTATAATTGATTTAATGCCTTATTTTTGAAGGAATAAAATTTTTAGGAAGTTTTAAAGATGTCAAGTGGGAAATGTGTCCAAAATTGACACAATTCAAAACATAAAACATAAAATAGTTTATTAAATGATATTAAATTCCTAAAAATATAATATTCAGAAAAATGGTTTATATAAGTCATAATATGTCATAAATAGTTTTTTTGGGTCGTTTGATAGGATATGGTAATTAAATTTATCAACAATGTGTAAATAACATGATATCACAGTAAGATTAAAAGGGGTAAAATAACGGTTAAACCAAAAAGATAAGTATAAAAAAATATTCTAAACTTGTATAAATATTATTGGATGATGGTTATTCAAACCAAAATCATATTATATTTCAATTAGATAAGTTTTAGACCTTTTTTAGTTTTAATAGAATTTATTATAAATTAATATTTTTGAGAGTTTCCTGAAGTGCCCCTCCCCTCTCTTATAAAAGGGAACATCCTCCCTATAATCTTCACTCCATTTTGAGCATTAAAGATCATCCAAACCCTGAAAATTTATCTTCTAAACTTACCTATTTAAATTCTATAGGTTATGGTTTCTCAAAAGTCCAACTATAGTTCCCTAAGTGGAAATTTAAAGGAGGCACGTCTAGAAAGATGTAATCACTTTTACAGATTATTTCAAATTTATTTTTCTTCAACTTACTCATATTTAGTTTTTTCTTTATAAAATAATAACATCAGTATCACTAATATAAAAATATTTTATTTTAAATATTAAACAACCATATTTCACCTTTTAGCCATCGTATGAAAAATGAAATCACCCCGCGTGCGTACATACGACTTACCGTCTCCACGCCGTGGTGTAATCTGTTTTTTACCACCACCATTAATGGATGGTTATAATGGTGGAAGTAATAAATATTTATTATTATTATTACAAGATAATAATTCTGAGATACTATACACCATACACTAAAATACCATTCAACAATTATGGGAACTATATCGTCGCTTGTGTGTACATACGACTTACCGTCTCCACGGTGCGATGTGATTCATTCTACATAATCTTCATTAAAACATGATTATATAAATGAGTTGAATGAATAAATATGATATATATTATACTAATACTATTATTTGAATGATATAAATATAACCTAAAAAGATGAATAAGAACTTATCTGACAAAACATAGATAAGAACATAAAGTTGTTAATACCCAAATAACGAGTAACAATGAAATGTTATTAATAAACAAATGAAAATATGATCATAAATTTTATCATAAAAGTGATTATGAATATAAAATAATTCATTGAAATTAGTTAAATCATTATACCAGAGTTTCAGATACATAGGAAGCATATCATACTTAAGGTAAGGGATAACATTTCCGATATCATTTTATCTGAGATTATTTATTCATAAGTATATATTTGGTATATATTTATTATCAATGTCCATGTTTTCTAAAAATATTTTCATAAAATGTGTAATATTCTTCTATGTATTTTTAATTTCATTTTAGCCCATTTTTACTTTTACTACATGGTTTGGAAGGAATCTTTCTTTTGATTACCATTCGAGGTACTTTTTGACTTTTCCGACAAAAGTACGAGGAGAATGTTTTTTTAACTTATATGGAATGAACAGGTTTTTACATATTCATAACACTGTATTTCCATGAAGCATCCTATACATGTTTATAATTTTATTTTCAAGTCAATTATTTTCATTTAAAATTTCACGACAGTTTCAGAAAGGAAAACGTTTTTGAAGAAGAAAGGATATTTTCCTCAGGAATAAAGCTCATGTTTATTATCAAAATTATTTTCCATATAAGGTTACATAGGATTAGGTTTCTATCCATTTTGTTACTATGATTTTATTGTTTTTATTATGTAATTTTATTTATCAAATCCATTTTCTTATATCAATTATGATGGAATGATGTTTAAGAAACCCATTTGATTTCATGGGTTTTGCTATGATGAATGTTTCTATGTTTTTGTGGCACACGTAATAATGGTTTCATTATGAGTTGGGTGAGACATATATCTTCCTCCAATGAATTGTCTAAAGATTTATATCTCATGAGATAGACATGGATATAATGACAAGTTTATCTGGTTCAGTGAAACAAGGTTGGAATGAGGAGAGAACTTGATTCAGTAATGGACTTTGTCTGTTATGATGGTCTTGGAAAAGGGATTTGACTAATATGAAATTATTTTCTATTATTATGTGTGTATGACAAAAAATTTCATGTCTAATATTATGAATATTGGGATTACATTGAACTTTTATGATTTATCCCATGATATGATATTGTGATCTTTTATATGCAGGATAATATTTTCAAATGTTATGTTATTTTGAATATGATATGACTGTTATTTCATTTGTTTACCCTTACTGAGAATTTGAGCTCACCCTTTTATATGTTTTTTTCACAAGACCTGAATAATGGTAGTGAGTATGATATTCCAAAAAGGATTCTAGATATGATGAAATAAACAGGAGACAATATAGATGTTTTATGAACTAGTTGTTAATGTTTCGCAATTTCTAAATACACTATACCTATATAGTTATGTTATGGTTTTGTTATATGTTTTAATAAATATACTTTAATTATGATTTAATATCAATGTATGTAACATTTGGGTTGTTATATCACCTCCCTCACATACCTGATATGACACCACCATCACACACTTGTTGTATCTCACCTAGTTCACATTAGCATTTCTAAGGATTGTAAAATTTCTGGTGATTTATACTTGACATTCATGTCATTTTGCCACAATAATGTGTTGGTCACCCAAACATTCTAACTCATTCCATCCATAGGTAATTTTGGAGTTAGATAATTGATCTAACTTCAAATACAAGGGAGAAAAAGACATATTCCAAGTATCCTTCCCACTCTCATGGATTAAAATCAAATAAATCTTCCCATTTTTTTAGTTTAACAGACAAAATAAACTTAATACTTTTAATATTTTCATTTTTTTTAACATATTTTGATCCCACTAGAAACTCATGGTTTCATATTTTTCATCATTTCCATCACCATTATCATTATTCTTGTGGAATTCATCATTATTCCCTTTTTAAAACAATTATGCCACCTCTGATTGACATAATGATTCAACTTCAATATCCCAATCGCCAATTTCCTCATTATATTATTTAGATAATAAATTTATGTTTTTAATTTTTAAAAAAAATTATCCATGCTTTGTGAGAGAAAATTTTGTCTACTAAACTTTTTAGTTTTCTTCTTATGGGAAATTTTTGTTAAATCATATTTATTTTCACTTTCATTTTCTATAAAAATTGGAAAAATGGTACTGAAAAGTAAAATATAACCACATTTAAATAACATCAATGTAATTTAATGTTACTAATTTTTTTTTCATATTTTAAAAATAATTTAAATGTGGCTTAGAAAGTTAAGGATGGATTATTTATATATATACTTATAAATTTTTCATTTTTGTTCTTTGTGGATTCATCCCATCCATGTGAATTGTTTAAATTTAAAGTATTCATGAAACCCTAATTAAAGTTTTCTTCGGGTTTTACAATATCATGATAACCTCATCCTAATACTTTTGGTTTTATAGATTTAAATTTAGTAGTTTCTTAAAACATTTTGTTATTAAGACCAAGTGATTTGGTCTTATCAACATTTTCATCATCTAAAAATGACCAACATCTGATCCTAAACATCCAGTACCTGAAACACCACCTAGACTTCCAAATAATATGTAATGAAATTAATAAATATAAAATCCTCCCCCATTAGGTTGTACTACCTCATAAAAATGTTACTAAACCATCCTTGATCTCTATGTTTTTCAATAGAAGAAAATTAATTATACTTTTCATAACTTTATATATTTCATGAATTCCTTTCATTACATGATTTCCACCACTAAAAAACATTCTCAATACACATCATTTGAATCATAGTATATTATAAAAATGAATTTATATAGCTTAAATTATTCTTTAATAATGACATTTTAAGGGTTCCAAGATCATAATTTCTGTGTATATATTGATTTTGTTAAATATTAATATTACTAAATCAAATAGGATGGGTATTAATTGATAATACATGGATTCCAATCAAATAAAAAAAGAGTATGAGGATGGGGTGAAATAGTTCATCATGTTTGAAAAAGATCATATATATGACCCTTATCAGATCCTTTATCAGTGTTTACATTTTTTTATTTAATAAAAAATAGTCTATAGGATTTGGAATAACACATGATCTATCAATGAATAGATTAAATATATAAATGTTTATGTAAGAATAAAGAAAAACTGAATATAACTAGTGATAAGAAAAAAAAAATTTATAGATCATATAATATGATTAAAATTGTGAAAAATGATTAAGACTATATCATGAATATGATTACGGGTGTAAATGATGATGAAGATTATATAGATGAAATAACAATGATAGTTGAAGCTAAACTTTGTGAATGTACAAAATTGTTTGATAATTTAATAATTTTGTAAATGAATCCATAGTATACTGGTTATAAAAAATATAAACCATTGTCATCCATACGAAAGCTATATAATTTTAAATCTGTTAATAGATAGAGACACTCCAGTTTTTCTAAACTAATTTATCTCTTGAATGATTTTATCCTAGAAGATAATGACCTCCCTTTCCGACCATGTGATTCTAAATGAATTAAAAGTTCAATGGGTATGATCTCTGAATGAATACATGCCTATCCAAATTATTTTATAGTATTTATCAAGGACTAAAAATCAATCCAAAATGATGAAAGTATGGTTTTTATTTATATAAGAAGGATGAATCAGGTCCTCCAAAAGTTTTATGGTACTTTCCAGTCATTACAAGGATTAAGTTCCTATATGGAAGTGAGGAGACTACATGGATATTGATTTGGATGGGAATTTTTTTCCCGAGGTATACTATCCTTCGTGGAAGAAAATTTATCATGTGTACCATGAATTTAGAAACAAGTTGATAAACCTTCAAATTATTCTATCTATAGATGGAGTGAATTATTATTTTTTCAAATAATCACTCATAGTACATTGATAGTTATGTTGGTAAATTATAAATTTCCACTGTGGTTATGCCTAAAACAAAAATAAATCATGTTATCTTTGCATATGTCTAGAAGAAAACAACTTGGTAATGATTTTACTGTTTATTTGGCTATATTGATCAAATATTTTTAATTAATGTGGGATTGAAGTGTTAAAATGTATGATTCTTATAGAAATTAAGGTTTCATATTTAGAGTCATATTATGTGGGATGATAAATGAATTTCAAACTTATAGAAATTTGTTGGGATATAGCATTAAAGGAACTCAACGATGTCCCATTTGTGAACAAGGTACACTATCAATTAGGTTGAAACATTCAACGAAGACTGTATTTCTAGGAAATAATATATTTATACCCTAGAGACATAAGTATCAATCTTGGATGAAAACATTTGAGAAGTATTCAGAAGAATGTATAGTTAAACTCCCAATACTAGGTGATCAAATATTTTAAAATGTAAATGGTATAGACACTGCTTTTGGTAACCCTTTTTCTAGAAACCTTACAATAACTGATTTCAAAAAAGGGATCAGTTTTTTTGGAATTAACCGAATGAAATTGTTTTTATTTTAGGAATTTTCTTGATGTTATGTTTGTGGAAAATATATATGAGATAATGTAATTGACATGTTACAAAATTCCCATGAAAAAAGGATAGAAATAATGCTAGGTTAGACATGATTTAAATGGGGATACAACAAGAGTTAACTCAAGTGGAGAGTGAAAAACAGAATTTTCTTCCTCTATATTCTTCAATATTTCCTGGAAATTGAGATATTAGTTTTTCAACTTATTTTGTAATGTAAAAGAGCCAAAGGGTTATTCATCAAATAGATAGTATATTATGTCAATGACAGATGTAATGTTTTTTAATGTCTGGAATCACATGAATGAAATGTTTTGATGAAATATATAATGATTATATATTTATGTTACATGTTTATCAATAATATACATCATATATTAACAAAACACTATTTTCTTTTTGAAGCTATGTGCAGTAAAGTTATATACTCAGAAAAATTTCCAACCATGGAAAAGAAAATTATTGTCATGTAACATGAATTGGGGATGTTCTTACCTATAACATTATTTGATATTATGTTCCACTTAATGGTTCACTTGGTAAAAGAGATTTGATTTTGTGGTCCTATAAATTATAAGTGAATATACCCCATTGAACGTTATATGAATATTTTGAAAGGCTATGTCAAAAATTATTGTTGATCATAAGGTTGTATTAAGGATGGATATATTATTTAGAAATATTTTGAATTTATTAAAACTACCTATCCTATATGAAAAGCATTGGGTTACAAAAATCTCATCACACTGGGTATCTTGTGGGGGAAGAAATTTTTAGAATGGATTCCTTCACAATTACTATTTCAGAGAAGGAGTAGTCTCATATTTATTTTTTTCACAACAGTTTAGAGGTTGTGCCATATGTTGAAATCTAAAAAGTAATTATTATTAAATTTAAATCATTTTCGGAAAAAATTTGGAATAAAGTACACAAAATCATTAGTTTTTAGGATTTTTTGAGACTATATTTTTAAGGAGCCAAATGTAAATTCATATTCAATTTCTGAATGACATTGATGGCTATCTAGAGGACCATGGGTGAATGTATTATCTTATAATGGTTATGTAATTAATAGTTATATGTTATATATAATTTAGCATGATTAATTAAATACCATATAAATTAATAGGGTTACACTTTTAGTGAAAGTGAGGCATATATGTGGTACTAAGGATAAATAATCCAATTTATGAAAATATGTCATACTTTGGCATCCTCAAAAAAATATGGGAGTTAGATTACAGAATATTCCAAGTGAATATTTTTCAATTCGTGTTGGTTGATACCTGAAGTGTAGTTAAAATAGATGAATTATGATTTTTGAATGTGTATTTTAGTAAGAAAGTCTATAAATATAAACAATTTATAATAGCATCAAAGGTAATACAAGTATTTTATGTTCCTAGTCATGCCAAATGAAAGTGGTCAACTGTTCTATTATCGACCAAAACCATTGAATTATTGTATGTAAATTCAACTGAGGTTGTCCTTTTCATTATGAAATAACAATAATTTCAAAGATATCACAATATAGATAGGGTCCTAAATGTTAGAGGATACCACAATGAGGGGTTTTTAATACTCGATAGAGGGGTTAAATCCCTTAAACCATTAAAAAATAGAGTTCAATAATCAGGGTATATTTTTTCTATAATAAAATTTGTATTACAAATATTTTTATCTATTCACTACAAAATATAAGAAATGTTAATTAAATGTTCAAATGATTCTACAGATAATTACTTCTACACATGTTGATCCTCTCAATCATGAAGAACAAAAATATTCTCAACATATTTATGATACTAATGATGAGGAACAACAATATTATACGTATGAAAATACTACAAATCTAGAGGAAAAACAAAATAATTATTTTAAAGTAGAGGAAATGGTAAATAGTGAAAATCTTATGTCTTAGAAAAAATATTAGTATCATAGAGTGATCTTGTTAGAAAAAACTATTAAAGTGAATAAAAGTAATCAAATTCAAGGTTTGATGGAATGCATGCAGAAATCATGTTAACCTAAACAAGGCCGTGTTCATTAGTTTCATTGGGATAACCACTCAAATGTGGGTGCCGATTAATGTAGATTCATGGAACATTGTTTCACCCTAACTCAAGGAACTAATTTTCAAAGCGATTAGGGTAACATTTTGATATAATTTCATTATTTTACTAGAAAACAAAATAATGAAAAATTTATTTACAAATTATTATTCTTGGAAGAGTGAATTTATAAATTATGGCTCATGAATGAAATTATTATTAATCCTTTCTAGAAAGGATTATAGTGTATTTTAGAAAACTCATACAAAGTATTACCTCAAATATGCTGAAGGTAAAATAAACCTACACCCACCAAAAATTTATGAACTCCTCATAAACCAAAAATCATGGGATGTGTTTATTGGTTTTTGTGAGAAGACATACTTTCAGGGAAATTGTGACTTGTAATAAATTAAATGAAAATATATGTATTAATCACTTTGATTAAGAATTGTTAATTTATGAAACAATAATAGAGTGATGAAAATAATAAATGTCTAGAAAAACAATCATACCCCTACTGTAAAAAACAAATGGGGTATACTTCATTTGAAAAAAATGGTACAAATTTAAAATCTATTGATACATTTATGTGAAGTGAAACAATAAAATGATATTGTTCATTTATATATATATATTTTTAAATTTAAATCCAATTCCACATTCATCCCATATCACTTGATATGGTAGGAGGCATGTGTAAATAAATACGGGATACTAATATATGAAAAAACACAATAAATTTGGGAATCATGTGTGAGTATTTCATAATAAAAATCATTTTTCTTTAAAAATGTGTTACATAACAATTATTACTTATTTTTATATATTTCTTATCTTACTTAATCATAAGAATCATGATAATTTGTACCAGATTAATAGTTACTATGAGTGTCTTTGAAGAAGCCAAAATAATATGTTTTCATTAGAGGTGTGGGTTTTGGGGTGTTAGCCCAAACATATTTTGTGAAAACAAATGAATAGGGGATAAAGATAATAAAATAGAAGAGATTCCAGCATGATTAGATTCTCTAAAAGAAAAAATAATTGGCAGTCATAGTTTTTAGAATATATTATGGGAAGGAATCAAATAGAATAAATAATGAAGAAACACCCACTACATAAAGATCCACCCCCATCATTGAGGTGAGTTATTCCCCTCAAAGGGATTTCTTAGAATAGGTAATCAATATTGGAATAATTGTTGATGTAATATTTGAGCTAGTAAGACACTGATACCTTTATTATACTGATATTCTACAGGGTTAAAATTAATGTGATTTATTTCTATCAACACCCACCCATCACCTTGTTAAGAGGGGTACCATGTATACTATCAAAGGAAATATTCTAAAAAAACTACTTCAATTGGTCATGTGAGAGTATAGATCCACATTTCTCATGAGATGAGCATCAAGCTACCTATTCCACTTGATGATGTAGATATTCATATGGTCGACCAAGCTATTGGAACATTCATCGTATGGGTTTAGATCTTTTAAAAATACATATCGACAAGGAGATATTAATTTAAAATATATTGTCTATGAATAAACATTAATCATTAATGAAAAAATGAATAAACTAATGAATTTTATTCTAGATGAACAAATATAAGTGTTGAAATAGAAGAGAGAATCAAAATGATCTAAAAGAAAAACCAACAAATTGAAAATATATTCATAATGTACCATACCCCACTTATTCATCTTCTACATTTTATAAAATTTAGGTTTTCAAGCTGATAAAACGTTAGCAAGTGGTGATACCAAAACAATTTTTTTTAAGAACATATGTATTGAGAATCCATTATAGACTATATTTGTCTTTAGAATGTAAATGAAATCCTCAATATTGAATGAATAGGAGTCTTAGTTGTACATTTATATAAGAGGTGTGTTTTCATGATTTGTTTTCCCAATATCTGGTCAACTATGTTAATTATGGGTAAATACTATTCATAATTTTTTTCATCCTTTTATATCAATACTATTTGAAGGGTACCCCTTGTGAATAGAAATTTGGACTAATTAGTCCTCACATCACTTCATCAAAACTATTCTCATTAGATTCAAATAAACACAAACTAATAGTAGAAAAAACATGAAATGTTTTTTAAAAGAAAAATTACAAATGAATGACTATTCTTAATACTAATGATGTAGTGGTAAAACTCTATAAATTAATAATATCAACTATATTTTTAGTTGTTTAATTAATTATTCCTTTTTGTTTTTAGGCATCTTTAGTAACAAATTGTAGTCAATTTGGATATTTCAAAGATTTGTTTTCTGGATTCAATGCATTGATACCCCAAAAACTAACCACAAGTGACAATGTTCATCAATTTTTAATGAACTACATATAACATTTTACAAAGAAACATCATGTTATAAATTTTATATTATGTTATTAATTGAAATTATATTATGATAGGGTGGTGTTTAAATATCATCCAATTCTTGGACTGAGGATTGTTTATGAGTTCAAAATGACTATCAACATCTAAAATTGGATAAGTATTGGGGTATATATAATAAAATTATACTATAAAAACATATATCAAAACAAATTAATTATTTTTATCATTTTTTCCACATCACAAAAAACAAACTAAGAGAAATGATTGTTAATATTATGTTTGATTTTTTTTAAATATATCATATTCCATAAAAAAAATCCATCCTTAAAGTTCTATTTATCAAGATAATTTCAATTTCATTTAAATTTTTTATTAATACTTTTTTTATATATATTTTTATTGTACTACCAGGACTTATAGCTATTCTTGTATTCAAAAGTGGAAATAAATTTATTTAGAAACAAATGGTCAGAATACATGGTGTCATATTTTATACAAACATCATGAAGAGGTGATAAGAAGATAATTTACTCAATAAGAATGATTCACTCATGATGATTCAATTTAATTTTTATTCTTCAATTAATTCAATTTTCCTAGTTATTAGACAAAAATATTGTAAGATAACCTTGATTGCTGAATTAATTGTAGAATAAAAAGACATGGTGTGATGTGTTGGAATAAAACACACCTCAATCCGATAAAAGGTATGTCCAATATGAATCTTAGTGTATTTTTTTAGTTTATAATTTAATTTTTTTTTCAAAACACACTACACACAATCAAAACTGAGAATAAACATCTGGATTGTTTCGATGCGTTGAGGTAATGATCCTTATGTCTTTTATGTTGTGTATAAACCAAATGTTTTTGAATCCAATGCAAGGTGTGAATAATAGATCTCAAAGTGTGTGTTATTAGTTTAAAATTGACATTCTAGTTCAAAATAGACATCACATGTAACAATTTTTCGTTCCTCATTCGTTACTTTCTGGTTTTTGGTGTTGGAGATGCTTGGAGGATGCCTAGAGCAGTCCTGAAGGAGTTTGGCTACTAAAAGCTAGAAGTAGTGGAAATAAACATTTTTTAAGTTTTATATGACGTGTATGTCTATTCCACAACATGTGTAGGGATGGTTCATGATGTGTAATAATTTGGGTGATTAATCATTCAAGGTGACATGTTTTTAACGAAACATAAAACCCAATATTTACATGACGTGTAAAGGGTACAATTATGTAACTCCTCTTTATAGTGAAATTATAAGATGGTTTTTCCTTAATCCATACAAACCCACTCCCTTCTCAAGAGACTAACGATACTCCCTCAAGGCATATTGGGATTCTTTTGACAAAGATTGATATGTGGAATACAATATTTGATACGTGTCTTTCCTTATTTGATCCATTCTGATTTATCCACTCGTTCTCATCCATTTCCATCAGTTCTTCCGAGTTTCACTGTGGATTTGTGTCTTGGTTTGGGTTTTGTGTTTTAGCTAAGTTTTTATGGTCATTGGGTAAGGTGTAGGTTTATTAGAAGTTTCTCATGGTGCAATTCCTTTTTATGGTCATTCCTTCTTCACCCTACGGTGCCCATCTATATCAAAAAGATTATTTTAAATACAAGATCCTCGTTTTCACTAATTTTTGTTCTATATATGTGACCTTAATTCTTTTTCTCACATTTTGGTGGATATTAATGTTCGACTTAATCATATAATTAATTGAAATGTCAAAAATTGATTATTATGGGGAGTTATCACATGATTTCTTGATTTGTTATCTATTTTTATGTTATTAGGATTTTTTTTGCCAATTCATAAAATAAAGGATATTAGGATCTTTGATTGTGATTTAGTTGTTGTAATATGATGTCTCTTTTTGTTTTGTGTGTGATCATCCCATGAATAAAAGTTTAAAGAAATTAAATTTTTCTAATAATTGGTTTCCCCTCGATAACTGGTTTGTGAGATAATACCCATGATAATATAAATATGTAATGTGAATAATACCTTGAATAAAAGGAATTTTTAATGTGTGTTATGTGTGAAGTTGTGATTTCTGTTATTGTTTTCAATGATTTCATTTGACGTGCAGTGTGAGGGGCAGTGGTGCAGTGGTTGGTTTCCATGGAAATGATGTTGGCAGTTGTATGATGTGGGGTAGGGGTTGTAGTGTAGAGGATGTGGTGTAGTGGTTTTGGTGAGGAGGTTGTTGAATAGTGGTTGTGGTGTAAAGGTTGGGTCAAAGAGGTTGTGGCATAGAGTTTGTGGAATATTGACTATGATGTAGAGGTTTTGGCAGAGAGTTTGTGGCGTGGTGGTTATAGCATAGTGGTTGGGGCATAGTGGTTGTGATACATGGTTGTTATGGTAATGTGATGGATAAGATATGTGGTTGTTGTGTGGAAAGATGGGTTAGATGATGCGATACAATGATGATGGTATATGTGCGGTGTTCTTAAAGTAGTTATGTTTGTTGGGATGACTATGTGGCATGGTTGATATAGTTTCCCGGTTAGCCATGGGATGAACTGTGATGATAAATAAAAAAATAGTCTTGTAACTAAATAAGGTGGGATAGATATAGATATTCTATAAATGTATTAAACTAAACTAAAATGAATAAATAAACATGTGGGTAATTGAATGTAATGAGATAGAAGTTGATATTTTTTAAATTGATTAATGAATAAGTTTGGAGAAACATGTTATATGAGAGTGGAAAATGTTATGTGGCCTATATGGGGTGTTGCATATATTAGTGGTAGAAGTTGTAGAAGTTGGCATGTGGTATGTGGTGGTGATGCTGTGTGCATTGCTGTTGTTGATTTGAACCCTTAGGTAGGGTATTTTGTGATATATCTATATCATGTATGTTTACGTTATTTTATACACTACCCACCTGAGTTAGATAACCTTTCCAATTCTTAAATGTGTTTTGTTCTGGGTGTTTTCCCCATCATCCAGGATGGTAGTGATATTGATGGTTGGATACCCCACTCCCATATCAATTCAGATATGATGTACTAGCCTAGGTTTCTCCAAGTGAGATGTGATGTGTTGGACCTAGTGCTTATAGACAATAAATGAGATGGTTGTGACCTGATATATGGTGAGGGTCATTCGTGGTAGTAGGAGGGAATGAGGTTGATGTACATCATATTTTTGATACCCTATGACTATAGTTCTTATTATTATATGTTTTCCACGGTTTTCATGGGATGTGAAATTTTGTAATGTATGGCCTAGGTTTGTACACATGGGATGCGATGTGATATTTGTCCCATGTGTGTTTAGGAAATATGTAATGTCATATTTGGGGAAGGGATGAGAGCATAAGATATTTGGTTTTGGGGGTATGAGAGTAGAAAATCAATGGGGAAGAGGTAGTGGTCACCTTGATTTGTTATGGTATCAACGCTATATTACTATATTGGATGAATTATTATGTGAGTGGGACATGGTGAAGCTAATTTTGGTTAGATGACCTATATAAGTGCTTGTTGGTTTAGCTTATTTTTCATTGGCACATTAGCATGATCTTTTTGACATGTTCACTCGAGGCGATGGTTATTTCCCAGCTAAGTATACCTATTATGCTCCACTTATGTGTATAAATTGTTTTCAGGTTTCCTTGAGGACATTGGGGACTGATCTGAACATTACAAGATGGGTTGGGCTTGCTGTTGAGTCACTATCATGGACATCTTTGATTGGTATTTAATTTGAATACTTTTATATGTATCCGTTTATTTACACGTGAATTGTGGGAAGGTCTTTGGTTTATGTTTATTTTTTTCTGCTATAATTGTTTTGTGAATTTTTATCCTATATCCCAATCATGACTTATTAATAGTGTAATTACTCCCATAATGTTATCTTTTTGTATATACCCTCAATGCTAGTAGGAAACCCGTGGCCTACTAGAGGATGGAATTAGGGGGGGTCATTATCTCTCTCCCTTAATTTCCACATCTTTGGTTGGATGGGATAATGATAGAGTGGTATTAGAGTTGTTGGTTAAGTGATATGATGGAGTTTGGATTTATCAAAAGTGGGGATTGCATGGGTTGGTAAGGAAATAGTGTCATTTTACCTTGGTGCATGATATTTGCAAGAGATACCATCTAGGACACAAGGTTTTATGGCCCCTTGTGGTCTAGTTCATAGACTCGGAGCTTATTAAACAACTATTTGAGGTGGACTTATTTAGAGGGTAGACACCTAAGATAGGTACATGCATTATAATTACTTATGTTCATGTATGAATTTGGTGTTTTTGGAAAATTAAATGAATAAAATAAATAGTAATTAATATAATTACATGTTATTACAGCTAGGATACTCTATTTGTTATCAAGAATAGATCACATTCATAATTTGAAAGATTCATAAGTAGTTGAGGTTCAGTAGGTTGATATGGTAGATTTTCATAGGGTTAACATGACATAGTAGGATGAGGAATGGTAGTGGGATTTGCGAACCTTTAGTGGAAAAGTTTGGCTAAGCATGAGGGAAGTGTTTTAGATATAGTGGCAGAGAACTGGATAGAAGAGATCAAGATATCTTTAAGTCACATCTGAGTATTAGATGAGTTTTTGGTGCCATTATAAGTTTTTTAGATGCGTGGAGCTGCACATCAGTAGTGGATGCTATTTCTAGATGACTACAATGAGTCAATTGTGATGTGGCCTGAATTTTAAAGGGAGTTTTGGGTAGATTTTCTACCATCAATGATGAGGGAATCTAATATTCATGAGAATATATCCCTTTATAATGAGATTATGAGAATGTGGGGGCTTGGGATCAGGTTTAATGACCTAATTCACAATTCTCTAGAAGTTTTCCCAAATGAGGATTCTATAGTACAAAATCTAGAGGAGGCTTCACATCATGTGATCAGGTATGCGACCACATTGTTTATGCTCCCAATGTATCTTGAGGTTTAGAATTTTTTTTAGTTTATTAAGATAATGATTTCCTTGGGAGTTGGTCCTGATTAGAGTGGACAATAGGGAGTTTCAAGGAGATGAGGTTCTGTTAGTGTTTTGTGGGTGTTCATGAAGTCAAGATTCTATTCATTAGGGAACCGAGCAAAAAAATATCTTCCCTGATAGTTAGGGATAGGTGGTTTCAGATTACGTTTTGGGGGATTTCCATTTGTTTTCTATACCTATGGGAGAAATGGAAGCTTCTAGAATCTGTGTTTGACCACTCAGGGAGTCAAATTTTATATGTACGGTTTGGCCCCTTTTCAGTAGTAGCATTTTCCTCCATGGCAATTACAATGACATGGACAATAGGTTATTGTTCTGCAGTTGAGAGAAAGAAGAGTTGGCATAGGTAATACTCATGATGGTCTTTGTCAATAGGGACTCAGACCATATTGCATCTATGGATTCCAACACCGAATAAGTGGAGGATCTGGCCATGGTTAGAGGCACAGATTAGATGCATCAGATCCACCAGAGATGAGAGTTCTTCAATGTACGATCAGCTTATAGTCAACCCTTTTTTGTGCTTTATTTGATTTGGGAGACTCACACTACTTTTTTATGTTAATTTTTTCCATATGATTGAATTGTATGTGGATAGTTTTCTAGTTCCCTTGGTGTTATCTACACCAGTGGGAGGCAAAGATTCCTTGTTTGATGTATACTGGGAGTCTGAACTGGTGATGGGGAAACACCAGTCAGTGGGGGGATTATTGTTGTAGATAGATCCTTATGATATTATCCGTGGTATTTATTAGTTTTATTCTAAAATGAAGTTGTCTAGTTCTATTGGAGTAGAGTCTTGTTTTCTGATGTAGAGGTCCAAGGTGTGTCATTCATTAGAGAGAGATGTTATCCATACAGTGGTAGGAAAGTGGAGCTTCTTTTGACACAGTTGGTGGAGTTGTCAGTAAAATATTTGTTTTGGGATATTCCTAGGGCTATGAAGGATATTTTGGATGTTATTATCGAATGAGATTATCACGCTACCTTATTTGCGTGATTTCGAGTTTAGGATAGAGTTGCAGCTAGGTTCGTCTCCAATTTCGATGGCTACCTATCTAATGGCACACATAGAGTTTTATAATGTGTGGCTACAAGTGGATGATCTAATGTAGGGAGGTTTTATCTGATATAGTGTGTCTTCGTGGGGTGATACTATTTTGTTAAAAAAAGGTGAACAATAGTTTGATTTTGAATATAGATTATCAAAGGTTAAATTAGGCAATGGTCAAGAATCGTTACCTTGTTTTGAGGATAGTTGACCTATTCAACTTGTTGATAGGAGATAGTTTGTTCGTGAAGATAATTCATTGGTCTGGATATCCCCTGTTGATGTAGAACGATGAGTATATTCTAATGAATTATTTAAGATGGTGTTATGGTCACTTTGAGTATTTTCTAATGTCATTTAATGTTATGAACGAACCTTACATGTTCATTGGAATCATGAACTCCATGTTTCATGAGTTCCTGGATTGTTTTGTTACTGTATTCACCTAAAATATCTTTGTTTACTCGAAGGTAGAGGAGGATCATTTTAGGCATCTCGAACCTTTTTTTAGGTCCTTCGACACCACCAACATTACAGGTAGTTTTCCAAGTGTGAGTTCCGGACACAATAGGTGAGTTTCCTTGGGTATGTAATGTCTCATTAGGGCATGGTAGTGGACTCATTGCTGGTCGATGCAGTTGTTTCTTATAAGGCAACCAATAATGTGAAAGATGTTAATAGTTTCCTTGATCTCATTGGCTATTATTGGAGGATTTTAGATAATTTATCTTGAGTTTCAAACCTTCTAAATGTGATGAACAAAATGAACATGGATTATCTGTGGATAGAATATTTACAGACAACATTCCATTATTGGGGGGAGTAGTTGGTAAGTGCTACAGTAATTTAGCTTCCTGAGGAGGGTGTGATGTTTGAGATTTTTTTTGCAATCCAAATCATATAATCTTAGGGTGTGTGTTGATGCAGTAGATGGAGGTAATCTCCTATGGGTATAAGAAGTTATTTCCCCATGTGTGTAACTATTCCACCCATGATCTGGAGATGATGGTAGTTTTGTTCATGCTATTTTTTTTGTGGAATTACTGCATGGGAAAGTATTTCGTGGTTTTTATGGACTATAAGAGCCTAAGATATGTTTTTTATCAATATTATATGAATCTACACTAGAAAAAGTTGGTGAATTTTATTTCAGAATAAAATTTTGAGACCTCTTACCCCCTGGGAAGGATAATGTGGTTTTTGAAGAGTTGATCAAAAGTTCCAAGAGGATGTGTCTTGAAAGATTGCTGATTTTTTGGAAAGGAATAGAGGAGCTTATAATAATGAATCTTAATGTTGGAGAAAAAAGTTTCTAATCACATATTCACTATATGAATGTAGAGTCATATTTTATATATTGGGTCGAGAGACTCATGGGGATACATAGAGGAAAAGGTGATGTGTGATAATTTTTTCAATGGTGATTCTACCAAGGGATGGTCAGAGGATGGTTTAAAAAATGTGTTGTTATAAGAGATAAATTTTTTCCCATAGGATATGCGTGAGAGAGTTCTCTATGAGATTAACAGTTCAAAATTAGTGGTATATCCTGGTGAGAAAGAGATCTATCATTGGTTGAGAAGACAACTTTGGCAGTTGGGGATGAAATGTTCAATGGTGGAGTTTGTGGAAAGATGTCTATCTTTCTAGTAGGTGAGTGTGGAACACCATGTTCTAGGAAATATGTTGCAGTCCTTATATATTCCCAAGTGTAAAATGGATGAAATCTTTATGTATTTAACCATAGGGCTGCCTCGATCTCCTGGAGGCTATGTTAGATTTTCGGTGATAGTGGGCTCACTGATGAAATTGAATCACTTTCTGGCAATATTTGTGTTAAGTGTTGTGGATGTTAGACATGTTGATATATGGATGATATGATTAGGATTCATAGGGCACAAAGGACCCTCATTTATAATAAAAATACTCATTTTAACTCTCTTGTATTGAGGGTATTGAATCATCCTTTTGGCTCCCTGATATTTCTATGCCTTTAGTTCTACCCTTAGACATATGGGCAGACAGAGTAGACCATCTAGATGATGGTGGATATGTTGAGGTCATGAATATTGGCATTTGGTGGATCTTGGGTATTAATCCTTCCGTGGTTCTAGTTTTCAAATGAAAATCGCTATCACTCTTCATTAGTATGGATTTGTTTGAGGTTTTGTATGGGTGGTCGTTCCGTTCACTGTTGTGCTAGATGTAGGATACAGTTTTATCTGTTCTTGATCTTGATTTGGAGTAGATAATGAAAAAGAATATGGATGTGGTTCCTGATAAGATAAGGGAGAAATAGGTTCATTATAATTCATATACTGATAGTAGGGGGTCCATAGAGTTCAATTTTGGAGACCGTGTGTTCTTGAGAGTCTCCCAAAAGCATGGGGATCATAGGTTTGTAAGGGGTAAGCTTTCTCCTACGGGTTTTTGGACCACTGAGGTGTTAGGGAAAGAATTAATGTTAGAATATTAGTTTGATTTTCCACCATGGTTGGAGAGGATCCATGATGTCTTCCACATCACTCTACTTCGGCAGTATCATCATGGTGACTCCCACCTTATTGATTGGGGAGATATGGTTATCAAAGAAAACGAAACATTCATGGAGTGGATAATAGAGGTCAAGGATTTTCAATATAAGATTCTATGGGGATGAAATATTCTCTTGGTATGTGTTTTATGGAGGTGTAGTGGCATGGATGAGAGTACTTTTGAGAAATAAATGTAGATTCATGCCTTGTACCTGAAGCTATTTTGATATTTTCGTTGTTTTATTTTTATTATGATGTGATGTTAGAATATTTTTATGTTATGAGATGTGTTGATTTTCATGATTTTGTGATGTGTAATAAGACCCCATACCATGAAAATGGGAGGAACTGAATCCTAACAGATATGCATTAACAGTGATGTGATTAAACCAATGCTAGAAAGTTAGTGCCAACTAGAGCAGATAGTATCATGGCATAGAGGATGAGATTTCCTGATATGTATGGTTGGTTAAATGTGACTTGTTAGTTTGGGAAATTTTAAGGTTAGATGGTTTTGAAGTGGTTGTATGGAAAAGTGGTGGTTGAGGATGGTATTAGATGATGTACTCTTGTGCTTGGTAAGAGGTGGTGATGAGGTTTGGTGGTATGTGTATAACCACTTGATTTATCATGTTTTACTGGTGGTAAGATTTTTATTGTGAATTTATCCTTGAGATGTATCTAATGAGGTGGTTATTTGGATCTCCTTTTCTTCTATGATTGGTTTTGGATTCTCAAGAGAGAGAATCATTTGAGTGGTACGTAATGTAATGGTATCTGCCTTCATGGTATGTTATATTGTCAATTTTGGGTGTTGGAAGTTCTTTTAGGAGGCCAAGAGTGGGCCTAGAGGATTTTTACTTCTAAAAGATGGAATTGGAGGAAATAAATTCCATTATGGTTTACACAATTTGTATGTGGGATTCACAACTTATGAAGAGACAATTCACAATGTGTAATAATTTGGAAGATTAATCATTCTTGGAGACTCATTTTTTGGGGGAACATTAATCTTGACATTTACATTCCATTTAAATGGTACACACTATGTAATTACCATGTATATAATAATTATAAGAGTTGGAGTGCCTTGGTTTTTCTCTCAAACCCTAGTCTCTATCTCTCATCCTAAGTGGTCAAGGGTGCTCCCTGGAGGAATCTTGGGATTGTTTCAATAAGGATTGATTTGTGGCTTCCCTTCATTGATCCATGGTGTCTTCTCCTCTATTTCTCATCCAATTAATCCCATTATTCATCAGAGGTTTGATGTGGTTGGCAGTTTTGTTTGTGTTATGTGTTTGGTCTACGTTTTGATTGTATTTGGGTATGAAAAAGGTTGATATGTTGTTTCTCATGGATTAGTTGTTTTTTGGGTGTTATTTCTTCCACATACAATGTACAATGAGATTAAAAATGTTTTTTGAGGTAAGGGATCCTCATTATCACTCATTTACATGATATTTGAGGGATCTTAATGCTTTTATGAACCTTTGGGTGGATATTAAGGGTTATCATAATCATATAATTAATTGGAATGTATAAAATTGATGGCTGTGGAGAGTTATCACATGTTTTCTTACTTTGTTTTTATTTTTTTATATTATTAGGAAATCATGTTGTTAATTTGAAAAATATCAGTTTTCAGGATCCTTTATTGTGCTGTAGTTGTTGTAATGTGATGGCTCTTATTGTGTTGTTGTGTGATCTAACTCTTAATAAAAGGTTAAAGAACATATAATTGCCCTATAATTTATTTTTCCTAGATATCTAGTTTGTTTGACAATACCCATGCTAATATGAACAAGTAATTTGAAGAATCCCATGAAAAAATTGAATTCGTAATGTGTGTTGTGTGTGTTGATATTCTTTTTCATGATGCATTTAGTTACTTGTTTTTGTCATGTGGTGTGGATGGAAGTGGTGTAGTGGTTGGTTATCATGGATGTGATGCGTGATGTTGTGTAATCTAGTGTAGAGGTTTTGGTGAAGTGATTATGAAGTAGTGGTTGTAGTGAAGAGGTTGTGGTGTAGTGGTTTCGGTGAAGATTTTTTGGTGTAGTTGTTGTAGTGCATTATTTTTGGTGAAGTGGATATGATAACTAGAGTTTGTGGTTGTGCAATGAATGAGTTGTGTGGTTGTTTGGCGATGAGTTATCTTGGGTCATGTGATCAGATAATGATAGAAGAAGTGTGGTGTCATGGTAGTAGTAATGTTTCTTGGTCCAGATGCATGGTATGGTGGAGTTAGTTTCCCAGTTATCCATGGGATTAACTACAATGAAAAAATAGGATTATAAATGGACAAGGAGGTATGTAATTAGTTATGTGATAAATGGATTAAATTGAAATGAAATGAATAAATTAATGGGTTAGGAATTCAATGCAATAGGATAAAAGTTGATGTGTGGTAAATGGGTTAACAAATAAATGTGTCGTAACTTGTAATATGAGAGTTGAGAATTTTTTTGTGGATTGTGTGGTGTGTTTCATATAGTGGTGGATACATTTTTGGTAGTTAGTGTGTGGTACATGGTTGTGATGTGGTCTGAACTAGTGCTGTTGATATTAACCCTTAGGTTGGGTGTTTTTCTATCTCTATATCATTTATCTTTATGTTATTTTATGCACATCCCACTTGAGTTAGATAACACTACCAACCATCAGAGGTTCTATGTTTGGGGTGTTTTCCTCAACATCCAAGATGGTAGTGATGCAGATGGCTAGAAACACCCTCTCACAGTCTCTTCCTCTAGCAGTGACATGTTTTTATATGTGTGTTATGGTGAGGTTTGATATGGCGGCCTAGGTGTTTAAGGGCATGATGTGTGATGGTTGTGATATTATATATGGTTGGGGTCACGTGGAGTTAGGGGAGGTAATGAGGTTGATTTTATTCACATTCATGTTACCCTACTACTATAGTTATATTTATGATGTGTGGTACTTGGTGTTTTTAGGATGATGTTTATTATGATGTGAGGACCATGTGTGTGTGGACGAGATGCGATCTGACATGTGGCCCATGTGTGTGAAAGTGAGATGTGATGTGATATGTGAGAAAGAAATATGATAATAATATGTTCAATTTTAGGGGCATGAGAGAGGAAAATTAGTGGAGAAGAGGCAGTGGGGAGCCTTTATTTTTTATGATCTCAATTTCATATTATTTTATTGGATGTGTTATTTGTTGAGGGAACCATGATGATTCATGGATTGGTTATATGAACTATTTAGGTGCTTGTTGTTTTTTTTGTTCACTGGTGCATTAGCATGATACTTTCACATGTTCCCTTGTGGCCTTGGTTATATCCCTACTGAGTATACTTGTTATACCCACCCTATGTATATAGATTATTTTCATGTTTCTAGGAGTACTTTAGGGACTGATTTGGACATTACTAGCTGGTTTAGGGTTTCTATTGAGTTCCTTCCGTATAATTTTATTTTGGATATTTACATTGGATTCATTTAAATGTATTAGGTTATTTAAAAATTCATTGTGGTATTTTTTTGTTATACATATTTTTCCGCTCTAGTTTTTTTAGTGATGTTCTATCCAATATTATAATCATGTATTATTTTTATAGTTTATTCCTCCCATATTGTGAGATTTTTTATATACCCTCGGTGAAAGACTACAACATGGGTCCAACTGGAGTTTGTATTCGATGGGAATTATATCTATACTTTCATTGTGGAAACTTTGGTGGGAGGGGGCATGTCATCGCATAATCAAAATTAAAAGATATTTCTATTATTCTGATAATTTATAAAACGATCCACAAATAATTTGTGACTTGTAGGGATCCACCACATCTCAATCTGATACATAGTTTTCCTAGTATGACTCAAAGTGTCTATTATCAATTTAAAATTGAAATTTTAGATTAAAACCTATGTCACTCACTAAAAACAAAGAAAATGTACTTGAATTGATATGATACTATAAGAAAAATGATTTAAAAGTCCGTTGTGATGTGTAGGAATTATTATCACAAAGAACAAACACATGATGTGACTGGTATGATTCAAAGTTCATGTTATCATTTTATATTGACATTTCAATAAAAAAGACACATTAAATACTCAAAACCATAAAACACATTCATATGGTTTTGATACGTTAGGAAAACTATCCTTATTTAATTTTTGATGTGTGCGAATCAACCAAAAATCAATCTGATGCACCGTGTGACCAATATTACCCAATGTGTATATTTTTATATAAAATTGACATTTTAGTTAAAAACACACATCACATACACAAAATAAATAAATAACATTTTGATTGTTTTTTTACATAAGGAAAATTATTTAAACATCATATCTGACATGTAGGAAATAGAAATATATCAATTTGATACACAGTGTTCTCGATTAAACTCAAACTGCGTGTTTTGAGTTTAAAAATGATATTTTAGTTTAAAACATGTGTCACTCACTAAAAAGTGATAAAACATGATTTTATTGTCATGATACTTTATTAAAATGATTGATAAGTTTTTTTGTCCTGTAGGAATTAGTCTCAAATAAAACTGACACAAAGTATGATCAATATGACCCAAAATGCATGTTTTTAATTTAAATTTATATTTTAGTAAAAATGATATTACATGATAAAATCCAAGTCAATTCATTTGGATTGTTTTGATACTTTTGTAAAATGATCCTTAAGTCATTTTTATCATGTAGGGATCAACTTCTAATAAATCCGACATGCCATGTGATCATTATGACTCAAGTGTGTTTTTATTTAAAATTTAGATTTTAGTTCAGAACATAGGTTACATACAAAAAACCCATAAAATACATTTTTATTAATTTTATACTTTACAAAAACTATCCACAAATAATTTTTAAGGTATAGAAATTAGTCACACCTCAATCCAATACAAAATGTTTCTAATTGGACTCAAACCATGTGTTGTCAATTTAAAATTGAAATTTTAGTTTAAAATGTGCATCAAAAACTAAAAACCAATAAAAACAGCTAAATTATCTTAATAAATTAGTACAATGATCTATTATTAATTTCTTATGTGTATGAATCATTTTCACATTCTCCTATTAGACGATGTGACTGTTATGACTCAATATATGTGTTTTCAGTTTAAATTTTCATTTTAATTCAAAAGGGATTCTATATACTCAAGATATAGAAAACATGTTCATGTAGTTTTGAAACTTTATTTCAATAATTCTTAATAAATTTTTAAAATGTATGAATCAACATCATGTTAATCCAAATAACAACAAGACTAATATGAATCAATGTGTATTTTTATTTAAAAATGCATTATTAGTTGAAAACGCAAATCACCTACTCAAAATAGAGATTTTTTTGGATTTTTTGATACTTTAGGGAAATAATTCATACATCATTTTTTACAAGTTGGAATCAGAATCACCCCAATCTGATACATGGAGTTCCCAATATGACTCAAAATGTCTACTGTTAGTTTAAAAATGACATTTTAATACAAAACGTGTGTCACTTGTTAAAAATATATAAAATGTTAAATCATTGTCATGATACTATAGAAAAATTCTTCATAAGTCAATTTTGATGTGTACGAATTAGTTTCATGTCAAACATACACATGATGTGACTTGTATGATTTAAAGTGAGTTCTTTGAATTTAAATTGACATTTTAGTAAAAAAAAGACACATGACATACTCAAAATTGATCATGCACATTAAGATTTATTTAATAATTTAGGAAAACAATACATAAGTTATTTTTTATAGGAAATAACCTCTAATAAATCTAACGCAGATTGTGACTACTATGAATCAAATTGTGATTTTATTTAAAATTTATATTTTCATTCAAAAAAATTGATAGACTCAAAATTAAAAAAACACATTCCGATTATTTTTATACTTTTTAAAAAAGAACCATAAATCTTTTTTTTATGTGTCGGAACCATATACTCCTTAATCAGATACATGTTGCGCCCAATATTACTCAATGTATATGCTATCAGTTTAAAATTTACATTTTAGTTTAAAACATATATCACTAACTGAAAACTGGGAAAACATGCTCATATTGTCTTGATACTTTAGGAAAATGATTCATAAGTCATTATTTATGTGTAAGAATTAGTCTCATAGCAAACGAACACTCAATGTTAACATTATGACTGAAAGTGCATGTTTTTATCTGAAATTTATATTTTAGTAAAAAACAAATGTGGTATACTAAAAACTAAGAAAATATATTCAAATTATTTTGGTACTTTAGTAAAAAGATCTTTAAAATATTTATTTATGTGTATGAATCAACTAAATGTCAATATACTGCACTGTGTGACCGTTTGACTCAATGTGTGGATTTTTTATATAAAGTTGACATTTAAATCAAAACAATGTCAGATACTCCAAATTAAGAAAAAAAGGTAGGATTATTTTAATAATTTAGTATAATGATCCATAAGTAATTTTACACATGTAGTAATTATACACATATCAATCTGATACATGATGTTCCCAGTACGACTAAAACATTGTGTTTTGAGTTTAAAAATGACATTTTAGTTCAAAATGTGTGTCACTAACTAACAACTGAGAAACTGAGATTATATTGACTTGATACACTAGAAAAAAATTTAATAAGTCATTTTTTAGGTATAGGAATCTGTCTCATTTCAAACTGACACATTATATGACCATTATGACTCAAAGTGCTTGTTTTCAATTTAAATTGATATTTTAGTGAAAATGATATGTGACATAATCAAAACCAATAAAAAATATGAGTATTATTTTGATACTTTAGGAAAATGATTATTAATTCATTTTTGATACGTTAGTGAAAATTTCATATCAATATGAATCATGGTGTGACCAGTAAGACATAAAGTGATGTTTTATTTAAAATTTTCATTATTATTAAAAATATAAGTCACATACTCATAACTGAGCAAACAAATTTTGTTTTTTAATACTTTAGGACAATGAATCATAAATAATTTTGGATTTATTGGAATTATAAACACCTTTATATGATACACGATGTTCCATGTATGACTCAAACTGTGTGTTTTGAGTTTCAAAATGACACTTTAGTTTAAAACACAAGTGACATACTCACAAAAAGAGAAAAATATTTAGATTATTTTGGTATTTTTCGGGGAACTCCATAAGTAGTTTTTGATATATTGAAATCATCTACACCCCAATTTGATACACGGTGTGATCAGTATGACTCAAATTGTTTGTTTTTCAGTTTTAAAGTAAAATCTTATTAATATATAATAAAATATTTAATTTATGTTTAATTTAATTCTATATAGTATTAAAAATATAATAATTATTTTATTGTATAAAGGGATTATTTTTCATTGATTGGGATGGTTTGTTAAGCAATTTTTACCATGATAGGGTATTTAAGAGTTAGTTAGAGTCCAAAGGAAATTAAACCATGTATGTTTTTGAATGTTTGTATTAAATTTTAATTTATATTTTAATTGTAAAAAATAATATTTTAAATGTCTATAATATAGTTTTTTCTTGTACATTGTATTCATTTTTTATTTCAATTAAATTATAAATTCTCTATATACCTATATTTTATGTTATAGTATGCTATAATTTTAATACCACATTGTAGTAATATAGCCTTTATTTTTACTATTTCTTGTGCATATAAAAGGACCCTTCTATCAATGCTAGAAAATCACTGATAAAGGGAACCCTTTATAATTGCTAAAAGAACTATTAAATGGTTCTCGTTTATTAGTGATTTTCTAGTGATGATAAAAGGGTCCCACATTTAATAGTATGTAGGAAAATAATTCTCTTTTATCATAGTTAGAGTCATTTTATAGCATTGTCTTTAGCCCAATCTATAGTAGTGAAGGATCACCTGAAGGCCCTTCATGAAAGTGGTATAAGGACAGGATAAGGGAGATAAAGTAATTTATATGATTTTGGGGACATAAGAAACACATATCCATTCATGTTTGATTGAGTCCATGATTTTTAACTTCCATCCACTCCATATTTATGTCATATTACATCATGGATGACATATCAAGGTACATCATTGTCCATATTTTTTTTCATATAGAACCTCCAATGTCACACAATTTTTCATGGGGTATGCATTTTAATGTGACTAACAGTCAACCATTTGTGATGGATGATTCATGAATTTGAATTAGGATACATTCAGCTAAATCATGGGTGGTTATGTTGTGTTCCACCATGGGATATATATTTTAGTATGTGTTTGAAAGAAACATCTATCTTCAACCTAATTTATATAAGCTCTGTAATAGTTTTTTTAGTTCCCATCCATATCCATACCCTAACAGAAAAAATAATATGCATATAACATGAAAAATATTATATAGAACCACTATAGAACATGAATCTCTTCAATGTATAGTACAAAATCTAATACAAAACATGAAACTAATGTGATTTGATACCCCAACCTCTTTAAAGACTCCCATATTCTCTAAAAAAATTAGATTACAATGAATGAATAGATTCCATCAAATATCACATAATTTTACTTGATATCCCATCCATCTAATTTGATCCTAGCCCATCCATCATTTATTAAGTATTTATTAGGATCAATTGCATCGATTATAACTGAACAAGGTATTTGAACAAAAAAATTTAGGATTTCACGGTGGTATATTAGCGGAAATTCTAATAACCAATTCTAAATAAATCATATTAAATATAATTTATAATATAGAGGCAGTTTATTATAAATGATGATTTATTTGTTTATCTTCAAAATTTTTTAGTTGTTTTTTTAAACCACTAAATATTTTAAAAATGCATCATTCAACCCCAAATCCCACACCTAATCCCTTTGGACCCAACCCACCACCCTACTCCCGATGGCGACTCCCGTGTCCCCAACCACTAGCTTCCCATAAAAACCCCTATCACCTCAACACCCTACTTCTGATGGCGAACATGCCACGTCCTTGATGATCTACATGACCCCAACCCCCCTGATCCTGATAACATCTATCCCTCCCCCAATCCATATGGCCTTTTCCCCCCATGCTCCCCATTGTGGACCTTGCAGCGACACCCAGTTCTTCGACGATGAATTCCCAACGACAGTATATATTATATTTTTCCTATAAACTACAACCCATGACATCATTAAAGGTACAATTTTCTGTTGTATTTTTATAAGTGTTTTAATAAAATTATATAAATATCTTTGTAATTGTGTGTTTTTTATGGGAATTTTCCTGGGATGATGTTAGGGTTACATTGCAAACCTTCCATTGGCTATTGGTCAAATTTTCTGATTGTGAATTCGCCTTAATGATCTTTCATGATATTATTCTGAAATTCATCTTGAATTATTAGTTATAAATTGTTAAAATTATTTATTTATTTCTTTTGGCACGATAAAGGTTATCGTAGTGTTTTTAGTGTGTGGGGTAAAACTTGAAGCTTTTACATTGTCATCAACATGTATTCCAATCTTTCAATTTTGTGTTTCTTACCCATTTAATAATTATTTAAATGTTTTTTAAATGATAACTTTCCTTTTTTATATTCACCTTAAATTCCATTTTAGGTTTAATTGGGGAGAATAGTGGTTTTACATAATTTATAGAGGAGTTTTCATTTGAATATCCCTATCATTTAGCTTGCGGTTTAAGAACACAAGAATCATGTAATTTACCATTATCTTAATGTTTTTTAAATGATATCATGAAATAAATATACTAAATGACATATACTCTTAATAACAAGTACAATGCATAATGATTACTACACTCTATGTATCTTCGGACTACTTGAAGAATTCTGTATGTGATACACTATTCAAGTTGAGAATGTTTTCACAAATTCATTGTAAAAACGTTTTAATCCATAATTTCATAAAACACTACGACAGATATGGAAACATGTGTAGTAGTTATCACTGTGATAATTTCTTATTTTGAGATACAAAAAATAATTATTTTCATAATTATCGAAGCAAGATATTTCTATTTATAGAATCATGTTTCAAAAATATAATATAAAAATTGATAACATACAAAGAATAAAAGATAGAGTTCTTTTAATAGAAAAACTAAGTTCTTATATTATTGTGGGCTGATAACAGTGTGGTAAAAATCATAGTAACCTTTCTCATCAGTTCAATGAACTTATTCCACAATATTTGACCATATTATTATAGGGAGTAATATTTATTTTTTATGTTGTTTATGTTATTGATGTTATATAGAATCATTTTTATGTTGAATTTTTTTTATAAAAATGAATACGGTACCCATGTTAATGAGAAAATTATGTGATGTTTAATGTTTATTGCACTTGTTTAATTAAAAATTTATAACATGATATATGAATGTACATCGAGAATAGTGACAATCCAGTACATATGGAAATAATTTTGATAAATTTACCTCTAATCACACCTCTGTATGCTTGGGGTTTGGAAAAACATTTAGATTATGATATTTGAAACTGATCAGTTTATGATAGAATAAAATGTATATGTCTTAATTTTAAATTCAAGTGAAGGTTAAATAGGAAAAAAGTATATGATCATTTAATATTGAAACAGTTTCATGCATGAAATTTATGTTGGATTTGTCATGCTGAATAAAATGTTATAGAAAGTCAAAGTAATGGAAATTCTATCAATGAAACATAATGTGACCCACAAGAGGAGAATTCAGTTTGAAATTTGATAAATGATTCATTTGTATTTATAGGATACAATGTACATGTATTTTGAAAATCAATAGAAACTTTTGTTTATCTTGAGTAGGTTAATATTCCCTATAACATTAGGGAAAAAATGAGTTTTATGAGTTAGTTGATGATATGAAACAAGAACTATATAAAGGGTGTTCCATGCATTCCAAGTTTTATTTTCTACTTAAGTTTTATCACATCAAGTTTCACAATGAGAATACTAACAAATAAATGTTCATGATTTTAGAGTTCCATCATGATGAAATTAGGGAAGCTAATATCCCTATATCATTTTGTGTGATTAAAAAAATAATCAACAAACTTGGAATTGACTATAAAAAGATACATGGATACCCAAAAGACCTCATTCATTATTAGAGATAAGAGTCTGATAAAGAATAATTCATATGAATTCATACAAGAATATGAATGTTAATAAATAACAATGATAGTACAAATCAATGAAACACTATGATGAAATACAAGAAAAAACACATGTAAAGGTATTTTTTTAATTTCGTTTGAAACCATTCTTAAAAATATTATTCATGTCATTAATGACTATATGTGACATCAAGTGGAATTCCCAGGATAATAAAAATAATGTCCTGATGAGACATCCAAAATATTCAACGCCATGGACTATTTATAATTCACTATATAAATTTCTTATTTGGATCCTAGGAATATATGTTTTGGATTGAAATTAGATGGATCTAACCCTTTTGTAATATTAATCACTAATTATGGATTTTTTTTCAGTAGTTTTGATCCACTATAATCTCCCGCTATAGATGTGAATGAAGAAGAATTATTTCATTATATAGATGATTATTCCCACAAATAAAATTACCAGAAATGAAATTGATGTATACATTCAGCCTATAATAAAATAAATGAGAGAATTAAAGGATTATGGAATGGAAAGATATTTTTCTTCAATAGTAAAACTATTTAAAATGAATTCTACTTTAAGGTGGACAATTAGTAACTTTTCTAGACTAGGAAAATTATCTTGTTATAACAATCATACTTGTTTGTCTCTTTTAGTTTGTAATTTTTATGTGAACATCAAAAAATACCTCATAGTAGAAAATGGAGTTTTATGTTTCATCATAGATTTATTGATTCTTCTTATAAATTCATGTTTAACAAGACACAATTCAATAGAGTTATTGAATTAAGAAAGACACAAAATTTATTAACTAATTCAAAAATTGTTGGGATAATTAATAAATGCCATTATAGAATTTGGAAAATGTAATTATTTTATATATGTTGCGAAAAGGGTATGAGGTATACTATTTGAAGAAGATATAATACAAAAATGTAAGAAAATGAGTGTATTTTTTAAACTCTCTTATTAAATGTTTAATTTGATATGTTATAATCTTAATATAATACATATTGAGAAGAAATTTTCCAACAATTTAATCTTAACATTTCTTAATGAGAAAGGTAAATAAAAGGATAACAATATTGCTTTTAATTATTTTCAATAAATAAATATAAATCATGGTTTTTTGTAAAATGAGAATGTAAAGTATTCTTTAACTATTTTTAAAAATAAAATTCATGCGAAATACATATTCTCTTAAATAATGAAAAAGGGCCAGATGAATCTTTATGTAAAATATAGAGGTGCATTGAATTAAAATAGTGAAAGTTACATGGATTATAAATTCACAACTAACATATTATGATGGAGAAATTTTTTCCATTGGCATTACATAATTCATTACATGAAAAAGTAACTATTGATCTAGATGAGTTGCGTAACTTTTTAAGGGAGATTTTTGGGAAAAAATATAAATCCAACTAAGAATGATAAACTTTAAGATAGAATTTTTTTAGAACATTTTCATTTTTAGATGTTATTTTACCCTTTATTATTCATATTCATGATTCATTTGTCTATCCATTTTGTTGAAGAAGCTAAGCTTGGTGCCCCAGTACACTATTGATAGATGTGTCGAATTGAGAGGTATGTTGATATCATTTTTATAATTCCCCGGCCTTAAAAATTACATAATAATTATTTTTAGTAATGAAATTAATTTCTTTCACATTGAGGATTTTTTTAGGTTTAGAATTTTAGTCAATTAGGCCATAATTAATACATAACAAAACCATAAATTACAAAGCGGACACTTCAGAACAATATCCATTTTTTCCATAAATTAAAAATTTTAAAATAAAGAATTAATTATTTTACTGGAAAATATCCAAGACTTCAAAATTTACTTCTTCATTTTCCTTACCCATCCATAAACCCTATAAAAACATTTTAAAAAAATAGGATGATCACAAAATCTTAGTAAGGGATATAAAAAGGAATGAAACCATTAGTTTGGTAAAAACATGAAAAATCATAATAAACTTACCTTTATATTCAATTTAATTTCTAAATATGAAATAATACATTTTTCATGAATTTTATGAACTCATATTTCTCACTGAAAATCATTAAAACACAAATCTAGCAATTAAACCTATTTCAGTGACTTGGAGCCTTATATACATAAAACCATTTCAAAATAATATTAATTGGAATAACAATATGGAATAATTCTAACATTATCATTACCTAATGAATTGGAGATCTATAATAGGGATTAACATTAATATAAGATATATCAAGCTCACTTGTGAGCTATAATGGGGCTCAACCCTTCATATAATTTATACCAGGATCCCCCATTTCTTATGAACTATTATGGCGATGAACCCTTCATATAAGATATATTGGGATCACCTATGAGAAATAATGGGGCTCATACCTTCATATAAAATGTATGAGGCTCACCCATTTCATATAATTACCATTCCCCATGTCAAGAGTAAATTACTCTCATCATAATACCCTTAAAAACACTATTTAAATATATATGAAAAACATTCGGATAAAAATACCCTTTTTAGAACAATTTTTCAATACCCAAAAATGATTTTCCCTAAAAACCCATTTTCAATAAAAACAACCAAATTAAAGCAAATAGGTTTGGTCATTTAAAGAAACATAAAATCTTGAAAAGTAATCCAAAAATAAAATAATTTCCACGACTGATGAAAATTTATTGTCGTTATGTATATTAAGAAGAGAACATTCATTTTTTCATTTATCAAAACATTCCATATAAAAAATGTAAGATATTCATTTTTTACCCTTTTATTAAATTCAAAATTCACATCAAATTTTTCTTATAATCCTTTTATATCAATATAAAAAATTATGTACAATAATATCATAAATATTAAAAGGAAATGATTAAATCGTTAGATATTCAAAATGTTCCATACCACTTTGAACATTTAAATCAAAATCCCCATGAAATTATAAAATTTAATAAGAAATTAAAAACATTATAAATCATAAATGATGGATATATATTTTTAAATAGGATTTTTTTATACCTTATAAAATAATAAAGGTGAATATCATCAAAAAAAATTAAAATAAAGAGATTGAGATGAAATCCCTTAAAACTGTAGTACCATATGAATTCTAAAAACCAAATATAATAATTGAAAAATGAAACATTTTGATATAATTAATTTAAAATAATTTATTATGAAATATATCATAAGGGGAATAATATAAACCACACAAAATAACTAAGTTGTGAGTTTGATATATATCTCACTGATGCAAAAAGTCAGATAAAATTTCCCTACCTTGAGTCAGACATTTCATTTGTGTATTTAAAGTCCTAAATAATAAAAATATGTTAATAATTTAATTTCATTATAACATTTTTCAAATTTATCATTACTTTTATTTCACTTTTTACAATATTTTAAACAACTACTTAAACAATTAAGTCTACATCGGGTGTTTTGACCATATTCAGTTTATGGGTCAAAACAACTTCTGTAGGTAAAATATGGTAAAAGGGTTCATAATATTAACATATAAATAATAATAATGAAATAATTATCATATTTAAATATCAATTACACTTTTAAAACGAATCTGGTAATATGGTTATGAAAAGTGAACAAACGTTACAATCATGAAGAATGCAGGTCGTACGTACGCATGAGTAATGTTCCCATTTTCAATGATCATTATGGTAGGAGGGTAAGTAACATTTATCATTCAATAATGACCTTTATATAAAAATTTCAATGTTATTTAATCATATATACTTATATATACAATTCTTGTAATGTAAAAAGAATCACATCGCACCGAGGAGGCGATCGTCTAAATGTCTATAAGTGACGCTATCACTTTTTCAGTGTGTGAAAAGGTGTTAAAGAAAAAGACGTATTAAATTTAAATAAATTTAATTATTTCCTTAATATCATATGGATGTTATATATTTCATATATATTTTTTAAAATCATCCTTTATAATTTATTTTTAGTGTGTGAACGTATCACATCGGTTTGAGGAGGCGGTAGCCCGCACGTCCACAAACGACATTATGGTACTTACAAAAAATAGAAATCATGAAGGTATATGTATATAGGAATTCCATAAATATTAAAAAATCATAAATATAACACACACACACACACATATATATATATATATCATATAAAAATATTTTTACATCGTAATTCCCAACCATGATCGGTAGTAAATGAAAAAATAAACGACATCGTTACGTGAGGCGGTAGTTCTCCGCATATGAATGGCAATTTAATTACCCTAGAAGTGTGTGTAGTTTTATGGGAAAACATTTTAAAAAAATCATAGTATATTTAATATATTTATTTTTTATATAATGATGGAATAATAATAAATCAAGGTAATATAGAAATAAATAAATTAAAAATTCATGTTGAGGAAAGTTACCTCTTCTTTGGGTAACTCGTTTTGGTTTGCACCAAAGGAAATCTGGGATAGATTTCCTCCCAAGGTGAGGCTTATAGTGTGAGGGGATGTTTTTTGGTGATTATTTTTGTAGTTTTTGGTTGATTTAAATGGGATATAGAGGTGTGAATAATTGGGATGGGTGAATACCTTTTTGTAGTGGATGGGGAGTGTCATTCTTATAAATTTTTGAAAAGGGAATTCCACCCACGTTTTCCCCATGTAAAGTGGATACTATAATGGTCCAAATTTGATAAAATAGAGGATAGTTTCGAAATATGAACATACAATGTCTTTTCTTCAAGTTTATAGGTCAGTTTTTGGGTCTTAAGATTAATGTATAGTCCCCTTTTATGCAAATTTTCTTTTTAATCATTGTAATTAATTTTATTTTCCGTGACTAATATTTTTAATAAAAAACTATATTGAACGTATTTGAAATTATATATTATTATGATTAAAAATATGGAATCCATTTATCAAAATTAAAATCACATTATGTTTAACTGCTAATTTAAATTCAATCCTGCATATGAAATGACAAACCAGGGTTTTATAGTAAAAATGTTCCAAAGCCTGCTATGTTTCTATATATAAATTCAATTGAAAATGACTTAAAATGACAAAAATTGTTTTGGATAATAAAAAAATTATTTAATTAAACTTTTCCAACAATTAAAAATATTATCTAACTATAGAAATAAATTGGATGAAAATGCAGTTTTGAACTAAAATTCTGTATTATTCACTATTCATCAAAATATGGAAGTTGTCAGAACAATACCCAAAAATAAACCAAATGTAAATTTTTATATACCCCCATTAAAAAGTAAAACATATTTTTTCATATATAAATTATAAAATTGAATAAAAATTATATTTAAATTAGATAATCCATTAAAAGGTGGTAAAAGTATTTTTTTTAAAAAAATACCAATTTTAAGCATAAAACTATATTTATTATTATATTTTCTTATAAAATTTATCAGAAAAATTAAAAAATATAAATTTTTTTAAACATACTATATTTATTTATATTCACACCTTCCAATATAATGGCTAGGAGAGAGGTACCACTTAAAATAATAGTATTAACAATATATTATTGTTCAGTATAACTCAGTTTTGCGTTTAATGTAAGATCTTAGAGACACTCATTATTGCATACCTGGTATTATATCATAAATAGAATAAGTTTTAAGGTAAAATTACTATCTAATTCATAAATATTAATAAATATGAAAAATATTTCTTCTATCATTACCTGGGATGTTACAACCTTTATATTCAATTTTTATTTTTTATTTACAATTAATTGGTAACCAATGAATCATCTTGTAAACATGTGTAAACTATAACATCATGATTTAGTTAATATATTTTATTCACTCCATTCCAATGGATAGGTGATGACTATTATGAAAATAATATTAGTATATTGTTTTCTTGTAAGACTTAGGCGTGTGTGCAACATAGGTCATCAAAGGTAAATGATGTTGCAGGCAACATGAGATAATCACGTATTTTATGTGATTCAAGATAAACTATATATAGAATTTAACACAATAAATTAAATAATTTAAATTTATTTGAATGAATATATTTCATAAAATCATAGGATGTTACATACTACCACCATTAAAATGGATTTCAACCTCAAAATTCTTCTTGGTTATCAAATGATTAAATTTTCTAGAATTCCATTATTAAAACCCACATAGTATAAAGGGTTAATAAAACATCCTATAAAAAATTAAAACTAGGAAACATCAAGGTCATAAGATGTTTTTAATAACTTGGATTCCACATAGGTTGAACAGTTGTGGAAAATTAGAAGATGGATTGAGAAGGGAAAACTAATTCCCATTGGCCAATATAGAATGATGGAGAACATGGTCAAAAGGAAGTCAATGATAACAAAATCAGAATCCCGATAAGTGTGGAAAAGTTAATTTATATACTTAAAAATGATTTTAATATCATAAAATTTTATTTCAATATTATTTAACTAGTGTTTAATAAATACTTCACTATTTATACAAATATAATAAGTAAATATACTTACTTGGTGAGTATAGATTCATCCTTTAATAAACATTATCCACAAAATAATCCATTTCTCCAAAAAATGAGTATTCTAGATAACTTTTCATTACTAAAGTAATATAATCAACTTCTAACATGCCACATAATTCCCAAAAGGATAAAACAATATTACTCTTATATTTATATATTAACCAAAACCAACAAAGTTAGCACAAGTAATTTAACTAAACCATTAAGATATGAGATAATATATTAATATCTAAATATAAATAGCAACAACCAAAGATAAAACTAAATAATTCTATAAATATATATGTCTCCCTATTGGTAACCAATATTATTAAACTTACTACTTCACAATTAGAGGTATTCTTCCTCAAATAACTTCTAAACATATACCCCAGACATCTATAAAAACTCAATAAATGTATCAAAAGGTATTTAAATTATATAAAACATTAAAAGTAGGGTGAATATGAAATTAGAGTTATGATAGAACATAAAAAAATGTATAACTCTATAGATATTTGAGCACTTCACAGATGGCCCAACATCATCTATAAAAGTAGAAAAAAAATTCTCCATCCATGTTTCCTCTGACCATGATGATTTCAAACCTATGTCAGTTTCTTCAAACAGATGTTAGCATAATTTTACAACTCATTTTATCCAATGAATATTTGTTTAGACCCAATATATATAATCTCATTGTTAAATTGTTCAGGACTCCAACCCTTGCAGTAATGAAATGTGTAACAAAACTTACCACAATGGTAACACTTTCCAGATCCTGACATAAATTCCCCGAATTGTTTTACCATAATTGGAAAAAGTTTTAGGCATACCTATATAATTATTATTTGGTTACTACTCTATTTTCCACCACCTTGACCATTACTTACTCTTGTCATCTCATGGAATGTAAGAGATGGAGAAATCAATTTCAACTTTCAGAACTCAACGAACCACTTTTTCATAACTTTTAAATTCTCAAGAGGCCAAATATCTTCATAGACATGGATTTATACCTAAGAAAAATATATTAAATTTTAATATTAATGTCTCAAATAATGTTTGGAACATATCTATACATTATTGTGATCTTTTCTTCATATGAAGCGACATAATATTCATCGTTTTATCTCAATGCTAAGAATTGTCTCTCCATCCTAAGCTGAACAACCTTAGGGAAAAACTTTCAAGGAAAATATTCTTGAATGATTCCCATTCCATGGATTCAAGTTATTATATCTCTCTAGTTTTCTTAACCAAAGACCCCCATCTATAAAATTCACATTTAAAATTATAGATGGAAAGAGTTACCTTTTTTACATTATGAACATCCCCTGACTTCAAATTTATTATCCTGAGAAATGATCCGTCCTTCTGGTACCAGTGGGTCATATGATCCATTGAATGATTGAGGATTTTTAATAATGAAATGATCCAAAATCATAATAATCTTTTATGGTAGGTTGTGTTCTTATTTATCGTGGATACCACCATCATTTATAGACTATGTCAACTGATCCATCTTTCAAACAAACTACTCTATTCCAATTACAACCATCTTAGGATGCAGGTTTATAAGGATATTTTTACCTTGAGGCCATCCCACTACAGGTTTTCAATTTCCTCTTTTGAAAACCGGTCTAAAGAAACATAATTCAGATGAATCAACATGGAAATATTAAATTTTATATGATTTTAAATTAACCATAAATTAAAATCTTCTACTATAATTCTATTTACACTCTCATAATCTAAAGTTATATAAAACTACATTTGATACCAAATATATGGCCCCATCCTTTAATATTACATGATCTTGAGTTTTATTCAATAAATTACTTTCATTCACATTGAGGATCACTTTACCTCTAGTATTTTATTTAATTAAGACATAACTCATAGAAAATAACCATAAAATAAAAAGTGGAAACTTCAAAATAGTAACCATTTTTCCATAATATAATACTTTTAAAATAATGAATTAATTATTTTCATGGATAATCTATTATACTTCAAAATTGACTTGTTACATTCCCTTACCCATCCTTAAACCCTATGAAAATATTTTCAAAACATAAGATGAGCACAAAATCATAACAAGGGATATAAAATAGAAAGGAAACCGTTAGTTTGGTAAAGATATGAAAAGTGATATAATGTTTACCTTTATTATAAAATTTATATGAAAATATCTAATAAAGCATTATCAAAGTAATTAAAAACACACATTTTCTCAAGTAAAATCAATGAAACCCATAGAAATCAATTAAAAATCATTGGGTTACTTAGTGCATCATATACGTAAAACCCTTTAAAAACCCTTTTAATTAGAATAACCAGAAGGTGAACTTCAAACATTATCATTAAAAAATGAATTAGAGATATATAATGGGGGTCAAACTCCATAAAATCTACATTGGTATTATCCATGAGCTATAATGGTGCTCAACCATTCGTATAAGATATATCATGCTCACCCATTTCTCATGATCTATAATGGTTCTCAACCCTTCGTATACGCTATATCATTCTAACCGATGATCAGTAATGGGGATAAAACATTCATATAAGATGTATCAGGTGCACCCATTTCAAATAATTCTTATATACCATATCAAGAGGAAATCATTCTTATTATATAATTATTTAAAAACTCTTTTAAAATCCATAAAAACACATTTAGATAAAAATTCCATTTTTAGATCCCAATTTCAATAGCCAACCACTATTTTCATTGAAAACACATTTTCAATACCAAAATTACTAAAGTAAAAGAAATATGGGTTTTCATTGAATTAAACATAAAAAATTTCAATGAAATCAAAAAATAAAATAATGGCCCCAGTGGAGGAAAATTCATTGTCATTGTGTGTGTTGAGAATAGAACATTCATTTTTTTCGTATGTAAAAATATTACATATAAAACATGAAAATGATTCTTTTCTTAAAAAATTTGAACTAAATTTATACTAGAAATAAAATTTACATTATAATCCATTTATATCCATATAAATTAATATGTACATTAATATCATGAATATTGAAAGGAAAGGACTAAATAATTTAACATTCAAAGCGTCCCATAACACTTTGAACCTTTAAATCATAATCCACAGGAAAGTATAAAATTTAACCAGAAATTAAATAACATTAAAAAATATTAAATATGGTTATAAAATGTATAATATGCTTTATATAAACCTTATAATGGAATAAATATCATCAAGAAATGTCTCAATTAAAGGATAGTAAGATGAAATCCATTACAATTATGGAAACATATGAATTGAAAACCCAAATATAATAATCATAAAATGAAACATTTTAATACAATTAAAATAATATAATTAATGATATAATATATCAAAAGTGTAATTATATACACCACAAAAAATAATTAAGTGGTGATCATAACATTTATATCACATATGTAAACAGTGAGATGAAAATATATTACCTTGAGCCTGACATTTCACATGTTTCTTTATCCTCTTGAATAATAAACCTATGTTAATTATTTACTTTATTATTAAAAATTTTAAATTTTATAATTAATTTTGTTTCACATATTACTATGTTGTAAACAACTACTTAAACAATTAATTCTATGTTGGGTGTTTTGACAATATTTAGTTTATGTGTTTAAAAAAATTAGTTTGTCAACTAAGGTCAAAGGGTCCATTATATAAAAATATCTAGAATAATAATGACATAATTATCATATTTATATATCAATTACACTTTTAAACCCAGTCATGGAAGAGGGTTAGAAAAAATGAGCCAATGTTACACTCATTGAGGTGGTAGGTTGTACGTACACATGAGTAATGTTTTTATTTTTCAATGATGATTATAGAAAGAATTTAAAGAACCATCATATTTCATGAATTAACATTATATCATAAATAAAATTTTATTTAATCATATATAATTATATATATATATATTATTTAGATGTAAAATTAATTACATCGTGTCGAGGAGGCAATAGTCTATACATCCACGAAAGACGTTATAACTTTTTCAGCGTATGAAAAAGTATTAAAAAAATTGACATATTATATTTTTAAAAAAGGTAATTATGTAATTAATATCACATAGATGTTATTTATAGCACATATTTTTTTAATACCATCTTCATCTTATTCCATTTTTTGTGTTAACACATCAATTGCTTTGAGGAGGTAGTTGTCCACAAGTCCACAAACGACGTTATAACATTTACACAAAATAGGAAGCATCAAGGTATGCGTATATAGAAATTAAAGAATTAAGAATAAATAATAAATAAATAATATATATCATATAAAAATATTGCATCCATCATAATTCCCAAACATGAGAGGTGATAAATGAAAAATTAATGACATAGTTGCATGAGGTTGTAGTTCACCGGACACAAATAGTAATTTCGTTACCCATTTGATGGAAGTGTATGTAGGTGTTGCTGGAAACCTTAAAATAAGAAAAATATCTTTATATTTTGGATACTTATGTTATTATATAATAATGGGATAATAATAAATGAATGGAATGGAGATGAAAATAGAGTAAAAATGCATGTTGATGAAAGTTACCTCTTCTAAGGGTAACCCCTTTTGATTTCCACCAAATGAATTTTGGGTTGGATTTATTCTTGAGGTTATACTTATATGGTGAGTGTAAGGATGGTGAGATGTTATTTATTCAGGGTTCTGTTGATCCAAAGGTCTTGATAGGTTTGAAAATATGGGAAGGGTGAGTGCCTTTTTATAGTGGAGGGGGAGTGGCATTCTAGTAAATATTTTAAAAGGGAATTCCACCCACATGTTTCCCATGTCTAGTGGCTCCAATAAAGTCCCAAATCTGATAAAAGTAAGGATACAGTCATAATATGAACATAAAATGTCTTTTTATATGATTTTAGGCTATTTTGACTCTTCTGTTTAAGGATTAGTCCCTTATTAAGCTAATTTTCCTCTTCATAATTGCAATTAATTTTAATTACTGTCACTAGTATTTTTGGACAAAAAAATATAAATACTTATTGGAAATTATATATTGTTTTTATTCTAAAAATGGAATCCCTTTTTCAAATATCAATCATACACTTGGTATAAATAAATTTAAATTTAATCTCTTAGACGGGACGACAAAGCATGCTTTTAAAGTACAAATGTTCAAATGATTGATAAGTTTGTATATATAAATTTAATTTGAAATTGTTTCTAAGGTCCAAAATTGTCTTAAAAGATATAAAAATTATTTAATCATACTTTTAAACCAGTTAAAAAAATTATCAAACTCTATAAATAAATTGAAAAAAATTGAAGTATTGGATTAAAATTAATTATTATTCACTATTAATAAAAATATGAAAGTTCTCAGAAAAACACCAAAAATAAACCAAAATTAAATATTGATATCTCTATTTAAAAATTCAAGCGTATTTTTTATATAAATTTTATAAATGTTTCAAAAATTATATTTTAATTTGGTGCACCATTAAAAGGTGGTAAATTTAATTTTCAGAAAAATAACATTTTTAATAGTAAAACTATATTTATTATTATCTTTTGTTGATAAAATTTATTAGATGAATTCCAAATATTTTTATTGATATATTTAAACAAAATATATTTAGTTTACTCACACTTTCCAATATAATGTATAGGTGATATCAACCACTTAATATTGTGGTATTAACAATATATTATTGTTTTGTATGACTCAATCTTGCGTGTAATGAAAAATTTCAATGAACCTCATTGTTACATGTCAAGAATGTTATAGGAAATAACGTCCCTTTTAAGGTAAAATTACTATCTAATTCATAAATATTAATAAATATAAAAAATAATTATTCTATCATTTCCCATGATGTTACATCCTTTATATACAATTGGTCATCATTTTCATTTATAATTAATTGGTAACCAGTGAATTCATATTAAAAAATTTTTAAACAATAAATTTATATTTTAGTTAATCTCTTTCAATCCCTCTATTCTAATGGATAGGTTATTACTATCATAATAATATTAATATTATATTGTTTTCTAGTAAGACTCAAGATTGTGTGTAACAAAAGTCATCCAATGTAGTTGATGTTGAGTGAAACTCAAGATTAACTTGGTTTTTTATGTTTGGAAAGATAAAATATGTATAACATGTAACATTTACCATTAAAGAATTTAATTTAATTTGAATGAATATATTTCATAAAATATTGGGACGTTACAATTATTAATTTCATTGGTGAATTAAATTTAATTAAATCATTGCATAAATTTTTTTAATATGTTTCCTATTTTATTTCATTCGGTACTTATGTCATTTGAAATCACATGTGAGGAATAAGTATAAAAAAGAAGAACCTATTGCAGATAGTAACATATTCAAATAGTGTATATACTTATTTTATATGTATTTAGATGGGATTGAGACTAGACTCAATCTTGTTGGACATGTCGATGAAATATCCACTAAATCTCATTTTAAAAACCATTCATCGATATTTCCAATTATTGGACAACCAATTAAAAATGTGTCAAATTTTACACTAACTGAATTGTAGTTTCTACAATCACATAGATATGTTATACTAAATAGTCTTATTTTAGATCCATTTATTAAAGAATTTTTTTTAAAAAAATTGGGTACTAAGGGTTCGAGCTCTAAATGAGTTAGCATTAACAAAATTTGTTAGTAAAGAGATTGTCGAATGATTCTCCAATCACGTAAGTATATAATAATATTCATATTGTTGATGCGTAGTTAGTTTTTATATATTAAAACTAAGACCGTATATCATATTTCCTAGATAATAAATGTTGAGAATCAGGATGAAATATAAAATAATATAATGTTTTTAGCTTGAGGTATTCTATGGAAGGCTAAGACATTTAATTCCTATAATATTAAAAAATTCAGGATTCATATAATTTATCATGAAGAAGACATGAACACTCATAATAGTAGAGTATTTATACTTTTCAAGGTGGGATACTATGTAAATTTTATTGATAGAATCAAATTGAACTATCATGGTCAATTTTTAGTTTCCTTATTCAAATTCTAGTTGGTCATCATTTATAGGGGTGTATTGAAAGATTCATTAATTATTAATTATCTCAACTTCTCTAACTTGATCTGTAACAATGAGCATGTAGAGAATGATCCATCAATCGTGGAATCACAAGGGTATTTCAGTTATTATGTGGATGAATAAATTCATGATGGTTAAATTGTTGGTGTAAACTAAAAGTAATGAGAATTATAAGATATGGGAAATGAATATCAATTAATATCATCAACCAAAAAACATTGAAAAGTTTTTTCCTGAAAATATTGAAATAATATATTATGCATTATAGGCTGAAAATAAAGTACTAATCGTAATAGATGTTGATAATACTAATGATAATGAAGATGAATACAATTAAGGTTATACCAAAATGTTCCTGGGTATGGGAAAATATGGTGCACCAAAATGTTATTAAATAAAAATAAATAGTAAAATAGATCAATAGTGACAAGGGTTTTTAAAAATATAATAGTAAATAACTCTATTTATATCATCCTACAAGAATGTTTCATAGTATTCCAATAATTTAAAGGACAACATCGAGATGATCTCTATGATTTCTATCTTGGACAAGGCATCGACCACTTGATTTTCTTCCCTAAAAAAATATGTGGAAATCTAGGTAAAATGCATGACCTGACTTAAGCACTCAGGACAATAATGTAGAATCCTCTACGGAACATGTCTATTTTTCCCTTTTTAGTATAAATATATTACTTCTACAATTTTTTTTACATTTAATATATTATGAACCATTTGAATTAATGAAATGCTGAGAAAAATTGGAAATCCCAGTTGATCAATATCTCGGAGCACACCACCACTATCGTCATATTTAGTGGACCCAATTTATTCTGATATACAAGAGACTTCTAGAGATCCACCAATTTCACCTGATATTGTTGGTAGCTGACCATTTGATGCACCTTCTATGATGGATCAGTTGTTCACCCATCTATCCAGGGGATATTAGTGAGTTATGATTACAAGTATGTATGTCATTATAGAAAAATATTATATATATTATTAATCATTTAATTAATTTTCCAAATAAATAAAGATAAAAATAGAAGAGATATCTATATGAATCCAATAATTTTATGGTAAGTGATATATATCATGATTATTATTAAAATTTATGAGTTTGAGGTGTCTATCGGTGATGCTTCCAGAATTTATAGACAAACTCTTGGGAAGATTTCTTGTGAGATAGTGAATTTTCATATTAATTGTATACATTGATGGGATATTACTATAGCTTTAAAAAATGACATCTTTGATAAACATGTAAAGGTAATTTTAATTTAATATTCATTGATGACTAATTTTAAAGACATGAGTAAATTTTTGTAATATACATATATAGTGTAATATTTTTTCTAGATATTTTACGTTTTGGTGCCCTTGATTTCATTTCATAGACACACAATTTGAATAAATTAGGCAATAAATGGTGAGATTTTAAATAGATATTATAACATTAATTTAATGAAAAATCATTATTCATGCAATATATTTATGAGAACATGACTGAAGGAAATTTTCATGAGAAATGGAAGAAGATTATAGATATTAACATAGATGAATCTAATGAGTTAATTTCATATTTTATAGTATCTTAATAACATAAACACTATAAAATTATATGTATTTTTATTAATGTTTCTATTTTTTTGTAGAAAATATTTAAGAATACTATGAATCATGAGAAATAATTCATTCCTCATAATGATGGGTCTCATATATTTTCAAGAAAAATGATAGTTTTGTGGTATTTTATCAAATATAATTTATATTATTTTATTATAAGTTTAGTTTTTTTCTATCATGTATATATAAATATATTATAAATTCTAATGAATTAGGACACTCTATTATCCAAATAGAGATGTGGCTTAACATTTATATGAAACGTGATGGATGTTTTGTGAATGATCCTACTAGAGATGTTGGTGTATATAATTTTCATTACCATTTAATGTTATTTCATTATTATAAAAAATTCAATGACAAATAAATTATTATAACAAAAATTCCCTAAAACCAATTAAATGGGTTTGGTGACATGGATCAAATGGTGCCAATTAGAACTGTTGGAATCATTTGATCCATCTACCCAACCCCATTTAATTAGTTTTAAGGTGTGTTTGTTGATATAATTTTTTCCCTTATTATGTTTTTGTAGTAATGAAATAAAATTAAATAGTTAGGAAAAAATTATGAATTAGATAATATTATAAATTTTAGAAAATTTTAAAAAGAATTATTATTATTGTATTAATAAGTTAAAATTCAAGGCTCTTGAGATGAGAACCCTCCAAAATCATCACTAGTAACCTAGAATTATTTAGTTGTAATGATTTAATGAAAGGAGCATCCTAGGTGTATATGAGGGATAGATTATGGGCATAGTCAATAGGATATATTTAGAGGGGAATCATCATAATTTAATATAACACCAAGTGCGGGTTCAAGTAGTGTCATTGATCAGGACACACAAAGAGATATTACAATGCTGAAAGAGAAAGAAAATGAACATGAATATAATAGGAAAAAAGATTAGTGCTGGTTGAAAATAGAAAATCCCTCAGTGTCTATATTTCATAGGATAACGGTCATGATCCCCATAGAAATATCCAGCCTTCTAGATCATCCAACTAATGTAAATTCTAAAATCTTTAAATCTTTTACACATTTTCAAAGAACACATACAAATTACATTTATAGAACTAAAATGGAACTTTTATATTAAAAACACACACTCTCAGTCATACTGATGCATTATTATGTCCAATTGATGTGAAATAAATTCCTACACATCAAAAATGAATTATGAATATTATTTATAGTGTTTAAAAACAATATGAGATCCTATTTTCAGAATTGAAAATGTGAAAGAAATTTTAAAATAAAATGAAAATTTTATATTGAAAACACACACTTTGAGTCATAGAAACCACATCATATGTTAGGTTGAAATGTTTTTAATTTCCACATGTAAAAATAAATTATTGATCATCACCCTAATGTTTGAAAAAAATTCGAGTTTGGTTTCATGGATTTGGCTAGGTTACATGCATTGTGAAGTAAAAAAAAACCTTTTTATTGAAAACATACACTTCAAGCCAGACAACCCACTTGGTATCTCAAATAAGTAAAAAATCATAAGTAAATGGTCGTTGGTTGATTTTTAAAATTTAATGATTGGAGACACATCATTCCAAGTCTGGATTTCAATGGGATTATTGTAATGGTTTTTTCAGTTTTTTACATCACAAAAATGTGCGTGTAATAGTAAAAACCATAGAAAACTACTGCTGAATTATTTTTCAAATGTGTGTGCAAAGAAAACATCTATCTGGTGTGTAGTGTGTTCATAATGAATCAAAAAAATGTTGTTAAAGATTCTATAGTCTTTAATGTGTGTCTAGGAGTCAAAAATTATGTAAACATTATCATATAGTTTAAAAATCATAAAACAATGACCATAGATGGATTTTTGAAATTTGGAAACACATGACATGTCATTAAGTGTTACCATTTTTCAATGATTATAGTAAATGTTTTTTAGTGTTTTAAAATATTAAAATGTTCATGTAAAGGTCAAAACTATATAAAATGACCTCATAATGTTAAGAAAACATTAGATTCCAATCATTGAAATATCTAAGACATGTTTTCATAGAAAAAAGTTAATATGACGTGAAGTGTACTCCTAATGTCTCAATTAGTAGTCTTTTAAAATATAAAAATTCTTAAAAATGCATTTCAGGGGGTCAAAATAACGAAAAAAATGTCATATTGATGTGATATCATTGGAAAAAGAGCCTATATTGATTTTGGAAATTTAGAAACTGACGATACATCATGCCAACTTAATGTTTTTCCGAGATGCTCATAAAGGACTTTTCAGTGTTTTGAAACATTAAAACATGAGTCTAATGGCCAAAACCATAGAAAAAACGTCATATTTATCAAAAATCATGGGAAACACACCTTGGAATTATTTTTTAAATGTTCATTTAGACATAACATCTATATGATGTGCAATGTTCTCTGAACTAATCTATAAATAATTTTTGATGAAACCCTAGTATTTGAAAAACATGTTTCAAAGGGTTAAAACTACAAAACAATGTCATATGGCTATGAAATCAGTTGAAAATGACCATATATTTATTTTTGAAATATAGGAACTAAAGAAACATCATTCAATGTGATGATTTTCTCAATATTCTCATAAACACGTTAATAGTGTTTTAAAACACTAAAATATTTTTCAAATGGTATAAAACATAGAAAAAGACCATAGATTTATGTAAAATCATGGAAAACCCACCATTGAATTATTTTTTGGTGTGGACACATAGAAAACACATCCATCCAACACACAGTGTGCTCTAAATGACTCAATAAGAAGTTTTTATAAATACTAGAGTCTTTAAAAACATGTTTACTAGGGTCAAAACTATTAAAACAATGTTAGATAAATGTGATTATATACCGTAATGACCATATATTTATTTGTGAAATAATGGAACCAACGACATGTCATTTTTAATTATGGTTTTCTCAGAATACCTATAAACATTGTTCTTTGTTTTAAAGCACTAAAATGTGCATGTAATGGTCAGAAATATAGAAAACTACCTCTGATTGACATTACGTAATGGGAAACCCATTGTTGAATTATTTTCTTCATGTACAATGAGACATTACATCCATCTGAAATGTGGTTTCATCTGAGTAACTCAATAAGTATTTTTAATGATACTAATGTCTATAAAAACATGTGGGGGGGGGGGTCAAAACAACACAAACAACATAAAATTACCATGAAATCAAAGGAAAATGACCATAGATTGACTTTTTGAAATGTAATAATTGATGAAACATCATTGGTACTTATGATGTAAAGAACCAACAAAAATACCCTCTCAAAGTGGCACTCGACCAGATCATCAACATACTCGAAGGGTGTTCCCTATCCACAAAGGCTGGAAAATATCACCCATGCATCAAATTTTATTTAGAAGGAATGGTTTCTGCCAACATGAAGTAACAACATGACACATGTATACCATAGTGACAAAAGTGAAAAAGATAAATATATTTCATAACTGAAAAAGCGAAAACCAAACAACTCGAGAGTAGGAACAATTTTCAAGTATACGTCCAACCACAATGGACTACCAATATAGGAAAGCCAAATGCTCCATGTGATAGCATGGGATAAATCCCACCAGCTACCCAAATCAACTTATATAAAACCTCACCACCTTAGTGTAACACCCTACCTTTCTCTTCATCAAAACACAAAATTTGGTCTATGCACAATACAAGGGGTACACATGAAGTGAGATTATAGGCTCAATAGGTTCTCACACAAGTATTTCATATCATGTATCTAAAAAATAATCCAAGAATGACCAAATTTAACGAAAACAAGGCATGATAACAATTTTATCGTTTTTATATAAAAATCATGGAAAAACAATTCAATTTCCCCTTTTTCCACATTTCCAAATAAATCATGTAAATTAGATTAAAATCATTCTATAACATTATATTATAATATATATATCATTTAAAACAAATAACGAATCACATATTATTTCAAATCTAAGAAAAACATAAAAATATTACAAACCAAAAGCAGAAACACCGGTAACATCACATAATGGATCACACTCGTTCAGGACAGCTAGGAAACTCATACCTAACATAGAAAATCTTGTACGAATCAAGCCACATGACATATTTATCGAGTCTAGAGAACATAAGAACACCCCTGAAAGTGAACCCCACAATGGGTCTAATAATTACCTAAACCAACGGGCATTGAGAGGAGTATAATTCTCCATAAACGAACACCCCAACTGTGGAAGATACCTATTACTATAAATTCCATCGAAGTACAGAAGGAGTCCCATGTTCTCTATCTCTAAACCAGTTCATCAAATCATTTCCATAAAACCATGATTTTAAATCCATTTTATATTTCTTTGAAAATCCTTTTCCAATTACCAAGAATAGGGGAAACCATATTTTATAAAAACCTAGCCTCAAACACAAAAAAAAATTAGAAAATCATACCATTTTACTTAATATAAAAATTCATAAAAAATATGACTAATGAAGCTCACGAGCATAGGCTAGAGATAGAACCACCTACCTCCAAACTTGGGTTGCACACACGCAAAATGGGATCCACCAACCAGAATAACACATTAATTAAAATAGAGGCCCTAGATCCAATATACACCCATTAAAATTGATTCAATTAAACAGAAGGGTTGTAATAGAAGACTAAGAAACACATAAGTCAAGAACACACACCTAACACACCAAAACTAATGAAGAAAATGGCCACCAAAACAAGATCACATAATAGATCTAGAGAGAATCAAGAAGAAACTTCACCATAGATTAAATAATCCGATAACACAACACAATAGACCCACTGTGATTAAAGCAATAAAGAGGAAGAAATGATTACTCACCTAGAGAGATTCAATCCAACCACAATGATGATAAATCTTTGAATGAATCAATACAGATTGAATGAAGACTTATAAAATCCCCAGTGAAGGGTTCTAGGTTGAGACCAAGGAGTGATGTGGATGAATTATTTAATCATTAGATGATACAACACCCTAAAATCTAACCTCCCAATAGTTACATAATTTATAACCCCTTTACATGTAAAGTAATCCATATATATTACATACTACAAAAATACCATGTCATTTTTTTAATTGATATTTTAACATTACATGTCCCGTACCCATTACACTATGTGTACTCCTTTCATGTTATGTACAAAGTTCATGAATTTTGTTGGGAGACCATGTACAAGTCCTGCAACCCCTCTACACAGTATGTAATATCTTATATCATAAAAGAAAACCCATAATCTTATAAAATTCCCCTAACAAACTTGGGCGTTCTTCGAAATTGGGGAGAACCACACAAAGACACTAACACATTTATACTTAGACTCTATTAGTTCAAAAAAACCTACATCTCATAAAATTAGGTCCTTTTTATCATAATATATTCTCTATCATTGGGATTTCCCTAACACACTCAATTAAATATGAAAACAAGAAAAGAGAATATAATTATCTAAAAGCAGGTAAACAGAGGTTACAAACTCTCCATTATAATACTTTCCATTCCTGGGAAGTCATTTAGAAGAATGAAGTATGGTAAAAAGGTGAAGCCACTATTCCCTCATAGACGACTTGCACTACCATGTATGATGAGAATCTACTCTATTCTGCCAAAAAAATCTGACCAATGAAATCAAATTCCAATAAAATACATTTTTTTGTCAGTCAATATCCTAATCTTATGATCAATAGGATAATCATTTACCTATAACTCGATCTATTCCCAACCCATAATGCGAGAGGTGTCAGGATGGTATTTATTGAGCTATGATACATGTAAATCATCATGAATTCTTATCAAATGAACTGGAAATTCCAACTGATAAGCCACATTACCAAGCTATTGAGTGACCTCAAATGGTCCAAAAAATATTAGAGCCAACATTTTATGTTTTACAAGACTATGGTGAACCAAATGAGGAGAAAAATTCATGAAAACAATGTCCCATATGGAAAAATACAAAACAAAACATTATTTATTTGCATAAGATTTCTTCTGACATTGCACGAAAACCAAAAAATGATGTATATACTCAATCCTCACAGACATCTCTAAAACCAAACTAGGCCCACCAAGAAGACTCACCCTTCTCTTCCCAAAAAATAAATAATCAATATGAGAAACCTTAAAAGCCTCAAAGGATCCGTTTTTATTGAAAACTAAAAACTATTGTTATAAGAAAACTTAACAAATACTAGATGTTGATCTCATGGTCCCCCAAAAAAACAAGCCAGAAAAATGAGCATATCTTCCAAAGTATAAATAGCATGCTCCTTCAGGCCGTATGTCTTTGGATGATAAGTGTTAATCAATATGACATAAGTCCCCATCACTTCCTATAGAATCCCCTACTCTATTTAAACATCGTATCTAGTATAAAATTATAATATAGGGAACCCCATGTAACCTAAAAAATTATAGCATATGCATCTTACCCAGATTTAGACTTCTCCGGTGTATTTGATTAGAATAAAATGATAATTTTTTAACTTATCAATCACCACAAAGATAACATTCCTCCCTCTGGGAGTCCATGGTAATCCAACAATAAAGTCCATAGATGAATCATATCATTTCCAAAATTGAATAGAAAGAGGATAAATAAAATCAAAAGGATATAAATGCTATACTTTAATCTGTTGGTTGGTGTAACAATGAGACACACAATTTGTAATGTCACCCTTCATACCTGACCCCCAGAATCACTGTATCATGTAATAATAAATATTTTTAGTGATTAGATGAATGAAAAATGAATAACTAAGAAAATATAAAAAAACTGAGCTCTTCATAGATGTTGGGATGAAAAATTGATCCCTAAAGATGTGAATAAGATCTAAAGAGGGAGACCGACCTAAAAAAGTCTCCCTACCATGTAGGATTTCTCAAATTCCTCTAAACCCATCCTCCAAATACTAACTCTATAGAATGGACTCAAGGGGTTATATTGATAACTGAACACTGGTCATAATCCTACCTAATATGTCATCTAAAGAATTTATATGCAACAAAAAAAATCCCCGAAAGTTTTCACTCTTCCTTTTATTCTAAAATATCTTGTGATGACACTTTCCTTCTAAGAGTGTCTACAATGTAATTTCCCTTCACCAGGGTGTAAGGGATATCGAAGCCAAATGTATGTAGGTATTCCTCCCATTTTATATATCTAAGATTCATGTACTTTTATGAAAATATATATCTAAATCTCTTATGTTCATAAAAGACAATAAACATTTCCCCAAAAGTATAATGATGCCAAAAATTTAGTGAAGGCATAACTATGGATCGATCTAAATCATGAGTGGGGAAATTATTCTCATGTAGTCGAAGCTAATAAGATATATAATCAATTTTATGATTACCTTTCATTATTAGACAACTCGAACCAGTGCCAGAAGCATCACAGAAAACATCATACCACTTATTGAGCTCAGGTAAAATCAATATAAGAGCTGAGTCCATAAGCCCTTTCAACAAGAAAAAAATAAGATCCAAATCTCAAAAACATGTGGTGGATCTTTATATGAAAGGATAGCCTTTACCTTCTCACGATCAACTGATAATCCATGCTCATAAATCAAATGCCCCATTAATTTTAGTTCTTGAAATAAAAAGGGTTCATTTCGAATGTCTCCCATAAAAATGGGGACTTCTCATAATTTCAAAAACCAAACTTAGATGGATATCATGTTCATGATCGGATCTAGAAGAAACAAAAATTTCATCTATGAATACTACCAAAAAAGTGTTGAGATACTGATGGAATATATGATTCATTAAATCCATTAAAACTACATGACCATTAATCAAACCAAATTGCAACACACGATATTCATAATGGGCTTACATTCTCCACAAATTCATATTTGATACATCAGACTCTCGACCCCTATGATTATGATAACCCGACCAAAGAATGATCTTTAGAAACATCTTTCCCCTTTAACTAATTGAAAAAATAATCCACATGAGGAAAAGGATACATTTTATTAATTATTACACAGTTAAACTTCTTCTAATCAACATACAATTGAAGTGAACCATCTATCTTCGTGGAAAAGATCATTATGGTTTCCCATGTAAAAACACTAGGAAAAAACCCTTCTCTAATAGATCATTCAACTTAATCATGATATCTTTCATCTCTAATGGTTCCATAAAAATAATAAGGCATCAATATCAACTACCTTCCTAGAACCAGATCAATTATAAACACTACCTATATCTCTAGAAGAAGCATGGGGAAATAATCATAGAAAATGATAGGAAATTCATAAACAATATAAGGAAGATCAAGAACATAAGAAATGTAATCAGGAAAAACTACTAAATTAGATAAAAATCATGAGCTATGAGAGGGAAGGTCCTGCACATTTAGACCTTAGATCCCACTCCCCCTAAAACACCCATGATCTCCCACAATATAAAATAAATGAGATGTTTCGACGATAACAATCAACCTTAGCTTGATGGTAACTAAGCCAGTCCATCCCAGTGATGCTATCAAATTGACCAAATTGAGAACAAGAAAATTAAAAACAAGATCTACATCAAAAGTTAATAGTGAAAAAGGACACTAAAATCCCTACTCCATCCTCTTCACATGAGTTCTAAATAAATCTATAAAAATGTACATTAGTTTCAGTGGATGGTTAAGAATATAAAAAAATGGTCAGATATAAATGAGTGGGACTCATAAGTATCAAATTAACCAACCTCAACTAATGATATAATATTCATGGTACATCTCCCATTTGATAGAACCACATATACCTATATTGGAAACAAATATCTATTTAAAGGCACTTCACTCTTGAGGCCAATGGCTAGATCTCTATCTTCTTATAAAAATATGACTGTGTTGTAGTATCCATTAGAGATGATGATCCCTTGCCATATTGAAGAGAAGACATGTCCTAATAGAAACACTATATATGAAAATAACATCCACAACAATTACACATATTTGTAGGTGAATAACATGAATGCCTGGTGTTCCCGGACATGCCACACTAATAGAAAGTCAGAGGCAGAATGCCAGCTACAACAGGAGGATCTGAAGAGGCCTGCTGTCAAGAACCACTAACACTACTCCGAAAATGATCCTAACACTTCCTTTATTTCTTTTGAAATATAATGAATCTACCACTAGGTCAGAGCGAATTGAAAGAATATATGACCTTATCTACCATATTCAGTTCTTCCTACATAGTCTTGTCCACTATATCTTCATAGGTCAAAATATTTAGCATAAATACATGCGATCTGATATATAGTCTCAAATCTAATAGGTACTTATGATCTTTTAGTTGGTCATTATTGATATCCTCTAGTGAAAAATGAACCAAATCACCAAATCTATTGTTGTACACCGACATCAAATTCTCTCCCTACTATAAATATAGGAACTCTATATAATTTTCCATCAGTATTGACTTTTTACAAATTTTATGGAAGAAGTGAGTCTTAAAACCCTTCCAATCCAAGACCATATCTATATCAACCTGTATCATGGAATCCCACAATCACTTTCTAGGACCATCATTTCCGAAGGTTGTTCACATCACCTTTATACTCTTAGGAATGTCCAGAAAAAAAATATTTTATTGATCTTGTCAAGAAATTTCTTCGCCTCTTGAGGTTCATCAAAAACTTTAAATGATCGGGGATTCTTATATAAGAAATTTCATGACTGATCTCTTTCTCCTACAACTCATGGTTGTACATTAACAACTACATTCTGAACTTTTGATACATTATGGTTAATAGGAAAAAATTACCCAAATGATAAACATGATAAAGTTATGATCTATAAGAGGATTGTATTGAGGAGCATCAGCTACACCCTCCTGGGGAACTCGAAGATCATGTCTCAGAGGCCTATTTCCCAAAAAAAAACAAAAGAAACTATCTTACAATAGAGTAATATCATTTCAAACCTAAAACCATATAAGTAAAAAATAATATTAATATCCAGAACTCAAAGTAGTATATAAACATCCCCATATCTCATGGTAACTTATGTTTTATCAGGGTGAGATCTGGCCAAACACTCACCACAATATACCTCTCAAGTCCTGAAAATCCTATCTCCTGTCTACCAAATTTCTCAAGATAAGTACTCATGAAGACATACCACCATTCATACCAAACCGTAATAAACTGACCCCAATATAGTCTCAAATAGGTACCTGACCCAATCATTCACATTCCTAAAAGAGATTCCTGATCCCCACGGGCTGGTGACTAGCACCCATGCATCAATAAATAATAAAATTGAATTATTTATCCCAACTACAAGAAACAATATAGAACATATATATAATAGAGACAATAGTGGATAAGATAAATATATCCATAATTGAAAAAAACAACAAAAAGTGAACAACTAAAGAGTAAAAACATTCTCCAAGTACATGCCTGACCACAAAGGACTTACAAAATAGGAAAACCATGTACTCCATGAGGAAGTGTGGGAAGACTCCCAAAATCCCAGCACTAACTACCCAACTCAACTGAGAGAAAGCCTTATCACCTCCATATGGTGTGTTTCCTTTCCATACATCAAAATACATATCTATAACTATTCACCACGGAAGGGGTATATAGGGTGCGACCTAACAGGATCAGTAGGGTGTCACCTATGTGTTCTATATAAATTATCTAAAAAATGAACCATGTCTACTCATCTTCAAATAAAACAAGGAATGATGAGAGTTCAACAATTTTTATATCAAAAGCATGGAAAACAGTTTAATTTACTATTTTCTACATTTCCAAATAAGTTGTGTAAATTAGTTCCAAATAATTTCATATCCTTGAATAATTGTAGATATATCACATAAAAATAAATAATTCATCACATACTATATCAAATCCATGGTAGTACCAAAAAACAACACAAACCAAAAGTAGAAGAACAAGTAATATCAAGCCAGAGATCACACTAGGTCAGGATACCTAGGAAAACCCTACCTAATATAAATAATAACATACACATAAATCCACTATACATATGAATTAATTCTACATAGAAGAGGAACACCCCAGTAAGTTGACCTCCAAATAGGAAAATCAAGTCCCTAGAGAAACATGCCTATGGAGAAGAGGAAAGCCCGATGAACAAACCCCCCAACAGTGGATGAGGCATATTACTATACCTTCTATATAAGTACCCACGGATTTACTTGTTATCTACTAGTAAACTAGTTTATCAAATTATTTCAATCATATCATTCTTTTAAAACAATTTCCCAATGCCTTCAAAACACTTTTCCATTTACCAAAAATATAGGAAGCCATGTTTAATAAAAACCCAATTCCACACAAAAAAAATCAGTCGACCATGCCATTTAATTTAATAATTTTTTTAACAAAAATAAGAGCAATGCATTTAACCAACACTGGATATAGACAGAACATCCCACCTTAAAACTCAATTCATACACACCCAACAAGGGATCCACCAACATAATGAATGGAAGAAAAAAATAGAGACCTAGAACCAATATACACCACACAGAATTGAATCCATTCAACAGAATGGTTGTTGAGGAATAACAAGAAACACATACCTCTAGAATGTACACTATAAAGATCACAACCAATGAAGGAAATGACCCCTGAAACACGATTGCACAATGGATATATAGATAATCAGGAAGAATCAACACAACAGGTCAACAGATCTAATAATGTATGAAAAAAACACAACCATGATTGATGAAGTGAATAAGAAGAATGTATTACTCACCCAAAGAGACACGGTCCAACCAAAATTATGATTATTCATCGATAAAATCAACCTGAATCGAATAGAGACTCCAAAAATCACCAAATAAGGGTTCTAGTCTGAGAACAAGAAGGGAAAAAAATGAATAAAAGAAAATTCATTTGATGAATCAACCTAAAATATGACCTCCCAATAGTTACATGATGTGTACCCCCATTACACATCATGTAATCCATAAGGAGTATATATACTGAAAAACTTATCTTCTTTGTTATTAAAAATAAATCTTTTAACCTTACACATCGTGTGACCATTACCTGGCATGAATTGCGTTCATGTTTTGTACACTCTTTAGGAATTTTGTTTGGAAACTAAGTACACATCATGTAACCCCTTCACAATTCATGTAATCTACCAAAATATAGCATAAAACCCATATTCGTACACAGAAACTCATAAAAAACTTGGGAATTCTCTAAACTTGGGGATAACCTTGCAAACCCATTAACATATTTATTTCAGGACTCAATTTATTAAAATAAACATAAATCCAAGAATATTATGTTATTGTTATTAGAAAATTTCCTCCATCCTATAGAGTTCTCACACACACCAAATTAATGAGGAAAAATAAAAAAAGAGAAGAGAATTACCTGAAAGTAAGTAATGAGATATTATATATGGTTTTCTTGAGATGTTTGTAAAATAATTTTCAGTTATTTAAAACAGTAAAACAAGCATGAAATGCTCTAAAAGATAATAAATGACCTCATATTGATGTGAAATCATGAGATTATCACCTTTGAATTATTTTTTAAATATAAGAAATGCTATCATATCAACATCTTTAATTTTTTTATTAAGTAAATTTCAATCACTCTACATGTAGATTTAAAAATTGATTAGATATTTATAAACTTATTCCTTTCTAGTTCAAAAAGTTGAATCATATATTAAATAGATAAGATTATTTTTTCGAAGTGTTCTTCTTGATATGTTATTTTTTTATGTTAAAATGAATTTTGTTTCATTAAAGAAGTAAAAAATGTTATGTGCATATTCTTAATATATTATATTAATGTTCTCTTATTAATTTATTTTTTAAATGTAATATTTCATATTTTAGGTGATAGATTTTGGCAGTATGAAGGAGGTTGACCGATCAGATCTAATAAGTTCTTCTGAAGGAAGTCATGAGGGTTTTTAGTTTCAATGGTATGTTAAAATATTATCAATTATTTTACTATAATTTTGATTTATTATGTTCAACTCTTATTTATATTTTCTTTTTTGTTCTATTTGGGTAGTTGATGTTTCTAGTTCTAAATTATGTGATGATGTGGAGGTAGATGGATGGAATAGAGTTAACGAGGTGGATGTATATTGGCCATGGTTTATTGTTGGTGGACATAATTTGTGTGTATATATTGACGACTGAGCTATGGTTTGAATGAGGTATGGGATGACCAAGGAATGGGTTGACTCATGGATTGGTTGATTGAGGTTATATATATATAAATTTATATGTATGATGATGTATGCATTTTGAGTTTATTTTTCATTTATGTTTTTGTTTATTTCATGTTATAGGTTTTATATGTATATTTTTTAATAATTTTTATCATTTGTTTATAGAAATATATATTATTGGTGGTCTATAATTACCACTAATAAATATATATTTTAAAATTTTATTTATAGGAGGTTATCAATAACTGTATCTAAACTGAATGTTCCCTATATATTTTTGTGGCAGTTATGTTCATTTTATCATTTTTATTATTTGGATATTTGAAAAAACAAGACAGCACTAATTTAATTGGGATCCCTTTCTAAATGTTCAAAATACAAAACCAATAAAAATCATTTCTAAATAGGATAAAAATCCACTAAAGGATTTCTAACCATGTAATATGCAGTGGTTTTTATAACCACCACTGAACCATATAGTTTCATTTTAAAACACCATGTATATAAAAAAGGTTGTAAATATCTCATTTTTTGTGGTGTTTGAAAAAAATTTATAGGATAATTTTCTTAAGCATTGTTTCATGTCGTTTTTTCATTTTGACTCTTGTTTCATAAATATAATAAGTATAATTATGTAACATCAACATTGTGGAGTGTAAGGGTGTTTTTTCCTCTGTTTATCCCATCATTTTTCACAATAAAATAGAATGTATTTTTCATTATTCTATAATAATAAAATGTGTCATCCCCCTTCTAACCACACCTACCAACCTTAACCATATCCCCCAAATAAACAATATAGCCATTGTCGTCGCCCTTCCATCCACTACCTCGATAACCTTTGCTGCAATTGTTCTGTAACACCTGAGTTTTTATGAGAAATATTTTGTTTTTATGTTATATACATCACCAAAGGAATCTTTCACTACACACAACACTATCTTTGCTTACATTACACGTAGGAGCAACCTTCCTCGATAGCTTGTATTGTACGCAATACCGAGTTTCACTAAACAATGATATGTTATTAAAATATTATATAAACTATTTGTTATGAATAGTAATACCCACTTTTTGAAATATTATAAATTTTATCTTTGAAAATGGACTTCATTTTTGGATTCAGAATATCGAAATTATCCTATGGTGAATTTTTGGTATTTTTCTGAAAACATTCAATTTTTGATGAATAGTGAAAACACCGGGTTACTATTTAAAAACCGACTTTTTATTTAAATAATTATTTATTTTATTTAAATTTATTTAGGTAAAAATTGATACATAATACCTATATAATTTCAATGTAATTCATTGGAGTCATTTTATAATAATTTTAGATATATAAAAATTTTATTGAACTTTTCACTGTCTTTTACCCACCTCCTAGGAGAATATGAAAATTTACATAAAACATAATTTTACCACTTCTGTGAGTGAAATTTTGAAAATCGAGAGACACGGTTAATCTCAAGGAGTAAAATGTGGTTCAATAAGATAAAAATAATTTTTAGTGAATAGTAACTTTTTTCTTTTATTTACCACGGTTAAAAGTAAATAGGGTAATTAAGGGTAAAAATGATATTATTATTACCCTAAAACATGTCCTAATTCTATTGGATAAGTTTAATTCGACCAATAATAGCCTTAAGAATAAAATATGACCATTTAGGTCCACTTGGATTACATTAAGACACTTATTATTATTATATTTAAAGAAGAGTTAAAAGAGTTAAAATCAAAGTTTAATAATTAAACTATTTTTAATATAGGGTAATACATAAGATAAATTCGACTATAAATATTAAATAAAAAGATAATAAGATTTCGTATATAATGGTATTTTATTTATAATTTTTAGATATTAAATAATTTAATTTATTTATGACACAATGATGATGCAGTAATTACCTTGTTAATAAAATATTAACATAATTGATGGTATAAATACCCAAATAAATGGAATTTGAGACTTTTTATGAATTAAAATAATCATATAGGTTAATATTACAAGTTATTATTGATTTAATTAACTTTTTTGAACTAATCATGCTGTTATGATTTTCAAAAAAATTAATTACCAAATAGTGTCAAAATTGACATAAAATAGTTTTTAAACAAATATTATATTATTAATTTTTATTTTATTCCTAAAAAACTAAGGTTCCAAAAAAATGACTTAGATAAGGTTATATATTTTAATAATTAACTACTTGGGGTTCGTTTGGCTTGTTATAGTAAGTTTATTAACCATATAATGTAAGAAAACAAGAAGACATGGTAAAAGTAAAATTATTTGACTTAGAGTTAAATCTAAATTATAAGGTAAAAATAGTAACCTAAACTTGTATAAAAACTATTGGTTGAGAGGATTTCGACCCATCCCCACATTATATTCAAAATAAATCAATTTGGAGCTATTAAAAACTGAATATGACTTTATTATAAAATAATATTTTATGTTTTTCCTAAGGTGCTCTCTCCTCCCTTATAAAAGGGCACCTCCTCCCTCTCCTCCTCACACCACATTGTGCCTTCAAGCTCGGCCAAACTCTACCAATTTATCTTCTCCACTTCCCTTGAAACATCCTAGAGGTCCTGGTCTTCTTCAAGGACCATCTTTAGTGCCCTAAGCATAAGTTATGAAGAGGCGCTTCAAAGAAGAGGAGGTTCAGATACGTACGAAGCAAATCGGACCTAAGGTAAGGGAAAATCTCGCAATCTCATTTTTATCAAAGATTTTTTATACTTCAGAATTTACTGGGGAATATTTATCATCCACATCTATGTTTTCTCAATATGTAATATTATTTCTATCCTCCTATAATTCTTTAAATCCAATTTTACCCATTGATGAGTTTTTAGTAAAAGATATGAAAGGAATATTTTGTCGTTTTTAGTACAAGGTACTTTTTGACTTTTTCAGCCAAAGTACAAGAAGAATGTTTTTTTTAAATTATACAGCGTGAATGTATTTTTTTGATTTCATAGAACATTATTTCCATGAAGCTTCCTTTACAAGTTTTCAATTTTATTTTTAATCAACTTATTTTAGTTTAAAATTGAATGACATGTTAAGAAAGGAAAATGTTTTTGAAATAAAAAGGACATTTTCATCATGAATGGAGTTCAAGTGTTTTATCAAAATTATTTTCCATCTAAGATACTATAGGGTTCTTTTTCTATCCCTATTTTTACACTTATTTTATTATGTTATGATGGAAATAATTTTAATGATGTCTTTTTATCTTATATGGATTATGTTATGATGACCTGATGTTTAAGAATCCCATTTTTTTTACATGGGTTATGCTATGATGTATGATTTATGATTTTGTGGCACACATAAGAATGGTTTCATTATGAGATGGGTGGGACCTATATCTCCCTCCAATGCATTGGGTAAAGATTTATATCTAATGAGATAGACATGGTTGGAACAAAAAGTTAATCTGGTTCAGTGATACAGGACTGGAACGAGGAGTGAACTTGGTTCAGTAGAGGACTTTGTCTGCTATGATGGTCTTGGAAATGAGCCTTGACTAATATGAAATGATTTTCTATGATTATTTGTGTATTCCACAAAGTTTCATGTTTTATGTTATGATTATTGGGATTACATTTCACTACTATGATTTATCCCTTGTTATGATATTATCATCACTTTTACAGGTTAAGATTTTCAAAATGTTATGTTCTTATGAATATGATATGATTAATATATCTTTCGTTTACCCTTACTCTACATTTGAGCTCACCCTTTTGTATGTTTTATTTTCCCTAGGTCAGGAAGAAGGGTATTAAGTAGGATATTCCAAAAGGGACTCTAGATATGATGAGATAAACGAGAGACAATGTAGATGATTTATGAACTAGTTGTTTATGTTTCCTAGTTTCTAAAGACACTATACCTATACGAACCTATAATTGTTTTGTTATATGTGGTAATAAGTATGATTTAATTCTGAAGTAATAACCATGTATGTAATATATGGGTTGTTATAGTTGGTATCAAAGGAACGGTATAGTCAACCTTTGGAAACTAGGATGTGAAAGCCTTAGTAAGAACCCTAAGGATATGTATAAGCATAGGACAAAATCTTAGTGTTTTAGAAATGGCCATGAAAAACCTATGATAAGACCTAAAGTGTGAAATTTAATTCGTGATTATGTGGTTTTCCTGTTATGATTAGTGTTTCTCACACTATCCTTCTTGGTTTTAGTCAATGGATGGAACCCGAAGGAACCGTGTTAATGCTAAATGCTACGAGAAATGCAATGATTGTCCCCCTGAGCAACCAAATGTTATGGGAGCTGGAATGAAAAATCTTATATCCATGCCCACAAAAATTTCTCAAGCTATGAATTATGATGGACTTCCAAACGAGCAAAGGAAGGAGCAACATTCTGTTGAATCCTTCATGAGGCAGCGTCCACCTTCATTCAGCAGGTCTTATGATCCATTAGTGGCTGAACAATGGATTAGTACCACTGAAAAGATATTTTCAGTTCAAAAACGTTCTGAACATGATAAAGTCATCTTAACAGTATATCGTTTTGAAGGTGAAGCTGATCAATGGTGGAATCTTATTGAGAATATGAGTCAAAGGGTTAAAATTGAGTCCATGGAATGGGACGAGTTCAAGAAATTATTTTTCAATAATTACTTCCCTCGTATTCTTCAAAAAAAGATGGAGAAGGAGTTTCTTGAACTAAAGTAAAAGGATGATGAATCTGTTGGTACCTACGAATCAAATTTTACAAGACATGCAAGGTATGCTTCCAGAATTATTATCCAACCTGAGAGTAAAATCGATCAATTCTTTAGTGGCTTAAAACCAAGTCTCTTAAGGGCATTAGCCATAAGGGACATCAATAGCTATGGGGAAATTGTTCGATGTGCTCTCAAGGATGAGATGGATATTGGAGTAACCCAACAATCATATGGGTTTGATAAGAAGAGAAAAATGGAATTCAAAGGAAAATCTAAAAACCACACTGAAAAGAATATGAGTTTTCCCTTATGCCCAATGTGCGGAAAGAAACAAGGAGGTAATTTTCTTAAAGGTACAAGTAAATGTTTTAAGTGTGGAAAAGAAGGTCATTAGGCACCTGAATGTCGAAATAATTGGAAGAAGATGTCTAATGATGCGAAAAAAGAAAGGGATACACAGAATGCACCTCTTATACTTCAATGATTCAAGTGGAAGGAAATGGGGAATTATTCCAATCAATTCCCTCATTCATGGTTTATTGATGATTATCGACATCAAGAAACACTTAAGGCCAAAGACAAAGGAAAGTCACATGCAATTTCTATCGGCGATGTGGAGTATGATAACGCAGTGGTGAAAGGTACACTTACCATCCAATATAATGTAGCAAACATTTTATTTGATTCTGGATCCACCCACTCTTTTATTTCTGAATAATTTTCTAAGGGTATCGCCATATTACCTCAGCAGTTAGATATTGAGTTAGCTGTGACAACCCCTAATGGCACAACAGTCTCATCAAAAGATTACAATTTTTCTCCGATTGAAGTTTGTGGGAATGTGCTTCCTGCAAATCTTATGATCCTTCCTATAGTGGAATTTGATGTGATTCTTGGCATGGATTGGATTTATTTATACAGAGCTAATATAAATTCCCAATGAAGGGAAATCACATTTAATATTCCCGATCAATCTTCTATCATCTATCGATGCAAGGATGAACATAACCATCCAGTGGAAATTGTTTCCATCTTATGGGCCTTGATTCCACTAAATGAAGGTTATTTATCTCAAATGGTTGGAGAGAAACTCACTATTAATAATATACCCATTGTATGAGAGTTTGATGATGTATTTATAGAAGAATTTCCTAGTCTTCCACCAAATCGTAAAGTTGAGTTTTCAATAGAACTCGTACCGGGTGATTTACCTATTTTAAAGACACCTTATAGAATGGCCCCAACTGAGTTGCAGGAATTGAGGAAGAAACTCCAAGGGAATCTTGATAAGAGATTCATACGCCCTAGTGCATCACCTTGGGGAGCACCTGTTCTGTTTGTTAAGAATAAAGATGGATCAATGAGACTCTACATTGATTATCGAGAACTTAACAAGATCACTATCAAGAACAAATATCCTCTACCACGTATTGATGAATTATTTGACCAACTATGTAGAGATCAATACTTTTCCAAGATTGATCTTCATTCAGGGTATCATCAATTAAGGTTCAAAAGGGAGGATATACCAAAGATGACATTTTGTACAAGGTATGGACACTATGAATTTATAGTGATTCTATTTTGTCTTACTAATTCCCCTGCTATCTTCATGGATCTAATTAATATATTCTTTAGAGACTATCTTGATCAGTTTGTGGTAGTCTTTATAGATGATATTCTTGTCTGTTGAAAGAGCAAGGAAGAACATGAAGATCACTTGAGAATTGTATTGAAGACCCTGAAAAAGGAGAAGCTTTATTCCAAATTTACCATGTGTGAATTTTGGCTTAAAAAATTCTCATTTTTGGGTCACATAATCTCAAAAGAGGGGATATCTATGGATCCAACAAAAACAGAGGTTATCGAAAGATTGTCGAGACCAACAATAGTAACTGAGATCCGAAGTTTTCTTGGCCTGGTTGGATATTATTGACGTTTTTTGAAAGATTTTTCAAGGTTATCTAATCCACTCACCAGGTTGAATTGAAAAGGAGTTAAGTTCGTTTGGACGAAGGAGTGTGAAGAGAATTTCAAAGAGTTAAAATGAAGGTTATCCAGTTCACTTGTGCTCACACTTCCATGTAGTGGAGAAAGGTTTGTGATCTATAGTGATGCATCCAAGAAGGGACTGTGGTGTGATCTCATGAAAAATGATATGGTGATAACTTATGCCTCATGACAGTTGAAAATACATGAGCCAAATTACCCAACTCATGATTTAGAGTTACCCACTGTAATCTTTGCATTAAAAATATGGAGGCATTATCTTTATGGTGAAAGGTGTGATATTTATACTGATCATAAAAGTTTAAAGTATATTTTCCCACAAAATGAGCTGAATATGCGCCAAAGAAGATGGTTGGAGTTGATTAAGGACTAAGACTGCTCAATTCATTATCACCTTGGGAAATTAAACAAGGTGGCAGATGCATTAAGCCGACAAGACCATGCTATCTTATCCATGATGAGGATCACAAAAGATCCAATATTTAAGGATTTACAAAGGATGGATCTTGGAATTATAATGGAAGGGGAAAAATATTATCTTTCTCAAATAAATCTTCAACCATATATACATGTGAATATTGAAGAGGCACAAAAAGAAGATGTAGAGTTACAAAATCAGGTGAGAAATTTTCCTGAATTCAACCTTCATTGTGATGAGATAATGAGGTTCAGGAATCAGGTTTGGGTTCCTCCCATCCAAGAATTAAAGAAGGAGCCACTGGATGAGGCTCATAGTTCTTCATTCTCTATTCATCTTGGAAGCACGAAGATGTATAAAGACCTGAAAGAGTACTTATGGGGGTATGGCATGATAATAGATGTTGCTGAATATGTCTCTCGATACTTGGTTTTTCAGTAAGTTAAAGCTGAGAGACAGAAGTCAATGGGGATGTTAGAACCATTACCCATACCAAAATGGAAATGGGAAAACATCACTCTGGACTTTGTAACTGGACTTCCTAAAACTTCCATAGGAAATAATGTTATCTGCATTATAGTTGATCATCTTACGAAGTAAGCACACTTCATTGCTATTAGAGAAGATTTATCTCTTGATCAGCTTGCCAGGATATATGTAAAGGAAGTGGTAAGATTGCATGGAGTACCACTTTCCATTATATCTGATCGGGATCTGTGGTTTACCTCAAAGTTCTGGAGAAGTCTTCAGCATACTTTAGTTATAGAGTTGAGTTTCATCACTTCTTATCATCCTCAGATAGACGGTCATTCTGAGAGAACAATTCAAACTCTAGAAGATATGTTAAGAGCTTGCTCTATGGATTTCAAAGGTGGTTGGGATCAACACCTACCTTTGGTATAATTTTCTTAAAATAATAGCTTTCACTCCAGTATTCAGATGGATCCTTATGAATCTCTCTATGGAAAGAAGTTCCGAACTCCAACTTGCTGGGATGAAGTTGGAGAAAGAAAGCTATTAAGACCTGATCTTGTTGATGAGATGGAAAAAAAGGTCTGATCTATCCAACAACAGATAAGAGCAGATCAGAGTCGACAAAAAAGTTATGCTGACAACCAAATAAAACACCTAGAGTTTGAAGTGGCTGAAAAAGTGTTCTTACGAATATCTCCTTAGAAGAGAGTAATGAGATTAGGAAAGAAGGGAAAGTTGAGCCCATGGTATATCAGTCCTTTCAAAATACTGGATCTTGTTGGGAAGGTAGCTTACCGATTGGAGCTTCCACCAAATCTCTCTCAAGTTCATGATGTGTTCCACATATCTCTCCTAAGAAAGTACATACCCGATCATTCACATGTACTCAACTCAAAAGTTGTACCACTGGAGTAAGATCTTTCTTATGAAGAACAACCGATATAGATTCTAGATCGTAGAGAAAAAGTCCTATGAAACCAGACCACTCTCTTGGTGAAAGGTTTATGGAGGAACCACCAATTAGAAGAAGCTACATGGGAACATGAGGATATGATGAGGGAGATGTATCCTCATCTGTTTGTTATAGAGTGATGAATTTCGAGGGAGAAATACATTTTAAGGGGGTAGAATGTAACACCTGAGATTTTATGAGAAATATTTTCTTTTTATGTTATATGCATCACCAAAGGAATCTTTCACTACACAAAACACTGCCTTGGCTTGTGTTACATGCAGTAGCAACCTTCCTCGATAGCTTGCGTTGTACACAATACCGAGTTTCACTAAACAATTATATGTTATTAAAATATTATATAAACTAGTCGTTATGAATAGTAATACCCACTTTTTTAAATTTTATAAATTTTATCTTTCAAAATGGACTTTATTTTTGGATTCAGAATATCGAAATTAGCCTAGAGTGAATTTTTGGTATTTTTATGAAAACTTTCAATTTTTGATGAATAGTGAAAACACTCGGTTACTATTTAAAAACAAACTTTTTATTTAAATATTTATTTATTTTATTTAAATTTAATTTAGGTAAAAATTGATACATAATACCTATATAAGATGAATGTAATTCATTGGAGTCGTTTTATAATAATTTTAGATATATAAAAATTTTATTGAACTTTTCACCGTCTTTTACCCACCTCCTAGGAGAATATAAAAATTTAAATAAAACATAATTTTACCACTTCTGTGAGTGTATTATCAAAAATACGAGAGACACGGTTAATATTAAGGAGTAAAATGTGGTTCAATAAGATAAAAATAATTTTTGGTGAATAGTAACTTTTTAATTTTATTTACCACGGTTAAAAGTAAATAGGGTAATTAAGGATAAAAATGATATCATTATTACCCTAAAACGTGTCTTAATTCTATTGGATAAGTTTAATTAGACAAAAAAACAACCTTAGGAATAAAATATTACCATTTAGGTCCACATGGAATAGATTAGGATACTTATTATTATTTTATTTAAAGAAGAGTTAAAAGAGTTAAAATCAATGTTTAATAACTATTTTTTTTTAATATAGGGTTATACATAAGATAAATTCGACTATAAATATTAATTAGAAATATAAAAATATTTCCTACATAATGGTATTTTATTTATAATTTTTAGACATTAAATAATTTATTTTGTTTATGACACAATGATGATGCAGTAATTACCATGTTAATGAAATATTAACAAAATTGATGTTATAAATACCCAAATAAATTTAATTTCAGATTTTTTATGAATTCCACTAATTTTATAGGTTAATATGACATGTTAGTATTAATTTAATTAAATTTTTTCTAACTAATCATGATGTTATTATTTTCACAAAAATCAATTACAAAATTGTGTCAAAATTGACATAAAATAGTTTTTAAAACAAATATTATATTATTAATTGTTATTGTATTCCTAAAAATATAATTTTCAGCCAAATGACATAGATAAGGTTATATATATTTTAATAATGAACAACTTGGGATTCGTTTGGCTTGTTATAGTAAGTTTATTAACCATATAGTGTAAGAAAACAAGAAGACACTATAAAAGTAAAATTATTTAACTTAGAGTTAAATCTAAATGATAAGTTTTAAATAGTAACCTAAACTTGTATAAAATCTATTAGTTGAGAGGATTTCGACCCATCCCCACCTTAGATTCAAAATAAATCAATTTGGAGCTATTAAAAACCGAATATGACTTTATTATAAAATAATATTTTATGTTTCTCCAAAGGTGCCCCTCTCCTCCCTTATAAAAGGGCACCTCCTCCCTCTCCTCCTCACACTACTTTGAGCCTTCAAGCTCGACAAAAACCTACCAATTTATCTTCTCCACTTCCCTAGAAATATCCTAGAGGTCCTGGTCTTCTTCAAGGACAATATTTAGTGTTCTAAGAGGACGTTAATAAAAAGCGATTCAAAGAAGAGGAGGTTCGGATACATACGAAGCAAATCAGACCTAAGGTAATGGAAAATCCCACAATCTCATTTTTATCTGAGATTGTTTATACTTCAGAATTTACTGGGGAATATTTATCATCCACATCTATGTTTCTGCAATATGTAATATTTTTTCTATCCTCCAAGAATTGTTTAAATCCTATTTTACCCATTGGTGAGTTTTTAGTAAAAGATATGAAAGGAATCTTTTGTCGTTTTTTGTACGAGGTACTTTTTGACATTTCTGGAAAAAGTACTAGGAGAATGTTTTTTAACGTATATAGCATAAATGGATTTTTATGATTTCATATAAAATTATTTCCATGAATCTTCTTTTTTAAGTTTTTAAGTGTATTTTTAATCAACTTATTTTAGGTTAAAATTCTATGACATGTTAAGAAAGGAAACTGTTTTTGAAGTAGAAAGGATATTTTCCTCAATAATGGAGTTCAAGTGTTTTATCAAAATTATTTTCCATATAATATACTACAGGGTTCTGTTTCTATCACTATTTGTACATTTATTTGATTATTTTATGATGTAATTAATTTTAATGATGTCCTTTTATATTATATGGATTATGTTATGATGGCATGATGTTTAAGAATCTCATTTTTATTACATGGGTTATGCTATGATGTATGATTTATGATTTTGTGGCACACATAATATTGGTTTCATTATGAGATGGGTGGGACCTATGTCTCCCTCCAATGCATTGGGTAAAGATTTATATCTCATGAGATAGACATGGCTGGAACAGCAAGTTAATCCAGTTCTGTGATATAGGACTGGAATGAGGAGTGAACTCGGTTCAATAATAGACTTTTTCCACTATGATGGTCTTGGAAATGAGCATTTACTAATATGAAATGATTTTCTATGATTATGTGTGTATGACACAAAGTTCCATGTTTTATGTTATGATTATTGAGATGACATTTCACTACTATGACATACCCCATGTTATGATATTATGATCTCTTCTGAAGGTTAATATTTTCAAAATGTTATGTTCTTATGAATATGATATGATTGATATTTCTTTTGTTTACCCTTACTGAGCATTTGATCTCACCTTTTTTTGTGTTTTCTTTTCCCCAGGTCAGGAAGAAGGGTATTAAGTAGGATATGCCAAAAGTGACTCTATATATGATGAAATAAACACGAGACAATGTAGATGATTTATAAACCAATTTTTATGTTTCCCAGTTTCTAAAGACACTATACCTATATGGTCCTATCATGGTTTTGTTATATGTTGTAATAAGTATGATTCAATTCTGAAGTAATAACCATATATGTAATGTATGAGTCATTATATGTTCACCCACAACCTATGGCCTTTTCTGCCTCTGATCCCCTTACTTCCCCTGGTGGTTACTATACCTACACACTCTTCATCCACTACACCCACAACTGCCTCTGCTACCCATCATCCACCTCCACCCCCACGGTCTCTAGTGCACCCTGACTCAAATCCCACCACCCCTTCCTTGCGAAAAATTCCACCCCCATGTATTTATTATTGATAATATCTATAAATTTTTATAATATAAAATATGAATTTATGAATTTCAAAACTAGTTAGATATTCTCTTTTCCGATCAATAACAAACAAATGAATTTCTTTTTTAAATATGTTTAATTAACATGATATATCTAAAAAATAAACTATAAAATAGAGAGATGTATTTTAATTTATTTTTTATCACCAGTTAAATTTATCCAATCTAATGATATTTTAATCTTAATTGATTATACTTTTATATTTTTCATGTATTCATTGATATTATTTTTATTATTTTTTAAACCACGAAACAATGATCTATGAATTTTTTATTAAATTTAATATTGATTACACCATTAATTAATATATTTATTATAAATATTGTTTTTTATTGAAAATTAGATTAGTTATGAATATATGGATGGGATAGAAAATTTTTTTACCTTCAAGGGAATGATAGATAGGAATTATATTTGTTGTCCTTTAAAAAAATTACCAAATAGTAATGATTAATATTTATATGGGATACTATTAGGGAACATCTCATTAGGAATGTTTTTATAAATAATTATAAGTTGTGGACTTGACATAGAGAATAATATTATTCCTATCATTTTGAAGTTGGTGTTAATGTAGGGGTAAATCTATGGAGATAGATCCTATGATATCAATGTTAAATAACAATGGCCCAAAGTTCTGACATAAATACATTAACATCAATATATATTGAGAGTGTAAGAGTAATCCCAGTTTAGGTGCATATGGGAAAGAATTTATTTTTTTAAATAATTGGTGAATCTAAAACTAATATATACCCTATTTAAAAATTTGTTATTATGTATTATTTTATTATAGATTGTTTAAACATGAAGGCTTTGAATCAGGGTATGGATACATATTTTTATATTTTAGTGTAAATTTTCTATAAAATCATTCTTATTGGTGAAAATATTTATGTCTCTAATAAGATATGAAAGTTAACTAAAAATGTTGGTTTAACATAACACACCTTGGATGCATGCATAAAAAATAACATTCTAATCTCGATCGGAGAACTATACGCATGTATTCATGATTTTTTTTAGAGAACAACTAAAATGAATTTGTCAAAATCAATCTTGCACATATAAAAATCATGGAAAATATATTTTGATTGTCAGTCCTATATAATAAATATACCTCGAAAGGGGGTTGTGTGTAAATTAGCTTATATCGATTTCAACTGACCTTTCCAATGATCATAGCCTAATGTTATCCAGAGCACAAAACTTTTACTCATAACAAAAATATGGATGTGATAATGAAAATGAAAGAGACAAAAGTGATTTTTACGTAGATTTTATACATTGGGGTACATCTAAGGATCTGGTCATGGTGATGTATCGATGTACCTAAATACACTAAGACAAATGATTTTTCATTAAAAATACATAGCAACCACATTTCATTGTGACCTCCTCTCATTAAAATGTAACTCTACTCTTAAAAAAATAATTTATTCATATGTAGGAATCTTACAACATGATCTTCATTCATTTATGTGTAAACATTTTTTCTACCTCCAATAGATATGTATTAAAAAAATGTTCCTCTTTCAAAATGATCCATTTCCCTTTGTTATTACATTACAATATTTTATTCCTATGCAAGACAATTGCAGCATGACTAATCCCCTTGAAATGTGATCACTCTTATATAGAACATAACCTCTTCAAAATAAATCAAAACATAATAAAACCCCATAAAACTAATTATCCATGAATATTGGAGTATTTTTAAAAGATTCTTCACCTACCTTGTTTATAAACACTACTTAAAAATCCATAGAATAATTTTTCTAACAATATCCTGATTTAGTTTGTTGATAATGATTCTTCAACCAAAAAATCCATTTTCAATCATCACACCTCCATATGTTACTTTCTTCCTCAAATAGTGTAATAATTGGTTAATTAATTATCCACTCTATGCTATCATGCATCATGTATGATGTGTTAAACAAGGGTAAAATAAAAATATCCTTATAAAACACATCATTGATCTACATTTTTTGCGCTATAAACCATTTTTTAGTGTAATTTGATATTCTAATCATTTTTTAACAAATGAACTCCTACACTAAAAAAATTAATCAATATCCCATAATAACTAAGGAATTGGGTAAAATATTCCCCTTAAATGGAAAGCATAACCCATATATCCACCTTTTCAACTAACCTAAAGAGTACTTATTTTGAATCTCATAAGAGTTTAAAAATTAGATTACTCAATTAAACCATATGGGACCACTTAACTTTCCAAGAATGATTTATTGAAATACAGCTAGTTTCTAATATTGAAAAATCTTATGTAGAGTGGGGGTCCCATATCCAAAAAGTCTAAATATATTGAGATAATTAGACTCCAATATATAACCAATGTATTTTAAGAACTTCATTGTGTAGTTCCTTAGTAATGATATCTACAATTGTTTTTAGGTAAACACATACCTTAATTTAAATAGACATTGTAAAATATTTACCTTAATTAAGTGATATATAATATTAATTTTATTTTTACTTGATTAATGGAAATTATTTTTTCTAAAATGTATCACTTGAGTTATCAAAATTCATTTCAATAGGATATTTCATTTCATATCCAATATCCTCAACCTGTTGCTTCATCTATAAATTTTTTATAGATTCTTGAGTTTCTATTATGTATTTATTTTATTTATTTCCCTATGAGATCTAATATTTCTTTATTTATTTGGAAATATATGAACTAATCTCCAAAATAAAATTCACCACTTGACATTAACTTCATATCATCCACCAATCCAACCAAATCTGGATCCATAAATCCTAATATCTCGGGTTGTGATGTTACATTTTAAAGGAATCCAAGATCCACCATTCCATTCATATATCATAGGATAATTTTCACAATATGAAATAGGATTTAATTGGGAAATATTTTGTAACATTCATCATGAAAGTTATTAAACATAATGTTGGGTCTTATTGTTGCTAGGTACAATTGGAATCCCATGATTTTCATATATTCCATAAAATTGACCTTTTTCTATTATTATACCTTGAATAAATCATATTATATTGTATTGGTGTTGTCATAAATTTTTAATCACTAATTATAAATCTTTTCAATATATTCCTTATATATTTATATTGAGAAATAAATGTTCCACTCTAACCTTGTACCACCAGCAAACAAAGGGAAAATTTCAACTCTCTAATCATTTATATCTCAAATTCACACCCCATGAATTCTATAAACAACATGTATTATGTTTATTTTATCCTCCAAAAATTATATTATCACCATATATTAGAAACAACATCATCTGGTCATCCTCATTTTTAACATAAATAATTTGATCGAATACTCAACATTGTAACACTAACAATCTAAAGTGTTGATCAAGTCTAGAATATCAAAATCCTGGTTCTTTCTTCACCCCATAAATAATCTTATTCAACCATAAAAAATATCATTCATATTTATGAACACAGAAACAAATTTGTTATTGAATTTACATCTCCTCCTTAAAGAATCCATCATATAGAGGATGATTTGATGTTTTTTTGAAATACCTTTAAGCTCCATTTCATTGATATGGAAAAAATATTTGAATTCTTTCAAAAATAGCAACATGAAAAAATTCCTCATACACAATCATTAATTTAATATGGGGATATCAATTTTATACAAGTGATTCCTTGTTTTAAACCCCAGTCATTCTTCAATTAGTTTGTTATGGAAACCCCATTTTGTTTTGAAGACATTCTATTCATTTTTATTGAAATAATTTTCCTTGTTTGATTCTTCTTAATTTGGTTAATATATTTATTTATTTCTTTAATGAAATATTATCCTTAGCATCCTCCTAAAAAATCTTAAGATTTTATTTATGATAGAATACAAGTTTATTATATATAATTCATTAATTGTGTTTTCATTGGAGCCATTCAGTCATCAATAATTTTTTCTTCATCGATCTTATCCATAATTATTTTCTTCCATGTAATTGATGATTTTATATATTAACCTCATAATAAATGTATTATTTAAAATAATTACCTACAATTTTTACTCCTCTTGAGCTGCTAAACTTATCATCACTTTCTTATGAAATTTTATCACCATTTTTTTGAAATTTTTTCTCATATTCTAGAGCAGTGAAATATTTTTTAGTCATAGAAGATTGAAATAGGTGGTGGTGGTGAATTTACATTTTATAAATTAAATTAATTGAAACTTTAACATTGAATTTAAATGATATTGAAATAATAAAGTGATAAATTCAATAAAGTGATGGATTAACAAATTTGAACTATATTATAATGTTAATTTTAATATTATATAAGAAAGTATGCACACTGTAAAATGGATGAGTCAATTTTGTGAAATTATGTGTATATAGGATTAATGATACAATATATAAATAAAAATAGAGAGAGAGAAAACATAGTTTGATAAAGGATCTCAAGAATAGATCAGTGTGAGCTCCCACATCTCCTCCTCTCAGGTTGATAGGTTTATTTTATTTCTACCTTGATTTTGGAGGTGATCAAGAAACCTAATCCTCACTTTTATTTCTATGATAACCCTCTATAACTTCATTGTAAGACAAGGAACATGTCTCTCACTTTTCTGGTAGTGAGCACTTTTTATTGAAGGATATGATAAGAGATAAATTTTCTTAAAGTGAATCCATTAAAATTTCACTCCCTAAATCTCTCATATGGATTCGTAAAATTGAGATGAGAGATATGGAGATGGAGATATGAGATCATTTGAGAGATTGAGAATGGAATTTGGCTCCTTTAGATAAGGATTTGAGATTTCTATTGATTCAACCTTGTTGATTTGATAAATGTGTTTTTTATAACCAGTTTATTTATTTGATCCAAGACGTCATACATCTCAATTTATAGGCTTAATATGATCTAGAGGTCTCTTGGGTCAAGATGAGTCTTTAATGACCCTTTTAAAAAACTATTAACACCTCTAATTAATGCCATTTTAATAGTAGGATCAAAGCCACTGACTAGTCGTATGATCCAAATATGTATTTAGTGAGGAACTTGGGGATTTATTAGATCTTCTCTCTTCCACTGGAAAGTAGGTGGACACTTGAATGACATTCCATTCTATCCATCATCACTAGCTTCTGGTTGCTTTCACTAGTGAGATGGTGCAACCTGCAGCACTTCATCATTCACTATTTCCTCCTTCAATTCCTTCGATGGTATTTTACTAGCCTTCCATGTTCATTCCATGATCATAAAGAATGATTAAAGACATGAATAATCCTTTTAAGAAGTTCATCAATAAGAATTTTGATTAACATGAATATCCTCATTATGTTTATCAATGAAATGACTTGAATAACCATGTAATGATACTGAACTTCAATAAATAGAAATTTTAAAAACAATAATAGAGTGATTAGGATCATGAAAACCCAAAGAGAGAGAGGTACAAAAATGCACCTCATTTTCATGATAAAAAAACATAACATAAAAATATTTATCAAGTGTAAATATTGATTTTTTATTGAATAGGTCATCATAAGATATTCAAAATGATCAAAATTTAAATAAATCAAGGATTCTATATATCAGGTAAGAGTTAAAAAACTTTAACACATATTTCAATACCCACCATTCTGAAATAGATATGAAATAGCACAAAATAAGAAATTTCAATAAATTTTCCCCTTTTATGATTAAAAATTCAAAAACAAATCAATAACACATAAAATATAAAGTTTAAAAATCTTCACCCTTTCAAACACACCACCCCTTTAAAGTTAAAAACTTCCCGCACTTTGTGACTATCAAAATAAAATAAGGAGAGAAAATAAGTAAACACTAAAGGAAAGATTTGAATAAATGAAGAGTGGTTTTATAATATATTTTAAAAAACAAACAATATAGATTTTAAAATAAAGATCAAGAGAGAGAAATTTTTATAAATGGAATTAAAAACAATAAAAAGGTTTTGAAAACACCTCTTAACATACAAATACCCTTTAATAGGAAAATTATATATAGAGAGAATGAAGTAAAATTAATTTTTTTTATAAAAAAGTATTTTAAAAACTAAAATAACTAATAAAAGGGAAGTAAATGAGTAAATTAAAGATAAAAATGGTGAAAGAATAAGAATAAGTTAAATAAAAAATATATAGGAAAAGAAGGAAAGAAATATTGGCACATAACTTTTCCAAGACCATCCTTTAATAAAATATTCATTTTACCTCTATTAATTGATTTCATCATTGGAATATTTTTGAGAAAGTTCCTTTGATGATAAAAATACTTCCAAAATATCCTTTAATTTTCAATTTGTCAAAGAAAACTCAAAAACATTATTAGATAGATGTAAATAAAAAAAAATTTCACACCATTAATCTCGCTTTAAGAGAGATTTAAAATATAATTTACATTTAAAAAGAGAATATATATATATAAATGAATATATAATTTCTGAAACAAAAATATTTTTTGAAAGAAGTATTAATATTAATATTTTATATTTTTTAAAATATATCTTTAAAATTTTCAATTATGTGAAAATATTTTTTGAATTTAAAAAAAATATAAAAAAATTATATTTTTTAATGAATATTTTATAATATATGAGATAAGGATCCCTCTCAAAGAAATAGTGAGATATGGGGATTATAGCTAAGAGAGAAAATTAGACAAGAATTGCAATATTTTGGAAAAATAATTAAAAATTGATCAAAATTTTAATAAAATTTCAAAAATATTACTCAATATTGCCATTTTCAAAAGGAAAGTGTCACAATAAGTTTAGTGAAAGAGTGTTGGATAAGATTTTTGTAAATGTTAATAGGACTAGTATTTTTTGCATCTAATAAGGATACGGTCATTTGTAAGCCTGAAGTCTAAGATAGTGTGTTTCATCCATATTATTTGGCCGCATAAACTCTGAATAAATATATATTCTATTGTGAATGTGGAAAGCATGATAACATTATTTTCTTACTACTCCAAGGATTAGATATTTTTTAGGTAGCTGGAAATTCAAACTTGTACCATTCCTATATAGTTTAAATTTTCTAAAATCAGCATCATCAAACTACTTAATTCAAAATAATTTTCTTTTGGATAATTTTTTTTATCATTTTTAAAAATAAAAAATATTTTTGATAGATTTAAAATGTGATTCCATTTTTATTTATTTAAAATAAGCACAATGAAAAACATTTAACTTGTTGTTAGGATGGGTCGCATTAAGGTAAAGCAGACTAGTAATCATACTTCTATAAAGATTATTTTTGACAGTCTTAAAGGTTTTATCCAGTGTAAGCTTACAAGTTGTACTCATGAGAGTACAAATTTCCATAGAGTGTTTCATACCAATAATTACTTTTAGAATTATGAAAACCAAGAAAGAATTTGAGTTCACCCAGAAGTCTAATTTCAACATCACTATTTATTAAAGTAAAAAATAACAAATTGATTCATTAGTAGATTCAAAAATCACATCATCAATATAAATTAAGACAAGTAACAAATCCTTAGAGATATTTTTTAGAAAAATAATTGAATTAGATCTTCCCATTTTAAAAACATTGGATAAAATAAATTTAGATAAACATTCACACTAATTTAGAGGGGTTTATTTTAATACATAAAAAGTATTAGTTAATTTAAAAACAATCCCTGAAAAACAATAATATTAAAAACTAGGTGGTTTTTCTAATAAAAACATTATTTGTTAACACAATAATTTAAAAATATAATTTTAAAATATATTTTAATGAGTATGAAATTAAGGCAAGAGGAAAATGTTAACAAAATTATAATGGATTCTAATCAAATGATAGTGAAAAGGTTTCACCAGATTTGATTTCTTCTTCCTATTTATAAACATTATCTATGAGACAAACTTATTTTCTAGTGATATTTTCAAAATCAAAAAAATTATTCCTAATAAAAAATTTAAATTCTCTGAAGGGTTGATCTTTAGGTCTTTTAATAGTCTTTTCACATTCACCCTTCCCATGAAGCTATTTAATTCCTCTTCGAACATTCCTCAATAATTTAATTATATGAAAAAAGAAGGTGAATCAAACCCAATACTTGAATTTCACATTCCACACTTCCCCTTGAAACTCAAGGAACATTTCTAAAAGAGTTATATAGACACTCCTTCATACCTACCTATTGATCTATGATATTCATATATCTAATCTTCAATGATCCCCTAAATAGTATAAAATAAAACTAGGCTTTGATACAAATTTTCACAATTCAACCTATGATACACATGATCTGAGTACCCAATCCAGTTCTTGGAATGTCTTAAATGGAATTATATATCATCACAAGTGGGAAAATAGTGAGAGCGTACAAAATTTATACAAGTGGGAAGTATTTCACACAATTAAATAAGATTAACATAAGTCTTTCATCCAAATGTCTATCATGACCATTCTATAACTCGGATCATCCCACATAAAAAATTAAAAATTAAAAATAAAAATAACATGAGAAACTAAACAAGACATAAACATAAAAAATAACTCATCAATCAAAAAACACCAATAAGTATTACCAAAGTACCTCAAAATATATAAAAATAATCAATATCAAATACAAAGATTGAAATAACTAGGAGATATTAAAATAATATTAATAATATGGAATAATATATCAGATGAATAAAATACCATGATAAAATGAAGACCAAGATAACTCATCTATATGTTTTATGAAAAAATGATCATTTTCATGGAACCAAAACCACACTCAAACTAGAAAACCAATGGTTGACCATCATATTCAATAATAACATATATAGAATTTGTAATATATGAGTGTGATAAAAACCCTATCATATATCTTCCTGAAACCCCATGCATACCCTTTAAAAGTAAATACCCACCACGATAGTTTGAATATATAAATATGAAAGTAATGTTTTAATTTTAATAAAAAAGTCGTATGTGACCGTCACTTAAATTCATTTTACCCATGGAAAATAATTCACCTATTATAAAATATAGGATTTTAATTTTTTTAGGAAAAGATGGAATTTGAAGTAAAAGATATAGTTTGAAAATCAAAATTTCAAAATACATATATTTTTATCCTGAGGAATAAAACCCACTATTGAATTTCCCTTTTTAAATCACATGAAAATAATCTAGAGATATAAATCTATACATTCAAAATAAAGGGAAAATCATCAAATATTGTAAACATTAAACAATAACCTCAAATAAACTCACATTAATATATAAAGAATTTGAAATAAATGAGTACATGAAAGTGAAAATAATAAAAAATAACATCCCCTAATGTAAATGAATCAAAAATAAACATAAATATCAATAACATCACTAAGATAAAAGAAAATAATAAGTAAATAGTAACTATAATAACATCACTTAGATGAAGGAAAAGAGAATTAATTCATGAGAGAATCCATATAGAACTAAATTCAAATAAACCTAATATCCACGTACTATCTTGGGAGAAAAAATCCATATCCAACAATAAACAAGATCCACTAAGGATATAATTCCTTATCATATCATTGTGGTGAAACTTTTATAATGGCACCATAATGATGCCAGAAGACATTAAAGAGTGCATTTATTAGATTAGTGGTGTGGTATCACCCATCTAATGTAACCAAAACTATATCACCCATGTCTTGGAAATATTTATTTAGTGTGGTGTATTTCAAGGCTACATAGGTTTCATTATCCCTAACAATTATTTTCCAAGTCTTCCATACCCATTTAACCAAGGTTCCCATGATCAATCAGTAGAGTGGAGTAATACAAATCAAGAAATAAAGCATATGAAATATCAATGACAAACAAAAACATATAACAACTAATAATCATAACACTCCATAACTAGTGAAAACCATTCATAAATTCATCCCCATTCACATAAATAATTATAACATAATAAACAGATCCCTTATCTGGTATAATTCCATTAATTCACCTAACATCAACATCACATTAGCTCTTTCATAGTAAAATGAAGGGGGTAACTTCTTATACTTTACTTATATGAAGAAATATATTTTTAATCAAGTTAAAACAAGGACTTTAAAACCATATTTAGAAACAAAAATATGATTTTATTTCATTGAAAACCAAACTATAAAGTAAAACTTCAAAATATTTTGAAAACACTATATTCATTTTAAAATTCCATCCGAAAAAATTATAATCCAACCATTAAAAAAATATCAATACAACATCCCAAACAACCATGAATATATTATATAACGTTAAAAATCTATTAAAACTGACAAACATATCATGGGGTGGTATAAAAACTACTATTTAGTTTTCTAGTTCAAAATAATTGTTGACTATAATCATCTCCCTTGAGGAGAATTCATAGACCAACACTGAATACTATTAATTCACTTATTATATGTTTTAACATTATTTATATTATGAAAAAAGTGGAAATAATTGGGTTTTGTGGTTATGGAATGAAAAATGAGAAATTAAACATAGAGTTTCAATATAGACAGAATGAATACAATAAAAAAGAATGGAAATAATTATGAGAGAATTATCCAAGGTAAACCTTCATTGTATGATTATTGGATTCACATAAACTTATGTACACACTCTATCATATGTGTGATCATTATGTTTTTCCCCTATTGTGAATATATATCACATAAGAAGTTAATCCTTAGACAACTGTATTGAGTTTAACTTCTCTCACTACTAGTATTCCATAAAAAAAATAAGATAATAATTTTTTAACACCCCATGATTTTAAAATAATGTTATGTTCGATAACATATACAACACACAACATGAGGCTTAAATGAACCCCATAATAATATAATTTAAATATGACCATTATAACATAACCATTAAATTTTCAGTTTTGAATAGTATTAAAAAATTATGATATGTATATATATATATTATATAATCAATAGGAAAAACTTCCCAAATGATAAAAATGATAAAGTTATGATTCATAGGAGGATTCCCTTATGGAGCTTCAGCTGCAACCTCCTGGGGAACTCACATAATATGTCACATTGGTATAATACTACACAAAAAAAATGAAACTATCTTACAATAGAGAAATCTTAGTTAAAACATGAAACCTTGTAAGTGAAAAGTGATATTAACATGAAGAACTCAAAGCAGTATACACACATCCCAACATCTCATGAAAACTCTAGTTTCATTAGAGTGAGAGATGACCGAACACTCACGAAAATATACCCCTCAATCCCCAAAATCCTATATCTAGTATACAAAATGTTTCAAGAAAAGGACTCATGAAAACATACCACCTTTCATACCAAACTCTAATAAACTGACCAAAATACCACCTTAAGATGGTACCTGACCAAATCATCCACATACCCAAAGGGGACTTCTAATCCCCATGGGCTGGTGACTTACACTCGGGAATAAAAAACAATAAAATGAATGTATTTCTCATAACTTGAAGAATCAACAGGGAAGATATATACAATAGAGACAATAGTGTAAAAGATAAATATATTCCTTAATTGAAAAAAAAACAACTGAAACCAAACAAATCAAGAGTAAAAACAATCCACAAGTACTTGTCCAACCACAAAGGACTACCAAAATAGTAAACCAACTACTCTATGTGGTAGTGTGGGAAGACTCACACAATCTCACCACTAGCTACCCAACTTAGCTGACCGAAAACCTCATCACCTCACTATGCTGCATTTCCTTTCCATATATCAAAGTACATAACCAGCACTATGAACCACAGAAGGGGTACACATAGTTTTACCTAATAAGATTAGTAGGGCCTCACCCAAGTGTCCTATATAAATTATCTAAATAATAATCCATGCATTCTCAACTTTATAGAAAACAAGACATGATAAAAGGTTTACACTTTTTATATCAAAACCATGGAAAAATAGTTTAATTTACCCTTTTTCCACATCTCCAAAATTATTTGGTGAATTAAAATCAAATTATTTCATAACATTATATCATAGTGGATATATAACATAAAAACAAAGAACAAATATCATATTATATCAAATCCATGGCAGTACAACAAAAAAACAAAAACCAAATGTAGAAGAATAAGTAACATCAAGACATGGATCACGCTAGGTCAGGATACGTATGACAGTACTTCATAATATAAACAATCACATACACATCAAGACTCTAGAAATATTCATCAAGTATAGAGAGAATAGGAACACCAGAGTAAGTTAACCCCCCCCCCCCAACAGGACTAACAAGTCCCTAGAGAAATAGACATATAGAGAAAAAGAAAGACCCATGAGAAACCCCCCAACAAGGGATGAGACCTATTACTATACCTTCCACCTACGTACCCAAGGATTCACTTGTGCACTAAAACTAATATATTTTATCAAACTATTTACATGAAATCATGTTTTGTAAACCATTTCACAAAGCCATTTCCCAATTCCTAAAAAACACCATTCCATTTACCAAAAATAGGTGAAACCATCTTTTATAAAACCCCAATTCCACACAAAAAAAATCATTTGATCATGCTTTTTTATTAATAAATCACTAAAAAAATTACAGGAGTAACACTATTCACCAACACTTGATATAGACAGAAAAAATAACCTCAAATATCTGGTCACACTCACCCAAAAATGGATCCTCCAACATGAAGAATGGAACAAAGAAAACAGAGACCTAAAAACAATTTAAAATCCCAGAGAATTTATTCAATTCAACAAAATGGTCAGTAGAGAAGAGGAAGAAACACATACCTCGTGAATGAAAACCATATGCACCACAACCAAATTATAAAATGTCCTTGAAACACGATTACACAATAGATATAGAGATAGTCAAGAAGAAACATCACCATGGGTCAATGAATTTTATAATGCAAGGAAAAAACATAACCATGATCGAAGAAATGAATAAGAAAAAAGTATTTCTCACCCAAAGATACATTTCCTAACCACAAATATGATCAATCATCGAGAAAATCAACCCGAATCGAACCAAGACTCCCTAAATCTTAAAAGTGGGGTTCTTGGTCAAGAATAATAAATGAAAAAAATGAATTAATGAAAAGTCATCTAACGAATCACCCTAAAGTATGACCTCCTAATAGTTACATGATGTGTATCCCCTTTACACGTCATGAAATCTATAGTGATTACATATTCCAAAAAACATATCTCATTTTTTTACTAAACATCAATCTTTCAACATTACACATCATGGGACCATTACATGGTGTGAACTTCATTCATGTTGTCTACACTCTTCTTGAATTGTGTTTGGAAACTAAGTAAACTTCATTTAACCCCTTCACACCCCATGTAATCTTCCAACACACAACATAAAACCTGGATTCTTAAACAAAAATACCTAAACAACTCTGGTGTTCTCTAAACTTTTGGAGAACCTCACAAACCCAAATACACATTTATATCTATATTCCATTAATTAAAATAAAAATAAATCCCAGAAAATTAGGATATATTTCGTAGAAAACGTTATCCATCCTTGAGAGTTCTCACACACACCCATTTAATGAAGAAAAATAATCAAAGAGAATAGAATTACCTGAAAGCGTATAAAGTGAAATTACATCTGGTTTTTCCGAGATGTTCATAATAGAATTTTTGGTGATTTAAAACACAAAAACATGCATGTAATGGTTAAAAAATGGCCTCATATAGACATAAAATCACGAGATGATCACCGTTGAATTATTTTTGAAATATAATAAATGTTATCATATCAACATCATTAATTTTTTTATTAAGTAAATTTCAATCACACTAAGTATTTATTTAAAAATTGATTAGTTTGTTATGTACTTATCAATTTCTAGTTCCAAGTGTTGAATCATATATTAGAAGGATAATATTATGTTTTCAAAGAGTTCTTTTTGATGTATTTTTTTTTAAGTTAACATTTATTCTGTTTCATTAAAAAAATAAAAAATGTTATGTGAACAGTCTTAATATATTATATGTATGTTTTATTTTTCATTTCATTACTAAAATGTACTATTTTTGTATTTTAGATGACAGATTTTGGTAGTACGAAAGAGGTTGACCATTAAAATCCAATAAATTATTAAAAAGGTACTCATGAAGGTTCTTAGTTTCTCTAGTATGTTAAAATATTATCAAAGATTCTACTATAATTTTGATTTATTATGTTCAATTCTAATTCATATTTTCTTTTTTGTTCTCATTGGTTACACAATGTTTCTAGTTCCAATTGGTGAGATTATATAGTGGTAGATGGATGAAACATATGTCGTGAGATGGATGTATATTAGACATGGTTTTTTGTTTGTGCAGATACTTTGTGTATTTATATTGATGACTAAGATATAGTTTGACTGAGGTATGGGTTGACTGAGGCCTGGGTTGACTGATGTATTAGTTTAATGAGTTTGTATATATATATATTTTCTATATGATGATGAATGTATATTGAGTTTATTGTACATTTATATTTTAGTTTACATCATGTCATAATTTGTATATGTATATTTTTTTATTAAATGGTTTTTTTAAAATTTATAGAAATATATCTTATCGATGGTTTAAAATTACCACCTCTAAATACATTTTTTAAAATTTTATTTAGTGGAGGTTATCATTAACCATCTCTAAACTGAACATTCTCTATAAATTTTTGTGGCTATTATGTTTATTTCATAATTTTTATTTTTGGAATATTAGAAGAAACAATCCATCACTAAATTAATTGGGAACACTTGATAAATGTTCAAAATAAAAAACATATAAAAATAATCGCTAAATAGGATAAAGAGACACTAAATGATTTCTGACGATGAAATATGTGGTGGTTTTTCTAACCACCACTAAAACATATATTTACTGTTCCAACCACCATGTATATCAAAAAATGGTCATTAATCTCTCTTTTTTTGTGGTGTTTGAAAAACATTCCATAATAGAATTTTCTTGAGCATTGTTTTTTGTTCTTTTTTTAATTGGTCTCTTATTTTAATAATGTAATAATTACAAGTACATTACATCTATGTTTTGGAGTGTAAGTGTGCCCCATCATTTTTTATAATTAAATAGAATATCGTTTTCATTATTTCAATAATTATAAAATTTGTAATCCCCCTACAAACCACAGCTAAAACCTTAAACCTAGCCCCCTGATAACTAGTCCAACCATTACCACAACCCTTATATTCACTACTTTGATGAACTTTGCTACACTTATATTCACCAATTCCCTATGGTCTTATCCTCCTCTGATCCCCCCTCTCCCCCTATGGTTACTATACATAAACACTCTTCTTCCACTACACCCACTACTGCCTCTATTTCCCCTCATCCATCTCCACCCCCACAGTCTCTAGTGCACCCCAGCCCAAATCCCACCTCCCATTTATCCTGGAAACTACCACCCCCATGTGTTTATTATTGATATAATCTAAAAATTTGTATACTATAAAATATTAAATTCTGAATTTAAAAACCTGTTAGATATTTTCTATTATGATCAATAAAAATAAAATTAATTTCAAATCTAAATATGTTAAATTAACATGATATATTGGGAAAAGAAACAATAGAAGTTGGAGATGTATTTTACATCAGTTTTTATTACTAGTAAAAAAATTTCAAATTAAATATATTTTAATCTTAATTCATTATACTTTTATATTTTTCATCCATCCATTGATATACTTTTTATTATTTTTAAACCATGGTCCACATGATCTATGCTTTTTTATTATATTTTATACTAACTACAATATTAATTAAATTATATGTCATAAATATAGAGTTGTTTCAAAATAATATTAGTCAAGAATATATGTGTGGGATTGAAAAGGTCGTTACCTTTAAGGGAATGATAGATAGGAATTACCATGGTTTTCCTTTAACAAATGGGAAAATATTGAATATTATTATTTACGTGGGATACTAGTATAATAGAACATATGATTACTAATGGTTTTTTAAATAATTATAATTTTTAGACTTGACATGGAGAATAATATGATTCATATCTTGGAGAAGTTGGTGTTAAAGTAGAGTTAAATCTATAGTGATAGATCATATGATCTGAATGTTTAATAACAGTGGACCATAGTTCTGACATAAAGACATTCACATCAAGATTGATAGAGAGTGTAAGAGTAATACCAATTTAGGTGCAGATGGGAAATAATTGAATTTTTTTCAAATCCTAGTGATTCTCAATCTAATATATTCCCTATTTAAAAAAAATTATTATGTTTTATTTTATTTTAGAATTTTTTACACCTGAAGGCCCTGAATTAGTGGATGAATACATCTTTTGATATGTTAGTGTAACTTTTCTATAAAATCCTTCCTATTGGTGAAAATATTTATGACTCTAACTTCAAAGGAAAGTTAACTAAAAATATTGGTTTAACATAACGCACCTTGGATACATGTATACAAAATAACAAGCTAATATCGATAGGAGAACTGTATACATGTATTCATGATTGATGTTAGAGAAGAAGTAAAATGAAAATTTCAAAATCAATATACAATATATAAAAAACATGGAAAATATATTTCTATTGTTGTTCCCACACAATGAATATACCCCAAGATGGGGTTGTATGTGTATTAGGTTATGTTGATTTCAAATTACCTTCCCAATGATCATAGCCTGATGTTAGCCAGAGTTCAAAAAAATTTCTCATAAAAAATATGGAAGTGATAATGAAAATTAAAGAGACACATGTGATTTTTACTTAGATCATCCGCATTGGGTAACATCTATGTATTAGGTCATTATGATGTTTCTATGTACTAAAATACACTATGAACAATGATTAATCATTAAAAATACATAGCGACCCTATTTCAGTGTGGCCTTCTTTCATTATAGTGTAACACTACTCTCCACCAAATAATTAATTCATATGTAGGTATTTAATGACTTGACCTTCATCCCTTAATTTGTAAATTTTTTATCTATCTCCAATATATATTAATTAAAATCCAAAAGGACCCTCTTTCATCATGTCCATTTTCATTTTTTATTACATTACAAGATTTTATTCCTACTTAAGATAATTACAACTTGAATAACCCATTTTCAATGTGATTTCTGTTATGTTGAATAGAACCTCTTAAAAATAAATCAAAATATAATAAAACCCCATTAAATTAATTTTCCATGAATAATTGATCCTTTTTAAAAGATTCTTCACCTTTATTGTTAATAAACACTATATAAAATTTTATAGAATAATTTTTTCTAACAATAATCCCATTTGGTTTGTTGATAATTATTCTTCAACCAAAAACTACATTTTTAATCATCACTCCACTATATGTATCTTTCATGATCAAATTGTGTAATAATTGGTTCAATAATTATCCACTCTATGATGGCATGAGTCATGTATGATGTGTAAGATATAAGTAAAATAAAAATTTCCTCATAAAACACTTCATTGGTCTAAATTCATTACACTATACATAGTTTTTTAGTATAATTCGACATTCTAATCAATTTTCCACAAATGAACTCCCCTAATAAAAAACATTTAATCAATATCCCCAAATAACTAAGTAATTGGATAAAATATTCCCCTTCAATAGAAATCTAGGCCCATATCCCCCACTTTGTAAACTAATCTAAAGATCACTTCATTGGAATCTCATAAGTGTGTAAAAATTAGATTACTCAATTAAACCATCTAGGATATCTTACCTTTCCATGAACTATTTATTAAAAATACTTCTAGTTGGTAATATGAAAACACTTATACGAAGTGGGGGTCCCTTATCCAAAATAACTAAATAGATAGAGACAATTAGAATCCAATATCCCACCAATTTCTATGAAACCCTTCCAAATTTAGTTCCTTATTCAAGATATCTACAATTGTTTTAGGGTAGATACATACCTAAATTTAACTAGACATTGTAAGATATTCTCCTTAATTAGGTGATATTTAATTTCAATGTTCTTTTTCCTTGAGTGATGAACATTAATTTTTCTAAAAAAAAATCACTTGAGTTATAAAAATTTATTTTAATAGGACATTTACTTTCATCTCTAATATCCTCAACCAATTGCTTCACATATAAAAGTTCTCTACATGATTGAGTTTATGTGATGTTTTTATCTTCTATAGTTCCTAATTTGTTATAATATATTTTCCGTTATTATTAAAGATATGAAATAATATCCAAAATAAAATTTACCACTTGAAATTAACTTTATATCATCCACCAACCCCCCCAAATATGGATCCATAAATCCCAATAACTCTGGTAGTGATCTTACATTTTAATGAAATCCATGATCTACCATTTCTTTGATATATAATATGATCATTTTCACTACATGAATGTGTATTTACTTGGGAAATATTTGGTACCTTATATCTTGAAAGTTATTAAACATAATGCTGGGTCTTATTATTGTCAGGTACAATAATTATCCCATGATTTTAATATATTTCAAAAAATTAAGCTTTTTCTATTATTACACCTTGAAAACATCATATGATATTATATTGGTGTTGTCATAACATTTGAATAATTAATTATTAATATTTTCATCATATTCCTAACATATATATGTTGAGAAATAAATGTTCCACTCTTTCCTTGTACCACCTACAAACTAAGGGAAAATTTCAACTCTCAAATCATTTATATCTCCAAGTCTCACCCCAGGAATTCTATAAAAACATGATTTATATTTATTTTATCCTCCAGAAATTATAATATCATCTTAAATGAGGAACATAATAATTTTTCCATCCTCATTTTTAACATAAATAATTTTATTTAATACTCTACATTGGAACCCAAATGTTCTTAAGTGCAGATCATATCTAGAATATCAAGATATTGGTTCTGGATTCATGCCATAGAGAATCCTATTCAACCCTAAAAACTATATTTCGTATTTATGAATAAGAAAACCATTTTATTATTGAATTTACATGCTATCCTTAAGTAATACATCAAATAAATGATGATTTGATGTTTATTTGAAATCCCTTTAATCACATTTTAATTGTCATCGACTTGAATAGTCGAATTATTTCAAACATAGACACATGAAAAAATGTCTCTTCCACATCAATTACATTAATATGGGAATATTAATTTTATACAAGTTATTCCTTATTCAAAACCACCTATCATTCTTCATTTTGATTGTTATGGAAACCTCATTTGGTATTGAAGACAATCCGTTCATTTTTCATTCAAATAATTTCTCATGTTTGATTCTTCTGAAAATGGTTAACATATTCATTAATTTATTTGATGCAACTCTCATATTTAGCATCCTCATAAAAAATCTCCAGGTTTAGTTGGGATTGAATAAAATTTTATTAAATATAATTCATTATTTATGTTTCCATGGGAGCTATTCAGTCATCAATAATTTTTTCTTCATTGATTTTACCCTTAATTCTTGTCTTCCATGTAATTGATGAATTTTCTACATTAACCTCAACAGAAATGGATTATTTAAAGTCATCACCTAACATTTTTACTCCCCTTGGGATTCAAAACTCAACATCACTTTATTAAGAAATTTTATCAAATTTTTTTTCAAAAAATGATTCTCATATTCTACAGTAGTGACATCTTTGTTAGTTAGAGAGGATGAAAATAAGGGGTGGGGGTGGATTTCTATTTTAAAAATTAAAATAAGTGGAAATTTAAACTTAAATTTAAATGATATAGAAATACAAAAGTGTTAAATTTAATAAAGTTATTGAAAAAAAATTTGAACTGTATTATAATGTTTATTAAAATATTAGATAAGCGAGTATGCACACTATAAAATGGATGAGTAAATTTTATGAAATTATGTGTATAGAATAATAATTATACAATGAATACATAAAAAGAGAGAGAGAAAACATACTTTGATAAAGGATCTCTACAATATATTAGTGTGAGATCCCAAGTCTCCTCCCCTCGGATTGTGAGGTTTATGTTATTTCTCCATTGATTATGGTGGTGATCAAAAAACCTGACCCTCAAAAGATTTCCAATAATAACCATCTGGAACTATATTTTAATCCAAAGAACATTTCCCTCACTTTTTCGGTAGAGAGCACCAGTTGTTGAAGGAGATGACAAGAGATAAATTTTATTAGAGTGAACCCATTACAATATCACTACCTAAATCACTAATATGGATTAATACAATTGAGATGAGAGATATGTAGATGGAGAGATGAGATCATTTGAGATATTAAGAATTTAATTTGTCTTCTTGATGTAAGTTCTTGATATTTTTATGAATCAAACATTTATGATTAAATACATGAGTTTTTTTTACAAGTTTATTTATCTGACCCAAGCCTTCATACATCTCTATTTATAGGCTTCATTTGATCTAGTGGTACCTTGGGTCAAGCTGAGGCTTTAATGGTCCATGTAAAAAACTTCTAAGACCTCTAATTAATTTCATTTTACTGTGATAGATTGAATCCACCAACTAGTCATATGATCCCACCAGCTAGCTGGTGAGGCACTTGGGGATTAATTAGATCTTCTTACATCCACTATCTAGCTGGTGGAAAATTTAATGAAATTCTATTCTATCCTTCGTCAATGGTTGGATGGTGGCTTTTCACAAATAAAGAAATGCTACCTATAGCACTTAATCATTAACTAGTGCCTCCTTGACTTCATTCTGTGGCATTTTATTAGTCGTACAAATTCATACCAACATTAAAAGAATGATTAAAGTTAATAAGAATCCATATAAAAATTTCATCGTGATGAATTTGGACTGAATTGGATATCATAATTATGTGTATCAAGGACATGACTTGAAATACCATGTAATGAGATTGAACTTCACTCAAATAGTAATTTTAAAAACAAAAACCTAGTGATTGTGATCATGAAAACATAACGATAGAGAGAGAGAGAGTTAGGTACAAAAATATACCCAATTTTTATTATAAAAAATAGTGAGCATAAAAAGATATATCATGTGAAAATATTGAAATTTTATTTAATATCTTAACATAAGATATTCAAAATATCCAAATTTTAAATAAATAAATCATTCCTATATTAAGTAAGAGTTAAAAATTTAACAAAAAATTCAATACCCACTATTGTGAAATAATTTAAAAATAGAAAAAAAGAAATTTCAATAAGTATCCCCATTGTTAAGCTTAAAAATTCAAAAACAAATCAATAACACATAAAATAAAAAGTTTACAACTTTCCAACCATTCAAACACATCACCCCTTTAGAGTTAAAAACATCTCCCACTTGGTGATTATCAAAATAAAAATAAGTATAGAAATGAAGTAAACTTAAATGGTAAGATTTGAATAACTAAATAAAAGGTTTAAAAGATATTTTCAAAAATAAAAAATATATATTATAAAATAAAGATCAAGAGATATAGATTTTGATAAAGAGAAGTAAAACCAAAAAAAAGTTTGGAAAACACCTCTTAACTTATAAACTTACTTTAATAGGGACATTAGATAGAGAGAGAAGAAAGTTAATTTAACAAAAATGATTTAGAAAATTAAAATAAATAATAAATGTTAAGTAGAAAAAATGAGTAAATTAAAGAGAAAATGGTGAAAGAATAAGAAGAATATAATAGAAAAAGTTAAGGGAAAAGAAGAAAAGAAAAAATTTCACACAACTTTTCCAAGATTTTCCTTTCATAAAATAATGGTTTTACATCCAGTAATTTAATTCTTAATTGAAAGAGTTTTGATAATGTTTGTTTGATGTGAAATAATACTTTGAAAACATCCATTCATTTTCAATTTTTCCAAAACAACTCAGAAAAATTCTTAGACATAGAGGTAAATATAAAAATTTTAATCATCATTAATCTCCCTTTTAAATAGATTTAAAATAGATTTTTATTTTAAAAAGACAATATATATATATATATATGAATATATATGTTTTGAAAACTAATTTATTTTAAAAACTATTATTAATACTAAAAAATAATTTGTTAAAAAATGTCTTTGAAATTCAAAATTAAGAGAAAATATTTTTTGAATTTAAAAATAAATTTCACAATAAAATACACTTTTCAAGGAATATTTTAGAATATATGAGATAATTATCCCTGTCAAAGAAAGAGTGGGATATGGGGATTATATATAAGTGTTAAAATTAGATAGGAATTTCAATATTTTTAAAAAATAATTTATAATCGATCAAGATTTAAATTAAATTTTAAAAATATTACTCAATATAGCTATTGTCAAATGGAAAGTTTCATAATAACACAAATCCTAGTTGACCATTAATTAAATCAAAACAATCATGTTCTAGAGTGTTGGATATTATTTTAAGAAATGGTGCCTAATTTCAATGAGTTTAGTGCAAGAGTGTTGGATAATATATTAGGAAATGTTAATAGCACTAGTATTTTGGCATCTAATAAGGATATGTTCATATGTAAGCCCAAAGTCAAAGATAGTGTTTTTCATCAATATTATTTGGGTGCAAAAACTTTGAATAGATATATATTATATTAAAAATGTTTAAAGCACGATAGAATTTTTTTCTTACTAATCTATGGGATTAGATATTTTCTTAGTAGGTTTAAATTCAAACTTGTAACTTTCCTATATAGTTGAATTCCTCAAAAATCAGCATTAGAAAATACATAATTCAAAATAAGTTCCTTTTGAAGAACCAACATGTATTTTATAATTTCAAAACATGAAAAATATTTTTGACAGATTTAAAATGTAATTCCCTTGGATTTGATTAAAAATAACAACAATGAAAAACATTGAACATGTTTTCAGGCTAGGTCGCAGTAAGGTAAATTATACCAGTAATCAAACTTCTATAAAGATTATTTTTGACCATATTAAAGGATTTATCTAGCATAAGCTCACAAGTTATACTCATGAGAGTAAAAATATCCTTAACATGATCTATTCAAATCATTAATTTTAGAATTTTAGAAACCAAGAAAGAAATTGTGTTCACCCATAAGTCTAATTTACAATTTATTGTTTATTAATTTAGAAAAATAACAAATAGATTTATTGGAAGAGTCAAAAATCAATTCATCAACAAAAATTTAGACAAGTAACAAATCATTTATGATTTTTATAGAAAAATAATTAAATCATATCTTCCCATTTTAAAAAACATTTGATAAAATAAAATTTAACAAATGTTTACACTAATATCGAGGGGTTTATTTTAATCCATAAAGAGTATTAGTTAATATAAAAACATTACTTGAAAAATGATAATATTTAAAACTAGTTGGATTTTACACAATTTTTTTAACAAATTAATTTAAAAATATTGTTTTTAATATCCATTTCAATGAGTATGAAATTAAGGTGAGAGGAAAATACAAACAAAATTATAATGGATTCTAATCGAGTGATAGTGAAAATGATTCACTATATTTGACTCCTTCTTCTTGGTTATAAACATTATCTAAGAGTTGAACTTATTTTCTTGTGATATTACCAAACATAACAAAATTATTTTTAAAAACACATTTAAAAGCTCTGAATAGATGATTATTTGGTCTTTGCAATGTCTTATCACATGCACCCTTCCCATAGAGCTCATTAATTATTCTACAAACATTATTCAATAATGTAATTATATACAAAAGGAAGGATGAATAAAACCCAATAATTGAATTACACATTCCACACTTCCCCTAGAAACTCAAGGAACATTACTGAAATTGTTACCTATACACTCCTTCGTACCTACATATTGATCTCTCATAGTCATATATCTTATATTCTAAGATTCCCTAAAGAGTATAAAATAAAACAACTCTTTGATACCATTGTTTTCCAAATCATCTTTTGCTAAACATGATATGATTACCCAAACTGATTCTTGGAATGTCTTAAATGGAATTATTGATCATCAGAAGTGGGAAACAAGTGTCATATTACCAAATTTATAGAGGTGGGAATTTTTCACACAACGAAATATGAATAACATATGTCTTCCATCCAAATTTCAAGAATTTCCATTCCATAACTTGGATTATCACATATAAAAAATATTAAATTATAAAAACATGTGAAATAAACAAGACATAAACATATAACAAAACTCATCAATCATAAAAAAAGACCAATTAGTATTACCAAAGTACCATAAAAGACATAAAAAAATTCATAGTAAAATATTAAGACTGAAATAACAAGAAGGGACATAAATAATTTTATTAATATGGAATGAAATATTATTTGAATAAAATTCTATGATAAAATGAAGGCCAAGATCACTCATCTCCAAGTGTCATGAAAAAATGATCCTTTTCTAGGAACCAAAACCATAATCAAACTAGAAAATCAATGACTAACCATCATATCATAAAATAACTTGTATAGAATTTTTAATATATGAGTGTGATAAAAATCCTAGCATATATATTCTAAAAACCCCATGCATATCCTTTAAAAGAAAATACCTATGATGATAGTTTGAAAATATAAATATGAAAGTAATATTTTAATTTTAATAAAAAAATCATATTTTACCATCACTAAAATGCATTTAACCTAAGGAAAATAATTTACCCATTAAAAAAATGATATTTTAATTTTTCTTAAAAGATGGAATTAAAAGTAAAAGAAATAGTTTTAAAATCATGTTTTCAAAATACATATATTTTGACTATGAGGAACACAACCCAATTTTGGATTCCCCTTTATAAATCACATGAAAATAAACTAGAGAGATAAATCTATACATTCAAAATAAAGGTAATATCATTGAAGATTGTGAACACTACAAAATAACCTCAAATTAACTCACAAAAAAATATAAATAATTGGAAATAAACTAGTACATGAAAGTGAAAATAACCAGAATAACATCCCCTAATGTAAATGATTCAAAACTAAATAGAAATATAAATTACAACATTAAGAAAAAAGAAAATAATAACTAAATTTAAGCTATAATAACATTGTAACACCCCAGGTAAATAAAGAATATGACCTTTCATATTTATCCATATTTGTGAATAAAATATTTAAATTACTTTAAATGGGACGCTATGCTCGATGGCGTACCCAACACGCAACAACGAGTTTCTTGGGAATCTTACGTTGCACTCTAATAATAGAATAATATTATTTTAAATGGTAGTTAACATGTAGCCGTTGTAATGGCGGGAATGGATAGAAATAACTAAAATATGATTATATATGTTTTTAAATGTTTTTACATTTATCCAATAAAAGATAAAGGCTTAAAATACAGAAAGAATTCAATTTTAGGCGTATATGCCCTAGTTTTCACTAAAGGTTCACTTATCGCCTTTTGATGGAGAACTGTCATTAAATATAGTTTTGATCACTCTTATACATTCTTTTGGACCAAATAAAACTCTTCTTTAGAATCGGGACATTAAATTTTACTTTGTGTAAATTTTTGGTATTTTTCTGATAAAGTTCATTTTTTTAATGAATAGTGTAAAATGTTGTATTTTAATTCAAAACCGCTTTTTAATATAATTTATTTATATGATTAGATTATCTTTTGAATTGGTTTTAAAGTGAAATTAGAAAATATTTTTTACCATTAAATCCAATAGTGGTCGTTGGAATCAATTTCACTTTGAAATCGGACTTAAACTAGTGTCAATCTTTTGATACTTATTGTTTCATAAAAACACGCTATTTGCTCTGACAGCGGGAATTAATTATTAAATTAATTAATGTGACTTATATGTTTTGAATTTTGTAAAATAGACTTCATTTTTGAATTCGGAATATCAAATATAGCTTAGGGTGAATTTTTGGTAATTTTCTGAAAAACTTCAATTTTTGATGAATAGTGAAACCACTAAGTGGTACTTATAAAGACTGATTTTCCATTTAAATGAAATTTTGCAATCATTGTGTTTTGAATTTCAAAAATCCGACATACATGGTTGTCATTAAGAATTAAAATGTGGTTCAATGGGATAAAAATAATTTTTTGGTGAATAGTAACTTATTAAGTTCTTAATCGCGATTAGTGGTAATTAGGGTAGTTTAAGGTATAAATAATGCTTTAATAATATAAAGTGACCTAGAAACATGTCCCAACTTTATTGGTTGTGTCATTGCCGACCAATACAAGCCATGGGTCAACTTGGGGACCCCATGGAGACACTTTGGTTGGGAAATGACATAAATAACTTTTTATTTAATGTTAAAATTAAATTGACACAAACATGAGTTGTTTTACTAAAACAATTTTTAAGTAGGGTTACACAGGTCCAAATTTTGATTATAAATAGTAATTGGAAAGACAAAAATATTTCCTACATCATAGTATTTTTTTTATAATTTTTAGACATTAAATAAATTAAATTATTTATGACATAATAATGATGCAGTGATGACATCATTATTTGACGATTTAAATAAAATGGAAAGATAATGTAAAATCTATGAACTAAACATGTACAAAACCAATTGGATGAGTGTATTTCGAACCCTTATCACCTTATCCACGCATTCTATCAATGTGGGACCTTTTAAAACCGAAACAAATTTTCAAATAAAGTAATATTTCTTTACTTTCCAAAAGTGCCCCTCCTCTCCTCTTATAAAAGGCCCCCACCTATACCTCATTTCACACACTCCTCAAGCCTTTGGCTCGGCCAAACCCTGCCCATTTACTCTCTCCACATCCCTCTCCTCATCCTAGAGGATTCCCTTTGGGCAGAATCCTTTCAAAGGAAGCCTTTAGGCTCAAATCAAAAGGAGTTACACTTTTAAAGGTAATTCATTCTCTCTTGTTCATTTGTTTTATTTTGCTTCTCCAACCCTCTAAACTCTTTTTATTTACTTCTTTTGTAACAACACCAGTATCTTAAATATACTAGGATTTTTTTATAAGATTTATTTGAGCTACACTCTCACACAACTACATCAAATGGTTAACGAACATACAGTTTCCGTGGATGGCGAAATTCTGCCTCCCGAAACGATGATTGTTCAATACTCATTTAACACCTTCAAAGGTGGCCATTATGATGTCACTGTTTTTATATATGATATATAATATGTTTATGTTTTCTTTAAGCTTCTGTATTTTTCATTTTTGGCATACCTTCATGGTTTCCATTATGGGTAAACACGATATCTTCATTTAAGGAAGTGCGGACTACCGCCCCCTCAAAGTGATGTGATTCGTTAATGCCATATGTGGGACGTGTAAAGGATGGATTTAAAGTTATTATATATGATGTTATACTGTAATTATAATATACCCCTATATCATTATTATTTCTTTCCATTAAAGTATGAGATAGAAATGAAAGTAGCGTTCATGCGTACGTACGGCTTACCGTCTCCATGAACGGTGCATTTCATTTCTTATCCCCAAATGTAATGTCCTATTAAAAGTACATGTATATAATGGATATATATAATTAATGATATATCTAAATGATGAATATAATTATGGAATTAAAATATACATACCTCTCATTTAGTTTTAATTCCATTAATATGACAAAGAAATGAAAGTAGCGTTCATGCGTACGTACGGCTTACCGTCTCCATGAACGGTGCATTTCATTTCTTACCTCTAAATGATTATGTAATATTATAAATACATGTATATGCTGGATATATATGATACATATTATATCCAAATCAGGAATTTCATTCTGGATATAAAGAACCTTTGACCATGAACAACATGTAATTGTAAGAAGTCCACTTTCGACTTAAGAACCAAATATCAACAAAACAAACATGATTAACTTAAATGATTAAATAATGTTTATAACATGGTAATAAGTGATATAAAAGGAATAATGAACTTTAAAAAGGTTCTTAAGGAAGTATAAATTAACTCATGTTTATTATTCAGGAGATTAAAGAACGATCGAGTCAAGTCGGACCCGAGGTAAGGGATCCTACAACTCTCTTTATTTTTAAGTACACTCTTTTATGTCATTTCTTTTAACCTCATATTTCTTATGATTGGGATGTTCTTTTATATTAATCTTACTTTAATTTTTATGTTCATATTATGAGAGACCCTATTTCCTCTCATCAATCTATTTTGGAAGTTTTAAGTGGCGCTGTTAGGCTGCCGAGTTTTCGTAAGAGATTTTTCATCTCACTTTTATTCCCGTGAGATTTATGCTACATTTGCCACAATTTCCATTGAGTGGTTTATGTACTGCCAAATATTACAATCCTATTGTAATATAATTCCATTTATGGGTATTTACATATTCATTGTATGACACTTCTTCAATGGGGTGTACTTTTCAAAAGTTACCCCAGTCGGTAAGGGAACCTTTCACCCTCTTTTTTTTAAAAGACTTCTTTTGTTGGGTCTTTTAATTTACATATTGTTATTTTGTGATATGTTCTCATATATCCTTATTGATGTAAATTTTATGTCCAAGTGATGAGATACCCTTTTTTTATCTCTCATCAACTCATTTTGATGTGACGCCGTCAGGCTGTCAAGGGAACTTCTTAACCCAATTTCGATTTCTTTGGGTTCAACATGTTGTTATTGAATATGTAATCCTTTGAATATGTGTGAATGACCTTTGATTATTTTACACTTAATATCCACTTATATTTGGTGTATTCATTTGTCACACATAATTATGTAATTGATTTATCCTTAAAGCAAGGATACCGTCATTCTAAGGGACTTCGTCTCAATCTCCTTTCATTGAGGCATATTTCGTTTTATACACAACTTTCTTTTATACGGTGTATAAACCCCTTTGACTTTTACTTTTATACAAAAGGAATCTTTTTCTACGAAGCTTTTTACAAAACGACAAAAAGGAATGTTTCTTTTAACGTACGCGGCGACGACGACCTTTTCTGCTGCCGCGAGTATTATTTGGTCTTTGGATTCCTCAACAAGCCGTAATGTTTTTAGAATAAAATAAATACCATATACTCTTTTATGTATTTTGGTATTGAAAATGGTTTTGAAAAAAGTATTCTATTATGTCAATATATTTATGATATATAGTGATTGAAATGTGGAAATGTTATCATTCCTTTATATTGGTTTTATGTTTTATGATTTTATATTGGTACTTGGACATTGTAACAGGTGGTTACGTTATAAACCATATGACGGGTGGTGCCGTGAATACCAGGACGGGTGGTTACGTTATAACCTCCAATGCATTGGGTATGGAAGTCGGCCGTATGGCTATTCCATTAAGTATGTATGGAAATTGGCCGTATGGCTATTCCATTAAGTGATATGTGTGGAAGTCGACCATATGGTTATTCCACTTAAGTATGTTTATGTCCCAAGTTACCTTTATATATGTTATGTGTTCTTTATATGGATTTTATGGTAATCCTTTGGTTACAAAAAGGTAAGTAATGATACTTTTTTTTCAGTGAAAAGTATTAAATTGATAAAGTATTCATGGTTTACTTGTTGTTTTGAAAAACTAACAGTTTTCATTCTTTGTGTATCCCTTACTGAGCTTCTTATGCTCATCCCAAGTTTTTTTGAAATGTTTTTCATAGGACATAGCATGGAATAGGGTCAAGGATGGGATCAAGGGAAAGTCATGCTACCTAAAACATGGAACTATAAATGTTTCCTTTAAAGAGTTTTTATTTTATGGAAATTTAGTAGAAGCGACTACTTTGTAATCTTTTGAGATGTAATAGTTATGTCCTAATTTTCTAAAACTCTAAACCTGAAAAGATCCTCAATGTAAATTACTCATTTAATTCAATATTAAGTAAGCTTTAAGGTTGGGGCCTTATAGTTGGTATCAAAGGTCGGTTTAGATAACTTTATAGGTTAGGGTATTCTTTAAGCATAAGTTACATTACCATAGTGGTTAGGATTTTAGAAAGAGTCCTAGTTTTAGATAGAGTGAATGAGTAAGTGTATCTCAGTGTTTACATTCCTCATTAGTAAATGATGGTTTTGTTGATATACTCACACTGACATTTCTATTTTTAGTGAATGGATGGATTTAGCAGGCACCAAAGAGACAACAGGTTTGAAGGAAACTGTGGTGGTTCTCTGATTAAGATACTAGATAAAATGGAGGATTCAATGAGGAAACTCGTGGTTGTTCTAAACCAAATATCAAGGAGTCATGATCAACCACTTCAACCTTGGTGAGTTCTCTAATGCATCATGTACGAGATGGCCAACTCGATGTGGAAATATAGGTAATAATTATTAAGGTAACCATTAGGGTTTATATAATACTTAATTTTTAGGTAATTATGGGTTACTCTATGATATGATGGAAAATGAAAGGAATGAGATAAACTTGAGGTTAAAATATGTTATGATTATTCTTAAAGATTTTATCTCATTTTGGGGAATGTTTTAAGAATTATATAGTTTTGGAAAAAGGACAACACGCAGACCGTGTGACAACCCGTCGCGTCGGACAAAGATGCGGGAATTGAACCCACAACCAAAGTGCGACTGGTATTTATCACCTACCACTGGACTACGTGAAGTCCCTGGTTAGTTTGACTTATTCTTTCTGGTTATATGATTTTATGAATTAAGAGTAAGATGATTTTGGGTTATTTATGAAAATGATTAACCTATCATGGAGGATATGTGATTAGGTTACTTACTTTTCAATACGGGACATTAGGAGCAACTGATGTTGTTTGGAGATAAATGTTATGATTTAACTTGGAAGACTATGTGACTAAATCATTAAAATGTTTGGGTTTCAATCTTATATTGGTTTACTTTGAAGAATTTTATGGACAAATTGATTATAGAATGGTCCTTTTTGAACTTTGGGTTTTGTTGGACAAATTTTAGAGATTAAGAATAGATTTTCTTTTTATAAAGGGTTATCCTTTTCTGGATTATCTGATCTTGTACTTGCCTTTTTGGTTTTGGTTTTGCTTAAAGTCTAAAGACATGGGAAGTATATAGTTCTATTTTGTGGATTAGGTGATTCTCTATAAGTTGATTATAGTACTCTTAATGTGAACAAGTCTTCCTAAATACTCGTCTTTTGGAGAAAATATGAGTTTGTGTAAGGAATCTAATAAAAGTTGAAAGTCAATATGATAAGTGATTATGTTTCCTTATGAATAAATTCCTCAATAAAATGTAACTTAAAACAAAAATGTTGTCTATTAACTTTTCCTACTGGGGAATCGAATACCGTTTAACCCATCACAATTTTGTGATTTTCTCATGGTTAACTTTCTCCTAAACATGTTTTCTATCACTCTCCATCAGAACATGACCCTTTGTTTTTTCCTCCATGTCCATATTTTCATACTTGGAATCCTAGTATGGGTTAACTCGGGTGACCTTTGTACTTATCTTTCTTTATTTTAAAGTGTTTTTTTTACCGACTTTTGTTCCGATGTGGGACTTTCAAGGATGTTTCCAAGCCCAATTTTAAAATTGCAAGGACGCAATTCCCAAAAGGGGGGAAAGATGTAACACCCCAGGTAAATAAAGAATATGACATTTCATATTTATCCATATTTGTGAATAAAATATTTAAATGACTTTAAAGGGGACGCTATGCTCGATGGCGTACCCAACACGCAACAACGAGTTTCTTGGGAATCTTACGTTGCACTCTAATAATAGAATAATATTATTTTAAATGGTAGTTAACATGTAGCCATTGTAATGGAGGGAATGGATAGAAATAACTAAAATATGATTATATCTGTTTTTAAATGTTTTTACATTTATCCAATAAAAGATAAAGGCTTAAAATACAGAAAGAATTAAATTTTAGGCGTATATGCCCTAGTTTTCACTAAAGGTTCACTTATCGCCTTTTGTTGGAGAACTGTCATTAAATATAGTTTTGATCACTCTTATACATTCTTTTGGACCAAATAAAACTCTTCTTTAGAATCGGGACATTAAATTTTACTTTGTGTAAATTTTTGGTATTTTTCTGATAAAGTTCATTTTTTTAATGAATAGTGTAAAATGTTGTATTTTAATTCAAAACCTCTTTTTAATATAATTTATTTATATGATTAGATTATCTTTTGAATTGGTTTTAAAGTGAAATTAGAAAATATTTTTTACCATTAAATCCAATAGTGGTCGTTGGAATCAATTTCACTTTGAAATCGTACTTAAACTAGTGTCAATCTTTTGATACTTATTGTTTCATAAAAACACGCTATTTGCTCTGACAGCGGGAATTAATTATTAAATTAATTAATGTGACTTATATGTTTTTAATTTTGTAAAATAGACTTCATTTTTGAATTCGGAATATCAAATATAGCTTAGGGTGAATTTTTGGTAATTTTCTGAAAAACATCAATTTTTGATGAATAGTGAAACCACTAAGTGGTACTTATAAAGACTGATTTTCCGTTTAAATGAAATTTTGCAATCATTGTGTTTTGAATTTCAAAAATCCGACATACATGGTTGTCATTAAGAAGTAAAATGTGGTTCAATGGGATAAAAATAATTTTTTTGGTGAATAGTAACTTATTAAGTTCTTAATCGCGATTAGTGGTAATTAGGGTAGTTTAAGGTATAAATAATGCTTTAATAATATAAAGTGACCTAGACACATGTCCCAACCTTATTGGTTGTGTCATGGCCGACCCAGACAAGTCATGGGTCAACTTGGGGACCCCATGGAGACACTTTGGTTGGGAAATGACATAAATAACTTTTTATTTAATGTTAAAATTAAATTGACACAAACATGAGGTGTTTTACTAAAACAATTTTTAAGTAGGGTTACACAGGTCCAAATTTTGATTATAAATAGTCATTGGAAAGGTAATACGATTTCCTACATCATAGTATTTTTTTTATAATTTTTAGACATTAAATAAATTAAATTATTTATGACATAATAATGATGCAGTGATGACATCATTATTTGAAGATTTAAATAAAATGGAAAGATAATGTAAAATCTATAAACTACACATGTCCAAAACCAATTGGATGAGTGTATTTAGAACCCTTATCACCTTATCCACGAATTCTATCAATGTGGGACCTTTTAAAACCGAAACACATTTTCAAATAAAGTAATATTTCTTTACTTTCCAAAAGTGCCCCTCCTCTCCTCTTATAAAAGGCCCCCACCTCTACCTCATTTCACACACTCCTCAAGCCTTTGGCTCGGCCAAACCCTGCCCATTTACTCTCTCCACATCCCTCTCCTCATCCTAGAGGATTCCCTTTGGGCAGAATCTTTTCAAAGGATGCCTTTAGGCTCAAATCAAAAGGAGTTACACTTTTAAAGGTAATTCATTCTCTCTTGTTCATTTGTTTTATTTTGCTTCTCCAACCCTCTAAACTCTTTTTATTTACTTCTTTTGTAACAAAACCAGTATCTTCAATATAATAGGATGTTGTTATAAGATTTATTTGAGCTACACTCTCACACAACTACATCAAATGGTTAAAGAACATACGGTTTCCGTGGATGGCGAAATTCTGCCTCCCGAAACGATGATTGTTCAATACTCATTTAACACCTTCAAAGGTGGCAATTATGATGTCAATATTTTTATATATGATATATAATATGTTTATGTTTTCTTTAAGCTTCTGTATTTTTCATTTTTGGCATACCTTCATGGTTTCCATTATGGTTAAACATGATATCTTCATTTAAGGAAGTGCGGACTACCGCCCCCTCAAAGTGATGTGATTCGTTAATGCCATATGTGGGACGTGTAAAGGATGGATTTAAAGTTATTATATATGATGTTATAATGGAATTATAATATACCTCTATATCATTATTATTTCTTTCCATTAAAGTATGAGATAGAAATGAAAGTAGCGTTCATGCGTACGTACGGCTTACCGTCTCCATGAACGGTGCATTTCATTTCTTATCCCCAAATGTAATGTCCTATTAAAAGTACATATATATAATGGATATATATAATTAATGATATATCTAAATGATGAATATAATTCTGGAATTAAAATATACATACCTCTCATTTAGTTTTAATTCCATTAATATGACAAAGAAATGAAAGTAGCGTTTATGTGTACGTACGGCTTACCGTCTCCATGAACGGTGCATTTCATTTCTTACCTCTAAATGATTATGTAATATTATAAATACATGTATATTCTGGATATATATGATACATATTATATCAAAATAAGGAATTTAATTCTGGATATAAAGAACCTTTGACCACGAACAACATGTAATTGTAAGAAGTCCACTTTCGATTTAAGAACCAAATATCGACAAAACAAACATGATTAACTTAAATGATTAAATAATGTTTATAACATGGTAATAAGTGATATAATAGGAATAATGAACTTTAAAAGGGTTCTTATGGAAGTATAAATTAACTCAAGTTTATTATTCAGGAGATTAAAGAATGATCGAGTCAAGTCGGACCCGAGGTAAGGGATCCTACAACTCTCTTTCTTTTTAAGTACACTCTTTTATGTCATTTCTTTTAAGCTCATCTTTATTATAATTGGGATGTTCTTTTATATTAATCTTACTTTAATTTTTATTTTCATATGATGAGAGACCCTATTTCCTCTCATCAATCCATTTTGGAAGTTTTAAGTGGCGCCGTTAGGCTGCCGAGTTTTTGTAAGAGATTTTTCATCTCACTTTTATTCCCGTGAGATTTATGCTACATTTGCCACAATTTCCATTGAGTGGTTTATGTACTTCCCACTATTATAATCCTATTGTAATATAATTCCATTTATGGGTATTTACATATTCATTGTATGACACTTCTTCAATGGGGTGTACTTTTCAAAAGTTACCCAAGTCGGTAAGGGAACCTTTCACCCTCTTTTTTTTAAAAGACTTCTTTTGTTGGGTCTTTTAATTTACATATTGTTATGTTGGGATATGTTCTCATATATCCTTATTGATGTAAATTTTATGTCCAAGTGATGAGATACCCTTTTTTTATCTCTCATCAACTCATTTTGATGTGACGCCGTTAGGCTGTCAAGGGAACTTCTTAACCCAATTTCGATTTCTTTGGGTTCAACTTGTTGTTATTGAATATGTAATCTTTTGAATATGTGTGAATGACCTTTGATTATTTTACACTTAATATCCACTTATATTTGGTGTATTCAATTGTCACACATAATTATGTAATTGATTTATCCTTAAACCAAGGATACCGTCTTTGTAAGGGACTTCGTCTCAATCTCCTTTCATTGAGGCATATTTAGTTTTATATACAACTTTCTTTTATACGGTGTATAAACCCCTTTGACTTTTACTTTTATACAAAAGGAATCTTTTTCTACGAAGCGTTTTACAAAAAGACAAAAAGGAATGTTTCTTTTAACGTACGCGGCGACAATGACCTTTTCTGCCGCCGCGAGTATTATTTGGTCTTTGGCTTCCTCAACAAGCCGTAATGTTTTTAGAATAAAATAAATACCATATACTCTTTTATGTATTTTGGTATTGAAAATGGTTTTGAAAAAAGTATTCTATTATGTCAATATATTTATGATATATAGTGATTGAAATGTGGAAATGTTATCATTCCTTTATATTGGTTTTATGTTTTATGATTTTATATTGGTACTTGGACATTTTAACGGGTGGTTACGTTATAAACCATATGACGGGTTGTGCCGTGAATACCAGGACGGGTGGTTACGTTATAACCTCCAATGCATTGGGTATGGAAGTCGGCCGTATGGCTATTCCATTAAGTATGTATGGAAATTGGCCGTATGGCTATTCCATTATGTGATATGTGTGGAAGTCGACCATATGGTTATTCCACTTAAGTATGTTTATGTCCCAAGTTACCTTTATATATGTTATGTGTTCTTTATATGGGTTTTATGGTAATCCTTTGGTTACAAAAAGGTAAGTAATGATACTTTTTTTTTCAGTGAAAAGTATTACATTGATAAAGTATTCATGGTTTACTTGTTGTTTTGAAAAACTAACAGTTTTCATTCTTTGTGTATCCCTTACTGAGCTTCTTATGCTCATCCCAAGTTTTTTTGAAATGTTTTTCACAGGGCATAGCATGGAATAGGGTCAAGGATGGGATCAAGGGAAAGTCATGCTACCTAAAACATGGAACTATAAATGTTTCTTTTAAAGAGTTTTTATTTTATGGAAATTTAGTAGAAGATACTACTTTGTAATCTTTTGAGATGTAATAGTTATGTCCTAATTTTTTAAAACTCTAAACCTGAAAAGATCCTCAATGTGAATTACTCATTTAATTCAATATTAAGTAAGCTTTAAGGCTGTGGCCTTATAAACATCACTCAGATAAAGGAAAAGAAATTGATATCATGAGAGTATCCCTGTAAAACCATGGTCAAATAAACCTAATATCCTTATACTATATTGGGATCAAAAAATCTATATCCAACAATACACAATATCCACAATGGATATAATTCATTATCATATAATTGGGGTGACACCTGTATGATGGAACCATAATGATTACACAAGACTTTAAAGAGTTCATGTGTTAGATTAGTGGCGTTGTGTCACCCAACTAATGTAACCACAACTATATATTTCATGTCTTAGAAATATTTATTTAGTGTAGTGTATTTCATGTCTACATTGGGTGCATCATCCATAACAATCATTTTCCTAGTCTTCCCTACCCATGTACCCAAGTCTCCCATAATCAATCAATGAAGTTTAGTAATACAAATCATGGAATCATGTATATGAAATCTCAGTAAATAACAAAAACATATAACAACCAAGAATCATAACACTCAATCACTAGTGAAAACCCTTCACAGATTCAACCCAATTCACATAAATAATAATAACATAATAAACACATCCCCTACATGGGATAATTCCATTATTTCACACAACATCATCATCACATTATATTTTTTATAATAAAATGAAGGGGGTAACATCTTATTCTTTACTTATATCAATAAATAAATTTTTAATCACGTAAAAACCAGGCCTTTGAAAAAATATTTAGAAAAAAATATATGATTTTATTTCACTGAAAACCAAATAATAAAGTAAAACATCAAAATATTTTAAAAACACCTCATAAATTTTTAAATTCCATCCAACCAAATTGAAATCCAACCATTAAAAAAACATCAATACAACATTCCAAACAACCATAAATGTAAAAGATATCTTTAAAAATACATTACCACCTGAAAAACTATCATGGGGCAATACAAAAACTATTTTTTATTTTTCTAGAGAAACATAGTGTTTGAATATAGTCATATCACTTGAGGAGAATTCATAGAAAAACACGAAATACTCCTAATTAACTTATTATATGTTTTAATATATTTTTATATTATGAAAACTATGGAAATATTTTAATTTGATGGTTATGGAAATAAAAATGAGAAATTAAACAAGTGGGTTCAATGTGGATAGAATAAATGCAATAAAAAAAGGAATTACTTATGAGAGAATTATCTAGGGTGAACCTTCATTGTATGATTCTTAGTTTCAAATATTCATTATGTGTATACTCTATCATAGGTGTGATAATTATGTTCTACCCCAGTTTTGAATATATATCACATAAGAAGTTAATCCTTAGGTAACTGTAGTGAGGGTAAATTCCATCACTACTAATCCTTTAAAAACCCAAAATAAGAAGACAAAATTTAATTTTAACACCCTGTGATTTTAAAATAATATTATGTTTGATAACATATATAACACAAAACACAAAGATTAAACGAACCCTAGAATAATATTAGATAAATATGACCATAATAATCTTACCGTTAAATTAATAGGTATGAATAATAATAGAAAAATTGTGATATAGATATAAAAATAAATAAAAATTAATTTATTAATTATTAAGAAATATGTTCTCAATTTGTAGTAATGTTATTTTATGTTTTATAAAAAAATTATCTTCAACAATAATTTTTATTACTTTTTGTGAGAAAATATTATAGTTAAATTATAGAACATAAATAAATAGTATTTTATTAAAATAATATCATTTAATATGTAATAATATTAAAATTATATCAGGGTGAAATTTTCACACTTTTCAAAAAATATTTATTTTCCATTAAATAGTGAAAAATAATAATTTTATTGAAAACAGTATTTTTATTTCCACCATTTAAAAATTTAAATTTTATTTTGAAATGGTTTCAAAATAAATTTTATTATATAATATTAAAAATAATTCAATTAGGTTAATTTGAATCAATTTTATAATTTAGTTTTCTATTTTCTAAAGGTTGGGGCTGAAGCCTCATTTTTTTATTAAAGCAAAGCAAAGTACTCTTTTAATTGGGTAGTGGGAGACCCATTACATAGCCTGAAGGCCCAGTGGGCTTGTATCCCATTACATAGCCTGTAGTCCCAAATGTTTTGCCCAATGACCATCCTGTGAATAGTAAGCCGACTGATATAGTACCCGTACAACACTGCCACTGATATAGTGCCCTGTCGCCGCTACAGTACCCGCCGATCTACAGTACCGCCACTACTACAATACCACTACAGTACTGCTACAATACCTGATCCCAATGGGTTTTGAACTCCCATTTTTCATGTACGATTATGGGTTGTTTACCAATAATACAAACCCCACCTACATTTAGTTTTCTATAAAAACATTTTTTATACAAAAAAGGCAATTTTTAAAAATTGTTTTATTTTTCTAAAAAGTAGTTTCATTATGTTTTGCGCACATACATTAAAATTAATTTCATTAAATTTAATATATTTAATTCTATAAAATATGTTATAAAATCTTAATTATGATACCCAATTTTAGTTATATATCACATCCATTTTTTGGAATTATGAATAGTAACTTTAGTAAAGGTTGTCCCCTCGATAAGGGATAAATACAATTAATCAAGGTTAAAACTATGTGTATGGCTATTATGGTTCATAATAATTTTAATTAGATGAATTTAATTCGACCCTTAACACCTTATTATCTAAATTTAGTTTTTAAATGGACACTTTTTGATGAAAATGACTTATATATTATTAAAATAAAAGGATGTTACAAAATGTCAATCTCTTTGTTTTTATGATCTTTTAGGTTTCGAAATATTGAAAAGGGGAAGACATCAACACAAATAAATATATATTTTTAGCTTAATAATATTATTTTCATAATATTTATTAACTTCTAATTTTTGAAAGTTATATAATTACCTTAAATTCTTGTACAAAGCTAATACAATATTTTTATTAATTAAAAAAAAAATATTTTAAATATATCAAAACTTATATAATATGATTGATAAAATGTGACCCGAGAATTTTCTATATCCATGTGACATATTAGTAATTTTTTAATCAATTACATTTGAATTAAAAAATTTTCTTGATGTATTTAAAGTCAAATTAAAGGAATAGTGTCCAAATTGAAAATTATGATATTTTAACAAAGTAATATTTTATTAAATTATTTAAAAATTCTAAAAAAAAATATAGAATAAAATAATTATAATATATGGTCTAATATTTCATCCTTTATGCATTTATAGTTCAATAGTTACCTCATATGTAAAATTATGACCCTTTAATAGTGAAAAATACTTTACCACAGTTAATGTGAAAATCTGTCAAATAAGGGGTTAAACAAAAAAAATGGTTTCAATTTGAACATAAAACTGTAAAAATTTGTTTTTAATGATATTTAAACCATATAATAATTAAGGTTTTAATTTATTAAAATTTAGAATCATTTGTCTCAAGAATAGTCTTATTATATTTTAATTTTTTTTATGGAATTCTAAAAGTACCCCTCACCTCAATTATAAAATGGAACTTCCTTAATTACTTATTTCCAAAACATTTAAATATATATATCCACCAATCCCAAAAATATTATCTTCTAAACATACTTATATATATTCTATAGGTGTTTTTCATCCCAAAATACCAACCATAAGAGCTTTGAGAGGAGATCCAAAGGAGCTCTTCCAAAGATGTGGTAATCACATCAACTGATCACTTTATTTTTCTACTTATTTTTCAACCTATAAATCTGTTTTATCTATCATAAAATAATAAATTAAATATCCATAATATACTTAAATGTTATTAGGATAATTATACAACAACTTCTTACCCTAATCCCCTTGAATGAAAAGTGAAAGTATCACTCGTGCGTATATACAGCTTACCATCTCCACAAAGAGATACAAATCATTTTTCATTACCATATTTTATGGATTATAACAATAATATATTCCATTTATATATATTATATTTATTATATAATCATACTTATTTAATGTAACATCATATCTACATTCTTACCCTTAAAAACATTTGAAAATGATAACACCGCTCGAGCATATGTGTGGACTACTACCTCCACAAAGCGATGTGATTCATTTTTTATTTATATTTTAATTGCATGAAAATTTGGATGGATTTCAGAAATATATATGATTTATAATACATAATACTTCTATAAATTAGAATTATTTCTTACCTTTCTTTCTATCCATGGACTGAAAAGTGAAGAACAACGTTTATACGTACGTATGGCCTATCGTCTCCCTGAAGAGTGATATTCATTTTTCTATATATAAACTTTATTAATTAATATAAATAAATATTAAATGAATATATATTAATTTTATTTCATTAAATTTATGGAAATTATTTAATTTTGATCAATTTACATAGACGAAAACTACTGAAGTATAACATACAAGGAAAACAAAGTAGTTTTTACAAGAAAGATTGATTTTAACAAAGAATTGTTAATAAAGGGGTGATAAAATATGAAATTTAATTCATATATGATATTATATATAAGATTATGTTTCACTAATATATTTATAATAAATATATATTTATTATATATGTGGTTCATACATATAAAAATGACGTTGGACCAGAGGTATGGGTTTCTCGTCTCACTTTTACTTCGGTGAGACTTATGCCATATTCACCACTTATTTATTTTTTATGATGTAAATAATATCTATTTGATATATTATATCAATAATAACTTCTTGTTCATGTAATTTAAAGTTTTCTTGGATTTCATTTCTTTCATGGGGATTATGTTTTAAAAGAAACCCTAGTGGTAAGGTTTTATTTCATTAGCTCATCATTATTCAGGATTATTTTATGTCTTGGTTAAAGAATATTTATATTTTATATTCATGTTTTATAAAAATGTTTTATAAAATGTTTGAAATATTATACAACTATTTTTAATATTATTTTACCCATTTTTTACTTTTTATAAAATTTTTTAAAAATAAACTTTCTATCATTTTTAGAACGAGGTAATTTTTGACTTTTCTTTCAAAAGTGTGAAAGGAATATTTTTATTAACTTATACAAAATTAATAGAATATAACACCATCATGAATACTCATTTATTTAAAGCGTACATTAAATGTTTAAAATGTTATTTTCAATGAGAATTATTTCATTCTAACGTGTTAATAGTTTATATTTTTAAAATTGATTTTTTTAAAATAAAAATGTAATTTTCCCCAAGATTGCTTTTAATAATACAATTATGAAAATTAGATCCATAAAATAAAATTACTATTATTATTCTTATAATTCTCATTGAATGTTTTTGTAATAACATCCTTATTACATCTCTTGATGTTTTATAACAAGTTAGGGATGTAACATTCTGATACCATTCTCCATATTACTTTGGATAGTTTATATTTATGTTTTTTTATTGGGGAAATTATTTACATTTCATATACTTGTTTAAATATTATTTTTTATGTTGATTATTTTTTACATCTTCCATGCAAGTAATGCATTGGTTTTATTATATAAAGGGAGAGGAAAACTATATCCCCTTGAACTATAGGTTGGTCTCATCAGAGAAAATTACTAGGGTTTTGGTTGAGGACCTACCCATTTACCTATATTTATGGAACAATGCCTTAGTAGTAATTTTAGTTGTCTTGGATGAGGCCATGATGAGACGTTTCAGAATCCAAAATTTTGCATTCCATCATTATAAAATCATCTATTGTTTTATATGTAATTATTCATGTAGTTTAAATATCAATTTATTAGTTTTGAGCTCATGTGATTGTTTATATCACTTATTTGATCATCCTTTATTCCAGAAATATTATGATCATGTTAATTATTAAATGGAATTTGTTTTAGTTATTTGCAGTAACATATTGATTATTATTATTTAATCATGATGTCTTCCATTATATGGATACCATTAATAATTATATGGTCTTACCCCTTTCCTATGTTTCAATTTTCCTAGGTCTCTAAGAAGTGTTTTCCAACTGATATTCATATATATGCTGAAGAGAATAATGTAATTATAAAAAAAATAAGTTTTTATTTATAATTGAATTTAAATTTCTAGTATTTATCTAGTTTACCATGGATACTATAGTATTAGGTCCTTTGGTATGTTATCACATGCATCTACTCACAATGTAAAAATGTTACCACCAACACTAGACTGTTGTGGTCATGGTATTTATAGTTGGTATCTGAGAAAGTTTAGTAGAAACATTGGGAAATATATTTATGAAAACATATATTAGGGAATATAATCCTATGAATGACTCTAAGTATAATTTAATATATAGAATAACATCATAAACATTTTTAGATTATAGATTATTTGGATTTCCGTAATGTTTATTGTTTCCCATTCTACACTTTTGAATTTTACTCAATGCTTAAAAAATGGAAGAATCATGCTAACACTGAATACTATGGGTAGTAAAGTGATTATGAGAAACAAAATTGTAGGATGACTAGAGAAAATATATTATAATTGTAACTAATTATCTATCATAATATCTGAATAACAGTGTAAACATTTGTGGGATTCCTAACATGTCAAATAAGAGGAAAAGTGGTTTTTTAGGAAGGTCAATTATCATTGATGATTAAGGAAATAAATTTCAATTTTATTTTTATCAAGAATGTCGGAAGAATCACCTAGAATAATGTAAAAAATTTATTAGAAGTTGATTTATATGGGTATATAAAGGGAATAGAATAAAAAATTTCCATGGAATTCAATGTATTATATGTGGGGAATTTGGGCATTATCTGTGTTAATTACTTAAACTAAAGGTTACTCCCTGGAAAAAATAATAACCTATGCTATAAAAATTGTTTTAGTGAATGGATTGAAGTATTTTTATAATATAATTTTTCTTATCTATGATATTTTGTTTAAAGGAACGTGAATAATCTAAGGATTTCACCACATTTTTTTCTATAGGAATTTGGAAGTATATATTGAATGGTAATGATAATAGATGTAATTTATTTATAGAAAAAGAAATATTTTATGGAAGAACATGGTTGAGGTATTGATAACCTAGAATATAAATTTAATTTTTGGATAAGAATAATGTGTCATGGGATGATAAATCTATGGTTGATCGTAACGTTTATGGAATATATATTCGTTTTTAGGTTTTATGTTATGGGAGTTTAACCTGATATTGTGTGAGATATTTGTGGGAATAAACCCTTTATATTTAGTATATGATTTACTAATAAGTTTATTTTGGGAATAATACTATTATATAATTTATAAAAAAAGTCTAAATTCAATGATAACAACTAATTTTAATATGGTTTTGTGGATGGGTTATTTATGTATTATTGTGGTAAAATAGTTAGAAAATTTTAAGAATATATCATATAGAAAACCGTAGTGTTTAAAAAAGAAGTGATTTTTGATTAATGTTATTTTCTGATGATAATATTCAACTTTCATGGGAATGTTATAGATTTTGAAAAGGGAAATCCTAAATTCTAGGTGATAACCCACTGCACCAGGCAATTCCATGAGGATTTAACCCACAATAGAAGTTAGATAAGGGTGTGGCTATAACCAATAGCCCATGTGATGTCCTGGCCAGTATGAATTTTTTTCCTCAACTGATTCAAAAAATCAAAATTAAGTTGATTTTGGGAAGTGTATCATTGGATAAAATGGTTTTTTATATTTAGATGTGATTAATGAAATTCTAGTAGAATCTTCATTGGGTTAAAGTATATGTATTATTTAGGTTTAACAAAAAAGCTCATTTGGGATGAATTCCATTTCATTTTTTGAAATGAATGTTGATGAATATGAAATAACTTTTGAGGTAGTTTTTTAATATTTTTCTTATTGGTGTTATATGGGATATATGGAATAAGGATAATGTTAATGGTGATTCTAGTTATTAGAATATGTGATCAAGGTATATAAATATTTTTAATGTGACACTATCAACTGATTTATGTTGTTTATGGATAAATTCTAAATCATGTATTTGGTTTTCTAATATGGTCAGTAATATTTTGGAGGAGTCATAATGTTAACCACTTATGGAATGAATTTAGTTAAATATTAAATATTATTATTTTAGGTTTAATCATGATTTATCATATTGGATAACTAATACTAACCATTTTGGTTTTGGTAAATATTTGGAGGCTAAAATAATTACTTATAGAATTTATGATTTGTTAAAAGTTCTTTAGGCATTAAAAAAATTATCTTGAATATCCATCTAATGGAATAAGAGATGAAGTGGAAATAGATAGAAGAACAACCAAACGATGAGATTATGATTATGAAAAATAAATAAATTGAGTAATTTTATTTCCTTGATAGATTTAACTAGATATGACAATAATTCCCCAACTTTGGTAAAGGGACCTAAAAATAAAATCATTATACATTTACCTTTCTTATTAAGAAATAAATTTTCTTTTAACTCATCACAGATTTAAAATTTTTGGTTCGTAAACCTTATCCTTACCATGTTCTCTAGTATACACTATTAGTATTTAGATGATTGTTTTCTCTTTGATGTCCACATTTTTACTTCCTACTAATTTTCTCCTATTCCTAAACACAATTTTTTGATGACCATTTAATTTACCTTTCCATATTTTATGTGGATGTTTTATTAACTATTTTTATGAGGTGGTTTTTCAATAAAATAATTTTCAAATGTCAAACCCATGATTACTGAAAAAATTTCAATTTATGAGAACAAAATTTATTAAAGTATGAGAGAATGTAAAACCATTGGATTTTTAAAAGAAAACTATGTTTGAAAGTGTATACAATACACTACATCAAGCTTAAACGAACCCTGTAATATTATTATTTAAATATGACCATTATAACCTAGATAATAAATTGGCAGGTTTGAATAGTATTAACAAAATTATGATCTATATATTGGTCTAACTCAATAAAAACCCAATGATTAATTCTTAAGAAATAAGTACATAATTTTTAGTGATGTTATTTTAGTTTTCAGAAATATGTTTTCTTCAAAAATATTTTTTATACATTTTTTAGAAAAAAATTTATAAATTATTTTGAAAACTGATATAAATTATATATTATAAAATTAATATCATTTATGAAATAATCCTATAAAAATTTTATTAGGTGTAAATTTTTGGATTTTTATGTAGAGAATTATTTTCCATTGAATAGTTAAAAATACTGATTTTTTTTGAAAATTGTATTTTTTAACCATTTACAATGTTCCATTTTATCATAATTTTTAGAAGTAAAATTAGTTATATAATATTACTAACAATACAATTATGTTAATTGGAAGCAATTTAATAATTTATTTTTGTATAAAAACATTTTTTATACAAAAAGGCATTTTTAAGAAAAGTATATTTTTCAAAAAAGTGTTTTATTCGAATTTTTATCACTTATTTTAAATTTATTTTCATCCACTATTATATATTGATTTTGATAAAATAGAATTTATATTTGGAATATGTAGTCTCAAATTTAGTAAATTGACCCTTTTTTACACATTTTAAATAGAAACTGTTGTAAAATTTATCACCTCAGTAAAGGATAGATTCATATAATATTGGTTAAAAATAACTGGTATGACATAATTTTTCATCCTAATTCTTATTGGGTAAAGTTATTTCTACGCTTAACACCTTAGTCTCAAAATTGATTTGTTTAATGGAAACAAGTTCATGAAAAAGATAAGTTTAAAAATAGCACATAAACCAATCCAAATTTTATAAGATGATTATATTTCCACCATATATTATCCTAGGTTATAATTAATGACCATTTGGAAGCATTTGTATCTAGAATGCTATATTTTAGTTTTTTTATGAAATTTCAAAAGATCCCCTCACCTCAATTAAAATTGGCACTATCTCCCTCACTTATTTACACAACTTTGAGCCATATAACATGTAAAAAACCAACGAATTTGAATTAAAAAATTCATTTTACACATTTTAGTGGTGGTTTTTATCCCTAATTACCATCCCTAGTATCGTAAAGTAGATATCCAAATGAGTTCTTCCAAAGAAGAGGTAATCACCTTAACTAATCATACTATTTTTTTAATTCTTCTTTTACCTTTAATAAATATGTGGTATTTATCATAGAATAATAAATTAAATAACATTATTATAATTAAATTTTATTAATATTAAGAAACCACCATTAACCACCCTTTTCCCAATAAATTGGGAAGTGAAAGTATTTCTCATGTATACATACAACTTACCGTTTCCACGTAGTGATACAATTAATTTTAATTTCCATATTTTATGGATTGGAATGAATATGTGTTTAATATTTATAATGATATTTATATCATAATTAAAAAACTTTAATTATAATTTCATATCTACCTTCTTAGCTTCCAAAATGTTGGGAAATGATAAACGTGCTTCTGCATACATGTGGGCTACCACCTCCACAAAGCGATGTGATTAGTTTTTTGTTTCTATTTTAATTGGATGGTAATTATGATTGATATTATGAATATATATGATTTATACTATATAATTAAAATTCTGAAAAGGTGAATTATTATTAACCTTCCTTTTGTCTCATCCATCAAAGGTTAAAACAACGTTCATGCATACGTACGACCTACCATCTCCATGAATGGTGCACTTCACTTTTCTATCTATAACTTTTTTGAATTACTATAAATTAATATACTATGAATATATATTATTTTTATATCATTAAAGTTTTAGAGATGATTGAATCTCGATCAATTTATAAATAACTAAACTAACAAACTAAAACATACTTTATAAATGATGTAGTTTTTACTCAAAACTGTGATTTTAACAAAGAATTGTTAAAAACAGGTGATAAAATATTATAAGTAAGTCATATATGGTATAATATATAAGATTATGGTTATTTAATATAATTATAATAAATATATATTTTTTATACAGTAACTTTTTACACAAATAGAAGAAGTGAGAACTGAGTTAAGGGTTTATCCTCTCACTTTTACTTCTATGAGACATAAGACATATTGACCACTTATTTCAATTTTTTGTTTATATACAAACCCTTAGATATATTATATCATGAATATATTTTTATTATTGGTATATAAAGATTTATTTGATGTTATTTCTTTGATGGGGCTTGTAGCGGTCTGGAATTATTTCCAGTGAACTAAAATTGATACATATCAGAGCACTCCATGGGCAGCTACACCACCTGGGTGGGACACACCACCATCCATAGTGGCAGCAATTTTTTCATGAATCCCTTGGGTGGAGAGCCACGCTTCGTCCAACTCACACATGTGAGAGTCCCTAAGGATCAGATTCATTCCTACCTCATTTGCTCTGATGCCAACTGTAGAGACCCAAGCTTGACATACATGGACATTACATTACTTTTTGAGAATAATTAAAACATAACAAAAATAGATACCCAATGACTGTATTAGTTTAGTGTCTTTGGAAACTCAGAACATAATCTTCAAATCATGGTGAAAGATCTTCAACATCTCCCATAAATATCCACCCTTTTTTTCTAACCTAAAACCTTTGTTTATATCCTGGGGAAAAGAAAACATTAAAAGGGTGAGATTAAATGCTCATTAAGGGTAAACATGGAGAACATAAAACAACCCATAAACATTTGAATTTAAAAACATGAACATAAAACATCAAAATCATGATTAATGAAAGAAATATTGGTGGTTCATAAGGCATAGACTATAAAGTAACATTAATCCTGATAAAATAGCATGGGAATAAAACTAGTAATTGTGGGAAACCATTAAGCGCATGATATGATTTCCATATTAGCCAAGCCATTGATTCCAAGACCATCATAGTGGAAAAAGTCCATTACTGAACTGGGTTTACCTTCCGTTCCAGCCATGTATTACTGAACCGTATTTTCTTTCTATTCCAGCCCTGTCTATCTCATGAGATATAAATCATTACCCAATGCATTGGAGGGACATATAGGTCCCACCCATCTCATAATGAAATCATTCTTTCATGTTACCCAAAATAAACATAAATCATTCATCATAACCCAACGAATAAAATGGGTTTCATAAACATCATCCCATCATAACATAATCCATATAAAACAACGGACATAATTTCATCATAAAAAAAATAAAACCATGTAAATAATAGATAAATTTTTCTTGAAACATAACCATATTAAAGAATTTCATCGTAGATGGAAAATAGTTTTGATAAAACACTTAAAATAAATTCTGGGGGAAAATATCCTTTCTTCTTTCAAATTATTTTCTTTTCTCAAAATGACGTGCAATTTAAGACAAGAATTCTGTTGAAAATAATCATGAAATCTTTTAGAGGAAGATTTATGTAAATATGGAATTATGAAATTGTAAAAATCCATTCACACTGTATAAGTTAAAAAAAATGTTATCCTCGTACATTTTTCAGGAAAGACAAAAAGTACCTCATATGGTAAACAAAAGAAAGATTCCTTCCATACCATGTGGTAATAGTCAGCAAATGGTAGAAATGAAATTAAAAATAAATGGAAGAATAGTAAACATTTTATGAAAATATTTTTAGAATACATGGACATGAATTATAAATATAACCCCAGTAAATACTTTTGAATAAACAATCTTAGATAAAAATGAGATTGGAATAATTATCCTTTACCTTAGGTCCAATTTCTTCTGTACACGTCCAAAACTCTTGTATAATGATTTAAATAATTTCATTGACTTATTCAAGAATCTTAGTCATTTTTATGATATCATATATGATTCCCTTATGACTTTATATTACCCGTTCATTTGTTAATTCCATATTGAAGTGACGTTTTGTGTAATAATCATTTCATTTATCGTAAGTGTTTAGACATGTTGTTATTGATATTATCATGATTTACTTACTTATAGAATGTAAAACATGATTTATACATCATATATAAATTCATTATATATATGTATAATAGATAGATAAATGAAATGAAATACACCATTCATGGAGACGGTAGGCCATACGTACGCATGAACACTATTTTCCTTTCCTTATTGACTTGAATGGAAGTACGTAGATGAAATATATATATATATAAATATAAATCCAGTAGAATTATTATGTCATATATCTCATTATTATTCATTATATGTACTTTATAATCATTTTTTAATGGTGAACATGGAGAATGAATCTCATCGCATTGTGGAGATGGTAATTCGTACGTATGCACGAGCAATGATATCATTCCCATAATTATTGAAAGGAATTATAGTGGATGATATAATATCTAATAATTAGTATCATGTTATAATAATCATATATAGTTATTATTTCCACCATTATACCCATCCATGTATGGTAGTGGTGGAAAAACAGATTACACCACGGTGTAGAGACGATAAGCAGTACGTACGCACGCGCAGTGATTTTGTTTTTCATTGGATAGATAGAAGGTGAAATATGGTTCTTTAATATTAATAATAAAATATCAGTGTACAAGTAATACTATAGTTATTAATTAATAATGAAATAAATCATATGGAGGAAGTAGAAGAAGAAATAAGTTTGAAAGAATCGATAAAGGATATTACCTCTTTTTTGACGCACCTCTTCTAAACCTCCTGTTAGGGCACTACAGTTAGTCTTTGAAAAAGAACAAGACCTATAATATGTTTCTAGATAAGTTTAGAAGAGTAATGGGTAGGGGTTTACCGAGTTTTAAAGCTCAAAATGGAGTGAAGAGAATAGGTAGGAGGTGACCTTTTATGTGAGAGTAGAGGGGCACCTTTGGAAACCTCCAAAATATTAATTTATAATAAACTGATACCCCAAATAAAAACTTCAAAAATGACTAAAATTAGAATATCAGATAACATAGGGTTGTAACCTCATCATCCAATCAAATTAAGAGATGTTTTGATTTTATTTTAATCCTTATTATTTTGATTTATCCTTATTTAATCTATTTAATTTTATTTGTGGAAATAATATTCCAAATTTTAAATGGTTATAAATACTTACTTATGTGTTGTTAATTTTATATAATTGGCTAATTTATGAAATTTTGGACCATATATATTTCAATTTTTAATTTTTAAATATTTTTGTGATTTTTAAACAATTTAATAAATTGTTATTTTTATAAAATATCAATAGTGTCAATTTTGACACTATTCATTAATCTGAATTTAAATAAAATCCAAACAGATGATAGAGTCGAAAAAAATATTTAATAGAATCCTAAAATTTCATGTTCATCTATAAAATTTGTGGATCAGATTAATTAGTTCATATAATATTTATTTTAATATTTTTAAAACTATTTATTTGATATTTCCCTTAATAAAATAATTACTACAACATTTTTTGTATAATTATTTAATATAATTATTTGTTGCATAAAAATTAAAAATGAAATACTATGATGAAGATAAATCTAATATATTTCATAAGAATCCTTTTATTCCAATGTAACTTCTAAAACACCCACCTTTTAAAATGTTATGTTTATTAAATTATGAAGGTGACAACTTTGACATCATTTAAAATAATATAATATAAATTTCAAAATCTATTTTATAAGGATCAAAATGGTCCAAGAGTTGACATTTGGATGATTATGGTGTATATATACTCGACCAATATGTTTGGGTCAAGTGTTTGGGCCTTTTTATGGGTATTATTATTTTAATAAAAACTATATTATTGATTTTTTCACTAAATAAATAATTTCTTTATCATTAATATATAAGCTATTAAGGTAATTATATCTTTCATACAAATTAAAAAAAATTACCATGTTAAATAAAAGAAATTCTGCTTTAAAATTATTATTTATAATATAATATAAATTCTCTATAGCCTTTTATGAAAAATATTTTAATTAATAAAGTTTTAGTGAGACATATTTCACTTTCCTTTAAATAAAATAAATTAAATGTGTCAATTTCATCCAAGTGGGTTTCAATAGATACCATTTATGCCCAAGTATATTTTATGATGAAATAAAATCATCCAATTATATTAAGAAAAGCGTTAAGGTAATTTTATAATATTATTTTTACACTTAATTACCCTATTTACCTTTAATTATGGTAAATAAAATTTATCGTAGTTACTATTCATAATGTCTAAAAATAAAAGTAGCCTATTAACAAAATTTGGACCTACCGATTCCAAATATGGAATCCATTTTTCCAAATTCGATACACAAAAGTTGCAGTAATTAATTTAAAATTAGTGCCATTGTCGAAAAAACTGGTTGTTATTTAAAATATTGCAAAAGATTGAAATGTTTTTACCTATGAATTCAATGTAAAATTAATGAAAATGAAATTAAATATATTAAATGGTAAAAATATATTCTATTTATAATTTAAAACCATTCAATATTATAATTGAACCACATAAAGTATCTCGATGAAAAAAGTTTTTTTTAATTAAAATTTAGCATATTTTTATTATTCATCAAAATATGAAGGTTATCAGAATAATGTCAAAAATTTATCCAACATAAATATTTATATCCTGATTCAAATGAATAAGTTTAATTTGTCAAATTGAACTTATAAAATTGTCAAAAACTAGATTTAATGTGGGTGTGTCATCAAAAGGCGATAAAACTACATTTTTTAAAAAATACTTATTTTACCCAAAAAATTTATTTTGTTCGCATACCATGTTCTAGAATATGTGTAATATGAATGATAATGTTATAAAATTCAAAATGTAGTTAATACTATTCATAACGGCTAGTTCATAATAATATTATAACAATATATCATTGTTCAGTGAAACTCCGTATTGCGTACAACACACGCTATTGAGGAAGGTTTCTCTTGCATGAAACAGAAGCCAAGAATCGTGTTTCGTATACTAAAAGCTAATACAGTGTTGCGTATAGCAGAAGATAATCTTGGTGTAGCATACAACACAAGACATCAAAGAAATTAAAAAGAATATTTCTCATAAAATCTCAGGGTGTTACATTTTATCCCCCTTAAAATGAATTTCTCCCTCGAAATTCGTCGGGGTTATAAATCTTTTACTACTTGAAAGTTTATTTCATAGAAACCCACATCGTGAAAAGGGATACTAAAACTCAATTTATAAAGTAAATTAAGAAACATATCCATTACCTAAATTAACTCATCATTGGGTTTCCACATAGGGGAACATTGGTGAAAACATGGATATGGAAGAGAAATCTAACCATTATGTTCTGATGGAGAGTATTAGAGAACATGGCTATGAAAAATACAACAATCACAAAGCCATAAATTTGTGATGATCTAAGGTACCATCTGATTCTTCGGACATGAGGGTACTTATACAACATTTTTGGTTTTCAAGATCATTTCCATAAAGTAGAAAAAATTTGAATTAGAATAAATACTTAGTTGATTTTGGTATAATCTCATTGTTGGTCATTCCTTGAACAATTTCCACTTCATATCTTAAAGAAATGAATTTGAATTTGTTATTCGAGAAGTGTAAGAAGATCGTGTTATAGAATTATGGGTCATTCCATATGTCTCAAACAAAAGGTTAGAAAAAGTTATTAAATATGCATAAGTCCATATATGGTGATATTAATCGTATATGGTTCCAAAAATGGAATTATACTTCTTCTATAATAACAATTAATAAAATAAAACTAATTTCTACTAACCAGGGAATCCTGTAGGCCAGTGGTAGGTGATAAAGGCCTATCACACTTCTGTTGTGGGTTCGATTCTTACAACCTTGTCTAATGTGAGGGGTGTTTTCCCATCCCACAGGTTGTCCTTTTTCTAAAAATACACCACTATAACATTCTAGAAATAATATTGAAAAAAAGTTGTAGCCTTAAAAAATAATATCTCATGTCCAACTTAATCCATTCCAACCTTTAGGCTTCTCTAAAATACTTCGGTCCAAACTCACAGTATGAAGAAAATGATTTCTAGAAAGTTTATATAATAAGCATGTGAATACCATTATTTATCCCCCATATATTATAAGATATATCTTGTTAGAAACATTCCAAACATGTGAATAAATTACTCATGTATTCTCTTGAAACATGAATTACCATAAAAACTTAGTGATAACATGAATAATATCAAAATATAACTCTTTCCACATACCAAAATCCCAAAATTTATATATACACAAACCATGATATCACTTTGTCCTTATATCAGTCATGATCTCATTAATACTATAAAACATATTATTATCTTATTAACCCTTCATTATGCAAGTATTAGGTGATTTCAAAAAATATCTAAATAACCTTACGGGGTTACCAGTACCATTCAACATATACATTAAAAAAATTAAAGAAAAACAATAGTGTAAGAATCATTAGAGGTTTATTTATTCAATAGTACCATGAAATTACTTATACATCATTACTCTTGATAAACATGCAATCATTCCACTACCTTCTTAACATATTGACCGAGCTTCATCGTTTTATTCTTCAACACTTATTTCATCTCATATATCATTTGTAGTCTCCTCATCATCATCAACATAAATTCTACCCATACAACCATGATGATTCTCTTCCTAAGATTTTCCCTTAGGGCATTGGTTTGCATAATGCCTATACATTCCACATTTAAAACATTTAACCATTTTTAATGTCTTAGAAATACCATTATTCTTGTCCATTGTGTTATTTGAACCATTTACTTTGTAATTACTGGATTTGTGTCCATCTTTTCCACACCCAAATCATATTCCAGTTCCTTTGAAACATTCTCCCAAATGCCTCTTCCCACATGATTTACATGAGGGAAATTGAACTTTATTTCCTCTATGATCATCATGAAATTCCATCATTATCTTATTAGTTGATCCATGAGACTTACTGAAGTTGAGATTATTGATCATATTATGAGTTTTCTGATTAGGAATAATAATGATGTTTCTCCTTCCAAATCCCCTTTCATTTGGTTTCTCATGAAGAATATCATTCCATTGTCCATCATATTCTCCATTAACATGAATCTTTCTGTTTCCAGCCATTTTTTAAAACCCAAAAAGAATTGTGTGAGAGGAAAAAATCATACTAGGAAAAAAACATAATCAAGGGGGAGTACATTAAATATCTAACATCTTAGGTTTAATCCTAGGTTATTCGTGATCATTATCATAATTATAGGATTGTAACCTGTTCTTATACTTAACCTTATAGACATCCCTATATATACCTTAAATATATCTATAGGGATCTCACAAAAGTTTTCACATCCTAGTTTCCAAAGGTGAAAAAAACCATCGCTCTGATACCAACTGTAGTGGTTTGGAATTATTTCTAGTAGACTAGAATTGATACCTATCAGAGCACTACATGGGAGGCTACACCCCCTAGGCATGACACAGAACCATCCCCAGTGGCAGCCATTTCCTCATGAAGCCCTTGGGCGGAGAGCCATGCTTCATCAAACGCTCACACATGAGAGTTCCCAAGGATTGGATTCATTCCTAACTTATTTTCTCTGATACTAACTTTATATACCCAAGCTTGATGTACATGGATGTTACATTACTTTTGCAGAATACTTAATACATAATAAAAAAGGCACCGAATGACCGTATTAGTTTAGTGTCTTTGAAAACTCAGAACATAATCTTCTAATCATGGTGAAAGATCTTCAATATCTCCCATAAAGATCTTCCCCTTTTTTTTCTTACCAAAAACCTTTCTTTATATCCTTGGGAAAAGAAAACATAAAAAGGATGAGCTCAAATGCTTAGTAAGGGTAAACATCAGGAACATAAAACAACCCATAATCATTTTAATGTAAAAACATGATCTTAAAACATCAAAATCATGAGTAATGACATAAATCTTGGCACTACATAAGTCATAGATCATAATGTAATAGTAATCAAGATAAAATATCATGGATATAAAACATGTAATTCTATAAAACCATTACACACGTGATATTATTTCCATAGTATCCAAGGCATCGCGACCAAGACCATCATAGTGGAAAAAGTCCATTACTGAACTGGGTTTACCTGCCATTCCATCCAGGTATTACTAAACTGTATTTACTTTCCTTTCTAGAAATGTATATCTCATGATATATAAATCATTATCCAATTCATTAGAGGGAGATACAGGTCCCACCCATCTCATAATGAAATCATTCTTTCATGTGGCACAAAATAAACATAAATCATTCATCATAACCCAATGAATAAAATGGGTTTCATAAACATCGTCCCATCATAACATAATCCATATAAAACAATGGATATAATTTCACCATAAAAAAATAAAACCATGTAAACAATAAGGACATTATTCTTGAAACATAACCACAACAAATAATTTCATCATAGATGGAAAATAGTTTTGATAAAACAGTTGAAATGAATTCTTGAGGAAAATATCCTTTCTTCTTTCAAATCATTTTCCTTTCTCAAAATGATGTGCAATTTAAAAGAAAATAGTTTTTTTGAAAATAATAATGAAATATTATAGTGTATGCTTTATGTAAATAATGAATTATGAAATCGTAAAAATCCGTTCATGCTGTATAAGTTAAAAACAAAATTCTCCTCATAATTTTTCTGGAAAAGTCAAAAAGTACCTCGTATGGTAAACAAAAGAAAGATACCAAACATACCATGTGCTAAAAGACAACAAAGGGTAATAATGATTTTAAAATTACATGGAAGAATAGAATTTTTTTTATAAAAACCAATTTTGAAGACACAGACATGGATGATAAATATAACCCCAGTAAATACGTATGAATAAACAATCTCAGATAAGAATGTGATTGGAATAATTATCCCTTACCTTAGATCTAATTTCTTCGATACGTGTCTGAATCTACCATATAATGATTTAAATAATTTCATTGACTTATTCAAGAATCATAGTCATTTTTATGATATCATATATGATTCACTTACGACTTTATATTACCTGTTCATTTGTTAATTCCAGGTTGAAGCAACATTTTGGGTAACAATCATTTCATTTATCGTACATGTTTAGACTTGTTGTTCTTGATATTATCATTATTTACTTACTTCCAGAATGTAAAACATGATTTATATATCATATATACATTCAATATATATATATATATAATAGATAGATAAATGAAATGAAATACACTATTCATGGAGACGGTACGCCATATGTACGCATGAACGTTGTTTTCCTTTCATTATTGACTTGAATGGAAGTAAGTAGATGAAATATATATATATATATACATTAATAATATAGAATTATTATGTCATATATCTCATTATTATTCATTATATAAACTTTATAATCATTCTTGAATGGTGAACATGTATAATGAATCTCATCGCATCGTGGAGACAGTAATCCATACGTATGCATGAGTGATGATATCATTCTCATAATTATTGAATGGAATTAGAGTGGATGATATAATATCTAATAATTAGTATCATGTTATAATAATCATATATAGTTATTATTTCCACCATTATACACATCCATGTAAGGTGGTGGTGGAAAAACAGATACACCATGGCATGGAGATAGTAAGTCGTACGTACACACATGCAGTGATTTTGTTTTTCGTAGGATGGATATGTCATGACTCGTCCTCGGACCATGTGACGTAAATACCCCAAGCCCTCCCTCCATAGTCTAGGGGTTGGCGACTAGCACCAAAGGCGTAAATCCGAATAAAAAGGGATGGCATGCCTTTATGAAACGTAAACAAACACTACTAGAGTACATGTGGATGAAAACTCCAAGTAAAACTGAAAACAAAAGTAGTGTTGAAAGTACTAAGGGGGCCAAAAATACAGGCCCAACAGTAAAGTACAAGGTAAAAGACAAAACAACTGGAATGTGACAAGCAGCTCCTGGATCGTCTACCATGGATCCTACATAAAGGGTTGGTACAAATATCCACCTCAGCACCCTCGTCCGTCAATCCTACTCTGGGTACCGACTCATTGTGAGATCCACATATAGGTACCATCCAGTCCTCATACACTGGGCCCCCATCAGCGTTGTCCATCATCTGCATCCAACACAACGAGGTGCGGTCATAGCCCGTGCAGGGGTGAGTATAACGATACCCAGTAGGGACCCCGAGACACTAAAGTTCTCACTAAATATAACAAAGATAAACCACAAAGAAAGATCTCAACAAATAACCATTACTTAGGTATATGCCCATTAATATACCTAAGTTATCAAGTAACCCATCTCAATCATGAGGAAAACAAAAAGGCCACTAACTCAGCTCAAACCTGGATTTTCAATATAGAACCCACAACTGCTAGAGAACTCATCCTCTGTCGAGTACAATGGCTCTGTCACCACACTGAGGCTCTATTCACTAACCTTAGACTACTGAGGTACTCCTCTTGTCGAGTATCGCGGGTCTGCTTCCAATACTGGGCAATCCGTCCGCTGTGGGGCTGCCACCAAATACCGGGCGCTCCCCTAATAGTCGTCAGAGGTACTTCTACTATCGAGTACCATGGGTCTGCTAAAAACTACCAGGCACTCCGTCCGCAGTGGGTGTGCCTCCAAATACCGGTCGCTCTTCCACTGGGCAAATCGAATCACTCTGGGTCGAATCTGTCAAGCAGTCATCAGGTCTACAGCTACTAGGTCTCCGCACTCCATATGCTCATCTCCGGGAGGGTCCGCTCCACGATCTACTGGTCGTTACTTCCAAGTGTCACAATGTCTCATGTAAAAGTAAAACAAATTACCGCCTCGTCATAGGGGTCTCAACGCAACAGACGGCATGTCAATCGGACGCCCGGTCTGTGAGTTATTAGCTTTTCTGTTCCAGGGACCCGGTTGGTTTTTAAACTAAAACCAACTTGACCAGACTAAAATATCATCCAAAAACCACACAAAGTATTCCAAAAGAACCGTCTCTTTAAGAGGAATTCAATGTAGTCGACGACACGTCAATCAGACGTTCGGTCCTCAAGTTATAATCCTTTCCGCTCTGAGGGCCCGGTTGGCTTCAGGTTCGAACCAACCTGTCTATAAAAAACTTCACCAAAACCTTGAGTTTAATATAATGAAACGACCGTATCGATCCAAGGAATCCTATGCAACTGATGGTGTGTCAATCGGAGTTCTGTAACTAGATATATGACCGCTTAACCGAAAATGATTCGAAAATAGGGGGTCTAGGCTCAGTACGACCCGACCCAACACCCCATGGATCAGCCCGAATCCGGTCAACCCATCCCGCGTCCGGGTCTAACCCGATTGGGCGCAGTCCGGCCTGCCCGGCGCGGCCTGACCCGCGTGGCCAACGCGATTGGCCGCGTGGCTGGCCGACCAGGAGGGGTGGCGGTGCCCAGTGGGGCCCGCTCTAGCCGCTGATTGGGGGGGGGGGTTACACCCCCCAGGTTCTTCGAAATTGTTGGCCATGTTGGATGGACCATGGGTAACCATGGGACCTCTCGGGTCCCACCTCTTGATGGCTCCGGTAGCCATCACAACTGCCTGCCTTTCCGGATCTGCCACGCCCTTAGACTGCGACTTTGTTCAACCGGTGCGGCGTGCTGACGCCCCGCCCCGCAGCCTCGGGGCACCCCCGCCTCCCCCCGCCGCCGTGGCCCACACCGGCTGTGCCCCGCCGCTGCGGCCCACCCCGGCCGCAGCCCCGGTAGCTCCGGCGCGGCGTAACGGCGCCACACCCCTCCGCCGTGGCCCGTTCCAGCCGCGGTCTGGCTCTAATCTGCGTGGCACGATGGTGCTATGCCTTTGCAGTGACCCGAAAATCATGCGCTGATGATCCGCTCATGGTCGGCATGATGCCAGCCGGTTCTTTGCAGTCCGACTCCATCTTCCACAAACAACAAACGAGAGGGGAAGGGTCGGACTATGTTCGTGCAGTCCAAGTCCTTCCGTGTCAAGATGGTATCATGCGACCAAACGAAACTCAAGAATTGAAGAAGGATGATGGAAAATATTAAAACTTGAACATAACAACCCCTACATTGTAAAACGGAGTTAAATGATGGCGAGTCGTGGAAGACGGGTGTCACAGAAGACAGGAGTCGTTCCATCAATGTCGGGAAGGAAGGAGTTGAGGGTGGCATCAACATTATTCATTCTTTGTTCTTCGTTGGAGGAAAGGGAAAACTCTCCAAGTGGTGGGTGCCATGATTCGCTGCTAGCGTTCCGCCGCTTGAAGAAGCCGTCCAGAAATCCTTCCCCTAGCCTCCTTTATATAGGAGTGGGAGGGTTTGTCATTGGCACGCAAGTCATAAATGGAGGATTTATGACAGAGGACTCCACCCAATTAATCTGATGTCGTGGTTCATTAAAATGGGGAGGATGTCAAAAAGGGGGTTATTGGGCCGGGTGGTCCCCACAGGAGAATATCCTCCAAAGTGCGGATATTTCCTGGCGGGCCCCACCATTAATTAACCACAAAAAGGAAGGGGTGGTTAGTGCTTGGGTGGTCCCCTCATTAAAAAGAGAGGCTTCATCCTTCTCAATTAAGAGGGAGTTTTAAACCTAGAGGCTCTCCGTCTTAAATGAGGGGGAGTCAAGGAGTTATGACTCCCCTCCCATTAATGGGAGGCCTCGCGTGGTTTCCACCACAATCAACCTGACATGGGAGGTTAGATCTCAGTGGGCCCCACTACCATAACATCTCATGGGGGGTTAGGGTGCGGTGGTCCCACCACTAACTACCATGTAGAGCTTCTAACCACTTTATCCGCACGACATGTGTTTAACAAAATAAAATAAATTTTTCACTTATTTTATTTTATTAACCCACGTAAAACCCCAAAAACTATCTTTCATACCCGATTATCTACTGTCGAGGTGAAAGTCTTCTTAAGTGAAACATCACGTTGCGAGTTCAGCGGTGCCCTCAGATTTCAATTCCGAGCACCGGTTCAAATGATAGAAAAACTCGTTCGTTCGTTTACTGAATGTACCCGAGCTAAACTTTAGAAATTAATTCCGAGCACACTAGGCCTCAGAATCAAGTTCCGTCAGAAGCCACAGGCTCGTAAAATTCCAAGGTATTTAATAAAAAAATTTCCTTGAAATTTCCGGGTCTTTACATTACTCCCACCTTAGGGATTTATGTCCTTGTAAAGCTATAACACAAACTAGGGAAACTAAAAGAGGTACCGAGCAAGTGTATGAGCCTCCCGCTCCCATGTTCTCTCCTAGAGGTTTCCTATACTACCAGTGAATGCGCACTAATCAACCATCCTCATAGGACCCGCTCCTGTCGATTCCCAACCTCTACTGTAACCCCATGAAAGTCACCCCGTCATCGATGTCCATATCCCCATGGTCAATGATGACAGATAAGTCATGCACACATCTCCTTAGTTGAGATATGTGGATGATGTCATAAACCTGGTGCATCTGAGGTGGAAAGGCTAGATGAAATGCAGAGATAATTTGTCGCCCCATCCAAAACTCCGTAGACCCCGTCGAGGTGAGACCCGTAAGAAGACGTGGTCATCACCCTCGAACTTCAGTGGTCTCATTTCCTATCAGTATAGGACTTATGTCTGCTCTATGAAGTCTTCATCTTCTCCTGGATGATCTGAACCTTCTCTGTCATAGCCTAAACCATCTCTTGTTTTACATGTTCTGACTCCATCTCTATTAACAAAGGATATCTGAAATGCGGCCAGCTGCTATATCGCCACTCCTAACAGTTGGATTCCTGATCTTCTACTAAGGGAATCTGCTACAACATTCCCCCACCTAAGAGTATAAACTATCTCGAAGTCACAGTCCTAGAATAATTCGATCCATCACCGTTGTCTCAGGTTCATGTCCTTCTAATAGAAGATACACCTGAGACTATTGAGTTGGAGAGAACCGTAAATCGTTCATTCAACGAAAAATGGGTGAGACTAGCCAATTGTAAGAACTCATCTCCACCCTTCTTCATCTACGTTCTACCAAAGAGTTGCTGAGATTTCTCCTTGCCCAAAAAGAGAAATCTGGTCTCATCACCTAGATGAACCATGCTCTTCGCCTAATACAGTCAATCCTGACATGAACGGTACTATTTCATGCCCTATACGACGTTGTAAGGCCTCAGAACTACTACCAAGAGATCCAACCATTAATCTCGCCTCCAAGGGTTGAGTCACACTGTCAGCATCAGTGCGTGGTTACTGGGTCTCCTCCGAGTAGACAACTCAGAAAGTTCTAACCAGAACCTCTTAGTATCAACCACACAAAAATGACATGATAGAAAACGTCACAAAGATAAGTGTCTTTTATTACTGTAGCTTGTAGTACAAAGACACAAAGAAAAAACAACAACGACAACATCAACAAAAAGAAAGCTAGAAGCACCAATAACAAAGGCCTCTAAGCCTGGAACTAGTCTCTCTCCTATCCACCTGCTTCCAAAGCTCCATTGTCATATGCTTCATCTTCCTGAAGCTGAGATCTCCCATAATCACCTATTTCCTACGCTCGGGGTGGACCTCCTGGTGGTGGTGGAAACTCTTCGAAGCATCACACCCCACCGGATGTACGACCAGCTCCTCTGATCCGGTCTGGTAGGTTCCTCTACTGCATGTTACTTATCTTCTAGACAGGTCAGGCAGTCTCGAGCCAAGTGACCCTACTTGACGCATGCATAGCACTTCCTGCTCCTCGTATGGTTGGCTCTGTTTCGTTTTCCTCGCACAAACAAACCTAAAACCAGAGGTCACCCACCTATTATCCTGGTCCTCTTGGACCACTGCATCATCCTTCTTCTTCCTACAGATGACACGAATGTTTACGGAAAATCCTTCGGTAAGGGCAGCAGCTCCTGAGCATGCTCAAAGTGTAGAGTCACTGGTATAAACTCCACCCTGAAGAAATTCTCGAAGTCTCCCTAGGTGAAGGTCATGTCGTCGCAAAACTAGAGAATATGGCTCCACCACCTCTCAGCTGCTCCTTGAAAGAGACTAACAGCTAGGTACACCATCAAGTCAGCGGGTGTCCCAATTGTGTGAAAAGCTCGTGCTACAAACTCTAGCTAGTGCCCAGCTATCCGAAAATCTGAATCACCTCAAAACGTCGAAGGCCTATGTCTTTAGAACTCGTGCAAGGCGCTCAAGTGGTGTGCACTCTTTGCTGGTGCCTCAACTAGAAGAGGGCCTTGTACTGAGGCCTTGTCGCTCAACAACCTATAAATACGTACAACTGTCGGGGCTCCAGCTGATTGTCCGCAGGGAGGCATCCTGAAAGAACAGATGTGACACGATCAAAAGACTATACCTAGTGAGCTGACCTAGTTTGAGCTGTTTTAAAAGAAACTTCAGTAAATACACATGCAATCAGTGTTTTCATGCACTGAGTCGGAAATCAGAAGTTAGGGTGCTGGTGTATGGATACGTTGGCCACCCACACCAACACCGGTCTCCTTGAACTGAAAACCACACTTAGTACCCTTAACACTATTGCTTCACAGAAATAAAATATCAGAGTTATATGTTCTGCGATAGAACTGACGTCCTCTGATACTAATTTTTCACGAACCATTTTTGGGGCCCGTGTCGTGACTACCCCAAGCCCGCCCTCCATAGACCAGGGGCTGGTGACTAGCACCAAAGGCGTATATCCCAATAAAAAGGGAAGTTGTTTCCTTTATGAAACGTAAAAAAACACAACCAGAGTACAAGTGGAAGAAAACACTAAGTAAAACTGAAAACACATGTAGTGCTGAAAGTACTAAGGGGGACTAAAATACAAGCCCAATAGTAAAGTACAAGGTAAAAGACATAACAACTAGAAGGTGACAAGCATCTCCTGGATCCCCCACCATGGATCATACCTGAAGGGTAGGTATAGATAGCCCCCTCAGTACCCTCGTTCGTCAATACTCCTCCGGGTACTGACTAGTCATGAGGTCCACCTCCAGGTATCGTCCGGTTCTCATACACTCAGCCTCCATCAGTGTTGTCCGTCGTCTGCATCCAACACAACGAGGTGTGGGCATAGCCCGTGCAGGGGTGAGTATAACGATACTCGGTAGGGAACCTGATACCCTCAAGGTCTCACTAAATCTAACAAAGATAAACCAAAAAGAAATATCTCAACAGATAAAATTTACTTAGATATATGCCCATTAATATACCTAAGTTATCAAGTAACCCGTCTCAATCATGAGGAAAACACAAAGGTCACTGACTCAGCTCAAACCAAGATTTTCATTATCGAAACCACAACTATTGGAGAACTCCACTTCTATTGAGTAAAATGGCTCTGTCACGACTTTGAGACACTACTCACTAACCTTAGACTGCTGAGGTACTCCTCCTGTTGAGTACCACGTGTCTGTTGTCAAATACCGGGTGCTTTGTCTATTGTGGGTATGCCGCCAAATACCTGGTGCTCCCTCTAAAAGTCGTCAGAGGTACTCCTCCTGTCGAGTACCGTGGGTCTGCTACCAACTACCAGGCACTCCGTCTACCATTGGTCTGCCGCCAAATACCAGGCACTCCGTCCAATGGGCTAATCGAATCACTTCAAGTCGAATCGGTCAAGCAGTCGTTAGGTCTACAGCTACTCGGTCTTTGCACTCCATATTCTCGTCTCCGGGAGGGTCTGATCCATGAGCTATTGGTCGTTACTTCCAAGTGTCATTAATTCCCATATAAAAGTAACACAAAGGACAACCTCATCATAGGAGTCCCAATTCAATAGACGGCACGTCAATCGGACGCCCAATCTGTGAGTTTTTATCTTTTCCGTTCCAGGGGCCCGGTTGGTTTTTAAACTAAAACCAACCTAACCATACTACAATATAATCCTAAAAACACGTAGATTATTCCAAAATAACTATCTCTTTAAGTTGAATACAATGTAGTCGATGTCACATCAATCGGATGTCCGGTCCTCAAGTTATAAGTGTTTCCGTTACGAGGGCCCGGTTGGTTTCGGGATCGAACCAACCCGGCCATACCCAAACTTTACCAAAACCTTGATTTTAATATACCAAAATGATTGTCTCGATCCAAGAAATCCTACGCAACTAACGGTGTGTCGATCGGAGGTTCGTAGCTCAAGCTATGGCCGTTTAACAAAAAATGATCCGAAAATAGGGGGTCTGGGCTCGGTCCGACCCGGCCCAACACCCATTTGGTCGGCCCGAACCGGGTCGAACCATCCCAGGTCTGGGTTTGACCCGGTTGGGTGAGGCCCGGCCCGGCGCTGGCGGCCTGGCCCGCGTGGCCCACGCGGTTTGCCGCGTGGATGACTGACCAGGCGGGGTAGCGGCGCCCAGTGGGGCCCGCCCTAGCCGCTGATTGAGGGGGGGGGGGGTTACACCCCCTCAGTTCTTTGAAATGGCCGGATGTGTTGACCAGCCCTTGGGGTACCGCGAGACCCCTTGGGTCCTGCCTCTTGATGGCACCGACAGCCGTCACAGCCGGCTGCCCTTCCAGATCCGCCGCGGCCTTAGCCCACGACTTTGTTCAACCAGCACGGCACGATGACGCCGCGCCGCACCCCAACCGCAGCCCCTGTAGCTCCAGCGCGGCGCGACGGCGCCGCGTCCATCCGCTATGGCCCGTTCCGGCCGCGATCCGACTCTACTCCACACGGCACGACAGTGCCCCCCTTTTGCGGCGACCCAGCAATCAAGCACTGGTGATCCGCTCGTGCTCAGCCCAATGCCAGCTGGTTCTTCACAGTCCACCTCCATCGTCCACAAACAACAAACGATAGGGTAAGGTTCAGACCGTGTTCATATGGTCCGAGCCCTTCCTCATCAAGATGGTATCATGCGGCCAAACAAAAGTCAAGAATTGAAGAATGATGATGAATGGTATTAAAACGTGAACATAACAACCCCTACCACGTAAAATGGTGTTAAACGATGGAGAGTCATGGAAGATGGGTGTCGCGGAAGACAGGCATCGTTCTATCAACATTGGGAAGGAATGAGCCGTGGGTGGCATCAAAGTTCTTCGTTCTTCATTCTTCGTTGGAGGAAGATAAAAACTATCCAAGTGCTGGGCTCCATGCTTTGCAGCTAGCGTTCCGCCACTTGAAGAAGCCATCCAAAACTCCTTCCCCTGTCCTCCTCTATATAGTAGTTGGAGGGTTCATCGTTGCCACGCAAGTCATAAATGGAGGATTTATGACAGAGGGATCCACCCAATTAATCCGCTACGGTGGCGCATTAAAATGGGGAGGAAGTCAAAAAGGGGGTTATTGGCCCGGGTGGTCCCCACATGAGAATATCCTCCAAAGGGAGGATATTTCCTTGTAGGCCCCATCATTAATTAACCACAAAAAGGAAAGGGGGGGGGGGTGGTTAATACTTGGGTGGTCCCCTCCTTAAAAAGGGAGGTTTCATCCTCCTCAACTAAGAGGGGGATTTAAACCTAGAGGCTCTCCCTCATAAATGAGGGGGAGTCAAAGAGTTATGATTCCCCTCCCATTAATGGGAGTCCTCCTGTGGTTTACACTATAATCAATCTCACATGAGAGGTTGGATCTCGATGGGCCCCACCATCATAACCTCTCATGGGGGGTAAGGGTGTGGCGGTCCCACCACCAACTCCCAAGTGGAGCTTCTAACCACTTTATCCGCACGACATGTGTTTAAAAATATAAAATAAATTGTTTACTTATTTTATTTTATTAACCAATGTAAAAACCCAAAAACTAACTTTCATACCCATTCATCTACCGTCGAGGTGAAAGCCTTTTTAAGCAAAAACCCATGTTTCGAATTCAACGGTGCCCTTAGAATTCAATTCCGAGCACCAGTTTATAAGATAGAAAAACCTGTTTGTTCGTTTACTGAACGTACCCAAGCTAAACTTCATAAATTGATTCTGGGCACACCAGGTCTCAGAATTAAGTGCCTTCATAAGCCACAGACTTGTAAAATTCCAAGGTATTTAAGAAAAAAAATTCCTTGAAATTTCCAGGTCATTACAGGATAGATGGTGAAATATGGTTGTTTCATATTCATAATAACATATTAGTATACAAGTGATATGGGAGTTATTACTTAATAATGAAACAAATCATATAGAGGAATTAGAAGAAGAAATAAGTTTAAAAGAATCAGAAAAGGATATTACGTCTTCTTCGACCCGCCTCTTCTAAACCTCCCCTTAGGGCAATAAAGGTGGTCTTTGAAGAAGACCAGGACATATATTATGTTTCTAGATAATTTGATAAGGGAAATGGGTAGGGTTTGGCCAAGTTTGAAGTCTCAAAATGGAGTGAAGAGAAGAGGGAAGGGGTGCCCTTTTGTAAGAGAGTAGAGGGGCACTTTTGGAAACCTACAAAATATAAATTTATAATAAACTCAAAACCCAGTTAAAAACTTCCAAAGTGACTCAAATTTGAATATGAGAAACGATAGGGTTGTAACCTCATAAAAAATAAAATTTAGACATGTGTTTATGTTATTTTAAACCTTTTCATTTTGATTTATCATTATTTAATCTATTTAAATTTATTTGTGGTAATAATATTCTAAAATTTTAATGGTTATAAATACTTACTTATGTGTTGTGAATTGTTCTAATTGGATACATTTTAAAAATTTAGACCATATATTTCAATTTTTAATTTGTAAATATTTTTGTTGTTTTTAAACAATTTAATAATATGTTATTTTTATAAAAAATCAATAGTGTCAATTTTGACACTATTAATTTATTTGAATTTAAATAAAATCCAAACAGATGATAGAGTAAAAAAAAATTTAATAGATTCCTAACATGTCATATGAATCTAGAAATTTTTTGGAGCACATTAATCAGTTCATATAATGTTTATTTTAATATTTTTAAAACTATTTATCTGATATTTCTCTTAATAAAATAATTACAACAACATTTTTGTATCATTATTTATTATATTTATTTTTTGAATAAAAATTAAAAATAAAATAATATGATGAAGATAAATATAATTTATTTCATATGAATACTTTTAGTAGAACTTATCTACAAAAAAAAACCCATCTTTTAAAATGTTATATTTTTAAATTATGAAGGTGACAACATTGACATCATTTAAAATAAAATAATATAAATGTCATATTCCATTTTATAAGGATACAAATGGTCCACGAGTCTACAATTGGATGATTATGGTGTAGATATACTCGACCAATATGTTTTGGTCAAGTGTTTGGGCCTTTTTATGGGTATTATTATTTTAATAAAGACTATATTATTTTTTTTTCACCAAATAAATAATTTCTGCATCATTAATGTATAATCTATTAAGGTAATTATTTATTTCATAAAAATTAAAAAACAATTACCATGATAAAGAAATAAATTTTAGCTTTAAAATGAGTATTTATAATCTAATTTATATTCTGTATAACCTTTTATTAAAAATACATTAATTATTAATGTTTTAGTGAGACATATTTCACTTTTTATTAAATAAAATAAATTAAATGTCTCAATATCATCCAAGTGGTTTCTAATAGATACCATTTTCACCCAATTTTATTTTAGGATTAAATAAAATCATATAATTATATTAATACAAGTGTTAAGTTATGTTTATAATATAATTTTTTCACTTAATTGCCTGATTTACCATTAACTATGGTAAATAAAATTTACCGTAGTTACTATTCATAATGTCTAAAAATAAAAGCAGACTATTAAAATAATTTGGACCTACTTATTCCAAATATGGAATCTATTTTTTCTAAATTTAAGATATTGAATTTGGAATAATTAATTTGAAATTAATCCCGTTGTTGAAAAAATGGGTTTTTATTTAAAACATTGAAAAAGAATGAAATGTTTTTACCTATGAATTCAATGTATAATTAATTCTAATTACATAAGTAATATTAAATGGTAAATATATATTCTATTTATACTTTAAAACCATTCAATATTATTATTTATCAATATAAATTATCTTCTTGAAGAATGTTTTTTAAATTAAAATTTAGCTTATTTCTACTGTGATCAAAATATAAAGGTTATCAGAACAATGTCAAAAATTTTTCCAATATAAATTTATATATCTTGATTCAAAATAATAAGTTTAATTTGTCAAATTGATTGTATAAAATTTTCAAAACCTAGATTTAAAATGGGTGTGCCACAAAGAGGCAGCAAAACTGCATTTTTTGAAAAATACTTATTTTACCCAAAATAATTATTTTGTTCTCATACCATGTTCTAGAATATGTGTAAGATGAATGATAAGGTTATAAAATTAAATATGTGGTTAATAAAATTAATTATGTCTAGTTCATAATAATATTATAAAAATATGTCGTTGTTTAGTGAAAAACGGTATTGCGTACAACACACGCTATTGAGGAAGGTAACTCTTTTGTGCAACAGAAGCCAAGAATAGTGTTGCATATACTACAAGCTAATAAGGTGTTGCATATAGCATAAGCTAATATTGGTGTAGCGTACAACACAATAAATCAAATAAATGAAAAAAATATTTCTCATAAAATCTCGAGGTGTTACAGGGCTTACGATTCAAAAGAACCCCAAGTGGTAAAAGTTTATTTCCCAATCACATCATTATTCAAAATTATTTATATTTAAGTCCCAACTGAAAAATATTTCCATTCCAGGTCTATTTTTTCAAAAAATTATTTCAAAAATTTCTTTATTATTATCCAATGAATTTTTAAATCCTTTTTAACCCATGTTTTAATTTTTAAAAAAAAATTACAAAAAATCTTCTTTTCATTTATTGAACGAGGTAGTTAATTCATTTCATAAAAATTTATAAAAGGAATCTTTTTTATCTTATACAAAAAGAATTAAAGTTACCTACATTAAAACACCTGAATATTCTGAATATTAATTTATAGTTTTAAATTAGTGTTTTCAAATAAAATAATTTATTTGTTACATGTATTTTTTTAGGTTTTAAAATGTTATTTTTTCAAAATTAAAAGGCTATTTTCCATAAGAATGTTTTTAATGATCTACTTAGGGAAATTATATTAATCAACATAAATAATCCTTATTAGACTTATAATTTATTGGGAATTTGTTTTAGTAATATTATATTTATTTTTCCATATTCATTATGATCAGTTTGAGCAAGGATGTACTATTTAGATACCATTCACCATATGACTATTTAAGGTTTAAAATTAAGTTTATTGATTGGGTAAATTATTAAAATTTCTTATTTTAGATTCAATAAAAATGTTTATGATGATCATGACTCACAACTTCCATATTAGGAATTCATTGGACATAGTAAGTGACCAGCAGGTGCCGCTATAACCCTTCAATGCACCGATATGTATAATAAAAAAACTAGTTTGGGTTATAGCTAAGGCCAAACCCAATTTTTTTAGATGACATGGAACAAGCCCTTGAAGGTAGTTTTAGATGTCATCGAATAGGCCTATATGGTAAGTTTCCAATGTCATAAATTATGAATTACATCATTATAAAATTATTTGTTGATTTCCATGTGATTATTCAATTAGTTGGAGTATTCCTTGGAAATTTACGAGCTCATGTGACTTTTTATATAGCTTATTTGATCATCCTTTAAACCTTCCATACCATGCTTAATTCATTATTTAGATGTAATATGTTTTAACTATTTACCTTTATATATTTTTTATTCTTTTTTATTCATAATATATTCCACTGTACACATACCCTTTCTGAGAACCCGAGCTCACCCTTTTCTTATGTTTCATTTTACATAGGATATTAGAAAGTGTTTTGTGGTTGATATGAAGATATATTCTAAGGGTAATAAAGTAATTATATTAGTATGAAAATTATTTATTTTAAATTTATTGTGAATTTTATTATATATCTAGTTTACTAGGACTACAAAATTTTTATTTCCATTGAGATGTGATGCTAATGTAACAGAGTAACCACAAGATCTGAAGTACAGGGGTACAAGACTTTACATTAATCCTGAATGCACATAGACTTGGGTTCGAACACTATATTAATCCCATGGTTTATTCCTTATTTTAGTTTCTAATATTCATGAGTATATTGGATAACAATGAAGATCGTGAGAGAAAAAAATAAATGATAGAGGCAAAGGAAAAAATTTATTAAAAATTTACAGGGTTAAAATACAAAATGAATTAAAATTTATATAGAGAAAAATGAATCTAGTTTGGTCTCAACTCCACAATCCATGAATATTAATCTCCAAAGGTTAATAATTTATATTTATAGAGTAGAGGGGAGGATATGATTACATAAAATTTAAAAAGTTAATTTACGAATCGATTTAAAATTAAACCCTGTTATTGTGCATCCTTTATGACCATTATAACATTTGAACTATATGTTTCTCCATTTTAATAAAAACATTTTTTTATTCCTCTACCAGTTGATAAAATTTCAACCCAGTTATATCCAAGATAAAAATGTTATGGTCTAATCCATGAAGTGTTGTCTAGATTGATGAATCCATTCCAACTTTGGCTTTAGGGACAATTATCTCCATGATAACGTCTGATCCTCCTCGATGACATAAAATAAAATATGTATCTCACCATTTTTTAAGAAAATTAAAAAATGTAATTATGATTTGAAACAAATAATATTTATTCCTAAATATACGAGTGTTAAATTGATAGGGTGGAACTAGACATTCTATATAGTTTCCAAATTCATTCTCTAATTACAAATTCTTATAAAATCATAAATTTAAAATTATCTATTAACAAATTAATATCAATGTAGAATAAAAATAATTAAAATAAATAAATATTCCATTTTCACATTTTATTTCAAATTATTATTTTATATAAAATATGTGATAATTTCCCTTGTATTAATAATTTGGTTGGAGTTAATGCATTAAAAGTAAGCTCAAAAAATATAGAAATATTAGATCATTCAATTCACCCACAATTAAAAATTTCAATCATGGGAAAATATAAAGAAATTTTCTAACAAAAAAAATTATCCTACATATGTTTAAACACAAAAATCATAAAACTTTAGAAACAAAGATTCATTCATCATTGAAAATATCATCCCTCCATAAAAACTCCAATAATTAACCCAGTTCAATTTAATCCAAGGTTCATGTCCATTATTATGAATAGAATGAAATTTAGTGGAAATTTTATTTTCATAAGTAACTCTTTTATAATTTCCTCTACAATTTGTTAGACCAAATCTCTATTTCCCACTTCCTTGACACCATCCAAATGTAGTTCATATAAGTAAATTTACCCTTCTTAATTTGGTAATAAATATTCTCCTCACCTATATGTATTTATTTTTTATAATTATACACTTTATTTATTATTTCTTTTATTTATTTATTTTTATATTTTTCAGTGCCTAATATTTAATAAGTTCATGTGATATTTGAATTTCTCATTTTCTCTAGTTTTGTAGGATTTATATAAATGACATTTGATTTGACTCTCTAAGGCGTGATTGTTCACAATTGATAAATTCCAAAAGATGTAGGTTAAATTATTTTTTTCCTCATGCTAGAATTTTGAATCCACTCAATTGATTTTCATTCACAATACTTTTCTCGATTCTAATACAAATATTTCCCAAATGTAGTGGAAGAAATATTTGTGTGATCATATAAATTATACTTTCTAAAAATTAGTAAAGCCCTATTGAAGAGCATATAATTATTTATGAGGTATAAAGATATATTATAATCAAATTAATGAAATAAAAATAACTCAATAAATTAAAAATTAGAGGAAAACATGAAAATATAAATATATTGCCACCACAATCCCACTCTTGAATTGTTACTTCACCCTTTTTGATTCAAAAAACATTTTATCTAATTTTTATGTGTAATTTAATTGAGTAGAAAAAATTATTATAAAATAGAATTTCAACTTGACATATCAGAAATAAAGATTTGACTTAGTCTCCTATATAACACCCAAAGAAAATATAAAAGTAAAAAATAGATAACCAAATAAAATTTATTGAATGATAAATAAATGAAAATAATAGAAAGGGAACACTTCTAGAAAAAAACCTATATCCATATTTTAAAATTATGGCTATAGGACAAGAAATCATTGCTAGAGCTTATATAAATGGTTTTTACTATCAAGGGTATATAGGATTTCACAATATCCCTATAACAATGGTTTTAAAAAATGTGGCTACATGGTACATTATAACCACAATTTCTCCAAACCATGGATATAGGGTACCCAATTGTGACGGTTTAAAATTAAGGATAGATTACTTAAAACTATGGCTATACGTTTCCTATAAAATGTCAACAACCAAATTTGAACCCCCAAGCTTCCAATTTCAGACACCAAATGCTTAACCAACAAAATAAAAAAATTTCAGTATTTTTATATATATTTAAATTAATTATATATATTTGTATATATTCAAAAACTATGGAAATAGGTCATCCCACCCCCTTATAATGGGAAACTATTTTTCCCATGGCTTCCCAAGAAGCTTACAACAATGGTTTTGGAAACAAATGGCTATATAACATAACTATCACCGTGATGTTTTGAGTTTCATGTCTATAGGCTTGGTCCAAAAGATACAGTCCTGGTCTAGGAAAACTGTGGCTATAGGTATAGTTTATAACCACAGTTTATTAAAAAAATGTGGCTGTAGAATTGATTTATAAAAGTTTAAAGGGAAATAAAAGATGGATAGATATTAGATTAACCCCCCACATGGGATACGAGATTTATCTTCTCCCAGAAATCCAGTTCCAGTGGTCACATAAAAATTATTAGTGGGTGAGGTTTCTTTTATTGGAACCATAATAACAACTAGAAATTGGGGTGTTTGTGATGGGCCATTTGCGATGAGATCTCATTGTAATAAGCCATTTATGAATGGGTCTTGTTCAAAATATCCCTTTTCAAAAAATAGAATCACAAATAGTTTTTTTCACAGGCCCTCACAAAAATGACACTTCTAATGGGTAGAGATCCCATCTTAAATAGTCAATCTTATTTATTCAAAAAATCCTTTTACGATGGTTAGATGTACCCATCGCAAATAACTATTTGTGTCTGGATGATGCAACCAACATAAAAAACTCAAAATAATAATAATAATAATTTACCAATATTTATAAAATTTAATAAAAAAATAAAAAATAAAAATAAAAAATCTAATAAAATTAATAAATATATAATAAAAATTATAAAATTATAAAAATATAAATTTTTTTAAAAAAATAGAAAAACCAAATATTCATAATAATATAAATAATAATAAAAATAATATTAACTCAATAAAAATTAATAAAATTAATAAAATATATAAAATATTAAAAAATATTAAAATAATAAAAAACATTATATTTCCAAAACAAATATAAAATAATAATAATAATACTAATATATATCAAAATAATTAAAAATTAAAATAATATTCAAATAAAAAATAATAAAAAAATACAATATTCACAACAATATAAAAAACACACTGTATAGAAATGTTTAATAAAAATATCAAAAAAAATTATACATCTAATTTTTTTTACAAAAAGCACATATATCACTGAGGGGAGGGTCATCTGGAGATGTTGGAGGAGCTGATGGATAGAACACCACCTCTAAACCATGAGCCAGATGTCACGTGTACTCCATTAGCCGTTGGTGATGTTGCTCCAACCATCAACACATATCCTCTTACTGATATCGATAAAGATCTTCCTACTCTCTAAACATGGACTTTATAAACTCACCCAAAGCTCACAAATACTCCTCATAATGTTCAACAGATGATTATCATAACTCTCTATGACCTCCTCTCGAGTTGCACAACAATATTGTAGGGGAACCATAACAACTCTTAGGCTTCAATCGAGGGACGAGACTAACAACTCGACCTTTCTCGAAAGAATGTTGAGTTTCAAGTATCCATGTAGGATCATCAATTCATGTGGCACTGGTGGTCTAATCTTCACTCTCAACCTAGCGATCATCTTGTTTCTGATACATCGTGGCCCCATATAACTCTTTCAATTGTAATTTAAAATTAAAATTGTTAAAATATTATTTGTAGTTAATTTTAAAACTCCAGAAAAAATTATATTGTTGACAATAAGATGATGGTAATCACTTCTAATCTCTCTAGTGATAGAATTGTTTTACATTCTCTTATAAAATTGAAACTTTGCAATATTGGGTTGTTCAAATTCCTATATGAGTATAAAGTAAATATTTTACATTTAATGTTAAATTAATTATTAAAAATTTATATACCATATGTCTCTGATGCATATTTAATGTACGACTACCAACTCAATGCATCAACTCCTTTCTCCCACGATTCATTCAACCTAATGATTCTATATTCTAAAAAGTAGATCCCATCCAACCTGAACGTAATCCATCCCAAACCTGAGATGAAATGTAATCAATTCAGTGAGTGCAGAAAGACTAATCCAAATCTGTGACTCCCTCTTTCTTCATGGTTGTCCACCTTATATTCTGAAAAAAACTTATGGAAACTCTCACACATACAGATCACTCTTACCTCCCAGATAGATTCCTCCATGGTATCCTTGGCAAGATATCAGAAAACCTACAAATAAATAATAATATATATTTAGTAAGTAAATAAATATCATGATAAATATTATTCATTTATATACCGTCTAATGATCAGACATGTGCGGATGCACATAAATGGGAATCTAATCAAATGTCACCCATTCTCCAAAAAAAATAATTTGGAATATAGAACTCCCTTGTCCAACAGTTATATGTGAAAAGCTATAACAAAATAGAAAAAATAATCAAACAAATAGTATATTAATAAATCAATGAAAACTAACTAAAATAAAAAACTAAACATACATCCAGATACATGGATAGAACACTATACATGAACTTCGCTCAATGATAGGGTCAAGAATAATCTATCACATATAACCACGACCCCTCCAAGTCTTCACTGAACTATTAACAGTATGAGGTCTAGATGATGAAACATTCTACTCATCACCATGTAAATCAACCTCCTCCAACGCACAAAATAGATCAGATAAAAGTTCATTGGCCATCTGAAACAAGGAATGATTGTTGCTAGAAAAAAGATGAAAACATTATATATTGTTATAAATTATATAATCATATATATCACTTATAGATAAATATTATATATGATTCTAACCAATATTAAACTATGTCAAATGTTATCTCCTTCCTCAAATTCATACATTATGGTTGAAATATCTTCTTATTCCTCCTTAGTATCATCAATTTTCATAGGAGTTTCAACTTCATCCTCTATTATTATTTCAAATGAATTTTTACATCTATAACATCATAAACACCATCAAACCATAAATATGGGCTTTCATCATCGATATTCATGTATCTTTATGGAAAAATATGGATTTGGAGTAGTCTTTTGAAAAATTTCAATTCCTTACACTTCAGCAGAAAAACAATCACTTTGGATAAACGAATTTTTATGAGATTTCATTTTTATTATACTCCACCAATCACATAATTCTCTTAAAGAAGAAGAATAATTTTCGTAATAAATTTTATGTTTCTAATGAGATAATAAAAATGAATCATTTACTCTAAGATGAATTTTATATATAATATCAATTACTCTATGCCGTAGGTGAACACCCAAGCCTCTATCAGTATCTAACCAATGAAATTTAAACATCATTACATAATTGTGTCTCAAATAACACAATTAAAATATTTATTCAAAAATACTGTAAAATTCAACTTCACTTTATCTATGATGATATCCTCTCAAGAAAAAATCACTATTCATTTTTTTCATTCCCCATATGCATGTGTATAAAATCTAAAACCATTAACAAAATATGCATTATAAGATTTTACTATTTTTTATGGTGGGTTACCCAATACACATAATTGATTATCAATTTCCACAAAATGTTGAGATACCTGAAACTTTTTAAAAAATTGTCAATAAAATAGGTAACACATTTATTTTATATGCAAAACCATAAATAATTTCTTTTACCACTTTTTAAAACTAATAGGAAAAATTAATTTTTTAATGTTCTTCAAGAGCACATGTTGTAATTTGGGGAAATTTTTTCTTTATATGACTATATTATAACCTAAAATACAATAATTTTAATTTAACTATAAAATATATAATAATTGGTAGGGTCAATCACTGTAAAATTGGAGTCATTTCTTCATAGTTGAATAGAACATATGTTTGAGACCATTCATGTTCATCATATAAAATCAACTGTTTATGAACCCCTCCAAGCCAAGTTGGGGCTGATTTAAAATTTATAATTCATTATTCCATTAATCATAAACATCTCTCTTATTACGGCTCATGCGGTTTTGATTTGAGGGAAAATCATATAGAAAATAATGAGAGAAAAAGAATGAAATTTCCTTCTACAAATAAGCTTCATCAATTTATCCTTTAAGAGATTCCTTGTTATGTACCTTTTTCATAAATTTCTACATTCCTATATCAAATAGGTATATATCAGAAATATATCAGACCTTTATATTTTCCTCCTTGTGGAAAATGTAATATCAAATAATCCATTGAATCACATAAAGTTGGTGGGAATTTTATTTCCAATGTACATAAAATGAAATAAATATCTTTCGACAGTCTACTTAGTATGATATATTTAATTTTCACTGTACAAATGTCCCAAATAAATATCAAGTATCTATTATTGAATCCCAAATAATTTAATTCAACAAACCACTATGTCAAATTTTTAAAATTATTTCCATTATAACATGATAGTTATGATATTTTTTATTTAATAATATTAATATTTCTGAAACATATGGCCAAACAGTAAACTTAACCATCTAGAATCCTCAAATATATAATACACTGATAAGATAATAATTTATTTTCTTTGGAAACTATATATGTTGCTTTTGGATTTATTGCCTTATGTGATCTCAAATTTTTAAATATTTTAAGTTCTGGCCCCCTGAAAATTTGGGAAATATCTAATAATGCCTTTAAATTATCTTAAGTCTTACCTGGTGTGTCCAAAACATCAAAAACTATATTATCAAAATAGTTCTTCTTCATAGGCATGAATCCAATACGAGACATACCAACAAAGAAGACCGATATAGAAGATCCAAAACAATGATCTATTTTATCAATTGTTTTCTTTCCCAAGCCAACAATTTTATGATGGTTTATTGTCTGTCCAAATGTAATGAGAGGTAATAAAAAGACAAAATATTTTAACTCCATACCCGAGATCATTTTTGGAGGTCCATCTACTTCAATTATGTCTTTTCTGAAATGATATTTTTTTCTCCAAAAAGGATGGTTAGTTGGATGAAATCTATCATGAAAGTAAAAATAGAAACATTTTATTACATTGATGATCATAAAAACTTATTTTTCCCTCATAAAGTACAAAAATGACTTTTGAACATGTGTACCCCATCCTGATAATTTTCAATATGCTATAAATCACTAATTGTATGCATCCATCCAGCTTTCATTACAAATTTTTTTTACAACAACATCATATGTAATGGAACCATTATTCCATAATATATTTAACTCATCAAATAAGGGCTGTAGATAAACATCAATTTTTTTTGGATGTCCTAGAATTAATAAGGTTAAATAGATATATGGCTCATTCAGAAACATCCATGGAGGTAAATTGTTTGGAGTTATAAATACAGAACAACAAGAATATTGACTAACCTAAGAACTAAATTGATAGAATACCTTAGTAGAAAGACTCAATCACACATTTTTGGATTCTGAAGAAAAATAAAGATGTACATTTTCAAAATGTTACCATGAATCACTATCACATAGATTATTAAATATTTTACCAGTTGAAATATTGGTATTATTCTATGAAATCAATGACGCTATGTTCTAAGACATAAATAAATGTTGTAATCTAGTTTTAAGTGGAAAATACCTCAACTTTTTTTATCATAATCAATCCAAACTTCCATAGTTGAGACTCTTTGTTCCTCAATTTTCCACAAGTAGTAAAACTATCTTATGATTCATTTTCACCATCATATAAGATGAAATATTTTGAACCTGCATGAAACTTATGGTAACCAAGACCCAGATTACCAACCATCCTCTTTCTATCATAGAAATTTGAAGGAAAATTTTATTTAGGGTAATAGTGACTTAACCGAAGATAATATCTGATCAAAACGTATATTTGACTTTCCATTATATGATTTAATGGCCATAAAATTTTGAACCCCTTCATTTTTTTTGTCTTTTGACTAGAATATAATAATTTCTCAAAAGACTTAAAGAACATGAAAAATGGGGATACTTCCATCTTAGGAGTTAAATTAATATCATCCTGAGTTTTATTTTATTGAAAAGATAGACCAACCACCTCATCTACTAAATTTTAAAACCGTGATTGATATGGAACCAAATCACTGTTATCTTCTCTGAAACTATTCTTACCATGTTGATACAAAAATTTATAATTTTTTTGAAAAAAAAATGAAATAGATGACCCCTAACATTGTCAAATGTGCCAAACATCCTCAGATCACATTTCATCCATGGACACTTAATTATCCCTTATGTTTTTTTGGTTTTGAGGAGGTAAATAATAAAAAAAACTTCAACACACATAATATATACATGATTTATACAAGAACCATTTGGATTCCTATGATTATTTATCCAATCATGATCATGTAATAAAGATTATTATCATCTCGCATGTTCCAAATTTTTAAAAAATATAATATATATAAAATTTTTATGATTAATCCGATATAATAATAAAAATATCCTAAAAATGGAAGAAAATTAAAAATAAAAATCGACAAGTAAATATTGTAAATTTTACCTATTTACCACTGTTTTTTAATAATTACTGCCACTATAAACATATTTTTTTATAAATTACTAAAAATTAGTATAAATTACTATAAAATAAAAATATATATTATAAATTACTAAAAATTTGTAAATCATAGAATTTAAAATATTTAGGCCATTAGAAATGAATAATTTGTCTCAACCTTGTATGTATAAATTTATTATTGTTCATGGATTTAAAATTGATGACATATTTCATTTGGACTTTTCTATTAATTTATAATAATTTTTATCATTTCAATGTAATTTATAGTTAATTTGCTAAACTTTATTCTATCATATGAAAATTTATAATAATTTATACTAATTACCACAAATTATTACTAACTACCACTAATTATTATTAATTTCCACTAATTATTTTTTAATACAAAACATTATTGATAATTTTTCATAGTTTATAATAATTAATACAAATTAACACTAATTACAACTAATTATAACTAATTCTTGTTAATTATTACTAATTATTACTAATTATTAATAATTATTACCGATTTCAATTTTTTTAAAATAATATTTTCTTATTTAGAAATTTTTTAATAATTATATAGATTTGTCACTAATGTTTACTAATTTCCACAAACTAATACATTATACCGCTATTTTTTATTAAATACCGCTAATTTTTATTAATTACCACTAAATTTTTCTAATTATCAGTAATTAATACATTATAGCACTATTTTTTACTAAATAACACTATTTTTATTAATTACAACTAATTAATACATTTTATTGCTATTTTTTTTATTGAGTATTGATATTTTTTACTAATTACCACTATTTTTTACTACTAACTACTAATTAATACGTTATACTGTTATTTTTTTTACTAAATAGCAATAATTTTTATTAATTACTGATAATTTTTACTAATTGCTGCTAATTTTTACTAATTATGGTTAATTTTTACTAATTACTCCTAACTTTTTCTAATTTAGGGTAATTATTACAAATCATCGATAATTATTACTAATTACTTCCAATTACCACTTATTCTTACTACATTTTATTAGTTTATAACAATTTTTTAATAATTAACAGTAATTTAAAATAATTATATTTATTTATAACTATTTTCACTAATTTATGCTAATTAATACATAATACCACTATTTTTACTAATTATGACTAATTTTTACTAAATACATCCAATTTTAAATAAGCACGACAAATTATTACTAATTACCATTAATTATTACTAATTATTAATAATTTCCACATATTATTATTATTATTATTTTATTAGTTTATAATAATTTTTACTAATTGCCACTAATTTTTTATAATTATATTCATTTATGGGTGTTTTTTACTAATTAACGCTAATCAATACATTAAACCACTATTATTTACTAAATACCGCTATCTTTTACTAATTTCTAGATTTTTTACTAATTATCACTAATTATTACTATATACAACTAATTTTTACTCAATACCACTAATTATAACTAATTACAGCTAATTATTACTAATTACTACTAATGGCCACTTTTTATAACCAATTAACGCAATGTTTTACTATTTACCACTAATTTGACTAATTAGTGGAAATTATTACTAATTACCACTAATTATTACACATTAGTGCTAATTACCATTTATTATAACTAATTTTAATTAATTTACAACAATTTTTTTCTAATTACTGCAGATTTTTAATAATTCTATTAATTTATCAATATTTTTACTAATTAACACTAATTTTTATGAATTACCCCCACTTTTTATTAATTATAGATAATTTTTCTATATACTGTTATTTATTACTAATTATCAATTATTATTTCTAATTACTACTAATTTCTATATATTATTAATAATTTTTATTATTTTATATCATTTTTTACTAATTACCACCAAATTCTACTAATTACTGATAATTATTACTAATTACTCATAATTATTACTAATTACTTCTAATTAACACTTATTATTACTAATTTTTGTTTATTTTGTAACAAATTTTTACTAATGACGGCTTTTTTCTAATTATTATCTCGACTTATCACTAATTTTTACTAATTACAAGTAATAAATACTAATTCTCAGCTATTTTTTACTAATGAACATTAATTTCAACAAATTATCGCTAACTTATTCTAATCACCAATAATTATTAGTAATTACTGCTAATTATTACTAATTACTTCTAATTACAAACTATTATTACTAACTTTTAAAGATCTACACCAATTTTTTACTAATTACCATTAATTTTTCATAATTATACTAATTTTTTCAATAAACTAATTACCGCTAATTAATACCAATTATCGTTATTTTTTATCATTACCAATAATTATTCTAATTACCAATAATTGATTCTTATTACCACTAATATTTAATAATTACCACTAATTACCAATATTTATTAAAATTTTTAACAGTTTATACTTTTTTACTAATTACTGCAAATTTTTAAAAATTATATTGATTTATCGATAATTTTTACTGATTACTGCTAATTAATACTAGTTAAAACTATTTTCCACCAATTAACCTTATTGTTTACAAACTTCTAGTAATTTTTACTAATTACCACCAATTTTTAATAAATATTTATAATTATTTCTAATTATTATTAATTACCAATTATTATATCTAATTACTATTAAATAGTAAACTCTTTTTACTAATTAGAAATAATTTATAATAATTATATTGATTTATCGCTAATTTTTAATAATGAACATTAATTAATACTAATTACCACTATTTTTTACTTATTAATGTTAATTATTACTAATTACCACTAATTATAGTTATTTATGACTAATTAAAACTAATTAATGAAAATTAAAACTACTTACCTTTTAATTATAAACATTTTTGACAATGAAAACTAAAATTTTCTAATTCCAAATATGTAATATAAATTATAAATAATTAATTGTATTTATAAATAATTACATCTAATTGACTCAAACTAAAACTAATTAATAATATAAAAATCTAACAATAAATGAATAACGAAAAATAAAAAATTGAAAAAATTAAACAAATACCTCAAAAATGATGCTTTTGTGCGCTCCAAACCTCAAAATTTTCTTCCTTGTAAAAACTTATATTATACTTGAACTAGTGAAGAGAAGAAGTGGTAAGCCAAGCGAATGAGAGCTCAATAGTTATATGGAGAGAAAAAATCAGGGGTTATATATAGGAAATATTACTATAGACGAGACTATTGTCGATGGGGTTCCCATTATAAATAGTATTATTTTCCACGGGACCCGTCGCAAATACTTTTTGCAACAAATAATTAAGGTGATGGTTAAACAATTAATTATGATAGGCCCCATCATAAATATTCACCTACCGAAAGTGTATTTGTGAGGGGAGAATGATCCCGTTGTAATTAAATTTACATGACCATGGTTATTTACCAAAAGAACCACACCCCGTTGCAAATACCCATTCTCATGTTTGGGCAGGAGAACACACCATAAGTATTTGCGAAATGCTCTATTTCCGGTCGTAAATACATGTTTATTTAATTGTATTTGTTTTGGCCGTCAGGCTCGTCGCAAACGGTCATATTTACCATAGTTCATATGTTGTATCATTCACTTTGCTTCTCTTCAAATTGGTTGGATGGAATAATATAGATAGAGTATATCGATTCCATCTTTATTACCATAAAGTATATTAAGCAAGGTTATGGTAGGATAAAAAATGAGTAATCCCCCTCTGGTTTGGCCTCAACTTCCTTGGACTCTTTTTAACATCAATGGACTTCATAATATGTGTTGCATCGATAAAATTATCAATGGGAAGGTTAGTGGTTTATTCAATTTAAATTAAATTAAAACATGAAAAATTAATTTGACTATAATCTCCTTTAATGTAGACAATTTTTAATTTAGTTTGTTTATGAAAATCCTATAGGAATTTTTTATTTATTCCCTCTAATAAATTTTTAATCGGTTTAAGGATATTCATTTGTTCCACATCATGTGAATCGTCATTGTTTTCTTAACTCCCATGGGAAAAGCAAGCGTTGGAAGAATCTTAAAATTTTTAATTTTTGGAGTCAATTTTCAATTTAGTATGAATAAAATCAAATGAAAATGTGTTAAATAAATGATGGAATCCCTATTATATTTTGGCATCAAGTGTTTCCTCATTTCTCAATGCCTCGTTGAGTTGGGTTGAAGTGGATGTTATGAGATTTCCATGATCCTCCATTTTATCTTCAATATCTACTACTTGGTTGGTTTGTGATTCTAGAGAAAGAGAAAGATATAAGGGTGTTTTTTTATTGAAAAGATGGAAATACCTAAAAATCCATTCCAAAATTCATCTAAATCATTTTGATCATCTATATGTGTATCAAAAATTAAGATTTCATTATGATTGTCCTCTATCAATAGATGAGTGAGGTTTTGTACCGAATCATGAATCAAATTCTTCTCATCCTTCTCACGATCATCAATATAAAAATTTAGTGGGTACACTTCTTCCTCTATTGGTTCTAGTATTTTTTTCTTCACATACTACTCCTCATATGCGATGATGTTTTTAGTTAATAATTTATTTTGATTCCATACCTCTGGAATGCCTCATTTGATTTCCTATAGTGGATGTCTTCTTTCATCATGAACATCATCCTCTTATGGTGGAACCAATGATTAGTTAGTCCATGAAGAATATTATAAATTTTAATATATTAATGAAATATATTATAAATATTTAGTTTTCATATAAAAAATAAATTAATATAAATAATGAGAATTTAATAGTGAATTAATGTTCACTTGGCTCCCTGAAAACAATACTAAGTATTGATACACTTGTCACAGGATGGTATAAAAGATACTATTTATTTTCCTAGTGTTGCATTGTGGTTGATTAGAGTAATCTCACTTGAGGAGTTTTTATAATCAAGCACTCACTAATTATAATCCAATTATATATATATATATTTATATATATTGAAATTAGTGGAAATATGATAGTTTGATGGTTATGGAATGTAAAATTAGAAAAGAAACATGCCAATGAAAAACAGACAGTATAAATGAAGTAAGAAGGAAAGAAAATACACCTAAGATAATTATCTTGAATGAACATTAATATTATAATTTTTAGTTCCATATCTACTTTATGAACAGACTCCATCATATGTGGGGACATCCACTTTTCCCCCAATTATCGATATACAGTGTAGAAGAATATGTTAATCTAAAAATAACCACAACAAGGGTGTCTGATTTGACTACTGGTAGTCCTTGAATCAACCCAAAGTAGATAAGAAACGTTAATAATGAATAAATGAATATTTGGGTTCAAACATTGGATTCATCCCCTAGTTTATTATTTAGGATAGTTACTCATTATCATGAGTATAGAAGATGGATAATGAAGTGGTAGAGAGAAATAGAGAAATGACAGAGAGAGAGGAAACAATTTATTAAAAATATGTATAGTGCTAATATATCCAAAATAAAAATAAATAAAGAGAAATTTGTATTTAACATTCTATGATCTTCCTTATCCTTGGACCTTTGCCACCAAAGGCTTAAAATATATATTTACAGAGAGGAGAGGAGGCTAGGGTTACATATATTCTAAAAGGGAATGTTGAAAATTGATTCAAAATAAACCCATATTTTTTTCTACTTGGATAAAAATAATATTTACTAAACTAGATATTTCTTCGGTATAATGAAATTTTGTTTTTTGGGTTATTTAACCCTTGTTAAAATTTTATACCAATCTAAGTTTCCATAAACATTTAATGTCCTATTAATTTAAGCGATGTCTATATTGATGAATGTAGTCCAACATTGACTTCATGGAACATTATCTCCAATAAAAAGTTTGATCTAGATTAATTTCTTAAAATAAAATATGTATACTAAAATATATAAAATTATATAAGAAAAATTTAAAAATAATATTCAACACATACAATATTTGATGATAAAAATACTTGATTGAAATTAAAATGGTAGAACTAGTATATCCAAACAGTTTCCAAATTCATTCTTTAATCACAAATTCTTATCAAATCATAAAATAAAAAATACAACTTTACAAATTAATATCAATGATGAATAATTTTTTTCAAAAATTATTCAATATTATATTTTCAGAATTCATTCCAAAATATATCTTCATAATAAATATGTGACAAGTAATAAAAAATTTACAATTTTGTAAATGATAATGAACTAAAATTCAAGGTAAAAAATATATAAAAATTTGGTTATGTCACTATAGTGACCCAAGATATATTAACACATTTCTATTGTTATTTTACAAGATTCAACATTCCTCCTAAAAATAGTAGCAAAAACTATAGAACCAAAGGTCAGTGTCTTTGAGTATTAGATACATACACAACATAGTTCACCATACTCATCAAACATTCTTCATAACCTCATAAATCTATAACCCCTTATAATTTTTTCACATGTAACACCCAAATTTAAATAAATGGTAATGAAAACATAAGAAATGGGAGATATCAAATTCCTATTAAGGGAAAACATAAACATATCAACATATCATCAATGGTGAGATCTTAAGAATATGATATAACATGAACATGAGAGAAATATCATAACTACATGAGTAATAAAAATAATAAATACGTGAGTATAAAATAATGTTATATAAGAACATAAATCCATATAATTTAAATAAGAAACCACAATAATTTTAACATGGAATAGAAACATTTAACATAAATCTTGATTTTTGAGAGCATAAGATATGAATGCAGGATACCTTTCAAATATGGAAGAAAAATTATTTTAGGGAACATTAATTTCACGATCCAAAAAATTATTTAAAATGGTTATATTCAACTAAAATGTAATTTTTAATACTTATCTCATGATATATAAACTTTTATCAAATGCATTGGAGGGTGATATTGGACCTCAACTTTCATCATCTATACATATTAGTGCCATATAAAAATCATTATAGTATCACATCATAAATAACACATTGGGTTTAATGAAACATGAAAATTAAAACCATTCACTGATAATATAATAAATATCCTATTGAAAAAAATTAATTTCATAACATTTCCAAATTGTAGAAAATAACACCATGAATTAAACAGATTGACACAAAAAAATGATCACCTAAAAATAATCACATAACAAAAGAAAAAACGGATGGTGAAACATGAAACAGAAATCCATTGAATATATATATAATTGAATATAGAGAAAAAAATTAAAACAAAATCATGAAAACATTTTTTATTTTAAAACCCTTTTTCTAATCGTTGATGTAAAAGTCAGTTATGAGTCTCTTTTCAAAAAGTATCCTTTATTTTTTTAAATGAAAAGAACCATTCATGGAATTGGATTTGAATTTAAATTTTTTTTACCCAAATATATAGTATTTAATATCATTTAAAATATAATATCTTGTAATTTCATGTACATTGAGGAATGAAGTTCAAGAAGTAGTCATATAACCCAAATGAAGAAGTTTGAGTTACATATCCCTTGCCTTTACTCTTGATTTCTACAAAAGTGATTTAACCTTCGCTATCAAGAAGTTAACCATCTCATATACTACTTTTTAAAAAAAAACATGTATATTTCATATTATGATTTTAATTTATAATAATTATCAACATGTATCTTAGTTCATTTTTTACTATGTTTGACATTTGGTGTTTATAATTTGATTCTTGTACTATATTCACAGTAGCAATTTCAATGTACCCTTTTATCCAAAAATTAATCATTAAAAAATCATTAAAGGTATTTAAATTTATGTTTTATAATGACCTATAATTTTATAATTCCATGACATAATAGTTTTTTCATGTTCAATGAATATGAATTTGGTAATGAACTTGTTTTGGGTTATTTATCAGTATCGATGGATTACCTTATACAGATTGTACATTTTTTTATCCATAAAGAACAATGATTATGATATTTATTAATACTATATATCATATATACTCATAAATTATAATTTATAATGAGACACAAAGGTGATATTATAAAATAGAATGCATTAGTTAATAGAGATAATAATTTTCACGTACACATAGACGATGATTTAATTTTTTGAGGAGTATAAGAAAGGAGTAATATGTTTATTTATTATAGCATATTAAAAATGTAATATACATCATATTTATTTATTAAATTTCATTTTTATATAGTGGATTTAGGTTGGTCAAGGAAAACAAAATCCGCTTCTTCATGGTGGCGGTGATCCGCACAAACTCACTAATGTCATTCTCATTTACCTTAAGGAAATAATATAATGGTTGATAATGATTTATTAAAAAACATAAAAAGGTAAATATATATTCAATATAGATTATGTCATGTTATAATATGTGTTTTGAATTTCAATCTTAAATATAAAGAGGAAAAATTTTTAGTTAATAATAAGTACTTACGTAGTGATTTGAATTTCTCTTGGAGTTCTTCTTTGAAACAGGGGGACATTTTCCAATAAATTACAAAAAGAATCCCAATGAACTGAAACTATATTATAATCGTTGTAAAATGGATATATTTTAATTTGGATACCAAATTATTTTAGTTGTTTTTTAGGAGTGGTGATGGGACCTATTTATATGTGAAGAAAAAGAAACTTTTGTGAATAGGATTTACTTTATAGTGATATAATTACACCATTCAAGGGTAAATTACTCAAAAAGTTCAAAATAATGGATTTTTCTGGTGTTATTGGTATGATAATGTACCCATAATTATTTCCACACATGTTTCAACAAATTTTGAAGTCATTTACACTAATATTTTTACTTTAACCTTTTTTTTCGTTTTTAATGGAGAAACATGTTTTTTCAAAAGTAACATATATTTTACTAAAAATATAAAATAATTCCTTTTTAAAAATTTTGGATTGATGAAAGTAAAATTAATATTCATTAAATATAATTTTACTTCTAAATAATACAAATATAAATTTTAAATTAAAATATTTTTATATTGTTTTTTATAAATAAATAATGTTTTAAAAATTATGTGTTATTAATATTATTTAGAATTAATTACAAATAAGATGACTTTCAATATAATTAAAAATTTATTTAAGAATATTATTAGTTTAATTATTTAAAATAAATTATTTTATCAGATTAGATAAAAATTACACAATATTTACAAAAAAATCATTGAAAGTAAAAATTTCATCATATTCATAATAATTAACTGAAATCATAGTAATCTTATTTTTAGGCCTTAAAATAAAAAATTCCTTCATACATAATTTTATCATATTTATTCCAATTATAGAATCCATTTTTTAAAAATAAAATTTTTATTGGCGAGGAATATTTAATTTTCTTATTTGGAGACGTATCACGTAAAATCTGTTGTACAAAAGGTGCATCTTCAAGAATAATATGACTTTTGTTTTATTATAATATTTTTATAGTTTTTATAAATTATTTATTTCTACATACACTCAAAAATTTAATGAATATAATGGTAATATTTAATAATTTTATTTATGTAACATGATTTACATTTCAGTTCACTGTTTATTATATTAAAAGCTCATCACATAGTATTTAAATAAGGTAAAGTATTTAATAAAATTGTTAGTCATTGTATTCTACCCCCTTAAAATAATTTCATCCTCAAAATATTATTACATAGATGAAAAAATGTGGGGCTAATTTTTCTCATTAAATCCTTAGGTTCCCATGTATCTTCCTCAAACTTATGATTCCTCTAAAAACATTTACTAGATGAGCGGTATTGTTCCAAAACACATTATCTATATAATATATGACCTCTACTGATTATTCATCATGTGAGATATCTTGTTCCAATTTTACAGCTTTTGATTTTAATGAATGAGAATTGATTATTATTTGCTTCCTCAAATTAGATACATGGAACACATCATATACTTGAGAGAGGTTTGGAGGTCATTTTAAGTGATAATCTACTGCCCCAATGCGATCAAGAATCCTAAAGGGACTAATGTACCTAGGATCCAACATCCCTTTCTTACCAAATTTCATACCTCACTTTCAGAAATATATTTATAGGATCATCTTGTCAAAAAATTAAAACTCTTTATCTTAAAAAAAATTATTTTCATAACTCTTATATTGACTTTTTATTGATAAAATATTTTGCTGAATAGTTTGAACCTCCATTATCATGTCTATGAAAAGGATAGAACCTATCAGCTTCCTCTATCCAACATTATCCCAACATGATGGAGTCCTACATCTCATCCCATACATTGCCTTATATGGTTCCACATGAATTCAAGAATGGATAATTTTGTTTTATGAGAACTCTTACATGGATAGGTGTTTATCCAAACATACATTGAATTCAATAAAAAATATCTCAACATATCCTACGGAGTTTGAATATTCCGATTTTAATTACCATCTATCTGAGGGTGATAAGAAGTAACCAATAATAACTCTATCTCTAATTCCTTGGGAATACTTCTCCAGAACATTGACATAATCCTCATATCCACTTCTAATACAATGAAGATTTGTAATCCATGTAGCATTACCCCTTCCATTATGTATATCATACTGTTTTTTCCAAGAGGGGAATATTCTTTGAAGAAAATAAAATTCTCTTAGTAAAAACGTCAACTATAATCCAAATAGCATTATGAACCTTAGTTGTTTCGGGGAGTCCTCTAATGATATCTGTAGTAATTTTTTTTCTTTTCCATAATGGTATGGGTAATGGTTGTAGTATACCCATAACATTATATCATTTAGACTTAACTTTCTGTGATAGTAAGAATCATAATATTTATTATGTGATCTCCCAATTAATTTTATCCCTCAAATGTTTTTCCTTATATTTCTATATTTTTCGTACTTTATTTATTAAAAGAGAATGTTGAGCTATGAGAATTATCCAAAATTTTCCCCTTCATTTATAGTATTGATAGGATATATATATATATATATATATATATTTCAAATTATATAACTCCATATTTATTGAAGATGAACTTCAGAATATGGATTACCTTTTTTAAAGCTACAATAATCTCTATGGGATTATTTAATCTTTACATGAATGGATGGAATAAATTTTAGAAAGATTTGATTTCATTCCTTCTGTTATAATATAAAGATCAATCCATTTGAATTCTATGAGTATTGAGTCTTTTTCAATCAAAATCATGGATAAATAGAATCATCTTTTCTTCTTAGATCATTAACCAACTTATTTATATTACATATGAGTAATGTATTTAGTTGTCATAATCATTTATCAACATTAACAACCTCTTTTGGATCATGTATAACTTGTTTTGTGTGAAAATATATTTTAAACTCTTGTGGCCATTTTATATACCATAATTTTTACCATAAAGATAATTCTATCAAATATTCAATGCAAAGATCACCTCTTCTATCTCCAACTCAGATGTTGAGTACTTTTTCTCACATGTCATTTATGACTAATAGAATAAGAAGTTAAGTTATCATTTTTCATAAGGATATATCCTAATACATATATCAAAGAATATCTAGATATTTTAACTCTTTCGCCATTATAGGGTAACGTATGTATAGGTGTAGGGACCAACCTCTCATTTTGTTCCATAAAACCTTATTTTCATTCCTCGTTCCAAGGGAAATTTACTCCCTTTGTTGTTAACATGGTTAGTGGATTTGATAGAGATTAAAAATTACTCACAAATAATATATAGTATTCATATAACCTAGGAAAACTATGGATCTTAGTTATTGTGGTTTGTATGGGAAATTTATTAATAAATACTATCTTTGAAGGATCTATAAATACTTCCATGATGGTTACTGTAACGCCCCGACCCCAGCTGCCCAGAGTCGGTGCATTACTTCGTAACATTGGCATGATCACAAGAAAGATCAAATCTCGAAAGACCGATTGGTTTAGTAGCCTTGGAAACATTAGATATATTCATAAGTTTTACATTACATCATAAAATGAAAAACTACTACAACAACATAATGTTTCCACAGTCCACACTATAATCCCCTCATAATATCCCTGCAGGTCATTCATAACTTACATCTTCACTTCCTGGGAAAAATAAAACATAGAGAAGGGGTGAGCTCAAATGCCCAGTAAGGATAACAATATAGCGGAAACTTTCATAAATAAGAATAAACATTTAAGGCAATGTATAACTAAAACAAAAGCCTTTTAAATATTAACTTTCAACATGGTATGGCATAAATAAAATGAAATAATGCCATTTACTTATTCACATGGATATTCTACTAATCGAATAATCACATGCAAAAATCAATAACCACTTTCATAATGTTGGAATGCATAATTCCAGACTATCATAACCACATAGCCAAGGCCTCGTGCCAAGACTACAAATAAGATTTTGTCAAGGCCTTGTGCCAAGACACTAGTTTGTCTCATGAGACCTACCGATGCATCGAGGAGCTATAGCGGGCTCCACCCATCACTTATTAAGTCCAATGCATTCCCATATGAAAAGGTTTAAACATAACATAAACATTCGTATTAAAACTAGCATACGAAATGTCAATACTTTCACCATAAACTATGAATGGTATAAAAATAGCACATCCACAGTCAAACATATCACAAAACCTTCAATACAATATAGAAGTTTTGTATCATAATAAATCAACTTCAAATAATCTTAAAATCCATCAAAGGATGTTGACATAGATGAAATCAAAATTCTTTTAAAAGAAATATCTCCTTTTATTTTGAAATCATTTAAGATCCATATAAAATAAAACATTTTCTTTGAAAATATTCTTATAAGCTTGTAAGGGAAGCTTCGACGATTTTATAACGGCGGAAAATAACCGCACCCGCCGTATAAGTTAAAAAAAAACATTCTTACCTCAATTCAGTCGAAAAGGTTAAAAAGGACCTTGTTTTGAAAACGACGGAAAGATTCCTTTATAAACCTCTTATAAAAAGTCAAACAAGGGTATAAATGACTTTAACCCATATTCTTGTATATAGTAAAAATGTTTTGAAATACATTTCAAGGAAACATGGATGTGGATGATAAAGATATCCCAGTAGATTATTACGTATAAACAACCTCGGATAATGAAGAGATTGTGAAATAACCCTTACCTTGTACTTTTCCTTGGTTGGGGTAGGCTAACCTCCTGTATAATGGTGAAATAATTGTTATTAAATTATAAAAGAATCATATACATTAATATGATATCATATATGATCTTTTAACATTGCTTTATTAATAATATCTTAGTATTATCGTCGTTTCAGGTGATAATCGATTCGTTCTTCTTAAATGTTTGGTTACGTAAGACATGTTTGTAATGGATAGATTAAATCTTATTCATAATCAGAATGATATTAACATTATTTTTAACCCTAAAATTAGAATAAGACTTGAATGGATACGATGGAGAATGAATCTCATCGCGTTCGTGGAGACGGTAGTCCGTACGTACGCACGAACGCTACTTCCATTTAATTTTTATTTTAAAAGAATTGAATCCAAATGATACATAGGTATATTACTATTCTAGTATAATATAATATTTTATATATGTTACTTAAGTTAATTAACACCATCCTTTATACGTTCCATGTGTGGTATGAACGAGTCATATCATTTTAAGGGGGCGGTAGTCCGCACTTCCTCAAATGAAATTATCGTATGTATATACAACATGAAACGAATAATGGTATGAAATAAAATGGAATTAAAGAAGCTTATATATAAAATATATATCATTAATATCATATTTAATTACAGTGCCATCATAATGGCCACCATGAGAGGCGGTAAGATGTATTTGAACAATCATCGTTTCGTGAGGCGTTAGTTTGCCATCCACAGAAACATTATGTTCATCATCCATTAGATGGAGTTGTGTGTATGTGTAGTTTGAATACTTCTTATAACAACATCCTAGTATATTGAGGATACTGGTGTTGTTACAAAAGAAAGGAAATAAAAAGAGTTTGGGGGTTGGAGAAGCAAAATAAATGAAAATAATTTAAGAGAAATCGTTACCTTTAATTTAGGTAACTCACTTTGGTTAGAACCAAAGGACTTGTTGAAATGCTTTCTGCCTAAGGGGAAGCTTCAAGGAGGAGGATAGGGATGTGGGGAGCTTAGTTGGGAAGAGTTTGGACGAGCCAAGTGGCTTGAGAGGTGTGAGGAATGAGTAGAAGTGGTCTCCTTTTATAAGGGAGAGGAGGGGCTCTTTAGGAAAGTGTGAAAGTATTACTTTATAATATATTTGTATTCGGTTTATAATGGTCCAAAAATCATTGAGGTCGAAGATAAGATGACTCATATTCTAAATAACATCAACCAATAAGAATTGGACAGGTTTTAGATAATATTTTAATCATTATAATCTTATTTATTTAAATGATTTATTAATGAGGTAAACATTGCATCATTATTGTGTCATTAATAATTTAAATTATTTGATGTCTAAAAATTATAAATAAAATATCATTATGTATAAAATCTTTTTATCTTTCTAATGAATATTTATAATCGAAAATCCAACATGTATAACCCTATGTAAAAATTGTTCTTCTAAAAGATGTAAGCTTATGCCATTTTTATTTTTATTTTAACTTTATTAATATAATGTGTCATTATCACTTACAAGTGGATCCATGGGGTCCCAAAACAGACCCAAAGATGCCCATGGTCGACCATGTATCAACCAATAGGGTTAAGACACGTTTTAGGGTAATTTAGTATTATTATAATATTATTTTTTTAACCCTTATTTACCGGATTTACCCTTTAACCATGGTAAATAAAATATTTACCGCAGTAATTATTCAAAATGTGTAAAAATAAAAGTTACCTATTTACATAATTTGAACATCCTGATTCCAAATATGGAATCCATTTTTCTAAATTCAAAACACAGAAGTGGCAGAAATTAATTTAAAATTAATTCCCGCTGTCAAAACAAAAAGCGTGTTTTTAAGAGGTAATAACTATCAAAAGATTGACACTTGTTTATGTTCGGTTTAATTGTAAAATTATGTCCAATGACCAACATTATATTAAATGGTAAAAATATATTCTAAATATACATTAAAACCACTCAAATTCACAATTTATCACTATTAATTATTTTTATTAAAAAAGTTGTTTTTAATTAAAATTTAGTAATTTTCACTATTCATCAAAATATGAAAGTTATCCGAAAAGTACCAAAATTTCACCTTAGGCTAAATTTGATATTCCGAATCCAAAAATGAAGTCCATTTTGAAATATAAAATATATATATCTTCAAAAATTAGGTATTACTATTTATAACGGCTAGTTTGATTGGTTATGGTGTGTTAGAACTCGGTGTTGCGTACAACACACGCTATCACATTATTCAAAGGGAAACGTACCGTGGAAGCTTGGGGTGTTTCATTTTAAATTTTTTGATGTCCCCATTTAGTCAAAAAGTTTAAAATATTGTATTTAAAAAGGTTTCACTATTATAAGTTGATAAAAGTGAAATACTGAAAATGAATCTGTTCTTGCATTATGACTAAGAAACTCATAATATGGATTATAAAATTATAAGGATTATATAAAGTTTAAAATTTAGTTAATAATATTCATGACCTCTTTTAATGGCCTTTTTTTTGTAAGTCAAGGTGTGATTGAACTCGGTGTTGCGTGTAGTGCAAGTTATTGAATTATTTTTAAGAAATAACACACTATGAAATCTTGGGGTGTTACATTCTCCCCTCCTTCAATAAATTGCGTCCTCGCAATTTGAAATTGTTCTTCGAAAATAAAAGGTTGAAAATAGAAAATATATTTGTGGGAAAACCCACATCGGAAATTGGGTTACTAAAATTTAGTCTTAATATGAGGAAAAGAGAAATGAAAGGGTCACCACCAAATTATGATCTCGATTACGAGAACATTGGTGGCATTTAGAGACATATAATTGGAGGAAAAATGTAAATATTTATAGGTATTGATTGAGGTCATCAATCACAAACAAGTGTAAAATTGAGGTGCTTAAATTCATCAATCTATGATGATTTGAAATACCATTGGTTCAACAAAACATAGGGTATTAGGATAACACATTTTTGACGTTTCAAAATATCTTAGTTGAAATCCCACATCGAAAAATGAATTAATGAGGACTCTATTTAAAATAAAAAGTCGAAAGTATGAAGATTACCGAAAATAACACATACTAGGGTTCCATGTAGGAAAATATGGATATGGAGGAGAAATCTAACCATCAATTATCTGATGGAGAGTGGTAGAGAACATGGCTATGAAAAGGCCAACAATCCCAAAGCCATAAATTAGTGATGACTTAAGGTACCATCTTAGGAAAACATTTTTATTCTAAGTTTCTTTTCTTAATATTGAGGAATTTATTTATGATATTGGCTAAGATCATAAGAAGATACACTTACTTTATAATTAGAGTTTTATCCATTAATAAATTTCTACCACAAACTCATCTTTCACTCTAAAAGATAATAGAATGTAAAAAAAAATTCTATTTACACTATTCGTATAGGGTTCCAAAATAAACGAATTTATAATTCATCTACAAGATCTTTTAATAAAAACTACATTATTTAATCCAGGACATCTCGTGGGCCAGTGGTAGGTGATACACCCTTGTCGCCCTTCGGTTGCGGGTTCAAGTCTCGCAGCCTTGCCGGACGCGACGGGTTGCCGCCCGACCTCCGGGTTATCCTTTTATGGAAATCCAAAATAATCTAAACTAGAACTATCCAAAATACTTCTGTCCAAACTCACAGTCCAACATTTATAAGGAACGTAAACATAATATGGATCCTTTTTACCCCGTAATAGCATATGAATACCTTCATCATGTATTACCATATTCCTTATTGATTACATTAATGCTCCCTTATTCCATATAGAATGCTGGATATACTTCATTAATCCAAAAATGTTTTAAACCCCAACAATGATGGAATATACAAATCATTAATCAGTTCCAGGGTAGTCAAGAATATCCAATATAATTTATTCAAAACAATCATATATTATTCCAAAATCACTACCTCAGTATCAGAACTATATTATGATTTATCATTCTCTCAACCATATATTTTCCAAAAATTTATCCTGCTATTGAGTCACTTTTCTTTGTTCCACACAATCTCAAGTCCTTAATGAAATAGTACTGCAGTACAATCCTTATATACTCCATGATTATTGTAACAAGTACATTGTTGATACAACACTCAATTGACATAATCAACATAAGAACTCTAATCATTCCTCTTCATCTGTGGCAGTATCATAACTTGATTATTATCCAATAACATCATTTGCGGCATAGTCTGATGACTGGGACATAGGTTCGCGTAGTGTCCAAACTCCTTGCAAATGAAGCATTGTACATTTGAAACCATTTTCTTACCCTTGCAGTCATGTACTTTGTGCCCTTTTCCTCCACACTTATAACAAACTCCCATTCCTTTCAGGCAAGTTCCAGGGTGTTTCTTTCCACAGTTACCACATATGGGAAAATTCTTCTTTTCCCTTTTCCCTTTATCCATCTTTCTCTCTTCCATCCTTTTCTTCTCTTGATTCCCTTCAAAGCCATAGGACTCAGTAAACTCTTTACTTATCTTATCAACACATGATATTATTTCTTAATATGATGATAATACATGGGAGACTATTTCTCTTATAAATTCTAGCTGAAGACCATGAAAGATATGATCCTTCCTTCTCTTTGAATCATGTGTATTTCTGGAGTTTTCATTCCTTCTACTGGGCGCCATTTCTAAACAATGGAATAAACTAGATCAGTTTATGAATCAAAATACATAATCCCATACTTATAAAACACTTAACATAAATTGAACTATTTATGGATATAATCCATAATCCTAAAAATGTTTTCTTTGAGGAAGTATATACTCATAAACCCTTCATAATGATTTGTAAAGATAGTGAGAGTTATCCTAAGCATATCCCCCGGGAGTGTCGTAACCAGGAGTGCAGCAAGGCCCGTTGTCGTGCACCAGTTCCCGTTCGAGTCTAGCTCAAAGCGGTGTTTTCGGGTTTTACCCCTAGGTACATCTGTGCCAGAGCCGCCTCTACCTGCTCGTATCCAGACAGGGATGTATTGCTCGGAAAACTCACAAAATCTCTACAATACCAAAATTCTAGGAAGTTCCTCTATACTAATCCTCAAAGTTCATCTTAGGTCTACGCGCTCTAATCAGAGTTTATCTAAATCTAGCTTCCAAGGTTTGTACTAAACTTCCTCTGATACCAACTGTAACGCCCCGACCCCAGCTGCCCAGAGTCGGTGCATTACTTCATAACATTGGCATGATCACAAGAAAGATCAAATCTCGAAAGACCGATTGGTTTAGTAGCCTTGGAAACACTAGATATATTCATAAGTTTTACATTACATCATAAAATGAAAAACTACTACAACAACATAATGTTTCCACAGTCCACACTATAATCCCCTCATAATATCCCTGCAGGTCATTCATAACTTACATCTTCACTTCCTGGGAAAAATAAAACATAGAGAAGGGGTGAGCTCAAATGCCCAGTAAGGATAACAATATAGCGGAAACTTTCATATATAAGAATAAACATTTAAGGCAATGTATAACTAAAACAAAAGCCTTTTAAATATTAACTTTCAACATGGTATGGCATAAATAAAATGAAATAATGCCATTTACTTATTCACATGGATATTCTACTAATCGAATAATCACATGCAAAAATCAATAACCACTTTCATAATGTTGGAATGCATAATTCCAGACTATCATAACCACATAGCCAAGGCCTCGTGCCAAGACTACAAATAAGATTTTGTCAAGGCCTTGTGCCAAGACACTAGTTTGTCTCATGAGACCTACCGATGCATCGAGGAGCTATAGCGGGCTCCACCCGTCACTTATTAAGTCCAATGCATTCCCATATGAAAAGGTTTAAACATAACATAAACATTCTTATTAAAACTAGCATACGAAATGTCAATACTTTCACCATAAACTATGAATGGTATAAAAATAGCACATCCACAGTCAAACATATCACAAAACCTTCAATACAATATAGAAGTTTTGTATCATAATAAATCAACTTCAAATAATCTTAAAATCCATCAAAGGATGTTGACATAGATGAAATCAAAATTCTTTTAAAAGAAATATCTCCTTTTATTTTGAAATCATTTAAGATCCATATAAAATAAAACATTTTCATTCAAAATATTCTTATAAGCTTTTAAGGTAAGCTTCGACGATTTTATAACGGCGGAAAATAACCGCACCCGCCGTATAAGTTAAAAAAAACATTCTTACCTCAATTCAGTCGAAAAGGTTAAAAAGGACCTTGTTTTGAAAACGACGGAAAGATTCCTTTATAAACCTCTTATAAAAAGTCAAACAAGGGTATAAATGACTTTAACCCATATTCTTGTAAATAGTAAAAATGTTTTGAAATACATTTCAAGGAAACATGGATGTGGATGATAAAGATATCCCAGTAGATTATTACGTATAAACAACCTCGGATAATGAAGAGATTGTGAAATAACCCTTACCTTGTACTTTTCCTTGGTTGGGGTAGGTTAACCTCCTGTATAATGGTGAAATAATTGTTATTAAATTATAAAATAATCATATACATTAATATGATATCATATATGATCTTTTAACATTGCTTTATTAATAATATCGTAGTATTATCGTCGTTTCAGGTGATAATCGATTCGTTCTTCTTAAATGTTTGGTTACGTAAGACATGTTTGTAATGGATAGATTAAATATTATTCATAATCATAATGATATTAACATTATTTTTAACCCTAAAATGAGAATAAGACTTGAATGGATACGATGGAGAATGAATCTCATCGCGTTCGTGGAGACGGTAGTCCGTACGTACGCACGAACGCTACTTCCATTTAATTTTTATTTTAAAAGAATTGAATCCAAATGATACATAGGTATATTACTATTCTAGTATAATATAATATTTTATATATGTTACTTAAGTTCATTAACACCATCCTTTATACGTTCCATGTGTGGTATGAACGAGTCATATCATTTTAAGGGGGCGGTAGTCCGCACTTCCTCAAATGAAATTATCGTATGTATATACAACATGAAACGAATAATGGTATGAAATAAAATGGAATTACAGAAGCTTATATATAAAATATATATCATTAATATCATATTTAATTACAGTGCCATCATAATGGCCACCATGAGAGGCGGTAAGATGTATTTGAACAATCATCGTTTCGTGAGGCGTTAGTTTGCCATCCACAGAAACATTATGTTCATCATCCATTAGATGGAGTTGTGTGTATGTGTAGTTTGAATCCTTCTTATAACAACATCCTAGTATATTGAGGATACTGGTGTTGTTACAAAAGAAAGGAAATAAAAAGAGTTTGGGGGTTGGAGAAGCAAAATAAATGAAAATAATTTAAGAGAAATCGTTACCTTTAATTTAGGTAACTCACTTTGGTTAGAACCAAAGGACTTGTTGAAATGCTTTCTGCCTAAGGGGAAGCTTCAAGGAGGAGGAGAGGGATGTGAGGAGCTTAGTTGGTCAGAGTTTGGACGAGCCAAGTGGCTTGAGAGGTGTGAGGAATGAGTAGAAGTGGTCTCCTTTTATAAGGGAGAGGAGGGGCTCTTTAGGAAAGTGTGAAAGTATTACTTTATAATATATTTGTATTCGGTTTATAATGGTCCAAAAATCATTGAGGTCGAAGATAAGATGACTCATATTCTAAATAACATCAACCAATAAGAATTGGACAGGTTTTAGATAATATTTTAATCATTATAATCTTATTTATTTAAATGATTTATTAATGAGGTAAACATTGCATCATTATTGTGTCATTAATAATTTAAATTATTTGATGTCTAAAAATTATAAATAAAATATCATTATGTAGGAAATCTTTTTATCTTTCTAATGAATATTTATAATCGAAAATCCAACATGTATAACCCTATGTAAAAATTGTTCTTCTAAAAGATGTAAGCTTATGCCATTTTTATTTTTATTTTAACTTTATTAATATAATGTGTCATTATCACTTACAAGTGGATCCATGGGGTCCCAAAACAGACCCAAAGATGCCCATGGTCGACCATGTATCAACCAATAGGGTTAAGACACGTTTTAGGGTAATTTAGTATTATTATAATATTATTTTTTTTAACCCTTATTTACCGGATTTACCCTTTAACCATGGTAAATAAAATATTTACCGCAGTAATTATTCAAAATGTGTAAAAATAAAAGTTACCTATTTACATAATTTGAGCATCCTGATTCCAAATATGGAATCCATTTTTCTAAATTCAAAACACAGAAGTGGCAGAAATTAATTTAAAATTAATTCCCGCTGTCAAAACAAAAAGCGTGTTTTTAAGAGGTAATAACTATCAAAAGATTGACACTTGTTTATGTTCGGTTTAATTGTAAAATTATGTCCAATGACCAACATTATATTAAATGGTAAAAATATATTCTAAATATACTTTAAAACCACTCAAATTCACAATTTATCACTTTTAATTATTTTGATTAAAAAAGTTGTTTTTAATTAAAATTTAGTAATTTTCACTATTCATCAAAATATGAAAGTTATCCGAAAAGTACCAAAATTTCACCTTAGGCTAAATTTGATATTCCGAATCCAAAAATGAAGTCCATTTTGAAATATAAAATATATATATTTTCAAAAAGTAGGTATTACTATTTATAACGGCTAGTTTGATTGGTTATGGTGTGTTAGAACTCGGTGTTGCGTACAACACACGCTATCACATTATTCAAAGGGAAACGTACCGTGGAAGCTTGGGGTGTTTCATTTTAAATTTTTTGATGTCCCCATTTAGTCAAAAAGTTTAAAATATTGTATTTAAAATGGTTTCACTATTAGAAGTTGATAAAAGTGAAATACTGAAAATGAATCTGTTCTTGCATTATGACTAAGAAACTCATAATATGGATTCTAAAATTATAAGGATTATATAAAGTTTAAAATTTATTTAATACTATTCATGACCTCTTTTAATGGCCTTTTTTTTGTAAGTCAAGGTGTGATTGAACTCGGTGTTGCGTGTAGTGCAAGTTGTTGAATTATTTTTAAGAAATAACACACTATGAAATCCTGGGGTGTTACAGTTACTACATGACCAAAGAATGATACTTTATGTAGCTGAAATTCACAATTACTAAACATAACATATAATCTCTCCTTTCTTAATATTTTAAACACAATATTAAAATGATCTTCATGATCATCCTTTATATTAGAATTTATGAGAATATGATCTATAAAGTATAACATGAAATTTTCAAGGTAATCAGTAAATTATCTATTAATCAAATATGTAAAATATAGATGGGGAATTCATAAGTCCAAATGGAAAGGCCCTAAATGAATATTTTATATACGTTGTGTGGAAAGCTATTTTAGAAACATCTTCCATTTTCCCCTTAACTATTTATATCATTATCAAAGGTTGAACTTAGATTTTTTTGAGATCCTTGTTTTTGATAAAACAAATCATTGATATGGGGTAATATAAAATTATTCATGATTTTTATTTTCTTAAGATCATAATAATCAATTCAAAGACAAATTGACCAATCCTTCATATTAAAAAAATGATTGGTGTACCCTATAATGAATCACTCAGGCATAGAAATGCCACATCAATAATCTCTTAATGTTTCTTTTTTAATTCTTATAATTCAATATAGTTCATTTTATGAACATTCTTTGAGATAGGGATGGACCTAGGAAAAAGGTTCATTAAAATCTTAACATCATACTCCTGGGGAAGACCATGAAGTTCATCTAGAAATAAATAATTATATTTCCATACAATAGTCATGTCATCAATGTTGAATTACTCTCTAATAATTTGAGCTATAAATCATTTTTTTGTGGGAATCAAGACCAATATTAAATAATGTTCATCGAAGGGATGTTGAAGATAATTCCTACACTAATGCTTGATAACAAGATAATTTTAAATATGAAATGAGATCACATTTTCCTTTAACTCCCTAAGAATTTTTGAAATATACCATTTTCAAATAAATTTAATCTTTACATATTATATATTTATGTAACACTGATTTTGGATTTCATTAGATGTGCTACTGAGTATAGCATATGTCACATTTAACCATGAGTGTAGCATGTGTTACACACAACACCGAGTTTAAATTAAACATGAAAAACTATTAAAATATTATTATTTATTATCCCAGTTATCACGTAGCCATTTTAATTTTGACAGTGAATATTATTAACTAAATTATGAAAACACATTTTTTACACATTTATATATAATGAATTCTTTAGTGAAAAATTAATTATAAATGAAAATAAAAATGTTTGAAAATGAATGAAATCTTTTTCTAAAAAACAAATTTTTATGCGAGAAAATGTGTTTTACATCAAAAAAATATTAAAAAATCTTTTGGTGATTTAGTTGAATGAAAAATATATATAAAATATTTAATAATATTCATCATATTTCTCTTCTATGATTTATATAAAAGAGATAATAATAAATCCAATTTTATGATTAAAAATATAATTTTTTAAAAAATAGTTTTTCTGCCTTTTATGATATTATTTAAAAATTAATTTTTGAACTTTTAGAAGATTTATTAGAAAAAATAAAAATCATTTTTAAAATAAACAAGTAAAAATTATATTAGACTGAGTTTTTTATAATTTTCTGGAAATATAAATATTTCAATGAACAATCTAGAGTACTTTTTTAAGAATTTTCGTTTCATTTAAAGAATTTAAGATATTAAAAATTATTGTAATATGGTTTTAAAGGTAAAATTACATCAATTATACATCTATTAATCCAATTTAATTAATTTTAATCCATTTAATATTGAAATTTTATTTAAAAACCTTTGAAAAATTAGAAACATTTCTATTTGGAAAACAACTTTTTTCTTGCATCTTTGAGATTAATTTTAATAAAATATTTCTACATTCTATGAATAAAATTTGGTAAAAATGATTAAATATTTTTAAATATATATATATATATATATATATTTTTTTATTATCAAACAATTTCAACTTATTTTATGACCAATATTAATAGTTAATGTAGTAAAAATTAATTGTTGTGGATAAGGTAAAAATGGTGTTACTGGGGGTCTAAACTAAATATTTAACAGGTAAAAATGACCCAAAACTTTTGAAAAACCAATTTTATGGACAGATTGTGAACCTATATCTTCTATTTTCTAAAATGGACCATTTTACAGCATTTTTTAACTAAAAAAACGTGGGTACACCTTTTCTTTTCTAAAATTATAGGTGTGCCAGTCACGTTAATTACAAAAGGACACTCCTCTCATCTCATATTCAAAACATCCAAAATATTTTTGATATCTAATAACTACTCAAATATCTTCATTAAATCCCTCCTATAATCCTATATTTCTTTATTTGTCTCATAAATTGAACCTAGGAAGTCTTCTAATGAAAAAAAGATGTTTTTAGAATAAGTGGTAACATCCCTTAGTGAGCATTTTATTTTACTTCTTCTTCAACCTTATTCAATTATCATTAAAACATCATGATAAAATACTCTCATAATTTTCAATATACTGAGATATCATCATTTTAAGTTACCTACTTATATCAATCTCCGATTACATCCAATTAGATATGAAATAATTATTCATGTGTATGAAGGACTACCATCTTGTGAACCGATGTTATTCGTTTTCCATCACCACCTCTCATGACTAGATATAATAATGGATATAATGTTTCTATTTGATATTTATGATATTATTATACCTATATAATTATAATACTCCATATACCACCTTTTTTTATAAACCCATTGGTAAAACAATAATGTCATTCGTGTGTGAATTGAACTATCGCGTCGTGAAAAGTTGTGATATGTTTTTCATTTATAATTTACATGGATGGTAAAAATAATATATTAAATGAATATATATGATATGTTTCAAATATTATACCTCTATAATAATTATTTCACGTATACCATCAAACTTTTTATTCTATGGGGGATACAATAACGTCGTTCATGTGTATAGTAGACTGCCGCCTCTCGAAGCGATGCGATTCATTAATGCTTTACATTAAAGGATATAAAGATTATTTTAATGGAAAAATTTGATATATATGGGAAAAAATTATTCTTTAGTTATAATATTTTATTAACATCTATTTCTTTCAAACCATTGACAAAAATGAAGCAATGTTCATGCATACGTATGACCTACCGTCTCAATGAAAGATGTATTTAATTTTTTATATAAAACATTTATCCATTAATATAAATAAATATACATAATGAATATATATAATATTTATAACATTGTTAAAAAAATTTAAACAATGTATCCATTATAAATGTAAGAGGAACGAGAATACCAAATCAAAACATATGTGAACAATGAAGCACTTATTTCCGGAAACATAATTTTATTGTGGAATTTTTAATAAATGTGTAATAATTGGTCAAAATTAAATAATATATGGTATGATTAATATATTTATTATTATTTTTATATTTTTAAAATAAAATTATATTTATTATTAAGGAGGTTTTAATTTTTATGGAATAAGTTTAGACTTATGGTAATAGATTTCTATCTCACTTTTAATTCCCATACGACACAAGCCATGTTCACCACATGTTTCTTTTATGTGGTGTATATAATGACCATGAATTTATTTTATTATGCTTAACATGAAACATATATGTATTTTCATATACATCTTTGAATATTTCTTTCATAGGTTTTGTGGTTTAAAATTCACCAAAATAGAAATGGATTTCTAGTATCTCTTCTACTTATTGGAGACATGATCCATTTTCAGCACTCGTTTTATTTTTGTGGTTTATTTACTACCCCATTGGCATGTTATATCATTAATATAATTCATTTCATGATATAAACTGTTTATTTTAATGTTTTGATTTAATTAGTCTAAGGATTCAAATTATTACAATAGTGGTAAGAGATTTTTGCCTCTATTTTTCATATTTGAAACATATGTTATGTTATACACCAATCTTATTTTATGAGGTTTTTATACAACCCATTTGATATATAATATAATATTTTTTTATTATCATGTTATATTATGTTTCATTTAATTTTATTTCATCAGGGGGCTTATGATTCAATGTTAACACATTGGTAAGGGTTTTAAGATAAAATCTCATCATTTATCGTGATTGTTAATGTTTGTGCTTATGATTATGTACCCTTATAATAAATATCTCAATAAAATCATTAATTTTATTCTCAAATATTAATTTTATGATATTTCATCTTTTACTTTCATTTTCCTCTCTTTATGTACTCAATAGTTGAAAATAATTTTTTCAATAGAAATCTCCTCTTTTTCTCTCTTCGATCAAAAATCCTTTTTCATCAAAAATATTTTTCAATTTTATTTTAAATCATCCAAGGGATTTATTAAAAAAAATTTACACATGTTTGGAATTTTCAAAAAAAATTTAAATTGAATCTTCAAGTCATTTTAAAAAAATTCATATTTGTCTTTGTTCCCCACTAAATTTGTGCATCAAGAAAATTTTATATTTTTGAATGGTTTCAAATGATGTGGTTTATGGAAATTGAAACACCCTATGGCTATATCCAAATAAACCTATGTTTCAAAGGAAAATTATTGTTAGTAATTTTGGCCAACGATGCTTAAGAACTCACATTAGTTGAGAGGTTGGGAGGTCGGGCTCATCACACTCTTTCAAGGAGAATTATTTCATAATTTAGGACTCTCTTATAAATTTATGAGATGTTCTTGAATCCTATTTTGATTCCCAAGTACGATAGAGGTCATCCCAAAGTTAACAATCAATTATTATCATTTATAGATCTTATAATCAATTGTATGTCTCAGAGGTTCTTCATCAACGGAGATATCTATATGAATCCGAGGTTCTATGTTGATGTTATCATCTTATATACTAATTATAGATTCTTTGGTAATTATTATGATGATTATGGTTTACTAGAAACATAGTGTGGAACTCTAGAGTGTATCACCATATAGGGAGATGATTGTTGTTCTGATGTGGGGATCAAAACCATAAATGGGCTACCTATGTATCCTTGAGAAATAAATCAGAACCCATGATGTTATATGCCACATAATGGGTGTCATCATACATTTTATGGTCATGTGGTAAGGAACCAACAATATAGTTTGACCTTATGTGGAAATGAAATCAAGATGTAAGGTTCCAAGTCCATGTTTGGTGTGGGGATTATGCCAAAGTAGCCTAGAGAACCTTGTAGGAATACAGTTTCTTGGATAGAATTAGTCCATGTTGGGAATGTTTACTTCAGTGAACATTGTTGATTTGGGTTTTTGTATTCGGACCTCATGGGGGCTTCCTATATACCCATTTTTTGGGGAAATCAAAGACCATATAGTTCAGTTACGAAGAACCTATACAATAGAGGCTTTCAGTAGGTTTGTATAGTAGGGGAGTATGACCCTTTTAGAAGATTAAGTTAGGGATTATTATAGAAAAGGATTCCAGAATAAAGGGACAATGAGTGTTGTTTTTGTGTTGGTGATTTGGGGTTTATTATTGTGGATTACTATTAATGAGGACACCCATTAAGCTCGGGCCCTTGGAAAGTGTCCTACATATCATGATTCTAACAGGAATTAGAGTTCTCATTGTTGAATCAGTTGGGTGGATAATAAAAGTGTCATGATCACTAATAAACTCTATGCCCCCATTTTTCATTCTCAGTTTGATAAACAATAAGAAACAAATGATCCGATGAACCACAAGATCTTCTTTTTTCTGTAGGTTGAGATGGAGACAAAGTCCAAAGGGAGAGGGATCGGGTATTGATTTTTAATGCTTCCTTTTCATTGGGAAGATGGTGGAATATTCTGAGGTTAAGAAACTTCCCCCTATTAAATTTACCCTAAAATGAGTTAGCAGTATGGAAAATGAGGAAGGAAGGACATAGGGGAGAGGAGAGAGGGATTGAGTTCCCATCCCCACTTTAACCCATTGGCTAGGAGGCTGAGAGGAGAATGTGTGAAAACTTCTACCAGAAATGATAGGGGTCAACCTCAACAGGAATTCCCTAAAATTAGTTATGTAGTGATGGAGTAGTATTTAATTCCACGAAGAGTGGAAAACCAAACATAATCCTCACCCTCCCTGCTAGAAACTGGAGACTTTGGGTCATAGAGAAGAGAAGGGCATGAAATGTTCCTAAACCTAGTTCCCAAGACTGGGAAATCCATAGACTTATCCCTGGGGTAAGGGTCCTCATGACCATTGGGATACAAACTCATGTGAACCCTAAGAACCCTGACCAGCCAATCGAACAAGTGTGGGAGACCCCCTACCATAGGAATACACACCCAAATCATAGATACACTCTTGTGCCACTCTCTATGGTTGTGAAATTTTGGAGTTTTTGGTATAGTATTCAAGTCAATGCATCTTAGAAATAGATCCAAGGGAAGATAGGACCTGCAATGAATTTCTTAGAATAAGACCTAATGAGTGGCTCAAACAGACCTGGTGGTCAGCGTTAACCAAGAGAGGTTCGCCTAGGTGGTACTTCTTGAAGGTAGGTCTGGGAGATCTGGTTGAACACTAGAGATACACCACCTAGGAACTACAATTGGATGATTCCATTCTCAAGCCGCCAGGGTCTCCAAAGGTGTTCCCAAAGGCGGATCAAGCCGGCCCCTCGTAAAAAAGGACCTCACACTAGTGTCAACTAATCACAGGGTGAGAGAATGCATCGTGTAGGTATTTATTAGTTATTAACCATGGGATATCATTAATTTATAAATCCCTCTTTAATAATATCTCCTTTTGGTTTTGGAAATCTACCTATATGGTTTTGGATGGGTTTAGAGAAGGACTAGAGCGAGACGAGAAGCAGTCAGCCTTTGGGAATTTCCTTCGTACAAGTGAAGACCCTTGGGTCCTATTTATAGAAAAATATATAAACCTAGGTAAGGGGTTCATCTCACTTCAGTGGATCACTTAGGTGTCTCATATAGGCAGGCTTACAAGACGGATGCACAGGTTGGTGAATATGTACCCTATGCGATGATAGTGTTTTAGGGTACCTTGGAAAATGGACATTGGGGCCATTACGATCCTCAACCTTCTTCATTTATATTAGTCTCTTCTTGATGTGGATTTTCAATTTTTTTCCTTTTTATCCATCTGAATAAATAAAGTGTCAAAAAAATACCCCCCATGATTGGATCTGTTTGAAAGAAGGGGGTCTAATCCAGAGGTAAATTGATGAAAAGTATGGATGGTTCACAAAGGCATAGGAGGCTGAAGAAGGTCAGTTGACTAAGATTCAATGAATCTATTTTGGGGATTAGGATTTAGTTCTATAGATGACGAGTTATGTTGAAGGTTTCCTATAATATATGATATAGGGACTCCATCTGGTAGATGCTCCTTTAGTTATGCTCTATAAAGGAAAATAATTTTGTTTCCAGTCATATATGTCTTCATCCATGGTCTCTTCCTATGATCATAACGTTGATTCTGATTTTCTAAGCACAAAATCTTTATACCAGGTAATCATAATCACAATGATAGGGATGGGGGGTTCTTTAATTTTTTACCTAATCAATTTTCATAGTGACAATAATTTGACTATTTCTAGGGTTTTATAGGAAACCATACAAACCTTATGTATTTCTTATGTCATCATACTAATTTTTTTTAATTAAATATGTGAAGGAGAATAAGAAAGAATTAGATTCTTCTTAGGAATCCCTTTTTTGATTTTCTATGTAACAAGTTTTGTGATTTTACCTTTTTATCACTTTATATTATTCATTAACTATATAGATCACTGGTCTAGTGAGTTAAGACTCAAATTTTTTCCAGAGTTCCCTTTGTGGGTTTTCAACATGGTGAGTACATCACCTCTTTTCATAGAAATTTTGAATTCCTAAAATCCATACTAATAAGTCTAGTGTTTGAGGTCAAACAACATTGATCATATATTTCTAAATAATGACCCAAACATGGCTTGTGGGCCAAGAATGTTTTTACGTTCATCACATATCCCATGGGGAATCTTGAACCATGATTTTGTGGTTCTAGGATCTAAACCAAGATATTATGTAAAAGAGGAGGTATCACCTAAGGATTATGTTGCTGCTAATTGAAAAAAATATTTTTTTCATCTGTTTTATGCAAGGCCAACTAGGGAACGTACTTTATAGTCAATAGTGGCATCCTTCGGCTAGAATTCTATGAAATTTTTGAGAAACTTATGAAAATACAACTATGGAATATCACAATATAGCCTGGAAAAAAATTTATCAGGAATTCAAAAAGTTTATTAGTGGTGGTTGATATTTATGATTTGAGTTTCTCAAGACCTTTATGGATATATTTTGAAATTAAATTACCTAATAATGAATAAAAATCTATATTGGTACTGGAAATGAATTGGAAATTGATCCTATATGAATTAGGATTATGTGTATGGGGTATATTTGTTTAGATGGTTGAAGCCAGAAGGGAAGGCCCCTTTATGACATGGATGAAGGTTTTGTTTAGTTTAATGTCATGCAATCTTGATACTGACCACACATTTTAATGTCTTACATTAAAGATTTTGTTGTTCAATTTATTGTCTTGTAACTAGGATGTTATTCTATATATTGTAAATTCATATAATAAGGATATTACACTACATTGTTTAAATTCCTATAATAAGAAAATTATTCTATGCAGTTTAAATTCATAGAACATAGAGATTATGCATTGTAGTTTAATGTCCTGCAGAAAGGTCATTATGTTAGACAGTTAAGGTTGTATAATAAGAAAATTATTCTATGAAGTTTAAAGTTGTGTAGTATGAATATTATGTTATGAAGTTTGATTTCATGCAGTAAGGACATTAAAGGGGACAAAATTTATGGTATTTTATATTGACTGAAAAGTTGAGGATTATTCCATTCTTGGTAATTTATCTCGAAATGTGATTCAAATTAATATGTGAGAGGATAAAGTTGTAAGACGTGATTTAGGGATTCTTGAATACAATGTTTTGTATGGGAAAAAGGCTTTTTTGCATTAGAGGAGGTCTCTCTCCAAGAAAAATTTACCACTGAATGAAAAACCATTCTTGTGGACTATTTTATGAAATGACAGTTAAGGCACATATCACATAATAAATAGTGTAATCCTTTTGATGATAGGCTCTGAAATTTGTGATCAACATATTAAAATCCAACTGGGGGATATTATAGTATAGTAAAGAAAATAATTTGTAAAGAATTATGAAATTTTATCTCTAAAGACCCGGGAATGTTTATGGAGATTCATATTTCCTAGGGTATATATTTTTGTTTCTGGGATGAAATCATCTGAATAAGAAAAGGGTATATCAGGTAAAAAAATTCCATAAATGGGGAAAAGAGGTTTCCCACATTGGTCTTCCCCAAACATAGGAATAACGGTGGCTGTATTATTACGTCATATGATTAAGACCATAATATTCTGAAAATGAAGAATGATATGTTGAAAAATGGTCCAAGGAACTTCTAGTATGCTTTGAACACATTAAGGAGAGAATCATAAAACATGATATTTGATAATTTTAGATACAGAGAAAGAACATAGAACAAATATGTGAAGAATGATCATCAACCGTAATTGGGGGTTCCAGCATATTGTCATCAAATCGTATTGGGAGATAAGTGGATCCACCCAAGGGAGATGTCACCACTGATTGAGAACCCCGTTGTGAGGGATGTTTTATGTAATCTCAAATTGAGAACATAATATATAGCTAAATAGTAGAATCCTTTAACTAAAAAACCTTTTTTGAGGGTCATTTTATGCAAAGCCATTTGTGGTGTTTTACAACATAGTTAGGAAAAAGAGCTCTCGTGTATCAGACATTCTTCCACTAGAAGATTCAAAAATATTATGAATATCTGAATGTTTTCAAGATTAGGAATACGATGAAAGGAAGGGATATGTTTGAGCATGAAGGAATCATTTGGACATATATTTTCCATGATTTGGATGTCCCTTGTATAGATCTGACTCATATGTAGAAGGGGGACATCATTGTATCCATGGTGGGTCCCTTTTTATTTGGGGACTTGAATTAAAATATTCTACAAAGATCTTTATTTCTATAATGAATAAGGGGTATTCTTAATTACCTTATGAAAGGGACTAGGACCTGGGGAATAAGAATCACTATTTATATTTTTTGGAATGAGAATCAATCCATATGTAGTTCTGGAATAATTATCCAATTTATTGTCACGTGACACATATGTGAGTGATTCTGACATGAAAAAGAATATTTTGTCTAAAATAGGGTATAAGACCTTAGTGACACTACGTAACTTTATTGGGAATTAATCAATACACAAATAGTTTTTAGACAGACCATGCAATTTATTTTCATGGGATGGGACGTCTAGTTTTTCATTTAGGTTCTTGAAGCCAGAAGCATGATTTCCCCAATGTGAATTGATACACCATAATCTTATAGGAAAATCCATTACAAAAATTATGATCCCATGTGAGTTGTGCTCGGTGTGATAAAAGATTCATGGTAAAGGTTTCCTTTATAGTGATAGGTAAACAAAAGTGAAGGGTGTGTGCATTTCGATTTTATGGTGGGTGGGCAAGGAGATATGATCCAAAAATAACTACATACCTCATCATGATTTGAATCAATACATATGCATTTATTGAGATCCAATGATGTTTCATGTCATGTGGTAAGGATGAAGATGATCTAATGTAAAAAAATGGGAAATGTAGTAGCTGAGCCAGGCTATATAAACCAAGTGTCACTATGTATCTTATTTGGTAATGATTGAAGCCCAAACTAGTTCTAAAAAAGGAATCCTTGTGCTGGTTTGAATTCTTAATTTGGTTAGTAAAATTTAATTTTGTTGTTTAAATGTGGCCAAACCCAATATTAGATTTCTTTATGTCATTACGTATCTTGCTAAAGTAGCATTCAAGCCACATGTAGTTATTGAAATGGTCACATGTGCATGTATAATCGATACACAGGGAGTGGGGGATATTTTTGATTGTGGTTATACCCAATATTGGAGATCTAGGCATCACTACATATCTTATAGATGTGTAAATCAAGCCATGTTTAGTTCTTCAAAAGGATCCCTACACTAATTAGATTAATGCATAGAAAGGGGATTTAATATTTTCTAAACTAATGGTTGGGCCTAAAACATGAGGTATAGGTGTCAAAATATATATCATTGTAATGATAATTAATCTATATGTTATGGAAATGTTCCCTATAAAAATATAATTAATACATAGTGAAATAAGAATTATATATCCTTCAGCGTTGATGTGCCTTGTTGGTCGGAGTGGATACTCAAGAGGGGGGGTGAATTGAGTACCAATTGAAAAATCCGTAAAAAAATATTTCTCTTAATATCCCCCAATTTAAAAACAATGTTAAACTGTAGTGAATATATACATAGTGTAAAGGTTCAATTAGTTTCTCAAAGATTGATTATGTCTCAGTTAACTTAATTTGAAGATTAAATTAACTTTTGAAACTAACTTACTAGTTTACAACAAGTATAAACACTTGCTAATTTAACTATCAAAGTAGTTTTAAAATAGTTTTGTATTTCAAAGTAATAAGCAGTGGAATGTAAAATATATATGTAATACTTATATACTTAAAATAAAATCACAACAAATTTATCCAAGCGGTTCAGTCTCAAACTAAGACTTAGTCCTCTCAACAATTTATATAAATTGATCCACACCCTCGATCAGGGTTAAACAACAATACACTACTGTTCATGTACAAAGATCTCTACCACATTTCTTCGTGGGAAAAACAAACAACAGCTCACAGCTGTCACCGTTGTCCAGGTCTTACTCGACCTCTATCACCATCCACAGTGGGAAACAAAAGAGTTATGGAGTTTGAGTGAGGATTTAAGAATCCTCCAGTTTAGCTTAGGAGATAGTGTGTGTGTAAAATAAACAAGGTACACACACTGCTCAAAATGTAAATGAAAGAATCACTAAGAGAAGTACGATTGATTTTAGAAATTCTTTAGTGATTAGCAGTGCAGCTCTGGACTCGTTTGGTTTATCAGGAAAGCTTCTGAGTCCTTCTCTGGTTTTTCTCAGAAAACAGAGTGTCGTTTTCTTCGGTGATTCTTGGTCCAGCTTAATAGCCTGAGTGCTTGAAATGTTTGCTGTAGTTCATCACTCAAGATGCAGCTTCTGTTCTCCTCTAGAATAAGTTTCTTCGTGTATGTCCTAGATTCTTGGAGTATGGATGTAGACTAGTGAAAAATGCTCCACATTCAAACGCGGTTAAGATCTTGTCTCTTTCACCCTTCGTCTATCTTCTTAGTGCCCTTTTTTGTGTCACATACATCCGTATATCCAATGTTCTCTTTCCATCCCTTTATAACTTTCAGCTTTGGAAGAAAAGAATAGTCTCCTTTTTCATGGGTACTAGGTACGGGTCCCTGACATGCAACAGAAATCATTAAATAACATTAACTGCATTAAAACTGTCAAATGTAACTGTTAGCTAAATAAATAAATAGTATGAAGAGTACATGGTTTGACTGGTTGGTCAAGCATTAGTATCCTCTTATTGGTAGACGTGCATGGTGGATTTTGTCACAAAACCTTCCATCAGTAGCTATTTTGAACTTGCATCAGTAGCTCATATACCGGTGACTTTAGTTCCATCGGTAGCTCTTTTGAACTTGCATCGGTAGCTCATATACCGGTGACTTTAGTTTCATCGGTAGCACTTTTGAACTTGCATTAGTAGGTCATATACCGGTGACTTTAGATCCATCAGTAGCTCTTGTTATCGGTAGCTCTTGATCCATCGGTAGCTGTCTCTCCATCGGTATCTCTTTGCATCAGTAGTCTATCAGTAACTATTGGTAGACATGAAAATCGGTAGCTCGTCTGTTCTGTATCAGAAGACTGAATCTGTGAAATGGTTCTATCAGTATAATTCTATCTATCGGTAGCTCTGGTCTTTTTGTCTGTCGGTAGCTCTGTACATATTGGTGACCTTAGTGTATCGGTGACTCTGTCTATTGGTAGACTAAGTATATCGGTAGACTGAGTAACGGTAGCTCTCGCTAAACGTAGACCAATGACTTAATACTTATCTGTTTTATACAAAACATATCTGAATGGGTTAGAATTACTTCAGAGCTTATATTAACATGGATAGACAAAGATTAAACTATCTTAGGGATTAATTTAATATTATTATCATCTTGTGCACATATTGAAAAAATTAATATATAGAAAAATATTAGATTGAGATTATCAAAGTATATGAAAGCATAATTGGGATTATCAAAATAGGCGAGGTCAATAATCTCCCCATTTTTGATAATCACAACTTATGATATTATCATTTAAAAAAAATTGTATCAGAGGATATATAATTAAACTCAATTTTCTCAGAGAAAATAGTATGGTATAAAACATAATTTATCAGAGATAGAATTAAATGTATCAGAGATAAAAGAAAAAAGCCATGATATTAGAGGTAAAATTTAGTAGTATCAGAGAACTAAATGAAATGATATCAGAGGATGAGAGAAAAGGCACTGGTATCAGAAGATGAAATTCATAGGTATCAAAGGGGAAAATCATGATAGCTCTTAGATAAAATTTCTTCCAATTTCATTAATATCACTCCCTCTGGGTGAATATGTCTTCCTCTTTTGATACTTAGAGAGTATTTATCCCCCTTTGTAAAATATTTATCCCCCTTTGTGATAATCAAAAAGTGGGAAATAACAAAGAGAAATGGAAAAATATGAATAGAAGAAAATCACTTGTATTAAATGTTACAAAAAGGTACAAAAACAGAAAACAAAATACATAGGATTCCTATCAAACAGTCTAGCCACTTGATCTATCCACATCCTCAATGTGAGATTTTCCCTTGGGATCAGAAGAGGATTCAGGTGGCGAGGATGCTGGTGAAGGCTTAGGAATTCTTGAAATGACCACAGGAGTTTGAGAAAATGACATTGTGCTTGGCCTATATTGAGTAGTCTTTTATGTGATCATGGGTGTGAGGATTCGAATGGCTTGGATATGAGTCAGCTGAATTGGAGAAGCAGTAGAGGCAGAGGCAGGAAAAACAGGAGGGACAATCACTGGCTTGGCATCAATATGCAGAAAAGGTAGCAATAGATTTCTGAAATCCATAATGATTCCTCCTCCTCTCTCTATAGCGGATATGAAGTCATCCTTGTTCTCCATAAACTTGTCCAAAGCTGGAGTCAATTCTCTTAACTTGCTAACTTTCTCTCTGAAGGCTTGATTGACAAAAGGTCGTTTCATATTCTTAATCAGAAGCTTAAAATGATTGGTTATTTGGGACTTTGTGTAAATTTTGGAGAAATAGGAGTCGACCTTTTCTTTCAATTCTTTTTTAGAGGCATAAGTTTCTCTCATGTATTCTTGGACTATCTTCATAATTTCTATGGCTAAATATCCGGTAGAGAGAACAAATCTTCTTAGTTCAGATGAGTCCACAGAGCCACTGGTTGAGGCAGAACCAAGCTGCTCTTTCATCATAGCTCAAAACTGATTCAAATCCATCGAAGGTTTAGATGCCAAAAAACCAACATAGAAAGATATAGTCTATTTGAAGCTTTTGGTCAATCCACTGATAAGATTTTCAACTTGGGAATCCTGGATTGTAATATGATCTTTCATAGAAGTTTTGAAACCTTCAAATACTGAAACCATCTGGCTTACAACACTCTTCACATAAGCTAAGTCCTTATCTTCTGGGGATTTTGAGCTCATGTAAGATTCCAAAGAAACAACAGATTCCTTTAGAGGTTCGAGATCTACTTCATGTCTAGAAACTTGATCCTGGCAGTCTTTAACTTCTTCAACTATTTTGCCCATAAAGATTGATAAATTACAGGCAAGAGATAGTTCAAAAGATCTTTCCATCATAATCATTTCTTCAGCAAAACTCTGCTTCATCTCAGCAACTGAGGCACTAAAAGATTCTTTCAAATCATCCCTTAAGGTATCCATATCAGCCTTGGTAACCAAATCAGCAGAGAAAACTGCTAAATAAGCTCTTTCAGAGGCTAAACTGACCACAAAGTCACTCATAACTGATTGAATTGAAGATACCATAGAAACCTCAATTTTCTTTACCTCTTCTACAAAAATTTCCTTAAAGTTTTTCTTCAGCATATCCAGGTCATGTATTCTGACCACATCTTCAGGCAATAATTCAGATTCAACATCATAAAAAAAAATTGGTCTCTTTAGAGATGCTTCGTTATCTGAATCAGGATAGTCTAAACCATAAACTTCAAAACCAGGGTCTTCTGTCTAATCATTAAAACCAACATCCACTGTAACACTTACAAACATATATTGATGCTCCCCCTCAATGGGTGCATCCTCAATTAGGATAACAGCATTCTCAGCATCATGCTCAGTAGAATTCTCAGCAGGTCATTCACCCTGAGGATAATCTTCCACTATCATTTCCATCACTGCAGCAGCAGGAGGGTCTTTTGGATTAGGCAAGGGTATGTCAACTTCATTTGATTCCTCGGTAGGTACTAAAGATTTTCTAATCACTAGACTCGGGCTCAAATCAGCTAACAGAGATGATTCACTATCATGAACATCTTCTTCATTTTCTACAGAAGCCACTTCAACGGCCTCTAAAGCAGCTTCTTCATTATCTGATTTATGGTGATCTAGATTTTTAGGAGCTGGTCTAGGAGGAAAGTCAGGGTCTCCTCCTTCATCCTTAAAAGAAACTTCCTCTCCTGAATCATCATTGTATTCTGGATCCTCTTCATCAGGTCCCAGACCTAGATCCCTCACATCCTTTGATCTTGAAGGATGATCCACATGATTAAACTTGTCAAACAATCTCTGGTCATCATTGACCCATTCTCCTCTCCAAGAGTTCCAATTTATTTTTATGTACTTACAAACTATATTTGTGATACAGAAATTATTCTTCACTAACACTATCTCATCTTGAGACTCAACAACCCCTTTTACCTTGATCATCATAGAGATCAACTTAGAAAAGAATAGGGCATTTGTCTTTGATTTCGGCCTTGTCATATCTTCCATCTGGAGCATCAGCAATATGCACACATTAACCTTTACACAATGTATTAATAGGTGAAGGAGATAGATATCCTGATATCTCAAATTGGTAAAGTCTCCTCTCCTCGGTATCAAGACATATTGAACAAATTTGAACAGTAATCTGTTCTCTCAATCCATTTCTATAGCAACTACTTGTCTTTGACTTCCATCACCAGTCAGCTCTTCCAAAGCAGTCTCATAATCGAAAATGTCACTGGTAGGTGGAATGGCTCTCGCGACATATCCAGATACTCCTTCATGGGGAACTTTCAAACACTCAGCCCATTCAACAGATGAAAACGACATCTCCATTCAATTCACAAAAGTGGTTACTCGATTTCTATTCTCCCATTCTTCAAAGGTTACAAAATCGTAAAACTATTTCACTAATTTTGGAAATTAAGGACCAATGTTGTTAGAAAAACACTCTAACCATTTTTGATCTTCAAGAACTTCGAGCACTAAGGACCTGCTAGGCAGCAGCTATTCTACACACAGTTCCTTTTCAATCACAATAACTTGATTTTGTAGATGAGGATTCACTGGTCATTTCCCCGAACTAGTTATAGCAACACTTCCACTACCACTTGCTTCTTGATCAGTCCTCTACTTCTTTGTTTTCGGCTCAATAGATTCATCTCTGACGGTAGGAATTTTGGTTTTTTCCATCGTTGGTTCGAAGGATTTTGGGTTCTCTAAGGATTCGGGAGCTAAGGTTCGAGAGTTAGGGTTTGAGGCTCGGTGGATTTAGAAGTAGCTTTGACTATAGTTTTATCATTTAGGAATCATAAAATAAATAAATAAAATGAAATAATGAAAAAACGATTCAGATTCTGGCAGCACACAGAAGTTTTAAAGTAGCGCGCACATCAGTGATAATTTCTATCGGTGAGGATTCCTATCAGTGAAAAATTTTCATCGGTGAGAACTTCACATCGGTGAGAACTTCACATCGGTGAGAACTTCACATCGGTGAGAACTTCACATCAGTGAGAATTCCGCATCGGTGAGAATTTCACATCGGTAAGAATTTTACATCGATGAGGTTAACTACCGATCAAGGTTAAACATACCTAACTCACGTCTAATTTAACTTAACCTTTCTGAACTCAAAGTTTTAGTGAAAATGTCAGCTAATTAATGTTCAATACCTATAAACTCAAGAATTATATCACCCTTTTGGTAATGATCTCTCAAGAAATGGTGCCTTACATAAATATGTTTGGTCCTGGAGTGAGACATATGGTTCTTCGAGATATTTATTACACTAGTGTTGTCACAGTTGATTGAAACGTGCTTAAAGTCATATCCATAGTCCAAAAGAGCATGTTTCATCCACAGAATTTGTGCACAACAACAACCAGCAGCAATGCACTATGCTTCGGTAGTGGATAATGCTACAAAATTCTACTTCTAACTACACCAAGATACTAAGTACTTTCCCAATAAATGACATGTTCTTGAAGTGCTTTTTCTATCCAACTTGAAACCAGAAAAATCAGCATATGAAAAACTCATTAACTCAAAAGGTTGTCCTTTTGGGTAAAACAAACCAAAGTTTACAGTATGTTTAAGATACTTAAAAATTCTTTTAACAGTAAGTAAATGAAATTCTTTTTGATTATCTTTAAATTTTTCACACATACACACACTAAACATAATATCTAGTCGACTAGCAGTAAGGTAAAGTAAGCTTCCAATCATACCTCTATAATTGGTATGATCCACTGGTTTCCCAGTTTTATATGCATTCAATTTAAAAATAGTACTCATAGGAGTTTCAATTTCCTTAATACTATCCAAAAAAAACTTTTTAAAAGATCATTTATATATTTACTTTGATTCAAAACAATACCATTTTCATTTTGAAACACTTGAAATCCAAGAAAATATTTATGTTCTCCCATTAAACTCATTTCAAATTAATTTTGCATACTCTTTGAAAAATCAGTACATAAAGAATGTTTAGAAGATCCAAAAATAATATCATCAACATATATTTGAACTATTAAAACATTTTTAGAAATTATTTTAATAAAAAGAGTTGGATCAGCAATCCCTTTATTAAAACATTTTGAAATAAGAAAATTACAAAGTCTATCATACCAAGATCTTAGAGTTTTTTTAAACCATATAAAGCTTTATAATGCTTAAAAACATGATTTGGGAAATGAGGATTAATAAATCCAGGTGGTTTTTCAACAAAAACATCTTCAACAATAAAACCATTTAGAAAAGCACTTTTGACATCTATTTGATATAACTTGAAATTAAAAAAAGGAGTATATGCAAGTAAGATCCTAATGGCTTCTATTCTGGATATAGGTGAAAAGGTTTCCTCATATTCTATACCTTCTTCTCAACTATATCCTTATGCTACTAATCTAGCTTTGTTTCTAACTATGTTTCTAGACTCATCAACTTTGTTTCTAAAAACCCATTTTGTGCCTATTGTTAAAGTGTCCTTAAGTCTGTCAACTATTTCCCAGACTTTGTTTCTTTCAAATTGAATTAACTCTTCTTGCATAACCATTACCAACAATTCATCATTGATTGAATCATTGATATTTTTAGGTTCTAACTGTGAAAGAAAGGCTTGATGTTTAACCTGATTTCATAGAGAATCTCTAGTCTCTGTCCCTCTATCAAGATTACCAACAACAGCATCCAAAGGATGATTCTTTAGAATCCTTGTTGATCTAGTAAAGGTAGGACTAAAAATTTCAGGTTCATCTATAGGTTCGGGTTCGACAGCAGCAGATTCTGGAATATTTCCAGAACTGGATGTTTTTACAACAGGTTCTTTAGATTTATCATTAAGGTCCCGAACACTCAAATCTTCCCCAAGATTTTCAAGAGAGGTGTTAGGTTCATGTGAATCAGTTTCATCAAACTTGATGTGAACAGATTATTCCACACATTTGGTTCTTTTATTAAATAATCTATAGGCTTTGCTACTTAAATAATAACCAAGAAAAATTCTTTCATCACTCTTAGAAGCAAACATGTCCAGATTATCCTTTGTATTAAGAATAAAAACATTGCAGCCAAAGACTCTAAAGTAACTAACATTAGGTTTTCTATTATTCCACAACTCATAAGGGGTCTTCTTAAGAACTGGTCTAATTAAGACTCTATTAATGATATAACAAGCTATATTCACAGGTTCAACCCAAAAGTAAATAGGCAGGTCATATTCATTAAGCATGGTTCTAGCTATTTCTTGAAGGGTTCTATTCCTTCTTTCTACTACAACATTCTGCTGAGGTGTTCTAGGAGCAGAAAAGTTGTGACTATAGCCATTGTGTGAGCAGTAAGATTCAAACTCTTTATTTTCAAACTCATGGCCATGATCACTTCTCGGGGTTTTAATCATAAGTCCACTAAGATTTTCTATAGATTTTGAGTATTTAACAAAGTAAGAACAAGCTTCTCTTTTGTAAGCTAAGAAGTATACCCAAGTATATCTAGAAAAGTCATCTACAAAAAACACCGACATAGTGCTTCCCATTTAAACTAGAAACTCTTGAAGGTCCAAACAAGTCCATGTGAACCAGCTCGAGAGGTTGAGAATTTGAAACATCTTTCTTTGATTTAAAAGAAACTTTATGTTTCTGTCCCTTTTGGCATGGATTACAAAATTTTTCATTTGGGAATTCAAATTTAGGTAGGTCTCTAACTAAGTTATTACTAGTTAACTTTCTAAGTGAATAGATGTTGCAGTTTCCTAATATTCTATTCCAAAGCCAAGACTCTTTATGAAAAGCATTTAAACAAGTAAAATTTTTCTTAGCTAAAGAATTTAAATGAACTGAATAAACATTTTCATTTATTAAAGCAGAAAATACTAAAACATTTTTAGAAATAAAAACATTACAAGAATCATTTTCAAATTTCACATTAAATCCATCATCACATAATTGAGAAATACTTAACAGGTTATACTTAAGTCCATCAATAAATAAAACATTAGAAATTAAAACTGAATTAGAGTTACCAATCTGGCTTAGGCCGATGATCTTTCCTTTAGAATTATCACCAATGGTGACATAGCCTTCATTATCCTTTATTAAACTTTTGGAACATGAACAATCTCTAGATATATGTCTTGAGCATCCACTGTCCAAGTTCCATACCTTTTTGTGATAACTCCTCAAACAGGTTTCCTACAGAACAATTTTAGAAAGGAAATGATTTTGGTACCCAGATCTTCTTGGGTCCAGAAAGGTTAGCAATCAAAGACTTAGGTACCCATATTTGTCTTATGGGTCTCATATAATTTATAAAATCAAGAGATTTTTAAAGATAAACTTTATTTTACCTATAACCATATGAATAACTGGTTGAAGCATAGGGATTTCCATAACTAGAATAAGAAAACTTTTGTCCAGACTTAGGAATAAATCAGGTTTTAGTGAACTGTCTCTGTCCAGGTTGGTATCCCAAAGCAGTAGTGTATTTCGGTGAAACTTGTTTACCTAACATTTGAGTTAGTGTATCCTTTCCATTTGTAAACTTCTCTAAGTCTTTTCTAAGTTGCTCATTTGACATTTTCAGTTCTGTATTTTCCTTTAACAGTTAATCATTTTTCTCTTTTTCAATAGTAAGTTCAGTTTTAACAGTAGTAGTGAGAGCATGTTGTTTATTTAATGATTTGTATTTTTCTTTAAGTTCATTGCATGTCTCTTCCAGCATATTACAATATTAAAATAGTCCAACTTTAGATATATTTTCATCATTGTCTGAATCACTGTTATTTCTAGAATAATAATAATTTAGTACAGGGGAAATAGGTACCTTAGAGGTATTGGTCATAAAGCACATGTTGGAATGATTCTTATCAGAATCAGAAACTTCATATTTACTTGTGCTATCTTCAGATTCACTCTCGGTATCCTTTATAGCTTTCTTGTACTTCTTTTCCTTATTATCATATTTCTTTTTGACTTTTAATTTTGGAAAATCAGCCTTGCTGTGTCCTTTCCTTTTACACTCATAGCAGACTATTTCATTATCCTTGTCAGCTTTCTTCCAATCATTTTTCTAGTGTCCCTTATTGTCATACTTTCTTTTATAGTTATATTTTATCAAGAATTTATTCTTCCTATAAAACTTCTTGAATCTCCTGGCTATCTGAGCCATCTCAGCATCACTATCTAAATCAGAATCTTCCCGGGTTGAACTCTCAGTAGGCATTTTCATTTTCTACATGTCATTACTCTTAGAAAAAGTAGACTTGAAAGCAATGGATTTTCTCATAGGTTCATCATCTTCCTCCTTATTCACCTTGAGTTCTTCCTCATACATCATTAATTTACCAATAAGATCTTTTACTGGCAGTGCTCTAATGTCACATGACTCTCTGATTGAGACAGAGGTGCCTCTCCATCATTCTTGCAAACATCTCAGTATCCTCATAATTTGTTCCTTAGTTGGAACAGATTTCCCAAGTGAACTCATTGTATTGACTATATCATTAAACCTGAGATACATATTAGAAATAGGTTCATCAGTTTTCATTTTAAAATTGTCATATTTAATAGTATAAGTATTCAATTTCATTTCTTTAACATTGGTCATTCCTTCATGAGAAACACCCAAAGTATCCCATATTTCATAAGTAGTTTTACAAGAAAAAATTCTATTAAACTCTTCATCTCCTAAAGAACAGTACATAGAATTCATAGATTTATAATTATTATTGTAAGTACTCTTTTAGTTTCATCTCAAGTTGTTCTTTCAGTTTCTGGAATTTTATATTGAGATTCTATAGCAGTCCAAATATCAAAACCCATGCTATCTAAATGAATTTTCATTTTCAGTTTCCACTAGGCATAGTTTGTACCATTGAAGAAAGGTGGCCGATTACTAGCAGCACCCTCTAGTCTATTATCCATAGATAGATTTTAAAGAATAGTTTTAAAGAGATAAAATCTAGAATCAATAGAAATTTAAGATCTTTAAAGATGCAACAAAAATCACAGTTGAAAAATAGAGTATTTCAAAAATCCTTTAACAAAAACAATCCTCTAATACCAAATGTTGGTCGGAGTGGATAATCAAGAGGGGGTGAATTGAGTACCAATTAAAAATTATGTTAAAAATATTTCTCTTAGTATCCCCCAATTTAAAAACATAGTTAAACTGTAGTGAATCTATACAGAGTGTAAAGGTTCAATTAGTTTCTCAAAGATTGATTAGGTCTCAGTTAACTTATTTTGAAGATTAAATTAAATTTTGAAACTAACTTACTAGTTTAAAATAAGTATAAACACTTTCTAATTTAACTATCAAAGTAGTTTTAAAATAGTTTTGTATTTCAAAGTAATAAGTAGAGGAATGTAAAATATATATGTAATACTTATAGACTTAAAATAAAATCACAGAAAATTTAACCAAGAAGTTCAGTCTCAAGCTGAGACTTAGTACTCTAAAAAAATTATATGAATTTATCCACACCCTGGATCAGGGTTAAAAAATAGTACACTATTATTCAGGTACAAAGACCTCTACCATAGTTTTTCGTGGGAAAAACAAACAACAGCTCACAGATGTCACAGTTGTCCAGGTCTTACTCGACCTCTACCACCATCCACAGTGGGAAACAAAAGAGTTATGGAGTTTGAGTGAGGATTTAAGGATCCTCCAGTTTAGCTTAGGAGAAAGTGTGTGTGTAAAATAAACAGGGTACACACACTTCTCAAAATGTAAATGAAAAAGTCACTAAGAGATTTATGATTGAGTTTAGAAATTCTTTAGTGATTAGCAGTACAGCTCTGGACTCGTTGGGTTTATCAAAAAAGCTTCTGAGTCATTCTCTAGTTTTTCTCAGAAAACAGAGTGTCGTTTTCTTCTTTGATTCTTGGTCCAGCTTAACAGCCTGAGTGCTTGAAATGTTTGTTGTAGTTATTCACTCAAGATACAGCTTGTTTTCTCCTCTAGAATAAGTTTCTTTGTGTATGTCCAAGATTCTTGGAGTATGGATGTAGACTAGTGAAAAATGCTCCACATTTGAACGCTGTTTAGCTCTTGTCTCTTTCACCCTTCGTGTGTCTTCTTAGTTCCATTTTTTATGTCACATATATCCGTATATCCATTGTTCTCTTTCCATCCCTTTATAGCTTTCTGATTTGGAAGAAAGGAATAATCTACTTTTGCATGGGTACTAGGTATGGTTCCCTACCATGCAACAGAAATCATTAAATAACATTAACTGCATTAAAACCATCAAATGTAACCGTCAGCTAAATAAATAAATAGTATGAAGAGTATAGGGTTTGACTGGTTGGTCAAGCATTAGTAGCCTTTTATTGGTAGACATGCATGGTGGATTTTTTTCGCAAAACCTTCCATCGGTAGCTCTTTTGAACTTTCATCGGTAGCTTATATATCGGTGACTTTAGTTCTATCGGTTTCTCTTTTGAACTTGAATCGGTAGATCATATACCGATGAATTTAGTTCCATTGGTAGCTCTTTTGAAATTGCATCGGTAGCTCATATACCGGTGACATTAGTTCCATCGGTACCTCTTGTTATCGGTAGCTCTTGATCCATAAGTAGCTGTCTCTCCATCGGTAGCTCTTTGAATTAGTAGTCTATCGGTAACTACTGGTAGACATGCACATCGGTAGCCTGTCTGTTCAGTATCGGTAGACTGAATCTGTGAACTGGTTCTATCAGTAGACTTCTGTCTACCGGTAGCTCTGGTCTATTTGTCTGTCGGTAGCTCTGTACATATTGGTGACCTTAGTGTATCGGTGACTCTGTCTATCGGTAGACTATGTCTATCGGTCAACTAAGTACCGGTAGCTCTAGCTAAACGCAGACCAGTGACTTAATACTCATCTGTTTTATACAAAACATATCCAAATGGGTTAGAATTACTTCAGAGTTTATATAAACATGGATAAACAATGATTAAACTATCTCAGGGATTATTTTAATATTATTATAATCTTGAGCGCAGATTGAAAGAATTAATATATAGAAAACTATGAGATTGAGATTACCAAAGTATATGAAAGCGTAATTGGAATTATCAAAATTGGTGAGGTCAACATGCCTAATAATGGAATTTTAGTCATCATTTCATATCAAATTAAAAATGAGAATCAAGACACACATAGTTCATAAATAGATCATGTAAGTTAATATCATACTATGAGGATATTGGCTATTCAATCTACCATCTTGCTGTAAAGATGTGAATGTTCTTGGACTAATGCCTGTAAAGGGTACCCAAATTCCATTATGGAGTGGAAATGATGTAGGTGGGGATTATGCAAGGATTTTTACATATATTATTCCTCAACTCTATCCAAGATGGAATCCTATCCCCCTGAGGGGTTAAAGGGATGTGATTGGGACCTCAACATAAAATAGAGGCTCATTTTTAAGGTACCATGAGGTATATCACAACTTGTCATAATTTTGGGGGGTCTTAATGTCAAATGAGAGGGATGTTAACCATGCAGTTTAATTTCATGTGTAGAGGAAAATGGGTGTCTTGATGTTTTGAGTCATACAACTAGGACCTAATGTCATGTACATTATTTTAAAGTGACAAGGATGAATTTTTCATGCAGTTTAATGTCACATGAAACTGTCATTATGTCATGCCTTTTATGTTCATACGACCAAGAACCACTATGTATTTTAACTTCCAACATCATGTATGTAAATGGTTATTATGAATTTTAACATCTTGAAACTAATAATAATATTGTGTAATCACACAAAATATTTTTTCAAGGACCATGGATTATTTGGGGTTCTAGTGAGCTCTTCATCCATTGAGATTAAATAATAAGTTCCATTAGAGTGGACCTTACCTAGGGAGTAAGGCTACTCTCCCATTGGATCATGTTTTTAGGGATTATTTCCACGTATCATTAGAGTCCTAAGGACCAATACGAATTCTACTTGGAGGAATTAAGGAAGGTGGACATTCTTGTTAAAGGCTTGCACAATCTAATTTTGATAGACTTATAAGTGATGCAAGGTGTGTTTTCACTTTTCATCCAATTTCTCCAATTCATCTAGTCATTTATGGGACTGTTCACCTATAGGTAACTGATCATAGATGACAACATCATGTGATTGAAAATGATCCTCAATAGCCAGGACAACTTTAGTCCCATATACCTTTGAATACTGGGTTTCTCATGAGGTAGTCAGGGTCATAGTCTGGTAAAACCATAAGGTATTCAGGATCATTTAAGGAAAATATTTATTATCTTTATCCACTATCATTTGGAGTATTTTCAACAAGGTCTTTTTGAAACCCTCTATCTATCTATTTGTCAATTCATGATAATAATATGGATGGTTGGATTTGATATTGTACTCCTGATACAGATTATCTAACAAAGCCAAATATAAATTGATGACATTTTCTATCAGAATGGTTTGAGGGATACCAAATTTGATAATAATATTGTCTTTTTTGAAACCAAACATTATTTTGGCTTCAAGTTCTTTAAGGGTTATTTCTTCGACCAATTTGGAGAAGAAATATGTAATACTCAAGATGTATTTGAACTACATGTCCATAAGTGGGGGGGGGGTATGTCCCCACTACATACATTCACCATGTGTAAAATGGTTAACATTATTTGACTATATGTAAAAATATCTTGGGGATGATGGATGAAGTTGGCATGACCCTCACAAGAATGACATTTATTGGTAAATTTGATGAAATCTCGAGTCACCGAGGGCTAGAAGTATCCATGTCTTCAAATTTGATCAAATATCCTATATCATGACTGGTGTTAACCATATTCTATTGTATTCACTTATTCCATGATTGCCACAGTATCTTCTCCATCAATACACATGAGAAGGATTCCCTCAATGCCTCATTTTTAGATAAAATTCTAGTGATTTGGACCATCATAAATATTGAAGTTGACTACTCACCACCAAATTTTACCTCTCCCAACTCTGTCCGGTGGGATCACTCCATCTTGAATACATTCCATGATGTTTGTCATCCATACCATTATAGGACCATATAGATCAAGGACATGGATTATTTAACTTATTTCCTCCATTCTGATTTAAAAAAAGTGTGACAATGCAATGATGATAAATTTTGATGACCTTTTCTTCCAAGTTTGGATCTTCTATATCTATAGATTCATTTTCAAATACATCATCCTAGGAATTCTATGATCATGAGACCTAAGTTAATGTTGGATCAGAAGGGAATTATTCGATTAACCCTCATAAATAATCACAAAAGGGAATTATCTTCTCATTTATGATGGAATAATCCCCATTTATTTGTTTCATTACTAACTCTGAGTCACCGTTGACCTATATGTTGTTCACTAGTATTTGAAGAGCCAATTCTAGGCCTATAATGTGGGCTTGATGTTTTTTCCTCATTAATGGTAAAACCTTATGATAAAAAGAATGAATACGGTATCACTTCCTTATCTATAAAGATAAGAACAAGTATCCTGAATTTTTTGAGCAAAGATTCTATCATTATCATCCCCATTTGGATTATGGATTCACCATAAAAAAATTTCCCACCTTTGGGGATTATATTGATTAGAGAATATAACCTACTCAAGAAATTCATTATTTAATGATGTATCTTATGAAGATCGGTGCTCGATGAGGAAATCTGCTATGGCCTAACTTATACTACATTCTGAGGAACGTACTGTTTATCAAACTAATATATAATAACTTCCCACAATGCTAGAATTTCTGTTAGCATAGGATGACTATTGATAAATTTGAACTGGTTATTTTTGGAGTCCAACTGAATCTCATTGTGTTATACATAGTGATTTAATTTATAAACCTCAAAGATTAATTCTAGGAATTATTTCTCGATATCAGAAAAATGACTATCATCATCAGGTGTGGTCCTACTTGGATAAAAATGGTTGTTTTCATTCCGAGAATCATTATTTTTAACAAGGAAGGCTCTTAGTGATTATTTCAAGGATGCCACATAATGGATGAGTGGATTTCCCTCAACGAGTGGAATTAATACTAACAGTATTAGGATTTACTTCTTGAGGGTTTCAAATTCTTCTTGATAGTCACTAATTAGTTGAGATGTTACCCCCTTCTTTATTAGATTGGTGAAGGGAATATACTTTTCTATGAGGTTAGCTATGAAGTTACATATGTAGGCCAAGTGTCCTTGATGTCCAATAAAATTGTTCAGGTTTTTTGGAGGTGAAATCCCATGTATATTTTTAGTTTTCTCAAGATCAACTTTGATGTCCTCATAACATACAACGATGCTAAGAAATTTTCCTAAGGTTACCCTGAAACCACATTTCTAGGGATTTATCTTTAAGCTATGTTATAGATGAGTTTTGAAAATAGTTTATAGTTCATCCAAGTGGTCAACATGTTGTTGGTACTTGAACACTAGATCATCAATGTAGAATTCAAGATACATCCCCAAGAAGGGTGTGAAGATGTGATGCATGTCACATTGGTATGCAACACTGGAATTATTTAAGCCAAAGGGAATTACCTAATAGAAGAATACTCACTAGGGGATATGAATGTTACAGTTTCTTTATCTTCTGGGGCCATATGAATTTGGTTGTACCTTTATATTCTATTAAGGAAGGGGAGGTCTTGGAATTTGGTCGTTATATCAATCATGACTTCCATTATTTGAATCAGGAAGTAATTATTGGGAAAATACTGGTTGAGATCTCCGAAATCTATTTGAACTCTAACATACCCACTATTATTATTTATTGGGAATATGTTTTACAACCATTTTGGATATTTTTCCTCTCAGATATATTTTTCTTCAATGATCTTTTCATATTCATCCTCGATTTTGGAGGTGTGTGTCTGTTGTGTCCTTCTGGCTGCCTTTTTATATACCGATGATCTTTCCACAAACCTAATTTATAGGTGGAAACCTAGGGGTCATGGATTTGTATATCTATACAATATAATGTGAACATGCCTTGGTTCTGCTTTAGGAAAGTGGTATATACCATGTTTTTTTCAAGATATATGGTTATACTAATCAATATGGGTCATTGATCTTCTTATTTAACCAAATCTATCTCTCTGAGTTCATCAACGGTGGAGGAGACACCTTCTTAAAATATTTGAGGGAAATCCCTGAAGTCCTCCTCTTCTTACTCATTCTCATTCTTTCTACCCGTGTTTGGGATGAGGGGGATAAAACAATTATTTCATAGTGATGGAAAGTAATTATATATGCATTTAGAAGACGAGGAAAACATTTCAGGCTCTCTTGCTAGCATGAATCCTTATTGAACTTCTGATGGGAAAATGAGGGATTAAGATTGAGAATATCTATCTTCTTGCATATTTGTGACAACCTTTTCCAGCATAGTGTAATAAATAGGGATTTTTTGATGCTAAGTGGGTAGAATAAAGAATCTTCCATCCTGGATTTTATTAGTATTCAACGAGTTGAGAACCTCTCCTGCATTATCTGATTCAATTTTCAAGATTGACATTATAAAATTCACTGAATGAGTGACTGAATTTAGGACCACCCATTTGATTTGATAATTGGTTGTTACATAATCTACACTAATCTTCTTTAAATTTTTAGATGGGATCATCTCTAAGCCCTTTTGTTCATTGATTCGAGCGACATCTTTCACCATGGACTGTTTTCATTCTTTGTGATAAAACCTCATACCAATATACTATGAATCACAGGATTTGAATGGGGTCTTTTAAGCATGAAATATCCCAATTTAACCATTGATTTCCTATTTGAGACATTGGTGGTATGACGATGAAATCGTTACTTTTTGATGCAACCAATGTCTTCCCCGTAAGGAATTTTATATTGTATCATGCCAGATAACCATGAACTCTCTGTTGGTCAGGAGATCCCAGAAATGAGTTCCATGTTTTATTCTACTAAGTGGATCTTTTTCATTCTTATCATAACATTTTCAAAAAAGAGGAGGGAGGCAAATGAGATTCATTGCATCCCAGTTGACAAAGTGTTCAGACCGAAATCGTGTTTACTTTTGATCCAATAAAAATAAAGTATCATTTGATATAAATTTTATTTATCATTCCAAATATATACAGGGGTATGACATGCCCTTGCATGATAGAATCCCCATCCTTATATGTGAAATAGAAAAACACATGGCATTATGCATGATCATTATCGATATGATAAACCTCTCAATTGCAACCTTGACTTCAAATTCTTGGGTACTTGACAAGGCCTTGATGAGTACATATCAGAGATCTTTTGATAGAGTAGGTGCATCCAAGATTGATAACTTAGTTGGTACATTGGCCAGTTTATTCAATAAATCATATTTCTAATCCATTGGAACACACTTAATGACATAGTGATGCTATTTTTTAGTAACATTAGGTGTCAATGATGCTGATGTGCATGGACCATATCTTTTGGTAGGAGATAAAAGTTCTTCTTCTCTTAGTGGATTTGGATAACTAGGTCTACCTACCAAATGAGGAGGTTGTGGAATATCCTATAGTCAATCATTTGGGATAATAATTTTAGGGAATACCTTATTATGTGTGGAGGAATAAATTTATTCTTACTGAGCTCACTAGAGAGCTTTCACATGAGTATCAACTACGTAGAAGGTTCGAGAAGGGGCATGGTTGAAGTAGTGACTTTTAGATCACACATTTCTTCCCATGATTCCTGAAAATCAATGAACCCAAACCGCAATTCCCGAATCATGTGTTGGAAAATCGGGTTCATAATCATACTCATCAAGTGATAAGGGATCCATTAACTTAATAACATTAAAAAACTGATGATCAACTCCCCATCTAATGAATATTTAACCTGACGAGTGGAATCTTGTTGTACCATTTAGTGGGGAGGTGATAGTTCTTTTGGGACTATTTTCATGAAGTCTGTTCAGGTTAGGGATAACTCTAGCCTTGACACAAGATCATCTTCTTGCATTTCCTTCTTAAATTCTCATCCTGGTCTCTTTTTGGAGGATTTCCTTCACAAAAATGAGCTCTTAATGAAGATGGATGTAATATAGTAAAAGTGGTGGGAGGCATATTTGGTTATTTCAACTACGTTCAGAGAATATCATGGGTATGTTTGATTGTTTTAATTACCATAAGGCCATCAAAATATTGTTCACCCTTTATCATAACCTAGTTATATTCATTTTCCTACTATTTATTAGTGGCAGAAACAAATGAAACATGAGTAGGTGGATTTTTTAGTTTAATGTTCCCATTTTCCACCATCTTTTAAATGAGACCCTTAAAGACAAAGTAATTCTCAATGTGGTTCCCCTGCATTTTATGGATGGATAAATAGCTTTGGATACATTCCTCACCTTCTTTGTCTAGATTTTTGGGTTTTGGAATCCTCATTAAGTTGTTTTCCAATTCAGAGATAAAGTAGCACGAGAATTTTTCATTTCAAATATAATTGACCTTGTTTTGCATCTCCTAAAACACTTTCTACCTCTAATCTCTTTGATTATCCTAGAAAGGAAGGCATTTCTACTAGAACCCTAAAGGTGGAGCTATACGATATGGTGTTGGATTTGGAGTTGGAGTGGGTACAGGGATGTGAATAAGTGTAACTGTAGCGGCCTCTTCCTTTTTTATTCTCATTCCATGAGTTTATAGAATTACATAGTACTTTACTTTGGTATCCACCATAGATTCTTCCACCTAATTATAAATTGTGTCAGGGTTCTAAAACCCTAATGTGCATTTAACAGGGATCAATGGTAGGGGAAACCCACCATGAATATTCCCCACACATATGTGAGTTAACACATCTTGAGGGAGTAGTATGTTTAAGGAGTGTGTCAATTCATTCCACAGAGAAAATAAATAAAATACTCTTTCATTTTCCCGTTTTTTATGGTTTGTGATATCAAATACTGTAGTATTTTTCAACATTGATCTAAACTTGAAAAGGAATTCATGATGAAGTTCTTCCCATCCAGTGATTGTCTGAGACGGAAAACCATTTAACCACAAAAATTATTTTCCTTATGGTGATTGCATGAAGAACATGAGTTTCAACACCTCCAATTGTTTAGGGGTACCGATCATGGGATCATAGAGAGAGATGAAATGATTCAAGTGTTTCTCTAGATCTCCTGAGATGTTGAATATGGGAAATATTGGATTCCCAAAGTTTGGCATAGGAACATTCAGATCTACCCATTATGGATAAGGATTCTTTTCAGTATTTCTTGGTGCATGTCATTCCTCCATGGATTCCAATTGAGCTGTTAGTGACTCAATAGTGTTAATCATCATTCACATAATGTCTAGATGAGTCGAAACCTGATCAAGTGTGGTGGCCATAGCTTTAATAGGCACGATGACTCGTAGGGCCATTGGAGGCGGCACTGCTGGTATCTTTTGTGGGTGACACATAGGGGCATGCCTATAAGTAAGCACCTAAAACTACTTTGTATGTGAATGAAATAGAGGGAATTTAAAATTTTCTATTACAGGATCCAAATATATTGGTGGTTGGTATCCTAAATTGAGCTGATGTTCTTGGTATTCTTCATTTTTAACGAAATACTCTCTTGTTGTGTTGGGACAACAGAAAGTGAAGGTTTTAGCATCTGCATAAAGAACATACCTAATAGGAGGGATTCCCTAGAGTAATTATACATTTAGTCTTCTCATTTATTTCATCACATCCTCTTTCCGATAAAATTATTCCTCCAGTAAAAGGGACATAACCTCTTTGAGAGGGAGGTAAGACTTGATTTTACCCTTACATTTTTCTCTATTAGATACCTTTCATAGAGGTAAAGGTTCAGTGTTCAACAGAGTGCCCAAATTCTAGGAATTCCTCTAGTTTAAATTACTCAAACATCCTTCAACTATTTTGGTCTGGACCACATTATGAAATGAAACATCCCTATATAACTCCAATGAATTTTCCTCATTTCCTACATAATATTCGAGGGAGGTGTTGATGAGATTTACTAATGAAAATTGCATTATATGAATTCAATAAGTGTCTTTGTGATACTTCCTTCTTATATTACCTCAACGAGGCATTGTCATCTCTATTTCTGATTCTCTGAGAACTGTTCAGTGGGATGTAATCTAAAGGGAATCATTAGATATTTCATTCATATGTGTTCCATGTGAAATTACCAAATCATAGGATATGATAAAATGGTAGGATTTATTCTGTGATATCTTCCCTAGTCAAGAGAAAAATAATTCCCACTGAGGTAGTGATTGTGGAGGTGAAAAATTACCTATACATAAGGTATGGGGTTGTTCTTATTCTTCTCTCAAAACCCTTCGAGCTTAGCTAGATGACTTTGATGGTTGGGTTAAAAAAATTCCCAAGCCGCATGGATTGTGGATTCTCTTGAACTACCATGGAAGATACTACCACATCAACTGTTCAAATTATATAGGGTTTTGTATGAATGTGGGCTTGGTGAATTATTTTTCACACACTTGAATCGACCGAATCCGAATATTTTAGTGTTATATATGACATTTTCATTATCGGATGATTAATTTTCCCAAAATAGGATTCTTGCACAATATTCTCAGATGCCTGATCCCTGAGTCTCTCAATATCATGCTCTCTTCTAGACTGAAGATGGTGAGATTCAGTCGGGGCCTATTTTTTCTATTCATGTCATATGTTATAAATAGATTCATTTTGTTTAAGCTGAATTGGGGAAATGAAATTTAATTATTCCACCATTGGAATAATTTTCTTATTAGGAAGTATAGTGTAATTCAATGCTCTATATGCACCCCATCATCTGATACGAATAGCAGATGGGGTGTTTATGATCCACTGTCACAACCTCATTAATGTGCTGAGAATTTCACATTGAAGGTCTCCTTGATGTTTCTCAAGGATTGGATCTCATGAATCTTGGAGGGATAAAAAGTCAATTTATCAGTGAAACCCTTCTATTACCTCGATGTGACATTGATAGTTGTTGCAAGGTAATAATTTTTGTTTTAGTCGTAAAGGATTTTTCATATGTTGAGGCGGATTTAATTCTAACAATATTATGAAAACACCTCTAAAATTATATATTGAGGGGTGGAACAAGGCCAGAACATGACTGGTATGTAACCCTTAGCTAGTTGTTTCCTATTGTTTAAAATTTCTTCTTCATCTTTCACCATAGGTTCCTATGCTTAGTCTTACTTGAGATGATTCTTTCCCATTAATTCATCATAGGAAAAAAGATCATTGGGGTGTTCCTATTCTTTACTAGAATATAAGTGACCCAATTGTGGTCTAGAAAATATTTGTTTCCTTGGGATATCTTCTAGTTGAAATATTATATTACCTGCCAATAAAAGGGAATCAAACATGAATGGGATTGTTATCACAACTGCCTCGTGATAGGAGGGATTTCTCATCACTACATTTCCAATTGGATAATTCTCCTGACAATGTGAAACACTACTATAGAGAGAACCTTCACAAGTAATGACATCATGGGAAGGACCACCATGGTGGATTACAGCAAGGGGGATACCCTCTTGATCCTTGATCTTCTGGCCATGCAGAGGCCTTCCACAGCTCTCATTAATAGATGGGATCTAGAGAATGTTTATATTTACGGAATGAATCAAGATTTGATGGTGATGTTTCCGAATTGAACCTTTGGGATTACATCTACTACTACAATAATTTAGTAACGGGAGGTTAGGATATTGAGCTACGAAAGATATGATTCTGTGGGACTCATGATATCCAATATTAAGAGGATCCATATTGTATATTTGATCTTTATTTTCCAATCGTGTTTTTTGAGTATTATTCTTGTATGTATTCTTAAGAGATATTAGGTCCACTTTCTAGGAGAAGTGGATTATATTGGTAGATGTTTGTTTTGACCTTGGAGTGGCCATTGGGATATGCCAGTTGCCTCTACTTGGAGAGGGTATATATTCTCTATTCTATTGTATATATAATATGGGGGATTCTTCCCCATGACCATCCTGGATGGGAGCAGAGGTGTCTATATGATCTAGGGTGATATGATGATGAGCCATCCCAATTGTGAGTATAAAGTTGTGTTTTTATCCCTCCAGAATTACATTCATCTACATTATGATCTCCTGGAATTTTTAAACGATACAGGTAGGGATCTGAGTCTGCCCTTTCACTGTTTGCAAGATATTCCTGGTGACATTAGTGACTAGAATGTTGATATATTTCTATTCCACATATGGAGTAGGTGAATGTTCCTTATCCTATCCTCTATTTCCTACTAGTGGATATTCATAATAGTCATTTATTGGGGGAAAAAGTTAGGTATATTCTGTGCTTTTCATCGGGACATTCCGATTAACTTCTCCAAGTGATTCCAGATCAGGCTACTCATAGGATTGGTGGGTGCATGCAGGTGTATTTTTATGCTATCAGTATACTACTCTATTTGATTGGCGGGGTTATTTGAATGCCACCAGGTGAGTCTGTCGGATGGATAATGGAAGGTGGGTGGGTGTATGTACCCACTCAATATTTCCACGAAATTCGGTTGGTGGGATCCTCTAGTGGGGAAAAATATGTGACCCTTACCCATATTGACCAGTTGTCATCCTAGGAGGGCCATATTGTGTGCTCTATTATTATTGTTCTAGGTTAGACTACTGATTAAAACACCATCATCATGTCAAGTGTTCACTAACGCATGATGTTGGTGGTGAATATTATTTGCAGGAACCCTTGGAAGGGGTCCTTTTTCCTTATAGGTGAGAGTGTATGTGTCCTCTTTATCCTCCACCAATATATATGGTAGGGAGTGGTTATAATGTTCCAAGGATAAGGTCATTAAATGGATGAATATGGTAGTCAGCGTTGTCTATTTCAAGACCACCGGACATCATTGACCAGAGGATCAGTGGGGATTCAAAACTAGATGTCATGTTGGGAAGCCTCTAGGGTCAGGATTATACTATTTTGGTGCTATTCTCAGACTAGTGAGTTAGATACCACTAATTGAAGATGTTAGAATATTGATAGATTCCTATATGTGGATAAAGATTTGGTCTAAGAATTAACACATGTATTCATTGGTGAGAGTTGGAATGACGCCATTGGATTTTAATGGATACATGAGAGTAAGTTCCTAGATATATGAACACAAATAAGAAAACATTATCAATGAAGAATCTCATTTGAATGAAAATATGAAATATTTATTTCCTTGCCTAGAAAACACATATCAAGTAAACGAGGCTTGACGGATGGGTAACACTATCATCTTGGATAAGGATCCATATCGGTTTCACCTTTTTTAGTCCCCTTAGAATTCATGCCTCAGGATGATTTTCTATTTCTGAACGGTTTACAATGGGGTTTTTATGGAAACAAAAACACCTAATGGTTATATATCCAAATGGAACTACTTTCCAAATTCATTTTCACATTATGGATTTTGGCCAATGAGTCATAAGAACTAAAATTGGTAGAGAGGATGGGAGGTCGGGCTCATCCGGCCCTTTTTGGGGGAATTATTTCCTACACGAGGACACTCTTATACATTTAAAAAATGATCATGAATAATATATTTATTTCCATGTTTGATGTGGGTTATTCAATAGTAAACATTAAATTATTAGCATGTATATATCTTATAATCATTTGTACGCATCTGAGGTTGTTCATTGATTGAGATATCTATTTCTATATGAGGTTATCAATTGATGGTATCCTATTATGTACTATTGAGAGATTATTTGTTCTTCATTATGATGATGCTAGTTTACTACCCACTAAGTGGAGAAATTCGGAGTTTGTCATCATCTAGGGATATGGGAACTATTTTGATGTTGGGATGGAACCCATAAATTAGATTCTAATGTATCCTTATGAAATAAATAAGAACCCACATTTTTCACTTCCACTTAATAGGGAATATCATACATTTGAAGGTCAAGTGATAAGGAACCAACACAACCATTTAATTTTATTTGGAAAGGACGTCTAGGAAGAAGGTTCCTAGTTAATGTTTTGTGTCAGACATACTCTGAAGAAGCTGAGGGAACCTATTAGGAATATGGTTTCTCAATTTGAATTAGACTGTATTGGGGATGTGGATCGAAGAGAACATGGTTGATTTGGGTGTTAGGTTGGGACCTCATTGAGGATTTCTATGTATCCCATTTGGGTGGAGTCAATTAACACATAGTTCGGTTATGAAGAACCCCACTAATGGAGGATTTCGGTAGGGTTTTATTATAGTGGATTATGGAAATTAGATAGGATTATGTTGGGGATTATTTCTAAAATTGATTCATTACTAAAGGGACCATAAGGGGTTGTTTAACTCATATAGATATGGAGTTTTTGATTGGGGCTTACTCCTATGGGTGATTCCCAATGAACTCGGGCCCAAGGTGGGAATCATATGTATTCTAATTGTAACATGAATCAGAGTTCTCTCATTTCAACCTATAGGGTGTACTATACTAGTTTCATGATCACCAATAACCTCTATGATCATGTGAGTCATTTTTGGTGTGAGAAACAAAAGGAAACATACAATTTTATAAACCACGTGATCTGATTTGTTTTCTGAATGTGGACATGGAGACAAATCCCAAAGGGAAATGGAAAAGGCATTGAGTGTGGATACTTCCTCTGAATTGGGGTGATGGTGGAATATGACGATGGTGTGAAATCTCCCTCTCTTATGTTTACCAAATAATGAGTCTAGGGAATGGAAAATGAGTAAGGACGGAAGAAGGAGAGAGGATAAAAGGCTCGAGTGACCATCCCCTCATTGACACAATGGACAAGAGGCATAGAGGAGCAAATGTGAAACCTCCTATATGAAAGGGTAGGGGATTAATCCATGAGGTATTACCTAAAATTGTTTCCATAGTACGGGATGAGTATTTTATTTAATGTTTAATGGAATAATAGGCATAATAATCACCCTCCCAACTCGGAACTGGAGGCTCTGGGTCTTAGAGATGAGAAGGGTAGGAAATGTTCATCACGCTAGTTCCCCAAACCAAAAACTCCCTAAAACTATCCATGGGATAAAAAAATCTTTTATATTGGGATACACACTCACGTTCATGCTAAAGATCCTGACCATCTGATCAAATAGGTGGAAGAAAACCCCTGACAATAGGAATACACACCCAAATGGAGGACACGATGGTATGATGATCTACAAGGTTGTACCAGTCTAGAGGTGTTTATGAAGGCTTAAAACTAATCCCCTGCATAAAATATATTCAATGGATGATAGGGCCTACCATTAATGGATTTGAAGAAGAACAAATGAGTGTCTCACATAGGCTGAGGGGTTAAGACGAACCACGGGAGGTTCATGTAGCGGGTGCTTCGTGTAGGTAGGTCTAGGTAAGATGGTTGAACCGTGGATGACTGACCACTAAGGAAACAACACACAGGATAGAAACTTCTAAATTCGTAAAGGGTCTATATAGGGGTTCCTGATGGTGGATCGCACGGGTCCCTTTTAAAAGAAATAAACCTCACGGTATTGTTTGTTAATCATGTGGTGAAAAGATGCCTAACACAAGTATTGATTATTTATAAACCATATTAGGACCTTTATTTCACTACTTATCTTTAATACCCTATCTTTTAGGTTTTATAATTCTACCTATATGGTTTCATAGTGGTTGAGTAAAGGACTAGGGCAAGCAAAGCAATAGCTGGCCTTTGAAAATTTAGGTCTATAAAAATGAAGACCCCAAATTCCCATTTATAGGAAAATATGGGAACCTAGGAGATATTTTTATCTCTCCTAGGTGCCTCACTTATGTGTATCGCATAGGCTAGCACACAAGTCGTCCATGAAAGCTGGTGTGTAGGTACCATTTGTTATGATAGTATTTTAGGGTACCTGGGTGAATGGACTTTTGGACCTTTGTGTTCCTCATCCCCCTTTATTTCTCTCATTCTCTTCTTGATGAATTTTTTACCTTTTTCACCATTTCTTTCATGTTAAAAAACTATGTTTCAAAATGAGTTTAACAATAGTGTGAAACAAGTCTTTGTTTAACCATTTGTGACATGTTCGAAATTTCCTACCATCATGATTAGTTAATGTTTTAAAACATCCTTTATAAGTTTCAATGTTTATTTTCAAAAGAATATTTCCAAAACATTTATGAGTTTTTAGTTTTAAAAATATAATTTTAATGAAATGTTATTTTCATGACTAACTATTTTAAATGATCTTTAAATATTTATTTATATGTTTATAGGTATATTTTCAAATAAAAGGATTTTTGAAAATTTTATATGATTTTAAAAGTGATTTTTTAAAGTTGAATGGATATTTTCCATAAGAATTATTTCCTGTTATATTTATTTCAAAATCATTTTCCATCTAATATGACATACTTTTATATTACTTATGCCTTATTAGTGATTGCACCAAGTATATAGTTTTTATTCATTCTCAGAATGATTAATGTTTATAATGACCTGATTCTTATGAAACCTACTACCTTATCCACGTGTTTTACTACAATGAACTTATGAAATGATTATGAAAAATATTTCTTTTATATAGGTTATTCTATGATTAATTTTTTATGAAACCCATTTCTATTCATTTGTTCGTATTGATGAATGTTTTATAAATCCAATTTCATTTCATGGGTTCTGATATGATGAATGTTTTATGATCTTATGGCACACATATGTATGATTTTCATTAAGGATATTGGTCATGTTATAAATATGGATGGTAGTTAAATTATAACCAAGATGGGTGACACCTATATCTTCCACCAATGAAATGGGTGAAGATTGATATATCATGAGATAAATAGGATTGGATTGGTGACTGAACCATGTTTACTAAGGGACATTATCTACTATGATAATAGTTGGAGTTAACCATTTCTACTACAATGGTTTGGGGAGTGAACCCATTAAAATATGATTGTTTTAGAAACGATCATTGAATAACATGGAAATTATTTTATATTCTTATTTGTATTCCAAAGTTCTATATCTTATGACATTGTTTTTCTCTTATAGATCTTATTGTTTTATTCTATTATGAATCATGTAATATGAACTGTACTCTTTTTTTAGTGACCTAAGATTCTGATAATTGATATGATGGGTATAGTTTTCAATTATTATACTCATGTTTTTATACCTTTCTTCTCATGATAAGTTAACGCATCTCCCTTATTTACCCTTATTGATCATTAGATATCACCCTTTATTATGTTTCATCTTCCCAACTAATGAAGAAATGTATTATATATGATTTGACTAAGACAGGTTCTTGTTATGAACAACTCAGTGGGAGATGATTTAGTTCACCTATGAACTAATTTTTTTATGTTTACATTTTACAATGTCACTATAAAGTTAGGATCCTCGAGAGTGTGTGTGTATTGTAATGAATGATAATAAAACAAATGTTGCAATATATATGAGTGAGAAGTTTGGGTCTTTACAGTTGATATCAAAGGAAGGTTTTTTTATCTTGGGAATCTATGATCCATTACAATTTGTCTACATTTATTAATAGGGATATTCCTAATTATAGGTATAAGGATTCATAATATAGGAAACTTCCCTGAAATTTTGGTAAAGGGTAGAGGGAGTTTTTTTCATGAAAATACATCCCTCTTTGTATATTACAAGTGGATGTGGATCAGGCAAAAAGGTACCTAGGGGTAATAACTCTGAAAAGGGAATATTCATATGGACTCGATCAACACCTGGTGTATGAAAATGGTACTTGATACGAACTAGGTTTGACACTTATGGGGGATATGGTTTGGAAATTCAAAAACTCTTTACAAACCATCAGGAAGGATATGAATATTGACTATGGATAAATTATGTTAAACCAAGGTTACCTTATATTATAAATAAGGTGTCATGTTTTGGACATCTTATACGGGATTTCCAAGATTATGTGTATTCCCAATATCATTATTGTTTCTCACACTTTGAATTTTGGTTTCATTCAATAGAAAGACCAGAAAGAACTATATTAATATTTAATTTGATTGAAAATGTGTTTTTGAGGAACCAAAAGATATGGTGAATAGAGTGAAGGTTATTGTGAATTTAGATAATAAGTTAACATGATATATGATTAATAACTTGGACCCTAACAAAATATTAGACCGAAAAAATAAGGGAATGGTTGGGTTCATTGAGAGTTCAGGTGGTGGTTACCAGTGAGGAAATGTGATTCGGTTTCCTATTTTTAATGAACATTAAAAGAAGCACCCATATTTATGTCTTAGCGGAATGAGAATATATTTTTGTGTGTGTGAAATAAGAGTGCAAAGAAATTAATTTCAGGGGGAAAATAATTTTTTTAATTTTATAGATGAGAATAATGGTATCTCTAAGATATAATCAATGATTTAATTTTCAAAATTTGGAAAATATGGTAATTATAGAAATGTATGTTCTAAGGGAAAATAACATGAATTGAATCATAATGGTTTTATGAGTTATGATTATATTTTTAATGATTAAGAGAATATATATGAAATATGAAAGGAATGAAGTATTATGAAATAAGAAGATAAAACTGTGTTAATTGTGTATGAATAAAGTGGAATGATTTATATGTTTATGTTTTTGTATTAAAACATTTACAATTTTAAAAGTGGTATTTTGTGTTTTAGAATCATGAATCATCAATGTATTGTTCCAAAATAGTTTTTCATTAAAGATTTTAAAGAATATGTTAAATGGAACTAATGTAATTGAATAGTGATTTTATGGAAAGGTGATATTTTTATTAATGGAAGATAACACTTAATATGTTTATGATGTTGAGAAAATGGTGGTTAGTTTGAATAATGAGATGATTGATTTGAATAAAGTAAAAAAGAAAGTATTTATTACCTTGGAATTAGTTAACAATTTAATGAAAAAGTGTTTTATCTTATAATTGGTGGAGTTTAATTTTATGTTTCATTTCTAGAATATATTTTATAATATATTATTTTATTTATGGAATGAATAATGATTTAATTTTTGAATGATTTTATGTTTCCATTAAGCTTTTTTGGTGATTCAGGATAATACCATGTATTATGGTAATATATGAGCAATGTATTACCATTTTGGTTTGTGACATTTGGAGATACTTCATGTTTCTTGGGAGAATAATTATAAGTTAAATTTTGAAATTTATAGACCTTCTTTATTAATTTTTTTATTTTAATTGTGGCTAGACATAGAGGAGCCTTATGATTAACTATTCATGGAATATATTAAGTTATATTTGGATGTTGTTGGATAATATGTGGTCATAATTCTTTTACTGAAACATATAGAGATAAAAGGAATGAATTATCATTTTTTATGGATCCTATTATCCATTAGTACTTAGGTAATAAAAAATTAATCTCTTAGAGTGAATATATTAAGTGAAAGTTTATCATGGAATAACCAAATAATGAGAATGTTCTTATGAAATTGAATGAAATCATGTAAGTGTATATTTTTGTCAAAATTACCCTAAATTACAAAAATGATCTGGAAATAAAATGGTAAACATTTAAATTTATCTTTCATGAAATAATGTGTTTTAATTTATCATAGATTTATGGATTTTTGGTAATTAACATTCTCCTGACCATGTTCTATATAACTCTCTATGAATATTTGGCTATCATTTTTGTCTTATATGTCTATGTTTTCAATTCTAACCAATGATATCTTAAATTAAAACTAAGTTGTTTGTTATTTTAAATGACCTTCACACATCCTTTTCTCTATTTCTAAGAAGAATTTTTATCAACCTATTTTATGATGTGGGTTTCTCATAAATGGATTCTAAAATTATAAACTATTTTTTATCAATAATAAGATAAAATTATAAGAATGTACTTTATTTAGGGAGGGTAGAATATAACACCCCATTATTTTGTGAATATATAATTTTCAAATAGATTTAATCTCATAAATATTTTTCCTTATAATAAATGATTATTTTCGCTTGTGTTCCATGCAACACTAATTATACATTGTATTATATGCAACAATGAGTTTAACTTGTGTTACATGCAACAATTAATTTAAATAAAACATGGAATTATATTAAAATATGTTTATTTAATATGATAGTTATCACCTTGATTTTGGAATGTAGGGTATGAATATAATTAACAAAATTATGAAAAATATAGTTTTCACAAGAATATATAATGAATTATTTAGTGACCAATTAATTATAAATGAAAATAAAGACCATTTTAAAATAAAGGAAATATTTTTCTAGGAAACAATTTTCACGTGAAAAAACATGTTTTACCTCAAGAAATTTAAAAAGTAACTTTTTTTATTGATATTAATGAAATATATATAAAATATTAAATCAAATTTTAATATTCATATAATATTTTTTCTAGATAAGAGATAAGAAGAAATAAAACATTTTGCTTAAAAATGTGTTTTTCTAAAAAGTAATTTTATATCCTTTTATGAACTTGTTTTAAAATTAATTTTTACACATTTAGAATATTTATTTAAAAAAATAAAACAATTTTTTTAAATAATAATGTCAAAATTATATTATATTGAGTTTTTTTATAATTGTTTTCGAAATATGCAATTTTTGATAAATAGTGAAAATAACAGTTTTTATTAATAATTTTCATTTCTTTTAAAGAATTTTAAAATTAAAAAAGAATATAGTTTTCAAAGAAAAAACAGTTATATTAGATATCTATAAATTCAATTTTTTTCATTGTAATAAATTTCATATTGAAATTTTATTTAAAAATATTTTAATCTTTCCAAACTTTTGTCTTTGGAAAACTGCTTTTTCATCAAGTGTGGGGGTTAATTTTAATATAAAAATATTCAATATTGATAAATTAATTTGGAAAAATTGATCCCATATTTCTAATTAGAATAATTTATAATTTATATTAATTTCAATTAAATTTTTACTATTATGAATAGTAAAAATAGTAAAAATTAATTACAGTAGTTAAGGTGAAAAGGGTTTATCTAGGGGTTAAACTAAAATGATAAGGGTTAAAATAGAATCAAAACACACTCAAAAAACATTTAATTTACAAATTTTTACCTTTTAAAAACTATTATATATAATTTCTAGATCCTTGTGGCATGTTAAATACATGGGTACACAATTTTTTTCAAAAATTACAAGTGTGTCACTAATCTCACTTATAAAAGGAGACAAACTCTCCTCTCCTATTTACAATTTCAAAACCATTTGGTTCAGAAAATAAATTCAAAAATACCTACCTTCATTTCATAATCTCATACTATAAGCCTTATTTTTTTTAATAATTCTTACTTAGGAAATCTTATGGTGAAAACCAAAAGAAGTTGTTGAGCAAGATGCAACATCCCTAAACATGAATTTTACAATAATTATTTCCCCACCTCCTTCTATTATTATTTAACTATTATGATATAATAACAATAGTATAATATATATAATAATATTTTTATGCTAATTTAATTACCTATATCCATGTCCATATCCATCAAATGGGATATGTATTTATCATTCGTGTGTGTGGTGGACTACCACCTCACGAATCGATGTTATTAATTTTTGAACACCACCTCTTATAGATGAATATAATGATGTATTCAATGTTTATATATGATTTATTTAATATTTTTATATCTATTCAATTTTAATACAATATCTATATTCATATTAATAATCCCATTGGGAAAATAATATCGTCGATTTTGTCGACGGTAGACTACCGCCCCACGAACCGATGTGATATATTTTCCATTTTTGATTTAGTTTTCTGGTAATAATGATATATTAAGTTAATATAAATTATATTTTTAAAATAATTATATTTATTTAATAATTATATCACATATTACGTGATAGTTTCCATTCTGTGGGGGATATGATAACATCATTCTTGTGTACGACGAACTATTGTCTTATGAAGCGATGTGATTCACTCATGCTTTATAGAGAAGGTAAAAAGAATGAATTTAAAAAAAATGTGTGATATATATAAAATAAATATTATTATATAATTATTATATTTTTTAACCTTATTTTTTTCAATCCATAGAGAAAATGGAAATAACATTCATGTGTATATATGGCCTACCATATCCATGAACGATGTATTTTATTTTCTATCAATAAATTTTATGGATTATTATAAATACACATTTAATGAATATATATTATATTTATATCATGTTTAAAATTTTGGATATTATGGAACTCGTATCAATGTAAGATGTCCAAAAATACCAAATCAAAACATTCATGAAAAACAAAGCAATTATTACCTGAAACATAATTTTAAAAAGGAATTGAAAATAAATGGGTAATAAAAGAAAATAATTTCATCACAAATGGTTTGATATATTTAACTATTAATTTTTTATATATGTGTAATAAACATATATTTATTATATATGAGGTTAAGACATGTACGAAGGAAGTCAAGACATAAGGTAATTGATTTTTGTATCTCCTTTACATTCTATGAGACACATGTCATATTGAACACATCCTTTTTAATGTGATGAATATACTATCCATGAATTTATTTTATTATTATTCTCAAGAAAATAATTGTAATTTACTTATCTATTTTAAGATATATATTTCATGTGGTTTACAGTTCAAAATTTACCAAATCGGTAAGGGATTTCTAGGGCCTCTTTTATTTTTGGGACACATGTGCCATATTCACAACTTATTTCATTTGTGTAGTGTATATACAACTACATTGACAAGTTATATCTGGAATATATTTATTTTAAAGATATTTAATGTTTCTTTTTTTGTTATTACTCATTGATCAATGGAGTTAAAAGATTATTAATGTGGTAAAGGATGTTTTTTCTCAATTTTCCTTCTTTGAGACATATTTTATGTTATAAATCAATATTATTTTTTGTAGGGTATATAAAAATAATTTAAAATGTAATATAATTTATCTATTTATTCTCATTATATTTTATTTTTTATATAATGTTATTCCTTCACGGGTATTACGATTCAATGTAGGAAAAGTGATTAAGGTTTATAATACAATGTTATAATTTCTTAAGATTGTTTATGTTAATGCTTTGCATGATTAAACCTTATGATCGATATCTAAAAAACTCAGGGATTTTATTATCTTATGGGTTTTTCATGATAATAATTTTTTTCCATCATTTTTATCTCATAATGTACTCAAGACTTCAAAATAATATTTTTTTTAAAAATCGCCTTTATGATGACATTATTCTTATGAAACCCAATTTTTTCATGGATTATGCAATAATGAAATGATGAAATTATTATGAAACCAATTTATTTTCTATAGGTTATGATATGATGAAATATTTATAAAACCACTTTTTCATGGGATATGATATTATTAATGTTCAATGGATCCCATTTCTTTTCATGGGTTATAATAAGAAAAATGATTTATGATTTTATGTCAAAAATATGTAGTATTTTCATTTGGGACAGTGGTTATATTATAACCAATGGTGGTGTCTATGTTATAACAAAGATGGATAAGACAAACATCTCCCTTAATATATTGGTTTAAAATTGATATCTCATGAGATAAACAAAATTATAATGGGAAGTGAACCTAGTTAGTTAATGGAATACATCCAATTGGATTGTCTTGGGAGTTAACATTTAATACTATGATGGTTTAGGGAGTAAACCCATTCAACAATTATTGGTTTGGAAATGAGCCTTAAATAATCAGGAAATGATTTTCTAATCTTATTTTTATACCACAATTTCAGGTCTTATCCCATTATAATTATTTCATAGTACATGTTATTTGATTCCCTAATTACTCATGTCTTATAAACTATAAGTATTTATACCCTAAACTAAGACATTGATCTTGATTATTCAGGGTATAGTTTTTAAATGTTATTATCATGTTATCATACCCTTATTCTCATGTTATATTTATATACATCCCCTGTTTACCCTTACTCACTCTTTATTAGGTTTAATTTCCCAAGGATTTCAATAAAAATGTAATGTTTGATTTGTATAATAAGGGTGCTAGTTATGAAGAAAATTGAGGGAGATGATGTAGTTCAACTATGTAAGAGTATTTTATGATTCCATGTTTCCTAACTCACCACACCTATATGATCCTTAGTAAATTTTTTCTATAATGTAATTAATGTTCATAAAAAAATGTTTCAGTTGGTAGGTCACCTCGTATGGTAGTAGTGACTACAGGGGGGATGAATAGCACTTTTGGATTTATTAATATAAATTCTATTTTTCAAGGATATAAAAATGTTAAAATTTGTAGTTGAAAGTTAACACATGATGATTTTTTGAGGTTTGGATCACAAATATCATAGTCCTCTCTTTAAAATCCTTTACTCTTCTAGGAGACTGGTATGCACTATTTCCTCACTTTTTACAAGGAGTAGAAACCCAATTACATAAAAATATAGACATACCTTTTACACACATGGAAATATAAGCCTTGATATTTGAAGGAGTCACAACCTACTTTCCTTCTGTCATGGTGGAATAACCTAACCATACTTTTAGATGGGAGGAATAAACCAATGAAAACTTTTTAATGGGATAATATTAAATGTAGTCTCCAGATAACAAAAATGTAATGGGAAATATTATAATAGAGAAATAACAGAAAGAAAATACAATAATAGTTGAGAATATGGTAAATCAATTTAGTGCATATCGTGTTGTTTTATCACATCAATGGAGCAAGATGAAGATGATGAAGGTCCTCAATTATCAAAGTAGAACAATATAAGTTGATGAATCTTCTTTGAAAATCATTATAGAAATAGGAAAATCATTATCTTATCCCTACTGAAAAATAAATCATCTAGTCTGGTGAATATGTTTTAATCCTTGAAGTCGTTTCCAGAAATATTAAAATAGATATCTGTAGGGGCATGTCTATGTCCAATCTATATAAATAACATGATATAGTTTAATAATACAATAACATGAATTTTACTGTATTTTATTAAAAATGTGATAAAAACTCATATGAACTGACTTTTATTAATAACATATTGAAATAAAAAATTAATATATTAAGATTAATATTTATTAAACAAATCACAATTTAAAAAATTTGAAATACCAATATAATTATGCATATTGTAATGAAATAGAATATTAAAAAATCATAGAATCATACAAATAATACTCTACATGATCAAATATAACAAAAAATTGCTTAAATTATTTTCTCATATTGTTTCTAGTATATTTTAACATAGAAAAATAATATTTAAGAATGAAAAATAGCTTAATAATATTAAATAAAATTAAGGGGAATTTTTTTTGATTTTTTTTAAATAATAGTGTGTCATGACTCATCATTAACAACAAAAAGTGGTGATACATTACTCACTATTGAAAATGTCCAATGGTGGATAAACATAGATTTTCCTACTATTTTATTTTTAAGAAAAACTAAAATAAATTCGATAGTACTAAAATCAATGCCATGAATCTTAACACCAAATGGCTCCGTAAGAGAAATAAAAAGTTACATACTGTTAGATTTTCAATGGTGAGTAAATTACATATCATTGGGTTCCAATAATGTAAATTAAGAAATATTTTCAATAAACATATCTCAATTATATACAAATATAAAAAATATTGTTGCTGAATGAATCTTAAATAAAAAATAACAAACAATAAAAAATTACAAGAGAGATAGTACACATTCCTGATAAAATAAAATACAAGAAATTTTAGTTAAAAATAGATTATAAACATATTAAAAGGATAATAAAAAACAAGGATAAAAAATGGAACATTAGTAACGACACATATGAAGATGAATGATCTCATTTAGTGGCACAAAGAAAACTAATATAAAAGGAAAACAACAGAAAAGAAGAAAAAATAGAGGGAGGAAAAATAATGTACCATTTATAATTCAATAGTGGGTAAATTTTCATAACATTGAGGTAAAACAGTGATTAAATTTAGTCATCGTTGATCTCCTCGTAGTGAGTTGGAGACTCACAATTGGGTTCCAGTGGTGAGAAAAATTAATCATAGTTGGACGTTTTCAAATGATGATAGTAAGACTATCCATTGGTAACAAACCAATAGTGACTAAAAGGATCACCATTGAGTTCTTCCAATGGTGATAAGAAAGGATCACCATCAGTAAATAGAATTGACAACTCAACATGGATGAGCAATAACATAGTGACAATGAAATAGAGAAGGAATCCATGTAAGACATAATCACTATAAAAACCCAAATAAAAATATGAAACCAAAATGGATAATGCTAAAACATTGAAGGAAAAAGAACCAATATATCATATTCAGATGAAGAAACCTGAGTGTGTTCACCATTAATGTGGAGAAAATATAGACACCACTAGTCGGTCTACAATGGAAGAATATTATTAAAAAGAGAAGAAATTTTGTAGGATGAAAATATGTGTGAGTGTTCAAAATATGAAATTATGGAAAAGGATGATAAGTTTGAACTATTGATAATATTTTGAGAATATTATATAGCTACACGTGTCACCACCACTATCTGATCATGAGTGGAACAAAAGGAATGACCATACAGATGAAGTAAGAAGAGAGAATATCTGATGGATGAGATTCAATCTCAGTATATATCATTCATCCCACATCAAATAAAACATGTAAGGAAGACCTAGTATATTATCCAAAGTGTGATGTAGGCCATCCAGAAAAACCACAGTGTACAAAATCATGTTATAGTTCATGTTTGCGTCCAATGCCTAAATAATGTGGGCACACTCTCAGGCCTTATACACAAGCCTACATTCTTGTAGTGTGAACCATGTTGAATATGAATCAAGATTTGTACAAGATTCAGGTGGTAGACCTCACCTGATGGTAGACCTTCAAGTCCCCATTAAACTAGTTGAGTTTCACCTTGGTTGCTACATAAATAACCATATTTTGTTTTGAAACAAATTCATAAGAAAAAAATATTTAACCAAAATAACAACTAAAAATAATAACAAATAATTAAACAAAGTAATTATCAAATAATATTTAGAAATAAAATAGTATTTAATTAAATGTTATTCAATTATAATTTATAAAATAGAAAATAGATTTACAATAATTAATACCCAATTAAAAATAACATCACACTTTTTATAAATTTCATAACATAATATTTATTAAATTTTCAAACAACCAATCATAAAATTATTAAATCTTCAATAAAATTCTACCCCATTTTGAAATTTATCAAAATGAAAATAAATATAAATTTTTTGAAAGAAAAAATGTAAAATATTACATTTATATACTTTATAATTTTTTTGACAAAGTAATTTTAAACATTATGATCTAATTATCATTTAATCATAGTTGAAAAATATGAGTAAGATATATAAAATAATAGCTAGTTACAATGATTTAGTAGACAATGTTGTGCAATAAAAAATAATCAGTGTGTAATAAAGGACATTCAATTAAAAAATACACACACTGAACATTGAAAATACTTATTAGAAAATAAATTATACTGAGAAAATATAATTCTTTCACCATACACAACTTAAAACATACATTAGAATATGAATTATATACTCTATTTTTAAAAAAGTGAAAAGTAAAATATTCAAATGAAGGATAATTGAGAAAATGTTATTTTAATAAGGAATTTTTAACTTGAATGATCTAATTACCATTAAATCATATTTATAAGAATATAACAGAACATTACTTAAAAACTAAAATTTTGATATTTTTTACATGTTTTGATTAAACACAACCAAAGAAAAAAATTGTTACATTCAAGAAAAAACTGATTTTCATAAATAGATTAGATAAAACAATATACTTACAAGATAAATTAACATTTTCTTTTATTTAAAGGTTTTAATAAAAAAACATCACTTGAGTTTAATAATAGAAATATTATTTTAGAAAACTTATCAATATATCAAATTTTATTATCAAAATTAAATAAATTTTAGAATAAAATGATTAATAAAAAAAATAAGAATTCCATTTATATTTAACTAAAATATTATGATAAAATATGTTAAAAAATATATTTTTAATAGTATTAAAGACTTCCCTAGATTAGTTGTTTACAAATAATTTTAAACGGACTTAGGAATTTTTAGTTTTTATAGTCTAACTCTTTACACACTTATTTATAACTTAAATAGTTGTAAATTATTTCAAATAACAAACATAGGGTAACTACCCCTGCATTCATTCATCATTAATGAGTGATAAAAAACCATTTTTAAAACAATTTATAAGAAATATAACATATAGTTATCATATTTAGAAATGATGTTTAAACTAAAAAACCTACAAAAAAATTTTATGCTAAGGAAAACAAATATAGAAATTAATGAACACTCATTGAATCACAAATTAAATGATTTTAAAAAATATATTAGATACCTTATAAACTAACTTATCTAATTATATTTTAGTAGATATTATTCATGGAGGTTAAAAATAAAATTATATATACATGGTGACCAACTTCTGTTCAATGAATTTGGGATATCCTTTTGGTGCCCATCCTGTTAATATGCCACATGACTTTGGAACTCTTTAAGAAATATTAATTAAAAAAATCAATAAGATAGTTGTTTTGGTACCTAGAATAGTTTGAGTCCATATAGATTAACAAAAAAAATATTTAGGTACCCTGAATGATTTCTGACATTTTTTATATGGTAATATAGAATACATATATTTAGAAATGAAAGTCTTAGTATAACCTAAAGAGTGTGTATAATTTAAAGAAAACATGTTTGTATAATGAGATTTTAAATTATATTTAAATAAGGTAACATTTGAATAATTCCATATATTACTTTAGAAAAATAATTATATACATCTTAAGAACATTATAATTATATCCACAACATTTTTTATTATATTTGGGTTTGTTCATAGCCATTGTTTTATCAAATTTCCCTTTACCTAAAAAAATATGGTTTCCTTTAATATAGAAATTTATATTTTGTGGGTTTCATTTCCTTTCTGAATAACATCAAGGTCATGAAATTCTTTTAAATTTGAGAATGATCCAGAATTTTTCTTTTTATTATTTTCACTCCTAAGAAGCTTTCATTACTATTTATGTTTGTCTAAATCATCCAAAACTAATGTAAATCATATATTTTGAAAGTCATCAGTGTTTAACATAAAATAATTTATTTTTATTTTGTCATATTTAACATTTAATGATTTAGCATCTAAAACATATTTCTTTCTATATTAATTTGAATAGAATGATTCTGTTTTTTATTTACTACTTAAATATTATTATTTTCCATTAGTATTTCCCTGTATAGTTTATCTATTCTCCATATTTCACTTTGAAAATTTTAATTTTGAGTATTTAATTATTTATATTCAATTTCAATATTAATTTTATATCCATAATTGTAATTATAGATAGATCGTACTTAATTTACAGCAGTATCCATCAAATGATTTTGAAGATTCTTTTTCAGTTTCATAATAAACATAACTAGAATCTAAATCTTCTATAAAACTTAAACTAATATGATATGACTTTATTTATTCCTTCCTGTATTTATTGTCCATTACTTATTTTTTTAATTTGGAACAGTCTAATTTTATATGGCCCATTTTCCTGCACTCATAACATATTAATTACAAAGTATCATATTTAGTGGTCCTACCTCTTTTACTACCCTTTCTATCATCATTTTGATTATATATCCTAGAATTATTCTTAAAGCCTCTCTTATCCATCATGTACATGTAAACACCTTTGGTGAAATTTTTAATTTCACCATTCTTAGATTTCTATAACTCAGTGCTAGAATAATTAACAATAACATTTATATTTGATTAAAAATTTATACCTTTCCTTTTATCATGATAAAAAAATTTCATTCTTCATTTCCTAATCATATTTAAGAAGTGATCCAAAATATTCATCCATATAATATTCAATTAGAATATTACTTCATTTAATATAAACATTCATTGAATTCTACCTCTTGGGTAAATATTGAAGTAGACATCCAATGAGAGATTTATTCTTCATGGTATCTCTAAGAGAAATGATGATGTTATCAATATTGGTGAATATAATATTCATATAATTTATTATTTCTTGCTTAATAATCATGAATTATTAAAAATCATCTCAGTGTATTCCTATATTAGTTTTCTTCAACTTTTTATTTCCCTGATGAGTGACCTTTAATGTTTTCCAAATGTTAGAAGAGGTTTTATAGGATGAAATATAACTATATATATATTTCTACTTAGAGAGTAGTATAATTATTTCCTAAATATTTAATTCCAAAATTTTTTTTGGTTCTACTACCAGTAAGGGTTTCTAAATCATCTTTAGGAATTTTATATTGTTTCAACATTATAACACAATAATCAAGACCAATATTTTTAAGAAATACCTCCATTTTACCTTTCCTGCATACATAGTCACTTACATTTAAGTGATGTGGTCTAACATGATTCAACATCACAATGTCATGATTATCCAAAAAAATATTAGATCTTTTACTTATACATTTAATTCTAGGAAAATTGTTAGTTTAAGAAAAGAAAATGAAATAATAAAAAACAAATCCTTAAAAAGAAACTATAACGAACCAAAAATTTATTATTGAAAATTATTCTTGATCTAATTAAATGTATTATTATGTAAAACGGTCATATAACATATGAAATTATTTGATTTTATGTTTTTTGATGTTTAAAATACCATTATGAATTGTTACCATTTCTAATATAGTCGTTGAGCGGTGATCACATGATTAGTATACATATAGGGCTTAAAAAATCCAATTTACTAATACAAAGGAAGTGAAAACTTCATCCAGTAGAATTTCTCAATATGAAACCCATTTTTTGGATCTCAAAAAGGATGTGGTGTCACTGTTCTTCACTCCTGACCAAGCCCAAGTCGATCTTCATCACGTTAAGCTTGAACAGAACCGCCTACTGGAGAAGTATGACTCAATTGATATTACAACTCGAGTAATTTTATCCAAGCCACCCCAAGAGTCTACCACAATTACAAACCTTACCATTAGGTCATATATCTATGTTATAAGGGGTTATGTAACAATACCCTAGCATTATGATTATGTGCATTATTTTTGTATAGAATAAAAATATACATTGATTTTATTATAGTTACTTAGTAAATAGTTTTTAATTCAAAAATAATATTTTTAGATACTATTTAATTAAGAAATATATTTTCATTAATTAGTATATTTTTGAATTAAATAATATTTCAATAAAATATTATTACTAAATTTATTTTTATTAAATATAAATGAGCGTATAATTTTTATGAATACAAATTTAATTTTTATTAATGTTTGAAAGATTTTTTGTCAAAATCCATGAGTTGTTTATAAATGTTGGTTTTTATTTTAAATGTAATAATTCCCATATTTATAAAATTATTTTGATAAAATTAAAATCATTTTTTGAATTAGGATGATGAAATTATCCAACAGTGAATTTTCCATAATTTTCCGAGACAGACAAATTTTTGGGTAAAAATTAAATACAATTTAAATATATAATGTGTTTTATGACATCATAATGACCCAACAGTGATTTAATAAAATAATATAAATGGTATTTTCCTCCAATATATGTTTTACCTTTAAAATAATTTGATTTTATATTTGTTTTATTTATTTTACAAAGCCTTAGTGGACCTTCTAAGACTTATAAAACATTTTAACATTTTAAAATGATTTCTTTGAGAGCGTGACTCCCCTCCACATAAGAAATCCTAATATATTAATAATATCTACCATTGTTCTTATAAGATAATTATTCCCACACAACTTTGGCAAAAACCATGGAAAAAATTGTATGGTTTGTGGTTTTGGTAAGTTTAATGTGTGGTGTCCAAAACCTAAATAATAAAGAATTCCCCCTCCTTTCATATATAAACCCACTCAATCTACCACTTCTCTTAACTAAAACCATTTAGATCTCCAAAAAACTATTTCCTCATCTCTTTATAATACTCCCAAGGTTCCTCAATCTCCCATGAATCCTCTCTCAAGCCTCTCTCAAGCCTTTGGGATCACACTTCCAAGTAAGGGATTTCTTCCTTTCTCATTTTTGTTCAAATTTATTTATGTTGTTACGCCCTTTTATTTTCAATTAGAAATGTTGGGGTCTGATTTCTCACATCTCCCATACTTTCCTCCTTATTTTAATATGACTATAGACATCTTTCTCTCTCATTAATTCCTCCCATGTACATCTGTTACCATGCTGAAATTACATAAGGAATTTCTCTCTTCTCATTTGAATTCAATCAATTATTTTATATAATGCATATAAATTCCATTAGCTATGTTAGGAAATTTATATATATTACCCCTTTATATCCAAATCATGTACATATTATGAGATACCCAACTCACTCTCATCAACCATTTTAATGAATTATTATGTCATGCCGTTATGCTACTGAAATTGCACCGCGATTTTGCAAGCCAAAGTCAATGTCTAGTGAATACCATACCGATTTTTCTATCAAGGGTACTCAACTTTATGAAAATTTAGTTATTGATTATAGAGTTCCATGTCTATATTAAAAATTATTTTACCATTGAATAAATTATGATATTGAATGATTACATGTTTTATGATCCATGTGGCACACTTATGCATGAAATGAATGATTATGAAGTGTTCACCCTAATAGTGATCCAATGAATTGGGTAAAGATTAGTATAATGATACATCAAGTTCAGTGAGAGTTTATTCATTCTAATTCAAGTGCAATGTGGTTTTATTCATTCTCCACATTCATCGATACTTAGATCATGTTAATATCATGTAAAATATTGTTTTCACATTTCCATGTTATTATAATAATGCTATATCATGCCTTTATGTTCATGTTTATCTTGTGCTCCATTGATATTACTATTACCTAAAATGTACTATATTATTCATGTTATAACTTTTTTACCCCCTTAATAGGCTATATATCTCACCATTTTCTTATGCATGTCCACAGGTTGTCCTGTGCAATGTTAAGTTTGAAGGAACATTGTGGTCATGTAAAAGAAGTTTTCAATAAAGATGTTTTGTTATATGTTTTAAGTTGTTATGTAATGTTACTAATTTCCCAATACAATATAACTATTGATCCTCAGATATTCATTATTTGAAATTTTATGTAATAAATCATGTTTAAGTGTGTAATAAAGAGAAGGTTTGTTATAGTTTCTATCCAATGATAGGTTTAGTTATTTTTTGGGATTAGGAATACAAAAGCCTAGTGAAATCATTACGGATAATACTAAGTATAAAAAAACTTCCATAAATTTTTGTGAGTATTGATTAAGTGGTGTATCAGAAAAATACATCCATGTAGGGATCTGAAGAGGTAGAGGTAGCTCTGGCACAAATATATATAGTGGTAAAACCCGAAAACACCACATTGAGCTAGACTCTAACAAGAATTGTTGCACAACAACAGGCCTTGATGCACTCTTGGTTATGACACTCCAAAGGGATATTATTTGGTAAATTTATAAGCATATTATCAAACATTATTAAGGGAACTAAAAAAATGCTCCTAAGAATATATAATGGGAAGTAGATCATGGATAACATAGATAAGTTAAGGAAATAAATGTATTTGTAATTTATAACTTTTTCTCATTGGAGTACCATTTATGTGTTACACATAACATTACTTTTATTCTATCAAATGGCTGGTAATAAGAGGAATCTAGCTAACAACTGATCCAAAGATCAATGTGATGACTGTTCTAATGAGATTCCCAATCTGATGGGAGTGGGAATCAAAAACATTGTCATGATAATCTCACAATTAACTCATGTTTTGAATAGAATCATGGGTAAAGAGGAACGTTCTACCCCCCATAAGAAAGAACAAGCTACAATTGAGAGCTTCATGAGATAATGACCTTATATTTTTAATGGATCATCTGATCCCTCAATCTCCGAACAATGGATCAACTCCATTGAAAAGATTTTCTCCATCCTTCGATGTTCAGAACAAGAGAAGGTACTAATAGATTTTTATCGTATGGAGGGTGAAGCTGATCAATGGTGGACATTGATCAAAAATATGAATCTTGAGGAGGATTTCAAGGCATATGAATGAAAGGATTTCTGAAAACAAAAATTCAATAAATATTTTCCTCACACCCTCCAACTTAAGATGAAAGGGTAATTCCATTCCATGAAGAAAAAATATGATGAATCCATCAAAATATATGAGGAAAAATTCACAATTCCTGCATGATATACCTCTAGATTTGTCATTACCCTCGAAATCAAGGTTGACCACTTCATTGGGGGATGAAAATGTAGCCTACGAAAATCCTTAGTGATCCGTGACTTTGAGAGCTATGAGGAAATTGTCCAATGTTCCCTCAAAGATGAAATGGAGATCAGTGAATCTCAAGGGTATCATGGGGATAAGAAGGGTAATGTGGAATTTAATTTTGGATGTCTGATGGATAAATCCAACTATGCTAAGAAATTCTAGCACTCCACCTTCCAAATGTGAGGAAAAAAGCACCTCATAAATTTCATGAAGGGGATGAGTAAATGCTTTAAGTGTGGAAGAGAATGGAACAAGGATATTAACTGCAGATAAGAGAAACCCACTACTACGATAGAGGAGATGAATTCTTCATTTGAACATCAACACGTTGTTCATTGCTTCAACTACAAAGAACTGGGGTACGTTTCAAACCAATGAACTAAGACAAGGGTTTTCAGAGGTAACCAATAACCTTCAATGCATCAAGGTGATCTTTTTCTATCACTACCATGAAAAAGATCCCTGTAAATGAAGTGGTAAAATGTACACTAGTTATTCATCCAATAATAGGATATATACTTTTTTATTATGGTTTTATGCATTCTATTATATCCTGAATATTTAGAAAAATAATCCCAACACCACCACAAATCATGGATGTAAAGATGTCAGTGAGAATGAAAAATAGGAAAATCATTTAAACCCATGAATATAACTCCTCCCCTATCAAAATTTATGGTTTGAAATTTCCGGTGAACACCATCATACTCCATTTGGTGGAATTTGATGAAATTCTTGGCATGAATTGGATTTCCCTATATAGATCTAATATTAATTTCCTTGAGGGGGAATTCACACTCCATATAGAGAATCGACCTCTGATTATGTATAAGTGAAAGGAGGAGGATGAATATTCTTTAGCCCCACCATCTCAAGCGTGGATATTACTACCCTATGAGTATGTGTATCTTGTTTATATGGTTGAGTCTAAGGATGCAACCATCCTTGAATACATGCATTTTGTGAGGGATTTAGCTGAAGTGTTTCCCAAGGAATTTTATTGCCTTCCTCCTAGAAGAGACATTGAATTATTGATTGATCATATACTTAGGGAGTTGATAATATCCAAGACTCTATATATAATGTCTATTTTTGAGCTTGAGGAGATAATGAAAAAAAGAGAGGAGAATCTAGATAAAGGGTTTATACACCCAAGTGCTTCACCATGGGGTGTACCAGTACTCTTCGCCAAGAAGAAGAATGGGTCAATTCTCCTGTTCATTGATTATCATGAGCTCAACCAAATCAAGATAAAGAACATGTATCATCTTCCATGAATTGATGACTTGTTCTATTAGCTACAAGGTGAATAATACTTCTCAAAGGTGGATTTACGGCTAGGATATTAACAAGTAAGGGTGAAGAATGAGGATATCCCCAAGAATGATTTATGTACAAGGTATGGGAACAATGAATTCATAGTAATGACTTTCAGACTCACTAATGCTCCAACAATATTCATGGACTTGATGAATAGATTCTTTAGAGATTATATCAAAAAATTTGTGGTAGTCTCTATTGCTGATATTCTAATTTTCTCCAAACTCACGGAGGAGCATGAGGAGAATTTAAGAACTATACTAGAGACCTTGTGAAAGGAGAACCTCTATGAAAAGTACAACAAGTGTGAGTTACGGTTTAAGGAAATCTCATTCTTGGGTCATATCACCACAAGCAATGAGATATCTATAGATCCCTCTGAGAGAACTGTAATTGTGGGATGACCAATAAAAACATCAGTGAAAAATCTCTATAGAATCCGGGTGTTATTTGGATATTATCAACGATTTGTGAGAAATTCTTGATGATTTACAAACCCTGTTACCTAGCTAACATAGATGGGAGTCAAGTTTTCTTAGTGTGATGAATGTGAAGATGGATTTAAGGAGTTGAAAAAGAGGCTTATCACTATACCCGTGCTCACACTACCCACAAGTGGATAAATTTTTGTAGTATTTAGTGATTCTTAAAAGAATGTCTTGGGCTGGGTGTTGATGAAAAATAAAAAATTCATTTCCTATGCATCAATTAAATTGAATGTTCATTAGAAAAAAATCCAACACATGACCTGGAGTTGGTTGCAGTAATCTTCACTTGGAAAATTTGGTAGTATTACCTCTATGGGAATAAGTGTAAAATATATACAGATCATAAAAGACTCATGTATATATTCCCACTAAAAGAGTAGAATATGTGCCAATGAAGATGGCTAGAGCTTCTTAAGAGCTATGACTACTAAATCCACTACCACCCTTGGAAAGAAAACAAGGTGGCGGATGATCTAAGTTGAAAAAACCCATCAATTATATTATTGATGGGAATTGAAAAAGATCCAATCTTCTTAGATTTTATGAAGATGGACATGGGGATCATAAAAATGGATCATCATCAATCCTTTCACAAATTATTGCTCAATAGTATCTTTTGTAAAGGCTAAAGGATTCTCAAAAGGATTATGTAGGAATTCTGAAGAATGTTGAAACGATCAGAAAAGGTAAATCCTCAGAGTTTAATGTTATTGAAGAAGGAATTGTGAGATTTGGGTCATGAATACGCATTCCATCAAATTCAGATTTAAAGAATTAACTTTTGGATGATTCACATAGTTCAAATTCCTCCATTCAGCTAGGGAATATAAAGATGTATCGAGATCTCCAAGAGCATTATTGGTAGGATAACATAAAGATGGAGATAACTGAGTACACATCAAAGTGCCTAATATGTTAGTAGGTGAAGGCCGAGAGGTAGAAGTCTAAGGGGATGATGCAACCATTAACCATACCAACATGGAAATGGGAGAACATCACCATGTACATTGTCACTGGACATCTAAAGACATCCAATGGAAAAAATGCTATCTAGGTTGTTGTGGATTGCATTACAAAGACTACACACTTCATTTCAATTCAAGAGTATTTCTCATTGGATCAACTGGAAAAGATATAAATCAGTGAAGTGGAAAGGATTCATGGAGTACCACTATCTATTATATCCGATCGATATCCAAGATTCACCTCTATGTTCTGGAAGAGTCTTCAACATGCTCTGAATATTGAGATGAACTTCAGTATTTCTTATCATCCTAAAACTATTGGAAAATATGGGTGGACTATCAAAACACTTGAGGACATGTTGAGAGCATGCTCAACGAACTTTGAATAATGATGTGATCAATATATTCCTCTATTTGAGTTCTATTAAAATAATAGTTTCCACTCGATCATTTGAATGGGTCTTTATAAAGGCCTTTATGGGAAGAGGTGTAAAACACCAGAATGTTGGGATGAAGTTGGGGTGAGAAAAATCCTTGGTCCTGAAATGATTGCAAAGATGGTGGATATGGTTAAGAACTTCTAGTAGCATGTTAAACCTACTCAGAGAATAAAAAAGATCTATGTTGATGAGTATCAATGTGACCTAGAGTTTGATGTTGAAGACATGGTATTCCTCCACATATCACCACAGAAGAGAGTTATGAGATATGGGAAGAAAGAAAATCTTAGCCCATGGTACATAGGTCCTTTTGAGATCCTCGGGTGCATTGGAGCAGTGGGCTATCGACTAGAATTCCCACCGAACCTATATCAATTACATGATGTACTCCATGTATCACTCTTGATTTAGTACATACCTAACCCATCACATGTACTCAGTTTAGTGGTTGTACCAATAGATAATGAACTCTCCTACAAAGAGAATCTAGTGAAGATCTTAGATCACAGGAAAGAATTTCTACGAAATAAGACAATTCCCCTTGTCAAGGTGTTGTGGAGAAACCATATTTTTGAAGAAGAAATGTGGGAATCAAAGTAAGTGATGAAGCAGAGTTACCCTACTCTATTTTAGTGTGGGAAAAAGAAAATTTTGAAGGTGAAATTTTTTAATGGGGGAAAAATGTAATTACCCAAAAATTTATTAATGGAAATTCCTATTAATATAATTAAATGTATTTTTTTTAAATATTTATATATCATATGCACTTATTTTGTTTTATGTTTTTCGATTTTTAAAATACTATAAATAACTATTACCATTGATAATATAATCATTGAATAGTGAACACATGATTAGTATAAATATATGACTTTAACAAATCAAAGATACATAGAAAAAGTAAGTGATGGCACATCAAGTAGAATTTCTCCTTATAAAGCCCATTTTTCAGAGCTAAAAAAGGAGGTGGCATCACTGAGCTTCTCTCTTGACCAAGCCCTAGCTGGTCTTCAACATTTTAACCATGAACAGAACTTCCTAAGGGAGAAGTGGAAGTTAATAAAGATTACCACTTGAGTGATGTTTTCTGAGCCACCCCATGAGTTTGTCACCATTGTAGACCTTACCCTTAGGGATTATGAAGGTGTTATAAAGGGTTACGTAACAAAACTCTAGCACTATGATTATGTGCATTATTTTTTATAAAATAAATAATATACATTCATTTGATTATTGTTACTTTGTAAATACTTTTTAAAGAACAAATTGTATTTTTAGTTAATATTCAATTAAGAAAGCTATTTTGATGAAATAATAGATTTTATAATTAAATAATATTTTAATAAAATATTTTTACTAAAATACTTTTTGTTAAAAAAATGATCATATAATTTTTATGAATACAATTTCAATTTTTATTAAGGTTTAATGCTATTTTTGTTAAAACACATTAATTTTCGATGAATTTTGGTTTTTATTTTATAAGTAAAAACTCACATATTTAGAAACTCATTTATATAAAAATAATATTATTTTTGGAATCAGGATATCAAAATTATCCAGTAGTGAATTATTCATATTTTTCTGAGAGAGTTGAATTATTTGTTTAAAATTAAATAATGTTTAAATATATAATGTGTTTTATGACATCATAATGACCCAATAGAGATGTAATAAAATAATATAAATGGAATTTTCGGAAAATATATGTTTTACCTTTTATATAATTTTATTTTTGATTTTTTTATTTATTTTACAAATCCCTAGTGGACCCTCCAAGACTTATAAAACATTTTTCCATTTTAAAATGATTTTCTTGAGAGTGTGACTCACCTCCACATTAGAAAGCCTAATATTTTAAAAATTAATGAAATTTTACATATAAGATAATGTTTTCCAATCCACTCTGAAAAAATCCACAGGCAAAAAACAAGGGATGTTTTGTGGTTTTGATTAATTTAATGTGCGGTGTCCAAATGCTAAATAAAAAATAATTCCTTCTCTTTTCCTTTATAAACCCACTCAATCTCCCATTCCTATACACTAAAACCATTTAGAGCTCAAAAATCTTTAATCTACTATCTCTAGAATCCTCCCAAGGTTCCCCAAGCTCCAAATAATCCTCTCTCAAGCCTCTTCCAAGCCTTTGGGATCACACTTACAAGTAAGGCAGTTCTTCGTATCTCATTATTGTCCAAATTTAATTATGTTTTTATACCCTTTTATTTTCAATTAAAAATGTTATGGTATGATTTAAAACCTCCCCCATACATCCATAGTTATGTTCAAATGATAATCGATGACTTTATATCTCATTAATGCCTCCCATGTACACATGTTACAATGCCAAAATTCTGTAAGGTATTTCTCTCTTCTCATTTCCATTCAAGAAATTATTTTATATTTTACATCTAAATTAAATTAAACATGTTTGGAAATGTATATATAAGAAACCATTACATTCCATTTAATTTAAATATGTTGAGATACCCAATTATCTCTCATCAACCATTTTTATTAATTCTTATGTCGCGTCGTTAACGCTGTCGAAATTGCACCACAATTTTTCAAGCCAAATTCATTGTGTAGTGAATAGCATGCCCATTTTTCTATCAATGGTATTCACATTTACATGAATTTAATTATTGATTATATAGTTTTATGTATGTATTCCGCAATCCTTTATCATAGAATAAATTATGAGGTCAAATGATTCCATGTTATAGGATTAATGTGGCACACTTATACAAGAAATGAATTAATTAAAAAGGGTGCATCCTGATAGTGCTCCAATGCATTGGGTAAAGATTAATATAATGATATGTCATGTGAAATGAGTTTTTACTCATTCTAATTCAATTTAAATTAGTGTTTAATCATACTCTATGTGAAATTATCCTTCGCTCATGTTAATATCATGTTAAATGTTGTTGACACATTTTCATGTTATCATAATCATGCTATATCATGCCTTTATATTCATGTTTCTCTTGTTCTCCATTAATATGTCTATTTCCTAACAATTAATATATTATTCATGTTATTCTATGTTTACTTCTTTACTGGGCTTTATATCTCACACTTTTCTAGTGTATTTCCTCTAGTTATCCCATGGAATGCTAAGTACGGAGGAACATTGTGGTCATGTAAAAGAAGTTTTCAATAAAGTTGTTATGATTTATGTTTGAAGTTGTTATGAAATGTGCTTAATTTACCGGAAACTATATCTATCAAACCATAGAGTTATCTTAATTCCCTGATTTTGTAATGGACCAGGTTTAAGTGTGTAATAAAGAGTAGGGTTGTTATAATTGGTATCAGAGGATATGTTTAGTTATTTTTGGGATTATGATTAGAAAACCCTAGTGAATGACTTAGGGATAAGACAATTTATAATAAAAACATTCCTATTTTTTTTAGTATCTAGTATGTGGGTTATTAAGAAAATACATCTCTGTCTAGATATGAGCTGGTAGAGGTGGCTCTGGCATAGATGTTTCTAGGGGTAAAACCTGAAAACACCTCTTTGAATTAGACTCAAACACAAACTAGTGCACAACAACGAGCCTTGTTTTACTTTTGGTTATGGCACTACTGAGGGATATGATTTGTTAAATTCATAATCATAGTATGAAAAATTATTAGGGGAACTAAAAAAATCCCCTAATAATATATGTTGGGAAGTAGATCATGGATAACATAGATAAGTTAAGGAAATAAATGTAATTTATAAGTTATCCCTTTTTATCATTGGATTCCCCTTTATGTGTTACCCCTACATTCCTTTTATTCATGCCAATGTCCTGTTATAGTAGTACACCATCTAAAAACCGATGGGAAGATCAATGTGATGACTGTTCTAATGAGATGCCCAATCTGATGGGAGTAAATACACTCTTAGTTAACTCATGTTTTAAATAGAAACATGGGTTAATAGGAATGTTAACCCCCAACCCCCCCCCCCCAAGAAAGAAAGTCCATAATTGAGATCTTCATGAGACAAAGGCCTCTTAATTTTAATTGATCATCTGATCCCTAAATCACTGGACTATGGATCAACTCGATTGAAATGATATTCTCCATCCTTCAATTTTTTAAATAAGGGAAGGTATTTCTAGATGCTTATCGTATATATGGGGATGCTATTCAATGGTGGGCGTTGATCAAAAATATGAAGACTGTGGGGGAGATCGAGGGGTTGGAATAAAATGATTTCTGGCAAATATTTTTCAAAAAATATTTTTTTGCGCCCTCCGACTTAAGATGGAAAGGAAAAACATGTCCTCCAACAAAAAGATGTCGAATCAATCAGATCGTACAAGGAAAACATCACAAGGCTTGGAAAATACGTCTATAACATTGTTGTTACCCCCAAATGCGTGGTTTTCCACTTCTTTGGTGGGCTAAAACCTAGTCTACTAAAAGCCCTAGCGATCCGTGACTTCGAGAGTTATGAGAAAATTTTCATATGTTCCATCAAAGTTGAAATGGAAATCGATGAATCTTAGGCGTATCATAGAGATAATAAGCATAAAGTGGACTTTACTTTTTCTGGTCCGATGGATAAATCCAATGGTGCTAAGAAATTCTAGCACCCCGCATGCAAAATGTGCGGAAAGAAGCACCCTGAAAATTTATTAAAGAGGATGAAGAAATACTTTAGGTGTGGAAGAGAAGGGAACCTGACTATTAACTAATGACCAGAAATACCAACTACCAAGACAGAGGAAAGGAACACTTCGTTCGACCCTCAATGCATTATTCATTTCTACAACTGTAATAAACCAGGGCACTTTGAAAAACAGTGCCTTAGGCCATGGTTTTTTGGAGGCATCCATCAACCTCCAAGGCAGCAAGGGAGATCTTTTGTCATCACAATTGCCAAAGAGAACCCCGACAATGAAGTGGTGATAGGTACACTAGTTATTTATTCAATAATATAGAATGTACTTTTTGATTATGGTTCTACACATTATTTTATATCCCAAAAGTTTAGTAGAACATCTCAACACCCCCACAAATCATGGACGTAAAGATGTTGGTGAGAACAGAATATGGGGAAATCATTGAAACCCATGAATAAAACTCCTCTCAGTCCCAATTTGTGGTTTGAAATTCCTGAAGAACCTAATCATACTCCCACTCGTGGAATTTGATGCAATTCTTGGCATGGATTGTCTTTCCCTATATAGAGCCAACTTAAATTTCCGTGAGAGGTAAATCAATATCCATATTTGTAATCAACCCCTGATTCTATATAAGTGCAAGGAGGAGGATGAATCTATTTTATCCCCATAATCTTAACTGTGGATATTAATTCCCTCTAAGAACACACATCTTTATTATATTATTGATTCTAAGAAAGAAACTGTCATTGAAGACATGCCTATTGTGAGGGAAGTTGCTAAAGTGTTTCCTATGGAATTGCATGGTATTCCTCCTAGAAGAAATGTTGAATTATCAATTGATCTTATACTTAGGGAATTTCTAATATCCAAGACTCCGTATAGAATGGATGTTGTGGAGCTTGAGGTGCTGAAGAAACAACTACATGAGAATCTGGAAAATAGGTTTATACACCCAAGGGATTCACTAGGGGATGCACCAGTCCTCTTCATGAAGACTAAGGATGGGTCAATGCGCCTTTTCATTGATTATCATGATATCAAAAAAATCACGATAAAGTACAAGTATCATCTACCCTAAATTTATAACTTGTAAGATCAACTATTTAGGGCACAATACATCTGCATGGTGGATTCGCGATCGTGATATTACCAAGTAAGGGTGAAGAAAGAGGATATCCCCAAGACTACTTTTCGTAAAAGGTACAAGAACTATGAATTCATATTAATGCCTTTAGGACTCAGTAATTCTCTAGAAATCATCATGTACATGATGAATATAGTCTTTAGAGATTACCTTGGAATATTTTTGGTAATATTTATAGAAGATATTCTAATATACTCCTAAACCATGAAGGAGCCTAAGGTGATTCTAAGCACTGTATGAGAGACCCTATGAAAAGATAATCTCTATGAAAAGTAAAACAAGTGTGAGTTATGTTTGATGGAAGTATCATTCTCGAGTCATATTATCCATATAAATGGGACATCTATGGATCCCTCTAAGATAGCTACAGCTGATGGATGGCCAAGGCCGACATCAGTGGTAGATACCTGTAGCTTCCTGGGTTTATCTGGATATTATTGATTATTTTTGAAATATTTCTCATGATTTTAAAACCCTATTACCAAGCTATCTAGAAAGGAGTTATGTTCTCTTAGAGGGTTGAATCCAAAGATATATTCAAGGAGTTGAAAAATAGGTTTTTCACCATGCCCGTGCTCACACAACCTACAGGTGGATAACTTTTTGTGGAATCTAGTAATGCTTAATAGAAGGGCCTGGGCTGTGTGTGGATGCCAAATGATAAATTTATTTCCAATTATTCAAGGTAATTTAATGTTCAAGAGAAAAACTATCCAAAAAATGATCTGGTGTTGGCTGCAGTAATCTTCTCTGTGAAAATATGGCGGTATTACCTCCTTGGGGAGAAGTGTGAAATATATACGAATCACAAAATCCTCAAGTATATATTCACACAAAAAGAGTTGAATATGAACAAACATAGATGGTTAGAGATGATCAAAGACTATGACTGCTCAATCCATTCCCATCCTGGGAAAGTGAACAAGGTGGTGGATGATCTTTGTTGACAGGACCCAACAATTCTATTTTGGATGAGAATTTAAAAGGTTCCATTCTTCTAATATTTGAGGAAGATAGACATGGGAATCATAAATAAGGGAACATTATTAATCCTTTCAACAATTATTGTTCAACCATATCTTTTGAAAATGTTAAAGGATTATTAAAAGGATTATGTGATAATTTAGAAGAAAGCTGAAACAATCAGAAAAGGGAAATCCACATAGTTCAATGTTAATGAAGAATGAATTTTGAGATTTCGATCACAACTATGTGTTTCGTCAAATATGAAGTTAAAGAATAAATTTTTAATGATGCACATAGTTCGAATTCCTCCATTGACCCAAGGAACACAAATATGTATCGAGATATTATAGAGAATTACTGTTGGGATAAGATGAAGAAGGATATTGTTGAGTATACATCAATGTTCCTGGTATGTTAAACTGGTGAAGGGTGAAAGGAAAAAGTACAAGGGGATGATACAACCATTACCCATACCAACATAGAAATGGGAGAACATGACCATGGAATTTTCCACCGGATATCTGAAGACATCCAAAGGAAATAATGATAAATGGGTTGTTGTGGATCATCTTACAAAGAATGCACACTTCATTGCAATTCAAAAGGATTTATAATAAGAATAAAATGTAACATATATACATCATGTAAGTGGTAAGGCTGCATGGATTACCACCATCTATTTTATCCGATTGAGATCCAAGATTCCCCTCTATGTTAGGGAAGAGCCTTCAACATGCTCTTAATACTGAGTTGGACATCAGTATGAGTTATCTTCCTCAAACTGTTGGATAATCTGAGTGGACAATCCAAACACTTGAGTTCATTTTGATAGCAAGATCAATGGAATTCAAAGGAGGATGTGATCAATATATTCCTCTAGTTGAGTTCTCATACAATAATAGTTTCCTCTCCAACATCGGAAAAGATCCTTATGAATACCTTTATGGGAAGTGGTGAAAAACACTAGAATGTTGGGACAAAGTTGGGGTGAGAAAACTCTTAGGTCCAGAAATGTTCAATGAAATTGTGGAGAAGGTTAAGGCCATCAAACAACACATTAAAGCCGCTCATAGTCGACACAAAATCTATGATGATAATCATCAACACAACATATATTTTAAAGTCGGAGAGATGGTATTCCTCCGCATATCACCATGGAAGAGAGTTATGATATTTGGGAAGAAAAGAAAGCTTATTCCATGGTACATTAGCCATTTGAGATCCTTGAACGCATTAGATCAGTGGCACATTGACTAGAACTCGCACCAAACCAATCTCAAGTACATGATGTCATCCATGTATCACTTTTGAGGAAGTACATACCTGAACCATCACATGTACTCAATCCAGAGGTTGTACCACTAGAGAATGACCTCTCCAATGAAGAGAATCCAGTGAAGATCTTAGATCATAGGGAAAAATTTCTACGAAATGGGACAATGCCCCTTGTCAATGTGTTGTAGAGAAACCACAAGTTGGAGAAGCAATGTGAGAATCAAAGGAAGTGATGAATCGGAGTTACCCTCATCTATTTTAGTGTGGGAAAATGAAATTTCAATGGTAAAATTTCTTAAGGGGGAAGATTGTAATGACCCATAATTTAATTAATGAAAATTACTCTTGATATAATTAAATTTATTATTATGTAAAATGGTTATATAACATATTAATTTATTTGGATTTATGTTTTTGGATTTTTAAAATACTGTTAATAATTGTTATAGTTTCTAATATATTCGTTGAATATTAATCACATGATTAGTATAAATATACAGCTTTAATGAATTGAATTTACTCAGATAAAGGAAGCGATGTCCTCATCCAATAGAATTTCTCCGTACAAAGCCCACTTTTCAAATCTTGGAAATGATATGGCATCAATAGTCTTCTCTTTTGACTAATCCCAATCCGAGCTTCAACACATTATGATTGAACAGAAATTCCTACAGAAGAAGTGGAAGTTAATAGTGATAACCACTCGATGTAATGTTATCTAAGCCACCCCAAGATTCTATCACAATCGCACACCTTACCCTTAGGTCTTATGGTGGTGTTATAAGGGTTTATGTAACAAGACCCTAGAACTATGATTATTTGCATTATTTTTATATATAATAAACAATATAAATTCATTTTATTATTTTTTCTTGGTAAATAGTTTTTAAAGCACAAATAATAATTTTAGTTCATATTAAATTAAGAAATATTTTTTGACAAATTAATGGATTTTTTAATTAAATAATATTTTTAAAAAATATTACTACTAAATTAATTTTTATTAAATATTAATGATCATATAATTTTTATGAATACAATTGCAATTATTATTATGGTTTGAAAGCTATTTTTGTAAAAAAGCCTTCAACTTGTGGTAAATGTATGTTTTAATTTTAAAATTAAAAATTCACATATATAGAAAATTATTTAGATAAAATGAATAATATTTTTGGAATCGGGATTTTGAAATTATCCAACAGTGAATTTTTTTTATTTTTCTCAGACAATCAAATTTTTGGGTAAAAATTAAATACTCTTTAAACATAAAATGTGTTTATGAAATCATAATGACCCAATAATGATGTAATAAAATAATATAAATTATATTTTAGGCTGATATATGTTATGAATTTAAAATAATGTGATTCTAGATTTGTTTATACTATTTTAAAAATCCTTAGTGGATCTCCAAAACTTATAAAACATTTTAATATTTTAAAATGATTTCATTGAGAGTGTGACTCACGTACACATAAGAAAGATAAATATATTAATAATTTAGGACATTTTCCTTACAAAACTAAAAAAAGGTCTACTTCCACGGTTCAAAACATTGTTAATAGGCCCCAAAATCGTGGCCATAGGCTATGGCCATAGTTTTGGCCAACGGTGGCCGCTATCACTGTGGCAGTATGTCCTGACCAATTACCACGATTTTAACCATAGAAATAGCTTCATATTTCCACGGTTGTGAAAACCATGGAAATAGGCCTCCAAATTGGACATCGTGGTGGTTGACCAATAGCCATAGTTTTAACCATGGCAATAGCCTCAAAAAACTGTGGCAATAACATAAATCCAAAATGTCCTCGGCAGGATTTGATCCCTTCACCTCCACTTTCCACTTCAATGCACTTATCAGTACACCACGCCACAATTTGGATATACATATATATATTTATATATATATATATGATGATATATATGTTAATAAAAACTGTGGTAACATAGTAAAAACCATAGCAGTAGGTCTTCCCGCAAAATTTTTGGTGGGATTTTTTGTTCCCACGGAAGCGTAGACACCCTATAGCCACGGTTATTGAAAACTGTTGCTAAAGCCTGTTAAAAGAATTGTCATATCACCACAGTTTTATAAAATGTGGCCATAGGCCGAAAAACCGTGGAAATATCCCATGCCTATTCCCATGGTTTTGAAAACTGTGGCCATAGGCCATGAAAAATAGGCCCATAGCCATGGTTTTAAAACTGTGGCTATTGGCCCGAGAATCGTGGCTATAACCACCTATAGCCATGGTTTTAAAACCCTGGATATTGGTTCATGTTAGTATCTCCATTTTTTAGTTGTGTTATAATATAATTTTTTCCACTACACTTTTGAAAACACCATGGGAAAAAACATGGGATGTTTTGTGGTTCTGATTAGTTTAATGAGAGTTGTCCAAAACCTAAATAATAAAGAATTCCCTCTCCTTTACTATGTAAACTCACTCAATATCCCATTTCTCTTCACTAAAACCATTTGGAGCTCGACAAACCTCTTCCCTCATCTATCTATAATCCTCCCAAGGTCCCCAAAGCTCCCAAGAAGCCTCTCTCAAGACTCTCCACAACCTTTGGGATTACACTTCCACGTAATGGAATTATACCTTTCTCATTTTTTTGAAAATTTTATTATATTGTTATACACTTTTATTTTCAAATAAAAATTCATGGGCATGATTTATAACCTCCCCCATACTTTCCTCCTTATTTTTAAATTATTAGAGGCCTTTTATCTCTCATCAATGCCTCCCATGTACACCAGTTACCATACAGACATTCCGTAAAGAATTTCTCACTTCTCATTTTCATTTAAGAAATTATTTTATATTATGAATCTAAATTAAATTAACTATGATGGGGAATGTATCTATATAACCCCCTTACTTTTCATTTCATGTACAAATGATGATATACCCCTTTCTCTCTCATCAACCATTTTTATGAATTCTTATGTCATGTCGTTATGTTGTCGAAGTTGCACCCCGATTTTCCATGCCAAAGTCATTGTGTAGTGAATACCACTCCCACTTTAAAATCAAGGGTATTCAACTTTACACACATTTACTTATTGATTATATATTTTTATGTATATAGTCTATATTCCTTTATCATTGAATAAATGATGATGTTGAATAATTCCATGTTGTATGATCCATGTGGCACAGTTATGCATGAAATAAAATGATTAAGAATGGTGTGACCTCATAGCACTCCATTACATTGTGTAAAGATTAGTATAATGATATGTAAATTGCAATGATTGGTTACTAATGCTAATGCAATTGAAACTAGGGTTTACTCATGATCAATTTTCAATAATCCTTGGCTCAAGATTATATCATGTTTAATGTTGTCGCCACATTTCCATGTTATGATAATCATACTATACCATGCCTTTATGTTTATATTTCAGTTGTTCTCCATTGATATGCCTATTTCCTAAGATTTACTATATTCATCATGTTACTACTTGTTTTCTCCCTTACGGGGCATTATAGCTCACCCTTTTATTATGCATGTCCTCGGGTTATTCCATGCAATGCTAAGTAGAATGAACATTGAGGTCATGTAAAAGAAGATTTTAATAAATATGTTGTGTTTTATGTTATATAATGTCCCTATCTTCCCAATACACTAGACCTATCGATCCTCAGAGTTGACTTAAGTGCAATTTTATGTAATAAATCTTGTTTAAGTGTGTAATATAGATCAGGGTTGTTATATTTGGTATCAGAGGATAGGTTTAGTTATTTTTTGGGATTTGGATTAGAAACCTCTAGTCAAAGACTTAGGTATAAGACTATTTATAATAAAAACATCCCTAAATTTTGGTGAATATTGATTAAGTGGTTTTTCAATAAAATACATCCATTTCTGGATATTATGAGGTAGATGTGACTCTGGCACAAATATATCTTGGGGTAAAACCGAAAAAACTAAATTATGATAGACTCAAGCAGGAAATTGGGAATGAAAATAGGACTTGTTGCACTCTTTGTTACAACACCCCCAAGGGATATTCTTTCTGAAATTCATAATCTTAGTATGAACCATTTTTAAGGGAACTAAAAAATTCCCTTAAGAAAATAAGTTGGTTAGTAGATCATGGATAACATAGATAAGTTAAGAAAATAAATTTAATATATAAATTATCCCTTTTTATAATTGTATTCCCCTTTATGTGTTACCCCAAAATTTTCTATTATTCGATCCAATGGCCAGTAATAGGAGGACATGAGCTAACAACCAACGAGAAGATCAATGTGATGACTGTTCTAATGAGACACCCAATACGATGGGAGCATGAATCAAAAACATTGTCACAATACTCTTTCAGTTAACACACGTTTTGAATTGAAACATGGGTCGAGAGGAATGTTCAAACCCCCTAAGAAAGAACAAGTTTCAATTGAGAACATCATGAGACAAAGGCCTCCTACTTTAAGTGGATCATATGATCCATCAATCACCAAACAATGGATCAACTCTATTGAGAAGATCTTACCCATCCATAAATATTATGTATAAGATAAGGTACTTCTGGCTGATTTTTGTTTGGAGGGTGAAACTGATCGACTGTGGACATTGATAAAAAATACAAAGCCTAAGGAGGAGATCAAGGCATTGGAATGGAAGGATTTCTAGAGAATATTTTTTGATAAATATTTTCATCGCACCCTCTGACTTAATTTTAAAATTGACTTCCTTTCCCTCTAGAAAAAAGGTGATGAATTCATCTGAGTGTATGAGGAAAACTTCCAAAGGCTTGCACGATACACCACCTACTTTGTCATTACCCCAAAATTCATGGTTGAATGCTTCTTTTTCGGGCTAAAACCTAGCCTACAAAAATCCATAGTGATCCATGAAATTGAGATCTATGAGGAAATTGTATGATGTGACCTCAAAGTTGAAATGAATTTCGGGGAATCTCAATGGTATCATGGAGATAAGAAGAATAAGGTAGACTTTAATTCTGGTAGTCTAATGGATAAATCCAACAGTGCTAAAAAATTCTTGCACCCCACTTTCCAAAGGTGTGGAAAGAAGCTCCTCGGAAATTTCTTAAAGGGGGTGATAAAAAGATTTAGGTGTGGAAGAGAAGGACACATGGATCTTAAATTATTACAAGAAAAACATTATGCTACGAAAGAGGAGAGGAACACCCCGTTCGACCCTCAACGCATTGTTCATTACTTAAACTATAAATAACTGAGGCATTTTGCAAACTATTTCCCTATGCCATGGGGTTTAAAATGGAACCAAAAAACTCCAAAGTATGAAGGGCGATATTTTGTCATAACTACCTCCAAAGTGAACCCCGACAATGAAATAGTGATAGGTACACTCATTATTAATTTATGAATAGTGAAAAAACTTTTTATTCTAGTTCTACACATTTTTTATATCCCATATGTTTAGTAGAAGAATCCCAACACCACCATAAATCATGTATTTTATGATGTTGGTGAGAACATCAAATGGGGAAATCCTTGCAGCCCATGAATATAACTCCTCCTCTATCCCAATTTATGGTTTGATCTTCCCATCGAACCTCATCATACTCACTCTAGTGGAATTTGATGTTATTATTATCATGGACTAGCTTTCTCTGTATAGATCCAACACAAATTTACATGACATGGAAATCACTCTACTTATAGAGAATGGACCCCCGATTCTATACAAGTGCAAGGAGGAGGATGAATCTTCTTTAAGACCACTATCTCAATCATGGATATTAATTACTTATAATCCCACATATCTTACTCAGATGATTAATTATATAGAAGAAACCATCATTGAATACATACATATTGTGAGGGAATTCGATGTAGTGTTTCCTCAAGAATTTCATGGTCTTCCACGTAGAAGATAGGTTGAATTCTCAAAAGATCTTATACCTTGGGGATTTCCAATATCCAATACTCTTTATAGAATGGTTGTTGTGCAGCTTGAGGAGATCATGAAACAACTATAGGGGAATCTGGATAAAGGGTTCATACACCCAAGTGCTTCACCATGGGGTGCACCAGTCATCTTTATCAAGAAGAAGGATGGGTAAGTGTGCAATTCCATTGATTATCCTGAGGTCAAAAAAATCATATTAAAGAAAATTTATACTATTCCCCGAATTAATGGCTTGTTCAATCAGCTACATGGATCATAATACTTCTACAAGGTGGATTTGCAGTCATGATATTACCATGTAAGGGTGAAGAAGGAGGATATCCCCAAGGCTAATTTTTGTACATTGTACAGACACTATGAATTCACAGTATTACCTTTTGGAATCACTAATGCTCCATAAATAATCATGGACTTGATGAATAGAGTCTTTAGAGATTACCTTGATAAATAAGTGTTCATATTTATAGATGATATTATAATAAACTCTAAAACCAAGGAGGATCATGAGGAGAACCTAAGCACTATACTATAGACCTTGTAAAATGAGAATCTCTATGAAGAGTACAACAAGTTTGAGTTCTGGTTGAAGGATGTATCATTTATGGGTCATATCATTATAAGAAATGGGATATATGTGAATCCCTCAAGGAAAACTACAATTGAGGGATGTTCGATGCCAATGGCAGTGATGACTTTTCGTAGCATTTTGGGGATAGATTGATATTATCAATTATTTGTGAGAAATTTTTCACGATTGTGAAACCCTTTAATGAAGATAACTCGGAAGGGAGTAAATTTATCTTGGAGTGATGAATGTGACGATATCTTCAAGGATTTGAAAAGGAGGCTTATCACTACGCCCATGCTCACAGTACCCACAAGTGGAGAACTTTTTTGGGTATTTAGTGATGCTTCGAAGAATGGCCTAGGCTCTTTGTTGATATAAAATGAAAAATTCATTTCCTATACATCTAGAGAATTGAATTTTTATGAGAAAAACTATCCAACACGTGATCTAGAGTTTGCTGCAGTAATCATCACTTGGAAAATTAGGTGGAATTACCTTTTTGGGGAGAAGTGTGAATTATATACGGATCAAAAATGCCTCAATTATATGTTCACACAGAAAGGGTTGAATATGATCCAAAGAATATGGTTAGAGCTGATCAAAGACTATGAATGATCAATCCATTACCACCCTGGGAAAGTGGACAATGTGGCAGATTCTCTAAGTAAATTGGACCCAACATTTCTATCATTGATGAGAATTGAAAGGATTCTATCTTCTTAGATTAGATGAATATGGGAATGGGAAACAGAAATAAAGAAACCCCATCAATCCTTTAAAAAATGATTGCTCAACCATCTCTTTTGGAAAGGTTAATAGATGCTCAAAATGTTGATGTGGGAATTTATAAGAAAGTGGAAACTATCAAAAAAGGGAAATCTGAAAAGTTAAATGTTAATGAAGATGGAATTGTGAGATTTCAGCCACAATTATGCATTCCATAAAATCTGGAGATAAATAAAGATCTATTGGATGGTCCACATAGTTCGAATTCATCCATTCACCCAAGTAACACAAATATGTATCGAGATATCCATGAAAATTATTGGTGGGATAAAATGAAGAAGGAGATCACTGAGTATATATCAAAGTGCGTGGTATTTCTGAAGGTGAAGGATGAGAGGAAGAATTATAAGGTGGTGATGTTACCCTTACCCATGACAACATGGAAATGGAAGAACATCACCATGATCTTTTTCACCGGACTTCCGAAAAATCCAAAGGAAGAAATACTATCTAGGATATTGTGTATGGTCTTACAAAGACTGAACACTTCAATGAAATTCGAGAGGATTTATCATATGATCAACTGGAACATATATACATCAGAGAAGTGGTAAGGTTTCATAGAGTACCACTATCTATTGTATCTAATCGAGATTCAAGATCCACCTTTATGTTCTGGAAGAGTCTTAAATATGATTTGATTACTGAGATAAAATTCAGTATGGATTATCATCATCAAAATAATGGCCAATTTGAGAGAATTAGACAAACACTTAAGGATATATTGATATCATGCTCAATGGACATCAAAGGAGGATGGGATCAACGTATTCTTCTGGTTGAGTTATCTTACAATAACTATTTCCAATCAAGCATCTGAATGGCTCCATATGAAACCCTTTATGGGAAGAGGTGGATAACACCAACATGTTGGGATGATGTTGGGGAGAGATAATTCCTTGGTCCATAAATGGTTGAAGAAATGGTGGAGAAAGTTAAGACCATCCAAAAACACATGAAATATTCTTAGTGTCAACAAAATATATATGCTAATAATCATCAACAAGGCATGGAGTTTGATATCAAAGACATGGTAATTCTCTACATATCACTGTGGATAAGATTTATGTTATTTGGGAATAAGGGAAAGCTTATTCCGAGGTACATCTTTCATTTTGAGATCCTTGGTCGCATTGGATTAGTGGCCTATTGACTAGAACTCCCACCGAACCTATCTGATGTTCATGATGTATTCCATGTATAACTCTTCACTATTTCTCATATAGTCGTTGAATAGTGATCAGATGATTAGTATATATATAGGGCTTTAACAAATACAATTTACTTAGATAAAGGAAGCGGCGAAATCATCTAGTATTACTCCATACAAAGCCCATTTGTCAAAGCCTAGGAAGGAGGTGGTGTCACTGGGATTCTCTCTTGACCAAGCCCAAACCAAGCTTTATCACATTAAGTTGAACAAAACTGCCAATCGAAGAAGTGGAAGTTAATAGAGATTACCTCCAGAGCAAAATTATCTGAGCCACCCCAAGAGTCTGTCACCATCGCACACCATACCCTTAGGTCTTATGTGAGTGTTATAAGGGGTTTTGTAAAAAGTCCCTACCACTATGATTATGTGCATTAATGTTTTATATAATAAAGAATATATATTCCTTTTATTATTGTAACTTTGAAAATAGTTTTTAAAGAAAAAATAGTATTTTTATTTAATATTCAATTAAGAAATGTATTTTGATGAATTGATGGATTTTTGAATTAAATAATAGTTTAATTAAATATTATTACTAAATTAATTTTTATTTAATATAAATGAGCATATTATTTTTTTGAATACATTAACATTTTTTTTAAGGTTTGATAGTAGTTTTTGTTAAAACCCATTAATTTTTTATAAATGTTAGTTTTTATTTTAAAAGTGAATATTCACATATTTAGAAAGTTATTTAGATAAAATGAATAATTGTTTTGGAATGAAGACTTCAAAATTAACAAACAGTGAATTTTTTATAATTTTTTGAGATAGTAGATTTTTTGGGTAAAAATTAAACACCGTTTAAATATATAATGTGTTTTATGACATCATAATTACCCAATATTTATGTAATAAAATAATATAAATGGTATTTTAGGCCAATATATGTTATAACTTAAAATTAAAGTGATTTTATATTTTTATTGATTTATTTTTAAAATCCTTAGTGAACCATCCAAGATATATAAATAATTTTAACATTTTAAAAACATTTCCTTGATAGTGTGATTCATATCCACATAAGCTAGCCTAATATTTTAATAATTTCGGCCATTGGCCTTATAAGATAATTTTTCCAGTCCAATTTGGAAATATACATGTGAAAAAACCAAGGGATGGTTTGTGTTTTTGATTAGTTTAATGTGTGGTGTCCAAAACCTAATTAATATAGAATTCCCTTTCCTTTCCTATATAATCGCACTAAATCTCCCCTTAATCTTCGGTCAAAACATTTGAAGGTTGAAAAAACTATTCCCTACTATATGTATATTCTAATAAGGGTTCCCAAATCTCTATTTAAGCCTCTCATAAGCTTATACCAAACCTTTGAGATCACACTTCCAAGTAATGGATTTCTTCTTTTCTTATTTTTGTCCAAATTTCATTATGTTGTAATACCATTTTATTTTCAATTAAAAATTTTAAGTTATGATTTCTCACCTCCCACGTACTTCACTCCTTGTGTTTGAAAAATTAAATACCACTTTATATCTCATTAATTCCTCCCATATACACCTGTTACCATGCCAAAATTTTATAAGGAATTTCTCTCTTCCAATTTTCATTCAAGAAATTATTTTATATTATTCATCAAAATTCCATTACCTATGTTGTTACACGTATCTATATGAACCCCTTACTATCCTTTTCATGTAAATATAATTATATACCCATTTATTTTTCATCAACCATTTTTATTAACACTTATGTCACACCGTTATGCTACAGAAATTGCACGACAATTTTCCAAGCCAAAGTCATTTTATAGTGAATACAATTCCCATTTTTCTATCATGGGTATTCACCTTGATAAAAATTTTCATATTTATTATATAGTATCATTTATGTTTTCCAAATTCCTTTATCATGGAATAAATGATGATATTGAATGATTTATGTAGTATGATCCATGTGGCACACTTATACATGAAATGAAATGATTAAGAAGGGTGTACCCTGATAGCACTTCAATGTATTGGGTAAATATTAGTATCATGATACGTTAAGTGAAATTAGGGTTAACTCATGATAATTCAAGTGAAGTGAGGGTTTACTCATGCTCCATGTAAAACGACCTATATCTCATGCTAATATCATGTTAAATGTTGTTTCCACATTTTAATGTTATGGTAATTATGCTATATCATTAATTTATGTTCATGTTTCTCTTGTGCTCCATTGATTTGACTATTTCCTAACATGTATTATATTCTTCATCTTATTTCCTTTTTACTCCCTTACTGAGCTTTATAGCTCACCCTTTTCTTATTCACTTACTCAGGTTATCCCATGCAATGTTATGTACAATGAAACATTGTGGTCATGTAAAATAATTTTTCAATTAAGATATTATGTTTTATGTTATTTGTTTTAATGTAATTTTCCAAATTTCCCAAGACACTAGACCTATCGATCATCAGATTTGTCTTAAGTTCATGTTTTTGTAATAAATCATGTTTAAGTGTGTAATAAAGAGAAGGGTTGTTATAGGAACCACTTTTTGAAACCAATTGTTAGGTCCCTTTCTATGACATTAGTGACTAGTGGGGGGGGTGAATAGTACTTTTTATTTATTAATATAAATTATAAATTATTATAGATATAAAAGTGTAAAATTTTTCAATGAAAATAAAATATTCAACACATGATGTTTTGATAGAGGATTAGATCTCTAAGATCCCAGTCCTCTCTTCAAAATTATCTATACCTCAAGGAGGTTGTTATGCACTATATCCTCAATTTGGACTAGGAGTGACAACCCAATTACATAAAATTACAGATATACCCTTTCCACACCTGGTGTTATAACCCCTTAATTTTTATAGATTCTTAACCTACCCTCCATTTGTCTTGGAGGAATAACACAACCATACTTTTAGATTGGGGGAATAACCGAATTGAATCTTTTTAAAGGTAAATGCTTAAATTAGGACTCTAGAGAAAAAATAGGTAATAATAAATATTAAAATGGATAAATAATAGAAAAAACTACAATAACAGATATGAAGATGAAACAAAAATCTGGTGCAACTCATGTTCTTTGATCACATTAATAGGGGAAAATGAAAATGATGAAGTCCCTTGGTGATAATAGTAGAACAACAAATGTAAAATATGTTTGGTGAATAAATATGAGTTATGTAGGAAACATATTATCAAATCCTTGTTTAAAAATTAATCATCTATAATGGTGGAAAATTATTTATCCTTGATAAAATATCCTAAAATATTTAAACAAATATCTACAAGAGTGTATGCTTATCCAATATATGCACCACACATGTTAAGGTTTAATAATAAAATAATATGACCATTACCTTATTTTTTTGAAGCTATGATGATGAAAAAACACATATGGACTAATATTTATTCATGATATTTTAAAAGGGATAATTTATGTATTAATTGTAATATTTCTTAAACAAATCACAAGTGAAAAATAATTGAAATACCAATATAATTATGCAAATAATTCAGGTATTAGAATAAAAATACTTATTTAGAAAACAGAGCAATGTATAAAGAATAATCTGTATGAGAAGATGTAAAAAAAATTATTCAATTATTTTTAAACAAATTTTTATGTATATTTTAACATATAATAATAAACATTTGAAAATGTAAATTATTTTAACAATATTAACTAAAATTAATAGAATAATTGGAAACAAATATTTAACTAATGGTAAGTCATAACTTTCCATTGAAAACAAAGGGTAGTGAGACATTACTCACAATTGGAAATTTCCAATGGTGGAAAAAAGAGTTTTCCTACCATGGTATCTTTATGTAAAAATAAAAGTTAATAGAAAAAACTAAGGAAATTCTATGAATCTTAACACCAAATGGCTCCATGAGATAAATAAAAAGTTACTTACCAATAGATGTCCAATGGTGAGTAAATTACCTACCATTTTGTTCTAATAGTGGATGATTAAAAATATTTTCAAACAACATATAGAAATTTCATATGAGTAAATCAAAATTATTATTTTTCAATGAAACATAAAATAATATCATCAAACAAAATGAAATTAAAATAGAGATATTGCAGTGTTCCAATTAAAATATAATTATGTAAAATGTTGTTCAAAAAATTACATTAAATCAAATAAAAATGATAGTATAAAACGATGATAAATAGAAGAATAGTTGTAGTAGCACATGTACAGAGGAAGGAGCTCATGAAATGGCATAAAAAACTAATGCAAAAGTCATACAACTACATATAAGAACAAACAAGGGGAGAAAAAAACTCACCATTGAAAATACAGTTGTGGGTAAATTTTCATAATATTGAGGTGAAATGATGAGTAGATTTACTAATTATTTATGTCCAAGAGGTGACTCAGAGACTCACTGATGGGTTCCAGTGGTGAGAAAAACTAATCATTATTATATGTTTTCCAATGGTGATAAGAAGACTTAGTATAGTTAAAAAAACAATGGTGAACAAAAGACTCCTCATTGTGTTCTTCCAATAGTGAGAAAGAAATAATCACCATTGGTTAAAACCAATAATGAATCATTATGGATGAAAAACCACATAGATACAATGAAATAGAGAAGCGATTTTAGGAAGATTGAATCACTATAAAAAAGTTCATAAACAGAAAATAAAGACCAAAATAGAAACACTGAATCTTTGAAAAAATAAAGAAATTTATATCAACTAAAGATGAAGAAAAAATATTATGGTCATCATGGATATTGAGAATAGAAATACACTTATAGTTTGTCTACTATGGAAGAAGCTTATGGACATGAGATTAAATCAAATGGGAGGAAAATATGTATAGGATTTCGAAATACGTGTGCTCAGAAAATGTATGTATGATCAAAGAGATAGAAACTTTTAGAGAAGATTACACGGAATCCTATGTCACCAAAATTGTCTGATTATGAGTGGAATAGAAGGAATGATTAGAAGGATGCAGTGATAATATAAGATATCTGACTGTTGAGATGAAATCTCAATGTAAAATATTCATCCCATATAGAATCCAACATGCAAGGAAAAACTAGTATATATTCTAAAGAGCGATGTAGACCGATCTGAATAAAAAAAATCACACACACTTGGTCTACGAGCCATGTGGGAGAACTATTACCAAATAATTCTAGTGCACTCTCATTTCATATACATGGGCTCGCACGCTTGTAGCGTGAACTATACAGCCTCTGAATCTAGCTCTTTGTGAGATTCAAGTGCGGGACCTCCCATTAGGGTAGACCTCTGGGTACCCATTAATGTTTTGTTCCCCTTGGTTTCTACCACACACAACCATATTATTTGTAATAAATATATAAGAAAAAATATAAACAAAATAGAAATAAAAAATCATAACAAATAATTAAACTATGTTATTAACAATTAATATTTTTAAATTAAATAAAAGTTAATTAAAAGTTATGAAATTTTAATATATCAAAACAAAAATAAATTTAAAAAAATTAATACCCAATTAATAACAAAAACATATATGTTTGAGAATTTTGGGTCTTTACAATCCCCAAAAATTGACACGTGATTTATATAAGGAAATCCAATCCATACCTAATTTTATGTCAAATTAAACAAAAGGAAGAAAAATTAGTTCTGCATGTTGTATCCTAACATGAAGCTCAATTAATAAAGATTTATATAACTTAGACATGATGATTATGCCATGATGTGTTTTCATAGATAGTTCAATACCCATTACATGAGGTGGTGATTACATATTCATAAAAAACATATGTGATATGAAATAGTATGATGATCTAAAATCCAATAAGGTATTAAAAGATCTTGAAAAGATATTAAGTAAACCACACATCACATTATTATCATAATCTATCTCGATGGTAGTGATTGTGAATTCGCTTCCCTATTACCTCATATTGGGAGATTTTTGGGGAATAAATTCTTAATTATCCTGATTCATATGTAATTGATTCACATAAGTTCCAAAATCCTTAAAATTGAATAATTATAGTGTGGGTGGATAATTATCTAGGACCGTCCTCTCTTATGTTGCATTAATCCACCTATTGACCTCATTTCAATAGTTTTGGTCTTGGTTTCCTACTTTACCACACATAAAACACTTTCATGAAAATTTTAGGAAATTACCCAGGTTCTTCCTCCCAGTATTTTTGCAGGTTGGGGATTTAATTTTGTTACCCCTATGTGATTTATTATTTCTATTCCCTTGATATTCTACATTTTTATTCTTCTCTCTAAAATAATGTAATTACCCAAATTTCCATCTTTACCATTAGTTCACATAAAAAAATATCTTGATATCTCCCAAAATCTCAGATAGATAACAAACTTAAAAAATTGGTTTTATTCCACCAAAGAAATTTTCAATATTCGTTTCATATAGGGAGATATAACCATATTAATTCCATATAAGAATCATGAAATTTTCTTCATAAGTTTTATCAAACTCATCCTCATTTTGTTTTAGGTATAATATTTTAGTTATATCCTTGCAGGTAGAGTTGAAGGAATGTTATTGATAAATAATACATTATGGTACTCCTCACATTCCACAGAGTCTATTTACTCATTACTTGTTGTGTTATTAATGAGATTAGACATTTGGACAACGCCTCCTTCTAGATGATAGTTATCCAAGAAAACCTTCTCATGCTATGAGAATCAAATAATGTAAAATATTTTTTCCATCATATTGATAAATTTTTCATAAATAAGTGTATTATAAGAGAAACTAAAATAGGGTAGATTTTTTCACATGAAATACTCAATAACAAGTTTCTCTATATTTGGTGTGTTCAATAACTCACCACAATTCATGTTATTATTCATAGTCTGTGAATACCAGGTTAGAATATTTACAATCTTATGTACACTAGTCTCCATACCATTTTTTATTTAGTTATAAAATATTTGGTATTGTTTATTACACTCATTGTTATCTCAATTCCTCATTATTCCAACAAATACTACTAATAAAATTATGTTTTGGGGATTAAGTTATTAACTATACTATGGAAAAACTATATGTTTAGATGAAATAACTCTTAAATTATGTGTATAACCTAACTCATAAATCATCAGGATTAAATATAGGTTATACATTATAATTTTTTATTAGGTTCTCTAACCAAAACATATTAAAATTACTCATAATGGTTCATTATGAGGATATGAATTTACCAAATCATATCCCCTGAGAGTGTAAAAATGAGTATGTTGTTAGGATTAATTGTCATGCACCATGGGAAAATTTATTTAATACCCAACATGACCCTTTTAGGGGTATTACCCTATAGGTTCATCAATTCTAGATCACGAATCCACTTTATGTATCTAGAATGGGATTCTATTATCAAGAAAACCACAAAATATATACTTTACCAAAACATTGGGATGATATCTTATTCTTATAATTGTCTCTTATACTTTTCCCTAGGGTTTTCACTACAATTCTTTAAACTATTACCCAAAATAACTAATCCCATCTCTGATACCAAATATAACAATGCAATCAAAATAAATAGATTAATATCATTATTTTACATGAACTATCATTCCATCTCACAAATAGTTGTACAAACTAGAGTACGAGGGGTTTAGTGTCTTCAAATATTAAACACATAATGAATTATTTTATAATACACTTCAAAATGTATTCATAACAACACAAACCTAAAATACATTATAAACAACTCACATGTAATGACCTTACATAAATATTTCAGAATGAAATCATAAGAAAGATTCAAGATCAAAAACTCAGTAAGGAGAAAAAAATAATCATATCAACATGCTATCAAGGGTGAGATTATAAGAATGCATGACAACATGAACATGAGAGAAATAATATATCAACATGATTAATAATTATAAGACACAATTTATCATTAAAGAATGTGAAATAAAAAAATTAATCCACAAAATATAAAATAATAATCATAATAGCTATTACATGGCCTAGAAAAATTTAACATAAATCATGAATCCTAAGTGAATATGATAATAGTGAAAATAATCATCCAAATATGGTACCATAATCTGTTTAGAGATCATTAATTTCATGATTCAAAACATTACCACATATACTTATGATAAACTTAAATATACTCTCGAATAAATGTCTCATGAGATATAAATTTTAAACCATGCATTAGAGAGTGATATAGGACCCAACTCATCATTATCTACACATATGAGTTCCCCATAAAAATAATTTAATTAATAATTCATCAAGATAAATTAGAAATAAACTATTATTCATAAAAATTGAAAATGAAAATCATTCACTGATAATATCATAAAAATCCCATGGTAATTAAAATGGGTAATATAACATTTCCAAATGATATAAAATTACAACATGGCTTAAACTGATTTACATTGAAAACATGAACACCCAGAAATAATCAAATAATAATATAAAAATGGAGGGAGAAATATAAAACATAACACCAATGGAGATATATATTTTTGAAGATATATATGAAAATTTAAACAAAATCATTAAAATAGTCTTCTTGAAAAAATAATAATTCTTAATTATCGATGTAAAAGTCATAATTATGAGTCTCTTTTTAAAAAGTATCATTTCTTCTTTAATAAGGTGAAAAAAGATATTCCTGGATGTTTAATTTAGAGAAAAAAATTATTTTTACCTATATATATAGGATAAAATATCATTTGAAATTCAAAACTAATGAATTTTGAGCAGAAAGAAGAAATAAGTCCATAATGAAATCATGTAACCCAATGGAAGGAGTTTTAGTTACCAAATCTGTTTCATTTAATATTGATCCCCATATATGTTATTTATCCACATTTATCATGAATAAAAAATATTAATTTTATGTTTAATAACACTATTCACTTACATTTCCAGTTATACTCTTAATTTATTATAATTCCTTACATGTATAATAGATTATTTTTACTTATGTTCAACATTAGATGTTTATAATTTGATCTTTTCACATGTTTTTTATAATAATGAAGTTGATATATCTTATTTTAAAAACTATAATATTTAAAAAACCATTAAATTTACTATATTTTTTTTATAATGATCATTAATTGTATAATTCCATTAAATGATAGTTTTATTGCATTTAGGATGAAAAATTTGATGACGAACTAGTTTAGGGTTATTTTGGGGTATTAATGGATTGCCTTATAAGGATCAATATTTTTTGTGTTATCCACAAGGAAAAATATTTATGATCTTTATAATTCTAATATATCATATATAACCATAAATTATAATTTATAACCATATGTGAAGGTGGTATTGAAAAACTGAATGCATCGTTCCTTAGAGTCAGTCGTCCACACGTGCGAATGGATGTTGAATACATATTTAGGGGAATGAGAGAAAGGATTAATATTTTTTATTTATTTAAGAATATTAAATATCCAATATATATTTTACTTATTTATTAAACTCTATTTTAGACAATCCATGTATGGTGGTGAAAGGAAACAAAACATGATTCTTTGTGGAGATGGTAGTGCACACATATAGACAAATGTCATTCTCCATTTCCTTAAGGGAAAAGATAAAGGTGAATATGTTTTGATACCATAAACATAAAAAATAAGTATATAGAAAATAATTATGTTATGATATTGTAATGTGTTCAATAATTTTTATTTAAAAGGATAAAGAAGGAAAATTTCTATATAACTATAAGTACTTACTTTGATATTTGAACTTTCATTTGATGTTCTTCTTGTAAATGGGGGACCATAACCAATATACTATCAAAAAATCTCAAGTATGTGGAATACAATTTAAAATATTGAAAAATGGGTATAGTTTCATGTGAAAAACTAATTATTTGAGTGGACTTTTAAGGGGGGGTGAAATGCCATTTTATATGTGAAGAAAGAGAACTTTTGTGAATACCCATTACTTTTCAATGATATAATTACACTATTCAAGGTTCAATAACATCAACAGTTATAAATAATGGAATATGGGGTGAAATTGGATCTATAAATCCTCAAACATTAATTTCAAAATAGGTTATAATATTTTTTAAGGTTATTTTACCTTATATATTTTACTTTTACCTTTTTTTGTTTTTATCAAGGTAAGAAGTTTTTACCCTTGTAACATATATTTTGATAAAAATATAAAATAATACCTATAAAAAAACTTGGGTGTGGTAAACCTAGATTTAATATCCACTTAATAGAATTCAATTTATAAATATGAAAATTTACTATTAAATTAATACATGTTACATATAGAAAACTGTTTTTTAGGAAAATGTTTTTTTAACCATTATATGTTCTTAATATAATTTAGAATTAATTACCAATTAAATTTTTGTTAATATAATATCACATTTTTTAAAGATAATTTTTTATTTATTATTTTAAATATTTAAATTTTAATTTATTAAATAAAAATTACATAATAATAATAAAACAAATCATTGAAAATAAGACTTTCACATTATCACTATAATTAACATTAATCATAGTAAGATTATTTTCATGTAATAAAAATGGTATATTTTACATATATTAAAAATTATAATTTCAAATATAGAATCCTTTTAACTAAATAAAATTTCTAATGGTGAAACAAATTTAATTTTCCATTGTAGGACATTTTTTGAAAAATAACATTTCTAGAAAAAGTGTTTCTCCATTCATAAAATAACCCTTATTTTATTATACCTTTTTATATAGTTTTTATTTAGTGGTTAATTTTATTTATAATATCTAATTTAATGGATATTATGTTAATATTTAATAATTATATTATGTTAATGTAGTTTTAATTCCATTTTAATGGTGTATACAAGACAAACTACACACATACTACTTAATTAAAGAATTTGTTTTACTAAAATTTTTGGTTGACATAGTTACAAATCCAAATTTTGTAAATATTTTTTATAAAAACATAAGTTTCCACCATTTTAAAATTATTATTAATCAATTAACCCTTTTTATAGGTAAATTTCATTGTAAAGATCCCAAATATATTTTAATTTGTAGTAATAGGTGCATATTGCACAATTTTTCAATAATAAATTCAAATAATTATTTATAAATAGATAATAAATTATGAAATTAAAATTTAAAGAGTTATTTATTAATCCAAATACCTGAAATAATGATATATAATTGATACAAAACTCATATCAACCTTCTGAGGGTCCTCGTGCACCTAAGCCAACCATAAACACCATTAAATTAATAAACAAAACATCTAAAACAAAAATATCAAATTTTCATATTTAGATCCTACACAAGAAACTAATAGAATAGGTTTAGACCATGATCAATGGGTCGAGGTTTTCTATTGACATTAACCAAAAAATCTGGTATAAAAAATCACTAATTAATCCACTCAAACAATTGGTTACTTAAAACCAAAGTCACCAAAAATCGTAAATTAAACCACGAGGAAACATATCTGAAGAAAGATGAAAAAAAACATTAAAACCCCATCTAGAGACCTCCTCTATGATCTAAACATGAAAGACTTAAGAATAGGTATGAATTCACCACACCTTGGTGGAATCAGCTCATCAAAACCCTATTTGGAAAAACACAATTAGAAAGGTACAATATTAAAGAATGAAGAGGTAAATGGGTGATCTCTTCCCCGGAATCATTCAATTAAAATCACCTTGAATGAATCAATATAAAGGGATTAATAGGGGTATTGACACTCTTTACCATGTGGGAAATCCTCCAAATTTTGAGAGACTTGAGGCAAGGAACCTTAAGGGGGTTCCAAATTGGACTCTTAGAAAATTACAAGAAATGTCTTGTTAAAACAAAAATAGTCCCACATATTGGGAGTGGTTAGACCTTGAGGGTAATAACATGAAACACCCTTACTATTATAGGTCATGCAATGGACCCTATGGGTCACAACTTGACCACCCCTAGGTAGAGGGCCAAACCCCTACCAAACTCTATGGAGGAATGACCCATCTGTGTTATGGCATGACAACTCCTAGGCATGGGGCCATATCCTAGATGAAACACCCTCATGATTAATTTTTTTTAATTAAGTAACCTTATTATTACTTTATAATTCAACCACCAAAACCATTATATCCACTTTGGGTGTTCTTCCATTGAACTACCTCCCATACAAAATCTCAAGAATATATTTAAAAATATCAAAACATCCAATCCATGATCTGAATCCAAAACAAAAAATTTCATTACACACTCACAAACCAATAGTGAAATATTTATTTTCATGTATAATATAATGATGGATATCTAAATTAATTTTATTTATAATTATAGAAATCATAAACAATTCCTTAATGGTATATTCTAAGGAATCATACTTAATGGGTAAAGACACTTATGTTGCCCTATACTTGCTGTCTCTTAAGACCTACTAGTGCACTGAGGGGATATATGATTTTGGGTCCAACCAATCACTTATACTATATAATTTATTCCATTATATAATAAAATATATTCTAAAACATATATAACAATGTTCAGTAGTAAATAAATTATAATTTTTCATAACATCCAATAAATATTGACTTCTAAGGATATTCCATTTGGAATCAAAGAATATAAGAGAAAACAATGACTTTCCTAATAAATTTAATGATATGTATATCTAATTGAATACTATTAAATAAAATAAATAATACACCTTTAATTTTTTTGATTATATGATAATAGTGAAATATTCATACCAATGTTGTTATAAAGGGTTGTATGAATGGATAATCTATGTAAAAAATGAATCCATCACTATAAGAGGATTATTTTATATAGGGTTTCTCCATAGTGATATTCATAAAATGATGAATATATAACCTATAAAAATTATGAGATTCTAACCCATAAATTTCCTTCACATTAGAAATTTAAAAATCTGTAAAAATTTGACAGTACAAGGGGAATCAGTATCGAAGGATCAGTTGTTCCTAAAAAATGAATAGTCCAATAGTGTCATCGTAAAGTATGAAATAGATATATCATAGTTCAATTTAGAAATATCTCACCACTTATATATTCCATATAAATAATACCATTGATAAATTACATAAATAGGGATTTATATGAATGTTTTTTTACTATAATAAAAAAATTATTCTTGTATCACAAGGGGATTGGAAATATAATTTAAAGAAAGGGTGAAAGGAAAATAAAAAGAGATTTTATAAGAAAATATTAAAACTACAATTGTTACATAATAATAATTAAATAATAAAATAAAATTTAGAAAATTTTTCATATGAAATAATTACAATATTTTAGTAAATGAAATTTAAAAAAAAACCTTACCTTTAATTACTTTTTAGAATCATATCCATTATTTATTGGTTTCAAATATCCTTTAAATTAGAGATATATTTAACAAAGATACATGAATTTATATAATTATCAATAATAAATTATAAATTTTTGAGGGTAAATGAGAGTAAGAGTGGATATTAAAAGAAATGTTTAGTTGTATTTTAGGAAGTAATGAATTGAATTTTCAATTTTATCATTTTCTTAAGTGAACCACTTAAACCCTCAATAGCCCCGTAAACCTCTCATTTGTAAAATATTTTTTCTTTCAAAAAAAATCTAATTGAATAAATTTAGTTGATTCTTTGTCATATTTACCCCTTAATTATGTTGTGTATATTATGTTTTACCATATTTCACCATTTTATTCATACGTTACCTTTGTTTGTAAAAAATTATAATTTTACTCCCCTTATGAATATTTGATGTTCAAGTTACAAATATTAAAACTATTCTGTCACACTAAAATTATATTTATATAGAATATAGTTTTTTAACTAAGGATGATATATTTTATCAAAAAAGCACTAGTGTAAATAAAATATTATTATTAAAGAAACTTAAAAAATTTCCCTACTCTAAGATGCATAACTAATTATTACATTGTAATAGTCACTAATAAAAATGTGGGAAATAATATAACTTTCATTTTTTTAGTTCAACAAACATTAACCTCATAGAAATTGTGGCCAAATTGAATTTTTTTCATAGGTGATTCTATTTAAGCTTCACTTACTGGAGTTCGGCTGGTGATATCTCTAAAGAAAATCCTATTGATGTAATTTCCATCCCCTTATTATATATGATAAATTTATATGTTGTGTTTCTAATAATTTATCCATTATTTAAAACATTATAAAAAAACTAATGATTTTATTAATCTAAATTATATACATCACATCCAATAATCACCTTATAATAACTATGATACTAATGGTCAAAAAACCCAATAGTTATAATATACAATATTTATGATTCCCATTGACAATTTAACCATATTAATTATTATAAATTCACTATACCTATTCTCTATAGCCATACTCCATATATATATATATATATTTTCTTTAAACATTAAATTTTTTGGACATTAAATTTCTTCATATATATACTGAGTTTGGTAGAGTCTTAATATTCGTTTGAGGAATCCAATATAAAGGACCTTTATCTTTCCTTCATGATATTTTTTAAAGTTATTTATAATCTAACATAAAACATTTATGATTAATATTCATATGTCCTTTTTTATTATATTAATATATACTATTAAATTTATTTTCATATATCTGTCTAAGTGGATGTACAAATAATATCTAATTATTTATTTTTCTTATATAAGGTTTTAATATATTATCCACCATTATGATATTTTCATACATAATATTTTTCATAATCTATGAATTAATATGAATATTGTTTTTCTCCTATAGGATTTCCTATTTCCCCAACCAATTTTGGATTCCCTCAAATTAATTTCAAAAATAGAGTTGTCTGATTACTCACCACTTTCTTCTAAAATTTTAATAATTTATATTAACACTTAATCATATAGGAATTTAGGTTCTAATGTTAATTATTCATAACCAGATACTGGTGTTGGGTTTGACATGTACTTCCTTAGAAATAAAATAGTAAATATTTCACTTAATTTGGAGATGTTATAAATTTCCAATCAATATAATACTTCTACTATCCGTTAAAATAGCTTAATATTATTTATAAAACATTGGATAATATTTTCTTTAATTTTCAAACCTATCACTCCCTTATTAGTGATATATTTAAGAAGACATGATCTTCAACTTGAAACCTTGTTCCGTTCTTCAAATTTTCAACACAAAATTTCTGTAAACTATGTGTAGCAATTATATTCCTATAGATTACTATTAATTTTTACACTATTTCTTAAAATAGTTCTATACATGAAGAATTAATTTCACATGCTTCATACAAAAAATTAGAGTTAAAAATATTATCTCATTGAATCCTTTATACTGTGTCAGTTGTATACATTATTGAAAACTAATGTTGTTTTTTGAACTTCACTGATGTAGATATTAGTATATGCTTAATTATAAGTGAGGTGAATAAACATCACCATATTCACAATTTTATGGATTATCCTTTCATATTTACTATATTGGAGTATGATATTAATTTTCAAATTTCACCTTAATGTTTAAAACATTCAAAATACTCTGATATAAATTATATATGAATCTTAAATTACAATCAAATACTATTATTAATAATTTACTATTGAGGCTCACCAATTAATTAATATAAATTCATGAATGATGAATCAAGGGTATATTCTATTTTAATTCTATGAAATGATTTAACTTCATAAGATGATCAATGATAATTGTTTTTTCGATATTCCTATAAGAAGTCTTACGATGTTCATTAAAAATATCTATTATTATATAATCTAATATTCACATTGGTATTTATAGAGGTTTAATAATCCCTTTTGGGTAGTTTTATTTAAAATATTACTTGATGGAATATCAACTGTCCCACTATATAATAAATAATTTCTTATTTTAGTTTTTCCATAATCATTGTGAAGAGCATTTTTGATCTTTTCCAATAATCATTTTTAAGTAATTACATGGGAAATTTTCATGACACCATTTCACTCAAAATTTTTAGGTCTATCCTCACTAGTCCATATGAATTATATCATAATCTATCCTTATCACTTATAAGGCTCTATGAACCTTCCAAAAAATGAATTAGATACCCTATTTTCCTTTCTGGGGTGGTAGTTTATAATATGCACATAATCCATGTTTAATTCCAACCTTCTCATTGTTCATAAGTATATACCCTAGTCCTTTAATCAATGTATCATTATAGGTTAAAAATAATTCCTTCCATGTTATAGCATATGACACCTTTTTATTGAAAGATCTTCTCATTATCTCTTTAAAATATTATTAATATCCTATTGAACAGATCAATTTAAAAGACATCCATTTTTACAAGGTTAATGAATTAGATAATATGGATTATAAAAAACTTCTAATAATTTAAAATAAAATTAATTATAAACTTAAGTTATATTTATTGGTGTTTTATATTCTTTTACTATCATAATTTTTAAAGGGTTTATAGATGTACTGTCATTAGTAAAAATATTTCCAATGTAATAAACATAAAGAATCTAATGTTTACACATGAAAAATTTACTTTATAAATTATTTTATCTCTGGTTTTATAATCTAATTAGTATGTGGTTTTCATAGTTCTATTAATTCATAGATTATATTGAAATATTATTAATAAAAACACCATAAAATTATCAAAATATTCTTAAAAAAATATTCATCAAATAAAAATATATAGAAGGGGTATTTTTACCTACGTTTCAAGAATATTAATTTATAATGATTATTCTTTTTATATGAAGTGGAATTTATATATTTACCTTCTTAACATTTAATTTATTATACCCCAAATGTAAATCAATAATTGAGAAATATTGATTATCTTGGAGTTGATAAAATATATCATCAATTTGAGGTAATGGGTACTTATTTTTGCGGTGAAATAATTAATATATATATATAGTTAATGAGAAAATTAAGTGAACCATCCTTACTCTATATAAATAAGGTTGGTTCTCCCGCAGTTTAAATAATCATATACATAAATGAATTATCCAATACCTCTTTTATTTGTTAGTTAAATTCCACTAAATCCATTTTATTTATCCAATATGGTGTATTGAATATAGGTTTTTCAATAAAAAAGGACAGATAGATATTTTTTCCTCTCATGATAGATGAAACCAATTAAATTAATAAAAAAATATATCATTGTTATCATGAAAACATAGTACATATTATAATCATTTATTACCCTTATGTTTAATTATTTGTTCATTATTTACTTCTGTACCATTTAGTTAACCAAGATAACACACATGTGGTTGTTTTAGGCATGATTTACATAGAAAAACATCTCCATTAAAAATAAATCTTATTATATCCATGTAATAAATTATATCATATTTTCTTATATATTTTTTGACATGAAAATTTTAAATTTAAATATTCCCAAAAAATATGTCGAATTTCATCATTTAAAAAATGTACATATTTTTATATAGGTTATAAAAATTCAATTGAAATTTAATAACATAATATATTTTCTTTATAATCAAATTCTCAATTGGTTTTCTAACTAAAAAAGCCTTAATTAATTATAAGAATATTCATTTCTCTATGTAAACTTGTTAGAAATTAAATATTCCATATAACCATGATCAAATAATGTATGATAAAAATTTTAATTTATTACCATTGTACCCACATTAACTTCATTTAGTTATAGAAATTCTATTTTAATAACTATAAACTCAGGACCTTAGTCGATTATAATCTTTGAGAGATGATTTCATTAATTCATGTGGGACTAAATATAATAATGTTACATCTACTTAATGTTGTAAAATTTTGTGTGGGGAACTTCTCTCAACCCAATATCATCTAATAGATAATCCTATATCAATAAAAAATAATGTAGGCTCACATGAGATATTTTATCTGCCATTTTATTGAATATATATTATCTAATTCTATCCACTTCATGTAAATTTATATTTTGATAACTTTTTATGAGGTGATTTTATGTCTAATTATATAATATGAGGTTAGTTTACACATTGTGTTTCATCCCAATATCGATCAAATACACCATGATTTATACTAGATGACTCTCACTGAAATTTATAATTTGATGTATTATATTGATGATCAGTTACAGAGGGGTTTAATATGACCCAGTGTGTTGACATGGGTCACACTAGTCTTGTTTTCAAAAAAGGAAAAAGGTATTCTATGTTTATGAATTAACTATCATTTCTTGGTCTAAGTAATAGTGAATAGCTGTTATCCCCTATCAAATATTTATGTTCTCATTGATTAACCTAGAGAGGAAACATAGTTTTTTAATATCACAGTGAATCTCAAGTATCATTAATTGTTTATTTTAGAGGGATACATTCTAATAAAGTATTTCAAATTATGTTTTTAATATTTTCAGTATGTGGTGAAGTTGTTAAACTTCATGGATGCACAAAGAATGTTTATTGAACCTATGAATAAAACATTCTATCCTAATATTGACTATTTTATTGCTATTTTCAATGATAATATTCCATAATAATTGAGTTTGGAGGAGTATATTGGAACTATATGATTGGTTTTAGGGTTTCTTTTGTTATATTTCAACTTATTTATGATCTTTAAGAAGGTATGGTCAATTTTTTTTAAATGGAGAAATTTATGTATTCATTAGAGTTCAAAAAAAGAAATACTGATCATCATATATGTTAGGAGGTTTTAATAGGATGAAGTCCCTTATGAGTTATAATGTGAAGTCTAACATTAGGGATTGGGTGTTCATGCATGTTCATGGAATAATTAATTATGGGTATAAAGAGTTTAACCCCCATGAGCATAAATATTCCAACCATGATCTATATTTATTGGAAATTATTTTTATACTAATGTTGTGAAAAATTATTTTCAAAGAAAGTTCTTTATATTCATTACATACAATAATACCTATAAATTTATATTTTTTATAGGGATATTTATATATAATCCAAATGATATGGATTGAGTAACCCAAGGATTATAATTTTTTTATAAAACATACTCTCAAGAAGGGTAATTTTTTTTATGGATGAATTGAGTCAAGATTAGTGTTGGGATGGATATGGAGTTGAGTGATGAGTGGAGTATGAGAGAGTAATTTATATATTTTTGTTTTAAATAAGATCATGTACATGGATAAAATCATCTATATTTTATGTCCATGAATTAATCCTTGGTGTAACATGAAATTGAGTCTCAGATAGGAGATCTTCTGAAAAAGGCATAACATTGTCATATTGTTATGGTATATTTACTAGATGGTAAGATCAATGTCTATAGAATAAATTTTATAGAAATGGAGAATGTTTTTTTGTCTAAATTAGATATGGTTTCAAATTAGGGGGGATTGATAGTTTTGTGAGATTTTTTTTCATTTATCCCTCACAAATAAAATTTTAAAACCTAAGAATGCAATATTGTGCACACCCTAGGGAAAATCATTCAATGTGACTGCTTACACACAATGTTTTTATATTTTCACTATTTATTTAATAACTATTATAATATTAAATAATAAAATAATATAATGATTTATAGGGTTTTAGGAATGAATTAATGATATATAGATACATATTAAACAAAAATATCTTAAAATATAACAGAAAAGAAAGAACACAATGTTGTTCATGTGATGAAGATGTCGTTCATAAGAGTTTACAACAATTCTATTATTATTGTTTAAAAACTTAATCTCATTATCACAATAAATGTGGATATGAACCCTATCTCTCTACACCCTTATTGTGAGCTATTTATATCCCACATCAACTCTCTAAATATAGGGAAATACTTCCTCGTATCATCACCACTATGAAACTACACCACATATATAGGATTATGATAATATAGGAGAGATATAAAAATTTATGAGAAGAATAAATCAATAGTAGAGAAAGTAGTTTGAACCCTTTACCAAAAACAATTTGAAAAATATTATAATTCTAAATATAAAGTTAAAAGAAACACTAATGCAAAATTAAGACAAAACATCATCACTCCCTCATATAAAACAATGTGGTATGTACTCCATTTTCATGTTGATTAAATAAATCATGCTGTAGGAAAATATAAAATAAAAAGACAAGGGGAAGAGTAGAATAACACCAAAATAATATATATTAAAATTTTAAATTAAAATTTAAAAAATAAAATTACAAAAAATCCCTTGAAATTATAAATATATTGACATTGAAGTGGTTGTACAAATTTATAGGCATGAGAAGTGATGGTTTTAGATATAAAAATATTCATCCAAGAGATTTTGGGTGGTGGGAATAGAAAATGGAAAATTTTAGGATTTTATTCTTCTAAAAGGATGTTAATTTATTTATTCAACCTCATCCATGAATGTCTAAACATGGTTAATATATGTAGCCTATGTTATGATGTATTTATTTGGAAAATATTTTTTTCCTTGAAGTAGAATTGGAAGTCCATATAATTGAATTCCCAAGTATTTATGGCATTGAAGCCAAAAAAATGTGATGTAGAGAAATTTAATAAAAATATTCTCTATAACATTGATGATATTTTATGTTAATGTAAATCCCATTTGGGCATACCATTTGGGTTATATCGCCCATATTAAAAATTAGTTCAATTTCAGACAGATTCAGAGGCCCAACTTGCATGGTTTATTTGGGCTTCATAAGGCATGATTTATATTTGGGTCTAATTAAATGATATTCATCATATCATGTTTGTGGAGACTAAAAAAATTCACAATTAATATTGCTTTAAACGATGTTATATCCAAAATATCAATTTGATATTACAATAATTGAATTCCAAAATTAGATAATTTTCAAAAGTATGCCAAATTATTAATATAACCTATAATTGTGAACATTTCCCATAAAATAATAAATTGGTAGGATTAAATCATTAAATTAAATAATTATATATATATATATATATTAAATTTATGTCTTTATAAATCCCCCCAACATAAAAATTTCACTATCTGGTAATAATCAAATATATGAATCATAATCTACACCAAAATAAATAGTAGATAAAATTAAATATTTTTTTAAAAATATAATTTCATCATGTATCACCTATTAAAAACAACCACCATTCATTTTTATCTCTCACATTTAATTTCATTGATCCAAAAAACCCATTTAGTGTATAGTCACACCTATCTCACATTGAATTTAATGTTAGTCTTCATTCAAGAGAAATAAAATATAGAGTTATGATAATACCTGGAATGTGATTTTTTCACCATATGATTTTAAAAATTATCATATATCCACAAAGCGATGAATTAGTGTATTTTTAATCATTAGAAATTTTTTAAGGTGAATTTCATGGCTATTGGTCGGTGGGTAAAATATTTAATAATTCAAGGTTGGAAAGAAGAGGTTGAATACTTAAATACCAATGAATTAATATTCAAGTGAAAAAGTAGAAATATAACTCACTCGATTCTCTTTACAAATTAAACATAACACTGCCATTTTTTACCAGATCCAAGAGTCAAAAAGTGAATACCATGAATGATTTCCTTATAATTTTCCTTTTTTTGTTTCTTTTTATTTTTTTTCATTTTTTCTATGGAGGATGAGATGAAGAAAATAAAGAGAATTAATGAAAATAAATCCCACAATATTTGAGAGGGGAGTGAGATATAAATGTAATCAAAATGAATAATTCCATCTTATCTTAATTTTTTTCATTTTCTATTTCCTTTCCTTTTATTTAATTCTTTCCCTTATTAGGAGAACCATATGATATAAATGAATAAAAATGAATGAATGTGATTAATTATAATTATTAAAATATATAAAATAATTAATCACACCTCACACACCCAAAAATTTGATTCATCACAAATAATACATAGGGAAATACCTTCCCCCACACAGAAAATAGAAATATTCATGAAAAAATATTTAGGGAGAAGGAATGTAAAGAATAACTATATTGAATTGTGACTTAAACCAATAAGGTGATTCATTAATTTTATGGGACAAATAACTGTAAATTTAAATGTGGGTCTCATGTAAAAATATGGATTTCTAAAAAGAATTCCTCAATCACATGATTTTTCATGAAATACAAAGATTTGAAAGAGAATAATCACAAGATCTCATTTTCACACAAAATCCAAGATTATCTCAAGAATGTGTGAGTATAAAGAATAATATATCAAAAGGGATCATAATACATCGCCATATTGGAAAAATAATAATTTGAGTCGGTATTTCATGGTAGTGGATTTCAAAAAATGGCCAAAATAATTAATGTTCTTTTAAATAAAAATTAAAGAAAAAATTTCTCTATTAAAAATAAAATAAAATCAATTAAATCCAAAAATGAATAATAATATCTCAATATAAAATCAAGTGAGAAAAATTAATATACATTATTCTTGAAGATGAAAGTCCTCAAAAATGGAAAAATAAAAATAAAAAACCAAAGAAACAAAGAATCCAACATAGGTTGAAACTCCTCCCACACTTAATATTCACTGGCCTTTATTTGAGCTCAAAAATAAAAAAAAGGTAATGATTAAAAAATGATAAGGCATGATACAACTTGAGTTTATTTTCTTTTCACATCCTTGAGTTAATATCTTTGTTTCAACCATATTGACATAGAAATCAAGAATGAATGAAACATAAGAAAAAATAATGAAAAATAACAAGAATGTAAAATAGTTGATTTAACATGGTTTAACTACACAAGGGGGTTCTAGGACATTACTATCCCTAATCAAGAACTTGTATCACTTCATCCCCACTTTGAATGTGGATAAGTCTTCTTTATTAGAAACCACCACATTTTTTTTCTTCTATAATCCATAAGTGGATTGAAAGAGTGGGAACCCCATAGGAAAAACCATTCATAATCCCAATAATAGAATAAATATAGAATTTTTTATTTATATGGGAAGAGGAATGAATAGAGGGGTAATCCTTATAAAATATCATGGTTTCCTTCTCTATGCGATATTAAATTTGATATAGATGATGTAGTGTCATAACCAAATTCTCCTCAATCATTTCTTCTTCAAATTCATTAAATTAAATGACTATATTATAATTATTGGTGGCCACTTAATCCTCAACATCATAACTTACCACGTAAAAAATATGATAGGATTTCAAAAATTAAAAATGGGGGTAATGAATTTGTTTTGATATTTTTGTGAAATCAAAAACAATAGAATCTAATGTTATATCCACTCCTGTCAACTTACTAGCTTGAAGTGTTGGCTCTTCTTGCAAAAACTCTAGTATTGTTTTATATTTTTTTTTGTATATAAGAGTTTTTAAGTTCAATTTACTAATTTTTTTGATTCATTGTTTAAAAGTTGTAATGATAATCTTTTTTACACATTGACATCATTGTGATGGAACTCTAAAAAGTAGTGTGAGAATTCATTTTTTACCTTAGAAAAGTATTATAAAATTCATTACATAATGTCTTCCTATAGTTCGTATATCATCTCAATGAATTTATTTCTATTTGAAATTAAAAAACTATATACTTGATTTTATTGAATTCCTACTATCTAATTTAAATAATTAAATGGTTTATTTTTAATGAACACCGGTTTTAATTTATTAAAAATTATATTTTTATGATTTTTTTGAATAATTGTGTATTCTAGAATTTTGAATCCCTAACAATGGAACAAAATTTCTAAATTGTATTATTCATGGATCTAACACTAGTAAATTTTTTTTATGTAAGAATGCAACCTAATTTGCCTCCTTGGGCCGATCTCTCATGAAGGTCGCCCACTCACACTATTTTTCTAACATCATTACTTGTATAATAACATATATAAAACTGAATCATTTAATAATATAATGATTGAGGTTCTATGAATTCTATATATAAATATATATATTAAAAAATCATAAAATGAAAAATTAAAGAAAACACACAAAGTTGTTAGTGATAACATTTTGTTTTTCTTAGGAGTTAATGATGATGTTATCTTGATATTTAAAATTTTAATCACATTATCCCATTCATTATAGTGATCAACCTTATCACTCTACACCCACCCATTTAATATTTATTATCCCTCACTGACCCTCTTCATGAGGTACAATATTCCCTTATATCATCACCCCAATGCTACTGATCCCTATATACAACATTATAACAATAAAGGAATCGAATAAAATTTAATTGGAAGAAGAACTGAATAGTAGAGAAAGAGGGGTGAAACCTTCATCAAAACTATTTAAACCACTATTGAAGTTATAATTTTAAAATAAAGAGGGTAAATTTATCACATAATATTCAAAATATCATTGCTCCCCCTTCAACAACAATGAGGGTTAGTTAATAATTTTTATGGAGATTTGATGTATGATTGAGAAAAAATATAATATGAAAATAGAAGGGGAATGGATGAAAAAAACCAAAAATAGAAGTATTAATCATCTAAATTAAAACTAAATAAGTAAAAATACACACTTAGACCATGAAAAGGAAATATATTTCACATGGAAGTGGTGGTTCACATTTATAGGTATTAGAGGGGCGGATTTTGAATCAAATAATCTTCTAACTAATATTTCTATGTGATGGGAATACTAAATGAAAAAATTTATAATAATAATCTTCTAAAAAGTTGGTAATTTATGTCTTCCCAATTCTCTTATTAAATTCCATAATTTATATACTTGTGTATATGATGATATGATAACTTTACTATGAAAATACTTTCTAACCTAAAGACTTTTAGAATTCCAATGAACTAAATTCCAAGAATTTATGGGATTAAAGATGGCCAATATCAAGTAGACACAGTTATTGAAAATTTCACCATAATTTTAATGGATTAAATATCAAATATAGATCAGTTGGGATGTACATTTTTGGGATATGACTCTATCTCAATATTTGTTCAATCTTGACAATGAATCTAAGGACCAAATTCCAATCTCCTTTTAGGCTTTATAACGTTGGATTCAATGTTTGTTATAGTTGATTAAAATGAATAAAATCAAGTTTGAAGCCTAAAAAAATAATTTAAATTTTTTAATTGTAGTATATTTTATGATCTAAATACCAATTTTATATAAAAATATTTAAATTCGAAAATTACATTATTTTCACTATTCATCTCCAATTATTAATAAAACATAAATATGTGATAAATTCCGATAAAATATGAAATTGGTGGGGTTAGAACATTGAATTATATAATTAAATATTTCAAATTAATAGATTCATTATACATTATAAAATACACAAATATTATTGAATACATTTCTCTTTAAATAAATTTAATTTATTTGATAGTGTTCATTACACAAAACACCGAGTTTAAATGAAAAATGATAAAAAATTAAAATATTATTATTGAAATTCAACAATTAAAACCCACCCATTACATATTTTGGGTTTTAATTGTAATGAATAATTTTTTTATGAAAATTATAAGGTTTTTATATGAGGAAAGTATATTTTTAGTAAAATACTTTAATAATACATTTTTCCTAAAATTGTTTTCTATTTATTTGAATTAATTATAAAAATAATTTCTACAACTTTTAGAAAATTTATTTTATAAAATAAATTAATTTTTTAAATAATCATATCAAAATTAACAAAGGGTGATTTTTTTTTATTTTTCTAGAATGATTGATTTCTTAGTGAATTGTGAAAATGAATGATTTTCCAAATACAACCACTTATTTTCATGAAATAAATCAATTGAAAATTATTATTATGTTTTTAATTTTGTATTAAAGTAAAATATGAAACATTTTATTTATAATAATATAATGAATTTTATTTTAATAAGTAATTTTCATGCTCTTGGTATTTGTTTTTTATTCATAAAACACATTTGTTGAAAAAATAATTATAAACATAACGTTTGACTATTTTAATTATTTAAAATAACCCATAATAAAAAATAATTAAAATAAAATTTTATATTTTACATATATTTATATTAATTTAAATTCATATAATGATGATTTCTTGTCATATAGTTCCCAAAAGACAATTTATTGCATAAAAATGTGTTCTCCTAAAAACCCAATTTTTGTCGCGTTTGGTTGTATAATTTTAAACTAAATTATATAACATTTAGAAATTGAATTTTGAAATATGGATTCTATATTTAGAATTTGTATTTTTAAAATTTTAAATTATGGTAATTTTTTATTCATAGTAAATAGTTACTATAGTAAACAATTATCAATACATAAAGGGTAAACCGGGTAATTATAGTTAAATATAATATGATAAGGATATAAAATTTACCCTAAAATTTTCTATTATCCTATTTTATAAAAACAATTATACCATTTACATACAATTCATGAATATATGGCTACTTGTTGCTATATTTATTTGATTTTTACCTTTATAATATTGAAGTAAAATATAAAGACAACAATGTCGTTTTCTTTCTTATAATAATTATTATTATTTATGATGGAGATAAAAAATTATGATTGGATATAAATTTTAATTTTTAATATAACTCATTTTTTAATGATCATAATTCATTTATAATTTTTAATAATGAAATAATTACCATAATTTTTATGCAACACTAACTCAATATTTATACAATTTATAGAAATAAATATAAATGATATTAATAATTTTACAAGTAATATAATTTTAAAGAATTATATTTTATATTAATTTTTTAGTTATATGTATCATTTTATAGACGGTTTAGTCTAATATATTTTAATTATTGTTTTTCATGTTGTATACAAAGTCAAATTAGTTGAATAGTTTAAAAAACATAATAATGTTATTTTATAAATAACATTTTTTCTTAAATTAATTAACATTCTTTAAAAAATTATCCAAGGAAAAATGGTTATAATATGTTTTAAAATGTAAAACATTGTCTATTAATTATCCAATTTTTCTTCTATAGTTACAATCTTGATCCTTATTGACTAAAAAACTTTATTCTTGCATTAATTATCCAAATGGGTTAACATAGGTTAAAACAATGAGATAAGGGTAAAATAATAATATAAATTTGTCTAAATTTAATTTTTTGATTGGATTTATTCCCATTCTCATCTTATATTATATTTATATTATCTTTTGGTATATTCCATGAAAATTAATAAATATCAATTTAATATTTTACAAAATTTCAATTTAGCGCCTCCCATTACATATAAAAGGGAACCCTCTCACATATTTTATTCACACTTATATAACCATTTATTTTCGAAAATACCTTCCAAAATCACTTAATTACTTCCCATAACATGTCTTAAATTCAATGGTTTGATTAGAAACCCACTTAGTAACTCATTACATGAAAAATAAAAAGGGTTTTTTAAAAAAGAGGCATCTTTCTATCTCATATTCCATTAAATGGGAATGGAAACCATCTTTATTGTATATGATAGACTGCCGCCTCACGATTCGATATAATTCACTTTCCATCATCAACCCTCATTACTATTTACCCATATTGATTTAATATATATATATGATATTCAAGATATATTTATAATTTTATAAATGAAATATATGAGATATTTTCTTAACTATTCATTCATTAAAAGAAGATATCAGTATTCGTGAGCACGAGTGGATCACCACCACCATGAAGTGATGTGAATAATTTTTCACTACCACATAACATGGATGGTATATATAATCTTATTTAATGAAATATTGTTATATTTTTGATATAATTATGATAATATAAAAATAAAAAAATTCGTACCTTTATTCTAGCACGATCATTGAAAAATAGAAACATTACTCATGTGTACATACGACGTACCATCTCTATGATTGTAATGTAGTTCATTTTTCATAACAATATTTTATATTCGGTTATAAAAGTATAATTTGAATATATAAATTATAATTAATACAATTTCATTATTTTATATATGATGGAATAATAATCTTATTGATCTTAGTCAATTTAGCAAACTAATTTTTGAATTTTTTGAAACAAAAATCATCGAAAGTATGACTTGAACATAATTTATTATGTAATTATATATAACCTGGTATTAAATAAAATAAAAAGAGTAATGAATATGAGAAATTTTCTCAGTAATCTAAATAATTAACATTATTTAATTGTAAAAGTTTGTAAAGAAATTATGAGATGAGTTAGAATCAAGGTAAGATATTTCATATCAACTTCCCTTCATTGCAGAATATTAAATTTTTTTAAACTGAATTTATTTAATATGGTATATATACATCCAGTTTAGTATATTATATCATAAATAATTCAAAATTCATGGTATTTTAATATATAAATATTTTTTATTCATCTAATTAGATATTATTTTAAAGTTACCAAGTAGAAAGGTGTTTCTTAACTCAATTTTGATTCCTTGGGTTATAACTATATCTCCCCATCTTTGTTATACCATGATTATGTTTGAATGGATATATAAATTATTTTACTATTTTTTATAAAAATTATTTGGATTTACATATGTTTATATAATTTCTTCATGGATTAAGTATTACCTCAAAAGCTATGATCATTATAGGTGTTTCCTTTGAATGGATCTATTTTTATTGAGACACACATCATGTCATGAACACTAATTCCCTTGTATGGTGTTATTAATAAATCATGGATGAATTTTTTTATATTAATTAATTTAATTAATGGGATATATATATATATCTATATAGTACTCCTTATTTTTTTCACTTTTAATTTTATTGTTACCAAAATGGTAATGGATTTATGTTATAATATTCTTTCATTTCATGAATTTTATGTTCAAAGTTCTTTCAAGGAAAATCATATCCAATTACTTTATTAAACCATATAAAATTTATTCTCCACTATTCATGAATTTGGTTTTCAATTTTGGCTTACATTTCCCACCTTATTGAATAATGAAACATTAAGAATGTTTTTGTAAGTAATAATTATCTTTTAACTTCTTTTAGATGCGGAATATTTACATCAATGTATATTTTTTCATTAAAAAAACTAATGTTTTTCTATTATATAATTATTTATTAAATATATTTTTACCCAAGTTTTACATTTTACACATTTTTTAAATTAATATTATATAAATATATGAACAAGGTATTTTTTTTTAAAAAAGTGCAAAAGATGTGTTTTTTAACTTATATGACATGAAAATAATATACCATTTTCATGAATTCTCTAGGATTAGAATATTCCCTAATAATATTTAATGGTTATTTATAAAGAAATTTATTGCCGGAATATTTTGAAAACTTTTATATTTTAAAGAATATTTTTAAAAGTTAAAAGGATATTTTACTCATGAAATATTCCATTTTATATTTTAATGAAATTTTAGTCAATTATGAAAACCATTTATGTAATTGTTTTCTTATACATTATATATATATATCTTCGAAATATATAATGATCTCATTCTCTCTTACTTTTATGCGTTAATACATACTTTATGTTTATTTATCAAATACCTTCATTATGAAATCTTTTTTGATTACGACATGAGGGAAAATTTTTCTACCCATTTATTTCTGTGGAAAATTATTATATATATTCCTTATGAGAAATTTAATTTTTTTTGGTAACACATAATAATGTACATATTATGGTGGGGGCATCATGATATTTCTCCAATGCATTGGGTAATCTTTTTTTCTAAGGAGATGTTGTGTATTATATTAGATAGTTAAACTAATCCATTTTGGGAATCTATCGACCATGTGATGTTGTATTGGTTGTTAACCTTGAATTATTCTTACAACATGTTATATTTTTCTACCACTTTCTTATGTTTCCACGATCTTATGATATAATTTTTTATTCTCCCTTATGATTATTTAGGATCCTTCTATTTTAAGATATCTTTTTATTACACGTTACCATGTTTACTCTTTTACATAGCTTTATATATCATCCCTTTATTTTTTGAATTCCCAAATTTATCCTATAATGTTTTAAGAGCTCAAATGGATTTATGAGATTACTAAGGAAAGTAAATATAAATATGTAATGTTTTTTTTATTTTCTTTTATTTTATCATCCTAGTCTTCCACATACACAAGACCTCATGTTATTTGGGTTTTAATTATTGGATACTTTTGTTGAAAATCATGTAACAAAATGTTTCAAATTAATTGGAAAAAATAATTTATATAAAATAAAATTATAGTAATTTTTAAAAATTATGGATAAAATACTTTAGTAAAGTATAGAGTGTGTGTTTAATAAGAAATTAAATCCATATATGGATACTATAAGTGGATGTTTCATAGGAAGATCTGTACCTAAGGGTAATAACTCTAAAAATGGAGCATTATGGTTTAAATTTATTTTCACTTGGTGTATGAAAAATAGGTCTTGTTGTACCCCTAGTTTGAAACTCTTAGGGGATACAATTTGAAAAATTTACAAACACTTTTTAAACTAACATGAAGGATTTGAATATATTATGATAATAGATTACCTTGATAATACATAAGCTGTCATAATGTGAAAAAAGAAATTTAGGATGTATACATAATATAAATTATTTTTCATAATTATATGGTTTCACACTATTATTATTGTTTCTTTCATAACTTTTTGGATTTAGTCAATGAATAAAAATAATATATATGATGTTAATGATGTTTTTGATAGAAAATTTGATGATTCTGAGTAACTAAATGGGATGATGAAGGAAGTGAAATATATTTTTGTTACTCTTAACTAGTTATCAATATATATCATTAAAAACCTATATGTGAACCATTTCTTGGAATCCGAAACTAAGAGAATAATATAGTTCGCTGAGAGATTGTGTGGTGGAGACCATGGAGGAAAAAAGGATTGATTTACATCATGTAAAAAATGTGGAAAACGACACCAAGGATAATATCTCAAAGAAAAAACAAAATGATTTTTTTTGGAAAATAAGGGTATATAGAAACTAGTTTCTGATGGAAAATGACGAGTTCGACTGAAATAAATAATTTTCATCCAAGGGACCGATTTATAGTTTGTTATAAAAAATGTGTGTAACATGGGAATTATGTAAGTAAATTACAAAGCCTAAAAGTTAACTCCTAGACCATGAAATGAACTATGGTATGCAAATCATTTAATTTAAATTATTAAAGTATTTATGTAGTGAGATTCATGATTTTTTTGTAGAGTTTTTTTATCAATGGTATTTAAGTTATAAGAATCATGACACATCTAAGAATTTTCCCACTATATTTTTTCATTTATGATTTCAAAAAATATGTTGAATGGTATTGATAACAATAAAAATGGATTTACTATTAAGGATATATTTTTAGAGAGTATATGTATAATGAAAATAAAACCCTTAACATGTACTAGATGTTGAGTTAATAATTATTTGTTAGAAAAAAGTAACGATTGAAATTAATAAAGTAAATAGGATAGTACTGGAAACATTTAAATTGGTTAGTGCTATGATGGAAAAATAGAATACGTTATCTTTGTTGTAGTTTATGGAATTATTGGATTAATGGAACATATTGAATAATCTATTATTTTATTTAATGGATTAGTATAGAGTTAATTTTTGATGGATGCATGTTCTCATTAAGGTTTAATTGTATGTCAAGTTTTTACCATGTTTCAAGGTAATATATGATCTACAAATTCAAATATTTGGTATCTAAAATTAATTGATAATTTAAGTTATCTAAGGGATTTATGTTGAGTTGATTTTGGAAATATAGTTAACTTTCTTCTAAAATATTTTATTTTAAATTTGTCTAGACATATTTTGGAATGGTTGTTAACTATCTATAGAATGGTTAAAGTTGAACCTTCCATATTATTGTTTGAGGTTCAATAATAATTTATCATATTAGATAATCTATGCTAATAATTTTGGTTTTGGTAAATATATCAAGATAAGAGGAACAAAATTTAATTCTCTAATGGATCTTATGAACTATTAATAGTTCATTTTAGTTCTTCTAGTAGAAAAAAACCACCCTGAACATTTATTTCGTGGAGTAAGTGATAAAGTGGAGATTTATTTTATCACAGCTAATGGATGAAAATGTGATTATGAAATGGAAATAAATAAATTTATCTTATTTTATTGTATTACCTACATTTTTAGTAAAATAATACCTCAACTTCAAGAAAATGATCTTGAAATAAAAATGTCATCATTCTACCTTAATTTATAATGAATTGATAGTCTCTTCACCCCTAACTGATTTATAGTTTTGTGGTCGTTAAATTTTTCATCACCAAGTTCTATATCACTATATTTAGTACTTGGATGTTATATTTATCCTCCTTGTCTTTATTTTAACTTCCCACAAATGGCTTCATTATCCAAGAACCTAATTATGTTTAATTTCATGCAACCTTTATGTTTCCCACTTTCTCTTTTTTTAAAATAAGTTTTATTATACCTAAGTATGATGTTGGTTTTCCATATAATTATTTTTAAATAGATTGAATTTCGTAAATGTTATTAATTACATTCAAAATTGAATTTATCTACAATTATATGAAATGATGAGTTTCTTCAATATATTTCATTACACTTGTTATCGGTTTTACCGAAGAACAATATACTATTATTTTTATTGTTTAATATGATAGTTATCACCTAGAAATTGGAATGGTGGGTATGAATAGGATTAAATAACCTAGAAATATATATCTTACACACATGTTTATGTGTTATCTATTTTTTAGTTAAAAATAATAATAATTTAAATATAAAAATATTTAATGAAAAAACAGCATTTTTTTAAAAGATGATTTAATCGTGTTTGAGGGAGATAATTTAAAAATAATTTTTTCCATAACCAGAAAGTTTATTTTTCGAAAATATAATTTTATTTTTAAATTTAATAAAAAAATATTTTAGAGTGAATTTTTGGGATTTTCTAAAAGTATAATTTTTTTATGAATTGCGAAAAATTCTAGATTTCAATTAAAAACGGTCATTTTTTAAAATAATTTATACATTTAAATTATATTTTAAATTGGTTTTAAAGTAAAATTATTAATATTTAACATCAATCAATCCAATTTAGGTTATTAAAATAAATTTTAGTTTTAATTTTGATATAAAAACATTATAATCCTTTGAAAAGTTTCACATTTAAACCCTGATTTCTTATCACGCCTACAAGATTAATTTTAAATTAAATTCAACCACATATGTGAGTTTAATTTGTAAAAATGTATTTAATATTTTAAATAATAATAATTTATATTATATAATAAGTTCGTATTTGTTTTTGACCATAATTATTACTAAAAAAATTAAATTTAATTACCTAGATTAAAGTAAAAACGAGTTTGTTCGCGGTTAAATATAATAGATAAGGGTTAAAATTATCTAACAAAGTTCAAAACACCCATTTTATTGATATATTTCTACCATTATAACCATATTATCAATTTATACAAGCTATTGGGATATTATTCCATGAGAATTACCAATATAATAAGTTAAGTAAGGAAGAAAGACAAATAGAGAACCTTCCTTCAATTTATTATCTACAAATCATTGGGATAGGGATGAAATATCATTGGTTTGGTTAGAAATATTATTCTAAAATATTAATAAGTTTTTTTATTATTTTAGTCTAGTATATTTTTTTAAAGATGAAATAATTGCATTAAATGCTTAAGATACACTTATATAGGAATTATTTAGTTGACAATTAAGTAGAATAAATGATACAAAAAATATTAAAAATGATGTAAATTAATTGAATTATTGAGTTCCATTTTTTTAGATTATTATATAATTTTTTACTAGCAAAAATATAATATATTGTAATTCCATCAGAATATTGATATTTTTAAATTCAAATTAAATGGATAATTTCAAAATTGGTTTTAATGTTATATTATAATAAATGATATATTTTAAAATGATATAAAAATTCAAAAAAACCTATATTATTCCATGTGATTTATAAATGTAAATAAATAAACATTATTTCCCATTATTCTACCAATTTTTCTTATATAATGACTATATTATCCCCTAAAAAATAAAAACTCTGTTAACATGTTTATAGTTAAAATGATGTTTTTGTGCATTATATGTGTTGGTATTAAAATTAATTTTACAAAGACATAAGTTTTTATCTAATAAATTTAATTTAATATTTTTAATATTTATAGACTAATTATATGAAAATAATCATTTTAATTTTATCCTTAAATGATAAATTTTTTAGGTAAATAAAAAAGATACAAGTTTTAGTGGTAAAAACTAAAAGGGTAAAATTGTGAAAACTTATAGAAGAAAGAATAAAATTTTGAAAATGAGTTTATTTTTAGGTGTTGGTGGTTTTTATAGACCACATGAACCCTTAAATAAATTATTATTAAATTTTGGTGCCCTATGACTTAAAGGAAACCTCCCAATAGTGAATAATTTTGTGTGATAAGTAGATTGCAACTCCTCAAAAACTATAAAAGGGAACTCACTCCCCTCACTTATTCACACAACTGAAGCCATTTGGATTAAAAAAAACCCTATGAAAACCACTCCCCAAAATCCATATCATCATCTTATAATCCTTATTTTTGTCATAAATCAAACCTAGGAAGGGTTTGGTGCAAACCTAAGGTGGATATATGAGAAGATGAAATATTCTTTAATGAACGTATTTACTTTAATTCTTTCTCCTTGTAAAATCTCAAGTAAGTAATGAATTATGGATTTTCATATCTATGTCTATTTATGAATTAGATAGTGTTTTAGAGGCTTAAAATGAGAATAAATCCAATCTTTAGAATATAATTCTCTAATATTTTTAAAAGATTTTTTACTACCTTTTGATGGAGACCCTTTTTAAATAAAACTTTTGACAATTTTATAATCTCTATTTGTCAAAATAAACATACTCTTTAGGATTGGGACATTGAAATTCACTTTGGTTAAATTTTTGTTATTTTTCTGACAATGTTCATTTTTTTAATGAATAGTGAAAAATATTGCATTTTACTTCAAAACTGCTTTTTCATATAATTTAATTATATGGATATATTGTCCTTTTAATTGGTTTTAAATGTTAATTAGAATATATTTTTACCATTTAATCCAATGTTGGTCATTGTAATTAATTTCTCTATGGAATTGGGCACAAACAAGTGTCAAACTTTTGATATATATTGTTTCTAATGAAAGTTAAATATAACAAAAGTATGTAACATGTGTCAGGGCCGACCATGGGATACCTTGTGCCAACTTCAGGAACCCATGGAATCACTTTTGTGTGATAGTGTCATTTTATCTTTTTATTTTTAATGAAATTTAAATATAACAAAAGTATGTAACACCTAAGTAAAACAATTTTAATTTTGTCTACATAAATGATCAATTAGACTATAAATAGTCATTGGAAATCTAAAAATATTTCCTACATCATGGTATTTTTTTATAATTTATAGACATTAAATAAATAAATTTATATATGATACCATGATGATGTAGTTATTACCTCATTAATGAACGATTTAAATAAAATGAAAAAATAATGTAAAATCTAAGACTTACATTTGTTAAAAACATATTGGATGTGTGGATTTCGAACCCTTATCACCTTATCATCTAAATATATCATTTTGGGACCTTTAAAATTTTAAACTCATTTTATAATAAAGTAACATTTCATGACATTCCAAGAGTGCCCCTCCTCCCTCTTATAAAAGGCCCCCACCTCTACCCCCTTACCCACACCTCTCCAGACATTGGATCAGCCAAAGATTTCTTATTTTATCTCTCCACATCCCTCTATTCATTCTAGAATCCTTACCTTAGGCATAAATCTCTTTAAAAAAACCTTTTGGTTCAAACCAAGGGGAGTTACCCGATTTGAAGGTAATGTCTTCCCTTATGTTCTTTTGTTTTATTTTGATTCTACAACCCCCTAATATCTTTTTATTCCTCTCTTTTGTAACAACACCAGTATATTAAATATAATAGGATGTTGTTATGAGATGTATTTTATTTACACTTACACAAACCTCTGTCTAATGGTTAAAGAACACACTATTTTTGTGAGTGGCGAATTACTGCCTCACGAAATGATGATTGTTCAATCTTATTTTAACACCTCTCATGGTGGCCATTAAGATGTAACTATATTTATATATGATATATATTTTGTTTATGTTTTACTTATACTTCTGTATTTTTAATTTATGGCATAACTTTACAGTTTCCATTATGGGTAAACGCGATAATTTCATTTTAGGACGTGCGGACAACCACCCCCTCAAAGTGATTTGAATCGTTAATGCCATATGTGGGACGTATAAAGGATGGATTTAATGATATTATATATGATATTATACTGGAATTATAATATACCTTTATATCATTATGATTTCATTCCATTAAATATGAAATAGAAATAAAAGTAGCGTTCATGCGTACGTACAGCTTACTGTCCACATGAACGGTGCATTTCATTTCTTACCACTAAATGTTACGTAATATTATAAATGCATGTATATACTGGATATATATGATATATATGATATCGAGTTAATGAATATAATTTTTTATATAATGGATACTTTACCACATGAACAACTTGTAATTATAAGAATTTTATTTTTGACTCAAGTACCAAAGATCGACAAAACGACCGTTATTATCTTAAATAATTACATATTGTTCATAACATGGTAATAAGTGATATAAAAGGAATAATGAACTTGAAAAATGTTCTTAAGAAATTATAAATTAACTCTTGTTTATTATTCAGGAGATTAAAGAATGATCAAGTCATGTTAGACCTGAGGTAAGGGACTTTGTCTCAATGTCTGTTCATTGAGGCATATTTTATTTTATACACAACTTTCTTTTGTACGGTGTATAAACCCCTTTGAATTTTACTTTTATTAAAAAGGAATCTTTTTATATGAAGTGTTTTACTAAACAACAAAAGGGAATGTTTTTGTCTTACGTATGCGGCAACAAAGAATTCTCCACCATCGTGACCATTATTTGAGTTTCAGCTTCCTCTACAAGCCATAACATTTTTTTAAATGAAAAATAAATAACATGTTTTCATTATCTTTTATTTTGGTATTAAAAATAGTTTTGATATTGTTTTGATTATATTAATGTGTTTTTTATTTCTTGTGATTGAAATGTAGAAATATTAGGTTTTCTTTATGCATGTTTTATTTGATATGATTATGTCATGGATCTTGGGCATTGTTTATGAAGACGGGAGGATCTGTGATAAAATAAGGGTGGTTGAGCCCGATATAGATCTCCAATTAATTTAGTAACCAAAAGGAGTTAAACGGTAAGGTTTTTCCGAAGATATTTAGGGAATATACTGTAATGGGTATTCCAAATGTAACCATGAGGGTTACTCCCTACGTAAGAATGTTATGAATGCCTCAAGTTACCTTTATGTCTTATGATTTATATGATTTATTCATAAACCATATGATTTCATGATGTTTGTTAATGTTCTTATATTCTTTCAATAAAGTATGATTTCATTGATTCTTATGTATACATGGACTAAGGTTTTCTTTCCGTATTTTTATATCCCTTACTGAGATTTTTATGCTAATACCATGTTTTTGAAATGTTTTTCAGTGGTCAAGGGAAAGGTACATGATGTTATGATAGTGTCAAAGAAGTGTCAAGAAAGAATCCATGTTTTATTTTAAATATTTTTCCTTGGTGGGAGAAAATTAATACTGTCTTTTATGTAACCACCTTGTTCAAATATGGAATGTAATGCATGATTTATGATCTAATTCTCTAAAACTCTAAACCTGAAAAGATCTTCAATGTGTATTCTTGAAATAACTCAATATTAAGTGATGTTTAAGGCCGATGACTTATAGTTGGTATCAATGGTCGATTTAGATAACTTTAGGAGTTAGAATTCTATTAAATGAGTATCCAAAAATATTTTTTTATGGTCAAATTGAAATGATATAGAATTTTAAGATTACCATGTTGCTTCATCTAAGACAAGTTTGTTCAGAATGGTTTCCTGTAGAGGAAATAGGGAAGCAGTGCTAGGAAAGAATATAGAAGGAAATGACCTTCCAAATCATCATCTTGAGATGGCCAAAATTGGAACTAAATAGTTTTTAGCAGTAATGGTGTAGTTAACTCAAGTGATTAATGGTGTTCGTATACATGCATGAGATTAGCCAGATCAACCACAGAGGAACATGTCAGTGTTGGAACATTTCATGAGGCAACACCCCCCATCATTCAGAGGATCATCTGACCCTGTGCTAGTTGAAGGGTGGATTAAATCACTAGAGAAGATTTTTGATGTCATGAGGTGTTCAGCCAATCAAAAGGTTAGTTTTGTTGTTTACCATTTGGAGGGTGAAGACAATTAGTGGTGGTCGATGGTTAAAAATATCAGGGACTCTGATGAGATTGATGCTCTTGAATGGGATGAATTCAAAGGTATGTTTCTTGAGAAATATTTTCCTAAGGCTTTTCAACGTAGGATAGAAAGAAAGTTCTTGGAATTGAGGAAAGTGGATGACTCAGTGACTACTTATGAAGAAAATTTCACTCTATTGGAAAGGTATTTCCAAATTTTATCTGAGACCTTGATAGTAAAATCAATCTTTTTTACTCATAATTAAATCCAAAATATCGAAGGGTTTCATATTCTCGCGAGTTCAAATGTTATGAAAAGCTTGTTCAATGTGCTAAGAAGGTGGAAATGGAGTAATCTGATGATCAAGTGTTCTATAACAACCAACAGAATAAGAGACTAAGGTGGTAAGAGAAAGGGGATAATCCTTCAAAAAGGTCTAATGGTAAGAAAACTATGTTTTCAGTTTGTGATAAATGTGGTAAAAATCATGCTGGGGAATGTCTTTTGAATTCTGGAAAGTGCTATCGATATGGTAAGAAGGGAAATAAGGCTCATGATTGCACTGGAAAAGATCAGGGTGATGGTAAGGCCAAATTTGATTTATAGTTAGTGAAATGTTTCAAGTGAAATGAGATGGGTCATTATGAAAACGAGTGTTCGACAAAGAGCTCAAATGATGGGAAGTAGTCAGACTACAAGCATAAAGGTGTGGTGAAATCCTTTAAAACTACTTCAGTAGATATTGGGCCATCAAATGAAGTGGTATCAGGTACTTTGGTTGTTTTTTCATATTATGCCAATGTGTTGTTTGATTCAGGGTCTACACAATCTTTCATCTCTGAAACATTTTCTAGTAAATTGGGAATTTTATCTCAAGAAATGACTCCTGAACTTGTGGTAAAAACAAATGGGGGAAATGTTGAGGCGAAAATAATTTATAAGAATCTTCCTATCCTTATCAGTGGAGAGAACCTACTTGAAAACCATATTGTTTTACCTCTATTATAGTTTGATGTTATCCTGGGTATGGATTTTCTCTCTATCTACCATGCTAAGATTGATTATAGAGCTAAAGAAGATCCTTTTCAGAAATAATTTCTGTTTGTGTACAAGAATGAACCCTTACTATTGATTACATATCAAGAGGCTGAGAAACTTGTAAAAGATGTAAATGAATGTTATCTTGCACATATTGTTGAAAATAAGGGAACCATTTAGATTAATGATGTGCCAGTGGTAAATGAGTATCCTGATGTTTTTACTAATGAGTTTCCTAGAATAATATTAGATTGAGAAGTTTAATTTAATATTGGCTTAGTTACTGATGCTAAGCCAATTTCAAAACCCCCTTATCGAATGGCTCAAATTGAACTTTTAGAGTTGAAGGAGAAATTGCATGATTTATTAGAGAAAGGTTTCATTCGACCTAGCACATCACCATGGGTGCTCCTGTCTTATTTGTTAAAAAGAAAGATGGTTCAATGAGTCTTTTCATTGATTATAGATCCTTGAATAACATCACTGTTATGAACAAATATCCTTTGCCTCATATCGATGATTTTCTTGATCAGCTCCAGGGAGCTCAGTATTTTTCAAAGATTGACCCGAGATCAAGGTACCATCAGTTGAAGGTAAAGGAAGCAGATATTTTGAAGAATGTGTTTCATACAAGATATGGCCATTATGAATTTGTAGTAATGCCTTTTGGGTTAACTAATGCACTTGTTGTATTCATGGACCTTATGAATAGAATTTTCCATGAGTTCAAGGATAAGTTTTTGGTTGTTTTCATTGATGATATTTTGGTTTTTTATAAGTAAATAGGATCATAAAATATATTTAAGGGTTATTTTGAAAACCTTAATAAAAAATAAGTTGTATGGGAAATTCAGCAAGTGTGAGTTTTGGTTGCCAGAAATTTCATTCCTTGGTCACATTGTTTCTAAAGATGGAATAACTGTTTATCCTGCCAAAACAAAGGTGGCTGAAGAATGTCCAAGACCCACAAATGTAACCAAGATTCATAGTTTTCTTGGTTTGGTAGGATAACATCGAAGGTTTCTTAAAAAAAAATTCATGGTTATCTAGTCCAATGACTAAGCTAACTCAGAAGAGTGTTACGTTCATCTGGACAAAAGAATGTGATGATTATTTTCAGGAATTGAAAAGAGGATTGGTGAATGCTCTAGTTTTGGCACTACCTTCCTGGAATGGTGAGTTTGTTATCAGTAATGATTCTTCATTAAGAGGACTTGGATGCTTCTTAATGCAGAATGATCAGGTAATTGCTTATGCTTCATGTCAGTTAAAAACTCATGAGGTAAATTACCCTACACATGATTTGGAATTAGCTGTTGTGGTTTTCTCTTTAAAAATTTGGAGGCATCATTTGTATGGTGTAAAGTGGGAAAAATATACTGATCATAAAAGTTTAAAGTATATATTCACTCAGAACGAATTGAATATGAGACAGAGGAGATGGCTAGAATTAATCAAGGATTATTATTGTACAATTCATTACCATATGGGAAAATCAAATAAAGTGGCTGATGCTTTGAGTCTAAAAAGTAATGCTTCATTAACCATGTTACATTTTGAACGTGATCCTTTGGTTAATGATTGGATGAACATTAAAATAGAAGTTGTTGGTGCAGAATATTACTCTGTTTTGTTTCAGGTATCAGTGAAATATTCTCTAACAGACAAAATTAAGCAAGCTCAGAAGCAAGACAGTGAGTTGCAGAAGAAGGTAGAGCTGGTTCAGAAGGGTATGTTACCTGAATTCAACATTGGTAATGATTGTGTTTTGAGATTTTTGAAGAGATTGTGTGTGCCTTGTGATTCACAGTTTTAGAAAACGTTGTTATGTGATGCTCATAGTTCTTTGTTTTCAGTTCAACCTGGAAGTACTAAGATGTATAGAGATCTTCAGGAGTATTACTGGTGGGATGGAATGAAAAGAGATATTGCTGATTTTACTATGAAGTGTTTGACTTAACAATTGGTTAAAGCAGAGTGGCAGTTACTGAAAGGTAGGTTTCATCCCTTACCAGTGCCAGAGTAGAAATGGGAGAATATATCCTTGGAATTCGTTGTGGGATTGCCGAAGACACCTCGAGGTAATAATGCAATCTGGGTTATTGTTGATCACTTGACTAAATCTGCTCATTTCCTTGCTATACGAGATACTTTTTCTCTGGATCAACTTTCTCATTTTTATCTTAAAGAGATAGTCAGGTTACATGGAGTTCCCCTCACCATTGTATCTGATCATGATCCCAGGTTTATTTCTAACTTTAGGAAAGGCCTTTAGATGTCGTTGGGTACTGAATTAAATTTTAGTACAGCTTTTCATCCTCAATCAGATGGGTAGTCCGAACAAAAAATTCAGAATTTGGAGGATATGCTACGTGCTTGTTCGATGGATTATCAGGGATGTTGGGACTAACATCTTTCTTTTTTTGAGTTTTCTTATAATAATAATTTTCATTCCAGTATACAGATGGCACCATTTGAGGCATTATATGGGAAGCAGTGTCGAACTGCAGTTTTTTGGGATGAAGTGGGTGAAAGGAAGTTGATGGGACCAAAATTGGTAGAAGAGTTGGCAGAAAAAGTTCAGCTGATACAGAAACACATGAGAACAGCTCAGAGCAGGCAGAAAAGTTATGCGGACAACAGGAGGAAGGATCTCTCTTTTGAGTTAGGTGATCATGTCATCCTCAAAGTTTCCCCATGGAAAAGTGTGATGTGATTTTGTAAGAAAGGAAAGCTGAGTCCAAGTTTCATTGGACCATATGAAATTATCGAGAGAGTTGGATCAGTTGCATACCGAGTGACTTTACCTCTGAGTTTATCTCAGGTACACAATGTTTTTCATGTTTTAATGTTAAGGAAGTACATGTCAGATCCATCTCATGCTTTGAGTCCATAGGTAGTTCAGCTGGAAGAGAATCTATCTTTTGAGGAACAACCGGTACAGATTTTTGACCATAGGGATCAGGTGTTGCGGAATAAGTTGATTCATCAAGTAAACATTTTGTGAAAAAACAACATGATTTAAGAGGCAACATGGTAATCTGAAAATGCAATGAGGGATAAATACCACCACTTATTCAATAAGTAAATAAATTGTGGGGATGCAATTTTCTAAAGGGGGAAGGATGTAACATCCCAAGTAAGTAAAGAATTATGGATTTTCATATCTATGTCTATTTATGAATTAGATACTGTTTTAGAGGCTTCAAATGAGAATAAATACAATCTTAAGCATAGAATTATCTAATATTTTTAAAAGATTTTTTTACAGCCTTTTGATGGAGACCCTTTTTAAATCAAAATTTTGACAATTTTATAATCTCTATTTGTCAAAATAAACATATTCTTTAGGATTGGGACATTGAAATTTACTTTGGATAAATTATTGGTATTTTTCTGACAATGTTCATTTTTTAATGAATAGTGTAAAATACTACATTTTACTTCAAAATTGTTTTCATGTAATTTAATTATATGGATATATTATCCTTTTAATTGGTTTTAAAGTTTAATTAGAATATATTTCTTCCATTTAATCCAATTTTTGTCATTTTAATTAATTTCACTTTGGAATATGGCATAAACTAGTGTCAATCTTTTGATAGATATTGTTTCTAAAAAACCCGCTTTTTGTTTTAAAAAATAGAAATTATTATGAAATTAATTACTACAATTTCTGTGTTTGGAATTTGGTAAAATGGATTCCATATTTTGAATCATAAGGTCCAAATTATGTAATTAGGACTCTTTTTTTGGACATTATGAATAGTAACGATGGTAATTATCTTTAATTATCGTGGTTAATTAGTAATCGGGCAGTTAAAGGTAATAAAATAATATCATAATAATATAAAATGACCCCAAATTGTGTCTTAATGTGATTGGTAGTGTCATGGCCGACCATGGGATGCCTTGTTCTAACTTTGGGACCCCATGTAATCACTTTTGTGTGATAGTGACATTTTATCTTTTTATTTTTAAAGAAAGTTAAATATAACAAAAGTATGTAACACCTAAGTAAAAAAAATTAATATTGTCTACATAAATGATATATTAGACTATAATTATTCGTTGGAAAGCTAAAAATATTTGTTACATCATGTTATTTGTTTATAATTTTTAGACATTAAATAAATAAATTTATTTATGACACCATGATGATGTAGTGATTACCTCATTAATGAACGATTTAAATAAAATGAAAAGATAATGTAACATCTAAGAAGTGCACTTGTCAAAAACCTATTGTATGGGTGTATTTAGAACCCTTATCACCTTATCCTCGAAATATATCATTGTGGGACCTTTAAAATCCGAAACTCATTTATAATAAAGTAACATTTCGTGACTTTCCAAGAGTGCCCCTCCTCCCTCTTATAGAAGTCCCCTAACTCTACCCACTTACCCACACCTCTAAAGCCATTGTCTCAACCGAAATCTACTCATTTTATCTCTCCACAAAACTCTCTTCATCCTAGAAGCCTTGCCTTTGGCATAAATCTCTTCAGGAAACCCATTTGGGTCAAACCAGAGGGATTTACCCGATTTAAAGGTAATGTCTTCTCTTATGTTCTTTTGTTTTATTTTGTTTCTCCAACCCCCTAATCTATTTTTATTCCTCTATTTTGTAACAACACCAGTATATTAAATATTATATGATTTTTTATGAGAATTATTTTATTTACACTTACACACACCTTCGCCTAATGGTTAAAGAACATACTATTTCTGTGAGTGGTGAATTTCTACCTCACGAAATGATGATTGTTCAAACTTATTTTAACACCTCTCATGGTGGCCATTAAGAAGTCACTATATTTATATATGATATATATTATGTTTATGTTTTCCTTATGCATTTGTATTTTTCATTTATGGCATACCTTTATGGTTTCCATTATGGGTAAATGCTATAATTTCATTTTAGGAAGTGAGGAATACCGCCCCCTCAAAGTGATTTGAATCGTTAATGCCAAATGTGGGATGTCTAATGGATGGAGTTAATGATATTATATATGATATTATACTAGAATTATAATATACCTTTATATCATTATGATTTCATTCCATTAAATATGAAACAGAAATGAAAGTAGCGTGCATGCGTATGTACGGCTTACCGTCACCATGAACTGTGCATTTCATTTCTTACCTCTAAATGTTACGTAATATTATAAATGCATGTATATACTGGATATATATTATATATATGATATCTACATCATGAATATAATTCTGGATATAATGGATATTTTACCACATGAACAACTTGTAATTATAAGAAGTTTATTTTTGACTCAAGTACCAAAGATCAACAAAACGACCATTATTAACATAAATAATTATATAATGTTCATAACATGGTAATAAGTGATATAAAAGGAATAATTAACTTGAAATTTTTTCATAAGAAAGTATAAATTAACTCTAGTTTATTATTCAGGAGATTAAAGAATGATCGATTCACGTCGGACCCGAGGTAAGAGACTTCGTCTCAATCCCCTTTCATTGAGGTATATTTTGTTTTATACACAATAGTCTTTTATACGATGTATAAACCCCTTTCAATTTTACTTTTATTCAAAAGGAATCATTTTATATGAAGAATTTTACTAAACGATAAAAGTGAATGTTTTTGTCTTACGTATGCGGCGACAACAGCTTCTCTGCCCCCCGTGACCATTATTTGAGTTTCGTCTTCCTCTACAAGCCATAACTTTTTTTAAATGAAAAATAAATAACATGTTTTAATTTTCTTTTATTTTGGTATTGAAAATGGTTTTGTTAATGTCTTTATTTTATCAATGTGTTTTTTATATCTTGTGATTGAAATGTGGAAATGTTATGTTTCCTTTATGCGTGTTTTATTTGATATGATTATGTTATGGTTCTTGGACATTGTTTATGAAGATGGGTGGTTCCATGATAAACTAAGGGTGGGTGAGCCCGATATTGCTCTCCAATGAATTTGGTAACATGAAGGAGTTAAATTCTAAGGTTTCTCTGAAGATATTTAGGGAATATACTGTAATGGGTATTCCAAACGTAACCATGAGGGTTACTACCTATGTAAGAATGTTATGAATTCCTCAAGTTACCTTTATGTATTATGATTTCAATGAGTTATTCATAAACCTTATGATTTAGTGAGCTAGGTTAAAGTTTTTATATTCTATGAATAAAGTATGATTTCATTGATTCTTATGTATACAAGGAATAAGGTTTTCTTTCCATATTTTTATATCCCTTACTGATCTTTTTATGCTCATCCCAAGTTTTTGAAATGTTTTTCACAGATGAATGTAAAGGTACATGATGCGATGATAGTGTCGAGGAAGTGTCAAGAAAGAATCCTTGTTTTATTTTAAATATGTTTCTTTGATGGGAGAAAATGAATACTGTCTTTTATGTAACCACCTTGTTCAAATGTGGAATGTAATGAATGATTTATGATCTAATTCTCTAAAACTCTAAACCGGAAAAGATCCTAAATGTGTATTCTTGAAATAACTCAAGATTAAGTGACGTTTAAGGTCGGGACCTTATACTCCTCCTCTATAAATTATTAAAAAAAATTATGACTTAATATACATAGTATCTAAAATACACTTTTACTTTTTATGATATGATCATTACCTACAACCATCTCAAACATCCATAAAATGGGTTACAAAATCCTCTTATGTGTTTATAGTGGATTACCAACTCCCGAATCGAGGTTCATTTTTCCATTACCACCTCTCAATGTTGGGTATGATTGTGGATAATCTATATATATATATATAAACATATCTGTGTGTGTGTGATATATATAAAATAAATATAATTTTGGGGACATTATCTTATATATACCTTATTATATTCCATTCCGTTGAATACATGATAAGGTGGATCAAGTGTACGGCGGACTATTGCCTTATGAAGCGGTGTGAATTGTCTTTCACTAATGCTTCTCATGGAAGGTGTCAAGGATAAAGTTAATGATTTTATATGATATAAATTATATAATTATGATATTTATGATATATTTATAATTATTTAAATTTGATATATATCATTTTATTTCTTTAATTTTCTCTCATGTAAGGATGATAATTTCATTCGTGTATATAATACTATCACCTTCACAATGTGATGTGACTCTATTTTCATCACTACACCAAATGAATGATCTATATAGGTATATTTAATGAAATAATAAGACAAACATGGTATAATAATCTTTATAAATATATTTAATATTACTTACACCCTTTCCATAATGATCATTTAATAATAGAAAACGTTACTCATGTGAACTTATGACCTATCGTCTCTATGATCACAACATACTTAATTTTTCATAAACATCATTCATGATTGGTTTTAAATTTATAAATGATTTAAAAAAATTGTAATTAAGATTTTATTATTATTTTGGATATGATATAATTATATAATATGTGTAATAACCAGATCATTCTTGATGAAACATGCATGGGGGGACAAGATAATTAATACTTGAAACAATGAAAATAATAAACGATTATCAAAGAACAAGTGATGATATGTAAAAAAAATACATATATGATATTAAACATAGGAACATAGTTATATTATAAATAAATAACATTCTTAAATCCATTATAAAAGAGGTTAAAGGATGTTCAAACAAAAGTAAGTGTAATATGTAGTGGATTTCATCTCTATTTACATTCCATTGAGACTTATTTGTTATTATTCCACAATTCTCATTTATGTGGTGTATATATATCAAATTTTGACAAGTAATGCGATGAATCATTAATGATTCAAGGTATTTTAGTGTTCCAATTTGAATTATTCCATCAAAGGGGATTTGACTTAAAAATAACCAAATGGTAAAAGTTATTGTGAAATATCACTTCCTTTTGTCGTTGTTAACTTTCAATTGAAACAATCACTTTATTATGATTATTTTTCAATAGATATTAGATTTATCGTATATATATATATATATATCTATGAATATTATTATTTCCTAAATATTATACAATTTTTATATATATTGTCTACATTGAAAGTTATTTGATTAACTAGGTAAATGTTGATAATTGAATATCATTTACTCAATATAGATACTTAACGATAAGGCACATTGTTTATGAATTAAATTGATTTTCCTTGTAAATGAGGAATGATTAGATAATGTGGGACATGGTTTGGGGATATTTTATATAAATCACCTCGATTCATCGGTAGTCAAATGAGATGAATCACATGGCTACGAGAGAAGGGTTTTTTGCCATGTATTTTTTAAACTATCTTTTGAAAGATCTTGACATTATAGGAATCATGTAGCCTAGAAAAATGGGATCCAATAAGTATCCATTTTGTTCTGTTGATAATTCCTTTACCATTATTTTCTAGGATATTTTCTCTATAACATTATCTGTGGATTTGTTTCACTCTCATTTTATTGATTAAATAGATTGTGTTTCAGTTATTTACCTTTCCATATTGATTATTACTTATCTACCTTTCCATGTGGATTATGATTATTGATTAATGATACCTTTTACAATACATAACCCTTAGAATGGATTTTACCTGAACCATATTATTTTTACATTCTCTAGGTTATGAAGATGAATCCTCTGAATGAGTTTTCAATGATGTTGAGTAATTTATTTTGTTATGAATTATGTTTTACTTATCTTTAAAATTAAAAATGGGTATAATGTATGTATTTGGTTCTCCAAAACTACTAAACTGATTGGTACTTGATGATTCGACCAATCGTATCTATTCCAAAATAAAAAATTAATATAATCGATCCCTGATTCTGGGGTTGGGTCTCTACAATTAGTATCAGAGAATATTTAGTAGAAACCATGAGAACTAGATTTAAGAACACAATGATTAGGGAACATAAAATTATGAAATATATTTTGTATAAGTATAATAGAACATTTTAATGTTTTTTAGATAAATATTTTGTGGTTTTGTCTTTAAATATATCCTTATATGGACTGTACATGTAGATTTAGTTCTGGAATAGAGGTACCTAGGGGTAATAACTCTAAATAAGGATTTCCAACATGAATAGAGTATAACATAGTACATGGAAACGAGCCTTACATATCACATAATATGACACTACCATGGTATATGGTTAGTATAATTCATATTTTCACTTCCAACCATCATAAAGGATATGAAAACAATGATATTCCCAAGTAAAAAAAGATTAGGTTTATGAGAATAACAATGAAAATTTTTAATTTATGCTATGTGTTACAAAATATTTAGAATTATACATTATTATTTAAAATTCATAATATTTTGAGATAATATTGTATATACCATTGTTTAGAAATTTTAACTAAAAATAAGATAGCATTAAACACTCCTGACTAAGGTAGATATTATCAAGCTGAGGATGCCAATACATATGGTATTGGAACTGACCAAGTTATGGATATATTATGGAATATAAATCATATTATGAAAAATAATCTTTCCCAATTGTAGCAACCTATTCTATAGTTAGTATCTTCTATGTTGTATCACATTATGTGTTATAGGACCTTGTCATTTTGGGGGGCTACTAATCAAATAGATGTTAACCAATGGATTAATTTTCTGGAGAAGATATTTATGGCTTTGGGGTGTGGTGAAAAGTAAAAATTTACACTTGTAGTGTATAATCTCAAAGAAAATGCTAATGAATGGTGTTCATTAATCCATAATACTATGGGGAAGAATAAATAGAACTCTTCGAATTTAAATCTTTTAAAGATACATTCTTTGAGAAAAAAATCAATTTTGAGAAACAAACTAAGATGTAGAGAATGTTATTTATCTTAAAGAAAAAGGAAGAATTGTTCATTGTAGAGTATGAGGCTGCCTTTACAAGTTTATCTATGTATGATATAGATTATATATGAAAAATGGAGTTTATGATTTACAACATCTATAAAGGGATTAATCCAAATATCCGAAGGGCGTTGGTATCCCAAAAATTGTACTCATATGATGAAATTATTTTATTTTCTATCCAATAGAGAAATAATTATGTATGTCTTGTAGATTCAATGGTAATTAAGAGAAGAAGTGGGAGGAGTAGAAAAAACATTAACAAGGTGGGTAAAGGAAAGAATTATTTTCCCTTATGTGATAATTATGGAAAGAATATTATCGGTAAATTATTTAACAGATTGGGTTTTTTTATAATTTTAGAGAAAATGGAACATGGGAAATGAATGGAAAGGGATAAAAACACTGTTATTTGGTGTTTTAACTTAAAGGGTATTGGGGAATATGAAAAATAATTCAACAATTTTAATGTGAATTTATCATAGAAGAGGCCAAGGGGAGAAGGCTAAGATTATTCTATTTATATAGCTGATGTGGAATGATTACTGTTCTAGTGTATTTGGATCCAATAAATAGGTTGTAAGATCATTTTATTGGTGATATTATGAAATATATCAGGATTATTTTGTAGTATTTGTTCATTAAGGATTTGAAAGAGTATGTGGAATGGTACCAATGACCATGAAAAATGATACATTGGAAATTTTAACATCTTGGACATTTCAGGATTTAGTGAAATATAACCATTAATATGTTACTAATTTTTGGATAATGATGTTTAGATAAATAGAGAACTGATATATATAAAATAAATTGGATAATACTAAATACATTGAAATGATTAATGATTTATTAACAATGTGTTTTATGTTATCATTGATGGTTAATATACCATTTTTTAGGAATATATCCCCCAATATATGTTTTATTCAAGGAATTTATATGAATTAGTGTTTTCAATAATGTTAAATGGTAATTCAAAATTTTAAAATATTTAAAATGAATACATGATTAGCGTTTTCACTTGTTTTGTATGATATGATTAATTTATAATTCATATTATTAGAGATTAATGGAGAGTTCATTTAGGTAATTAATTGACATTCAATATTAATTTTTTGATCATAATATTAGGAAAAGGAATAAAGTTAAAATTTTCTGAAATGGTTTAAGTTGAGATTTGGAATAGGTTTTAAGGATTAATGTATTACTTCACCATATGAATATTTATTCATATTGGAAAACCTATGCTAAGTTTTTTGTTATGATGAAAACTAGATATCAAAGGATTGAGTTATCAATCTAATACGGATCTTTTCATCTATTAGTGCATCTTGTATAGCAAATTAATCTTCATTTCTTAGAGTAAGAGGTGAAGTGGAATTGATCAAGGCACAACAAAAGGAACTGATTGGGGTTATGAAATTAAAAGAAATCAAGTAGAAAAATATCCTCATAAAAATTCAACATGTTTAGGAAAATGATTTTGAAATATAATGTTATCATATAACTATAATTCCTGATGATAATAACGATCCATTTCACATCTATTTGGTTTATTGTTTTGTGGTCGTTGACCTTCAATGGATTACCCACATTCTTGTTATAAATGTTATCTATCACTACCCATATGTATTTGGGTGTTATTTTTATCTTCCATATATATTATTTCATTTCCCACATATTTTCTCCTACTCATAAACATATTTATGTTATTATTCTAGATTACATTTGTCCTTCCATTTCTCTCTTTTAAAGAGGATGTTTTATTAACCCTTTTACGATTTGAGTTTTTTAACAAAGTATTTTTTAGATATAAAACATTGATTTCAAATATCAAGTTAAAATTTTGAGGACACAATTTATTAATGGTTATGAGAATGTAACCACACTAAAAACTAATTGAATTACATTTTATTTAGTATCATATATGACATGGAACACCAAACATAGCAAGGAATATAACATCATGATATTATAAAATATATTTATTTTTGAAAATATTAAATATATTGAATATTTTTCATAAAAAAACTTAGTTTATCTTGTGTTTCATGAAATAATGATACTTCTCGATAGCGTACATTACACGCGAGACTGAGTTTTTCCAAACAACTATATATTATTAATATTATCCTTTAATATGACAGTTTTCTCCCAACCATCAGAATGGTGGGTATAAATATGATTAAATAATGTATGAAAATTTATATTCTACTAACTTAATTAGTTATATATTAATTAATTATAAAATATGAATCATTTAAAAGTATTTTTGTTGAACAACTAATTTTTTTCTAAATGATTATTTAATAGTTCTTGGTGCACATAATTTAAAATTGTTTTTTATTACATAAAGATAATTTATTTGAAAACATAATTTTTATTTTGGAAATATGAATACCAAAATTATGTTATTTTTAATTTCTTTTATTACTTAATAGTTTCATTTTTGATGAATAGTGAAAAAATATTAATTTTAATTGAAAAATTACTTCTTTTTAAATAATTTTTAAATTTAAATTATATTTTGAATTGGATTTAAAGTAAACCTACATCAATTTAATATAAGTTATTCTATTTTATATCATTTTAATAATTTTCCTCATGAATTTTAATATGAAAACATTGTAAACTTTTTAGCATTTTGACTTTAAAAACCTACATTCTCATTTTGTTTGAGAGATTAATTTTTAATAAAATTTGTCCACTTATGTGAGTTGAATTTGGCCAAATGGATTCCTTATTTGGAATCAGAATAATTTATATTATCAAATAAGGTCTACATTATTTATTATCATAATTATTAGTGAAAATAATTGAAATTAATTATCACAATTTAGGTAAAAACAAGTCTATTGGGTGGTAAAACATAATAGATATTGGGAAAATGACCTACAATTTTGTCCAAAACCCATTATATGGAAATATTTTGAACCATTTCACCTTATTCTATTTTTATGATTTAGTGGGGTTTTATTCCATGCGAGTGGAAAATATAATAAATTTAGTAAATAAAACAATAAAAATGAACCTACCACACCTTTAATATCTATTATGATTTGGGATAAGGAATAAACATCATAAGTTATATTATAAATATTATTTTTAAAGGGAAATGAGTTTTTATCGGGACAATTATTTTAATTTTTATGAAGTGAAATGGTTACATTAAATTCTTATGAAACTCCATCATAGGAATTATATATTTTATAATTAACTATAACAAATTATACAAAAAATATTAAAAGTGATGTACATTGTATTATTATTGAGGTCCAATAATTTTTTAGATGATTGTATAATGTTAAACATGTATGACCATAATATATTTTAATTCCACTATTTTAATGATATTTTTAAAATTCAAATTAAATGAATATTGTTAAAATTAACAACAATTTTATTTTATAATAAATGATATTTTATTAAACGAATTAACATTAAAAGTAATCATATCTTCAAACAAGTGATTTATAAATTTCAGTAAATATAAAATATATTCAATAAATAAGAAATTTTTTCTTTTATAATAACTATATTTAACCCTAAATAGAATAAAATTATTCTAAAATAGTTTAGGTTAAAGCGATGTTTTCATCCATTTGACGCATTTTCATTAAAATTAATTTTATACACACATATATATTTTTACGTAATAAATTTTATTTCATGTTTTGAATATGTAGATCTAAATTATATAATAAAATTGAAAATAATTGTAGTCATAAAAGGATAAATTAACTAGGAAAATAAAAAGGATAAAAGTTACCATGGTAAAAACATAAATGGTAAAATTGAGTAAACTTTTAAAGATTAAGGATTAAAATTATAAAAATGTGTTTCATTTTGTGGCGTGGAGGTGTTTCTCATCAACATAAACCATATCCTATATTATTATTTAATTTTTGAGCTAGATAATGTATTTTAGACCTCCCAACAGTGAATATATTTGATTAAATTCAAGAATTCCACTCTATAGTTGGGGTTGTAGACTAGTAATAAAACCAGTAGTCCTGCATAAAAAAGATTGAGTTTATGTTTCAGAAGAAACTGATTTCTGGGGGAGTGAAATATAGTCTGGGATGTCACATGATGGTGACCCATAAATGTAGTGGTATGGATGGTTATGAGACCAATGGGGTCCTCAACATCTATAGGAGATGAAGGTGGGCTCACAGTGGGGTCTTCGGTATGCAGTGACACAATATGTAGCATGTGAGGATTTATGATGTAATGAATTGGTGGTGGAACTTGATAGTGATTATGGCTGTTGGATTAGTCGGTGGACAAATATAACAACCCTATTCTTTATTTAATATTTAAACATGATTTATTATATAAAACCTTCCCTTGATACAACATAGAATATGGAGAGGTCTAGTGTATTTGGGGATTAGGAATATTACATAATAACTTAAAACACAGAACACAATATCTTATTGAAAACATCCTTTACATGACCACTACATTCCCTCGTACTTAGCATTGCATGGGATATCCTGAGGAAATATATAAGAAAATGGTGAGCTATAAATCCCAGTAAGGGAGTAAACAAGGAATAACATGAAGATTACAATACATGTTAGGAAATAGGCATATAAATAGAGAACAAGATAAACATGAACATAAAGGCATAATAAATAATGATAATCATTACATGGAAATGTGGAAACAATAGTTAACATGGAATTAACATGAACCAAGGATCATTGCACATAGAACATGTGTAAACCCTCGTTGCACATAAAGCACGAGTAAAACCTCATTACACATGAATTAGCACGATTCAACACTCATTTCACATAACGTATCATGATAATATAATTTACCCAATGCATTGGAGTGCTATTAGGGAGCACCCTTCTTAAACATTTCATTTCATGCATAAGTGTGCCACATGAATCATATAACATGGAACCAATCAACATCATAAGATAGTCAAAGATTAAAGAATGTGGAATAAATACATTAAATTACCATTCAATATGTATTTGCTCATAAAGATGAATACCCTTGATAGATACATGGGTATGGTATTCACTACACTATTATTTTTTCCTGGAAAAATGCTGTGCAATTTCTGCAGCATAACGGTGTAACATAAGATTTCAAAAAAATGGTTGATGAGAGACAAATGGGCATCTCATAATATTTACATGAAAGGGACAATAATGGGGTAATATAGATACATTTACCAATAAATGTAATGTAATTTTGATATGTAATACAAAATAATTGCTTGAATATAAATGAAGAGAGAGAAATTCCTTTCAGAATTTTGGCATAGTAACAGGTGTACATGGGAGGCATTTAATTAGAAATAAAGGAATATATAATCATTAAAACATAAAGAGGGAAATATGGGGGAGGTTTTAAATCATATCATAACATTTTTAATTGATAACAAAATGTAATAACAACTTAATGAGAATTGGACAAAAATGAAAAAGGAATAAATCCCTTACTTCGAAGTGTGCTTCCAAAGGCTTGGGAGAGGCTTGAGAGATGATTATTGGGAGCTTGGGGTGCATTGGGAGGATTATAGAGAGAGGAGGGAATAGGTTTCAAAAACCAGAAATGCTTTGAGTGAAGAGAAAGTGGGTGTGTGAGTGGTTTTATATAGGAAAGGAGAGGGAATTCGTTATTATTCAGGTTTGGGACACCACAAAATAAACAAATCAAAACCACAAACCAGACCATGGTTTTTGCCCATGGTTTTTTCCAAAGGGGAGTGGAAGAAAATATTTTATGAGGCCAAGGCTGAACATCTTCAAATAATAGTGTTTCTTATGTGGAGGTGAGTCACACACTTATGGAAAACAATTTAAAAAGGAAAAATGTTTTATAAGTCATTGATGGTCCACTAATGGTTTTTAAAATAAATCAAATAAATATAAAATCACATTATTTTAATGGTAAATATATATTGGTCTAACATAATGTTTATTTTATTTTATTACATCAGTATTGGGTCATTATGATGTCATAAAACACATAATATATTTAAACGATATTTAATTTTTACCCCAAAATTTTACTATCTAAGAAAATTAAGAAAAATTCACCATTGGATGATTTTGACATCCTGATTCCAAAAATAATATTCATTTTATCTAAATTATTTTCTAAAAATATAAATGTTTTACTTTTAATTTTTTTTGACATTTATAAAAAATTCATGGGTTTTGACAAAAACAACATTCAAACCTTAATAAAAATTAAAATTGTATTTATAAATGTGTACGATAATTTATATTTAATAAAAAGTAATTTATTAATAATATTTAATTCAAAAAAACATTAATTCATAAAAAAAATTCTTTGTCGAATAATAACTAAAAAAACTATTTATTCTTTAAAAAGTATTTACAAAGTAAGAATAATAAAATGAATGCAAATTCTTTATACAAAAATAATGTACATTGTCATAGTGATAGGGTATTATTAGATAACCCCTTATAACACCCACATAAGACAAAAGGGTAAGGGGTGAGATAGTGATAGACTCTTGGGGTGGCTCGTATAACAACGCTCGCGTGGTAATCTCTCTTAACTTCAAATTCTCTTGTAGTTTGTTCCTCTCCATCTTAAAGTGTTCAAGCTCAGCTTGGGATTAGTCATGAATGAAGCCCAATGACACCACCTCCTTTCTACGCTTTGAAAAATGGGTTTAGTATGGGGAAAGTATTCAAGATGATTCCATAACTTCCTTAGTCTGAGTAAATTGGATTTGATAAAGCCCAATATTTACACTAATCAATTGATCACTATTCAATGGGTATATTAGAAACTTTCAAAATTCATAAAGGTATTTTAAAATCCAAAAACATAAAACCAATGAAGTTCAAATTTTATATAACCATAATAAGAGGTTAAATTAGATAAAGTTGAATTTTCATTAATGAATTTTTGGGTCGTTACAATCTTCCCCCTTAAAAAATTTCACCCTCGAAATTTTATTTTCCCACACTAAAATAGATATGGGTAACTTTGCATCATCACTTCCTCTGATTACCACATCGCTTCTTCAAACTTGTGGTTTCACCAAAACACCTTGACGAGGGGCATTGTCTTATTTCTTAGAGCTTTTTCTTTACTTTCTAAGATCTTCACTCGTTGCTTCTTATAAGAAATTTCATCCTATCAATGTACTACCTCTGAATATAGTACATGTGAAGGGTCTCATGTGTACTTCCTTCAGAGGGATACATGAAAGACATCATGTCCTTTGTCCAGGGTAGTTGGAATTTCTAGGTGATAGGGCACAACCCCGACGTGATCTAAAATCTCGAAGGGGAAGATGTACCTAGGAAATAACTTCCCTTTCTTTACAAACCTCATGACCTTGTTCCACAGGGATATGCATAGAAATACCATGTCTCCAACTTTAAAATCAAGGTATCATCGATGGTTATCTACATAACTCTTCTGTCAACTCTGGGATGCCTTGATATATAACTGAATGGTTTTCACCTTCTCCACCATTTCTTTGACCATTTATGGTCTTAACATCTTACACTCACCGAATTCATCCCAACATGTCAGTTTTCGGCACCTCTTCCTATATAGGGCTTCATAAGGTGTCATTTGGATTTTCAAGTGGAAACTATTATTGTAGGAGAATCCAACTAGTGGAAGATGTTGGTCCCACCCTCATTTGAAGTCCATATAGTATGATCTTAACATATCCTCTTGTGTTTGAATAGTTTGCTCAGATTATCCATCCATTTGAGGATGATAGGTCGTACAAAAGTTCATTTCAGTTTCCATAGAATGTTAAAGATTCTTCCAAAACATATAGGTGAATCATGGATCTCGATTGGATATAATAGATAGTGGTTCCCCATGAAACCTTACCACTTACCTAATATATAACTGTGCAAGTTGATCCAATGAGAAATACTCCTGAATTTCAATGAAGTGTGGAGACTTTGTAAGATGATACACAATAACCCATATTTCATTTTCTCCTTTTGATGTCTTCGTAAGTCCGGTGGCAAAGTCCAGGGGGATTTTCTCCCCTTTACATGTTGGTATGGGAAATGGATGCATCATCCCTTTAGACTTCTGCCTCTATGCCTTCACTTTCTGACACACTAGACACTTTGATGTATAATCTGTGATCTCTTTCTTAATATTATCTGACCAATAATTCTCTCAGATATCTCGATACATGTTTGTGTTTACTTGGTGAATATAGAAATTCGAACTATATGTATCATCCAAAAGTTCATTCTCCAACTCCGGACATGATGAAACACATAGTCTTTCCCCAAATCTCACAATTCCTTCTTCATTAACATTGAACTCTGAGGATTTACATTTTCTGATTACTTCCACTATCTTTATAATTCCCACATCATCCTTTGTAGAATCCTTTAACTTTTCCAAAAGAGATGGTTGAATAATAATTTTTGAAAGGATTGATGATGTTACCTTGTTTATGATTATCATGTCTATTTTCATAAAATATAATAATATTGGATCCTTTTCAATTCTCAGCAATGATAGAATCACTGGGTCCTTTCTAATTAGAGCATCCTCCACCTTGTTCGCTTTCCTAGGGTGGTAATGGATTGAGCAATCATAGTCTTTGATCATCTCTAACCAACTTCATTTGTGCATGTTTAACTATTTCTGTGTAAATATATACTTGAGGGTTTTGTGGTCCGTATATATTTCACACTTCTCCCCAAAAAGATAATGTTGGCCAATTATTAATGTGAATAACACTACAGCCAACTCCAGATCATGTGTTGGATAATTATATTCATGGACATTCAATTTCCTTGATTCATAAGAAATAAATTTTTCATTTTTCATCAACACACATCCCAAGCCCTTCATCGAAGCCTCACTGAATACCAAAAACATTTCTCCACATATAGGTAATGTGAGAACGAGCATAGTGATAAGCCTCCTTTTTAACTCTTTGAAGCTTTATTTGAATTCATAACTCTAGGAAAACATTAATCCCTTCTGATTTAGCTTGGTAAGAGGGTTGGAAAATCATGAGAAATTTCTCAGAAATCATTGATAATATCATGTTAACCCCAAGAAGCTACAGATATCTATTACCGATGATGGCCTCAGCCATCCGTATATTGATGCTATTTGGGAGGGATCCAAAGATATCCCATTTCTTGTGATAATGTAGCCCAATAATGATACCTCCTTCAACCTGAACTCACACTTGCTGTACTTTTCATAGATATTCTCCTTTCGCAAGGTCTCTAGTATAGTTCATTGATTTTCCTCACGATCCTCTATGGTTTTGTAGTATATTAGAATATCATATATAAATACTTCCACAAATTTGTTGAGGTAATCTCTAAAGACTCTATTCATCAAGTCCATAAAGATTTATAGAGAATTAGTGAGTCTGAAAGGCATTAATATGAATTCATATTTCCCGTATCTTGTACGAAAAACAGTGTTGGGGATATCTTCATTCTCCACCCTTACTTGATAATATCCCGACCGCCAATCTACCATGAAGGAGTATTGTGCTCCATGTAGCTAATTGAACAAGTCATCAATTCATAGGAGGGGATACTTTTTCTTTATCATGATTTTGTTAAGTTCATGATAATCGATGTAAAGGTGCATTGACCCTTCCTTATTCTTGACGAAGAGGTCCCATACACCCCATTGTAAAGCACATGGGTGTTTAAACCCTTTATCCAGATTCTCTTGTTCTTGTTTCTTCAGCTCCTGATGCTCTACAAGAGCCATTATATACGAAGTATTGGATATTGGAAATTTCGGAGATATAATATCAATCGATAATTCAACATCACTTCTAGGTGGAAGACCATGAAATTCCACAGGAAACAATTTAGAGAATTCCATCACAATAGGCACGTCTTAAAGGATGGTTTCCTTATTAGGCTCAATGATCTGAGCCTAATATGCATCCTCATAGAGCAGTAATAGCCATTATTGAGATGATTGAGCTAAGAAAGATTCATCTTCCCCCTTTCACTTATACAGAATTGGGGGTTGATTCTCCACATGGAGAGTGATTTGCCTCTCATAGAAATTTATTTTGGCTCAATATAAGGAAATTCAATCCATGCTAAAAATTGTATCAAATTACACCAGAGGGAGTATGATGAGGTTTTCCGGAAAGTTTAATCCACCAATTAAGATAGGGGGATTTATATTAATGGGATGAAATGATTGCCCCATTTTCCGTACTCACTGACATCTTTACTTCCATGATTTTTGGTGGTATTGGGATTGTTCTACTAAACATTCTAGATATAAAATAATGCATAGAACATGAATCAAAAATTATGTTTTATATTCTGGAATGAATAACTAGCGTACCTATCACCACTTCTTTTTTGGGGTTCACCTCTATAGTAGTGATGGAAAAAGCTCACCCTTGCTACCATGGAGGTTGTTGGTTTCCTATAAAAACCCTTGTCCTGGGGTATTGATTTGTAAGATGCACTGGTTCTTTGCATTTAAAGCAACTAACAATGTGTTGAGAGTTTAATGGATCCTTCCTCCCCTCTGTTGCAGTTGCATGTTTTTTTTGTCAGCAGTTAATGGATAGGTGCCCTTCTCTTCCACACCTAAAACATTTCATCGTCCCCTTCAAGAAATTTTTGGGATGCTTTTTTCCACACCTTTGGAAAGAGTGGTGCAAGATTTTCTTAGCACCATTGGATTAATCCATCAGACCATCAGACTTAAAGTCCACCTTACGCTTCTTATCCACATGATACCCTTGAGGTTCACCGATATCCATTTCAACCTTGAGGTTACATCGGACAATTTCCTCATAACTGTCGAAGTTGCAGATCGCCTGGGATTTCTACAGGATAGGATTCAGCACACCAAAGAAGCGGTCGACCTTGTATTTGGGGGTAACAATCATGCCGGAAGCATATTGAGAAATCCTTGTGAAGTTTTCCTCATACTCTCTAACAAATTCGTCGTCATTTTTCTTGAGGGAATGGATGTCTGTTTACATCTTATACTGGAGGGTGCGTGGAAAATATTTATCAAAAAACATCTTATGGAAAACCTTCCATTACAATGCCTCTATTTCATCCTCAGGATTTATATTTTTGATCAATGTCTGCCATTGATCGGCATCACCCTCCATACGATTAGCAGCCAGAATAACCTTCTCTTGTATGGAACATTGAAAATGGAGAAGATCTTTTCATTGGAGTTGATCTATTGTTCAACGATTGAGGGATCCAATGATCCATTAAAAGTAGGATGCCATTGCCTCATGAAATCTCTATAGAGATATGTTATTTCTTAGGGGGGGGGGGGGGTTGAACATTTCTCTTGACCCATGTTTCTATTCAATTCTTTAGTTAACTGAGAGTGTATCGTGAAACATTTCTTGATTCCCTCTCTCGTCAGATTGGGTATCTCATTTGAACGGTCATCACATTGGTCTTCACATAGGTTGTAAGCTTGAGTCCTCATATTACCAGTCATTGGCTAGAAAAAAAGGAATGTTAGGGGTAACACATAAAGGGTAATCCAAAAATAGATAACTTATAAATAGATTTTATTTCCTTAACATACGAATCTGTAGGCTTCAATTTATGTTATCCATGATCTACTTTCTAAGATATATTTTTACAGGAATTTTTTTATTCCATTAATAATGGTTCATACTACGCTTGTGAATTTGCCAATGAATATCCCCTGGGAGTGTCGTAACTAAGAGTGAAACAAGTTCCATTTTTGTGTATCAATATACCACATGTCAAGCCCAAAACTCCTTATGAGGGTTTTCCCCCGAGGTACATCTGTTCGAGAGACGCATCAAGCTGCTCGTATCGAAACATGGATGTATTTTCTTGATAAACCACTTACTCAATACTCAGAAAAATGTATGGATATTTTTATTATACTTAGTCTTATCCCCAAGGCTTTCACTAGGGTTTTTTAATCCTATTCCAAAAAAAATAACTAAACCCATCCTTTGATACCAGCTATATCAACCCTGCTCTTTATTTCATACATAAACATGATTTATTGCATAAAACCTTCACTTGATACAACATTAAAGATCGAGAGGTCTTGTATATTTAGGGATTATGAACATTACATAACAACATAAACATAGAATAAATCATCTTATTGAAAAATTCCTTTACATGACCACTACATTCCCTCGTACTTAGCACTACATGGGATAACCCGATGACATACATAAGAAAAGGGAGAGCTATAATGCCCAGTAAGGGATTAAACAAGGAATAACATGATGATTACAATACATGTCAGGCAATAGGCATCTCAATGGATCACAAGAAAAACATGAACATAAAGGCATGATAAAGCATGATAATCATAACATGGAAATATGGAAACCACACTAAACATGTAATTAGCATGAGTCAAGCCTCATTTCCCAAGGAGCATGAGTTAACCCTCATTGCACATGAATCATGATGAAACACTCATTTCACTTGAATTAACATGATTCAACACTTATGGCCCATGACGTATCATGAAACTATACCTTACCTAATGAATTGGAACACTATTAAGGAACACCCTTCTTAAACATTTCACTTCATGCATAAGTGTGCCACATGGATCATATAACATGGAATAAATCAACATCATAAGTTATTATAATATTGAAGAATTTGGAATAAATAAATGAAAGTACCCTTCAAAATATATATGTTCATAAAGGTGAATACCCTTTATAGAGATATGGGTATGGTATTCACTACACTATGATCTTGGCTTGAAAAAACACGGTGCAATTTCGTCAGCATAACAGCATCACATAAGATTCCATAAAATTGGTTGATGAGAGTGAAATAGGTGTTTTTCATATTAAAATTAAATGGATAGTAAGGGGGTAATATAGATTCATGTCCCAAAAATGTAATGGAATTTAGATACGTAATACAAAAGAATTTCTTGAATATAAATGAAGAGAGATAATTTTCTTTCGAAATTTCAGCATAGTAACAGGTGTACATTAGAGGAATTTAATGAGGAGAAAGGGGTATCTCATCTTTAAAACATAAAGAGGGAATTATGGGGGAGGTTTGAAATCATACCCCAACATTTGTAATTGAAAAAAGGGCATAACATATTAAATAAAATTGGACAAAATGAGAAAGGAATAAATCCCTTAATTGGAAGTCCGCTTCCAACAGTTTAGGAGAGTCTTGAGAGAGGCTTCTTGGGAGATTGGGGTGCATTGGGAGGATTCTAGAGACAGGAGTTCAGAGTTTGGAAGAACTCCAATGGTATTGAGTTAAGAGGAAGTGGGAGCTTGGGTGGGGTTATATAGGAAAGGATAGGGAATTCTTTATTATTTAGGTTTGAGACCCCACACATTAAACTAATCAAAACCACAAACCAACCCATGATTTTTTCCCATGGTTTTCTCTAAAAGTGAGAGGAAAACAATATTTATGAGGGAAATTTCCTAACTTCTTAAAATAATAGGGTTGCTTATGTGGAGGTGATTCACACTCCCAAGGAAAACAATTTAGAAATCCAAAATGTTTTATAAGTCATGGAGGTTCCACTAAAGCTTTGTAAAATTAATCAAAAAAAATCTAAATTCACATTATTTTAATGGTAAAACATATATTGGCCAAACATAATCTTTATATTATTTTATTAAATCACTATTGGATTATTATGATGTCATAAAACACATTATATATTTAAAAGATATTTATTTTTTACCCAAAAATTCTACTATCTCAGAAAATTATGAATAACTCACCATTAGATAATTTCTACACCCTGATTAAAAAAATAATATTCATTTTATTTAAATAATTATCTAAATATATGAATTTTTATTTTTAAAATTAAAATCGACATTCAATGAAAATTCTTGAATTTTGAGAAAAATAGCATTCAAACCGTAATAAAAAATACAATTTTATTCATAAAATATTGTACAATAATTTATATTTGATAAAAAGTAATTTATTAATAATATTTATTTCAAAAATCAATTAATTTATAAAAATAGTTATCTTAGTTTAATATTAACTAAATATACAATTTGTGCTTTAAAAACTATTTACAAAGTAACAATAATAAAATGAATGAACATTCTTTAAACAAAAATAATGTACAAAGTCATAGTTCAAGGGTCTTGTTACATAACCCCTTATAACACCCACATAAGACCGAAGGGTACGGTGTGTGATGGTGACAAACTCTGGGGGTGGTTCGGATAACATCACTCGGGTGGTAATCTCTATTAAATTATACTTCTCCAATAGTTAGTTCTCCTCAATATTAAAGTGTTCAAGATCGGCTTGGGATTGGTCAAGAGTGAAACCCAATAATGCCACCTCCTTTTCGAACTTTGACAAATGGGATTCATACGGGGAAAGTCCACTAGGTGAGGTCACCACTTCCTTTGTCTGAGTAAATTGAATTTGTTAATGACCTATAATTATAATAATCATGTGATCACTATTCAACTACTTTATTAACAACAGTCACAATTCTTAATGGTACTTTAAAATCTAGAAACATAACACCAATGAAGTTCACATTTTATATAACCATAATAAGAAATTTAATTAGATTAAGAGGAATTTTCATTAATGAAAGTTTGGGTCGTTACAACAACATCCACGATGGGGAAGGAATTCTCTGGGATCTTGGAGGCTATAGAGGCTTTCAATAGTAGGACCAACCTGCGAGGGTGTCACAATTCGAAGAGAAAATTTGGTTGGAGGGTCGGTGTTAGTGGCATGCATGATGGTTTAAAAGAAAAGTGGGGATCCCCCTCAAGTGCTGACCAGATATGGATTTAGAGTAGTTAGACCCTAAATTATAGGTTTGATAGATTTTAGAGGACGATAGGGTATTTCCTCACCATTGGTTCTGAGAACAATTCATTCTCATTGGGTAATTATAACTGTTTAACTTTTCTAGGTTGGTTGTTATGTTAAAAAAAGTAAAAATATTATAGGAAAGGTCTTTTCTAGTGGTCCCATGTTTTTTTGTTCCTTAGGTTCATGTAATTATTCCACAATACTACTAGGTTCAAGGTCTATTTATGGTTTCCAATTTCACCTAATTATAAATTGTATGATCCAAAATAAAAATATATGTATAGACCTCAAGATTCCAAATAAAAATACAACTCCTATAAAACAATAAAACATAACTGACTCCCCTAACTTTTTCACACCACTAAAGCCATTTGGATCGAGTGAACCCTACCTAAATATCTTCCCAACATCTCTAGCCTCATTTTTTATCCCTAGTTTTGGAATAAATCCATCATAGGAAGGCTTTGGTGTAAACCTAAGGGGTGTACACGAAGATGAGATAATGTTCTTCAACAAATGTCTATATTTTACTTATTTCTCCCCCTCATTAAATTATTATTAAACCATGATGATATAATAGACTCAGTATATTCAAAATACTAGGATTTTTTATAATAGAGTAATGAACTATGAATATCTTAAACTTCCATCAAATAAGTTATTAAATCATTGTTCCTCTGTATGGAGGACTATAACCATTCAAACAAATGTATTTTATTTTTCCAATACCAACTGTCAAGGTTGGGTATGATTATGGATATAAATTACACACACACACATATATATATATATGAAATAGGTATACCTATATATTTATTAAATAAAATATATACCTTATTACTATCAATATTATAGAAGAAATGACAATGTTTCTCATGTGTACGGGAAACTTTCCTGTCATGAAGAGATGTGATTCGTCATTCACTAGTGCCTCACTTAGAAGGTGATAAGGATAATTTTAATTATTTTATGGGAGATATATGAAATAATTATTATATTCAGGAAACATTAATCACTAAATAAAGATAATATATATCATTTTCTTTCTTTCCTTTTCTCTCATGTAACTACGATAAAATCGTTCGGGTATAAGTGGAATACCGCCTTCCCAAAGTGACGTTACAATATTTTCATCACCAAAACACATGAATGATATATATAAATATAATTAATGAAATAATATTATATATATATATATATATTATTATCATTATATAGAGATAAAATATTACTTTATCTTTTCACATAATGATCATTGAAAATGGAAAATGTTACACATGCGTACATATAACCTACCGTCTCTATGAGCGTAATGTATTTAATTTTTCAAAACCAACATTATTGATTATTTTTAAAATTATAATTGATGAAAAATTATGATAATAATTTCCTGATTATTATTATGGATATTATATAACTATATAATATATACAGGAACCTGATCTTTCATTATGAAACATTCATGGGAAAACTAGGAAATTAACACCCAAAACAATGAAAATAATAAAATATTATTAAATAAAAAGTGATAAGATTATATAAAAGGATCATATATGATATTATAAACAATAATATGTTTCAATTAATAATTAATATCCTATTTAAAACCACTATACATGAGTTTAATCCATGTTCAACTGAAAGGAAGCATAAGGTTAGGGATTTCATCTCAATTTACATTCTATTGAAACTTATTTGTTATTAAGAACCAATTAAATTTTATTTTTTCTATATCTTTCCCATTTGACATGTAATTTCCAAATTAAATCAATATTCATGGTTTTTTATATTCCATTTTTAATTATTCCACCTAAGGGGATTTGACTTGAAAATTTCCAAGTCGTAAAAGTAATTTTGAAATCTCACATTCATCTATGATCGTTAAATTTGTCATTAAAAAATCACATTATTTTATTCATTTTAATTAGAAATTAAATTTTAAATTGATATCCATATTATTGTTTCATTATTATGATTATTTCAGAAATCTTATATCATTTTTATATATGGTGTTCATTTTGGAAGTAATTGGATTAATTGGCGAAATGATGATAAATCCATATCCTTTAGACTCTATGTATACATGATGATATGAAACATTGTTTAAGAATTAAATTGATTATTCTATAAATTAGGAATGATTTATAAAGGCATGATACATGTTGGGGACCATTTATAGAATGTACATAATACATTAGTAGTCTCATGAGATGAATTAGTTGGCCAAATTAGATGGGCTTTTACCAAGTAGGTTTTAAACCGTCATGTAAAAGGTCTTGATAGTGAAGGTATCATATAATAGGGAAACATAGAGTCCAATAATAAAAAAGTTCTTTCATTTAGAATTTAGTTATTATTATTATCCATGAGATTTTTACTATGATATTATATATGGATTTATTTCATACTTAGTTTATTCATTAAATTGAATGTGTTTCAATTAGTTAACATTTCATATTGATTATATCTTATCTACCTTTCCATGTTTATTAAGCTTATTGATTCAGGATAGATTTTTAGGTACATAACCCTTATAGATCATTTGAACACACCCTTATTCTATTTAATTTCTCCATGTTATGAAGATGAATCCATTGAATGAGCTTTATAAGGTTATGATAATTTTATTTGGTTACATATTATGTTTTATTTTATTTATCCAATGTAAAATGGGTATCATGTATGTATATTGTTCTCAAAAAATAAAAAACTAATATGTCCTTCAAGATTCCACCCATTGTATTTCTGCCAATGTAATGATCTAAGACACTAAATCTGAGTTACTGCGGTTTAGGTCACTATATATATATATTTATTAAGTGAAATAAATATAATTATTATTTCTAGTCATAGTGTTAATACAAGATCATCTATTTCCTAAAAAATCCATTTTCATGAAAATACCTATTTTTTTGGTATTTTTATTGTTTAATTTTAGATTAAATTAATCAACTATTAGAAATTGTATTGTGGAAAATGGATTTTTAATTTGGAATAAGGAGCTCCAAATTTGGTAAAAAGGGAACTTTTATTTTTAGTCATCATGAATAGTAACTATTGTAAATAATTATCACCACAAAAAGGGTAAATCAAGAAATAATGGTCAAAAATAATATTATAAGAACAATAAATTTACCAGAAAATTGACTTTATCATATTGGATGAGTGTAATTCATCAATTTACATCCAAACCTCGATTATATTTTTTCTTGGTTCCATATATCATTTATTTTTACCTGCATAATATTTAAGTAAATAATAATGAAAAAATGTCACCTTCTTTATTTTAACAACAATATCATTTTTTGAATGGGATGAAAATAACTCATTTTCAATTCTAAATAGTAATTTGAAAGATAAATTATTTTTTATCATGGTAATTTTTTTTAAATTTATATTAACAATATATTTACCATAAATTATTACGCAACATTGGCACTATATTTATTAAATTAAAAAAATATAAAATAAATGATTTTAAAAATATTAAAAAGTAATATAATTTGAAATAATTATTATGTGATATGAAATTTTTAGATAAAAATAAAATTTTAGAGATCTGTGAATGAAATTGATTCAAATTCATCTACTATCATGTTGTTTTCAATGTCAAATTAAATGAATTGTTCAAAAAATGGAATTAATGTTATTTTATATTAAATAATATTTTATTAAATGATTAAATTTTTTCAAGAAATTATATATTCAGACCAGTGATTATTATATGGTTGAAAATATCAACCATTGTCCATTTATTGGAAAATTTTCCCTTTATTGTAGCTATCTTGACTCCTAAAGTGTAAAAACTATGTAATCATGGAAATTATCACGAAGGGTTAACACATGTTAAAATGAAAAAATATTTAATATTATAAATTTTATTGGATCAGATTATATACAACCATCATAATCCTATATTTTAATTATATTAATTGGGATAATTTTTTCTAGGAAAATTTATTTATATTTAATATTTTTAGAAATTTCAAAAGTGCCCTTCCCCAAACTTATAAATGGAAACATTCTCTTCTCTTTTCTCCACGCATCAAAAAAATTGTGGTCTAGAAAACCATGAAAACATTAAATTAAATAATTCGATTTCGACTTCATAGATTACATTGTTTTATTATATTACCATCCTAGGTGGTTTTGATTAAAACCTAAAGAGGTTTCCCAAAGAAGAGGTATCATTATTGACTGATTATTTTAATTTTATTCCTTCTTATAACTCTATAAATTATTATTCAACCATGATAACAAAATAACATAAATATCACCAGTATAATAATATGTTAATGTTAATTTAGTGAGTTAAATTCATCTTCTCTTCCATAAAATAGTAAATGAAACCATCGTTCATGTGTATGGTGGACTACCTCCTTCTGAACTGACTTAATTTTTTCCATCATCACCTCACAAAACTATTTATGATGATAGATTTTATTTATATATATTAAATTAATGATATATTTATTATTATTTTTTGAAATATATCATATATTTTCATACATTTGAATTCATTATAAGATGATAACGTCATTCATGCACACATGGGGACTACCATATCCATGAAGTGATGTGATACATTTTTCATTACTGCATCACATAAATTGTATAAATATGTGTATTTAAAAAAATATTATTACATTTTTGATATAATTATAATTTTGTTAAAATAGAATAACAAAAAACTTTTTTCTATCAGGATTTTTGAGAAATGGAATGGTTACTCATGAATACATATAGTCTATCATATATATAATTGTAAAATAGTTTATTTTTCATTACCATATTTCATGGTTGGTTATAAAATTTATAATTTATGTATAAAAATGATCATTATTATTTTATTATTATTTTATATTTTCTTAAATAATAATAAATTTTATTGTAGTAAACTTACCAAAGTCATTTTAGACTTATGGTCCAAATATCATAAAAAGTATAACGTGATGTTATTTGATTATGTAATTAAAAATAACACGAAATTAATTGAAATAAAAGGAATATTTTGAATAAATGTTTTTTCTATGAAATTAAATAATTAAAATAATTTAATTATCCAAGAGTTAAGGAACATATGTGATGAGTCATACTTGAGGTAAATGATATCATCTCAAGTTCCCTTTATAGAGGTATATTTGAATGTTATGCACCTAATTTAATTTATATGTTGTATGTGATACCCATTTTATATATTATATTATTTATCATCCATTTTAATGGTATTTTCTATTATAATTCATTTTATAACATCCAAGGGGATATAATTTTAATGTTACCTTGCTGTAAGGTGTTTCTTGACTCAATTTCCATTTATTGGATTGAACCTGTACTTCCTCATATTTTTTTTCCATGATTATGTGTAAATGGAGCTATAAATTGTTTTATTCTATATTTTAATTTATTTTTAATGTATTTTTATATTTTAACATAATCACTTCATGGATTAATTATCCTATCAAGACTTATGATCTTTGCAGGTATTTTCATTACCGCAATATCGTTTTCTTGAGACATATCTCATGTAATTCACTGTGATTTTCTTATATCTTGTATTTAATACCTCATGAATTATTTTTTAAATATAAATTCACTTAATTCATGGGATTTATCGATACATTTAATAGTATTTATTGAAATTTATAATGATTTTTTCATTACTAAAGTGAATAAGGCTTTATGTTACAATCTCATTTTTTATCGAGACCGTTTAAGCTTATGCTTCTTTTGGGGGAAATCATATAAAATTATTTTCATGACCCACATAAAAATTATTATAATATACACATTAATGAGTTTTACATGTTTTTTTTCAATTTCCACCCTTATTAAATAAAAGTAACATCAAGAATGATTTTTGTAAGGTTTACTGATATTCTATCTTCTTTAAGATCTTGAATTTTTCTCTTCCACATCTATATTTTCCATAAAAATGTTTAAATATTGTTTTTAAAATTCTCCAATGATTTATTAAATAAATTTTTAACCATGTTTTTATTTTTAAATTTTTTTAAATGAAATATTTTGATATTTTTTAAATGAAACTACTTTTTAACTTTTTTTACCAAAGTGTGAAAGGAATGATTTATTTTAACTTATATATAATTAATAGAGATTATTTCTATCATAAAAAATTAATGAAACATATAAATATCTCATTATCCATTTATTTTATGGTCTAATAGATTCATTATGTTCTTTTCTCGAATTTATTCTTTATGAAATTTCTTTTTTTTTACTTCAAGATGTATGATTATGTAACACATTTCCTTTAATAGGTAATTATAAAGTTTATTACTTATTATTGATTTAATTTTATTGTCACATATAATCATATACTTGTTATGATGGGTGATCCATGATAATGATCGAATGAACTCGGTAATATTTTTGTCTCATGAGATGTTATGTATGGGATTATGGAGTAAACCTAATCCATTATGTGATTCTATCCACCTTATGATTTTTTATAAGTAGTTAGACTTGACTCCTTATTATGACATGTGATTTGTTTCTTACAATTTAATATGTTTACAAGATCTTATGATACCATCTTCTTTTTGTTCTGATCCCAATTGATTATTCATGATCCTTCTATTTTATGATATCATGTTTTTCCTCACTATCATGTTTACTCCCTTATTGGGATTTATTTCTCAACTATCTCTTTTATGCATCACCCTGTTTATCCTATTTATTTTTTTGAGATCAAATATATTTTTTATCTCACTCAATAAAATAAAAATGACGATTTTATGTTTTATTTTGATTTTTTATGTTTTTAGATTTCTAAATACTTTAGGAAACATAATCTTTGGGTTATAATTATTGGATGTTTATGTTAAAAATATGGTAATAATATATTTAAAAGTTTTTATTATCAATAGTTCGTCCTTGAATATTAAATTGATAGTAGAAAATAAATATAATGCATCAAGTTGATATACATGGTGTTCAAATTTAATGATCTCTATAAAATATTTTATATCTAGGTATCTTACTTATTTGTAGGTAGAAGCTACATATCATGTTTATGTGGGGTTTATTACCATAATTGTTAATAAAATTATGGAACTGGAAATATGCCTCTATTTATTTTTTAATCAATTTACCTCATGTAACTAGGGGTTATGAATTTCTTTGGGCGGTAGTGAAATATTTATTAAATTTGATAAATTTTATTCCGGTTTGGGGTACATTGTTTGGATTCATTAACATAACTATACACATTAAAGGTGGTTATATTGTATTGGTTCACTCGTTTAATTTAATCAAATCATGATTATTGGCTTATTTTCAAAATATATAGATGGTATCATTTTAATTTTAACCCTATTATTTTTTAACACCACATTTCTTCTATAGATAGATGATGAAACAAAAAGATGATCCAAAAATTGGAAGATATATTGTTTTCATGCATATTAGATACTAAAGGAATTCGAATAGGATATCTACCATAGATAGAGTTCACTTATAACATTACTATTATTCTTCTATTGGGATGAAATCAAATAAGGACTTTTATGAAAACCCTTTTCGATCTCTGTGATGTAGGATAGATATCAAAGAGATTCATATTATTCGTTAAGCATACTTAAATTATATATGAGAAGATGATGATAATGTACAAATGATAAAAGTGTTATTTAATTAGAAGGAACAAACATTTTGTAATTGATTTAAGATACTTTATATTCATTTTATTTTTTATTTGGTGTAGAAAATATAGGATTTATAGTGGAAGAAAACTATGCTTGATAGTCTTTAGGTTGTTAGAAATAACAGTTTGAGTTGGAAAATTGGATTAGAAGTTGGTTATTACTCCACAATTGAAGATGATCCATTAAATATTTCACATATCAATGTTATGATTGGATATGAATTAACTATGATAATTCATAGAGTGATTATACATAGACTTGTAAGTGCATATGATAATTTTAGAGAATCCAATTCATATTAGGGGCCACATAGATAAAGTTTTATATAGGTATATTATTCCATTTGTGTGAGTTTTCTAGAATCAAGGTAGAGTTGAGGAGTATATGTTAGAGTGGGAGTCCCATATGAAGTTATAGTGTCTTGAGTAATTATTGCATCTTATATTTTCAATATTTTAATATTGTAAATCTATGATTATAATTATTAGAATCATGTAAAATAAAAGATAATTATTTTTCTTTTATATTTTGGTTTTCAGTTTCCTTTAATCTTGTGTTGGAAGATAATATATTTAAATAATATTGAATTTTAGGATTTTTACTATGATAAAGTGGTTATATAGTTTGTTAGAGATTCTATACTATAAGTGGATGCCTTGGGGTTCCATATTTCTTTAAATTTTTTATTTTTATTTTTGAATAATTTTTAGATGGCTCTAGAATTATTTTTATAGAATAAGAGTTTTAATCCATGTTTAATGGTGGGAGGAACATGACTGGATGTTTACAAAAAAATTTCACCTATTTTTTATTAATGGGATACACTCTCTAGAGTATAAGGTAGTGAAATTTTGCTTCATCATTCTATTTTTCCTTTTTGAGTACTGTATTTTTTTCTAATTCAATAAATATAATACTAAACTAGAATATATAGTACTTTTAAATTGATTATTTTAATGAGTGATATCTTCTAACATTTTACCTTATTTTTTATGTCATAATTATAACAACCTTGCGATTTATTAAACACATAAACATGATTTATTACATAAACACATCACATGATACAACATGGAAGATTGAGAGGTATAATGTCTTCAAGGCTTAGGAAAATTACATAACAACTTAAAACATGAAACACAACATCTTTATTGAACACATTCTTTACATGATGACTGCATTCCCTCAAACTTACCATTACATGGGATGACCTGAGGACATGCAGAAGAAAAGGGTGAGCTATATAGACCTGTAAGCGAATAAACATGGAATAACTTGGAGAATACAATTCATGTTAGAAGAATAGGCATATCAATGGATCACAAGAGAAACATGAACATAAAGGCATGATAAAACATGAAAATCATAACATGGAGATGTGGCTACAACACTTAACATGGAATTAGGATGATCCAAGCCTTATTGCACATGGAGCATGAGTAAACCCTCTCTGCACATGAAGCACGAGTAAACCCTCATTGTAGTTTAATTATCCTGAGTCAACACTCATTGCACATGATGTATCATGATACTATACTTTACCCAATGCATTGGAGGGCTATTAGGGTGCCCCATTAATAGTCATTTCAATTCACGAATAAGTGTTCCACATAGATCATACCACATGGATTCATTAAAATCATAATAAATTTAATGAATAATATATTTGGAATACATAAATTTATGTCCTCAATCAAAAACTACATGTGAATAAAAGTGAATACCCTTGATAGAGGAGTGGGTATGGTATTCACTATACAATGATTTTGGCATGGAAATTTTGGTGTAATTTCAGCAGCACAACGATGTCAAATAGAAATTCATAAAATATGTTGATGAGAGTGAAAAAGGTCTCTCATAATTTATACATTAAATGTACAGTAATGGGATCAAGGTACGTAATATATCAATATATGTAATGGAATTTAGATGCATAATATTAAAGAATTTATTAAATGAAAATTAGAAGAGAGAAAATCCTTTCAGAATTTCAGCATGGTAACTAAGGTACATGGGTGGAATTAATGAGAGAGAAAGGGGTATGTCATCATTTAAACATATAGGGGGTAGTTTGGGGGAGGTTTGAAATCATACCCCTACATTTATAATTTAAAATAAATGGACGTCAAAGTATTAAGAAACATGGCTAAAATGAGAAAGGAAGGAATCCCTTACTTGAAAGTGTGATCCCAAAGGCTTGAGAGGGGCTTGAGAGATACATATTGGGAGATTGGGGAACCTTGTAAGGATTCTAGGGAGATGAGGGTAGAGTTTGGATGAACTACCAAGGATTTGAGTGAGGATGAAGGTGGATCTTGGGTAGGTTTATATAGGAAAGGGGAGGGAATTCTTCATTATTTAGGTTTGGGACACCACATATTAAATGATTCAAAAACACAAACTATACCATGCTTCTTTCCCATGGTTTTTGATAAAGGGGTGTGGAAAACAATATTTTATATGTCTAATGGCCGAAATTTTTAAAATAATAGGGTTTCTTATGTGGAGGTGAGTCACACTCTCAAGGAAATGAATTTAAAAAGCTTAAATGTTTTATAAGTCTTGAAGTGTCCACTAAAGCATTGTAAAACAAATAAAACTAAACTAAAATCACATTATATTAATGGTAAAATATATATTGGACGAACATAATCTTTATAGTATTTTATTACATCACTATTGGGTCATTATGATGTCATAAAACACATTATATATTTAAATGGTATTAAATTTTTACCCAAAAATTCGACTGTCTCAGAAAATTATTAAAAATTCACCGTTGGATAATTTCAAAATCTGGATTCTAAAAATAATATTCATTTTATCTGAATAATTTTCTTAATATTTTAATTTTTACTTTTAAAATAAAGACAGACATTTATCGAAAATTCATAGGTTTTTGACAAAAACAGCTTTCAAACCTTTATAAAAATTACAGTTTCATTCATAAAATTATATGATCATTTATATTTAATAAAAATTAAATTATTAATAAAATTATTATTAAAATAATATTTAATTAAAAATCCATTAATTCCTAAAAATAGATTGTTTTGTTGAATATTAACTAAAAATAATATTTGTTCTATAAAAACAATTATAGAGTTACGATAATGAAATGAATGTATATTAATTATTATATACCAAAATATTGAACATAAGCATAGTGCTAGGGTCTTGTTACATAACCCCTTAAATCACCGACATAATACATTAGGGTAATGTCTGCGATGGTGAAATACTCTTGATGTGGCTCAAATAACATCCCTTAAGTGGTAATCTATATCAACTTCCACTTATCACATAGGTGATTCTACTCAAGCATAACGTATTCAAGATCAGCTTGGGCTTGGTCAAGAGCGAAGCCTAATGAAGACACCTCCTTTCCAAGATCTGATAAATGGGCTTCATATGGGGATGTCTACTAGATGAGGCCATCACTTTCTTTGTCTGAGTAAATTGGATTTGTCAATGCCCTATATTAATACTAATCATGTGATCATTGTTCAATGATTATATTAGCAATGGCCACAATTCATAATTGTATTTTAAAATATAAGAAATAAGTCCAAATAAATTCATACATTTTACATAACCATAAGAAGACATTTAAATATACCAAGAAGAATTTTCATTAATGAATTGTTTTTGGGTAATTTCAATCTTCCCCCCTTAATAATTTTTTCCCTCAAAATTTCATTTTCCCATAGTAAAATAGATGTGGGTTGATTTTCATCATCACTTCCTCCGATTCCCATGTTGCTTCTTCAAACATGTGGTTTCTCCACAACACTTTCACAAGGGTTATTGTCTTATTTCATAAAACTTTTTCTCTACGATCTAATATATTCACTGGTTTCTCCTCATATGAAAGATAATTATCTAGCTGTAATACCTCTTAAGAGAGTACTTGTGGAGGGTCTGGTATGAACATTCATAAGAGGGATACATGAAAGACATCATATACTTTGGCCATGGTAGGTGGAAGTACTAGTCGATAGGCCACAACCCCGACATGATCAAGAATCACGAAGGGGCCGATGTACCTAGGACTTAACTTCCCCTTCTTTCCAAACCCCATGAACTTCTTCCATGGAGATATGAATTGAAATATCATGCCTCCAACTTTAGACTCAAGGCCTCATTGATGATTCTCTATATAAAATTTCTGTCAACTCTGGGATGCCTTGATATTCTACTAAATGGTTTTCACCTTCTCCACCATTACTTTGACCATTTCTAGTCTTATAAGCTTACGCTCACCGACTTCATCCCAACATGCTGGTGTTCTATACCTCTTCCCAAACAGGGCTTCATAAGGTGCCATTAAGATACTCGAGTTGAAACCATTATTATAAGAGAAATAAACCATAGGAAGTTGTTGATCCCATCATACTTTAAATACCACAGATCATACTATCAACATGTCCTCAATTGTTTGGATAGTCCCATCGGATTGGCCATCAGTTTAAGGATGATAAGACATTTTGATGTTTAGCTTAGTATCCATAGCATGTTGAAGACTCTTCCAAAACATAGATGTGAATCTAGGATCTCAATCAGATTCAATCGATAGTGGTACCCCATGCTACCTTACCACAACCCTGATGTATATTTGTGCTAGTTGATCCAATGATAAATCCCTCCAAATTTCAATGAAGTTTGTATAAATTGTAAGATGATCCACAACAACCCAGATTGCATTGTTTCTTTTGGATGTCCTCAGAAGTCTGGTGACAAAGTCTATAGTGATGTTCTCACATTTCCATTATTGTATGGGAAATGGTTGAATCATCCCCTTGTACATCTTCCTCTCTGCCTTCACTTATTGACACACCAGGCACTTTGATGTATACTCAATGATCTCTTTCTTTATACTATTCCACCAATAATGCTGTCAGAGATCTCAATACATCTTTGTGTTTCCTGGGAGAATAGATAAATTTGAATTATGTGAATCATCCAGTAGTTCCTTCATCAGCTCCAGACATGATGGAACATATAATCTTTTCCCAAATCTCAAAATTCCTTCTTCATTAACATTGAACTCCATGAATTTCCTTTTTTTGATAGCTTCCACTTACTTCTGAATTCCCACATCATCCTTTTGTGCATCCTTTCACTTTTCCAAATGAAATTCTTGAGCAATAATTTGTGAAAGGATTGATGATGTTGCCTTATTTATGATTTCCATGTCCATATCTATCAAATCCAAGGATATTGGATCCTTCCCAATTATCATTAATGATAAAATCGTTGGGTCTTCTCTACTTAGAGCATCCTCCACTTAGTTCGCTTTCCCAGGGTGGTATTGGATTGAGCATTCGTAGTCTTTGATCAACTCTAACCATCTTCATTGGTGAATGTTCTACTCATTCTCTATGAATAAATACTTTAGGATTTTGTGGTCCGTATATATTGCACACTTCTTGCCAATGAGATAATACCACCAAATTTTTAATGCGAAGATCACCGTAGCCAACTCCAGATCACGTGTTGGATAAATCTACTCATGAACATTCAATTTCCATGAAACATAGGCAATGATTTTTTCATTTTTCATCAACACACAGCCCATTCCCTTCTTTGAAGCATCACTGAATACCACTAAAGGTTCTCCACTTATCAGTATTGTGAGCACAGGTGCAGGGATAAGCCTCCTTTTCAACTCCTTATCCTTTCACATGGTCTCTAGTATAGTTCCTAGATTCTCCTCATAATCCTCTTTGGTTTTAGAGTATATTAGAATATCATCTATAAAGACTACCAAAAATTTGTCGATGTAAACTCTAAAGACACTATTCATCATGTCAATGAAGATTGCTGGAGAATTAGTGTGTACAAAAGGAATCACTATGAATTCATAGTGCTTGTACCTTGTACGAAAAGCAGTCTTGGGGATATCTTCCTTCTTCACCCTTACTTGATAATATCCCAACCGCAAATCCACCTTGTAAAAGTTTGGTGATCCACAAAGCTAATTGAACAAGTCATCAATTTGTGGAAGAGGATACTTTTTCTTTATCGTGATTTTTTATGCTCACAATAATCGATTAAAAGGTGCATTGACCCATCCTTCTTCTTGACGAAGAGGATTGGTGCACCCCATGGTGAAGAAGATGGGTGTATAAAACCTTTATCCAGATTATTTTTCAGTTGTTTCTTTATCTTCTTTTTCTCTACAACAAACATTATATACGGAGTCTTGGATATTGGAAATTCCCTAGGTGTAAGATCAACTAAGATATCAACATCTCTTCTAGGAGGAAGACCATGAAATTCCTCGGGAAACACATCAATGAATTCCCTCACAATATGAATGTATTCAAGGATGGTTGATTTCATAGACTCAATCATCTAAGCTAGATACGCATGCTCATAGGGTAGTAATATCCACACTTGAGATGATGGAGCTAAAGAAGATTCATCTTCCTCCTTGAACTTGTACAGAATCAGGGGTTGATTATTTACATGGAGAGTGATTTCCCTATCATGACAATTTATGATGGCTCTATATAGGTAATGAAAATCCATGCCAAGAATTTAATCAAATTCTATGAGAGGGAGTATGATGAGGTTCACTGGGAATTTCAATCCACCGATTATGATAGGGGAGGAGTTATATTAATGGGATGCAACGATTACCCCCTTTTTTGTACTCACTGACATCTTTACTTACATCATATGTGGTGGTGTTACAATTTTTATACTAAACTTTTAGTATATAAATGAATGCGTAGAATCGGAATCAAAAAGTATGTTTTCTATTCATGAATCAATAACTATCGTACCTATCACCACTTCGTTTTTGGGGTTCACTTCGGTAGTAGTGATGGAAAATCTCACCCTTGCTACCTTGAATGTTATTGGTTGCCTCCGAAAACCCCTGGCTTAGGGAACTAATTTTCAAGATGTGTTGGTACATTGAATTTGAAGAAATGAAAAATGCATTGAGAGTCAAACAAATCATTACTCTCCTTTGTTGTAGCTACGAGTTTTTCTTGTCGATAGTAAAAAGCATGGTGTCCTTCTATTCCACATCTAAAGAATTTCCTTGTCCCCTTAAGGCAATTTCTGGGGTACTTCTTACCACACATTTGGCAAGTGGGGTGTTGGAATTTCTTATAACCATTGGATTTATCCATCGGACTGCTAGAATTTAAGTTCACCTTATGCTTCTTATACCTATGATACCCCTGAGATTTGCTGATCTCCATTTTTACCTTGTGGGAACATCTGACAATTTCCTCATAGCTGTCGAAGTCACATATCACCATGGCTTTCCACATTCCAAGTTTCATCCCACCAAAGAAGAGGTCAAACTTGAATTCAGGAGTAATGACAAAGATGGATGAGTATCATGAAAACCATGTGAAGTTTTCCTCATACTCTCTAACGGATTCGTCACCTTTTTTCTTGAGGTCAAGGAAGTCCCTTTCCATATTAACTTTTATGGTGTGCGCAAAATATTTATCAAAAAACATCTTCTGGAAATCCTTCTATTCCAATGCCTCGATCTCCTTATCATGCTTTATATTTTTGATCAATGTCCACCATTAATCAGCTTCATCCTCCATATGATAAGCAGCCAGGAGAAACTTTTCTTGTTCGGAACATTGAAGGATAGAGAAGATCATTTCAATGGAGTTGATCCATTGTTCGAAAATAGAAGGATCTGATGATCCCTTAAAAGTAGGAGGCCTTTGTCTCCTGATGCTCTCGATAGAAACATTTTCTTTCATGGGGGGGGGGGGGGGGTTGACCATTCATCTTAAACCATGTTTATATTAAAATATTTAGTTAACTAAGATAGAATCATGACAAAGTTCGCGATTCCCACTCCCTTTGTATTGGGCATCTCATTAGCACAATCATCACATTGATCTTTACATCGGTTGTTAGATTGATTCCTTCTATTACAGACCATTGGATGGAATAAAAGGAATGATAGGGGTAAAAAATAAAGGGTAATCCATTTACAAATATGGATGACTTATAAATTACTTTTATTCCTTAACTTATGAATATATAGGCTTCAATATATGTTATTCATGATCTACTTTCTAACATATATTCTTAGGCGCATTTTTTGAATTCCCTTAAAAAGGGTTCATACTATGCTTGTGAATTTACCAAAGCATATCCCTGGGAGTGATATAACCAAGAGTGTTGCAAGACCCTTTGTTGTATACCAGTATACCCTGGGTCAATGGCCAAAACACCTTGTTAGATTTTTCACTCCTAGGTACATCTATTCCAGAGCCGCCTCTACCTGCTTCTATCCTGATAGGGATATATTTTCTTGATAAACCACTTACTCAATACTCACCAAAACATAGGGATATTTTTTTATTATAATTATTATAGTCACTGAGGCTTCACTAGGTTTTTCTAATCCTAATCTAAAAAATAACTAAACCTATCCTTTGATACCAACTATAACAACCATACCCTTTATTACACAATTATACATGATTTATTACATAAAATCTTCAGATGATACAACATGGAAGATCGATATTTCTAGTGTATTTGAGGATTAAAAACATTTCATAACAACTTAAAACAAGAAAAACAACCTCTTTATTGAAAACTTCTTTTACATGACCACTACATTCCCTCGTACATAGCATTGCATGGGATATCCTGAGGACATGCATAAGAAAAGGGTGAGACATAAAGACCGGTAAGGGAACAAACATGGAATAACATGGGGAATAAAATACATGTTATAAAATTGGCATATCAATGGAGAAGAAGAGAAACATTAACATAAAGGTGGGATAAACATGATAATCATAACCTGGAGATGTGGCAACAACACTTAACATGGAATTAGCATGAGCCAAGGCTCATTGCACATGGAGCATGAGTAAACCCTCATTTCACATGAATCACGAGTAAACACTCTTTTCACTTGAATTAGCATGAGTCAACACTCAGTGAACATAACATATCATGATACTATACTTTACCCAATGCATTGGAGCACTATTACAGCACACCCTTCATAATCATTTCATTTCATGCATAAGTGTGCCACATTGATCATTCAACATAGATTCATTAACATAATAATTCATTACACAAATAAGATATGTGGAGTTCATAAATTTATGTCCTCAATAAACATGTAAATTTTCCTAAAGGTGAATACCCTTGATAGAGGAGTGGGTATGGTATTCACTATACAATGATTTTGGCATGGAAAGTTTGGTGTAATTTCGGCAGTATAACGACATCGAATAAAAATTCACAAAATGGGTTGATGAGAGTGAAATGGGTATATCATCACTTAGACATTAAATTAATAGTAAGGGGAATATGGGACATAATATATCGACATATAGAATGAAATTTATATGCATAATATAAAATAATTTCTTTAATGTAAATGAGGGGAGAGAAATTGCTTACGAAATTTCGGTAATGGTAACGGGTGTACATGAGAGGAATTAATGAGATAGAAAGGGGTCTCTCATAATTCAAACATATAAGTGGGAGTATGGGGGAGGTTCTAAATCATACTCCAAAAATTATAATTGAAAATAAAAGGAAATAACAATATTAAGAAACTTAGCTAAAATGAGAAAGGATGGAATCCCTTACTTGGAAGTGTGATCCCAAAGGCTTGGGAGGGACTTGAGAGAGACTTAATGAGAGTTTGGGGATCCTTGGGAGGATTACAGAGAGATTATGGAAGAGGTTGGATGAACTCCAAAGGCTTTTAGTGAGAGGAATGTTGGATCATGGGAGGGTTTATAAAGGAAAGTAGTGGGAATTCTTTATTATTTAGGTTTGGGACACCACATATTAAAATAATCACAACCAAAAACCAGCCCATACTTTATCCCATGGTTTTTTCCAAAAGGGATTGGAGAAAAATATATTATAAGGCCAATGGCCTAACTTATTAAAATAATAGGGTTGCTTATGTGGAGGTGAGTCACACTCTCAAAGAAATCAATTTAAAAAGCTAAAATTTTTTATAAGTCTTGAAGGGTCCACTAAAGCATTGTAAAATAAATAAAACAAAACTAATCACATTATTTTATTGGTAGAACATATATTGTCTGAACATAATGTTTATATTATTTTATTAAATCACTATTGGTTCATTATGATGTCATAAAAAATGTTATATATTTAAATGGAATTTAATTTTTACCCAAATATTCGACTGTCTCAGAAAATTAAGAAAAATTCACTATTGGATAATTTAAATGCCTTGTTTCCAAAAATAATATTCCTTTTAGTTAAATTATTTTCTAAATATGTGATTTTGTACTTTTAAAATAAAAACCTACATTTATCAGAAATTCATGCATTTTTTACAAACACAGCTTTCAATCCTTAAAAAAAATTACAGTTGGATACATAAAATTGTACGATCATTTATATTCAATAAAAATTATATTAATAATAATATTATTAAAATAGTATTTAATTAAAAAATCCATTAATTAATAAAAATATATTTCTTTGTTGAATATTAACCGAAAATACCATTGGTCCTATAAAAAATATTTACAGAGTAACAATAATAAAATGAATTTATATTCATTTTCTATAGAAAAATATTGCACATAATCATTGTGATAGGGTCTTGATACATAAACTATTAAAACACCCACATAAGGCCTTTGGGTAAGGTGCGCAATGGTGACAGACTGTTGGGGTGGCTCAGATAACATTGCTCGAGTTGTAATCTCTATCATCTTCCACTTCTCCTATAGGTGATTCCCCTAAAGCTTAACATATTCAAGATCAGCTTGGTATTGGTCACAAGCAAAGACCAATGACGCCAAATCCTTTTTGAGCTCTAATAAATGGACTTCATATGGGGAAAGTCTATTGGATTAGGCCATTGCTTGCATTTTCTGAGTAAATTGGATTTTTTAATGCCTTATGTTTACACTAATCATGTGATCATGGTTCAACGACAATCTTAGAAATTGTCACAATTATTAATGGTATATTAAAATCTAACATAGAAAACCAAATAAGTGTATATGTTTTACATAACCATAAAAAGACATTCAAATAGACCAAGAGTAATTTTCATTAATGATTTTTTTGGGTCGTTACAATAATTTTTAAGGGATTATTTTTTATAGTGAATATTTAAATACTAAAAGACAATGTCAACAAAAAAGTCTCATTGTTTTATTATATTTGGATGTTCTAAATATTTTCATCGATATTTTATTAAACAAATAGGTTAATTTCTTATTTTTATAATTTAAAATGTGGCATAATATAATGTTACAATATATTATAACTAATTTTTTAAAATTTTGGTCTTTATAGAGGGATATAGTTCATCCTTTTTCTAGAGGGTTACTTTTTTCCAAAACATGAGCTTATTTAATTGTTTTATTTATCTCCAAATCATGTTAGTGACTCAAAAATAATTTATTATTAAATGGTTCATTGTATATGGATTATTTCTAGATATCAACATATGGATGATGAATTTCGATATGGATTGGTATAATCATTATGTTTAGATGGTGATATCTGGATGATGGAATCTAAAAATTTGTAAAAAAAATTACAGGGTTCATTTTTTGTTACATATTCTATTTCATGTGGTCAATTGAGCTAGGGGTTATGAATGTTCAATAGTTTTGTTTTTAGAAAATATAATTATGATAGATATATTTTTATTCAGTGTGCCTTTTGGGGGATGTGTTTTCATAGTAAACATGGTTTTGTTGAGTTGGATTTAGTTAGTGGAGGTCCTACAGGTTTGGGTTTCATCACTATTTTTTGATATCATTTAGATTTATATTTTTCATATGTAAATGTGGATTAAAATATGGTTATGAATCTGATGGTTTCTTCTTATGACTTATAATATTCTTATATCGGGGTAATATGATTAAGTTATAGAGATATATTAAGATCCATTTAGACTCAACGACATGGGATGTTTTGAATGTGTGTGAGAGTACACTATTAATTCAGTGAAATGATTAAAAAAATGTAATTATGTTCTTGAGGTGTATTATGGTGATGATAAATGTCTAAAAGAGTGATCAAGATAATAGTTTTACGAGTATCATGTTATTATTTTGAATGTTATTTAGTGTTATTCAAGTGTTACGATGAGCTATATCTAGGTAGTATGAGACTATTGATTAACTGAATGACTATTAAAATACAATACCCAATGTTAGTTCCAATTTATTATTATAGTTATGAATTATTTTTAATGTTTTGGATTATTTTTATGGTTATTACTTAGATTTATTCTTGTAGGTTGTTAACATTACCTGGACATTGGGAGATACCTACTAGTTGGTGGGAGATGGTCTGTAGGGGGATTATATATATATATATATAGAGGAATATGTTATATTATATATATACATATTTGTGTGTGTGTGTGTGTAATGTGATTTGAGGATTTTGTTTGTAGTGAGATATGCTTTTATATAGTGGAAATTGGTCTAACCCTGATATTTTCAATAATTTATTGTTTAGTTCATACACCCACAAATGAATTATAATTTTATAGTAAATGTTACACCATTGAGTGTTCTAGAGGTATAATGTACTAAGATTTCTATACTCTCTTAATATTAAAATCATTAAATATTTATAGGATTAAGTATGTAGTTTTGTTGAGATGTGTTATCTTAGACAAATAAAATCACATTGTAGGAGGATAATCCTTATATACAATGACCTAAGGCATAAATGGGTGTTAATTGGACTTTTTTGATTTGGAGGCTTGCAATTTTTTATGTCTCTAGTATATTATCATTTCACATTGGTGTTTTTATTGAAATTCATTTTTAATGATATTTCAATATTATAATTTTGGGCTGGTAAACTATTCTATTTCACAGGGATTTCATGGTAAATTCCTCCCATGTTATAAATATTCACACTAGTTAATTGATCCTAACCTATTATATGTTGTCTTTTGGTTTCACCTTCTATCATTTTGGTGGATTATAATTGTGTCTAGGTGGGATCAAGAAATGAAATAATTCACCTTTATACACCGTCTCATGCTCTCTAGGTTATCCAAAGATTCAGTAAAATTGATTATTTGAAAGAATTAATTTATTTATACATGATAATGAATTTTAAAAATGACTCTATAAGAAGGCTAAAATTATATGTTTGTTGGGTTTTTACTAATAACCAAATAACATTTTATTAATTATTTTTTCATGAAATAAATTAATTTGAATAAATTTTTTTGATGAGTGGATAATACACTAATATTTATATTTTTCAAAATGTAGATACAATTACATTACTTTATATGTGAAAATATGAAATTTGAGTATTTATACCCTATAATGAATTTATTTTTGTATTTTTATGAGACTTAAACATCTATGTTCAATCATTTTTAAAAGAAAATATTAATTAACACTAGTTTAGCTCTTGAAGTTTGATGATAACTATAAAATATTTAAAAATGGATAAGCATAAGGTAATTTGTATAATAATTATAAATATGTGTAAGTGTTTAATCTAAAGCCTTATACTGTCTCTAAATGGATATCAATTGATGAAAATTTGAATTAAAACCACGAATGGATTTTAGTTCCACGATTATGAAAGGTTCCACCATGTACTTGATTAAAAAAATCTTGAAAACTTATTTAAGCTCTATAAGTACAAAAGTTATTTTATATGTGAGTGTAAAACAATGTAGTTGTAGGTTTATTTAAATCAATAGGATATTGAATACAAGTCTAAAAGATCTAAAAAAGGTATGATTAACCATAATGTTAAATAAATTAATTTATAGTTTTAAGGCCTTTTGTATGGATAGAATGAATAAAACTATATGTTTGTGATTATATCTAAATTTTAATGAATCCACAAGATCAGTTGTGGTTATACAAATTCAAAAACATGAATTAAAAATGACCCAGTCTTGGAAATATATAAAACGTTCTATAAAAACCATATTTACTGTTTTGATGAATTAATATACATGAATCATAGTAAACTTTTATTTTTATGTGATCATTAATTATATGGAAGATACATGGTAGGATTCTGAGAAACTTATTGCAGAAATGTACTTGTAATCCATTAGATAGTGAAATTAATGGATCCCCAATTCCAGATTATTAATTCTATATTGAAGGTGAACACCCTCCTTGTAATAGTATATTGTTGATGAAAACATAAATTAGATGTTTCATTAGTTTATTTTCATTGGGAAAACTAAATTAAATATCTAATAAGGTTTACTAGTGCAAACACGTAGAGATAAATTTGGGTGTTTGTGTAAAAAAAACAAGTAACAAGTACCGTACAATGAAACATATGAAATAAATATCAGCTAATGAGAGAAATATCATTAGATAAATGATTAAAACGTTTTCTAAATATATTTAAGAAATATTTGGGGTGTTGGTATTATATTTGTTACTTGATATTACTTATGAATTAGTTTATCAATTATTTCACAACACACTCACTCATCCTTTCCTTGTTCTCTCTCCAGTAACTCTTAATCTTATTTTTTCAATTATAGGTCCTGACAATGTTTCCAAGGATAATTAAACCAAGATAATTTAGGTCTCAAAGTCTATTAATAATGTGTTCCTTACCCTCCATTGAAACTTCGATGATTTATAAAATTAAGTCCCTACTCAAAGTACATGAGATTGGATATAAACTCTTATTCCATCAACCTATCACCTATGTTCGTCTACTAGTTGAGGGAATTAATAAAACATAATATATAGATTTATAAGATATAAATAATTTGATTCATTTAAGTATTTAGATGTAATCTAGAACTAATCCACAAAAAACTGTACTAGGTGTTTAGTATTAGATAATCATTTTTAAAAAATTAAAATATATTAATGATGAATAAGTTTATTTAATGATCAATGTGAAACATCCTCCAATGTTTGAGCCTCATTCTCTCCAAATCTCTTCTCTATAATAAGATCTCATATTCTATGTATTAGATCATCACTATGTACCCCTTCAAGTCAAATATGATTGTTCCGCGTAGCTAATGAGTATTTAGGTCGTTCTAAATAACATCCACAATCATTGTCTTTGATTAAGCTCCCCTTCCACTATCCCTCATGAATTCATAGAACTCTTACAAGGTTCAAAATCGATCTACCCATTTGATCAATGATTACTGAAATTGGTTAAATAGGTTTTTATAAAGATTTTATTGGTCCCTAAAACCTATTTATATCCTCCATATGAAATATCTATGTTCAATGACACCCTATGCATGATATTTATTCCTTAATTATTCATTAAATTTTTGGAGAATGTTTTATAATCTTTGGGTCCTCATTAGTATTTATAGTGAAATTAAAAAACCTTACAGGTTTACTTGAATCATTTTAGAAATTTTATTCATAAGAATACATTGGAGTTAACACAACCAGTATTGAATATTGATGTAAATTTTTTATATCAATATAATATCACATTTTTTCTTAGGGATACAATGGAATGTTAGTGTGTCTTGTGCTAGATAATTGACATTATACTGGGAAGTGAAAATATATTCGAGGAGTGGCATAAGTAACATTAGTGTGATAATAACATTGGGATTTGATGATAACCACCTTACCTTGGATGAAGTATATAATAATCCTAACTTATTGGATTAAAAAAACAGATAATACCCAAATAGAGGTAATTTCCACAAGATTATATCCCACATTTTCCCTTTATTCTTTGATTCATATTGGAAGTGATCTAGATTAGGTTACATGAGATAGTGTTGGAAGAAATGAAAACTCAACTGATTACCTCATGCTATATTGGAGATTTAATAGTCTTGTTATGTTGACTCATCCTCTATTGAAATGTGAAAGTAGTCCATGGTGACGGAAATAGGATTTTGTTGGGGAGCTAATTTACTTTCATGTTTATACTAGAGGATGCATTATCCCCAATAAATTATATAAAATTCTCAAATGAAACATGTTTATTCTAAAACTTATTCTCACACAACATTTTTTTCTCATGAATTTCATTCTAATATATCTCATTTAAATTCTTATCTACATGTATACAATTCTTTTCTTCTACCATTTACTCATACACATCTTTATTCTTTACATAAAAAAATTATAAAAATTCGCGATTCACCTTAACATTAGAAGTCAAATAATACCATAAATGAATAACAATATAATATTTAATGTATATAATTTAGATCGATTTCCAAAATCTCTTAAAATTATCAAAATAATATTTTATATCAATAAATATAATGAAAAATATGCCAAAGATAAATGAAACAAATATAAAACAACTAAATAATTTTGTTATACAGATTCCCCCATTCATGCATGTAAACTTATCCTCAAGTTATTTCTCTAAATATATTTTAACAAGAACTCAAATCTTATCATGTTTTATTTTTTTCCCTTCGAAGATTAAATGAAAATATTTAGTTGAATCGTTTCTTGACCATGAAACTCTTTAAAAAAAGCCCTTTATTTTATGTTTCTCCACCTATTCTTGGTTTCTAACTTCCATGATACAACTTAAATGAAAATAATATAAATCAAATTTCCATCCTTTCAATATTTTCAATATTCCCCTCATTATCTATTCCATTTAAATATATACAAAAACATTTCATATTTTTTTAACATTTTCCATTTCATTGAACTGAATAGTTGATTGTGGATATTTCAAAAATAAAACTTCTATTACAGTAAGAACCCAAAAGATAATTTTTTATAAATTTGGAGTTGAATAATGGTAATTGAAGGTGGATCTCAAAATTATATTTCACCCAAGTTCATGAATTTTCTATTTTATACACACACACATTGCATAATATTCTATGAAATATCATGTGGGATTACAATTTTCCATTTTACTCATATTTCAAAATACTTTGGATTTCATGATAATTTATCTCTATGATTTTTTATTACCTTAAATTAAAACAATCAACAATATTTATGATTGTATTCAAGGGTGTATAAGTTATATCTTGATCCCGTAGAGTCTTTACTTTTAATCTTCAGTAACCTAGTTCATAAACTAGAGACTTGTTGTTTTAATTGTGATCTCTCTCCAAGATAAGTGATGGAATAAATTCTCATGTGTTATTCTAGATCAATTTTCATAGCACACTCCCCTGTACATAGTTTTCATTCAAATATCAAAATGAAAATATTTAATATATTTCAGTTTTGCTATAATAATAAACTCAATGAACAATATAGCGTAAGTATAATACTATAATTCCTTGAAATATTTTCTTTTGTGTTTATGATTTTTAATTTCTCTTTATTCAGTATTTTTCCTCTACATCCTATAAAATGAATGTAACACACTCAGTCTTAGTAATTTCACTTATTCAAATTAAAATAATAATAAATAGTGTATAAAGCAATAACTTTTTTCTAATATATCTTCTTTTATAACAATAATACTAACTTTTTATCTCATCAATCACCCATTAGTAATGTGTTGGATTTTTACAACATTACTCGTTAAAAGAATAGTTTTAGCATCTGTCCATTCATATCAAATGGATCTCCATATTATCCAAGAATATTAAAATCCAAATTTGGATACTATTCAACTACCTCAAATGTCCCATTCAATCTAGACTTATATTTCCATATAAATATCTTCATTCTTGAATTGAACAAAAGGAAAATTTAACCTTCTATAAATTTATTCCTTTGAGTCATCATATTAAGAAAATGATTTCTTTTTTTCTTTCACAATCACTGAATTATCATATGATTATATTTATAACTATTAATAATTTTTTTAATAAACCCTCCACTTCTCCAAAATACCAATATAATCCATGTTAATAGCCTTCACAACAAAGATTTTTTTTCACCTTCCATAGGTTGGTGGAATGTTTCTCCATAAACAAGTATATATATATATATACTAATAAGTGTTTTATTTTCACTTTTTTGTGCCTAATGTGAATCCTACAGCTTATAGTTCCAATCATTTCATTATTCAATACTATGTTTTCCAAAATTCCATTCAATTCCATATTGGAAATCCCAACCTAGACAGAAATTTATAGATGATTCATAGTTTGGGTTTTGTTCTTTCATCCACACTTCCCTATAATAATTTTTAATTAATGATTCTGGAGGTGTAGTTTATTATTGTTAATCATTCCCTAGGAATACCAAATTATTTGAGGATATATTTTGTTAAAAATATAACCACATAAAACTCTATGTATAATGATAAATAAATTGGCTAAAACTCTTTTGATATATACTCTATTGCCAAAAATATATATTCATTACCATGAAGTAGTGGGAATGATCCAAAAAAGTCCACACCATAGACATCAAAAATATCAACCATTAGTATACATGATAGAGACATATATTTTATTGTCCCTGTATTTCATATCCTTTTATAGCTATAAAATATTTTAATAAATTATTTATCATCGTAAATAATTTTGGATAATATAAATGATGATTATTTTCCTTAGTCGATTTCTCCAGATCTTCATATTTTCCACCATAAGAAAATATATGTTAGTGGTATAGAACTTTGAATACTTCCCCTTCTAGAACACACATTTACTAAATTATATTAGATCTTTTTTCAAAGGAATGAATATTCCTATAGGTAATACATAAAATCAGACTCATACCTATTATTTTTAATCCATGTAACCCCTTATGTATTTTTTCCTATATTAATATTATTGGAAAAGAATGAATACCAAGGTAGTTCCTTTATTATGTGGTAAAATAGTTTCTCATCAAGAAATTATCTCTTGATATGATATATATGTTATTAAATTAATTATTTAATATTAGATAGGTGATCATATACTTGATTCTTAAATTATTTCATGTCTTTAATGTCAAGATATATTTTTTTGAATGAGATACTATAACAACTCTGCTCTTTATTACACAATTAATAATGATTTATTACATAATATATCACTTAATACAACTCTAAGGATCATGATGTCTAGTGTATTGGGAAATTAGGAACATTACATAACAACATAGAACATAAAACAAAATTTTATTTGAAAACTTTATTTACATAACCACAACATTAATTTGTACATAGCATTGCATGGGATAACCTGAGAGCATACATAAGAAAAGGGTGATCTATAAAGCCTGGTAAGGGAGTAAACAAGGAATAACATGAAGATTATATTACATGTTAGTAAATTGGAATATCAATAGATCACAAGAACAATATGAACATAAAGGCATGATATATCATGATCATCATTAAATTGAAATTTGGCAACAACATTTAAAATGATATTAGCATGATCCAAGGCTCATTGAACATGGAGCATGAGTAAAAACACATTTAAATTGAATGATAATGAGTAAAACCTCATTTCACTTAACATATAATGATACTAATCTTTACCCAATGCATTGGAGTGGTATCAGGGCACACCCTTCATAATCATTTCATTTCAGGCATAAGTGTGCCACATGGATCATACAACATAGAATCATTCAATATTGTTATTTATTCCACGATCAAGGCATGTGGAATACAATAATTAAACTATAAAATCAATAAGTAAATGTGAATAAAGGAGAATAACCTTGATATATAAATGGGTTTGGTATTTAATACACAATGACTTTGTCTTGGAAAATTGTTGTGCCAATTTGGTATCATAACGATGTGACATAAGAATTAATAAAAATAGTCGATGAGAGAGAAAGGGGTATATCATCATATATACATGAAATGGAAAATAATAAGGTAATATATATACATTTTCTAACATATTTAATGGAATTTACATGCATAATATAAAATAATTTCTTGAACGTAAATCATGAGAGAGAAATCCATTGTGGAATTTGGGCATGGTAACAGGTGTAGATGGGAGCAGTTAATTAGAGATAAAGTAGTATTTCATCATTAAAAAATAATTAGTGAATTATAGGGGAGGTGAGAAAACATAACCCAACATTTTTAGTGGAAAATAAAAAGTCATACCAACATAAAGAAAATTGGACAAAAATGAGAACATAAGAAATCCCTTATGGAATTTCAGCATGGTAATGGGTGTAAATGGGAGAAAATATTAAGGGATAAAGTTGTATCACATAATAAAAAAATAATTAAGGAAGTATGGGGGAGGATTTAAATCATAATACAACATTTTTAATTGAAAACAAAAGGGTATATCAATATAAAAAAACTAGGGAAAAAACGAGAAAGGACGCAATCCCTTACATGGAATTTTGATACCAAAGGATTAGGAAAGGCTTGAGAGGGGATTATTGGGATCTTGAGGAACTATGGGAGGATTATAGAGAGGGTAGGTCAGGGGTTGGTCTAGATCCAAATGGTTTGAGTGAAGTGGAATGGCAGATTTAGTGGGTTTATATAGTAAAGGAGAGGGAGTTATTTATTATTTAGGTTTTGGAAAGAACATAATAAACTAATCAAAACCACAAACCAACTTGTGGTTTTTGCCAACAGTTTTTTCAAATGTTAATTAAAAGACATTATTTTATAATGAAAATGGCCTAAATTATTAAAATATTAGGTTTTCTTATGTGGAGGTGAGTCACACTGTCAAGGAAAACATTTTTAAATGATAAATTGTTTTATTACTCTTAGAAGGTCCACTAATGATTTATAAAATAAATAAATAAAACCTAAAATCACATTATATGAAATTTAAAACATATTTTATAAGAAAATCCCATTTATAATATTTTATTACATCACTATTGGGTCATTATGATGTTATAAAACACATCATATATTTAAACGGTATTTACATTCTACCCAAAACATTTACTGTCTCAGAAAAATATGAAAAATTCACCATTGGATAATTTATACACCTTGATTCCAAAAATTATATTCATTTTATAAAAATAATTTTCTAAATATGTGAATTATATATTATAATATATAAATTGTAATTTATTGAAAATTCATGGGTTTTGGCAAAAACAGCTTTCAAACCTTAATAAAAATTACAATTGTATTCATAACAATTATACTATAATTGATATCAAATAAAAAGTAATTTATTAATAATATATTATTAAAATATTATTTAATTTAAAACTCCTTCAGTTCATCAAAATAGATCCCTTGATTAAATATTAAATAAAAATATTATTTCTTCTTTAAAAACTGTTTACAAAGTAAAAATAACAAAATGAATGTATATTATTTATTATATAAATAAATAATGAGCATAATCATAGTTCTAGGTTCTTGTTACATAACCCCTTATAACACCCGCATATAACCTAAGAGTAAGGTGTGCATTGGTGAGAGAATCTTGGGGTGGCTCAAATAACATTGCTCGAGTGGTGATCTCTATCAACATACACTTCTCCTATAGGTGGTTCCATTCAAGATTAACATGTTGAATCTCAGCTTGGGATTGGTCAAAAGAAAATTCCCATGATGCCACCTTGTTTTTGAGCTCTGATAAATGGGCTTTATAAAGAGAAATTCTACTGGGTGAGGCTATCGATTCATTTGTCTGAGTAAATTGGATTTGTTAAATCCTTATATTTATACTAATCATGTGATCAATGTTCAATGGATATATTAGAAATGGTATCAATTATTAATGGTATTTTAAAATCTTAAAACATAAAACCATATAAATTCGCATTTTTAATATAACCATTTTACATAATAATGAATTTAATCAGATTAAGAGGAATTTTTATTAGTAAAATTTTGGGTCATTACAATCTCACCCCTTAAGAAATTTCTCCATCAAAATTTATTTTTCCCACAAGAAAATAGATGAGGGTAACTCTTCTTAATAAATTTCTTGATTCCCATGTTGATTCTTCAAACATGAGGTTTCACAAAAACACCTTGACGAGGGGAACTGTCTTATTTCTTAGTGATTTTCCTCTATGATATAAGAGATTCATTGGCTTCTCTTCACAGTATAGGTCATTCTCAAATGGTACCACCTCTATATTGGGTAAATACGATGGGTCAGGTATGTACTTTTCCAAGGGTGATACATGGAATACATTATGTACTTGAGATAGTTTCAGTGGGAGTGATATTCGATAGGCTACTTCTCCAATGCAATAAAGGATCTAAAAAGAAATAATGTACCATGTAATAAGCGTTACATTCTTCCCAAATCTCATAACTTTCTTCCACAGTGATGTTCGGGGGAATACCATGTCTCCAACATCAAACTATTGGTCTCATCATCAATTATCAACATTGATCTTTTGTCGACTCTGAGAAGGTTTAATGTGTTGTGGTATGGTCTTAACCTTATCCACCATTTCTTTGAAAATGTTTGGACCTAGGAGTTTTCTCTCCCCAACATCATCCCAACATGCCAGTGTTCTACACCTCTGCACATAAAGGGAATCAAAAGGATCCATTTGGATACTTGAGTGGAAATTGTTATTATATGAGAAATCTACCAGAGGAAGAAGATGATCCCATCTACTTTGAAGTCTATTTACAATGCTATCAACATGTCCTCAAGTGTTTAGATAGTCCACTCAGATAGTCCATCAGTTTGAGGATGATAGGACGTACTAATGTTTAGATCATTATTCAGAGAAAGTTTAAGATTCTTCTAGAACATAGAGGAGAATATTGTATCTCTATCATATACAATAAATAGTTGTACTCCATGTAGCCTTACCACACCTATTATATATATCTATGGCAACTGATTCAATGATAAATCTACTCGAATTGAAATGATGTGTGTAGTCTTTGTAAGATGATCCACAACAACCCAGATAACATTGTTTCCTTTGTATATCTTTGTAAACCTAGTGGAAAAGTCAATGGTGATGCTCAACCATTTCCATGTTGTTATGGGTAATGGTTGTATCATCCCCTTATACTTCTTCCCCTCAACCTTCACCATCTGACATACCAGGCACATTGATGTATACTCATCGATATCCTTCTTCATGTTATCCCACCAATAATTCTCTCAGAGATCTCAATACATCATTGTGTTTTCTAGGTAAATATAGAAATTTCAACTATGTTCATCATACAAAAGTTCTTTCTTTATCTATGGATTTAATGGAACACCAATTCCTGAACAAAATATCAAATTTCTTTATCATCAACATTGAACTATGAGGTTTCACTTTTCTGATAGTTTCCACTTTATTCTGAATTCTCACATCATCATTTTGAGAATTCTTTAACCATTACAAAAGAGAAGGGAGATCAATAATTTGTGAAAGGATTGATGATGTTTCCTTCTTAATGATTCCCATGTCCATATTCATCAAATATAAGAATATTGGATCCTTTTAAATTCTCATCAATGGTAGAATTGCTGGGTCCTTTCTATATAGATAATCTTCCACCTTGTTTGCATTCCTAGGGTGGTAATGGATTGAGAAGTCATAGTCTTTGATCATCTTTAACCATATTTAATGGCACATAGTCATCCCTTTATATGAGAATATATTCTTGAGGTATTTGTGATCTATATATATTTCACACTTCTCCTAAAAGAGGTAATGTCGCCAAATTCTGAAAGTGAATATTACTGAATCCATATCTATATCAGGTGTTGGATAGTTTTTCTAAAGAACATTCAATTTCCTAGAATCATAAGCAATAACTTTTTCACTATGCATCAACACATAGCGTATTCCCTTATTCAAAGCATCACTAAATACCACAAAAATTTCTCCACTTGTGGGTAGTGTGAGAACGAGTACAGTGATAAGCCTCTTTTTCAACTCCTTAAATATCTCTTTGCTTTCATCACTCCAATAAAAATTGAATCCCTTACAAGTTATCTTGGCTAGAGGGTTTGAAAATCATGATAAATTTATCACAAAATGGAAATAATGTCCATCTAACATTAGGACACTGTGGAAATTCGTCACTGATGTTGTCCTCGCCCATCCCTCTATTGCAACATTCTTGGAGGGATCCACAGATATCCCATTGCTTGGGATGATATGCCCCAAGAATGAGACTTACTTCAACCAGAACTCACACATGTTGTACTTTTCATAAAACTTCTCATTTCCCATGGTCTCAAATATAGTTCTTAGATTCTCATCATTCTCCTCCTTGGTTTTTAAGTATATTAGAATATCATCTATGAAGACTGCCACAAATTTATCTAGGTAATATATACTGACTATATTCATCAATTCCATGAATATTTATGGAGTATTAGTGAGTCCAAAAGTAATTACTATGAATTCATTGTGCCTGTATCTTGTACAAAAAGTAGTCTTTCGGATATCCTCATTCTTCACCCTTAACTAGTAATATCCTGAATGAAGATCCATCTAAGAAGATTATTGTGCTTGACACAGCTGATCAAACAAGTCATCAAATCTTGTTAGGGGATACTTTTCCTTTATCGTGATTTTATTAAGCTCATGATAATCAATGAAAATGTGCATTGACCCATCCTTATTCTTGACAAAGAGGATTGGTACACCCCATGGTAAGTCTATTGGGAATATAAAACCATTATCCAAATTCAACTGTAATTGTTTCTTCTGCTTCTAAATCTCCACAATAGCCATTCTATATAGATTCTTGGGTATTTTCAACACCCTAGGTATAAGATCAACTTAAAATCTGACATCTCTTCTAGAGATAAGAACAAGAAATTCCTTGGTAAACACTTTAGGAAATTCCCTCACAATAAGAATGTATTAAATGATAGTTTCTTCCTTAGACTCAATCATATGAGCAATATATGAATGCTAATAAGGTATTAATATCCACACTTGATATGATGGTGCTAAGGAAGATTCATCCTCCTCACTTCACTTTTAAATAATCGGGGCTCGATTCTCCATTTGGGGAGTGATTTCCCTCTCATGACAATTTATGTGGGATATATATTTGGAAATCCATTCCATTCCAATAATTTAATCAAAGTCCACTATAGGGAGTATGATGAGGTTATCCAGAAAGATAAAATGATAAATTATGATAGAGGAGGAGTTATATTCATGGAATGCAATGATTTCCCCATTTTTTTTCTCACCAACATCTTTAATTCCATGATCTATGGTGGTGTTGGGATTGTTCTACTAAACATTTGGGAAGTAAAAGAATGTGTAGAACTAGAATCAAAAAGTACGTTCATTATTCTTGAATGAATAACTAGAGTACCTATCACCACTTCGTTCTTGGGGTTCTCTATAGTGGTAGTGATGGAAAAAAAATTCCCTTGCTATTTAGGAGGTATTGGTTGCCTCTGGAAACCCCTGGCTTAGGGAACTAGTTTGAAAAGTTCCATGGTTGTTTGAAATTGAAGCAATGAACAATGCATTGAGGGTCGAACATAGCGTTCCTCTCCCCTATCGCATCAGGGGGGTTTTTATTGTTTGTAGTTAATAGCTAGGTGTCCCTCTCTTCCACACCAAAATCATTTAATTTTACCCTTCATGAAATTTATAGGGTACTTTTTTCCATATCATTGGCAAGTGGCGTGCTAGAGTATCTTATCACCATTGCATTTATCCATTGAACCAACTGAATTAATGTTCAATTTATTCTTCTTATCCCCATGATACCTGTAAGATTCGCCGATCTCCATTTTCACTTTGAGGGAACATCGTACAATTTCCTCATACCTCACGATGTAATGGATTGCTAGGGCTTTCTGTAGGCCAGGTTTTATCCCACCAAAGAATTATTCAACCTTGCATTCGGGGGTAATGAGAAATCCGAAGGCATATACTACAAGACTTGTGAAGTTTTCCTCATATGCTCTGATGGATTCATCATCTCTTTTCTTGAGGGAAAGGAAGTCCCTTTCCATCTTAAGTCGAAGGGTTATGAGGAAAATATTTATCGAAAAAATAATTTCCAGAAATCCTACCATTCCAATGCCTCGATATCCTCCTCAGGTTTCATAATTTTGGTCAATGTTTACCATTGATCAGCTTCACCCTCCATACAATTGGAATCTATAAGTACATTCTCTTGTTCAAAACATTGAATGATTGAGAAGATCTTATCAATATAGTTGATCCAATTTTCAATGAATGAGGGATCAAACGATCCATTAAAATTAAGTGTCCTTTGTCTCATGAAGATCTCTATTGAAAATTGTTATTTCTTGGGGGGGGGGTTGAACATTCCTCTTGAACCATGATTCTATTCAAAACAAGAGCTAACTGAGAGAGTATCATGACAAAGTTTTCAATTACTGCTCCCATCAGATTGGGAATCTCATTATAAAAGTCAAAAATTTGATCTTCAAATCAGTTTTTATCGCAATCCCTCCTCTTACTATCCATTGTATGGAAGAAAAGTAATTTTAGGGGTAACTCATAAAGGGTAATCCAAGGACAAAATGGGATAACTTATAAATTATATTTATTTCCTTAATTTATCTATGTTATCCATAATCTACTTCCCAACATATATTCTTAGTGTAATTTATTATTAATTTCCATAATAATGGTTCATACTAAGCTTATTAATTTACCAAAGCATATCCCCCAAGAGTTTCGTAACCTAGAGTGCAGCAAGACCCACTGTCGTGCACTAGTTCCCGTTCGTGTCTAGCTGAAAGCGATGCTTTTGTGTTTTAATCGTAGATACATCTGTTCCAGAGAAGACTCTATAATCTAGTATACAGACAAGGATTTATTTTCTTAATAAACCACTTACTCAATACTCACCAAAATTTAGGAATGTTTTTATTGTACTTACACTTATCCCTAAAGAATTCACAAGGGTTTGTAATCAAAATCCAAAAAATAACTAAACCAATCATTTGATACCAACTATAACAACCATTCTCTTTATTACACACTTAAAACATGATTTATTACATAAAAATTCACTTAATAAATCTCTAAGGATCGATAGGTCTATTATATTTGTAAATTAGGAACATTACATAACAACTTATAATATAAAACGAAACATCTTTATTTAAAACTTCTTTTACATGACCATAACATTCCTTCGTACATATCATTGCATGGGATACCCGGAGGACATGAATAAGAAATTAATGATCTATAAAGCCTAGTATAGAGTAAAAAAGAAATAACATGATGAAAATAGTAATTTTTTTGGAAATAGTCATATCAATGGATCACATGAGGAACATGAACATAAAGGCATGATATATCATGATTATCATTACATGGAAAAGTGGCAACAACATTTAACCAGATATTAACCTGATCCATGGATCATTAAACATAGAGCATAAGTAAAACCTAATTTTAATTGAATCATATCGGGTAAAATACCATTTCACTTAATGTATCCGGATAATAATCATGACCCAATACATTGGAGCGCTATAAGAGCACACCCTACTTAATCATTTCATTTCAGGCATAAGTGTACCACATGGATCATAAAACATTGAATCATTCAACATCATCATTTAGTCCACTATAAATGAATGAAGAATAAATAAATGAAACTATATAATTGATATGTAGAAGTCCATAAATTTGAATACCCTTAATAGACAAATGGTCATGATATTCACTAAACAATGACTTTGGCCTGGAAAATCGTGGTGCAAATTCGGCAGCATAACGACCTGACATAAGATTTCATTAAAATGGTTGATGAGAGAGAAAGGGGAATTGCATCATATCTAAATGAAATGGATAGTAATGGGGTCATATAGATACATTTCCCAACATATTTATTTGAATTCAGATGCATAATATAAAATAATTTCTTGAATATAAATGATGAGAGAGAAATCCCTTATGGAATTTCAGCATTGTAACAGGTGTACATGAGAGGCATTAATGACAGAGAAAGGGGTATCTCATCATTAAAACATAATGAGGGAAGTATAGGGGAGGTGATAAATAATACCCAAATATTTTTAATTGAAAATAAATGGGCATAATAACATAATGAAATTTGAAAAAAATGGGAAATGAAGAAATACCATACGGAATTTCAGCATGGTAACAACTGTACATGGGAGGAATTAATTAGAGAGAAAGGGGTATCACCTCATTAAATCATAAGTAAGTCATTATGGGGATCTGATAAGTCATAAAACTACTTTTTTAATTGAAAATAAAAGGGGATATCAATATAATGAAACCTGGACAAAAATGGGAAAGGAAGAAATCCCATACTTGGAAGTGTGATAACAAAGGATTAGGATAGGATTTAATGGGAATTATTGGGAGATTGCGGTGACTTGGGAGGAAAATAGAGATATGAAATAAGGTTTTGGTCATGATACAAATTGTTTTAGTGAAGAGGAATGGGAGATTGAGTGGGTTTATATAGGAAAAGGGAGTGAATTCTTTATTATTTAGTTTTTGTAGCCCACACACTAAACTAATCAAAACCACAAACCATACCATGATTTTTTCCCATGGTTTTTTCCAAATGGGATTGGAAAACATTATTTTATAATTCCAATGGCTGAGAATATGAAAATATTAGGCATGCTTATGTGTATGTGACTCACACTCTAAAGGAAATCATTTTAAAATGAAAAAATGTTTTATATGTCTGGGAGGGTCCACCAAGGATTTATAAAATTAATCAAGAAAAATATAAAATCACATTAATTTTAAGGTATAACATATATTGGAATAAAATACCATTTATATTATTTTATTACATTACTATTGGGTCATTATGATGTCATAAAATACATTATGTGCTTAAACAGTGTTTAATTTTTACCCAAAAATTTCACTATCTCAAAATATTATAAAAAATTCACCATTTGATAACATAAAAGTCCTGATTTCTAAAATGATATTGATTTTATCTAAATAAATTTCTAAATATGTGAATTTTTACTTTAAAAATAATAAATGACATTAATAAAAAATTAATGGGTTAAAAAAACCGCTTTCAAACCTTAATAAAAAATGAAAATGTATTTATAAAAATTATATGATCATTTATATTAAATAAAAATTAATTTAGTAATAAAATTTTATTAAAATATTATTTAATTAAAAATCCATTAATTCATAAAAATATATTTCTTAATTGAATATTAACTAAAAATACTATTTGTCCTTTAAAAACTATTTACAAAGTAACAATAATGAATGGAATATATATTCTTTATTCTATAAAATTGCAATGCACTTAATCATAGTGGTAGGTCCTTTTTACAAAACTCCTTATAACACCTGATTAAGACCTAAGGGTAAGGTGTGTGATGGAGATATACTCTTGGGGAGGCTCAAATAACATCGCTCAGGAGGTAATCTCTATTAATATCTACTTCTCCCATTGGTGGTTTCGTTCAAGATTAATGTGATAAAGCTCGGCTTGGGATTGGTTAAGAGAGAAGTCCAGTGACACTACCTCTTTCCTAATTTCTGACAAATAGGATTTTTACGGAGAAATTCTACTATATGAGGCCATCACTTCTTTTTTCTGAGTAAAATGGATTTGATAAAGCCTTATATTTATACTAATCATTTGATCACTATTCAAGAGTTATACTAGCAAGGGTAAAAAAAATTAATGATATTTTAAAATCCAAAATCATAATACCAATGAAGTTCATATATTTTATAAAACCATTTTATATAATAACACAATTAATCAGATCATAAATAATTTTTATTTGTAAAAGATTACATCATTATAGAAACAACCATTTAATTAACCTTGTATTTAATTTTTTTGAAAAAACATTTTTAAGAGAAGAATGGTTCTTAAGGACAATTACCATTCTTCCAATGAGATACATATTGAATGTATGCCCAAAATACACCATTTATAGAATCTATTTTTCTATTATTGTATAATTTAGCTTTGATACATTCAATTTATCTTTTTTATAATAAATTTCATATTTCATAATTTAATTATTCTACTTAAGAACAACTCACAAAGAAAATTCACTAACATCCAACATGATTTAGAAGTGTTTGATCCAATAAAGTGATGTGATTATAGGTAACAATACTAAAATAGTATTCAATCTATTGAAGATTCTACAAATTATTCATAAACATTTATCTTAGCATCATGTTCTTATAGTAGTAATATTGGACATTCAATATTTGATAAATCATATATTAGCATTATTTAAAACCCAACATGCCCAAGGAAGCTAATATTTATCTTAACTAAAATTAGTGGATTCATTGATAAAATCAATAAAATTTATTTCCTTTCCCACTTATATTCCATATCTTGAGATTTTTTCCAAGAACTATTCCTTCCCTTTGGTAAATTGTCATTTATACAAACTGAGTACCAAATGTTTCTCCTCACATATAACGATCACATTTGGAAGACTTTCCAAAAAATCATAAAATGTAATTCCAATGAATAAAAGGATATCCATGTATACATAAATTATATTATATACCATTTCTGGGAAAATAGACATCCTAAAAATATAAAAAGTGTTAAGTACTCCACCAAACTTAAATAGTATTCTTCCATAGGTAAATATTCCCTCGAGGTGATTAATATTTTCTTCTCTTAGTCAATAGGATAAATAGATTCTTGTTGGTATCCTAAATAACCATCTAAACAAAGTATTATTACCATAAAAACTCTCCAACATCTAGCTAATGAATGTAAAAGGAAAACGATCTTTCCTTGTGGAATTTTTCATTTTCATTAGTCTATGAAACTTCTATTAATAGTTATCATACATATTAAAATTGGATCATTCCATTCATTAGAGATAACAATCATACCACTGTTCTTTGAACCACATGTATAGGACTAGACCATGAACTATTATAAATGGTATAAATTATCTCAACATCAAGAAATTTTATTACACCATCCTTGACAAATTCTTATAAATTTAGATTGAGTCTTCTTTTGAACTCTACTGTTGAATTGTTCTGATTCTCAAAGAGAACATTGTGTAATAAAATTTCTAGAATTATTCCATTTATATGAGATATTTTTCTGAAAATTATAGTATTTTAATTTATTAATACATAAAGAATAATTTTGTTTTATTGAGATCCAATTTTATCTAATTAAATGGTATGAAGTGTTTCTTCTTCACCCAAATAGTAATATTTAATCTCAGAAAAAAATACCATTAGTTACAGACTAGGATTTTTCTTTACAAAAAACTTCTCAAAATAATTTTATTCTTCTAGATAATCTTATAATACTTTCATTGCATCAAAATATGTGTTATATTTATTATCTCTGCCAAATACCTTTAAATACATTGTCGTTTCTACCATGTTTTTAATTAATTCATCTTGATCATCCTTTTTAATATTATGATTAATTTGAGACTATTTTTTCTTATACTATAAATGGACATCCACTATAAAATATTCTAAACTATATGTATTATTGTTAGTTTTGAATATATTCAAAATATCCTTCTCTTCCATTACTTGAAAAGTAATTTTTCTTTAAGTAAAAGAATAAATGTCATATCTAGTGGCCAATAATGGACTCCCTAATATAACTGGAACTTATTTATCACTTTATTAATCAAATAACAAGAAATCATATAGAATAATATGTTTTACAACTCTCCCCAATATATCTTCAATAAATTCTAATGATCATATTAAGTAATTTTCTGTTTTTTAGAATTCCATTAGTGTTGGATAATGCTCTTCAATTTATTTATCATTGTAAACTTCTACACGAATTAAATTGATACAATATCCCAAATCAAAAAGAAAATTGAATTTTCTTTTCTATGAATTTCATAGGGAATATTGAAGATCCATTGAACTTTTATATTTTTTTGGAATATTCCTTTAGAATGAAACACAAAATTATTGTGTGAGATGCACACATTCAAACTCTTCTATCCTTATTTGGTCTAAAATAATGTTCTTTGTGTTTCTTATTCGATGGAATATTAGGAAGTGATATTAAAAATATATTATCCAATATGGTCTTATAGAACATATAAATAAACCTTGTGAAATAATTTTTGTTGTTATTATCAAACTCACTATCACATTCAGCAAACATAGCAGGTGAATCTTATGCTATGAAACCATAGTCACCAAGCTATTATAACTCCACAATAATATTATTTTCTCCTTTTTATATTTTTTACAACAAATTTAGCTTGAAAAGGCCTAGAATTTTCCATGTAATGTTTTTTTTAATTGTATGTAATTATTACGAGTCAGCAAAAATTGACGGTGTGTGATTTGGAGGCCCAGTGTGCCCGAAATGAATTTATAAACTTTTTTTCGGTACCTTTAGTAAATTTGTGAGTGTCATTTTGTAAAATTTGAACCGGTGCAAAGAATTGAAATATGAGGACACCATTGAACTCATAACACCGATATTCTCTTAATGAGACCTTCACCTCGACAGTAGTAGGTCGAGGCTGGAAGTTAGTTTTTATGTTTTTCGTGGGAGAAGAAAAATAAATTAAATAACATTTTTTTTCTTTTTGAATCCTACTTTTTGAATTGTATAGGTGGGGACCACACGAGGGTGGTCAGGCATTTAAGGATGGCCATTTAATGTCTGGTTACAAAAATTATGTAACTACAACACTCTTTAATTAATAGGGTTCATTAAAACTAAATTAATGAAACAACTTGTCAATGAAGAGTTATTTTATTAACTATTCTTGAGGGAATTGAGGGTTATTAGTTTTTTGGTTGGAGAAATAGAGAGGAGGACATTGTTGGAGAATCCTCCAACAAAGAATATCACCTAACAAAGATCTTTATCTGGATCAAGAACAAGGACGACGCCCAAGCCCGGATCTGAAACTTGTTGCAGGAGCGGTGGGCGTCAGCATCCCCTTCATCGACTTCATCCTCTTACTCATGCCACCTCCAACAAGAAAATGAGTTATGGGGTTTAATTTGAAGTATTATTAAATCTATTTTTTTGATTCTACATATACTTGATTCTCAACGATGATAGACAAACAAACACGACCATTGATCGACCCATTTACCATAACCTTTTCTATTCATTCTTCATGTGTTCTCCATGCGTTCTTTGATGCCAAAATATTAATATCTCTAAAAACACAAAGCTTCATTAAGAATGACGTATGGATACAGAGATCTTGACCCGAGGATCCTGAATATGTGAACTTTATAATTTTCAGGCTTGGAATGAAGCTACGATGGCTCACAGATGAAGGCAGTAGCTGGAACCCTACCGACCACACAGAAGAAGGGCAGTGCATGTCCGTGCCACCAGAAGAGGAGTCCATAGACGTGCCACCGGAGCTAGAGACCATAGTCGTTTGGCTGTGGAGGAGGCCGGAGGGTGGCCAGAACCCAGCTGGCCGCAGGTAGACAGCGGCACTGTCGCTCTACTGGAAGGAGGACCGGACGAGAATCTGGCTGACCGTGACCCACCGAGTCAGGCCCACTACGGCATATCCCGCATGATAGCAGGTCGACTGAATATAGTTTGGGTCGTTCGGAATACCGGGGGGCTCCTCCCCCCAGGTTGCAGCAAGGGTGAGCCCTACCATGGTAGACTGCATCGAGTCAAGCTGGTCGTACCTAGCGGGCCAGGCCGGGCGGGACAATGTCCCAGCAGGCCTGGCCCGCCATGGACCAAGAAACCGGGTGGGACCTGGACCAGGTTGGGTAGGCCTAGACCTGGTCAGACTGGACCTGGGCCCATCTGGACCAAGATACATCTTTGTGGCCATATCTTGAGAAAGAGACATCTGTTTGACGAACCATCTGTTGAAACAGAATCCTTGGATCAAGCAAGTCATATTGGTAAAATCCACTTGAGTTTTGGATAATGTTGGGGTATGACTGGGTTGGATCGAACCCGAATCCAACCGGGCCCTCAGAACTGAAACAATAATAACTTATAGATTGGGAATCTTATTGACATGTTGTTAGTTGTGTTCAGTCCCTTATAACATGATGGACCTTTTGGATACTTCTCTATGGGACTTCATGGTAGTTGAAGTATCGACCGATGGCTTGAGTAGAAGAACCTACTGGAATCAAGCATGCTTAGTTGAGGAACCCTGTGACTGGATGTACTTGAGAAGTCTTCAGATCCTAGGTGGGTTATCTTCGGATCCTATGTGGGTCAGCGCTTAGCGATACTGTGTCGGTCAGCACATAACGATCCTGTGTGGGTCATCTTCAGATCTTGTGTTGGTTATCTTCAGATCCTGTGTGGTTCATCTTCGATCATGTGTGGGTTAACAACAGAGATTTTCGACAAAGTAAGATGATCAAGAAATATAACTAATCATCTATACTTCCATACTTAATTTATACATGGTATGATCTGAGTCTTTACCTTAGTGGTAATCTTCTGTGTAGCGTACCTTTGTGGTACTTACATTCATGGGGATACCTTTGTGGTATTCATCTGTGTGAAACACCTTTGTGGTACTTTCCTTCATGGTGATACCCGAGTGGTAATCTTCTGTGTGACATACCATTGTGATACTTACCTTCGTGGTGATACCATTGTGGTATTCTTCTGTGTGGCGTTACCTTTGTGGTACATACCTTTGTGGTGTTATCTTCATGGTATTCTTTCCTTCGTGGAACAATTGCTCTTTGGCTAAAGAGTTGGGCCTTATGTTCCTTCATGAATGAGATGGGTATACTTGATAACTTAGGTATATGTTTGGGAATATACCTAAGTAGGGTTGACTACTGTTTTCATGCTTTGTGGGTTATCCTTTGTGGATTCTGACAAACCTTAGGGGGTCTCGAGGTCCCTATTGAGTATCGTTATACTCTCCCCTGAACGACCTACACCCACACCTTATTGTGTCTTGCGCAGATGATGGAAAACACTGATCGAGGTTGAGGGTACCAGGACTGGAGGCTGCTTTGAGGTGGGAATTAGATGAGATGATCTGCAGAGATGACCATTAGAGAGCTCTACATACCCTCCAGAAAGGACTCATGGCAGGTTTTCACTTGAGTTGTTTCTAGTTTTACTTGTACTTTCTAGTACGGTTTGTATTATATCTCCTTTACATACTGTACACACTCATTTTACTATATTGTTTACTTTGTACTCGTATCTTGTTGTGTGCATAGTTGTGTGGGGTTACAGGTTATAATGGCAATGCCTTCCCTGTTTCAGGGATATTCCTTTCTGCTGGTAGTCGCTAGCCACAAGCCTATGGAAGGTGGGCTTGGGGTAGTCATGGCACGGGCCCCGGGGGATGGGTCGTGATAAATTGGTATCATAGAAGTTGGTTCCATTAAAAACATGGACTCTGATATTTTAAACGAAAATAGTGTTAAATGTTATGAGTGTTGTTATCAGTTTGGGGGAATCCAGTGTTGGTGAAGGGGCCAACGTATCCATGCACCAGGACCCTGACTTCTGATTTCCGAATCAGTACACGAAAACACTAATTGAGTGTGTGTTTTTGAAAATTTATCTTTGAAATATCTTTGAGTTATCTCACCATGTATAACTTATTGATTGTGCCGCACCTGTTTCTTTCAAGATGCCTCCATATAGATAGCCATCCAGGGTCCTGGTAGAGTACATGATAAAAACCCACCGAGCGACGAGGCTTCAGTGTAGGGCCTAGTAACGGTAGTTGTACCAATGGATGGTGTACCAATAGTACCACTACCCATTAGGTAGTCAGTGCCACTAGCCCCAACAACAGAGGTTGCACGCCGCTTGAGTGTGTTGCATGAGTTTCAGTTCTAGAGGCCACTGAGGTTCTGGGGAGAGATGGATCCACAGGTGGCTGAGGACTGGATGGAGGTAGTGGATATAGTTTTCTGACTGGTAGGGACTCCAGCTGATCTCATGGTGATCCTTGCTTCTAGAATTCTTCAATCAGTAGTAGGAAGATAGTGGATTTTGATAATCTAGGTTCATGACAAGTTGACTCTCACCAGGGTGTACTTCAAGTGCCTTTTTAGGGAAGAGTTCGTCTTAGAGAGTTTACGCTCAATGCTTATACATGAGCTTCCCCATCTACATCAGGGTAGCATGACCATGGATCAGTATTCAGTGAGGTTCACCAACCTCTCTCACTACTCCACTAACATGGTGAGGGACCCATTAATTAGGGACTAGACCTTCGAGTAGCGGCTCATACATGAGATTAGAGATTCGATGATTTCTCTTAGCATCCTGACGCAGGTGGGGGTGTTAGAGAGGGAACTCTTTGTTTAGATTTTCCTTGCTGAGCAGTCGCCGATAGCGAGACCCACCACTGGACATCACATAGTAGAGTCTTCTGCAGTTGGCGGCAGACAGATGACGCATAGGTCTAAGGGGACCACACCTATAGGTGGAAGACCACATGATACTGGGTCGGTCGTGTGGGTATCTCGGGATAGAGTAGTACAGGTGAGGATCAACTAGTGTTACTCATGCGGTGGGAAGGGTCATATGGCTCGTGACTGCCTGACTGGTAGTACGGATTACCAACAGTCGGTCGATGGACCGCCTGGGTAGAGGCAACAATTCAATTGATGAGGTCTGTAGGCAGGAGGCAGACCGGGAAGAGGAGATGGCCATATAGCAGGCGATGGGTGGCTATTCGTGGTTTTACCACCACCACCTCTAGGTGGTCCACACCGACAACAAGTAGCCGGTAGATAGGGACGAGCTCAGCTAGAGGAAGCTGAGGCCTATGACCACGATGCTCCAAATATGATTCGAGGTACGATCTATGTCAAATCCACCTTAGCTTAAGTACTTATAGATACATGTGAAATTCACTCTTTCATTTCTATGGCCCTCATTTAGAGCTGGGAGATACCGGTGGAGCCGCTATGTGAGAAGATTCGATGATTACACACTGGTGCCAGTAGTGTGAACTTACTATAGAAGGTGAAATCTTTGGCTGGGATCTTCTAGTAGCATCTTCGAGGGCTTATGGAGTAATCTTGGGTATGAAATGGTTATCTACAGTCTATTCTTAGATTGACTATATTATACGCAAAGTGCGGTGTGTCCGCATGGATGGGACCAGGTTTTCTTTCACCGGTGATAAGGAACCTTTTCAACACATGATGGACATACCCGGAGGATGGTGCAATCAATCACACATTAGTTCGTTAGCCTTACCCTCAGATTAGTTCATGTTGAGAGTCTGAGCAATCCTGTAGTGGTGGACCTGAACGCTAATGTTTTCTCAGATGATGTTTTGGATCTACCTCCTCGTAGAGAGGTGGACTTTTACATCAACATGTACCATGGGATGATATTGATATCTACACCACAATATTAGATGTCTCCCATGGACCTATGAGAGTTGAGAGTATATCTAGAGGACTTATAGAGCAAGGGGTTCATTAGGCCTTGTGTTTCTCCTTTGGCGACCCCTATTTTGTTCTCCAAGAAGACGGATGGGAGTTTGGGACTATGTGTGGACTATTGGCACCTGGACCATGTAACCATGAGGAACAAGTACCCACTCTCAGTGATTTACGATCTCTTTAATTAGTTTAAGGGAGCACAATGGGTTTCAAAGATAGACCTCAGATCAGGCTATCACCAGCTCACGGAACGAGACGAGGATGTGCAAAAGACGACTTCTAGATGACGGTATTGCCACTCTGAGTTCTTGGATATGCCATTCGGTATGACCAACACCCTGGTAGTGTTCATGGGACTCATGAATAGTATCTTCTAGCCATTCCATGATTGCTTTGTGGTAGTCTTCATCGATGACATCCTGATATACTCAGCTATAGAGGGGGTGCATGCCTATCATCTGTAGATAGTTCTAGACACACTCTGAGAGAACCAGATTTATGGTAAGATCTAGAAGTGTCAGTTCTAGATAGAAGAGGTAAAATTTTGTTGACACGTTATCTCGGAGGCTGGAGTTGAGGTGGGTGCAATGATGATTGTTTATGTTCATTCTTGGGAGCCACCCAGGAGTGTGACAGAGGTGCGGAGTATCTTAGGATTGGCCAGTTACAACCAGAGGTTTGTGCCTAACTTTTCCAGAGTTGTGACACCCTTATCAGCATTGAAAAAGAAGGGGAAAACCTTCATATGGTTAGAGAGATACGAGTGGATTTTCTAGGATGTAAGGTAGAGACTGACGAGTGCCCCCCCATCTTGAGGTTACCAGAGGAGGGCATTAGGTATTCAGTCTACTGCGACGCATCAGGGACCAGGCATGGATGTGTCCTGATGTAGGAGCATGTAGTGATCGCCTATGGTTCTCGACAGCTAAGACGACATGAGTAGAACTATGCTACCCATGACCTGGAGTTAGTATCACTGGTCTTAACCTTCAATATGTAAAGATATTACCTGGTGGGTGAACATTTTATAGTCTACTCTGATCACAAGAGTCTCAGGTATATCTACTCTCAAAATGACATGAACCTGAGACAACAACATTGGATTGAGTTCCTCCAAGACTATGTATTTGAGATATTCTATACTTATGGGATGCGGAATGTAGTAGCAGATACACTCAGTAGGAGATCTGTTATACAATTGCTGAGTGAGGCAACAGGGCAGCTACCTGCTTTGCAGATATCCTATGTAGATCAATATGGAGTAGCTTATCTTCAATCACTGATAGTCACTCCCCCACTCTTTCATCGAGTTAGGGAGGTGCAGCTTGGGGACACTGACTATGTGCCTCGACGTGCTCAGATATCCATAGGACAAGCACCTGATGGATTTTATGAAGGTGGGTAGCACATAATCCTCTTTAGAGGACGTACTATGGTACAAGTGGAACTTAGGGAGGAAGTGTTGAGGGAGTTCTATACATCCCCTCTAGCAGCACATCCAGGAGTGGTGATGATGTACTTGGACCTTTGGTGTCTGCACTGGTGGATGGGAATGAAGAAAGTAGTGGAAGAGTTTGTATCATGGTGCCTCACTTGTCAGCAAGTGAAGGCAAATCATTAGGTTCCAGCGGGCTTAGTTCAACCACTATATGTGCCAGAGTGGAAGTGGGATGAAATTTACATGGACTTCGTGATAGGACTTCCATGCACGTCTAGGGGTCATGATTCTATCTGGGTGATCATTGACTGAATCACCAAGTTAGCCCACTTCTTAATTATCAGAGATCACAGATCAGTAGAGGGATTTAGATGCCTTAATGTGCAAGAGATTGTACAGATTCATGGGGTACTATCTATGACTGTCTCAAATCGTGATGGATATTTTACTTTCAGTCTATGGAAGGGGTTGCAGGAAGCGTTCGGGACACAGCTTTGGTTGAGCACTGCCTTCCATCCTCAGACGGATGGTCAGACAGAGAAGACCATTCTAACCCTTGAGGTCATGTTGCATGCTTGCATCCTTGATTTCAGCTGTGGCTGGTAGGATCACTTTCCTTTGGTAGAGTTCTCATACAACAATAGCTATCACTCCACCATCAGTATGGCACCATTCAAGGAATTGTACGGTCAACCTTGCAGATCACCTATGTGCTGGACTGACCTAGGGGAGACCGCACTCATGGGACCAGAGATGGTATGAGCTATCATAGAGAAATTTCAGATCATCTAAGAGTGTATGAAGACTGCACAGAGCATGCAGAACTCTTATGCTAACAGGAGATGGAGACCTCTAGAGTTTAAGTATAGTGGCAATGTCTTTCTATGGGTCTCACCTCGATGAGGTTTGCAGAGATTTGTTCGGGGCAGCATGTTATCTCTGAGGTTCATCAGACTCTTTCAGGTCCTCAACAGAGTTAGTGAGGTGGCATACCGCTGAGCTTTCCCCCTCAGTTTCACTAGGTGCACGCCGTTTTCCACATATCCAAGCTGAGGAGATACGTACGTTTTTCTTCGCACATCATTCATAGGGGCGAGTTGAACATCAACTATGGGGAGAAATTTTTGGAGGTTCCAGTGGATATTGAGGATCGACAGGAGCATGTCCTTCGTGGGAGGTCGATGCCTTTGGTGTGCGTTCGTTGGCAGCATGAGAACCTCTATAAGGGAACATGGGAGTGGGAGTCTCAGATTTGTGCTCATTTCCCCTACTTGTTTCCCTAGTTTGTGTTGTGTCTATGAGGATACAAAGCCCTGAGGTGGGGAGAATGTAAAGACCAAGAATTTACATGTAATTTTTTTTAATTATATTGATTTATTACGAGTCTGTGAAAATTGACGGCACATGATTCCGAGGCCCGATGTGCCCGAAATTAATATCTAAAGTTTTCTTTATGTACCTTCAGTGAGCATGTAAGCGGTGTTTTGTAACTTTGGATCTGGTGCTCAGAATTGAAATACGAAGACACCGTTGAACTCGAAATGCCAATATTCACTTAAGGAGACCTTCACCTTGATCACAGTTAGTCGAGGGTGGAAGTTAGTTTTTCAGTTTTTTGTGGGGATGAAATATAAAATAAATAACATTTTATTTTTCTTTTTGGAACCTCCTTTTTGAATTGTGGATTTTGGGACCACATGAGGGTGTTCGGGCATTTAAGGCTGGGAATTTAATGCCTGGTTAGACAAATTATGTAACCACTAATCTCTTTAATTAATAGTGTTCATTAACACTAAATTAACGAAACAACTTGTAAATGAAGAGTTATTTTATTAACTCTTCTTGAGGGAATTGAGGGTTGTTATTTTTTCCTTTGGTGAAAGGGAGAGGAGGAATTTGATGGAGAATCCTCCACAGAAGAACGTCCTCCAACAAATAACTTTATCCGGATCAAGAATGAGGAAGATGCCCGAGCCAAGATCGAAAACGTGTTTCTGGAGAGATGGGCACTGGCGTCCCCTTTATTGACTTCATCCCCTTCCTCACGCCACCTCTAATAAGAAAACGAGGAAGGGGGTTTAATTTGAAGTACGATTAAATCATTTTTTTTATTATTCATATACTAGATTCTCAAGGACTATGGCCAAACCCACACGACCATCGATCATCACATTTACCATAACCTTTTCTATTTTTTGTTCGTGCATTCTTCATACATTCTTCGACACCAAATAATTAAGCATGCTAAAAACAAAAATTTCATCGAGCACAACATATGGATGTGGAGATCTCGACCAGAGGATCATGAATATGTGAACTTCATAATTTTCAGGCTCGGAACCATGCTGCGATGGCTCGCAGGAGAAGGTGTTGGCCGGCACCCGACCGACCGCATAGATAAAGGGCGGCACACATCCACGCCGCCGAAAGAGGAGGCCACAGGCGTTCCAACCACAGTAGAGTAGGGTGGAGGCCGAAATGTCGGCCTGCCGCGGGGTGAAGCAGAAGCACTCGATTGCGCCGTCAGAGCTAGAGACCGTGGCCACATGGTCGCGGCAGAGGCTGGAGGGCGTCCGACACCCAGCTGGCCACAGGTGGACAGCGGCGTTGTCGCGTCACTGGAAGGAGGACCGGCTGGAAATCCGGTCGGCCGTGACGCACTGAGAAGGACATGCTCTGGAAGGTCCCGCATGCCAGAAGGGTGACCGAATGGCCCTTGGGATGTTTGGAATACGAGGGGGCACCTCCACCCGATCCGGTGGCCCTTCCATGGTGGAAAACACCCAACCAAGCGGGAAGGCCCTTGCTGGGCCGGACCATGGCCCAGTAGGCCAGGCCCACTATGGCCCCGACTAACCAGGCCAGAACCAGACTGGGCGGGTTGACCCGAACTGGGTCGGGTCAGCCCAGGCTGTGTCGAACTGGACCCAGGCCCATCTGGACCCAGATACGTCTTTGTAGCCATATTTTGAGAATGATGCGTCCGTTTCATGAATCGTCTATGGAACCAGAATCCTTGGATAGAGAAGGTCCTTTTGGTATACTCCACTTGAGTTTTGGATAAATTTGGCATATTACTGGGTTGGATTGAACCCAAATCCAACCGGGCCCTCAGAATGGAAACATTAATAACTTACAGACCGAGCATCTGATTGATGTGCCGTCAGTTTCCTTGGGTCCCTAATGACGTGGAACACCTTTTGGGAACTTCTTCATGGGACTTAAGGGAAGTCTAAGTATCAACCGATAGATTGAGGAGTGAAATATCATGGAATCAACATACTTAGTGCGGGAACCCTGTGGCTAGCTTTACTTGATGAGTCTTCAGATCCTATATGGGTCATCTTCAGATCCTGTATGGGTCAGAGCTCAACGATCCTGTGTGGTTCAGTTCATACTGATCCTGTGTAGTTCATCTTCAGATATAGCGTGGGTCATCTTTAGATCCTGTGTGGGTCATCTTCAATCTTGTGTGGGTCAACACCAGAGCTTCCCGACAATGTAAGATGATCTAGCAATATAGCTAATCATCTATACTTCCTTACATAAGTTATACCTATTGTGAGAAGAGTCTTTAACTTAGTTGTAATCTTCTATGTGGCATACCTTATTTGTACTTTCCATTATGGTGATACCTTTGTGGTATTCCTCTATGCAGCGTACCGTTGTGGTACTTACCTTCGTGGTAATCTTCTGTGTGGCATACCTTTGTTGTATTTACCTTCGTGTTGGTACCTTTGTGGTATTCTTCTATGTGGCATTACCTTTGTGTTACATACCTTTGTGGTGTTATCTTCGAGGTATTATTTCCTTCATGGAACAATGGTGCTTTGGCTAAAGAGTTGGGGCCTGTGTTTCCTCTTTAATGAGATGGGTATACATAATAAAATAGGTATATTTATAGGCATATAACTAAGTAGGGTTGACTGTTATTTCTGTGTTTTTTGGTTTATCCTTTGTGGATTCTAAGATACCTTAGGGGGGGTCTTGTGTTCCCTATTGAGTATTCTTATACTCACCCCTGCACGGGCTACACATGCACCTTGTTGTGTCTTTTGCAGACGACGGACAATGCTGATCGAGGTCGAGGGTACCAGGATTGGAGGCTACTCGGAGGTGGGAATTAGACGAGATGATCCACAGAGACAACCATTTTAGAGTTTTATTTTCCCTTCCGGTAGGATCTTAAGTGGGTGTTCATAAGAGATATTTCCAGTTTTACTTGTACATTTCAGTTGGGATTGTTTTCTGGACCCTTTACATACTGTACACACTTTTTTTACTATACAATTTACTTTGTTCTTGTATCTTTTTGTGTGTTTGGTTGTGTGAGGTTACAGTTTATAAAGGCAATGCATTCCCAGTTTTAGTGCTATGCCTTTCTGGTGCTAGTCACCGGCCCGTGGCCTATGGAAGGTGGGTTTTGGGTAGTCATGGCACGGGCCCCGAGGGACGGGTCGTGACATATCCTCCAATAACTTTTTTATCTTATTAATATATTGTTTCTATTCAGGGAATTTATATTCTTTTCCTGTTAAAAATTTTACTTTTTGTTATATATTTTTATTTTCACCTCTCCCTTTGATTATTTTTTCTCTTATTGTTAAAATTTTAACACATCTATCTCTTGGATTTATCTTAGTTTTTATAATATATTTTCCTATATTTTTAAGATATTTTTCATTATGGGTTACCCAACATACATTTCCAGGTTTTGTATGTTATCATGGTTCACTTCTATATGTTAGTCAATTCATAAAAAAATTATATTTTGATATTAATAAAATATAATTAATCATTAATTGATTCACATTAATTTCTCTAGGATTTTCCAATATATTATCTATTCTATAATTAGATTACATTGATATAGATGTCCAGTTCCCATAATATTTTTTGTAATTTATGGCTTGGTAATAGATTTTTGGTTTCCTTAACATTAACCCTGACCTCACCTTTTGAATGTTACGTTCATTAAAAAAATTGATCCATTATTATAGATTTTTTAAAAGGGATAATTCCGTATACATTTTCTTTATTCCTGTACTTTATTAAGTCATACATTAGGGATTACATTACAAAATTTAGGTATTATGCATCACAATGTCCATACATTTCATGGTAATTAATTGTTTGTCTTTCTCCATTATTCATTCATATAATATCATGTATCTATATCTATAAATTAGAAATATTTTCATTCATATCTTACCTCAATGTAACATTGTTGATAGTTAATATTTTTCATATTATTTTTTTATATTCGGTAGAAACTATATTTTAAAGACTCATGATTTTATCTTCTATGTTTATACTATAGCGGCCTCTTATAGTATTTTCCTCTCACCTATTTCCCATTCCATAAAATAAAATATAAATGAATTTCATTAAAATAGAGAATATGAATTAGTTATGGGGGCTCTTTTGATATTAATTTTAAAATATTTTCCACACCTTAATATAGGATTCTTAATATTACTAGACTAAGGTTTATTCTTTGGACCATAATTCTTTAATTTTTTTCCTATAATGGAAAATTCTCATAAATCCATTTTAAATATCATACCATGTGCTGAATGAATTTTCCTCTTACTGATAAATCTATCATATTTTACAAATAATGAAAATATAAGAAATCATTTTATCTTCAATTTATACTCACTCACCCTATTGAGTGGGAAGTATTATATGGTGGATAAAAAATTTTATATGAAATAAAAAACATATTTTGATGGTAAACAATTGATAATTGGAAAATAATCTATTTGATGTTTCCATATATCATTTTTTCATAAATTAAGTCACAGTAAAATTCATGAGGGGATTAGAAACTCACTAAGGGATTGTATTTTCCTACATTTTGGTTGTGTTTTTTCATTTTGGATTGTTTCTTCATTATAATGTTACCATCATTTGTTTTGATGTCTTAAAACTCATATAACGTAATATATTTGTTTTATTTTCTATTATTTACTCCAATGAAAATATCGTTCAATATCAAGAATCTAATGTAGTAATTTGACACTCAAACAACCATTGTTCATTTAACTTTAATATAACACAATGGAATCTATTCATATTATATAAGTTAGAATGAATGTAGTGTTTTGAATCTATAAATATGGATTATCATTTTTAATTGAAATTTTATTTTCTTTATTTTACTATAAACATAATATATGGATTAGAACAACCATCGCTAGAAATGGATCTAAATATTCTAGATAATTAACTATGTTATGAGGCTAAAATTCCTCCCTATAAGTGAACGGTGTGGGGAAACACATTAACTGGGATTTCCCTAGTTCATTATAATAAAAAATATTTTAATTTATCTAATAAATTTTACAAATGTGAACATGTTTAGATAAATCTTGTTTTTTATTTAAAGAAATACAAATAAAAAGTAGTGCATAATCATGAAAAAGAAATAAATATTGGTTGATGAGAAAATGAACACAAAATCAATGATTAAAATGTTTTTAAATTCGAGTGAGGAAATAATGGGTGTTGGGATTGGTTTTGTTATGTCATATTTGTTACGCATGAATTCATCATTTCCTTCTTAGAACATTCAAACTTCATTTAAATGTGGTGTCTCATGTCACTCTTCATCTTCTTAGAGAAATCATTGGTCCCTATGAGGTTTTAATTAATAACAACACCAAGAGAATTAGGATCTTATAGTCTATTATTTATGTTTCCCTTATCCTCCATCGACCCTATTATTATTTAAATAATTAAGACCCTACTCCAAGTTTATGAGATTGGATTTCAACTCTATTTATTATCCCTTATTACCTATGTTTATTTACTAGTTGGTCAATCTAAGAATGCATTAAGTAAAAAATTATATGATGAACACACATTGTTTTTATATTATATTTATTCGGAATAAAAGAAGAAAAATGAATGATGTCAATATTAGATGAAGTAAAACTAATATAGATATTATTGAAACCCAAGACCATTGAGAAAAGTGGATTACCTATAGAAGTGAAATAATATTTAGTGTGTTGAAGTCATGTAAAACATCAAGTGATATCGAAATATAGAATGAATGGAAGATAAATGTGATGAAGAGAATATCTTCCATCCATGGAGAAGAAGAAATACTTTTAGATGATATTTGAATATTTGTTGAATTGTTTGAAATGTTTTAGAATTAATATCATTAATATTGAATCCCAATTGTTGAAATTATATAATGTATAAAGATAGAGATAAAATAGTTAAAAAATTAAATATGACCACCCATATCTTTAAAAAGACATATTTCAGGATTTTTTTATAATGATACTGATAATACAATCACAGAAGACTACAAGACCTAACGTCATTGGAAAATTACACATGTAGCATATTAGATTGAAACATGGGTCCAATTATATTATTTTAAAAACTCGAAAACTTTCCTGTAATATCTATTCATCTTCTAAAAATACACATGATAAATTCAGGAAGTAAATAAAAATGGATTGTGCTATAAATCCCATTAAGGTAATAATCAAAGAATATCATAAGGAAATACAGTACATGTGGGTCAAGAGTTATCTCAAGGTAAAAAATAGGGGCAAGAATCATAAACATGAACATCGAAAATGATGTAAGATAATGAAATTAATGAAAATTGAGAATCTGACAATAAAAAAACACATGACATTATAAACATAAGTCAAGGATAACCACAAAAACATCATAACATGGTGTTAATAGAATAACCACCACATCACCTTTAATGGTATCTCCTGAGAAAAAAATACTACCAAATTCAATAGATGAATATATAATTCTCGTCCGACTCCTAACTTTTATATAATATATATGAATAATTTTTCAATATATATCATAAAAAATAAGGTTTCTAAAAATAATTTTCTTGGGATATCTCAAATGATGTACAGTTTTTGGGTACTCAGGTGTAATTGAGTGTCTGAACAATGTTTTCTATTAAAGAATGAAGCGATTAAAACAACATATTAATGGTATTTTGACAATAAAAAAAGAGAAAATTGACACACTAGTTAAAAGGATGGGGAGGGTTTTTTTAATGTTTATAAAACTAGAGGATGTATTTTATAAGAATATTGTTGTTTTTCTTCATTTTGAAATTTGAATTATAAAACACTACAAAAGGATTTTTTTTAAAATTATTTTAGTAGATGTAATATTGATTGGATTTAAGGCCTTAATTTTTTATTCATTTTTGGTATTACCCCTTTTAAGGGTTGAAGGGGAACTCATACATGGCCCGTAGGCTTTGTGACATTAAATGATCCGAATGTCTAAAAGTAATTTATCACAGAAAATAAATACATGAAACTGCCCCTCCCTAGTATATATATTCTGATCAACACTCCACCTTCACATGATTGGTTGGTTAGTTGTCATGTGTAGGGATGCATAGGCCTAGTACCAATGGAAAATCCATTCCCTATCTTTCATCAAAGTCTGATTAGCTCTTATCTAGTGAATGCACTTGCTCTGAATCCCCATCTAGGGATAGGTTCCTTATATGTCGATTAGGTACATCTGCAATTGATGTGGCCGGAAAATCTCAAGGTATTCCAAAGGCTTTGAGGTGGCTAGAAGGCCTTGAGGTAGCCCGAAATCCTTACTGGCATGAATGTCTTGTGGGGACTGATGGCCTTGAAGGACCCAAGGACCAACCTGATGGCCTAAAGGCCCAAACAGGTGAATTTTTTTGGCCTCTATAGTACTGAATATAAATCCATAGAGTAACTAAAACTGTAACTTCTATAGTACTGTTATAGTATCCTAGAAAAATTCTTTCGACTGGATTTGATCTCATGTCTCTTGGATGCACTTAACGAGTCCTCACCAACTGGGTTGAGGCTCATATGCTTTACTGTGTGAAATCAATTTAACTATACATATCCACTTAATTATTAATTATTTTCATTCAAATTAAAATCTATTTGATTGGAATCCCCTAGTTTTTTAATCCCATAACCCTATGAGAATTTAGTAAAACCAAAATAATGAAATAAATTAAGCCCTATTCTTGTTTTGAAACATCCAATTTTAGCACCCTGATTTAATTTTTATTATATGGCTAGATTATAGGTAGTGGAAAATTAGGTCACATATGCATACATTAAGGGAGTATGACTTGAGTTTAGAGATTTTATTGGAACTCCAAAAACTTATCTTATGTATTTTTTAATATATTAATATTGATCTCGCACGCTTCACACATTATTTGACCTCATGGGTTTTGTAGTATTATTAAATTTATTGATTATATTATTTTATGTGTAAATAAAAATTCATTTATCAAATTCATTAAATAAAAAGAGATCGTTGATTCTAAAAAATTAATGAAAAAGTTAGAATTATATCAATTACAATGAAAACCCACTCATCATAGAAACATGTTTTTATATAATAACCTTGAAAAGTTGTAAAAAATCTCATTACTCTTGAGTTTTAGACCATGGAAGTAAAAATCGAACAAAACCCAAGAAATTGAAGAAAATGAATTACATTCTATATGTTCATAGCACATCATCCAATTACTTACTATAACACTTACTATTAAGCTACACTATTTTATTCTATATTTTCTTTATCTCATAATTTGAATATTTAGACTCACCATTTGTTTAGGAGTGTATTGGTATTGATGAATTATGTGTCACCCCATACTTATAAATAATGGAATCCAAATTATTATTCCAAAAGTGGATCCCTTGATCACTAATGGTATCCTTTAGTACTACAAAGCTGTAGAAAATTTGATCCTTGAGAAAATCCATAACAGCATGAGAATCATCATCCCTGGTGGCCTTATCCTCTATCAATTTTCTAACATAATCATTAGATATATTAATTTCGACTAAACCATTTGATCTTTTAAATGTACTTATGAAATAATTTCTATATACATAGAGAAATTAATAGAATAATATGGGTTGTTGGGGAATCTCATTTGTCCTAGAAATATGTCCATTGTGTTTGCAATGTGAGAATGACTTAAAACACATGGGAATAATGAAATCAGGCAAGGGAATATATTTTAGAGTATAGGAATTTCATGGATGTACGTGTGTCCAAAATTTCCACCATAATAAATTGAACCAAAAAAATATAAAATAGAGTCAAACTCATGATCACACACAAATCTCTTAATGACTTGGTCACTACAAATGTAATAACGGTAAGGATCATGCCACACATAAAACATGGATTCATTATTAAATTTCTAAAATTTTGGTTTCTTTAAGTTTATAGGAATTTCAAAACCAACCATGTAGTAAACTAGGTCAGTATACCAATACTGAGTACTTCATAATGAATAAATATTATCATTAGAGAACGTTTCCTGAATTAATACATCATTTAGGGCATCAGGGTCTCACATGTGACTGATCCAAATCATGTGGTATGGAACCATGTTTTTTTGAACCATTATTCTCATTTATCATAATATAATAATATTGAATAAGGACTATCTAATCGATGATTTTGGTCTTTACATATTGCTTCTTTGAGAGGTTCTCCAATGTTGCATGATCATAAAAATATTCTTTATTGCATAATAAATATGAATAGTTTTTTTCTAGAGAAAATATCATACTAAGAAACTCTTCTTCCATGTTATCATATTTTTATTTGGCTTATTACAATGTTCATGAAGAATATTCAATTACCGGAGAACACCCATCCACCCTCTGTGACAAGATGGCCCCAATAGCGAAGTTGGAAGCATCATATATAAGTTTGAAAAGAAGATCTCAATTTGGATATTCATGATCAGTGGAGTTGTCAGATGTTTCATTATCTAATAAAATTATATACTGCGTGAATATTAAAAAAACAAGTCTATATATTTTTGAATCAACCTAGATAAGTGTGGATATGTCTTACAGAAATCTCTAATGAATTGTCGATTAGAACCAAAATGTCCAAGAAATTATTAAACATCACACACACATATAGAATATGGGAAGGATGAAATAATATCTAACATAGATCTATCAGCCTTAATTACATGCTGGTACACAACACGTCCTAGAAAAATTCCCCTCTCTTCCATGAAATGACATTTTTCAATTATCAAAACCCAATTTTCCTCAATAAAACAATGCAATGCTTTAGCCAATGTTAAGAGAAATTCAACAGATGTGATAAAAGATATAATAAAATCATCTATAAATACCACCATGAAAGTCTCAATTAAATCATAATATACACTTAGCATGAATCTTTGGAAGGTACATTGCACGTTTCAAAGTCTCAATGGAATTATTCGGTAAATAAATTTAATCAATGTGCATGTTAATTTCATCTGATCCTAGAAATATACTGTAATGGGAACCTGAAATATATAAATAAACCATCCAAGAAGAAGTATTATGGAATACCTATAAGTATCTCATGTATATGGTCAAAGAATTTAAGGGGTAAAAGGCCACATATTCTTGACTGCTTTAGTGTCATATAATCTATGCACACTAGACAACTATTTTTTACTCTCACATGAACTAACTCAAAATTTTCATTCATTATAATAGTGAGCCCACTTTACATTGGAATAAACAAGATATAACTGACCTATTGAGAGCCCAAAATGTTGTAAATGATTCATTCCAAAAAAAAATTACACCTCATTCTTTAAAAATTATAATAATGTGGGTTTTAGTCTCCTTTATAAATTTTAACTAGTTTATTCAAATCCTTTAAGAGAATCCAATGCCTGAAAATAGAGGGGATAGTACTCAACAAATCTAAAAATATACCACAAATATCTTTAATAATCTCTCTTAAAAGATTTAATATATTTTTTTCTTATTCCCCATGATTATTTTTTGAAATTATAATAAGTAATTTTTCATCATTCAAAAGGTATGAATATTTCAAATATGAGGTAAATGGCTGCAGTTCTAGTTTTTATGGGTTCTATATTGATTAAAATGATGCCTAAATTGAAATATGAGCACAATAATTGTTGGGGTATGAATATTAATGATCAACATCATTGAATAATGTATCTAATCCAATGGAAAAATCAAATATCATGTCATAATCAGTATGCACATTATCAGAATTAGAAAAAGAATCCCCCAATGTATCCAAAATGAGTGTGGATTAATCATGAGAAATAAATGTGTAATTAATTTTCAAAATAAACATAGAAAAAATTGTTAAGATATTTATAATCATATAATGATACCTATTTTCAAAATATTGAAAATATTTATCTAGGTAATTATTACATGATGGGTCAACATGGGAGATTAAGATAGTAGAATGGTCCTCTAAGGGGCACTTCATAGATTCTAAAACATTAAATCATATGATCTCATCTTGAATATCAATATAAAGAATACAATATTGTAAATTTTTGATTTTTTGGATGTTTTGAGGAAGGGTATTCCAATAATGATGGTATTAGGAGAACATACTCAATCAATTTCTATATTCAGCACATAGAAACCCATATGTGATATAATGTACCTTACTTGAACATTTACATCATTAATGACTCATTTTGGATATATTTAACTCTATTATATAATTAGAAAACCCATATTTTCATCATCAGCTCATAAATCTTCATGTAAGAGAAAATAGAGTGAGTAAGTATATTTATTGAAGCTCCTAGATAAAACAAATTATTTGAGTAGTGAAACACTACTACAGTTCATGGAATGGTGGATTTCCTAGGGTCCTTACAATTTTTTTGCATCACCAAGGTTAGTGTGATGAGTACTATTAGATTCCCACCAATTTTTATCCACATATTTTCCTTAATAATTATTTAATTTGTAGACTATTCTTTCAAAAAATTAATATACAACTCAATTTTCTTGATTGATTCAAGTAGAGGGATATTGATCATATTGTTCATGAATGTATCCAAAATCATTCTTAGTATTTATTTTTTAGCCATATTCATGGTTTCTATAACTATACATGTAAATAAAAGGGGTTTACAGGGAACAACATCAATATTTTCTCACTTTTTACTTCCTCTGTTGGCTTTTCATCAGTTGGTCTTGAATGTGGTTTCTCTAGAGTTATAGTGAATCCTATTGGAATGATAGTTGCATTTGTAATAAAAATTATCTACCCTATTCTCAATTAGATGGAACCAAAATTCATCATGGGATATATAGTAGGTTGGGAAAGAATATTTCTAGAGTATTTACTTACTATTTTATAGAGGGTGGTGAAAATCTGGATCACATTTGTCTTTAACTACCCAAACTCTGAACCTTGGATCTTCAACACAATATGTTCATTAAGAATATTGTTTTATAAATTTAATCAGTATTAGAATCTACCTTTGGATGAAAATAATTATTATTTTCTTCTATTTTAAATTCTTGTGTTTTGAATATCCTTTGGGGTTATTGAAAACCCAATTGGAAAGGTGTAGGGTACTGAATATCTTATTGAAAATGGAGATATAGTTGTTTTTTAGATCCATACTTCATGTGTGAGTGATCTTTTAACCCTTGGTTTTATTTTTTTTATAAATTAATAATAATTTTTCTGGGTATGTGGTTTTTTTGTTGTTGTGGTTTCCAAATAATTGTCACCATATAATCATACGTCTCTTTTAATTGGGGGAAAATGTCACTAGGTGGTATGTTACAATGAAAATTTCACACAGCCTTATAGTAGTGGTCTTGGATGTCTTCTAATATAATGTAATTTATCTCACTATTGTGTTAAAATCATCCAAATTAGAATAAATTATATAATTTTCAAGATAAGAAGGACTTACCTAATTCACTCCTCTAATTGGATGGGTACCTTGATCTCTAATTTGTTGACAGTTTCATTCCATATTATTAATCAATACATGTGAAGATGTTGGTGATTTTTATCCAATTTACCTCTGGTCAGGACATCCACCATGCTCCTATGAATAGGTGTGATGCCATCATATAAGTACTAGATTCATATTTTCACAATGATTTGGTGATGCTAGAAACCTGTACAAAACGTTTTGAATCACTCTTAATACTCATACATTTACTCCCCTTCTACTTTATTGATCCTTAATTTTTTTATTCCCATATAATTGGTCCTTAATTTTTTAAAAACAATCTATCGGGAGATATTTACCAAGTCATCCCCAAATTTTATGTATTTTCTCTATAAATAATATATCAAATACGTTGTAGTTTCATCATGCGAGAATAAGAATTTTCTTAGTATTATTTTATATTTAGCGACATTTTTTGTTTCAAGGATGATCAAAATAACTTAAATTGTTTTATATTTTAGTTGGGATCCATGATAGTAAGTCGATAAAATTTTTGATGAAGGTGTTTTAATCCAAATTTTAATTAAAAATCAGATTCAGGGTTTGGGTTTGTAAACATTTTGGGATTATAATTAATTTTTGGTGTATCCAATTCATGAATGGTTCTATTAAGTTAATTTTGTATTATTTTCAATTATTATTTGTAGTTTTATGTTGTATTCAATAGTTACTCCAATTTCAATGTCCATAAAATTGAAAAATTCCCCAATTTGGTTAATATTGAAACATCCCACAGAATGAGATTTTACGATTCAAGTCCTAAGGATGTGTTTATTCATAGGGTCAATATCTAATAGATATTCATTATTAGTTCACGTAATAAATTAAATAAAAATTATATAATGATAAATGAACCATAATAGAAAGGTAATTTGTCTGAATTGATTGTCCAAATAAGAAAAAAGGAACGAAAAATTATGAAAGGGGAATGAAATAAAAATAAAAAGGGAAGAAGAGAATGAAATAGAAGTAAATAAATACCTCTAATTAGTGGAAAACAATAGTTCTCTCAGAGGAAAGGATACAAATTTAAAAGGCAATATCATGGGCACTATGAAATGATGTGTGGTTTGGGTACCTAGGTGTATCAAAGTGGCTGACTAAGGTCTTATCTCAAAAGTGAAATTAATTAAAAAACATAAAAAATGTATTCTAAAAAAACAAATGAGTTAAAATTATGGGGGTGTATGATATTTATGAAACTAGAATATGTATTGTAAAATAATATTATATTGTATTTTTCTTGAAATTTGATTGATAAAACACAACAAGAAGTTTTTTTAGAAAATATTTCTAGAAGGTAAAATTGATCAAACTCTATCAGTTAACTTAATTATTATTTTTTATCATTATAATTAAAATCCAATTTAATATGATCCCCTAATTTTTTAATCCCCAAAACCTATGATATTTTATCTCAACCACAAAGTTATAATGAATTAATCCTTTAGAAATATTTATAGCATGAAATCATAGAACCATGATTTGATTTTTCTCTATAAGGATAGCTTATGGATAGTGGTGAATATGGGATCATATAAAAATGGAAGTGAGGAGGAATTTTATTAGGGATTATATTTTAACCCTACAAATTAATCCTATTTTTTTGGTCTTTCAATTAAGATCATGATCTCAAAAATATTATATTACTGATCATCACTTGTTTTCAAATAATTATTTAATTTTTCATTTGGTTTCTTTTAGGTTTAAAACCCAATTCATAGATCATATTAATTAATAATAGTAGCCCATTAATTTTAAAAAATATGTTAAAAAAGTGAGAATTAGATATATTACTAAGAAAAACTTCTCTTTCATGGGTGGTGTAGTCAATATAGAAATGTTTTTCATGTTTAGACATTGAGAAAGAGTATAACCAAGTATCATTTCTAATCTTAATTTCCCAAAAAAGAAGAAATTTAATAGAAACTAAGGTATTTTTTTGAAAATAATCAAACATTTTAATGTTAATAAGATGAAGATGGATTCAATCAAGGAATCATTTCTACAAGAGCTCTCCCTCTTAAAATTTATGGAAAAATGGATTAAAACTACTTCTCGTACTCCAAAAAACTATGAATTCAAATAAAACCTTATAAAAATGTAAAAAACCACATTTAAAGTATAGAGGGAAGACTAGGGTTTCAAGAGGTTATAGGTGTGAATGGGAAAATTCATCCAAATATTTTAATCCAAATTCTAACAAAATATTGGCATCCAAAACATGTGAACCATCTATCATTACAGAAGGTTGATTTTTGTGGAAATGGGAACTCTATCTACATTGGAAAATTTGCAACGAAAAAACTACTGATGTAGAATACATGTCTTAAATGGTGGAGTAGTGTTCAATATGATGATTCTAGTACAACATTGTATTCATGTACCATCGACTCTAAAAATATGCAAGATCCATCTCCGATGTTGTAAATAAAAGTTCCATCCCATTGGCTGATGAACTTAGTTCAAAGTTTCATGATAAAAGAAATCACAAAATTATAGTTATGGACAATATAATACAGTTCAATTAAAAGGGTAAAAATATTAATTTTATTAAAATTTTAAAATGAATGAATAAATCCGAAATATTCTATAAATAAACATATTTAACACAATGACAGGAAATTATGTAATTCTTTGTTATTAAAATATTCAACATAATTTTTATTAATTTTTTTATTCATTTTTAATACCATAATTAAAGAGTGTGTGTTACAAAAATTGAAGTCCCCAAATAATGAATAATAGGTACATCTAGGTGAATACCTTTGAGTTGAAAGAAGGATGGGTATTCATGACTTAAATGTTTGGCATGAAAAATCACTCAAAAAATTTGGTAGCATAACAGTTCAACATAAAGATTCCAGATAAGTTTTAATTTGATGAAAGGTGGGCTCTCACTACAGGGATATCATAAGGAAAGTAAATTTGATTTGTACAAAAACATTAAAATAAAGAAAATTGGAAATAATATGGCATAATACAAAGAATTTTATTGAATGAAGTGGAGGATAGAATCCCTTACCTCTGAGAGAACTTCTAAAATCATTTGAAGAGCTTATTAAGAGATTAGGGGAACTGTAGGAACAATGTATTGAGGTAAAGTAAGATTTAATTCATGCTTTAATAGTTTTCATTGATGATTAATGGTAGGTTGGGTGAGTTTGTTAAGAAAAAAGAGTCGATTTTTTTGTCAACTTATAAACATAGGTTTTACACTTTATATAATAAAATAATAAAAACCACAATCCACACCAATTTTTTCCCATTATTTCTACAAAATATGCGTGGTTTTAAATATTTTAATACTAACAGAAACTAAAAAATTTAAATAGTACCCTTTTTGATGTGAAAGTGAGTCATGTTCATAAATAAATATTTTTTAACCTTAAAATATAATATAGGTTTTGGTGTATTCATTGTGGGCATAAATACTAATCAAATAACATTAAAAAGTCATTATTATTAACTTTAAACATCATTTTGTTTGTGGATACTCTTTATAGTATTTGTTACATTAAAATTTGGATTTTAGGATGTTATAATATGTACAATATATGTATACTATATTTAATTTTTACCCAAAAAAATCTATTATTTTTGAAAATAGTAAAGAATTCAACATTGGATAATTTTGATTTGATGATTTTAAAAACAATATTTATTTTATTAAAATACTTCTCTAAATATGAAAATTAAAAAATTTAAATAAAAAATATATATTCACTAAAAAATATTTTTATTTTTATGATAATAGTTTTTGGAACCTCTTATAAATTACATTTTATTTCATAAAATAATATTATCATTTACAATTGGATAAATATTATTTAACCATAGAATTTTATTAAAATAATTTTTTTACAAAAAAGGTTAAATTACTAAAAAATAATGCCTTTATTATAATTATATTTTCTCCAAAATATAATATATTTTTCATCATATGAGACACTATTTTTTTATTTCAAATTGATTATTTAATCATTTATAAATTAATAATAAAGACAAATAAATATAAAAATTATTTTTTAAAAAATAAAACTGAAAAATTTTATACTCTTGGGGTATAGATACTTATCCACTTATTACAATGGTATATGCCCTAAGGGTGAGGTATATATCAGTGAAACATTATTAGGGTGGTTCGAAAAACATGGTTTGGGATGTGATTTAGATAACATTGAACTTCTCTCATAAACAGTTTTACCCATGAATTGGTTGTTGTATCTCAACAAGGGATTGGCCAAGGTAAAATACTTGTGATTCCATCTCCCTTAGATGCTCCAATAAATTGAATTTACATGGTATGATCCTAGTAGTCGTGGACATCACTACTTTTATTTATGTTAATTAGATTTATGATAACACTTTAAAAATACTAGTCATAAGAATCTATGTACAATGGATATATTATCAGATGTAATAATAGTTTATCATTATTTGAAATTTGAAAATATATACCTTATAACGGCCTGGAATAACTAACGTAGTGAATGTGTTTTATATGACATAATTAATTAATAGGGACTTTATTAATTTGAAAGGGGAAATTAATTTTTAAAATATCAGGTCATTACATTATTCCCCATTTGGAAATTTCGCCATAGAAATTTCATTTCATACTCTCATATAGATAAGGGTACTTCTGTTTCAGTGCCTCTCTTAGTTCCTATTCTTCTCCGTCAAAATTATGGTCCTACCATAATACTTTGACCTTGTGAATTTTAATATTTTATAGAACTATGTATCTATGATATACGATCATTAATGACCACTCCAATGAATGTTCATTTATCAATGGTACCACCTATGGATTTTGTACACATGAGTGGTCTGGTATGTACTTTCTCAAGAGGGACACATTGAAAAAATAATGTGCTTGAGATACATTAGGTAAGAGTTAAATTTAATAGGACAAAACTCAGATGTCATCCAAGATCTCAAAGTGTCCAATTTATCTTGGACTAAGACTTCCCTTCTTCACAAACCTTACGAATTTTTTCCATAGATATATACAAAGGAACACTAAATCTCTGACCTTAAACTCTAGGTCTCATTAGTGATTATATGCATAACACATATATCATTTTTTTGGGGTTTCATGTGACATATAATGGATTTCACCCTCTCCATAATATCTTGGATAATATTAGGTCCAATTATATTCCATTCTCAAACATCATCCCTATAAGTCGATATCATACACCACTTCCCATACATAGCTTCATAAGGCGCGTTATGAATGTTAGAATCAAAATAATGTTATTAGAATAATCCAATAGGGTAACATGATGATCATACATCCTTATAAGCATATTAAACAAGATATCAACATATCCCCTATAGATTGATTGATTCTCTTAGATTGACCAAATTACTAAGGGTGATAAACAGTAGTAAAACCCACCTCCTTATATTTTTCTTGCTGAAGAATTTTCTAGAACATTAAGGTAAACCTCATTTCATAATTAAACATTGTAGAGTGTTTCACTCCATATAGACTTACTAATTCTCTTATGTATATCATAGTGAGTTTTTCAAGAGAAAAATATACCTTGATAATAATGAAATTCACTAAATTTATTAAAAAAATCGATTATCACCTAGATGTGGTTATTGCTTTTATATGTCCTAAGGTGTCCTATGATTAAAAAATGCTTATCTTTACCCATTAACATTATAGTATGGGAAATGGTTTCATCATACCCTTATAATTTTATCATTCAACCTTTACATGTTATCATTCTAATAATCATGATACTAATTTTGTAATATACCTTTTCATGTTATCCTAAAAAAGTATTCTTTTCAAATCATCATACATTTGTGTACTTCATGGATGAATAGAGTAGGATGAGTAAGATTAATCATCCAAAATTTCTCTCTATATTTGTGGTTTTTAAGGGAGACATATACATTTCCCAAACCCTATAGTTCTATATTTATAAATTTTGAATGTTGAAATAAATTCTACCTTTTTATATATAACCCCATCATCTTGATGGGACTCCATAGTCATCTCAAGAATAAATGATTGAATAGTTATTTGATCAAAGTAGTATATCAATCCTTTTATTATTCTCATTTCAATCCATTTCAATCCCATGAAGATTGGATCCCTTTCAATCCTCATCATGGATAGGGTGGTGAGATCCTTTCCACTTAGTTCATCTACCACATTTTTTACCATTCTACAATGGTAACAGATTAAATAACAATAATTCCCTAATTAGATCTAACCATCATTATTGGTGAAAATATATCTCCTCTTATGTTAATACATACATGAGGCCTTTATGATACAAATATATTCCCCACTTCTCCAACTGAAGATAATATCCCCAAATCATTAGAGTGAATATTACCAAAACAAATTCAATATCTTCAGTTTGATAGTTCTATTTATGAATATTTAATTAGGGGGAGGCATAGGATATCACTTTGTTATCCTTTATGAGTACACATCCCAATACATTTTTAGACACATCACTATAGATCAAAAATACCTCCCCGATGGTGGTCAATGTGAGTACATGTGAAATGATTAGTATCTTTAATAAGTCTTTAAATAGATCCTCCCATTGATTAATCTAGAAAAACATGAATCCATTCCGAGTTAGCTTGGTTGTATGGATTAAAAATAATGAGATTCTTTTCAAAAATCGCTTATAGTACACAGTTAATCCAAGAAATCTATATTTGTTCGTAAATATTGGTATGTGATTTACCCTAACTTCCATTTTTTTAAAGTATACACAAATACACCATTATTATTGATATATAACCTAGTAATGTTACTTTGTCATAGTATACGTTATTTTTGAGGACACAACCTCTAGTTTAAAAGGAAGACCATGAAATTATTTCTGGAACATATTCTATCAAATTGGGAATATCATCCATGATGATGTTTTCCTTAATCTCAATTAATTTTGTTATATAACCTTGCACTATGGAAAAAATATCCATGCTTGATAAAATTATTCCAAATGAGATCTATCCTCTCCCTTATACTTAAACAGAATCATAGTTAGATTTTTTATAGGGATGATAATTTTCTTCTCATAGATATTTATATTGGCTATATATAAGGGATGATAATCATTGTCTATAATATCATATATTATATCTAAATTTAATATCAAATAGTTTAATGGAAATTAGACCTGAAAATATGGAAATGGTAGAAGTAAAATACTTGGTATGTGATAATTGACACATTTTCTATTTTCAAAGATAAATCTATTTTCCTGCTTTGAGGTGGTGTTAGAATAGTTACGCTAAAATTATGTGATATGATGTAATAGGTAGAATGATAGTAACATATGATATTTTGTGCTCTTGAATGAATTCAATTCCCACAATTCACAATGTGATTTTGGTACTAATCATTTAATTCTTCAAAATAGACTGATGGATGAGAATTTTCAAACCATTTGACACATATAAGGGAAACTAATAAAATTGAAGGGATAAATCAAATCTGAAATACATTCCTTAACTTATTTATTTATAGGTTTCAATATATGGTATCCATGATATATTTATTAACAAAAAATATTATTGTATTTTCTGTTCCCTAAATAATGGTTCATAAGAATTTTGTGAATTTTCTAAAGTATATCCCCTAGGAGTGTCAAACTAGGTGTGTAGTAAGGACTATTCATCATACACTGGGTAATGATTGATTCAATACCAATTCACCCCTTTTGAGTTTATTACCCATTTGTAAAACTATCCGAGATACAAATCATCTGTACCAAAGTGGCATAGGCTCATACTTTGCATCTAAAAGACCTGAGATCAAATCTGGGAAGGGACGAAATTATGGGTTTGTATAGATGTACTACAGTAGGGCATTGTAAAAGTACTATAGATGTGGTGGACTATAGCAGTGATGGAACTATAGTAGAGGAGTAACTATATAAGGTACTATAGTGGTGGTAGTACTATAGTAGGTACAGTAGCAGCACGTGTATTGTAGCATCACTCTTCCCAGAGGGGTTATTTGGGCCAAACAAATTTGCTTTCAAACCTTGTATGTAGGCCACATGGCCTTGGGACTTCGAGCTATGTAATGGGTCTCCATCTACCCAGTCTTAAAGATGTCGTTTCTTTAAATAATTAATTGAGGCTTCACCCCAAACCTTTAAAAAAACAGGGTTTTCTAAACCTAATCCAAAAAAGTAAAATTAATTTCCATTGATACCTACTATGACAACTTATATCTTTAATAAACATTAAATAAGTATTTATTATATAATTTGAATATTTAGACTCACCATTTGTTTAGGATTGTATTGGTATTAATGAATTATGTGTCGCCCCATACTTATAAAGGATGGAATCCAAATAATTATTCCAAAAGTGGGTCCCTTGATCACTAATGGTATCCTTTAGTACTCCAAACATGTATAAAATTTGATCCTTGGGAAAATCCATAACAGCATGAGAATAATCATCCCTGGTGGCCTTATCCTCTATCAATTTTCAAACATAATCATTAGATATATTAATTTCGACTAAACCAGATGATCGTTTAAATGTACTTATGAAATAAATTCTATATACATAGAGAAATTAATAGAATAATATGGGTTTTTGGGGAATCTCATTTGTCCTAGAAATATGTCCATTGTGTTTGCATTGTGAGAATGACTTAAAACACATGGGAATAATGAAATCAGGCAAGGGAATATATTTTAGAGTATAAGAATTTCATGAATGTATGTGTGTCCAAAATTTCCACCATAATAAATTGAATGAAAAAAAAATTAAAATAGACTCAAACTCATGATCAGACACAAATCTCTTAATGACTTGGTCACTACAAATGTAATAACGGTAAGGATCATGCCACACATAAAACATGGATTCATTATTAAATTTCTAAAATTTTGGTTTCTTTAAGTTTATAGGAATTTCAAAACCAACCATGTAGTAAACTAGGTCAGCATACCAATACTGAGTACTTCATAATGAATAAATATTATCATTAGAGAAAGTTTTTTGAATTAATACATCATTTAGGGCATCAGGGTCTCACATGTGACTGATCCAAATCATGTGGTATGGAACCATGTTTTTTTGAACCATTATTCTCATTTATCATAATATAATAATATTGAATAAGGACTATCTAATCGATGATTTTGGTCTTTACATATTGCTTCTTTGAGAGGTTCTCCAATGTTGCGTGATCATAAAAATATTCTTTATTGCATAGTAATTATGAATAGATTTTTTTCTCTAGAAAATATCATACTAAGAAACTCTTCTTCCATGTTATCATATTTTTATTTGGCTTATTACAATTTCCATGTATAATCTTCAATTACTGGAGAACACCCATCCACCCTCTGTTACAAGATGGCCCCAATAGTGATGTTGGAAGCATCATATATAAGTTTGAAAAGAAGATCTCGATTTGGATATTCATGATTAGTGGAGTGGTCAGATGTTTCATTATCTAATAAAATTATATACTGCGTGAATATTAAAAAAACAAGTCTATATATTATTGAATCAACCTAGATAAGGGTGGATAAGTCTTATAGAAATCTCTAATGAATTGTCGATTAGAACCAAAATGTCCAAGAAATTATTGAACATCACACACACATATAGAATATGGGAAGGATGAAATAATATCTAACATAGATCTATCAGCCTTAATTACATGCTGGTACACAACAAGTCCTAGAAAAATTCCCCTCTCTTCCATGAAATGACATTTTTCAATAATGAAAACCCAATTTTTCCCAATAAAACAATGCAACGCTTTACCCAATGTTAAGAGAAATTCAACAGATGTGATAAAAGATATAATAAAATCATCTATAAATACCACTATGAAAGTCTCAATTAAATCATAATATACACTTAGCATGAATCTTTAGAAGGTACATTGCACGTTTCAAAGTCTTAATGGAATCATTCGGTAAATAAATATAATCAATGTGCATGTTAATTTCATCTGATCCTAGAAATATACTGTAATGGGAACCTTGAAATATATAAATAAACCATCCAAGAAGAAGTATTATGGAATACCTATAAGTATCTCATGTATATGGTCAAAGAATTTAAGGGGTAAAAGGCCACATATTTTTGACTGCTTTAGTGTCATATAATCTATGCACACTAGACAACTATTTTTTACTCTCACATGAACTAACTCAAAATTTTCATTCATTATAATAGTGAGCCCATTTTACATTGGAATAAAAAATACATAACTGACCTATTGAGAGCCAAAAATGTTGTAAATGATTCATTCCAAAAATAAATTACACCTCATTATTTAAAAATTCTAATAATGTGGGTTTTAGTCTCCTTTATAGATTTTAACTAGTTTATTCAAATCCTTTAAGAGAATCCAATGCCTGAAAATGGAGGGGATAGTACTCAACATATCTAAAAATGTACCACAAATATCTTTAATAATCTCTCTTAAAAGATTTAATATATTTTCTTCTTATTCCCCATGATTATTATTGGAAATTATAATAAGTAATTTTTCATCATTCAAAAGGTATAAATATTTCAAATATGAGGGAAATGGTTGGTGTTCTAGTTTTTATGGGTTCTGTATTGATTAAAATGATGCATAAATTGAAATATGAGCACAATAATTGTTGGGGTATGAATATTAATGATCAACATCATTGAATAATGTATCTAATCCAATGGAAAAATCAAATATCATGTCATAATCAGTATGCACATTATCAGAATTAGAAAAAGAATCCCCAAATGTATCCAAAATGAGTGTGGATTAATTATGAGAAATAAATGTGGAATTAATTTTCAAAATCAACTTAGAACAAATTGTTAAGATATTAATAATCATATAATGATACCTATTTGCAAAATATTGAAAATATTTATCTAGATAATTATTACATGATGGGTCAACAATGGAGATTAAGACAGTAGAATGGTCCTCTAAGGGGCACTTCATGGATTATAAAACATTAAATCATATGACCTCATCTTGAATATCAATATAAAGAATAAAATATTGTAAATTTTTGATTTTTTGGATGTTTTGAGGAAGGGTATTCCAATAATGATGGTATCAGGAGAACATACTCGATCAATTTCTATATTCAGCACATAGAAATCCATATGTGATATAATGTACCTTACCTAAACATTTACAACATCAATGACTCATTTTGGATATAAATAACTCTATTATATAATTAGAAAACCCATATTTTCATCATCAGCTCATTAATCTTCATGTAAGAGAAAATAGAGTGAGTAAGTATATTTATTGAATCTCTTAGATAAACCAAATTATTTGAGTAGTGAAACTCTACTATGGTTCATGGAATGGTGGATTTACTAGGGTCCTTACAATTTTTTTTTCATCACCAAGGTTAGTGTGATGAGTACTATTAGATTCCCACCAATTTTTATCCACATGTTTCCCTTAATAATTCTTTAATTTGTAGACTATTCTTTCAAAAAATTAATATACAAGTCAATTTTCTTGATTGATTCAAGTAAGGGGATATTGATCATATTGTTCTTGAATGTATCCAAAATCATTTTTAGTATTTATTTTTTAGCCATATTCATGGTTTCTATAACTATACATGTAAATAAAAGGGGTTTACAGGGAACAACATCAATATTTTCTCACTTTTTACTTCCTCTGTTGGCTTTTCATCAGTTGTTCTTGAATGTGGTTTCTCTAGAGTTATAGTGAATCCTATTGGAATGATAGTTGCATTTGTAATAAAAATTATCTACCCTATTCTCAATTAGATGGAACAAAAATTCATCATGGGATATATAGTAGGTTGGGAAGGAATATTTCTAGAGTATTTACTTACTATTTTATAGAGGGTGGTGAAAATATGGATCACATATGTCTTTAACTACCCAAACTCTGAACTTTGGATCTTCAACACAATATGTTCATTAAGAATATTGTTTTATAAATTTAATCAGTATTAGAATCTACCTTTAGATGAAAATAATTATTATTTTCTTCTATTTTAGATTCTTGTGTTTTGAATATCCTTTGGGGTTATTGAAAACCCAATTGGAAAGGTGTAGGGTACTGAATATCTTATTGAAAATGAAGATATAGTTGTTTTTTAGATCCATACTTCATGTGTGAGTGATCTTTTAACCCTTGGTTTTATTATTTTTATAAATTTATAATAATTTTTCTGGGTATGTGGTTTTTTTGTTGTTGTGGTTTCCAAATAATTGTCACCATATAATCATACGTCTCTTTTAATTGGGGGAAAATGTCACTAGGTGGTATGTTACAATGAAAATTTCACACAGCCTTATAGTAGTGGTCTTGTATGTCTTCTAATATAATGTAATTTATCTCACTATTGCGTTAAAATCATCCAAATTAGAATAAATTATATAATTTTCAAGATAAGAAGGACTTACCTAATTCACTCCTCTAATTGGATGGGTACCTTGATCTCTAATTTGTTGAGAGTTTCATTCCATATTATTAATCAATACATGTGAAGATGTTGGTGATTTTTATCCAATTAACCTCTGGTCAGGACATCCACCATGCTCCTATGAATAGGTGTGATTCCATCATATAAGTAAAGATTCATATTTTCACAATGATTTGGTGATGCTAGAAACCTGTACAAAACGTTTTGAATAAATCTTAATACTCATACATTTACTCCCCTTCTGCTTTATTGATCCTTAATTTTTCTATTCCCATATAATTGGTCCTTAATTTTTTAAAAACAATCTATCAGGAGATATTTACCAAGTCATCCCCAAATTTTATGTCTTTTCTCTATAAATAATATATCAAATACATTGTAGTTTCATCATGCGAGAATAAGAATTTTCTTAGTATTGTTTTATATTTAGCGACATTTTTTGTTTCAAGGATGATCAAAATAACATAAATTGTTTTATATTTTAGTTGGGATCCATGATAGTAAGTCGATGAAATTTTTGATGAAGGTTTTTTAATCCAAATTTTAATTAAAAATCAGATTCAGGGGTTGGGTTTGTAAAAAAATTGGGATTATAATTAATTTTTGGTGTATCCAATTCTTGAATGGTTCTATTAAGTTAATTTTGTATTATTTTCAATTATTATTTCTAGTTTTATGTTGGATTCAATAGTTACACCAATTTCAATGTCCATAAAACTGAAAAATTCCCCAATTTTGTTAATATTGAAATATCCCACAAAATGAGATTTTACGATTCAAGTCCAAAGGATGTGTTTATTAATATGGTCAATATCTAATAGATCTTCATTATTAGTTCATGTAATAAATTAAATAAAAATTATATAATGATAAATGAACCATAATATAAAGGTAATTTGTCTGAATTGATTGTCCAAATAAGAAAAAAGAAAAGAAAAATTACGAAAGGGGAATGAAATAAAAATAAAAAGGGAAGAAGAGAATGAAATAGAAGTAAATAAATACCTCTAATTAGTGGAAAACAATAGTTCTCTCAGAGGAAAGGATACCAATTTAAAAGGCAATATCAGGGGCACTATGAAATGATGTGTGGTTTGGGTACCTAGGTGTATCAATGTGGCTGACTAAGGTCTTATCTCAAAAGTGAAATTAATTAAAAAACATAAAAAATGTATTCTAAAAAAACAAATGAGTTAAAATTATGGGGGTGTATGATATTTATGAAACTGGAATATGTATTCTAAAATAATATTATATTGTATTTTTTTTTGAAATTTGATTGATAAAACACAACAAGAAGTTTTTTTAGAAAATATTTCAAGAAGGTAAAATTGATCAAACACTATCAGTTAACTTAATTATTATTTGTTATCATTATAATTAAAATCCAATTTTTTATGATCCCCTAATTTTTTAATCCCCAAAACCTATGAGATTTTATCTCAACCACAAAGTTATAATAAATTAATCCTTTGGAAATATTTGTAGCATGAAATCATAGAACCATGATTTGATTTTTCTCTATAAGGATAGCTTATGGATAGTGATGAATAAGGGATCATATAAAAATTGAAGTGAGGAGGAATTTTATTAGGGATTATATTTTAACCCCACAAATTAATCCTATTTTTTTGGTCTTTCAATTAAGATCATGATCTCAAAAATATTATATTACTGATAATCACTTGTTTTCAAATAATTATTCAATTTTTCATTTGGTTTATTTTAGGTTTAAAACCCAATTCATAGATCATATTAATTAATAATAGTAGCCCATTAATTTTAAAAAATATGTTAAAAAAGTGAGAATTAGATATATTACTAAGAAAAAATTCTCTTTCATGTGTGCTGTGGTCAATATAGAAATGTTTTTCATGTTTAGCCATTGAGAAAGAGTATAACCAAGTATCATTTCTAATCTTAATTTCCCAAAAAGAAGAAATTTAATAGAAACTAAGATATTTTTTTGAAAATAATCAAACATTTTAATGTTAATAAGATGAAGATGGATTCAATCAAGGCATCAATTCTACAAGAGCTCTCCCTCTTAAAATTTATGGAAAAATGGATTAAAACTACTTTCCTTACTCCAAAAAACTATTAATTCAAATAAAACCTTATAAAAATGTAAAAAACCACATTTAAAGTATAGAGGGAAGACTAGGGTTTCAAGAGGTTATAGGTGTGAATGGGAAAATTCATCCAAATATTTTAATCCTAATTCTAACAAAATATTGGCATCCAAAACATGTGAACCATCTATCATTACAGAAGGTTGATTTTTGTGGAAATGGGAACTCTATCTACATTTGAAAATTTGCAACGAAAAAACTACTGATGTAGAATACATGTCTTAAATGGTGGAGTAGTGTTCAATATGATGATTCTAGTACAATATTGTATTCATGTACCATCGACTCTAAGAATATGCAAGATCCATCTCAGATGTTGTAAATAAAAGTTCCATCCCATTGGCTGATGAACTCAGTTCAAAATTTCATGATAAAAGAAATCACAAAATTATAGTTATGAACAATATAATACAGTTCAATTTAAAGGGTAAAAATATTAATTTTTTTTTAAATTTTAAAATGAATGAATAAATCCGAAATATTCTATAAATAAACATACTTAACACAATGAGTGGAAATTATGTAATTTTTTGTAATTAAAATATTCAACAGAATTTTTATTAATTTTTTTATTCACTTTTAATACCATAATTAAGGAGTGTGTGTTACAAAAATTAAATTCCCCAAATAATGAATAATAGGTACATCTAGCTGAATACCTTTGAGTTGAAATAAGGATGGGTATTCATGACTTAAATGTTTGGCATGAAAAATCACTCGAAAATTTTGGTAGCATAACAGTTCAACATAAAGATTCCTGAAAAGTTTTAATTTGAGTGAAATGTGGGCTCTCACTACAGGGATATCATAAGGAAAGTAAAATTGATTTGTACAAAAACATTAAAATAAAGAAAATTGGAAATAATATGGCATAATACAAAGATTTTTATTGAATAATGTCGAGGATAGAATCCCTTACCTATGAGAGAACTTCTAAAATCATTAGAAGAGCTTATTAAGAGATTAGGGGAACTATAGGAACAATGTATTGAGGTAAAGTAAGATTTAATTCATGCTTTAATAATTTTCATTGATGATTACTGGTAGGTTGGGTGAGTTTGTTAAAAAAAAGAGTCAATTTTTTTGTTAACTTATAAACATAGGTTTTCCACTTTATATAATAAAATAATAAAAACCACAATACACACCAATGTTTTTGCCCATTATTTCTACAAAATATGCGTGGTTTTAAATATTTTAATACTAACAGAAACTAAAAAAATTAAATAGTACCCTTTTTGATGTGAAAGTGAGTCATGTTCATAAATAATTATTTTGTAACCTTAAAATATAATATAGGTTTTGGTGTATTCATTGTGGGCATAAATAATAATCAAATAACATTAAAAAGACATTATTATTAACTTTAAACATAATTTTGTTTGTGGATACTCTTTATAGTATTTATTACATTAAAATTTGGATTTTAAGATGTTATAATATGTACAATATATATATACTATATTTAATTTTTACCCAAAAAAATCTATTATTTTTGAAAATAGTAAAGAATTCAACATTGGATAATTTTGATTTGATGATTTTAAAACAATATTTATTTTATTAAAATACTTCTCTAAATATGAAAATTAAAAAATTTAAATAAAAAATATATATTCACTAAAAAATAATTGTATTTTTATGATAATAGTTTTTGGAACCTCCTGTAAATTAAATTTTATTTCATAAAATAAAATTATCATTTATAATTGGATAAATATTATTTAACCATATAATTTTATTAAAATAATTTTTTTTCAAAAAAGGTTAAATTCATAAAAAATAATGCCTTTATTATAATTATATTTTCCCCAAAATATAATATATTTTTCATCATATGAGACACTATTTTTTATTTCAAATTTATTATTTAATCATTTATAAATTAATAATAAAGACAAATAAATATAAAAATTATTTTTTAAAAAATAAAACTGAAAATTTTATACTATTGGGGTATAGATACTTATCCACTTATTACAATAGTATATGTCCTAAGGGTGAGGTATATATCAGTGACACATTATTAGGGTGGTTCGAAAAACATGGTTTGGGATGTGATTTAGATAACATTGAACTTCTCTCATAAACAGTTTTACCCATGAATTGGTTGTTGTATCCCAACAAGGGATTGTCCAAGGTAAAATACTAGTGATTCCATCTCCCTTAGATTCTTCAATAAATGGAATTTACATGGTATGATCCTAGTAGTCATGGACATCACTACTTTTATTTATGTAAATTAGATTTATGATAACACTTTAAAAATACTAGTCATCAGAATCTATATACAATGGATATATTATCAGAAGTAATAATAGTTTAACATTATTTGAAAATTGAAAATATATACCTTATAACAGCCTGGAATAACTAAAGTAGTGAATGTGTTTTATATAACATAATTAATTAATATGGACTTTATTAATTTGAAAGGGGAAATTAATTTTTAAAATATCAGGTCATTACATTATTCCCCATTTGGAAATTTCGCCATAGAAATTTCATTCCATACTCTCATATAGATAAGGGTACTTCTGCTTCAGTTCCTCTCTTAGTTCCTATTCTTCTCCGTCAAAATTATGGTCCTACCATAATACTTTAACCTTGTTAATTTTAATATTTTATAGAACTATGTATCTATGATATACGATCATTAATGACCACTCCAATGAATGTTCATTTATCAATGGTACCACCTATGGATTTTGAACACATGAGTGGTCTGGTATGTACTTTCTCAAGAGGGACACATTGAAAAAATAATGTGCTTGAGATACATTAGGTAAGAGTTAAATTTAATAGGACAAAACTCAGATGTCATCCACGATCTCAAAGTTTCCAATTTATCTTGGACTAAGACTTCCCTTATTCACAAACCTTATGGATTTTTTCCATAGATATATACAAAGGAACACTAAATCTCTGACCTTAAACTCTAGGTCTCATCAGTGATTATATGCATAACAGAGATATCATTTTTTTGGGGTTTCATGTGACATATAATGGATTTCACCCTCTCCATAATATCTTGGATAATATTTGGTCCAATTATATTCAATTCTCAAACATCATCCCTACAAGTCGATATCATACACCACATCCCATACATAGCTTCATAATGCACGTTATGAATGTTAGAATCAAAATAATGTTATTAGAATATTCCAATAGGGTAACATGATGATCATACATCCTTATAAGAATATTAAATAAGATATCAACATATCCCCTGTAGTTTGATTGATTCTCTTAGATTGACCAAATTACTAAGGGTGATAAATAGTAGTAAAACCCAGCTCCTTATATTTTTCTTGCTGAAGAATTTTCTAGAACATTGAGGTAAACCTCAATTCATAATTAAACATTGTAGAGTGTTTCACTCCATATAGACTTACTAATTCTCTTATGTATATCATATTGAGTTTTTCAAGAGAAAAATATACCTTGATAATAATGAAATTCACTAACTTTATTAAGAAATCGATTATCACCTAGATGTGGTTATTGCTTTTATATGTCCTAAGGTGTCCTATGATTAAAAAATGCTTATCTTTACCCATTACCATTCTAGTATGGGAAATGGTTTCATCATACCCTTATAATTTTATTATTCAACCTTTACATGTTATCATTCTAAGAACCATGATAATAATTTTGTAATATACCTTTTCATGTTATCCTAAAAAAGGCTTCTTTTAAAATCATTATAAATTTGTGTACTTCATGGATGAATAGAGTAGGATGAGTAATATGAATCATCCAAAATTTCTCTCTATATTTGTGGTTTTTAAGGGAGACATATACATGTCCCAAACCCTATAGTTCTATATTTATAAATTTTGAACGTTGAAATAAATTCTACCTTTTTATATATATCCCCATCATCTTGATGGGACTCCATAGTCATCTCAAGAATAAATGATTGAATAGTTATTTGATCAAAGTAATATATCAATCCTATTATTATTGTCATTTCAATCCATTTCAATCCCATGAATATTGGATCCCTCTCAATCCTCATCATGGATAGGGTGGTGAGATCCTTTCCACTTAGTTCATCTACCACATTTTTCACCTTTCTACAATGGTAACATATTAAATAACAATAATTCCCTAATTAGATCTAACCATCATTATTGGTGAAAATATATCTCCACTTATGTTAATACATACATGAGGCCTTTATGATACAGATATATTCCACACTTCTCCAACTGAAGATAATTTCCCCAAATCATTAGAGTGAATATTACTAAAACAAATTCAATATCTTCAGTTTGATAGTTCTATTTATGAATATTTAATTAGGGGTAGGCATAGGATATCACTTTGTTATCCTTTATGAGTACACATCCCAATACATTTTTAGACACATCACTATAGATCAAAAATACCTCCCCGATGGTGGTCAATGTGAGTACATGTGAAATGATTAGTATCTTTACTAAGTCTTTAAATAGATCCTCCCATTGATTAATCTAGAAAAACATGAATCCATTCCGAGTTAGCTTGGTTGTATGGAATAAAAATAATGAGATTCTTTTCAAAAATCGCTTATAGTACACAGTTAATCCAAGAAATATATATTTTTTGTAAATATTGGTATGTGATTTACCCTAACTTCCATTTTTTAAAGGATACAGAAATACACCATTATTATTGATATATATCCTAGTAATGTTACTTTCTCATAGTATACGTTATTTTTGAGAACACAACCTCTAGTTTAAAAGGAAGACCGTGAAATTATTTCAAGAACATATTCTATCAAATTGGGAATATCATCCATGATTATGTTTTCCTTAATCGCAATTATTTTTGCTATATAACCTTGAACTATGGAAAAAATACCCATGCTTGATAAAATTATTCCAATGGAGATCCATCCTCTCCCTTATACTTATACAGAATCATAGGTAGATTTTTCATAGGGATGATAATTTTCTTCTCATAGATATTTATATTGGCTATATATAAGGGATGATAATCATTGTCCATAATAACATATATTATATCTAAATTTATAATCAAATAGTTTAATGGAAATTAGACCTGAAAATATGGAAATGGTAGAAGTAAAATACTTGGGATGTGATAATTGACACATTTTCTATTTTCAAAGATAGATCTATTTTCCTGCTTTGAGGTGGTGTTTGAATAGTTACACTAAAATTATGTGATATGATGTAATAGGTATAATGATAGTAAGATATGATATTTTGTGTTCTTGAATGAATTATATTCCCACAATTCACAATGTGATTTTGGTACTAATCATTTAATTCTTCAAAATAGACTGATGGATGAGAATTTTCAAACCATTTGACAAATATAAGGGAAACTAATAAAATTGAAGGGATAACTAAAATATGAAATACATTCCTTAACGTATGTATTTATTGGTTTCAATATATGGTATCCATGATATATTTATTAACAAAAAATATTATGGGATTTTTCTTTTCCCTAAATAATGGTTCATAAGAATCTTGTAAATTTTCTAAAGTATATCCACTAGGAGTGTCAAACTAGGTGTGTAGTAAGGAATCTTCATCATACACTGGGTAATGATTGATTCAATACCAATTCACCCCTTTTGAGTTTATTACCCATTTGTAAAACTATCCAAGATACAAATCATCTGTACCAAAGTGGCATAGGCTCATACTTTTCATCTAAAAGACCAGAGATCAAATCCGGGAAGGGACGAAATTATGGGTTTCTATAGAAGTACTACAGCAGGGAATTGTAACAGTACTATAGAAGTGGTGGACTATAGCAGTGATGGAACTATAGTGGAGGAGGCACTATAGAAGGTACTATAGTGGTGGTAGTACTATAGTAGGTACAGTAGCAGCACGTGTAATGTAGCAGCCCTCTTCCCAGAGGGGTTATTTGGGCCAAACAAATTGGATTTCATACCTTGTATGTAGGCCACATGGCCTTGGGACTTCGAGCTATGTAATGGGTCTCCATCTACCCAGTCTTAAACATGTCGTTTCTTTAAATAATTAATTGAGGCTTCACCCCAAACCTTAAAAAAACAAGGATTTCTAAACCTAATCCCAAAAAATAAAATGAATTTCCATTGATACCTACTATGACAACTTATATCTTTAATAAACATTAAATAAGTATTTATTATATAAAGATACACACAATATAATCTCAAAATAACATCAGGTCTAGTGTTAATTGTAAATTTGGTGCATATAACATTATCATTTTATATTGGTACAGAAATATTATTTAAAAAATTTCACAACATGTCCTTAAAATCCATTAATATTCTAAAACATCACTACTACGAAATTGGATTTATCCCGCACTATGGTTTTAATATTTTTCATTGAAGGCACTGTTATAAACATCCTTTCTCAGCACTAGAAAAATAATTGTTAAAATAAGTCTTCAAAAGTGATTTTTTAACACAATTAAAGGGGGTCTTTAATAGCACTAAAAAAGAATTGTTAAATGGGGGCCATTTTTAGTGCATGTAAAAATGCATTTATATTGGTGTCCCCTTTATCTATGCCAGCAAAAAAGCACTGATAAAATGTGATTTTTTAGGTGTTTCTAAAGAAGCACTGATAATGTGGGGTCTTTATCAGCACTTATAAAAAAGAATTGATAAAATGGTGGCCATTCTCAGGGATTTTTAATATATGCTAATAAATACACATCCCCATTATTATATCTTTTTTACTTGAACTTATAATTGATATATATATATATATATATTTCATTGATTAACACCCATAGAAGATGTTATAGAAATTTAGAAGACTCATAGAAATATTTTTTTGGATTTAATAGAGGTGATTTAGGATTCCTATGGGACACTTAGGTGTAGAGATATCTAAATTATTTTATTTTATATGTGGTAGAGGAAAAAAACTCCCAGTTAGAATGTTATGGACATTTGAAAGGCTATCAAATTTGAAAAACCTCTAAAACCCCCTAAAAAGTGCATAATATTTAATTCATGAGTCCATTTCTGCTCCAAAAAACGGTCAAATTCAATCTTACTAAATAATATAAAATAACATGAGACTTAAATTGTGTGATAATCAAATGAATAAAATATATTAAGGTTTCAAAAAAATCATAAATTGATCACAAACATCAAACAGACATAACATTTCATCTAGGTGTACTCTTGGATCCACCACACATAAAATTGAGGATTTTGACAATATCAATGCAACAGAGTGTCTCAAAATGAGTTAAATGATAACTTTCCATTTTTGAAATACCAAAAAGGACCATAAGGCCTCCAAAACAAAGTTTTTTTTCACTAACCTCGATGTCTTAAATTCAAACATCTTAAATTTATGATCTTTGTGTTCGTTCGACATATACCACATATCATATAAAATATCATTTCATAAGATTATATTTGACTATTTTGAAGCTAAAATGGACTCCTAGATCTTATATTATGATCATTTTAGGAGTTTTAGGTGTTTCATAGTTTCTTAATGTTTTTATGTATTTTAAGGGTTTTTAGAGTAAATATCTATTTCATAATATATATATATATATATATATAATTATGTATTAAGAAAATATAACTATACTTAAATATAGATATATATATAAATATTTGGATAAAAAAATATAATGAAATATATATAAAAATTAAGATAGATCATAAAATGTAAAACAATATAGTATAGGTTAGTGGAAAATGTGATGGTGAATAAGCCGGAGGTCCCATGATTGAAACTTACTGGAGGAAGGGGTGCACACTAGGGGTGGGATTATCTAAATCACTGATAAAGGGATGGAGGAAGCATTGATAAAGGTGGAGGGGTGGGGGAGTGTTGATAAAGTGGGTGCGCTGATAAAGGGGGTGGGGGCAGAAAAAAAGTATACACTTTATCAGTGATTGATTTAGTATTGTTAAAGGGGTCCTTTATTGGCAGCTTCTATGAGCACTATTAAAGATAACCATTTAACATCGATTGAATTATGTGTGCTTCTATAGCACTAATAATGCCTTTTACTAGTGATGATAAAGGCCCGATTTGTTGTAGTGCTTGAAGGGATAACTTGTGAATGTATATATGAAATTTATGAGTTATAAATCCCAATAAGGGAACAATCAATTAATAAAATAAGGTAAATTAGTGCATTTAATTCAATAGTTACATCAATGTAGAATAAGAGTGATTATAATTATTAAATTTAACATTGATGCATGATATAAAATGATAACATAAATAAAATATTAGAATGTGGAAATAACATAAAACATGACATCAAAAACATAATCCAAGGATGAACACTGTTAAATAATAATATAATGTTCTTAGTATTACCTCCCATCCACTATACAATTTATATAATGAGAGAAAAAAAAATTTCCCAATGAAATTGATATGTGTATAATTTTGGGCACACCCATCCCATTCATATCATGTACATGCATAAGTTTTCCACATAGATCATATAAAATAAGGGCGTATTTCATCACTTTTAATACCATTATTAATGAATTTGGGTTACATAAATATAATTATCCAATAAATGATGTTTATTTATTTCTATGTTAATAAATTTTTAGTAAGATGTAGATGGGTATTTTTGATAGAAATTTTTGGCATGAAAAACAATAGGATAATCTTGACCACATAACAAGTGTACCTAAAGATTCATGTATGGGTTTAATGAGTGTAAAAGGTGGCATCTAATTACAAGGAATATCTTTAGAAAAATAATATGGATGTTTAAAAACATATTTTCACATGAATAATTATAAATCAAATTGAACAACTCAATTAAAGTACTTGAATAAATTGGAGGGAAGAATCCCATATCTTGAGAGAGAGACTCTAGAAGCTTTTAAGGAGCTTCTTAAGAGATTGGTGATAAATTGGGAGATATCTAGAGAGGTAAACAAAGATTATCTTCATCATACAATTGTTTTTTGAATATTAATGGGAGGATGAGTGATTTTAAATAGAAAAAGATAGTGTAATTTGTTATTAATTTTTATTCTTAGGTTTTGGAATCTATATCATAAAAAAATAAAAAAAATCACAATCCTTTCTATTTTTCCAATTATTTATGCCAAAGAGGAGTCCTGTAAAATATTATATAAGGTTAAAAACCAAACTCATTAAAATAATACCCTTCATGAGGTGGAACCAAGTCTTGTTCATAAAAATTAAATTTTAAAACTTCAAAATATAATATAGGTTTTATTAGACTTAATAATGATTTATAAAATTGAATAAATAACATTAAAAAGACATTATTTTAAAAAGGAAACATAATTTTGGTCATGGATACTATTTATAGTATTTTTACATAATTTTTTTGTTTTTATGATGTCATAATACTTACCACACACTTATAGGAATAATATTTTATTTTTACAAAAAAATTTGGCAATCTCAGAAAATTATGAAAAATTTACCATTGGATTATTTTTATTTGAGGATTTAAAAAATAATTTACTAAATATTTAAATTTATCCATTTAAATAAAAAATCTCCATTTATTGAAAGATATGGGTTTTTTTTACTACAATAGTTTTTTGACTCTTATAAAAATTAAGATTGACTTCATAAAACTATAATATCCCATATATTAAGATAAATATTATTTAATAAGAATATGTTATTAAAATAAAATATGTTTTTGAAATTTATTAATTAATTAAAAAGAATATCTAGAAGGAACTATATATATTCAAAAAAATGTGTTTCATCGTATCAAAATAAATTATGTCAAAAAGATTTATTTAATCATTTATAAAGTAATAATAAAAAGAGATAAATACAATAATTAGTTTATTAAAAATAAAATAATCCATGTCATACTATTAGGGTCTCGATATATAACCCCTTATTACACTAGTGTATTCACTAAGGGTAAAGAGTATGATGATGGCACTTTCTTATTATGGTTCTACGAAAATGGTTGGGGCCATGACCTCGATAATAATTTATTCTCCCATAATCAGTTTCACTAATAATTTTGTTATTTAATCTCATCATGGGAATGGTGAAGAGAAAATCCTAGAAATTCCATATCCCTTGGTAGATTTGATAAATGATCATCATAGGTTATTTCCAACTAGTCAGGGCCACTTCATCTTCAATATGTATCAATCGCCTTCATCAAAACACATTATATATACTATTTTTAATAACCATTTAAAATGGATATATAATCAATAGTTATGATTATTTATCATAATTTTAAATATGTAATTATAAAACATGTAACATTCAATAATAACCAAATTAGTGCATGTGTTTTCTAAAACTACATTTCTTAATATGGAATTTATTCATTTGAAAATGAAATTTCAATTATAAAACATTAAGTTGTTACAGGAAATCATCCTATGGCATGAACTATGTAAAATATTTTGAATCCACCTAAGATAATTTATATATGTGAGTCAAAAATGAGAAATAAATTTATCTTACTTTGAGTCACATAAGTAAACACTGTTACACACGTAAAATATTTTGAATTCTCATAAGATAATTCATCCACACCACTGATGTTTTATTGAAAATTGGAGAAGGGATTTTTCTTATGTGATATAAATTTGAGGACCCTATATGATAATTCATCTTATGTGATGATTATTTTAGGATCTTATTTGAGATTTAACATAGTAAATTATGAGAGATCTATTATGCAAGATGTCAGGGTTCAATAATATTTAAATTATGAGTAATGTGATTGAAATCATGTGATATTGTGTGTGATGTTTTTCGTGAATCAAACATCATGATCATACAAGTATAATCATTCATGTGGAGAGAAATATAAATAATACTAAGGGGGGTGCTGATATAGATAGACTCACATTCCACAAAATGAGGTTCCAAATCAATGTTCCAATAAGCCACAATTATATGGATATATCAAGAGAATTAGAAATAATCAATTTTGTGAAAGATTTAATTGAATACGAATATGATAAAATTTCAAATATTGAGTAGATATAGAAATTTGAGACTTAAAATCAAATTTTAGAAAAAATTTGAATAATTACTTTACTTGATGATTTTGAGTTCCAAATGATGATTAATCTAGGTTATTAAAAATGCAAACACATGTTATTATTCTATAAATTTAAGGCTGAGGTTTGAGGGAGTTTGAATATTAGAAAGATATTATGCTTATATAAATTCTATCTATATAAAGTTATTTTTAGGAAAAATAATAATATGTGATTATTGACTGAGTAAGAACCGATGAAATATAATAAGTAGAAATAAAGAAATAGAATAACCAATAGAAAGACCTGTTATATAAATTATGAATTGAAGATATGAAGAATTTTTCATAGTTTTATTCATATGAACTGAAGAAAAATAATGAAAAATAAGATGATCTTACTATACCAACTTATAATCAAATCCAAACCGAAACAATTGTGAAGGTCACCATACAACTATCACCATTTATAGATGTCTGAAAAGGAAGACTTCATATGTGAAACCTTGGATCATATTCCAACCCTAGGAACTGATAATGTCAGACGATAATATACAACTGTAGAATTTTTAAGATCTTTCAGTCTTCCCAATTTATTTTTGTGAGGGAGGGAAGAAGATCATTCATATAGTCCATGCGTTACTCAAGCTAACAGTAGAGATCTTTTTTTAAGTAATTAGAAGAATACTCTCTTATTAAAAGGGATAAAAATCCCACACTTTATTAATACCTAGTTAGTATGTGAATAATTTGTTAAAATTCATATAATTTCTTTGTATTTAGTTGATAATAAGAATGAATTATTATGTATGGGATAATAACCTCATATTACTGTGATGCAGACATACTTAGGGAGGAAAACCTCCTTAAAAATCCCATTCATAATTATGTTTTTATTTACTATTCAATATATTTATACCAACCAATGGAGATAAAAATAGAGATAGAGATATAGAGAGAGATATTTGATCACCAAATAAGTGAAATGGTGAATGGGAAAAAAAGTAAAATAAGTTTAAAATTCACCCCACATTGATTCAACACCTCTTAGTGTGGTAATACCCTAAATAGATCCTAAAAATAATAATCAAGTATCATTTCATACCTATATTAGATTATCTTTTTTACTTATTTTTTGAATTAAATATTACTCTGTAAAGGTTATCTGAAATTTTTTTTTGAAGAAGCCTATGATTTACCTATCAAAGTAATCATGGAAGTATTGTCTTCAAAGACACAGAAGAATAATATGAAAAGGGAAGGGAAGATTTTTAGAAAAGCCTCAAAAAAGAAAGAAGACTCTTTACTATTAAATAAAAATGAAATTGATAGTATTCCTTTTAAAATTATTATTGTGATATCTCTTAAAGATCATGGAAAAAAGAAGAAAAATATCTATTCCTAGGAGGAAGAAAATTTCGTTTACCAATAAAAATCCCAAAAAAATAAGATTGGTTATGAAAGATAAATATCTCTTAGTAAAACAAACCACCATATAATTATAAAATAGTCTAGTTATATATTTATTATAATATCTATTTGATGAAGGGATACCAAAAATATATTTGAAAAATTATCTTAATGAATAACCATGTATATATTGGGATGATAACAATTCTGAGGATTCATGAAATGAATCAATTGGTGCAATAAAAGATATCATTCATAATTTCCATTAGAAATTGTCTCATATATCCATTTTTAATTTTGATTTATACTAAATGAGATTACCCACTATTAAAAAGATAATGAATAAATAAATAATGATTTAAAATAAGTGTATAAATCATTGTTAAAATTTTTAAAAAAATATGGATTAATAAGTGTAATAAATGGGGCTCTTTAGGAATAATTCTTTGTATTTTTATATGAATGGATAAATATAATAAAGGATATATAATAATCTATGAAAATGTAGAATAAATAATCCTTACATCAGAAGGACTAATTGATTTTAAAAATTCCTAACTTCATGTCAAGGCCTAGTGAATTAAATAACCTGATATTGTTTTATATGAAAATACAAAGATGTAAGAAAAATATATTTCTAAGATAATAAAAGATTGTAAACACAAAATAATATATAATAGATTGTGGTAAATTCATTCTAAATATGAAATTCATAAAAATTAATATTAAATTAAATTATCTAGAATAATTTCAATTTATGTATTCTTAATAACATGAAGAGAAATCTTCCACCAAATGAACTACAAAGGATGATTTTTTTGAAGGAAATCATTTTGGTGAAAAATATATTTGGAAAGCATCTAATGATCAGTTTAAGGAATCCACAAAAGGAAAGGTACAATCCACATCACAAGACACTAACTATGTGAATTATATTTTTTATAAAATATGTATACATAAGACAAAAATCTATATAATTATAAATAAATAAAACTAGTCAGAATGCTACCATCATGAAAAGGATAAATAGAAGGGTTTGTATGAGAACTAGTTCTCTAAAATAATCTGAACCAGATAATGTAAATTCCAAAAAATACCTTGCTACCAGGCTTGAAAAACATGGACAACATGAATTTAGAGAAAGAAACCATGGTTTATTGGTTATTGTTATGGTGGTAATATATTTGGTCATAAAACATTAGACTATCAGTATAATCTATTAATTCTATACATACAATGGAATGACATTTCACAGAGGAGAATGTTTCTAAATATGAAAAAACTATATATTGGTAAAAAAAATTATTTAAAATCAAATATATTTGAAATTCATAGAAACAACTGTGGTATTTTCAATGGAATTGGTCATGGTGAATAATCATGAAATAATAAATCATTCAAGCATGTAAATAGAAAAAATAATATGAGAATACCATAGAAGCTAAATAATAGAGATAATCCTACCTCGAGAAAGAATCATGAGAAAAAACTAAAAGTAATTTTCCTATGAAGTGGCTAATGAAAGATTTTGAGTTATCATAGGGAAAAAAGTGGAAGAAAAATAATAAATTTCACAATAAATCCAAGAATCCAATTTTAGAAGCTACAGCAAATAGGATAATCTATTTATTTAAAAAAAGGATACATCATGTACACTTGTAAACAAGCCATTCATGTGTGTGTTGAATGTAAAAAAAATAAAGAGTATAATAGAACAATAGTCTAAGTAAGAAAATAAAGGACTTGGTTAGTCAAGAGGACATCTAAGAATACATGTAGAAAAAAAGGCTAAAAATATTCATAAAGAATATCTACATATCTGACCAACTTACTTTTAGATGACAAGATAATTGGGATACTATGATAACGTATGTTATAAAAGGGAAAGAAAATATTTCACATGAATAAGAAATATAATTTTTATGAGATGTTTTTTGTAAATGATAACCCAATTATTTTATATGTTCTCTATGTAAGGTGTAATTATGCTGAACAAAATTGAAAATTCCATATAAAAAATATTCTAACATAATAATAAATCATACATAATATGAAAAATACCCCAAGGGAAGCATATCCCTTGATGGATCATGATAAAAAAAATTCCACACAAGGAGAGAGAAAAAGAACACATGTTTCCTGAAGAAAAATATGAAATGAATAATGACTGAGAAAGCATGAAGAGTCCATTATTTAATGGTGTTAAATTGAAAATAGAAACCTAATTAAGAAGAAATTCTCAATCCAACTCCTCATTTGGATGAAAAGGGAGATAAAATTATTCCATAAATTTGTTGAGATTGTATTTGTGTGCTAACAATTTATATAATTGAAGGTGATGATGATTATGAAATAAATAAATAATAAAATTAATATGGAATAACTATTATGGGTCTAAATAATTCACTATAGTGGTATGGTTTTTCAAATTGTATTTTAAAGAACGTATAGAGAAAAGACCAACCCTGATGATGGTTAATAGGAAGTAAAAACTAGAAAGAAAAGTGATAATAGTACACATATTATCATAAAGGAGATACATTATACCCTGAAGAGTATGTGATTAGGTGAATATTATATAATGAAGGAATAATTAATACTTTTATCTTAGTGAGAACTCAAATTGCTGGAATCATAAATCATATTTTATGATGGAATCACTCTTGATGATGTGAAGGTGAAGTCATTTCTATCAGGATGAGTTTCTTAAGAAGTAGACATGATCATTAGATTTATATAATTATGGAGGTTATGTAAAGTTGTTGAAAAATATAAATTGATATTTTTTTATTTCCTATTCTCTCATCCTTGATTCTCAAAGAATTTATTCTACTACTAAGGGGGATAAAATTCTTTAAAAAATATAATAACTTGATGAAAACTAAAGTGATGTAAGACTATTTGAAATAAAAAATCAATTGGTTTAACTTTATTATTTTTTATGTAATTGTTAAGTATGTATATGAAATTTAGGATGGACATGTTAAATAATATTTTCAATAATTGACATCAATAAGCCATATCAGTATAGATACATAGGAATTTCCTCTAGGGAATATAACTGAGAATGGTGGAAGTTGGTATCATAATATATTGATTATTGATTGGATTATTATCTATATCAAGCCATCTTCTTTCTATTATGGGAATTACTCAATTAAAAATGATTTATAATGGTTTTTTACACGTTTTTAAAGAATTAAATGACAACATACTCCCATAAACTTTATTATATTTTTTCTATTTTCTGTTAAAATAAGAAAATGGGTTCACATATTCACATGAAATTTCAAAACATTGGTATTAACCAAAAAATAAAAATGGAAATTTTGATGAAAAAAATTGGAGTTTATGTTTTCATATGAAATAATGTAGATTCATGATTTCAATTTGAGACAAAGGGAAACTACTAAGGAAATTATAGAAACCCAAGCATGTTGATAAAAGAGTTATTCCTAGGAAAACAAAATTTGTTTGGGATTAAAGATTCTAAATTTGGGAAAAAATTACCGTTAAAATATTTATATGACATTGTGTATATAGCCAATGATGATATTATAGAAATAAATTCATATATGGAAATGCGTTTTTGGGTATTGATGTTACTGGCTAGAGGATAATGAAACATGGTATTTAACATATAAATACGTTTCAAGTAGATTTAATGAAAAAAGGTTCCATCCTTGGAAAAAATATACCTAGAAGTAGTTTGAGATATTTGTGATAATCATTTAACTATACTTAATAATACATAAAATGTGATTGGTCTAATGAAGCATTATCTATATCAATATTAATCAAGAAAAATCCACATGGTCGGTAGACATAATGGACATCATCCTCTAGGCATCATGTGAACATGTGAATCAAGCATCCAAAAGGATTCTAAGTAGCATGTTTACTCAATGACTAGGGGATATCGAGTATCAGTATCATGTGATGTCAAGTGGATTCTATGTTTCATTATTCACTTGATTACTAATGGATGTTGAATAACATGCTCATATGATTTCATGACGAGTCAAAGCATTATGTTTACTAGCAGTGTGGCTTATTCTTGATTAATTCTGATATCTTGATATTCTATATAGAATAGATCTGAATTAGTTAGGATTGAGGATCTAGGTGTTTTGATTAGTACACTAGTCCTTGGTATGTTATTTTATATTTTTTCTTATAGATTTCTTATTATCGTGACATAAACTTGTTATACATATGAAAAAATTTTAAGGACACATTGGTGGGGTCCCACTGGGTTTTAACACTCACCCCCTAAATAGGTATTTCGATTGATGTATATACTTCATGTATAGGGAAACGAGTAAGGGTTAAGGGCCAATGGTAAATTATTTAGGTGAGGATAATGAAGGATGTACTGGTATTCAGATGTACTCTAAAGGAATCTATAATTTTTATTTATTTATCTACTTTCACTTATTACCCTATTTATGCTTTCAATATTGGGAGACTAGATTATTTTATTTTTATAACTTGTGTAACATATGTTATAATATTATTATTATTTTATCTAATTTATGTTACCATTATTATTATAGTATTATTTTATGTTTTTTATGCATATCCCATTATATTGGGGGTATAGTCTCCCCACTAATATTATTTAGATCCTCACTACTAGTTGGAAGACTCTTGCATACGAGGAGGGACACATGTGGTATTGTGCCTCTTTGATAGAAACACTGTGGTTTAAGTTAGAAAATAGAAAATGGAATAAGAGATTTTTTTTCTTCTAATTTACATTTTGACCAACATAGGACATGGTAGAAAAGTGATATACTATTTGGGATCGGGTATGGTAGTTTCCATGTTTTTGGCTAGCTCATGTGTAATAGACCGCCATGTTACACTTGATAGGGTTTATGTTACTATTTTATGGGATTTGTGTGAGTTCATGCATCATAATAATCTATTTATGATATCCTTCCATATATATACCTATCATGTACTTTATAATATTGATTTTTTTATAGCTTTACAATGCTATTTATTTGGGATTTAATTGTATTCTTTGACTATGTGATATATATGTTTTTCATGTTTCCATGATATATCTTTTACCATTATATTGTTGAACTAAGAAATGATAATATTTTTTCATATATATAACTATGAGTAACTTGTTGTGATAAAGACCATGGTCACTTCTATGATAGATATGACTTAGGTTATGGGTATATTTCTTATAGAACCTATGTGTGACCCCACATACTGATTAAGATATGTCCTTGTGGATTCAGATATTCTAAATTTTTCATTCATATTTCAAAAAACTCCACCTCATGGATGCTTAATTGGAAAAACATGTTAGAGTAGGATAGAACACCCCCATAAGAGAGGAATTTTTGGTTCTATAATTAGTCATGCAGGAGAATGTAGCTGAGTATGATCCCTCACCCAATCAAGTGGTTCTGAAGGAATGTACACTTCAATATGGGATCTTGGACATAGTTTTAATTAAATGAGGTAGAATTTCTGATATTAGGGTAGAATATGTTTGGGAAATTAAACTCATGTATCTTATATCCTATCAAGAAACTAGAGGGGCTTTAGATATTATGGAATATAAGTCCATCATCGAAGAAATATTCATACTAATAGTTACTTTTAAAGAATGTTGACTAAAGCTAGCAGGCCTTCTTTGAACCATCAGTATAACTTTAGATAATTATGTTAGTATTAATAAAAGTAAATCATATGTTTCATTCTAGAGGGGTGCAATATAGCTATATAGAATGGTGTATTGTTAAAACCTTTTATGGATTAATGAGGTATAAAATGCTTCAAATGTTAAAATATTATACTTTTTAGATGTTCTATATAGAACCTCAAAACTAGTTTTTATAGTTTTGAAATATTGGTCATATATAATTGTTATACTCTAGGGATTCTATGTTTATCCCCCTACAAGGGTGAAAAAACATGTGCGATCTATGACATAGGGATTTGGACAAGGTGCTCATCAGAAGGCTTAAGCGATTCTGACTCATACAAGTCATGTAGATTATATAAAGGGTTGTGGAAATGAGGTACACTAAATATAAGCATAGGACCAGACACCAGAAGATAGTGGTGATAGTTGATCTAATATTAGGGGAATGTTCTTAATCACTAACACTTTTTATATTTCTCTATTAGGTATTGATGTACCCTATTCATTTATATTTTCCAAATTTATTACTGGGTATGAATTATTATTAAATTTTTAGTATATGTTACTTTCACTCAATACACTATTAGGTATGAATGTGGACTATCTATAGGGATTTTAAGATTATTCTATAGTCATATTTGGTTATGAAAATATCTATGACTTCATGATTCTGGAGATGACATGCTTCAATGTGGTTTTCAGCTTGGACTGGATAACCTATTGCTGATCCCAAATTTATTGTTATCATAGATGGGTATAAATTACTTCACCCAAGGGAAATTAGTTTATGTAGACAATGATTAGGTCTAAACATGAGTAATCCTTGATTGATTATAGTTTTTATTTCATTATTGGATCTTTTGATAGGATCAGTCATAGGCCCCTCATCCTTTCCTCTGGTTTAAGATATTTATCCAGATTTCCATCAGATTAATTCATTGGACTTCTCCTAGATGGAGAATATGAGTTCAAGATAAAACTCATGCCCTGTAAAAACCCATTTTAATACCCCCTTATTGTATATCATTGGATATGTCTAATGAGATCATGATATAACTTTTTTACTTGGAACATAGTAGATTTATTAGGCTGATTACATCACTATGGGTTTACCTATTTCTTTTTTTAAGAAGGTTGATAATATTATTCAACATAGTGAAAATTATAAAAATCAAAATCAAGTGATTGTTTAGAATATGTATCCTTTTCATAGGACAAATTATTTTTTTGATATGTTTTGGGCTACCCAATTTTTCTCTATGATCGATCTTCACACAAGATGTCACCATTTTCTGGTTAGATATGGGGACATCCTGAAGACGATGTTTGGAAGAAGGTATGGTCTACATGAGTACATGTTCATGCTGTTTGGACAAAAAAATTCACCAACAGTGTTTATTTATCTCATGATAAAGATATCCCACCCATATCATTACTCGTTCATCATGGTGATCATTGAAAATATCCTCATTTTATCAATGAACACAGAGTAGCATGTCTGAAATCAAGAGATAGTCATGAGTACACTACAGGAACATCATATTTATATAGATATTTTAAAGTGTAACCATTAGATTTAAGAGGAGAAATTAAAGGGGAATTTGGTTGATGATACTTTTATTTTAGTGGATCTAGATAATGTTAATGTATTTATGTCTTGGACACATCCATAGAATCTGTTTGAGATTGGAAGATTTCTGGGTTTAGCAGAATACTACTAAAAATTTATGTAGGACTTCTCCCATTTATTATAATCCATGACTATACTAAATCATAAGGGAGTGAAGTTATAGTGGTTAGAATAGTGTGAAGAATATTTTTATTGGCTAAATAGACGGATGGCTATAACAATCGTGTTGATTATTCCTGAGACAGGGGATGATTATGTTGTGCATTGAATTGTATTGATAGTTGGTATGTGGGGTAGGGCTATTATAGAGAGATCATGTAGTAGATTAAGGCTCATATCAACTATGACCCCATGAATAGAACTATCTTACCCTTTAATTGAAGACAACAACCATGGTCCACACACTTCTGTGTTGGTCACACTATATATTCAATGATAGGATTGTAGTCTACACTTACCACAAGGGCATCCACTTTATATTCACATAGTGGGACAATGATTTGATGTTGAGGCTATAGGTATAGTACATGGAAACATTCAAAATAGAGATGAACTATACTATAGGTAAATATAATGGTATTTTAGATGTTCTTGTCCCGAAGAGGCTGATAGATCAAGAAATTGGTGAACAACCTTTAGTAGAAAAAATAAACTAAATGATATTAACGAAAAATTGGAGGATGGATGATTTAGAGGAAAATGATTGATGAAAAGATCTGTATTAGTGATCACACATTCTTCTGTATACCAATTAATTGATTTTTGGAATTTGACCTATATATTTTTATAATATGATAACAACTAATAAGTGTAGACCCAATACTTGGGTGGTTGTTCAACACCGACGATATAATAATTTTACCTGTAAGAGTTTAAGTCCATAATTTCATTAGAGAAGTCTTAATGAGATAATTTTATACCTATAATTTGGTGTTAAATAATAGTGTGAAAAATATTTACCATGACTTTAGGTGATAGTTCTCGTGGCTAGGGATGAAATGGAAATTGCTGGATTCATTTACCAATGCCATACCATTGAGAGGAAAAAGGTTGAGGGATAGTGTCGTCTCGGACTAGTACACCCCTACTAATGACCATGTGAAAGTAGGAGGATGTAACTATGGAATTTCTGATTAGGCAACACAAGACCTTGAGGATTCGTGATGTTATTTTGGTGATTTTTTATCAGCAAAAAAATATTTGTAATTTTTTTTGGGATTTGTGAGATTCACTCAGTAGAAGAGTTGGGAATGTTGTATGTCTATTTAATTATATATATACATGTAGTTTCATTTATAATTTTATCTAAAAAATCATTTATAACATTGTAGTTTTTTTAGGGATTATAGTAGGCCTTAGGGACATAGATTAGTTTTAGTAAAAGGTTATATCCTCATATAGATAGATAGTCTTAGTTAATGATTCACATTCTAGAGGACATGCTTTGTAGAGGCCAATTCTTGACGTACGTGGAAATTAAATTACTTTTGAGGAATACATAATTCAACACAAAAAAAATATACACCCAAAGATTGTATTAGTTTAGTTTCTTTGGAAACTCGAAATGTAATCTTCTAATTCTGGTGAAAGATCGTCAACTTATACCCTAAAGATCATTCCCAATTGTTTTCATACCTAAAACCTTTGTTTATATCATAGAAAAAATAAAACATAAAAAGGGTGAGCTCAAATGATCAGGAAGGGTAAACATGGAGAATATAAAACAAACCATATACATTTGAATGTAAAAACATGAACATAATGTTTAAACATCAAAATCGCGAGTCATGAAATAAATCTTGGTAGTATGTAATGAATAGATCATAAAGGAACATTAACCCTGATATAATAGCTTTATCATAAATAATGTAATTGTGGAAAATTAATAATCACAGAATATAATTTCTATAGTAGAAAATTCATTTCTTCAAAGACCATCATAGTGGACGAAGTCCATTACTGATCCAAGTTTATTTGTTGTTCCGACCCTGTATTTTTGAATCAGATTTACTTGTTATTCTAGACATGTATATCTCATGAGATATAAATAATTAAACAATGAATTGGAGGGAGATATGGGTATTTCCCATCTCATAATTAAATAATTCTTACAAGTTCCAAAAAACCAGAAATCATTCAACATAGCATAACCCTTGAAAAAATGGGATTCTTAAACACGAAGCCATCATAACATAATCTATATAAGATAAATGTGATTTATAAAAATAGTTCCATCATAAAACAAATCAAATCAAAAATAATAATAGGCATAGAAACATAACTCTATGTCATCATAGATGGAAATTAATTTTGATTAAACACTTGAACTTAATTTTGGAGAAAAATATCCTTTCTTCTTTAAATTTTTTTATATTATCAAAATGTTTTGAAATTTTAAAAGAAAAGAATTTATTTGAAAATTATTTTGAAATTGTGTATGGTAAGCTTTAGGGAAATAACGTGTTATGAAGACTTGAAAATACCTTCATGTAGTATAATTTAAAAAAAACATTATCCTCATACTTTTAATGGAAAAGTCAAAAAGTACGTCATATGGTAAAAAATGAAATATTTCTTCCATACCACGAAGAAAAATTAAAAAATGTGTAAAAATGACTTTAAACATACATATAATAATATTAAAAATATTTTGAAAACATTTTTATAATACATGGACATGGATGTTAAATATATCCCCAGAAAATACTTATGTATAAACAATATCAGATAAAAATAAGATTGAAAAATTATCCCTTAATTTAGGTCTTATTTCTTCTTTATGTGAATGAAAATCTTATATCGTGGGTTTAAAAAATTATTAATGTGTAAAAGAACCATAAAATTATTTATGATATCATATATGATTCACTTATGACTTTATATTACCTGTTCATTTTCCAATTCCATGTTAAAGCAACATTTTGGGAAATAATCGTTTCATTTATAGAATGTTTTTCAACTTTTTATTCATCATATGATTACCTAGATCATGATTTTCATACATCCAGGACGTAAAAACTGATTTATATATCATATATATTTAGTATATAAATATATAAAATAGATCAATAAATGGAATGGAATACACCATTCATGGAGATAGTAGGTTATACGTATGCATGAACGCTATTTTCGTTTCCTTATTAATTTGAATGAAATTAGATGGAATATATATATATACACGTAAATATAGTAGAATTATTATTTCATATATTTCATGATAATTTATTATATATACTTTTTAATCATTCTTGAATGGTTAACATGGAGAATGAATCTCATTGCGTCGTGGAGATGGTAAGCCATATGTACGCACGAGAGACCATATCATTCCCATAGTTGTTGAACGGTATTGAAGTGGATAGTGTATAATATCTTAGAATTAGTATAATTTTATAATAATCATATAGTTTTATTATTTCCACCATTATAACAATCCAAGTAAGGTGGTGGTGAAAAACAGATTACACCACATTGTGGATACGGTAATCCATACATACTCACGCATGATGAAGTCATTTTTCATAGGATTGATAGATAGTGAAATGGGGTTGATTAATATTTATAATGAAATATCAGTATATTATTTATACTTATTTTATTACTTTATAATTAAACAACTACAGAATATCAAGTAGTGGAAGAAATAAATTTGAAAGAATCGGTAGAAGAGATTACCTCTTCCTCGACGTGCCTTCTTTAAATTTACTCTTAGGGCACTAGAGTTGGTATTTTGTGAATACCAGAACCTCTATGATGTGACTATGGATGTTGAGAAGATAAATGGTCAGGGTTTGACCGTGGGTGAAGGATCAAAAGGGAGTCAAGAGGAGAGAGAGGAGGTTGCCTTTTATAAGAGAGGAGAGGGGGCACTTTAGGAAAGTTCCAAAATATTAATTTATTATAAATTCAATTTTGATTTAAAATTGTCCAAAAATTATTTAAATATAAGATATTATTATTTTGGATTGAATAACCATCATATAATTATTTTTTACATGTTTTTAATATTTATTTATCCTTATCTTTTTTGTTTTACCCTTATTTTACCCTTTTTAATCTTACTATGATTCCATGTTATTTACAAATTGGGGGTTAATGTAATTACCATATAATGTAAGAAGACCCAAAAAAGGTATTTGTCACATATTTGGACTTATATTAACTATTTTTCATAATATTATATTTTTAAAAAGTTAATATCATTTAATAAACTATTTTAGGTTTTATGTTATGAATTATGTCAATTTGGGATCCTATTCATACTTGATTTTTTTTTAAAATCATAAAAATATATTTACTTAGAGGAAAGGCATTAAATCATCCACAATATGTCAATGTAATTTAAAAAAATCTTGGATGACACCAAAATGTTCATATTAAATTTATTTTAATATTTATAAACTCATTTATTGGAATATTTCATTAATGAGGTAATCACTATATCATAAATTTATCATAAATAAATATTTTTATCTACTGTTGAAAAATTATAAGACAAATAATGCGATATAGGAAATTTTTTATCTTTATAATGAATATTTATATATTTATATATCATTTAGATAACCTGATATTAAAATCAATTTAGTAAAATATATATGTTTAGATTATAATTTTATTTACTTTAAATAAATTCTTTTAAATTGTCATTTTCACATCCAAGTGAATCTATGGGGTCCCAAAATCAACCTAAGGATAACCTTTGTCAAAAATATCTCATCCAATAGGATTAGGACAGGTTTTAGTGTAATGTAATATTATTATAATAGTATTTTTTACCCTTATTTACCAAATTTACCCTTTAACCATGGAAACTAAAATATTTATTGAAGTTACTATTCATAACATCCAAAAACAAAAGGTACTTATTTACACAATTTGAACCTTTTGATTCAAAATATGGAATCCAATTTTTCAAATTAAAAATACATACTTTTCAATAATTAATTTAAAAATAATTCCTGTTGTCAAAACCAAATAGCGTGTTTTTAAGAAGTAATAACTATCAAAAGATTGCCATCTGTTTATGTCAAATTTAAAAGTGAACATACATAAGAATCCCAAAATTTGATTAAATAATAAAAATTTAATCCAATTACACTTTAAAACTAATTAAAAATATAATCTAACTATATAAATAAATTTTATGAAAAAGATGTTTTGAATTAAAATGCAGTATTCTTTACTATTTATTAAAATTTCAATTTTATTAGAGTAAAACCAAAATTTCAACATAAGTAAATTTTTATGTCCCAATTACAAAGAATAATTTAATTTTGTAAAATTGAACCTATAAAAGTTTCAAAACCTATATATTAAATGGGTGCACCATCAAAAGGCGGTAAAACTGCATTTTTTTCTGAAATACTTCTTTTATCCAAAAAATTATATTTTTCTCATACCATGTTTTATAAAATATTTAAGATGTATTATAATGTTATAAATTTAATATTTGGTTAATAATATTCATAAATGTTACTTTATACCCCATTAAATAATAATATTTTAATGATATATCGTTGTTTAGTGAAACTCAGTATCATGTACAATGCAAGCTATCATGAAAGGTAAATCTTGCATGTAATGCAAGCCATGTTAGTGTTACGTGTCATGAATGCTTCATTTGTTGTTGTGTATAACCTAATCAGAACTTATTTCATTTATACATTGAAAAAATATCTATACTTAGTGTTGCGTGAAATCAATTATATCAAAAGAACATGAAATTGTGTGCAACCCAAGATAAGTATCTTTTTGTATATATTGCAAGCTAATACGGTGATGTGTATAGAAAAATCTAATCATTGTGTAGAATACAAAACAAGGCATAAATGAAATAAAAAAGAATCAATATCATAAAATCTCAGGGTGTTACACTCTACCCCCTTAAAATAAATTTTGCCCTCAAAATTCATCAGGGTTATAAATTGTTTTATGTTTGATAGTTTCTTTCATGGAAACCCACATCATAGAAAGGGATAATAGGACATTATTTTAAAAAGGAAAGTTAGAAATGTAACGGTTACCCCAAGTAACTCATCCCTGGGTTACCACATACGAGAACATAGGTGGGAAGTGAAAACATAGATATGGAAGTGAAATCTAACCCTCAATTTCTGATGGATAGTGATAGAGAATAAGGTTTGGAGAAAGTTAACTACCAGAAATTCATAAATCTACGATGATTTAAGGGACCATCAGATTCATCGGATAAGATGGTACTATGATTAAATTTTTTATATTCAAGGTCACTTCCCTAAAGATGAATAATTTTTTCATAAGGAGAAATACTTACACGACTTCAGTGTAATATCCCCATTGGTCGTTCGCTAAACAGTTACCACGTCATCTCTTATTTAAAGATATTAATTTTAATTTTCATTCTTGAAGTGTTATCAGATCATATGATAAAATTATTGGTTATTCCATCTATCTCAAAAAATAGGTTATAAAAGATTCTTAAATATGCCTAAGTCTATATTTAGTGAGATAATACATTAATCTAACAAATGTCAAACAGAATATAAATTATACTATCTATAAATGGACAACATTACAATCCATCCAAAAAATATGAAAATATAAAACCTTAGAAGGAGGTGAACTAAATTGACTTATCATTTTTCTCCCATATCTCATTTGGATGTTCTTGGTTTTCACATTCAAAACATCTAAATACCTTAATCATGTATTCTCTTGAAATATAATAAAAATGTAAATTACAATAAAACATTAGTGAAAACATGAATTATGTCTATATTAACTCTTTCCAAACACCAAATATACAAAAAATTATATATACTCAAACCATGATATCACTTTTTCCTTTTATTGGTCATTAGCCCATTAATACTATCAAACAAATTATTTTCTCTTTATCTATTCATTATGCGCATATCACCTGTTTCCAAAAATATTTCAATCAGTTTTCATGGTTACTGGAACCATATAATTATGGAAAACCATAATAGAACAATGCATAGATGTTACTATATTCCATAATACTATAAATGAGATTCCACAACACGATTTTGAAATCCCATTACATAAAATCCTAATCATTCCACTACTTTGTTGTCATACCAGACATTTCCAATAGTGATCACATGTGAATTAACTTTTATTTTTCATTAAGTGGTTGTTGATTTTGATCATCATTACCCCTTTTATTAGGGAATTGGATAGGATAATTCCACAATATCTTTCACTTATAGAATTGAAGTGTTAGTGGGGCGTTCTCTGTAGTCTGTTCTCTATTCATATCATTGGAAAACTTTTTCCCATTACTTCAACACTTAACTACTCGATGACCTTCTTTTACACACTTGAAACATTTTCTAGAACCATTAAGTCAATCTACACCATGATTCTCTCCACACATTGATCATAAGGAAACAATTATCTTCTTTTCCCCATTATTTTGAGATTTTCCATTGAACTCTATCTTTCATTTCTTGTCAAACCCATGAGATAGATATGTAACACTGACTTCATGTTCTACATTGATAGTACAATGAAAAATATCTTCATTGATACTGAAGTCTCTTATAGATAATTCCCTTCAAATACTTGGTTTTAAGCAACTGAAGAATCGATCAACTTTACTTTCAGGTTGGATTATAAAGTCAGAAGCTTACCTTGTAAGTGTGGTAAAATTCACCTCATATGTACCAACAGAATCATCATCATTTTTCTTAAGCTCAAGTAAATCTATTTCTATAATTGTTTAAATAATACTAGGGAATTAATTATTGAAAAATAATTTCTTGAACACACCTGATCCCATGGATTCAATTTCATCTTGTTACCTTGTATTCTTAATTAGAGTCAACCACTGATCTACCTCAACTTTTAAACTATAGAAAACCCAAATGACCTTTTCATGTTCCAAATAGAGAAGGTTGGAAAATATATTTTCAATGTTACTGATCCATTTATTATAAACAAGTGGATCAGAAGAACCACTAAAGGATGGTGGACATTTCCTCCTGAAGGACTCAATAGAATGGTGTTCCCTTCTCTGCTCATTTGGGAGTCCAGAATGATTCATATCTTGTGTATGTATTGCAATAATATTTTCAATTCCATATTCCACAACATTTTTTTATTTAATAGGAAAATCATTTCATTTCCCAGTGCATTGATCATTAACATGGTTCTTTCAGGTTCCAATCATCATCTAAAACCCAAAAAGAATATTGTGGGAGGAAAATTGTACGAGGAAAACAACATAGTCAAGTGGAAGTACCTTCAATATATAAAATATTAAGTTTAATTATAGGTTATTCAGGATCATTACTATAATTTTAGAATTGTATCCTATACTTATACTTAACCTTTGGTAAATCACAAGACGTACCTTATAAATATCTCTTGGGATCTCACAAATGTTTTCGAATACTACTTTCCAAAGGTTAACTAAACCTTAATTATGATACCAACTAAAGAGATCCAAGATTTACATATATGGAAATTACATTACATTCACAGAATACATAATACATGACAAAAAAACAGACACCCAAAGACCATTTTAGTTTAGTGTATTTAAAAACATGGAACATAATCTTCTAAACATGGTGGAAGATCTTCAACATCTCCCATAACGATCTTTCACTTTTTTCCTACATAAATGTTTTGTTTATATATTGGGGAAAAGAAAACATAAAAAGGGTGATATAAAATTCTTAGGAAGGTTAGACAAGGAGAAAATAAAAAACCTAAAACATTTGAACATAAAAACATGAACATAATGTTTAAACATCAAAATATTGAGTCATGAAATAAATCTTGCAGTATGTAAGGAATAAACCATAAATAATATTTAACATGATAGGATAACATTGGAATAAAAAAATTAATTATGGTAAAATAATAAGAACATAATATTATTTCCATAGTATCCAAGCCATTACTTCCAAGACCATCATAGTGGATGAAGTCCATTACATAATCGGGTTTACTCGTCATTACAACCTTGTATTACGGAACATGATTTAATTATCATTCCATCCATGTCTATCTCATGAGATCTAAATGTTTACCCAATTCATTTTAGGGAGATATAGGTCCCACCAATCTCATAATAAAATAATTCTTACATGTTCCACAAAAAGAAGAAATCATTCAGCATAGCAAAACCCATGATATAAAATGGGATTCTTAAAAAACAATCCATCATAACATAATCCAAATAAGATAAATAGACTTTATAAAAATAATAACCTCATAAAAATAATCAAATCAAATAAATATTAGGTATAGAAACATAACCCTGTGTAATCTTACATGGAAGATAATTTTCATAAAACTCTTGAACATAATTCCTGAGGAAAATATCATTCCTTCATTAAAAATGTTTTCTTTTCTAAAAATGCTATGAAATTTTAAAACAAAAAAATTTAGTTGAAAATAAACGTGTAATATTTGAGGAGAAGCTTCATGGAAATAAGTTGATAATAAGACATAAAAATTTGTTCATGTCTTATATGTTAAAAAAAATTCTCCTCATAATTTTACCAGAAAAGTAAAAAAGTACCTTATGTGGTAAACAAAAGAAAGATTCCTTACATACCATGTAGTAAAATTAAGAAATGGGTAAAAAGGACTTTCCAAATACATATAATAATAGTAAAAATTTTATGAAAACATTTTTATAAATCATAGAAATGGATGATAAATATATCCCCCCAAAATACTTATATATTAAGAACCTCAAATAAAAATGATATTGAAAAATTATCCCTTACCTTGGGAATGGTTTCTTCTGTATGTGTCCGAAATTATTGTATTATGTGTTTAGAAATATTATTAAATTATAAAAAAACTGTAATAATATTTATGACATCATATATTATTCACTTACGACTTTATATTACGAGTTCATTATTCAATTCCATGTTGATGCAACATTTTGGGTAATAATCGATTCATTTATCATATGTTTTTGGAATTGTTATTCTAAATATGATTACTTAGATCATGATTTAATAACTTCCAGGGTGTAAAAAATTATTTATATATTTTATATATTCAGTATATAAAAAAATATAATAGATCTATAAATTGTATGGAATACACCATTCATGGAGACGGTAGGTCGTATATACGTATGAACGTTTTTTTCACTTTGTTATTAAATTGAATGGAAGTAAGAGAATGAAATATATATATACATATATCTAGTAGAATTATTATTCCATATATTTAATGATTATTTATTATATATAATTTATAATTATATTTGGATGGTAAACATAGGGAATAAATCACATCGCGTCGTGGAGACGGTATGTCGTACGTACACACGTGCGACGATATCGTTCTCATAGTTGTTAAAAGGTATTAAATTGGATGGTGTATAATATATAAGAATTAGTATCATGTTATAATAATCATATATAGTTCTTATTTCAAACATTATACCCATCAAAGTAAGGTGGAGGTGAAAAACATATTACACCCCATTGTGGAGACGGTAATCCGTACGTATGCACGCATGATGATTTCATTTTTCATAGGATGGATAAAGAGTGAAATAGGGTTATTTAATATTTATAATAACATAAAATTATATTAGTGATTCTGATTTTATCAGTTTATAATGAAACAACTAAAGAAGAAGAAGTATAAGAATCAATAAATTTGAAATAATCGGTTGAAGAGATTACCTCTTCTGCGACGTACCTCATTTAAACTCCATGTAGAACACTAGAGTGGGTATTTTGAGAAGAAAAAAAAACATCTAGAGTGTAACTAGGGATGTTTAGAAGAAAATATGGTAGGTTTTGGCTGAGATTGAAGGCTCAAAAGGGAGTGAAATGAGTGGGAGGAGGTGCCCTTTTATAAGAGAGGAGAGGGGAACTTTATGAAAGTTCCAAAATATTAATTTATTATAAATTAACATTTGAATTAAAATTTCCAAAAAATTATTTAATTTTAATTTAATAAGATTTTAATTCGAATAAATATAATAAAAAATAATTTTTTTACATGTTTTGAATATTATTTATCCTTATCTTTTTGGTTTTACCGCTATTTTATCTTTTTTAATCTTATTGTGATATCATGTTATTTACACATTGTGGGTTACTTTAATTACCATATCATGTAAAATGACCCCAAAAAAAGTTATTTATGACATATTGGGACTTATATTTACCATTTTCCTGAATATTATGTTTTTAATAATTTAATATTATTTAATAAATTATTTTATGTTTCTTGTTATGAATTATGTCAATTTTGGATTAAATTCATACTTGACTTTTAAAAAAAACATAACAACCTTATTAATTCAAACCAAAGACATTAATTCATCCTAAATATGTAAATTTAATCCAAAAAATTCTTTGATGACATAAAATTGTTCAATATAAATTTATTTTTATATTTATAAACTAATTTATTTGAATCGTTTATGAAGTAGGTAATCACTACATCCTAATTGTTTCATAAAAAATATATTTATATAATATCTAAAAATTATAAATAAAATACCATGATGTAGGAAATATTTTTAGATTTCTAATGACTATTTATATACATATAGATCAATTAAATAAACCGCTATTAAAATCAATTAACTAAAAGATATATGATTAGGTTATAATAATCTTTACTTTAAATTAATTCTTATAAATTGTCATTTTCACACCCAAGTGAATCCTTGGGGTTGAAATACTGACCCAAGGATTCTCATGGTTGGAAATATCTCATCCAATAGGATTCATACATATGTTAGGGTAATGTAATATTATTATAATATTATTTTTTCTTTATTTTTCAGATTTACCCTTTAACCATGGTAAATAAAATTATTACTGAAGTTTCTATTCATACATTCAAAATATATAAGGCAACTATTTAAAAAATTTGAACCATATAATTCAAAATATGGAATACTGTTTTCCAATTTCAAAAAATAGATGTTTTAGTAAATAATTTAAAACTAATTATCGTTGTCAAAACTAAAAATCTGGTTTTTAAAAAGTAATAACTACCAAAAGAGTGACATGTGTTTATATCCAATTTAAAAGTGAAATTATTTCCAATGACCAAAATTAGATTAAATGAAAAAAACATAATCTTATTACACTTCAAAACCAATTAAAAACATAATCTAGCTATATAAATAAATTAGATTGAAATGCAGTTTTGAATTAAACTGCAGTATTTATTACTATTCATTAAAATTTGAATTTTATCCGAAAAATACCAAAATTTCCATAAAGAAAAATTTTTATGTCCCTATTCCAAATAAAAAGTTTATTTTTTAAAATTAAACATATAAAAGTGTCCAAAATTAGATTTAAAATGGTTTTCCCATCAAAAGGTGGTAAAAATGCATTTTTTGAAATTGCTTCTTTTATCTGAAAACTCATTTTGTTCTTAGACCATGTTATATAAAATGTGTAAGATGAATAATAATGTTATAAAATTAAAAATCATGGTATTAATATTTATAATGGCTACTCTATATCCCATTAAATAATTATATTTTAATAGTATATCATTATTTAGTGAAACTTGGTATCACATACAACGTAAGCTATCAGGGAAGGTCACTCTTGCGTGTAACACAAGACAAATCAGTGTTGCGTGTATTGAAAGATTCATTTGATGTTGTGTAAAATAAAATAAAAACTAAGTTCATTTATACATTTTAAAAAATCTAAAATTAGTGTTGCATGGAATAAATTCAATCAAATTAATATCAAATTGTGTGCAACACAAGCCAAGAATATTATTTCGCATAAAACAAGATAATACGACATTGTGTATAGTGCAAGATAATCTTGGTGTAGAGTACACCACAATAAATCAATGAAATTAAAAAGAATCTATCTCATAAAATTTTGGGGTGCTACATGCATCAAGAATGTAACTAGGATTTAGTGGATCATGGGATGATAACCTATAATTAGTTGAGTTCACATACAAAAATAGATTCCGTGGTTTTATTTATATGGAACCTAATGATACCCTCTATGGTATAATATTTCATTCCCCATATTTTTGGCATGAGGTGGATGAGGTTGCAATAGATCATCTTGTTTGATACAGGAGACATCTAATAGGGTACAATGGATCTAGAAGTAGTTGATTATAGCTCAGAGCAGGAAAAATCTTATACCTAGAGCCAGAGGATACCACTGGATTTTTTTGTAGGTGAAAATGTTTTCCAAATAGTGAATCCTTGGTTTATACATCAAAAATTGTGGAAGAAAAGGATAACATCACTTCATATTGTTAGACACTTTTAGATGAATAAATATATTGGGATAATGGAATACCATATAGATCATCCTTTATTTTACCAAGGTATTTATGATGTTTTGCTTGTATCTTAGTTTCACAGGTACATGCTGGATCCCACACAATTCATAGACTATTTCAATTCTGGGTTGGACCCTTATGCATTGTAGTGTAATTCTTGGTGAGGATTGTAGAACAGATTGAGAAAGTCCTTCGAGAAAAGATGAAACCGCTTGTTTAGATTCCATGGTGACAGAGATGAATCTTGGTGGAGATGTGGGATTGGGAGCTGGTACTCAAGCTCAGTGTCCCCAGTTATTCAAGAAGGATCCTAAAATATGTTTTCTGAGGAGATGTATTTAGAGGTGGATAATTAAATGGAACCATATGTTTTAGTTGTGTTATGAGTCAATTCCATTATAAATTATTTTTTTAGCTATGAATTATTTGGATTAAGTTCCCGGGGTTTTTATATTGTTTCATAAAGTCTTTGTGTCATTTTAATGGGTGCATGATTTAATCACGGTAATCCCAAACCCTGAAGATTACATAGGAAACCATGAATCTAGAGACAGAAGATCTAGGGGTGGTGAATAGATTAAAAAAACATATGGCCACTCTAGGAAAACTATGTGATAAGACATAGTGGCTGACAACATGGTTTACACATAGTTTAACAAACCATGTAGCCTCACTTGGAAAACTATTTGGTAGGATTTAGTGGCCAATATCATGGTTGGAGAACATTTTAACAAACCTTGTTTCCAAAATATGAAACTTTTCTTGAATCTGATAAAGGGGATATGGTTGTTGCACAGTTTGTCAAACTATATGGACAAACCATGGACACTTGAAATTAATGAACCAAATTATTTTTTAACGGAAATTTATTTTTTGTTGTGATCCATTATTCTATATGTACTAATCTTTCCTTATATATGAGACACCACTTTACCTAATGTATTAATCTCCTCTGTTAGATTCTGATGATTCCAAGTGGGTTGAAGATCCAAAGTTATGGTATGTGATGTAAAACCCTCCATTCTTTGGGTATCTCATTGATCAATATATTTTATATTGATACGATTCATAGATATTACATAATAATACACATTATATGAATTCCAGTCCCATAAAATGATATATTTTAGAATTGTTTCTAGATCATTGGTGGTTTTGACAAGTCAATTAAACCCTTTTTACTAGAATTAAACTCCTCTTGGATGGTGGACATTTCTAGATAATCTTATACATATTTCTAATCATGAGACTCTATTTATATTTATTCTCATATTAAAATTATTTATTTTACTTATTTATGATGAATTAATGATCAATTTCTATACTTGAGGTTCTCATATAGAATCTATTGGGAATTCATGATCTATTCTCGATTGAAAATGAATCATGTAAATTGGATTCCTCTCATTTGATACACCTTGGAATTGCTTCCATTGAAGAAATCTATGAGGAATGTGATTCTATAACCACTCTTATTGTCATGGAATATCCCTGAGTCTCTTTTTCAAAAAACTTTATTGAAGAATCAAAACAGAATATAGGTATCCTAAAAATGTGAGCTAGTTCTCTTTGGGTATGATATATAGTTTGGGTGTTTATACTTGATTAAACAAGGAGTTCTTATCAAAAATCATTTATTTCAGAAATCAATACCATTTGGGGATCTTTTATGACCATGATTTCCTGTTATGATTCATGTGTTAGCCTATTTTGATGAAAATGGCTGATTTTGATTGAATTGGGTGTGTACGTATCTTGAGAGATATATTTATAATACTTGGTTCTATTAGAATTATTATAGCATGTTTTATCATGATTTATTATAACCTCTTGTATTGAATATTGTTTTTAATTTCTCATGATGATATGCTGTTTTTTTGTATTCTCTTCCAATTCTTATGTGATACCATTAATTTGGGGGTATTATTCCTGGTTCGTAGAATAGATGAATTGGTATGACATGGTTATCTATTATTTGGTTACTGTGAATGATTTGAGATGATGGAAATGATGGAATTAATCATATGGTAGTGATATGATGACCCATCATGGATTCAATGTGATTCACTCAAAATCTAGTGGAATCCATGTATCATGTTTATATAATGCCTAATAGATTCCTAGTAACACGATCACTCAATGACTAGTGGATGATGAGTGTAATGATTCACATGATTCCTAGTGGATATTGAGTATCATTTTCACATTATTTATTGACAATTACAAGTATTATGTTTACTATCTTTTAGGTTAATTCTTTATTACTTTATATATATAGATATTAATCTGGAATGGACACAAAGTACGTATGGACAAGGCATGTGGTGGATTTTTTTGCACGTTGGTTCGTGGTATGTTATTGATTATAATTTATTGCGTATTTATTATTATCATTGAGTAAACTTTTTATAGTTGTGAAATGGTTTTAACGATTCATTGGTCGTGTGTTACTAGGTTTTATTACACACACCCTGAAAGAGCATCTTGTTATTCATGAAGAATTAATGTATAATGATATATATAAGGGAACAAGGACCATGGAATATTGTTTAGTTGAGAAGCATAAAGGAGGTAGCAATACATGGATGTCATCTAAAGGAATCCATATTGATTCTTTATTTATCTTCTTGTACATATTAATGTATGTTTTTATTCAATATAGGTAGCCCAAATTAATTTATTTTCATGAATTGTTTGCAATGAAATATTACATTATGATTATTTATTATGTTTCCATGATTTTTTTTCATGTTAATTATTTTACTATGCTATGAGAAAGAGGGTATATTATCAAAATTTATTGACTTCATACCCTCAGTAATAATCACCAAACACTTGCATGTGAGGTGGTTCACATGAGGGGTTGTGGATATCTAGGCCAGAATCAGTGAATCGGGTCATGGAGATAAAATATAATAACCACGTTTCACTAGGGATGTATTCATCCTTATGGAGGAAAACCTCACTAATAAACCCTTGTGTTCTCTTGTAATGATCTCTTATTCAAAATCTATATACCAACCAAAGGAGAGAACAATATAAGATGAACCAAATTGGTTAGATAGAATTGTATGAATATTATCCTAGTCCCCAAAACCAATTCATGTGCTCCACATAGAATCTACATTGATAAATAACCCATTATTATTAATCTCTCTTCCTTCCTTGGTTATTAAAAGTTTTGAGTGGCTTTCATGTGATTTGGAGTCTCCAAAACGATTTTGGGGAACATCTAAATCTTCATGGGTTGATTTTTATTAAATTTATAAATTATAGACCTAATAATATACTGGAGTAATGGAATCCTATATTGGTTCAAGGTATTAGATTTTTCTCATCAACGGACATTCACATTTATTAATAGAGTTGTGTTGGAGTGTTGGCATATCCTATGCTTGCTGATTGAGATTGAGTTAGGAAGCAAACATATCTATGGGGAAAGATGTTGTTTCATTTTTATCAACATTTACTTGTGATTTAATGATGGTCTCATTGTCTGGGAAAATGTAATTTCAGCCTCCTGAATTTTATGATTCTTAATAACAAATTGTCGTAATGCATAAGGAATTTCTATTAGTTCGTATATTGCATTATCCCTCCTTGTTAAATTTAATATTAAAAATAATATGTGTTGGCTTCTATGTAACCACATTTCAAATGATGACACCTAATTTTTTTCCCTGATCCTACATCGGTGCTAGAGTTTTCCTTAAAATTTCATGCAACTTCCATTGATACGAAAATGTAGCCCCAAGGTGGGGGATACATTAATTCATAAAAGTGCTAATGTACGATTAATCTCAAACATAGGGTTATGTTTCCAATGATAGATTCTCTAATTTACTCATATATGTTTAGTTTATTCTCTAGATTATTTTTATCAGTAACATGTTCTCTTTAATTTTACTCCTATATAATGTGTTTCCATTATTATATTTTCTAAATTAATGCTTTTCTTCTTCCATTTACTCATTGAAAACATTCTTCCTCACATGAAAACACTTCTAAAAATAAATTATTTATCTAAAAAAACACAACGATTAAAATAATAGATATAATAAATACAAATCCAAACATGAAATTTCACAATTACAATATTTTCCCCCAAACATAAAAAGTATTATAACTATGATTTTATATCCAAAAATTCAAATAAAAACATAATTGATAACTAAAATAAAACATAAAATGATAATAGATTTGTAATATGCTCCCACCATGTTATATAAATAATAATTACATAAAACTATAATATACTGTGAATAATTGAATGATATCATTGAAACTAATATTATGGAAAACCTAAAGTGAATTACCTAAAGAAGTATGGATAAGAATATTTCCAAGATAGAAGACATTTAGATTTCACTATTATAAATCTTATTGATCATCTCATATTTATAAAATTATTATAAATCAGGCGGGATCTTAACAGACAATAATGTTTATTTTGTGTAAGGGGTTAGTATGAGTGATCATATCCTATTACCTTTACATTATATAAAAACTAAATTTCATGTTATTTATAAAGCATAAAACATGATATGTAATAGATACTCATAATAATGATAAAACATCCAAAATAAGGGTCTATAAGGATTTGTCACACCCTATTTCATTCAATATATTGAAAGATTCTAATACTTGTGACAATGCATGATTCAAACATGTTATGGAGTAACTACTCATAGTGAAGTAGAACCATTTAAAAATTTATCTTTTCATCACGTTTATTTTATTTTTTATACCAACATTTATGGATAGGAGAATTTAATCTAAATAGATGGTAATTATTAAAATTTGAATAGGATACGTATATGGGAATTATGGTGGAAAGAAATTTCATAGTGCTTTGTTTTACCCTTTCCTTTAATCTATGTACATAACCACCAGATTACCTCATTTGGTATAAGTGATATCAAAGTTCCCCATGAAGAAACAAAAAATTCGTATTCTAAAAATATATTTACCTAATTTTTTAATATTTTTATTATTAAATTTGGTATTATTTTTAAAAAAAATTATTTCTAATTTTAACGCATGGTTTTATTTTTTTTATGTCAGCAGATTTATTTTTTTTATTATGATTTCATATATAGATCCATAAATCTGTGAATATTTAGTGGATACCTACTTATGTAGTTTAAAAGAGAAATATATGGAAATAATATATTTTTTCCTTATTTATTATCTCATGGATTACAGGAGGATAATGATTTTACAACAAAAAAATAATTCTTATATAGAAATTTGGATACCCAAAATACATAATATTATGTGTAATATATAGAAAAGTGGAAGATAATAAATATTATATATTAGTAAATTTATATGAAAAATTATTTTAAAACATCACAGGATGAATGAAATGAAAATAAATCAAGTATATATTGAAGATAATTTATAGAGGTGATGAAAAATGAAAAATAATGGATGATAAAAATATGAAGATTCACATTTTATGAAATTGTTATATTTGAAGATGAAAATTTGGAAGTATGATTTCATAAGATTCAATGCAATTTATAGCTCCATTATGGGATATGGTATAAAAATGGAAGTCTCTTTAATTGTAAAGAATAAATTGATATATATTAAAACTAATTTGGCATATAATGAATCAATACATGAAAATAAGGATTTTGATTCATTTATTTTATATGATGTTTATAACAACTTCATTTCCAAGGAAATAATGATGAAAACCATTCTTAAGAAGAAAGTAAAAGGTTTAAATGTGATAAATTTCATGGTTATGAAGAATTTAAAAATTAAACAATTAATTAGGGAATCTTTTAGTTATTATGTCATTGAATAGGGTAACAATTTTTTTGACAAAATTATGCATTATATCCCCAAGAGAATAAGAAATATAAATGAATAACAACAATGGTAAGTTTACCTTTATGTGTTTCATCGATAGAGAATTTTTTATTTCATTATGGATTACCCAAAGATGTGTGATGATGAAAATTATGTAGATGATCTACAAAACACTACTTTATGAATAGAAAAAATTAGTAGTGATTAAAGTTGAGAAAATTGTTTATAAAATATAACATAAATTCTAAAAATAATGGGGAATATTTTAATTATAAATCCTAGTGGAGAAAAGCCATATAAAACATATGTTAATGATTATTGAAATACATGTAATGGTGAAAACTGATTCAATTTTCTTATCGAAGTATAATGTATATTGAAGAGTTTCTAGAAATGGAATAAAATTGATAGTTAAAGAGATTTGTATAAATATATATATCATGGTGCAATTATTCAAAGTCCAAAAGAAGGTAATATTATTAGTAAAAACAACAGAGGTTTAATTGAAAATTAATTATATTTTATTATTTCATAGATGAGCATAATGTTTGTAGTTAAATAACCTGTAAGATTTCAAAATGATCCAAAGGGGATACATGTGATGATTGTATACATAATTCCCTAGTACCTCAAATAAACCATGAAATATAATCTATGTTTTGTAAAATTTAGAAATTTATATTTTTATGGCTCTAAAAAAAATTGGGTAGAGAATATTGAGGATGAAAAGTATCATTCAGGGAAATATATATGTTATTTTACATTTAAAAGGGAAAATTTTGGCTACATTAGTCACCATTTAAACAAAATAAATTATTATAAATCAATATTTCTTTCAATATAAATGGATAAAATGTAAATTTAAAATTCAAATGTAATATTATTGCCTTCTCAACTGATTGGATGCGATAATAAAAGTAACATGAATTAGTCAAATAACATAGTTAAAAAATAAAAATCTATAAACATTGATATCAATAAAATTTTCATTTATTACATGTTTTAAATAGGTGAGGTGAAAGAAAAAATTTTACCCATTAAATAGATATTTTCGAATATGTTCACAAATTCATTATCAAGGGAGAGTATTTAGAAAACAGAGCTATCTTTATGGGTATATTCACCTTTTAATCCCTCTTAGTATGATACCCTCTCCACCATTTACTTTTTTTTATTTCCTATTAAAGGGGATTATATAATACATAAACCATAAGTGTGTATTTCTTTCTATAGTTGGGAAATATTATTATTATTAATCATTTAAAATCATGGTATAATGGTAGATATGTTTTCTATCAGTTTTTTATGAAATGTAATTAAGTAATATATTAAAAAATGGGGATACATATTTTATAGTTTGGATTCATTAAAATTAGTGAATAGAATGTTTTCATATTTATTTTCAATGAGTATTATGTTTAACACTATTATTGGTACGATAACACTATCTAAGTTACTAGATAATCTATAGGGGAGTGGGAGATCAGGTCGTTAAATTTAATCCTTTTATTCTCAGTTGTCAAATGATATTATTTTACCAATTATTTTGGACTAAACTCTATCATTTAAATTATATGGAATAATAAATAATCACACTAAAACAAATTGTGATTTTCTTAGTTCACTATACATGGGAAACATAAAATGTGGGAGATCTGTAACAACACCACTCAAGAATTTGTCATAATCTCATTGATTTAACATATATAAGAAATTGGAAGACTAATTGTCGACATAATAATGTGTCACTACCATTACTTTCAACTTAATAACTTCAAACAAGACACATATACAAAATAAATGAAATTTATATGAAACAATCCTCACATTACACCTTCCTAGATAAACATGACTCAATATCCATTTTTTGGTTATTATTATTCATGTGATATTTACACTAATAAACTCTCTTTTCTTATGTATTCTCCACATGATATCTTCCACATAATATAACTTATCACCTTTTACTAAATTCATAGTTTTAGGAATAAAGATTTAACTATACCCTGAAAACACTCTATATGTACTCGATCATAGACTCATACCATTAAAAGGCCACAATTTCCGTTTCCATGAACAAATTTTTTTTCATAGAATCACTTGAAAATTTATCAATTTTATTAAAAATAATTATCATAAAAACAAAATTGTCTTCATAATAGTCACTAGAATATTCATTACAAAATTAAACTGATAACTCTATGTTTATACATCTTTTTGGATATCTCATTAAAAAATATCCAACATCAATCCTTATCATTACAAATATTTAATGATCTAATAAAATAATATATGCACAAAAAATGTAGATAATAATAATACCAATATCTTCATGATACGTCGAGTGATCTATCTAGAATGTTGTTTTCATTGAGACTATAGATGGACAGATCCCTTTAATGATTTTTAATGGTCTCTATTTTCATTAATTACACTATCTATAATATTAATCCCCTGAAACCTTTTATATTGAACACACATAAATTGTTAAGACATTTTTATACTCTACATTCTTACTTCTTCTATAATTCAATAAAAAAATTTACTATAACATTAAGAGAATTTTTTTCAGAAAAATATTTTTATCATGTTCTAAACCGTTACATGACCAATGTTAATATCAATAGACTATCTATGAACCCATTAGATATTATCCATGTAGGTTTCTCTCCACCAATGTGAGAAACATTATATGAACTTCAACATTCATGATGTTCATCCCATTTATTATAATGGTTTAATGACCAGTAATCCAATAATGATGACCCCCCTTCTTACATGGGTAATATTAATTTAGTAATATTGTTTTCATTATGACTCTTCTCTATAACATGATATATTCTAATACTTCACACTCTCTCTCCTCTTTATCATAGGTTGTGAAAATTATACCACACTTTCTATGTGTGGAATATAGGAAACATTTTCATTTTCTTACTATCAGTGTGATTACTGAAACACTTATTTCTCTTGATTTTAAATAGTTTTCTTTGTTTCCACCAGCTTAAACTCTTCTTTTTTCATATCATCATCAGATTATTTTCCATAAAAGTCAACTATAATACCATATATGACCAAATTCAATATACAAAATCATCTTTAAACGTGATAGAGACTTAATTCATACAAATATTTTACATATGATGGTATTAGAATAAATCTGTATAAATATATTTAGGATTATATTATACTATCACACGAAATAATTCCTTTATAGAATTATATTAAAATTTATAACAATTAATTAAAAACATTATAAGACCTATATTTATATGTTTATAATATTTTTTTGAAAAACATAATACCTTCCTTAATAATAGATATTTTGTAGATTTTAAATTATTTGGAAGTAATTCCATGAAAATAGGAGAACTATAAATGTTAGATATTTGTGGTATATAATAGTTTAGATGTAAAAAAACAAAGTTTTCTCTTTGTGAAACCTCAAACACTCACCCTATATTATTGTATTATAATATCACATTTTCATTACATTACATAATTTTTACTATATTTTATTCCTATAATCCTATATTTAAGGTATTTATAGACTAAGTACATGGAATATAAAAAATTCTATTAAATTTAATTACAAATTCATTATATACCTGGACTTGATCCCCTAATGATATATAAAACTTATGTAGCTCATAAAATACTTAGATCCCTAGGAATTTATATTAAATAATAAAGAATGATCTTATAAATAAAAATATGGGTATCATTAATTTGTGAATATCATATCGATGATGAATCATTACTATATTATTAAAACATTAAATATCTAATCCTAATATATGGCAAATATCATAAATGGTCATGGTAATTTTGTAATACATATTTTAATGACATTGTTTCTTCAGTGTAGGACTTTGGAATGTTTCTACGAATATTTCCAAAGTTGCGTATGGAGTGAAAATGTAATTATATGGAATTAAGATCCTTGATGTGGTGATATTAACAATATATATCAAACACATAGTCTATTAGAAATAGATGAATAAATTGTTAATAGTGTCTTGGATAAAAAAATTGAAGAACACCATTACATCTGGAATTTGGGTTTACCCTAGGAATAACATATTTTTGATCAATGTCAAGTGTTCAGTGGAGGGAGGATGTTGCGTGATGAAATAATTAATTAATTAATTAATTAATTTAATTAATTTAGAGGGGTTTCATAAATTGCTTTCCTTTTATTCCCATCCATGATATGGAGAGAGTTATCACTTGTGTGATAGATGAACCGAGGAGGAGAAGGGGTGCATTCAGATGCCATCATTGGCAATGATTGAGACTATATCATGGTGGAACATCTTCAAGGACTGGATCTAGGCTCGAAGCTTGTGTGTTTGACAATGAGGTAGGTGATTTTTTGAGTGTTATTACATGATTCATGTATATGAATCTTTTAAAGGTTTTTAATCCAATTTTGACTATTAAGGACCCCATGGGGGTTTATTTGTGCATAATTGGGAAAATGTGGGGTTTCACGAGGTTTGTAAGGATTTAAATTTTAGAAATATTGATCACACAGTGTGTAGTTTAGGATAAAATATTGTTTGTTCTTCCCATTGGAGAAATAAGAACTTTTGAGGACTACATGCCTTATACTATCAGTGTAGACATTGTAGCACGACTAGTCCATGTGACTTATTCTATGTACTAAAATCCAATTTTAAGAGGACATGGACATGTAGTAGTACATGGTTAGACCCTAAGTGTACATGGTAATGGATAAGTACACAATCATGGGGTGATGTACATGGTCAGAGAATGAGGTACACGAACATGGGCTTGAGGACATAGCCACATGCCAGACCTGCCAGGGAACATAGTGAACTACATGTACATACCATGTATATTCCCATGTATAGTCTATCCATGTGTAAGAGAGGAAATTACAAATATTCCAAGTATGTTTATGTGATCTGTGATGAAATTTACACATCATGTACATCATTATAAACTTCGTGTATCATGAGGGTACATGACCATTGATCAACCTTGTTATAAAAATCATGTAACCTAGGAGGAAAAACTATGTACTCCCCTCAGTGAAATATTCCTCCCATATATATTTCTTTGATACTTTCATTGTGGTCTTCAAATATCATATCCTGAGTTTTTTCTACATAAAACATGAAAGTGGTCGTCGTTTAGGTATCACAGATTCAATGTGAGGTGATAGTTGTGGGATGCTTCATTTAGCGCTCTGTCGACCAGAATCATTTTGGTGTATTCCCTTGGTCCCTCCCTTCGAGGATAAAATGATTCATCAGCTCCAAATAAATGGGTTTGATCATCTCTTTAGAGTTATGGAATCCCTCCACATGATTTATGGTGTGATCCTCTATCATTATTTCTTCTTTCCTAGGCGGTGTTTGAGTAATCACTATGACCGACATGTACTGGCATACAATACCCTAAATAGAAATTTATTCCAGGTAGGGTATGGTATACCCTAGAGGCCAAGTGAGGGATCCACTATTAATGTATCATGATATTTATAGTTATAGCTATGGTTAGGCATACCCCTTAGGTATTTGGTGTGATCCACTAAACACGTATCGACTTATGTTGTATTCCGATGAGGTGTAGCTCAATTGAGTGTCTATCATGGATGAACCATCTTAGTTCCTATCTTCACTATACATGTAAATGTCTAGGAAACATAATATCTCAATCAATATATATTTGTGAATGAATGGCTCATGGAGTGAATTCTCCCCGATGAACATTACCTTGAATCCAATAGTGGAAATATGTTTCTGAGGTAGGGTAATGACCTTCGAGACCTTATGTCTATCAAGAGTATATCAAGATGTTATAGTCGATATTTATCATTTTCTTATTGACATACACTTGTAATTAAGAGATGAATCACCATTCTTAACTGAGTTGTGGAGATGGAGATTCAATTTCCCTCTCCCTTAGGTTATCTGTACCCTCTGGCATATGGGATGAGTTGACTATTTCTATTTCTCTATTTTCATGGTTTTGGGGAACCTAATGGGTATTTACATACTCACCATTGTATGTTATCTTCAAACACATATCATGTATTTTGAATATGATATAACGTCTGATGGATTCATAGGAGGACTAAGAGATGGAGGAACATAGATGATCTAGACAGATTGTGGTTTGTACCAGATGTTTCCTTTTATACTTTTCACCTTCTTCTTAGTATGTTGGACTCTTTTATCATCTATGATGGGATTGTATTTGGACCTTTGTTCCTTCCATTAATTTTTTATACTCTATTTTTGGATATAGATATCTACATTAAATTGGTTCCCATTGTACTATATCAGTCCTCATTGTAAGGGTATTTGGAGACATGTGCATGCATAAAGGTACCTTAGGACAAGGCCTTCTATGTGTGTGTTATGCCTAAATATAACTAGTCACCATCCCCTATCCAATTATAAGTAGTCTTGGAGTGTTAGAATCAGATTATCGATGTCAAATAGGGACTAGGTTAGTTGGACCCTGAAATATTGATATTAGATGGATTCTTCTTAGGATTATAGTTTTTGGTTTTTTCTAGATCAATGGTTTAATTATGGAATATTGTAAATAATGTTAATGTTTATATATTTCTATCTCACTTTATAGACTATATTTTTGGTGTGGAAGATGACATATCCTTTCACTAGGAATCTATCAACCTTCATTTTGACTCAGTATATGTAGGCACTTGTCATAAATAAAAATTTTAGAATATGAATCTTATAGGAATGGGTTGTAGTTCCCATGTACTTAATTCATGAATTCCAAAGATATAATCTTTAATCATGGCATGTTTTGATTTTTTCTGGATTCTATTGAAATGAAATCCATCCAAGATTCTATAATTGGATCACGATAATAATATTTTCAGTGACGAGGAATCAGTGAAGGGGCCATCAATGTAGGTGGTACCTACTAGTGGGTTTCAAGTATTTCCACCACCCATTAAATAAAAGTTGTTTTCAGTATACTAGATGAGTATGTGTGCATGCTGAGAACACATCATGATTTTTAAGGGTAGAAAACACTCAGGTTTCATGGTGACCTAGTCCCTCGGGTAGTCTAGAACTATCTTGAGGAAGTTAATCAAGTTTTCCACCTTATATAAAAACTAATGGATCATATAGTGTCCTTATAATAATGTTTTATTTAGTGATCCAGTGGGATATGGTGGTGTCTAGTGACTTATAAACACGATTTTATAAATCTCTCTTTTATATATATTGAGTGTCTCTTCAAGGTGAGTTCAATCTATCCTTGTTATGTGTAGTGCACATCTAGGAGCATCAGAGGATTCAATGGGGTATAATATCCATGTTAGAGTATTCATCTAGGTTCACTGACAAAGAAATTATAATCTCAGGATATGGTTTAAGACTTGTTATTCTTAGTATATAACATTGAGTAGGGACTACATTGAGATATTAAGGATATATTGATATCACATTACATTCCCAACTATTCTAGAGTGCTTGATCAGTCTTTGGTGAAGGATAGATTTATAGTCAAGTAGATGTTGAAAATTAGTGCTTGTAGTAGGAACAGAAGTGTTTAGAAATAATAAACTGGTATATTACAAGAGAAATAAAGATTTGGTCATGCCCAATACTTCAAAAAAGTGTCCTAGGATAGAGGGTATACATATTAGGGCTATCAAGATCGATATGGTAATCTGATATATAGGTGGTGTTTCTCTTCTAATGGTCATGGACAAGTCATGCAAGATTGTCTTACCCATCATATAGAATATAGGGATATGGTCTATAGACCAACAAAAAAGAGATAATATCAAGATAAGTGAACTATATAGGGAGAAATCTGTAGAAGGGGGTCATGAAGAGTAGTAGGATGTGGAAGATGGTTTGACTTGTTGTAACCACATCCCCCAAGTGGTCTATGCCAGGCTCAGGGAGCTGGTGGATAAGTGAGAGGAATGTTTTAATCCCATGAATTATATGCTCCTAGTATAATTAGAGGGTAAATCTATGTATTATATACATTATGTATAGTAATCATAGACACTTTATCACACCTCTCTTTTCTTACCACTTCTCTTATTTGAGACATAGATATTTCAGTTTATCCTTTGGCTCAACCCCTTGTGAGTGTAGACTCCATAAGAAAGGGATTCCGTGGTCACACACTTCTTCGGATGTTGTGACATAAGTCTTGGTGTACATATATTCTTCTATGATCACATTCTAGTAGTGATGAACCCTTATGATACCATATTCAATGTGGAATAGTTATCTTAAATTTATGCATACATTGACTTTTTAAGAGGAGGATAGGCTGCATCCAAGGTAATTGGATGATGTTTTCATTCCTCAGTGAGAATTAAAACTATGTAGAGTATAATGGGATCATGCATAGGTGTTTACAACTTCATAATAATCCTTTGGATAATATTACACTTATATTAGAGGATTTTATGATATTTCATCTTCCTGTAGTGGTGGAAGAGCATGAAGACATCTTTCCTGAGGACGTGTAGTGCTTACCACCTCATTGAGAGATAGATATCTGTATAGACATAAAACGAGGGGATCCTCTAATATATTAGATGGTATATTAGTTGCAAACCATTGAGAATCATGATATGAAGGTTCATTTGAAATATTAGATGATAAAGGCATTTTTCAAACCTAGTGTGTCACCCTTGGTAGCCACAGTGCTGTTTACTAAAAAGGTGAATGCAATATTGAGTTTGTGTGTTGATTACCATCGCCTAAATAATGTTACCATAAATAACAGGTATCCAATACTGAGGTTTGATGATATCATTATGTACTTGGCATCCAAGGAGGATCTTGTGAGATTCTTGAGGATGGTTATGAACACACTTTGAGAGAACATATTTGTCGAAATATCTTGAGATGTAAGTTCTAGATTTATGTGGCCCGCTTCATGGGACATATCATCTCTTAATATGTTCTATTAGTAGACCATGACTAGGTTGAGGTAGTGTTAGATAGGTATCTAGTCCAGAGTGTGAATCAGTTAAAAATCTTCATTGGTTCGACATGATACTATTGAATATTAGTGCCTAAGTTCATTAAGATATTCTCACCATTGACTACTTTGACATATAAGGGGTGTCCTTTGATGTGGGTGAAGAGGTTCCAACAATATTTGTAGGTTTTTTGGTAGGTTTTGACAATTTATCCCATCTTGAGACTTCCAGAGGAGGGTGTTGAGTATATCATGTTCTGGGAAACCTCTGAGACTAGAGATGGATGTGTTATGGTGTAGAGTTATGCAGTGATTTATTGTGGGTCTTGGTAGTTGTAACCAATGAGAAGAACTACACATCCTAAGAATAATAGTTGGTAGGGATGGTTAGAGTCACTCAACGATTATGATTTTGAGGTAGTCTATAATCCTAGGTAGGGGAATATTGTGGAAAATGATCTCAGTAGGTGATCTTGTTACAATTTTTGATAAAGGCATCAGATAAGTTAGTGTGAGGACCAATTTAATAGATTCATAACACTGAAAGGGGGTGAATCATTTTTGGGGAATATTTAAAACAATTACAACTTTTTATCCCCTTACTACTTTAGCCTATTAGGATCTCAATTTCTTATTATCTTTTCCCTGTCGGAAGAAAGAATATTAAAGTTGTATAAATAAAAAAAGAATACTTTTACAAGTTTCACTACTCAATAAGAGTATCTATTCCTTGGAATGGTTTTAAATAATCCTAACCACACAACCAGTAGAAAAAAAATCATTCGAATGTGGTTATAATGAGTAGGATATACACATACACTTGTGATGCACATTGATAATAATCCAATATTTCATGTTTTACAACTCTTGGTTGGATCTTTATAAAACCTCCCAATATAGTCTTCTCTTTTTTGATAAGGGTTTTCAACACCAAGAACGTCCTCCACTTGTTGAGTCATGTCTGATGTCGCAGTTCTTCTTTGTTATTTCACAACCATCTTCTTCACATAACTACTTGCACAACTGCATACAAAGATACTCCTCTTACATCTTCCCAAAAAAGACATGATAACTACCCTAAATTCTTCTCCTACAGTCATAATAATATGAATTTGTCGTGGACTGATGAAAAATAAATCTTCTCTAATCGAAATTATAATCAGTTGATAACAATTTGGTCACCAAATCATCTACTCTTCTTTTTTTCTTCTTCATTAAAAAACTAACTAAAATGAGATCTATACTTCTTATTTATACTAGAATCACAAACTTCTTATGTTATTATTAAATCAATAAAGATCAGCTCAACATAGCATCATCAAAATAAGATTCTTTGTCTTTGATACCCTATATCAGAAATAAATGTAGTATCAGTTATCTTCCTCATACAGTTAGTTTGCAGAAATTTCATTAAAAACGTATTTATTTTATTTGTGAACATCCTTGTACCCACCATTAACTATCATGCAACCTCTGTTAATTGTCTTCTCTTCGTGAACTATCCTTGAGAAATATTCCCATGAATTGTTCTCATGAACTGTTCCCATAAATTGTGGTGGTGAAATGTCACCGAGAACTTCCATGCACTGTGTGGTGCAAGTGCTTCATGTGCCAACTATTTTCTATGATAACTAACTTCATTCCTTGTACATCGTTCACTTTGAAGACTTCCTATGCTTTGTGAACAACCAATACCCTATGAACTATTGATTCTTTTTGGAGCACCCTGGCTACACCGACAACACTTACTTTGCGGGCTGCTATTCCTTCTATGGACTGATTCTTCCTCCATAGATTGCCTCCACATATTTGGATCATATCCTCTTCCATGGAAACATTTTTCTTTGATTAATATTTCCTTTGTAAACTAATTACCTTCAAAAAAATATCCCTCGTGAATTTCTTCTCCTTCACGAAATTCTTCCTCATGAACTCTTCTAGTCCTAGCCGGATTCTTCCACCAACGATGATGTTATCTAACAAATTTATCTCTTCTTTAATGATAGTATTAGGTAATTGATAGAGGAATGTAAATTAAAAAGTCATTAAAATTTGATTTAACCAAATTTTCATTATGGTACAACCTTCACAAGTGATTATACTCCTTCCACAAAACACTTTTTCCTCTATGGGCTGTATACTGCCTTTATTACTTTATGGAGGATAATTCCATATTATAATGGATCACTGCCTTTTATTTTCCAATGATGGGCTTCCCACAAAAAACCCTCTTGTGAACTGTGATCCTCCCATGAACCATTTTTCCTATGCGGTCTATATAACACTGCTATTAAGAATCATTCCTTTGCCGAATTTCCTTCCCTATTCTGAAAACCTCTTATGTTGACCATGAACTATCCTTCGCGGTCTACGAACTGTGAGATCCTTTTATAAAATCATTCATTTCCCCAAAATACTCCACGTTTTGATACCCCAAAATTTGGAAAACATTGTAAAATGTCACCACCTTAAAATTACTCTTCAACAACCCAAACCATACTTATTTTTGGTCATTTTCTATCATCAATAACATTGTATTTCATGATATATACCCTTTGTTTGACCATCTTTGGTAACATCATATTTTCCAAGGAATATATTGTAACATCCCTGTATTCCCTCAACATCGTTCTTTCCAATCAATCCTAAAAAATATTTCCATCACCTTTAATCTCCCTTTCCGTCATAAACCGTGCATCACAAGTGTTCCAAAAAACATACGATATTTTTGAAATACATAATAGTAATGAATCATCATAATTTATGAGGATAATTATTCAAATATTACATCCAATGTCTTCAAATTAATCCATAAAAATTATCTAAGTTTCACCATGATACTCAATGTTTTCAAACCATTCAAATGTTTCTTAGAATAGGATGACTTGAGGATGTAATCCTTTCTCCATTAACTTTGGAAAAATTTCATCATATTTATTGAAATAAGGTCTTATTATCTCATTGAACACCATTAACAACCAATGTTAATTAGCTGAAGAAAATACAATCCATACACAAAATGGGCACTACGATCTCTCCCTTTTTATTTGTTAGAAATATATTCAATGTTATTTCCAAATGAATGGGTTAATATATGGAACAATTATCTTCTCTATACAATTTAACATTCAAAATTTCATTTCAATTTCGCTACACTTTATTAAAAAGAATTAAAAATTTCAGCGTGAAAAAGGTATCAGTCAATATAGGAGAAATGTCCCATCCATCATTTCACTCTAAGTCTACTTGATTTATGCTCGGTGTAGAAAACATGTGGATTTGATTTAGGAAAAAAATTCCATTACAAACTGATCATGATACCATAAGAAATGAGAACTCATATAATTGTCTTCAAGGATTATTCAATTTCATTCTAGGTTGAAATTACTAAATGTGAGGTGATTCTTTTTAAGAATAATCGACCCAAAACATTACCTCTTACTTCAAAAAATTGATCAAAAAACATTGAAGTGAAATAGGTAGGAAAAGTGACTTAGGGGAACTTACATTATTTTTATGTGATAGAATAATTCAATTTATCCCCATTTTCTAATTTTTTTTTATTTCTAATAACCAAGGATGAGATATTAAGAGACATACCTTTTTATAAGGACATGATCTTCAAATAATTTATAGAATAATCATATTTGATACAAATTAAAATCAAATTTGGGAAACTCCTTCATTTATCTTCCCTTCAAGGAAGACACTATTCTTCATCTTAATAATAATTGATCTAATCATGAATCGATGTCAAGAAACTCCACTATAGAGAATACACCAAAATGTATCTTCAACTTGTGACAATCCAGATTGGATAACTTTCACACCATCATCCAGGATGATCTTCTAGAAAAAAATTTCTTCAGAATTCCATGAAATAATATCGATCAAATATAGAATATTATTTATCCTCACTATTAATCCCCAAAATTCATCAGCTATGATCCTAAATTATATTCATATTTTAATTTCAAAAAAGGTATAATTAATGGATGGTAACATAATCATTTTTTCTACCAGGAATTGACAATAGTCACTAATTATCAGGTTATCCTCCTAAGAACATGCTTCACATTCAATTCTATTTATTATAAGAAATAATAAAATAGACAAATATTTAAAGGAATAAGGCTTATCCTCCTTGATTTATTAATATTAACATTAAGTTTGAGATGTTTTTCTCAACAATGTTTCTCCATTTTATTCAGTTGTTAGTATTGCACATCTAAACCATTATTCCCATTTATATTGTGGAAGCATTGATATTTTCATATCCTCTTCTTCTTTGTGTCGTTAACTTTTTTTCATAATAGTCTTCATGTATGATACATCATTACTCCTCTTGAGAACTTCTTCATTATCTGGAAGTAAGGTTAAACAAACTTTTTCAATGTGACCATATTTATTTCCTCTCTCACTTAAAAATTCTTTAACACCATATATTCCTTTTCATGAAAACCCCTCATGAAATTTATCTTCATCACGTGGAATCTATTTTTTTCACTTTCACTATCCTTAACTTGTGAATCTTAAAGTTTCCACATTCATTCCAATTATTCAGGCCAAGAAACTAACATTTGATTCATAATATTGGTAGCATTTTTGGATCTTCAATATAGGTTCTTCTAAGTATAGAACATCATTCTAGTTTATTAGGATGCACCACCCTTCCACTTCATGGATTTTGAATGCAAGTTCTTATCACTATTACAACATGAAATGTTCTTGAATTTTTTTTATTCACAATATTCTTCTAATTTCTTCCCAAGGTTTCTTCTTCATTACTATATAGATTTGGTGATCTCTTCTTATCAACTTGGGTACATGTTGAGATGAAAATATACCAACCTTTTGGCCACCTTAATTGTATACATCACATATGTTATAGAGAATTCCAAATCCGTTGACAGTATATAGATGCTTCTGATCCTATGGATGTTTCTTCTTCTTCTCTGGATTTATCCCCTTGAGATAGGATTCCCTTGTGCTTTTGCATTTTAAGGCGTGTACTAGTATTTTAATTCACAGTTACAAGATTTGTTTTAGCACCAACATTGACCTTTAAATCTCAATTTTATGATATTTTTTTGAGATTATTGGGTCTTAATCATGATTTATTGGGCTCTTTCTGGGGAACAACATTCCAAATTCTTCTTCCTATCCACCCTAGATATGGTGGTTGGTATCTTATCACCTTTATTTATATATAATTTTCTTGTAATTTTTCATCCTACCTACACTATTAGTGGAAATAGATTTAGAAACATTAGTACAAGATGGTATGGATGGTACATTTTCTATCTCAAATTCTTATGATTGATAATTGAATGATGTTATTATCTTTTTATCACTTGTTGGATTAAATGTTGATAGCAGAATCCACCAATGAACATTGAGTACCATTAGAAATTGTTTCCTTTTTTGTGAAGACTCAATATGTGTCTTCTCAAGATTGAGAAAATGAATTTCATATTCTAGACTCTTCACATTAAGGAGGATTTTCTAAATTTTCAATCAAAATCATATTATCTTAACATACCTATATTAATGTTTCATCATTATCATTGGGAATCTTAACATTGTTCTGAATCAAAGAGTCAAGTTCATTGATCTTCGTTGACATTTCTTCTATTTGCAAACCAGTGACATCATTGTTATTCTTAAATTTCTATTCATGTGAATGGATATTTTCTTTTATAATCATTGGGACTATATATTTCACTTAATCTTATTTGATAAATTCTTAGGAGATTATTTCAGGTTCCCTTTTTTTCAATGATTCCAACTTGTTTGGAGAGCTTTAAACATTCAATATTTGTTTCTTGCATCCCTTCCCTAAAACATTAGTTTCTTCTTACAAAAGGGCGATCTCTTCCTACATACATTTTAAGACTCCACAAACAAGGGATGAAATTTATATTTTAATATAATCCAAAATAACTCTTAATCAATCAAATAAAAATTCTTGAGAAGTTGTAGATCAATCATCATCTCCACTTGTGCTAGAATTTTCATCTTCTAGAATGATTTTAAATGTACTAACACATACATCCTTATCACTAGAGGTTGGATGGTCATCGATATTCATGGTGAAAACATTATCCACCTTCTTATTACATTACACATTTGATATGTCTTCATTTTCTATTAAGGTATAGTGAAATACATTCTTCCCCTTCTTTAGATAAGAGGAAAATATTCTTTAACTTTCTTTTCTCATTCCTTTTCCTATTCATAATTTCATTTTTATATATTGATTTTTTCTCAAGGATAACTAAATCTTTATCAAAATTTCACTTCATCATTGAAATTAAAAAGAAACTCAAGTATCTAGAAGACAATAAATTCACCATAGAGAATATAATAGAGGTAAACCTTTACTCTAATGCCAATTGTGAGGACCTGTTTTGGATATTAATAACATTGAGAGGGGATGAATCATGGTTTGGGAATTTTTAAACTAATAGTAACTTTTTTATGCTATTACTTATTTGACATATTAGGATCACAATTCTCTTATTTACTTTTCCCTGTCAGATGTAAGAATATTTAAGCAGTAGAAATAAGAACACGATATTTTTAAAAGGTTCACTACTCTATAATAGTAGCCAGTTATTAGAATGGTCATAAATAGTCTTGACCACACAATCACTAGAAAACAATACATTAAATGTGGTTGCAATGAGTAGTATATTTCTTTAAACTTGTGGAGTACATTGAAAATAATTAAATAGTACATGTTTTACAGCTATTAGATGGATCTTTATACTACCTCCTAAGATTGTATTCTCCTTATAGATAAGGGATTGAAACACCTTGAAAGTCCTCCACATGTGGATTCATATAAGATGTGATAGTTTTGCTTTATTCTTACCCAACCTTATTCTCCACTTTGATACTATCACATTAGCATAATAGAAACTCATCTTACTTATTCCCTAAAAAACATGATAGTTGAACTAAATTTTTATTCTATCAATCAAAATAATATAATTTTTTTGTAGAATAATGAACAACAAATATTCATTGACACAAATTATAATCAGTTGATATCAATTTGGTTACCAAACCTTCTTCTCTTTTGTTTTCTTCTACTTCAGTGAAAAACCCACTCCACTAAGATCTATTCTTATTATTCATTATATAATTAAAAAAACAATTAGATTATTAAATAAATAAATATTAGCTCAACGAATAATCATTACAATTAGATTCCTTTTCATTGATACAAAATATATGTTGGGAATGTACTGTCAGTTCCCTTCCTTGTACTGTTCGTTTAGAGAAACAGATTTCAAAAACTACTTTAGTTCTTTTGAGAAAATTCTTATACCCAACAAAAAAATACCTTTATCCTTTGTGAATTTTCCTCCCTTAAAAAACTATCCCTATGAACTATTCCCATGAGTTATTCCCCCAAACCTTTCCCGCAAACTGTGGTGGAGAACTTTCTCCATGAACTGTCATGCCCTACGTCATGTGATTGCTTCATGGACAACCTATTTTCTCAGAAAAATACATTAATTCCATGTAAAACCTTTACTTTTTTCACTCCCTCTAATTTAAAAACAAAAAATTTCCCACGTACTGTCAATGTTCCACATACCACCCCTACTCTACGAACGACCTTTACTTCATGGGCTACCTTTCCTTTCACAGACCTATTCTTCCTCCACAGAATACCTCCACATCCGTGGACCATCTCCTCTTCTGTAAAAAATTTCTTCCATCATAGAAACAATTCTCAATAAAAAATTCCCTTCATATAATTCCCCTCATGAATTTATTCCCCTACATAGAATTATTCCAACAGTGATTAAGTTCTCTACTAAATTTATTTCTTCCTTAATGATGGGATTCAGGTCCTTTATATATGAAAATAAATATGATGATCCTGAAAATTGGATTTACCCAATTTTTCAATGTGGTGAAGCCTTCACCAAGTATTTTTCTCCTTTGATGAAACTTTTTTACCTTCGCGGTCTACATACCACCTTTATTCCTTTGCGGCTGTTGATTCCCTCTACCAACAGATCACCACAACTCAGCTGAAAACAAAGGCATTCTCGTGAATAAAATTCCCACTATGAACTATGATCCTTCAATTAACCATTTTTCTTACATGTTTTGTATACCCTGATTCGTGGTCCGCATAGCACTACTATGCAGAATCATTCATTTACTAAATTTCCTTCATCGTTCTAAAACCTCATATGCGGCCTGTGAGCTGTCCTTCAAGGTCAATGAATTGTGAGGTCCTTTGTGAGAATAATTCCTTTCCCAAAAACAAACTCCTGATTTTGATGCCCAAAAATTTAGAAAACACATGATAAAAGAGCCACCTTAAAATATTATTCATAAACACCATGCATACTTATTTGAGGTCATCTGCATTCATCACAAACTATATCTATAGTGATATATAACCTTTGATCAATCATCAATTGAATCATCATATATTTCAAGGATAGTATCACAACATCTCTTTCTTCCATCAACATATTTCTTTACAATAAATCCAAAATAAGATTGGTATCACCTTTAGTCCCCTTTCCTTCATAAGTCTTGCATCACAAGTTCTCCTGAAAAATTTTGGTATTTGTGAAATACAAAAAATAAAAGCATCATCATAATTTATGATGATAATTATTTAACCTAGACATCTATTTTATTTTAATGAATCTATAAAAGTTATACAACCATCACCTTGAAACTCAATGTCTTACAAGCATTAAAGTTTTTCTTTAAATATAAATAATTGACGATCTCATCCAGGCTCTATTAACATCACTACAAATCTGACATATTTATAATAATGAGATATTTTCTCATTGAAAATTATTTACAACCAACAAAAATTAGTTGACAACAAATACAATCCATACATAATGTGGGATCTACATATAGCCTTATTGAGGTTTTCCTTATTGAAAGAGCATTGTGAATATTACCTGTAGTTGATGGATGTTAGCCCACTACTACAGTGTGTTAGGGATTCTCTTCTTGGGGACACTAACTATGAGTCCTCATGTAATTATATATACACTAGGTTTTCCCCAGATAGATTTTATAAGTTGTGGAGAATGTCATCCCTTTAAGAGGATGAGTGTCAGTACCAACAAAATTACATGATATGGTTCTATTGGTGTTTCATATATCCCCCTTGTCAGTGCATCCAAGCATGGAAAATATGTACCCATAACGTTGAAATTAGTTCCGATGGATAGGGATGAACAAGTGTGAAATAGATATTTTATGCCAGTGCCTCACTTTTCAATAGTAGAAGGTTTAACACCAGGTTCTAGAATGTGTATCCCAAACCCCTTGTGGTTCAAGAGTGGAAATTGTATAGTGTATCTATGGAATTCATGATCGGATTTAGAAGACCATATAGAGAGTAAAATAACATTTAGGTGATCATATAATGAATCAATAATTTTTCCCACTTCCTAGATATCCAAGATTGGAGTTTAATATAGAGCATGGGATACCTTTACATGCAAGAGAGAGTTTGGTTTCATGGAGTTCCCTCAACGCTCATTTCAGACTATGATGCTTAGATCACATCGGGATTATAGAGAGTATTATAAGAGTCATTTGAGACTAATTTTTTTTTTGAGAATCATGTTTTTCCCCAGAATAATGGCTACACTAATTAGACCACTTAGGTTTGATAGGAAATGATTCGAGTTTTCATGTTACACATTTACTATATTTGGCAGGATCACATAATCATGGTGAATATTATGTCCAAAAATATCTACCATTTTACAATAGGCGTAGCACCATTTATATTTATATATAAGAGGACCTATAAATCACCAATGTATAGGTCAGATCCAATGGGAGACAATTCTTATGGGCATAGATTTGGTGATAGTGATGGTTGCGAAAGGAGTAGTTCATATAGCGATGGATGAAGTCTACTAAAAACATCACAAGTCATTTTTGGACTGAATATAGTGTCCATTAGAGTTTCGGGAGAAGATCATGTGTTCTGATTGATATAACCTCATCATGGATTATTGTCATTTTTTTAGGAAAACATGTTATATCCAAGGTTCATATGCCCTTTTTTATTACTATGTTGGGTTAATGAGGCTTCATACTACATGACCCTGTGACCATAGTGCGACTGGGTGTTTGGTGTATTCCTCATGTCTTTTTTAAGTTCACAAGTGCATAACTCATTGCATGATGATAACAATGTTGAGCCAGATATTGTGGGTAGATTTTTCTTTTATTTTATGCCTGGTGGAATTTGACAACTAACCCTAAAAGTCTCTTTTTGGGAAAGTTCATGCCTTTGATGTGTGTTTATTGATTGTATGAGAACCTTGAGGAGTGATCGTGGGTGTGTGTAACCCAATTGAGTTATTAGTATCCTCACTGGAAAGTAGATTTTTACATTTAAGAATGAATATTCTTGAAGGCGGGGACAGTTTACTGACTCTCTTATTTCATTTTAAGACATTATAATATTCTTAGTAATATTTATTTAGTTAATTGTATAGTTAGTGTTTAATTATAATGTTTAAAGAGACTTTTTGTGGTAATATTAAATATATATATATATATATCACAATTTTTTAAAGAATTAATAGAATAACCCATGAATGGATTCTCATATTGGAAATATATACAGACATTAAATCTCTAATATAGTCTTTACCCTACATAGGACCAAATTTTGGTCAGCATTGGGTGTTAAGTAGAGGGAGACCATTGGTGGATGCGTTATTTAATTATGTTCTATATTTTATTTAATTAATTTATTTGGTTAGCATAAACACATCCTATAGTTGACACAAATGAGACAGATAGATTCCTCCCTTACACGATAGATAAAAAATGGAGGAGAGGATGTGCCAACAGACATCATCCTTGATGACAATCAAGATTGGATCATAGTGCAACGACGTCAGGGTGAATATCTAGACCCAAAATTTTGATTTTTCATCAAGAGGTATGAGGATTTATTATTTCTATGTCTCGATCCATGTATATGTGTTATTCAAAATATTGAAATCCTTTTTTTGATTTCAAGGTACCCCATGGGGTTGATCTGTCCACAATTAGAGAAAAATGTGGGTTGTATGAGGTTTTTTGGGATTTCCTATACAGAAATAATAATCACTTGATGTGTAGTTTAGAAAAACATTTGATGTGTTCATACCTTTGGAGGAAGGAGTACTTTTGAGGACTATACGCAATATACTGGGAGTACATACCATGTAGCTGGATATAGTCCTATGGCCGAGTACATGGGAAGGAACCCAATGTTAAAAGGACATGGAAATGTAGTAGTACATATCCAAACTCCATTTGTACCTAGGAAAGAATAGGTATATTGGAACAGGGAGGCATACACAAGTACAAGCTGATGTGAATCGAAAATAGTTAGCGGACATGACCACACACCCATGATGCTAATACACACCATGTATATTGACATGGATAGCTAATCTGTGTGAAAGAAAGGACACAGGAAGAAATATAAGTGATTTTACATGTCATATAACAACATGTACACACTATGTAATTCATTATACATTCTAATTACTTTTATGGTATTCAACTAGGGTTCAGGCTTGTGAGACATTCCATGTAACCTAAGAATATATGATGTGCACTCCCCTCAAAGATACCTTCCTCACACATCTCTTTCTTCAAGACTTAGATTGAGGTTTGTGAGTAGCCTATCCTAAGTGGGTTTCCACATTGAACATGATAGTGGAAATAATTTTATAACTAGATATGTGATTCAAGGTAATGAGAGTGGGTATATTTTTTTAGAAATCAATGGATCAGGTTTTAGCTTGGTTTATTCTATTGGTTCATCCCCAGTAGGGTATAGTGAGGCATCATGATTTGAGCTTTTGGTGTGATCCCCTCCCGGATTTAGTTTGGATATAGTCTAGGAATCCATCAACATGATCTTAGGTGTTATATTCTATCATTTGTTATGTTTCCCTAAGTGGGGTTTGAAGAATAGTCATGGCCAACATACTTGAGTGTATGATCACATGCTTAGTGGGTTATTTCATGTAGGGTACATTATACCATATAGGCCCTGGGTGTGATCTCCTATCTATGTATCAAGATCTTCAAACTTTTATTTAGGTTCAAGTTTAACTCGTAGGTCATGGGTGTGATCCCATAACTATGTATCAATATCTTTACTCTTCCGATGAGGTGTAGTCCAATAGAGTGTGTATATCGAACGAGCCCTCTTAGTATTCATCATGATTCTTCGTCACACGACCCAATGAGAGTGATCTCTTATACGAGTTACAATAGTGATAGCATGAATCATGGAGTGATTTTTCCAGAGGAGGGTTACCATGATGCTCTGTGTAAAATAATGTGGTTGACAGTGTGGTTGAGGCATCATTGGGACTTGTTTTCTTTAAAGAGTATATCTAGGTGTTCTAGTTGTTATGTATCATATCATGATTAACATACCTGGGTGATTATTATTTGACTCATCATTCATATTTGAGATGTGGAAATGGAAATTCTTTTTCTCTCTCTTGGGGTTTCTATTCCCTCTTACTTATGGGATGAGATAACAATTTCAATTTCTCCATTTTTGGGGAATTGAGGTGACTACTATGTATGTACATACACACCCCTACATGGGCTCTTCCAGCACATGTCATGTATTATGTATATGAGAGACCTATTGATAGAGTCCTAGGAAGACCAAGATCATGTAGAGTATAGTTGAGCTATACATTCCATGTTTCATACCAGATCTTACATTTGACAATAATTCCTACTTATTAGTATGTTTGACTCTATTATCAGTTATGGTGTGATTTTATTTGTCCCTTTATTCATTCCAATACATTTTCATACACTATTATGGGATATATATATATATATATACATGTTTTCATGCGTTTTCTTTTAGTTGTATATTACAGTTCGGTATAGTCTGGGTATTTTGAGTGGTTTGGATGTCTAGAACGATATAATAAAAACTCCTGATGATTTCTTTGACATTTAGAGGCAGTTTAAACTACCAAAAAATGATGTTTGATGATTTATAAAAGTGTCATGTATTTTATAGTTTGGTATCATTTCACAGTTCCATTTAGGGTGTAGTTTTTATGTCACAACATTTTGTTTGACATAGTCTTTTTTTTTGTTTTTTTAATTTTTATTATTTACATGATTAATTAATTTATTATTATTTATTATTTATTAATTAATTTTTATTTTTTACTATTTAATATTTAGTTAATAATAATAATAATAATAAATTTTTATTATTATTATTTATTATTACTATTTATATATATATTTTAATACTGATTTATTTATATTTAATATTTTTTTATTCATATTTATTATTTATTTATTATTATTTATTACTTGTTCATACTAATGTTTTATTAATTATTAATTATTAATTATGAATTAATATTTATTAATTATTAATTATTACTTATTAACTAATAAATTATTTATTATTTATTATTAATTTATTATTTATTATTTATTATTTAATTTTTTAAAGTTGTGGAATAACCTAGTTGGTAGGCACCCCGTAAACCTGCATCAAACTAGGATCAAATCTTAGAGGTTCCAATTTGTCATGGGTAGTTGGATTTCTATGGTGACTTCAGTCCACCAATAATGTGTGTGGTGCAGAAGGCGGGCATGTCCAATAGTGAGCATTGTTGGGGTGAATCTGACGTGGCCTTAGTGATGCATGATGAGGGTTAGTCTTTTTCAGTGAATGGTTCGGGGTATCACCGACGATAAACCGTGAGGAGGAAAAAATTGAGATGAGAGGATGGGAGACGGGGGCAGTTTAGTCAGACTCATCGATCATCTCCAAGGCCATATCTCTAATGGTTTTATCAGTGACAGATAATGGGGGTGACATAAACGAGAGGGCGAGAGATAGAGTGTGTAAGGATCTCAGGTGGTGGTCTCTAGTGGATGGGGGTATGTGCTCGTCCAAAACTACTAGGCTAATTTGGCATCGACGACTAGTGATGACACTACTAGAAGTGCGAGGTGGCTGTTGCAGATGATGGTGAGGATGGCATAGGCTATGCATGAACTCTGAAATGAGAAAAAGAAAAAATGGGTCTCATGAACAATGGGCCATCGGGCCAACAATTATTAAATAAATAAGACATGATCGGTGGGTTATCCCTCGGTGGGCTATGACCTACCTTTCCGACCTATGCATGAGGTATGTGTGTGTTTGATGTATTTATACCCCCAAAGCACCTAATATATATTATATATTATATACTTATTATTTACCTATTATTATTTTCATATTATATATTTATTAATATTAATTATTATTTTTTCCTTCCATGCATGCATATTCCACGCATACCAGGCATAAATCTAGAAAATATATTCGCTTTGAGAGATGTGAACCCCTTACTTCTTGGATATACTAGAACGAAATTACCACTTCAGCAAGCTCCTTATTTGGTGAGTAAACAGTATGTAATATACATATATATATATATACAAATAAAAAAAAATTATTATATAAAATAATAATAAATATTGGATATATGATGAATATAAAATAAATAAGTAATAAATTAATAATAAATTATTAAATAATAGATAATAGAAAGATAATAAATATATTATAAATAATTAATAAGTAATTAAGAAACACATAATAAATAAATAATAAGTAAATATTACGTAAATGATAAATAAATAAATAATAAAGAAATAATAATATTATTATTAAAAAATAAAATAATAATCAATAATAATAGATGATAGATGATACTAAAAAATAAATTATAATAAATAATAAATAATAAGTAGTTAATAATTAATAAATAACGAATAATAAATATGTCAATAAATAACTGATAAATACATAATGCATAAATAAGAAATAAGAAATAATATATAATATATAATATATAATAAATAATAAACAATTAATTAATAATCAATGAATAATCAATTGTAAACAATATTAAGTAATATTAAATAAATATTAAATAAGTAATATATAAGTAATAATTAAAAAAAATTTAATTTAAATAAATAAATATCAAATAAATATTATGTAAATAATTTTAAAATAAAAAAATAATCAATAAATAAAAAATGAAGGAATAATAAATGATAATAAATGGTAATAAATAATAAATAATAATTAAATAATAATTACTAATTAAATAATAAATAATAAATAATAAATAACAAATACATAAAATTTAAATAATAAATAAATATTAAATAATGAAATAATAAATAAATAAATAATAAATAATAAATAAAAATCATAAAAAAGATCAAATAATAATAAATGATAATATAAGATAAATAATAAATAATAAATAAATATTAAATAGACGTATAATAGTAAATTAACAATAAAAATAAATCATTAAATCAAAAATCTAAAATAAGTCAATAGTAAAATGATAAATAATAAAGAATATAGAATAAATAAATAATAGTAAATATTAAATAATAAAATAATACTATGATATAAATATCTATAATTATATATAATTACAACAAAATTTACATAAATATATATAAACACGTATTTTTTTACATAAATATATATAAACACACATAGATATATAATTCTATATTATTATAAATATATATAAACACAAGTAAATATATATATATATATATATATCTACACATATATGATAAAAAATATATAAACACAACTATTAATAAATAATTTCAAATGTATATAAAATTGATAATTATTTATTTTAAATAAAATGCATAAAATATTTCTCTCCATTTGGTTTTTATTAATAAAAATACATTTTTATGAAAATGTGAATTTATACAAGTGATTTATTATAAGTAAATATATAAAAATATGCATATATTTAAGTTTAAATAAAACTATATTATGAAAATGATAAAATTTTAAAACCACAACATCGATATGAATGTAATCATTGCGAATAAATTCATTCTGCACCAAATGGACACCCAGATAAAAAACTATGTTCATTTAAAATTCACGTTTGATTTCTTAATTTTCTTGAAAATGAAATAAATTTTGTTATTTTAATTATTCAAAAATTTAAATCTAATTGGGTTTTAGTTCATTTCATAAGCTCCGATATGACTATATGTGAAGCTAAAATGAACACCCATATCCAATGTTATGGTCAATTTATGCCAAAGTCTCATTTTTATCTTATTGGACATTTGTTTTAAGTTTCAAATTATTGTTAAATAATAATTATGAATATTATTAATTAACACATTATAATTTATTAAGATTACAAATAGCAAACTATATATGAGAGTAAATAATAAATAGAAAATAAATACAATTTCTTTAATTTTTTCATTTAATTTAGCAATGGTTTAAAAAACCACAGCTATTTCTTGATGGGGTTTTAAAAAACCACCACTAAAAAAGATTAGAATTTTTTTTGAGAAAAAATTTTAAAAAAATTAATTTTTTTAAAACACATGTAGTGGCGGTTTAAATTCCTTTAATAATTTTTTTTGGAAAACATTTTGCTATGGTTTTCGAAAACGCCGCAAAAAACCCATTGTGAAACTCCATTTGTTGTAGTAACAGGTTCCTTTAGATAATGACTCTCATGTTTGTGATATTCTGACTCAAGGGTGTTCACTAGCCCTTGGAATATTGGCCTTGTACTTGGGGTGTCACACTTTGTTTTTTATCATCCAGGTGGGTCATAGTGGGTCAGGTTGTGATAGAAAATATATGGAAATATTAAACATGTTATGAAGGAAAATAACAATGAAATAATATAACATGTGTATATATGAAGTCACCATATAATAATGGGAAAGGCTACCCACTAGTACCCAATACATAATATATCATTTACTGAATCATTACTCAATTCATTAAGGATATTTAATTTTTTTGGAACACCCATTATATAAATTTTATAATAAAAAATAAAAGAGTTTAAAATAAATACAGACCTATGTTTATAATTTATCAATTTCTTATCATGTGTTCATTTATCAAGACTAAACCATGAGTGAAGGATGTCAATATTATGCTAGAGAACCCCTAATCAAAGGGATGGTATATAGAATGTTAATCTTTATTCAATAGAGTATATACAATTAATTGTAAAGTCACATAAGATAATCCTATTAAATGGTATCAGTTCAATGTTTTACGTACAAGGGTTTCTAAGTAGGTCAACGACAATCCATCAAAGGTGATATATATATAAATCCTCACATTTAATAATTTTGAGATATATTGAAAAACATTCAAGGACCAATCATTGGTTAGTATGTTTGTAAACTAAATGTATACAAATTTGCATATACTAAGAGTGCTCTTAAAGGTATTAGTTAGGGTTGAATTAAATATATCTTAAATTTTAAACCCCAATAGTGTTTTCTGTTATATTTTCGATACTCTCAATTCCATGTCTATAAGAACAAATAAATTATGTATTATTTTATTTAATATAAGGACTAAAATAAAGATAAACTATTGAGAATTTAAAATAACATGAATGTGAATTTCAAATTGAAATTGAATAAAAAAATATTAAGATGACTTGGGTACCTAACTGCCTTAGAATGTATCCATAAACCATTTATGTATTATCAATGAAGGTGTTGACTAATAAAGATAGAGATAAAAAAATATCAATATTATTTTGAAATTTAATGTTATATGACATCCGAGAAATATAGTATTTATAGTTGATAATTGACTTGAAGCTGTCGTGCCCCCACATGAGTTTCCAAAAAATACAACACTGTGTCTCCAAGACCAATGGAATAATGATAGTGTTTAGATGTGATTAATATGTGTATAAAATCAATCATATAGGATCCATTTCCCTCTCAAAAAACTCTACCACTTATAAACATCTAATATTACATCGAAACATACACATTTCTTAAACCATAAGAAAAAATACCATATTAGAAATTCATGGAAGTTAATAAAAGATATATAATTGATGAATATATTGTAAATGTATTAGTAGATTCATGTCATGATCATTGATGTGGAAGAAACCAATTTGAATTCCTGATATATCACCATTGAAAAAATGTAATGGAGAAAACAAAACACAAAAAAAGTACATCAATCGTAGTGTGATCTATATCTTTTAGAATCAATGTAGCATTTTGATAGAGATCACCAAGTGACAACTATGAAGCTCTCACCTCCACAGGTATGTACACAAATAGCTAGAATACAAATACATGATAAGAAGATCATGTGATCACCAAGAGTTGTTCTAGAACCTTTTTGATGAAGTGAAATTGAGTACTAGGCTAGAAGAGTGCTTCATCTATAGAAATAGTAAATAAAACTTATCCACTAGGAGGAAACCCATCCTTTATATAGGATCCCTTCATTCAATGAATGCAGTCAGGTGTCAACTACTAACACTTGGTTGACATCAATAATTACCTATGACACATTCCAATTGAGGTATAATCCTTTTAATATTTTAAATAAATATATTCTATTTCTGAAGTTATAAATGAGTCATCTTAATTAATAAAAAATGAAGGAAACTATTTAGTAGATATAATAGAAGGTCATGCACCCAATATTTCATATCATATTTAATATTTACAATATTAAATACTTCAATATAAATTATCAGACATGGTAAAATTATTTCCAATGATCTTCAGCACATAAATATCTAGAATTATGATATCAATGAATCATACAATACACTTATTTTACTTTTAGTACAGATCCATTAATCTACTGATTTCATTAAAAATCCATTAAAAGTTTATTTAAAACATCGAAAATCAATTTGGAATCCCTATAAATGTTTTCAAATATAGTTTTTCAATTTAAAAACCCATGTGTAGATAATATTTAAATTTTTATGGGAAACAAGAGATTTCTTGTACTAAAATAGACATTTTATGAACATGGGTTCAGTTGAGGATTCCATGGGTTTGGACTCCTATTAAACAAGTTTTTAAATGAGGTTTTGGTGTTATGAGGAGGATGAAATAAGAATGATGGTTTAATTGATATATTGAGTGTTGGGGGCTGAGGCCTATAACCGTTGTCTAGCTGGTGACTAGGGCCAAGGGCTGACTAGCCAACATGTGTCTTCTGGATAACTTGTAGACTCTACCATCCCATTGATTGAGTTTTTAAGGGAAAAAACTAAAATTATTACCCCTCCATTTTAAGAGGGGATAACCCTCTTTTATCATTATTTTTTCACACACATAGACCATGGATATCCCCTCCTCCCATCCTCATCATATTATTCCTCTTAGAGTGTTTTATATTTTATTATTGGTGAATCTAAGTAAATTTCTTCATCCAATGATATCCCTTATATTCCTTCTCCACACCTTCTATTTGTTTTCTTCATTATATTTAGGATTTAAATTTTGATTCCACTGGATCTGGGTGGAATTTGCTATATAAGATGAGAATTCATTTAGCTATCATAGAGGAGGACTCAAAGCAACATCTGGTAGTTATTTTTGATATGTCATTAGTGGTGTATTACTAATTTATACTCACACCCTACTAGGTCTAACATGGAACTTGGGTACCCAAAATGATACAATTATTGTATTTCAGGATTAGGAATGGAAAATATCCCATGTTTTCAATTACAAGATTTCTAGGGTCGATCTTGTATGTTGGACCAGGTGAGAACATTGATCCTTTTTTGTGTATTGTCTATCATTTTTATATTTTTTTCATTAATATTTTTATATATTCTATTTTTGATGTATTTGATGACTAAAATTATTTCTTGAAAATAATTAATTAATGGATGGCTATTTGTCTATTTTCAGAACTTATATGGATATTTTATATGTTTTATTTTATTTCAAACATTGATTTACTCGGACATGCATGTACAATCAATCTACTATACCACCTTAGATACATTGTACAAGTTGGTAGCCTCTGGCATATTGGGAGGTGTGATTGAGGCCGTGTGGGGACCACCATCCCGGAGCACTGGTTCAGGGGAACAAAATTCAGGGATTAACAAAAGTTTATCATAGATTTTTCATTAATTTTACTATTTAGGAAAAGTAGACAGGATAATAATAACTTTTTGGAACATGATATGGTGTTTGTTCCTTGGACTATCTTCCCCTTGTATGATTAAACTCTATGGTTCTAGGTATAATACTATTTTTCATTAAGTTGTTAATAGTTTATTTGACTTCTTCTCAATTTCATCACTTGATGGTGAGGCTACTGATTGATAGGATTTATCCCATGGCCTGGTATGGTGAGAGAGGGTACGTCCATGCATCATTTCAGGCTTGTATGATTCACATAAAATTATCATGATTACATATTATTGGTTACTTTATTACATGAAATTTTCCCTAGTTCTATTATTTAATGTGTTTTTATACATTTATATGGTGTTTTGTAGATGTTTATGGTGGAATATTACTTAAATAATTCTTCAAATGGATGTAAAACGTGTTGGAATTTTATTTTACTTAGATTTTTTTGAGTAGTTAGTTAAATAACATGGGAATTATAAATTAAATAGAATTTTAATATTTAAATTTAAATTGGAATATTCTTTAACTAAGCCATAGTGGTGAGATAATTGGGAAAAATAAATATTTAAAAATAAATTATGTTATAATTTTCCTTTATTTGAATATAGTCTCAGTTAAATAAAATTAAAAGTATAACTTATAATATGTTTTATTATATAAATTGTACATGATGTTTCATTTTTCCATTCCTTGATCTGGACATGATGGATAGTGTAAAATGGATAGTGTAAAGAATATAATTAAAAAATTTATACATATGTGATGTAGACCTGGAAGGTAGTTGATGTGGACCTTATTTTTGAGCATTTCAGGCTATCAAGTGTTCCTGAGTAATATGATATCCTCGATCTGTGTCTTTAATTAGGTTTTTATTGGATTATATGTAGTGGTTTTGTGAATCATTTTTTATTCCTGATTTATGGATAATTGGTTTGGATTTGACACAAACCCTAGGGTGAGGCACTATATCGGGTGTTTGGAATATTAGGTGTCATGTGAAATTGATACATTGTTTAATGCCACCAAGATTTGTCAATTTTATGGGTATTTATGAGTGGATTAGGAACTAAATACCAATGAATTTTTTTTTGTGACTATGTGTTAGGGTGTTAGCACATTGTTGTTCTTCGAAGGTTAATCGAGAGAGGGGTTAATTGGCTTTTGTGAGTCTCTTTAAGAGCATAGGGTATATATGGATTCTTCAGCATATAGGATTGGTATACAATGGGTGTGACCTAGTATGTGGTATTATCATGTTGAAGAATATAGAAATTTATGGATAATCACTTGTGTACTAGTCTTTCATGTTTTGAGGCTATTTTTGATGGGGACATTCTCTATTAGATTCTTTGAGTTTTTTTTTTCTCTTATGAGTTTTCTAGTGGGTTAGATGATGAGAACCATGGGTTGTTGGCATATAACTAGTAAAACAAGATTATATTACTTATTGGATTAGTAGAATAGAAATTTCTCAAGGATGGGCAATTTGGAATGTGATATGCCCAAAAAATATTAGTACATGTAAGGTAGACCTACTATGTTCAAGATGGATTGATCATATACTATCTGTGGATATGGAAAACATAAAAGGTAATTAGTGTGAGGATTATGTATGTACCTAATGATTTTGAAGCATAACTCTCCCTGATAGTTGCTTTTCTAGTAGCATATACGGTTTGAAAGGGTGGAACTAGTTGGGTGTCCTTCCCTGTTCACTTAGGATGCACCTTTAAGAACATGGTGAGGGTGTAAGTAAATCTTAGTGGGACTCTATAATGATTTTAGGGTTTCATGTTGTCACTTAAATTAATTTTTAGTGATATTCCTATGGTTTTGAGAATATACAGTGGTTATATATTTTTGGTATGGCCAGAAGGTAGGTTAAGTATGGAATGTGGCTTGGCCCTATGATTAGAGAACATGTGAGATGTGATTTGATGGATTCAAATAATGGGTTTTTTGGGTTACACAGAATCATAAAACTATTGAGATTATATATAATTTCAATGGGAAGAACATTCTGTAGATGCATAGTTCTGTTATTCATATGGTTTGGGTGGTATGGGATTGTACACCTATGATGCTTAATAATTTGGTGGGTGTGAGAGGTCTAAAAACTAGTGTGGTGTGGTTTTGATTGTAGGATTGAGGTAATGTAGGCCCATGACCTCCGAGTAATATTTTTAATATTCTAGTGGTATGGGTAGAAATCAATGTCATATCGGGTGTAATGACACAACTACCCTACGTTAGAACCATGACAGAAGCATCGAATGTTGATGTTGCTAACGTGGAAGAGTGGATCGAGTGAAGCGACACATATGTGGTTATGAAGAAGCCCATTTTTTCAGTGTTATTGGAGAAATAAAGGATTAGCTGGATAGTGTTGAGTATACAATCAGTCATTTAAATGTAAAACCCTCATTGTTGTAATGTTATTTAAGAAAAAATGTGAATGACATTTTTGTTAGTAGAAAATTGGTGATAAGGAACATTTTAGAGTGATTATCAGGAGTGATCACTCACATTCACATCTAACCATGATGTTTATTGATTGAAATTTTTCTAACTATCATTATATAAAAAATGTATTAGTGGTGTGATTATATGTATGATACTATAGTTCAGAGAAAGGTGTCGCATTTAGTGTGACAATTGTCATGTGAAAGGGAATTATGTGTGCATGGAATTGATTGGCATGTAACTATTAAAGAACATGTTTTAATCAATAAATTTGGTTCAATTAAATAGGTCCTTTAGAGAGTTATATATTTTTTTCATGGTGGTTTTAATTTAGTTATGAGTAATATACATAGTCCTGAAGTGGTTGGATGTGATCTGAGTTGAAATCAGGTTAGTGGTGTGCCATTTCTTATAGTATGGCATAATGGTGGAAATGGGTGGTTGAGGGTATAACCATGAAATGTCACCAAAATATGGTCACATTCTTTAATGATCATGTTAAGAAAATCACAAGATACCTATGGAATTATGATATGTTAATCAGGTAGGTCAAAAACCTGTTAATGGAAGACACTGAGTGTTTTTTGGGGAAAATCATCTTAGTAAGGTTGAATTGTGTTATTATGTGTAATTGAAAGAGGTGTCTTAGAAACAAAAAAGATGGAATAATTTTGGGTGTTTGGGAAAATATCAAACTTCTTATGGGGGATTTCCAGAAAATGGGTGAATTTGGAATGGTACTTGGAAGATTGAGGTTCGTGTAGTTGATTTAGAATTTGAGAATAATGAGTACCAACCTTGGACCATTGTTTTCCTAAATTCATGGGTGTGATTGTTTGGGAACCGCATCGATGGGTTTTATAGAAACATTATAATTATAATATAGCCTTAAATTTTAATAGTATTAGGTGTTTTGGATCAAAATTTCCCTCCTCAATATATGTCATACAGTAGGGAACACCACCGGTCAGTTGCTTGGCTAGATGAGAAAGCCTCAAGTGTCTCAGGGTAGGCAGGATAGATGAGCACCATCTTGGAGTTCCAGAAATGAATTCAACTGGAGGGTTATTTTTACTTGTGTTATAACTTGAATTTCATGGTGTAATACGGATTCATATTGTGCATTTAAGATTAGAATTTGGTTGTTGAGAAGACCTGATTGTTGGTGTAGATCAACAATGTTGTAATAGTGCATACCTAAGAACTTGAATAAAAATTTATTTTAAAATACCATATAATGTATATAATGAGTTATTCATGATAAATACATACCATAATAGTGTTCATGTTTCTATATCCACAATTTGTAAAGAAATTTCCTTATATTACGTACCATATCAGAAGGTTATAACAGATCCTAGTCTATAATGAGAACCTCAAGATACTTTGACATTAATCTCAAACATATGTCATTTTGTTAATAAACATCATGATAATAGGATATAAAAGATGTCAGACTAGCTAGTGTTGGGTCATCATTAACCTTGCGACTTATTCTCAGGAAAGTCACACATTATGACCTCGAGTAGATGAGACCATGAGGACTGACCAATCAATAGGAACACCATGTGTTTCAAGGGACATTTGGAATTCTTTTCCATGAACATGTGTAATGGACCCAAGAATTTATATTATTATTTGTGTGTAGTATTTGATTGTATAATTTGATGAAAGATGAAAACTCTGTCATTTATTTCATAGTGTGATAGATTTTTTTGGGTGTATCATTGGTGGTAATACATTTATTGAACAAGATAGAATTTGTCTCTTCTAAATGAAAGTGATATCTTACGCGTAGTAGATTAGGATAAAAGAACATTCACTAAATACATATCTATGTTAGATTTAGGTAACCCCATTAAGTTAAATTAATGAAAAATTAATCATAAAAGAATGATGGAATGTAGTGTGTGTCTTTCTTTATGATATATTATGATACAAAGAGATAATATTACACTGCATGTGTTTATATGAAAGGTTTTCATTGATACGAATTTTCCTTATCTCTATAGAGGTCTGGATGGGTTGCTAAAATAAAATCATAGTCTATGAATAGTATTCATTGGTAATGAGATAATGGACTAAAGTTTCACACACTAATAATATTCAAAATTATAACCAATTTTAATTAATATGAGTATAGGACATAGTGGGTCCCAAAATATGGACTCAATAATGTCTGAGAAAATATGATCACCATGTAATAAATAAATTCAATATTCTTTGAGTGTAGAATAATTGGAATTGAATTTATTTATTTAATTTATATAAAATTTTTAAAGTAAAAACATTGAAAAATGAAATGACATTGAATATTATTTTAATATTCGTGGATAATTTCATATTTGAGGGAACACCGAATCAAAATAATGGCTTGTATTTATAAAAAAATATATATTTTATATTATAGTTATGTGAAACAAATATAAATAACTTTTTTGATACCATTATATGGTCATAACATATAATTTTTTTATTTATACGGTAAGGAATATTTTAGGGTTGGGGAGCCATTTTTTGGGTATTTTTCATATCATTATATAATGAGGAGGAGGCATGCATGTAATGTAATATTCATGATCTAACTTCAAAAGATATTTCTCTCATATCCCCACTTTCTAGAGATAGAATATCTTGATCCTCAAAACTGATTCAAGAACTTCTTTAGTAATAAATCGAGCAATGAATATGTGATCTTCAGGAAGTCAATGTCATCATCGAATATTTGTGTTAGCACTTGGATTTTTATGATCGATTCTCCCATATTTTTTTGATGCATGTGTAGATGATACAGAGGTATCAGGCATTAGTTAATTCATGAAATGGTTGATGGAAATTAATTACTAAAGAATGAAGATTTAAATCAATTGAGATATTTCAGTTTAATTTTTGACGATTAATTATTTCAAGCAGGGTACTTGAACATTGTTTCATGTTGCGCTTCCTAAGAGATTACATATTTATGTCAATTTATGATGAAAAAAACCCAGACCCATATGTTTCTATTGTGTTCCTTGATACCTTCAATTGGTATCGAAGAGACGGTGTGAATCTTATAGCCAATAAGAATTAATATTGCATTATATTCTTGGAGAGGGTGTCATTAATGCCCAAACACCCAAAACATTGATTCAATCTTACATTGGACAGTGAATTTGTGACCTTCCAAAATATTAAATAAGAATAATTTAGTGTTTTTGGGTTTTAAGTATTTAAAAACAAATATATATATATATATATATCGGCATTTTCCTTGAAAAAAATTGGAACAAGGGTATCCAGTTAACCCAAACATAGGCCAGATTCTGGTGACTAAAATAGCGTTTTCTAGCCTGATATTTTTCCACACAGTTGTGGAATCAATTTTTTTTAAAATTAATAAAGAAATAGGTAAAGAAATTTTTTTTAAAGGAAATATAATTTACAAAATGGGGCAAGCTCCTTGAAGAGTAAAAGCATATAAAAATGGAAAAGAAATGGGGGTAGGGATGGAATTTTCCATCAGAAGTCAGCCATAAAACATTTTTTTTTAATTTGGAGGCTAAGCTGCCGCCCTATCATTCGGGAACCTCCGGAGCATCGACCATCATCCCCCATAGATAATATTTCTTTCATGACCCTCATTTATGTCCTCCTGAGCCACCACCAACCTTAGCCTATCATATCACACCACATCACTAGTCCACCACCACCCCAACCTTGATTCCGTTTGCAGCATGCCTCCATCACTGGACTGATCTGCTTCACTAAACACTTTTCTCCAATGCGTCCAGACTACCTGCTTGACCCATCCCATCATGAATCTACTTTTCAGGCTTGTTCAACCTTCCCCAGTAACCTACTTCCACCTTTTTCAGGATATTACCATTGATCAATCCTCTCTCTCTATCACAACTTCCCATATTCAAACCCCTATATCATGAAAACACCCTCTATATTTATGAAAACCATACAATTTATTACACATTAATAGATGATTTATTATATAATATTACAGTTTATACAACACAAAATATTGATAAGTCTATTGTCTTTATGAATTAGGTACATTACATAACAATATATTACATTAGACATAAAATAGTATTGAAAACTTTCTTGATATGATAATAATATTCCAACAAACCTAAAATTTCATGGGATAACCTATGTAAATGCATAAGAAAGGGTTGATCCATAAAGAACAATAAGGTAATAAAAAATGAATTACTTAAAGAATATAATAATGTCAGACAATAAGATTATAAATGATGAATAAAAGTATCATGAATAATAATACATTATATAAAATTATAATCATAACATGGGAAATATGGAAACAACATAAAACACTGAATCATAAACACAATTCAAGGATAAATCTCCCATAACTTCATGGTGGACAATTTCCAAAAAAGGAATCATGTTAAATACCAATGAAAAAATGATGTTCCATGATACTAAACATGATCAAATGCATTGGATCGCTATCTAGGAACACCCATCATAATCATTTCATTCTCATGTTTATGTTTTCCACATAGATAAAACAACATTGATTCATTCATCATCATAATTTAATCCAAGATCAATATGTGTGGAATAAATACATTTATATCCCCAATAAAAGAATTATATGTGCCTAATGGGGAACACTATTGATAGGAATTGGGTATGATATTCACTACATAATTTGTTTGGCTTGGAATACAAGGTTATATTTCAGTAGCATAATTATTTCACTTTGAGATTAAAAAAACAGATTAAGTAGAGAAAAAGGTGTCTTTTATAACATTAAAATAAAATGGGTAGTAATAGGAACATGGAGAAATATATCTCGACTTTAGAAATTTGGAATAGAAGGGATAAGGTAATAAAAAACATGAATAAGAAAAATAAGCCTCTCTATTTTTCGACATGGTAACAGGTGTACATAAAGGATCATGGGAGGATTAATGGGAGTTATAGTGGGAATATCCTAACTTATAATTCAAATTTACATAAATTGAGATATAGAATAATATATCCCATTATTTTCAAACAAAAATTTACATGTAGAACATGAAAAAGGTGTGCTTGAATAAAGGAGAAGAGATATAACCATTACAAAATTTTGGAATAGTAGCAGCTTAGATAATGGTCCAAATGGGAGAGGATAAATAATATATCATTAAAATATCATAAATTGGATCTTAATGGATTTTTTTAAAATAAAATAAATTATAAAAAAAATTAAGAAGGAAACTTCCAATGAAGGTGCTTGAATTGAAAGGAGGAGAGGAAAGTGAGGTTCCCATAATTTAATGGTATTGATACATATCAATTCAATACACCATATAATTCCCAACGATTAAGGTGTTTCATGATGGGAATTTTATGGGGTGGTTCGGCGAACATGGTTTGGGTCTTGATCTCGATGAGAATGAACTTCTCCCATATATAGATTATCTCATACATAAGTTCTTGGATCTAAACATAGTATTGATCAAGGGAAAATAAGAAAAAATTTATCTCCATTAGATTCTCTTATAAATGGGATTCGTAGGGTATGATCCTATTTGATCTTATTGGTTGAGTCCATTAGTTCATTTTTGTGTGCCAATTGGATTTATTAAAACTCTATATTCATAATATTAATGTGATCACAATTCAGTAGCTATATTATCTACAGTAATGATTCTTATAGGTCAATTAAAAATGATGTGATATAATAAATCCAAAGGAGTTCTTGTGTTTTCTATAACAATTTTACATAATAAAAAATTTATATAAATCAAAAGTGTAATTTTCATTATAATAGTTCGGGTCATTACAATATCCCCCCATTAAGAAATTCGTACCTTGATATTTCACTTTCCCACATGAAAATAGATGTGGGTAACTCTATTTCATTACCTACTTAGATACCTACATGGCTTTATCAAACATATGGTTTCTCCACAACACTTTCATAAGGTTCACTGCCTTGTTTCGTAGAAATGTTTCTCTATGTTCTATGATCTTTACCATGTGGTCCCCGTAAGAAAGGAAATTCTCCAAAGGAATTACCACTAGATTGATTACCTGAGAAGGGTATGTTATGATATTTATCAAAAGGAATAAAAGAAGATATCTTGAAAAAGAGATAGGTTTGGTGGATCTTTTAGTCAATAGGCCACCACTTCGATGTGATCAAATATCTTAAAGGGGCCGATGTACCTTGGTATATGCTTTCCCTTCTTCCCAAATTTCATCACATTATTCCATATAGAAATGAAAAGGAATACTGTGTCTCCAATATCAATCTATAGTTCTCATAGATGATTGTTAGCATTGTTCTTTGGCCGACTTTGAGCAGCCGTGAGGTACTTCTGAATGGTCTTAACCTTTTCAACCATTTCCTTGACTATTTCAAGACAGAATAATTTTTGTTCCCCAAAATCATCCAAACATGCAGGTGTTTTGAACCACATCCCCTAAAAGGCATCATAAGGATCTATTTGGATGCTTGAGTGGAAACTATTGATGTATGGGAACTTGACTAGTGTAAGATAATAACAGCCAGTGCCCGCTCTTCAAGACTCAGTTCGTAAAAACAACGTTTAATTTTTTTTTATAAATTTGTAACTAAAATTTCATAACATATTACACAAACAAGGACCTTTTATCAGTCAAGGTTTTGGATTATTATACAACACATTACATTTATTAGAGATGAATAAAAATAAAACATGTTATTACTACACTTCTATCACATTAACTCCAAAAAGTGAGGCTGTCTAAAATTCAACAACTAAGATAAATGTGAAAAAAATTTAAAAACAAAGGCTGAATATTCAACTACCTAGTAAGGGTTTTTAATATCATTGAATTTTTTTTATATAATCATTCATTGAAAATACTTCTTTTTAGAAATTATTTTGAGAAGTCATTAGATAATAACTAAAAAATACTATTCAAAATGATGTTTGAATACTAAATTGAAATTACATATGTTTTAAAATACTATATCACTTTCAAAATTAGATACGTACAAAACGTGATTTAAATATAATCTAGTGATTTTTAGAAAAAATAATCCAATTTTTTGAAAAAAAAAACACAATAGAAACATGAAACATTGAAGGCTATCTTGGGCCTACCCACTTTTTGAGGGATCATAATAACTCCCCATTTCCCTACCATATTTACAATATTCTTGTGCTGAATTTTTTGAAAAACTTTTAACCTTTAATTACTTATATATACCTTCACTAGAGTTTGTGATTTTGAAAACATGTCACTTCTTGAAAAAACACACTCACAGCTATATTTGAATATATAAGTATGCATATACATAAATATATGAACTTCCTTTAAATATAATTTGCGATTTCAATTCCTACCAAAACACTTGCCACATAGACTTTTCATAAGAATCCATGTAAATACCAAAATAAAATAAATGTTTAAACATTATTATAACTCCATCCATTTTAAAAACACATTATTGAATAATAAAATGAAATAAATATTTTTTTAATTTATTTTATGCATGAAATAATGACATGATTGAATAAAGTAATAGAAACCATAATAATAAGAAATTGATAATTGTGTGTCTCAAATGAAATTGTCAAAGTATAATTTCTTATATATTCATATTCTCATAGAGATACATATATAAATTTTTAAAACCATAACCTTATGAAGTACATATATACATTTATGTACACATAATGATAATTGAAATTATAAGTCAATGATCTCAAACGTCGAATAAATCCTTTTTTTGTTTGATTAATGTGTACCCATGTATCTTAAACCCAAGTTAAATACTTACATCATCAATTAGAAATATGAAATATAACTCATTAATATCTAGACATATATATTTATATATATAAAGAAAAAACACACACATATTCAATTCATTTATTACCAATATGGATTTGGATTTCATACAAATATAAAAAATGAAATCAAAATATGTAAATGTTTAAAAGGCCTTGAAGCAATCAATCTTGAAGTTGGATGTAATATCAACACACACACAGACACACACATATATATATATATATAGCTATACCACATATATAATAGTTTTAAGGAAAAACTACACCCTTAACACCAAAAAATTAAATCATAATTTAATTAAATGAAATATGTTTCGTAAAACCAAAATAAAAATAACAAAAAAGTGTCACTTATGCATAAGAATAAATAAATTACATTAATTTAGAAAAAAATTGATCTCATAGTTATTTTCTAATTTATAATCATTATATTCAAAATAGTTTAAAAGAAAATATATCCTTTACACCAAACTATAAAATAGAGATTTTAATCTTGAAATTAATATCAAATATATCTTATGAAAATAAAAATGGAATTGCAATGAAAGTATAAATAATCCGTTATTTTTTAATTATAGGATATTACCTTTTTTTCTTGTAATTTGTAGAAGGATTTTTCACCTCCTCTCACACTTTGAAGAAGTGGAATACACGAATGGAAGAAGACAAGGGATAAATTCCTCTATATCACCCAATGAGCACACTCCTTGAAAATAATATTGAGGGACTGCTTCTTTAGAAATTTTCAAAATAGTAGATAATAAAATCATGCTTATCGTAGGAAATATTTGGACATTGAATAATATAATTAAGATCTATATCTTAAATTCAATGGTTCTCTAATGATGATTTTAGTGAAAGAACATGTTTTATTGAGAATGTAATATATATTCTACTACAAGTGGAATATTCATTTTTGGAATATGATGCAAATCTGATATTTGGATTACAACATGAAAGATAGATTATTTGATATCAGCACCCAAAGAAATAAATTAATAATATATATTGAATTAAGCTACATGAAAATTTTGAAAAAAAATATTCAAATCCAAATAGTTGAAACTAATTTGAACGTACTTATAATTTAGTAGAGTGTCCAAAAAGATGAAGAAAAATGAAGTAAATGATAAACAATATATTAATACATCATATGCAATAAATTATATATGATTTTTTAATGATTCAGATACAAAAAATGAATAAATACACACATAAAATATTATCTGTTTGATTCGAACAAGTAGGACAACAGTGATGATGAATAATGGATTTTCCTTTCTTCTAAAACTTAGATATATATCTTTGATCCCTCACCGACCTCACCCTTGACCTGTGAATTGATCCAAAGAAAACTTCTTCGAATGTTACTAGTGATCAAAACCACTCACCTTCACACTCTTACTCAACCACACATCTAATGATAATCCAGCCTCGACTCAGACTGATTCATCTACCGTGATTATCCCTTAAAGATGAAACTCCCTCAATTCTTGTACAGTTTTTCCACTTGAGATGAACCCTTACACCGTATCTTATCTTCATTTCATTTTTAAATCAATTCATTTTATCATTATTTATATATACATATAAATAATTCATTTTATTTTTAAATTTTGTATAAATATACTTTAATAATGAATAAAATATTTAATGACAAACTATATTATGATTTCCAGTTACACAATTTTTGTACAATCATGTATAGTTTTATAACTGAAAATATTATTTAAAAATTAGATAATCCAAATAGTTTCACATGTTATAATAATAATAATGGTAATAATACATTTTATTAATATATTAATTATATTTTTTTAATTATAATATTATTAATTTATAATTTAATTATATAATATATTTTTTAGTATAAAATGATACTACTTATATCATAATTTATAATTATCTCATATATTATTTTTAAATGTCATGAAATAATAAATTATTAAAATATTTATTTTGTTTGAAAAGTAATAAAAAATAAAATTTAATTATTAAAAATAATACTCATATACGTATATATGTTTGAAATCAATTCATATAAATTATAAATTATATATATATATTAATAAAAATATCTTTTATTGAAATATAAGGTAATGCGTTATATTTTTATTCAAAACATATTTTGATTATTAAAAAATATTTATTAAACCTATTTATTAAATCATTCATTAGTTTTTATTTATAAAAATATTATCAAATAACTAATTAATATTTAAATTCTATCAAGTTGTTACATTCTCCCCCTTAATTGAATTGTGCCCTCACAATTTGTTCACCGGACTGAAGAAAATTCTGAATTTCTATCTTCAGAATGAATGATTTTATAAAAAATTCTAAACTATCAGTAGAAAACTCAACCGTGTAGATTTTGTATTCCATTAAAGACAACATCTAATATTCCAAGTTATATAATCTTTTTCTTTGATACCAATTATAACAGCTGATTCCCTCTCTTCCAGACTCAATTCATAAACATTTTGTGTAGTTTTTTTAAAATTGTAACTGAAATTACAAAACATATTACAAAAATGAGAACCTTTTATCAGTCTAGATTCAAGAGTATTTGACAAAACATTGAATATATCAGATAATAAAAGAAATAAAATATATTCCTACTACACTTTCTTTATGCTAAATCCAAAAAGTAAGGCAGTCTAAAATTTAACTTCTAAGATACTTGTGAAAAAAATTTAAAAACAAATGGTGAACATTCAATTTCCTAATAAGGGTTTTTAATATCATTTAAATACTTTTTATTAAATATTTCTTTGAAAATACTTTGATAAATGATTTAGATAAATTATTTTGGAATTTATTTATATTATAACATAAAATTATTTTTGAAATTCTATTTTAAAACATAATTAAAATTACTTATGTTTTAAAAAAAACTATACCACTTTTGAAATTATTTATGAAAAATATGTGCTTTAATTATAATCTAGTTATTTTTAGAAAATATGACACATGACTTTGAAATAAAACAAACGTGGCAACTTGAAACATTAATGGATATCTTGGGGCGACCCACTAGTTGAGGGATCATGTTCACTCCCCAATTCCCAATGATATTTATAGTATTTATGTGCTGGATTTCTTGAAAACATTTTTATGCTTGCTTTACGTATATATACCTTTCACTAGAGTTTATGATTTTGAAAACATGTCACTGCATTAAAATACACACTCACACCTATATTTATATATTTAAGTATCTATATACATAAATATATAATCTTCCTTTGAATATCATTTATGACATTGGTTCCAACCAAAACTTTTTCTATATTATCTTTCCATAAAATTCCATGTACGTACCCTAATGAAATAATGTTTTACATATTGTTATATCTCCAACCATTTTATAAACTCAACACTGAAAAAATATCAATGAAATATTTTTTTAATTGTTTTTATGAATGAAATAAAGACACGACTGTATATATTAATAAAAAAAATAATCCTAAGCAATAAATAATTGAGTGCCAAAGAGGAAATTTTTAAAGAATAATTTATTATATATTCATCCTTTCATGGAGATATATATATATATATGTGTTTTGATGAAATTAACTTTAAGAAGTACATATACACACACACACACACAAACACACACACACACACACACACACATATATATATATACGTAATCATTACGAAAATTAGAATTAAATGATCTCAAACGTTGAATAAAACATTTTTATGTTTGATCAATGTGTATCTATATATCTTACAACCATGTAAGATACTTACATGATTTATTAAAAATTTGAAAAATAACATGTCAATATATATTAATATTTATATATATAAATAATATACATAAAAAACAACCATATTCAATTCATGAATTACAAATATGGACTCGGATTTCAAACTTGTATAAGACATGAAACTAAAATATTTAAATGTTCAAAAGTCCTTGATGAAAACATTCTTGAAGTTCGAAATAATAACCATTTATATGTGTGTGTGTGTGTGTAATTTTAAAAAAAATATATATAATAGTTTTAAGGATAAACTAAACTCTTAACACCATAAAATTAAATCATAATTTAAGTAAATGATATCTCCTTCATAAAATCAAAATAAAAATCACAAAAGAAAAACTGTGTCTAATGCAGAAGCATAAATCCATTAATTTAATTTAGAAAAGAATTGATCTCATAGTTATTTTTGAATTGACTATTATAATATGGAAAATAGATTAAAAGAATATATATCCCTTACACCAAACTAGAAAATTGAGATTATAATCATGAAGTAAATATCAAGCATCTCTTATGAGAATAGAAATGGAAAAGAGATGAATGTATAAATAATCCCTTACATTTTACTTACAGGAGATTACTTTTTCATTCCTGTCTTTGGTAGAAGGATCAGTCACTTCCTCAAGCACGTTTAAGAAGTTGAATACATGAATGAATAAAGAAAAGGGATAAATTATTCTATATAAATCAATGAATAATCTATTTGAAAAGAATACCGAGGAACCTCTTATACAAATATTTTCAAAATAATAGACAATAAAAGCATGCATAAGGTATGATATATATAGACATTGATGAATCTAATTGAGACCTCTATTTTCAATTTAATGGTTCCTTGTTGATGCTTTCTAAGAAAGAACACGTTTGATTGAGAATATAATATATATTCTACTACATGTGGATAATTAATATTTGCAATATGCTGTAAATCCATGATTTGGATGACAACACGACAGATAGATTATTTGATATAAACAGCCAACGAAATAACTTATTAAAAATGATGGAATTAAGAACCAATAAAAAGTTAACAAGAATATATTCTAATCCAAACTATTAAAATTAATATGAAGGAACTTATAATCTAGTAGTATCTAACAAGATGAAGAAAAATGAAAGAAATGAAAAATGATGTATTAATCCATAATATCGAATGAAATATATAAGTTTTTTATGAAGATTCAGATACCAAAAATGGATAAAGACACTCATAAAAGACTATCTGTTAGATTCGAACCTGCCGGATGATGATGATTAAAAAGAATGGCTCATAATTTTCTCCAAATCTCATATATGTAGCTCGGATCCCTCCCAATCCTAGACCTCAAACTGTGCTTTGATTCGAAGCATACTACTCAGATTGAATCTGGCGATCAAAACCACTCACCATCACACATGGCCTCAACCTCGCACATGAAGATAAACCAGCCTCGACTATTAATGATTCATCAACCACAATTGACACCCAAAGACATAGCTTCCTCATTGCTCATTCGGTTTCTCTGCTCAAGCTGAACCCAAACCCAACATCAAATCTCTATTTTTTTCAATCAATTTTTATTATCATTATATATAAATACATATATATAAATATATACCTATATATACCTATATATATACACACATATATACATATATATATTGACATATATATATATATACATATATATATATTGACAAATATATATACATATATATACACATATATATCTATATATATACATCTATACACACACACACACACACATACATATATATACATATATATTCACACACATATATATACATATATATTTTTCATTTTCTTTTAAAATTTTATATAAATATAATTTAAAAATGATTAGTTTATTTATTGACAAACTATATTAGGATTTTTAGTTATCCATTTTTTGTACGACCATGTATAGTTTACCCAAAATATTATTTAACAATTATATAATAAAAATAGTTTCATTTTTTAAAATAATAAGAATTGTAATAATAAATTTTCTTAATATCTCAATTATATTTTCTTAATTATAATTTAATTAATTTAGAATTGTTTATTATAATATATTATATTTAATATAAAATGATACCACACATATCATAATTTATAATTATCACATATATTATTTTTAAATGTCATTAAATAATAACTTTATAAAATACTAATTTATATGAAATAAAAAATAAATTAAATTTATTTATTACAAATAATACACCTATACATATATATGTTTGAAATCAGTTCATATGAATGATAAATTACATATATTTATATATTAATAAAAATTTTGTTTCTTGAAAAATAAAGTATTATATTATATTTTGATTCAAAAAGTATTTTCATTATTTAAAAATAATAATAAAACCATTATATTAAATCATTCCTTAGATAGTTTTAATTTATATGAAAATTATTAAAAAATTAATAACAATTTAGATTCTCATAGTGTGTTACAAAGATGTTAGTACCAACCTCCTTTGATGTACATATAACATGCTTGCAAGATATCTTTTAGTTTCTGAACAATCTACTCAGATTGGCCATGAGTTTGAGGATGATAGGACATACTGATGTTTTGCAAAGAGTTTAGTGCATGTTGGGGATTTCTCTAAAAACTGGAGCTGAATCATGGATATGTATCAGTCAGAATTGATAGTGGAACTCTATTCGATCATACCTATTTTTTAATTTATATCTGTGAATATTGATTCAATGGGAAGTCCTCTCGAATTCTGATAAAGTTATCTATCCTTGTAAAAAATTACACAAAACCCATAAATCATTGTTTCCCATTTATGTCTTCAGATGTATGGTGACAAAGGCCATGGTGATGTACTCCCATATTCATGTTAGTATGGGTAATGGTTTCATCATCCCAATATATTTCTATATTTTAGCCCTCATTAGATGGAATATTAGGCATTTTGACATCTATACGATGATTTCCCTCTTCATATTTTCTCAGCAATAGTTCTCACAGAGATCTTCATATATCTTTCTACCTCATAAGTGAAAAGAGAAAGTTGAACTATATTTATCATCCAACACTTCTTTCCTTAATAATGTATTTCAAGGAATACATAGTGTTGACACAAATCTCACAATTCCTTCATCATCAATTTTAAACTCAGAGGACTTACCCTTTCTCATGGATTCCACCTTCTCCTAAATTTCTGCATCATTTCATTGGGAATCCATTAACATTTCCAAAATAGATGGTTGAACAATATTTTGATTAAATATTAATGATGTTCCTTCTATTATGATTCCCATGTACATCCTTTGTAGGTAAAAGAACATTGTATCCCCCTCAATTGTCATCATTGATAATGATATTGAAACCTCTATACATAGATCATTTTCCACTTTATTCACTTTACCAGGATGGTAGTGGATTGTGCAGTCATAGTCATCAATCTTCTCTATTCATCTTTGTGGGCCCATATTTTTATAAATTTGTGTAAATATATTCTTGAAAAATTTGTGATCTGCATATATCTCACACTTCTCTCCATAGAGATAATGACACCATATTTTCATTACAAATATCACAGATACCTATTCTAGGTCATATTTGGGTCAGTTTCAAACCTGAACATTCAACTTCCAGGAAGCATATTCCATGAGTTTTTCATTGTTCATCAACACACAACCTAATCCATTTTTCAAATCATCACTGAAAACTGTTGATAAGTTATCCTTTTGTTAGTATTATGAGCACAAGAACAATGAGAATCCTCTTTTTTAACTCTATGAATCTCTGTTCACATTCATCATTCTAAGAAAACAGGACTCTCTTACAAGATATCTTGGTATAAGCGTGTGAAAATCATGATAAATTTCTCAAATATTGGTTATAATACCTAGATAACCCATGGAAACCACAAATATCTATCATAGATGATGGATTTATCCATCCTTACATTTCTACCAACTTTGAAGGATCTATAGATATTCTATTTCTTGTGATGATATGCACCAAGAAATTGACTTCCTTCAACAAGAACTCAAATTTATTGTACTTGACATATATCTTATCCTTTTATAGGGTCATTATCATAGTTATTATATGCTCCAAATGATCCTCTATACCTTTATAGATTATTATAATATCATATATAAAGGCCACCACAAATTTGTTGAGGTAATATATAAAGACTCTATTTATCATGTCCATTAACATTTCTAGAGAATTAGTGAGTCTGAATGGAATCATTATGAACTCATAGAGGCCATACCTTGTATGAAAAGAAGTAATGGGGATATCTTCCTTCTTCACCCCTACATGATAATATCCTGACTGAAAAAGTACCATGGAGAAGAATTGTGATCCACATAGCTGATCAAAAAATTCATCAATATGAGGTAGAAAAAACATGTTCATTATGGTGATCTTGTTCAAATCACAATAATGAATGCAAAGGCGCAATTACCCATACATCTTCTTGATTAAGAGGATTGATTCACCACATGGTACAGAAATTGGGCCTATGAACCCTTTTTCTAGATTCTTCTATAGTTTTTTTTTCAGATCCTAAAGTTCACCAATAACCCTTTTATATAGATTCGTGGATATTGGAAACACCTCAAGTATAAGATCAATTGAAAAATCAACCTCTTATCTTGGAGGAAGACTAGAAAATTCATCGAGAAACATAGCTACATATTCCCTCACAATAGGAATGTCTTCGATGATGATTCATTCCTTAGAATAAATCATTTTAACTAGATATGCTTTTTTGTAGAGAAATAATATCCATTCTTGAGATGTTTTTGATAAATAATATTTGTCCTCCTCCTTGAACTTGTAGGGAATCAGCGGTTAATTTGAAAAACAGAGTGTGACTTCCTTATCATAACAATTTATGTTGGTTGAATATAGGGAAATCTAATTCGTGCCCAGAATTACAAAAAATTTCAACAAAAGAAGTATGAAATGATTCCCTGGGATGTTTATCCTACAAGTTGTGATAGGGGGAGAGTAATATGCATGGTATGAAAGAATTTATCCATTTCCCTTTTTTTCGAAAATAGCTAAAACTTTGCTTTATGGTGGTGTTTGCGTAATTCTACTAAATTTTTTTATATGAAGGAATGTCTAGAACATGAATATAATAGTTTGTTCACTATTCCTGAATGAATAACTATTGTACATATATCCCCTTCATTATCAGGATCCACCTCAACAGTTGTAATGGAAAAAGATCTCCCTTTTTTCGTTGGAAGTTGTTGGTTGTCTCCAAAAACCATTCTCTTAGGGAATTGATTTGAAAAGTTCCATGGTTCCTTAAATATTAAGAAATGAACAATGCACTTAGGGCTGACAACAACATTACTTTAATCTATTGCATTATTGGGTTTCTCTTGTTAGAAATTTCCAGCTTGGTTTCCTTAATTCTCAAACCTAAACATTTTCTTCATTCCCCCTAGGAAGTTTTTGTGGTGCTTCTTCAAACTCCTTTCAAATGTGGGATGTTGAAATTTATTTTCACTATTTTATTTCTCCGTTGGACTGTCAGAATTAAGTTCCACCTTATGATTTTTATCCCTATGAAAACCTTGATATTCATTGATCTCCATTCTTACATTGATGGAACATCTGATAATTTATTCATATATATCAAAGTAATGGATCACTTGGACTTTTCAAAGACTAGTTTTTATCCCACAAATTTATTAGTTAATCTTTCCTTCTAAGGTAACAACAATGATGGAGGCATATCAAGAATGTCCTGGGATATTTCCCTCAATCAACCTGACATATTTTTTGTCTTTTTTTTGAGGGTATGGGAATCATTTTTATTTTCCCTATAAGAGTTCAAGGAAAATTTTTAACTTGTGTTTTTTTTGTATTTCTTCAACCCCATCACTTTGACCTCTTCGTTAGGATTCATATTATTGATCAAAGACCACCACTAATCATATTATCCCTCCATATGCTAAACAACCAATAGAATCTTATCTTACTTAGAACATTGAAGGATGGAGAAAATATTCTAAATGGAGTTTCTCTATTGTTTTGTGATTAATAGATCAGATGATCCATTTAAAGTAAGAGGTATTTTTTCACATGAATCTCTCAATTATTGCTTGTTCTATCTTAGGGGGGTTTGGTAACTCCTCTTGATACATGTTTTTATTTATAACCCAAGTCATCCGTGATATTATCATGCTAAGGTTCTCAATTCCTACTCCCATAGGGCTGGGAATCTCATTGGGGGGAGCCATCACATTGCATGTCACATCGATTTTTTAACTGATTCCACCTATTTTCAACCATTCTCTAGAATAAATGGAATTTTAGAGATGATTATTTTAAAAATAATAAACTAATAAATGGAAATAAAATGAACTTAAAGGGGAAACATATAAATTATTTTTATTTTTTGAACTTCTGAATCTTTAGGCCTCAATTAATTTTATCCATGATCTATTTCATAACATATATTTTTATGTGAATTTTTTTATTCCCATAATAATTTCTCATAAAAAGCATATGAATTTACCAAATCTTATCAAGTGTGAGTGTCAAACTAGGTGCATAGTATGTTATTTTGTGGTGCAGTAGGTTACCCCGAGTTAGGCCCAGAACATCTCTTCATATTTGTTACTCCAAGGTAGATATATTCCAGAACCATGTCTACTTTTAGTATCTAGACGATGATGTATTTTCAGGATAAACCACTTTATCTATAATGACCAAAAATTTTGGATGTTATATTATACTTAGTCTTATCCCTAAGTCATTCACAAGAGTTTTATAATCCTAATCCCAAAATAACTACATTTGTTCTCTAATACCAACTATAACTACTGTTCTTTTTAAAACACAGTAATACATGATTTATTATATAAGATCACAATTTATAGAACAAAAAGGATCAATACATCTTGTATCATTCTCAATTATGTAAATCAAATAACAACTTATAACACGAGATATAAAAAATTATCGAAAACATACTTAACAAAATCATAATAATCCAACGAACATGAAAATGTATGGGATAAACAAGGGAAGTACATAAGGAACGAGTGAAATATAAATCCCAATAAATGAATAAAAATGAAATAAGATGAAAAAGATAATACTTTTTATATAATAGTCATATTAATGATTAATTTAAGGAACATGTATAATATGACATGACATACCATGATAATCAAAACATGGGAAATGTGGAAACAACTTAAAACACTAAATCATAAATATTGTTCAAGGATAAATATAATATGAATTTATGGTTGAAAAATACCCATAATGGAATCAAGGTCACTCCCTATCCCAACAATTTTTATCCAAATATTAAACATTACCCAACACATTGGAACCCTATAAGGGAACACCAATCATAATCATTTAATTATCATGTTTAAGTGTGCCACATAGATCACACAACATGGATTCATTCATAATCATAAATTATTCCATGATAAATGATTTTTGAATGAATAAATGTAATCCCCAATGAAAAAATGTAGTTCACAAATGTGAAAACTATTGATATGAAATGGGTAAGGTATTCACTACACAATTGGTTTAGCATGGAAATCATGGTCATATTTTAGTTAAATAATGGTTCCACTTAGAGATTCATAAAAATGGGTTGATGATAGAGAATGGGGTCACTCATCACATGGATATAAAATTTTTAGTGATATAGACATGTAAAAATATATCCCATAGTTTTAAATGGTATATATAAGGTATAAGGTAATGATTAAAAATGAATAAAGAAATAAATACTATCTATTTTCAGCATAATGAGTGTAAAAAAAGGATCATGGGAGGATTAACGAGAGTTAATGGAATAATCTCATAATCTATACATATAATTAAAACTATATTTTATATTAAATAATTTACCTCAATTTGATTAACCTGAAATTAATATGTACAACATAAAAAGGGGATGCTTAAATAAAAGAGAGGAGATAAATCCAATACCAAATTTCTGCACAGCAGTAACTTAGATAAGGGTAAAATGGGAGAACATAAATAATATCTCCTTAAAATATAATAAATTAGAATTTAAGGTAATGATTACTAATAAATTAAATTATAAAAAAATCAATTAAGAGGACAAATTCAGAAAATGGTGCTTGAATTGAAAGGTGGACAGAAAAGTGAGGATCCCTTACTCGAGTGTGTGTCTCCAAAATATTGAGAGGGGATTTTTGAGAGATTTAGGTAACCTTAATTGGAATATAAAAGTGGAGGTTTGAGTATGGTGGTTTTTCTAGGAGTTTTAGTGAAGAGAAATTAGAGATTGGGTGGGTTTATATAAGAAAGACGGGTGATTTATTTATTATATTGGTTTTTCACTCTACATAAAAAATATCCAAAACCACAAACAATACCCTGGTGTTTGCTCATGTTTTATTCCAAAGAGAAGTGGTTTTTATTATTTTATATGTACAATGGATGAAATTACTAAAATTATGTCCTTTCTTATGGGGAGGCGACTCACACTGTTAAATATATGATTTTAAAACCATAGAATATATTATAAGTTTTGATGGATTCACAATAGCATTAAAAAATAAATAAAATAAATATAAAATAACATTATTTAAATAGTAGAACATATATTAGGTCTTTGATTCCATTTATTGTAATTGTTATATCACTTTTGTGTTTTTATGATGTCATAAAAAACAAAGTATATTTTTAAGATATTTAAATTTTACACAAAAATTTAACACTCTCAGAAAATTATGAAAAAATCACTATTGTATAATTTATAATCTCTACTTCCAAAAATTAATATTAGATTTATAAAAAAAATATTAAAAATATTTTAATTTTCACTTTTAAAATAATAACTACCATTTATGGAAAATGAAGAGTTTTTTACAATAACAATTTTCAAATCCTTTTAAAAATTACAATGGACTTCATAAAATTACATAATCATTTATAAATATTAAATTTTATTTAATAATAATTATAACTTTTATTTATTAAAAAAATACATTAAATCATTGATTCATTAATTTAATTTTAACATTTACCATAAATAAAAATATAGCTTTATTATATGAAAATAATTTTTTTGCAAAGTAACAATAATAAGATGAAATTATGTTCATTTTTATGTAAAAAATAATTTACATAACCATAATGTTAGGGTCTTGAAAAATATCCCTTTAATACACCATTTAATGCTCTAAGAGTAAGGCTTGTAATGGAGAGACTTTCATTGGGTGGTTTGGAGTACATTGTTTGGGTTGTGATCTCATGGAGCTTTAAATTATTTAATAAAAAGTTCTAATCACGATTAAGTTGTTGGATCTAATCTTTTTATTGGTCAAAAAAAAAAATAAAAAAATTCATTCTCCCTTAGAATCTCTGATAAATGGGCTTCATAGGGTATAATCCTACTATTTGAGGTCATCACTTCCTTTGTGTGTTACAATTGGGTTCATTAAAACCCTAAATTAATACTAATTATGTGATCGCTGTGGAACATATATATTATCAATGGTAGTGATTCTTAATGTTAAATTAAATCTGAAAAAATATAATAATTCCTAATTAGTGCATTTTTTTCTATAACCATCTTACATAAAAGTACATTTAAATAAATTGAAAAGTGGAATTTTATTTATAACAGTTCAGGTCATTATGGTATTCTGTATCAGGGGCCATCACCACACAGGCTCTCTGATAATGACTCTAGGGTGCCTTCTAAAAAAGACTGAGGGTTAAAACTGGTCATCAAATCCCATGTGAGGATGTTTTATGTCCTCCTTGACCCACCCACCCCATTTTAAATCCAATATAATCCTGAAACCCCCTTTCAATGATTTCATTGGCAACCTAGGGCTTTAGAAAAATTTCACTGTTTCAAGAAAATTATTTAAATTTATGAATAAAATTAAATCTTATTATGGTTGAATGAAAAAAAATATTTGAATTAATATTGAAGAATCAGTTTAATTAATTTAATGCCACTCAAAATATATTTATCTTAAATTTAATTTTCATTTTGGAATTAATTTTCGAAGCCGACTAATCTTGATCATCCACCATTAATTGTATATCTGATTTCTAATTTATCTAATGATATGTTCCAATTGTTTGAGATTCAAGAAAAAAATTAAATTTATTTTGTGTGATCTGTAAATCATCATTCTTTTCTTAATATGTATATAGTGCTGAACATCCATTAGTATAATTATATATCCATGTTTCACTTTATTGGGTGTATGTGTATAATTCTAAGGACTTTTTAAGATTCAATCCAAGCCAAGATGAGGTTGTATTCTAGAGGAGATGGTGATAAATTGGACCAAGGATTGATCCGCAATATGTGTCACACATGAATCATGTATTTTACCTCCAGGGTCACAATTAATCCATTGAGAGTAACTGGATCATCCTATAACGAATTCTCAAGATAAGTTGTGATGTTTATTTAATATATGAATTATTTAAAATTATTTTTTAATATGAAATTGAGTGACATAACATTAAAAAATAAACTAAAATGCATATATTTAATCAAAATAAAATGAGATAAATTATTTTTCGATTTAATTCATAGCCAAATTTCATGTGCGATCACAGATAATGTTGTTGACTCCCACAAAAGGAGCATTGAAAATTCTAAGATCAATGAAATACCTGAATAATGGGAATTATTTTTTACAGAAGAGAAAGGTAATAGGAGAGTGGTTACATGTAGTTCATGTCTTATAGCCGCAAAAATCGCATGAACCCTAGATGAAATGGGATCACATAACCTTAGGTGGTCATGTGAACTGGTCACACACATTTTATTGATTTTTTCATCATCATTTGAAGCTCCTCTAATAGTTGATTTTATTCTTTAGAAATAATCTAGGCAAGCCCTTGTGATTGTGCAAAATATTATAGACAAGTTCATCCAATCGTGATACATATCAAGTGATAGTATCCTAACAATCATTAAATATATTTCAAAATAATGAAATAAATATGGGAACGGAAAAGGATTTAGGCGATCAATGTTATGATGTTTTTCATACATAGTGGTTATGAACCTCATTTGATCACCATTAATCTGGTGGAGGGACTTTTATATGCCATCTTGATCTCATGGATGCTCTCTAAAAATCCATCTTGATCTCATGAAGGGACCAGAACAGTCTCCATTGATCATGTGAAATCCACTTCAACATGCATCCTCATCTCATGAAGACTACCAGTCATGTCATATAGTCTTGAGGAGGCCCTTTTACAAGTCAATTTGCTCAAGCGGTACATCAAAAACTAGAAATAATTCTTCCGATGATAATTCTCACAAACCATAGTGATATCCATTGTTGATAATGAGACTCCCTGGTGGAAAATCAATGGGTGAAGACAAGAATACTTTTAAAATAAATAATAAAATATGGAAATTTCATAAGCCTCATACGAAATGAAATTACATTATTTTTCAAGTTAATGGGTTACACACCTCATGTGATAACCATTGATAATGTGAAGGACCTTCAAAATGGTAGCGGGATTTCATGAAGTCTCTTTGACAAGAAATCATGATATCATGATGGGCCCCATACAAGTCTCCCTAGATCATCCAAAATCCTTTTCAATATGAATTCTGATCTCACCAAGAATCTAAAACATATCATTAACACTGAGATATTTTTATGAAATTTCTTAAACACGACTTTAATTATTTTAATTATATTTTAATAAAAATTCCCATATAATTCATAATCTTATTCAAAATTGAGAATTTAGAAATTAAGTGTTAAAATAAATTCAAATGGATAAGAATTGATGATCTTAGATATTTAGGATTTAGGTATCAATTTATGATCAGGTTTTCTTATTATGGTTTCAAATATTCATATGAATTTTTGGTAAAAATTTATCAAGGATATATAGATATCAACTAGTGTTCATCCAGCCACCTATCTAGTCCACAATAGGGTCAGCCAACTAAAATAGCCCCTAGAAGATCCCACCTTGCTGGTGAGTGGGAGAGATCCGACACAGAGGACCATGTTCATGGGTTAAGAATAAGTTGGTGTGGAGAGAGTGGTGTGGCTTGGTCCATATTCGTGTGTGTAGGTATATCCTTGATCCCACCTTGGTGAAGACTTCAGATGTACATTAGTGATACATTTAAATTTAAATGACTTCCACATCTACTACCTTTTCGATGTGGGATAAATTTTTTGCTTATTGTTAATAATTTAATGAAATGACACCATCTATTTTATTCCCATTATTTCTCACCTCAATCATATCCCACCACCATCCTCCACCAGTGATACCACTCAACACTAGCCCACCATAATTGAACATCACTAGAACCTCCATGTGCAGCACTTGAAAAGCTTAAGATAAACCATTTGTCTAATTCCACAGAACCAGACCACCATAGATCACCTATAATACCTAAAAATACCCCTAAGAAGTATATTTTCAAGAATAATAAGGCCACTATAAAAGATGTATGTGTTTCATGAGGCCACTGAGGAACCACATTAAACCACTTTTGTTGCTTCCACATCATGATAACCCCATAGATACATTTCAAAAAACAGGAGGCCATGTTTCCATGTATTCTTTTCCAAGATGGAAACACGGGAGATAATTGGGGTTATCTTGGATCATCTAACACATGTTAGGGATATTTTTAATAATATATAGATGAGAATATTTGGGAAGGAGAAGACTGAGGATGTTTATCATTTTCCTATAAAAATATTGGGGTTGGACATAATCGAGGGAGTGTTCAACATCACTAGGCCATGGAAGGTAAGGTCACTCTTCTTATTTCATTCTTTCTTCAATATTATTTATTTAATTTTCTCTAGTGTTTATTTTTATGTAATTATAATTTATTTTATCAATATTATAATAATTTTATTTTAATTTAATCTATTTTCTATCAAAATTTTCTTCTTATTATTCCCCCTCTACTTCTTCTTTTATTATGTCCATTAAATTTTTTAATTTAATTTTTTTTATTTTTTTATTTTTTTATTAACTCTATTTCATTATTATTAGTTTTATTATATTATTCACTATTTTAGTTCATGACGTGAATCCTTTAAAAATCATTAATACTTCCACCATAAACCCTTATACTCTTGATAGTGAATAAATAACCTATGGAATATCCTAAGGGAGAAATTATGTTCTTGAACACGAAGCCATGTTTTAATTATTCATTATCTTAATCTAAGGATGAAATATAATGGGAGTAATCCTCACTGTGGTTACCTAAATTTTAGATTCAAATTCTAGGACAATTATCCCCTGGTTTAGGAGGGGATGAGTATTGTTCTTGGTAGTTTCTAAATGAAATTTTTATTCTAAATTGGGGTAGATTAAGGTGTGCACACATATGATGGAGTGTGTTCACTAATTAGATTTAAAATGGGAAAATTAAGGTGTTCCCAAGAAAAAATTATTGGTATAAATTTATTTCTATTCTAATCTCATTTTTTTTCATTGAATAGTTGTCTAGAATTTTATATTAGTTTCGCATTAGATTTTCATTTCATTTATTTTTTCAAAACCAAAAAAACACTGATAATTATAATAAAAAATAATTAAAACAAAAACACAATTAAATTTATCTAAACGACAATAATTTGGGGAAAAATGTAATGCTCATCAAGTGTAACTACCTTGTCCAGCCTCTGTACTGCACTATGTAACTTTTATAAATTTTGGTCATCCACACCCCATGGACGGTGTGTTTTAAAAATAATTTCATTACCGAGGATCAAATCGGTATTTTAATTTTATTTTTCTATTTTAACATTGTAGATAAATTTTCATTGTCTTATTAATAAACATCCAATAAAAATATTATTTTACCGTGATCTATCAAACCATATCATATATTTAAGCAAGAAAAGGTTACACAGAGGTGGATGAATAAGAAAACATTTATATTGTAGAGTCCATCCAATTAATTTATTATAATATTATGATACTAGTTTAGTATAAGAAATTTTATATAGAGATAGGCCTCTTTCCTCAATATTTTATGGTCATGGTCGATAAACTCTAAACTAACTTGAAGAGACTCATGGTCAATAGGGAAGAAACATTAGATCATCCCCATTTTTCTGAATATATTAAAGAGTTTGATGACACATTTAAAGAATAAAGAAAAACTAATCATTTCAAAATCTATATTAAATAATACCACAAAGATCTAAATATTTAACATGAATAATCATGTGATGATAGAAATATGGGACAATATTTAGTTTCATATTCGAGTAACCAGACTGAAGATGAAATGCAATGAGATATTCCCATGCAAAAGATTGAAGAATCAACACCTATAAACCTATTACTAGACATGGAATATGATTAAACTCTATTATTTTTTCAATTTGAAGAAAATATCTAGTGTCCCAACTAACTACCTACACATTAATCCATCTAACTCTAAGAAGAACTTACCAATGAGAAGGAGATTGAATTTTAACCAAGACAAGGAGTTTTTCTTTTCTTAAAATACATCTCATTTTATTTTCTTTAATCTTAAATGAGTATTAATTCACACTTCTTCTAATTTTAAAATTCAACCAATATTTTTCTTTCCTAAGAGGAAAGTGAATAATAAGCAGAATCACATTTTGATGAACACATGGAGCTATATAGTTTTGATGAACATGCATTTGGAGAATTCCATGATGAAGTCTAAGTAGATGTGCCTAAGGAAACCAAGACATAGGATGATAATTATAAAATGGACAACATTTATAATTATTCAAGTATAAATTTTTTTCATGTATAATTAACTAATTACTTTCCATTTAAATATTCAACTCATGTATCCAAATTTGATCTAGTACTAAACTAAGAATATTAGTTTTTATAATTATCTACCCAGAAGAATCCTGATCAATACTTTATAATACCCTCACTATGAAATCAATACATTATTATGAAGGGATTTGGTGTACTCTATACATAGATCATTCCTCACAAAAAAATAATAATTGTGAACTTTGAAAAGCCCCATGTGGTGGTTGAAATCCTAGAAGATCTATCCATTATCATAATATGGATAACAACTGGTACTAAACTTTTAGATGAAGTCAATACCCTAGTTCTCACTTAGGGAATCCTACCAATAATTAAACCTTCTTTACTTTTATTTACTTACATTCATGGAATTTTAAATTCCATTATTAGTTTTAGAAATATATTAGGATTTAGACTCAATATCTCTATCATTTTGACTGTTAAAGACATGGTTCTTATACTTACGAGGGTGATATTATTTTTTAGGTTCATCAATATAGCACCAAATTTAAGAAGGAATAAATTTGATAAATTGGAAATAATAAAATTTGTGAATTGATTCACATTGTAAAAGTAAAACACATCATGAATGTACTACAGAACTTGGCCGTGAAATGAAAATTCACATCATGAAATGGATTTACATCATGAATTGAATCATAGTGTGTAAACTTTAAACTGAAGGGTCATTTTAAGGGGACTATGAGTTATCAATACCTTATTTAATTGTTACTCCTGTGATTTTATTTTTATTTTCTAATTTAGATGAAAATTTCACACACATACTTTAATATCATCTCTACTTGAAATTTGTTGAGGCATGAATTTATTAGGAATCCCATAAATACATGTTTTAGATTTCGATGATAGTGAGGTTTAATGATTAAAATGGAAAATTTAATTATTATAAAGAATCATGAATATTAAAATGTGCTATCATGAATTGAGTTAAATAGCTGATTCATGTAAGTAAAATTCATGTATAACCTTTTATGCTTTGAATTTTTTAAATTCATGTGAATTGAATTTTTATTAGTAGTAATTCCATGAGTGATTGTACAAATGTCATATCTACCATTTCTGAGATGATTTATTGACCAAATATTTTATATTTTATCATGAGAATATTTCATGAGGGATATTGGGAATGGCCATCTTCCAAATCATGGATTGAAACTTATCAAATAAGTGAATGTTAAAATCCATTTAAAATTATTGATGAAAATTTTGATAAAACCTTATATTTGATACCACCTTATACATTAATCCTTTTAAACCAATGGATACCATGAATTAATATGTTTTGAATGAGCCATGTCTCAATACATTTTTATCCATTCATACCCTTCACTTAGTATTTTAATGATATTTTAAAGTTGAAGAGCCAAGATGGAGGAATTCATTGTAAAAAGGATGCACTATATTGTAAGGAAGAATTTTGGGACTGTTAATTGTAGGCATTGAGAATGGTTTTTGATAAAAAAAATTATATTTTAACCACCATGAATAAAAAATAATTAAAAATGGGGTTTGGCTTAATAGAATAAAAAATCACCACTACTAGACTGATGATTTTGATCATATAAGTTTAGGTAATCGATTTGAGGTTTATTACATGAATGAATTTCAAAAAAGAAAAAATTAAAAGAAAAAAATTGGGTTAGAAGAACACAATTGAAGAGGATTCAGAAATCATTCATTGTTATTTTAAAGATCATGATCTTTAATTTAAGTTTTGGGATGTGAGAGTTTCTACATTTGATGGGAGAATTTCATTACACTTTTAATCTTGATATCATGATATATCCTTAATGAAATAAACTACCTTCTTTAAACCCTAATTTTGAACATCAATTCATACCATCCTTAATCTATAGAGTTATTTGAAACGCTATTTTATGTCCTTATGATTTAATGTTCCATATGTCTTTACAAAGTTGAGAAATTTTTTCATTTTCAAGATTATCGATATGGTGTATGGTCGCATGATATGATCATAAATATAATTGAATTTGTATCATGGGTGATGAGAGAAAAGATAAAAAAATGTGTAAAATGATGATTTTTTAGGATTAATAAAAATTAATTAAGAAGCTTGAATGGATAGAATAAAAGTTAAATTATTTTCAAAGGGAAAAAGTAAAACCATAGAATAAATTATTTCTTTTAAAAAGGAGAAATTTGATTTATTTTTTTCTAGAACATGAAAATTTCATTTACAATTAATATTTATTTTATTTAATTTCATGGAAATTTTATTATTGATTTAATTAGTAAACTCTTGAATTCAATATTGAGATTTAATACTTGAAAAAAAAGAATAGTTTAAGTGTAAGTATATTTGACAAACTGGTATATTTATGTAAATTTTTTAAAACATTTGGATTTAAAATAGATTTAATGCAAAAGGATATATAATTAAATATTTTATTCAAAAGTGTTAATTTAAAAAAATGTTTAAAATTGCTTCAAATGGATAAGAAATTATGAAACATGAACATCAGAATTTTTGTATCAATTTATGTTTACATTTTCTTATGATGTTTTCATATATTTAGATGCATTTTAGATAGAAAATTAACAAATCTGGCTATCCCTCACCTAGTGGTCTACTAGCCACCTTGCCATCCCAAAATGGGGTTGTCCAGCCAAGCGATACACCAAGATATCCCACTATGCTGGTAAGTGGGAGATATCATAAGTAAAAGGCTTAATGCATGGGTTGGTCCTAATCCCATGTGAACTGAGTGGTGGGGTAGTGTATCAAATTTTTAGTGTATTAATTTTGTATATTATATAGATTATCTTTTAGGCTAGGTATTGAGATTACGTGAAATTATAAGGCCATGTGTGTGCAAAATAAAATTTTAAAATATATTAAATATTTCATGTGCATACGTTTCTTAAAAAAGAGTAATAACTCTTGAATATGTGTCCAAATCGGAAATACAAGGGAACCTTTGAGTTCAGAAAATGATGTTTTTCCAAGGTGCAACTTAAAATTAGTTGGCCAACGACATTTTTAGAAAAGTTATCCTAGCCACAGAAATAAATAGAATAATTAAATAAATTATTGTATTTCATTTTTGTTTTCATAGATATTAACAGTCACTAAATAGATTGGAATTTATTATTTATAGGGTTATTCTAATAACCATAGAGACATTGGGGAACCCTTGGAGGGATCATTGTATAATTATCTTAGGTAAATGGTGACATGATCATGGACCTGTAATTGATGTGCATCAGATTCAAAGGAACACACTGACAAATGTGGTGCATCTTTGTTCATCTTCAGCAGTCACTCCTAAATAATGTAGTGTGTTTTTTATTTGATTCTTCCTCATTCTTCATTTCCATGGTTACAATTAATAAATAAATGAATAGACTGATCTGTGATTTGATCCTTATATTGGATGAGTTTTTTTGGGGTTTTAATAGGATAATATCTTTGGGATTTGATTATTTCAATTTTCTTTCTAATAGTGAAATATTTAGATCAACACGAATATAGATCGAGGTTCGTTCCTCCAATATGTTCATTGATTTTCTACCACTGATCATTTTTCATCATGGTTGTTCTATTTTGGTCCAAGATTCAATTAATCCCAATCAATCAACCCTTTCACACATGTTTCATGGTTAAATGATAAGATTTCATAGATCTGGGATTGAGATTTCATGACAGAGGTGTGACGTTGGAGACATAGTGATTTGGATGATAAAGGATACATGATTTCACATTCTTTGGAACACAACAAAGAAATAACATTTGATCTCATTTCCAAGAATATATAATGAAATAACGCAATTATTTAAGATGTAGAGTATTGGATGAGTTGGGATCGTAAATTTTGTGGTGAAACAATCAATAGGTCTAAGGCTTGAGGCACCATATATAACACGAAAGTAGATTTGGGATTCTAAAAAAATCCCAAACAATGTGGCATGTAATCCGGATCGGCATGATTTGTGGTACCCCATGAGTAGTGGCTATGGATTCAGGGGAATTTTAAGAATCACACGATGTGTGACCCCTATCACAAGGTGTGTGGTATCTCTTTAGTGATTTGGCTTCTACCTTGGGAATTACATGGACATTTGGTGGACTAAATGGGTTGGAGCACACCGTGTACTCCCCCACATAGACATATCTTAGACCAGGTACATGTACTAATCCATGTACCAGTACACAAGCATACATATATGGTCTAGATCCATTTACTAGAAGTCGGGTAGGGTACATGGGATTCATACACGACATGTACTACTACATGAACATGACTTGATTACATGGTGCATTTACATGGTCAGGTCCCAAGGTCATGGGACAGGATGTGTGACCCCTATTACATGATGTGTACTCTGTTCAACATGGCGTGCTTCCCTTATCCACTATATATTGGAAAAGTTTCATTGGGGGGTTTTTACTTTAAAATTTTCTTGATGGTAGGTGTTGAATTGTATCATATTCCTAGGATTACTATCCCTTCAGTAGAACTTATTGGGTAGTGTCATTGGATTCCCTCCAAGAGGCCCCAAGTGAGATCCTCTATTAATCTTTGTTCCCAAGTTGGAGTTCATGGTATAACTGTGACCAAAACTATATGAGAATCAATCCCTTACTTTTTGGGTTAATCTAGATTGATTGGTTTTTACAACCCCATAGACTTGGTAGTGATCCTTACCTTTTTATTGTATTCTCTTTTAACTATCAGTGTGTTATTTCTCATGTTGAGACTTGGTGTGAACTACCTATCATACAGACGTCATCAGTGCTATCAGACTCAAGATTGTGTTCTCTCAGATGAGTGATTTGTGGAATCTATGAGTTAGAATCCCATGATGGTATACTATGGTTGTAAAATTCCGGTAGATTTTGTTTCTTTATTGATTATATATCTAGATATTTTGGTTATACGTTTCTTAGACATATACCCATGTAGATCTGACTGTATTACTTTTTTTTCATTCTTTATGGTTTATGGGTGTCCTACTGATTATTTTTATACTCACCCTTTCACTGGATTTTCCCATGCATGTTGTTTATTTAGTAGAAGATCATCCTTTTGATAGAGTCCTAGTAAGACTATGACAAGACGGTTCTTAGTGAGACCTGTAATACAGTGGTCTATTCCTACATATTTCTGAAAGTAGTCCTAGTATAATTTTTTTTGATTATACTTCCATTACAGAATATTTGTGTTGGGGTGGAATTTGGACCTTGTTTAATTTCTTTTACTTCCTATCATACTATGTTTACATGATTTGATGTATTCATACATGGTTGTTTAGTTGTTTTTTCATTTCATCGTTGTATTGGCTTAGAGATGTGTCAGTGTGTACTAGTACTTAGGATAAGTCAATTCATGATAGTGATATGAATTATTAGTCATAGTCTCCAACCCTGGGTCTATTGGAGGCATGCATGAGGATTTGAAACATGGCCCCATCGTGTATGGGTCATGAAAGGGTGTTATCAGAGTTATCCATTTCTAGATTATGATAGGGAGTCTATGAAATTGGTCTGGGGAAATAGTATAATGTCTTTCAAGTTCAACTTTTGAAACCAGGGACTCTGGTGTTGGGGCATAAACTCATGTATCGAAATACAAGGACTCTAATGATCTTCTTTGTAATTCAGTACCTGAGAATACTTGTTTTAGGGAAAACAATGGCACATGCATCATATAGTAATGGGTTGTGGATTACATTTCCTTTTTGAATCAGCTATCTAGATATACTCATTTACCATGGAACATCTTGTTTGTTTCATTATGTCTCTGCAATGTATGCCAGATAGTATTCAGTATAATGATCTTACAAATGACTCCCTTAGTGATGAGGCATCGATACAGGGACAATTTATTGAGATGTTACCTCATGGGTGGTGCACCAGCTATACCGCCACCTATAGAGAAGAATGTTGTACCTATTGTACCAAAGGATGAGGTGAACCATCTGATCACATTTCATTAGTTTCAGTGATTGAGACCACTATTGATCTGAGGTGAGCCCGACCCAAAGGTGGGTGAGGACTAGATTCAGGTGGGGACTCAATTTTTCCAAATAGTTAAGACATGTGCAGATTAGATGGTTATCCTAGCGGTGAGCCTTATTCATGGCTCACAAAGAAGATGGTGGGGGTTAGTTACCCAGTATTAAGATGGGTCAAATATTTAATGGTAAGAGTTTTAAAACCATTTTAAATAAGAGTTCTCACAATCTATGCTAATGGAATTTTATATCTAATAGCTTCTGTAGATCTAGTTTTTTGGACAAATTATGTAGCTCTAGTTAGGAAGCCTGATAGTAGATGAATATTCCTCGAGGTTTACCATCCTCTCCAAGCACTCGATGATTACGGTTCGAGATCAGTTCTTCAGGGCTCAGATCTTCAAGAGAGTTCTTATTAGATACATTTGATCCAGTGTTATTCCTATATGAATTATTACCTATCATGGTGTGATTGAGCGAGCGATGATGGTTGAGAGTTTTTTCGATGAGAAGATAAGACCATTGAATGTCAGTAGTTGGTAAATAGTAGAAGAGTGCTAAGGATTAGTGAGTTTTCATCAGTCTTAAAGAGATGGGTGTGTTAGAGGATTCAAAAAGAGCTCCCACGAGAGAGGATACATGGTTTTGGGATCACAGGGTAGGTGTAGTTAACCTAGAAAGAGGTTTTAAAACTCATTTGATGGTAGATTATATCTCACATGACATTGTACCACCCACTGTAAAGCTGACAGAGAGACCGTGGAAGGGAAACTGAGGAAGAAGTAGCTTATGGAGAAATTAGGATTTCAGGGTGGCAGACATAGACAAGGATATAGGGGAGAAGTATAAAGTGGTCTATTTTTTGAATTTTTACCACCACCCCCACCCCCTGGTGTCCCACACTAGGCTTAGGGAGATGGAGGACATGGGAGTGGATATCTACAGGTGGTCGAAAAATATGACCCAGAGGCTCCATGAATGATTTGACATATGATCAATGTCATTTCAACATTATATATAGTACTAATAGACATAATTTCTAGTCATTCCATTCATTAGATATACCTTTTATGATACATAGAGATTCATGTTGAACCTTTGGATTGACCCTTATTCTTGAAGAATCCTATTAGAGAAGACTCAGTGATCACACACTTGTTCTGACAGTGTGACATAACTCTTGGAGGAAGTTTCTATTGAAATATGTTGGTAGTAGTGTCAAGTCCTTACAATGTCATTCATGGTATGGATTGGTTATCTACAGTTCATTCCCAGATTGATTGTTTTAGGATATGGGTGCGGTGTGTATATAGTGATGGAACTAGGTTCTCCTTTTTCAGTGAAAAAGATACACAAGCATTGTAGGATGGACTCATTCATAGGAGGGTGTTGCCGATTACTCATCACTTTCCTAGAATAACCATTTGTTCATTGGATGTTATGAGTTCCCAGTTTCCAGAAGAGTTCATAGAGTTTGAGGAAATCTTATCTGAGAATGTTCTTGGTCTACCTCCTCACCAAGAGATAGACTTCATTATTGATCTGCACATTCGGATGGAACAGATATCTATTCCAAAATATCAGATGGATCTCATAGAGCCTTATGATCTGAGGGTATAGTTGGAGGACTTTCAAAGGAAGGGATTTGTTCGAACCAGTGTTTAACCATGGGTTTCCCCAGTTATGTTTTCCATGATGGAATATGAGATCTTGATGTAGTGTGTTGACTATTGGTTCTTGAACCAGGTGACAATGAATAATATGTATCCACTACCATGTATTGATAACCACTCTGATCATCTAAGAGGGGTGTGATAGTTCTCAAAGGTTGACCTCAGATCAGAATATAACCAGTTGTGAGTACAAGATGAGGATATACCATATATGATATTCAGATTTCTCTCCAGACACTATGAGTACTTGCTGATACCCTTAGATTTGATGAACTCCACAACAATGTTCATGGGTATCATGATATGGATCATTCATCCTTGCATAGACTTTTTAATGGAAGTCTTCATCAATAATATCAATGTGTACTCAACTTCTGAGGAGGAGACCATGAGAAACTTTGGGGTAGTTTTGTTCGTACTCTGAGAGAATAGTCTTTATGAAATTATCCTAAAGTTCCAGTTCCAGATATAGGTGGTCCGCTTTCTAGGAAATGTTATCATAGTGGATGGAGTGGAAGTAAACCTGGACAAGGTTGAGGCAATTTTAGCATGGGAGCCACCTAAGAGTGTGATGGAGGTGCAGAGAATCCTAGGCCAGAAAGCTATTACCAGAGATCCATACCTAATTTCTCCTGGATATCATCACCCAATAAAAGTTTAAATTGGAAGGGATATCATTTCTTATCGGAAGATAGTTTCCAACAAGAATTTTAGTATTTAAGGTAGAGTTTTATAGGAACTCCCATCTTGAGGTTTCCAGAGGAGGGTGTCGAGAAGATAGTGTTCAATGATGCCTCAACGATCTCTCTTGGTTGTGTTCTCATGTAGATAAAAGCAGTGATTTCATATGGCTAATTCCAGTTGATACCAAATGAATAGAACTACATGACCCATGATCTTGATCTCATAGTAGTAGTCTTCACTTTGAAGATGTCGTGGCACTCACTGATGGTTGAGTGGTTTATCTTCTACTCTATTCACAGGAGTCTCAAGTAAATCGTATCATGTAAGGATTTGAACTTAAGAAAGAGGCGATGGATAGTGTTCATATATAACTATGAATTCAAAATTTCGGTTACTATTTGTAAGGGTAACACGGTTAAAGATTCTCTCAATATTATATATTGTTCACATTCACTGAATGAGGTGTCAGAGAAGTTGGCCTCATTGTAGTTATCCTTTTTGGATAGAGATGAAGAATATCACCTCCATTCGATGGCTGTTACCCCTTTTCTCTAGAAGCAATTCCAGGGGAATAACATGAGGATACTAATTTTGACACCCTACATACTGAAATATCCATAGGGCATGCCCCGGAGAGATTTTCTAAAGGTCGTGAGGTCGTCATTCTTTTCAGAGGACGCACAATGGTACCAGTGACATTTCTAGAGGAGGCTTTGAGAGTGTTTCATAAATCTCTTTTAGCGGTACATCAATGTGTGTAGATGATGTAAAAAGACCTCTGACATCAGTTTTTATGGCCGTTTATGAATAAATGAGTTTTAGTGTTTGTATCTCGATGCCTTACTTGTCATCAATTTAAGGTTGATCACCAAGTTACAACAGGTTTAGCTCAAACCCATGATGTTACTGAGTGTAAGTGGGATGAGATATCTATGGAATTCATGTTTGGATGAACACATATGTATAGGGGTCACAATTTCATCTGGGTAATTGCAGACCGACTCACTAATTCTGCCCACTTCATAGTTATATTATAGATGATTTTTGTTGAGGGATTAGGACACTTCTATAATAAAGAGGTAGTCTGACTCCATAGATTTCTATTGAATATTATTTCTCATTATGATTTTTAATTTACATATCTATTTTGGGAAGGATTACAAGAGGCATTTTAGACCTAGTTACACATATGACACAATGTTTTACCCACAAATTGAGGGCCAGACTATGCGAACTATTTAAGTTCATGAGGGAACACTGGGAGCATTTATGTTAGACTTAGTACATTATTGGGAGGAACACCTACCACTGGTTATTTTTATATACAATAATATCTACAATCACAGCATAAGTATAGCACAATTAGAGTCTTCTTATGGGGGACCCTATATGTTACCACTTTTATGATTAAACTAAGAGTGTTGAAACTATGGGATAGATGTTGGTTCGAGCCACTACAGAGGAGTTTCATATCATCACGGGTAGATTAATAATGTAGATAGCTATCATAATTCTTTTAATAATAGATAGGGAAGGACTTTAGTGTTTGAGGAAGGTGACCATGTGTTCTTATGGGTTTCACCTCGATGTGGATTATAGGTATTTTTCCATAGTGGTAAGACATCTATGAGGTTCATCTACACATTTCGGAAACTGTGTATAGTTAGTGAGGTTGAGTACAACTTAGCTCAACCACCTATAGTTAGACAGGATACACGAAGTCTTCCACATGTCATAGCTGAGGATGTGCGTTTATAACATATCACATGTTATCAACAAGGAAAATCATTGACATCGAGGATGGAGAGACCATTTATGAGTACCCGATAAATATCAAGGATCAGCGATAGAGGATCCTTAATGGGAAACCGATTCCTTTTGTGTGTGTCCAATGGTAGCATCAAAATATCTAAGAGATCACATGAGAGACAGAGGCTCATAATCATGCTCACTACCCGTATCATTTTGAGTTGCCACTGTTTTGGATTTTCATGGATGTAAATCCCCAAGGTGGAGAGAATTTAATGTCTTGTATTTACCTTGTATAATTTTCAGCATATTATATGGATTATATTTTAGACCAGGAACTAAAACAGTGTGTCTTTCTGAGGCCCGATGTGCAGAGAATATATGTTTGAAATATATTAAATATATTAAATTTAACGCACACACAGTTTTCCTAAAAATGTGGAATGACTCCTCAAAGGGTGACCAGAGAAGAAATATGAGGCTACCATTGACTATAGAATACGAGGATTATCCTAGGAGAGACTTAACATTACACGATGTTGTTTTTTGTAGAAAAAATTTTTACGGGCCCAAAAATAAATAAAAAAAATTAAATAAAAAAAATTAATTCCATTAGAGTTTATGTTGAAATTAAAAAAATTAAATGGATTATCATTTCAGAATTCACAGGTTTCCCTCATAACCGTAGAAATTATTAAGAAACCTCAAAGAGACAGTTGGAGAATTCTCTCAGGAAAACAATGATGAGATCATGGATCAATAATAAATGCAGATCAGATTCAAATGATCTCACTAAAAAAAATGTTACACTTCATTTTTCTTCATCGACGATCAATCCAAAATGAGTTAGGGAATTTATTTTAATTTTATTCATACTTGTTCATGATTTCTACAACAAACATGAATCAATAAATGAAGAAATTGATCCACTGTTTCATTGTTATTTCAGATGGGTTTATCTTGTGTGGTATTAAAGGGAGAATATCTTTTTGATTTGATTATTTCTATTGAATTTATGAAGGGGACAGATCTAGATCAACATGAACATCGATCAAGATTCATTCCTATAATATGTTCTTGTGAATTTCACCCCATGTTCATCATTCTTCGTGATCATTCTTTGTTTGGACCTTGACTTGAAAAATCCCAATCAATCAATAGTTTCGCACCTATTTTTTTTAAAATGATCTGATGTCATAGATATATGATATGCACATAATTATGGATGTGTGATGATAGAGACAAAGAAATTGGGATGATGAAGAATACCAAATTTTGCATTCTTCAACATTCATTGGTGCACAAAAGGAATGACGATTTGATCTGTTTTTAGAGAGAATCTGATAAGAGAATGAATTGAATGACGATGAAAATGATTGTATGAGTTGTGATATTCACTTTTTGGTGAAACAATCACTGTATTGAAGTCTATAAGAACTAGATTGAATGAGGGAGAAAATATGGAATTATATAAAATAAAAAACAAACAGCATGTAATCCAGATATATATGCCTTGTGGGGACCCTTGAGCGATAGCTAGGGTTTTGGGATATTATTAAGCATCACATGAAATTTGACCCCTTTCACGCAGATTGTGGTATCTACCATGTGACATGGAGTGAACCTTGGGTAGTTAACAAACAAAGGGTGGACTACACAGGTTGGAACATGCCATGTACTCCCCCACATAGGCACAGAATAGACAAGGTATAAAGACTAATCCATGTATTTGTACACCAATGGATGTATGTGGGTAGGAGAAATGTACTGGCACATAGGTAGAGTACACAGTATTCCTACATGGCATGTACTACTACTCAGAGATGACTTGATGCCATGGTCCATTTATAGGGGCAAGACTCAAGGTCAAGGGACACAATGTGGGACCCCATTACATGTTGTGTATTCTATTCAGCATGGATTAAATCCATTTACATCTATATCTTAGACAATATTATATTGGGTATATTTCCCTTATCCATTCCCTAATGGTTTTTATGGAATCACCTACTACTCATTTGACTATGATACCTTTATCAGGAAATAGTGGATAGAGTCTATCGATTCCCATCGAGAGGCCTGGCGTGAGATCCTCTATTCATCTATGTAACCTAGGTGGAGTTATTTGTATATTAATGACCAATATTATGCATGTATTGATGCTATAATTACAATTTTAATCTATATTTACTTATTGGTATTACCCCATGGCCTTGGATGTGTTCCTCATTTGTGTATCGTATTTTTTTTACTATCTGTGTGTTACTTCTCATGACGAGACCCATTGAGCTGTAACTATCATATGGATGTAATCTGTGTAATTGGAATCGTTAGTGTGTTCCCCTAGAAGAGTTATTTGTGGAATCACCGAGCTAGAATCATATGATTTAATACTGTAGTTGTGAATTTCCCCTAGATTATGTGTCTTTCTAGAGTATATCTAGATATTCTTATTATATGTGCATTAGAAATATTCTTGTGTCGATATAACTTTATTCCCTTTATAATATTATTTTTGGTTTCATGGTGTCGTATTGAGTATTTTTATACTCACCCATGCATGGGCTTTGATTGTATGTGTTGTGTATATTGCAGATGATTGAGTATTTCATAGAGTCTTTGGCAGACCATAACTAGACGGTGGTTAGTGATACTAGACAGACTGAGGTTTATACCTACAGATTTCTAACAACAGTCCCAATATTTACATTCATTCAGGACTTGGGTTATAGACTCTTTGTGGTGGGATTATATTTGACCTTGTTTAATTTCTTTTACTTCCTATCACACTCTGCTTATGTTATTTGATGTATGCTTTCATGGTTGTTCCATTTTTTTTACATTTAATAATTTTAGGCACAGATATGTGTGCTTGTGCATAGGAACTTAGGCTAAGGCCTCCCATTTATATGATATTCCTTCTTGGTTCTAGTCTCTAGCTCCCGGTCTATTGGAGGTGGCCTTAGGGAGTCACGACATGGGCCCCTCTTAGATGGGTCGTGACAGGTGAAACTCGAGCCATATCAATGTTTGTGTGAATGGGATCCCACTCCAGTATAGGATTCATAACTGAGTCAGCCAAAGATTTCAATTTAAATAAGATCCTCACCATACTGCCTTTCTAATGTGATATGGATGTTATTGGAACCCTTGTTTTTAATGGTCACTAAATCATGTTTCTTATGATATTAATGATTTTTATGATTTATGGTGTCATTTTACATTATAAAAAAGATTAGTGAAATTTTGATAAGTATGAGTCCCCATTGTAAATGTGTCACTTCTAAGGATGACACATTGTTAAGAATGTCTCACCATTGAGGAAGCTTCGAGAATGAAAATATGGCTATGTACTAGAATCACTCCATGTCAGCTATGTATCAATACCAGGATATATTTTTGGAAAAGTGTTGAAAGACACATCAAAAAAGTATGCCTCACCATTGGGACAATAATTCAGATATATATGGAAAACACCTACCATTGGATATGATCTATATAAATTTGGATTATTTTCTAAAAGTAATATTTATATAATTGAATCACCGTTGATGATGACCTTTTTAAAGAATGAAAATTTAATAGTGTTGAGATGAACTACCACTAGGATGAGTCACCATTTCCATGAATCACCACCATCCTATGTTACCACCATAGATTTTCTCTCCATTCATAAGATTCACTTCCACTCTTTCAGTTAATTTTTAATTAAATACTTCTTATGACTATATTATCAAATTTAATGTTATGGGTAATTTTATTGATTTTTATTAATCAATTTGAAATAATAATTAATGAATGTATTGTCACTGAGTTTGAGGATGCAGGACTTCCATATGATTGTTCTCCAAATGGAAATTCAGGCACACTACTATTAAATGAATAAGAATTGTCCATCAAATATCGATAGGTAGAGAAAAAGGATGCACAAAAAAGATATTCTCATACACATGAAGAGTTGCACTTTCTGAAGTGCATATATGTTGTATCTTTCTTACACACTACTATAGAAGAGTAGAGTTTATAGAACATTTAGATCCTTTTGACAATCAAGAAACAAAATACTCCATGATAATGTTTTCTTCTACGATTTTATATAATTATACTCCAACTTCACATTAATATACTTTCAAGGAGAAAAAATATATAGATTGTTTCAGATAGAAAAACACACCCTTGTACATATTTTTATATTGTATTTCTCTATATTTTCATTTCAATGTAATCAATTTTGTTTACTCTATTTATTTTAACTACATTATCTCCCGAACTACAAGTGGAAGATACTACATATCTTCTCAAACTCAGTTTACACAAGTGTTCCCACGTGTTGTGGAAGAGGTACCTATGTGGCCTATTTTTATTTTATTTATAATTTTTTTGTGGAAGAGTTATCTATGTGACTTGGATAGGTTTTTTTTGTATACCTAATCCAGGTTGTGGATGATAGATTAATTTATATAATCTTCTTGGTAGTGGATGATTTACAAGTGGAGAGGATTATGTCTTGGCATGAGACTAAGCCTCTTGTATTTTATTCCACTATGTATTTTGTTTTATTTATTTATTTATAAATATTAAAATGAATATATTTTAAAATTTAAAAAACCAATACATTTATTGTTAGTATTAATTAGTTTTTATATAATGTTTTGAATAAATAAATTGGTTTCAAAAGATAGTTTAGTTTTCATAATCATTTTAACTAATACTTAATCAATTGTTGAGAAATATTTTAAAACCTAAAATCTTTTATTGATATACTATTTTGATTTATTGTTGTATTTTTATGTAAACTATGGGATTTTATTTAAATATGTTTTTGTAAAAAAATTTATTGGGTACTCAATTCACCCCCTCTTGAGATACTCACTTCGACTAAAATTTGACCTCAAAGGGTTTGAAAATATTTTCAAATGTGATTTTTGTTATATTTTTAATGTCTTAAATATCCATTATTTAAATATATAATTATTTAAATAGCTAATATAAAATAATATTTTTATACCGACACATCTCCTTTATTAATGGAATTAATTATGCTCAATGGAAAATGAAAATGAAAATACAAATTGACATTATGAGTTTTAAAAACCCATTACTTTAGTTTAAACGATATTGATTTCAATTATTATATTCAAGTAAAACATCATATGAAATTTTGGATACTTTATCTATTTATAATGAAAGAATAATGAATGTTAAAGATATGAGATTGAATTCTTATACAATTAAAAATGATTCATTAAAATTGAAACCTAATAAAACTCAATATCCTTTATATCTATGACTTCAAGGAAAAATATTTATGGAAATAGTATAAGCTGAAATCTCTAGTGACGAGGAATCACCCATTGATAGTGATAGGGAAATTGAGTATATTTCTAAATTGTTTATGAATTTATACAATAATAATATTTTCTTTAGAAAACCAAAAAAAACATATGATAGTAGAGTAACTTTAGAAAAGTACTCTAAAATAGATCATGATTAAAATGAGATTACATGTTATGAATGAAAGCGAAAAGGGCATGTTAATGCTAGCTATCAAAAGGAGAAATATAAGAAGAATTGTGAGGATAAAGAAAGAAAGGATAATAAATCTATGAATTACACATAGATTTCTACTATGTATAGCTTTAATGACTCAAATTATACTCATGAGGAGGACATTGATAGAGCTCACATGTGCTTCATGACATACTTATCTAAGGTACATACTTTATCATCGGTAGTTAATTATGATCACTATGAAAATTAGAATTACGATGACATGTATATGGATGAAATTCATAAATTATGGAATATCCACGAGGATAATTTTAATGAGCTTAAATAAAAATATAAAATTATGAAGAAGAATCATGTTTTCTCTACAAATATTTAGTCTGATATTGTTGTAAATAGAGTGAAGAATATTCAATTTTTTAAGGATAATATTGAATTGAAATTTTAAAATGAGAAATGTAATAAATATTTAAAAATATTTAAAAATGGAATTGAAAAACTTACATAGATTATGGGGAAAAGTTTCTCCAATTTATATTATAGGTGTAGGTTATCAACCTGAACATAGAATAACAGTAATAGCACATATGTTCATAATTGAACTTCTAGAAAATATTATTCTAGTTATTTTTCAATACGTCGTAATAATGTTTTTATTTTAGCAAGTGTGAAATCTGGTTATAAGAATCCTATAAAGAATATATGGGTTCCAAATTCCCAAATAACTATCATTTTGGACACAATTAAAGATGGGTACTAAAGTCATTTCTGGTATAAACTCAGTTTTGTAGGAAACCTACTTAAAGAGATCCTATATAAATCTATGGTAAATGGATAATGTTTGTTCCACGAATTTTATAGGAGATTACTCGAGATGAAAGAACCTCATATTGGTTGATAGAGATTATGCCACCTTTAGTGACCATGTTAATGGAAAACCATCATCCATTGCCAAATCGGTAACAAAAAATATGTTTGAATGTATAAATTAATTTTTTTATGGTTTAAAATATTACACTATTAGTATCACCAAATTATGTGATGATGGTTTTCATGTGAAATTTTAAAACAATTCCTGTAATGTTTTTATTTCAAATAATCATTTAGAATTTACTACTTTAATAAATGAGAATGTTTATGTTGTTAATCATGATTCTTTGATTTCAAAAAATGATTCATTCTTGAGTGACATTTAATGTGAATCTTGGATTTGGAATACGAGACCATGACATTATAAGATTCAATCACTTCTAATGAATACTAGGAAAGGGTTAGTCCAGTCTCTACCAAAAATTTAATTATCAAATGAAAATGTCTATAACCCCTTTCAAAAATTGAAATGGAACAACATTTATTTTAATTTAAATTAATATATTTCAAAATCTCAACCTATTGAGTTGGTTCAGATAGATTTTTTTGGACCATCCATAGTTTCTAGTCTAAATGGAAAGTAATATGGCTCTGCACTAGTATATTAATTTTATAGGTATACTTTGGTATTATTTTTATCTCAAATAAATGATTTTTTCTAAAGTTTTACCAAGTATGATAAATTAATAGAAGACCTTAATAGACTTATAATTATGAACATAATAAGTGATTGTGTCTCTGAGTACGAAAATCATGACATTGAATATTTTTTATCCCAAAATGGCCATAACCATAAACTCTCTTCTTTTAGGACCCCTCGACAGAATGAGGCAGTATAAAGAATAAAAAGAACACATAAATAGATAGCCCGTAATTTGATTAATTAATATGACTTACCTATCTAATTTTGGGAAGAGGTTTTGAATAAATATTTCTATATAATTAATAGAGTTTTCATTATTTTTAAAAGGAAATTCCCATGGGTGGTCTTTTCTATCCCTCCAAACATGGAAACCCCCTCCCCCATGAAGAGGTCACAACACTATGGTAGAGCTTCATATGAGGGAAGGAGTTGATACTAGATGAGATGGGTAAGCATCCTATAGGGTGATGGCTTGATTTACAATGGGTTTTCAAAGAAATATAGGAGCATAGTGGTCTATACCTCATTTTTATTGCATAATATAGATCAGCCAACCCGAAAAGATGGATGGTTATTAGGGTATATCATATCCCCAAAAGAGGACATCTTGGATTCAAACCCTAAACCTCCCAAATAATGGCGTCTCTGTACCTATCACCCTCACCACTGTGCCACCACCGATGTGACAACAAATCAAAGGCATAATAGAGTTATAATTAATCCTATCATGAATAAAACCCCTTATAAATTTCAGAATAATATAAATCCTAAGGGTAATTACTTTGGAGTTTTTGGTTTTAACGTATTTATATTTAAAACTAAGTATAATCTTGAAATGTTTTTCTCTAAAATTAAATAAGGAATTTTACTAGGTTATTCAATGTATAGTAAATCTTATAGAGATTTTAATGAAAGAACCATGACTGCGGATGAGTTTTTCCATGTTATATTTGATGTGGAAAATACAGATGATTTTGAAACCCCTTTATAAAACCTTGAGGATGATTTATCGTCACAAAACATAAATTCAAAACCTTATGATTCTATTTTTAAAAAGCATTAAAATAAACTAGTTTGGTGGAGTATCAAAAACTAGAACCCAAACCTGTAGATGACTCTAAGGTGACCATACCTTTTTAGAGCTATTAGGACTCTTAAATACAACCCTTTAGATGATTTTGTTTGATACATATATAAAGGTACACAAACTATATCTTCTATAAAAATCTAGGTCGAACATAATTTATTTTAGTCACAACTTTTACCCAAGAACATCAATGATGAAATCAATGATGAATTCTAGATAATGGATATGCAAGAAGATATAAATCCATTTGAAATAAATAATTTTTGGGAAATTATTGATAGAAATAAATACCCCTTGACTATAGGTAATAAAAGGGTGTTTAGAAACAAGTTTGATGAATCTGACATAATTGTATGAAATAAGGATAAAATAGTTGCATAAGGGTATAGTCAAGAAGAGAGTATAGACTATAAAGATAATTTTCCACCTGTATCCCTATGTGATTCCATTATAATATTTCTTGCCTATGTAGCACATATATATTTTTGACTACACTGAATGGATTTAAAAAGTGTATGCTTAAATTGGTATATAGTTGACGTTGTTTTGGTTAAACAACAGCCAGGATTTCGAAATCCATATTTTCCAAATCATGTTTTTAAATTAACATACACTTTTTATGGTTTAACACAAGCACCATGATCATTGTATGATAAGATTTGATATTTTTATATTTAAATTTTTTTTCAAAATGTATAGCTGATCCTACCCTATTTATAAAAATTTATTTAAAAATATGATTTTGTTGTTCAAATTTAAGTAGAAGATAATATATTTTTGGATCTTAAAAAAATTAATTATATAATATTTTTTCAGAAATGATGAAAAATGAGTTTGAAATGAATTTAATGGGAGAACTAAAATTATTTCTTGGTTTATTGATTTTTGAAAAAAAGAATTAATTATTTTAAATCAATGTAAATACACTAAATAATATTAAAACATTTTAATCTAGATAGAATTATGAGTAGTGATACTCCTATGAGTAACACCTATAAATTATATCTTGATGAAGTTGGGAAATAAATGGATCAAATGAGTTACAGAGGTAAGATTTGAAATCTTCTCTGCTTAACTTCTAGATGACTTGATATAATTTTAAGTGTGTGTATGTGTGCTCGTTTTCAAGAAAATCCAGAAGAGTCATAATTATTTTATGTAAAAAGGGTTTTTTAAAAATGTCATGTATATGACAAATTTATGACTATTTTACACGGGAGGACAAGAATTGTATCTATTTTGTTATTCAATTTCTGATTTTATTGGTTTAATGATATATAGAAAAGGAATATCTATCAGATTCCATTTTTTGGTAAAGTTACTAGTTTCTTTGTTTAGTAAGAAACAAAATTATGTTTTAATATCTACTGTCGAGGCTGAATACATAGGTACAGGTAGAGATTGTGAAAAAAAATTAGGCTAACACACATTAATAGGATATGGATATCAATTTAGACATTTCCCTATAAATTTTGAAAATACATGTTTTATAAACATTTATAATAACCACGTATCTCATTATAAAAGAAAATACATTAGTCTAAGACATCAGTTACAAAGAGAAACTTTTCAAAATGGTTATATAAAACTACAATAAATTGTCACATAATATTATCCATATGATATTTCCACTAATACTTTAAAATCATAGAGAATAAACCACATCAAAGACGAGTTAGGTATGATTAATTTTGGTTGTTCCTAAATTTCTAGGAATCACCATTGAGTTTTTACCACTATTGAGTTTTACATACCATTGATACTTACCCATATATTAATTTTAATCACAATTGGAATACTCATCATTGGAATTACTCCCTGTTTGTTTTTATCATCATTCGTTTTAGAAACCATTGGAAATCACATGCCTATGTCCATTTTTCACTGTTAATTTTTAAGTCGTCATTTCTGATTTCATTACAAGTTATTTATAGAATTTTACATTCGATTAAAATTTTATTTCATGTTTTGATTTTTATGTATTTAAATACCTAAATAAATAAAATAATATTTTTTTTAATTTCAACACTTCGCTTCCCCCACACCATTTCTCTCAAGACTTGTTACAACCTTTTCTCTACTATTAGTCAACGTTCCCTTGCCTTTTCTTGAACCTGCCATGATGATATCCATGCTTATAATGAAACAATACTAAAATTAATCTCTGGTTGATCCAAATCCTCATAGAATATGAAAGGTGAATCGAGCTGCTCATTTTTTTGAGTCACTGAACCCCGTGAATGGGAAGAGAGTAGTTGTTCTAAAAAAATACATTCAAACAAAGTGGTTGAATTAGAAAAAGGCTATAGTGATTAGAGGCCATTATGACTAGGAATGGGTATAATGGTATTCATCTAACCAAATACCCTTCTATCCTATGTTGGTGTACCCGTTTTATCCATACATTGATTTCTGTTTGGACGAAAATGAATATTTGTTAATAATCATGATTAATGGTCGTAAGGTAGTATTTTCTTCAATTGAATGGGATTATTGTTTGGGATTTTTCATGATGGAGTTAGAAATGATTATCTATAAAGTACTCCATAGTATAGTGAGATTTTTGTTTATGAATATTCTTTAGCTGGGTTAAAAATAGATAGTGTTATGATAAGTCTTTTTTCTATAGTGCATGATGGGGAATCTCTGCTGCTTTTCATGTTTATTCAGAAAAAGATTATCCCAAGGAATGGTGACTTCACTAAAATGATGTATAAGTATTTTTATCTTTTTTTCTTAAGAATATAGTATAGAAGATCCACTTTTGTAAATATCTAATTATTCACTTGTTGGAAATAATCAATCCACCTTCAATGTCCAATTACTTAATCTATCCTAATTTTATCACAGATATGATAGAGGTCAGAGTTCTAGTTGATGAAGTTAAATAATTATTAATTGACTGTGGATTATTCTATATAAATAGGGAGATTTTTTAATGATATTAAATTTTATGGAAGCCATGGAAGGAGTAGTGGGTTAATGACAGTGAAAATACTTATGACGAATTCAACGTGGTTGATCAATTTTTGAGACCTACTGATCTTGTGGACTCTAGCTTTGAGCCAGATGAGGTTGTTGAATATTTTGATAAAGGGGGAGAGTAATTTGTTTCCTTTTTTGAAGAGTATAGAGTGTTTTTTGGGGATTAATTAATTGATCTGTACCTATCCAAAATCTCTCCTCTATGTCATATGTTAATCCTAGCACTCCTAGGATACTCCTTGTTAGAGAGAAACTCATAAAAGATGGTTATTGGGAAGAAAAAATATAAGGCTTCTGATGAGAATCAATTATAATGTTATTCCAAATACTCTAATGAAAATATAAATGGTGAATATGAAGAATATGATGAAGAATAATATGATGATTAAAATACTGATGAAAATAAAGATTAAAATGGGGACAAAGATGCAAATGAATATGATGAATATTCTTATGGTCCTGATGGATACATTAGAGGTGAGGATACTGAGATGTCACATGCACTTGTCCCTTATCTAAGAGTTTTAGTCTCTATATATAAAGAACGACCCATCCTTTTTGGTGACATGGACAAAATTACTATTTAAGAAAAGGAAGCATCAGTTGAGGGGGGAGAAATACCCATGTATGGAAAGTAATCTAGATGATCCAACTATTGGTAGTGATCCTAGTCTATTTGATGATGTGGTTGAGAATAATGTATTTTAACAGTTAGTGGTTTGTAGACGAAGGTTGTTACTGTTGTTGAGTTGTTAGTTGCAAATATGATGGATGTTCAGTATACTATATTTTATAAACCAATTGTTTTATAGATATCTATTTAGCCTACTGTTGTAGTACCTACTGTAATCATGTATACAGTTTATGGTTCTCCAAGAGTTATATATAATGGTATGTCTTCTGACTATTCGACAGATCCAATGGTTATGTAATGGGATATGTTTTATGGATGTGCACCAAAGCATGGTGGACCATACTTTTGAGAATAAATGGATCCCAATGGATATTTATTTGAACATATTGATATTTTGGGTGAGTTGAAGTGGATTAATTCTGATAGAGTTATTTCACCTTCTATTCAAATAGTTCCAGTTGACATTTTCACTAAAATTGAATTAGAATATCCTAGAGAAAATCTTCCTTCTATTTTTGGTTATTTTAAAGGACAACCACCTTCAGTTACTATGCATAGTGAGAAGGATGAAAGGAATTTGATATCGTTTGTAATTTATCTTATTCATCATAATATGATGCTTCCTATTAAATAATTAGATGTTGAAAATAGTAGCATAACAAGTGATATGTATGTTATGAAATCTACATTGGAGGAGATGATATCTTATTTTGTGGAATCCATGAAATATTTTCTAGAATGGATAGAGAATTTTACTAATAATGATTATACATATGTTGCTCATTCTCCTTATTTTGATACTGAGATGCACAAGATAGTTGTAAGATAATATCTTGGAGATTCTTCATATGGTGAATCTTCTATACCTTGGGGAATGTTTTACAAAACTCCAGTATAACAATGACCATGTGCACATGAGGGTTTAGGAGAATATGAAAGATATAAAGGATGAAATAGAAACTATCACCAAGTAAATAAGGTATTATCTATCAAGGATATATACTAAACATGAGATGAATGGTCATTTCATGTTTCTATTTATAAATACAAGGATACCTATAATGAATCATGCGTTTAATGGAAAGATAATCAGCTGGAGGTCATGAATCTAGTATCATATCTTTTTATGGATGAATAGAAGTATTTATTATGTTCTATGGAGAGAGGTGAAAACATAATTATGAATCTTATAAATCTGGTTAAGTCATTTTATGATGTGTTTGAAGCTAAGGTTGTAGCTCACTATGTCATTCTAGTTATAAATCATCTAACACCTCCTAATTATGATCTAGAGTACTTTAGACTTCGTTTGACCATAGACCAGAATTATCCTTTTCGAACTTGTTTCCAGCCCATTTATCTCTCTCTTAGAGACGTATTCCAACAACATTGGCCAATCACCATCAAAGAGACTCTTTCTATTACTGTTATTCCTCTAATTCTTCTTACTAAAACCCTAGGCTATATTATAGATCCTTCTACTTCAGATAAAGGGAAGGGAAAATCTTATTTGATTCTTTCCCAAATTCTTGAGAAGCATTGACTCCATAATTTGTCTTTGATATGGATGGTTTTGTATAATTTTTTGTTCTATCTATTTGGATGTACTTTAATGAAAATTCTTAATAAGAATTCCCTTATTCATATTCTATTCTATTGAATTTCCAATTTTATTGATAATCACATAATGGGGATAAGGACCTATTAATGTTTTTTCTTTGTTTACTTAATTTTATATATTCATATTACATTGATATCTATCCTTTAATGCAGATATTTCTTGTGATACCATATCTATTTAATTTCTTCTTTGATACCACTGTTTCATTGATACTATTTACTATCAAAACTTCATTGAAATTTTCTTTGATACCATTTATATCATCATTACCTTTGATTCCAATGTTTATAAAATTTCATGAATTGTGATCATAAAAAAGGTGGATGTTTTTAGCACCCATTTTTTAATGATCACCAAACAATGTTTCTTATCATATTAACGAGTTTCATGTTTTATGATATCATTTTAAATTATAAGGTAGATTTTTGAAATTTTCCTAAGTATGAGTCACTATTGAAAGTGAGTCACTACCAGGGATGACTCGCTATCGCACATGTCTCACTGTTGGGGATGCAAACTAAATGATAATTTGGCTATGTTCTAGAATCACTCATCGCCAAAAAGGTATCACCACCAGAACATGTTATTGGAAAAGTATGGAAAGACTAAGAATCAAAGGATGACTCACCATTAGAATATGAATTTTTAAAAGTATAGAAAACACCTACAATTGGAGATAACCCATGGAAATGTGGCTATGTGTCGGAAACACCTACCACCAGACCAAAACCTCCATTGAAGATGCACTTCTTCTAGAATTAAAATTTGGAGTGTGTTGAGATGACCTTCCACTAGGATGAGTCACTATTATCATGACTTTCCACCCGCATAAGTCACCATCAAAGATTGTTCCACTATTTAGAAGAGTCACTAACATTGTTTTTGTTTATTTTGAGTAAAATATGTTGAACATATATATTATTAAATTAAATTATGTGATTTATTTTAATGACTTTTATTAATCTATTATAGTGATGCGTTAAATAGTTTTTCATCCCTGAGTGTGAGGATTTAGTATATCAATATTATTGTTTTCCAACATGATACACATGCATTTTTATGTTAAATGATGTAGAAAACTACCTCTTGAAGTAAGAGGCTGATAAAAAGGGAAAAATATTTATCTACACATGAAGAGTGGGCCTTTCAGAAGATCATACATGTTTGATCTGTCTTACACATGACTGTAGATGTGTGGAGTTTACAAAACATTTAGTTCCTCCCCATAGTCAGGGAAAAAGAGTTAATAGTACTCTATTTGGATGATATTTTCATAAATTCAACTTGAGCTTCAATGTAATCTACTTAAATAATTCATAAGCTACATATAGTTTTAGATAGAGAAAAAACCCTTCGATATATTTTTATTTTCTCTTTTTATCTACTTTCATTTCATTACGAGCAGTGGGGTTTACTTAGTTTATTTAACCCACACTATATTTTTCACTACAAGTGTAATATAATATATATATTCTCAAAATCCCTTTACACCTGTGTTCCCACATGTTTTGGAAGAGGTCCCTATATGGAATATATTTATTTTGTTCCCACAATATTGGTGGATGAGGTACCTGTGAGATATGGATAGCATTGTTGTTTTCTACAAGATCCATAGTATGGATCATAGATAATTTTATATAATCTTTATGGTATCAATTGACTTCCATGTGGAGGGTAATAATCCATGGATTGAGATTAAACATATTTTATTTTATTTCTCTATGGTTTTTTAGTTTTTTTATTTGATTCTAAGATTCAAACTAAATCTATTTTAAACTACAAAAAATCACTACATTGATAGTTTGTATTAATTAGTGTTTATATGATTTTTTTATTAAGTTTATTGGTTTCAAATGTCAATATTTCTTTCAAAATTATTTTAATTGAAAATTAATTAATAATTAATAAATATTGTAAAAGTTTTAAATATATACCAATCTATTTTTTTGATTAACTCAGCTATTATTATTTAAACTGGGGGATTTTATTTAAATGAGTTTTTGGTATAATTTTTTTTGGGTACCTAATTAATCCCTTCTTGAGATACTCACTCATCCCAAAAAACATTAATTTGGTTAATATCCATCATTGATGTAAATGATCGCATCTCACTAATTCTTGTGACCCCACTCCTCTTACACATACCACCACTATTCTCCATTGTTGGTGGCACACAACAATGGCCCACTACCAATGAAAATCTCCTAAATATCCATGGTCATTGCTAGACAAGATCGCGCTTGGGTAGAAGTCCACCACCGCATCACTAGGCCACCATGGATAACCTTTTCTACCACAAACAACCCCTATGAAGCACATTTTTAGTCTCTATTAATCCAATATAAAGGCAATAAGTTTTTCATGAGGCCACCGAGGATTCATGCTGGATAATTGGAATTGCTACACATCATGAATGACCCATTCCCACCATGAATGAAGGGGGATGTTGTGATTCCACAGTGTCTATGCCAGGATGGAAACACTTGAGATATTCAAGAGAATATTTTAACATCCCATGGAACTCAAGGATACTTTTAAGAATAGAAGATGATTAGTTTTTTGGAAGGAGAAGTATGAAGATACTTATTTTTTCATATAAATGAATGGGTTCAGCCACTATCGTGTGAGAGTTCGACACTCATGCACCGATGATGATGAGGTATCACTTCTTGTTTATTTTTTATTTACTATATTATTTTATTTATTTTTCTTTAATTTTTTCGGATGTAATATTAATTTAGTTTATCTATATTAAAATCCATGAATTTTAATTTCAATTAATTTACACCGACCTAATTTTTTTCATATTCTTCATATTCTCCTTATTCTATCCATTTAATTTACATAATTTTATTTTATTTTTATTATAACATTCTCTATCTCTCAATATTATTCTCTTCAATATCTTTTTATTGTTATTTAGTTCACAATGTGAATCCATTATGTGTCAAGAATTATTTCACCTTGAACTCTTGTTATCATGATAATGAATAACTAACCCAAGTAATATCTAGGGAATATATAGAGTTCTTCAACCTGAGACCATGTTTTTATTCAGATTTGTTTTAATCTAATAATGATTTGAAGTCTGTGTAATAATAATCATGTTTATCTAATTTTTAGATCCCTATTCTTCATCCATTATCTCTCAGTTGATGATATGGATGTGGAGTATTATTGTTAGTTTCTAATTTTATATTACATTCACAATTGGGGTAGATTAATGTGTGAAATAATATGGTGGAGTTTATTCACTTTGTATATTTTAATCATGATAATGAATGGGATCCATAGATAACATTATCAGAAGAATTTAATTTCTTTTATAGTCTCATTTTGTTTTCATTGTTTAGTAACTCAGAATTTCATGCCGGTTTCATTTTAGTTTTTCATTTAATTTATTTTCCAGAATTCAAAGACTCATATTTCAAAATTATAAAAAATAATAAAAACAAAAAAATTATATTTACGTGATTTTGAATAATTAGGGAAACAACTACAAAGATCTTCAAGTGAGACAACCCTGGATAGTCTCTCTACTAAAAAAAGAAACATTTGGAAACATTATTTATATAAACCCCATAATAAGTGTGAGTCAATCATCCAAGTCTTACCAAATACCTTTTACATGATGATGTGGTATTGAGAAAGCCCTCCAACATATCGAAGTTATTCTATTGAATCCTTTTGAAATGTTCTGGGTCCAATAATTAGGGTGATGATGGACTATTCTAACAATTGTTTTTATGATATAATGCTATGGATGATCAGATGATGGATCAAGTGAATATCATTACAAGATATGATATTCAAAAAATCAAGCCCATACTTGAGATATGCATATCCTTCCTGCTGACACAGAACTAGGGTGGAAAGGCCAATTATTCCCCCCCCCCCCACCACTTCAGAATAAAAAACAGACAGAGAGGGGAAGATGATATATAAGAGACAAGTGAGACACATAGAAGAGAAAAAAATAAATAGAATACTTATTAGAGAGGAAATAATGGAAATCAAAAGAGTCTTCCACTAGGAAAATCTAGGGAATGAATTAAGGGATTACAAGACATGTATAAGTGCTTCATGTCAAATTAATTATGTTAAGCCTCAATAGGGAAATTATTGAAAAAAATTATTGAATTTCTGAAATAAAATATTAAAATTTTGAAATACTTACATAAGGATGTATATTTTGATTTTGTTTTGAAGGAATCATGCGCCTTACATGACATATCAAGATCAAGTGCTTCTCATGACCTATAAAGATAGTGTGATGGATCCGATACATGTTATTCAAGTCATGTAAAGGGCTACATACATGCCATCTATGTCACCTAAATACCTCCATACATATCATCTAAGACACATGATATCTTTAGAATATATTATTCATGCCACCAAAAGTCCTCCAGGATTGTCTTCCAGATCACACAAAAAACCATGACATATCATCCTTGATAATGCAACACCCTTTGATGTGTTTTGATAAATCATGTGAATTTTCCTCACACAAGACACAAGACTCCTGTAGTGGCCCTCTGACATGTCTACATCAATCATGTGACTCGAATTTGAAATGTAAGCGCTACCATGAAACAACCACCGAACAAGTCATCCAGATCCCACGAAATACACTTGGACATGTTCATACATCCTAATACATGTCAAGAAAATGAAAATTTCATGTCCATAAAAGTCCATAAATTTTATGAATACATTACAGATATGTCAAAAAATGTTAGATAAACACTCATATCAAGGTAGCCGAACATTTAGGACAATTTAAACAAATACCCAAGACATGTTAGGAAGAAATACTGGGGCATGTCAGGTTTGTATGAAAAACATGATGGGATATACAATAATTTAACTATGGGAGATCTGATTCCTTTCCAATATGGATACATAGGATACCTCCTTATGTTACGAGCTCCAGTTGGGCTTCCACTTTAGGGTAGGACCCTTTATATCTCAGACACTTTAATCCATGTGACTTGAACTCTCCTATGGGTTTATCACTATTTTTCATACATAAGTGGATTTATAAAATTAATTAAACTATTATAACCCTGATTAGTGTTTAAAAGGGATACATAGGATTCCTCATTAAGGATCAATCTCTAATTTGGTATCCTCTACGGTGAAATTCTTGATAATGCAGACACATAAAGCTATGGGACCTAAAATCTCTTTTGGGTTTGTCATTATTTCTAATCCATTAGGGGGTTGAAAATGATAATTAAGCTATGAAAACTTTGATTTCTTTCCACGCAAGATACATAGAATGCCTCTTTGAGGGGAAATAAATTTTTTGGAATCCACCTTAGTGTATGTCCCTCTGTATCTCGTACACTTTAACCCATGTGACATAAACTATTTAATATGATTATCATTTCTTCTCACCCATCTATGGAGTGAGTATCTTAAATAATCTACGAGTACTCTAATTACTATCCATATAAGATACAAAGGACACATTCCTAATCCCTAAGCTCAAAATGGTCTTCCACAGTGGTGTAGGTCCCTCCATATTTTTGAAAATTTAACCCACTATATCCAAATTCACCTATGGTTTTATCATTATTTACCATCCATCATTGGATTTAAAAGCTTATTTGAATTATTAAAACTCTAATTCCTATCTAATTGGGATATGTAGTACATCTTCTTAACACATGAGCTCGAACTGAACATCCACATCAATGGGATTTCCTACACATCTCAAACACAATAACCCATGAGACCCATACTATCCTATAGGGTTATTGTTCTTTCACGTCCATCAACAAGTTGAGAACATTATTTAAACTATGAGGACTCTAATTCCTGCTATAAGTATGATATAGAGGATGCCTTCCTATGTCCTATTCATTATATCAAACAATCCTCCAGGATTCCCCTAAAATATAAGTCCTCTATCCATATACAATGAAAATTATCACATATTATCCCTTGTTTCTCACATCGAGTACAGATCTCATACGCTTATGGATTTGCGATCATATCACTCACATCATGGATTCCCTCACCTAGGAAAAACTTATTGTCTAATCCTAATTTAATCACATTATAGATTTTCAACCATACAAGGGAATCCACTATAGTGCATGTCCTAAAAGCATTAACATACTAATAAACCCTAAGTAAATAACCCTTATGGGAATTAACTATCTATAACTTCCCATCAGTAGGAGGAATATAAATCAAACTACTATAAAAGTGTTATTAATTATAAAAAGGATATACAAGAAACCTTCATAAGGCTTGATATCAAAACCTAGTGCCTAAGTGCCCTCAAATATGTCCTTTCAATATGATGTTAATCTTTATAGATCGAACTCAAATGAACTACACAGGTTTTGACTATTCATTTAAACAAGATATATAGGAAACCTAATATTGGATCAACTCATACTAGAACCCCAATTGTATTCATGGATGATGGTAAACTCTATAGTGACAATATAGGTAGCACCAAAATATAAAAAACATCCAATTTCTGAGAAAAAAGACAAAAATGAAGAACCTCATATACATATAGATTGTCTCGTTAATAGAATCCCCTTTAAAAATAAAATGATTCAGCACTTGATCATTTTTTTGGGCAACCAGTCCCATATCAAGATTTGGATGAGATTCAGGAACATATATTAAATCTAAATGAATGACCTATAAAAAGTAATTATTAACCCCAATAGCGTGAAACAATTCTAAAAAGAAATCCTCTTGACCAATGTAGGTTCCTAAGATTTGTTCGGTTTGAAACCCCAAACGACTACCATGTTTTGTAAAGGTCTATACCAAGTTATGTATGTGGGAACCATTGGGAGTTTCTATAAAATATGGAAGTGTCAAACCAGATGTGAATCACAATGAAATAATTCATTAACCCCCCACAATCAATACTCAAAAAGGGAATAAAAAATGTAGAAGATGACATGAAATAATGTAATGATAGAATAAAAGAATCATTATAAGAATCATGCATCATATCTCATGAACCATGGGTAAAACCATACCATAATTCACCATTCAAGGGAAAAAATTATGAACCCAACATGAATCTATTAAGTGATTAAAATTATTGGTTGATCATGTGTTGATATATTTTTTTTTCTACCACTACAAAAATGAAAATATTAAGCATGACATGAAAGCCTTCATTATCGAGGTTCTAATAAATTAAGTCCATTTTCTCTAAGGAATGTTAGAACAAGAAAAATGAGTAAACTAGTAACAAGATATGAAACTTTTGTTACTTGTGCATAGATGAATGAGAATATTTTATACTTGTGATGATGCGTTGATCGGTGAACATGTTCCTAGTTTTATATATGACAACAGAAACAGCTCAAAAAAACTCTTGAACTCAAATAATGACTCTATTAAGTGAATGTTTTGTAACCTTAGTTAACATAGTAACCCCTTTAGGTCACCAAATAACCTTACCCCACTAATTACTTAAGATTCTATTAGATAATTTGATGGTTTGATAATATTATTGACTAGGTATGATACTGACCATTGAGGTTGTATATAAAGGACTACAGATGCTGAATAAGACCAGTATGATTCATTTAGGAAAACATATAGTGAAACCAATGCCACCTTTCCCCACCCCAAATACATTAAGAAGATTATCCTTGGAGAATATAAATTAGAACCTTCCATACATTCAGAAGCTATATTAAATATTTGACTATGAATCCAGCCTGATTTAAGATCTTCCTAGGAGGCCGTCTGTCAATCATTGTCAACAGTGTCATCGTATGACCCTCAGTCACATGATGAGGGTACTACCCAATAAAGTTTCACCATATACACACATTCATGGGTACTATTGAAATTTTATTGGGAAGGAAATGTTATGGATAATCATTAGAGGGTTTATATCCCCAGATCCACTAATGAAACTTGTTGAAAAATTCTGGTGGAAGCTAGTGGGAAGGCTCATATTCCTGCACACTGGGGTCATGTCTGCATGCATATTCTTATAGAATTCATGGTAGAGGAACATATTACATCCCACATAAATTAATTAAATTTGAATATTATGATGGAACCAGGAAGAAAAGTGTGGTCTTATATCCCCACTTAAATCTGGGACATCTTCCTTCATATTTTGGGGACTTAAAATTTGACGGCCTATATTCATTCACACGCTTTGCTGAAGTGTCACTACATTATCGAAATAATTGAAGAGCTACATATAAATATTCTTACATTCATATAGATAAAGAGACATATATATATTCATATCTCAATAGGTAGAGCAGCACATAACCTTAATCATTATGCACAAGTGCCTACTCTAGAATAAGCACAAATTATTACTATTGTCTAGGATGGTTAATAGAATATTCTAATAAAGGATGAGGTGTCGGACCAGGTGCATGTCCCTATTCCAAATGGGTCTCACCAACTCATTTTTGAGCATTCCTTGGGATAAATGAATATTATATTTGAAAAATTCCGGTGATATACTACAAAGGGACATGATTGAGATTATATCACAATTCTAAGTGGGGATCACCAAGTTAGTTTGGTACATTCTCTTGGATGAGTTCATATTCTTATTGAAAAAGACTAGTTTAATAATCCAAAGGCAGGTGACTATGCTCATATCCCCACCATGGACAAGGTTTTTCATGAAAATATAGAAATTACCTGAGAGTAGGCTCGTATCCCTTCCAATGAAGATACTCAGCATATTCTAGTAGCTCATGGAATCCAGTATCTTATACCTACTTTCAATGATGAATGAATTAACCAACATCCTTTAGAGACCATATAGGTGAAGCTTTATATCTCTTCTCTCATTCCAGAGGTCCTTCTGTAAATTTTTATGGGGAATTCATATTTTAACTGAGCTAATATCCACCCTTATTCAAGTATTAACCAATATATTTTGATAACCACCTATATATAGGCTCATGTAACTACAGATAATACATAATCTCACCAGTATAGCCTAATATATTCTCATCCACAAACTCATATTCCAATAACACTATATAGTTATCAACATATTCCAAAAACCATTATTGATCAAGATCATATCATTTCTCAACCCCAAAGGGATGGTCTCCATATTCCATCCATGACAAAAATGAGGCTCATATTCCTGATCAACTCATTACCAATTTCCTTGGGGATATTAAATGCATATCTTTAACACCTCAAGTGTCTTTCAAATCTTCAACCAAAGTAAAAGGTTCCCATTACCTTGATACTCATCCTCACTGTAGTAAAGAGATGGATCACGAGGACCTTAATATTGAAATCCACCACGGTAAACCTTCCCATATTGATATCTCTATCGGATAAGGAATTCATACCCTTGACCATAAACCATCATATAAAGGGGTGCTAAAAACTCAAAAACATTTATCTAGAGAGGTTCAAGAAACACATGGTTAATAATATATATTTCCCCATATACTATAAGTAGCACTTTACCATTGCTATAAAGAGACCCATATAAATAACCACTATTGTTTGGCTAGGTGGAGGAATGTAAATATGATGAATAATTAAATGAAATCAATGTATGGAGAGAGTTATCCAAAAATAACCTTCAAACCATGTTATGGACCATCACCACTTCTGACATTGAGATCCCGAATGAGCTAGAAAATGATTTCATGCCCTACTGATGTCAAAATATGTGGGAAACTCATCAAAATTTAAAGACTAGAAACCTACCCTATCAATTATACGGGGGACACATTCAGACAATACTAATACTATACTATCAAATTAACATGGATGTTGTATCTATGGAATGAGACACAATATTGAAAAAGAAATGTAATAATCTATAATATTCCTATAGCCATTAAACTAAAACTATTTGGTAAATTATCACTAAAACCTTGTTATATATTCATATATATGGTTGGGGAAAATAGAGCATTGCACTTCACTATATCCACAGAATAGTTTAACTCTCTTGATATGGAATATTGTAATTTCATAGCTATTTGAGAAATAAAGGGACAAGACAATGCATGAGGAAGTTGGTCAATATAGATAAATTATACCACTTTGAAGACACAATGTTATCATGAACTGTGGGAGAGGGATTCCAATATATTCCTATGATGTGAACTTTGAAAAAATGGGAATACATCTCAAGCATGAAAGAGGGAATTGTGGAATTCCTAACAGATTCATATGGAATATAACTCCCATCATTGGATTCCATTACAAACATATCCAACATGAGAACAACTATTTCAAATCAAATATATCCCAATAGCATCCTCCATAAAATCTATCCAATAGAGAACCCATCCCATAGGGAAGGGGGCGATTTTCCATCACCTCCACTCCTCAGGACATCAAACCCACTGAGGATCCTAGAAATATCAATGGTAGCTACCAACCAACCCTAACCACAAGGTCTGGGGTATTTTTATCTCTATATTCAGAACTAGTTTCATTATACCACTAATGTATCATGGATAAATCAGTAATGATTCAAGATAAATCCCTTCTGGTAGGTCTAAGAAAATTTATATCTGAATTTATATCTCAAGATCCATTAGATCTTCTACAAGAATCATCAAATACTCAATAAAAGGATCACAAAAATTCTAATAGTGGATCCAAATCAACCTCATCCTATAGGGATGTGGTTATTATTATTATCATCATTACCCTAAAAGAAATTGGGCTTCTACAGTTTTTGATGTAAATATCAATGGTTAACATCCCTTCTGTTTCTCTTACCATGAGACACAATTTCAAAATATGGGGCCCATTAAATAAGAATAACTAGAAACTCCCTTAATGTCACAACTCATGGAACAAGATTAGAGGAAATTATGGAAAAGATTATCATACACTTTATGGTTCATATGAATAAATGGTCTAATATAGCTTTGAGTCAAATAAGTTAACCTAATGCAACCCTATTAGGATGAGTAATTCCCTAAAAATAAACATAATTCATTGAGAGTGATGTGATAACTACCATTATCCAATACACATAAGGGAATGTTGTAACCATGTATACAAATGATGATATAGAACTGGATGTGAAAGGAGATTGATTCAATATAGAAACTATACCTTGAGTGTATGGTGACATAGATGCATCAATTAAGGTTACACATATTGAAAAATAGTTGTGGGTCCAGAACATTGAAACTATGAATAATGATGTGCTGCCTCTATGGTGGAACACTACCAAGGATCAAGGAAAAGGTGTGGCTATATACCAATCACCACATAGAAGAGATGAAATCTCTTCTATGAATGAATGGATTACAAAGTATGATAATGGGATAAAAAATCATAGATATCTCAATGAATAACTAGTCAAGGAAAACATTCCGAATGGGTATCATCTTCAAGAAGAGGCTAATATACCTCCTCCCATTAATTTAGAGAGAGATAATCTACCTATAATATCCGCATTATAGAATCATGTGGGTTTGGGGTCTAAGAAACAAGTCTTTCGAAATGAGGAAAACAAGGATAATCATGAATTCCCTCCATTATAGTTATAGAATATTTTCCATGAGGGTAACCATCCAGTCCAAGCATGGATCGATAATCGGTGTGATTTGAAAATAAGTCTAATTTACTAAGCCTCAACCTCTCCATGTAGATTGGAGGAAATGTCGAAAATGGTACTTGCATAACTTCTTAATTATATTGAACCCCTAGTTGTTCAAATGGAATCCATGGATGGGTAGAACACACCCATGTATCCAAAAAATAATCCATACCCTGAATGGTTCGATAAAAATTTTCTTCCGCCCAATTTCAGCAATCACATAATCTTAAAATTTGATAGCATGATATATCTAGAATAACATCTCATACACTTCATGTCCCAATCCATCCTAATGATGGGACCCTGAGAACAATAGGAGGTAAAAAAGATGATATTTAAAAAAATAACAATGTGTATAGCCTTTATTTGCTACATATTTCTTACATTATAATCCATTACATGATGAGAATAACTTTTTCCTAAGTTTTATTATCTTTTATCTCTATTATACAAAAAATGAAAAGTAAAGACCAAAATACATTAAATTGATTATTTTTATAACATTATATCTTGATGGAATGGTTTAACTAAATTATAAATATTCTTACCTCATAAAGGTAACTATTGTAACTCTTTTCTGAAAATATTCATGATGAGCTAGAATCACCTTTGATCACAATGAAGTATCCATGAAGATTTTTTGAGTTTGAGAAACATCATAATAACTAGAAGATTCCATTCATCAAAATAAAAGATAGATCTTGAACCATGCCCTAAACACTTGAAAAATGGATTGGTAAGGAAGAGACTACTTCTGTTACCCACAATCAAGTAGCAGTTCCCATCCAATCAACCAGGCATGCCAAAATTTGTTCGGAACCTCCTATCGAGTAGCAGTAATAACAAAATCACCCTTCTATATAAAAAATGATATCAAGGACCGTCGTAATTTGAGGACTTGGTTTCCAAAGTGTGTTCTTTATGAAATGATAAAGTGTCATATTATTTCGATGTAGCCATGTAAAATATCATACTCAACCTACTAGAGCCCAAGAAACCCAATGAGGTCAACCTCACTGGTCTTCTTAACTACGTCCCCTTCTCATGGAGGCTCAGTCACATCATCTGAGATTGATTTTTCTTCAACTATTTCCTCTAAAGAACGATTGATTCAAGAAAAGTGATATTAGAGAATTAACCAACATAAGTTCCATATATAATTGTTTCCTGACTATATGAGATGGGTCACTGATAGGAAGAACTTTCTAGGCCTGGAAAGAAGTTCAATAACTGGATGGCTTGAAAGAACTTTTTCCAAGCTCATGCCACCCTGGGAGTTCTACTTTAAATACTAACAACAATCCTATTTCCAAGGGATTCATTGATGAATACACTTTCTATAAGAGTAATTAATAATCATACATAGGATAATACACAAGAGGAAGATTCATATCTATTAACCAAACAAGTGGCTAATCTGGTAGAATTATTTCCTTCATCATTTAGAGGACATGGACTGCCCCACCAAATAAAACCCTAATTAGATGAAGAGAAAATTTGGGTTCTAGTATTGCTTTCCACTTAATAGATCCATTCTATGATGATGAATATGACTTTGAGTATGATTTCCCCATATATCAAAGGGGGCTAGTTGATAAGGATGCATAATCTGAGGATACATGGGACAACATGGGCTTGGTTGAACCAAATATTTCTGTCACATCCCCATATAATCCAAATATACATTCAAGACCCATTGGAGTGCACTCCAACAAGCCTAATATAATCATATAAATTCCTCATATCCCAACATCAGTTGTTCCAAGACTAGTCATTTTACAGGACTGACTGGCAGGGGTGAAATTGTCTAATTATCCTTGGTAAAGGGGAAAGATGACACAATATATTTCAATTGTGATAGATAATATTTAAATGTCTTTTCAAGAACTAGTCCCATATACCTAAATAAAAAAAACTAATAGGCCACCAAATAGGGAGAAACCCCTACATGGGAAGCAAATACTTCTGGAATTAAAGTATAAAATTTTGAAATAGTTGGATGATGTTCCAACCAAACATTCGATCCTAGATTCTCTCCATCTTTCAAAGGAACTCCTAGAGGCACTAGTCAAGGCCCTCTAGATCCCACATGCATATGATATTAAAGTTTTTGAAGTTGAGGATTACTGAGTAGATATTATGACTTCATATTTTCATATCACTGTTTAATTCATAGAATAAGATTAGGAAGAAATAATTTAGGGACATATCAGACACAGATATGTTTCAATAAATATTGATAATGGAAACATTTAAAGTTCTATAGTTTAAAATGATTTCAGAATCAATAATATCCTAATTTGAACCCTTCGATGTTTAGGATATAGTGTGGGGGACTTATCTACATTAAATATAACTATTTTAGTTTGTGATATGGGTGAGAAAGAGACTCTTGGGAAGATCAAACTCAAGGATATGTTTTGGGATCAAACATCTAACACTATGTATAGGGTTATTAGAAAGCAATGTCATATAACCTCCTACATGGAAGACCATAACATAACATCAATGTGGTAGAACCTTTATAATTACATTAATGTTGAAAGTACACTATAGATGGGATGGTCAACATACTAAATATTGACAATGTCCACATCAAGTCCTATAAATCTCTATATACTGAGGCGGGTTTCTAAATAAGGGAGAGAAAACAACCAATGGTGGATGATTATATGTCAGTTGTATCACCCAATATCTTTTGGAACACCCATGTGAATCCCTGGAGCATACGTGATAGTGATTATGTGCTACCCATAAAACAGATTGACATAGCAAACCTAATCCAAGATGTCCATGCTCCTCCTACCGCTAGTGGCATCATAAAACAGAACAATCATCCCCTTAATCTCTCTATAGTTACTGAAACAGTTAGACATGACAATATAATAGCCCATACCCTCTCTTACCTAAACAATGAATGTAATCCATCCAGATTACCTAACATGTCTAAAAATACCTCTACAAAATCAGAGATATAAAAAGGTAGAGAATGAACTCAAGAATTCCCCTCTCGCACATAAATAAGGCTTCTCCACCAACATGTATGAACTCAGACAGGTAAATCTAGGAATAGAAGAAGACTCAGGACTTTTGTTTCTTGTAACGACCCAAACTCGCTCTTCATGATTCAGTACTAAAAACATGCTATGATATCTTTATAGAAGATAAATGAATGGTAAACAGTAATTTAAACATATGGGGACCATTTCATGTCTAAGTTATAGAAAATTAATAATAAACTTAAAAATTATTATATTTTAAAAAAATTATAGGATGTGTAAAATGATTCATCCACACTAGAACCTTAATTGTATTTCAAAATTCTAAGGAATCATCTGAAAATCATTTTAAAAATGTGATATGAGCATAAAATTTCTTAGTAATGGGATTTAAAACAATTAAAAAATTCATTAATAAATAACTATTTAAAAATATTTTAAAATGATTTATATCAAATGTAAATATTTGTTATATATGAAATAATTTCCAAGTATTTTCGGGAATACTTATATTTTTGAAATCCTATTTCAGTTATATTTCATAAAAAATGGTTTGATTTTTCCTTGAAAATAATTTAAAAACTATAATACTTTTTATATATTAAAATGATACTTAAAATATCATGTAAAACCCTTGGGGACACCGTGAATTATAACTGGTTCGACAACACCCTATTAAGTTCATGGGTTCACTCCCCATTCCTGATGAAATATTTTTATAAGAGTGTTCCAAATTTAGTAAAATATTTTTTATGACCAATCATTCACATAAATAACCCATTAAAACCATAAAAACTTACATAAATTTACATGATTTATTTTCAATTCTAAAAATAATTTTATTTCTTCTATATATTTTCATAAACTAATTTTTCATAGAACACCACAGAGTTGGTATAAATCCAAGATTTAATGAATTCAATGGAATACATTAACATTAAGCTTAAAATAGATGTTCAATATAAATACGTGGAATGTCTATAAAGAGATAAATGAATGGACATGTCAATATGAAAATCCAACATCCATAATTATAATTCCCATAAAATGATAACATACTTAAACATAAATTTTTAAGATGAATATTTCTTTGAATATTATTATTATAAATTTATAATTAGAAGATAATATTTTTTTTAATAATAATAATAATACTATTATCTGTGTTGCATATAGTTTTTATAAAATCATACATAAAATATTAAATTCTAATTTGAAAAAACAAATTTCTTTGGTAAAATATTAAATTTAAGAATTTTTTTTCTAAATATTTGAATGAAAAATTGATCAAAATTAGTTTTCAAAAATGATAATATCTATACTATAATTATATGCACCACCACTTACATAATTATAATTCTTTAAAAATATTACTATATTTTTTTAAAAAAATAAATCCCTTACATAGAATAAGTATTTTAAAAAATATAAAATCATATAATTTTTTTCTAAAAAAATTACACCCTTATAAAATTGCAATTCCAAAGAAATATGACTATAATTTTTGAAAGAAAAACCGTTAAATATAAATTCGAAACATAAAAATTATATATTCTTTTCAAAAACTAATCACATTATAATTTTAAATTATAAAATAATTTTAATATACCAATATATTTGAAAATATTAAAATCCATTATGAAATTATAATTAAGAATATATAAATAAATTTTTTAAAATACTATTTCCTAAAAAGTGACCTAAATAATCCTAGCATCCAATTTCCAAAAGCGTGAACTCACTGGATGAATAATTAAAAAGTTGGATTTCTTCAAAACAAAGGGGTTCCATTGTATATTATTCCTAACCATTCTATGTCCACACCCAAAAATAAATTCATTTTATAAAATAATTAATGATTATATATGGAAGATTCCATCATGAAAATTGATTCTTCAATTGAATGGACATTTACAGAAACCAATCAAACACACCGCAAGAGATAGTTGGGGGGTTTGGAACATTCAATAAAATGGGGAACATTTATATATTTATATGTATACCACTTACAATAAATAATGAATAATTAAATAATTTTCATAAAACTATTTATGAATTTATATTGATTTATAATCCTTTTGATTGGGGAATATTCAAGAATCTCTTGACTACAAACTATCCAACTAAAAAATAGGTATAATAAAATATATTGACCCAATCCAAACAACAAAAATATAGGAAAATAATGAATAAGGCCTATCAAAATCAATGGAGGACAGAAAATTAAGGAACATAAAAAGTAAGTAAATACTACAATAAAAATGATATATTCAGTCACCTATATAAAATAAAAAACACAAATACCTTCATATATTTAAAAAAACATTATTTACAGCTAGAAGAAGACGTTGATGTATCTTCTATGAAGAGTTCAAAATTGATTAAATTCCTATTATCTGATTTTCAAAACCCCTTTCAAAAAAATGATCCATCTTGGATAAACGATCTCACTTGAGACCTCATTCACAATTAAATCCCTTCCGAGATCAATCCTTAATCCGTGCTCAATCCTTTTTAAAATGAATTCAAGCCATCTCCTATGGTTGATACGTGTTTTTCAAGTCTGATCCCCATCGGGGTTCTATCACTCGATACCATGCCTATTGAACAACCCTATAATACATATTGTGAGCCCAAATAAAAATAGACCCCTTTTCTAAGAATATATTTCTTTACCTTCGATTTTTTTGAAATATTAATAATAGCTTTATATGATATTAATATTTAAAGTTTTCATAATTTCATAATATCATATATTCATCATTTCATATGATTTAAACTAAAATATATTAACTTAAATATTCAAAATCTAAATTTCATAATTTTTTTAATAATTCTCATAAAAAAATAAATAATTTTATAATTATTTTAATTTAATTAATTTATATTTTCATATATTTTATATAAATTTTATTATTAATCATTCTTAACAACATTCTTTTACAAATTATTTCAAAATTATTTTCACATAAAAAATGTAAATATATATATATATACACACAAGACATTTTTATTTTTGTTAATAATCATAATTATAATATTTCAGTAATTAATTAATATGAATTTTGTTAAAAGTTACTTGTTAAAATTAATTTACTAAATATTTTAATTATAAATCAATTTTAAAAGAAAAATTTATTACATTAATGACAAATTATTATTCATGAATTTTCTTTTATTATTATTAAATTTATAATTACCATTGGGTCATAGTATTTTTCATCTTGTTTAAATTATAAAATTATTACTTGATTATTTTAAATTAATTTATTTTCAATATTTATTATGATTAAGAAAATTATCTAATAAAATATTCTTTACATTTAAACTTATCTTAGTTTTTTTAAATTATATATCAAACCATTTATTTAATTTTTAAATATTTTAAATTTTTTGAGAATGTTACATTGATTAGTTTCTCCATGACCCTCAAGCATCAAGAGTTGTATATTGCATTCCGAAAGTATCATCGATACTTGTTCACATGAAATTATACTAAACTTTATAGGATGAAGCCCTATGTGGCTATGATTCACATAGGTTAACGTGATAAAAATTGATGTTTTACATAGGCATCCAACATGATTCACCCCTGTCTTGCTACTAATGTAGAATTTGATGTTGGAAAATTGATCAAATAAAAATTGTTTTTGGAGGTGTAGTGCCCAAAATAGATCACCAACATCATCCCCATTAAGAAAAAGAACATGAATATTTGGTCTGAATTGATTTTTGGGAACTTAATAGAGACTTCTCAAAAGATGATTTCCCATTGTAGATAACATATCTATTGATTGATGAAACTACTAGCTTCAATGTCCTTTACTTCATGGATGTGTATTAAGGGTAAAATTAGATAAATATATCCCTTGAAGACTTGGAAGTCACCAAATTTTAGATCACCTCATGGGATATCATTCTATTAGGTCATTACCTATAGGATAAATAATTTTAGTGCTATTTACCAACATGTTATGCATAATATCTTAAAGCCCTTATCTGGATAAATTAAAGAATGGTACATCAATGACCTCATATAAAAATATCAACAATGATGGGATCAGCTCATGGATCTTCAAATAATATTCAATAAGGTACATCAACATAGTTTGAAGATAAAACCAGTGAAGTGCTTATTTTGGGTAATGTTATGGAAAGTACATGTATTTGTGGTATTCCCCAATGGCATCAAGGTCAATCCAGAAAAGGAAAGTTCAATAAAATAATTTTCACCCCCATAGAATCTAAAATAATTTAGGGGTATCCAAGGGAACATCCCTTACATTTGATGTTTCAAAGATAATATTATTGGATAATATCTCCCCTCACATAGTTAATAAATAAGGGAGTCACCTAATGATGGGATAAGGGCTTCCAGGAAGAATTTGATAATCTTAAGACATTATTACTACACCAAACTGTCCAAATATAACTAATTGAATTAAATCAATCCATCTTATATGTGTTATCCATGGAATGATCACTTTGTTATCTCCTCGTATAGAAAAATGATTCAGGGAATAAAAAAAGTATCTATTACCTTATTTAAACGACGCAAGGCATTAAAAACCTATATTTTGATATTCAGAGGAACTATCACTCCCTCATCTTTGTAGTAGATTTTTGAGGAATTACTTACATCACCATGAATTCATCATTGTCCCTCAAATTGACCTTGTTACGAAAATCCCTCATTGACCTATGTTTACTAGGTTTTTGGCATGATGGACGGTTATTTGTCAATAATATAATATCAATTTTGTGTCGTAGAATGAAATTAATGGCCATTCCCTGGCTGATTTCCTTCTAGCACATTCCATTCTAATAATCACACAAGTAGACACAAAATTTTTATATAAAGAGTTTTCATATTCCCATGGAACTCCTTGAACATGGGAGATGTATTTTTACAATGCCTCCGAATGTAATATTAGTAATAGGATGGAAACCCCAATGATAGATTGGTTTATTCTATGAGATTTTATTTTTCTCTCGATGAAAATAGAATTTTCATCACACTTTCCCACTATCTGAGGGTTGAAATTGTAATGAAAGAGAATACCAATCCCTCATTACTAGCTTGAAGCTATACCTATAGCTATATAAAGCTTAATGAACATAAATGGGTATTCAGAGCTTGCGATTAAATGAATTAATGATCATTATGCCATCAAAATGGAAGAATCTATCGCTCTATGTGGTTACATCAAAGGGTTAACGGTATAATTGCTTTTTTAACTAACATTTCATCATTTCACTTGATCAAAAAACCAAAATTCTTATGCACTCACTAGTATAGCCACTGTCCCAGAGGATCCTGGTCAACATGAAGTGGTTTTCTGCATCACACACCGAAGGGTGGTTTCATCACTCACAATTTATGAGCTGGATGAAATAACTCTACTCAAAACTACCCCAGAGCGTGATAAATTGATATCCATGATTAGATGGATAAATCTAAATGTCAATTACCTCAAAAATGGGTCCCTACAATTAGTTTGATCCAAATGGGGAAAGTCTCAGTTCCGAGCATCGAGAATTACCATCTATGATAGGCCCAATGATAAAAAAACCCCTCTAAAAAAAGGATTCAATGTAATCCTCCTCAGATTTATTATATAAGGTTATTTTCCCACTATCTTGGATCAAATCATTGTAGACTCCTATAGTGGTCATCGTTCTAGGACTACAATCTCCCACCAAATTAGTAGGTTTGGTAACTATTGGAAAATAATGATGTAATGATTTGTAAAATTCACCAAGAAAATTTATTTGTGATAGACTCATGAACACTTAATCTAGCATCCTCCTAAGATTCTACAAAAAAACATTACATGTCATTTATTGTATAGAGAATAGATTTTGTGGGTCTATATCCTCCACCCACAACTAAGAAGTTCAAGTAAATCCTTACTACCATAGAATTCATTTCTAAATGATATGATGTAATAATACTCAAGGAATTTGGTATAAATATTATCAAAAAATTCATTAATTCACATATCATCACTTGATTCAGTGTACCTAAGATTATATTAATGAAAAATGTCACCATCTTCTATTTTAGATAATTGAAGAGTGTGTACCAAGCCTACACCATCGAATCCAATTATTCATCATTATATCCTACAATGGTAAATGGGAAGATAGAGGCCTACAATAAGACTATTTCAAATGTACCAAAAATGATTATGGACTAGGGAAATTAGTCCAGTCTTAAAAATATACTTCATTCTTTATATTCCTATTGCAACATTATGCACACTGCTAAACAGGTGACTCCATATTTTCTGGTGTACAGAACTAATGCATTATTTCCAATTGAAGTTTGGTTTACCACACATTGTATATCTATTTGTGGGAAACATTTAGATTAAAATAAATCAGAAAAGTGGCTGGATGAGTTGGAACCAATCAGTTAGAATTGGTTTCACACACTGCACAACCACTAGGTTCATTAGAAGTAGATCTCACGAGCCTTCAATAAAAGGGTTTTCCAACAATAGTTCTTTTATGGAAAATTAGTATTGGTTCTCCGAACCCAAATTATACATGGAACAAAATCACCAAATCTAGAACCCATGTGGTAAGAGCCTTAAATAATAGATAAGGTCTATTCAAATGAAGATATCTCATTGTCCACAATGGATTAGGAGTGAATTAAGCCTCCCACTAATGTGAGGATTCACAAGAAGTGATTTTTATAGTGGCCATCCGGAATCAAGAGTTCTAGAAGATATAAATAAAATAGATTAGTAGATTGTGCCCTAACCACATGATGTTAAAATGCATCAAATATGTCCTTGTGACACGATGTTAAACTATATTATTACCTTGTGTCACGAACACACGATGGATCATATGATAAATATGAAATGATTCATTGATTTTTTTAGAAATAAATAAACTATATCTGTGTCAGTCTCCCATCATGTCAAGTTAATAATTACTTTTCCTAAAATGACATGTAGGTATTCCTATATCTAGAATAATGGTACCAGACTCAATAAAAACCTATTTGTGGCTGCCCATAGGCCAATCCTCAAGACCATAAATAACATGAAAAATATTTCAGTATTTTTTTGTGTGAGGAAGGACCTCTATAACTCGTTTTTCATGTTGAGTTTTATTTTTTTAAACCAGCTAAACATCCTCAGAGTACATAATCATTTTCAGGTATAATCATTATGAACATAAATCTTCTTCATTTATCATATTTTTCCCCCACTTGTATGGTTTTATTCACCCATGGCATTAAAATATATTAATTCTTCAACTATTTTCATTGCATCCTCACTTGAGAGGAACACACCTTTCTTGTTTCAGTATCCCACCATGAAATTTTCTAAAACTATGTTTTTCATGAATCAAACCATTATAGGATAAATTTTGATACTCATGTCTAAAATCATAGTTCCAACAAAAATATAAATGGAAAAATGCCCCCCTCTATTTAGGGATCAGACCTACATGGATTATATTTAAGAACTTCATATGGATTTATTTCTTCCATTATAGGATTTTTCATGATGCATAGTTCTCCAATTCTAGTTCTTTCAAAAATATATATTGATATAATTCCCCCTTATGTGTATGGGTCTTACCAATGTGTAACATTTTCCATTAAAGAACTACATGTGGCTCGATTCCTACTATAAAAGGATATATAGTGATTCCTAAATATCGATTCAATGGTCCATCCACAATATAAATAGAAAAACATCCCCCTATATATATGGTTCAAACTTTCATTGAGTTTTTTTCATCAAATAACATCATGTTTTACGATTTTATCCACCACATAATTTATAGTGGATCCCAAATCTCTAATCCTACATCCATCTATAATATAAATAGAAATCTCCCCCCTACTTTATATGGTTTAGACCGAAATGGATGTTTATCTATTCTAGAACTATAAGTGGTGTGATTCCAACCATCATAAAATAGGTAGTAACACTCGGATCTCCAATTCTAGGTCTAGCCGCAATATAAAAATTAAAAATATCCCCTCTGCATATGGATCAAGCATTCATAGATATTTTTCCATTTGAGAACTACATTTGGATTTATTCCTTCTAAAAAAATAAATAATGCTTCTTGGATATCCAATCCTATGTCTATCCATAATGTAGAAATTCCCCCTTCATAAAGGTCAGACCTGTATAGGGAACATTCATACAAGAACAATGTGTGGCATGATACATGCCCCCATAGGATATATAGGGGCACCCATATTCTAAATTCTAGCTCCAATCACAAAATATAAATTATAAAAAATTTCCCCTCCCTACATATGGGATGGAATTTTGCAGGGATCTCTATAAGACCCACTAGTGGATAGCTCAATCAACTACCAAGTCATCCCTTGTTTCATAAACCTAGAATGAATCATGTGTGCCTAGTAATCATTATAGGAAACTCTACACATCTCATTTGAGATGTGTTTTGTGAAGATAATAATTATCTAGTCCCATGATGTAAAAATTCACAATCACATCTTAGTCACATATAATTAAAATGCGTAACAACACCTCCTTGTCACATGATGTTAAACTGCAGAGTAGATAAGTCCCCACTATATGGTGTTAAAATGTGTATACACTCAACCATCCTCATTACTTGTCTAAGGGATATATGATATTAACCCTGGGCAAAAGTTTTACTGGGTTTTACCATAATATTTTGTGCACCTCAAATCATAAACCAAACGCCGTGTCTTGAGTTTCTGGGGTTGTCTCTAACCTTTCTTAGACCTTGGAAAAGGACATCTGACTTCAAGGGAACTTTTTTTAAATATAAATATCTTCCACTGGAATATTTATATGAAATCATTTCCATCAACCAATTGTGTCATTACCTTTAAAAAAGAACTTTGGATCCTCCTGATCACGATAGCCATCATAATGGAGCTCCTCCCCTTAGAGTGATTCACAAACCTTTTTTAAAATGAATTTCCAATAACATAACTCATGACATGAGAACCATTAAAAAGGATTTAAAATAATTTTATCTCCCACTAAAAAGGATTTTGGAATAATCTTAAATATGGGTATCCAAATTATGATATTATGAAGAATCCCCCTCTTACCAAGTCCATGCACATAATGACTAAAAAATCCTGCAATTTGGTCGAAATGATATGGCCATAATCTTTATCCTTTACTGGTAAAAATAATAGGACCTTAAAATTCATATGAAATTGACATAAAACTTGTTATGATGAAAAATAATAAAATTTTAACTGATAATAATTCATGTATATGATTAATAAACTATTCACCTTAGAGATTAGAAAAATGTGAGAGCATAAATAAAAAAGGCATAAAGATTATAGGGCACACTGTGTGGCTCTAGTAGATGATGATCTATGCTCGCTGGACCCATTAGTCTAGGAAAGTGATAGAGTAATTATTTTTCACATATCCTCACAAAGATAACATGTTCACTAGGTGGTATAAAAAATTATATGGTTCTCTAAACCATTCTAAATATTATGATTTACCTAAAATTCCTTCATGTATTCCTTTTTGAAGTTGACACAAATAGTTCCCCAAGTTAGTATCCTTATATTCAAACCCCAAAGACCTTGGGATCCCCTACTCCTGGTTTGTCCCTAAAAACAATTGGTAATAGGGATTTTATAATCCAAAAGGACCCCACTAGGATTTGCTGGATAATTGGAACCCTACCAAAGAGCTTGCTTCATGATTATGCTTTCTCCCAAAATACCCCCCACAATCCATGAGCTATTATCACAACTGCATGGAATACGAGATTCCCCCATTATTAGTGGTTGAACATTACCCACCGGTTTCTATCTATAATTAACATAGGTATTCTTAATCCTGATTTTCAGTCCCTATGACTAGACTAATCCATGATTTTCAATCCCTATGGGATCATGCCTAAGGGATTATAATACAAAAAATAGAGGTATATACTCCTTGTAGAGAAGGAAAAATAATCCTCATGATCCCTGGGAAAACTATAGTGGAACTCAACACCATAGGGTGTTTTTGGTCATCCACAACATTTTTCCCCATTCCACTCATGAACACCATCTACAACATGGTGGAACTCAGCAAATTAGGGTGTTTTGGATCTTCCTCAACATTTATTACCTATTACATATTAATCAATTCATGCTCATGGACACTTGATTTACACAACCTATATTCAAACTAACATGATGGAAACATATTCCCTAATATTTTACCATCCACCAATACCCTCCTTACAAAATAATTCATAGACCATGTAAAAGAGTAGGGATTACCTTTATGTGACCATAAATGTTATCCTTATAGGACCATTCAAAATTTCCTCTAACCAACCAACTATAGGAATATCCTTCTTATAGAAATGAACTCTAATCCTCAAGAATCCATAAAAACACTATAATAGAATGCACCACCTAAGGGTGTTTTGGGTTGTCCTTAACATGTATTCCCTAATCCAAAATTCATCAATAATGTCATATAATTAAGACATTAATGTAAACAATGCCTCTTGTCCTAGAAGAAAAACTTATAACTACACAACTTCTCATGTCCTGGTAGAAATACCTTTTACAGTACAACATCTCAAGTCCTAAAAGTAAAACATTAAAATGTATAGTATTTTTCCCTTTCCACATGAGACTAAACTTCATCGAATATGAATTTACCACATTACATTATAATTCCAAGAATACATACATACCTCTTGATGTTATACTACATGGAGAATGTTAAAATTTAAACAGCTCGCAACACATTAGCTTGAAGATATGAGTTGGAATACCCTAAATCTATAGAATAACAAAGATATAATTTAAAAGAACATAAACCTAAAAATTTATGGAGACCCAATACTTTACAGGTTTAAAACTTGAATAGGGAACCCTTGGGAAAATTCATGTTTTTACTCGCTAGAAATTAACATTCTATGATTCAGGTAATATCGAGCATTTATAAAATGTAAATTATAGAAAACTTGTTCGGTAAAAAACCCATAAAATGTACAGATAAGAAAAATTCAACTCCATGAATTCTATTAGTTTCCCATATAAAACTTATATAAATGTTAGGGAAATATTTAAAAAAGTTACAATGATTTCAGGGATCATTATTTTTCACTAGAAAAAATAAATCTATGCACGCTATGTCCCATGAATTTAGAAAAAATAGATCACCTCTCCTCCATGATGTGTCTACTCAAATTAACCATTTAAACTAGGTGATCCCATGATAACTGGTGCTGATAAATTACTGGGAAATATCATGTCAGTAGGTACTCATGATCAATTATAAAATATTTTTTTTTATTCATATGTAAAACTCAAAAAATTTGATTTTCCATTGTATTGTATAAATGATGGGTAACTCTGATGATCCATATGAAATAAACTAAATTAAATGTATTGTGGATCATGAATGAAATAAATTTGTACAATGAAATGTAATTTTAAGATAATTTATTTGTTCATAAATTAAAAAATAATGAGCATCAACATTCCGGAGTCTCTTCTAATGTTCCAAAATCGAAAGAATAAAAAGAGAGAAAAATATACACCCATAGGCAATTCATAATAAATTATGGTTAGCAGAATCTAATAAATAAACCAAATTATGGATAGAGGTTTCAATTAAGTGTCTAAGTGTCACCCACCCAATCTCTTTTAATCCTTCTTGAGGTCGTAAAATTATCAATTAAAGAGGACGGCTATTTAGCTACATTATGACTATTCTCTAATAAATATGATCATTCCAGAAGAAGTGATCTCATGCTAGATATCTCAATTATTTAGTGTTATATTTCTATGGTTTATACATCTATCTAAGAATGTAACTCAGAAAATATTTGATGTCTCTACTAAAAAATCCATAAAGATTCCATTATTGACTTATTCAAATGTTTTTTTTCATTGAAATTCTAAAATTACTTCTCACTATTGGAAAATTATTTCCAAGGAAAGACAATATAAAACATGATATCATATAATGGCTGAAAATAAAAACCATCTTCCCCGAAATTTTGAATGAGTTATAAAAGGAATTCTTCTTAGCAATGAATCTATATTAAGGGAGTCTGGGTGATAATGGAATGGATTTTATTCTAGAATATTATTTTTGGGACTTGGTTCTCTTAAACCATTAGAGTAAGTGCATCGGAATGAATAGTAGTTGATGGAAGGTTTTTAGACATAGAATCTATTGAAGTGAGGATTGGATACGATTTTGATGATGTGAGAGAATATGTCTCATGCTCTCTAATCTCTATATCTGCTTCTTCTTTCACTGTTATTGAAGTTATACTCCCCACTGAAAACTCTAGACCACTAAAAATATGTTCATTTTTATGATGAGAGTGATTTCTCAGAGGATCCCCAATGTCTTGAATCAACTCTAATGTTTACACAAATAAGGGGTTCAGTAGAGAACATGGCTGGTCCATATAATTGAACAGTCTATTCAATAAACATCTTGGACATGTTCCCACCCAAAACAAGGTATGGTCTTAAGGTAGGTAGATAGGGGTATCGATAGGTAGAAGAATAATCTCATCATTTGTATATTCATGATCCATCATAACCCAAAATTGGAGAATAATCCAAGGATGTAATTCTCCCTACACCCTGAGTGAAGGGAGAGGAGGAACATTTTGAATTCAACCAAACCAACAAGGAAACTGATATGGGGTATATGGATCACATATACTCTTCTTGTCTACATGGGACATAATAACACCATCACATAGAGAGATTTTATATAACCACTCAATAAGAGAGACACTACATTTATTAAAAATTATCCCAATTGTTGAAGGATGGGGGATGATGTTTAGATGATCATGCTAGATCAAAAATTCAATAACATCATTGGGGATTAGTGGCATTACATAAACCCTAAAAATATTCAATATCCTAGGATGAAGTTAAGCATTTTAGATTGAGGTAGTATTATGATATTTGTAACAATGTAAATTATCTTATATCTAGCCAAATAAAAAATGTAAGGGTCTTCTAATATGATAAGGGGTGATAGATTTTTAAATATGAACATGGAGTTGATAAATTTAAGGAAAAGGAAAACCCACAAGGTTAATAAGTCACCCATTTCCAATTGGGCTACCAGCACCAAATTTCTTACTCAAATTAGCATGTGTGAATCCTTTGAGAAGAAAATCAATTCATTAACAAATGGATAAAAATCCACTATATGAAGGCTTTGGGTTACATGGTCTCATGTGATGTCCCCATGGTGTGTACTCTGCATATTCATGAATCTCCTAATATGTTATTTTTCTATTTAGAACATTATAAGAAGGAAACCAATGAGGATGTATAGTGGTTGGACGAGTCCCATTACGGTAGAGGAAGACGTTGATCTAATAATTAAAAAGAATTACTGAGAAAAAGGTCAACTCCTTCAATAAAATATTCTTCACGGTGGTGAGAATCTCCCTTTCCAAGGTAGACGATTATCCGGGGTATTCCCAAATATCCAAAACAAAAATAAGTTCATTATACATCACCCTAATAGGATGTATCCCACCCACCTTGTAAATATTTTAAAGGCTACTCTATACTTCACCTAGAGATAGATTAAATGAATTAGTGTCAAGAAAAAATTGACTAATCTACTGATTGAGGACTTCTGATTGATGGTACACGATAAATTGAGAAGTTCATCCCACCTCATAAATATGAATAGCATTTGAATGCTTGGAGAATTATGAGTAGACATACCTAACCAAGAATAACCATTATGATTCATCATAGGTGTTTCTACCAGTCCAAATGTCCAACTATATACTATAACAAAATCTTAGAATATACAAAGTTGATATGAGTGTCCTAGAATAAATTTAAGAATTTTTCTTATGGGTGTGATTTCAACCATCTGTACCACAAAGGGGTCTTACCCGACATATGATATAACCCCTAGACTGGTGTGAAAACTAATTTAGTATCCTAGATGATTTCCATTTGAATATCATGTAGATACGATTATAACTAGTAAAAGGGTAGACTATAAATGGGTGAATGAAAGAAATTATCATTAAAAACACTAAATGTATTCATAGAATGTCAATGAGACATGGGATAGATCTAATGTTCAGTCAGTATGAGCCCCTTTAATACATCATTTCCATAGAACACTTGATTAGGAGGGTCTTCATTGTGATTCTTGGAAATCATATCCATCTGGCTGAATGCATTAAAATATTTCTACATATTGGAATCCATCAATATAATATAAGAAGTATATGTCTGATGGGTAAGAATGAATTCCTAAAGAGGTGCATAAATGAGATATCATCATTTGAACCACATGAACCATACATGGTTTCAAAGTCATGTGACCTGACATAGGTATCTCAAATTTCATGACCTCTATATCATTTATCAATAACGAGACCTGTTGTTATACTTTCTAGTGTGTGGCCATGAGGTGGTCACACAGACCGTGTAATATTCAGTAAATCATTTCAAAATCCCCAAGATCATGTAGAGATTGTGAAGAGACCCTATATCCAAGAAATACATCATGGATCAACCAAATTATCAATGATATATTTTCATGAGTGGTTAATAAAAAGTGGTTATATGAGGATGTCACACAATGAGAACTTGAGATTGGTTCTTCTGAAGTAGTCTTGAAAAGATTTCCACTCGTAGGGTCATATAATGTGACCACATGAGAGAGTGTAGGTCACAAGAGATTTTGAATATGAGTCCCCTATGGAAGGAGCAACTTCATCACTGCCCCATTTATAGGTAATCCCACCAATTTCACATTGAAGACCAAATGATTATTGGGATTCCAATTAGTGGAATCATCAAGGATTCAAGTAGGAAATTGGTTTTCTTATAATTAAGTCCTTGTCCCTATGGACCATTCCCATTAGGGGGGATTTTTATGCCCCCCAAATGAGGATAAAAAATTCTAGGATCAATGAAATTACTAAAGTTAATTATTTTCTCTATAAGAGGAATGAAATAGGAGCATGGTTACATGGATAACTAGTGGCTTGGTCAAGTAGATCTCATGACACCCAGATGACAAATGATCAAATGACCGTGGGAAGGTCAAATCAATAGTACATGAACTTCACATGATTTGTTCATGATCACATAATGCTCCACCCATAACCCTCTTTTTGTTGTGAAGCTGTCAAGATAAGCCCTCATCTTCTTTCAAAGGCCTCAAGAAAATCCCTCATGATCGTGTAAAGGATTCCATGCGAGTTTCTCCAATAATGCGATATATCAAGAAAAATTCTCCAAACAATCACTAAATGTCTTTTTAAATAATGAAAAAATATGAAAATGGTGGAGGCTTCATGTAATCATAGTTTTGTTGTTTTACTTGTGAAGTAGTTATGCCGAACATGTTATCATCATTGATCACACATAGGCCCATTGACATGCCATCATGATCTCATGATGTTTATTTGAAAATACAAGTTGATATCTTGAAGGGAAATATAAAACTTTCTCTTGATAAAAAAAGCCTCTTCAATAGGTATCAAGATCTCATGAAGACTCCCAGACATATCAGTTCATCCTTACTGATTCCCTTGGATGTGTCTATTTGATCATGCAGTGTATCACAAATAGGATAATTAAATTTCCATGATAATGCTCGCACACTATTGTGAGATGCATTACGGATCATGATAATCCCTAATGTTAAATCAATTGTAAATTACTAGAATAATTTTAATGTTTAGAATAAAATCTAGAAAAGGGGAAATCCTATAATGAGTGAATTTTTTCTATTTTTCATAAAAGAAATTATGCACCTTGTGTGGACACCCTTTTTCATCTAGAAGATATTAGAAATTCCATTCTGATATCATGAAGGCTATGTGACAAGACATCTTGATCTCACAATGGTCCCTAGACAAGTCTCCCTCGATCATGTGATATCCTTTTAAATACACATCCTGATCTCACAAATACTCACAAAAAAGGAGGCCCAAAATTTCCAAATTACTTTGAAATTATGTTTCATTCTTGCATAATAACTTTTACATATTGATGTGATTTTGTGATCTTATTATAAAAATTCATGGGATTAATAAATTTAGAGATGATAGAGGTTTAATATAGTCATAACTTATCATGTGACACCATGGATGACACACAATAGGATCATGAGAAGTGCATGATACAATATTTCCTCCACTAACTAAATATCATATTTATGATATACACATTTCTAAATGAAGAATTGAGATAGGGAAGATATACCTATAAAATTATCACCCATGTAAAAAAATAGATAGATAGGATAGGATGACCCCAAGGAGACCCAGAAGACACACACGAGAGAATTAATGTGAGAGAGGAATTATCATAGTGGAAGTCTGCACAATTGTTGGAGTATTCTACTAGGTAAATTAGGGTTATTAATAAATGGATTATGTAGTATGTATAATAACTTAGTGTGATATTCCTATTGATCTTGATAAATGCATCCAGTGTGCTAGACAAATTATGTGAATATGTTTCCATGAGTTGAATTAATTATGAAATGTGACAATAAGGAAATGCCCGAATAACATTGAGGAATGTATGCAATATAGAAAAAAAAGTAATATTTATCGGAAGATGGGTACATTGATTTTCAGGAAACATAATCATATTCTCCACATGACCTATCAAGATCATGCTCTTTGAATGACCTATCCAGATTATTTGAAGATGCCTGGACATTTCATCCATGTCATGTGAAGGCCTCCAGACTTGTTATCAAAGTCACACAATGGCCTCTAAAAATGTTAGAAATGTCATGTGATGTCCTATGAACATATGATTGAAGCCACATAAATCCTTCCATACTTGTACACTAGATCACACAACATCCCCCTAACATGTATACACTAACCACTCAAAAAAATTGATGTGTCAATGTAAATCATGTGAAGGTTAACTAGATAAGTCATATAAGTCATATATAATCCCAATAAAATTTATACATTAATTATGTGATGAACATTAGATATATAATCCTTATCATGTTTTGTCCCATAGACATGTCAGCTAGATCTAGCAATAGATTCTAGTAATGTCCATAAATCCTTAGACATGTTAGGAAAATGACTATGAAATTTCTAGACATGTCTATATGTTTGAATAAAAAAAATCAATCATTTCAACCATGTTAGATAGACACGTAGAGAATTGTATCTTCAAATTTAGGACATGTCAAATAAATACCCCGAACTTGTTAGGAAGAAAACCTAGTGAATTTTAGATTTTTTTCAACAGACACACTGAGATATACGCTAATTAAACTATGATAACTCTTATTCTAGTCGAAGAGGGATATATTGACTAAATCCTTAAAGACCGATATCCAATTATAAATCCACCTCAGTGTAATTACCTCCACATATTAAATCCATTAACAAATGGGAACCATAATATCATATGGGTTTATCATTTTCCTCCATTAGTGTATTGAGAAAGATAACATAACAATGAAAACTATGATTCATTTTCCACGAGGGGCACAAAGGACACCTCTTTAAGGCCCAATAATCAATTGGAAATCCACCTCAATGTTAGTCCCTCCATATCCTCAATAATTTATCCCAGGGGAACCCAATAAACATATGGTTTTATCCTTCATTCTTCTTCATCAATGGATTGGGAATTTTAATTTAACATTGAGGACTCCAATTTCTATCCAACTGAAATATGTAGGATTCCTCCTTATGGACCGATCTCCAATTGGGAATCCACCTCAGTGTATGTCCCTCCATATCATAGAAACTTTATCATAAGGGAACCAGAATCTCTTATGGGTTTATCATTATTTATCATCTATTAGATAAATTAGAAGCTTAATTGATCTATGAGAACTATGATTACTATCCAAACAACATACAGAGGTTGCCTTCCAATGGTCGGAGCTCCAAATGGGAATCCACCTCTATGTATGTTCCCCCAAATCTCCTACACATTAACCCATTTTACCCAAACTCTCCTATGGATTTATCATTCATTTTTATTTATTAGATTTAGAATCCAAATTAGACAATGAGAACTCTGATTCCTTTCCAAATAAGATATATAAGATTCTTTCTTAAGGCCTCATCTCCAAATATGAATCCACCAAGGTTTATGCCCCTCAACATCTCAAAAAATTTAACCCATGGGACCCAAAATATCACGTGGTTGTATTATTCTATCTTATCTATCAGCATATCGAGATTCTTATTTAAACTAAGAGTAAACATATTCCTACCAAAAACCTGATATAAAGGATCCCCTGTTATGACATGAGATCTATATCAAATACTCCTCTAGGGTCACCCTATTGCATAATTTTAATATCCATTTCCAATGATAATAATATCTTTTTATCGATTGATTCTCACACCAAGCATGGCATTAGAGAATTTCAATGATCATCTTATTCACATAAAAAATTTCCCCTTATTAGGAAATCCATAGTATGTAGTTCTTATTTGATGACATGATATGGTTTCCACCAATCAAGGTAATTAACCTCAGTGTTAGTCTTTATGGAATTAAAAAATTGATCAACCATATGTATATAACCCTCACAAGAATTAATTTATTTACTTCCCATCAATGATTTAGATACATATAAAACTATGATGAAGCTGATTCATGTTATAAACATGATATATATGACACTTTTATAAGGCATGATCTTAATATCTAATGCGGAAGTGCCCTTATATATATATCCTTTCTATGAGTTGTTGTGGTATATATCTCAAAATAAATCCAACTACATCGGTTTTGATTCCTATTATTAACATTATAAGTATGATGTCTCATAAATGATTAATCCCATCAATGAAACATCAATCACTTTCCTAGATGTTTTTAATATTTAGAGTGTTTGGATATATAGATTCAAAGTATAAAAATAGTTTCCTAATAAAAATAAATAATGGGAAACATATGACGAACCTCTGATATATACAGATGGACTCATTAAAAAAACTCTTCTATAGATAGAAGGTATCAAAACACAATCATTTCTGCACTGTAACTAGTCCCATATCATGATTTTATAGAGATTCACAAAAATATATTAAATCTATAAGTGATTCTTGTAATAGGTAGTAATTCCACCAAAAAGGGTTTTATGAGCCCGAACACCCAAACAATCCAAAAATATGAGTTCCTAAGTTACATTGGGTTTGACACCCAAAATGACCACTTTCCTTGGGAAAGATGGATTGTACCTAGTTAAGGATGTGGGAACCATTGGGATTCTCCATGATAGATGGAAAAATTAATCCCAATTTGAATAATTGTGAAACCGTACTTGGAACCCCATAATAAATCCTCATAAAGGGAAAAAAAGATGGTGATCTCGATGTAAAGGCATATAATGATATAATAATTAAATCATTATAGGCACCATGAATCATGTCTCTTGAAACATGGGGATTACCATACCATTTTTCACCCTTCGAGGGAAACCAATATTCATATCAAATAGAAAATGTTTTCATTAATAAAGAAATAATAAAACCATTGATGAAATATTAATTCATATTTCCTTTAATCATTTAAATATTTACAAAATAAATTGTACGAGGTTCTCCTCATCTCATGTAGAATCCTCCTCATAATGGTGGGTAGTTCTTGTAAATGTGATGGGTAGATATAACTATAGTTTTCACCAAAGACATATCTATAGATATCTTATTTTATCTCTTGATGTTAATTGTTGAGTAAATCAAGTTAATGATTTCTAGAAGCCGATAATTCACTCAAAAGTACAACAATCCATGAGTTAATGTGGTTGGCAAGTCAAACTACTACCATGAAAGTATTTTAGTAGTGGTGTGTCTGAATCATGGACTATGATGAGATGTTTCAGGGATCCTTTTCACTATAATACTCATGAAATGGAGTATTCTGTGTCTAGTATTGAGGGATACTAGGGCACAATAAAATATTTATAGAAAATTAATAATTTAATTATTTATTCATTCATAATCAGTAATCAAATTAAAATAATAAAATTACTGTGTATATTTTTTTCTAAAATGAAAATTCTTACCGTTGATACACATCGTAATATTTTGGAAAAAGAACAAGTCCTCACAAGAAAAAATTTCCATGAGTGGTACAAGTTCTCCCACATAGTAGTATAGTAAGAATGAAAATTACAATTACTAGAGACCCCACTACCTGGTCACCCTTCTTAAAAAGCTAGTGAGAATGAGAAATATTCTTATAAGAGACTCGTGAATGATAAATTCAATGGTAATGTCATAAATCTAACATAAATGATGAATGAGTTTGAAATGAAACATAAGGACATGGATGGTTATATCGTGTTTCCGTATCTATAAGAAGAATTATTGGAGAAAGTGGATTGAAAATCAATGAGATAATGATCAAACTGATCATTTATAAATTAATATATGGACGTTAAGATTGTCTTGATATACTCGTTATAATAAGGTGCATCGATTGACCTGATAATTTGGGATTCAATTCAAATAAATAACATTTAGTTTACCTTATTCTCTCATCTTTAACATCAAATTTCTCAAATTTCATTGAGCATTATAAAATATATATTTCAAATTAAAAACATTGATATATATTTGGAATTTTTTTTCATGAAGATATGAATTTAAATAAAGTTAAATATTTAAATATTAATGCGAAAATAGGAATGAAAAGGTGAACAGGACAACTAAAATTAGGCTACTAAAGGAAACATAACAATGTTTTTCTATGAAACTAATAATAAATAGGGAGAGTGTTGAAAAGATTATATTTATTTCACATGTGGCAATCCAAGTCATCAGATGGGATACTGTAATAAATTAATGAAAGAGAAAGAAAGATCTTCCACTTCAGGTGTATTCATTAATAAATATAATATTTTATATGTTCACCTTGGGTATTATATAAAATATTTCTTTATATATTGTTTTTCTAAATACAATGACATAGGAATTTGAAGAACATTACTAAAATTCAACACTCATTCTATAAGAGGCTAAGGAATGATGATTCCTACATCAGTGGTAAAAATCACATTGTTTTATTACAGAGATAATGGTGCTTGTATAACTATAATTGTGTATTGAATAGTACAATAATTTTATTAGTGAATGTTTTTTATCTATTTAATACACAAAAAATAGATTAGTAATACATGAATCATTGGTAATAAAAGATCAATATAAAAATGTAAGACTCTAGTGCCCAAAATGTGACAAGGTGATTCTTTTTCAGTTAAAAATAAGTAGTTGTTTAGTATATACCCAGTATGGTTTTAGACTATTTATAGTTAAAGAACATAGGAATTATTAAAACCATTACATAATTATTTTTGTTTAATTAAAAGTTTAGAAATAATGGTATGTCAAAAATATTTCACAATTATTTTAGCTAGAGAGTGTGAACTACTCCAAGAAAAAATTGTTGGTAAATATGTACTTTATAAATTTCTTTTTTAAGAGGATTAACTAATGTAAAATTGAAGTGTTTAATATGCACGGATAGAAGATATGTGTAACATAATTCTCATGATCTATAGAATATCTTGACCTATGATTAATCATTCATGAAAATTTTGAGTTATATTATTCATAAAATCATATTTACTTAAATGTATAAAAGAAATATGTTATCAAGGATGACTGATAATGAGTATTACAAGAAAAAATGATCCTTAAAATACATACTAGTGTAATTAATGAACACATATTTTCCTATAAACATTATAGTCATGATGTATGTAAGAGGATAATAAGTGTTGGGATTCATATGCATTTTAGAAAATTCGATTATTTTTCAGTAAATGCTTCAAAAGTAGAGACACAATCCCATAACCATATCCCAACTATAACAAAACAATGATATCATATGAGTTATTTTTTTATATAAATCCATCATTTCATAATTACATGAGTTTATATTCATTGTGTTTCTTAAGGATATAAAAAAAATTTCATCCATAAAAAAGTACAGCTAAAGTAATTATCCTAAAAGATTTTATGGATATTAGAAATATCGATATTTCAATAAAACATTTAACATGTCTATTTTATATAGATTGAGTATGATTTAATATTATATAGTTAATTCTGATGTTTCATATATAGTTGTAATAAGTATATGTTCCACAGGAGCTTGTGAAAAAATAACATGCCACTGACACATACTGAATGGGAGGGATAAAACCATGATAATGGGTTTACATTATCCATGACTGTTGATACATTATTCATTGAGAATAATGAATTCTATAAGTACATAGTAAATAAAAATAAGAAAATACAGAAAAGTAAACAATGGATTCCATGTATCAATGTATAGGTTCTTAGAATTTTTAATGTCTCAAATCATGATATTATGGTTGTGTTAAAGAGAAAATTACATGTGTGGTAAAAGAGTGGTACCAATAAGGATTATTTGGTTATAACAAGAAAACATACCTAAATCCATTTGAGTTTTCTTATTTTCATAGCTACATTTATTGATTTTTAAATTGGTCATTGGATTCCAAGACCACCAAGAAAGAAAGGTGTCTATACGATGCCACCATAAAGGGTTAATGAAAACATAGAATACTAATATGGTTTTAAAGTAACTAAAATCATATTTTAGGTTAAACAACGAAATATAATCATATAATATTCATTTGGAATGATTTTTTTCCTATTTCTGCAAGAGGTTTGTGGGAGCACCGCCACTTTCCAAGAAAAATATGTCAGGTAACATCATGAAAATAACTATTTTTTGTGCATTTAGTAATGACCAAAATGTTAGTATCTCTATTGAAATTTAATTAAAATAGAAACCTATATTTTAGGTAACATGGTATATGAAGGTATATATAATGAGTTTGTTATAAAAATTAAAAATTACATATACTGACAGGGTAGTGAAAATAAATGTTGGAACAATTTGAGTTAAAATTGTTACTAATGTCACATGTGATAAATATCTTTAAGAAAAAATGTATGAGAAATTATAAGATATTAAGGTTGTAAGTGTGACTCTATGTGATTTTGTGATGGATAAATCACATATTACATTATATATACATGATTTGATATTGTAATCATATACTTTATGATAGCCAAATATTTTATGAATCAAGAAGAACTACACAGGAAAGAGATTGAAATATCCAATCTTACTTGAGAGAGTATAAGAGGCTTTTTAATGGTACTTGGAGAGAAAGTCGGACTAGTTTAAAAGGAGACAAAAAATATTCTTCCTTTCAATAAATATTATCAAATATCATAGTCAAGGTTAGTTATTGAGTAAGGTAAGACCCTTGAAGCTAGTGGTATCTATATATAATAATGCAAACGGTGTTGCATCTTTTTATGTATGTGAACTAGAAGTGTAAAAAAATAAATGATTTTTTTAATTTCATGGAATTGAATATAGTAAGTAATGTTTTATCATAATATAAATTTAGATAACTCTATTATTATTACTATCCATTATTTCATGTTTTGATAGTGGAATAAATAATTATTCATAGGGATATCATATCTTGTGGATTCCCACTCAAGGTAGTGAAATCATTGATAGGAAAGCAGTCACACAAAAGAAACATGGTAGGCCTAGAGACTAAATACAAAACTCAAAAGAAGCATGATATTATCCTGTGAGTCATGATAAGGTCAGTTATCATGTTGTATCTCATTTAAGTGGGAGTGTTTTAGTAGTGTGTTCCCCAGACCCAGCTTAAATATTACATTTTTATTACCATATCTTGTATAGAGTGAGTTATTCCTGATTTATTCTTAACATAATAGTATTAACATTTTTATATATACATTCTTTATATGATAATGTCATTATATTAACTATTTTATCAAAAGGATGTAGTAGTTCCCATGATATAATGATAACATTGAAATGCTATGAAATTAATCAAAAACATATGCCTTATGGTCTTGATAAATCATGTTTATATGAAACAGAAGATGTGTAACTATAATTTTATAGGGGTTCATAATATTTGAGACGTATTACCATGAAATCAACACTTGGTGATCTTGAGTAGATGATATCTTGAGGACTGACCCTCCAATAAGAACACCACATGTCCGAAGTGTCATTAGTTTTGTCAATATGTTAACACATGAAATGGTATTCTCACATGCGATTATTATCAGTGTGTACTATTTGATTACATACTGTAATGTAAGATAAAAACTATGTTTTTGATTTCATAGAGGGGTATCTTGTATTGGGTGCATCACTGTTGGTATTACATTGAATGAATAATCAAGATCCAATTTTTCACTTTCAAATGGAAGCGATATCACGGGCATAGTGGATCAGGATGGTAGTACCTTCACTATATCCATGGGAAGAGTAGAAAAATTCAAGTTAATATAATTTGGTCATTGAATAAAATAGTAAGGTTGATTACCTATATTGTGTGTCATATTTTATGATATATTACAAGGCAAAGAGACTATATTACATTGCACGTGTTCATAGAAAAGGTTATCATTTATATGAGCTTTTTCTAATCTTTTTTGGGTTCCTTTATGGGTTAGTAGAATCCTCTAATGGGCTATGAATAATATTCACTTCCATCTAGATAAGGGAATAGAGGATCACATAGTAACCATATTCAATGTATATCCTATTTTAATGAATAGTTTTATAGGATATTGTGGCCCCACCTTTGGGTTTGAGTAATTTCTGAGAATATATGATCCCCAAGTAAAAAATATAAATTCATTATTATTATATTATGGAAAAATTATAATGGAATTTGTTTATTTAATGTATTTATAATAACTAAATTAAATACATGAGAAATAATAATACCTATAAATATAATTTTAATAATCAACGTTTTTTTAATATTTTGGGGAATGGAAACTTAGGTTAATTACTCACTTTTATCTCATAATATATTTATTACATTAATAGTAAGAGAATAAAATATAAATTATGTTTATGACACATTAAGATGGTTATAACAGGTAATTTATGGTTTATTCAATGGATAATGAATATTAGGGGGGTATGAATCCATTTTTTGATTATTCTTCACCTCACTATATAAAGAAGATGAGGCTCTCATGGTAGGTAAGATTCATCCTATAATTGTGAGACCTCATATATCCATTATCCCACATCATAAAGAGATAATTTTTCAACCTAAAAACAAATCTGAAATATTATTCACAAATCAATGGATTGACATAGTAGTGATCTTTGAGATATTAAATTAGTTATTAGATCTCCACACTAGCACTCTGACTTCAATGATCGTAACCCCCACAGAATTCCTACGTGTGTGTGAATGATTTAGTGGGAACCAAAATCAGTACCTTTAGGGAACATTCAATGGGGTTGAATGATTGATGTACACATATTCAGAGAGATCATGGTATTTTTTATTTAATTGTTCACACCTAATTCCTTAACATAGGATCCTCATACTTCGTACTAGGTTTTGCATCGATGAAGATAACAAAGTTATGTCATTCATAGGATAAATATTTTAAATCCCTCATCCATATTCATCCACTACACACCTCTATATCGACAAGGATATACAATATGATGAGCATTGGGACTTATTAGGGATGATATGTTTTATGATGGGGTGTCGGTAATAACCCATGTGTATGGACATGTATAAATTCATAGGTGAAATTTAAGTTCTTTTAACATAATTATTTTTTAATAACTATGATTCACACCCTTATAAAATGAGGTTTTTGTCAAGGTTTTAGGGTCAGAAGGTTGTTAAAGAAAGTTGGAATGTTTTGGTGATAGGTTGAGTGGTTGGGGATACAACCTACATCACCTTCAAGATGATATCTAAGACATGCTGTTGTTTGGATAACAAGGGTCATCTATCTATCAGATGGATCTAAACAGGCTATATTGTAGATACTGGTAGTAGCATGAGTCACTACATGAATCAACCAGACATCTAGTGGCGTTTTTAATAAGAAAAATTACAATTCTACCCATTTATATTTTTTGATTGGATAAACCTCTTTTCTGTTTTTTCAGAATGTGAAAACCAAGGACTTCCACTCCACTATTTAAATTATCCCCTTCATCTTGTGGTGCTTTAACTTGGTTTCATGATTATTCTAGTTATGTTTCTTCATCTAGGGTTTTTATTTTCATCCACCTTCTCTAATATTTGTAATTTCTTATCCTATTGTTTCGGTATTTGATTTCAATTCTTGTATATTTTGGTTGACTCAGATATATGAGATAGGTATTTTAGTAAACCCTCATAGAGGAGGACCTGAGATGGTAAATTCCCTTTGGAGAATGTAGTTATAATAAACGCATGTCTTAAAATAAATTGTTACCCATTTTTAACATAATTTCGAATGTTTTTTCTTATGGAATTAGAAGTGTAATTTGGGGATTTTTTTTCAGATTGTGTCCAGGAGCATTCCCTAGGTCATTATCATGCATTAAGTTGTGAATATGATGCGATGATGACTTCCAATAAGTGAATTTTGAATTTTTTATGTTGTTTAACTCTGTTTGTTTTTTTTTTGATGTTTTTAATTAATTTTAATTTTTAAAATATTAATTATGGTTGTCTTCTTAGGTGACAGATATGGTGGTGGGTGGTTTTCATTGTTCATTGGATTTGGAAAATCTGGAATGGTAGGTTTTCAAGTTATAGTTAAATGGGAAATGCATTGTAATTGAGCTAGGTGGTCCCATTATTTAACACATAGCCATTTTTAATATTTTATATGCTTCAATTTTTTGGTATCCAATATTATTCAGTGATAAACATAGAAATTTTTTGGACCATTCCATTATGGGGTTTTCTTTTATTAATATTCTATTTTTTTGTGTTATAGAACCCTCTATTCATGGAGGTTCCAATGGGATTATCCACTTGACCTAAGACCATAGTTTAGTAAAATTTAATGTTTTAATATAATAGTACATGAAAGTAGAAATATCTAGTATTTTTAATAGTGAAATATTAAATGTTGATATTGATTCAATATAGGGATCGTAATAATCCTTAATGGAGTTTCATTCATAGATTTTTAGTGGAACCCTATATTATAAATCAATAGAATTGTGGGAATATAGTTAAATCTGGATAGATTAAAAGAGACGTTTTTAGGATAATTAAATGGAAATTATGTCTGGGAATGAGAGTTGTTCCGGATAATAGGAATGTAAATGGGAAATAATGGACTTAGTTCCCTAAAAAATTAAAGAGGGTGTTATATGGAAGGTAAAGAATTAATTAAATGTTTAAATGTCTTTAGTTCCATACTTGTGTTTTGGGTAATTTATTGGAATTACATGGAGAGATTACATGGATTCTGTACGGAATTTTTTGGTGTGGAATACTGTAAGAAAATTCTGGACTTTAATGGGGTACTTAGATGAAAGTGTGGGTGGGATGAATCCTTCATATTCATTGAGGAATGATGCTATGGAATTCCTTTAGATAACCATTGTATTCTAATAAAATTTATAGAATAATTTATTTGGGTAGTTTCTATTTATATCCAAGTAACATCTTATGTATCTAATTACACATATTACATCTATGGGTTCTTATTATGTACCATAGTTGAATGAAATGGAATAAACTCCTTGAATTCTGGTAGATTTATTTGGGTAGAATGTCTTGGGAATTATATGTTCCTTCCAATCAGCACTTTATTTTAAATTTTAATGATTTTTTTTAGTCATAAATAGTACACTGGATGTCATTTAATTACAACAGTACTACCCCTTGGATTACATATTGGGTTTATTGAGAAGGAATTCTTAGTAGAAAATATAGGTTCCCTCTGATCTTAAAAATATGGTTTCCTTAGATGTATACCTAGGAACCAGTCAACCCATTATCGATTCCATGACCAGAGACTCATTGGAGATGGTTAAAGCATGTATCATCAATGTCGGGTGTCAGTTTATGATGCAGACATCAGTGGGTGTTTTACTATCATTATCCATAAATTGTTAATCTATTAAATATTAATATTCTAAATGGAATCAGTTTATTTATTAAACACCCACATACAGTATTGTGGAATTGTTATTTTAGAGATGCCATTTGTGGAGGCCTGATGAGTTATACACACATCCTTCTTGGGCTAGAATGGTACTTGGGTAAACGAAAATATATTGTTAATACATAAAATGTTCTTATATGGGAGATATATCATATTGTTGATTGGAATATTTATAGGTATCTAATTTTTTATTTAGGCTGGTTTAGGACTCGGGTCCATTCTAATTGAGTTTCCCTTATTCTTAGCTTTTGTCTTTGAGATTTGTATATATTTCCCTATTGATGTATTAATTGTTTGAACTTATTGTTTCCATATCATTTATTTTTACATGGTTTTTTTATTTTCTATAACATATCTTTATGTTATAAATGTTTGTTTTTTGACACTGTTGATTTACTCTAATATAATGGTTTGCCCTCCCTAATGTACCACATTAGACTTATTATTCCAATCAGTAGCCCTAAGAAAATGGGGTGATGTTGTTGAGGACATGTTTAGATCATAAAATTGGAGCTATGTTTTAGTGGATCATAGGTCAGTGTGTTATAATAAAATTCTCTTAATTGGAGAGAAGGTTTTTTGTCTGAAATGTATGCAAAATTATAAGGCCCAAAAGTGTCACCCTATTATCCATTATAGAGTAGACAAAAAATATGAAATCTTGATTTCATATATGTAAGGAAGAAATATGAAATCCCAATTAAATATATGTATGAATAGGGTTGCCTCTAAATTTTTTAAGTGATACTCTATGTAAAAGAGTGTTAGGTTTGATATCGATCAACCATACATATATGTAAATATCTATAATTCCACCACAAGATGTATCATGTACATCATATATACTTATATATTCCCTTTTTCCTCGACATCAAATGATCAATAGACATGAAAAATTTCAATATAGTATAGTCGATATCATAAATTCTTGATAACCTAAAATATATTCGCCATTATGAATGAATACATCACATTCCATTCATCTAATAATTTGAGTACATCACATGTCACTCAACTATCAATAACGTTTCATTTTCTCAGTCACATTCAACAAAGGTTCCAAAATATTTTCCTCATCGATGTGTCAAAAATAATTATCCTGGTTGATCTCCACTTGTTGAATTGATTAATATCATTCACAGCCATGCCCTGATTACCCATTCCTAAAGTATTGCATAAAAAATGTATTAATGTATGAATATTATCCTGCTAGGTAACTCACCATCCTCATGTCATGGAGATTTATAATAATAATATACTCATAAGTATATTAGAGACCATATGACATTCCATGTGAAATACATTTTGGGTATTCAATATAATAAGACTAAACTTATTATCTCATGACTTTATTATTTGTATGGTATACAACTATTTTTATTGTGTACACAATTCTACTCACACTAATCATAACATATCAACACAAAACATAATACTCCATGATAATAATAAATTTTGGACAACTCAATGTCATAATTTGGGGGGATATTGTGAGTCCAATATTTAATTAATATAAATAAATCCTACCAGAATGAATAATAAATGTATATTTCCATTATTATAAAACAATGATATATTTCAAAACTATTATATACAATATATCAGGTATTTAATACTATTAGATTCAACATAACCCATATTCGTTATTAGTGATAATGGTTTTCTTGAAGTATCCAATATATTTTCATCTATATGCACTCAAAAAATCTTTTCATAACCCTTATTAATGATCTATAAAATAAGATGGAAATTTTGAATGACTTGTTTGGTCCTTTGGTGATATCTGGTTCCTTATAATGATAAATAACTATATTGATATCATTACTACCCCCTCAATGTTTTGAACCACCCCGAGTTTAGTGATGAACTTATTAACCTAAAATACTTTCCTCATGATATAAAATTAATGATATACTACTCCAAGGATCTTGAGTCTTCTATGGTGTATTTATTTGATCACTTCTAATTAATTACTCCACTATTGGGAAAAAACAAGATACCATGTTGATATCACATATTATATCTATATATTGGAATCTAACATTAGTGTAACCCCTTACAATGATCTCGTTCTCAATTCCAAAGGATAATAATATAAACTCACTTATTTTCAAGTACATAGTGATGTTCTGGAAAACAATATAATGATTCCCACCAGGATTTGATTGGTGTCTAATTATAATTCTCAATGCATAAGAGATATCAGGCTATGTGAACAACATGGAATACATAATATATCATTTAAATTATGAATATGGAATCCAAGACATCCTTTATTACTCTTTATATGGATTTTTAATCATTCTAGGGGTTTTTATAGAACACCACTAAAGACCCTACCTATAGTTATCTATGATAAACCAAATTATCAAATTACAAAATTTTTTATCACCACGTCCAAATTAACATATCAATATATCTCTAGAGATCTTAAAACATAGTTTCAAGGATATGTCACCCATGTATTTTACTATGAAGAATTTTCCCATCCACATCATTATATAATATATATTTAAGATATCATTAATTATATGTAGTATTTTATCCATATAAAATATTATAAATAGCATAAAAATTATACTAATATTCATGCATAGAAAATAATTATCCATGTTTTTTTGAAACCAAAGTCTTTGATTTCATCATAAAACTAAATATTCTAACACTGAGAAGCTTAATTTAATCTATAAATGGACAATTGAAAATTTGAAAAAAATATTAGACTTATTTAGATCTTTAAAAACCGTGATTTTTATCATATAAAAATCCTCAACCAAAAACCTATTATTTAAAGGGGGTTTAAAATTCAATTAAAATATATCATAATCATAATGAGATACATTGACCAACAAAATAAAAATGTAATTTATCATGTAATCTTGTGAAAAGTTCTCTTTGTAGTTAATACCAGGATTTTAAATAACCATTGGCCTCCATGAAAACATTATAGGTAGATATTCTACTATCCATTTCAATTTTCTTTCAAAACAACCTACATGCGTTCTCTATGTCATAACTCTTAAGTTTCATCCACCAAATTCTAAAATTTAAAATTTTCAATTGAGGTTCTTGTGTGACCTAAGTTTAGTAGTGTTCCCCAATTATTTGTTGAAGTAGCTCCAATTCCATATTAAGAAAAATTCATGTTTATTAGCCTTGAACATATATATTTTTAACATTATTCCAAATGACTCCTTGAATAATGTGTTCATTCAAAAGGTAAATGCCAAATTTGGCCCCATAATATTTTTGTTTAGTAGGATTATAATGTTAATATCACATAATATCATTTAGATAACAAAAAATAATAATTTATCTGATTTAGGTATATGTTTATCAAAATCGAAGTTTCATTTGAGTTATTCTCTATTGAAAATCCTTATCAAATTAACAATGAAATTCATTCCATACCATATCTCATCTGGTGTCATTATGACTACATTAGATGCAATATGGTAAATTATGAATGTAAATATTTCTATAGAATATCCCTAGACAGATATAAGATATATCATTTTATCTCTTATATACACCATTCCATTGTCATTTTCAAGGAGAGTGGGTTGTTATATAATTTAACAATCTCTTAGATAATTAGGGAACTTTTATCTCAATCCATAGACATAAATCTATTTATCTAAAATATTTTTAAGGAAAAAGTGTGAAACCTTCCAAATCCACCAGATCCATCAAACGTAATAGTTGGAAACAAAATTTTTAACGACCTGCACAAACCCATTAGCTACAGCCTCCCAATATAATTTCCAAGAAATATATGATACCTCGATGTTATGATCACCTCTGGTAATAGCTTCGAATTTATGGGCTAGTTTGTCACTCGTTATCAAGAACTCCCCCATTGTTAACATCTTGGCATTGAAGCCTCTAGTTAGAATTAGATGCTGCTTAACAATCCAGTCTCCCTGCTCTATATTTGTGTCCAGTTGGATTGGGCACTCATTTATTCTTAATGATTTTTTAGTAGCATATTATAAACTTCTATTTGGAAGTACTTTTTACTTTTTCATAGTTTCTATAAATTTTTTCTTCTATAATACAAAACCATATCAAAAAAATCATCGTTAAAAGTTATAGAGTAAAAATGACCACCACATTCTATTGTAATCATCGATCGACATGTATCACATTGTATAATATCCAAAATTATACAATCCCTTTCTCATTTTCCACAAAAAGATTATTTGGAAATTTTGACTGATAAATATGATTATTAGTTTTCAGACTATTCGTAATTGAATATTTTCAATAATCCATGAATATGTAGTATTTGAACAGATTTCTTATTTTTATATCAAATCCAACAATGCTAATGGTAAATGAAATTAGAATCAACCCTGAACTTATTATTCTAAATTTTATAGATCGGATTGTTTATTTAAATATTATATAAACAATTTTTCTCATTCCCAATTATGTAGAACATTTCATTCATTTATATTGAATAACTCTTTCTATTAATGATGATTACAAATCATGTCTTATCAAATCAGGTTACAAAAATAAAATTTCTATATATGAAAATGATATAATATCAATTTTATAATTTCAAAACTAATCAACTAGCAATACTTATATCATAATTTATGAACTAAAATATGTAACATTTACCCCCCTTTTAAACATGTTTATGTACTTATCCTTTATTTAATTCCCTATTACAATGAGTATTTATTTAATAGAATGACATTGTACTTTACACTAATATCATATACCCATAGGTATGAGTTGGAGAAGTTTATTTTTGTAACACTGACATCCATATACTTAGAATAATTCAATATGAAAACTCATATCAACCTTAGATACCAATCAAAGATTGTTTTTATCCTAATAATATGTGAAATCATTATTAATAAAAACGGTAAATTTGTTATTATATAACCAAGAAATATATATGGGTGAGTATCATATTTTATATCTTTACAATAAGGAATTGTAATGAAATCACTTCCACTAAAAAAGATAACCCCACACAATATTTATTTTTTGTTATCTAGGAACCATATTATATCCTGAATTAAATTGGATAATCATAAAAATAAGTTATAATTATATCTAGTAAAAAATCATATGAATCATATCATATATGACCTATGGATAGTTTAGTATAGAACTATTTATCCAAATCCATCATATGGATACACTCAACTCTATACCTCTAGTATACTAAATTTCATGTTTTCCTAATTTAATGTAACCTATGGATTATGTTTCATATAAGAAACTAATAGTTTGGGGAATCTGTAATTTTCTTACCTTACAAAAGAAAATTAATGGGAATGTAGTGGTTAGGTTCACCTATAACAAATGATTGAAATCTTGAATTTTTCCCTTAGAATGAATATCCGAATTAGTATTTATAGAGTTTTCTCTTAATGTATTACAAATTTATTATACATAAAATTAATATTAAATAAATATTTATTGCCTAACATGTGATCTCAATTATCTCATTTTTATACCTTTATGAATGGATGTAGATTTAGTTTAGAAATCCCAATTCCATCGTCTAAATTTATATTTTCATGTCGTGTTAATGTGAAACTCTTTATAAAACTTATAGTTTTTTTCATCATCAAAAATATAATCTAAAAAAATTCACACCTATCTAAATTTATCGCTCATATAAGGTACATGAAACTATTTCCATGAAATGTCTCCTATCCTAAACAAATGGAGACATTGTGGGTGGTTGTATATTGTGTGAGGCACCCCAAGACTTCCTCCAATAGGACATGGGATGGTGATAGGCATTGAGTATCCAATGATAAAATTGGAGGCCTTATCATAAGTACCTGTATGCATATACACATCCGAAACCATGAAATATTTCTGATATATAAAAATAAAATAGAACATCTAGTGTTTAAACATGTATGCAGCAAACTATAAGAAGGAATCAAAGTAAAACAATGTAATGGGTAAAAATAACACCCAACCATAAATAGGTTTACAACCTATCACCGTCTAGGAAAGGGGAAAGACTTGATGAACCCATCTCAAAATCTCCAAGTCCAACCACCAAAGAAGGTCATCTCCAAGAGATGATATACTTCCAAAAAACATGGTCCACCAATATCAATACCAATCATAATGACATATGTATAAGAAAAAAACAAAATGGGAAAATCCCATGTAGGTGTGAGTATATACATTTGTTGTAGGTCGATTGAAATAACCGAACAAAAAACATCAAGAAAAGTGTAGTTAGATCAACACCTGAAGGACATGTCAATTAGTATCAAATACAAAACAATAATAACCCATATACATTATATGTGAATCCCAAGAGAGATATAAAGGGGTTCTCTATCTCCATGGCTAAGTGGAAAATGGTGATCTGACCTTCACCTCCAATGTTCCATGTATAATTCCCAACACCATGAACAATGCTTCCATAAATCATGTGGAGGTTCCAAGACTCACAACTAATCTCAAAATCCATTGGTAATTTCTCACCCTGATGGAATGAACACATAGTGTGTGATCTAATACTAAACACCATGTGATTGGGATTTCAAATTTGAAGATCCCTATAAACCTTTCGAAACACATATTTTTCACTAATCAGGACTATATTAACCCTCATGGGATCTATATTTGTATTATAAGGGATTACAATACAAATAAATTACACATATATATGGATCAGAACATAAAACTCATAAAACACCAGACGTTTTGGTTAAAACACCAAATATTTGGGTATCAAGTGATGCCATGAAATTTATTCTCCAGAATATAGTCTTGATATCCATCATGGATGAAGTTCAGTGGCACCTATTCTCTTTAGTTCATCTTTCATCTATGGGAAAAACCCCACCCCCTTCCAAATGTAGGAATCAAAATGGGAGGGGGAGGATTATTTTACTCATATTTTAATTAATTGAATAAAACTAATTATATAATTATTTTTTTCCATCCACTGATTGTCACCTTCCACCAAACACCTAATTCCTACCAACATTACGTCATGATGTGGGTAAACCCTGTATCCCAAAATCAACAGTGGTCTCATATTAACCATAAGAGGTCCAAAAAAATTTGAAAGATAAATATTCCAAAACTATGTTCCCCATGGTTATATATTTATATATATAATGTTAATTTTGGGTCTTGAAACACCTAAACACAATGCCATGTCTGTGAAAAATTGATGATATATAAATTTAAAGGACTAAATAACCAAACTGGTGAAATTGGAGTGATTACATTCTCCTCTCATCTATAGAATTTCTTCTCAAAAAAAATATCTTCAAAAAAAGAAAGGGGTATTGAGCTCACATCCAACTCTCACATTCATAGAAGGTCTCCTAAAATCTTTCCTACAGACAAAGAACTCAATAAAAATTGTTTGTTTATTCATGTAGTATCCCCACCTATCGAACCTCAGTCTCCAATGGATACTCCCAGAAGGATTCCCAATAATCATTATCTTTCTATACCCAATCAATTATCTGCTACAGGTCAAGATTATATCTACTCTTCCAAGACACATGGATGATTTCATGCACTCAGTATAACTATGGGGGAAGGACATTAAGAGTGAAACCCTACCAACCCCCCATAGGATCTTAAATGATCTGATGAACCATGGGTTTATGTTTTTCCAAAAAAATATTTCGAAAATTATCATCAAGGGGAGACTCGCACTAAAACATAGTCTCCCTGTATAAACTCTAAGTCTATGACATCGACCCATGTAAGATTTATATCATCTCTAGGATACCCTAAAATACTCATGGATCACCCAAATCATCTCAATTACCTACATAAACATTGACCCAATAAGACATGTCACGTTAATCATTTTATAAAAAAATTGTGGCTAGAAGGGTCTCTTGTATAGGGCCTAGAAGGGTTCCATACTGATAATATAGTGACTTTAGTTAACATATTCAAGGATAAGGTGATCCTTATGGTTCAAGATAAATTCTAACACACAAAATGAGATTATAACACCTAAAAATTGGAGAGTATAGTTGGTTTGTTTGTCAATTTGGGGGGTAAAACACTATTTTCAGCCATAATTAGGTCCTAGAATCCTTTCCACACCCAAAATGTGAACTGAGAATCATAGTTATAGATGATATTCATGGGTACCCCATGAAGTAGCATGATCTCCCACATGTAGAACTATGCCAAACCCTCAATAAAAATCTACCCATGGATGGAAAGATAGTGTGCCGACTTAGTGACTTGTTCACCAGTCACCCAGATTACATCATGCTCTATTGTTTCCCATTAAATCCCCCATCACAAAAATAAAATTGATATGCCACCCCAATTAAATTTCATTATCTCAATAGATCATTTCAAATATGCTGGAACCTTAATTTTAGTATCTACGCTCGGACATGTGAGGTGGTGAGAAACAAAATCAGATATGATCCACCTCAGGATGGCCCACCAAAACATCCATAGAAGCCCCTTGACAATCTTTTCCACACCGGTGTGTACAATCAAGGATGATACATGAAACTCCCTCAATACCTCCTCACACGACATGAATGTAACCACTATATATCCCTACAAAAAAGGATGATGTTATCCCCTCCTTTAGGAAATTTATCTTACGCATCTGTTGAGGATAATTGGTCTCATAGAACCTTATAGATGATATCTACCAACTGGGGCACCTCATACTCAGAGGATTCTATAGAGTCACCACCAAGGAATGAATGAAATCCGACCCAAGTCTACTCTAGGGTAAGCTGCAACGAATCCAACAGCTCCTATACATCATCCACCATCCAAGAATCAGTTCTCTTACAAATGACATCTACTAAAAAATTCATTTCCCATGAGTATAGAGTATCTTAATGTCATATTTCCATAATATATATTATCAATTATCCTATATCATGATGATATCTCTATTATTGAATAATAATATGGTACTTTGGCGGCTTGGGAAAACCAAAAAATGTTCTCCCATAAGATAACATGTCCATATCATTGCCAATAACGCTAATTCAAAAACCAATCCAGTTTCATAAACCTTATCACGTGAGCATATATTCATCAGAACACATGAAAATAATGCCTTCCACTTCTAAAACATTAATTTGAACACACATTTATAGTTATAACATAACACAAAATAGTCGACTCCCTCATATGGAAGACTCTAAAACATAGCACTGTCCAAGATCTACATCAGTTCCTAAAAGGATTTGGAATTTATTATACAAAGAAAAAACATAAATTTACTTTTCAAGGAAGGAAAATGGGAGTATATCATGTAATGTTATTCCTTGAAAATATGGAAACACCCTATAAAACTGAGGAATCTACACACATTTTCCACACACTTATATGGATAACAAGTAAAAAAATGTCAATTAATATTGGGTCCACTATCACATCCAGGCCTATGAATACATATCCCAATAAGTGGAACTGTAGAAACGAAAACCAAAGCTTTGAGAGATTCCAATAAATATGATGCTCATAGAGATTTCCTAGAACCATCCAAAAGAGTATCGCGTGTTACACCTCAGGTGTAGAGTATACAAGGATATCATCAATCATTAGTAATGTGTACTAAATCATGACTGAAATTTGGTTTAAGTTAAGTTAGTCCCAACCTATCCAATATATCTCATCCACCTCCTAGGATAATAACAAATGGATGCCCATGGGAGCACACCGGGTCTAATAAATCTCATACACTGTAGACTCTCCCAGCACACCTTTGTCTCTCAAAACTATATAGAGTCACCCAATATAATAGTGAAATTATCAATTCATCCCTAGGTGTTTGTATATGTAGAAAACAAACATATATTGGAGGTAAGAATTAAAAAACTTATTGAAATATGTCCCAATACTCTTCCATCACCATAGGACACAGAAAACACATACAATCAACTTCTCCAAGGGTCTTACTATCCAATTGGAAAAATCAGTTGTATCCTCCTTCACACGAGCTCATCATACTCTATTTTCTATTCCTTATTAATCACGAAATAAACTTACATGTTAAAAGATCTGTTAATCTATACTCACAACATCTAATAGTTAAGATGTAAATGGAATGTGGAAAACTATCCCTCATTGAGAATAAAATCATATGTCCTCACATACCACTATATAAAGAATCTATCTAAGGCTTTATATCCTATCATAGTTAGGTATCACTATTAGTGGAAGTGTCAGATCACTAATTCTCCTCTAAAAGAGCCTACAAGAACATGGGTCGTGTCATGAACCAAGATAGAGTTCCATCCAACCCGACACCGGAACCAGTCCGTGGCATGGACCAAAGTGCATTCCTGATCTCCATAGGCTAGTAACTAGTTCCCGAGTTTCAAAAAATTCTTTAGGAATGATTTAACCCTTTATTAGAATCATAAATATCCAATATAAATAAACAAGACATAAGTAAATGTCTAAAGCCAAAAATTCTACAAAATTTTTTATATTCAATGATTTACAATTTTAACAAATAACCAAAATACTGCAATGAAATGGAAAATGAAAAATATACCCCAAAACCATCATGCTATGTGAGGGGTACAACCATAAATCGATCACCACCAATACCAACAAAAAAACAGAACCCTAGAAAACTAAACCACTGACATCCATGACACCTATTTAATTTCCTTAGGTCATACAACCATGATCTACATACACCCAAATATGTATGATTCCACCCAATAATCATTTTCCATTATATAAAATTAAAAGATAATATCACATGTACTGTTGATACAGAAGCCTTTGGAACATTTTAAAGGAAACATTTTAAAGGAAAACCACTTCTTCAAGGATACATTTTCAGAACAACTTATTTAATGGTAACATGTTAAAAGGTATATTTTACTAAAATAAACATTAATTAAAGTAAAATACACCCCCAAGCTCTTCCGTATGTCGATGGATGTGACCACATCATACAATGCACATGTCATAAGTGAGAATAATATGTTAATCCCTAAGGTTGATCTAGTTTGAGTGATACACTAAAAACTCATACCTCAGCGAATGTGGTATAATAAGCACAACCATTATATTTCCCATTCACAAGCCACAAAAAATGGACACCTAAATGGACTAGTGTTCTTCAATTATCATACATGATTAGTTAGTTTTATAATAATCAATACCTCAATGGCCTAGTGGCCTAGAGGTCTCACTTTGAAATAACCCTAAATACACATTTACCAAGAACAACAACAAGGAACCTATAAATGTTCACCATTTTCCTTTGAAAATTCAATTTTCATTACATATACATGTAAAAATGATTCCAAAATAGATTTACACCACAAAATAAATTCATAGAACACATTTATAAATATAATAAATTATATCAAAATCAAATAAAATTTTTAAGGAATGGAACCACCAACATCTAATAGAAAAACATTAGAAAAATGGTCCAAAATCACAATTGTACCACCCCAACACCCTAGAGTTGAAATATTGAACTAAATAAAACAATATTAAACCCTAATAATCTAGACATGAACATAAATAGGTCACCCAACCTACTGGACATGTGAACCCCTGATGAAGAAATAATTAAAACCTAGAAAAGATGAATAAAACATGAATGGAACCACTTACACGAAGGTTCCATGAAGAATCCAAGCTATAAAACCAACAAACACAGTTCATAAGGGAGAAATTCAAAAGGGGAGGCGCACCTAGGGATATAATGCCTTAGTTGATGATATAATGTGTGTTATTGGGTTTATTTTTAAGGGGGTATTCTGGGAAAATACCACCTTTTAATAACCTAGATAGGACACATGGTTTCCAATACCGAGCGACAACCATGGAGTTATCAATATCTAAAAGTGACATGTATCATGGTTAGTTTCACGGTTTTACCACCTCTGTGATAACCATTTGATTGAGCTCCGTCAAAAATTGACACCATGGAACATGGTTTTCTAGGTTAGTCCCATGATTTTACCAAATTGTGTTCTATCCATGCACCAACTATTGTATACCAAAATTATCATTTTTAAAAAAATTAAGGGGGATCACATGGAAACGTACATGTCCATATATAAAGAAATATGTACCTTAAATATTAAAACCGGTTACACATGGATTTGAAGAAAAAACTGAGACCCATAAATGAACTGGATCCATGAATGAGAATAAAAATCTGGATGTAACAATTCTCCCAACCATAATGATTTCTCCCCCTAGAATTACACAATATGTTCTGATCTAAAAACAAAAAGCAATAATCCTACACAACTCAAGGAGATTCCTGAAAACATAAAAAGAAACTGAAGAATGAATACCATGTACTAAAATAGATATTCTTAATATTTAACTTGGGATACTAGAATGAACTCCCCACCTTATGCCTTCTTCCCCTTGAAATCCATGAAACCTCTAGTTAATTGATCAAAAGAAAAGGGGAACCTCACAACCATATAATAATGCCTATTAATCAAAAATAAATATAGAAATTATCAATTTAAAATCATACAATTTACCAAAAAATAAAAAAAGAACCCAAACCCCTTCTCGAAGATCATCGTAAAACTCGAACCACAACTTTTTCAACTCTTTATTCCAAAAATAATGTGTGGTTCATTCCCAAATTCCCAATATTAATTAATAGAGGAACACGAATCTAGATATCTCATAATGATACAACCCACTAAAAATCCACCATGAGAAACTAAACCATATTATCAATACATAGAGATCTTAATCGACTCCCCACCATTTAAGACGAGTTTGCATCGATTTACTACAGATAAAATCTCAATGAGACCCATGGTGGGTCTCCCTACCATTTAGGAACCAAAAAGACAAAACCAAAGTGGGACCTGACATTGTCTAACAAGTAACTCTCCACATAGGCCCGAAAACACGTGCAAACAAACCCATCTAATAAGGTAAGAAAACAAGGCAAGGGAAAACCCACCCAAGAGACAAGCCACAACCAAAACCAAACAAGGATCCACACGCTAATAATCAACCACTGGAATCCCAAGAAAGTGATACTAACATGCCTCATTATAAACAAAAAATATTTTCCAACCCAAATGATACATAACTAGTGAATGAATAACCTTGGAATATTTTCTCTAAACAAGACCATTAAAGATGAAATTGTTACCCAAGAATCTTAAACTGTCTCAATTTACCATACTGAAGAAAAATTCTAGACCAAAATTTCTCACACCCTAGGGATTCTAGACTATGTGCGAGCTTCACTCTAATTCTTATGGCTATATTCCTTGTTTTGGAAATATCTCATGCCTTGTCAATAAAAGTTGTAAATCATCAAACTGAACTCTTTCAGTGATTCCATGTGTAACCAAACTACTTTCTCTATGGAACCAAAATAACCTCATACCCCATGGAACAAAATTTTCCTCAACATGAAACTTCATCAGGATAAGGACTAAGAAGGTTCACATACACCATCCATTTGTTCCTTGAACCATAAAAAAAGAGGAAACTGAACACAAAGAAGATGCCACCTTTTAGAATGTAGAAAATGATAATTACTATGAGAATATGTTCTTGTTTTGAAATATAGGTTCATGAAATATTCAAAAACATTCTCTCTTGAAATTTGTAGAGTAAATCAAATCACAAAGCACCACCAGACATGACCATTACATCCGATATAGGAAATTCAAAAAATGGACTTTAAACTGATCTCTAAATATCACACTACTTCTGTAATAAAATAGATGACTTTTAAAGGCCAGAAATGTCACACAGATGGCACAACATGACCCCATTCACAAATGAAACTGATTAAAAATGCATAGACCTTTCAATATCATGACTATCAACAATATCTTCTAGAAACTTTCTAATAACCTAATTTGAATTTCCTTCATTATTTCTAGGCCTGAACTTCAAGAAATAAGGTAGAAAATTTCACCTTTAATGACCTATGAAACTCCGAAAAACTAATTTTTCTTTCAGTTTCATTCATCTACACTTCCTCATTGATAGTATCGACTTCACCAAGAAAGAGTGGTTGATTCAACTCAAGAACATAAAAAGAAAAAATTGCATCTTTACATTGATCAATTGTAGAGTCTACTATTGATGAACCTCCCATGGACACACATCAAATATCCATCGAAATTTTGTGTGGGAATCCACTAGCAAACATGGAAACAAATAACCGTAAAAAACTAGTCAATTGGCCAAAACATACCACATAAAAACATCAAAAAAATAGAGCGAACAACTCAAAGGATTCCCAAAACATCTTTCAAAAGAAACCACTAAGAAATACTTCAAACCAACTCATCAACAAGTAACCAAAATAAAAATACCATTCAAACAAAAAGTGTTTTCAAACCCAATATTCCTTGCAAGAAACAATATCATCTCACAAGAAGACACACCACACAATGATAGATTATCAAAACATCACACCTTCTATTAAGGTAACATTTGAATGGGAAAAATACATTGTTGTTGTCACACTCATTAATGGTATCTCATGGAGCCTCACACACATGAATATTCCCTTTCCACCCTGGGAACCCATCCAACCATGCCATCAACGATCCACATTCCTCAACACATATCCATACATGTGAGTTCTTATGAGTGTACCAATGGATAAAAAAATTACACTTCTAAAAACAAAACATTAAACCCACTTTTTACAATCACAATCCACCTTCCTTTTAAATATTCTTAAAACATTTTCAAAATCCAATAAACCACCAAATAAAAATCCATTTTAAAACTCCACACATCATTAAATTTCATCTTTATCAAAATTAAATCTCATTTGAAATAAATTTCAATGAAACAAAAAATCTCATTCCATTAAAACCCATTTGATTAAAACTCATTAATTCTTATTCAAAACATAACTTGAAACCCTATCAAAAATAAATTTTATTCTTTCAATACAATTTTTTTTAATAATATCAATATTTTATTAAAAAACATAATTATTAATAATCTCATTCCAACTTTACCTAGAAGGTTCCTTACAAATGTATACTATTCCAAGGCCTCATTAAAAATGATTCTGAAAATCCATTTTAGAAATTTTTAAAATTCAAATAATAACCACTTTAAAAAATATTTTTTACAACTCCAAACTATGGGTTGTGAAAACAATTTTCAAAACCCAAGAAAATGAAAAATAAATCCTTAAGAGGACACTAGTGTTAGCAGGTGACTTGGCCATATGGTTGGCAGCCATATATCCATCACACGACCATCATGAAGAGTATTCTAGGACCATGTCCCAAGATCAACATGGCTTTTCAGTCCCTATGAGATCACTGTTACACTTATCCCAACTCTGTATTTGGTTTTTCCTTGAAACGTGTGTTCTTGTTTTAAGAATCGATGTTTCTAGGTGGTTTCCATTGTATTTATTTATGGAACTGGAAACATCCAATATTTATTTATCCAATGGGGACATACATTCCAAATCTTGTAATTTGTTATGTTTTAACTTTACGATACATAGGAATGTACATTGGTCAAGTGCATGGGAGGTCAAATAATCACACCCTTTAGGGGGAATTATTGTCTACTTAGGGACTCTATTTGTAAATTTAAGATATTTTCATGAATCCTTATTAATTCACCAAGCATAACATATGTTCCCCTTGTAATTTGAAATCACGTATTCACTTTAGGAAAATATATAATCATAAGTATGTATTCATGGTTCTTCATTGATGGAGATATCTGTGTGTATTTTAGATTCTCCATCAATGGTATCCTCTCATATAATATTTAAAGATTCTTTTAATCACCAATATGATTATACTGGTTTTTAATCCACTGAGTGGGGAACTCTTGAATTTATTGTCATCCAGGGATACGACTATTTGTTTTGATATTGGGATCATACCCATTAAATGGATATCCAATGTATCCTTGTGAAAGGAATCATAATCCTTGTAGTTCGATGTCACTTAATGGGACACATCATTCCTTTTAAGGCTGTGTGATAAGGACCTAGAAATACATTTTAATTTCACGTGGTATGTACATATAAGCTAAATGTTCTTAGTGAATGTTTGGTGTGGTACTTATACCTAAGAAGCCTAAAGAACATGGAAATGATATGGGTTTGCAAATAAGATTAAACCCTATTGAAAATTTTGCCTAAGGAGAATAGGTTTGATTTGAAATGTTGGGATTTGACCTCAAGGAGGCTTCCCATTTATCTCATGTGGATGGGAATCAAATCCCATGTAGTTTGACAAATCTCATAGGAGAGTATCGTCCGTTGAGAGAAATGAGTATGTGCTTACTTCTTGAAAAGGATTCCATGATGATTTGGGGGTTTAATATAGAGTTTATTCCTAAGGAGGATGCCCAGATTAAGGGAATTAGGGTTGGATTCAAGAAGATGATATCCAGTGAGATATGGCCCTGAGACGGCTCCCTATGTATCCCAATTATGTTGGGATTCAGATTTCTCGTAGTTCATTTACCATGGGTGTTTGTGAAAATGGTGTAATCATCACAAATCTCTAAGCCCACATTAGTCATTCTCACTATGAAAAAAATAGGATGTGAAAGATTCATCAATGACACTCACTTTTCCTCCTCTGCTGGTGGAGGAGGTTGAGCCTACGATTGTGATGATGGATGAGAGTAAGGCGACCCGAGAAGAGGGTGAGGTAATGCGCCCACCTTCTATCCTCCTTACAATGGACAAGGGTCCAATGAAAGGAATAAGGGATGAAGGATATGGGCTTAAAATAGGATTACATCCCTAAAAAGATTAGTTGGGGATTAATCCTAAATGGGGTTCCCATTTGGGAATTGGTTGGGGCTTACTCCAAAGGAGGATGCCTATTTGATATAGGATGTGGCTTACTCCGAAGGATGATGACCATTTGAGATATTCTGGGGCATAATCCTAAGGAGGATACCCATTGAAGATTGGTTGGGGCTTATTCCTAAGGTGGTTGACCATTTGAGAATTGTTGGGGCTTACTCCTATGAAGGATTCCCATTTTATATTTAACCTAACATAGGAGTCAGGTGATGAGGTTTGAGGAGTTTCTTGAGGAGTGTATCGACTCATGGTACTCGAGGAATCCATAAGGAGAGTCCAAAATTGTAACATGTGAAAGGATCCAAGAGGAGTAAGTTCACTCAAGGCACATCATTGAGTGTGATCGAGTGTATCAAAGAATGGTATTCCGAGGCTAGAAGTTGGGCCACATAAAAGGCGCAGTGGAAAATGTCGTCAACCAGACCCAAAAATTCTGTGGTGTGACTCTCTATTTTCCTGGGGGTCAGTGACTGAAGAGAAGGGAGCAGATCGAATGGCCAGGACTACAGCCCGTCACTAAGCACAAGTAGGGGTTCGAGGGTGAAACTCCCACAGTATGGACCAGAAATTCTGCACAGGTGCTCTGTGCATGATCATCATGCAGGTGCGTCACACCGGTGCATCATGTAGGTGTGTCATGGAGGTACATCACGGAGGGGCGACGCGTAGGTGCTCCACGTAGGTGTGGCACATTGGTGTGTCGCACAGGTGATCCATGTAGATCCATGTGTTCAAACTGTGATGGGGCTTTGAACCATGATTCACCATTTAATTATCTCTTCTCTCTTGTTTTAGGGAGCAACTTGAGAAGATTTGGGGGATTTTGGTGAAAGAGTTATGCCACGGGAGATTTGGGAGTTCTTCTAACTTTTTTTCTTTTAAATGGGGATCCCAAGGGTCATATTTATAGTCATAAAGGGGACCTGGTCGATGGGAAGTTTTTCGCACAGGTCCCCTATGTAGTCCATCTGCATAGGTCTTCTGTGTAGGGGTGTAGAAATTTTATTTCCGCATAGGTCCTCCATGTAGATCCTTGACGTAGGTCCTCTGCATAGGTCCTTTTGTGAAATTTATCCATTTTCTTCGCCATAACTTTTGATCTGTAGGCCTGTTTGGGCTCTATGACCAGTAAAATCAAACGTCTTGAAGCATTATACACTTATGGGTGTGGTAAATACACCATGTATTCTCGGATGAAACTCGAGTATTGTATTTAATGTGTTGGAACCTTTTCATCATCAATATTGGAAATCTTCTACCTACTCCTGGATTGGGAATAATTCCACTTATCCATCAGTATGGAGTAGTTTTTTGACACATATGAATACATCCTTCATCTTCATATTTCATGGTGAAAATATCATTACTCGTACTTGACATTTTTTGTCAATGTGATAATCAAATATCCAATTTTGTGGAGAAGTGCATTAAACAATTTATGTGGTTTCAATAAAATACCCCCCTTTATAATTTGATTCATTCGGGACAAAAAAAATCTTGTTTTATGGTGAAGGTAGGGAACTTTGACACATTCCAACACCATTTGGTATGATTTAGAGAAACATTTAGTTTGTAAGGATACTCTTATTTTATCCTAATCCATGGGGCCTAGCGAGCATAGTTTGACCATTACTAGGGTCGTATAGACAACCCTACAAACATTACATCTTTTGAATTTTATTTCTCAATATTACCTAAACCATACAAAATGTAACTTTAGTGAATTGGGTCTAAACATTTTTCTAGAGTTCCCTTTGCATGTTCCCAATCTGGTGAGTACCGCATCTCTTGTTTTTGGTAGTTTAGAGTTAGGTATGTTGGACTATAAAGGGAAACTGTTTTAGGTCGAACACCTTTGACCATAAATTTAGAAATTTGATCCTAAACAAGATTCATGGGATAATAATTTCTTTAATATTCTTTAGGTATTTCCAATGGAAATCTTGAGCCATGACTTTTAGGTTCACCAAATTTTAAACTAGTATCAATATAGGGGAAGTCTCTTCCAAGAATGAAGTTTCCATTATTTGAAAAACCTGTTATGGGAGTTGTATTGTGTAGAGAAATCTGGGAAATATCATGAATATAAAAATAGTGGCCTCTTTTGACTAACATGATCATTATTTAGGCAACTTCTGCAAAGCCACCTAAGGGCACGTTATGCATTGTTAGGAAAAAGAGTTATTTTGAATTTAACATTTTACTGTTGATAGATAAGAGAAAATAAGATTAGGGTGAATTAAGGCCATAATGGGTGGATTTTCCAAGGAATGGAATTTAAAGAATAAACTGTTATTTTATGTCGAAATATGTCAGGAATAGGTAAACCACTTCTATAAAAATTTGGTGTATGATGAATGGTTAAAATTTATAGGAAATGTGGGTTTTTAGTATAAAATTGTGCAGTTTTATATCTTCATGTGAGGACATTGAATGGTGTAGTTTTAATTCATGTAGCAAAGAAATTGTGTTGTACCATTTTAAGTCATGCAGTGAGGAAATTGTACTCTGCAGTTTTAATTCATGTAGTGATGATATTATACTGTTTAGTTTTAAGTCATGTAGTTTGGACATTATGATGGGTAGTTTTATGTCATGAAGTGAGGACATTGTGTGGCTTTAATTCAAGGTCTTTAGTTTCGAAAGATGGTATGAAACTCTCCCAATTTAATGATATTTTGTTTGGAAACATACTACCATATTTAGGTATGGAAGGTAAAATTGAAAACTATTATTTGGGAATTTATAGATCTGAAGAATGATATGAAAAAAGAGCTAAAGACATTAGCGGAATTATTTCCCAATAACAAAGTTACCATTATTTGGAAACCCCATTATAGGGGCTGTATTATACAGGGCCAACTGGGGAATATGATATATAGCCAAATAGTGGCATCTTTTGACCGATTGGCCCGTTATGTAGAAAAATTATGCAAAGCCCCCAAAGGGTACATGCTGTATAGTCTGGAAAAAAGAGCTATTAGACGTTTGAAATTCTATTGCTAAAAGCTGAAGAAAGTTTATGGAGATTCAGATTTTCATGAAGCACAGAGACTGGTTTTTGGAGAAATGTACCTGAATATGTAGTGGGTATTTCCAACCAATATTTACAATGAATAAGAGGAATATGACTTCTAGAAAGGTCTGACCCAAATGTATGAGGTATGTTGTATGTAGTTTTTGGTCATACAACTAGGACCAGAAATGGAAAAAGTATATGATATGGGGCCATGTGATTCCAAGGTTATTTCATATTTCTTTGAACACATGGATAGGGAAATGTGTAAACCATGGTCTTGAAGAATTTCATATCAAGAGAAAGATAATTGGACAAATATACCTGAATGATTATTTTAAAATTCAGATTCATGTATATTTTCATCAATGTATGAAGGGGACAAAGACACTATAACCAAGAAAAAAATTACCATCATTTGAGAAACTCATTATGGGGGGTTGTATTATGAAGGTCTAAATGGGGAATATGCTATATATCCCTATAGTGGCATCTTTTGACTGACATACATGTTATGTAGGAAACTTATGCAAGGTCACCTAAGGGCGCGTAATGAACAGTCATGCAAAAGATTTCTCAAATATTAGAAAATCTGTCACCCGAAACATTAAAATGATTATGAATAATTGAAAATATTCAAGATTAAGAGTGTGAAATATAGAAGGGGGTTATTCCCAATACACATGAGAAATATTTTAATCAATATTGGACATGAGTTTTATATTCTTTAAATATACTTGACTCATATGTAAAATGGAGAATTTATTTGTTTCCATTTGAATTAATATTGTGATGTTCATTTTAAAGTCATGCAGTGAGGATATTGTACTATTTATTTTTAAGTCATTATATGGGGAAATTATATCCCCATAAGAAATTTAGACACCTTATTTATCTAAATAATACTTTTACTCAATTCTTAAGAACACTTGAGTTATGCTCGGTGTGAGAAACAATAATTCATAAGGTATTCTTCTATAACACTAATGTGACATAAGTAAAGAATAAGGGTGTTAGACATCCATGTAGTTTAACATCATGTAATAAAGTTGAAGAATAAATAATGTGAAAAGAAAGACATATTGTAACTGGACTAAGGGATAAAAACCAAGTTTCACTACGTGTCTTGCTGCGGGGAAAGAATCAAGCCATACGTAATTCATTAAACATTCCCTATACAGGTTTCATTCTTATATATGTAATAAAGGGTTTTCTTATTGTGGATAGGCCCAAGATTGGAGATCTAGGGGTCTCTACGTATCCCAAATAGATGAGAATAAATCCCTACATAGTTCTTTAAACAATCATTTTCCACATTAATCAAGTTTGACATGGGAGACTAGGGATTTAACACATTCTAGAAGAATGATAAAATTTAGCACACAAGATGGTATGAAAATAAAATCATTTATCGTAAAAGAGAACTATGTATAGATCTAGTTCATATCGAGGAGAATAAAAGAGAAATAAAACTTTGTGGTTGCAATTGGGACCAAGATTGGAGATCGAGGCGTCTCTACGCATCTCATATAGAAGAGAATCAAACCACACGTAGTTCTTGAATCAAGGTCCCCATGCAGATATGACTCAGCCATGGGGAAGGGAGGGACTAATGTGCCACTATGGAGTAGAAATTATGTCCTTGATTCTTGTTTGTGGAAGCTCCTAACACCATGTAGAGCATACATTAACCGTATAGTTTAATGTTGTGCAATGAGGACAAAAGGCGCCATGCAGTTTAACATAATGCGATAAAGAAAAAGATGGTTGGTATGCTATTTAATGTATTGAAACTAGGACTTTGTACTGTGAAGTTTTATGTCTTGTAGTAAGGATGTGGGGCTTGTGTAGTTTTCAGTCTTGCAGCGAGGACATTGGGATTGTGCAATTTTCATTCTTTTAGTGAGGATGTGGTGGTTGTGCAGTTTTCAGTATTGCAGCGAGGACGTGGGGGTTGTGCAGTTTTCAATATTGAAGAAAGGATGTAGGGGATGTGCAGTTTTCAGTATTGTGGGGATGATATATGGGATTTTCAGTTTTCAGTCTTACGACGAGGATGTGGGGGTTGTGCAGTTTTCAGTCTTTTGGAGAGGATGCGGGATCTATGCAATTTTTTGTCTTGTAGAGAGGACGTGGGGACATAATTACATAAAGTATTTATTCAAGAATCTATCATTTGTTAGAGTATTAATAAGCTCTCCATCCATTAAGATTAAGGCATATGCTCCATTTGAGTAGACCTAATGTATGGAATAATGTCCTTCCCACTTTGGCTCAAGCTTTGGATATTTTTTTCCTGGTATCATTGGAGTCCTGATGACCAATACCAATTCTCTTTGAAAAAATGAATGGAGAAATACTTTTTTGTTAAAATATCATGCAATTATTTTCTGATAGAATTCTAAATGATGCAATGTATGCAATATTTTCTCATCTAATCATTCAATCACATTAGAACATTTCTAAGACCTCTTACCTGTAGATAATTGATCACAAATTGCCACTCTAAGTGAAGGAAATTTCATTTCAATTGGAAAGACTGCTTCTGTTCTGTATACTAATGAATTAAAAGTTTAGTAAGTGGCAGTATGGGTAGTAGTCTGATAATCCCACAAAGCATGAAATATTTTACTAGGCCAAGACTTCTTATCTTTATCCAGCATCTTATGGAGTATATTTGATAAGGCCTTACTGAAAGCCTCTATCTATCCATTGGCCGCTACATGATAGCATAATGAATGGTTGGACTTGATATTTTTCTCCTGATATAACATCATTACCTCAATAGAATAGAAATTGGTTCCATTGTCCATTTATATAGTATAAGGGACACCAAATCTAGTGATGATGTTTGTTTTGAAAAAACTAACAATGCTTATGGATCTGACTTATTTGAGATGTATTGACTTATCCCATTTGGAGAATAAGTTAGTATCAGTAAGGATATACTTGAACTTCTTAGTTGTAGCTGGAGAATAAGGTCCTACTACATCCAATCTGCATGTGGAAAATGGCCAGGAGTATTTAGCGGTATGTAGCAGCTCAAGGGGGTTGAGGAATGAAGTTGGAATGAACTTGGAATGGATGACAATTCTTAGAAAAATCTATGCAATACTACGTCATTGAAGCCCAAAAGTATCCAAGCATTCAGATTTGATTAGAAATCCAATGCCCATACTGGTGATCACCACAAGATTTTGAATGTTATTATTTCATGACAGATGTAGTTTCTTCCCCATAAATAAATCTAAAGAGGTTTCCATCAAAGCCTCATTTTTAAAGGATCTTCTAGTGATCTGGACTATCATAAAGAGTAAAATTGGAAGCTCGCCATCAAATCCATTCTTTTTCATCCCTTTCGGGTGAAAGTACTTCATTTTGAAGATATTCCATGATGGGTGTTATCCATCCCATGGTATGACCATAAAACTAATAAATATGGCTAATTTCATTAATTTATTCCATTATGGTTTGACCAAAAGGTGATACCATACAACGAAGATCTATGCTGATGACTGTCTCATCTTGATTTAGATATTCCAAGGCTATAGAAGCGATAGACAATGCATCAGATTAGACAATTTGTGATCACAAGACATAATACAATGTCGGCTCTGAGGGAAACTTATCCATTAACCATCTGAAATTATCACACAAAGGGATTAACTCTTACTTTATAATAGATTATTCCACATAGATCTGTTTGATTACCAATTCTGAATCACCTTTTACTTTTAAGTGACTCACTTTAACCTTAAGTGCCAATTCCATGCCTGCTATGAGAGCTTGATGTTCTGCCTCCTTATTGGAACCACCTACTGACAATAAGAATAATAAGGTAACATTTCCTTTTCTAGAGAGATAAGTATAATTTCTAACACAAAATTTTTGAGTTTAGGGTTTTCCAATCTCTTCCTAGTGGGACTTATAGAGGCACCATCAAAGTACATTTCCCATGTTTTGGAATTATCCTGAATAAATAAGACCTCTTCATTAAGAAGTTTAGTTTTTAATGATGTATCTTTCACAGATGGATGTTCAGCAAGGAGGTCAGCTAGATTTTGACATTTTAATATCTTCTGAAGCACAACATGTATATCTAAATCTTGAAAAATAACCGCCCACAATGATAGATTCCCTGTAAGCATAGGACGACTGGGGAAAAATTTGGGTAGGATATTGTGAGATATCAATTGGACCTCATGATGTTGCAGGTATTGCCTCAATTTCTGAATTGCAAAAAATAATTCCATATATCACTTTTCAATATATAAATAATAATTTACTGCATCAAGTATATTTCGACTGAGATAGAAAAGGTTTTTCTCATTCCCAACATCATTATTTTGGGCAAGGAAGACACCTAGTGATCACTCTAAAGTTGTCACATAGAGAATAAGTGGACTTCCTAAAATAGGTGGAATTAATACTGGTGGACTCAAGAGATATTTCATGATGGTATCATATGCTTCTGGGCAGTCTTCAGTCCATTTATAGGTTACTCCCTTCTTCAATAATCTGGTGGAGGGAAAACACATGCCTACAAAATTGGTGATAAAAAACCGAATATAGGCCATGTTTCATTAAATTCCTATTAATTCATTAAAATGTTGAGGAGGTGATATACCAACGATTAATTTTTTTTCTAGGATCAACTTTGATACTAAGATGGCGTACAAAAAAGCAAAGGTACTTTCCTGAGGTTACCCTAAAAGCGCATTTCATAGGGTTCAACTTCAAACGGTGTTGCTGAAGTTTACTGAATATGGTTTCCAGATCAAGAAAGGGATTAGAATTTTGTTTGGATTTGGCCCCCAAACCTTCCACATAACATTCAATAAATTTCCCAAAAAAAGTGTTTGATGATATGGTGCATGGAACGTTATTATGTTGCACCTGTATTCTTTCAGCCAATGGGCATTACCCGATAGCAATAAAAACAATGAGGGGAACTGAAGGCTATAAATTCTTCATCTTCTCAGGCCATACAGATTTGATTATACCCAGAGTAGACATCCATGAATTAAAGTACTTAATAGACAGATGTTTCATCAATTAAAGTCTTTGCAATCAGAACTGGAATATCATCTTTTGGAAAATGCCGACTAAGATCCCTAAATTCAAGGAAAACTCTAATTTTCCAATTCTTCTTTTTCACTGAGACAATATTGGCCATCCATTTTCGATATTTAAATTCTCTGAAAAAGTTAACCCTTATAATCTTATCAACATCAACATCAATTTTAGAGTCATGGGTTGGGTGTGTTCTTGCGTCCTGCTTGAATCCTCGATGTTATTTTGGAAAACCCAAATGATGAGTGTCTGCATATATATTAAGACCATGAATTTATTTATAATTCAAATAAAATATATCTCTCTAATTATTTAGAAATTAAGTATAAACCTTTTTCTCTTTAGAGGTCATGCCTGCACTAATTATTGTCGGACATAGATCTTCTTTTATACCCAGATTTATTTCTATGAGCTCATCCACAGTGGTAGAGACACCTTCCTCAAATGTTGTAGGAGCATCCCTGAGATATTCCTCTTCTTATTAATTAAAAAATATTTCTTCAATTTATAGTTACATAGTAGATGATGAAGGAAAACTTTTTGAATTAGGAGGGGAGTCAATATTTAAACATCCTGAACAAGAGGCCACTATTTCTGGACCTACTAATAATGATGTGTCTTTATGGGGTAATAAAGTGGAGATGATGGATTGGGAATCAACATATTGGTCTTCCTATAGAATTGCTACAACTTTTTCAACTATGATTGAAGAATTAGATGCATTCTATAGTTTGAAAGATGATATGAAGACATCTCCATTTAAGTGTCCATCACTACTTGGTGAATTAATAGTATCTCCCATTGTGCTAGGATCGATTGATGTAATTGATATTATGGAAGTTATTGGAAATGTTTTTGGATTTGATTTTACCCTTTCAATTTGATTGATGGGTAGCACCTAATCTGTAATCAAATGTATGAATGGGTTTTCTGGGATATTTTCCATTCCATTCAAATCATTAACTCATGTTATCTCCATTGTCATAGACTTCATTCCTTCTGTGTGATAAAACTCTATCTGAATGTATTAATATTCACACATTTTGAACTGAGCCTTGTCACCATACAAAGTTTGGATTTGACCATTGAAATAGTATATATGAAATTAATGGTACGAAGAAGGTATGGTCTTATGTTTATATAGCCAAGGCCTTCCAAGAAGAATTTTAAAAGATGTGTCCTGACGAACAACCATGAAATATGAATTAGACACAAGATCTCCAAATTGAGTTCTGAGTGTAATCTCTCCAAGAGGTTCTTGATGATTCTTATCATATCCTTGAAAAATTAATGTGGGAGGAGATAAGTTAGATTCAGTCTGGCCTAATTGATGAACTGTACGAATGAGAATTAGGTTGACTCTAGAGCCATTATCAATGAATGCTCGCCAGATGTCTATATCTTTGACCTTACCAGATAAATGTAAGGGTCTGATATGTAAATGTACAACATCATCTTCATCATCATCTGTAAAATCTATGACTATATGACATTCTATAGGATCATTCTCTATACGATAATCCTCAGTAGCAACAACTTCTGTTTCAAACTCCCGAGGACTTGACAAAGCATTAATATGTGCTTCATGAAGATCTTTTGACAGATTCAAGGCATCAAAAATCAATAACCTGGCTAGTAAATGGGCCTGTTGTTTCAAAACATCATATTTATGATATAGAGTTCTATGTTAACCATCTTGGAAATGCGGTTTTTCATGTGTCATGGAATTTGATGCATCTGATGTAGATGTACCCTATATTGGAGTATAAGTTTTAAATACTTATGGCTTTGGTAGATTAGACTGACTAGGACTATATACATGCCAAGAGGAAGATGGTGTGACTTTTAATCAGTCCTTCAAAACAATCATGTCAAAATCGAACCTATTTTTCATAGAAGAAACTCCATGTTCTCGTTGAGCCCACTGAAGGACTCTTCCACATGTTTCTACCATATATATGGTTCGGGCAGGGGTAGAGTTAAAATAGTCGTTTCTAGAATTTCCACACCGTCTATTGTATCATTAACCATGGATTATTCCTTTAGTTCCCCATTTAGGTATATGGAATTCCAGCTCATTATAATCATAATCCCCATTGGCATAAGGATCCATTAAGTGGATGACGTTAACGGAACCAAAGTTCAATTCTTCATCCAATGAAGATTCTGTCTGATAGTTTGGTACTAGTTGTACCATTTGATAGGACGATGCCCATTATTTTGAAATAGATGTCATGAAATCTAATAGGGTCAAGTACAACTTTGGGCTTGACATGTTCTAGTATTCTTCTAACTTCTCTTTGTCTATATGATCACCTTGTTTCCTTGAGGATATACCTTTTGATGAATGTGGTTTTACTGTGATAGGATTATCGGAAGACACAATCATTTTTTTCAACTGTGTTCCTAAAATGGAATGAATTTAGTTGATAGTTTTCCTGATTATCTAATCATCATATTTATGCATATTTTTACTTTTGACTTCCTGCCATTCACCATCTTCCTCTAAATAACTAGTAGTAACACGTGATACTTCAGCTGATAAACTATTTTGTTTCACTTGCCCAGAGTATACCATTTTTTTATAAGGTCTTGAAAACAAAACACTCTTGAATGGGATGCCCCAATATCTAGTGAAAGGGAAAATAATTAGGAAGATCTTTATCTCCTTATTTTTTTTTGGTTTCATTGGCCTTGGAAACTAAACTAAATTGTTTACCAGAGCTGAGATGAAGTAACCAAAAACTTGTTCATTTAAGAAGGAATAAACATTACTTTTTTATTTCTCAAACAGTTTCAGCCTTTGATATCTTTGATCATCTTGATGAGGTAGTCATTTCTTTTGATACTCTAAAGTAGGAGCCCTTAGATATGATGAATGTTTTGAAGTGGAAGCAGGTACAAATGATTGCTTGAGTGTAACTGTAGCAGCCTATGCTTTCCCTATTCTTCTTCCTAGAGCTGATGGAATTACACGAGTTTTATCCATAGTCTCTATAATAGAATTTATAATATTTTGAGCAATTAAAGTAAGGTCTAAAACCATCCTATTTTTTTTACAGGGATCTGTGGTGTGCATAACTCATCACACATATTTTCAATACAAATTGGTAGCAACTATTATTAAGGGAGTTACAACCATATGAAATTTGTTAATCCTTTCCATCGCACAATGAAATCAGAAACTCTTTCATTTTCCATTTGTATACAATTGGTAAGATAAAAAACTATCATCTTTGGAAGCTTTGAGCTAAATTGAAGAAATAATTTTTTATGAAGATCTTCCCATCTAGTAATTGATCGAGATTGTAAACTTGTATACTAGAAAAAGATGGTCCTTGAAATGAATACCCAAAACACCTACGATTTACTACTTCTTGTAGTTAAGGAGTTTCCATCATGGGATCACAATATGAAATAAAAAGCGTTAATTATTATTTCAGATCTCCCAAACCATTAACAATTGGAAACATGGTACTCACAAAATTTGGTGGGTGAGGAATTAGGTCCACACATTTAGGCTATGATTTCATTTCTATATGAACTAGTGCACGTCGTTATTCTACAGATTCCAATGGATTTGATAATGCCTCAATTGTTTTCATAAGCATTTGGGGAATATCTAGATGAGAGGGAACCTATAAAGGTATAAAAATTGGAGCTTGAGTTGGTGCAATGACTAGAAAAACCACTGGTGATGAGGGTGGCATTTTCCTTGGATAACCCACATGAACATGATTATAAGGATGTGTTTGATCCTTCCTTGGTTGTGTACCCAATGAAGGGGACTCATTATCTGCATCTATAGTTACTACAAAACATCTTTATTGAAGAGTTTCTACAGGACATACAAGTTTAGAATCTTCCTGGGGGGGTACACCTTGTAGAAATGTTACTTCGAAGTAACTTTTTATTATGTCATTTCAACTCTTTCATCTCCTCTTCTTGCTATGAAAATATCTCTTCAAGTGAAAGAGATTGACATTCTCCAGTGGAAAAGTGAGATACAATCAGACTTTTACCTTTCCTATTGTTAAGTGCCTTTCGAAGGGGTGGGAGTTAGTTATATGAAGGCATACCAAGATTTTTATTAAGCCTCTAATTTCAGGTACGTACACCTTCTTCATTTTCCTCAATGTGTACCATTTTATGTATAAGAACTTCATCTTCTGATTCCCCTGAGATAGAATAATTTTCTAGAGTATCTTTTGTTATGGTGTTAATTACATTTACTGACACATAATACATTGATGGAATTTTGTCAAAATCTTTGTTTGATCATCAACCTCTATATCATCCATGAGAATTTCTTCCCTAGTATAATGAATTCCTAAAAATTGTTTGGAAGGCAGAAACCAAAAGGGTATCCATGGATTGTTCAGTTGTGCACTCTCCTTGTGGCTTCTTCACTAATCGGAAGAAAAATGACTTCCGATAAGGAGAGAATTGTATATGTGAAAAATCCCCCAGCCCTACAGGCTGGGGATATTCATTTTCTACTTCTTCATATATTTGGACATTGTTTAATGAATTTTATGGTAGAATTAAATGACCCCCCTTCATTGCATGTTGGGGTGATTCTTATACTATTATGGCTGAGATTCATGCAACTGCTCTTCTAATTTTATGAATTTTTTTCCGGACATTATCTGGGTGAATCATTCAAAAACCACTCAAATCACAAGTTTCATAATATCATTGTGCTATTTTAATAATTTTAATTTTTTGATTGCTTTCATTCTCTAAGCAGGACACCTGGTCAAGATTATTAGATGCTTGATGTAAAAGTAACTCAACAACTTATTTTATTTGGTCCCGACTCTGATTAAAATTAGTTGAGGCTTGTTCTTAAGCATACATTTGATTACATACAAAATTTGTTCATTATAGCCGGTCTTGGGCAATAAAAATGCTTGAGACCACATTTGATAGACTTTGCTGATTTTGGAGTGAAGTGAAATGCAATGATCCATGTGGACCCCATCCTCTGATACAAACACTAGATGGGGTGTCATAAATTTACTCGCACAACATATTTAGAGCATTAAGGCATGCAGGTTGATGGGTTTTCTACTATTTTCAACCTTTGGATGTTGGGAAACAAAGAGAGATGCCAAGTCAATTTGGTGTTGCAACCCTTCTATTAAATTTACATGATTTTGATATTCATCATATAGTAATACTTTGGATTTAAAATGATGTAGAGTTTTCCATAAATTTAGGTGGATATCATGAATACAATCTTCTTCGATCATTTATGGAATGTTATACTGAGAATTTTCCAAAGGCCAGAACATGACTGGTATTTCTCCTTTAGCTATTTGTCTCCACATGTTTAACATATCTTAATCATCTTTCGCAAGAGGTTTCTCCACTTTTTTTGACCAAGGTAGATGTTCTGTATTAGAAGGAAATGAATGAAGGCATATTTGGAGAATGAATATTCCCTTAATATGTCATCCAGTTGAGAATGTGATTCACCCATCAATGACAAGGTATTAGACAAGACTGGCCTTGTGTTTTCATGTTCCTCAAGAATGGAGGGCTTTCTCATCACAACATTTTCAATTATAGAACTATCTTGAAAATTTGAAATACTATTGCGGAGAGGGATTTCACAAAAAATTCCTTCATGGGGTGTACCACCATGGTAAATTATAGCAGGAGATGAATCCTCTTGCTCCATGGTATTCTCTCCACATGAAGGGTTGTCATGGATCTCATATAGAGATAGGCTCTCTAGATTGACTAAATATTCATGAAGCAAGCTTTCATGATGAAGTGTTCGATTGGGAACTAGATAATTACTGCTAGAACTCACATAATTTGGTAGTGGGATGATAGGATCTTGAGCTACAACAGTTAAATGTCTGGAGGATTCAAGAACTCTAGGATCAAGAGGATCCAAATTTCAGTTTAACTCTTGATTTTACAACAGTTATTGGACATAATTATTCTTGGATGTTCTATTCTACATTGTTGGGGTCACTTTTTGGGAGAAGTGGTTGTCATGGGATGGTGTATGTGCCTGCCTTGGAGTGGCCATCTGAACAGACTGATTGCCTCCAATTGGAAATGGCGTATGTTCCCGATCCTGTTGTCTGTATGATATGGGATAGTATGCTCCATGACCCTCCTAGACTAGAACAAGGATGTGTATCTACTCCAGTATGGCATGCTGATGTGTTATCCCGTATGTGGGGACATATTTGTTTTTCTATTCCCCTGGTACTACTGAAGTAGTTGTTATAATATCCCGGCATGCTTCTGGAATATGGACAGGAATTTCCATAAGCCCTTTCACTATTAATATGATGTGTTTGGGGACTTCATTAGCCAGAATGGGAATATATGTCTATTCTGTATCGGGAGTAGGTGTATGTGCCTACTCCTGTCCTCCTTTTCCTATCAATGGGTATTGACAGTAGTCATGCAGGGGGAAGAGAGTTGGATCTGCCCTAAATTTTTTGTTGAAGATTTTCTACTGATTTCTCCGGGTGCTTCCAAATGGGGTTGTTGGAAGGATTGATGAACAATGAAAGGTGTATGTGCCTGTTGGATGTTTCCTATCATTTAGGGTTGATGGAATTCCTTCCATAATGAAATAAAATACTACTGGCATTATTGTTAATTGTAAGTAGGTGTATGTTCATGTTTACCAGTTTCCACCACATTGTATTGGCAGTCTTCACTTAATGTAGTCAGACGAGCCTACTAACTGGTTGATACCTTGCAAGAAGGTGTTTGTGCCTATTCACGGTACTCCAATGGATTTATCTGGTGGGATTGGTGGGATTTTTCCAAATGAGTCTACTGGACAAAAAAATTAGGAAGGATGGGTGAATGTGTCCGCTCATTGTTCGCCATCAAGTTTGGTTGATGGAATTATCCAGAGGGGGTAGAGGTAAGAACCTTCTCATTATTGACCAAACGTTGTCCCTAGTGTTTCATCTTGCATGCCTGGGTCAGAGATACCTATTCTGAATGTCCATTGGAAACACACCCATCATGTTGGTAGTTCACAATCGTGTGATTCTTCTAGTGTCGATTGTTGGTGGGAGTCTTCAGTAAGGACCCCTAGATCCTTGAATTGAGGCCATGAGTGACCTCTTGTTCCACTTCCATGTTGTATGGGAGGGACTGGTTATTGCATTCTGGAGATAAGGACCAGAAACTGTTGAAGACAGTGGTTGGAACCATCTATTTCTTAAGCATCGGTCATCATTGGTCCGATGATCGAGGATTGTTATTGACTTGGAGGGCATGTCAGGCAGCCTCATAAGTCGGCATTGTACCGTGCTGGTGATACTACTTTACCAGCACATTGGAGACCCATCATTGAAGATGTTGGTTGGGTGATGAAATCATCCTAGTGGATGAATATCCCACTTGCATAGCAGTCAGGAAGTTTTTAGATTTCGTCTTGAAGAAAGCCATTTTTGACTGAAGGGAGTACTAAGAAAAAATTGAGAAACAACAATAAACTCTATTAAAGCAACATCTATTATATTAACACATGCATGATTGATTCATTGGTATGGCCTTCTGTTATCAATTGATAGGGGCATGATAGGTGGGTAACATTATTAACTTGGTTAAGGATTCACAACAGGTTCACTGATTTTTGTTTCGTAGTTCCTTGAAACATGTGCTCTTGTTTTAAGAATATTAGCTTCAAGGCGGTTCCCATTGGATTTATTCATGGAACCAAAAAAATCCAATAGTTATTTTTTTCCAAAGGGGGCCTACTTTCCAATGGTAGGCATCCGTTAAGTTTGGACTTTACGATACTTAGGAACATACATTGGTCAATAGGATGGGAGTTCAGACACATAACACCCTTTTCGGGGGAAATTATTTCTACAACAGAAGTATATTTTCAAATTTAAGATATTTTCATGAATCATTATTAATTCACCAAGTATAACATAAGTTTCCCTTGGAATTTTCATTAAGTTATTAACATGTTTAAAATTTAGAATCATTAGTATGTATTAAAGGTTCTCCATTAATGGATATTCCAATATGTATTTGAGATTCTTTATCAATGGTGTCCTCTCATTTGTAATATAAAGCTTATTTTAATCATCATTATGATTATATTGGTTTTAAATCCACTCAGCGGGACAATCTGAAATTTATTTTCATCCCGGGAGATGAATTTTTATTTTGATGTTGGGATTGTGGCCATAAAATGGGATACCTACAAATCCTTTTTAAAGGAATCTGAACCCTTGTTTTTCGGTGCCACTTTATGGGACACATCATACCTTTTAAAGTCACGTGATAAGGACCTAGACATTAATTTTAATGTCTTGTGGTATGTTCATCTATTTGAAATGTTCTTAGTCAATGTTTGGTGTGGGACTTATATCTAAGAATCCTGAGGAACTTTGAGAAGATATGGGTTTCCATGTAAGATTAGACCCTGTTGAAAATATGGCCCAAGGATGACAGGGTTAATTTTAAATGTTAGGTTTGAACCTCAAGGGGAATTCCTACATTTCCCATGTGGATGGAAATTAAATCCCACGTAGTTCAATAAGTCGTATATGAGAGTATAGTATTTTGAGAGATATGAGTTTGGTTTTACTTCTTGAAAATTATTCCTTGATGACTTATGGGTTTAATTTGGGGCTTATTCCTTAGGAGGATTCAAAGATTAGGGGAATTAAGGTTATTTTCGTGGTGAGGATATCTAGTGAGCTAAGGTCCTGAAAGGGCATTCTATGTATCCTGGTTTGAACAGGAATCAGAGTTCTTGTAGTTTCTTTCACCGTGTGGTTTTGTGAAAATGTTGTAATCATCATTAATCTCTAAGCCTATGTGAGTCATTCTTGGTGTGAGAAACAAGAGGAAGTGAAAGATTCAACAATGAAACTCACTTTTACTACTCTTCTGGTGGAGGAGGGCAAGTGTATGATGGCCATTATGGATGAGGTTGAGGCAACCTAGGAAGAGGGAGAGTCGAAAATCCCTCCTCAGTTCTCTTCACATTGGACAATGGTCCAATGAAAGAAAGAAGAGATGAAGGTTAAGGGATTACACCAACATGGATGCCCTAAAATTGATCCTAGCAGAGGAGTCAGATTTAACCTTTTCTTGCATGGAAAATCAAGTGTGGACTTTACCTTCCCTAACAAAGATCTTAGGTTCCATCTCTTTGACAAGGGAGAGGTCGAGACCTAAACCCTAATTCTAAAAAATCAAAATCTTTACAGCACTATTCTTGGGATAATGTTCCATGTGACTATGGATGGGCAAACCCATAGATACTCCATGAATCCTAATATTAGTATAAAACAAATGTGGGAAATCTCTGACTATGGATATACAAACCCAAATAGGAGACACAATGATGTGCCTTTCCCAAAAGCTTGATAAGTCATGAGGTTTTAGTGGAGGCTTCAACATAGTCACTTTTAGATGAGGGAACCAAGGAAGGACATACCCTCCCATGAATTGCTTTGAATAGGGTACTTGAGTTGGTATATCGGCTTTATACAATGCTCTTCCATGTAGGTACCTCATGCAAGTGTTCCGCGTATGTACCCCACGTTGATGCATCGCGCAGCTGTACTGCGCTGGTGTGCCACACAAGTATGCCGCGTAGGTATGTCGTGCAAGTATGTTGCGTAGGTTTGTATGATGACTGAAGAATATATTTCACATAGGGGAACCAAACCTATGTAAAAATTGTGAAAGATTCTCAAAACATTCTTATCCCATTTAATTATCTCTTCTCTCGTACTTTAGAGATGTACCTGAGACAATTTGAGGGATCTGGGCAGAAGAGTTACGCAATGGGAGCTTCAGGGCGTATTTAAACTTTTTCAGTCCTTGAAATGGGGAGACCAAGGGTACTATTTATAGGAATAGAGGGGGACTGGTCGAAGGGATAGTGCCCATATATATCCTCCACATATCTTCTTCACGCATGTACATCATGTAGGGGTACAAAAATTATGTTGTCACGTAGCTCTACCACACAGGTCTGTCTCGTAGCTTTGTGGCGTAGTTCTATCATGTTGCCCTTTGGAGGGTTTGGTATTCCGTTGAATTCTTCAAACCTTGCCTTGGGATTTTGAAATATCCATGGCTATCGTCATAGTCATTTTTCCAATTATTAAGTTGTGTCAACACTCTCCTTTCAATTACAAACACAAAAAACATTGAAAGAACAAAAGAAACCAAAAGAAACTTGACTTTCCATGGTTACTCGAGTCTATTCATGAGGTTTTCTAGCCATGAAACCTACTCGCAAAAATAACATTAATTATCGACAATCCTAGCTCTGTTATATCTAGATTCCTCCCCAAATAATATTACCCAAATAAGCATTACCTTCTCTAGTAGCTTCTTTTCACAAACCAAGACAAAGTTCCACCAAAACCAACACCTGACTCAATCCCTGGCATGGAACAAAGGGAATTTATAAACCCCATGGTATGGAAACTAGTTACTAGGGATCAAGACAATTACCAGGAAATGATATATCCCATTTTCACAAGCATAAATATCCATCCTAAATTAAGAAGATATAAATGAACAACCAAGTCCAAATATGGTACAACAATTTGGAAATTGAAATATTTACAATTTTAATGAAAAAATATGATACAATGGAAAGGAAAATGAGAAACATCAAAAAACCTCTATACAACATTAGGGGAAACACCATCAAGAAACCACCACTAATATCTGTAATAAACATTAAAGTATAAAATCCAACCACTGACTTCCACGGTTTGTATTTCCTTTACATGGGTCATAAAAACATGTTCTAAATATACATAATGGTGTATGTAGTATGTGTTCCAATTCCTAGTATGATTCCACCCAAAGAAATGGGTTCGATGCTATAACATTAAAAGATAAATTAACATGACCAATTGAGACTAAATCATTTGGATCATTTTCCAAAAAAAATTAAAGTAATACCATTTCTTTATGAAAACATTTTTTGAAAAAACTCATTCAAATGTAATATTTCAGAAGGGGGAATTTACTAAAAGAATAATTTTCTACAATAAAATACATCCAATTTCCACCATATGTTGATGGATGGAACCAAATTGTTTAATCCACATGTCACAAGTGATCACCATATGTAAATCCCTAAGGGTAATATAGATTGAGTGAGACACTAGAACCATGTACCTTAGTGAAAGGTGATATAGTAACCAACCCATTATCTTTCTCTTCCATGATCTACTATTAGGGTACAACCCAATGTCATAGTGGTATCCAATCATCGTACATGTTTAGTTAGTGTTGTAATCATCAATCTAGCTAAGTGAAACCGGGATGATCCACTTTCATATCACTAGCATAGAAGATATATTCAGCCTTCCAAGAGACCCATGATTCTCTTTGTTCTCTATTTCATTTTCACATGTCACACATACCACCACATTAACATAATCATGACATGCATTATAAATATACATGAAAATCCCCATTTTCTACAAAACAAACCTCTTTCCAATTTACACACACAAAATCCATTTTCATGTACATTTTCCACCAATATAAAAATTCATAAAACCAATTTGAATTTATCATGTGAATGTCACATAACCAATTTAACCATTATTAGGGGCAAATCCCCTTTCAAATCCACACAGAAAAACCAATTTAACTTTAAAACAAGCTTCCCTTCATTTTCAAAATTAAAAAGTCACATTAAAAGTGAAAAATGATGATAATATTCCAAATTATTTCATTTTACCTTAAAACCCTACATCCAAAACCATCCTCAGCTTATGTTCCTCTGAAAACCCACTTCAAATCTTTCACATAAGCATAAAAACACATTTACTAAGCACAAATATAGGACACTTACAAATTTTCACCATTCTCCATTGTAAATCCCACTTTCATTACATATGCATGTCAAAATGCATCCAAAATAGATTTTTTACCACACAATAGATTCGTAGAACACAATTATAAATAAAATCCAGAATATAATGTTAAGGAATGGAACCTCTTACCTTTAATTGAGAAACATCAATAAAATGGTGAAAACTAAAACCGTACCACCCCAAGACCCTATAAAGGAAATGTAATACAAAATAAAACATTATTAAACCATAATAATCAAGAACTGACCCTAAATAGGTCACCCAACCCACTAGACACATGAAACCCCAATGAAGGAGGAATGAAATCCTAGAAATGAGGGAGAAAACAAGAAAAGAACTACTAAATTAAAGGTTTCTTGAAGAATCCAAGCCAAAAAAGCCTCCAAAATGGATCCCAAGGGTGGAAGGTGGATGGGGAAGGCTTGAATATGGTTATAAATTTCTAGGGTGAAAGAGAATGAGTGTTTTGGGGTTTATTTTGAAGGGAGTAGTTTTGGAAATTCATATTATTTAATGGCATGGACATGACTCGTGGTTTTCCCACATGGTCTTCCAAACCATGTGGTCACCACTATCCAGGATGGACATGTCACAAGGTTATTAGACTGGTTTGAAAGCTGTGAACTAATCATATGATTCATATATGTCCAAAAAGACACCTTGGTGCACAGTTTTCTTGGAAAGGGGCCTAGTTTCCCTTAATCATTTTCCAACTGTGTACCACCTACTATTTACCCAATTTCTCAATTTTCATGAAAAATCAAGTGGGGAACTAATGAAGATGAACTAGGCTAAAAATAAATAAGGAAATACCTAAAAAATTACAACTTGTCACACCATGATCTTGAGAGAAAAACCAGGACACATAAATTAACTGGATCAAAGAATGGAAATAAAAACACATGTGTGATTGGTCAAGTAAAAATGTTCTCAATGGGATCATTATGTCTTAGAGAAGGGATGCATTTAGGTACAAGGATTTTTCCCACACTCTAAATCTATATCTGTGGAAAGAGAAGAACCCAGTTGTACCTACAAAAAACACTCAGATCTTCTATGTCATAAACCATATCTTCTTGATGCTATACTTCCCTATGTATATCATTTATCCATATCATAGATTTTCTATAACAACTCATCACATCAAAACAATCCAAAAAAAGTTCAAGGAACACATCGAACACACCTTACCACTATCAATATTGGGTGGCACTTAATCGCTCACACGGTGTTGGATCATGTCATAGTAATGCATCTGGTATGGTGTAGGGGTGGGGGGATTTTACCACTCCCTTGAATATCAAAATTCACATAAAACATCACCAACACAAGGATCTATCAACAAACTATGTTTGGATTGAGAATTAATATTTTTAAAACCACAATAAAGAGGGTTCCTATCCAAGAGTGACACATTCACCAAATGTTAAATCAAATCATCTATCACTTAAGAAGGGAGAATTTCACCCCATGAAATCTGGGAGATCTCATCTCAAAAAAATCTCACTGTGAACTTAACATAGGTGAATCAATTTCTAATACTACAAAGGGCCAAATGCTACTCTACAAAGAATATTGGTTTCTACTGAAGAAATCTGGTTTGTCAAGGTCTGAATGTTGGAAAACATAATCCATAGCCTCAATCCAATACTCACATGACTAAGATTTTGGATAGTGGTTAAAACACAATATTTTATGTATTTTGATATCTCGTAACACACTAAAACTACACACATCATCACCCTAACCTGATATATATTCTTATAACATATAATTTCATTGATTAATCAACTGTTCCACCGGTGGTGGATCTATGTGATGTGAAATTGGTGTTAGAAATGATCTATTTCTATATGGAGGGAACACCCCATGAATGGGTCCCTGATCTAAGGCATCATCCCTTAACTAGTAATTATCCTAATACGATATTGAAATCATAGTTGACTATCATCTCAGATACATCTTGAATGTTTTTAATACTTACTTATGTGAAAGTGTATATTTGGGGAGCTAATTAAAGAAGGACGTGAATGTCGAAAGTCTAAGTCCTATATAATTCATTTACCAAGTGTTCCCTATGACCGATGCCTCAGAATTCTGATCCTACCAGTAGGTTTTCAAAGCGGCAATGTATGGATATATCAGACCATATACTAAAACTTGGTTCCCTTTCCTATAGGAATAACTTGATACACTATGACACCATTTCCAAAAAAAACCTCAGATAGGTATAACTATAAACACTAACACAGGGAAAGACCACCTTTGATACAACTCTATCATGATAAGTCCCACTGGGGCACACATTATCGTTGGTATGGTACACAAGGAACCACAATCCCACCTCCAATAAGCTAGGGGTTTAAGACAAGCACAATGTAGGGGATGCTGAATTGGGAGGCCTTATCGAAAATACCTTTATGCACACACACATCCAACTCTATGAATGAGTGAAATAATATAAAAAAATAAAAATGAATATCTAGATTGTAAACATGAATGAAACAAAATGTAGGGGAACATTAAAGTACAATAGTGAAAAGGGGAAAAATAATTCTCGACTATAAATAGGGTCCCAACCCATCAATAGTTGGGAAAGGGGACATACTAGAGAGGTACCGACCCATAATCTCTAAGGATAAAAATTAAACATGATCAATGCTAATAGCCGCTATGATCCCACAAAATTTGGTCCAGCAATATAACTATAAACCATTATCTTATACGGATAATTTAAAAAACCTATATGTAATTCCCATTCATGGGAGAGTAATCATATACCACGTACGTTCCACAAAATCACAAAATAAAAAAAGTTACAAATGGAAGGAAATCAGCTCAACACCATGAATTCATGTTAATTAGAATATGATACAAAGCTAAAATAACCCAGATATGATCCAAAATAAGAACAAGTGAGAGATAATGATGATCCCCAACTCCACAACCCAAATAAAAATGATGAGTTAGCCTATAGATCCAATAGTACATGTCTGATTAAAATCACTCTGAACATCCTCAATATAAACTATGTGGAGTTTCCATCCCTCATCACTACATTAAACAGATGTGGGGGTTCTATCTTCAACGGACGACCTATGTAACTACATAAGATATATAGTAGATGGATCACACCTCATCATTATATCTTAAAAATGAGGGATCACTATCTACATTTCATGAATCTATCATAAAATCATAACAATTAGAGTGTTGGGGCCCACTCCTCCCTAATATGGTCAATAGCCAAGGGACCACCCTCTCCCATGGAGGTCTCACTCCATTCCGATGCAAGATAATGGGGGAGTACCACTTCATAGAGAGAGAAAACACACCCATTTTGGGAGAATTCTATCTATACTTGCATAAATGATATGGGGTACCCATTATATTGAGATAGAAAAGGGTGTATCGATCCTAGTAACACTCTGATAACCATTGCTAATCACTATAACTGGTTAAGAGTTGCTAAAAGAATATCCTAGTTGGGATCACCTTACATCATATCTATGATGTTGAAATGAAGGTCAGTGTCATATTTTTCATGGATAATGACTCAGGATAGGCTTCCTGCAGACCCAAATTTATGTCTCAAAAAGGATTATACACAATATTAACATCTCTTAGGGGAGTACACAATGTCTACCCTTATGGTATATGATGTTTCTCATAAATATAAACCCTATAAGAGTCCTATCATTTTATAAAATGTATAGCAGTTAATTACACATTAGAAAAATATAGTAACATTGAATTTTACCTTTTCTAAACCCCTATTCATTTCCTCATTAGTACATGGAATGTCTATCCATGAACATCTACAAGACATGGACATTTAGTACACTGATTGTCTTGGTTGGCCCCATGAATGCTTGTGTCCTCCTTAAACATTCATGTGTACTCCATTCTATGCATATGTAATATGTACCACGATAGTGTACCATAGTATATTCATATTTAACAAGTGACATCCAAATCCACGTACACCTGGAATCTGAATGTGTATCCGCACAGAACCATATTCCCCTTACAAGGGATTTTTCCCATGTACTCAGATACATGTCCATGTTCCACTTCACAACATGTACTCTGAGTATATGATATATAGTCTTTAGACCTATTTCTACACCCCAACGGGAAGAGTACATATTGCGTTCTCCATAACTACACATCATGTGATAGGGATTTCTGAATAAAAAATCCCTATGTACCTCCTAAAACCCACTTTTTTCTTCGGTTATGCACAGATCAACCCCCAGGGGATCCTTAGTAATAATAAAAGTGATTACAGAATGTTAGAAAAAAATATATGGGGATCGAGATATAAAATTCATAAAAATTACTTTATCATGGAAAAAATAACAAAGCTTTGTATCCCGAGCGACACCCAGATATCACTGCACTTGGATTTGGTCTCAATATCTATGAAGGATGAAGTCTGGTGGCACCTCATATCCTCAATTCTTCTTTCGTACATGAGGGAAATTACCTCCCTAATTCTATTCATAGGAATTAAAATGGGTGGGGTGGAGTAGTTTACTCCTCTTTTAATTATTAAAATGAAACTGAGAATTTAATTTTTTTTTCACCAATGGTCACCTTCAACCGAACACCTAAGGTTAAAAAACATTAAGTTTCATCTAGGGTAAACCCCTTATGTCAAAAACAACCATGGTCTCAAATTTCCCATCTAAGGGACTAAGGAATGTGGAAATATTCTATTCCCAAAATACACACCCACATGTTTTAATACTTATTAATAATTTTAATATATTAATTTTTGGGTCCAGTGAAATATAACCATGACATGAACTCTGATAGAAATTCTATGATTTAAATAAAAATATATAAAGGGCCAAACTGGTGGAAATTGATTCATTACAAAACTGTTTATAATTATATGAAATTGAAAATATCCACATGAGTACAATTGTATCCGAAAAAATCTAAGAAAAAATTTATAGAATAATCATCTAGGGTATTAGGAATTCAATCCCAAATTCCATCTACCCAATACTACTTGAATCAAGATAGATATCAATTTCATCATACCATGAACACATAATATTTGTAAACATTATTCAACCACTAAATTAAAATTAATAACTCTAATACCAACTGAATTCAAGGTAGAAGAAAAGTAAATACTTTTTTTATCACACATAGCATGTAATTCTAGTAATTCAAATTTTATAAGATGAATGTTATCATATAAATTAAATTTTACATATTATTCAGATTTTATAAACAATTTATAAGATTAAAAATTTAGTATGAATAAATTAATATTTCAATATTTTATTTATTTAATTAACATGATATAATAATAGGAAAATTTAATAATTTATTTAGGCAAGATAATATCCTATTTATAATTTATAATTCTCATCTTTAGAAAAATCATTTTACCCAAAATGTTAATTTTTAATTATTTTTAGGCTATATAACATTTTACAATTAATATTGGAAATATAAATCATAGTCTATATCTCAAACGACACTTATGATAAGAGCTATCGTTGGAATCCAATGATAATAAATGATATCTCTGATATGATCATTATGAATAAATTCTATGTTACCACAATACCGTGGATTTCAGTTTCATCCTATGATATCACATATTTTTACTACATTATTGAAAAACCATGATATTTAGATTTATCCTAACCTATGATATAAAACCATATTACCCTATGATATAATCATGGATTATTATATCCTATACCATATAGTTTAGAAGAGTGATCCTGCAATCGACACTCATCAATTTCATATTGTATGTTATGATATGGATATAAAAAACTTTTATATGCATGTTCATCCTGAAATTATTAAAAAAACAACTTCATTTGAAGATGACCATTCTATTATATCACAACTGCATTTTGTAATATCATCACATGATGAATGTAGTGCAATAAACCCTATTTAATTCCTGATCCATCACCATAACATCAATATGGAATGTATATCATAAAACACAAATAGGGATACCTCAATATCATTGTGATCTATTTTTTTGTACTCAATGGAGTATGTTTGATAATGATCACCAAGAGATGACCAATGAAATATTTCCTCCACATGGTTGTACATTGACCATGGGAATCCTGGTATGCTATGAGAGGATCCCATGAACAATAAGATATGTGTTTTCACATTCTTCGAGGAAGAAAATATAGAACAAAGATAAAATAGATATTCAAATATGGAATGAATGAATGACAATTTCGAATATGGAATCCAAATACTTTATATTGGATCCATTTATTCAATGAATGGAGTTGAGTTTTAGCTATCAATGCTAGGTAGCCCATATATATTTCCCACAATTCATTCTAATTGGTAAATAATTTTTTGAATGTTTTAAATTATTATAATCTATTTTTGGAGAAATAAATGAATTAATATATTGATTAAAATGAAAAGAGAAATTATAGACGATTTAGAAAAATCCAATGGACTTGATTTCGCATATCATAAGACATTCATATCATATGATAGGTATATATATTCCTTATATGATTTGGGAATGTCATAACCAATGATATGCATCACATGCATATGTAAGATTGTGATATCAATAAATCATAAACTTTATTCATGTTATTTTACTATATATCAAAAAATTATATCCAAATATTTTTCTTATTTTCAAACAATCATAAAGGAGAATAATATATAAAGTTTACAAATATTACCAGTATATTAAAAAACAAAAAGATAGCTCACAATGAATGAGTTGAAGAGGATTACTTTAGAAGATAAATTAGAATCATATTTTGAAATAAGAATTATTTGAAAATTAAAAAGGTGGATTTATAGGATCCATATGATTGAGAATTATTATCACTAAGGAATAGAGTTTTCACTCAAACATCACCCAATTTGGTGATATAGTGAGACAAAAATCAATATGATAGTAAGCTATGGATTATATGTGGAAAAGAACTAGGAAGAGTACATAGATATTGGATTCATATTATAAATTATTAGTTTGATAAAAAATTACAAATGGGAACACCTCTAAAATTATCAAGAATATTATTAGAGGTTACATAATAGATTAATGATGACCATAAGGATGTGATATGTTTCAATTGTTTCAATGTTTATCATCTCATTTATTTGGGAACTTAAATAATATTTTCTTTCCAATATAACCATTCTCTATGGAAAATATTATTATGATAATAATTATACTGAATAATTGGATTAAAATGAAGAGATTGATTTATATTCAATAGATATATTTAAAGATAACTATTAAAGATGAATCATATGAAAATATCATTGTAAAATTTTAAATATTTCACATAAATTAAATCTATATACATTTGTTTAAATTTCAATTCTAGATGAGAAAGATTAAATAATATGATTTATTCAAGTGATATGAACTTGAATACTAATGTATATGAAGAAATTTAAAATTATTTTACTCCAATTTGTTAATAAGAATAAAAATTTTAGGAATAAATAAAATTTTTATTATTTCATCAAAATAAATAATTAAAATATGTTTTAAAAATATTCATATATTGATAGAAGAATTTTAAGTCAAATTAATTTCATATGGAGTTCATTTAAGTCAATAAAGAAGGCTATAAAAAGAAGGGGCACTATAAATTTGATAGATTCCATCCAAATATAGATGTAAGATCAAAGGGTAAGAATTTTCTTAAACAATCTTACTGGGAGTCCTCTATAAACCACTAGACTCATTGTTGAAACGTCTTGAACTCACACCAATCATATAACCCAGTCCCAAGGAACACATTACGTTAGTTTTGTGCACTGCTTGATAGAGTCTAAAAAAATACTTAAACTAAAAATCTTTAGAGAGTTATTTACCCTAAAATAATTAAAATATAAATAAATAATGGGGATGATAAAGAACCCTCACATGATAATATATTACAAGAAAAACAATAATCACATTAAGATTAACACAAATTTAATATAAATATTTTATTCCATATAGTTATAAAAAATCTATCAAGAACAACCACAAGTAGACCACAAACAGGTGACCTGAGCTTGTCCATAGTAAGTCATGAGTGGTGTTAGAGATCTTTCGAGGAGGGTAACTAGTTCAAAGGGCAATAGTGAGAACCAATGGGAATGATTTTGACCAATAAAAATTAATAAGTTAAAAAAAAGTAAAATGATAAACCAAAAAATAAATAAACACAACAATTGAGAATCACCTATACATATAAAGAATGTGCAATGAAGTTGAGTATCAAAACCAAAACTGAACCAGAAGACCACTAAATCTCTATGTAACCCCAAAGGTTGCTCTCTATTCAAAAACCCAATATCTCTCACGGTGATTAAAACTAAGTTGGAACCTACACCTAAGGCTAAAAACAATAATAAAGCATAGGAAATAGTACTAAAAATCAGTTGGCATGTCTAAAAAATCTATTCTCAATGAATTTCCTTTTAAAAAAAGAGCCATCAATTATATGTTTGAAAAATATACAAACAGAAGTCTTCCAAACATTAAATTTTAAATGTAACAAAGCATAATCAACTTCCCTTATAATTTAAAAAACCATCTTCTATAAAGTGGAAGATTTGGGTTTAATGGAAAGTGGGGAATGATAAAACCAAGATAGAAGATGTTTATTTATTTTATGAAAAAAGTGTGTAATAATTTAATTTGGAATATTGTCCATAAGAAACATTTACATAGAAAACAAACATTTTTCTTTTCATAAAATGGAGAACCACACGAAGAAGTTGAAACCATGATCCCAGGATGGGGTAATGGCTAATGATACTCAAGTGACCATACCTTGGGTAACACCCAAACTATCCACTGTATATAATAAGGTGCTGAAAAGGAACATGGGAATATATATGAACTTAGAGGAAAACCAGAACACAATGAAACCTAATGCATCCCATAGGCACTCCTAACCTGATGCCATAAACCATCCCAAATGCTTTTCCATACCATTACTAGACTAACTCAGGGGCACAATCCCTATGCAGATAAAGGTCCTACTAAGGGCTGCTATATAGGGAAGAATCCTAAACAAGTGTAGAAATAATTATCATAAGTCCTCAATGTTATTCAAGTTTCCCATTTCATTTTCACAATGGGGGTGATTCAATCAAATCCAAACAATGAACCATGTATAGAAGCCATCACATGATTTGGACCAATTGGAACCACCCTAGTAACCCCAAGGAATGTTCCCTTCCTTCAAAACCATCTTTTAATTAGGGATATACCATATAGATGACATTTCCACCACTTTTCAACAACAATGCAAGAGACCCATTACATGGAAGGTTTTCTAATGAAACAGTTTCAAAATTGCCAATTTGGCCTCACATAACCTTCACATATCAAACCATTTCATAAATAACCAAACACATACCACTTTCAAAACTGGAAATCCACATTGAAACCAATTAAAAAGATCCACACCATTATTTAATATCCAAAACAAGTTTACAATGGCCAAACGATCATTTCATCAAACACATGGTGTGAAAACCCAATACAACCATTACAAACCATCAAAACCAAATAGAAATAATATCATTTCATAAGAAAAATTTATTCTAAAAATCAAACATAACTAATTATTATCCAACGAAGGTGTGAAAAGTTTGAAATCAATGTGTTCTTGAAATTAAATTCCAAATGTAAAGCTATACATCCTCAAAACCCAAGAGCTTCAATGATGCTTCCCCAAAAGAATTTGGTGAGGATTAAAAGAAGAAATAACATCCATAAAGATTCCTAGAAAGTGAAAATACCACACTTAAACTAAAGGTAAACAATAACCCTATTCTGAAGAGACCAACGAAGACATGTAACTCAAAATTAATTACAAAAGAAGGGAGAGGAGTAAGAGAGGAGAGGATTACCTTGAATATTTGAACCAATAAGAAAAATCCCATTATTCAACCCTTTGAAGAGGAGGGGAAGTGTAGAGAAGAGGAGAGGATCTCCCTCTTAGTTCCAATTGAGGGGTAGAGGGGGAGTTTTATGAGAAATATTAAGAGGTTTTAAGGGACAATAAATATTTTTAATGAACTGGGAATTGTGAACAGTTTGAAAGCATGGTTTACCTATCTATGCACCTACTCTACACTCCATACTAAACACATCAGGCACCCGTATGGTTTTTCCACATAGTTTTGGAAACCATTCTCTAAATGTGAAATACGGTTCTCTCAAAAATTTCAAAAACCATGTGAATTCCTTCCACAAAGTTTGGATAACCATTTTTATGTCTTTTAGTTTGGAACTGAGACACCGAAATACTCCCATAATTTCCCCTAGGAGCAATACAATTTGGACAAAACCATATACAACCCATGAATCTCAAATCATGCAAGTTCAAAATGAACTGAAACGAGACCCAGCTTCATGAGGCCACAGAGTTACCCCTTAATCGTGCACCTAAACCATGAAATAGATGAAAAATAGTTTGAAACTCAAAATATAAATATGGAACACCTAAAACTCGAGATAAAACTACAGGAAAATGGTTAATTTTAATAAAATAAGATACTAAAAATTGGCGTGTAAATATTCTCCCCACCATTATGCTTTCTTCCCCTAAAAGAAATCAAATTTTCTAGTTGATAAATAATAGACAATGTTTTCCACCCAGATATAGTCCAATTTCTTAAACTAGAATCCCTTCAACCTATTCTATGAAGAAAACCTATAGTTCTACCCAAAACAAACCAATGAACACAAAACAATTCTCAAAATATGGGGGAAAATTGTACTAACAAATCCATGACCTTGCCACAAATAAAACCATTGTCAATAATCCCACAATCTCAACATCTGTCAAGGTGGAAAATACCCACAATCAAAAAATAAAAAAAGAAACCACCTCTTACCAGGATGACATAAGAAACTTAAATGAATTACCAATATATTAGGATGGAATGGAGCCACACCATTTAAAATTTTATTAAGGTGCTCAACCAGCACCACCCAGAACAACGAATCATCATACCAGAACGACCATAAAAAACCAAGAAATAACCCAATGAACAATATACTTTCTTCACTTCAACAAGGCTCTTATGCTAAAATAAAAATTCAGAAGACACACAAACATCATCATTTTTCATCCCAAACAAGAAGAAGTAGAAACATGACACATAACATGATACACATCAACTATAAATGAAAAATTCATAATTTCCAAAAAGACTCACTTCTATTAAAATAGAGGTTACCATAAATGTTCACTAGCCCCATTAGAAAAAAAACAACCCTTAATCAAAGAATCTTTAAACATGACACATACTGGTATCCTACTCTAGCAAACAGGATGGGGATTCTTCCATAGGGTTTAATATGTCTCCATGTCACTTCTTAGAAACACCATGATAGAAAAATTTCAAGTGACCCAAGTGTCTATAGGTATAGAAGCTCTTTGGAGTAATTGGAAATGATGGATTCTTATGACCTGACATGCCACATTAGAGACAAAGTAGGGTCCTGTACCCAAAAGAAAGTAAAGAATGATCAGCATGCCTCTTGATTCCATGACCAGAACCACCAACTTTAGTTCTATTAACCATCATCTTACTATGATTCCCTTCAATTCTTCAAGAGTCTAGATATAGTTTGGTTTCATTAAGAAATCATGCTAACACAGACTCAACCTGAATAGCTTTCCTCACCATGTTCACTTGTTGGAAATAGAGGTAAGACCAAATTATGATACCTTCAACTATAGATTAGGATGCATACCATTTTAAAAAAATTGATCCTTCATAGAACCATCCTCATCCCACATTAGGGTATAAGGAACTACATCCTAAAAATAATGAACGAACATCAAGACAGATCTGACAATTTTCATAAGGAATCACATCTCCAACATATTCCCCACCTTCATAGCCATAGAAAAATATTGTCAGATAAATGAGGCCTTGATGAATTCCCATGAAATTCCTACCTAAGGATTCATCTGAATGAGATAATTCCACCACTACTAGATTAGACCATTGAGCATAATGTATGTTAAATTCATCATTAGGGACTATGGAAACTCAAGGAAACTGAATATTAATTCATGTTTTCTATATCCACTCTTCATCTTTAAAAGAATCCACTTGACCATAAATGAAAGGGGTATTCATCTTTCAATACTCTAGAAGTTCGTCATTAGGATAGTCAATTGGGGGGTCTATTATCGGTGAACCACCCATAGATACACCTAGAATATTGATCAAATATTTTGTGAGGGAGCAAACTAATCAACAAAGAAAAAACCTCAATAAAAAATTCTTCAAAAATAACTCAACCAGGAAAAACCACATAGATATAATTTACAAATCAGAATAAAAAATTCTACAAAACTATAAATTCTCAAAATATAAAAATTTACCTCTTAAAAACACATTCGCAAACAATACAAACTTCGTTAGTTGAACAATCACCAATGGTATTAAATGGATCCACACATATGCACATTCCCTTGCCAACCTAGACACCCATAAACACAATCGTCACTCATCCACTTACTCACAAACATCCATGCACATGAGTGATCATAAGAATACCAAAGGTAAAAAAGGCTTTTCCCTTTTTGAAACAAAATTTTCAACCCATGTTTCAAACTCTCAATATATATCCCATTTCCAAATTTAATTTTTTTTTTCAGAAAATCCAATGAAAAATTCCATAAACTCCCCCATTTCAATATTAATTTTCATTTCCAAAATAACCAATTTTTTATAGAACCCATCTTTTTATTATAAAAATACAATTTTTTTAACCAATTAACATTTTACCAAAACACATCTGATTAAAGATTAATTTACTATGGAATAATTTTAAAATAAATTGAAAAAATCACTTTTCATTTTCTAAAAAAAATCATTACCACTAGAAATATGGTTTTCAAAATTTGAAAAAATGGTTTTCAAAAAAATTTCAAAATTAAGAGATGCACAATAATATCACGAATGAAACTAGTGTTGATGGGTGACTTGTCCATATGATTGTTGGATAGATTCCAATCACACCACCATCTAATAAAGTCTTTTAGAACCATTTCCCTAGCTCCAATTGACTTTTCATGCCCTAAAAGTTCACAGATTCCATTCTCCCAACTCCCAGATTTCTTCACCAAACACCAATCAACCACTAAAACAAAAAATTCCAGACATGTCCCAACTTCCCATAATAACCAAGGGTTCAGTAAAAAAATTGATAGAAATACACAGCCTCATATCTAAACCCACATTTTAGAAATTATTAATCCATATAATATGAAAACTCAAATAAAAAAATGGAACTCTAAAAGATAGTTTCTTAATAGATCCAACTCTCATAGCATTTTTTTCATGAACCCGCACAAGTAAACCCTGAACCACTCACTCGATCTAGCCCCTGACATGGCCTGAGAGGAATTCTGGATCTTCCTAGGCTAGTGAAAATTGTCAATTGAATCAATAATAACCCATGGAAATGATTTCTCTATATACAGAAAATAAAGTACCTTAAGTTAACAAATCAACCCAAAAATAAATAAATGTAAAAATTGAGAAACATCTATACATAAAGTTAAAGTACATCAAACAAAAATCTCAAAACCCAAACTGATCTTTATGACAAGTAAATTTCCAAGTTAACCCAGGGGACACTCTCCAGTCTGAAATCCAACATCACCCATAGTGATCAAAACTAATCTGGATCCTTCTCCAAAGGATAAAAACAAGAATAATGTATAGGCATGAGTAATTAAGCTTTGTAGTCATGTACAAATAATATATTACCAATTCATTCCCTTAAAAAATATTTATAGATTCTAGGTATGAAATACTACATATAAACATAGGTTTTTTACACATTACATTTTAAAGATAACAAATCACAATCCATTGCCCTCATAATTTAGAAAAATATTATACTAAAAAGTGGTTGATTCAAATTTATGTAATGAGGGGAAGGGGAATACTTGGAATGGAGATGTTAATTTTCTTTTATAATAAATCGGAACTTGGATTAAAACATTAATTCAAAAAAATCTATAAAATATTTTTTAGGGGAACCAATTATTATTCTTTTCATAAAAAGGAGCACCACACCAGAAAGCTGAAACCATGATTAGATGATGATAGAAATAGCTAATGATACTCTGGTGATCATACATAGAGAAACAACTAGACTACCTTCCATAGATAATCAGGTGCCAAAGGAGAACATAGGAATATTAAATAAATAAGAAGAAAACTAGAACACACTAAAACTTGATTCATCTAATTGTTGTGCCAAACCTGAGACCCTCAACTAAACTGAATGCTTGGTCCTACCCTTCCTGGCCTAACAGAGGGAAACAATCCCTATGTAGAGAAAGGCCCTTATAAGGGCCACTATCCTTAGTGGAATCCAAAACTATGGCTGTAAGAATTATCAAGGGGCCTTGATGTTATTCTAGGTTTTTATGTAATTTTCACAATGGGTTGTTCCAATAAAAACAAAGAAACAAACCCAACATACATGACATCACATGAGTCACACAAACTGACACCACCCTAGCCACACCAAATAATGATCTTTTTCCTTCAAAATAACAATACATGGGGGAATTCCTAAAAAACTAACATTACCACCACTTGTCAACAACATGATAAGAGACCCATTTTTTGAAGGGTTTTCCAATTAAAAAATTTAATCCATCCAACATAACAAAGGCCTTAAAAAATTTTATATATAAATCCCACTTTTATGGGAAGAAGGGGGAAACCCAAATAAATCCCTGAATTATGGAAAATCATACCCGAAGGAAGAAAGGAGGAAAACTAGACTTACAACCTTAGGTTCCCCTCCCCATCCTATGATCATGTTGAATTTCGTCATCATTGCAAGGCTAATCAGCTAGAAAGTGTCCTGTACTGGCCCAATACGATGACGGACGTCATACCCTCCCAATAACTGAATCCAAAAAGTACAGAAAAGATGAACGGCCAACTCTTAATCCTTATCTAGGGATTGTTCCGGCAATGCAGTCTGGCTACACTACCCACCTTCGAGATCATACTGGACTCATAAAAACAAAACAACCACCAATATCATATTGACCTAATACAACATCTGATTCTATTCATCAGTATAAAACAAATCTTGTAAGAATGATTCCATAAATATTCCATTCCATATTTAACAAACAAACCACAAGATAACCTATATCACCGGAAGAAGCACAAGAAGACTGTCACACCAAAAAAATTCTTACACCAGTCACCAGAGCCATCACTGAAAACCCACATTCTACCATCCATAATAAAACTCTAACCAACCACAAATGAAACCGGAAGAGAAGTTGAAAATGTGCAGATCCGAGACACACTAACCTGGAAGGGCCACATCAGGCATGAATCTTGGAAAGAAGAACACTAGAAGAGTACACTGGATCTAAGGTGAAAATTACATGAATCCAGAGGAAACCGGGAGGATCAGGTGACCTCGAGTGGTGGTGACTCCACAAATGACCTTCAAACCAAAAAAATACAAAACATCATCCCCCCTTCGGTCACTAGATCTATTGCTAACCCACATTGGCTGCACACCATAAATGCTGCTAGACCGTGCTTGACCTAACCAAGGATCCCGATCGAACCACTCCACATCATCACCACAAATTCTGCTGATCCAGGAAGTGGTGAGTCGACATCACCAAATGGGATGAGCCGTGTCAAACCAGGCAGGAAGACGATGTTTTTCCAGGTCGCAACATTACTGAGAATGGCCAAAGACTATCACACCGTGTCGGAACCCCACCACTCAGACCACATCGGAACCCCACCGTTTCGTGTCTTCACCAAGCTATGCTAACACCGAGACATCCAGAGGTAGCTGAAATGAACCGAGCCTTGCCGAAGGGGGAAGGGGATGCAATTCCTGAGTGAAACTCTAGCTATAGCGAGGAGGGGGTGATGCCAATTGAAGGCTGGAGTTATGATCCCCAAATATTCATAAAACATTTCAACTGTTCTAACCAAGCCTCACACAAACCACTACATATCAATCCATTTCATAATGAACCAAACACACACAACATTCAAAAGCAGAAATCAATGTGAAAACTATATAAAAATATCCAAACCACCGTTTTAAATAAAAAACATGTTTAAATGATCCAACTATGCATTTCATCAACCCCTTAGTGTGAAAACCCTAATATAACCATTCAAAAAATCTAAATCAGGAGAAATAAACCCATATAAAAATAAAAATTTATTCAAAAAATAATACATCACTAATTATTATCTAAGGATGGTTTGAAAATTTTGAAATCAATGTATTTTTAATTTTACGGACAAATGTGAAGGGATCATACAACAAAATACATGTGCTTTATTGAATCCATATCAAAACAACTCCACAAGGATTCCAAGAAGCACAAATATCCACAAGGAACCCTAAAAAGAAAAAACCCACAATTTAAACTAATGGTAAACAAGAGACCTAGAACAATGATACAAGGGAAGTTAAGGAACTCAAAATAAAATGAGAGGATAAGAGAGATAATAAATAGAGGTGGTGGTTACCTTAAATATTTGACACAAAACATGAATAAATACCTTTATTCCACCCTTGGAAGAGGATGAGAGGTGTGTAGAATAAGGGAAAGATCTCCATAGGTCACATGAACCAAATGAGGGGGATATGGGTGTTTGGGGGGAAATATGAAGAGGTTGGAAGGGTCAATTAAAATTTTTATTGAACTGGAAACTGTGCACAGTTTGGCCCCATGGTTTTCATAACTGTGTGCCAACTGTGTGTCACATATTAGAAACTCTGGTCACACACATAGTTTGGGAAGATTTTCATGTAACTTGTGACATGGTTCTTTTAATAATTTGATAGCCTTGTGCATGCTTTCTGTGTAGTTTGGATAACCATTCTTATGCCATGTGCCCTTGACTAGGGAAACGAAGAGACCCCCATGATTTATCTTGGGATCTACTTGGTTTGGACCTATCCATGAAAAACATGTGAAACTAAATCTGTGAAAATTTAAAAGGAACTTAAAATAGGCCCACCATTATGTCGACGCACGGTTATGCCTTAATTGTGCATCTAAACCATTCAATATAAGAAAAACTTCTTGAAATTCAAAATTTAAATATAGAACACCTGAAACTCTCGGTAGATACCAAGGACAAAAAGTTAAATCAGAATAAAAGAATACAATAAAAATAGTATGTTAAAAAATATCTCAGGGTAACCTAATGGGTCAAATAAAATTAATACCATAATAAAAAAGTGAAATAAATGAATATACAAGTGATCCAAAAATGGTCCTTTGATTCTCCCCCTAAAATTTTCTCTACATCCCCTGTACAAATTTCACTAAACATAGACATCAATTATATTTAACTTCCACATACATGTACCATGAGACATAAATTATACATTTAAACATTATGTGTATGTATAGGGTGTGATCAAGATGAGTTGGTTGGAAGTTAAAAACTAGCCACAAACATTTCCCGATATATAATGTGAGTGCATATGGAAGAATGTGATAACATTAAAAAAAATACCCACTAATAAAATTAAAAACAATAAATAAATAGGTTGAGTCATGGTGTGCTTACCAGGACACTATGAAACTTGACCCCACCTACATTAACTAGTGTTAAAATGGTGAAATAGATAATACAAAAATATCTTGATGCAACCTAATTCCAAAAGTGTTACATGTCCAATGAAAGTATCTCATATCCTGAGGAATAATATCTATGGAATAAATTGATGTGAGGATGATTTTCCAATATATACAGTTCAAATTTCAAGTGCGCAGCTAATATTTATAGTAACACTCGGGTCGTATCCTCAGTGATGGTTCCTTTTAGAGTTTATTTCTTTACTATAACTTTTTAATGGGTGGGGGTTTATTTGCAGATCGTAGGTGAAATGATTAATTGATTTTACAATTTAATAATTATTATGGAGACTTTATCATTACTTATTTATGCTTCTAATAACCTTGATCTTTAAAAAACAATTTATTAAGTTACTATCTACTTCAAGAGGTGATTTCAATTTGAAGTCCCAATTATTTTGGATTTAATCCAATCCTTAACTAGGGTTCCAATCAATATAAAATATCATTTATGGAAGAATTAATATTTCATGAACCTATGCATATTCATTGCTCTAATAATCCATATAATCCATATTAAAAACAAAACATGTCATTAGTCCATAATATATTTTGTTTTACATATAAAATATTAATTCAAAAAATGTAAAATGAGAAAAAGCCTACAAAATCGTAACGTACCCAAATTGTGACTCACCCCAATTTTATATATACACATACATTTGTTTTCTAAATAATTTGTTTCATGTAATTTAATGTGGTTATTTGAAAATATAATTAATATCACAAGGAATGAAAAAATTTGTGAATTAAACACACTCACAACCATTGAAGTGAGTTAATGTTGAATTTTTCTTGAATGAGATAGAAAAGGAGGAAATAAGTTTTAACATGATTTAAACTATTTTAAGACTGTTATCATTTCAATTAAAAGTTGGATGATTTTCAGATATGATAATGAAGAAACATTCATTAATAGTCAATTGAAATGAAAATAAACTTACCCTAATAGAAATTGATGTATGGGAAAACAAACATGAAGGAGACAATGGTGGAGAGGTCTATCTTATTGAAATAATATTATGTAAATTCCTCCAAAGACATTTAAAGAGCCATGGGCATTTAAAACCTTATGCTTAAGTGTTGAAGTTCCAACCCCTATCAAACAGAATAGGGGGATGAGTTTATATCCCATAATGGTGGTCTGTTTACCTTCCAAAACATTTACCCTAGTTGGCTTGACCATTTTACCTTACAAAAAGCCGAATATGGGGAAATAATTTTCTTAAAAAAATTTGATATAGGTATTTAAAATAAACCATACAAATAATGTGTCTATTGTACTTTAGGATCAAAAGATATGGTTGTTTTCCCAAAAAATGTGTTGTTTCCCATTTTTGAGTCAAGGGTTCCATGGCTTAAATCGGAATGAATTGATGTCTATTAAGATGCACTAAAATATGAAACATTTATTATAAAAATATAGTAATCTACATATTGATATTCTATTCATAAATTTTCATCTCAATTGGTCAATTTGATGGTGAGGTAAGTAAGTAGTGGTGGGATTTTTTTAAATCCCATACAGAATTGATTGTTGGAATTTCATTAATAAATTTGTCCACTTTATGGTGGATTTGGGCAATGAAATTTCAATCCAATATTGGGTATGATATCCTTGAACATGTTTTAGAGTTTCATCAAATTTCTGTATTGTGTATTGTGACTTGAAATTCAATCAAAATTGCTAGTCTAGTTTTCTCCACATATTTTTGTGGGCCTTGTTATGTAATATATATGACCCTTTATATTACCGAAATAGCCAAGTATCATCTTGAATGACTTGTATCACCCAGATTTATGAACCCTAAATAATAATAATAATTTTTTTGGATAATTAGGGTGATATTTATAATTAAAATAGTAAAGTGACTCAAATATGAATTAATTCAAATAATGATCAAAAATTATATTTTATAATAAAACATGGTTATGTCACACCAATTATTTAGTTTCCAATAAAAATAATAAAAATAAGTGGATAAATGTTATTAATAAATAAATATCATAAAATACCCCATACATAGTGTTGTTCATGACCTCTTGTACATTAAATATGAAAATATAACTAAATCATTTTTAATCACCGATAAATAATAAAATTATGTTCTCTCTAATCATGGGGTCCAGAATAGTTCAGACATTTATTATTAATTTAACTATAAATTTTCACAAAACCATTTTCCAAAAAAACAAATTATTTTTCGTGCTCAAAATTAGTAATACAAAATATAGGATCTGAGAAGTCACTCCTCTCAAGATGATAAAAATATTTCCACAGAGGTTCACTCACTCACCAACCAAAAGATAAAATACTTTCGTTTGAAAGAGATCTTATCGTAAATTCCAAATTATATAGTTAAAAATAATCAGTAGGTATTTTTAGGGTTTTTTCTATGTTTATGTCATGGTATGAATATATTTGAAAATTCATATGAAAGAGGGAAAAAATACAAACCTGGAAAAAATGCAAATTTTTTAAGAAATGAGACATAAAAGGAAATACAAAAACATATTCAAAATTGAATTAATTTTTAAAGGGTGATAATAGTTGGAGAAAATTACAAATGTATGAAATTATTAAATATTTACAGAAGACAATATTTATCCCAATTAAATAAGAAAATATGATACAAGTGTTCTTTATTTTTTATTTTTTTGAAAAATTGAAATTGAAATAAATCTCACACTCATCTGCTCACCCATGTTTGAAATCCTCATGGTAGTAATTGGAATTATTATAAAAGAACAATGGATGAGGAAGATATCTTTTTGACCCACAAAATACACAATCCATTATTTCTTTTCATTTTTTTCTATCTTATTAAAATGTTTAACACTATTCAATATCATTTCTACAAGATGTCATAAGAAAATACGTATTATAAAAACCCAAAAAATTAAAACCTTCCCCCTCAATTAAATGGATTCTTTCCCTCAAGAATATTATGAAACATTGAGAGTAAGAAAATGGTACCACAAATTTAATACATTCAACCAAATTAAAATAAATTATGAAATTAATATTTGGGTAGATGTTTGGAGGGACATGATTTTTGGGATTGAAATTGGGATATCAAAAAAGGGTTTTCATATACTCGAAGGGACTTTCCAAAATATGATCAATGTAAGGGTAATGAGAGGATACTTATCTATTATTATTATCAAGAGATTTAGAAAATTTCATTATTATATTAATGTGTGTTGAAGAAGTAAATTCAATTTGAAGGTCTAATTACTCTTGAATCACATTCAGGGGTGAAAACATACAATTTGAAATTATGGCTATAACTGACCTTGGAATGAAATATAACATTGATCCTCATAGTTGGGAAATAATCATTTCCCAAAATATTAATTTAGCATTCAAAATTTATTTTTCATGAAATAAAATTATTTATCAATGTTGATTAAGAAAATACAAAATTTTTGAGATGAAGGAAAATATTTTACTCCCAAACATGGTTTGAAACACATTCCAAATTTAATAGTGATTTGTTTTTAATGTTTTTTTAGTTTCTCTAGTTTCTTTTAAAATAAATTACCACACAAAATAGAAAGTGAAAAAAAGTATAGATGAATAATTTTGTAAAAAAATTTAAAATGATAAAGTAATAAGAGTAAATAGAGACAAGGAGAGAGAAAGAAAGTGGAAGATGAAAATGATATGGAGGGGAGTTAATGGGAAAGAGGTTCCCACTATTTTTGATTTTGTGGATTGTTTCTTCCATCTAGTGATGGGTCTATTATAGTAGTTGGGGATATAGTGGATTATGGTGTGGTTCTTGGGATGTGTTCCCTATCATGGTGATTCTTTAACCGATGTCTAGTAAATGTTTATGTCCTTTTGGAATAATGTTATTTTACATGAACTCTATAAAATGGGAAAAAATTAGTAATAATAAAATGTACATACCAATGAAAATTAATCATACCTAGGTAAATTAGAAATTAAGAATTTAAGATAATTTCATTTTCACCGTCTTGGAATGCCTCTCATAATATTCTTTTTATAGAGTACCATATCCCTTTCATTTTAGAGATTTTAGTTCCCATAAAAATCAATTAGATAATCCTCTAATTCATTAATCTACAACAATATTTCTTCCACATATTTTTTCAAATAAAATTGAATGTTTCCACTACCCAAAACAACTTATGTTGCATTTAAATCGGTAAAATACATGCTTTACCAAAAAATATCCTAAATGTAGACATCCCAATTAATGTTTTATAGGTAGTTATATAAGACAATATATATTTACCAAGTCTTTGAAACCAATTTTTTTTTGTGGGATAAATGTTTTTATCAATCTCTATTTTCACTTCAGTGTTATAATTTTTGCCATGTCATTTGTTTGGGAGTGATATACAGTTGATGTTGTATATAGAAACCCATTATTTTACAAAATATATTATATTGTAAAGTTATACAAATGGGTTCATATGTCAATTAACTAGATACATGGAATTTTAAATAGATGTAAGATGTGGGTTTTAAAAAAATTCACTAATAGTATGTTAATCATCCTTTCTAGTGGGTTTGGGCACAACCCATCTAGAAACATAATCATATCTAAGACTATGTGTGAGAATCTATTTTAAGGGAGGAATGGTCCCATGAAATATATTTCAAAGACATCAAATATATTAGAAAATATTAATTTCATTTGTGGTATTTCATTTATTTTGGATATTGTGCCATATTTTTGGAAAGTTGGATATAATTTATGAAACTCATGTGAGTACTTAAAGAGTGAAGACTATAAGAATCTAGATTAAAGGACCTTTGGGGATGTACTATGTGTTCCAAGGTATCCACCTCAAGGCATTTAGTGTCATAATTATAATATATAATATTTTTCATCTTCATCCATACATCTTTTAATTACCTTGTCTGCCTTAATTTTACAATTTTTATTATCTTCCCATGAATTTTTTTTGAATTACTTATTAAAATAACATTGTGTTTATTTGAATAAAAAATCATTAAAATACTAGAAACTAGGTAAATACCCTTGTGGAATACCATGGTAACATTCAAGTGAGATATGAGAGGTGTTTAGTAAGAAATTTTGGATTAATAATTTCAGAATGCGAATATTTATTCATTCTAGTGAGGTTATTGACCATTGGTCTTTATTTTCCTAATATATATTTTATTTAAAGGTAAATATCTTAGATAATTTGGATCGATCTTATTAGCCTCAGTTTGGAATCTATTTTACTTAGTTAGAACATTAAAGTTGAATGTTCTGTAAAGATGATGATTTCGTCACTTAGGAGATAGGGCCAAAATGTTTCCATGGAAAAAAACCATAGCTAAAAGTTAAATTTTCAAGGAAATTTAATGATATTGAGTTTCATCTAGTGTTTTTTTATTAATAATATATGGAACGAAGATTTTTTTGTCTTCTTTGACCAAGAATGGACCCAATTTCCCCATCAGATGCATCACACATCAACTTAAAGGGTAAGGACCATTATGTAGGATGAATTATGAGGGAAGATGTAATGAAAACATTAACTTTCACAATAAATAACTAAAAAGCTTCATAAATATGGAATGTAACATCATTTAGGAGTTGATGAGTCAATTGGATGGAAAACCTACTAATGTTTTTCCTAAATCACTTATAGAATCTATAATTTCTAATGAGTTAATGTATTTATTGAAATGATGTGGGTTCGAGAGGTGATTGTATCGTCTCATGTTTGGAAATATCTAATTTAATACCCGATTGAGAAATTTTGTTCCCTATAACAATACCATTGTTAACCTCGTGTTTCATTTTAAAAAAATTAGCATATTGTTAAAATTTTCACAATTTTGAAGGAGTTGAGAGAGTGAATGAAAAAAGATTTAAATGACTCACCATAAATGGTAATATAATTTTTGAATGCCTCCATTCAATGTTAAATGAACTCAAAAAAGATACTCATCATACACCTCTGGAATGTTGGAGGATAATTGAAAAGGAGAAAAATAATTCTCCTATACATATATGTTCCAAAAGGAAAAGTCAATATGGTCTTCTTCTAGTCATGCGGTATAATTGGGATTTTTATGTAGTGAGTGAATCAATAAAGAAAGAAATAATGAGACTTCCCATATAATATTTTTATAATTTGATAAAATAAATGAAGAGGGTAGTGATCTTTTCATGTTTCGACATTAAATTTTTGATAATTGATGCACACATGCCATTTGTTTTCACTCTTGTTTTGACCACAACCATGTGTTCATTTTTTAAAACAGTTATTCCACCCTTATAAGGTACCACTATAATAAGAATAACCAATTAACTATCAAGAATTTGGTAGATAATATCATATTTTATAATCTTAATGATCTATTCCCTACCTACATCATGTATGAGTGGATTGAGTCTTCTTTGAGGTTCTCTGATTAGTTTGGATGATTCTTCTAGATGAGTGTGTTGCATGAAAATGGTAGATTTGATTACTAGTATGTTAACTAGAGTACAATAGAATTCCATTTTATTTTTCTCTAATAAATAAACATTTTTTCAATCCTTAGTTTTTGTAAGTGGAGTAGAGATAATGATGTGACAAGAGTGATCGTGGAAAAGAAATACACAATTGATGTAAACAAGAAGTGGGATAAGACTAGATTCATATTGTATTTGGGGGTAGTCCACTTATTAATAGATTATGGGATTTCAATTGGGGTTTGGTCATTTAATTCAATACTTTCCATGTTGAAATATTATATATTAGAGTTGATATGGGATTCAAGAAAATTTTAAATATCTTATATATTGATAGAGTCTATGAATGAACGGTCTGCATCAACATCTTTTTTTATGACATGGTTAATCATAGAGAAATTTCAAAAAACACAACACTCACTAGAAAAAGATAAAAAATATTTAATAGGGTTCAATGGAATCCAATAATTCTCATTAAAAACAAGGATGGAGAATGAACAGTGATTGTCATATGGGTATCACATGGATTGAAAAATATTAAACATTACTACTTAGTCACCAAATTATATGAATAAGATTCCCAAATGGACATCAATCTTAATTCTGGATGACATGAATAATGATCTTAGTAGAATTAGGGAAGATTAAGAATAAGTCACCTCACATTCTATGTCAAGGATATAGAAATTAGCTTGAAGGAAATGATCATTGACCCAAACAAAGACATCCTCGATTATTCCCTCTCGACTATCAATTCTTCGATTGGAAAATTGGATGGAAACACACATTTGGTAAAAGAGACATAAGATATGGTTTGATAATTATGATTTATGTCCATTTGGGAATCTTATCCATATAATTTGGTGACCAAATACCAATATTCAATATTTTTCAAGCCATTTGATACCCATATGAGAATAATCTTGCATTCTTAATCTATGCTTCTAAGGAAACTTATGAGATTCAATTTAACCATGCTATGTCGTGTTCATCATGTTCTAGTGATGGAAATGTAAAGTTACCAAGAACATTGAACATCATGTGTATAAACTGATGGGATGAAACATTTTCAGTGGTCCTATTTTTTCTTTTATGGGTGCAAAATTGCTAAATAAAATTTTAATACAAAGATAGTTATTTAATAGAATCTAAGAGGAGATTGTTGACCTAAAAATGTCTAAACATTTCAAGTATTTTAGTCACGGGCTCAATGGGATTCATAGTCATAGAGACTTCTTAGAGAGTACGAATTGGTTTTTTAGAGGAATGGAACATGGTGAGTGAGCGGATTCATGTTCATTTTCAGGACTTTTTCCTTTTTTTTCGTTCATCTCAACATTTAAAAGAGATTTTTCCAATTCATCATAAGGCATAGAAAATTTCATTCCATATGAAAGAATAATTTCCATTACGTTACCCATGGTGTTGGGAAAAATTTGAGTTATAATTTGGGATGAGTTTGACTATTTCTATAAGATTATGTGCGATTAAATTGGACTAATGTTTTTCACAATTTTTGAGGCTATAATGGGTGAAGGAGGTATGATCATCCACATTAAATTCCCATAGTTTCTTGGAGGAAGACACATGTATTGAATTTAGAGTTCCTTGATATTGGTTCATGTCATAGTGATTGAATTAGGTTGGGAATTGAGATGGATCTCTAGAATAGTGGAAACCATGAGGAGCAGATGAATGATTTGTGTTTTGATGTTGAGTTACAAAAGGATAAGGTTGTTGGAATTTATCACCACCATGAACAAACTAAAAGTGGTTTGGATTTTTTAGAGTTAACGAAAGAGGTTTATATATGGGATTTTCATGACATAATCCAGGGTTATACATATAAGAGAAGGTATAATAGTGGGGTTAGGTTGAGTATATAATTCCCAAATAAACTGAATGCCTTCTTTAAATTCATTTTTGATGACCCCTTTCAATGGATGAGGGGAACCCTTGCAAGGACCGTAGGCATAGAGATTACCTGACCCATAAATCTTAAGAAATATATAGTCTATAACTACATGTAACCTCTCCTTTCCACCTTCTTCATCATGATGTCAACTCTCCAACTTCGCATGGCCAGTTCGGCTAGGCTTCTCGTGCAAGAGAAGGCTGGTCCTGATGGAAAATTCCATAACCACTATTTATGAAAAATCTGCTTTAAGCTTCTACTATAGTGCATGTAGCTACTCTGAATCCTAATATGGAGTGTGCTCCTTATAGATTCTTCCTAGTCCTTAAGCCCAATTTCAGGTGGCCTAAATACCGTGAGGTGGACCAAAGGCCTAGAGGTGGCCCTTAGGCCTTATGGTGGATCAAAAGCCTTACTTTCCCGATGGCCTTGGGTGGCCCAAAGGAATTGAAGGACCCTAGGCCCAAACTGGTGGCCTGAAATCCCAAACAGATGAGTAGATCTAGCTTCAATAGTACTAAACAGTGTTGGATACATTACCTTCTATAGTACCTGCTACAATAATTCTATAATGCATACTGTATTACCCCAAGAAATAATTTCACCACCCAGTTTTGAACTCGGGATTCTTGTATGCACTTGCTGAGTCCTCACCAACTAGGATGAGGCTATTATGCGGTTTAGTATCTAATGAATTGACCTAATTTTTTAGGGATTTTTTCTTCTGATCATATATTTCATTGATCACTATTGGATTAGAGTAATTATATAGGTCATATTGAAGTTGTGGTCATGTGTCAGTTAGATGAGATGGTGAGATGTTGATTCCATATTTTTTTATAGTTATAGGGAATAAATATTGCAGAGAAGATGAGATTTTAGATTTAGTAGCCACCACCAGATGTCATACAAGACATGTAAGTTCACTCATCCACTCAGTAATCTTTTCGGGATCGATGGATTGATTCTATTAGAATTATTTAACATGATAATGTTCTTAAGTATTAAATTGTTATCTGTTTACATCCATGTTTCTTAGAAGATCTCCTGATCCTATTGTATTTTTTTCAACAAGAGAACTGCCACTTTCAGAATCAATGAGAGTACTCTCCATTTCAAATAACCACTCATTGAATTATTGGACTAGGATTTGTTCCATGATTTTGTGTTGTTGTAATGATTCGATAATTTTTTTGAACCTCTCCCAATACTCATGGACTGATTCATTATGTAATTGATGTATACCAAAAATTTCATTTCAGATAGAAGTACTTCAAGAAGTAGGGAACACTTTCACTAAGAAGGGTCACTTCATGTAATACCATGTCTTTAGGGGACCAAGAGGGAGGTAATATATCCATAAAATGGTTGAGATATCTAAGGAGAAAGGTAATGCTCAAATTTTAATTTGTTCTTTAGAAAACTCTTTAAGAATTATGGTAGTGTGTGCCACTTGGAACTTTTTGAGATGAAAATTTCAATCCTCATTTCCATGAATAAGGAAATATGGTAGAAGATGAATAAAACCTGATTTGAGTTTCAAATATGCATCTATTTTTGGATATTTAATACCAAGGGTTTGGTAATACATATCAAGGGGATCATGTTTTTTTAATGTTTGTTCCATATGATTCTCTATATATATAATAATTGGATTATAAATGAAAGGGTAAAGATTTATTTTATTATCCTTTATGCTCCTCCAATGCCAGTGAAGTATATGATCAATTTATGAGTAAAAAAATAAGATTGATTGATTGAGTGAATACAGAGAATCAATGAAAAATGAAAAGGATAAGAAAATATTTTTTTCTTATTTTATTTTTATGGTATTGAGGGGTTTCCATTATGATTCATTTTTTTGTTTTTTTATTTTATTTTAATATTTTTAGTTTTTTTACAGAAGTCAAAAATAGTCCACAAACAATTTTACCATCCTAAGAAACATCTCCATTATTAGTGAAACTAATTTTAATTTGTCAACTTTTCAAAGGTCTGGTGCTTGAATAATGTATAAATCATCACTCAAGTTGAATCCTTAGTGATATAACCTTTTTAGTGTTTATCTTTTCTCTTTCTTTTTAATGGGTGGCTTGTTTTCACATCATAGGTTACATTCTTGATTTATTTTCCTATTTAATAATGATTGGGTTGAGTTTATCCTTATGGAGTTAATCTTGTGATATCCTTTAGATTTAAAAAACATTTCATTAAATTAACATCCACATCATGAGGTGATTATGACCGGAACTCACAATTGTTTTAGATTTAATACCAGACTTAACTACGGTTCCACTAATTATCAAATATCATTTATTTTAGGTTAAATATTTCATTAACCAATGTTTATTTTTGGTCCCAATAATCCAAGGAATATATATAACAAACAAAATATTTCATTAATCTATAACATTTTTTTTCATATAAAATATTAATTAAAAAATGATAACTTAGAAAAATCACTCAATATCATAAAATCCCCAAATTATGACTCATATAAATGAAATTGTTTATGATTATTATGGTTATGACTAAAAAATGTAATAAAAATAATGGGACAATAAAAGAGTTTTGTTCTGAACACACACAAATGGTGAAGGGAGTAAACATAGACTATTGATTGAATGATAATGAACAATAGGAAGAAGTTTTAACTTGATTTAATCTATATTAATACCATTATCCTTTAATAATAAAATTTGGATGATAATTACTCATTAAATGGAATAAATATTCATTATTTGTAATTATAAATAAAACAAACTTACGCAATTACAAATAAAAAAATGAAAAAAAACATGAAAAGAAAAAATGGAGAAGACTATCTTGTTGAAAAAAGTTTAAGGTAATTCCTCCCAGGGCCTTAGAATGGTCATGTTCATGCAAAATATCATCCTTATGTGATGTATTTCCAACCCCTTTCAAGGATAGTAGGGGATGAATTTATAGCCCAAGGTGCCAAACTGTTTCCTTCCAAAATTTCCCCATAAATTTTATTGAATATTCTTCCTTTCATTCAGTTGAAACTAGAGAAATATTATTCTTCAAAAATGTATATGTGTATGTTTAAATTATACCCTACAATGTTTGTGTCCACTAGACTCTAGGATCCAATGTTGTAGCTTTTAACCCAAACCATTTGCTTTTTCTAGTTTTGAGTTGTGTTTTTCCACAGTCTAAATTTAACTAAATTTATATATATTAATATCTCCTTAAATAAGAACCAGTTATTATAAAAACATTTTAAATTAAATCTTGAATATCTCTAATAAAACTTATTCTGAATTGGTCGATTGGATTGGGAGGAATGTAAATAACTCTGGACTAATTTAAAATATCATACAGAATTGTGGACTAGAATTTCAGGCATCAATTGGGCCTCTTTTTTATTGATTTGGGCCTTGAAATTTTAATATAAATTTTATATGATATACTAGAACATATTTTAGTGTTTCATAAAATTAGGGCACATTTATGAGTCCCATAAATTCAATCATCATGGGTGGTATAGTTTTCTCCACATATTAGGTGAGCCTTATTTTGTAGTCTATATGAACCTTTAGAAGGCAAACATAGCCAAATATCTAATTTAAGTATTTGTATTAAACTTATTTATGAACCATTAAAAATTATATTCAAACCATTTTTATATATAGGGTGATAGTTCTAATTAAAATATTAAACTGGCTTGAATTTGGAATAATTCAAATAATACTAAAATTTTATATTTAAAATTAAAACATCTATATTTAATACCAATAATGAACATTTCCTTCCAGATTAGTAAAAAAGATTATAAAAAAGTTATTAATAAATTAATAACACCACAAATCACTCATCTTTAAACCATAGTCTCAAAACACACTAAATATAGGGGTTTCTATATCTTCTAACTGAGAGAATGTTGTTCCCATGTTGAAAAGAACAATTAAAATCCTTCAATTTCTCCTAAATAAACACAAAATTAACATATAAAAAGAAAAATTTAGGACTCAATTATTTTAATTTTTTCACCACTGAAGGTTAATCCATGTTGCAGACACTAATAATTTTTAAACATACTATTGAATTTACTAATCCTTGTATGTAATTATAATGTTTAATTAAGTCTCACTACCAAACAATGGATAACCTCATCATTCTCCCGATACATACACTGCTCTAAAAGGTTCATTCAAGGAAATTTAACATAAAAGTCACTTATAAGGTATATCTAATGAATATTCAAATACTGATTTTAGAAGGGTATTCCCCTTTAATTCCAATATCAAGATCAAAAAAAATTCCACAATAAAGATCTTCCTAACCTCATATTTCACACATAAATTTTATATGATGTGTTTGAATACACTATTTATCTATAGTATATTTCATTAACGTTGTGGCCTATAATAAACCTTATTTAATTTTTTAATATTTTTTTTACAAAATCATACATTATTGAAGCTACTTATCACCACAACATTGGTCATTAAAAATACTGACATGGGACAATTCATGATCCCTATAAGTGATAAAGGATTTTATTAAATTTAAATAATAATAAATTTATAATAAATTTATAAATATTCTGAATCATTATTTGAACATTTTCATAACATTGTGGTTTCATCAATAAAAATGTTAATTATAAAAATCCAGGCCTTTATATTATAAATGTAGGGAAAATCCTTTTTTTCCACATTTAAATCATGACACATTAAATTTACCATGACATGGTGTTCAAAAGAAAATGAAATGGCCAAGTTATCTTTTATTATAGTTGTCTTAAAAAATTATACCTAGAAACACGTCCACCACTATAAATATTACCATGACTAACCATCCCATTTTAATCAAAATAGTCATTGATATTTACCACAGTTACTTTCATATGATTTTTCAACCCAAACATTAATATATCTAATTCATAAAAATTATATCTTCTATGCCATCATTACATGAATCCCCTAATTTTGAACAGTTATATAAAAGAAATATACCTAGGGTTTTACCACCCATGTTATTTTTAGCTTTTTGAAATATTCATTCTAGATAATCATTTTCTTATATTATTTTTGTTTCAAGGCCTAATCATGGTTTATTGAACCATAAAGTGGTATAACCGATTATGGTTCAGTATTTTTATTTTATAACGAACCTATTAAAAATCATTAATACACCCCTATACCTATTTAAAATTCATTAAAAATAATATGTCATCTTATAACCTCAAATATCAACCATCTCAAATAAATAGAATTCCTCTTAAACATATCCATAAAAAATCCCTTTAAGAACCATCATTCATCTCTGGAATAACCTAGGCTCCAACATTCACATCATTTGATTTTTTTAAAATCCTATGTGATATTTAAGACTCCATAAAATTAATTGGATCAAAATAATAATACAATAACTAAAGGATTACTCTATGTCAATGTGAGAAATGAGCAGTTTAGAAAAGAAGAGTTGGGGAGGAAATTATATGCTTTAATTCTTACATTGAATATAAATCTCTAAAAAACCATTTTCAATCATGATAAAACAAATCCTCTTTTATTCATTAATTAATGATATAAATACCCATTAATTATATATCACATATATTACATACAAAATTATTTCACACAATATAAGTGTAATTCTTTGATTTTACTTCTTAATGTTTAATGAAATCTTTCCCCAATTTTTTTTATACACTTCCAGTTACCGATTTATTAATATTTTTACCCTTTTAAAAATTAACTCAAATGGTAAAAAACTATTAATCATGAATATACATGTTAAATAATAATTTCATATGATTATATGAGATTTTCCAATCCATGTTAATCTTTGGGATGGATTTGAACTCCCTAATTTAACTAATTTTTATAGAATCATAGTTTAACTAATAAATATTAAAATATAAATATTACTTATTTATTCATTCCAATGTACCCATCCTTAAAAATAATTTTCTTTTCATTTTCATTGATGGAATGGTATCAGATCTCATTGTTATTTTTATGTTCATATTGTATCAAATTCTTTGTAAAAATAATAATATTATTTCTATCACACATGATCACCATATTCTTTTTATAGTTTTTCAAATATCCTATTGTTTTTTATTCATCTAAATTTTTTTCATCTAATTATAGCGGTCATATTAATCATTTCTGAATAATTTCAATTTTTTCGTATGTATATGAAGATTTAGTTGTTTTTTTCATCTATATTAATTGTGTATATGCCTTCATCCCGAAAATATAATATTATTCCCATTTTCTAAGTGAATTTATTTATTATTTCTTTATAATATTACCAATTTTATTCTTCTAATAAATAAATTTTAAACATTTTGGATTTTTAATTCACAATATCCACAGGTCGATATGTATCAAAATATACAATTATATCTTGGATTTTTCCTATAGGATACGTGATACCCAAGTCAGTGATATGTTGGAAAAACATCAAAATTATTTTTATGGTAGTGAAATGTTAGAATGTTATATATTTTAAAACTGAAGAAAATTAGTATTTTATTATAAATTTTCAATTTACATGTTTTCAATTATAATAAGATTTTGGTCATTCTTGAATATAAAGGTAGATCTGGTACTCTTAAATTATCTTACATCCCAAATTAACATATAACCAAGATCTGTGTTGAAACTTGAAAGAAATAATGCATTTTAATATATTTTAGAAATTACATTGTATATTCTTCTTAACAAATAAATGTGTAATCACCCTATTGACATAATTCTACCCCAAAAAGTAATTTATTTCACATTTGGTTAATAGATCAAACTCTTATCACCATAATTTATAAGACTATTCAGTCCATTCCATATTACTTATAAAAACATAATATCACAATCATAAATATTTTGTTACACCAAAATTTACCACATAGGTATAAGTAGTCATTGTGGTACAGGTATGGATAGAATCCATAGGGACTGAAGAAGTAATTTTGAGACACTCAGATTTGTTGGGAGGGTAATCAATGAAGTGGCCAACTATAGTATTGATTTAAATTCTGAAACTAAAATAATAAATTACGTAAGATAATGGTTTTTATTTAATAGTGAAAAACATAATGATTTTAATGGAAATAATAAAATAATATGAGCTGATCCGGGTTTGTTTAGAGGTATAGTTTGGATGTATTAGTTTTCATTGAAAATTTCACATAACTAATTCAAGATGAATCTAAAAAATAATGAAACTCTCTAATAAAATTAACTAATTTAATCCTTAAAAAATTCAAAGTATAATATTAAAGTCAATTATAGGATCACTTAAATGACCACTCAATGTAATTGGATCATACTAGCACTAAAAATGTTTTGTTTTTAATGTTTTCCAAGAAGAAGAAGAAAATAACTCAAGGAATATAAATCATAAAATAATGAACTGATTAAAACATTAAAGAACTAAATAAAACATCCAATACAGCCCCTTGATACTCACATGTACCAACCCCTAATAGTTTTATCCCTCTATTGATTATATGATCTAAATTTAAACAATAAGTAGACTAATGAGGATAGAATTGGAGAAGGAAAACTAAGAAATAAAGAACAATCCATCGTTGTTTGAGGAATTTCACAATTATTGGTATAAATAAGTTCAAACCATAATTATATGGTATCAAGGAATTAAGTAAAATGAAATAAAAAATGAATAATAATATGAATATGAACATTTATTAAGATACTATGGTGATTCAAAAATACTTACCTGAGAAAAAAATAAGCTGTGATTACAAAATGGAAGCATAAAATTAGAATTGAATGAATAAATTTATACCTTCAATTCCTCAATTCCTTCACCACCAAAACATAAATATGTTTTTTTTCTAGTTTATATCTCCCATCCGTAAATTAAATACCATTTAATGGGGATATTAATTGGGGACTGAGAAATAAAATGAAATTGGACTTTTCAATGTTGAGAAAAAAATTCAGACTAGATTCCTCCCCCTTTTTGGTGTTCCAGTATGACATTGAATATATATATATATATATGGATTGGTTAGAGAATAAAAATATTATATTATATATTTAATCTAATTTATTTAGAAATTTCACCCCAATTTTATATTCCATTTGGATGTTATGATGAAATTGTGGGGATTATTTTATGGACCCACAAATCTGGCCCATAATTTAATCCTAAAATTGGGCTCCCTAGTTCTCCTTTGAGTCTTCAAAATTAGCTACGGATATAGTTGAATGAAATTATACCAAAAAATTTCTGATCTAAATTTAATATTTTTTCTTCATTTGGCTTGAATTCTGGGTTGCACTTTTATTTGATGGGCCAATGACCCATTATGCTTTCATCAGAAATTTCTACATCCTAGAAAAAAAATGTCCATCTTCCCTTATGATTTATCCATTGGTCATGAAAGAAATTTTTTTCCAAATAATGTGATCAATAATATAAAAAATAATAAAATTAAAATTATAAAAATATTTAATTCCTCAATTTGATGGTCAATATGGCAGAAATTTTTATACATTAAAAATGAATTGACCAATGATATAAAATAAAGTTCAATTTATAAAATACACTAAAACTAGATTTTATGAACATTGAAATGAATTTATATTAAAATATAAACAATTAATATTAGACTATTTTTTCCGATAATCACACCCCAAATTTATTTTTTCATGTCCCAATAAAAAATAAAGAAGAATAGGAAAATCAAATTACCTTTTTAAAAAACATTTCAACATTCAATGATCTTTAAACGACATCATACCAAAAAATCCTGAAACCTATTAAAATTATTTTTCACAATATAAGATCACTATCATATCCCAATACCCAAACCCATTCCTTTATTAAAATTCAACACATAATTTTATCCAATTTTAATTAAATACAATGATGTTTTGTGTATCACAAAATACATGGGGCACATTTTCTTGTTCAAGGGGGAAATTATAATTTCTACGCGGGAATCACATAAATACTTAGGATGAGTATCCAATTTTATATTATTATTTTCTCTTTTTCCCTATTTCACTTATTTATTTTTTATTTATTATTTTAACCACAATAGAGATGAAAAGACAAACTTTGGGTAAGAAAACTATGAAGTCACATTCTCCATGTTCTGAATGCCACTAATTTTTTCAATTCCATTCACTATAGTAGGGATGTAAAGCCTAAAACTCAGCAAGACAATTATGGATTCAAGATCCCTAAGTGTTTAATGAAGAAAATTTGGAAATGAAATTCTCTATGTTTTTTTTTAATTTTTTTTGCATAATAAAATTAAAATTAAAGTGGCCCCAAACACAATGTTATTATTAAATGGGTGAAAGATCTCAATATTAAACCCCAAATATTTTTGACATGAATTATGTAATTTTTATTAATATAATGGAAATGTGAATGTTGAAAAATCACATCATACAACCACACATTCAAAAATCTGTATTCATAAACATAAAGGTGCATTAAGATCATGATCTAGGAATTAAAAAACATTTGAAATTCAGTTTTCATGTTTTAGAAATCCATTATCTTGGACAATGTAAAATAAATTTTCTATGAAGGGCTATATTTTTAATAAAATATATATTTTTCACTCCCCCAACATAGAATGACACAACCCTCAGTGTTGAAAGAGAATACGAGAGAAAGATCCGAATCTGAAATAAATATGGGGATTTGTGATTTAAAATTTTATCATAGAATAAGACCACATGGTTTCATGTTTATTACACAATAAAAAATAATTTTACCACTTTGGATCTATGTCACAATTTGACTCTTCAGGGATGACTGAAGGTTAGGTTTAAATTTGAGATGACGTGTGAGTCATTTGAAAATAATAAATAGCTTTAAATGTTATCTATCTCACTTTAGAAACATGATATCATATTGAAAACCCTCAAATTATCTTGACAAAAAACACAAAAAAAAACACAAAAAAAATTTAATAAAAACATTGTATAATCTGGATTGCCTCTTGTGAATCACATAGTTTAAATTCATTAGCTTGACATGGTCCCCCAAACATACCCAATAAAAACTTTCATCATTTTTATAATTATGTTTTTCACCATTTAATTTAGATTTATTTTGATTATCTATTGGGATTTGCAGGAAGGGATTAAAATTAAATTAAGAAAAATCATATATGTCCATGTTAATGAGATAATCCCATGAATATCAACATGAGTCCATCCAATTTTATTAATATTCTTGTATAAGACATCAAGGAGAATTTTCACATTCTTATCTTCAAAAAATTATGAAATGATAATATAATGTTTTTTATTTTCCCCTATGATAGAAGACATGATAAATGATTTATGGACCTTGATTTGAAACTCAGGTTGGCTAGAACTTTCAGACATAGTCCATGGAATATAATTGAACACCATTTTATTTTCAAAATTCTTCAACATAATTGGTTCTTTGGAATATAACATTCGTCCGCCAAATTGTACTTATGAGTTTTAGGAATGTGTATGGACTTGAATATTGTGATTTACCCTAAGGTTACCTTTACTGTTGATCATGAAAAATCACTATTGGAGCGATATAAAATAGATTCAGGCCACATATACTTGTATCTTTCAAGTGAATAAATAAAATAAATTGCATCATGAATTAGACACCACTGATCAATTCCATATAGTTCATCAGGATGAAATTTAATATTCCCAAACCAACTGACCTCATTTGACATCTTTGATTTATTAGATTCTGAAGTCGGTTCTTCAAATTTATCTTTTCATTTTGCATCCACTCATGGTTTGGGAATCATTACCTCAAGATTTTCATTATTATTACAACTCATGGAAATATTCATAGGTTAGAGTTGTTCATGATAATTTGTATGTAACAATATTCTTTTATCAATGATGAGGTTGTAGAATCTTAAATGGTAATGGGTTCCTTAATTATTTCAACTCTTTGTAGTTTTAATCTCAAAGATGAAACTTCTTAATACATTTTATTCATTTTTTTACAAAAATATTCAAGAATTTTTTGGTATTATGCATGATAGGATATTATAAATCATATAATTCTCTAAAATTAACCCCTTTAAAATTCCATTATAGGGATTGAAATTTATTATTTGATCATTCATCATCAAAATGACTATACATATCACTGGGTGTGGGTAATCATTTACATTTTTCTAAAAAAAATTCACTATGAAAGATGCTTCATAATTTTTATTTCTAAATTTTTTATATCATGGGTTTATTATAGAGTAATGTAGATGATACTCCATTATTGTAGAATAAAATTTGGATTCTAGATTATTAGGACCCACACAAAAGTAAAGGGGAAAAGATAAGATACATGAGTGTGACAATATAAAATCTTGGGTTATAAAATTATACTTCTTCAGGATAACTTATTTAGATTCCATGAAATGGATCCAAAATATGGTTACAACCAAATTTACAATAAATTAATAAGTTTTAATTGTAGTAAAATTTGTAATTTAATCAAGAGGGACCAAAAGTAAAATTTAGACACTCGAACATGTTTGGAGGTTTGGCTATGAAGTGGCGAACTATGGTATTGATTTCAGTTTTGAATCTAAAATACTAAAATTATTAAGAGTATATTTTTTATTTAATAATGAAAAATATAATGATTTTTATGGGAGAAATTATTAAAAATGAATCAATCTATGGGGTTTTATAGGGAAATATTAGATGTATTTTTTATATATACAATCTTAGATCACTAATTGGAGATATATTCAAACAACCAGGTGAATCCCCAACATTATTTTCCTATTTAACCCCAACACAATCACAAAGATAATAACCAATTCCCATGGTGTATAAATTAAATTATTACTCCAAGAAATTGGATTATACCAGTACTCATAATGTGTTATCATTAAGAATAGAAAATATATAGAAGAAAAAAACTGAATGGATAGAAATCATAAAATAATGAACTAACATAAATATTGAAGAATAAATTATAACAACCAATTCATCCCCTTTATAATACCTTGGATCAAACCCTAATAGGATTATCACAACATTAATGTTGTAATATCAATGGAACTATACATTAGATTCATGAGGTAGGAATTGAAGATGAAAAGCAAAGAAATGACGAACACTCCACTTCTGTGTGAGGAATTTTATAATTAGTGGTGTGAATAAATTCACAAATTATTAAACATGTATCGACATGTTATGTAAAAGTAATGAATAATTTATTTATAATAATATTAATATATGTTATTAAGAAGTTATGGTGATCCAAAAAATTATACAACAGAAAAAATAAGATTCGATTACAAAATGAAAGTAAAAAATTACAATTGAATGAATAAAACATATTACCCTAAATTTATTCAACATTAACCTTAAATAGTAATTTTTAGTCCTAGTTCTATGCCCCCATAAATAACTTCAATTTCAATTCATTTGGATAGTAATGGTGGGTGTGAAATAAAATGAAATTGGACTTTTCAATGTTGACCAGAAAATTCAGAGCAGATTCATCCACCCTTTTGACATGCTAGTATGACAGTAAATATGGAAGAATATAAAGGGGTGTTAGAAAAAAAAATATGATACTACATGTGTAATATAATTTATTTATTAATATTAACCCAATTAGATATTCTATTAGGATGTTATAAGGACATTTGGGGGATGAATCTATAGGCCTTAAAATATTTCTCGTAATTCAATCCTCAACTTGCACTACTTGGATATTCATTGATGACATTAAAATTAACTATGGACATAGTTTAAGTAAATGACCCCATTAATTTATCTAATTGAAGTTAAAATTTGATCATCATTGGGATTCAATTGTGGGCTCCATTGTAATTTTATAGTCCTAAGGCCCATTATGATTTGGTCAGAAATTTCTGTATCCATCAAAAATATCTATCATCCATTGTGCTTCATCCAATGAACAAAAAATAAAAAATATTCCACAAATTTTGATAAATAATACCAAAAAATATGAAATTAAAATAATAATAAAAATTAATTCCAATATATAATGATTAATTGGGCCTGAATTGACGCACTTTAAACGTCAATGTCACACTGATGTGAAATGATGTTTAATTTATAAAATAATCTAAAACTACTGTTTGTGAATGTTAAAATTCATAAATTTTAAAATTTAAACAATAAGTATTATCCAATTTCCTTTTATAGTCAATTATTACAATTAATTTATTTTTCCATGATGATTCCACATAGAGGCTTTGATCAACACCTATACTCTAGAGTTTTGGATTCCCTAAATAGTAGTCCAATTGAAAATACCATGCCCATGGTTCTTACTTCATACCATATAAATCCTTCTTCATTTGAAAAAAATTTCCATCTTCATATATAATTTTGAATCCCTCCATTAATTTTATAGAGACACCTTTCTTGATCCCTCCATTAAATATCTTCTAAGCATCCATTTGATATACATAAAGGATTCTTTAAAATAGTAATTTCAAAGAAAATACTAAATAAATAAATTATGAATATAAGTGTGTTTTCTTCTTCCAAATTTATGGATTATATTTTAACATATACACTTCAAACCAATCTATATTTATTTTGGATCAAATTACCATGCTCATTGTATTTATTCTGGAATATCTAATTTATTTCAATGACATTGTGATCTTTCAAAGATTTCCCAAACTCCACTATTTTTCTTTATCTATATTAGATGCAACACTTTTCTTATGGATACAACATATTATTTATACTATTATAAATCATAAAATAATTCTAGATCCAAATATTATGAAAGAGACGTGTTATCAATCCTCATCATCTTTTGTGCTTGTGCTGGAGTTATCATATCTCATGTAATATTAAATCTATAAATTTTAGATCTTATATTTATCCTCTAAGTTTGTTGTTTATTAACTTAAATACATAAATAATCCACTAATTTTTCACCAAAATCGAAATTATCTTTTTGGTTATGAAATCTTTGAAAATTTATATCATTTCCATATCCTTATCTAAATATTGTATCTTAATCAAAATATACAGCCCTTATTCCACAGTCTCATTAATTACATTGACATCATTACCTTATATGAACTTGTGGACCGTATTTTTGAAATTATTTTAAAATTTAATTTCTATTGATTATACAGGAAACACATATGTTTTAGTTTGAATTTTAAATGAATAACTCTTTTTCCAATTACTTCTTATAAAAAACCACCGACTTTTAGAGATAAATTAACCTATAAAATAAAACACATCGGCACACCCACAAGATAAAAATAATGTACAAGGATTATTACTCAACAGGAGTATCTAGTCCATGGAATCATCTAAAAATAATACAATACCACATAATACACTAGAAAATTATCCTTGTGGTTAAAAATATTTTGGTATATCAATAACATTCAAAAAAATATAGTCCTTTAACATTTCCTTTTTTTATTTTATAGATAATACAATAAAATAATTATTAAATAATGGAATAGTAATTCACTAATATGTTTCAACATTTAAACAGTGTGATGTAATAATTTAATTACACATATCCTCCTACAAGTTAGTTCTTATTATTATAAAAATTTTAGTCATTTTATATAAAATTCTTTTTTCAGTACTATTTTTTCAGAATGTCTCTATCAGGTACCTATTCATCCAAAACAACTTCGAATATAACCTCACTCCTTCATCCAGTACCATATTTAACTAGTACCTTGTGTTAGGTAATTCTCTATTCAAATCCATTTTTTTGGTACTTCATGATAAATTCATTGATGGAATATGTTTAAATCCTCTAAATACATTGGAGTTAGTAGGCTCCACTAGAACATTCCACAAATCTCAGTGTTAATAGTGAACATTGTTTCTAGAAATATCAAATAAAATCCTGATATTTACTTCAGGATTATTGATTAATTACAATTCCATATCAATTTCATCATAATGTATGACTAGATAATGTATTTTTAAATATCATCAATCCTCCATTTGGTTCTACTTCATAAGAACTTCATTATCCCATAATACTCTATCTAGCATTTCATCATAAAGATCATCTTCATTCGGTAATTTTTTTATCTAGATCCTCGACATCCATAAACCTCTTGTCAGATGAACTCATATTTTCCTATTCATAAATCTACTAATTTTCCATCAAGTTAGATTTACATATTCCCTCTATGTATATAATTTTGACTTTTTATGTCTCGAACTCTCAAGGATTCTATATCAGAAAATATAATGGTTTCTCTATGCTATAAACTCACAAAAATTATTCTAGAGAATATATATCTAAATTAATCAAAAATATTCACTTGTATCTACGTCATAATATTTATTATTTATAGAAACTATAAATTTAATACTTTGATCAACATTACATTATACATATTTTACTCCAATCTCTTCATCTAAGAATTTCACAAGTTTTCAATATTATTGGAAAGAAAATTCTTGTAATCTCAATAAAAGAACTGTCTAGACTAATCTATCCAAAAAATATCAGGTTCGTAAAATTACTTATTTGGAATATATTTTTCTATAAAAAAATACCATAGAATAATTATTATTTTCGGTACTTTTATGAATATCAAATCATAACCCAGATTCCTTTGTATGAAATTAATAGATCAACAAATTCATATATTGTTATTCAATAAGTTCTATTAAGTCTGAAAAAATTTATCTAGAAACATTATAAATAATAATTATTCTTTTTTAAGACATTTATGAACTGATAACAAAATACAACACCATAAAAAACCTTCGTATAGTTAAAAAACTTCTCTCTCAGTTTAACAAGTAAAATCATCTAGGAATCAACAATAACCCCCTCCCTTTTGATTTTCATGCAAACCAAGAAACATTTAACAATAATATAATGTTCTCCATAAATTAGTTTCTGTATTTCATTCCCAACATCATACTAATCTCAAGAAATCATCATCATAAACCACAACTAACACAAAATTCTAATAAAAAGATCCCTCATTTACATAATAAAACTATTAAAATAGTTTTAAAATGTTTATATCATATCATTGTACTTATATAAAAAACTCCCCTTAAATATATTCTATCCCTAAAATTGACATAGAAAATATCAATGGATAGATTTATGTTTTCATATGTATCCCCCTTTGAAAAAATATCAAAACATAAGAAGAGAGTTGGGATAGTGTTCACATACATTATCCTTGATGAGAGTGAGTCTGAACACCTAAAATCTACCTCATCTTTTGAAATGTTTCCTTCTATAATGGTTTAGAAAATATATCATCTACTTACATAAATATAGTTATCAAATCCATAATTAGTTAATTTCATTCCAAAATTTCCTTAATAATGTTACATTTAATATCAAAATTCATTGATCATGAATGTTGCACTATATTCCCAGTATGATTGATATAACATGGATTATCACAACTTTGGAGAAATGGTAGATTCACATCAATAAATAAATCTTCAAACAATTTTTTCATCCACATTTTTTATTTTATACAATTAATGGAAGCTATATACACACCTTATATTGTGATGTGTGTCCCTATACTTTTATCCTTTGTATTAAAACTTACATATCATTCTCTCGGAAAGAATTATCCACTATATGTGGATCCTAAATCATTGAAACAACCTACCCCATCTAGATATGTAAATCTAAAAAAATAAAATTTACTTGAAATTCAAACTTTATCGCATAATATACAGTTCCCTTAATGTATTTGAGAATTATTTCTATATAAAAGAATGTGTAATTATGTGTCCATTTTGAAATCAATCACATAATGTAATAGTATAAAATATCAATGGTTTATATTTTATTACATAGAATAGTATTCTGATAAATTTTATAAATACATTAGGATCAATATTCCTTCCATATTAAACCATAAATTTTTTAACACTTATATATGTTTTAAAATAAGTTTTTAATATAATATTACAAATTGTATAAGTAATTCCTTGACTTTTTTTCCTTATGATAAGAAAATGTGATCTTTCTCATGAGAAAATTAAAGTCCAATAAAGTACCTTACTTTTCCTAGCATAGAAATTTAACAAAAAATTATTCTTTTATTTGGAAAATCATTTAAATTCTTCTTCTTTATTCCCAAAATATATAATATAATCAAAATATATGATCACAATGATAGAAAACTGATTATTTTTTATATAGAGGTTATGATAAACTATACCATTATTGATGTTATGATTATTTAAGAATCAATTATAATTGGTATACCAGGTTCTGGGGGCTTCTTTCATCCCATATAAATCTTTATTTAATTTACACATAAACTTTACATACTATCCTAGAAAGAAACCACATGGTAGATCAATATAGACATATTCTTTTATCTCTCCATTGAGATAAAAAAGACTTGATCTCCATTTGAAATATCAAATATATCCTTTATATAGAAATAAAAATCATTATTCAGATGGTTCCAAGTCTTGATTGTAGGGAAACATTTTAACACCCTAAGACTTTATGATATATTTTTCATCAAATAAATTTAATTTTGTTGATAGATTGTCTTTCACACAACCTCAACTCTAAATGGACCATAATATAGTATACCAATATAACCTTAATATTATTTTACTAGAGTGAATACGAATGACCACTTTTTTGATAATAATCTGAAAAATATTTTTAAATAAAGAAAATATATTAACAAAAACATATTCATTTTTAGTAAAATCACTATATGGTTTAAAAATACATTTTCACAAAAAAATTGGTTCATAGCTTTTTATGAGGAAATAGTATAATTTATAATGATTTTTGATTTTTTTGACACAATTAAATTTATTTAGGAAATAAAAATTCCAATAATTTTATAGATTGATTTTTTGGAAATTTTCTAAAAATGAAGATTTTTTAGAGAAGCAGTGAAATATACTAATTTTTATTGAAAATAGTATTCTCATTTACAATGATTTGTTTTTTAATTAATTAAATAGTAAAATTTATTCATTGATATTATGTTTAATAAAATTAATGTCAAATGAATTATTCTTATTTTGTGTTTTAGTGTAAATACTGTTTTACTTCATAATTCATTATTTCTAGAAAATTGATTTTTATCAAGTTTTATGGGATTAATTTTTAATTTTATTATACTATTTTTTTTACTTAATTATGAAAAATGGACCCCATATTATAATTCAGGTTGATCTAAATAGGTTTATTTTATTTTTGGTCACTATAAATAGTAACAATGGTAAATATGTGTCACCTGTGTATGAGTAAAATGTGTAAAACAAGGTTAAAAATTCAGGACATGTTTTAAATTATCTATAACACTTACCTTTACCTATTTTATGAGGGGAGTTTTAAAATTCAAATATAATTATAGAAAATATGGCCACTTGGTGATATTTTTCTTTTATTATGACCATTATATTAACTTAATCAAAGGATAAATACCCAATACCATTCCCATAGCATTAATATCTATAATATTTTTTCATAATGAAAAAAGAGGCTATTAATAGTTATAAATGTTAATTTTAAATATGTATTAGTTTTTTGTCCTAGTAATTTATTTTTAATTTTTAGTTATTGAATAATTACCTTAAATGTTTACACAACACTTATACAATATTTATTCAATTTATAAAAATCAATATTAAAAATAATACAATATAAATAAATTTAAATGTTCAATGATTTCCGTAAATAAATAAAATATATTAGTGAGCTGTTAATGGTTTAGATTAAAATTCCATTAATATATCTATTTCTATAAATTCAAGATAAATTAATAGAATTATATTAATTATTTTTATAAAAAACAATATTTTATTAAATCTTTTAAAACTATTAAAATATTTATCTTTAGCCAAGTGAATGGGATATGGATTAAAATATCATACATGGATTATTTATTGGTCACTTATTCTTTTATGATAACAATATTAACCCTTGAAAATTAAAAAACATTGATAATGTAGTAACTGTAAAAATGATTAATGGGGAATAAAACCAATAGATATGGGTTAAAACATCACTTAAAATTATCTAAATATAATCAGATGAGTGTATTTTGACTAATCATAAACCAATGATATAAATATATCTATTTTGAGACAAATGAACTTGAAAATTAATTTATATTAATTAATTACATGAAATAATATTAAGGGTTACCAACTCTTTATGTAAAAAGGGCCCCCTTCTCCTATCTTACTCATAGATTTTGAGCATTATATCTTGGTAAATACCTACAATAATACTTCCATGATTATTTAAACATATTTTATATCATTTTTTTGAAAATATCATCTCATTTAGGCTTATATAGTAATCCAAAATAGGTTTCTCAATAAAGAGGTATAACTAGTAACCAATCATTATTTAATTTGATTTCCTCAACTAACATATTTAAATCCATAGTATCAATTATTTAATAGATAATTAGGTATGTTTAAAATACTGAATATTTATTATGATCATGGAAAAACCATTATCCACCATATTTACATCATATAGAAAGTGAAAACATTACTCATGCGTATGTACAACATACTGCCTCCACATTGTGGTGTAATTATTTTTTCAACACTACTTTACATTAATGGTTGTAATGATGTATTTAATAAATATATATTTTATTTTTTATATTATTATGTTTTTTAAAAGGTTATTTTTAATTCTCATTTATTTCTTTCCATCCATCAAATAAAGAAACAACATTCATGCATATATAAAGTCTACCGTCTCTATGAACATTGTAATTCATTTTTCTATCTATTAATTTTATAGATTAATAAATACATATATATTATGAATATTTGAAATTTATTTCCTGATTAAAATTTTGGATATTATATAACCATTATCAAAGTACATTTACAAAAACTTCCAAACCAAAACAATAACAAAAAATTGTTAACACCTGAAAATTTTTAGTTAAATTATGAATTATTAATAAATATGTTCCAAAATATAATAATATGATTATATATGAGATTATAAGTATATAAATTATTCTGGTTAATATTTAAAATTAATTTAAATTTATTATAGAAGTGGGGGTAGTGATTTTGAGGAAAATGTAACTTGTGGTGATGGATTTATGTTTCAATCACATTTTAATGGGGATTGTTTATGTTTGAATTTACACTGAGGAAATTATATGATCCTCCTATAATAAATCGATTTTATTTTTTCCCTCTATTTTTTTCTATAATTTATATGCTTTAATACAATTTTAATATCTTTGTTACAAAAAAATTTCAGAAAACGTTTTGATGAAAATTCAGCCATTTTTCTCATATTTTTGTCAGAAAATCTTTTTCTTTCATATCGATGTTTTCTAACATGGGTTTCAATAATTATTTTGGATATATTTCAATATATATATAATTTTTTTTACTAATTATATAATTTTCAGAAAATGTTTTAAACTGATTTTTTTCATTTCCAAAATGAGATACTTTTTACTGATTGTGTTAATAGAATATTTTTTTTGTGATTACATCCTTATTATTTATATTAATTATACATGATTATGATAAATGGATGTTTAAAAAAACAAATTAATTTGACACAAGTTTTTCTTTGATGATATGAAAAATATTTTATAATCATTAGACATTTATTTGAATGAATTATAATATATTAATAGTTGGATCCATTATATCCCTCCGATGAATTTATTAATGTGATATTTATATCTATTGAGATGATGATAATAATAATGGAAATGATTGTAATAGATTTGTTCCCATATTGATGTGTGAGTGTGATTCTATTTAGATATTCATATAAGAATATGAATGGAAAGGATTTTGAATAGCTTTGTTTACATTATGATACATGGGTATTGTCTCTTTCTAACTATATTAACAAGATTGTTCAAGAAATTTATTTTTTTAGAAATGCTCACTAGGTTATGATTTATTAATCTTATGATACACCATTTCTATGTTATCAACCTTGATTGGTGATTAGTGCTTTGATACCCATACTGATCATAATTCAAAAAATAAATTGATTTTAGAGCGTATGATCCAAGAATTTCTAGGTATGAAAGTTTTACATTGAGAGCATGCACTTGAATAATGTATCAACCACTTATGATTACCCTATCCTATAATAATTGATATCTCATATGCTTTCCTTTTCTATGAATCTAATCTCATGCATTCTTATGTTTTTCTACCCTAGGTTTTGATGGATGGTTCTATGTATGACGAGTCTAAAAGGATATCTTATATAAAAAAAGATGATTTATATAATGAATATTGTATTTAAGTTAAATGTTTATTTTTATAGTTTCCAATGAAACTAAAAGTTTATGATAATTGGGTGCGTATAATTGTATATTCATCTAAAATGATGTAATATTTACATCTTTTTCTCATATTTCATCAGTTAGTATCAGAGTAGGGTTTTGTTAATATTTAGATATTAATATTAGAATGCATTAGTGAGAACCCTATGAATAATTATATATATAAGGTAACATCTTAAATGTTTGTTAAGGATGATATTATCTTTCTTTAGTAAAAATAAATTCATGTCAGTATAATAAAGTTTCATGTGGTTTTGTTATAGATTCATATAGGGGTAATAACCAAAAAATGTTGTCTGAGTATATCTCAACCCCCATTCTAGTGTAATATGAGTGTACCCTTACTGCTCGCATGTTCCGAAAATCCAATGGGATATACCTTGGGTAAATCAAATATTATTTATGTACCATTATTATAGATGTAAATATATAATAACCATAGTTATCCAAGTTTAAATAGAACAATACTTAGTTTTATAAAAAGGTGCCATAATTTTGAAGATTGCAAAAGTTTATTATCATGAATATATGTTTTTTAACTCTTATTATTATATCTTGTATCATTAACTCTATTTTTGTAACTAGCTAATGGATGTGGAAAAAAAAATAATGTGATAAATGAATGTGATGGTAACTATAGTGAACATACAAAATAGTAACCAATTTGATTTGGAGTTGGGATGAAATATCTTATGACTATGCTGGCACAATTATCTCAAGATATAAACGGTAAAATAGATAATTCTGATCTTATAGATGTAAAAAGGAGGGATCAAAATTCTTTTGTGTATTTTATATGATAATTCCCACCATCATTATATGTGTATTTTGATCCATTAGTTACTAAGAAATTGATCAATTTGATGGAAATGATATTTTACCTTCATCAGTTACCAGACCATGGGAATGTTTTCATGGAAATATATCTATTGTTAGGGAAAGATGATTGATTGTGAAATCTTACCAAGAATATAAGGAAATATAAATAAATAAACTATATGTAATTAGATGAGTTTAATATTTTATTTCATAACAAATATGTTTCCCAAACACTATTTACTAAGATGAAAATGGGCTTTTGGAGCTAAAATAGATCAATAATGAATCTATTAGTTCCAATGAAGAAAACATTACAAGAATTGTGATTTATGTATCAAGATTTATAATTTAACTTGTGAGAAAAATTGATCGATTATTTAGTGTCATTAAACCATGTCTTCAAAAGGTTCTAGACATAAGACACTTTGGTAACTATTAATTAGTCATTAAATGTGTTCTAACGGTAGAAATAAAGAGTGGTAACTCAAATTATTCTTCTATTATTATTGAAAAGAAGAGAAAAATATATCTTTATAGAATCTCAAATGTTAAATATTGAGGTAATAAACTTCTAACCACTTATATGCTAGACATTCAAGTCAAAAAAACCTGTAAATTATCTAAAAGGAATTGGGATGTTCTTAAATTGTATAATGGCTAGGCATCGTTCAAGTGACTATCAATAGGGGATGAAGAGTTTAGAAAATACAACATTAGAGAGGAAGTATTCAACTAGTTAAGTTCAATATACATGTTTTAGGTTGATTGTGAATTCTGAAAATAAATTTCCCAATCTAATATCTAATGTGGTTATTAGGCCTTAATAACTCCATGAGTAAAAGACAATAAAAAGGCTATCTCTATCACAAATTCTGTGGGCTTATAGAATGGCATGGTAAAAGGGACACATTCTGTCCAATTTTAAAATTAAAATTATTTTTTTGGTTCTGGATCAACCCACACTTTTATATTTGATGAATAAATTAAGGCTATTTTTCCACCCCCTCAATAATTTGTTGTTTAGTAATAAGTAAAAAACTAACAATTATTCGATGATCACATCAGAAGTGTATATATCCTCTTTGACAGAATTGTTTCAGAATTTTCTTCCTAAAAATATTAGGATTCCCCCTCTTATTGAATTTGATTTGATTCTGGGCACGAATTGGAGATATATATCTACACTGACCAAATCAATTTCTGAGGAATGGAATTCCCATTTGAAATTCCAATCCAACACATGATCATCTTTTAGTAGAAGGATGAATAAAAATTTCTAATGGATATTACATTTATAAAATAGCCATTTATTCTATTCCACGATAGGTATATATCTTAGTTGGTTGGAGAGAAACTCAAAATTGAGGATATTCCTATTGTATGAGTGTTTTTTCATTTCTATAGTAATTTTCTAGTCTCCATCAGAATCATGAAGTTGAGTTTTCATATCAACTCATACCTTGTGCAACAATTATTTTAGTGACTCTATATATAATTTCCCATATTGAATGATAGGAATTGAAGAAGAACCTCTAAGAGAATTTGGATAAGGGGTTCATTAAAATCAGTGTGTCACCAAGGGGAGAACCCATTCTCTTTATTAAGAATAACAATCGATTAATGCGACTCTACATTGATTAACAAGAACATAACAACAGAACAAATAAATAGAAGTAACACCTACCCATTATTGATTATTTTTATGATCACTTATGGGGATAAACATACTATTCAAATATTGGACTTTATTTTGGATATATCATCAATTCATTGTTAAGGAGGAGGATATACCCAAGATGACTAACTGCTTCAGGTATGGGCATTGGGAAATTTTAGTGATGCCATATAGACTTACAAATTCCATTTTTATTCTAATAGATTTAATGGATATAGTCTTTATATATTACCTTGATCAGTTTTTGGTAATATTTATAAAAAATATTCTAAAATATTCTAATATAAATGTAGAGAATGAGGATCACTTGAGGATTTCACTAAAGACCTTGTGTATGGTTGTGTTGTATAGAAAACTTCGAATGTATTAATTTTAGCTAATAAAAGTTTCTTTTTTTGGTCATATAATCTCAATAAGGGTTATACGAGTGGATCCATAAATTGTATTATTTATTGAACATTGGTCAAGAATAACCCATGTGACTAAGATCTATAGTTTTCATGGTTGTTTGGGTATTATTGAAAATTTATAGAGAATTTTTCTTGTATATCTAATCCAATCACCCAATTATTATAGAAGGGAGAAAAGTTCCTCTATACTAATGAATGTGAGGGAAAATGAAAATATCTAAAGAGAATGGAAATCAACATTCTTGTTCTCACACAACCATGTAGTGGATATTGGATTGGGATCTTTTTTGATGCATCAGAAAAGGGAATAAGATTCATCCTCTTGTAAAATGATATAATGGTAGCATATTCCTCATGATAATTGAAGTTTCATGATAAAAATTTCCCAACTCATGATTTGGAATTAGGTACTATAATTTTTGAGTTAACAATATAGAGGAATTATTTTTATATGTAATTGAATGATAGATATATTGATTTTAAAAGTATAAATATGTAGTCACTTAAAAAGAGATAAATATGAGCCAAATATGATTGTTTTAGTTGATTAAATAGTATGACTTCTCAATACATTACTAACCAAGGAAAATAATAAAGGTAGATAATGCTTTGACCCAAAAAGATCATGATATAATATCTTTGATAGGGAATATAAATGATCCAATATTTATTTATTACATAGGATGGATCTAGAAGTCTTGAAGGAATGAGATAAATATTACCTTTCTAAAATGATTTTTCAACCATAAATAAGAATTAATATTAAAAGGGAATAAATTTAAGATATAGAACTATAAAATAAGGTGGGAAATATTCCAGATTTAAAAGTTGATTTTGATGAAATGATAAGGTTCACGATTCATCTATGTTTCCCATCAATACTAGACATGATGAGGGAGCTATAGGGTGAAGTTCATAGTTCATTATTCTCTATTAATCTTGGATGTATGCAGATTTATAGACATATAAATGAGTATTACTAGCAGTAAAAATGGAAATGATATATTCTATAGTATGTATCTTGGTGCTTAGTATTCGATCAAGTTAATGTTGATTAATAGAATTCTAAAGGAATTTTATAACAATTACTCATACTATAATGTAAATTGGAAAACATAACTATATATTTTTCTTTTAACCTCCCAAAATTTCATAATTCCAATATAATCTCCTTATGAAGATTGTGAATATAATTTCAAAAATAGATTATTTTCTCTTGATCAGATTTCGAGAACATACATTCATGAAGTGGAAATGTAAAATGGAGTAGCTTATTATATTTTATAGGATAGGTGTCCAAGGATTACCAAGATGTTTTACAGTTGTCTTCAGCAAGACCTAGATTCAGACCTTTTTTTAGTACTACTTATCATCCCTAGATAGATGGTCAATTTGAGAGAACTCTTCTTACCGTAGAGGTTATGGTCAAATCATGTTCTATAAATTTCAATAGTGGTTGTGATCAATAACTTCCTCTAGTCTATTTTTTGTAGAATAATATTTTCCACTTAATTATTCTGATGGACCCTTATAAATCCCCCTATGGAAAAAAGTGTAAAATTCAAATTTGTTGGGACTAAATTGGGGAAATAATGCTATTGTGATAAGATCTAGCAAAGAAAATGGAAGAGAAAGTGAAAAATCATTAGAATAAAATCATGGATGATCTGAGTCAATAGAAAATTTATGATGGAAATCATTAGTGAAATAAGAAAATTCAATGTGGGGGAGAAGGTATTCTACTAAAATTCTCCATGAAAATTGGTTTTGAGATGTATAATGAATGTAAAGAATAGCCCTTGGTATATTGTCCCCTATGAGATTCTTAATCGATAAAGGATAGTATCATATCAATTGGGCCATCCAATAGATGTATATCAAGTCCATGATTTGTTCCATATATCTCTTATAAGGATGTACATATCAGATCCTTCACATGTACTGAATTCAGAGTTTTTACCACTAGATCATGATATTTACTATTGATAAAAACTAGAATAAATCTTGGTTTCAGATAAATTGATCTCTAGAACAAGACTATCGATTTGGTTTAATTTATCAAGAGGAATAATACATTTGAATATAATTCTTGGGAATATGAGGATGTGATGAAATAAAGATATCCTAATTTTTTATACCATTGTAATATAATTCTTATGAAAAAAATTCATTTTAATGGGGGTAGTATGTAACACACTAAAAAGATACAATATGTTTTTCTTAAAATAAATATAATTTCTTTGATAGATTGAGATATAAACAACCCTCCTTATAAATGAACCCTAATATAGCACACTATTATAACATTGAAATTTAATTAGAAGAGTGAATAGAAATAAACTATTTTAGAAAAAAAAAATTAGATAAATGATTTAAATAAATCAAATATATTTATAAATAATTAATAATTTTTCTTTATAATCATTATATGATTTGAAATGCATTTTCCTAAAAAATATGTTTCCTTTATTTTTTATGAGAAAATTATATAATTTACAAAAATTATAGAATATTTCATTAACAAAATTATTTTTTTATCATAATGTAAAAATTAACTTAAAGTGAAATTTTCATTATTTTTTGAAAATATTGATTTTTTGATAAATAGTAAAAAAAAATTATTGAAAACATTTTTTTCATTTAAAAAGTTAATTTTGGTTTAAAATGGTTTTGAAAGTAAAATTAGATCATTTATGTACTGAAAAATAAAAATAATTAAATATTAATTAATTTTATACAATATTTTTGTATCAAGACATTAAAAATTCAAAAAACATTTTTTAGAGAAACTATTTTTCCTAAAAAATTTAAGGTTTAATTTAAATTAAATCATAATACACCTATGAATTGAATATTAAAATTTGATTTCATATTTTTAATCAGGATGATTATGTTTGGTAAATAGGTCCCTTCTATTTTTTCTCATTATAATTAGTAACCTTGGGAAATATATCAAACCTCAAAAAGTTTAGAGTTGGTAAAAGGTTGTTAATATTTTTATAAGGATTTAAAATTTCTCTAAGATTAGAATTTAATTTAAAGAATTATTATAGTTCAATTATTGTATTCCAATTCTTGAATATATATCCTCTTAGTTCCATTTTTCATTGATTAGGAAATTAATGTATATTTAATAAAACACTAAATAAAAATGTCACTCAATTGACTTTAGTATCTCTATTATTTTTCATAAGGATAAGAAGATGTAACATGTCGTAATAAATTAATATGAGAAATATAAATAATTTTTTATCATGGAAATTTATTTTTATTTATTAGTTATTGAATAATTATTTTAAATTCCTATAATACAATGACATAATATTATTCAATTAATAGAAAAATAAACTAAACAATTTTAAAAATATTAAAAATAATAAAATATGGTTGAATTATTTTGTTATATAATTTTTTTGGATAAATTTTAATTTTTAATGATGCGATTCATGTTTTTATTAAAATTACAAAAATATCTTATTGTCTATTATGTTATAGTGAATTCAATGTTCAAAAATGGAAGTAATAATATTTTATAATAAAAAATATCTTATTATTTGATATAACTTTCATAAAAATAATATATTTACCCATGTTAATGGGATATGGTAAAAAATATCATCCATCGTCCCTTTATGGGTCACTTTTCTTCTTTTGATAACAAGTTTTACCGCTAAATAGTAAACTATATTGATATTTTAGTAATTTCCAAATATATTAATGGGGGGATAATGCTAAGAGATATGGGTTAAAACATAACTGAAACTTATATTCATATTAATGGTTGGGAGGATTTATAATTATCAACATCTTATATTATAAATATATCACTTTTAATCCACATGAACTAGAAAATTAATTTATATTAATTTAATACTCTAAATAATTCCAAGTGTTCCCCTCTTCTTACATGTGATATAGAACCTCTAGTCTGTTCTTATTCACACATTTTTGGCTTTATAGCTTAGAAAACCCCTAAATTAATACTTTAATAACGTCTTTATAAATTTTATTTAGATTATGTTCTATCCAAAAGACTATAACTTCATGGATTAAGCTATAATAAAAAATAGGTTTCTCAATGAGGAGGTATAAATATTAACAAATCAATTTCAATTTTTTTATTCTCCCGCATCATATAAATCCATGGTATCCATTATAATTTAATTATTATACTGTATTATATATACAAAGATGTTATTATTATTACGAAACAACTATTATATACCTTATTTCTATATCTCAAAAAGAAAAAACATCACTCTTTTGTATGTATGACTTAGTGTCTTCATGTAGTAGTGTAATTATTTTTTCATTGCAACATTACTTGGATGGTTATAATGAAAATTTTAATCAATATAAATGCAATTAATTATATTATATAAATTATAAAAAGGTGATTTTTTAATTGACTTTTTTTATTCCATCCATCAAAAAAATGAAAATGGTTTTCCCGTGTACGTATAACCTATCATCTCCATGAAATGTCTAATTCATTTTTATGTCCCTACATTTAATGGTTCAATATATGTACATTTATAATGTATATAATTTATATCTATAACATGATTAAAATTATATATATGTTAGATTAATGATCCATGTACCAGGATTGAAACAGCTAAAGTGAATTTTCATATAAAAATGAAACATTTAAAACTCAGAAATTATTACTTAAATAAAAAATTATTAACATATGAGTATCAAAATATTATAAGTATATAATATATTATATTATAATAATGTAAATAATTATGGTATAGATTAAAATTAAATTTACATGTATAATATATTATTTTGAGATATTATGAATTAAATGGAACTTGAGGTAAGGGTTTTATATTTCAATCCCATCTTAATTGAGATTATTTAAGAGAAAATTTCCATTGATGAAACTGTATGATACTTATAATATAAAAACATTTTATTTTTACCAATTTTATACTTATGAAATTTTTATGTTTTAGTATCATTTTCCATTTTTTAGATAAATAGTTTAGAATATGCTTTTACGAAAACTGACCTTATTTATTCTCTTTTCGTTTGAAAAAATAATGTCTTTAATAATAATATTCCTTAAAATGTTCCTCCAAAATGTTTGGGTATATTGTTAAATTGTTTTTTAAATTAATTTTCAAACAATTTTGAATTTTTATATATTGTTTTATAAGTAATATTTAGGACATTTTTTATGAGGTATTTTTTACCGAAGGTGTGTACAAAATCATTGTTTTCAAACAATTATGACATGTACGTAATTTCTCATAGTCATGAAAGCTCAATTTTTTGAAATTTCGATTAAATTTATATTTTTTAATTTCCATTGAAAATCTTTTCTTTAATATTTTTTGGAATATTTAATTTTAAAATAATTTATTTCAAAATGAATGTAAATTCTCCTCAAGAATTATTCTAGAGATATTTTTGAAGAATTTTTTCATATATGCTAACATGCATGATGTTTATTTTTCTTTATTGGGGACATGATCTAATGCCTATATTATTATTCTTCTTATGTATGATGATATTTTTATGAAACCCTTTTATTTTCCATGGGTTATGACATGATGATATGATTATACGATAAATGTTTTAAACAGCGTGATGTAATAATTTAATTACACATATCCTCCTACAAGTTAGTTCTTATTATTATAAAAATTTTATTCGTTTTATATAAAATTCTTTTTTCAGTACTATTTTTTTTAGAATGTCTCTATCAGGTACCTATTCATCCAAAACAACTTCGAATATAACCTCACTCCTTCATACAGTGCCATATTTAACTAGTACCTTGTGTTAGGTAATTCTCTATTCAAATCCATTTTTTGGTACTTCATGATAAATTCATTGATGGAATATGTTTAAATCTACTAAATAAATTGGAGTTAGTAGGCTCCACTAGAACATTCCAAAAATCTCAGTGTTAATAGTGAACATTGTTTCTAGAAATATCAAACAAAATCTTGATATTTACTTCAGGATTATTGAGTAATTACAATTCCATATCAATTTCATCAGAATGTATAACTAGATAATGTATTTATAAATATCATCAATCCTCCATTTGGTTCTACTTCATTAGAACATCATTATCCCATAATACTCTATCTAGCATTTCATCATAAAGATCATCTTCATCCGGTAATTTTTTTATCTAGATCCCTGACATCCAGAAACCTCTTGTCAGATGAACTCATATTTTCCTATTCATAAATCTACTAATTTTCCATCAAGTTAGCTTTACATATTCCCTCTATGTATATAATTTTGACTTTTTATGTCTCGAACTCTCAAAGATTCTATATCAGAAAATATAATGGTTTCTCTATGCTATAAACTCACAAAAATTATTCTGGAGAATATATATCTAAATTAATCAAAAATATTCACTTGTATCTACATCATAATATTGATTATTTATAGAAACTATAAATTTAATACTTTGATCAACATTACATTATACATATTTTACTCCAATCTCTTCATCTAAGAATTTCACAAGTTTTCAATATTATTGGAAAGAAAATTCTTGTAATCTCAATAAAAGAACTATCTAGACTAATCTATCCAAAAAATATCAGGTTCTTAAAATTACTTATTTGGAATATATTTTTCTATAAAAAAATACCATAGAATAATTATTATTTTCGGTTATTTTATGAATATCAAATCATAACCCAGATTCCTTTGTATGAAATTAATAGATCAACAAATTCATATATAATTATTCAATAAGTTCTATTAAGTATGAAACAATTTATCTAGAAACTTTATAAATAATAATTATTCTTTTTTAAGACATTTATGAACTGATAACAAAATACAACTCCATAAAAAACCATTGTATAGTTAAAAAAACTCTTCTCTCAGTTTAACAAGTAAAAACATCTAGGAATCAACAATAACCCCCTCCCTTTTGATTTTCATGAAAACCAAGAAACATTTAACAATAATATAATGTTCTCCATAAATTAGTTTCTGTATTTCATTCCCAACATCATACTAATCTCAAGAAATCATCATCATAAACCAAAACTAACACAAAATTGTAATAGAAAAGTTCCCTCATTTACATAATAAAACTATTAAAATAGTTTTCAAATGTTTATATCATATCATTGTAATTATATAAAAAACTCCCCTTAAATATATTCTATACCTAAAATTGACATAGAAAATATCAATGGATAGATTTATGTTTTCATATGTATCCCCCTTTGAAAAAATATCAAAACATAAGAAGAGAGTTGGGATAGTGTTCACATACATTATCCTTGATGAGAGTGAGTCTGAACACCTAAAATCTATCTCATATTTTGAAATGTTTCCTTCTATAATGGTATAGAAATTATATCATCTACTGACATAAATATAGTTATCAAATCCATAATTAGTTAATTTCATTCCAAAATTTCATTAATAATGTTACATTTAATATCAAAATTCATTGATCATGAATGTTGCACTATATTCCAAGTATGATTGATATAACATATATTATCACAACTTTGGAGAAATGGTAGATTCACATCAATAAATAAATCTTCAATAAATTTTTTCATCCACATTTTTTATTTTATACAATTAATGGAAGCTACATACACACCTTATATAGTGATGTGTGTCCCTATACTATTATCCATTGTATTAACACTTACATATCATTCTCTCGGAAAGAATTATCCACTATATGTGGATCCTAAATCATTGAAACAACCTACCCCATCTAGATATGTAAATCTAAAAAAATAAAATTTACTTGAAATTCAAACTTTATCGCATAATATACAGTTGCCTTAATGTATTTGAGAAGTATTTCTATAGAAAAGAATGTGTAATTATGTGTCTATTTTGAAATCAATCACATAATGTAATAGTATAAAATATGAATGGTTTATATTTTATTACATAGAATAGTATTATGATAAATTTTATAAATACATTAGGATCAATATTCCTTTCATATTAAACCATACATTTTTCAACACTTATATATGTTTTAAAATAAGTTTTTAATATAATATTATTAATCGTATAAGTAATTCCTTGACTTTTTTTCCTTATGATAAGAAAATGTGATCTTTCTCATGAGAAAATTAAAGTCCAATAAAGTACCATACATTTCCTAGCATAGAAATTTAACAAAAAATTATTCTTTTATTTGGAAAATCATTTAAATTCTTCTTCTTTATTCCCAGAATATATAATATAATCAAAATAAATGATAACAAATGATAGAAAACTGATTATTTTTTATATAGAGGTTATGATAAACTATACCATTATTGATGTTAAGATTATTTAAGCATCAATTATAATTGGTATACCAGGTTCTGGGGGCTTCTTTCATCCCATATAAATCCTTATTTAATTTACACATAAACTTTACATACTATCCCGGAAAGAAACCACATGGTAGATCAATATAGACATATTCTTCTATCTCTCCATTGAGATAAAAAGACTTAATCTCCATTTGAAATATCAAATATATCCTTTCTATAGAAATAAAAATCATTATTCAGATGGTTCCAAGTCTTGATTCTAGGGAAAAATTTTAACACCCTAAGACTTTATGATATATTTTGCTTCAAATAAATTTAATTTTGTTGATAGATTGTCTTTCACACAACCTTAACTCTAAATGAACCATAATATAGTATACCAATATAACCTTAATATTATTTTACTAGAGTGAATACGAATGACCACTTTTTGATAATAATCTGAAAAATATTTTTAAATAAAGAAAATATATTAACAAAAACATATTCATTTTTAGTAAAATCGCTATATGGTTTAAAAATACATTTTCACAAAAAAATTGGTTCTTAGCTTTTTATGAGGAAATAGTATAATTTATAATGATTTTTGATTTTTTTGACATAATTAAATTTATTTAGGAAATAAAAATTCCAATAATTTTATAGATTGATTTTTTGGAAATTTTCTAAAAATGAAGATTTTTTAGAGAAGCAGTGTAATATACTAATTTTTATTGAAAATAGTATTCTCATTTACAATGATTAGTTTTTTAATTAATTCAATAGTAAAATTTATTCATTGATATTATGTTTAATAAAATTAATGTCAAATGAATTATTCTTATTTTGTGTTTTAGTGTAAATACTGTTTTACTTCATAATTGATTATTTCTAGAAAATTGATTTTTATCAAGTTTTATGGGATTAATTTTTAATTTTATTATACTAATTTTTTTACTTAATTATGAAAAATGGACCCCATATTATAATTCAGGTTGATCTAAATAGGGTTATTTTATTTTTGGTCAGTATAAATAGTAACAATGGTAAATATGTGTCACCTTAGTATGAGTAAAATGTGTAAAACAAGGTTAAAAATTCAGGACATGTTTTAAATTATCTATAACACTTAGCTTTACCTATTTTATGAGGGGAGTTTTAAAATTAAAATATAATTATAGAAAATATTGCCACTTGGTGATATTTTTCTTTTATTATGACCATTATATTAATTTAATCAAAGGATAAATACCCAATACCATTCCCATAGCATTAATATCTCTAATATTTTTTCATAATGAAAAAAGAGGCTATTAATAGTTATAAATGTTAATTTTAAATATGTATTAGTTTTTTGTCCTAGTAATTTATTTTTAATTGTTTGTTATTGAATAATTACCTTAAATGTTTACACAACACTAATACAATATTTATTCAATTTATAAAAATCAATATTAAAAATAATACAATATAATTAAATTTAAATGTTCAATGATTTCCGTAAATAAATAAAATATATTAGTGAGTTGTTAATGGTTTAGATTAAAATTCCATTAATATATCTATTTCTATAAATTCAAGATAAATGAATAGAATTATATTAACAATTTTTATAAAAAACAATATTTTATTAAATCTTTTAAAACTATTAAAATATTTATCTTTAGCCAAGTGAATGGGATATGGATTAAAATATCATACATAGATTATTTATTGGTCACTTATTCTTTTATGATAACATTATTGACCCTTGAAAATTAAAAAACATTGATAATGTAGTAACTGTAAAAATGATTAATGGGGAATAAAACTAATAGATATGGGTTAAAACATCACTTAAAATTATCTAAATATAATCAGATGAGTGTATTTTGACTAATCATAAACCTATGATATAAATATATCTATTTTGAGACAAATGAACTTGAAAATTAATTTATATTAATTAATTACATGAAATAATATTAAGAGTTACCAACTCTTTATGTAAAAAGGGCCCCCTTCTCCTCTCTTACTCATAGATTTTGAGCATTATATCTTTGTAAATACCTACAATAATACTACCATGATTCTTTAAACATATTTTATATCATTTTTTTTGAAAATATCATCCCATTTAGGCTTATATAGTAATCCAAAATAGGTTTCTCAATGAAGAGGTATAGCTAGTAACCAATCATTATTTAATTTGATTTCCTCAACTAACATCTTTAAATCCATAGTATCAATTATTAAATAGATAATTTGGTATGTTTAAAATACTGAATATTTATTATGATCATGGAGAAACCATTATCCACCTTATTTACATCATATAGAAAGTGAAAACATTACTCATGCGTATGTATAACATACTGCCTCCACGTTGTGGTGTAATTATTTTTTCAACACCACTTTACATTGATGGTTGTAATGATGTATTTAATAAATATATATTTTATTTTTTATATTATTATGTTTTTTAAAAGGTTATTTGTAATTCTCATTTATTTCTTTCCATCCATCAAATAAAGAAACAACATTCATGCATATATAAAGTCTACCGTCTCTATGAACATTGTAATTCATTTTTCTATCTATTAATTTTATAGATTAATAAATACATATATATTATGAATATTTGAAATTTATTTCCTGATTAAAATTTTGGATATTATATAACCATTATCAAAGTACATTTACAGAAACTTCCAAACCAAAACAATAACAAAAAATAGTTATCACCTGAAAATTTTTAGTTAAATTATGAATTATTAATAAATATGTTCCAAAATATAATAATATGATTATATATGAAATTATAAGTATATAAATTAGTCTGGTTAATATTTATAATTAATTTAAATTTATTATAGAAGTGGGGGTAGTGATTTTGAGGAAAATGTAACTTGTGGTGATGGATTTATGTTTCAATCACATTTTAATGGGGATTATTTATGTTTGAATTTACACTGAGGAAATTATATGATCCTCCTATAATAAATCGATTTTATTTTTTTCCTCAATTTTTGTCTATAATTTATATGCTTTAATAAAATTTTCATATCTTTGTTACAAAAAAGGTTCAGAAAACGTTTTGATGAATATTCAGCCATTTTTCTCATATTTTTGTCAGAAAATCTTTTTCTTTCATATCGATGTTTTCTAACATGGGTTTCAATAATTATTTTGGATATATTTCAATATATATATAAATTTTTTTACTAATAATATAATTTTCAGAAAATGTTTTAAACTGATTTTTTTCATTTTCAAAATGAGATACTTTTTACTGATAGTGTTAATAGAATATTTATTAGTGATTAAATACTTATTATTTATATTAATTATACATTATTATGATAAAGGGATGTTTAAAAAACAAATTAATTTGACACAAGTTATTCTTTGATGATATGAAAAATATTTTATAATCATTAGACATTTATTTGAATGAATTATAATATATTAGTGGTTGGATCCATTATATCCCTCTAATGAATTTATTAATGTGATATTTATATCTATTGAGATGATGATAATAATAATGGACATGATTGTAATATATTTGTTCCTATATTGATGTGTGAGTGTGATTCCATTTAGATATTCATATAAGAATATGAATGGAAAGGATTTTGAATAGCTTTGTTCACATTATGATACATGGGTATTGTCTCTTTCTAACTATATTAACAAGATTGTTCAAGAAATTTATTTTTTTAGAAATTCTCACTAGGTTATGATTTATTAATCTTATGATACACCATTTCTATGTTATCACCCTTGAATGGTGATTAGTGCTTTAATACCGATACTGATCATAATTCAAAAAATAAATTGATTTTAGAGCGTATGATCCAAGAATTTCTAGGTATGAAAGTTTTACATTGAGAACATGCACTTGAATAATGTATCAACCACTTATGATTACCCTATCCTATAATAATTGATATCTCCTATGCTTTCCCTTTCTATGAATCTAATCTCATGCATTCTTATGTTTTTCTACCCTAGGTTTTGATGGATGGTTCTATGTGTGACGAGTCTAAAAGGATATCTTATATAAAAAAAGATGATTTATATGATGAATATTGTATTTAAGTTAAATGTTTATTTTTATAGTTTCCAATTAAACTAAAAGTTTATGATAATTGGGTAAGTATAATTGTATATTCATCTAAAATGATGTAATATTTACATCTTTTTCTCATATTTCATCAGTTAGTATCAGAGTAGGGTTTTGTTAATATTTAGATATTAATATTAGAATGCATTAGTGAGAACCCTATGAATAATTATATGTATAAGGTAACATCTTAAATGTTTGTTAAGGATGATATTATGTTTCTTTAGTAGAAATAAATTCATGTTAGTATAATAAAGTTTCATGTGGTATTGTTATAGATTCATATAGGGGTAATAACCAAAAAATGTTGTCTGAGTATATCTCAACCCCCATTCTAGTGTAATATGAGTGTACCCTTACTGCTCACATGTTCTGACAATCCAATGGGATATACCTTGGGTAAATAAAATATTATTTATGTACCATTATTATGGATTTAAATATATAATAACCATAGTTATCCTAGTTTAAATAGAACAATACTTAGTTTTATAAAAAGGTTCCATAATTTCGAAGATCTCAAAAGTTTATTATCATGAATATATGTTTTTTAACTCTTGTTATTATATCTTGTATCATTCAATCTATTTTTGGAACTAGCTAATGGATGTGGAAAAAAAATAATGTGATAAATGAATGTGATGGTAACTATAGTGAACATACAAAATAGTAACCAATTTGATTTGGAGTTGGGATGAAATATCTTATGACTATGCTGGCACAATTATCTCAAGCTATAAACAATAAAATAGATAATTCTGATCTTCTAGATGTACAAAGGAGGGATCAAAATTCTTTTGTGTATTTTATCTGATAATTCCCACCATCATTATATGTGTATTTTGATCCATTAGTTACTAAGAAATTGATCAATGTGATGGAAATGATATTTTACCTTCATCAGTTACTAGACCACGGTAATGTTTTCATGCAAATATATCAATTGCTAGGGAAAGATGATTGATTGTGAAATCTTACCAAGAATATAAGGAAATATAAATAAATAAACTATATGTAATTAGATGAGTTTAATATTTTATTTCATAACAAATATGTTTCCCAAACACTATTTACTAGGATGAAAATGGGATTTTGGAGCTAAAATAGATCAATAATGAATCTATTGGTTCCAATGAAGAAAACATTACAAGAATGGTGATTTATGTATCAAGATTTATAATTTAACTTGTGAGAAAAATTGATCGATTATTTAGTGTCATTAAACCATGTCTTCAAAAGTTTCTAGACATAAGACACTTTGGTAACTATTAATTAATCATTAAATGTGTTCTGAGGGTAGAAATAGAGAGTAGTAACTCAAATTATTCTTCTATTGTTATTGAAAAGAAGAGAAAAATATATCTTTATAGAATCTTGAATGTTAAATATTGAGGTAATAAACTTCTAACCACTTATATGCTAGACATTCAAGTCAAAAAAACCTGTAAATTATCTAAAAGGAATTGGGATGTTCTTAAATTGTATAATGGATAGGCATCGTTCAAGTGACTATCAATAGGGGATGAAGAGTTTAGAAAATAAAACATTAGAGAGGAAGTATTCAACTAGTTAAGTTCAATATACATGTTTTAGGTTGATTGTGAATTCTAAAAATAAATTCCCTAATCTAATATCTAATGTGGTTATTAGGCCTTAATAACTCCATGAGTAAAAGGACAATAAAAAGGCCATCTCTATCACAAATTTTGTGGGCTTATAGAATGGCATGGTAAAAGGGACACATTCTGTCCAATTTTAAAATTAAAATTATTTATTTGGTTCTGGATCAACCCACACTTTTATATTTGATGAATAAATTAAGGCTATTTTTCCACCACCTCAACAATTTGTTGTTTAGTAATAAGTAAAAAACTAACAATTATTCGATGATCACATCAGAAGTGTATATATCCTCTTTGACAGAATTATTTCAGAATTTTCTTCCTAAAAATATTAGGATTCCCCCTCTTATTGAATTTGATTTGATTCTGGGCACGAATTGGAGATATATATCTACACAGACCAAATCAATTTCTGAGGAATGGAATTCCCATTTGAAATTCCAATCCAACCCATGATCATCTTTTAGTAGAAGGATGAATAAAAATTTCTAATGGATATTACATCAATAAAATAGCCATTTATTCTATTCCACGATAGGTATATATCTTAGATGGTTGGAGAGAAAATCAAAATTGAGGATATTCCTATTGTATGAGTGTTTTTTCATTTCTATAGTAATTTTCTAGTCTCCATCAGAATCATGAAGTTGAGTTTTCATATCAACTCATACCTTGTGCAACAATTATTTTAGTGACTCATTATATAATTTCCCCTAATTAATGATAGGAATTGAAGAAGAACTTCTAAGAGAATTTGGATAAGGGGTTCATTAAAATAAGTGTGTCACCAAGGGGTGAACCCGTTCTCTTTATTAAGAATAACAATCGATTAATGCGACTCTACATTGATTAAAAAGAACATAACAACAGAACAAATAAATATAAGTAACACCTACCCATTATTGATTATTTTTATGATCACTTATGGGGATAAACATACTCTTCAAATATTGGACTTTATTTTGGATATATCATCAATTCATTGTTAAGGAGGAGGATATACCCAAGACGACTAACTGCTTGAGGTATGGGCATTGGGAAATTTTAGTGATACCATATAGACTTACAAATTCCTTTTTTATTCTAATATATTTATTGGATATAGTCCTTATATATTAACTTGATCAGTTTTTGGTAATATTTATAAAAAATATTCTAAAATATTCTAATATAAATGTAGAGAATGAGGATCACTTGAGGATTTCACTAAAGACCTTGTGTATGGTTGTGTTGTATAGAAAACTTAGAATGTATTAATTTTAGCTAATAAAAGTTTCTTTTTTTGGTCATATAATCTCAATAAGGGTTATACGAGTGGATCCATAAATTGTATTATTTATTGAACATTGGTCAAGAATAACCCATGTGACTAAGATCTATAGTTTTCATGGTTGTTTGGGTATTATTGAAAATTTATATAGAATTTTTCTTGTATATCTAATCCAATCACCCAGTTATTATAGAAGGGAGAAAAGTTCCTCTATAATGAAGAATGTGAGGGAAAATGAAAATATCTAAAGAGAATGGAAATCAACATTCTTGTTCTCACACAACCATGTAGTGGATATTGGGTTGTAATCTTTTTTGATGCATCAGAAAAGGGAATAAGATTCATCCTCTTGTAAAATGATATAATGGTAGCATATTCCTCATTATAATTGAAGTTTCATGATAAAAATTTCCCAACTCATGATTTGGAATTAGGTACTATAATTTTTGAGTTAACAATATATAGGAATTATTTTTATAGGTAATTGAATGATAGATATACTGATTTAAAAAGTATAAATATGTAGTCACTTAAAAAGAGATAAATATGAGCCAAATATGATTGTTTTAGTTGATTAAATATTATGGTTTCTCAATACATTACCAACTAGGGAAAATAATAAAGGTAGATAATGCTTTGACCCAAAAAGATCATGATATCATATCTTTGATAGGTAATATAAATGATCCAATATTTATTTATTACATTGGATGGATCTAGAAGTCTTGAAGGAATGAGATAAATATTACCTTTCTTAAATGATTTTTCAACCATAAATAAGAATTAATATTAAAAGGGAATAAATTTAAGATATAGAACTATAAAATAAGGTGGGAAATATTCCAGATTTAAAAGTTGATTTTGATAAAATGATAAGGTTCACGATTCATCTATGTTTCCCATCAATACTAGACATGATGAGGGATCTATAGGTTGAAGTTCATAGTTCATTATTCTCTATTAATCTTGGATATATGCAGATTTATAGACATATAAATGAGTATTACTAGCAGTAAAAAAGGGAATGATATATTCTATACTATGTATCTTGGTGCTTAGTATTCGATCAAGTTAAGGTTGATTAATAGAATTCTAAAGGAATTTTATATCAATTACTCATACTATAATGTAAATTGGAAAACATAACTATATATTTTTCTTTTAACCTCCCAAAATTTCATAATTCCAATATAATCTCCTTATGATGATTGTGAATATAATTTCAAAAATAGATGATTTTCACTTGATCAGATTTCTAGAACATACATTCATGAAGTGGAAATGTAAAATGGAGTAGCTTATTATATTTTATAGGATAGGTGTCCAAGGATTACCAAGATGTTTTACAGTTGTCTTCAGCAAGACCTAGATTCAGGCCTTCTTTTAGTACTACTTATCATCCCTGGATAGATGGTCAATTTGAGAGAACTCTTCTTACCGTAGAGGTTATGTTCAAATCATGTTCCATACATTTCAATAGTGGTTGTGATCAATAACTTCCTCTAGTCTATTTTTCGTAGAATAATATTTTCCACTCAATTATTCTGATGTACCCTTATAAATCTCCCTATGGAAAGAAGTGTAAAATTCAAATTTGTTGGGACTAAATTGGTGAAATAATGCTATTGTGATAAGATCTAGCAAATAAAATGCAAGAGAAAGTGAAAAATCATTATAATAAAATCATGGATGATCTGAGTCAATAGAAAATTTATGATGGAAATAATTAGTGAAATAAGAAAATTCAATGTGGGGGAGAAGGTATTCTACTAAAATTCTCCATGAAAAATGGTTTTGAGATGTATAATGAATGTAAAGAATAGCCCTTGGTATATTGTCCCCTATGAGATTCTTAATCGATAAAGGATAGTATCATATCAATTGTTGCATCCAATAGATGTATATCAAGTCCATGATTTGTTCCATATATCTCTTATAAGGATGTAAATATCAGATCTTTCACATGTACTGAATTTAGAGTTTTTACCACTAGATCATGATATTTACTATTGATAAAAACTAGAATAAATATTGGTTTTAGATAAATTGATCTCTAGAACAAGACTATCGATTTGGATTAATTTATCAAGAGGAATAATACATTTGAATATGATTCTTGGGAATATGAGGATGTGATGAAATAGAGATATCCTAATTTTTTATACCATTGTAATATAATTCTTATGAAAAAAATTCATTTTAATGGGGGTAGTATGTAACACACTAAAAAGATACAATATGTTTTTCTTCAAATAAATATAATTTCTTTGATAGATTGAGATATAAACAACCCTCCTTCTAAATTAACCCTAATATAGCACACTATTATAACATTGAAATTTAATTAGAAGAGTGAATAGAAATAACCTATTTTTGAAAAACAAATTGGATAAATGATTTAAATAAATCAGATATATTTATAAATAAGTAATAATTTTTCTTTATAATCATTATATGATTTGAAATGCATTTGCTTAAAAAATATTTTTCCTTTATTTTTTATGAGAAAATTATATAATTTACAAAAATTATAGAAAATTTCATTAACAAAATTATTTTTTTTATCATATTGTAAAAATTAACTTAAAGTGAAATTTTCATTATTTTTTTAAAATATTGATTTTTTGATAAATAGTAAAAAAAATTGAAAACATTTTTTTCATTTAAAAAGTTAATTTTGGTTTAAAATGGTTTTGAAAGTAAAATTAGATCATTTATGTACTCAAAAAATAAAAATAATTAAATCTTAATTAATTTTATACTATATTTTTGTATCAAGACATTAAAAATTCAACAAACATTTTTTTAGAGAAACTATTTTTCCTAAAAAATTTAAGGTTTAATTTAAATTAAATTATAATACACCTATGAATTGAATATTAAAATTTGATTTCATATTTTTAATCAGGATGATTGTGTTTGGTAAATAGGTCCCTTCTATTTTTTCTCATTATAATTAGTAACCTTGGGAAATATATCAAACCTCAAAAAGTTTAGAGTGGGTAAAAGGATGTTAATATTTTTATAAGGATTTACAATTTCTCTAAGATTAGAATTTAATTTAAATAATTATTATAGTTCAATTATTGTATTCCAATTCTTGAATATATATCCTCTTAGTTCCATTTTTCATTTATTAGGAAATTAATGTATATTTAATAAAACGCTAAATAAAAATGTCACTCAATTGACTTTAGTATCTCTATTATTTTTCATAAGGATAAGAATATGTAATATGTCGTAATAAATTAATATGTGGAATATAAATAATTTTTTATCATGGAAATTTATTTTTATTTATTAGTTATTGAATAATTATTTTAAATTCCTATAATACAATGACATAATATTATTCAATTAATAGAAAAATAAACTAAACAATTTTAAAAATATTAAAAATAATAAAATATGGTTGAATTATTTTGTTATATAATTTTTTTGGATAAATATTAATTTTTAATGATGCGATTCATGTTTTTATTAAAACTACAAAAATATCTTATTGTCTATTATGTTATAGTGAATTCATAGTTCAAAAATGGAAGTAATGATATTTTATAATAAAAAATATCTTATTAATTGATATAACTTTCATAAAAATAATATATTTACCCATGTTAATGGGATATGGTAAAAAATATCATCCATCGTCCCTTTATGGGTCACTTTTCTTCTTTTGATAACACTTTTTACCACTAAAGAGTAAACTATATTGATATTTTAGTAATTTCCAAATATATTAATGGGGGGTTAATGCTAAGAGATATGGGTTAAAACATAACTGAAACTTATATTCATATTAATGGTTGGGAGGATTTATAATTATCAACATCTTATATTATAAATATATCACTTTTAATCTACATGAACTAGAAAATTAATTTATATTAATTTAATACTCAAAATAATTCCAAGTGTTCCCCTCTTCTTACATATGATATAGAACCTCTAGTCTGTTCTTATTCACACATTTTTGGCTTTATAGCATAGAAAAACCCTAAATTAATACTTTAATAACGTCTTTATAAATTTTATTTAGATTATGTTCTATCCAAAAGACTATAACTTCATGGATTAAGCTATAATAAAAAATAGGTTTCTCAATGAGGAGGTATAAATATTAACAAAGCAATTTCAATTTTTTTATTCTCCCGTCTCATATAAATCCATGGTATCCATTATAATTTAATTATTGTACTGTATTATATATACAAATTTGTTATTATTATTACAAAACAAATATTATATACCTTATTTCTATATCTCAAAAAGAAAAAACATCACTCTTTTGTATGTATGACTTAGTGTCTTCATGTAGTAGTGTAATTATTTTTTCATTGAAACATTACATGTATGGTTATAATGAAAATTTTAATCAATATAAATGTAACTACTTATATTATATAAATTATAAAAGGTGATTTATTAATTGACTTTTTGTATTCCATCCATGAAAAAAATCAAAATGGTTTTCCCGTGTACGTATAACCTATCATATCCATGAAATGTCTAATTCATTTTTATGTCCCTACATTTAATGGTTCAATATATGTACATAAATAATGTATATAATTTATATCTATAACATGATTAAAATTATATATATGTTAGATTAATGATCCATGTACCAGGATTGAAACTGCTAAACTGAATTTTCATATAAAAAATGAAACATTTAAAACTCAGAAATTATAACTTAAATAAAAAATTATTAACATATGAGTATCAAAATATTATAAGTATAAAATATATTATATTATAATAATGTAAATAATTATGGTATAGATTAAAATTAAATTTACATGTATAATATAGTATTTCGAGATATTATGAATTAAATGGAACTTGAGGTAAGGGTTTTATATTTCAATCCCATCTTAATTGAGATTATTTAAGAGAAATTTTCCATTGATGAAACTGTATGATACTTATAATATAAAAACCTTTTATTTTTACCAATTTTATACTTATGAAATTTTTATTTTTTAGTTTCATTTTCCATTTTTTAGATAAATAGTTTAGAATATGCTTTTACGAAAACTGACCTTATTTGTTCTGTTTTAGTTAGAAAAAACAATGTCTTTAATAATAATATTCCTTAAAATGTTCCTCCAAAATGATTGGGTATATTGTTAAATTATTTTTTAAATTAATTTTCAAACAATTTTGAATTTTTATATATTGTTTTATAAGTAATATTTAGGACATTTTTTATGAGGTATTTTTTACTGAAGGTGTGTACAAAATCATTGTTTTCAAACAATTATGACATGTACGTAATTTCTCATAGTCATGAAAGCTCAATTTTTTGAAATTTCGATTAAATTTATATTTTTTAATTTCCATTGAAAATATTTTCTTTAATATTTTTTGGAATATTTAAATTTAAAATAATTTATTTCAAAATTAATGTAAATTCTCCTCAAGAATTATTCTAGAGATATTTTGAAGAATTTTTTCATATATGATAACATGCATGATGTTTATTATGCTTTATTGGGGACATGATTCAATGCCTATATTATTATTATTCTTATGTATGATGATATTTTTATGAAACCCTTTTATTTTCCATGGGTTATGGCATGATGATATGATTATACGATGAATGTTTTAAATGTTATGACATTTATATGAATGGTTTATTATTATGTGATTGTTGAGTATAATATATACCTTCAATGCATTGGGTAAAGTGATATTGATTTTTCATGATATTGTTAAGGTATGTATTGGAATGAGTTTGAATAAAAAATTTCACATAATTATGAATGAATATGATTGATTTTATATATGTTCATATAAATATGCATGAAAAGATTGAAAATAGCATTGTTTACATTTTAATGCTGAGTATTATCTATTTCAAGCAATACTCACAACACTATATGTGAAAATTATTTCATTTTTCAATGTTCACAACATTTTGATTTCCTATGAGTATGATGAATCATGCCTATGTTATGGCTTTTGAATGATGATTAGTGCTTTGACATACATATTAATCTCTCTTATAAAATTGAAATGTTTTTGGAGCTTATGATCCAATATTTTATTTGTATGAATATTTTATATTTAAAAAATTCACAAGAATATGTTATCAAACCCTTATAATCATATTATCCTCTAATAATTGTTATCTCCAATGTTCACCCTTATTGATTATTTGTGCTAAACCATAGTAATGTTTTACAACCCGATTTTTGGATAGATGACTCTATGTGTGAGGAATCTAGATGGTTACCTTATATAAGAAAAGTTGTTTGAGATGATGAATATTATATTTATATATTATTTCTATATATCTAGTCTCCAAATAAACCAAACCGTTACAGTCCTCGGGTTTGTATTATTTTAAATTTATCTTATATGATGTAATATTTATGTATGTTGCACGAAGTTATCTTCTAAAGATCTCATAAAAAATAAATGACTTATACCAATGAATACCCTTTACAAAACAATCCGTAATTTTTTTCTACCACTTCACCTCTTGTATTAAACATATTTTGAAAAAATCACTTTATTCTAATCACATTTATAAACTTAGCATTGGGTATTGGACCCCATGTCTCATTTTTCTAAATCTGGTCCAATTTTTCATTCAAGGTATCAATACACTATTGATGCTCCAAATCTTCTTCAACATCTATTGGATAAACATTTTCTAATATAGTAGTATGTGAAATTTTCCCTATTGTTATTTAAGTTTAAATATATTACCCTTGATATCCAATTTTATTTTAGACCTCCACTTACTAACATATTATTGGATTATATGAATGTAATTGTCCCACATCCTTTGAACTAGCTAAATCAATATCTTAATAATGTACAACTGCTATATCATCACTTATAATAAAATCCTTGTCATGTTTTTTAATAAACATATCTCCATATTTACTTCCTTATAGGTTTAACATTGATTTTGAAACCTTAATATAAAAATATTCCCCTTTTTTATCGTATGAAGAGTCAAAAATCCTTCTAGTTTCATTGTTATAACGTCTGTATTATCTACCATTAAAAGGTAATATGAGAAACATACCATCAAAAGCTCTTTGATTGAACTTCCCAAGATTTACAATATTGGCCATAATAATTTGGGTGCTTCCAAGAACCCATAAGAATTTAATACTTAGGGTCTCTATATAATACATTTTATACATATTCATATCATGCTTTGGCCTATAAAAACAATAATTCTAATATTTTTATTTATAATCTAATAACTTCTCTCCAAAATATTCAATACAAATCATATTAAATTATCATAGTTTTTAAAATCTTAATTAAACATATAAGCTTCCCGTCAACAACACCAATATGTTTTGGGTTGTATGGTGTACTATATTCATGATGAATGACATGGTTTTCAAGACATCCTTCAAAATTTACAATAATTTATTAAACATAATTATCATTTTGAACCTTCATTATAGTGTATCCAAATTCCTTTTCTACAATTCTCATGAAATACTAAAATATATTAAGAACTGATTATATTTATTTTAAAAAAATAAAACATGTAATATGAGTAAAATAATAAATAAAGGAAATAAAATACTTATCTCCATTTTTCAATTTCTTTCTCATGGGACCATATATATTAGAATGAATAATCTCCAAGGGATGGTTTATATACTTCTTAACCATATTTTTCACTATATATGAAATATTACAATTTTGGAATATTGAACCATGCCAATTACTACTTCTAATCATGTCATAAAATCACATATAATTCTTCTCCTTTTAAACTTCTTTATATTACTTTAGAACATATTTTCAATAATTTTACCTAATATAATATTTTATTCCATCATTACTAGATTATATTAACCCTATACATCACTAACATGAAATTTATTTCCCTTCAATCACCATATTGTTAAAACATTACCATATTCATGAATTTTAAAAAAAAATATATATCTTCAAACTATTAATTTATTTCCTTCATCATAATGATTTGAAACAGTAATCCAATTATGTTTTAGTCCATCGAAAAATAAAAATCATTTAGATTTCTATTTTTTCAAATGTTATCTCATTTAATGCCTTTGATTCTGAGTTACTCACCATTTCCAAACATCCCAATCCATTCTTTATAGTCATTAAATTGTTTAAAAATTTAGTAATATGTGAAGAATACTGAATATCCAATATCAATTTTCATTTTCATTTATTTCCTTGAGAGATGTTTCAATAACCAAGAAATTTTCATTTCCTTTTCCCACATTCTTGTGATCTTTTTTGTATTTCTCATATAAAATTTCTTGATTAGGTGTCTTCATAAGAAGTCCTTTTTAAATAGTATCATGCTTGTGATATCTTTCATAAATAGTTAACTATAGTTGAAATCTATATGTAGTTTTCAAAAAATATTTTTCAAGATGCGTAATTTTAGTGGATTCAATCACCCTAAAACTATGATTCAAATGAATTATAGATTCAAAATAGTGTTTTTGATTGATGAAAAACATCATTTTTATAAGTCAAAATCCTCAACCCTGCAAAATTTATTCATAAAAATCATATTACATTTTATAACACAATGTTGTCAAGAATTGTGAACTAGTATTCCATTATTCTCTAGTCATCATCCTTGGCTCTGTATTTAAAATATAATTTTTTATGTAATCTTGACATATTCAACTACATATAATACTTATTTTCATCCTTAATATATTCTCTAGTTTTATTAACTTTTTTATCAAGTTTGTTTTTTACGAACTTCTAGAATATGGATATTTCTTCTTCCAGCTAAAAAAATGGATCTATTTCCTTGCTTCATCTTCTTAGGTTGTGGTATTAATACTCTTAGACTTGTAATAAATATTTGAATATCATTTATTTTTCATACAGTTTCACCTATATAATATAATTATCCATCTTCATAATTTGAATTCTGAATGAATGAAATTTCTTTGTTAGTTTATCTTGTTTCAAATACACAAGCCAAATTTCTTTCTGCTTCACATTCATTTAATCTTAAAACATTTTTATGATTTTAATATTAATTGATAAAATTTATCTTAATCACAATCCTCTTCTAGAGACCTATATTGTTTTCCAATTAATTATTCCTTATTGTTTTCTCATAGTTCTAGTTGCTTCAACTGCTCGTTCTCTTTATCATGTTTAAGTGTTTTTAAAAAACATTCTTAAAATTATATTTTAAGGATACACTATATATAATTTTTCCTATTCATTATCTTAATGTTTACTATTTATAGCATTATTAAAACTATCATTATTATCATTTTCAAAAATTAAAATCATAGAAACATCGGTATGGGAATATTCAGCTTCAACATCACTATCATCATTTTTTCAGATTTAGACAAAAAGGATTTATTTTTATATTTATTGAAATAATTTTCCTTTAATTTTTATTAGTAAATTTATTTTCCATTCTTATTCTTGAGTGGTCTTGTAGAATTTATTTCTACATAATCAATAACATCATTTTCCTTTAGCGATGGATAGTTTTTTGTAAAATTTATAGTGGTTCCACTGTTAAATAACCTCATTGATAATCTTCCTTTAGTGTTTATTGTGACTATTTTAACCTTTATTGAAAATAAATAACAGAATTAAACATATTTTAATCACATTATCATAAATTTTGGGTCATAAACTCAATCCTCTAAAACAAATTTCTTTATACTTTTCTTTACATATATTTTTTATAGTATATTTCTCTATCATAATTTTCCTTCTTCTTGATATATTTTTTTTATTCTCATACAATATTTAATAGAAATTCTATGAAAATAATCTAGATATAGAAATATATTTTTATGATTCCTATCCTCTAATGATGGTAACTTTGTGTAAAAATTATCAAAAATAATTATATGAAACTTTTCCAAAATTTTATAATCTTCTATTTTCTCACCAAAACATCTTATAGTGCTTACAAAGTCATTGACTCTTGTAAAGATCTCATCAAAAAAAATTTCATATTTTTTTTATTTTTTTCTAAAATCTCAAGATCTATTCCTCAGATTTATTCAATTTCATATTACCTTTACAAAGTTTTTTGAAATTCTTACATATTTCTTTAGATTTTTAAATTCTTTTAACACTGTAAAATTACCTTTTAAATGGAGATGAAATTATATATTTTATCAATCATCCATCACTCACTAGATTCTTTTTATTATTTTATATTCATTATGTACCTTCCGAAGGAAAATTGTTTCCATCTATAATAACTTCTATAGAATCATATCCTATAGATTAAAGATAGGGGAGCATCCTTTCTTTCTAGATATGATAGTTATTACTATGAAAAAATAACCTCTTTACTATTAATTAAGCTCTAAACATCCATATAATCCTTTTTGATCAATAACTAGAGAAACTATAATCAATGAAGGTGACCTCTATTTGATATAAATTATAGGGTTTAGTGAAGAAGTTTGTAAAAAGAAAGAGGGGTGAATCAGTGATTAACACATGTTTTATTTACTACTCTTAAAACAATCATCACCTCTCGTAAGAAATAAATGAATTTGAAAAATCAAAATACATATGACCACCCTTAGAAAAATAATAATTTACAAGGTTCAATACACAACACAAATATCTTATCTATGTAATGATTGATAAACAAACATGAGATCACAAAATTTTCTTTAAAACAATCCTTGTGAATAACAATAAAAATGGTATATTCATCATGTGCATAACACTATATTCATTTTATAGTTCATATGATTATTTCATAGATAATATGATAAAAAATATTTCATTAATTGAATATACCTTCACCAATAGGTTTCAACAATTCTATAATGTGTTTCAAGAGATTCTTCACAAATTAACTTTTCCAATTTAATTATTATTCGTATATTAATTTCAAACAATATTACAATCTTTTTTCTAAAAATTCTTTGTCGGATATGTAATTTTCCAAAAAAATATTAGTTTAGTACCTATTCATTTGATACTTACTCAAATAGAATCTCACATCATTATCCATTAAATTCTTCACTAAATAACTCTTGTTTGGTACTTCTATGTTTTAAACCATATGTCTAGCACTTCGGTAAAAAGATATATCATGATTTTTGGTAAAAAAATAACTTATTAAATAACCTATATAGTAATTCACATACTCCCCTTTATATAATCATAGTTTTTGTAGGAAAAAGGGAGGTCCATGAACAAAAAATTATAATTCCCAACTTAAGGCTTTATTTGGTTGATTTTATTAAAATCCTACAAAAAAATTAAAATTTCATAAACATCATAAGAACATTACACAAGTATTGGAATAAAAAATAATTAAATTTTCATAATATTCAAACTAGTATCATGATGTTTACTTAATTATTATTGAGTTTTTTAATGTCCATATCAACATCGTCAAAATATTTGATTTTACAGTGTTTTTGTAAATATCATCAATAGTCCATTATATTTCTCATAATAAGAAATCCTTCATCCTACAATTATTTTTGTATTATTTCATAATAAGTATCTTCTTCATTCAGTTATTATTTTTTGAGATTCCTTCTCATTGTAAATCAGTTTTCATATGAAATCATTTTTTTCCATCTAATAAAATTAATATTTTTCCATCCAGTAAACTTTTTTTACCCCCTCGATCCAAAACATTTTAAGTTACCCTACCTAGAACAATCAATATTTCTCAATAAAAAACATACAATTTTCTCTATCTAATGAACTCATATAACTTCTTCTATTGAATATGTATTCCAAGTAATAAAAATGATTCACATGTTTTTACATGAAAACATTTCTTATTTGGAAAAACTAGAAATTCAATCCTCTATTCATTATAGCCTTAACATACTTCTAATTTAATTTAATTTAATGAAATTGTCACAATATTGTAATAATACTACATAACTATATCCAAAAACATTGTTCAAATAATCTCTCTTGAAAACCTCATCTACCTAAAATTCCATCCCCTGAAAATTTTAGAACGAATCAAGAATACCTTGTAATAATCATGATTCTAGGAACTTTTAAGAACAGAAAATCAATACCTGACTTCCATTTTCAAAATTTCATAGTACGATGAAATCATATTTCAGGGTCTAATTACATTTTCTTATATCTGAAAAACCCAATCCAAAAACATTTTAATGAATTATCATCATTTTCAAGTGATTTATATATTGATAATAATAGATAAAACTATAAGAAAAACTTCCATTTATTAACCAACTTCTTTCTTAGAAAAAAATAACAAAAAGCCTTTTAGTCTTAATAAAACACTCATTCACTGGCCACATCTATGTACTAGATGTGAGTTCCTTCCATTACTTGATATAGAATTTACATCCAATCATCCTAGTGTTATTTATATATTTCTTCATCCCTTTACACATTTCATTTGTAATTTTATACTCTTTAGTACATAATAATACATTATTTTAGAAAAAACAACAAATTTCATTGCTTCTTTCTAATAGTATCATGAGATACCACTTTCAATGGTTAAAATTTATTCCAAAATTTTCAATATTCGATTTCACTTTTAAAAAACTATATTTTCAATACAATCCGAATCAAAGGGACCTTGTGTTCAATGACACAGTTTTCCATGTAATATTATACATTAATGGATGTTTAATATGTGTGTAATGCAATTGAATAATTTTTATTAGATTCACAGTGAAGTTTTCATCTCATATGAAAAACCTCTTAAAAATCCATGAACTAACTATTCATTTTCATGAACATAATTTTGAATATTATGTATTTATTATCAAAAATGATATGAAATGTTTTTATCTATGAGTTCAAATATAAATGTTGGACCACACACATCAGTGTGATCAAAATCATGATTTTTTGAACATCGCTTCTTCTTTTTATTATAAATATTTTTTACTATATCCCCAATCATATAAGAATATCATTTCATTTCCTTATCTAACTTTAGAATTCAAATATAATTCAAATACATAATTATTTTTTTCATATATAATTAATGTATATGTTCAACCATTTAATTCCATAATCTGTTTTATTTCTCCACAATATGGAAGCCCTTACTTCTATTACTATAAAACTAATAAATATTTCCACTTGTTCTCCATCTTTTCCTCAATGATTTTTCATTTTTCATTTTATTTAATCAACCAATCGTATTGAATGCGACCTGATATTTTTAGCAACAAAATTTTCTTATGATGAAAAGTTTGTGTTGACTACCATCCATAAAGTGTACCTCTATATTATTCAATTAATCTCTAGAAATCCAATTTTACAAGTTCCTTTAATCTTAAAGTATCTTTATCAATAAAATTGAACCATTTTATGAAATCTTCCCTTCCCATTCATCGATAATTTTACATTACTAATTTTGTTAGATGAATACCCACTTTCCTGAATCTGTATATATTTTTTCTTTTTTACCTTCAGCAATATCTCACCAAAGATATTTTTTCCTCTTCTTTTTCATCTTTTCGAAAAACACCCAACTGAATTGTGACTTTTTTTTTGGATATTCAGACATTCTTTTCATCATAATCAATTAAATAGTTAACAATTTCTCCCAATGAGGGTAATTTATTTTCTAATAGAATTGGGTTCATTGTGTACCTCCCTGTTCTCCCATAGATTTCAAAAAAAAATTAAAATCTGGCTCTCCGAAACATTACAATATTTATGACCAAATATAGAGAATTAAAAAATTATATAAAAAATATTTTATAATTCATAGTGTAAGATATGTTCCCATTTTTATTTTTTAGCTTCTGGGTTTATTTCCTCATTGATTAATCCATGAATCTTTTCATTAGGTTATATTATGGAAAAAATTTCCATATAATTTATAATTTAATAGAAACATCATTCTATATTTAGATAATATATTTTATTCATTCTTGTAGACACTAGGTGTTTAAAGTACTCTCCATGGTCGAGACTTATCACACAAACTTTTTCTTTCATTTATTTATAAAATTGTTTTCCCAACATTGGATGTATATCTTTCAAATAAAATACCTTGTTGTACTATTATATTTTTCCATTGATCATTAAAACACTTATAAAAACTCATCATGCTAATTTAAACTCTTTCTTTAACATTTTTATCTGATAACTTCCAAAACTAAATTTTTTTCGTAGAACTTATAACATTGATATCATATTCAAAAAAAATTATTTTAAATGCCTACTTAGTTATTAAAATATTCAATATTCTAACATTACTACTCAATGAATTCATTAAGTTCATTTATTTCATTATAATTACAATTAATTTCCAATATGAAATCATTTAAATTCAATATTTAATGATGTATACTAATTGGTTCTTCAATGTGGTTCTAAAATTGAGTAATTATGGCCTAGAGTTGGTTGAAATACATTGAATAATACTTTAAAAATAATTTATTTTTTCTATTTTATTTTCTTATATGCAAAATCCTTATTTAAACATTTGAATTAAACTTTTATATCCACAACACCTTTTATTTTATTTATACAATCATTTTCAGATTTCTCAGTCTAAACTATTCGTACAAAGGAATCTTACATATCTAATTTCAATAAATGTTTTATTGTCATAATATTATTTACCAATAACGATATTCCATTAAATTTTTATTCTAAACTTATTTCAACGAATTTTGTTATGTTTAGTGAGAAATTTCATTTTCTAATTTTATGAGTAATTTGATTTTATCACTATCAAACTGTCCTAAACATGTTTCAACTATGTTCCTTAATTGTTTTTATAATTTTAACAATCCAATAATATATTTACCTCAAATAATCATTTTTCCCATTTGATGTTTCATTATTTTTTTAAAATCCATCACTCATTTTTCTCAACCATCGCCTTTAATGAAATAATTTTTTATATATTTTTAAATGGATTATGTTTTGATGAATGGGTTTTTCCCCCATTTTGGATTCACATGTATCTCATAAGATTGAAAATGGGATTTTATATCACCCAGTTAGAGTTCTGAAAAATTTAATCCTTTAAGAATTAGAAAGATTAGGTTATACTATGTTAGTAATATCATTAGGATTTAATTCACAATTGCTACATCCGAAAACTTATTTTTAAGTATAGTAATCGATCCAATAACCTCAATAAATTATTTAATGAAAATATTAATATTTCCTATCAAAACCATTTTTATATCATTGATTTTATTATAAAATAAATCCCACTTTTCTTCCTTCACATTAAGGTCACTTTAATAAATGTTATAAAAATTATTTAAAATATAACAATAAAATTTTCAACATATCAATTTCATATATATTTTATTTTAAGAATATTTTGATAAGGATATATATTCATTTGTGTTTTCATTGAGTAATTTTGTTTCTGTTTTAGTTAGTGGAATCTCGATAGGATCAGTAAAATTTATTCTTTATATAAAACTAATGAAATATTGATTCTAAGATGCCATACATGTGGTCTCATATTATTCTTATAGATATGGTAATTTCACCCATCAATTAGAAGAAATAATATTTTATTAATAAGGTTCTCTATGTCAAATATCTTTAATAGAATTTTTTTTCAAAAAAAATTGTTTCTTTGATACCACTTATTATAATAAAATGCCTAAAAATTCACTAGGGTCGGGGTGAATTTTGGTTTTTATTTTTTAATTGAATAAGTTTTATTCATTTATCAATAAGACCTATTTGAACCTATAAATGCATATCTAATAACCCCAAAATCCATTTATCAATATTAAATCTAATGAAACAATTACATTACATAGTTAGTCACTAATGATAATAAAATGAGCATACATTAAGGATATATTTATATATTTGAGGAATTAATAAAAACTAAACATTATTAGAATGTTTCGGTAAGGCTCACATCCAATCAATGGATCGACACATATTTGTACCTATATATACACTTATTCTAAAAATATATTTTAGGAATGTGAACATTCCAGTAACTCATATGGAATATAAAAATAACATTGAAACCAATATGACAATGGGAGTGTTTTTCTTTAACTCCAGCAACATTATCAAATCTAAATCTTCAAAGATTTTCCTCAAAACCTCAACTATTATGAGAAACTACCGATAATATGTTGAAATAATCAATTTATAATTCATATATTTAACTACATTAAATTAATTTACTCACCCTTTTTAATATTCTAAAATGGTCTTCAAAATAATCTTATATCAAATGAGACATGCCACAAATCTATTGGTTATAAATAACATTCACATAGTTGAAGTTAAAAAACCGAGAAGTGATAAATTATTTTAATAAATATAAAACATAACAAAATTTTAATATCATGAAAAATCAAACAAACCATGGTTTGGATGTTTACAAAAAACTTGGTTACAATGGTTAAATTTCCATATGCAAAAACAATGGCCATTGAATTTGAAATATCAATTTTTTTTGCCTATTTATACTTTTAAAAAATTACATTTGAACTTCACCAAAGCATGGAGTTAACTATAAAATAAAATGGTTATGATATATTCAATTCAATTAGAGTTTTAAAAAATCTACCCGTAAAAATATTCACCACAAAAACTACACCATGACTAAACATCTTTTTATTAAAATTTCCACTCATAACAATCATAGTTCCTTTCACATGTTATTTCCATAAAAACAAAAAAAAAGTCTAATTATTTAAAATTCTTTATATCGTGAAATTTTTGTATACAAATCCTTATATTCTAATACACTATTTCATAAACATAAGTTTGGATTAACAAAAAATAAAATATAGGGAATTTACAAATTTTTTTACAAAAACGATATTCCACATAGTCGTGGTTTCCAAGCCTCAATACAGTGCATAAAGAACTAATATGGTCCCATCCATTATCATTTTGTTTTTACCTATTCATAAATTACTTATTATAACCTTTCCAAGTCAACTAAATATCTTTTTAATCTTTTTTATAAATCATATATCATCTTATATCCCAAATTAGTCGTTATTACAATCAAACACTACACCTCAAAAACATTATCCATTAATAATCACTTCAAAATCCATCATTATTATCTATAATAACATATGTTCTAAAGAACCATTCCCAATTTCATCTCATAGCTCATGAAAATCACTAATATATTTCATGGTTTCAAATAATAATATTAAATAAGAATAATAAGGCCCCTCAAGCTATATATAACTTCAATTTCTATACTATAACACTCCGGTGGTAGTAAAAGAATGGAAAACCTACTCTTAGAAAGACCCATAAAATATGGGTGGCCCAATGGATATCTATCCTTAGAAAAAATATAGTAGAATTCTTAATAAAATGTGATGGTATAAAACATTACATATCAGATTGGAAAAATGGTATAAATATGGATTTATTCACTATACCAACCACATTTATGACAGGACTATATCCGATAGATTCAACTTGTGCTATTATCAACCCAATAGATATCAAATTTTTATATGTGAAGTAAAAATTGATTTATATAATAATATAAAAAGCTAAACAATGTCACCTTATTATCTATGTAATCTATGAAATCTCACATTATTGTGTGAGAAACTAAATTAGTCTCAAATTGTTGTATTACAATCCTAAGCAATATCAACTCATAGTGTGATTAATCCAAGCTATTTCACATCTCATTAGGAGAATCCAAAAATTTGTCAACATATGATATGATAAATTTGAAAAATTATTTTTTTAACACCACATTTCTCTATCATTAAACCTTATTAATAAATTTAATAAACAATAGAATTCATGAAATATTGACACATAAAATGATATTCTAGAACATATCCAAAAATGTGTCCAATATCAATAAATAAATTAATTTAAAACTTATATTCAATAAAAATAATTGAATATAATCATTGAAATAAATATCACAATTAGGTATGTAAACCAATAATATCCTTTAATCCTAAATTACTTTATAATTTTATTAATTTTTTAATATCCCCACTTTTTTTATGGGTTAACAGGGAACCCTTACATGATCGATTGAGTAAGAGGGTGGGGGCCTTGGTATATGAATCCATTTCCAAGTTCCAAATTCCAAGGAAAACCCCTCCACCGGTCCTAATTCAACTTACCTAAAGCTCATACCATGAATAGATGAATTGTAATCCTTTATCTATCAAGAATTGAATGTTTCCTAGTACTGATGGCCAAATAAATACCTTCTTATCCTTACCAATACATGTTGATTTTTTTTGGTTTCCACATGGTCTCTTAATAAATAATATAAATAAATAATAGAATATTAATTTTATTTAACAATAAAGATAAAAATATTTATAAGAAATGTTGGAGGACCTCAATATGGAATATATATCTTTTCTCTCTTAATGACATAATTTCACCTAAGTTGAAGCTTAAAGTGGATTTTAGTGTTTAGTCTTCCATTAATGATGAATCCTCCTCCCCTACCTATTCATCCATGTTTACCCCTAGGTGCTCAACATCAAACTGGTGTTGGGTATTTTCACTTATCTTTATTTATCAACATCAGATTAGGTTTTGTCCATCTACTTATGGTTTTACTTAGTTTTATTTTTTACTTTAAAATTATACACATCATTTGGTAGGGTGTATTTGGATACAAAATAAGTGATAAATTTGGTACAAATTTACATACCAAGTTTACTGATATAGAATTTAGTAAATATAAATTATAATGATATAAAAAATGATAAATTGATTTTTCTATCATCAAAATTTAAAAATCATCACAAAATGGAGTGACTTTAAAGGAAATGTTCAAGAATTATAATTGGTTTTTTAATATAATTTGTAAACACTGTTTTATTATTGTTTAATAAAAATATATATTTTCAACTCTTTATCTTATTTAACCAATCTGGATAAAGATAAATTCAAAGTATTTCATTACTTTTGTTACAAATAATCCAAACATAATAAGGGAAATGAAAATAATTTCTTTTCTTGATGAAAATATCAAATCATTTTACATTTACTAAAATCTCACCAATCATAGTCTAGTTTGGTGACATTCATTATATATTGTTGGTTATTCACACTCTCTTCGGAGATGTTGTTTTTTCCACATTAAAGACTTCCACAAATCCTTCTTTTTTTCACTAGTACTTTCTAATACTAATTGTTCCTATGTTTTCCACACTATAATGAATCATTATAAGTAATCTACTTTATTATCCTCCAAACTGTTTTTCTTATTTCATAAGTGATGTGGTTGATGAATTGGTTCTTTTTCTCAACTACATTAATGATGTTTCATTTTGTTCTATTTACTTTATTTATACTCAAATTTTAATGTCCATGGTCTCTGTTGACATAATTTTTAGGATCATTTTTTATATCATTTATGCATTAATAACCTCTCTTTTATTGTTATCACTAGTCAATCATTGATATAACTTCACTCATTTATGTATTCTTCCAATTTAATTTACTCGTGAAATAATTTTAACCATTAGTTTTCATAATGATTTTGAACTCATTATTTGGTTCATTATAGATCATTTGTTCATGTTGATATCAATCCAGAGAGGTTTTCATACTTAAATTTCTTCTTAGGTCCTGCCTATGGTTATTTTACATGGCCATAGTGGTGGTTTTCCATCCAAAAGTTCCATCAGTTATCATTTCCTAATCTCTGAGGGATTGGAATTATAAAAAAAGTTCACCCCCTAAGCATGATTGTTGAAATATAGAAATTATTTAAATGGTTTTTTCATGGAAGAGGAAACTAATTTTCTGATTTGCCTATGGTGGTATATTGTGATGGTGTCTCTTTACTAGGTAGTGATATTGAATATACCTCATACTTCCACATAATGATAATATTTTCAATGGTAGTGGCTTCATTATTGAAAATTCCCATAGTAGTGGTATCACTCTACCTAGTGGTAATAGTGGCGGTGATGTCCCTATTAACTATGGTTTCACTTCCTTTGGGACTATTTTAGGGTTTGTATGAGTATCTCTTGGGCTATGATAATTTTTCATGTTTTTAGATTTTATATATTTTCTAAAAATAAAAAATATAAAAACATTTATAAACATGAAATTAAAACACATTAATTTTATGATTTATATAAAATAGATCTCTATTAGATATTACTTATTTTGGGACAAGGTCCATGGACAATTTTTTTTATAATTTTCTCGGATGGAATAATGAGAGACTATACAACTAAATGATTTAAAAATAATTCTCCCATATGAAAAATGTACTTCATAGACATAATATAATATACAAATTTATTCATATATTTTTATATTCCTAGTTTATCATGTTTAAGTCCCCTATCCTAATATCACCCTATATTGGTATAATGAGTTACTGTCTCTATGAATTTTCTAAAATTCATTCCTCAACAAAAAGAATATTTTTTTAGTAATAATTGGTTATATGAATTTATTCATTAAATTATATACAACTATGATTTCCATTCCTTCACAATTCCATATAAATCCTTAATATGAATAATCAGGAACTTCCACCCTCAGAAATCAAAAAACTTTTTATCCTTTGTTTTGAATTATATAATAGTGAAAATGTATTCTATAAATTTATTTATTAATACTCAAACACTAGTGATAATTTTTTGAGTATCCTATAATCAGTATCTATGCCCCACCCATTTTTAGAAGAAAATAAAAAAAATGTTAGAGGTAACCTTACATGACCCATTTTAAAAGACATATAAGAATATAACTTTTAAAAATTCTCAAAATAGATAAAATGTGACCAATCTATAAAAAATATAAATAATTCATTCTGAAATAAAAAATAACTCCATGGAAAAAATAGTGGCTGATGTGTGAGGGATTACCTCAAGCTCATCCTTTTGAATTAATTTTCATTTATGTATCGCAATTCTATTAAAATAAAAAGAGTTTAGAATGAGTAAGAGAGTTCAGTTTTGGATGAAAATAGAGTATGAATAGGATGTGTGTGTGTCTTAAATTTAACTATATATAAGTGGTAAGAAAGGGATTTAACTCCCTTATAACATTTAATCTAACTATATAAGATATAAACAAATTAAATAACCATTTAATAAATAAATATCTATAAATAACCCCTAAATGTCATGACTCGACCTTCCCCTAGCATTGAAACCTGTCATTTGACCCCATGGATCTCCAGTAATACCTTGGTTTCATTCTTATCACACCACATGCTATTAATCACCAGGGAAACTTTTCTAACTAATCAATATCTGTGTAATCCCAAGCATGATCTTCCGTTATGATTTTTCCTCAATCACATACACCCTAGGAAATATCCTCGGAGGTCACCACTCATGAAAACTATTCTAGGCCAATCACACTTTACATTGGTGTTCTAAATAGTTTGGGTCCTAAAAATAAATTATTTTCACTTTTCTTGGGGTGTTACACAATACATTCTTTTACAACACAATATCCTCCTTATGGAACCCACACTTATGCCCCTAGAAATGCCTCTACACATTAAGTTGGGTATTTGATATGATACAATTTTTCACAAACCAGAATAATGAGTCCATGAACATTGTTATATTACACCATGAGTCTTCTATAATACCAGGATCACCTTCCTAAAAAAACACATTCTATTACCCATGGAGGTCACTTATCACACCAATGATTATCCCCATAGTCCACCACCTATTCTTTCAGTGTTATTTTACCTCACTCACATATACCCTATGTAACAATCCCCAATTAAGAGAATCCCTCACTTTAATACCCTTCACACACACAACTAGAACCATTAGATTGTAGGCCCTTGGTCCCCCATTACATGTCGGCCTAGATAAAACATGGCCAGCATTGTCCCCATCCTGGAAGGGTTTTTAAATCTCCTCCCCCATAACTATAACCCATTACCACATGCTTAAAAGTTACTTCAACATTCTATATAGGATGTTATGTTGTGGGGGCCTAATGGCCTATTATCTACTACTGATGGGATTGTTCATGGACGTTCTTCAAGTGTAGGCATGGCTTAGTGTGGATCGTTACATAAAAAATCTCTTTTTGGGGTGCTTTGTGTTCAGCCGTTTCAGCCTCCACTATGCTGGGCTGAGGTAGGTGAGACCTTGATTTTGGGACTGAGCCTTGATCAAGAGACATTTGATAATGTCATTCAGATTAAGCAATAGTTAATGATATCTCAAAGTCACAAAAAAATATGCCAACCATAGATGTTGGGATCTTGAGTTCTCCAAGGGTGATCGAGTGTTCTTGAATGTGGCACCCTGTTTCGGTCATTGTCACTTGGGGAAAAAGAGAATGCTAACACTAAGGTATGTAAGAACTTTCCAAATATCTAAGTTGATTTGAATGTTAGTATACAAGTTAGCATTTCCTTCTTAGTTGAAGAAGATTTATGATGTGTTTCATGTCACCCAATTGAAGAAGTATAATATAGACCCGCCCCATGTGTTGAATTGGGATGGATTGGAGTTCGAGCATGATTTATCAATTTTTGAATATCTAATAAGGATAATGAATTACCAAGATAATGTGTATCATGGGATGATTATTTTGTTGTCCATGTCCTTTGGCATCAAAGGAATGATACAAATGTGAATTTGGAGTAGAAGTCTTGGATCGAGCAAGAGTACCAATTTTTGATTTTTAATTAAGGTTTGGGATGACTTTATGAGGTCATAATGTTTTCATGATGGGGAGAATTTTCACATTAATAATATTATTTTTAGGTATTTTATAAATAATTATTTTACTATATATTTTCATGGGGTTTTCTTGTAATTTTAGAGAGAAATGGTTGATTTTGGGAGGACAGGCCCTGCACATGGTTGGCACAAGGTTAGTAGTAACTGTGCACCTAGCATAGATATCCATTTGGTAGGAGACCAAACCTACTGCACAGCCTCGATGCGGTTGGGAGACTAGTCCTAGGTAACCATGTGCAGACTCCCCCTTATATAGAACACTCCAGATGGTTACCAGACAATTTCCTAAACCATGTAGACTAACTGTGAATGGCGTCCATGTCATTACAATTTCCCACTCCTCTATGGATTAACCACAAACCCACCACATTTATACCCTTATAATATATTTCTCATCCAAGGCTCACCTCACCCTCCTTCTTCTTCTCTATGGTCTTCGATTTATATCCATATTTAGTACTTTTCATCCTCGAATCATTAAGTAAGCCCCCTTTATTCTCCTAGTCTCCCTCTATTCTAGGGTTTCCTTTCTTCTTTTGAGGGATTCCCCTTCTCCAACCCTAGGGTTCCTATTTTAGGATTTTTTTTTGACATTATTGGTTTGATCCCTTGGTTTCGGGTTTGATCTATCCTTTTTGGGGTGTGATCGAGGTGCAGTTGGAGTGTGGCACAGTTTTTTAAAACATTCTCCACCTGAAGTATGTGATTCCGTGATTAAATGATGCCTTATGAATTTATAATGATTTCTTGTGTTATATAGAATGTTTTAGAAAAAATAAATGTGGTGAAATTGTAGTTTTTGACGTTATTTGATATTCTATTGATTTTAAAAATAGACTATACATGTTAAAATGGTGTATTCTTGGTGCAATACATTGTTATGTTCCTTAAAAATCTATTATTAATTAAGAAAATTATTTATTAGGTGGTGTTTATAATGTGAATCATTTTTTGAATGGTTTTGGTGTGAGTTTTATTTTTGAAAGGGGATTTTTGCGTGAAAATGTTGGATTTTGGTGGCTGTAGTGCCTTGTTTGGCTTCTGTGTGTGAATGTGGTGTGTATGTTGTTAAATGATAATTGTTGAGAACTAAGGGAATCCCGAGTAGCTAGGTGGATGGACTAGGACTAGCATTCTATTTATACGGTGGAAGATACTCCTCAGTTTCACTTAGCAGTACTAAAAATGGTTATAATAACTTTATACTGATGACATTTTTCTGCAGTTTTTGTGGAGAGGCATGAGGTGGGATGTAGCTAATTTCATATCAAGGTGTTATACTTCTCTGCAGGTAAAATGTTTCTCCTCTATAGTGGCCAAGATACATGAACATTGGTGGTTGTGGATCCCATACCACTTTTTGTTGAGATCCAAGGTTCTAGGATCCTATCACTAGCTAGTACCCATAGGGCCTCTCACATGTTTAATGATCATTGAGTACGTTTCTCTCACTATCAACATATAGTGTAGATTTTATGTTACTTCAATGATAAATGTGTTTTTAGTTGAAATAGCATTCATTTAAATGTTTTTTTCATTAAAACTAATTTCATTTATATTTTTTCTAGAATTTGCTTTAATTTATTAAACATTAATGTTTTTTGTTAATTATTGTTTAGATCATAGAATCCTTTTGGTTGGAATCCTACTGGGAAATATCTCACACCCTTAATTCACCTTTTGGTGTAATAATACTTGGTCTTGTTTTATACCGGCAACGATAAAGCATTTGGGGTTGGTGGTTTGGGATGGTAGTGACCCTCTTGGATGGTGTTAGGGAGATGGATTAAAGGAGATGCTCCCCTTGTGGTGGTTTTTGGAGGTGGTTATTAGTTCCATTTTTTTATTATGTCTCATTTGGTTTTGTATAAACTTTTAGACTTAAATATAAACCCATGTAATGTCTGGTTTTGGTTGGTTTTCCATTTTTCTTTTATTTTGTATAGTTTATTGTTTTATAGTTGTATTATTGGGAAAATAATTACCACTTGATTTTAATAATACCTGGGAACTTGGGTCATCCCATGGGGATTGGGAACACCCATCTGTCCTAGTTGTAGATTGGGTCAGGTACTGGGTCAGATGAAAAATATTCTTGGTTAATGAAAAATTGTATCAAAGGCCCTTCATTTTGCTTCATCTATTATCCATTCTAAACTGGAAGTGTGATGGGGTCATAATGGACTTCATTATTGGATTACCTCATACACCTTGATGATAAAACTCTATATGAGTAGTGATTGACCACTTGACCAAATCATCCCACTTAATCTGGATAAATGAGTCCGTGATAGTGGATGTCATGGGAAAATTGTATGTTAAGGAAGTGGTCAGGATTCATGGTGTGTTGTCAGAAATTTTCTCTAACAGAGAAGCTTGTTTTATCTCTCGGTTCTGGGAAGGGTTTCCAAAGGAATTGGGGTCATAGATCAAAATGATCACGACATACCACCCACAAACAGATGGTCATATAAAGTGGGAAAATTATATTTTTAAACACATTCTCTATACATGTGTATTGGATTTTGGAGGTTTGTGGGATATCCCTTTAGGATTGGATGAATTTACTTATAATAACAGTTACCAATCTCCCATTCGAATAGCTCATTTTAAGGCACTCTATGGTTGGCCCTGTAGGTCTCATCTGTGCTAGGCTGAGGCTGGTGAGACCACACTTTTGGGACCGAGCCATGTGAAAGAGACATCTGAGATAGTCATGTTGATTAGGAAGTGGTTATTGATAGCTTAGATTCACCACAATTATTATGCAGAACAATGATATTGGGATCCTAAGTTATCCTAGGGTGATCCTGGGTCCTTGAAAGTGGCACCCCATTTCGGCCATCATCTCTTAGGGAAGAAAGGAAATTTAATGCCAATATATGTTGGACTATTAGATATCTCTGAGTGAATTGGAAAGGCATCATACCTATTAGAATTGCCTTCTCAATTGATGTCGATCCATGATGTGTTCCATATCTCCCAATTAAAGAAGTATAATCTGGACCCATCTAATGTGTTGAACCTGGAGGTATTTGAGTTGGAGTCTGATTTATTAGTGTTTGAAAGAACAATAGAGATTGTGGGATCACAAGAGAAGATGATTCATGGGAAGTCTATTCCATTGGTTAGTGTCCTTTAGAATAATGGGAATGATATATATGAGACTTGGGAGTAGAAGTCTTTGCATGAGCATGAGTACCCATTTTTGTTTTTCAATCATGTTTTTTGTTGAATTTCCATCTGCAATAAAAATTTTGTGGTGTTGAGAATTATCACATTCGTAATCCTATTTTTCATGTATTTTTCTACTTTGTTTTTTTTTCCAATATTTTTCTTTTTGTTCCCCTAAGAATTTCGGAGAAAATGGAGGATTTTTGGAGTAAAATCCCCTACACATGGTTGTTACATAGTTATTAATTCCCCGACCCAAGTTACCCAGAGTCTGTGCATTATTACATACCATTGGAATGATATAAAGAGATCATGTCTCGAAAGACCGATATTTTTAGTAGCCTTGGAAGTACTAGATACATACATAAATTTTACATTACATCATGAAATAAATAAAAACAACATTGTGCCCCCTTTGAACACACTCATCTACATTGACCTATCCTTATAGGATGAAAATAATATACTTCTTCACATCATGGGAAAAGAAAACATAATAAAGGGGTGAGATCAGATGCTCAGTATGGATAACCATATAGTGAATACTTTCATAAATAAGCATAAACATTTAAGGCAATGTATAAGAATAATACAAAAGCTTTATAAAATTAAACATCAGAATAATATGGAAAAGATAAATCAAATAATTCAATTTAATTATTCCCATGGATATTATTCTAGTTGAATAATTACATGTAATATCAATAGTCAATTTCATAATGACGGAATGCATACTACCCGACATCATAACCATATAGTCAAGGCCACGTTCCAAGACTACAAATAAGATTTTGTCAAGGAAATGTTCCAAGACACTAGTTTGTCTCATGAGACCTAGCAATGAATCAAAGAGCTATAGTGGGATCCACGAGTCACTTACCAAGTCCAATTCAGCGCTCATATGAAAAGGTTGAAACTTAATCAAAAAATTCAGATTAAAACTAGTATACCAAAAGTTAATACTTTTACCACAAACCATGAATGGCATAAAAATAGTTCATCCATATTCAATAATAACTCATTCTATACAATATGGAAGATTGTATCATCCTCAATAAATAATAATGAAGGATATTTATATAGATGAAAATAATCAGTAAATTTATTTGAGAAAAATATCTCTATTTTCTTCAAAACTTATAAAAGTATCACTATTTATCAAGAAGCTATTAATTTTTTTTTAATAAAAGTGTCCCATACCACTATGAAACATTTAAAAGGAATTTTAATTTTAAAATATTAGTGTCCATATAAATAAATCCTTATAAATATTTTTAAAACAGGGACATCCATGAGAAAGATTTTGAAGAATAAATCTTTAAAACATTTAAATTGAAATTTCAGTTATACCTCAAAACCAAAATAGAGAAATTTGAATACAAATAATTGAGGTAATATAAAATTTATAATATCATGAGAATAATGGGATTCATGATAAACTATGTCGATGTACAGTATATTCAACTTATAAAATTCAATTGGTGCATAACAACAGTGTAGTCCAAATAAAATGTAAATTGAGATGGAATCCAATATAAATACCGTATCCATAGTTTATGAATAAATCAATGACGTAATTATTTGTGTAAAATATGAATACCCTAAATATGATTTGATATACAGTGTAATTCAATCAGATTACATTCACACATATTCTTGTAACAACAATACCAATGATTTGGATGTTTAACTCAATGAATGTAAATTGAGTTTAGATTACTCTTATCAAGTTAATATCGATGAATTGAGAATTTATCATTGGAGTGATTATGTGTATGAAAAGTATATATATAAGGCCCCAGCCTTAAACCTTACTTAATATTGAATTAAAAGAATAATTCACGTTGAGGATCTTTTCAGGTTTAGAGTTTTAGAGAATTAGAACATAACTATTACATCTCAAAAGATTACAAAGTAGTCACTTATACTAAGTTTCAATAATAATAAAAAACTCTTAAAAAGAAACGTGTCTAGTTCCATGTTTTATATAGAAAGACATTCCCTTGATCCCATCCTTGACCTTATTCCACATTAAGTCCTGTGAAAAAATTTCAAAAAAAATTGGGGTGAGCATAAAAAGTTCAGTAAGGGATACACAAAGAATGAAAACTTTTAGTTTTTCAAAATCAAGTAAACCATTTATACTCTATCAAAGTAATACCTTCACCTTCATGAAGTAGTAAAAACTCTTCACTGAATAAAGTATCATTACTTACCTTTTTGTAACCAAAGTATTACCATAAAACCCATATAAAGAACACATAACATATATAAAGGTAACTTGGGACATAAACATACTTAAGTGAAATAACCATACGGTCGACGTCCACACATATCACTTAATGGAATAGCCATACGGCCAATTTCCATACCTACTTTATGGAATAGACATACGGCCGACTTCCATACCCAATGCATTGGAGGTTATAACGTAACCACCCGTCCTGGTATTCATGGCACCACCCGTCATATGTTTTATAACGTAACTACCCGTTAAAATGTCCAAGTACCAATATAAAATCATAAAACATAAAACCAATATAAAGGAATGATAGAATTTCCAAATTTCAATCACAATATATCATAAATATATTGACATAATAGAATCCTTTTTCAAAACCATTTTCAATACCAAAATACATAAAAGAGTATATGGTATTTATTTTATTCTAAAAACATTACGGCTTGTTGAGAAAGCCAAAGACCAAATAATACTCGCGGCGGCGGAAAAGGTCGTTGTCGCCACGTATGTTAAAAGAAATATTTCTTTTTTTTGTTTTGTAAAACTCTTCGTAGAAAAATATTCCTTTTGTATAAAAGTAAAAGTCAAAGGGTTTATACACCGTATAAAAGAAATTTGTGTATAAAACGAAATATGCCTCAATGAAAGGAGATTGAGACGAAGTCCCTTACCTCGGGTCCGACTTGACTCGATCGTTCTTTAACGTCCTGAATAATAAACTTGAGTTAATTTATACTTTATTAAGAACCTTTTTAAAGTTCATTATTCATTTTATATCACTTATTTCCATGTTATAAACATTATGTAACCATTTAAGTTAATAATGTTTGTTTTCTCAATATTTGGTTCTTAAGTCGAAAGTGAACTTCTTACAATTACATGTTGTTCGTGTGGTCAAAAGTTCTTTATATCCAGAATGAAATTCCTGATTTGGATATCATATATATCATATATATCCAGAATATACATGTATTTATAATATTAAATAATCATTTAGAGGTAAGAAATGAAATGCACCGTTCATGGAGACGGTAAGCCGTACGTACGCATGAACGCTACTTTCTTTTCTTTGTCATATTAATGGAATTAAAACTAAATGAGAGGTATGTATATTTTAATTCCAGAATTATATTCATCATTTAGATATATCATTAATTATATATATTCATTATATACATGTACTTTTAATAGTACATTACATTTGGGGATAAGAAATGAAATGCATCGTTCATGGAGACGGTAAGCCGTACGTACGCATGAACGCGACTTTCATTTCTATCTCATACTTTAATGGAAATAAAAAATAATGATATAGAGGTATATTATAATTCCAGTATAACATCATATATAATAACTTTAAATCCATCCTTTACACGTCCCACATATGGCATTAACGAATCACATCACTTTGAGGGGCGGTAGTCCGCACTTCCTTAAATGAAGATATCATGTTTACCCATAATGGAAACCATAAAGGTATGCCCAAAATGAAAAATACAGAAGCTTAAAGGAAAAATAAACATATTATATATCATATATAAAAATAGTGACATCATAATGGCCACCCTTGAAGGTGTTAAATGAGTATTGAACAATCATCGTTTCGGGAGGCAGAATTTCGCCATCCACAGAAACCGTATGTTCTATAACCATTTGATGTAGTTGTGTGAGAGTGTAGCTCGAATAAATCTTATAACAACATCCTAGTATATTGAAGATACTGGTGTTGTTACAAAAGAAGTAAATAAAAAGAGTTTAGAGGGTTGGAGAAGCAAAATAAAACAAATGAACAAGAGAGAATGAATTACCTTTAAAAGTGTAACTCCTTTTGATTTGAGCCTAAAGGCTTCCTTTGAAAGGATTCTTCCCAAAGGTAATCCTCTAGGATGAGGAGAGGGATGTGGAGAGAGTAAATGGGCAGGGTTTGGCCGATCCAAAGGCTTGAGTAGTGTGTGAAATGAGGTAGAGGTGGGGGCCTTTTATAAGAGGAGAGGAGGGGCACTTTTGGAAAGTAAAGAAATATTACTTTATTTGAAAATGTGTTTCGGTTTTAAAAGGTCTCAAATTGATATAATTCGTGGATAAGGTGATAAGGGTTCGAAATCCACTCATCCAATTGGTTTTGGACATGTGTAGTTCATAGATTTTTCATTATCTTTCCATTTTATTTAAATCGTCAAATAATGATGTCATTGCTGCATCATTATTATGTCATAAATAATTTAATTTATTTAATGTCTAAAAATTATAAAAAAAATACTATGATTTAGGAAATATTTTTAGCTTTCCAATGACTATTTATAATCAAAAATATGATCTTTATAACCCCATGTAAAAATTGTTTTTGTAAAACATATTATGTTTGTGTCATTTTTACTTTTACATTAAATAAAAAGTTATTTATGTCATTTCCCAACCAAAGTGTCTCCATGGGGTCCCCAAGTTGACCCATGGCTTTTCTTGGTCTGCCATGATACAACCAATGAGGGTATTACATGTGTCAAGCTCATATTATTTTATTAAAGCATTATTTTTACCTTAAACTACACTAATTACCACTAATCGTGATTAAGAACTTAATAAGTTACTATTCACCAAAAAATTATTATAATCTCATTGAACCACATTTTACTTCTTAATGACAACCATGTATGTCGGATTTTTTGAAATTCAAAACACAATGATGGAAAAATTCCATTAAAACAGAAAAATCAGTTTTTATAAGTACCACTTAGTGGTTTCACTATTCATCAAAAATTGAAGTTTTTCAGAAAATTACCAAAAATTCACCCTAAGCTATATTTGATATTACGAATACAAAAATGAAGTCTATTTTAAAAAATTCAAAACATATAAGTCACATTAATTAATTTAATAATTAATTCCCGCTGTCAGAGCAAATAGCGTGTTTTTATGAAACAATAAGTATCAAAAGATTGACACTAGTTTAAGTCCAATTTCAAAGTGAAATTAATTCCAACGACCACTATTGGATTTAATGGTAAAAATATTTTCTAATTTTACTTTAAAACCAATTAAAAAGATAATCTAATCATATAAATAAATTAGATTAAAAATAGGTTTTGAATTAAAATACAACATTTTACACTATTCATTAAAAAAATGAATTTTATCAGAAAGGTACCAAAAATTTACACAAAGTAAATTTTGATGTCCCGATTCTAAAGAAGAGTTATATTTGGTCCAATAGAATTTATAAGATCGATCAAAACTATATTTAATGAAGGTTCTCCGTCAAAAGGTGATAAGTGGACCTTTCGTGAAAATTAGGGTATAACTGCCTAAAATTGAACTCTTTCCGTATTTTAAGCCTTTATCTTTTATTGGGTAAATGTAAAAACATTTAAAAACATATATAATCATATTTTAGTTATTTCTATCCATTCCCGCCAGTACAACGGCTACTCGTTAACTAACATTTAAAATAATATTATTTTATTACTTGTGTGCAACGTAAGTTTTCAAAGAAACTCATCGTTGCGTACCGAGGACGCTGTCGAACGTAGAAACCCCTTTTAATTAAAATTAATATTTAATTCGTAAATATTAATAAATATGAAAATTCTTTATTCTTTATTTACCTGGGATGTTACATCCTTCCCCCTTTTGGGAATTGCGTCCTCGCAATTTTATTCACTTATCAAAATAAGTGGGGGTATTTATCCCTCATAGCATTTTCAGATTCCCATGTTGCCTCTTCAATCACATGGTTTTTCCACAAAACCTTTACCTGATGAATCACCTTACTCTTTAACACCTGCTCCCTGTGGTCAAGAATCTGGACTAGTTGTTCTTCATAAGATAGGTTCTCTTCTAGCTTAACTACCTCTGGACTCAAAACATGAGATGGATCTGGCATATACTTCCTTAACATTGAAACATGAAAAACATTGTATACCTGAGATAAACTCGGAGGTAAAGCCACCCGGTCTGCAACTGATCCAACTCTCTCTAAAATTTAATATGGTCCAATAAACCTTGGACTCAGATTTCCTTTCTTACCAAATCTCATCACACTTTTCCAAGGAGAAACCTTGAGAAAAACCTGATCACCTACCTCGAAAGATAGATCCTTCCTCTGGTTATCCACATAACTCTTCTGCCTGATCTGAACTGTTCTCATGTGCTTCTGAATCAACTGAACTTTTTCGGCCATCTCTTCTACCAATTCTGGTCCCATCAGCTTCCTTTCACCCACTTCATCCCAAAATGCTAGAGTTCGACACTGCTTCCCATATAATGCCTCAAATGGTGCCATCTGTATACTGGAATGAAAACTGTTATTATAAGAAAACTCAACCAAAGAAATTTGTTGGTCCCAACTTCCCTGATAATCCATAGAACAAGCTCGTAGCATATCCTCCAAGGTCAGGATTATTCGTTCTGACTGCCCATCTGATTGAGGATGAAAAGCTGTACTAAAATTTAATTCAGTACCCAACGACTTCTGAAGGCCTTTCCAAAAGTTAGAAGTAAACCTGGGATCACGATCCGATACAATGGAGAGAGGAACTCCATGTAACCTGACTATCTCTTTAAGATACAAACGAAAAGTTGATCAAGAGAGAAAGTATCTCGTATAGCAAGGAAATGAGCAGATTTGGTCAAGTGATCAACAATAACCCATATTGCATTATTACCTTGAGATGTCTTCGGTAATCCCACAACAAAGTCCATGGATATATTCTCCCATTTCCACTCTGGCACTGGTAAAGGCTGAAGCATCCCTTTCGGTAACTGCCGCTCTGCTTTAACCTGTTGACATGGCAAACACTTCACAGTAAAATCAGCAATGTCTCTTTTCATTCCATCCCACCAGTAATACTCCTGCAGATCTCTATACATCATAGTACTACCCGGATGAACTGAAAACGGAGAACTATGAGCCTCACATAACAACTCATTATTCAACTGTGAATCACAAGGCACACATAACCTCTTCCCAAACCTCAAAACACAAACACAAACTTATCCAAGAACTCATGGAAAATTTTATTCATAAGGTCCATGAATACAGAAGGTGCATTGGTTAACCCAAAAGGCATAACTACAAATTCATAATGGCCATATCTAGTACGGAACGCAGTCTTCGGAACGTCTTCTTCTTTTACTTTCAACTAATGGTTCCCCGACCTCAAGTCAATCTTCGAAAAATAATGAGCTCCCTGGAGCTGATACCACTTCATTCGATGGCCCAACATCTTCTGAAGTTGTTGCAAAGGATTTCACCACCCCTTTCTGCTTGTAGTCTGGCTGCATTCCCCCAGTTGAGTTCTTCGTTGGACACTCGTTTGCATAATGACCCATTTCATTACACTTAAAACATCTTACCGTTGGCTTTTCATTTCCTGCTTGATCATCTTCCTTGCAGTTACGAGCAATATGACCAGACTTACCACACCGAAAGCACTTACCAGACTTGGATAAACATTCTCCAGGATGCATTTTACCACACTTCTCACAGGATGGATATTTGGTTTTCTTACCTCCTTGCTTCTTTGATGAATTCTTCCCCTTTTCCTGCCAACTAGACCTCTTATTTTGTTGTTTGTCATAGAACACCTGATCATCGGAAAACTCCATTTCCACCTTCTCAGCACATCGAACAAGCTTTTCATAACTTTTAAACTCACGAGAAGCTAATGCCCTTCGATATTTTGTCTTTAATCCTGAGTAAAAACGGTTTATTTTACTATCAAGATCTCGTATGAAGTTTGGAGTATACCTTGCCAATCGAGTGAACTTTTCTTCATAAGAAGCCACTGAATCATCCTCCTGCCTCAATTCTAGGAACTGTTTTTCCATCCTAAGACGAACCACCTTAGGAAAATATTTCTCAAGAAAAATACCTTTGAATTCGTCCCAGTGAAGATCCTCAATCTCATCACTATCCCTTATATTTTTCACCATCGACCACCACTGATCAGCTTCACCTTCAAAACGGTAAACAGCAAGACTAACCTTTTGATGTTCTGAACACCCCATGACATCAAAAAGCTTCTCCAGTGCTTTAATCCACCCTTCAGCTTGCACAGGGTCAGATGATCCTCTGAATGATGGGGGATGTTGCCTCATGAAATGTTCCCCCACTGACATGTTCCTCTGCGGTTGATCTGGCTGATCTCGTGCATGGATACCACCACCATTTATAGCCTGAGTCAATTGTGCCATCACTGCAACAAACTGTTCAGTTCTGATTCCGACCATCTCAGGTTGCTGATTTGGAAGGTTATCTTCCTCTTGATGTCGTCCCAACATAGCTGCTTTGTTTCCTCTGCGGAAAACCATTCTGAACACAGAAATATCTTAGGCGAAGCAACATGGTAATCCGTAAATGCTATATCATTTCAATCATATTATAATTTAACACTTTTCTAACTCCTAAAGTTGTCTAAACCGACCTCTGATACCAACTATAAGGCCCCAGCCTTAAACCTTACTTAATATTGAATTAAAAGAATAATTCACGTTGAGGATTAGAGTTTTAGAGAATTAGAACATAACTATTACATCTCAAAAGATTACAAAGTAGTCACTTATACTAAGTTTCCATAATAAAAAAAACTCTTAAAAAGAAATGTGTCTAGTTCCATGTTTTATATAGCATGACATTCCCTTGAACCCATCCTTGACCTTATTCCACATTAAGTCCTGTGAAAACATGTCAAAAAAAACTTGGGGTGAGCATAAAAAATCTCAGTAAGGGATACACAAAGAATGAAAACTATTAGTTTTTCAAAATCAAGTAAACCATGTATACTCTATCAAAGTAATACCTTCACCTTCATGAAGTAGTAAAAACTCTTCACTGAATAAAGTATCATTACTTACCTTATTGTAACCAAAGTATTACCATAAAACCCATATAAAGAACACATATCATATATAAAGGTAACTTGGGACATAAACATACTTAAGTGGAATAACCATACGGTCGACTTCCACACATATCACTTAATGGAATAGCCATACGGCCAATTTCCATACCTACTTAATAGAATATCCATACGGCCGACTTCTATACCCAATGCATTGGAGGTTATAACGTAACCACCCGTCCTGGTATTCACGGCACCACCCGTCATATGGTTTATAACGTAACCACCCGTTAAAATGTCCAAGTACCAATATAAAATCATAAAACATAAAACCAATATAAAGGAATGATAGCATTTCCACATTTCAATCACAATATATCATAAATATATTGACATAATAGAATCCTTTTTCAAAACCATTTTCAATACCAAAATACATAAAAGAGTATATGGTATTTATTTTATTCTAAAAACATTACGGCTTGTTGAGAAAGCCAAAGACCAAATAATACTCGTGGCGGCGGAAAAGGTCGTTGTCGCCACGTATGTTAAAAGAAACATTTATTTTTTTTCGTTTTGTAAAACGCTTCGTAGAAAAATATTCCTTTTGTATAAAAGTAAAAGTCAAAGGGTTTATACACCGTATAAAAGAAAGTTGTGTATAAAACGAAATATGCCTCAATGAAAGGAGATTGAGACGAAGTCCCTTACCTCGGGTCCGACTTGACTCGATCGTTCTTTAACGTCCTGAATAATAAACTTGAGTTAATTTATACTTTATTAAGAACCTTTTTAAAGTTCATTATTCCTTTTATATCACTTATTTCCATGTTATAAACATTATGTAACCATTTATGTTAATAATGTTTGTTTTCTCAATATTTGGTTCTTAAGTCGAAAGTGAACTTCTTTCAATTACATGTTGTTCGTGTGGTCAAAAGTTCTTTATATCCAGAATGAAATTCCTGATTTGGATGTCATATATATCATATATATCCAGCATATACATGTATTTATAATATTACATAATCATTTAGAGGTAAGAAATGAAATGCACCGTTCATGGAGACGGTAAGCCGTACGTACGCATGAACGCTACTTTCTTTTCTTTGTCATATTAATGGAATTAAAACTAAATGAGAGGTATGTATATTTTAATTCCAGAATTATATTCATCATTTAGATATATCTTTAATTATATATATTCATTATATACATGTACTTTTAATAGTACATTACATTTGGGGATAAGAAATGAAATGCACCGTTCATGGAGACGGTAAGTCGTACGTACGCATGAACGCTACTTTCATTTCTATCTCATACTTTAATGGAAATAAATAATAATGATATAGAGGTATATTATAATTCCAGTATAACATCATATATAATAACTTTAAATCCATCCTTTACACGTCCCACATATGGCATTAACGAATCACATCACTTTGAGGGGGCGGTAGTCCGCACTTCCTTAAATGAAGATATCGTGTTTACCCATAATGGAAACCATAAAGGTATACCCAAAATGAAAAATACAGAAGCTTAAAGGAAAAATAAACATATTATATATCATATATAAAAATAGTGACATCATAATGGCCACCCTTGAAGGTGTTAAATGAGTATTGAACAATCATCGTTTCGGGAGGCAGAATTTCGCCATCCACGGAAACTGTATGTTCTTTAACCATTTGATGTAGTTGTGTGAGAGTGTAGCTCGAATAAATCTTATAACAACATCCTAGTATATTTAAGATACTGGTGTTTTTACAAAAGAAGTAAATAAAAAGAGTTTAGAGGGTTGGATAAGCAAAATAAAACAAATGAACAAGAGAGAATGAATTACCTTTAAAAGTGTAACTCCTTTTGATTTGAGCCTAAAGGATTCCTTTGATAGGATTCTGCCCAAAGGGAATCCTCTAGGATGAGGAGAGGGATGTGGAGAGAGTAAATGGTCAGGGGTTGGCCGAGCCAAAGGCTTGAGGAGTGTGTGAAATGAGGTAGAGGTGGGGGCCTTTTATAAGAGGAGAGGAGGGGCACTTTTGGAAAGTAAAGAAATATTACTTTATTTAAAAATGTGTTTCGGTTTTAAAAGGTCCCAAATTGATATAATTCGTGGATAAGGTGATAAGGGTTCGAAATCCACTCATCCAATTGGTTTTGGACATGTGTAGTTCATATATTTGGCATTATCTTTCCATTTTATTTAAATCGTCAAATAATGATGTCATCGCTGCATCATTATTATGTCATAAATAATTTAATTTATATAATGTCTAAAAATTATAAAAAAAATACTATGATGTAGGAAATATTTTTATCTTTACAATGAATATTTATAATCAAAAATATGATCTTTATAACCCCATGTAAAAATTGTTTTTGTAAAACATATTATGTTTGTGTCATTTTTACTTTTACATTAAATAAAAAGTTATTTATGTCATTTCCCAACCAAAGTGTCTCCATGGGGTCCCCAAGTTGACCCATGGCTTGTCTTGGTCGGCCATGATACAACCAATGAGGTTAGTACATGTTTCAAGCTCATATTATTTTATTAAAGCATTATTTTTACCTTAAACTACACTAATTACCACTAATCGTGATTAAGAACTTAAGAAGTTACTATTCACCAAAAAATTATTATAATCTCATTGAACCACATTTTACTTCTTAATGACAACCATGTATATCGGATTTTTTGAAATTCAAAACACAATGATGGCAAAATTCCATTAAAACGGAAAAATCAGTTTTTATAAGTACCACTTAGTGGTTTCACTATTCATCAAAAATTGAAGTTTTTTAGAAAATTACCAAAAATTCACCCTAAGACATATTTGATATTACGAATTCAAAAATTAAGTCTATTTTAAAAAATTCAAAACATATAAGTCACATTAATTAATTTAATAATTAATTCCCGTTGTCAGAGCAAATAGCGTGTTTTTATGAAACAATAAGTATCAAAAGATTGACACCAGTTTAAGTCCAATTTCAAAGTGAAATTAATTCCAAAGACCACTATTGGATTTAATGGTAAAAATATTTTCTAATTTCACTTTAAAACCAATTCAAAAGATAATCTAATCATATAAATAAATTAGATTAAAAAGAGGTTTTGAATTAAAATACAACATTTTACACTATTCATTAAAAAAATGAACTTTATCAGAAAGGTACCAAAAATTGACACAAAGTAAATTTTGATGTCCCGATTCAAAAGAAGAGTTATATTTGGTCCAATAAAATTTATAAGATCTATCAAAACTATATTTAATGAAGGTTCTCCGTCAAAATGTGATAAGTGGACCTTTCATGAAAATTAGGGTATAACTGCCTAAAATTGAACTCTTTCCGTATTTTAAGCCTTTAACTTTTATTGGGTAAATGTAAAAACATTTAAAAACATATATAATCATATTTTAGTTATTTCTATCCATTCCCTCCAGTACAACGGCTACTCGTTAACTAACATTTAAAATAATATTATTTTATTACTTGTCTGCAACGTAAGTTTTCAAAGAAACTCATCGTTGCGTACCGAGTACGCTATCAAACGTAGAAACCCCTTTTAATTAAAATTAATATTTAATTCGTAAATATTAATAAATATGAAAATTATTTATTCTTTATTTACCTGGGATGTTACAATATCTACAATAATGGGAGTAGAAATCAATACATAAATAAATAAATAGTGATTCCACACATAATCATAGAGTAAAATAATCAATGAAGATTACATAAAACCCAATGAGTGGAAATAGAAATTAGAAATTCCCATACCAATTTAGTGACATATGAAACATACGAACCATGATAGAAGTATAAAACAATGAAGATGTAAATACCAATAAATTAAATTATATTACACAATGAATACAATCGTGGGTAGTACATACACCACACAAAAGTAAATAGTGCCAATATAGCATGAATCTCAGGGAAATAAGAAGTTAGATGAAAACCCCTTACGTTGTACTTTTCCTTAGTATAAGGTAGGTTAACCTCTCGTACAATATTGAAATAATTTTTTTTTAAATTATACAAGAACTAAATACATAAATATGATATCATATATGATCTTTTAATATTTCATTGTTAATGATATTTCAGTAGTATCATTGTTTTGGGTGTTAACTGATTCATTTTCTTTTTCATGTTTTGTTACATAAGTCATTTTTGTTATGTATAGGATGTATTTGATTCATATCTAGAATGACATTATGTTCGTAATTTCTTTAAGTCATAAAATTAAAATTATTCTTGAATGTTTATGACAGGGAATGAATCTTATCACATTTGTGGAGATGGTAATCTGTACATACGCACGAGCGACAATATCATTAAATTGATAGAAAAACTGTATTTAATGGGATGGTATATCATATATACAGAATCATTAACATATTTTATTTATTATTTAAAACAATTTTACTCATTATTATACCCATCCAAAAAATTAATTTTTGAATAACAAACTACACCACGACGTGGAGACGACAAGTCATATGTACGCATGTATGGTGACTTTTTCATTCATAGGATGTATGGAATAATGAATATGGTCGTACCATATTTATAATAAAATCAATTTATATAGAATTTAATGGATTTATTATTTTGGTATGGAAACAAGAAAGGAAGTGGAAGTGGATGAAGAAAAATTTTTAAAACAGCTGGTGAAATTATTACCTCTTTTCGGGTGCTTCCTTTTGATTTGATCAAAACGGATACTTAATATGGCTTTATGTTCAATATAAGGCCTCTATGATAATTTTATGGTAGTTGGTAGGATATTTTAGCTAGTTTTGGCCAAGAAAAAAGGATTTGGAGGTGTGAAATTAAGAGAAGGGAAGTACCCTTGTATAAGAGAAGTGAGGGTCACTTTAAGAAAAGTTTAAAGTATTATTTTATTATATAATAATATTCAGTTTATAATGGCTCAAAGTGGATTTATTTAGAGGATACAGTAGGGATGGGTCTAAATACCTTCAAAAAATAAGTTTTAGACAAGTATCGATCACCATATTAACCTTATCTTTTTTTATAACTCTTAGTTAATTAGTTTAACTTTTACCATGTCTTCTTCTATTCTTACACTATATGGTTAATAAACTTACTATAAACTTGCAAGAGAACTTCAAGTTTTTCATTAAAGATATATATATAATTATATATGTCCTTTGGACAAACCTTATATTTTTAGGATTATTATATCACTTAATAATATAATAATGGTTTAAAAACTAATTTATGTCAATTTTGACCATATATAGTATTTGGTTTTAGTGAAAATCATAAAAATGTGATTACTTCAAAAACAATTCATTGAATCAACCCTAACATGTCATATTAATCTATACAATTTTTGTAAGGCATAAAAAGTATCAATTTACATTAATTTTTATATTTATAATATCAATTATTTTAATCTTTCATTAATAAGGTAATTACTCTTTCATCATTGTGTCAAAAATAAATTCAATTATTTAATGTATAAAAATAATAAATAAATTTCCATAATGTAGAAATTATTTTTATCTTTATAATTAATATTGATAGTCTAATTTATCTTATGTATAAACTTATATTTTAAATTTTTTAGTTATGAAAATCAGAATTTAACACTTCTAACTCTTCTTTAAATAAAATAATAATAAATGTCCAAATCTAATCCATGTTGACCAAAGAGGATGATATATTATTTTTAAGGTTTATTTTGGTCAGAAAAAACATATCCAATATAATTAGGACATGTGTTAGGGTTATTATAATATTATTTTTACCTTCAATTACTCAATTTACTTATAACCATTGTAAATAAAAGTCAAAAGTTACTATTCACAAAAAATTATTGTCATCTTATTTAACCAAATTTTACATATTCATGTCAACTGTGTCTCTCAAATTATGGAAATTGAATTCATAGAAGTGGTGAAATTATGTTTTATGAAAACTTGCTAACGTTCCTAGAAGGTGGGTAAAAAACGTTAAAAAAATTCAATAAAATATTATATATAATTTTATTATAAAAAGACTCCAATTAATTACATTGAAATAATATAAGTATTATGTATCAATTTTGACTTAAAATTAGTTTAAATAAAATATATAATTATTTAAATAAATAGCTAGTTTTTTAAATAATAACGCAGAATTTTTCACTAATCATCAAAAAATGAGAGTTTTCAGAAAACTACCAAAAATTCAACCGAAGCTAATTTTGATATTTGGATTCAAAAAATGATGACTATTTTACCAAATTAAAAACACATAAGGTTTAATAATTAAGTTAATATTAATTCCCGTTGTAAAAACTAGAAAGCGGGTTTTTGAGAAGTAAAAACTATCAAAAGATTGATATGTGTTTATTTTCAATTTAAATGTGAAATTACTTTCAATGACCAAAATAAGATTAAATGATAAAAATATAATCTAATTATACTTCAAAAAAATTCAAATGTACAATTTAAAAATTAATATTATTATTATTGAAAAATTTGTTTTCAATTAAAATTTAGTGTCTTTCAATATTTATCAAAATATGAAAGTTATCAGAAAAACATAAAATATTAATACAAAATAATTTTTTATGTCCCACTTCAAAAGAAGAATTTAATTTCATCGAATTGAATATAGAAAAGTGTTAGATATTATATTAGAAAGGTTTCATAATTAAAAGGTGGAAAAACTGCATTTTTCCAAAAATACTTCTTTACTCTGAAAAATAGAATTTGTCCTTATATTTTGTCTATAACACACAAAAGATTAATGTTAAAATTTTATGGGATATATATATATTTAGAAATTTGGTAATTACTATTCATAACCTCTTTATAAATGGCTAGTTTGATTGGTTGTTGTGTGCTTGAACTTGGTGTTGCATACATCGCACACTATTGTATTATCAAAAGAGAAGAATACCATGGATTCTTGCAGTGTTACATTCTTACCTCCTTCAATAAATCTAGTGCTCTGAATTTAAAATTGTTCTTCAGAAATAAAAAGTAAAAAATAGAAAATACCTTTGTCGCAAACCCACATCAGAAATAGGGTTAATAAATTTTATTTTTAATAAGACGGAAAGGGAAATTAAAAAGCCACCACCAAATTAGGATTTCGAATAAGAGAACATTGGTGGAAATTATAATTGGAGGAAAAACATAAATATTTATAAGGAGTGATTTTGGTCATCAATCACAAACAAGTGAATGGAAAATTGAGGGCCTCAAATCCATAAATCTATGATGAATAACGTAAGGTATTAGGATGAAACATTTTAGGTTTTAATATATTTACACTAAAGTTTAAGAATTAATTTTCTTCATAGAATAATAAAATACTTAATAAGTAGACTTCCATACTTTAACTAATTTTTACCAAAAACTCATCTTTCACTCCAAATAATGAGTATTCAAGATGACTTGGTCACACATGAAGTGCTAGAATCAACTTATAGAGAATCATATAATCTACAAAGGATGAACTACATATTTCCCCTATCATTAGATATTAACCAAAATCAAAAATGGTTAGGTCAACATCAGATGATCGCCAAAAAGGATAAACCTTTTTAGAAATAAATACTAATACTAATTTCTTAAATTAAACCAACAATACCAAAAGTTTAATAAATACCGTTCGATAAACAATTTTCCTTTAAATCATTTAATATAATCTTAACTAATATTGAAACCCAAAACTCAGAAGAATTTTATTATGTAGTCTTCTACATTAAATTGTATCTCCAAAAAAGATCGACTACTCTTAAAGTCACATACTTAAAAGTAATTAACCTAATCACATATTTTCTATGATAGGTTAATAATTTTCATAAATAACTTAAATTACAATATGTCCATATTTAAAACATAAATAAAAATCCACCATTACTCCTCATATTAAATCTCATAGTATTCTATTTTCCTTAGGCATATAGTTTTCCGAACAGAGCAAATGTCTTCCAAAATAACATTTATCACTTAATCACCAAATAATTTCCTATACTAAGGATATATATTTGATAAACATAAGATCCAAAATAAACTAATATTATATCAATAAAATCATTTTACTAAAAATAATTAGTCACACTAACCAAGGACTTCACGTAGTCCTGTTGTAAGCGATAAATACCAGTCGAACATTGATTGTGGGTTCGATTTCTACAGCTTTGGCTGACGTGATAGGTTGTCACAGGGTCTGCATGTTGTCCTTTTTCAAAAAAAAATATTTTATAACATTCATTAGGTAAGATAGATTCCTTAAAATAATCATAACATAATTTTACTACAAATGTTATCTCATACCTCGCATTTTCATCCCAAAATTTAATAACATGTAATTGCCTCAAATTCAAGGATCATATTAACCAAAATGGTTATTTATAAATATATCCATAATATAAAAGATAATTATTCCTCAAATATAATTTTAACATAACAAACTACAAGATTACAAATACAAGAGAAAAGTATTTCAAAGTAATCCCATAAACAAAGAGCACTAATACCTTTAAACATTTTTCTATCCATTTATTTCCACATAGGTTCTTCCTTGAACAAGGTGTTATCCTATAAAATAGAGCATTCACTCGGGTAATGCCCAGGTACCCTACATTTATTGAAAATAACTATAAATAGATTTTTGGGAACATTTTTATTTTCTTCTGTAGTACTCTTCATTTTCCCTGGAAATTCTTTACTTTATATCCTTCTTTCCCACAGATAAAGAATTTTTTGTTCCATTGAGACACTTTCCTTGGTGTCTCCTTCCACATTTCATGCATGATGGAAATTGTGCTTTATTTTCTCAATGGTATCCACTACAGGATATCTTATCATTCCCTGTCATTCTCTTCTATGTAGAGTTGGGGAGTTGATTAATATATTTGTTGTTGATCATATTTTTGGAAAACTGATTCAGTATGAACATGATATCTTTTACACCTATCAACATTCCATTTCATTGCTCATTTCCACCACCGTTCCCACCATGTACATCATGTTCAATGTTATTATGAATTCCTTGGAATCTATATATTTACTAAAACCAAAAATCATTGTGTGAGTAACTATGATCATAAAATCATTTAAAAAATATAATGTCACCTTATTTTCAATCTAAAACACCTTAGGATTAACCAAGGTTATTTATTCTCATATTATATTCAAATTAATAAAATTTGATGGTAAAGAAAATGTGAATTATCCTAAGAATATCCCCCAGGATTTTTGTAACCAAGAGTGCAGCAAGGCCTACTGTCATGCACTAGTTATCTTTTGAGTCTATCTCAAAGCGGTGTTTTCAGGTTTTACCCCTAAGTACATCTGTTCTAGAGCCACTTCTACCTGTTCGTATCTAGATGGAAATTTATTTCTTGTAAAAACCATATAATATTTACATTAATTTTTTTGTATGTGCTTCTATACAAATCCTCAAAGCCTGTCGTAGGGTAATGTTCCCTAATCAGAGTTTTTCTAAATTTAGTTTCCAATTTCTGTACTAAACTTTATCTAATACCAACTGTAATGCATCCCCCCTTGTTATCCAAAGATGGTGGATTATTACATAAGATTTTCATGATCACAAGAGATCATTTCTCGAATGACTGATTTGTTTAGTAGCCTTGGAAGTACTAGATACATACATAAATTTTACATTACATCAATAAATAAATAAAAAGAACATTGTGCGCCATTTGAACACACTCATATCTGTTAACCTATCCCTACAGGTTAAAAATAATATACTTCTTCACATCCTGGGAAAAGAAAACATAAGAAATGGGTGAGCTCAGATTATCAGTAGGGACAAAAATATAGTGGAAACATTTATAAATAAGCATAAACATTTAAGGCAATGTATAAGACTAAAAAAAATCCTTTTAAAATTAAACTTCATCATTATATGGAAAATATAAGTCAAATAATTCCATTTACATATTCACCTGGATATTCTACTAGTCGAATAATCAAATGCAATATCAATTTTCAATTTCATAATGACAAAATGCATAATTTCGGACATTATAACCACATAGTCAAGGCTTCGTTCCCAGACTACAAATAAGATTTTGTCAAGGACGTGTTCCATGAAAATAATTTGTCTCATGATACCTACTGACGCATTGAAGAGATATAGTGGGCTCTACCCATCACTTTCAATGGCCAATGAATTCCTCATATGAAAACGCTGAAACATAATCTAAACATTTGTATTAAAACTAGCATATGAAATGTCAATACTTTAAGTGCACACCATGAATGGGGTAAAAATAGCACATCCACTGTCAAACATAAAACATTCGATACAATATGAAATATTTTATCAACCTCAATCACGAATAATGAAGTATATTAACATAGATGAAAATAATTATTAAGATTATTTGAGAGAAATATCACATTTTTCATTAAAACATCTAAAAGTGTCACCATTTATCAAGAAGCTATTAAAAATAGATTTTTGAATCAAATTGTCCCATACCTATTTGAAAGTTTTAAAGAGAATTTTAATTTTAAAACATTCATGTCCATATAAAGAAATTCTTAAACCCATTTTTAAAACATGGACATTAATGAGAAAAATTTTAAAGAATAAATCATTAAAACATTTAAAATGATATTTTAGTTATAGTTTCTAACCAAAAGAGAGACATTTGAATACAAATATTTTAGGAAATCTAAACCATTTAATATCAAAATAATAAAGAGATTCATGGCATACTATGTCAAAGTATTTTATATGCACCATAAAAAGTGAATTGATGAATAACAACAAAATAGTCTCAATAGAATGTAAATTGAGATGAAATACCTTATAAAGACCGTATCCTTAAGTTATAGATAAATCAATGACATAATTATGTGTGAAAAATATAAATGCACTAAATATGATTTTATTTTCAGTTTAAATCAATTACAGGACATTCACACATATTCTTGTAACAACAACACCAATTATTTGGATGTTTAACTCGATGAATAGAAATTGAGTTAAGATGACTCTTATCGAGTTTATGTTGATGAATTGAGAATTTATCAATGTATTGATTGTGTGTATCAAAATTATATCCCCATAAATGGTAGTGTAAATCAATACGTAAATAAATAATAGTCATTTCACACATAATCTTAAAGAAAATTTATCAATGAAGTTTACGTAAAACCCAAGGATTGGAAATCGAAATTAGAAATTCCCTTACCGATTTGGTGACATATGAAACATACACCCTGTGGAAGAAGGATCATACAATGAAGATTTAAATACCCATAAATTAAATCAAATTAAAAAATTAATACAATCATGGGTAGTACATACACCACACAAAAGAAAATAGTGTCTATATAGCATGCATCTCATAGAAATAAGAAGTGAGATGAAAACCCCTTATATTTTACTTTTCATTAGTATAAGGTAGGTTAACCTCCTCTATAATGGTGAAATAATTTTTAGTAATTATAAAATAACCAAATACATAAATAAGATATCATATATTGTCTTCTAATATTTATTTTTTAATGATAATTTAGTAGTATCATTGTTCTGGGTGTTAATTGATTTGTTTTCCATTATAGGTTTTGTAACATAAGTCATGTTTGTTATGTAGGGGATGTATTTGATCCATATCCATAATAAAATTATTTTTATAAAAGTAATTTTTAAATCATCGAATGAAAATTATTCTTGAATGGTTATGATGTGGAATGAATCTTATCACGTTTGTGGAGACGGAAATCCGTACATACGCACGAGCGAAAATATCATTCAATTGATGGTAAAATAGTATATAATTGGATGGTATATCAAATACAGAGAATAATTTACATGTTTTACTTATTATTTATATCAATTTTACTCATTATTAGACACATAAAAATAATTAAGTGTTGAATGAAAAACTACACAACTGCATAGAGACGGTAAGCCATACATACACCCGTATGGTGACTTTGTCATTCATAGGATAGATAGAATAATGAATATAGTAGTAACATAATTATTATAACTTCATAGTGTTTAGAAGGTAATGGAGTTTTTATTTTGGTATAGAAACAAAAATGAAAGAGGAAGTGGAAGAAGATAAGAACTTTGAAAGAGGTGGTGAAATTATTACCTCTTCTTCGGGTGCTTCCTTTTGATTTGATCAAAAGGGCTCCTTAGGTTGACTTTCAAATCAGAGTACAACCTTTGGTTGAATTGAGTGTAGTTGAGAGGATATTTTAGCTAGGGTTTTTCGAGATAAATGGCTTTGGAGGTGTGAAATTAAGAGAAGGGGAAGTGCCATTTTATAAGAGAGGTGAGGGTCACTTTAGGAAAAGCTTGAAATATAATTTTATTAAATGTAAATTTTCGGTTTATAATGGCAAAAAATAAATTTATTTTGATGCTAAAGTGGGAATGTATCGAAATACCTTAAACCAATAGGTTTTAGATAACTTTAGGATACCATATTAACCTTATCTCTTAGATTTAACTCTTAGTTAATTAGTTTAACTTTTACCACGTCTTCTTGTATTCTTACACTATATGGTTAATAAATTTAATATAAAATGCCAACTGAACCACAAGTGGTTCATTAATGATATATATATTATTATATATGTCCTTTGGCTGAACCATTTATTTTTAGGAATATTATATCATTTAATAATATAATATTGGTTTTAAAAATGCATTTATATCAATTTTGACACTATTTAGTATTTGGTTTTTTGTGAAAGTCATAACAGAATAATTAATTCAAAAAAAAGTACTTGAATCAACTCGAACATGTAATATCAATCTATAAAATTCATTGAATTCATCAAAAGTGTTAAATTACATTTATTTTGAAATTTATAATATCAATTAGTTTAATCGTTCATTAATAATGTAATTACGGCTTCATCATTCTGTCATAAATAAATTTAACTATTTAATGTATAAAAATAAATAATAATATACCAACATGTATAATAATTTTTATCATTATAATGAATATTTATAGTCGAATTTATCTTGTGTATAACCCTATATTAAAAATGTTTTAGTTATGAACCTTTGAATTTAACACTTTTTAACTCTTCTTTAAATAAAATAATAATAAATATCCTAATCTAATCAGATTTGACCAAAGAGGATAATATTTTATTCCTAATGTAAATTTTGGTCGAAAAAAACTTATCCAATAGAATTAGGACATGTGTTAGGATAATTATAATATCATTTTTACCTTTAATCACCCTATTTACTTTTAACCATGGTAAATAAAAGTCAAAAGTTATTATTCACCAAATATTATATTCATCTTATTACACCACATTTTACATAATTATGTTAATAGTATAATTCTAGATGTTGAAATTTAATTCTCCAAAATGGTAAAATTATGTTTTATGCAAATTTACTAACGTTCCTAGAAGGTGGGAAAAACCGTTAAAAAAATTCAATAAAACATTATACATCAAATTTTATAATAAAATAACTCTAATGAATTGCATTAAACTAATATAGGTATTATGTAACTATTTTGAGTTAAATTTAATATATATAAAATAAATAATTATTTAAATAAAAAATGGGTTTTTTCATTAATAACGTAGTGTTTTTCACTATTCATCAAAAATTGAATTTTTTAGAAAAATACCAAAAATTCACCCTAAGATAATTTAAATATTCTGAATCCAAGAAATTATATCTATTTCATCATATTAATTACACAGAAGTTGAATTTATTAATTTAATATTAATTTCTTTTGTCAAAATTGGAAAGCGGGTTTTTGAGAAGTAAAAACAATTTAAAGATAGATATGTCTTTATGTCCAATTTAAATGTGAAGTTACTTCCATTAAAAAAATTGGATTAAATGATAATAATATAATATAATTATACTTCAAAAACATTTAAATTTATAGTTTATCACTATAAATTATTTTGATAGAAAAAGTTGTTGTCAATTAATATTTAGTATCTTTCACTATTAATCAAAATATGAAAGTTATTAGAAAAAAATATATATATCCAAAATAAATATTTATGCCCCGATTATAAAGAAGAATATAATTTCATCAAATTTAATATAAAAAAGTGTCAGATATTTGATTAGAAAGGGTTCTCCAGTAAATGAAAAAAAACTGCATTTTTTTAAAAATACTTCTTTAGTCTAAAAAATTGAATGTGTCCTTATATTATGTCTAAGAAACACAAAATATAAATGCTAAAATTATATGATATATATATATTAATTGAAAATGTGGTTATTACTATACATAACCACTTTTTAAATGGCTGGTTTGATAGGTCTTGGTGCACTTGAACTCAGTTTTGCGTACATCACACGCTATTGTATTATTCAAAGAGAAGTGTATCGTGGAAGCTTAGGGTGTTACAAGGTTAGTAGAAACAATTTTCTCAACCTAGATAATTGAGTGGTAGGACATAGAAACTACTGCACATCCTCAACACGACCATGAACCTTGGTCCAGCTAACTGTCCATAGACCCTCCTTCGGAAAGAATACTCTTCATTGTTACTTCACAGTTTTCCAAACCCTGCAGACTAACAGTTCATGACTTTGAGGTCATTAAAATTCATCTCTCCTCTCGATTTTAACCCATAACCCACCACAGTTTCCCCCTTTTCAGGATTAATCAGCCTAAGTGTGACTCACCCTTTTTCCTCCCCTCCCAGATCTTCAATTTCTTGTTGGATTTGGTGCGTTTCTTCCCCGAATCATCATGTAAGCCCTCTTTATTCTCCAAATATCCCTCTATTATATGGATTAATCTATTATTTTGGAGGTTTAATCTTATCTAGAAATAGGGTTCTGATTTTAGAGGTTTATTTTGATATTCTGGGTTTTATCCCTTGGATTAGGGTTCGATCATTCATTTTGTGGTGCGACGGAGGTGTGGTTGGATTTTTTCATTGTTTTCATGAACTTTATCCACACGATCTAGTTAATTCCATGTTTAAACATTCCGTTCTGAATTTATTTGGATTGGTTGGGTTATTTAAAATGTTTTATGAATTATAAATGTTGTGAAAATTTTATTTTTGAAGATATTTGATATGTCGTTGATTTTAAAATGGACATTACATGTGAAAATTGTGTATTCTTGATGCTAGCCCTTTTGTGTACCTTTGAAATGTTTTATTAATTAATTGAATAATTTATTAGGTGTTTATTGTAATGAGAATCATGTTTGGAATGGTATTAGTGTGGTATCGATTTTCAATAGGGGATTTGGCTGTGGAAATGGTAGCATTTGGTGTGTTTCGTGCCTTGTTTGGTTTATGTTTGTGAGTGTGTTGTGCCTTGTGGTAAATAAAACTTATTGAGAACCACAGGAAGGCCGAGTGGTTATGAGGGAAGACTAGGACTAGAGTGTTTGTGATACAGAGGATGATATGGCGTAGTTTAACTTAGCAGGACTACGATGACAACACTAACTAAATATTGATGATGATCAGAGACCAATAGTATTTTTTATGTTTCTCCTCTCTTGTTTATTGTGCATGGTAATGTAGATATTTGTAATTCATATACATATTTTCACGGAGATGTGAGGTTCTACGGTTACCTCAATAGAAACTACTCATAGGGCATATCCCATGTTTAGTTCTCTATGACTATGTTTCTCTCAACATCGTCATGTAATGGGGATTTTGGGTTACTTTAATGGTAGAAGTGTTTTTATTAAAAATTACTTTCCTTTAAAATTTGGTTTAATTTAAACTTTTTTTCATCAAATTATTCTATAATTTCCTTCCATTTATTAAAATTTAAAGTATTTTTGTCAATTAGAATTTATAGAAAGGAATCCTGTCTGGTCTCATCCTACTAGTAAATAGCTCAAACCATGTTTACACCTTTGGGGTCTATATATACTTGCTCATGTTTGATATAAGTAAGGGTAAAGGTTTTGGGGTGTGTGGGTCATGATTCAAGTGATCATCTTGGGTAGTGTTGCAGTTATGTCTTGAGGGAGATGTTACCCTTGCCATGAGGTGGGTGTTTTAGATGGTTTTTGGTTCCCTTTTTGTTGTATCTCTCTTTTTGTTTTGTATAAACATGCAAGATTAAATCTGGATCCTTGTAAAGGATTGTTTGGTTTGGTATTCTAGCTTCAGTTTAATTTATAATTTTTTTATTTATAGTTGTATGATTAGCTAAACTATTACAACCTTAATGTATTGATACATAAACACTTGTGGCATCCCATGGGGATTTGGAACGCCCTTTGGGCCTTGCTGTGTATCGGGTCAGGTATTAGGTATGATGAGGACCCGACTTGGTTCGTGACACCCTAGGAAACATCACAAGATATAACCCAACCGGATACTATTCTAAGAAAAAAAATTCTTATCCAAGGATTTATAAGTATGAAGTATCCTAAAAATAGGTGCACCATGTTGAAATGATTAGAAACATTTAGCATTTTAATTCAAACTTTTCTAAGGGTGTTATAATCCCCCCCATTAATAAACAGTGCCATAATTGTAGAACTCAAACCTAAATAGGTTGTGTATCATCACTAATACCATTTTTCATGATCCTTCCTTCCCTAAACCCTGAACATGATCATCTGACTCCATGGGACTCCTATAGTACCTTGATTTCCTTTAGGGAACACCAAATGTTATTTTCCATGGGGTCACTTATCAGACAAATTATTATCCTTATAAGACAACACATATATTTTAGTTTTTTTCTTCACTCATACACACCCTAGAAATATTTTAAAAGGTAACCCATCCTAAGACAACTGTAGACCAAGTATGCACAACTATGGAGTTCAAAAAAGGTAGGCTCCTTGAAAGAAAGGTGAACCTTGTTAACATGGGAAGTAACATTTAACCTTTTATGTATCACATTTCAAGTAATGTTACCGTAACTCTAAAAGAATGAAAAATAATCTAAAAAATATCAAAATTTATATTAATCCCATGTATGGCAATAATAATTTAATTCAAACATTTTATTCCTTAACTAAGTATTTATTTACAATAATTTTAAAATTATATATCAAGTATTAATTAATTATAATTCCAATTTATAATCTCATTCAAAAAAATAAATTCTTCCAACTATCCCCCAAACTTTATAATTCCTTTTTATCATATCTCAAATATGAAAAATTCACCCCAACATAATCCTAAAAAATAAATTCCTCAATTTCAAAATTGAGTTCTATTAAATTCTCACAAATATAAATATTATCTTAAACAAAACCACCTCAAATAATTCTTAGTTTATAATTCCAAATAGAAACAACTCATTTATTTTCCCATTTTCTAATCTTCTACTTAATTTCCACATTAAAATCCAAGTACTTTTAAATAATTCATTGAAATAACTAGCTTCTAATTTCTTGATATCCAACATTATATATTTCATTTTCATATGGATTCCCATTTCACTCTTCTTTGGGTTATCACAGTAGCAGAAATACATTTTTTTGTTTCCACCATTATATATTTTTATATTGAAATTAAATAAAATAACTATAGTAAATCTCTAATTATTTTCATTTCTTAATACTGGTCTTTTGAAGTTATTTCTCTAGCTTCAATCAATATAAAAATGATCATGTGGCTGACATGAAAAAAACATATTTAATCCCCTAAATGTAAATTCAATAAATTACATGATAATATTAGACACACAATCCAAACAAAATTAAATTTAGATAACATGTATGGAGAAGAAGACATGTATGGGTCAAATAATGACCTAGAACTCCCAATATAAATAAATCATGTGATTATTTCATTAAAATTGTATATGTAAAAATAATCTACAATAAGGTACTCATCTATAGTGATAATAATTTCCACATAAAAAGGATTTTCTCTAAGGTGATGATCAATGATCATCTATTGATAGGACCTCATCTAGAAAAGGAATAACTACTAATCAAAAGTATCTCATCTTATTTAATAATCAAGGATAAAAAAATAAATTTTGTCATCAACTAATATAATATAAATATTTTTGTAAACCATAATTAGAACGTAAATGGTGAATTCATATATAACCATAAATAATCAGTTATAGAGAAATCTTCCAATTTCATGTTGTAAAATTCCAATCTTCTGGGACTCTTTTTATAATATTACCACTAAATCAATATTTTTCCTATCATGGAAAATCATATATGGCCCAATGATATATTATTTTTTTACAAAATAGTTCTCAACCTTACCTTGATCTTAGTTGGATCACACAACCTAGCCATATGTTGTAAATTTAATTTTTAAAAATAATTCTTCAATATAATAGCAAAAACATAAAAAAGGAAAATATCAATCATATATTATTAACAATATAATTTTTCATGGTATAATTTAAAAAATAAAACCATGGTTGATTCACTAATTTAAATTAATAAATATAAAAGATAAACGAATTTGAGCCCATAATCATTCCCCAAATAAATATTTAACTCAATTAAAAGAATAAAATAATAATTTTATTCATAGATTAATTAGATTTCAACTATTTCACTTCTGAAAAAAGGTATTCCAACCTTTATCTAATGTTGTAATACTCATAACCCATATAAACCAAACATATCACTACCTAAACATTATCCATCTATTTCAAAAATAAATTTCAAACTAAATAGTGCAAAATACATCATAATTTTTGAAAAAAATTAACCTATAGATCTAATATAATTTTGTAAAAAATTTATAATTAATTTTAAATTAGTTTACATATATCATTGTTTAAAAATAATTTTTCTTTTATATTTATTATCTCTTAACATAATATTTTATTCCAAATTTAGTTTTTCTTCAAAATATTAAATAAAAATAATTTTAAGCACTGTAAGTGAAACAAACAAAAAATTCCCCACAAATGTCATCAACCTTTTACCAAGGTTCAGAAATGATAAAAATAATCCACATATCAATTATAAGGATATTTTACTTAAATCCAAGTTATAATTTCTAAATAATAAACATATTTATGATATAAAATATTTTCATTACCCAGAAATTACACTATGACTCCACATTACTCAGGAAATAGTTATACATTATTATGATACCTAGACATAAAATTCAAATTTATAGTTCTTCATGACCTATTTTTTTCGGAAAAAACACATAATATATTTAAATAATATCTATGAGTGTATCCTTCTATGTGATTATCGATATTATCTCTCAGGAGGATTAAAATAAAACCATTTTAAAAAAATTAAAAAAATTTGAAATCATTTTTAGGATAAAATATGTTAGTAAGGAGGTAGACCATATGATAGATGAATGGGAGAACTATTGGACACCCTTTTATGAAAATTTATGTCAAAATTTAAATTATATAGGTTACTCGACTATGTATGTAACTTTTCATGAATACTATGTGGGGTTGTTTTAAAATGGGTAGCAATATGTAATAGATAATTTGAGTCTTTATAAAGGTATATTTAACACCTCTACCTAATGAAATTCTATATTTGGTATCCCATTACATTTATGAGGTTTAGGGTTATATTTTGAAGGAAAGGAAGTGGAGATTTACAATGAATCAAAGTACTTTCCCACATGACACATGTTATTTTATTTGGAAGGACTGTGTTCCTAGTTTATGGGTGCATGTGATATAATTTTAATTCCCCCCTGTCACGACCCATCCACGGGACCCGTGCCGTAACTACCCCAAGCCCACCTTCTATAGGCCAGGGGTTGGCGACTAGCACCAAAGGCGTAAATCCTGATAAAAGGGAAGGAATTTCCTTTATTTAACAAAACAATCACTACATAGTATGCATGAAGAAGTAAAAACTAAGTAAACTGAGTACAATAGTAAGTGCTGGATTGTAAATGGGCCAGAATACAAACCCAACTGAAGAAAATTACAACTGAAAAGAAATTACAGCAGCAGAAAAGTAAAGTATCAACTCTGAGCCGTCCTCTGGTAATCCCACCTGAAGGGTGGGTACAGATAGTCCCCTCTGCTTCTCGGCTCCAACTGTCCACTCCGAGTACGTCCCGTCCAGTGATCCACCTCCAGGTACCATCCAGCTCCACGAGCTCCCACCTCAATCAGCATTGTCCATCATCTGCATCCAACACAACGAGTGCAGGCATAGCCCATGCAGGGGTGAGTATACGCTACTGTATAGGGACTCCGAGACCCCTGAAGGTCTCCCAGAATCCACGAAGGATAAACCACAAAGGAATGTTACAATCACGAAGTAACAACCAACTCTACTTTGGTATATGACCATACATATAACTAAGTCATCAATTCCTGGTCGGCTCTAGTACACGAGCCCAAGTACAACCTAGTCCACACAAGAAAACATAACCCACTCCACATAAGAAATCACAACCCAATTTACACAGGAAAGCCCAACAATCATATCAATGATAATGATTTAAAGTCAAAACTCATCTCACATAGGTATACTTCTTCGTAAGATGATAGAGTTGATCAGATGTAGCCACTAATTCATCTATGTTGCCAGACCCACATAGGATGCAACACCAGCTAATCTGTCGGACCCACAAAGTATACAAGACCAGCTACTCTGTCGGACCCACATAGGATACAAGTACAGAGTCAAATAATGCCGGACCCACATAGGATACAAGAACAGTAGTCAAGTACTGCCGGACCCACATAGGATACAAGAACCGTAGTCATCACCGTGGAACCCATGGAGGATTCCAGTACGGTCGTCGTCACTGCCGAACCCACGGAGGATTTCAGTATAGTTGTCATCGTCGTCACGGTCGCAGCCAGCTCTAGGGTTTCCGCACACAACATGCCCGATTCCGGGAGGGTCCGCTCCACGAGCCAATGGGTTCAATACATCAACTGACATGAATTACAGATTTGATGTATACCAATGTTCCAGCTCGTCAATAGGAACTCAACGTGACAGACGACACGTCAATTGGACGCTCGGTCTCAGAGTTATTGGCTTTTTCGTCCCAGGGGCCCGGTTGGTTTTTAAGTCCAAACCAACTTGACCATAATCCTACTGCGTCCAAAACTCGAGTGGAGTAAACCAAAAAATCAATCTCACAAAGAGGAATCCAACAAAGTTGACGTCACGTCAATCAGACGTCCAGAGGTCAAGTTATAAGTGTTTCCGCTCCGAGGGCTCGGTTTGATTCGTGATCGAACCAACCCGACCATACACAAAGTTCATCGAAACATTGGGTGTAATATACCAAAACGACTGTCTCGATCCAAGGATCACATCGCAACTTAATGTGCGTCTATCGGGGGTTCGTAGCCCAAGTTATGGGCTTTTGAACGTAGTTTTCTGATTTTAGGGGGTGTTGGGCCTGGACCGACCCGGCCCAAGACCCCCTGTGTCAGCCCAAACCGGGTCGACCCAACCCGGGTCTGGGTCTGGACCATTAGGGCGTGGCCCGGCCCGGTTGGCAAAGGGGTCCGGCCCTGCACGGCCGGTCCAGCCCGGTGCGGCGCCGCGCGCTGAGCGGACACGGGGGGGGGGGGGGGGGGGGGGCGTTGCCCCCCTTCCTTTTGAAACGGTGACCCCCCCACGTGGAGGGGCTCTCCTCGTCATCTGTCGGGGGTTACAACCCCTGGACATCCTGGATCCGGCCGGGCGTAATGGTCGGCCGATTGTGCCATGTGGGACTAGCAGGTCCCGCCTCCTGATGGCCGGCAGTAGGCAGTTCCGGCCGCCCTCCTTTGCACTGCCGCATCCTTAGGCCGCAGCACCTGTCTGACCGGCGCGGCGCGACAACGCCATGCCCCACCGCCACAGCCCGCCCCCGGCCGCGGCCCTCCATGGTTCTCTGACGCGGCATGACGGCGCCACTCCACTCCGCCACGTCCCGTTCTTGGTCGTGGCTTGCTTCAGCTTCACTGGCACAGCGCGACGGTGTCGTGCACCTTCACCGCGATTTACCTCATTCCCGCGCGGTGCCGTTGCACCGTGCCGCCTCCGTTTCAATCCAAAAAATATTCAACAACAAAAAGGGGAGGAGGTCCGGCTATGTTCATGCAGTCCGAACTCCTCCGTTATTTTGATAACAGGCAAACAAAGAATTAACGGAGTACGTCAATTAATTCTCAACGTAAAAACAACCCCTACCTCGAAGAAGATTTCGCGGAAGACGGCGTCGCGGGGAAAGGCTTTGTATACAATGACGGAGTTCATCCAAGGAAGAAACGACGTTACCCTTTCTTTGTCATGGAGAGAAGGTGGTACGACATGCGTCCAAGAGTGGAACTTCGTCACACACCGGCAACGGGGAGAAGAAGAGATGGCTCGTCGATCTCTCCTTGCGGTGACGACATTCTTCGTCGAAGCCTTGGCGTTCTTCGCATTATTCAAACTTAGAGCTTTCTTCCCTCAATCCTCTCACAACAAAACCAACCCCAAATAAAATAAGTTTCATCCTTATTTTATTAACCCATTCCATGAATTCCAAAAATTCAAAATTCAAACTATTAATTAAATAAATTGAATAACTTAAATCAATTAATTTAATGTGAGAGTTGGCATGCAATTAACGAGGGAGAGAGTATGAGTTACAAATTTAATGCGGGGTTTCCAACATTAAGAGGGTTAGAGGGGTTAGAGGAAATTGAAGGGGTGGGGCTCATGTGGGGCCCACCTCGCTAATATCCTAACAGGAGGTGTTAAGATATTCCCTCACATGGAAGTTATACCGCACAAAGATAAATACAGTTGTGACACAACTTTATTTACTTAACACTTAAACCACTTCATTTTTAACAACACCTCCTGAGCAAACACAACTCCAGTGAATGTCTTCTTAAGAAATTACCAGCGCTGCGGTTTCATTGGTGCCCTCAGATTTTTATTCCGAGCACTAGCTCAAAAGTTAGAAAACCCCACTCGTTCGTTCACTGAATATACCCGAGATAAACTTCAGAAATTGATTCCAGGTACACCGGGACTCGGAATCTGGTGCCTTCATAAACTATGTACTAACATAATCCCAATGAAATTAAGAAAAGAATTTTTGTTGAAATTTATGGGTCTTTACATTACTCCCACCTCAGATCTTTACGTCCCCGTAAAGATACATCACAAACTAGGGGAACAGATGAGGGTACTGAGCACGAATCTGAGTCTCCCGCTCCCAAGTGCTCTCCTAGAGGTTCCGGTGCTGCCACATGATGCACACTAGAGGAATCAACCACCCACGTAGAACCCGCTCCTGTCGATCCTAGATCTCCATCGGGACCTCTACAAATTTCGCCCATTCATCGATGTCTAGCTTCCCATGGTCGATGATATGAGTCGAGTCATGCACGTATCTCCTCATCTGAGATACGTGGAAGACGTCGTGCACCCAGTGAAACTGAGGTGTTAGAGCCAGGAGATAACCCACCTTGCCTATCCTACTGAGAACCTGGAATGGTCCGATGAAGCGTGGAGATAACTTACCACCACGGCCAAATATCCGTAATCCACGCCGAGGTGAGACCCGTAAGAAAACATGGTCGCCATCCTCGAACTATAGTGGTCTCTGCCTCCTGTCAGCATAATAATCATGTAGGCTCTGAGCTTTCCTCATCCGCTCCTAGATGACCTGGACCTTCTCTGTCGTGGCCTAGACCATCTCCGGTCCCACAAGTGCTGACTCCCCAGGGTCTGTCCAGAACAAAGGTGATCTGCATGGTCGGTTGTACAACGCCTCGTATGGTTCCATCTGGATGGTGAAGTGGAAGTTGTTAATGTATGAAAACTCCACCAAGGGTAGGTGATCCTCCCAGCTACGAACAAAGTCAAGGACACATGCACAGATCATTTCCTTGAGAGTCTGAATGGTCCCCTCCATCTGACCATCCGTTTGTGGGTGAAAGACGGTGCTCAGGCGCATCTGCATCCCAAAAGCCTCCTCCGACCCCTTCCAAAGTCGGGAAGTAAAACGACCATCACGATCTGAGACGATAGATGATGTTACACCATGAAGCCATACAATCTCCTAAACATAGATGTGTCCCAAGCTCTCCACTGAGCCCTGTTCTCTGATTGGTAAAAAGTAGGCCGACTTGGTGAGTCAGTCGACAATCACCCAAATGGAGTCGTGACCTCTGGAAGTACGTGGAAGTCCAGTCATGAAATCCATAAATATCTCGCCCCACTTCCACTCTGGGACCTCCAAGGGCTGTACCAAGCCTGCTGGTACCTGGTGCTCCACTTTCACCTGCTGGCAGGTGAGACATAGAGAAATGAACTCAGCCACAACCTTCTTCATACCCGGCCACCAGTGTTGTCGTCTGAGATCCTGGTACATCTTCGCCACTCCTAGATGTACCTATAATGGGGAAGTGTGAAACTCTATCAGCACCTCCTCCTGTAAAGAAGCTGGTACCATGGTACATTCTATGAATAGAACGACGCGCTCTCCTCCTATAGAGAAACCATCAGGTGCATGTCCTGTGGAAATCTGTGTATGCCGTGTCTCACAGTCAATGTCCCCATGTTGTGCCTCTCTCGCCCACTGAAGAAGTGGAGGTGTGACTGTGAGCGACTGAAGGAAGCCTACCCCGTCTCTATCCACAAAGGATATCTGTAAAGCGGCTAACTGCTCTATCGCCTCTCCAAGAAGCTGAATGGTCGTCCTCCTGCTGAGAGCATCAGATACTACGTTCACTTTTAAAGGAGTATAGATTATCTCAAAATAATAGTCCTGGAGGAACTCGAGCCATCTCTATTGTCTCAAGTTCAGGTCCTTTTGCGAGAATATGTACCTGCGACTCTGGTGGTTAGAATAGACTGTAATGTGCTCGCCCATCAGATAGTGCCGCCACATCTTCAAGGCGAAGACCACTGCTGCTAACTCCAGGTCATGGGTAGCGTAATTCTGCTCGTTCTACCTCAAATGTCGTGATCCATAGGCGATAACTACTCGCTCTTGCATCAGGAGACACCCGAGTCCAGTCCATGATGCATTGCAGTAGACTACGTACCCTACTCCCTCCTCCAGTAGCCTCAATATGGGTGCGCTGGTCAATCTCTATCTCAACTCCTAGAAGCTCTACTGACATCTGTCTGACCACACGAAGGGTTTTCCCATTCTTCATCAAAACATAAAGTGGTGCCACAACTCTGGAGAAGTCTGACACAATCCTTCGATAGTACCCATCTAGACCCAGGAAACTCCGCACCTCTGTCACGGTCCTGGGTGGCTCCCAAGCTAGCACTGCCTTGATCTTCACAGGATCCACCACAAATCCCACCTCAAAGATGTCGTGTCCCAAGAAGTGGACCCCTCAAATCCAGAACTAACACTTCAAGAGATTACCATAAAGCTAGTTCTCTTTGAGTGTATCCAGTACAACCTGCAAGTGGTAGGAATTCTCCTCCTCAATATTTGAGTAAATCAAAATGTCATCGATGAAGACTACAACAAATCAGTCGAGGTAAGGCTGGAAGATCCTGTTCATGAGGCTCATGAACACTGTTGGAGTGTTGGATACAACGAAAGGCATAACCAAGAACTCATAGTAACAATACCGACATCTAAAGGTCGTCATCTGCACATCCTTACCTCGAACTATGAGCTGATGATAGCCTAACGTGAGGTCTATCTTCAAGGACCAGCGTGCTCCCTTGAGTTGATCGAAGAGGTCGTCAATCCTCGGAAGTAGATACTTTTTCTTTATGGTCACCTAGTTTAGGAGACAGTAATCGACACATAGTCGCAAGCTCCCGTCCGCCTACTTGGTGAAAAAAATCAGGGAAGACCATGGTGAAACACTGGGTCGAATGAATCCCTTGCCCTATAAGTCCTCCAGTTGTACCCATAGCTCCTGAAGCACAGCGGGAGCCATCCGATATGCTGGAGTAGATATCAGGGCTATCCCGGCATATAGGTCAATATAGAAGTCTACCTCTCTGTGAGGAGGTAGTCCTAGAATGTCATCAGGAAAAATGTCCTCATACTGATCCACCACAATAGGAAAACTCAGACTCCGCACGTCAACTGCTCCTAGGATGAGGCAACCCAACTGATGAGTGATCGGCTGTCCTCTCCTATGCATGAGTCCATCCTATGCTGCAAAGGCTCCCTTCTTGCCGGTGAAGGTGAACCTGCTCCCATCGGTGCAAACACAGCGCACGTTGTGCCAAATACAGTCGATCTGAGCATGAACTGTAGATAACCAATCCATGCCCAAGATGATGTCGTAAGGCCACAACGACACTACAAGAAGTTCTTAACTGAAGATCTCACCTCCTAGAGTAAGCTCACACTACCGGCACCAGTGAGTAATCATCGAGTCTACTCTCATAAGAGTCTCTAGCCATAAGGATCGAGCCAACGACTCCATCGGAATCTCCAAGCTCCGAACAAGGGCAACGAAAATGAAAGAATGACTCGCTCTTGTTTCTATAATAACTGTAGTAAGGGTTTAGTAGACACAGATAATACCTTGAATAATCACTGGTGCACCTTGGTCGTAGGCCTCTACTGCCTGAAGCTGAGCCTGCCTCTATCCGCCATCTCCCTATGGTCGGGGTGGACCTCCTGGTGGTGGTGGTGGTAGAGCCTCAAAGCGTCGCCCACCACCTACTGCTCGGCCAGCTCCTCTGCCCTATCCGCCTACTCCCTGTGGATCGCCACAGTAGAACCTCTGCCTCTGCCTGGGTGGTCCCTCAACCATCTGCTACTTCTCTGCATGGTAGGTCGAGCAGTCACGAGCCATGTGGACCTGCCCACCGAATGCATAGCATTGTCTGCTCCTCGTAAGGCTGGCTCTACGCCGTGTTCCCCACAACTCTGAGATAGTGTCCTGAGGTCGTCCACCTGATGATCTGGTCCTCTTGGACCCCTGTGACATCCGTCGACTTCCAGCTGCAGAAGACTCTGCTACAAGCTGACCTACGGTAGGCCTCACTGCTGTTGTAGGCTCAGCAAGAAAGCTCTCTACAAGAAGGGCTCTCTCCAGTACTCCTTCCTACGTCGGAATGCTGAGGGAGATCATCGATGCCCTGATCTCATGCCTCAGTCCCTGCTCGAAGGTCCGGGCCCGGAATAATGGGTCATGTACCATGTCTGTGGAGTAGCGTGTGAGATCGGTAAGTCTCACGGAGTACTGGGCTACCGTCATGCTGCCCTACCGTAGCTATAGTATCTCCTGAATGTGCACCGCATCGAGGGTGGCTGGTATGAACTCCAAGCGGAAGAGGCTCTCAAAGTTTGACCAAAGAAGAGATGCCTCATCGTGCACCTCGAGCATCAGGCTCTACCATCTACCTACTGCCGCGTGTAGGAGACTTGCTGCAAGGATCACCATGAGGTCAGCTGGTGTCCCCACTAACCTGAAAACTCATACAACAACCACCAGCCAATCCTCCACTACCTGAGGGTCCATCTCCCCGATGAACCTAGGTGGTCTCTGACGCTGAAACTCGGGCAGTGCACTAAGGCGACGTGCACCCTCAGTAACTGGGGCTGGTGGCATCGCTGGCTCGGAAGGTAGAGGTACCACCAGTGCCTCCACTGTAATAGGGCCCTGCAATGAGGCCTCATCGCTCGGTGGGCTGTCGTCTCACACAAATCTCGGAACCCTAACTGGCAGCCGTCGTCGGGCCATCCAGAAAAGAGATAGGTGTGCCACGGTCAATACAGTATACCTGGTGAGCTAACACAAGTAATCAAAAAGAAAACTTTGAAACACACATGCAATCAATGTTTTCATGCATTGAGTCGGAAATCAGAAGTCAGGGTCCTGGTGTATGGATACGTTGGCCGCCGCACCAACACCGGACTCCCTGGACTGATAACCACACCCAATACCTTTAACATTATTGCTTCACATGGAAGAAGATCATAGTCCTGAGTTTTACAGTAGAACCAAACTCCTTTGATACCAATTTGTCACGACCCGTCCTTGGGACCCATGCCTTGACTACACCAAGATCGCCTTCCATAGGCCAGGGGTTGGCGAATAGCACCAAAAGCGTAAATCCTGATAAAAGGGAAGGCATTTCCTTTATTTAAGAAAACAATCACCACATAGTATGCAAGAAGAAGTAAACACTAAGTAAACTGAGTACAATAGTAAGTGATGGAAAGTAAATGGGCCAGAATAGAAATCCAACAGAAGAAAAGTACAACTGAAAAAGAAAGTACAGCAGCAAAAAAGTAAAGTAGAAACTCTGAGACGTTCTCTGGTAATCCCAACTGAAGGGTGGGTACAGATAGTCCCCTTTCCTCCTCGGCTCTAGCCGCCCGCTCCGAGTACGTCCCATCTAGTGATCCACCTCCAGGAACTGTCCAGCTCCATGAGCTCCCACCTCGATCAGCAATGTCCTTCGTCTGCATCCAACACAACGATGTGAGGGCATAGCCCGTGCAGGGGTGAGTATACACTACTCAGTAGGGGCCCCGAGACCCCCGATGGTCTCCAAGAATCCACGAAGGATAAACCACTATGGAAATTTAAAATCACGAAGTAACAACCAACTCTACTTAGGTATATTCCCATACATATACCTAAGTCATCAATTCCAGGTCAGCTCCAGCACATGAGACCAAGTGTAAACAAGTCCACACAGGAAAACATAACCCATTCCACATAGGAAATCACAACCCAATCTACACAGGAAATCACAACAATCATATCAATGATAATGATTTAAAGTCAAAACTCAGATCACAAAGGTATACTTCTTAAAAAGACGATAGAGATGATCATATGTAGCCACTGATTCATCTAAGCTGTCGGACCTACATAGGATACAAGACCAGCTAACATGTCGGAACCACAATGGATACAAGACCAGCTACTCTACCGGACCCACATAGGATACAAGTACAGAGTCAAATACTGCTAGACCCACATAGGATACAAGAACAGTAGTCAAGAACTGCCAGACCCACATAGGATACAAGAACAGTAGTCATCGTTGTCGAACCCAGGGGGGATTCCAGTACGGTCGTCGTCGCTGCCGAACCCACGGAGGATTTCAGTACAGTCGCCATTGTCGTCACAGTCGCAGCCAGCTCTAGGGTTCCTGCACACAACATGCACAATTTCGGGAGGGTCCTCTCCATGAGCCAAAGGGTTATATACATCAACTGACATGAAGTTCGGAGTTTATGTATCCCAATGTTCCATCTCGTCAAAAGGAACTCAACGTGATAGACGGCGGGTCAATCGGACGCCCGGTCTGAGAGTTATTGGCTTTTTCATCCCAGGGGCCCGGTTGGTTTTTAAGTCAAAACCAAATCGACCATACATAAACTACATCAAAACCTTGAGCGGAGTAAGCCAACATATCCGTCTCACTAGGAGGAATCCAAAAAAGTTGACAGCACGTCAATCGGACGTCCGGAGCTCAAGTTATAGGTATTTCCGCTCCGAGGGCCGAGTTGGTTTAGTGTTCGAACCAACCTGGCCATACAAAAAGTTCACCGAAACCTTGAGTGTAATATACCGTAACAACCATCTCGATCCAAGGATCATATCACAACTGATGGTGCGTCGATCGAAGGTCCGTAGCCCAAGTTATGGGCTTTTGAACGCAGTTGTCCGATTTTAGGGGGGTTTGGGCCCGTACCGACCCGGCCCAAGACCCCCTGGGTCGGCCCGACCCGGGAGACCCGAATCGGGTCTGAGTCCGGTCCATTAGGGCGCGGCCCGGCCAGGCTGGCGCGGGGGTCTGGCCCGGTGCGGGCGGTCCGGCTCGGCGTGGGCGGTCCGGCCCGGCGCGTCCGGTCGGCCTGGCGCGACCGGTCGGCCCGGCGCAGCCGGTGGGCCCTGTGCGACACCGCACGCTAAGAGGACAAGGGGGGATGCCTCCCTTACTTTTGAAACGGTGCCCCCCCCCCACGTGTAGGGGCCCGCCTCGTAATCCGTCGGGGGTTACAACCCCCGGACTTCCCGGATCCGGCCAACCGTAATGGCCGGCTGGTTGTGCCGCTCGGGACCAGCTGGTCCCGCCTCCTGAGTACCAGCGGCCGGTGGTTCCGGCCACCCTCCTCTGCACCGCTGTGGCCTTAGACCGCGGCCCCTGTCCGACCGGTGCGGCACAAAGGCGACGCGCCCCACCGCTGAGGCCCGTCCCGGCCGCGACCCTCCATGGTTCTTTGACGCGGCGTGACGGCGTCGCGCCCCTCCGCCATGGCCCGTTCTTGGCTGTGGCTTCCTTCAGCATCATCGGCACGGCGCGACAGCGCTGCGCACCTTCACCATGATTTAACTCGTTCCTGCGTAGTGTCATTGCACTGCACCGCCTCCGTTCCAAGCCACAAAATATTCAACAACAAAACGGGGATGAGGTTTGGCCCTGTTCGTGCAGTCCGACCTCCTCCCTTATTTTGATAATAGCCAGCCAAAGAATTAACGGAGTACGTCAATTAATTTCGAACGTAAAAACAACCCCTACCTCGAAGAAGAATTTTCGGAAGCTTACGTCGCGGAAGACGGTGTCGCGGGGAAAGGCTCCGTATACGATGACAGAGTTCGTCTGAGGAAGAAACGACATTCCCCTTTCTTTGCCGTGAAGAGAAGGTGGTACGATGTGCATCCAAGAGGGGAATGTCATCACACACCGACTGAGGAGAGAAGAAGAGACGGCTCGTCGATCTCTCCTTGCGGTGGTGGCGTTCTTCGTCAAAGAGTTGGCGTTCTTCACATTCTTTAAACTTAGAGCTTTCTTCCCCCAATCCTCTCACAACAAAACTAACCCCAAATAAAATAAATTTCATCATTATTTTATTAACCCATGCCATGAATTCCAAAAAATCAAAATTGAAATTCTTAATTAAATAAATTGAATAACATAAATCAATTAATTTAATGTGAGAGTTGGAATGCAATTAATGAGGGAGAGAGGATGAGTTACAAATTAAATGGGGGGTTTCCAACATGAAGAGGGTTAGAGGGATTAGAGGAAATTTAAAGGGTGGGGATCGTATGGGCCCCACCTCACTAATATCCTAACAAGAGGTGTTAGGATATTCCCTCACATGGAATTCATACCACAAATAGATAAATAAATTTCTGACACAACTTTATTTACTTAACACTTAAACCACTTCTTTTTTAACAACACCTTCCTAGAAAATGCAACTCCAGTGAAAGTCTTCTTAAGAAATTACCGGCACTGCGGTTTCATTGGGGCCCTCAAATTTTGATTCCGACCACTGACTAAAAAGTTAGAAAAACTCGCTCATTCGTTCACTGAATGTACCCGAGCTAAACTTCGAAAATTGATTCCGGGCACACCGGGTCTCGGAATTAGGTTCCATCAGAAACTGCGTACTCGTAAAATCCCACATAAATTATGAAAAAAAAATTCCGTGAAATTTACTAGTCATTACACCCCCCCCACGTATATAGATTTTTTAAATAGTACATTTTTTTCTCTTGAAGAAAAAAATACTATTCATAGGATGTGATTATTTACCGAACCTTCTAATTAATCCCAAAAATATTTTACTATCAATAAAATAAACTCAATAATATTCCAATTTCAAATAGGATTCATTTATAAATCAAATAATCGCATAATTTTATATTAATATTTCCAAATAATTACTCATTTCATGATATTTTTAGAGATTATAAATTTTATAGTTACTGATTTTTAAAAATTTTGGGTAAAATGGTTGAATTATGATTAATCTAAACTTCATAAATTTTATATTTATTTAAAATATTTAGTGGTGGGTGAATATTGAAAATAAGTTATATTTTTATAAATGTAATAAATTTGATTAAATTAAGAATTATAGTTATTTAAAACAATATGGCGATATCAAAAATTGTTTTCATAAATAAGAAATAATTTTATTAATAATGAAGGATGCCTATTTTAATCAAATATATAAATTTTTAAAAGAATATATATCTTATAATGTTAATTTTTTCAAATATTTTATTGGAAATATATTTTTAGCGACATTATTAAAGAAATGTATTAAATATTATTTAGATGGGATTTTTGGAAATGGAATAGAGGATGTTGGAATAGATATATTCTTTAGTCAATAATAATTAGTATGTTGTCTTGTTTTCTAGTTATGGGAGGTTATAGGTTCTAATGAGTGTATATTTATCTAGGAATTGAATGTGTGTGTGTGGGGGGGGGGTTTATATATAATATTGGGTGTAAGCACCCATATTTTACACACTCAGATTCCCTCTACTCGTATCTTATTTCATTGATTTATCTCTATTATTACATTAGTTAAATTGATCCATTGAAATGCGGTGGACTGTGAATTATTATTTTCATGTAATGATTAAGAGGTAAGTAACATTGTACATTTTTGTTTTGATTCCATTATGAATAAAACATGTTTTTCTATTATCCGGATGTGTAAATTCACAAAAAATAGAAAAACAATATATAAGATTGAATATAACCCCCTTTGTAAGACATTATACAAATTCATCTTTCTTAAATGAATTTTAATAATATTTTTTATAATCTAATTATTATTATATTATGAGAAATGTTTTTTAGGGTGAAAATAAATTTATGAATAAACAAATATATCTTGAATAATGAGTTAATGATGGGGTATATATACGTGTTAAGTAAATTATTACTCAAAGAAGCAATAATATTAAGAAGATATGGGTATTGGTTAAATTCCATATTATAATTTTTATGAATGATTTTTATTTTATTTGTTCTCAATAAATATTTTTTAAATTAACTATGGTGTTATTTGAGTAAGAAATGATTGAAATTTCCTCGATATATATTTTATTTCTATTTTTATGACTTTTAGTATGGGGTTGTACCATTATGATATGGGGATAATTACACTCACTAGATGAACCCTTGATGATGAATCTTTTTTAGGTGAATAAATGAAATACTTATGTGGGAGTTGTGGCACTCTAAAGAGAGAAATGTTTGATGGGTATTATTTAATGTCTATATGGGTCACGAAAAAATATCACACTTTTAGGTCATTAAAAATGCGATGGACCATCAACCATCTATTCTCCATATTTTGTATTCATATAGTTGTATGAGGGTGTGTTATGATACTTGAGGAACATTATACTACATATGTTTAATTTTAAAACACTATGATACCCTTAGAATTCCACTCTAACAGACGACATATAATATTTTATATTGTTATGAGTAAAAAAGGGTTTAATTGGATTGAGGATATTTATAGAAATTACATTATGATTATATCACATTAGAATAATCATAAAATAGATCCCAAGATTTATGGTATATGGAATTGTTTCAACTTTTTGTGAGTTCTAAATTGTTAATGGAAATATTAAATAAGGAGAGAGTTGTATTTTTTTAATTGTATTAGTGTTATTAAAAATTAATGCAGAATTTTATGGTTTAAAAATATTATACAAATCGTTCTTAAATGAATAAGAATAGTGGATGTGTGAAGAGTTTATATGTAAACTTATAGAGATTACTATAAGGAATTCTATTTTTTCCCATTTAATTGACTTATTAAACTCTTCACACCCCAACCAACACTCACTAAGATATGAGAGATTATTTTACATGATATAATTCTAAACCCACAATTTGAAAATTCTATCAATCCTAACTAATGAATTTTATAAATGTATCTATCCCAATACAAGACATTTATATAGTAGCAGCCCCAAATATAATTGGTATTTTTCAGGATTATAGAAAACCAAGGATTGTATACAAGGATAAGTCCCAACATAAGTGGTCTACCATTTGGAAAGGTGATCATAAACACAAAACTAATATTATTATTGGTATAACCTATTATGTAAAAATATTATGTGTAGACAAATCTAACTATCCTTGAATAAATAAATAATATAATGAATAAAACCCAAGACTATTGTAGAATGAAACTCATGGTGTATAAATATTGTTCTTGGATCATAAAATTGATATGAATGATGCAGTGGAGGAATTTAAGTAATCTAGATTATCAAGATATTAAGAATAATGATTCTTTTCCATTTTAATGTATCTTTTGGTACTTTAATTTAATATATTATTCGTCTAATGTGCCTTCTCTTCTTTTAATGAATTATTGTGTAAGTTTAAGAATGTAATTTTACACCATCTCTCTTCAATGCATTACTTGATCCCATTGAATAATATTAATTCAATACAACCATGTAGCTCATTGGGTAATTCATAATAATAAAAAAATAATTCATAATTATAGAGGTGATTGAGATTTTCATTTGTATTTCTATAAAATTTGAATAATTAATACCCTTTTGAATTATATTTTTAAAGATTTTGAAATACATGAGGTATAATATATATAAAAAATATCACACAGATTCAATATAAATTATAAAACATTTGAAATCCAAATTTCCCTCTATATTTAATATCTAATAATATAAATCTCAAAAGATATTACATTAAAAACTATAAAACAAGTTTGAATAACATTGTTACAATTACACTGGGATTTAAAAATTATAAATAAAAAAATTATCTAAAAATAATAATATCAAATTTTTTGAGTTTAAAGCAATATAAATATGCATGAATGGATAATAGAATTAATATTTATAAAATTATTTTTTAAACTCCTTAAAAATACTTTTCATAGATTCTGTATAGTTGATAGGAATATATAGAAACATAAAAATTAAATTCTTATTTTTAACAAGAAATAAATCAATATAGAAAGAAAAATGTGGAAACATTGTAACCTTTAAAACGTGATTTACACAATGGTAAAATACTATGTTTTCCAATGGAAAAACAAAATTTTATCATATTTTATATGGGAAATTTTTTTTATATATAATCTCTATGAGGGTAAGTGAAATTATAAACTTCCTTTGTAAGTTTACTTAAGAAGGTGTATAAGGGTAATCATGAAATTGAAAAGGTTACGAAAGGGTATGCTTAAAATTGCATTAGGGTGAGTTAGACTATCATGAATTTCATAAGGTCTCAATTGAGTTTTGTGTGGTTAATAAGATATTTATATATGTTTAAGATAAAGTCTTCGTAGTGTTGCATGCATGGTTATGTAATGGTAGAAATTTATTTCTTATACATGTGTTAGGGTGAAACTTGGCTCCCATAAGGGTAGCATCAGTTTTTCAAAACTCACATAAAGGTAAAGATAAGCATATAAAATTATTTTTTTCACAAAAACTAATTAATAATATTAATAATATATTAATAAATGAATAATAATGAGTAAAAAATTATTTAACACCTCAATAAAAATTATTATCAACAAATTAATATAAATTATTAAAACAAAAATATTAAATTTTAGAACATTGAATTATAAAATCTTAAAATAACTAAATTGGAAAGGAGTAACTCCAAAAATATTCCACATTTTGATATTTTACAAAAAATATATTTTAAAATTTCTCCCATGTTTTGGAATTAAAAAAAATAATTAATATTTTAAAATATCATTTTTACCACCTTGTTGATAAAAATAATACAAAATTATAAATAGTAAACAAATTTTCTCCACAAAATAAACTATATAAATCATAAAAAAATAAACTCCCCTTAAATTAAATAATTATTTATATGAAATACATAGATCCATTTTAATTTATGATTAAAATAAATTTTAAAAGTATCCATGAAACAAATAATATGATATTCAAATAATTATAAATGATATGAAAAGAATTTTTTTTAAAATTATCAAACTCATGTAAAAAAATATAAAATATTGAATACATTATCACTAAATAAAATTATGAAAATTGTAAATCATATTACAACATACGATGAGATAAAATAATATAAAATTGAATACTAGTTATGAAATAATAAAATATTACTTAGGCATAAAGACAAGTTCTGCTCTAATAGGATTTAAAATAGTACACTTATGTACAAAAACATTATGAATTATTAAAACATTAAATATCATCTATTTTGAACCAAAATTTAAATTTGTGTTCATGTATGACTTTATAAAACATAAGAAACAGTTTTTGGAATAATGTTTCCAAAAACCACAATTATAATAAAATATCATAGAATAACCAATCTTCCTTTAAAAATAGCACTTCATAAAATGAATAGGATGATCTTGGTTGGATTTTGGAACAAGAATATGCTTTTTTCAAACTATTTCTTCCTGTTACAGAATTATATATGGAATTTTGAAATTTAATGTCCTCCAAAACATTATAATTAGCACAAGAAGTAAAAATTACCAACTTTTCATTTTCTTCCTTCATCTTTTTTTATTTTTTTATCAAACTAGTGATAAATCATCGTACAGAAATTGAAATTTATTTTATTCATCGAAATTATTCATATAAATAAAATCCTTAACCATATCATTCTCATGAGTTATTTTTACTATTTCAATATTTGAATATCTTAATCATTCAACATAAAGAGGCAATATTTTTTTCTCTTAAAAAACATTCTTATAATCAGACGCTAAAGATAATTTTAAATCACTCACATTATGATGTTATTCATTATAGTTATCATGAATCTAATAGAATAAAATATTATTAAAAATATTTGATTTTTAATAACTTACCTCATCTTATTCAATCATATTATATACATTACGAGTATTTTAATTCCATTGGAATATTCTGGATGACACTCCTGATTGAATTTTATTTAAAAAATTTCCTTTTTTTGTACATCTATAAATGAAATAGATATTTACCTTTTTATTTTTATTGGATGGGATATGATTTATAAAAAATAAATAAATAAATATGATAACAAAAATCATAAATTGATGGGAATTAATTCAAATTTTAATATCATGAAAGAAATAAGAAAGATAAACTATCCTTAAAAATTATAGGCTCTAATACCAAATGTAAGGTCTTAAAGTTAAATATAAATACATGAGGGGGTGAGTTCCTTTTTTTTAAAAAAATTCCCAAATATATTAGAAATAAATTTGAAATTTGATAGTTTAAAAATTTTAAAAATTTCGTTATTAATTGAATGGTAATAGTTGATGTGTGAAGAGTGTATATATAAATTAAAGAGTTGAAGATAAAGAATATAATAGTGGATTAATGTAATTTAATTAGTCCACTACCCAAACTGATGGTGTTTCTAAGCCACTAAAATACAATTCATAATTTTAAATTTGAGAAATATAAATCCATAATTTTAAATCCTGATCAATCCCATCCAAGGAAATCTACAACGAGATAAATCCCAAACCTATAATTTTGGCACAGGAGAAGCCCCAAACCTTACTAGCCTTTTATGGGAGTAGAAAAAACAAAGGGTTTTATATAAGGAATAACCCTAACCTATGTGTTATATATTTTTTCTAGTGAGGATAACAAATGAAATAAAGTGGTACAACCTAATGTTTGAAATGATTATGAAAATAAACTCTACCCAAACTAGAATAAATAAATAAAACAAAAGTAATAGAAAATGTAGAATTGTATAAAGAAATTATGGTGATGAAAAATTATTATATTCATTTTAAATTCATTTAAACTAGGAATTCTAGGAATTCTAGTAATGTACATCAGTAAGTAATGTAGAATGGTGAATCATTTCCTATTCAAATTTAGCTTACCACACTACACTTAAATTTACATTTCATGATATATACATTATCATATTTTAGTTAATTATATTTTACCTTCACAATTGTGTTTTTTAACATCTCACTTGCATTTATTTATTAATCCCATTAAATAAAAATATACTAATATATCCAAGTATCTAGATAGGTATTTCAAGATAATAATAATATTTCAAAATTATCGAGGGTATGGAGAGATTATATTGTAAATTTTGAAACCATTTCAACAATTCTATAACTTTTTAAATCACTAATTAAAGAGTAAAAAATACTCCCATAATAATAGGTCAAAGATTTTAGACAAATATTTCATAGATTTAAACTAAAATATTCAAAACAAGATATTCAATTTATTATCCCCATTCAACATGTGATAATATAAATCTTAAAAAATAATTCATTTAATATTATAAAAAAAATTTGAACAACATTTTAAACATAATCTTGAATTTATAAATAATATAAATAGTCAATTTAACTCAAAATAAAAATATTAATATCTTTGAGTTTCATGTTCTAAGAATATGTGTGAATTAAGAACAAAATTAATCTTCAAGAACTTATATAAAACCTATTAAAAATTATTCAAATAGATTCTATGGAATTAATATGAATTTATAGAATCATAAAAATAATTTTAATACATGTTATTAAAATAGAAAACATTAAAATATCAAGAAAAATTTGAAAACAACTTAACATGGATAACAATAATTATGTAAGGGTAAAAGACAATTTTTTTTAATTATAATAAGGTAATTTAGCATATTTTTTAAGGGTCAATTTTTTTTATAATGTGTGTAATGATAAATAGAAATTTAAGTGGCCTTTGTAAGGGTATTTGAGATATTTCGTATGGGTAAACATGAATTCAACATGATACATAAGGGTATGTATAAACTTTTTTAAGGGTAATTAAGACCTTAATTAACATCATAAGGTTACTATTTACTTGCATAATAATAACAACATATCTACTTATGGGTACAAAAAATGAAATTTATGTGTAAAAACACTATTATGTAATGTTATAATCAAATTTCGAATACATGCCCAAGGGTTGAACTAGACTCACCAAAGAGTAACAACATTTATTCAAAAACTCACCTAAAGGTAAAAATAAACATTAGAAACTTAATTATTCACAAATAATTACTAAATATAATAATTACAATAAATTAACAAATAAAAAAATATAGAAAAGTGAAAAAAAGATTCAATGGAATAATATAAATAATTTTTACAAAATAAAACACAATTCTAACATATTATAATTATCAAAACATAAAATACCTAATTTTTCAAGGAGTCACTCCAACACGTATGATATTTATGGTATTTGGTTCATGTGTAGGACCACTTTTTTACATAATTGGGATGTGTCCTGATCTAGATGGTTTTTTTATATGAGGATACCCAAAGACATTAAATGGAATAACTGTCTGGTTTCATATTTTAATCACAATTTAAGATAAAAGAGGTTATATACCATAGAAGTTTCACACATATTTATATTTAATACAATGGGAGTCACACAAGGATTAAAGGTGGGAGTACCAACATGGTAGTATTCCAAACTGATGGTAAATATTTATTTGGGATATAATTATTTTGTGATAAAAATATTTTATTTACATTATATAATGCATATAGTGAATGAATAAAATTTTGCTCTGTAATAACCAACTAAATGATTTTTTTATTACATGCAAACAAACATCTAGTTTGTGAGAAGGACTAGAGGATAGAAAACTAGTAGATGATGTTCCCAACACATTTCTAGATACTGATACTAAAATGATTTCAATTGATTTTAGGTTTTTTTGAAAATATTATGATGCACATATGAATTAACTAGAAATGTAAACAAATGATATGATTCAAGATGCTTGGATAATTAGACACTTTAATTTGTGGGAGCTCATTAATAGGGTGGCAGTTACAATTATTTTTGTGTGATTTTTATTATATATATATATTATCTATATTTTGGGAGTTTTATTATTATAGGAATTGTGTGGTACAAATAATGAAAGGATTAACCTTTGGATGGGATGGATTTTCATGTTTTGAATTATACATAGGATGTATTATATAGGTTATTCCCATTAGTAATTTTATTATCATCACAGATCTAAGGAGCTATCTCATTAGTTGCATGTCATATTTGAGTAGCATTAGTATATTTGGTTATGATTTTTGTTCATTGTGGAGTTTGGTGTTAGCACATGTGAATATATTTTTGGGTGGGTAAGGTAGTTCTGAATCTAAACATAGGCTAGAAAATTGACCATGGAAACCAACATTGATAGGATCAGATAACATATTCATATGAAATGACCCTGATAATCAATTTACAATACCTCAATGAAAATTTTACTTTTCATAGAGTACTTTTTTTAAGGGAGGGTTACGAACCAACCCATGTTGAACTAATTCTCCACATGATCCAACTCGTGGAAAATCCTCAAGCTCACCTCTCCTTAATATAGATGTTTATAAATAATTGAGATGGACTAAATAGATAAAATGGGAAGAATATCACCTCATAATATAGGGAAATAATAATATAAATAAAATAATCACATACACAAAAATTTCATATATTAGTGTATGAATAAATAAATTACAAAAAATCATGTTATAATAAATTAAATGAAGAAATATGAAGCCTCATGGTTATAATGGTATACCATAACTAAGATCCCACTGAGAAAATAACATATAAATACAATGTAAACCAAAATAAAAATAAAATTTATAATAGGATCTACTACCAACTCTGAGCCAAACTACATACTAAATTTCCATAATGATCGAACATATCGATTCTCCACAATGATCGAACTCTTAATGATATGCATCCTCATACGTTTTAAAAACTAGATTAGATGTGTTAATTTTGTTCCCAAATTATTATTAGGTATAAAATGGTAATTAATTATAATATATGGCCTCAAATAAATTTTTGGAACACTCAATTAGTCCCAAAATAGAGTGTTTACCTTCGGACAAAAGTTTGGTAGAAATCTGATCAATTTAGTTTTTTTTAATTTTATTTATAGTAAATAAAACATTAATTTTTTCATGCATGTTAATTTAGTTGTATATTTTAAACATAGAATTATATTGAGATTCGTTCATAATATTTGATTCTATAATGAGGGGTTTTCCTAGGTAAGGCATAACCTTGTATAGTGCGTCGGGCACATGACCCTTTTTCCATTAATTTTTTTTATTTTTCATTTATCCTACTTTTTTTATTCATAAATTATTATAATTACATATCACATTAACCCTTGGGGTATTCACCTTTAGGGTATCTTTCTAATAAAGGTATAATGAGAGAAGAGCTGGAGTGGTAGAAGAGGAGGAACTGCCATAGAGCTCAGGTTGCACCAAATATTTATGTGGTAGTTGTGTATCACGGATTATACCAAAGCATTGGAATTTTCCACCTTGATGTAGGGAAAATTTTATTTTATTCAAAAATTCCATTAGATTATGGTTTTTAAATTTTTAGTTTAATTAACGGGTTTTTGGGGACCGTTGTTAATTTGATTTGTGTCTTTTGGGGGGAAATTAGACGTTTCAGACCATTTTGAGGGCTTCCCATTCAGGGAAACCCTAATACACATCATGCGGTTAAGGGAAAAAATGTTTAGTGTTATTGTAATTAATGTAAGAATATTTTTTTATAAATATATGGTGTGTAATTTGGAGTACATGTCTTGTAGTGGGTAAGAAGTGTGGTCGAATACTTTTCCAAGCACCTAGTGTGGGGGTACATGGCCATATAGGGGACACGAATAGTCCCTATGTGTTTTGTACACCACATAAGCATACACTCCCCTATAGAGTATATGGATAGGTACATTATAAGGTACCCATCTAGGGTTTAACACCCTGTGTAAGTAGTACATGTCGTGTAATTGGTCATTTTATAGACTGAGTGGGGGTTGTGGTACATTAGAAGGTACCCATGTGGGTTACATGTTGTATTCCAAGAGTTAAACAATACGTACTTCAGAAAAGTCATTTTTGAGTGTGAACAGGAAAATATCAATGTATTAATTTTGGGGTTACACATTGTGTACCCCATGTGCTTATCTTGTACTCTTCTAGGCCTTGTCCGTTATACATATTTTGTGCCCCAGTTTCAGATATAGACTTCTGAGTAGTCCATTAAAAGTTATATTCTAGGTATTTAATTATGGTGTGTTCTTTTTATCATATAGAGACTTTATAGATGGTGTTTTTGTATTTTGAGACTTTAGTTGGGGGATTTCCTTGATTAGTGTACCCAGAATCCACCAAGTGGTTGGGTTGTGAACTATGAGGTCTGAGTAAGGGTTCCAAGGTTGTATGTTATGTTTGTATTATGGATGTTGACCGGTGTAGTTTGAGGTTATTTTGAATGGATCCTGAAAGGTAGGGTTGAGTATTTTCTTTAAGGATATATTAATTTTCCCTTGAGTGATGGGGCTAGTTGCTCTAGGTTAGAGATTTTAGGGTTTAACTCTTCCATTACGGGACCAGAGTTAGAGGACCCATTGGGATGGGATAATACATTTAGATAAAATTTAGGTCCAGGTGTCATTGATCTATTATATTGAGTCTAAGGGAGTCTTGGTGATTTAGTTGTTTGAAGGGTACATATTGTGGGATTAATGGTTTTTGTAGTTGGTAGTTTAGGTTTCCCTTGTGTTATAGTGATTCTTGGGCTACCCTTATTGGAGAGCTAGTACCCTTGGATGAGTTTTAATCCAGAATTCTAATTCGGGTTTAACATTAATGGGATATTCAAGGAGGTTTCATTGTTATAAGGATCCCTTACATAGGTTCCTTCTTTTGAGAAGGTCACAAAGTCCGCTGTGAATTCCATTATTCGTGGTATTGTTCTTTTAGATACCCCTTTGGGTGTGTTCTTTATCAAGGATAAGTGGGAGGTCACTGAAGGAATTCAGGAATTTTCAACACTTGTCATGCCATATATTTTTGATGATCTATAGGATCTCCAAATACGGTTCTTATTCTTGTTGTGACATTTGATCCAGTTGTGTTTTTTTAGTGGGTGTGTCATGGGAGCATAATATAATAAGGGGATTCCAGTGGGGAAAATCACTTTGTGATATAACCTCGAGAACCTTGGGATCCCCATGTCTTATTTTGGCCCTAAGGTGGATCATTGAGAGCCTTTGGTGGTTGTTTATTGGATGGTCAGATCTTGGGTGTTGATAGCGGCCTCATTCTATGTTGTAAGAGTACATATTGGCACTAAATTACCATGTTTTTGCACGATGGGTTCATGTTTGGATCATACAACATCCAATCGGACATTACCCATAACATTTGAGGTGGATTCTTCTCAAGACCATGGTTTGAGGAGGAGACCTTTGAGATATGTTTGATTGGGAGTAATCCCTGAATTGTGATCTAGTTATCTCCTCTATTGGATGTATATTGTTAGATGTGTCTAGGGAGATAATGGATGACCATGATTATTGGAACCCCAATCTAGTTTAGTGTTATCCATTATTAATGTATCATCAGGATTTTGAGGTGTTGAGGCACACATGGAGTGTGTTTTTATTTGTGATTTGGATTCCATTGTTCTCACAGGGATCATTAAAGTTTTTCTTAATATATATTTATCTATAGATCCCTCCATGTTGGTTCTATATTTGGTGCATGATTTCTTCTATAGGAATGTTGGGACATATAGTTTATCTTGTTGTTTTGACCTAGATGTTCCAATTTCCATTTCTGATTATGCTATTGCAGTCCTAAATCCCAGTATATGTGCTTTATAGTTGTGAATTCATATTGTTATTACATGGAGTATAGAATTTGTGCCTGTTTTAATTATAAATTTTATAGAATATGTTATGATCTTATGGACATGCTGGTTTTCATGTGATTGGGTGATTAATATGTTTTTAATCCTCTAGCATGGTCCAGAGTCGGTGTATATTTTCCTGAGGTGCCAGACTAGAACCTGCAGTTTGTTTTTTTCTTTTTTTAATGTTTTCCTCAATTTTTTTGTGCAGTTATTTAATTTTTGTATGATGTTATTAGTTTTAATCTAAGATGGTAATATCACATTTAATTTAACTAGTTATTATAGTAGATTATATGTTCACCATGGGGGTGTCCTACTGAGATTTATTTCTCAACCCCTATAAGTAAACCTTGGTGTGAACGCATACCAGATGTCGACATTATGATTGGATCACATGTTGTATGATGGATGGGTAAAAGGACAAGAATTTCTAGATCACGATGATCCACTCATATAGAGTCTCAAGATGGAATGGTGTAGTTTGAGAGTCATGGAGGTTGGGTATGTGGTTTGGATTGGTTTTTAAAAGAAGACCCTAGTTTATTTATTTTCAGTTTGTTCATTTTGTATATGTGGATTAGTAGTGGTAGGCTAGTTGTTCTATGTTTTGAATGACTGGATTCTGTATGACTATATGTTTGACTCTATTTATTATATAATATTGTTTCTTTAGTTTATTTATTATGGGTACTCTAATTATTATCCATGTGTATGATTTTGATTATTTTTTATTGTTATTACACTCTTTCCAGAGAGTATTGTCTCCCAAATACCCTATTTTTACCCTCTCCACTATTCAGAAGCCACTATAATTCTACGTGGCGTACTTGAGGTATTTTGGCAAGCTAGATAATGTGACTTGTCAGGTCTACCATGCTGATTCATTACCAAATATTATCAAATGAGTATGGCTTTATAATTTTGGGAATTGGTGTATAGGTGGTCTAAGAATTTGTTGGTAAATTTGTTATATATCAGGATTTTATGTTGTGAATACCATTGTTGATAAGATCTCTTGGTTTCTATGGAATTCAATTTCTATTCTCAAATTTTTTTTATGTGTTTCATTCCACCTATTATGATGCTCATGTTGTTTTGGATTTATAGTTTATTATAGTTTTTATCTCTTAGACCATGGGAAAGAGGATAGTGTTCATGAATGATTCCAAGAATGTTCGATTCTCTTGGAATATTCCTATTGATGGTGTTTACTTTTGTATATATTTTCCTCATATGACATGTTATTTTGATCATGTGATGAGAATACCACCGATGTTAGAGATATAGACTCTTCATTGAGGGATTTATGGAGAACCTTGTGTGTCATTAATGGACTCTAAGTGCCCTATTGGTGGGTTGATGAGGGAATGGATTCCTAATGGATATTTGGATATTTATTGAGATTCCATGTTGTGCTGGAGGATCACCTAAAGTCATAGTTTTTTATTCCTTGGGATGGAGTTGTTTTATCTATGTGTTGTTTTTCGGGTCATGCGGTGGAGTCCATGTGACTTTTATCACTAATAACATAGGTGTGAATCGATGGTATTCCATTATGGGGCTTCTTAGACTTTTTAACTAGATTTTCATTAGTCATGAGGATGCCTATTGTTTGGAAATTGGAGTATGGGGAGTGCATCATGTCTTATGGTTGTCTTGAGAGGGTAGGTTTTTTGGACCCATAAAATCAGTCACTATGGTTGTTCTTTGGGTAGTGTAACGGGAGTCTTGTTAGACAATTTTGGATTTTTATCAACACTTTTGTTAAGGGTGTTCTTTTAGTCTATCATGGAATAAATTAGATGCCTAATTTATGAAGTAGAGTGCTAAGGGTGCTTTGGTTTGATGGAACTAACCTCCATGAGGAGCATGGTTGGTGGTTTGCAGCATGTTAGCCTATTTTCATTAGGAATTTTCCCATTTGAGCATGGGTTTCAGTGATGGTTATAGATAATTTTAATGAAATACTTATGGCGGGGAGTTCAAATTATCCCTTTTGGGCCAGGAACACTGTTTAAGTGATTTTTTTAGAGTACATGTTTCTGGTTTTGCGATGTAATTCTGGTGTGAGAGGTTTCTCCACATATATCCACTGAATTCGATGATGGATATAGCATGATACATGTTGTTTTACATTGTGAATTGTGGTGATGATAATGATACCCATGTGGTTATGAGCATGAGATCGTTTATAGTTGAATGACTCTCATGTTGGGATATAGTTGTGTTCATCGTAATACTAGTGATTGGATGTTTTTGAAAACATTGGATACTCAAGATCATTAGAGATATCATAGATACTAGTTTTTTATTGAGACTTATCATGTGGCATGAACATTTGTGGTGGGGAGATTGTGATGACCCATTTCATCATGGTTGGGAAAATCATGGGAATTTTAAACCTTTTTTCTCAAAAGTGTTTCTGGAAAAATGGAAATTTCTATTCTAAGATGATCTTGAAAAAAAATTGGTCACTCCATTGGTCTTGAAAGACAATGTTTACACTTGGATAAGAGTTTGGTGGATATCCAAGCCATTTTAATTATGTCAAATATTTAATATTTCTCTAATTAAATAATAATTTATTCACATAGGGTTATCAAGTAATATTTATTTAATGGAGCATTAGATTGAGATTTTATCTCTATGTTTGGATTGGAATGAGGGGGTTTTCCTAGATAAGGCATAACATTTTATAGGGAAATAGGGTGAGGCTTCATTCCATTTTTTCCATTTTTCTTACTTTTTTGTTTGCATATTATTTTTTCTTCCATTTTTATTATTCTTCATCCTTTGATCCCTTAAATTATTGATTATTCCTATGTGGGTATTCCCCTTTGGGATCATTTGTAAATAGAGTTATATGGAGAGAAAGGATGGAAGAAGAAGATGATGCACCACCATAGAGTGTGGGGTATGGTAAATCATTATTTTATAGTTATGGATCACAGAATGGATTGATGCATCGATCATTTCTTCCTGGAGGTAGTCTTGTATTCTGTTTTATTTCAAAATACCTTTAGTTTAAGAGTTTATCATTTTTTAAATTTTTAAATGGGTTTGTAGGTACACCTAGTTGTTTGATATTTGGATTTCGTGGTGAAATCAGAAATTTGGTGTTGTCTTTCTTGACTATCATTTAGGGAAACCCATGTACACGACATGTGGTTTAGATAACACAAGTTGTGGGATCTTTCTATTTGGTGAAGATGATGTTTTGAGGGCTACATGATGCTTAGTTGGGAGTACAGTCTGTGTATTGGGTAACATATGTGGCTAAGTACTCTTCCAGATAGCTCATGTGGGTGTACATGGTCATGTAGGGTACACGACTATTCCCCATGTTGTGTAAAAACTATATAGGAATACACACCCAAGTTGAGTACATAGTCAAGTATGCTTATGGTTATGCTTTGGGGTATGATATTCATGCATGTTATGTTGAGAAATATTGGATCTCCTGGGTAGATATGGTGAGTACACCAGTTTTCATGTTACTAGGTGTTCCATGTGTTTTAAATAATCTTTTGTGGTCCATAGTAAGGGTCGATTTTCTTCAAGTGTTTGACTCAAATCTATGTTTGGCTATTTTTCATTTTTTGGTTGGGTTTCCACCATTGTTTTTGTGAAATATTTTCTTCCATGCCACCTACTATTAGGTTTTTTATAGGATTTGAAATTCAAGTGTTCATTTACTTACTATTATTGAAGATTATTGGTTCACCATTGAGGGTGGCCTACTGAGATTTATTTTTCACCCCCTGTATGTGAACATCAGTGTGTGTATAGACCCGATGTCTACTTTCAGGTTGGAGCATAGGTTTCCTGATAGATGGGTTCAGGAACCCAAGTTTCTAGATTAAATAGAAACACTCATGTAGTGTCTCAGTATTTTGTTTATAAATATTGAGTGTCATATAGTCTGCGATGTGGTTTGGATTGGTGTTGGTTGAATTTAATTTTATATTTATTTTCAATTTTTTTATTTTATATATCTGGTCTTCCCAGTGGTGACAAATGGTTGAATGTTTTTATTCTCTCATTTTGTATGTTATTATGTTGTATTCCATTTATTATATCATATTTATGATTGCTATTATTTTTTTACATGTATTAAGATGTTTATTCATGTGTATGAGTTTCATTATTTTAAAATGTTATTACACTTTGACAAGAGGGTAAAGCCTCCCCACTAACCCTTTTGACCATATCAACTAGTTAGCATCCTCTAGAATTTGGGGAGGTATGTTGAGGCATTTTAGAAATATAGCTCAAGTGATGTGTCAGTTTTACAAGGGTTGGTTCATTATAGAACTACTCGTGCTCGATCCCCACACACCAAAAAAGTGGTCTTATTCGATCATTCAATGTAGGGACTCGACCAAAAAAACTATGAATTCAACGCTCAACCGAAATTAATAAATAAGGTAATACATTGACATCGAATTTATGTATATTGGTGGGAAATAGATCTCAGTAGGTCATCCCAAAAGGTGAACCTATTATAAAATATCCTGATAATGTACATGCACAAGTGATTTTCCTAACCAAGTTGAAACTGGTTGGTGTAAAAATATAAGTAATTAATTAAAAAACAAAAATATCATATAAGGGGGTTAAACCAAAATAAATGTTAATATTGAATCTCTAGACTTATCTTGACACATGGGGTAGAGTTCCCCCCACCCAGTCCCAATCTATATGATTTTTATCACATGGATCACCTAACCAAATAACATCTGGTTGATCCTTCCTATCACAAGGAGCTCAATGACATAGAACACATCAATAGACATTAAGGACAGAACATATTAACTTATACTAAGAATCTAAAACCAGAATAGAGAAGCTATAATGGGATCTAGTACTTTATTAGAAATATTCGAATTAGAGACAAGAAATATAGTTGGGAACAAGTAGAGAACCTATTAATCTTTAGAATTAATACATATCTAACAGAGCTATGATGTCTTTCTTGTCAGCACCAATATATACATATAACATCCTCGACTCATGTATCCAACTGATGGTGGTGAATTAATAGATTTTTATAGATACTATGGATCTAATCATAAATTAATGATCAATTTAGTAGACTTATAGATCTATATACATACATGATTCCCATTTTAAATTGGTAATAAAATATAAAACATAACTAATGTGAATGTTCTTTATCCTCAAAACACATTAAAATATTTCTTCTTCATAACCAGGGGAAAGGGAAAAATAACGGTGAGATAAAATGCTTAGTAAGGTTCACATACAATGGATGTTATCATGAGTAAATAATTCATAATCAATAATTCAATTTTAATATGGAAAACACAATCCATTTAATTAATATTATGAGCATGAAATGAGTCCATGAATAATATCTGTATAATAATATCAAGGATAATAATAATTGTATTCTCAAATAAGGAAATAAAAAATAGTGGAGGGTATGATCTCATAAATAATGATATTTATATCATAAAATCCTTGAACCACTAATGTTTAATTAATTTATAGGTATACACCGAAAATACATTTATTTTTTTCAACTGATTTTCCAAATGAGACATGTCGATTCATCAAGAGGCTATCTATAACTAGACTGCACCCATCATTGCATTTCAAAATCATTCATAAAATATTTACTGATAAATCAAATTCATAAAAAACATTTCTTATCATTAAATATTGGTATTGACTAAATAATATGAATTTATCAACATTTTCCCCAGTCAATCAAATAACATTCAAAGTAAAATACAAAATGTAAATATGGTATATAGTTTAGGAAATAATCCTTTCTATAATACATACAATATGGATATTTAGGATAAATATATTGTCCAGTGATCACAATGAAGTGAATGTTTCAAGAGAAATTTAAGGTCCACAAAACTGACAAGAGATAATACATGACAATCACTTCAATAGAAATATAAGTTTTAAAATAAAATAACACCCTTTTAAAGAATAATAAAAATTCAAGTGAAATATAAATATAATTATTAATTATTAATTTTTCTTTGATAAACCATTGAAAAATTTATAGGATAATATAAATATTGTAAAATAGTTAAGATGATGGGGATGTTTTTTAATGTTGTATAAGTTAAAAACATTCCATTAGTCTTTTTAAAAAAAATTCAAAATAGATTTTTTCAGAAAACCTTATAAAGTGTAATTTTCAACCATTAAAAGTTTAAGGATAACATATAATCTCATTATTAAATTATTTTTTTAATAAAAAGTATTTTTGAAATATAATTTTTAAAAACAAGCACATGGAATAAAAATATATCTAATTAAAATTTAGATAAAATAAGTTTTTCTTTTAAATATATATTTGAATGATTCAAGTCTCTAAGTGGTTAAAATATGGAATAAAATTTTAAATCCCTATAAATATATAGATTTAAAAAAAATTGGGTTTATGAATTATATATTATAAATTTTTATCGTTGAAAATTAATGTAATCCCAAAAAATGAGAGTGTAAAATAAATTGTTTCCTTTTTAGAAACTTTTAAATTATTACCCCTTAAATAATAAATAGGAATTTAAATTTTATTCATATGTAATAATAATTAATTAATGTAAAATATACCAAATAGGAATTATATACACCACAAAATAGTAAATTGGAGCATAATATAACATATGACTCAATGTAATGGAAATTGTGATGAATTGGCTTACCTTATAGTTATTTATAGTTGAACATTCTAGAAATTCATTTATAATTTTTTAAAAGTGTTAATAATATATCCCTGAACCATATAAAGTATTTATAAAATCATATTTGATCCTCTTGAAACTTCTTATCACCCAATTTTTTAAAATCATTCATTATTACCATTGTTTTCGGTGTTAACATCTTCGTTTTCCCACGAATATTTCATTACATATGTTTCAATTCAGGAAGATATGATATATTTTCATCATTTAATGAATAATATTAATGTTACATGTATCATATATATTCATCATATATATTTTTAGATTCATTATTGAATGGTGTATAAGGAAAATGACTCACATCACTCCGTAGAGAAGTTATGTTGTACGTATTCATGAACAACAATATCATTCCATAAATGGCTGAAAGAGTAATTAATAAAGGGATATATTAAATTTTTGGAATAAATATTATGTTATAAGTATCATTTATATTCATTCTATCTACCATTATATATATCCTTATCAGTCAGTGATAGAAAAAAAAGTACATCGATTCATGAGGTTGTAGTCTCTTATACACACGGGTGATGATTTTGTTTCTTATTTGTTATTGAATGATATGGATAATTATTATACCATAAAAACAATAAAATATCATTATTTGGAAGATATTTATTTTATTATTTTTTAATCATTAAAACATAATTGAAGGTGGTGATAGAAGAAGTAAAAAGATATTTGTTAAGACAATTACCTTCTCTTAGAGAATCCTCTTTTAAATTTCTTTTTAGTACCCTTAGGTTTTTTATTTTGGGAAGACGATTAGTTGTAAAACATGTATAATGATTATAGGGAGATATTTTGGCAGTTTTTAGGTGATCTAAATGACTTGAACGGGGTAATTTACTTAGGGGAGGAGTTACCTTTTATAATTTCTGTGAGTGGAATACTTGTAAAATTTACAACAATGTCTAGTTAATTTTAAAAAAAATGGATCCAAAATGACCCATATTCAATGGTTATAATGGTATGGTAAAAAACTACACATCTAATAGTTTTCAATAAATTTATAAGGTCATTTTAACCAATACCATTTTAGGTTAACCCCCACTTGATAAACCTGTTTTCACCATAACTATGATAATTTATTTTTACAATATTTACTATTTACTAGGATTTTATATGTTTACCATATTAACTAATATTAATAATGATGATTAAAAATGTAGAAAATAATTTTACCAAAATCAATTCATATAGGTGGAATAAATTTATTTAAAAAAACATGGAAAATATTTAAAAAATGGTTTATCATGAAATGAAATTTCCATGCATAATATGGTCTTACGTTAACTATATGACTAGTAATATTAATGATATGAAGTTAAATTAATATAGTTATATATGTAATATATAAATTTAATTTAAATTTTTTAAACATAATTATTATATTAATTATTTAAAATTTATTGACATTATGGCCTTTAAAAAATAGTTTAATGAAAAAAATACATTTAATATATAGATGATCTTACCTTTATTTCAATCAAATTTATAGTCAATAAAATTTTAATTATTCTTAAAATAATACATTATTATAAATAAGTATATGAATTTTTAAATACTACATTTTAAATTATTCATAAAATCTTATTTCTTTGGGGAAATTTCAAAAATTCATTATTGGAATATTTGGGCCTATTAAGTTCAGAATTGATATTCAACCTAAAAAATTAAACTTTTTGTGCCATTAAATATTAAAATTTTAATTGTATCATAAATTCATGAAAACAGAATGTTCAATTACTATAATTGAAGTTCAAGTTCTAAATTCTTCCAACCTACACAAATTTTATCCACGAAATTTTCATAGATATTTTTTTTCTAAACAACTTATGATCTTTATTATTAAATAGATCATATGTTTTCCAAATTTCATCCATGATTTGATGATTTATCTAATGTAACTTTACTTATTCATTCATCTCATTCCTCAACAATTTCTCACTTGTGTTAGAAGTCTTGATAGGTTCTTCACATCTAGATATATTATGTTCCAAAACTATTTCTTCGGTGGAGGAAACAAGTGTTGGGTATGGAATTCACTTCATTAAAAATGATATATAGAATATATCTTGTAATTTAGAGAGACTGGGTGTCCTTTCAAATCAATAACTCATTGTTCCAATTCATTCCAAAATATTAAAAGGTCTGTTGTAATAGGGGCTCCGTTTCCATTTCTTATTTATCCTTATAATGCCTTTATATAGGGATATATTCAATAAAAAATGGTCCCCACTTGAAATTCACTGTATTATCTATGGTTCTCAACATAATTATTTTTATTACTTTGAGCTAATTAAATATGTGTCTAAATAGTATTTACCTTTTTCATTTTCTCATTTAAAAAATTCGGTCTATGAGTTTCCTTTCATTAAATTCATCTTAGCATATTGGTGTATGAAATCTCTTTCCATATAACGCCTCATAATATTCCATTTTGAACAATCGAATAGAAACTATTCTTATTAGAATTCCCTACTAAATTTAATTACTAATACCACATACTATTAACTTCATGTGAGGATAATATAAAAATTTCATGTAATGATTTTATATTCCTAGGAGATTTTCCATTAGTTTGAGGACGGTATTCAGTTCTCAAAAGAAGCTCAATGTCGTGAGACTTATGAAGAATCTTCCAAAAGATTTATGTAAATCAGGTATCATGATCCTAAAATATCTAAAGAGGTGAAACATGATGACTGTAGTATTTATTATTATATTTTTTTTATGGTTCTCAAGAGGGAAATATTCTATTATATCATATAAATACACAGATTTGGTTAGGTGATCAATAATAACCCATATTTTATCATTCATACTAGTATTAATTGGTAATAAAGTGACATATGTTATAGCAATTTCATCCCATTTCCACATAGTAATAGGTATAGGATTCATGAATCCTCTTGAATAATGTCTCTCAGCCATCACATATTGACAAAAAACTCATCTTGATACATAATCAGCAATATATTTCTTGATATTATCCCACCAAAAATTTCCCTTAAGGTCTCTATTCATCTTAGTGCAACCATGTTGTATTGGGAAATTTTAGCTTTGTACATCATCCATCAATTCCCCTTTTAACATAGGTATAAATGAATAACATAATATCTTTCCAAATTTTATAACCCCACCTCCATATATTATGTGTACTAATATTTTATCATTTGAAACATTAAATTTATTTTAAAAATTCTCATCATCAAGATGGGAACCTTTTATGTATTCTAATAAATATGGATTGGAAGAAATTTAAAAAAATTGATTTCTCCATTTCTGTAATAATCCACATATCCATTCTTTCTAGATCTATGAACATAGTATCCTTCTCAATCCTCTTATTGACTAGAAATCTATGTTCTTTCTTGGTCAATGAATTAACTACTTATTTTCCTTCCATGGGTGGTAGTGTGTTGAGAAATCATAATACTTTAGGATCTCAAGTCAATTTCTTTTCCACATGTTGAGTTATTTCTATGAAAATATGTATTTTTGGATCTTATGAACTGTATATATATGACTTATTTGACTACATAGATAATGTATATATATCGTCAATGAAATTTTTATGGCCACCTACACAAGTTCATGAGTTGGATTGTTCAGTTCAAAAGTCATTAACTTTAGTTATGCTTCAGTAATAAAATTATCATTATACATAAAAATAAAACCATGCCACATCTTGGAATAATTATTATATATACCAATTCCATCATTTCTTAAGTGTATATTAAAAATAAAAGTATTTACCAATATCCAATTAAATAATTTAAAAAAAATTCAAATAATTTTTCATATACGAACTTGCCCCCATTACGTTTAATATTGGTTAATGTGTTAGACAATCAAGAATTTTTTTAAAAAATATTTATAGTAATCTACCAAACTAATGAAATTACATACCGCAGTTATGTTTTTTGGTTTGGTCCATTATTTTAATTTCTTTCTCTTCATAGGAGAAAATGAGATCCCATACATAGTGAAAATATGTTCAATAAAATATTCTTTATGAATGGATAATTTATACTTTTAAATTTCAATATTACCCTTTTCTTCTAGGATTCTCAAGAATGACTACTAGGGAATATCATCATCCTCATATATTTTGAAATACACCAAGATGTCATCAACAAATACCACAATAATAATAATGATATTCATTGAATATTCTTTCTATTATATCCATAAAAAATAAGGTGAATTAGTCAGTCCAAATGGAATTACAATAAACGAAAAATGTATATACCTTTTTTTAAATGATGTATTTAAAATATAATCTTTACTTTCTCACAATTAATGATACCCAAAACTATGGTCAATCAATGTAAAATATTTAGACACTTGATGTTTATTGAATAAGTCTTCAATGAGAGTATGATGATACTTTTATTTATCCCAATAGCATTGATTCCCAATAATCAATCCTGTACATTATAGATCCATAATTCTTATTAATTAATTGAAAGGTTGATACACAAGGTGAAACAAATTGAAGTATAAATACCTTATCACCAAAATAATATTGTTTTTATTTAACTCCACTAAATCCAATGTGTCTATTCTATAGGGACTCCTTGACATATGTCTTACATAATAGATTCAATCAATGGAAAACACAACATCATGCTTGGGTGGATGTCTTGTTATTTCCTCAAGAAATAAAACAATGAAATATAATAAGATACATTCTTCCTAAATTTGAAGATTATATTTTCCATTAGTTTTTTATTTATATTCCTATTACATCGAAATATCATTTATAACATTTACTAGTGATTGATATAGAAATGATGTATATGATGTATTCCCTGATATAAATATAAGTATGTCAACATCTTCATCATGAAACACAATTTCCTTATCATTGAAATAGATTTGTGGTCCATATTTTGAAATCAAGACCATACAATGTATTATATCAATTTTAACCATAAGAATAATAATAATGTTAGGAAATATAGTATGGTTTTGTATCAAAATTATATATTCATTAACCATCCTTTTTGTAATGATATTTTCATTAAGATTTTTGACTGAAAACTCCCTTACTAAGGTACAATGAAAATATCTAATTTTATTGGAAAATAGGGATGTTATAAAATTTTGATATGATCTAGAATCAAATAAATAATTAGACAAATTTGAGGCAATGATTAATTTACCTTCCATCACATATCTGGGAACATCATCATCAGCTATAGTGATTGCATAATCTTTTCCTTCTCCCCTTAGATTCTTATATGGTATATTACCTTTATTTTTGGAAAATTTGTTTGAATAATTCCCCATTTAATTTTAGTTGATGAATTTAATAGTAATTTTTTCTTTCTTTCCCATACATTAATTAAACATTTGAACCATATTTCCACACTTCTAAAAAATCCCATTACCTTCAAATAATTTCTAAGATCTTACATTCCATAATTTTCACATGGTGAAAATTGGCTTATTTTAACCATCTTATTTAACACATCCCATTTTTATATTAGTTTAGATGAAAATGTATTCTATTCATTTTTATTTAATATATAGGATCTCAAAAATTAGTTCTCTATTTTTATTAAAAATAATACTATTTCATCATATGATGAATGATTTTGAGAAGAGAGTTCCCTATGGAGACTTAGATTAAGGAATTTGAGGAAATGGACAATAAAGCATTCTGTATGAAATATATATTTTATAGAATACATATCAAGTATTTTAAGTATAACTTTATACTCCTCACCACTTTATCATCCCTTTTTCATTAAGATAATGAATTTTTTTTATTTCAACAAATTTATCACAATGGAAATATGTGTTGAAGAATGTTTATTGTAATCTATTCATTACATGTGTTCTATTTATTTTTTATTCCTAGTATTTTGGATCAATGACCACCACTGACTAGAAAAAACTCTTAAAAAACATACTACATGTATAATTATTTTTTTTCATTGCACCCCAATACTAGATATATATTTTAAAGGGACTTAATATATTTCTTAATGGTCATTGGATTAGTAGTCTAATTAGATGAAATAGGATTCTATCACATGAAAAAATACAATATTTTTTAATATTACCATAAAACTTCATGTTACTCCAAATGTTCATGGTTATTAGTAATAACATGAGTTAGATTCCCAAATATAGCCATAATATTATTAGCCCCAACACCAATTTTATTGGCTTGCTCAGCCGGAAAATTTCATAATTGACTATGATTATGGATACCATTATTTGTACCATGTTTCGTTGATAACAATGGAATATAACAAATTACTTCATAAATTTTTCAATTATAAATCACAATATATAATGCTGAATCAAATTTAAAACTTATCATAAATTTAAAATTTGTTCATTGTTAATATTATAATAAAAAACATGGTTTCTTTTAAAAATATTATAAATCATAATAATATTTTAAAATATTTCATAATTGTTTTTAAATAAAATTCGACTTATCCAAAAAAATCCACTAATAGTGTCAAACCATTTTCAATGTAAGGTCTCATTCACTATTCAACCAAAATGTTGTTGTGATTTACTTAAACCAATTCGTTTTTAAGTTATTTCCCCTAATTGATTTTGTTCAAAACCATGACCACTTATAGTATTCATACATGCATGTATTGGTAATGGAATAACATAATATATTCCTTATTGATTTTTTAGGATACTATCATATACTTAATCCTATGATCAAATTCATTAATTGGGTTTTGTTTCTTAATTTATGTTTTCCTTCATCTAGTTCCCAAAGTTTCAAATAAACTTACTATAATAACAAATATTACCACCACAAATCTAGTACCCCAAAGCGAGTGGTTACTTTATTATATTGGTATAGATACCTGAGATCTAATCTGGAATCACCATTCATTTCTATATTATTAGAGATATATATACAATCATGATACTCATTTTATATTGGGAATAAAATATAAAACATAATAAAAGTGTACATTCTTCATCCTCAGAACACATTTTAGTATTTATTTTTCATAACCGAGGGAAATGAATAAAAATAATGGAGAGATAAAATTCTCTTTAAGGGTTATAAAAAATGGATTATATCATGTGTAAATAAGGAATTATCAATGTGGAAAGGTAAATAACTGAAAACACAATCCATTTAATCGATAACATGAGAAAGAAATGACACCATGGATAATGTCAATGTTATTACCTAATGGATAAATATAACTATATTATAAAGTATTTAAATGAATAATATTGTACATCATGATATTTATACCATATGATCCTTTTTCCATGAATATTTAATTGAGGTGGAGGTATACAGCAGAAACCCATTTAATAGTGAAAACTAATTTGTCTTATAGGTCTTGTCTATACATTATGGGGATATTTATGACTAGGCCCCACAAATCAATACATGATAAAGTTATTCTTTAAAAATTTAATGATAAATTAAATTCATAATAAACATGCCCTATCAATAAATATTCATATTTACTAAATAATATTTATTTAACATGATTTTCCATAGTTAATCAAATAACATTGATTGTAAAACATGGTATATAAAGATGGTGTATTTTCTAGGAAATAATCATATCCATGATATGAGGAATATTTATATTTAAGAGAAATTTAATGTTCAATGATCAAAAGAAACTAATTGTTTCAACAGAATGTAAAGAATGATAAAATTACTAAAAGGTGACCATCGATCTAATAGAAGTATAGGATTTTAAATAAAATCATCAACATTATAAAAATAAAGAAAATTGGAGTGAAATATTAAAATAATATTCAATTAAATATATTTCTTTTAAAATGAAATTAAAATGTTTATAAAAAGCTTAATATCATAAAATGGTCATGCTGGAGGGGATGTCCATTAACACCATATATGTTAAAAAGCATCATTCATAATTTTTTACGATAATTATGAAAAGAAAAAATTCAAAAAAAACATTAGAAATGTTCCATTAAAACCTTTAAAAATCAATGAAAAATAATTTCTTTGTAAAACATTTTTCACTAAAAATTGTTTTTGTATAATAATTTTGAAAATTATGGACATGTAAGAAAAGAACATCCCATAAAAAAATTAGTTTTAGATTATAATATTTATTTTCTTGTTTCAAGAATAAACGAGGGGAAATTTTAATGAAAATCATGAAAATAATTTAATATTTAGAGGAAAATAAAATAGATAGATATTATAAATAATTAATTATAATATTTCTTCAATGAAAATAAAATAATCCCAAAAAATGAGATTATTAATAAATCATTACAACTCTTTAAAATTTTAAAATGCTACCCCATTAATGTAAAAATATGAATTTAAAAATTACTAATCAAGAATAAATAGTTGTTCATGTTAAATATATAAAAAATTTGGTATATACACCATATAGAAGTAAATAGGTGCATAGTATCAAATATTTCTCAGTGGAAAGGATATTGTGATGTAATATCTTACCTCGTGATTATTCTTAGTTTGATGTTCTTTAACCTCCTATATAATACTTTTAAACATGTTATTAATTTAAACCAAATAAATATTTATATTTATATTATCATATATGATCCCCATATAACATTTTATCACATGTTTGTTGACAATATTTTCTTATTATGAATGTTTTAAGGGCCAACTACTTTATTTTCTCACACACATTTCCTTGTGGATGTTCCCTTTTATTGTGAATTTGTTATAATTTCATCATCTTAATAATTATATTAATATTAAAACATAATATTTATTCACAAGATACATTTTTATTATCATCCATAAAATTTTTAAAAGGAAAATGAATCACATTTCTTAGTGGAGATGGTAGGTCGAATATACGCACATGTAATGATATCATTTCATCTATGGGTGAATGGGTAAGGAATAAAGTGATATATTAAATTTATATAATAAATATTATTAGATGATTATCATATATATAGTCATTAGATTCATAATTATGAATTTCCAAGTGAGTCAGCGATAGAAAAAATTACATCGGTTCACGAGGCGGTAGTTCATCATACAACCCGAGCGATGATTTTATTTCCCATTAAATAAGGAAGAAGATAAGTGATATTATGACATAAAAATAAGAACATATAATTATATGGGATATTATAATTTTATTATATTTTATTTTTAATAAATAATTTCTGGTTGTAAAATAAGAAGTAAAAAAGGGAGAGCTTTGTTAGGAAATTTCTTTCTCTTAGGGAAACGTCATTTGGATATATTCTTAATGACACTTGGTTCTCTTTTGGGAATAATAGAAGATTAATAATGTGGGAAATTTTATTAGGGATATATTGTGGTATTTTTTTAAGATAATTGTCCTAATAGGTGTGATGAATATATAAAAGGTGGTGCCTTTTATAATTGTGGTTAGTGGAACACTTGTAATTTTTTAACGTTATATAATAATATCAAGTCAATTTCTTGAGAATATGGCTCAAAATGACACATATTATAAAGGTGAAGGGATTATATAAAAGTTAAACCAACTGATTGGATTTGAAATATTATTTAGGCCATTTTAACCCTTATCTTTTTAGGTTAACCCCTATAAATCCATTTTTACATTTACTGTGGAAATTAATTTTTAAATATTTCACTATTCTTCACGAAAAAATTAAACAGAAATGATTAACAAATAATAATTATTATGAATATAAATATGGGATAAGTTTTATAAAATTCTATTCATATAATTGGAAGAATTTATGTAATAAATATTTCAAAAAACATGTTGAAATCAATTTTTCCTTAAATGTATTTTTCAAGATTATGATGATCTTACATATATTATATGGATGGTACTTATATGTAAATGGATTTAAATAAAAATATTGATATATATATATTCTATATTTTTTATTCTAATAATTTATCCTCAATTACTATTTTGATTAATTTAAAGGTAAATACATTATGTGTTAAAAATAGTTTTCTGAAAAAAATATTCATTTTAATATCCAAAGGATCTTATCTTTACTTCTATCAAATTGGTTGTCAATAAATTGTTAATTATTAATATTATAAATATATATATAAGGAGTAATAGTTAAATAATACATTTTCAATTATACATAAAATATTATTTCCAAGGGAAAATTTCAGAAATTGATTATTTGATTATTTTGTCCTATTAAGTTCCAAATCATTATTTATCTAATCAAATTTGAATTTTTGGGCCATGGAATATTAAAATTTGAGTTTTATCATAGTTTTATTAAAATTGAATATTATCATAGAATAATTGAATTCTGGGTGTTATATCCTGATCATCCACAAGACCCATCATCCACATCTAATAGCACCATAATGCCTCTATGACAATCATACTCTTTTCTATGGAGTGAAATAATAACTAGAGGGGGGATACACTCATCCAGATCATACATTTTCTCCCTAGGCCCACCTAAGACAATCCAAATAAAAAATTATAAAATTAAATAAAACTTAGTGAAAAATAAAAATCCAATAACATCCCAAAGGAATCCTCTCACATCTAATACCTAAACAAGAATTGCCCCAAACATACACGCCATAATCCATTGAAATTATAATTATGTAAATCTTCAACCCATAAAAATACAAAATTAATCATGAAAACCGAATATCCAAGAGACACTAAATAACCATGAATTAATATAGGTCCCTAGATCCAAAATAAGAACAAGATTTCCTATAAAGGGATCCTCGAGCACAAGAAAACATTTGGTCAAGCCTGTTAAATAATCCTCAGTCAACCACTGAAACCCAAAAAAACATCACCCGGTATCTCCTCACCCACATGGGAAACCACATTTATTTCTATTCCTATATGGGAAACCTTAATCATCACATGACCACAGTGTAAACCTAAAAGGAACCCATACCAACAAGGGAATCCTTAACAAGTCCCTCAAACCCATCTCAAAATCTACTAAATGACACACATCAATTCCTAGAGCCCAACAGTGCCTCCCTATCCCAAAGGATCTAAGAGAGAAAACACGAGGAACCTCTTATTGAACCCCATATAAGAAACATATCATCCCCAATTAACTATAGAAAGTATATAATCATCAAACTAAACCCCTTAATATCCTCAATACAAGGTGATCATAGAATATAAAACCCTTACCTGAGAAAATCAATAGACTCAATCCAAGTGAGGATTCTGGAATAAAAACTACAAAGGGATCCTCTCTAAAAAAATAACACCATACAAAATATATCACAAATTACCAATAATAACCCCAAGGTCCATATCATTGTATCATACATGAAAAAACCCTTAGAATGGAATATATACAACTTTTATTCTAACATTGGAATTAAAATAGAATCAAAACACCTCAAAAAGAGAGTACATAGTGTGCACCTTATATATATTGCGTGAAACTCCCACACCCTCACCAAAAAACATACCTCAACTTGACATCACATGTACATACGAAGTGAATAAAAAGCTTCCCACACACAATACATGTACCCCTCTTGGGTTTCTTGGTCATATTCTTGTCCATTTATCCCACATGGTTTCTATAAATATTCCTTATATGTCGTATGGATATGTACAAAACAAAACATATAGAATCGTACTTTACATGACTATGTTCCCCAATATGGGGTGTTTGGTTGAGAACCAAACAACAACATGAGTTTCTCTACACATCATATCTTGAAAAGACACTCTATGTAGCTATATTCTTAAACTTCCACAGCCATAATAATGAACTCATAATATGTTTTATTAGATAACATGTTATTTTTTGGGTTATCCTAAATATAAAAAACTAGAGATCACCTATAATCAATTATTTTACACAAAAACACCACATGAGGGCTCTCATGGAACCCCAAAAAACACATAAAAATAATTTTTATTTAAAAATTTCAAATCTATAGGGAAATATGGAAAAAATGAAAATATACCCTAATTATGAGATAAAACAATGATGCTTCAATCCTAAATCTACATCGTGAACCCACTGTACATAGATATGGCTTAACTCGACACCAAATAAGATTTTTCATGGGGATCTCCTTTCTCACTCTCCCTCCTTCCTCTAAGATGAATGTGGAACCCACAGGGGTGACGCATGTAAATTAATCATAATGGGAAGAATTAAATAAATAAATATGATAAAAACAAATATAATAGGGGCTTGAGCCTAGCCCAGAAGCTTATGATTGGCTTACGGAATGCCTTGGAAAATTGTTGTGTTCTAGATTAAACCATGGACTCGTAATTCTAATTTGAGACTCCAAACAGAAGATATATCCTTTCATACCTAGACATAAAATAAATAAATAAATAATTAATTATTAAATATTCCCTGAAAAAAAAATTAATTGCTCATAATTCCTCCAAACACCTACCTTAGGGAAAACACTATATTCAAGGAACAAAATAGTTATTGGGAAATAAATATATGATCATATCAGATTATAAGATGGTTCATTACCTTTCAAACCAAATTGAGAATAAAAATTCAATATCCTCATTATTTTCTAAAATCTCTATGTTTTGGATTTTGACACTCTCCACTATTATGCTTCTCAACCCTCATAACACTATGTTGTCATCTAGTACTATGGTTTCTCCCTGAGTACTTGTGAAACCGGTGCATCTTAAATCATTAAATAATTGGTCTCATAACACCCCTGACTCTCCAAATATTGGTACATTCATCCTTGATTTATAATATTCTCCCTAGTACCAGAGTATCTTTTTATTATTCCCATGATCGATACACCAAACACCACAGACCATACTCCATCCATCTCTTTAAAATAATGAATGTACATGGACAACCCACTCACACTAGGTTTGTAATGTGAAGATAGAAATTTTCAACCAATCCCAACCCACTAAGAATGACACTCTATGTATGCTGAAAAATCTAGTTAAAATGAGGACCACCGTCTCCAATAGTTAATGATGGGATCCCCACCATATCGATTCTCTCATAGAATAAGTATTTTCTCAAAAATAGATTCCAACATCCACTATAATTCTTAAATAATATTGGTTATGTGACACCAAAATATTTTTATTAAATATTTCTCTTTAAATAATTTTATTTCTTCAGTAGCTTGTATTTCACCCAACACCGAGTTTATACGAACTATGATATACTATAAAAATATTATTATTTTAACATGATAGTTATAACCTAGCTATTTAATTGGTGAGTATGAATATTAATAACCATGTTATGAAATATATTTATTAATAGGAATAATTTATTTTTCGTAAATACAATATATTCATCGAAATTAAATTTTCTTCAAAAAAATATTTTATTGCTTTTTTTGAATAAATAAATATAATTAATCTTGAGAAATATATAAAATTTATTTTTAAACATTAAAATAATTTTTTAATCTATAATTTCAAACTAATATTATGATTAATTGTTCCAAATTTTCTAAAATGTTGAAAATTTTAATTAATAGTGAAAAATAGTGATCTACATTGAAAAAGTTATATTTTTTAAAGAATTTACAAAGTTAAATTATATTAGTTATCATCATTAATTAGTTACTTTTTATTATAAATATCTTAATTTTAGTATTTTAATTTAAATTTAAATATGAATTTTAATAAAAATATTTTATACTTAAAAAGGAAATTTTTCGGAAAATATAATTTTCACTACATTTTGATGGTTTAATATTAAATTAAATTATAATAATTATTTGTTATGAATTTAGAAGACTATATTACACATTTGTAATAATATGTTAGAAATTTATAAAACATAACCCATTTATTTTTGGTCAATATGAATAATTTCCTTGGAAGTTTTTTTTCTATAGTTGAGGGTAAATAGAGTAATTAAGCGTAAAAATAATATTATAAGGGTTTTTAATTTAACATAACACTTGAATAAATTATATTTTATGAGTAATATTCGACCATAATAATCCATTGGTAAAATTTATGGCTTTTTATCCCCTTGGTTGATTATTATTCCCTTATAGTATTTCATTTAATGAGAGGCCAAACATGTCACACTATTTTCTTTAATAAGTAAGATAATATTAATATATGGATAACCTGATGATATGTTTGAAAATGAATATTATTTAGAAATTAAGAATAAATATATACATCACGGAAATTTAGTTTTAATTTTTAGTGAATATATAATTACATTAATTGACTACACAACAATGATGATGTAATTAATAAATAATTAGAAAATAAATAAAAGATATTTAAAATAATAAAATAAATATAATATGAGATATTTATGGTGATAAAATAATTTTAAATATGATAATGACGTATATAAAATATAATTAAACCATTATTTTAAATTTTACTAATTGTATTTATATTTTAAAATTAATAGTAATAAATATTATCAAATTAGACAATAAGGTTATTTTTGAATATAATATTTTATTAAATTATTTAAAAATTATAATAATATTATATAATACAAAAGGTGATAATATATGGTCAACACAGTCATCCCATATGAATTTATGATCTAATTTAAGCATTTCTATTTATAATAGTCATTCTATGTTTTAATATTTTGAAAATTTCTTAAAGTTCCCCTCACTTCTATTATAAATGGGCACCCATTCCTTCAATTAATTTCTCCAAAATGGGACTTATAGATCAACTATAAGATTTAAATATCTATTATACTATTACCTATATACATTACAGTGGTTATAGTCTTACCAAATGACCAATCCCAGATTCCTTAAGGGATCATTGAGGAGGTGATATTCGAGAGGTAAGTATCTTTAATGACATCTCATTATTTATTTTCTTCTTCAACCTTCTCCTCACTTCATACATCCATAAAATATTATTAACTATATTATAATATATATACTATAATTTTATTTATAAAATTGAATATTTTCAATTTGACCCTTTTTCTCATCTCCTCTTTTTCAATGTAAGCAAACCATTGTTCAAATTAAGGTTATTAAACGTCTCTAAGGATAATGAGTTTTCATTTCCATTACCACCATCACTACTAGAAACAAAAATATTATTACGGTTAAATAATATTTAAATAAGAATATTATACCTTATTTCATGTTCTGGAACTAATATATATAGATGATATCAAATAAAATTAAACTAATGAACGGTGGTTAGAAAAATGTAAAACATTAAACATTTATCATTAATGGGTTATCAAATGAATAAACTTCATATTAGAAAATAAAATGATATATGAGAACATTAAAAATTCAGGACATGAGTATATACCATTTTATTTCACTTTTGTATATTTTTTCATTTGAAAAGAATATCCCAAATTATATTCAAATGAACTGACCATGAAACCATGAAATGAACACTTTCGGAATGACATAATTGAAAATTATAACTCTTAAAAATGGAAATAAATGAACTTAATAAAAATATAAAAAATAAAATAAATGTGAAAAATGATTTTAATTAATTAATACATTAATTTGGTTTGATTATCTAGGATATTAAATACAAGTTCAAAACACATTCGTATAAATGGTATGTGATCTCTCTGAACCTCCATATTTTTTTGGGTTATGTTTCCCTCACTTTGTATCAATATATTTCTTTATTATTTTTATATAATTCTCCCATATTTTATTTATATATACCATACATATTTTTAATGTTCAATTCATATTTCCTGAATAGGGAATTAAATATTTTAAAATGTTCCCTTCTCAATCCCTTTTGATATGAAAACTCGATTAATGGGAACTCCTCAATTTCATACCCATTATCAAGTAAATTTACTAAAATATTTTATGCATACAATATTTTTATAAAATCAATAAAATTTTCAGGAAAATCTATATTATATAATTTCTAGTTTTATGAGAACAATTAATCTGTTGTCCTCTTTATAGAATCTGTATTCTATTCTATAAAACCCCAGGTATATGGAACATTTCTAAAGTAACCTAATCACCCTTTTTATTTTTTTACTTAAGATATAAATCATTATTAATGATATATATTTTCATTACATTCTGAATTTCTAAGAATAACATAAATCCATTCTTCCATGGATACTAATATGATATGACATATGGTTATTCCTTATGACATGATTACGAAACCCATTTAGTTCTATATGAAATCCTTATGTCTTTTCCTTGCCATTAATTATTTAAGTGACACACATATACATGATGATGTTATAATGGGTGCAACCAGATTTTTCCCCTATTTTTTGGGTAATGATGTAGTCTTGTGAGATGTTATTTATAGAATTTGGGAGTAAAATCAATCAAATATAGGGATCTTTCCAAAATGTGATATAGTTTTAGTAGTTTTACATGACACTTTTTTATGTAATGTTATATAGTTCTTCCACTTTACAATGATAACATGATAATTAGATTCCATGATTTATATTTTAAGCTTCAATTCGTTTATTCTTGATTCATTCATTCTATATTATCATATTATACCATCTAACTACTATGTTAGGATCCAATCCCTTGTTTATTACCTTACTCGATTTCTTAGATCATCCCTTTTGTCTATGTATTCCATAGGTTATCTTATATACTTGTATGATCTCAATGGAGTTAACAGATCATTATGTAGAAAAATTAAATTATTATTTATTTTACATTCACGTTTTCTAATTTTTTACTAAGTCTTACAAAGACACTATAAATTTTGATCCTTCATCTGTATTATATAGATAATTATGCCTAAAATAATGTAATAATATGTGTAATATCCTTTGGTCCCCATAGTTGATATTATTCTCTAACAATGGATAACCTATATTGAACCATAGGGAATCACCTGTTAGGATATAATTTTTATTTATAAATTTATCCCTCTATATTTTTAATTTCCTTTATATATTATCATTTTCAATGTATTCAATACCACCTTATTTTATTTTTTGTTTCTAGTTAATAACTATAAATATGAGAATCCATTCTAACAATTAATGTAATAGAAAATGTTATGTTTTCCTTTATTGAGATGCCAAACCTGATAGGAACAAGTGCCCAGAACATTATGATAGTACTAGCTGAAATGGCTCAAGTTATGAATATTAACTTCAGTATTGTCGAAGACCCTCCTTCTACTATGAAATATAATTTTGTGATTGAATTATTTAAGCGATAATGGCCTCCTATATTTCAAGTATATTATAATCCCCTCATTTCATAACAAGGGATTAAATCCATTGAGAAAATATTTAAATTCCTCAAAATATCATAAGAAGAGAGATTCATGATAGTGGTTTATCATTGTTATGGGGAAACTAATCAGTGGTGGAAATTGGTCAAAAATAGTAATTCTACTATGGAAATTGAGTCCATATATTGGCCAGGTATTGATAAAATATTTCTCAATAAATATTTTTCCCAATCTCTTCATATTAAGATGGATAGGTAGTTCTTCAAACAATAGGAAAATGAGCATGAATTTTTTATATCATATAAGGAAAACGTTAAAAAGATTTCATGATATTCCTAAGTGTTTATTATGATCATTTAAATAATAGTGGATTTATTCTTTATTTAGTTAAATAAGAGTTTACAATGAAATGGTTATTTGATACTTTAATAGTTATGAAGAGATTGTTTTTTGTTCTCTTAATTTTGAGATAGAGAGAGGTGATTCTCAGTGGTGTTGCATGACTAGATACACGAAATGTAAGATGGAATTATCATTAGGAGGGATAATATAAAAATATCAGGGAGGTAAGAAAACTCAACAACCCACTTATCAAAAGTGTGAAATGAAGCATCTAGGAAACTAATTAAGGGGGACCCAAAGGTACTTCAAGAGTGGAAAATAGGGGAACAAATATATTCAGTTCCAAATTCAAATAAAGAAACACAATGATGAGGTTGTGGTTTATAAGTTTCATATGAACATTATTCCTCTCTGGTAGTACATAAAATACAAGGAACATGGGAATTCTATGATCCAGTTTCATTATCCAAGAGTCGTCAAAGACATTCAATTAAATTAACCTTCATGGTAGTAAGGAAGAGAATATTATATCACTATTATTGAGGTGGATCTTAAAAATGATGTAGGGATAGGTACATGAGATATTCTTTCAAAAATTGTGAATGTAAAAATTGATGTTGGTTCTACACATTTTATCAAATATCTTAATTTTAATAGAACTATTCTAACACCACATAAAAATATGAATATTGAGTTATCTATGAGAAAAATTAATGTGGAAATTATTTCATATAAAGTATATAAATCCTCCCTAGCCAATGTTTGTTGATTGAACCTCCCAACAAATATCATCGTACATCATTTTATGGTGTTTTATTCTATATTGTTCCAGAATTTTCAGTCATTATAAAAATAAAACATCAACTCTTAAGAGAGGGGGATCACTCTTAACATCCCGATCAGTCCTCAAATTTATTATAAGATTATCAAATATGAATAATCCCCTCAATAATAATAAAATAAAATTTGTATGTTAATACCTTATGATCAATAAAATATCGTTCAAATGATTTATAAAAAAGAGAGGATCATTCTTGATGGAATTTCCATTTCAAGGGACTACACTAATGTATTCCCTACAAAATTTCCTAGTCCTCTAGATGACCAAGAGTTTGAGTTCTAGATTGATCTTATAACTAGATCACTTTTTATTTAACATATTTCCTTTAAGATGTGCACCATTGTGTAAAATATTTAAATTAGATGTTAAAATAGATTCTAAACAAGGTTTTTATACACCCAAGAGATTCATTATGGGGTGTGTCAGTCCACTTATTCAATAAGAAGGATTGATACATGCTTATATTAATTTATTATCTTGAGTTGATCAAATTTTGGATAAATAACAAGTATCGGCTACCATGGAAACTATGAGTTCATATTTCTTTTATTTGTAATCACTAATTCTCATGAAATAATCATTGACATAATGAATATAGTCTTTATAGGTTACCAAAAAATTATTATAGTAGTCTTTATTGATGATATTAAGATATACTCCAAGAGAAAGGAGGAGCATGAATAGCATTTGAATACAAAGAAAAATACATTGTGATGGGAGAAAATAAATGAAAAATACAATAACAGTTAGTTATTGATTGAAGAAGTATCATTCTTGGGGTATGTTATCACCGGAACATGGATATATATAGAACCTTATAAGATAAAGAAAATTGAGCAGTAGAACAAAACATCATCTATAATGGTGATCTTCATTTTTTATTTAATCTAGTTATTACTGATGATTTTTTAGGAACTTCTGATGATTATCAAACCAACAAAACAAGCTGAATCAGAAGGGGTAAATTTTTCCTCGACTAGTAAATGTGTAGAATTATTCGAAGATTTAAAGAGTATGCTTATCACTACACCAATACTTACACTATCCATGTATGGGGGAATATTTATGATTTTTTGCAACACATTAAAAATTGTATTAGACTCTATAGTATTAAAAAAGGATAAGTTAATATCCCACACCTCAATGAAGCTGATTTTTCATGATCAAAACACTCCCACACATGATATGGAGATAGCAGTTGTGATCTTCATGTTGAAAATATGACAGCATTATCTCAAATAATAGATGTGTGAGATATATACTGATCAAAATAGAATTACATATATATTCTTACAGAATGATCTTAATATGTACCTTTAAATATAGTTAGAGATTGTCAAGAATTATAACTTCTTAATCCACTACAATCTTAGTAATGAAAATAATGTGGTATATTTTCTATGTATAAATGATCAAGAAACATTATTAATTATGAAAATTGAGAAGGAACTAATCTTATTAGTCTTACAGAGGATGTACATGGGAAACATAAAGGAATAAACATCATAATTATTTTCTAAAATTATTTTTCAACCATACCTTATGGAGAAGATAAATTATGCTAAAATAAATGATAAAAGAATTTATAATTAGGTGGAATATGTCATAAAATGAAAAGATTCAATGTTCCAAATTGATGAGGAAGGAGTCATAATCTTTGTTCCATGACATTGTGTTACATAAAATCATTAGATAAAGATGGATATTATGATTGATTCTTATAGGTCATCCTTAACCATGCACTCAGGGGGGGAAAATATGTATCATGGTCTCCAAGAGAACTATTTTTGGGAAAATATGAAGAAGGATCTCGTTAAATATTCCTCTAATTGATTGGTATGTCAGAAAGTGACGTCTGAAAGAAAAAATTATAAGAGGTGATTCTACTAATGCCTATTCCTAAATAAAAATGGGAAATCATAAAAATGGACTTTCTCAATTGACTTATAAATACATATAGAGGAAATAATTCTTTATGGGTTGTTGTGGATTTTTATACAAAGACATATCACTTTGTTGAAATTCGAGAGGAATTTTCACTCGATCAACCAAAATAGTTATACATCATAGAAGTGGTGAGGCTGTATGGATTAAAAATATCTACTGTATATGATTGAGATTCATGATTTACCTCTATCTTTTGAAAAGTATCCAACAACATCTAAACACTGAGTTAAAATTTAGTATGTTTTATCACCCTCAAACTGATGGCTTATTAGATTATACAATAAAAACACTGTAAGATATTTTGAGAGCATGCTTAATAGATTTCAAAGGAGGATGGCATCATTATCAATGATTGCTAGAGTTCTCTTAAAAAAATCAATTGAGAAATCTAAATGGACCAATATGAAGATATTTTAGTGAAGAGATGTAGAACACCTTCTTTCTAGGATGAAGTCATTGAAAATAAGCATCTAAGACCTGAAATTTTTAATGAAATTGGATAAAAGGTTATGAATATTCTGTAACACATTAGAGAATCCAAAATTCGACAAAATAGATATGCAGACAATCATCTATAATACTATGAGGTTGAGTTGGGGGATATAGTATCCCACAAAACATCTCCTTGAAAGAGTATAATGAAATTTTGGAAGAAGGTAAAGCTAAGTTCTATGTACATTGGCCCCTTTGAGATTCTCGATTTCATTAGATATGTGGCATATTAATTAGAACTTAGACCAACCATGTCTCATGTACATGATGTATTCAACATTACCCTCATGAAAAAGAACATACATGATACTTCACATGATGGTTAGTTAGTGAAGATATTGAACCATATAGAGAAATTATTAGGAAACATTACCAATAACCTAGGTAATGTACTAAGGAGGAATGAAAAATATGAAGAGCTAACATGGAAACCAGATGAAGTGGTGATGGAGAAGTACCCTCCTCTATTTTCACCTTAGTATGTGAAATGAAATGTTGATGATGAAATTTTAAAACGGGGAAGAATAAAACACCTTAGTATTTTTATGAAATATTTCTCTTTATATAATTTGATTTCATTGGTAGCTTATTTTATGTCCAACATCGAGTTTAAACAAAAAATAATATACTAGTACAATATTATTTTTTTTAAAAGCCTTTATAACCTAGCCTTTGAATTGGTGGGCATGAATAGGGTTAATCAATTTAGGAAATATATTTATTAATAGGAAATAAAAACTCAATTTTTATTAATTTCATCCGATTCTACAAAAGTATGTTTTCTTCAAAAAATGATGTTATTGGTTTCTATGAGAAAAAAATAATTTATTTTGAAAAATTTAAAAATTTATTTGAAAAAATAAACATATATTTTTAATTAATTGTGTAAAATTATATTTGGATCATTTAAAAAAAATGGTAATTTTTAATGTTTAATGAAGAGTGAAAAATGTTGATTTACATTAAAAATCGTAATTTATTTTAAATCATTTTAAAATTAAAATTATATTTGTTTTAAATTTTAATTATTTCCATTTGATTATATTTAATGTAATCTTTTTATTTGAAATGAATTTTATTCAAGAATTTTATATAAAAAAAATTTATACTTAAAAGGGATTTTTTTGGAAAAATAATCATTGAATTTTTCAGAATTAATATTCTATCACATTATAAAACTTCAATGGTATGAATTATAAAAAATGGATTCCCCATTTTAAAAAAATATGTTGCAAATATTGAAAAATTTCCCCTTTTATTATTGTTCAATATGAATTGTAACCTTAGAAATTATTATTACCATAGTTAAGGGTAAATCAGGTAGGTATGGGTGAAAATAATATTATAAGGGTTAGTAAATAACCCTAACACTTTCCCAAATACTATTGATAGGTATATGTAGACCATTATTAACCATTAGTATAATTTAGTAATTTTTTTCCAAATGGTTGACATGAAGCCCCTAATAGTAATTTATTCAACGTTATGTCAAACTAGCCACACTATTATTTTTAATAAGTTTAATATTTTTAACATATGGTTATCTATAAGATATGTTCAGCCATCAATATTATTTTCAAATAAAAAATAAATATCTACAATATGGTAATTTATTTTTCATTTTTTGTGAATAAATAATTATCTTAATTTCTTACGCAATATTTATGATTTAATTATTAAACAAGTGGAAAAATAAAATAAATGATATTAAAAATATTAAAATAAATGTAAATTGTGATATTTAAGGTGACAAAGAAATTCAATATAGGACCATGACATGTATAGAAAATAATAAAATATTAATTTCAAATTTTATTCCTTGTTTTTTTGTTTCTAAAGTCCCAATTTTGAATATTTTTTAATTTGATAATAATGGTATTTAATGAATATAATATTTTATAAAATTATTTAAAAATAATAAAAATATTATACAATTAAAAAGTGGATAAAATATGGTTTAAAATTTAATACCATGTTTATTTATGAGTTTACTTTATGAATTTGGCTTCAATATAGTCTTTTTATATGTAAATAATTTGAGAAATTCAAAAAGTGACTCTCACTTCAATTAACAAGGGGAACCACTTCCTTTACTTAGTTTCTCCACCATAAGCCTTCTATCAGGACCATAATCTACAAAATTATCTAATCCTATTATATATAAACATTATCTATATTTTTTTCTCTCTGAATGATCAATTCCAAGTTTTTTATGGGATTCTTCAAGGATGTGATATTCAAGAGGCAACTTTCTCTAACCACACCTCTTAATTTATGTTCCTCTTCTACCTTCTCCTCACCAAATTCACCCATATAATCATAATAAATATATTATAATATATATAATGAAATTTTATATTTATAATGGAATATTTAATATCCATCCCCTTTTCTCATCTTCTCTTATTCAAGGAAACCAAACCATTGTCTAAATTATGGTGAATAACCATATCCGTTGATAATGTGTTTTGGTTTTTCATTACAATATTCAAGGTATTCCATATAAATATTATTATTGTTAAATAAGATTTTAAAATATATTCTATAAATTATGTAATTATTTTTAATTTATATATATACATGAAATTAACTAAATAGAGACTAATGTGTGATGGTCTGAAAACCCGTGAAATTAAATTAAATATTAATCATTAACAATTATTGAAATAAATGATTAGAAATAAAATGATATAAGAGACTATTTAAACTTATGGAAGTGAGTGAATAAAGTTTCACTTAATTTATATAGTTTTATTCCCATTTTAAAATTACATACATAATTATATACAGGTGAACTGGCCACGAAACTAGGAAACAAACACATATGAAATTATAAAATTGAACCATATAACTCAAAAAATGGCCATAAATGAAACTAATGAAATTAAAATAAATTAAATACATGTGGAAGAGGTTATTAATTAATAAATTAATTATAATAAAGTGATAATAGAATATATTATGTATAAGAACATATCACATCGAGACATAATATAGGGGACCTGGCTGAACCTCCATATTCCATTTGGTTTACATTTTCTACCTATTTTCCTAAATTTATAACTTTTTTATTCTTATAAACTTCTCCATAATTCTATGTATATGTACCATATATATTTATATAGCTCAATTAATTTTTTATTTATTTTTATTTACATATTCTTAATGGTTTCCTTCTCAATTTCTCTTAATTAGAAAACTCGATTAAAGGAAACTTCTCCATTTCGTACACATTTCCATGAAAATTTCATAAAATGTTTTAATATTACAATGTTATTCTAAAATTTATAGAATTTTAATGTAAAACTATTTTTTTCATGTCTAGTTCTACAAAAAAAATTATGCATTTATCCACATTAAATACTCAATTCTTTTTCCTATAACCGCACTTAAGTAGCACATTTCTAAAGATACCTACCACTCTATTTAATGCTTCAACACCAGTTTAACATAGTTAATCATGATAAATAATTATATTCTCTTTTTTAATGTCCAATAATTTTTAAATTCATTTTTCAGGGATACCAATATGATATTCCCTTTTTTTATTTCTTATGACATGATTATGAACCCTATTTCTTTCGATGGGCCACCCTTATGTTTATTCATTGTGATTGATTCTTTATGTGGAAAATATTTGCAAGAACAATTCAATATGGGTGAAACTAGATAGTAATCCAATTCATATTTTAATATTTTATTCTCATTAGATGTTATGTATGGGATTAGAGAGTAAGCCTATTCTATTATGGTAATCTCTTCGCCATCTAATAAAGTCTTGGAATTTAGACTTAACTCATATTTGGGTAAATATATATGTTGCTTCCACATTCCTATGTTCCTATTTTCATATTATTTTATATTCTATATATTATGATTCAATATATTTATTCATGATCCATTCCATTTATATTATCATGTTTTTTCTTCCAACACATTTTGATATTGTTCAATCCAATGTTTATTCCTTTACTAGGATTTTATCTCATCCCTTTTTTCTAAGTATTTCCCAAGTTATGCAATAAAATTATTGGATCATAAGGGATTTAGGATCTCATTATATAAATAAAAAAATAGTTGTTTTATTTTAGATTCAATTTTTCTAATTATAAACCTGGTCTTCTAAAGAAAATAGAATTTTCAATCCTTGGTTTATATTTCATGGACTATTGTGCCTAAAATAATGTAATAATATGTGAAAAATGTTGGGGTCACCATAGGATCTATAATAACCTCTCATAAGATCTCAATAATTAATCTATTGGGACTCACATTGAAAAAATAGTCACAATCTCCCACACAACCTGAATACACAATAGTTATCATGTTAATATAAGAAAACCCCACAAAATCCTTGGATAACAAGTCTAAACCCCTGACCATTATCCTCATTCACGTTAGTTTTAAAAAACTATATCGCCAAAAAAATTCTATAAAAAAATGAATCTCCCTCAAGCTAATATCCACTACATGAACACCCAATAATAAAGTATTATGAAGATCCAAAAGGATCTTACCATACTCTCAACATGAAACTAAATAAAAACCAAAATAAGGAAAGTGAGTAAACAAACCCACTAGGCCCTCTCAATGAATCATAAAAACTTGGATCACTCCTATCACTCAACCACTTATTCCCTAGGAATCCTCATGGAAAAAACTCCATGGGGATATTGGACACCAGAAGGTCCCAACAAATGAAATATAAGCCACTAACACCAATGTTCCTAATGATAGTAGGAACATATTCCCCACCACAAGATCCATCTAATAACATGTTGATAGAGAAAAATCCCCCCCAAGATACTCGAACCATGGACCTAAAGGGAAACTAAAACCTTATGGAATCTAAAGATTTATCCAAAAAACTCTCATGAATATTATATCTCATCAAACAAATGAAAACATTTCATGGAATTCAACACCAACAACAACCCATAAGGGTCTCCATGCATCCCTCTCTAATATTATTATATTTCCATCACTAGTAAGAACCAAAACAAATGATCTAAGTGTAAATTTATCAAAATAAATGTACCTATGGTGTAGTTTAGTAAAATTACTCCAATGATCGAAATAGGGAAATACTATATAGATCATTATGTATATTTTAAAAAATTAAACCTCCAACATCAGTGAAATGATGCACATGCTTGTATATTTCATGTGAATCCTATGTGTCTAGTATGATTCATGAACATAGGCCTATTAATAATGGGAAAATGTCCCAAAATACCATAAATACTTAATCAATACACTAATGTGTATCACTCAATGTGTAATCATATATCTACAACATAAAAAAACAATTCCAATCTATGTTAACCTAAATAACCTATTTGAAAATTTGTTTAATGTCCACCAATATCATAACCATCACAAGTTTCAACACATTCCTAGACCACATGTATTCCATATCCAAGATAATAAGACTAGAAATGGGTCTACTTTGATACTATTTTGTTTGGATTAACTATGATATTTTGACCTTTCCCACCAATCGGTCTTTCCCATGTCAAGACCTCAAGGACACATACTCATATGTCGGAGGTTGGTGGCCAATGGTGAGGTCTTAATGTGATATAGTAAGGATAATTTTACCTTAGAATAGAGTGACAAAAGAATGGAAATAAACCAATTAGATAAAAACCCATAATAAAAATTAGACTACACATACATAAATAAATACAAAAATATGATAATAAATAAAATAAAGAAGCAAAAAAACTCACGGTCATGATAACATAAAAAAACTAATTTCCCACTAGGATGATAACATATATGAACAGCATAAAAATATTAAAAATAAAAAGAATATTATTCTATTCTTCCATATCTAATAAAAACCACGAACCCTCTCTCCATAATGATTTAACTTCTCGATCATGATCATCAAACTCCACATGGGTGGTTCTTCTCGATCATGTATTGTAGGGCATTGACCGCATCCACCATTTATCTTGTTCTTAGTAAAAAAGTGGATATACGGTAACACAAAATCACACAAACATAGATACATACACACACCAATGTTACAACACATGGGGTAAATAATAAATATCAGTAGTCCACTTCCAATGGTGATCTTATAGTATGATATCATAGGTAAGTGTGTATACACATAATATACTCGGCCTAGTGAAGACATTCAAGATTTAAAATATAAAATAAGTAATAAAATAAAAACTTTATAAGAAAAGGGGATTAAACAAAAAATAAAAGAAAAATAGATAACCTTGAGAACATGATCGACATATGAGGAAGATTTACCCCCACCTTTTCAACTCTAAAGGATTTATAGTACATGAAACCCCAATCCACACAACATCTTGCATGTTTGGAAGATCACCTGTAACTCCAAGTTGTCTAAAACATCACTAAGCAAAGAGGATAGACCCTATAATCTCACCCCATGATTCTAAAACCATAGTAGCCCACCTATAATAGGATATATGATTCCAATATAATGATATTAAATAATGATAAGTACTCTATGTCAAAAAATATAGAGAACCATTGAATGTTTAGTATTCATAAAAAACCAACAAGGCTATGATATCCATCTAGGTGGTTCCCAAACTACCAAATTGGGCCAATGAATCATCATCCCTACTCAAGAGAACTATAATACCACTTCGCGCCTCAAACTATAATATAGAAAGATAAACTACTATTATTAGGGGAGACACTCATCTAGATCATCCATTAGATCCCAATACCAACTTATCACAAACCAACCTGTAGAGGAGAGAATCTAATCAAAATCAAGCCCAATGTTGAATCTAATAATATCTTAAATTTATCCCGTCACATAAAAATCCTAAATAAAAATTACCTTACAATTCCATGAAAAAAATCCATCAAAACTATGATAAGTGAAATCTCAAACCAATCATTATCCATTCTAGATTATGAGGGAAACCCCTCCAAGGGCCACAAATAAATAAGTAACTCATAGGGGTCCCATGAGACATAATAAAAATATGAATCATTATAAGGGGATCCTCAAGTACATGAAAAAAATGGGTTAAGCTAGTTAACTAAACATCAACCATCCTTTTTGGAAAATAAATCATAACTTGGAATCACATATCCCACAAGGACAACCTCAAATATTAGCTTAGCACCATAAATCTATTAACCTAGAGGTAGTGGTTATTTTAAAACATTTTCACATGGAACAATTGATCTAACCACAATGGATTAAATAGTTAATAGGCATGGGTGAATAGATACATACATTACACTCATATTACATTATAAAATATAAAATAAAATATAAAACTCCATCAAAAAAATATATTTATTTTATTATATCCCTATAATCATTCATAGAACCATTCTTGATATCCTGTAGAATGTAAAACATAAATAAGACAATTCTTAGACTCCAAATAAGAGAAAACCATAAAACATAATATTTCATAGAAAATGTAAAGAACAAATTTTATGGAAGATATAAAAAATAATCAAATATAAAACACAACTAATATCATATAATAGGAATATATCAATGGATGACTGTTGAAACCCACCAAAAAATCATCTGATAATTCAAAAAGGAATAAATACAAGAATATGGGTATTATTTCACCCCTAAAACAATGGAATAAATGTTTCCATAACTCATGGATCACATAAGCCTCTATGGGACATATGATCATGAGACCTTCATATGGTCACACGATGGATCCATGTGCAGCGCATAACATGAGTCACATCCCTCAAATACCATTTGACAATTCCTTCATCCCTTTTGAAGACTTCCTAGACAATTAGTGATCATGTAGTGGATACCAAACGAGCACCCCCAGGTCATATGAATTATCAAGCTATAGGGGCCTGACAATCCATCGAAAAATATGTGGAAAACTAGGAAGAAAATATCCAAAAGGAGGGATCCTCTTTCAGTTATAATACTCATGATACACGTCCTAGGTTGTTCAAAAGACACTTCAAACCCTTTCTTATATGTCCACCTCACCATGTGAGATCCCTCTAGCATGTCACCCTCACCATACGAAGGGATCCAATATGTACAGGATGCCTCACACACACCCTTTTTCATCAAAAATAAGTAGAATTATTTTCCCTTTATAATAGTCAATAATAACCATAAGAACTAATTTTGGTCACGTGGCCTATCACCGGTGGGGAAACTCAGAGTCTTTGACAACACTCGCGCAAGATCATAAAATCCCCAATCCTTTGAAAAATAAAATATGAAAATAAAAGGTAAAATTATGGAACCTGTTAAGGTCATAAACATCATGTGAATGTCTCATGTACTCCACATGTCTTCAGGAATGTTCCATGGAAATACATACATGTATCGAAAAAAGGTCCTTGTAATGTTGTCTTAGATCACATGAAAGCATTTTAGTAAGCATCTTTATCTTTACAAAGTCATTTGACATATCAAAAAAATAATATTGAAGTCCCTCAGCATGTCTATATGATTCTAAAAAGTCTACACTTATTGTCTACAATACAATAAAGTATGATTTTATGATTTGATCTCATGGTCTCTTAAAAATCATGCCACACCCCCAGAATGACTAATGGAGGGAACTCATAGAATGAATGATTTCAAATCCCTCCCCCAACTCCATCCTAGATTTGCATGATGCACACCATGAAAAGTGGCCAATAATCAAGGAATTAGACTTATAAATCCCCCACCACATTAGGAAAATATACATAGAAATTTAATTTTAAACTTTCCCAAGTGCACCTCAGAATTAGAACAAATTTTATGAAGGATATGATCTTGTGATCAGGAATATTTCAATCACGTAAGATTTGGAAAACAACTAGAGTGAACATGCATCATGTATAAGCTCTTTGTGAGATCATTCATAGATCACACAATGGACTTTTAGAGAGTCATGCGATGAACATACCACTAACCTTCTGAATCTTGTGAGACTTTAAACAAGATAACACTGAACAAATATAAAGAATTTTAAATAAAAGAGTTGAATCAAGATTAAGACGATGGGAGACTGATGATCAGAAAATATACATTTGTCCCCATGATATTTTCATGAATCACTCAGGGCATACGACTACACATTGACTTGTCACCTAGATCTTGCGCCACTCCTTTCATATATATTTGGATAATATGAAGTCCAATGGACATATTAATTCAATTTACATGGTTCCACCCAATCATACCACCAGATCCTTGAGAATCCCTCTGAACTCGCCATCCAAAACTCATGGAGTACTTTATATATGTCGTCCAACTCATATGGAGGCTCCAATACAAGTTATTTGAGTCTAGCGATAACACCCAGGTAGGTCAAATGGACCTCATGATGAAATCTCTGATGGCCAGCTAGATCTCGCGAAGTTCTCCAAAAACGATATATAGGACTCCTCGTAATGGTTAAATCCCCTTATCAGAATATTAACTACCTCCCTATGTGGAAAAAATATTCTGAAGTACTTTTTTATGAAACATACTCACAAATTCATCTATTCATTTTTGGGAAATAGATGAAAAAACTCAAATACATTCATATGGATTCAATAATGAGATATCCTTCTTCTGTATATAAAATAGGTTAACTTATGATAATTTTTTTGGGTAACCATTCTTACATTGGTATTAGTAAAAGATTATCAAACATGTAATAAATATATAATAGAGTCTTATAGTAAGAAATAATCCTCCCTCCCCAAAAAGGGGTGATGACACCCACCTCCGATTATCTTGACCATTGATATTCCCTAAGTTCCCTTGGGTATGAATCCCCAACTAATGACATGTCATTGTAATGTAGGTCTTTAAATAGTTATGAATGGGGTAACCATTGGGAGTTTATGTTAAGAATGAAAATCATGCCTCGATTATAGTGAATCTAAATGAAATAGAACCCCCCATAATGAATCATTAGGATAACAAAGTTCACCTCATTCAACCCCTTTTCCACTTGAAAAATGATGAACCTCACATAGAATTATTTAATCACGATATCTTCTTCATAACATAAAAAGGATTGACTTCCCATTTTACATTAAAAAAATTCCATTCAATGAGGATTCATGGTCGCCTATTATCCATAAAAAAAAGTTGAACCAGATGTGAACTTATTTAATCCTATAATATCCATCACAACCTAAAAATTGAGTAATGCCCAGTTCTCATCAAACTAGTTTGTTTTTCCAATCTGGTCTCTCATCAAATATTTTCCATCTAAAAAAATGTAAAACCTGATTTGAATCAAAAAAACAATAGATTGATGAATGAATCATGATTCATTAAATTTTTATAATAATATTCTATGAAAATAATAATAATGTTCCCGATGCAAAACCGCCATGTAACAGGGTAGTAGATTTTCCATATTTCATGCCACTTTTATAGATATAAAATAATGATGATAATCCAAGAATAAATCATATATCCAAGCATCAATAATTGAGTTTCCCATAAAATACAACTATCCTCAATTTGATAATTCCATGCGAGTATAATGTACATACTAGGAAAAAAAGGAAAATTGGGTTAATCAAAAATATCTGATTGAGCACATCATGACTACAATAATGCACTAAATAGTTTCATTTTTCCTTATTATCTTCATGAATGTTGATATTTATCTCATAAATAGCACACTAATCCCAGATAATGTACTCATTTAGTGATCCTTCCTATAATTCAGTTTTGGTGGAAACCCATGTCGGTCGTAAAATGATCTCCCCTTCCTTGTAACTTCAACATCATGAAGAGAAAACAATGGTCCATGATTACCATCTATATGGTACAATATCAACCCTCAAATATTCCCATGTAGGTCTAAATTTAATGTAGCTGATGACTTCACATCATCCAAGGATAGATACAGCTAAGGCAGTCGCCCTCATTTCCATGAACGGACACTTCAAAATATTATCCCAAGAGTGCGACAATCACCACCTTCGGTATTTGATGAATGTGTAATAGGGAGTCAAATATGGATCCCCTCTATTTTAGGGGATTCTGGGAGGGGATCCTGTCAGCCATCATCACCAGCACCATCCCACTGGTACCCATCAGTCACCTGATCAGTGTACCACCTGACACACTACCACCTCTCACTAAAACGGACAAAAAAAAAGACACATCTGGAAAGTGGGGAACTAGATATCCATGAGTGGGATCATATCTCCCCACCTACTGACAATGTGTATTAGAATATCTGAAAATAACCAACAATAATTAATATCTCCCTACTCAATTAGAGCACATTTTTGGGCATATTACATCATTAAGAATGGGGAGGCATTTATCCCTACCCCCATGAATGAACCCATTGGCGTATTCCGATGGCACAAAAAGGATATAAGTGGGATCATATCCTCAATAAAATAAAATAAATCCGGTAGTATATAGTGGATATGGAAAATTTTCAGGCTTATATCACTATACACACTTTACTAAAATGTTATTACATCATAATAAGAGCTAAACAACTCTACCTAAATATTATGGAATTGTTACAAAGAGAGGGGTATGAAAAAATTGATATCCCTATAGATAAGGAATCTCAACACACTTATCATTAGAAATAAGTTGTTTCCAATGAGCAAGTGAACATTATTGCACCCATCTAGGTGGACTATCAGCATATTCCCATAAAGGATGTGGCTTTGGATGTGGATCCTATTCTTGTTCAAACCGGGGCTCACTAGGTGAGAGTAGCACATACCTCGTGATAGGGGAACATGAATTTAAAAAAATTCTGGCGACATCTCCCAAAGGCTTGGGATCCAGTGCATATCACATTTTTTTCAAGGTTAACCAATTGAGTGGCGAACATGCCTCAAGACTGGCTCATATTTCTAGAGAAGAATACTAGAAACATATTGCAATGTCTTAGGATCAGGTTAATATCCATGTTCTAGCCAAGAATCACCATGTGAGAAAGTAACATGCCTTGGGACGGTCTCATAGCGAGCCTACCATGTTTATTCTAGAAGATAGTAGATTCCAAGAACATATTACTACTTTTTCTAATGAATGTATGCACCAGCATCCTTTTGTGGTAATACAGGTGGAGGCTCATATCCCTTCTCACATTCTGGAGGTCCATCAACATATTATATTGGGTAATGCATCATTAGACCAGGCTCACATTTTGGTTCCAATCGAGGATCAACAAGTGGGAATGGAGCTTTTCTCAATGTAGGCTCAAATTACTTCAATGAAAGACCTGTGGTGTATTAAAAAGTCTTGAAATGAGCCTCATATCCCTATTCTGACCAAGGCTCACCAAGTGAGAATGAAATATACATTAGTATGGTCTCATATTTTTGTCAATAATATGGAAGATCATTAGCATAGTAAAATAGATTCTTAGCAGAGGTATAATACTCTTATTGAACTATAAGTTTATAAACATGTTCCAATAACCATTATACAACATGCTCATATCACTGTACTATTCCATAAGGCATGTCGGACTATTCCATCCATGACCCAGAATGAGGACCATATCCATAATATACTTTTTTCCAGTGTCCTTGTAGTTTTTTTACACACATTCAAATAACTTCAAGGGTCCATCAACTCTTCAAAATAAGAAAAATAGGTTCATTACTATGACAGTCTTCCCTGTGGTAGTGTATAGATGGATTATAGAGACATTAATTTTGATATCTCTCATGGTCAACCTCCCCACTATAATATATACCATGGAAAAGTAATTCCCCCCCCCCCCCACTTCTTAGGATCCTTCATATAGAGAGGTTTGGAAAACTAATACTCATTTATATAGAAAGGATATCCACAACATCATGGTTAACCACATATAGTTCCCCATCAACTTATAGTATCAATCCAATCCAAGCAGCATGTTACTCCAAGAACCATATTTTGTGGTTTGATGGGATAGATTCATGTATTTCTAATTAAAAGGAGGAAAATATTAACATATGGATATATTTATCTAGAAAAAACATCGCCACCATGTCTGGTCCATTTCCACTTTTGACTATGAGGGCCTAGGTGAGGTAAAAAGTAGTTCATGTCTTATCTACACCAAAAATATGTGGGCTACTCATCATAAACTAAAGGAAAGAAATATACCTTATCTAGGGTACAAGCATCACCTTTGGGTTATTAATACACATTGTTTTAAACTATATATGGTAACCTATTCTATAGCATTAAACCTTGGAATGGAGAAGTATTACAATCACTTACACCATGTTGGTCTCTACATTGTGAAAACTCTCTACAGACTAATTTCTATTGCATCTCTATATGTGTGTATCCAAGGATGGGTAAAATATAAGGAATTTGTCTTTACCATGTTCCCATAACAACATATTCCTTTTTATATGACTTCTTGAAATTCCATATCCTCTGACAAAATCAAAGGACATAATAACATTCGAGCCAGTTGTAACCTACAACAAAATTACCCACATCAATGTTTCCCATACATCAAGAATGGAGGACAATGATAACAATAAGATATTTTAACTATTCCTTTAAAAGTAATGGAATTCATTTCATAGATGGAGGCCTATGTTGTGATCAATTTTAAAACATACCATAAATAATTATTTCCATTATTGGCTGCCATTACACCCATATATTATGCAAGAACAATTGTGCCACATCAAACATGACATTTTAGCAGCTGTCATAGCCGCTATCTAGGAGAAGACCCATCTCACCAATCTGAGGAAATATATACACCACCTCCACCCCTCATATTTTCAATTCCTGTGTGGATTATAATCATATGATCACAATCTACAAACAAACCCCATCTTACTATAATGGGGGGATTTATATCTCTATCACCACCACCAGGTCCATTATCCTGTAAGAGGATACCAGGAAAATTAATCTTGATTCAAGATCCACCGAATACTTTTGGGCTGGGGGCATTTAAATCTTAATGTCCATCCCTAGATTCAACAAACCGTTGACTAGAAGCATCTGATCTTAAATAATTGGATCAATCAGTGCCAATTATGTCCCTAAATAACCTCCAACCCATACGACTAGGGGAATTTTCATCATCATAATCATCACCACATAGTGAATTATTCTTCTCCAGGCTGGGAGTTACAAATCAACAAACGGCATCCATTCTGTTCCTCCCATTGCAAGAGAAACCTCTTCTATTCAGGGCGTATTAAGAAATAATGATCTGAAACTTCCTCACAGTAATTATTCATAGACTAATATGGGCTGAGTGTGCGGTGAAGGTAATCATACCCCATCAGGGTCGCAATCTAAATGGCCTAATATTGTTAGGGGATCAAGTAATGACCCTCATGAATGTCGTGCATAGTCAACATGTTGTGTCAAAAGTAATGGGAAAACCACTATTTCTTGATATGCCTATATGAAGGTATTCCTTTTCAACATAGTAGTTATAGTAGATCTTGTTGAAAATGAAGAGGGTAGTAACACAGAAAATATACCCTTAGAGAAGGGTGATTTGGATTCACCAACTGAGGCTACACACACCCATAACCACCGAAGGCTCCAAAATCTAGAAACTTTGAATATTGAGTAGCCACCTCTCCAGTATAAAACTTCCAAAGATAAAGATAAAAGTGTGGCTACACCCCAATCACCGTCCAGATGAGTTTTTGTCCCTTCCATATTGGAATAGTTATAACAATATGGGAGTGAGATATAAACTCTCAAAAAACTCTATGAGGATCTATATATGTGAAATATTTCCACTGGTTATCATCATCAAGTAGAGATTGATATTATCTCTCCCATATCCAATCCAATAGAAATGGTGGTATCTGGGCACCAGATTGGCTGTTGATCTAGGCAATCAGTCTAAATAAATGATGAATTCAAAAATGATTGTGACTTCCCACCATTTCATTGGAAGCCTCTCCCTCACTAGTGTGATCATTCAGTCTTAGGAAAATCAGGAATCAGTGGGATAGAATTTGGAGCCACCTTATTGTTTCCCTCTTGATCCCTATAGATGGAAGGTAGCTTAAAAAGTAGTACCCCCCATAGCTTATTAACAACATTGATACCCTAACTACTCAAATGGAATCCATGGATGGGCGAATCGCACCAATGAAGCCTATAATGAATCCATATCACTAGATGTTGGATGAAAATTTTCTCCCACCCAATTTTATAAATCCTTACTTCTCCACCTTTTCTTGTATAGGCGACCATGAACATCATGTCACACACTTCGTATCCTAATGAGGTCTGATGATGGTCCATCGGGATCAACATGAGGTAAAAAATCTGTAATGTTTCATAAAAACTATGATAGGCGTGGCCTTTTTTTGGTACAACTATCTTCTAATAGGATTCATTGTAGGATGATATGTACTTCATCAACAGTTCCATTATTATTTTAGCTCCACTCAAAAGAAAAAATCAATCATAGGCATGAAAAAAATTAAAAAATATTGAAAAATATAGGGTGTCTGACTTCATATCCATATATAAGGGATTATCCAATTCACTCAGCATCCCTCTTTCATAGGGGAAACTATTAGAACACTGAGATAAAAATCTCTAGGATGAGTTTAAAAACATCTAATCCCAATTAAGTATCTAGGTGGTTTTTGTTAGTTTATATAAATGGACCAATGTCAAGCATACTCCATTCAGCAAACACAATCCAAATATCTACTCATTACCGTAGCATATAGAAAAATCATAAGCAAACCAAAAGATTAACCTATCAATCACAAGCTAGAAGAAGTTCTCATTCAATCCCCTAGGTAGGTCTTGAACCACCTAGAACATCTTGTCGAATGGAGACCACAAATAATCACCCTCATCCATAAGCATAGAGAAATCCTGGTCCCCATGATTTAAGGAACAATTGAATAAAGAACAATTCTTCCAAAATGAAAAAGTACTCAATCATATCATAGAATACATAGATAATAACATGATAAATCTACCACAACCCATGAAGACTGATGAGATTGAACTCCATGACCATCATGACTACTTCCCTTTCAATAGAATTCTTGGTCATAATATCCATGATTTCTTCGTCTTAAAATTTTTCTTTCATGGGATTGTCAATTTTAGATAGGCGGTGTTAAAAAACTCATTTGACCAGGTGGCCAACATAACTATTTCCCAATCAGATGATGTGGGTGATTGGAATAATGTTATATCCATGCATGAAATCAAGTTGAATAACTAGATGAATTAGAAAATAGTTGACTGAGGTCATGCTACCCAGAGAGGATAGATACACAGACCCACAATAGATCCACCACTCAAGAAGGTGGAATTTGAAATGTCTTCCATAAGTGTGTGTGACAATATAAATTAGGAAGAAATAGAAGAAGGTGATTCATATTTTTCTCCAATACATTCTCTGAATCTTCTATATTTCTTACTTTAAACAATCAAATTAGGGGAACCACCCCACCAAAAGTAACCCTCATCGTATGAATATCTCATCTTCGATTATAGGAAAATGATACACTTGTAAGACCCCTTATCTGATGATGAATATGCCTTAGAATTTGAGTTTCCTACACATAACTGAGGAAGAAGAGTCTGCATCTAATGGTACAGAGGATACATGGGACAATAAGAGCATAGTTAGGAACTATATTTCAGTAATGTCCCCATAGAAGAAATATATGTAGTTGAGACCCATGGAAAAGTTCTCTAGGCCACCCAAAAGAGATATGTTAGTGTCTCATAACACTCCATTAATCATCCACCCCATGTTTTAATACATGACCTCCTAGAAGGGGTTCAATTATCTAATCAACCTAAGAAATAAGGAAGGTTGGAATAACCGACACCACTAGAAGCTGATGGTCCCAGGAACACTGCACTTTAACCAAGACCATCCACCATAAATTCCTTACCTACATTTCCAGAAGCACCCCACCTCAGGAAGAGCCAAACTCTGCAACAAATTTATGGAATTTTGAAACAGATGGAGGTTTTTCTAGTCATTCTCTCATTCATTGATTTGCTCTATATTTCTTGATAACATAAAGAGGAGTGTGTTAAAACCCTCCAAATCCCACAATAATTTGAGACAGAAGTCAGATCTAATGAGGTCTATCGATTGGAGGCCATGATAGGATAATTCCACATCCCCATCTCATTCACCAACAATGTTTACGAAGAAGTCATTCTGGGACACATCAAATCACTGTATGTTTCAGGTAGACTCGATAAAGGTGATATCCAAAGGGCTCTGATTTAAAATGTCTCTAGGATCTATCTAATACCAATTCAAACCATCCAAAGTTTTGTATATATCAAAGGGGAAATTTAAACCACAAATATGACCATTCAAGGGTATGATAATCTTGAGAAAAGAACTATGGGAAATATTAAATAGAAATATTAGTTTAGGGATCCCACATCTCACATTGAGATTACGGCCATCTAAAAAGAAACTACATAGCATTTCTTTCTTGTAAGGCCTTGCATCCATAGTCACATGGTAGTACATTCAATATTCTATCAATGTCTAAAATACCCCTTCAATGGAAAGTTCGAAATACTACAATGTGATAGTGACCCCTATGAGACTTTTGAAGCAACACATGATGAATCATGGTTCTAAAAAGTGGAGGAAAACAAAAAATTATGGATGAAGATATGCAGGTTTTAGTCCCCAATGGATTGGGGGCCTCCTTTGATAATCCATAGAGTATGCTTGACAATGACTATGTGCTCCCCATAAATAAAGATGAGGTGATTGACCTAGTTATATAGGCCCAAGCCCCTCCTATCCCCAATGAAAGTGTAGAAAACAATCATCTCTGACATCTCTGAGCCATGAATTAGATATTAATGGATGATAATATCTCTTCTCATGGCCTCTCTCATTCTGATTGTGACATAGATTCCCCCAGATTACCATATCGATCTAAAAAGGACTCCACATATTCAGAGGTGGAATAAGGTGCCCATAACTTCAGGAATGCCCCTCCAAAATTCAAGGAAGTTGTATCCACCACCATCAATTAGATATTTTGGGTAAATTTTGGAATAGGATAAGTCTCATGAATTACACTGATAAGCATCTATATACCCCTCAAAGAGAAAGAGTTGTATATTTTATTTCTAAAGTAGCACCAATAAGTGTTATCATGGAACTATACATAAATATCTAGACAGAATCCAGATTTGGATACGTAGCATCTCAGATTACCCATTGAGCATCAAGGATTCAAGAAGTTATCAAGGAAGATGTACCCCTCTAAAGCCATCAATGTAGAGGTGGAAGTTAAAAACATGATCAAAGAAAACTTTTTACAAGAACTTAAATACCCAATACAACTAGCCAAAATAATCCCTATCAAGAAAAATAACAAGTATATTTAGGTATGTAATGATTTCATAAACCTTAATCGACACCTCCTAAAGGTATATTTCTCATTTCCGATCATAGAACACTTGATTGATGTAATATCTAGGTTGCAAGACCTTTCCTTCATAGATGGGTTGTAAGGGTAAAATAAAATAAATATGTCACCTAAAGATGAAGAAGTCACATATTTCAGAGTCCATGAGGAGATATTTTTCAATCAGTTCATTCCTATTTGAATAAAAATGGTGTAACCACTTATTAATGATCCATGCATCATATCTTCAAGTTGTTATTGGGATGAATATATAAATGTTATGTCCAAGACCTAGTGGTTAAATCCTGATAGTGATTAGATCATTTTTGGAATCTCTATATATTCTTTGACAAGATATGACATCATAGTCTGAAGATTTATCTTCTAAAATATGCATTCTTGATAATCTCAGGGAATTTCCATGGCTCTGTGGTATGCCATCGTGTCACTGAGGATGACCCAAAAAACACCAGTTCTATTTTAGTGATGTCACCCCTATAAATCTCAAATAATAGAGGAGGATCCAAGGGAACCTCAACTACCTTCAAGGTTTCATATCCAACATATCCCGAAAATCTCTCCCCTTCACCAAGCTAATGAAAAATGACATCTCTTATCAATGGGATGATGACTTACAAGAAGACTTCAAATGTAACACGCAGAATTTACTACACGCACCGACTCTAATGACTCCTATGGAATAGAGGACACTCATATTATATGTTAATACAATTTAACACTCACTAGGTGTTCTCTTGACATAAAAAAATGTGGGGAGTGGGAACAATATCTACTATATGTTCTGAACAATTCTAGGTACTGAGACTGGATACTCTAATGTTGAGAAGAACTGAATGACAATCATATTCATAGTACAAAATATGAGGCATTACATTATTTACCATGAAGTCCATATGGTCTCTCATATTGATTTTATCAATTACATCATTGGTTATCCTATGATGATTGGGTGCTTGGATTGATGGGAGGACATTCTACAAAAATAATACATTTAGTTCATATCACATAAATTGGATAAAGGGAATGACCTAGTGGATTCCCTTATAGCACATACTTCCCTTGAGAATACATTTGAGGACAGTGAACTCTAAGCTGAGGAGGAATTATATTCCCATGAAACTCCCCAAACAAGGAAGATATATTTTTATGGTGCCTCCCGAAGTCCTGTCTGAAAAAAGGATGGAAAACTAGAGACTCAATTGGGTTGGTTTAGGAATTTTATTTATCTATCAAAATAGAGATTTTATTCCCTACTCTTTATCACTATTCAAAGATTGCATGAATAATTTGGAAGAATACTTAGACCTCATCATTGGGATGGAACATTCCCTACAATTACAAATAAACTACCTGAATATGAAAGGTGATTTATAACTAATGATAAATAATACCAAAGTAGAATATTCTATCAAAAATTAATAATTAGACCCTTTCCCTAGATATGATAGGGGAATGATGGAAGATATCCATTTTGGACCCATATAGAATCATCTTCCCTGATCATTGAATACTCACATTTGCGAATTGGCTAATGCAGGCACAAACTAGGTCGACCCTGATCAGGAAGAAGCGGTCTTCCATATGACGCACCGAAGAAAGCTCTCATGGGTCATCATTTATGACATGGAATAAGTCATTCTTGTAAAAACCACAATAGATCATGCTTAACTAAAAACCTCCCCAAATTGATGGATCCCATTATCATTTCTCTCTAAAATGGTTTTCTACTGATAGATTGAGCTAGAAGGGAATAGATTTGTTGTCTTGCAATGAACATTACATCATCGCACATTCCAAATGAATAAACTAACCTCTATAATCATGTCTTCTATAGAATCCTTTTAATATTAAAATCATAAGGATAGATTCACGCCATCATAGAAGAAGTCCATGTAAGCTCTTGTAGTGCTCATCGTTTTGGGACCAGGCTCTCCCACTAAATCAAGAGTTTGGGATACTACTAAAAAACAATTATAAATGAATGTGTGGAATTCACTAGGAAATATCATATGTGTCAGATCCAATAAAAATTCATCCATCATCCCCTATAATTTATAAACACAGATGAATTTTCATGTCCATTTTTCATTGGGTAATGCATGTTGTGGGGCCAAATCCCCTAGTCACAACTAATCAGTTCATATATATCTTTTTCTACTACCTAATTCTTTACTATAGGGGTTGAGGGAATTCCACTAAATTTTGTTGTAATATGAAATGTCATTAAATTCCTAAATTCTCATATCATAATTTTTTTGGATTCAGTCCCACAATATTGATTGAAAATGACACAAACACATATTTTATGGAGTTAAAGAAACATTAGTAGAAGTACAATATCGATTTCAATCACTCTTATATATATTATGCATTAAAAAATAGATATATAAAGGTCTTTAACATTAGTATTTCAAATATACTCTAGATGATGGTGAACACGAATAAGAATTCATGTCCATAAAATCTCCTCCATGCTTTATGGGACTACCTTACCACCACACATTATGATACAAAAGAAAGGTTTTACTCATTGGTGTATGGGACAAAGGAATTTTTACCCATTTAATTCTTGGTACATTAAATTTTAATAGAAATATTTGGAAAACTCTTGGATGATGTGAAGTTAAAAATGAGGCAAGATGTATTGGAGTGCGTCAATGATAAAAGGTTTTGTGAATTTCATAATAATGAATTCCATCAAAATTAAATCACATGAGCCTTTAATAAGAACATTCTCAACTGCTCATTCCTCTATGGAGAACTAATGCTTTTACTCAAGACCCCAATGATAACAAGAAAGATAACTATGGAGAAAGAACCCAAATGGGAAGGGCCTTAAATAATACATGAGTATATCACAATAGAGCATACTCAATGGACACAATGGATGGGTAAAATGTCACACCACGCGTAGAAGACATATTTCTCAATAAATACTTTTCAAAACTATAATTAAGAGAACATTATCTTGATAACACAACATTAAACTATATGAAACTCATCCTGGAAAAAATATGTTAAATTTCTCAACGTCTCAAGTTTTTATAGTAAGACATTAAATTAAATAGTATCATATTTCATAGAATAAAGATATTAAAATGCACAAAACCTCATATTATTACCACATGAAATTAAAATTCATGGAACATGCACTCACCACATGACCCCAAACTATGTGGTAATCAGTACCACAATAATAATTAACCAGACATGAGATAGATCTATGTAAAGGAAGGATGAAATTCCCCTATACTCATGTGAGAGTTAGATCTATATAGGGAATCTATTATCTAATAACATGGCGTGGATTTATTCCAAAAATAATAGGATTCGTAGTTATGTGTGGACCTATAGTCCTGGGACTGACTATAAAACTCTTTTTCATTCACATCTGGGGATCCTCATCCTCAACGCATGCGTTAATATTCAAGAAAAAAAATTTCTTTTAAACCTGATTTAGAAACTAAACATAACCAAATTGTTAACTCATGTTCACATCAGGTGATCCTCATCCTTACCACATGACGTAAAATTGTATGACAGACCTACTTACCTCATGATGTTAAACTGCGCATCAGATGTCCACACCACACGACATTAAACTACATGGGTTCCTAGAATTATGTATGGATTCATTCTCATTTCAATGAGATATGTAGTGATTCCTCAATCCCATATCTTGGTCTATCCACCACATGATACAAAATACCCATTTTCTCTCCTCAAACTCCTCTTCATAGTGTGAAGGACCCTTACCATTCCTTGTTTCTCAGACCGATGATAACTCACATGAGCAAAGGAATTTCAGTATGGGATTCCCCAAAAAAACAATGAATAAAAACTAATAATGGGTTCACCATGGTCTTGAATGAATGGCCTTAAATGGAACACCTTGAGTCCTCATCGAAGGACATTAAACTGGATGTTTAATTTCCATTTCATGACATGAGTAAACACATTCTTCTAAACCTCACATGAGAGGACCACAATTGGGAGTGATTGGTCTCATATCCAACCATCATTCTTAATAACTACATGTGACTTGATTCCTGAAACCACATGATACGTAGTGATACTTGGATTTTCAATCCTAGGTCTAGTCTCAAAAAATATAAAAACTCCCCTACTATGTGTATAGGCTAGAATTTTTATGAAGTTATTTTCTCAAGAACTACATATATATTGATTTCTATTATTATAAGATATGTAGTGATTCCTATAATTCCATCCATGGGAAAATCCGTAATACCCCTTTTGACATCAAGAAGCCAATATATTTTTCATATGAAATTAAAGTATATGGTTTCTCAAGAACTATATGTGGATTGATTCCTATCATCACATGATATGTAGTAACACCTAGATCTAAAATATTGGGACTAACTAAAACATTCAATGGAAATAGTTCCCACATCTACGTATATTCAAGATATGTCGAGAGTGTTTCTCATTCATTAACTACATGTTCCTTGACTCTTATCATCATAAGATGTGTAGTGAAACCCTAATATCCAATCCTGGGTCTAGATACAACAATTGAAAAAATGAATTCACCCTAAAAAACATGGGGTTCAAGTCATACAATATCATTTTTCTTGTGTATGAGTCAAATACTCATATGGGTTTCTTGTGCATGAAATATATCATGTACAATTTTTCATGTCAGTTCTAACATCCCTACAAAATGATGTTTAATTTCAAGGAAAAAAATACATCACTGCATGATGATGAAATAAAACACAAACATCCTTTCCACATGACATTAAACTACATATAGATAAATACATTCCCACTACATGAGGTTAAACTATGCAAACCATCATCCATTTTCATCCCTTATAGAAGGTCCATGAGAGTCTTACCCTATTCAGCCAGAGTATTATCTGATTCCATCATGTTAGATGTCCCTCAAACCAAAAATCATACATGTCATGAGTGTCTCAGGTTTCTAGAAATCTTCTATGTCCCTTGTAAATGATACCCATCTTCAAGGGACCCTTTTTTGACAGTGCATGTATGATTTGGGCTCCTACAAATGTGTATATTTTCATTATCAAAATGAATCACTATACAAAAGGGATTTCATATCCTTATGAGCCCTAACCTAACCATGGTATAACAAAACATCTCATTATGTTCTGTTCCACTCATGGTATGATTGTTCTGTATGATTAATCATGATATGTGAACCTCAAGCCATGGTTTGTAAAATTTATATCTCTAACTCAGTTGGATGTTTGAATTCTCTTGACCCTAGGTATCCTAATTAGGATTTTTTGTATTATACCTCATATTAAGTCCATGTGTCTCATGACCTTAAACTATCTAAACTTTGGTCTAAAATGAATGACCATAAACTCTATCCCATAATAGTCTAAATAATAACACCTTAAAGTTCTAGAAAAAGGGACACAAAACATTTAAAGTTGAAAATATGCAATGGGAGTCCCAAGAAAAAGTCATGTAAATGATCGATAAAATATTCATGTTCATAGTTTAGGGAAAAAATTAAAGTTCAAATAAGAAAGGCACAAAGATCATAGGTTTTTCACTTTTTCAATAGTAAAATCAAATATAAGCTTGATGGACTCTATTTGTTTATAAAAAATTAGATTAATGATTTATCTCATTTCCTCCAAACAGGAACATGTTCACTGGGTAGTGATAAAAAATTTATTGTTCATGAACCCTTGATAGATATTACACTTTACACAAATCACACTATATGACATGAACACCTCGGATCACCATAAACCATCCATGGCCCTTAGAAAATGATACCCAGCTTTAATAAAACCTTTTCGTGACTATTCATTTATACTTATGGATCCTGCATATTCACCAATGCTCAACAACTAAATGTGCCACTCTTTAAAAGTGGATTTTGAATCCCAGTGGTCCCTGACATCACCACATTAGAACTCAACACCTAAATGCATATTGGGTCCTTCTCGGTATGATTTTCCAATATCATCTTACTTACCCAAGCAATTTAGACCATGATTTGCAATCCATGTACCTAAATAATCAAATGGATTCATTATCATTCATCTTACATCACCATGTATTACACCCTTTGACAATGTTTGAAGGTGGAAATTCATTCTGAAACCTTTTATTTCCCAAACCTCATGATTCAAAATCATTGGGTGGAGGGCTCAATATTCATAATTAAAAGCTGAACTACCTTAGGGTTCCAGATTATCTCGTGGATAGTCTTCCTCCATAATCAACCACATCATATAGATACTTGATTCTCAAAATATATATCATGTCCCTCATAAGGTAGTGGAGATCATCTTTTCTTGTCTAATATTTCAAAATATAAGGGCTTTGACCTACCAACTAATCGAATCTCCTCCATTCAAGAAAGGAGCGTCAATCCTTGTGAGTCTTGGAAACACCATGGATGATCTTAGAACCTTAGGGTGTTATCGGTCATCCCTGACATGTCTTCCCCATTCCATATTCACTTACTCAATCATCTATGTTATTACTTATATGACCCATACTCCAGTTATACAGGTGGCACTAACATCCCATGTATTTTTCCCTAAACCAATATTCCAACCCTAAATATTCCCCGACCCTTAGAAATGAGTGGATACACATTTGTTTGAAAATACCACCAATTCATAAGAGCTTTGACCTACTATCCATAGGAACATCCCCCTATTAGAAATAGATCTAATCCTTATGACCATCGGTAATACATGATAGAATTCAACACTCTAAGGTATTTTGATTCATTCCTAACATGTTTGAACCATATTCTATTATCATAAATCATGTATTACTAGCAATACTCTATACTGCATTTCATCCTAAGGTCCAAGATAAAATAACCTAAACTTCAACAATAGACAGTATCAGCTAAAAGACCATTAATAATAGTTATAGAAGCTCTGAGCTAAAAAATCCTAAACTATATTGATAAAATTTTAAAGCCAAGAGAATCTAAACAAAAACACATTATCCATTTAGTTTGCATGAATTGAAAATCTTGTAAGGGCCACCATATATCCTTGGAAAATTCATTCTATGCTCTTCAAGACTACATTCTTCAGAAAAATAAAGATAACACTTCCACTATAACATGTATTATAACTAATTTTCTATTTTTGAAATAGTTATTCTTCAGATAATTGGAGGAGACACAACAATGTGGAACCACATGATTGGTGGGATTTCATGATCACTTCTCATGAAGAATCGGTTATGATTTAAATATCCTGATCCTCGCCTTTAGGTTTACATGATAGTATGCAAAGGATGGGTATCATTGAAAATTCAAATAATAATAGATCAGAAAAATGAAATTCACATCATGAAAATATATGACTATAATGTAACATAGATGGTTTAGAAAATCTATTAATTTTTATAATATATGAGGAGTAATCTACACATATCGAATCCTTTCTCATTAATATATGATCCAAAGCATGAATCCTTAAGTGTGAAATTACTTTCCCCAGAAGTGATCCATTGTCCACACAGATGTCCCTCATGAGGGGGAATTTTTTGATACCCTACAAATGGTCATCGACATATTCAAAAGGGATAAAATACCCAAATATGAGTATTATTTTCCCTAGAAAACAAATGAATAAAATATTTCTATACATAAGACTCTAAAAGACATGTAATCGTGAGACCTTCAGAAGGTCGATTGAAGGGTCCATTTACATCACATAACATAGTAAAGATCCCATAGAGGCTCTTTTATAGGTAATCCTTCTCTTATAATGGTTTCCCAAACAATTAGTGATCATTTTGGGGTAGCTAAATGAGAACCTAATGACAAAAGAATTATCAGGTAACAGGCACCTAAAAGTCCATCAAAAAATCCTCAGATGATAGGGAAGAAAATATCCAAAATGTGGGATCCTATTGTGGTCATAAAACTCATGTGACATATCCAAGGGGGTTTATAGGACACTGTATTCTCCTAAGACAAGTCCACCTCACCACAAAATTTCCCGCTGGCATGTTACCCTTGCCACATAAAGGGCATCAGACTTGTTTAGGCAGTCTGACACACAACATTTGGCACAAAAAATATGTATAAGGTCAATCCCATGATAATTATCATGCATCACCACAAGAATTTTTTTCTCACATAGAACATCACTAGTGGGGAAGGTTAATGTATTCAACAACACTCATGCAAGTTCATAAAATCTACAAGACTTTGAGAAATAAAAGAAAGAAATAATAGGGAATATAAGGGAGCCAATTAAGGTCATAAACTTCATGTGACATAGTCACGTGCTTGAAAAGACTATTCAAAATACCCATATTAATCTATCCTTTTCTCATGAAGGCTTTTAGGAATGTTGATTCGTATTATGCAATATCATTTCAGTATGAATTCTGATATCTTGAAAGTCCATAAACATATATTATTGAAAATATGTAAGTCCCTTGTAATGTCCATAAGATTCAAAAAATAATCAATTTATTTACTATAATTCAATAAAGGAGTAATTGATGGGATGAGGTCATGGTCATTGAGAAATCATATGATGCCCCTGAAATGACGTAATTTTAAGAATCATGAAATTCAAGACCTTAAATCCCTTTAACAAACCTAGCATGGATTTGAATGATATGTGTTGTGAAAAGAAGAACATAATAAGGGTAGAGAGGACTCTAAATGCCCCCACCCCATCATGAAAAATAGAAGAAATTTTCCTTGGAACCTCCCACTGTTGGACCCATCCATCAGAGTTGATTTCTAAGAGAGGATAATCTTGCGACTGGGATGTTTTCCATCAGGTAAGATCCATAAATGACTAGAGAAATATTGAAACATGCATATAAACTTTTAATGACCATTCATAGATCATGTGAAGGACTTATGGAAGGTCACATGAAAAAAATACTATAAATATACTTGATTATTCGAGACTTAAAACAAGATAAAACAAAAACAAATATAAAGAATTTGTAATAAATGGATTGAGAAAAGTATAAGACAATGTGAGACTGATGATAACAACAAATATAATGATAGTCATGCACTTCACATAAACCAACCAGGTCATAAGACAACACTAGGAAATGTCACACAGATGACATAACACACCCTAGGTATTTTATTTGGATCATGAGAAGTACTACTGAAATATCAAATCAAGTCATATAGCACCCACAAGAATTCTACCCAAGTATCGTGAAGACCTCAAGGCTAACTATCCAAACCTTTTGGTGTACAAAAAATATGCCATCTGACTCTTATTGAGGAAACAATACTTGTTATATGAGTCTCTCGATTGCACCTAGGCATGTCAACTGGCTCTTACGATGCCTTCTGGGCACAACATTCTGATCTTTTGATTTTCTCTTAGCATTTCATCTTGGATCACGTGTCACCATCCAGAAATGTCGTATTGACTCTCATGACCCCCTCTATGTGTACCAAATAGCTATCGTGAAGATACAATGGAAATTCGACTGGATCATATGATTCCCTCTAGACATGTCAACCAGGATCATGTGGTGGATACAAGTATCATCTTCCCATGTATCATTTATTCCTCTAAACAAGTTAACTTTGATCCTGTGATGGCCCAAAACATGGCATCAAGGATATGTGATGTCCCTCTAAAAAAACAATTGGATCATGCAGTTTTCTTTAGATATTTCAAAAGGACATCCTATGAAATGATAAATATATAATCATGGCTTGTTGAGTGTATAATAAATCCTTGTTAGGCATATAGGAATTCCAAGTTAAATAAGAAATCAAGAACTTGATAACATTTATCAATCCTTAGTGTGAAAAACCTGATCCGAAGGGAAACGTCATTGTATAATCCAAAGTCAAAGTAATTATGATAACTCTGATTCCTACCATAAATAGGATATGTAAGACACCTCCCTAAGGTCTGATCTCTATATTAAGCATCTAATGGGAAATCCCAACACATAAGTCATGCATCCACATGAAATGTAACTGATTATTTGACATCCCTTGTTTCTCATATTGGGAAAATATCACAGTGGATTAGAGAGTCACAATGATCTTATTGTTAATGTTGAAATTAACTATTAGGATAAGGGAAACCTCCCTGAGTAATCCTCGATCAGTGGGATAATATAAAATGTCCCAAATATAAGAAATATTTTAGTGTTTCATCTGAAACTAGTTTAAATTTATGGAATCTATTTCCTATCTTAAAAAGGAAATATAGTAAACCTTCCTAAGGCCCAAGCCTGAACTCAAATAGGCATCTACTTTAGTGTAATTGAATCCAAGTCTCTAATATTCCAACCATCAGGACCCTATCATTCCCATGGGCTGATCATATTTCATAATCCACTATTGTATTGAGAACTAATTATACTATGAGGACTCATATTCCTTCCATAACAAGTATATAGAATATTATTTCCTGTGGATCAATCCTAAAATCAAATGGGGACCATCTTTGTTAAAAGTCCCCTCATGTCATTGAAATTTCAACTGTTGGGGCCAAATAATTCCCATGGAAAATCATTATACCTCATTCATTGGTAGAGTGAGAATCCAACTGATCTATGATAAATCTGATTCCTTCCATAACCAGGACACCTCCTTGAAGACCGAGACCCATATTAAACATCCCAAGGTTTATCATAGTACATAATTCCCACATCCTTATGTAGTGAAAATGATTACATGGTATCCCTTGTTTTACACAACGATCTTAGGTCATGTGGTCATAGGGAGGTGTAATAGTCAAATTAATCACATAGTAAATTTCCCCTTAACACAAAAACAATTGTATGTAATCCCAATAAGTGGAATGATACGAAAACCCACCGTATAAGGGAATTTACCTTGGGGTCAGTCCTAAGGGTGTGATCAAATTATGATAACTTTGGTTCCCACAATAAATAGGATTCATAAGATGTATCCATGAGACTCAAGATCAAATATCTGATGCTTAGGTGCCCGCACATATGTCTATTATACATGGCATTAAACTTCATAGATTTAATAAAAAACATGGTTTTTTATTACAACCATAAATAGGATATGTAGGACAACATATAATGGATCAATCCCCTCCTCAGAATATTAAATTCCTACCTATATGGTTGCAAATTATGAAGTTATTAGTTTTGGGGCTTCAACTTATATGTATATATTTGTGAATAGGAAATGGATAAAAGACCTTATATATATACAAATGAATTCACTAATGAGATCCTATTATTCTATACATAAAAGGGGTTAACATATGATAAGTGTGGTAGGGTAACTGGAACTGCATCAGGATTAGAAATCGATTCTTGAACATATCATAAATTTATAAGAGATTCCTAGAGTAATAAACAATACCTCGACCCACCAAACAAAAAATCGTGTGACGAGCAAGACCTCCCATTAACTCGAGTAATGTGAGTCACTATATTTCATTAGGTCTGAAACCCCAACTAACCACATACCTTTGGAATCAAGTCTCTACCTAGCTATGGACGGGGGAACCATTGGGAGTTTCCATTAGGAGTGACCATCGGGACCCGATGTGAGTGATTTTGAAAGAAATTGAACCCCAAAAAATCAATTAAAAGGGCAAAAAATTTCACCTCAGTCGAAAAATTTTCCTTCGATGAAAAAATTGTGAAAAATTGAATTAGTTTAATCTTGAAATCTCCTTCACAACATAAAATGTATAAACTTTTCAGTTCTTATGAAATCATTTTATTCATCCATTGTAGGTCTATGATTGTATTATTTCAAGAGAAAAAAATATTCTGAACTCAAAGTGAACATATTTAACCATGGCATCAACTTCGAAACATAAAAAGGATAGACTACCCAGTTCTTGTCAAACCATTTTGTTCCTCTAATGAGGGTGAATGGTTGTGTTATTTCAAGAAAAACAATGAAAAAATAAATATAAATAATAACATGGATGATAACATTAAATTTTTTAATGAGAAAATATATAATGGGAGACATCATAAATGTTACCTTTAGGACCTTGTGCTAAGATATCATATATAATTTGGTATTGACTATGATAAATACCCAAAAAAATATTTTCTCAAGAGAACCACATATATATAAAGGGTCTATAATAGGCCCAACCCATCTATTACTAATTCAAATTAATTCATCATATAAATGAAATGAATAACAATTTAATAAATAATCATCATAAAGATTCAAATTGAAAAACTAGCATATGAATTGCTAATATTTTCCTTGGTTAATAAATAAAAGGACATGATTGTAAACCATTTCGATTAATATGGTGGATCGTATCATAATATCATGACTCTATTAAAGTATAATATTCTTTAAAAGATCTTCAAATAGATTAAAATTATATTATAACATCAATAGAACATTTGTTGAGTAAAAATACACTTTTTATTTTGAATTAACTTATTTAAAATAAAGAAAGTATAAAATATTATGAAAAAATATTCATTTGAAAATAACCATGAAATATTTTAATATAGTATTCTACATAAAGTAAAGTCAAGATGGTGGGATAAACAATTCATGCAGTAAATTATAGAAAAAATATTTTATTCACACCTTTTGTAAAAGTAATTCATGCAGAAAATGATATAAAGATTCATTTAAACCCAATGCTTAGAATGTTAATAATGGGTAAAATGACTTTAATTAATAATTTTTTAGTATTGAAAAAATTGATTTTAGAGTGTAAAAGAAAATATTCACATGGAAGAAAAAATATTCATGACTTTATAGTAAGAGAAAGTAAATTTATCTTAAAATTTTCATTTAGAATTTTGAGTACAAAGAGAGAGGAAAAAGAATAGAAAACATGTATTTTATAAAAATAAAAAAATCATAAAAATATATAATGTTTAAGATAGAAATATCATATAATTACCCCCAAAATAAACTTAAATATCAATAATCCAAATTAAGGATGAAATTGAGAAATAAACCCTTACCTCAAGTCTGATATGCTTCCATGTGATTTAAAAATCTTGTAAAATAAATTAAAATTGATTAAAATTCTATAAAAACCCAATATTTATACCTATAATACCATACGTGGTTTACTTATAACATCTTATAATCCTTTCATTATCAATCTTTCTTCATCATAATTATTTCGAGTGTTAACTGATTCAATATTCATGTGTGTTTTAATTATGAATTTATATTCCTTGCATATTGATAAAGGATAAAACATCTCCATAATTTCAAGAATGATATAAATATAATATATATTTTTAATCATCCATTAATGCCATACATGAAGAATGAATCACACCACTTCATGGACATGGTAGTCCACACATACACTCGAGCAGCATTATCATTTTTTAACAGGTTGATCTATAAGAAGTTAAATGATATCTAATATTTCAAGAGTCATAATTATTTCATAAAATATATATATATTCATTAGTTCCATATTTATAACCATCTGTGTAATCTATTGAGGAAAAACTAATTACACCGCTATGGAGAGATGGTAATCTGTATATACACAAGAGGGATGTTTTAATTTCCTATAGGAATGAAATGAGGTGGAAAATGGTTGAAAAATATTCATAATAAAATATAAAAATATTTAATATATTTTAATAGTTGTTTTTAATGTTTTTAATAGATTTAGAGGATATATTTATTGTAATAAACAATCAATGAATTTGTAAAAATGATTACCTATTCAATAAAAGACCTACATCATCTTACATTGCAAGCCATCATAGGATAGTATTAGGAAAATAAAATAAGGTCAATAACTAAGGAAATAAATCTAGAAAGTTTTTTTAGGTATTCGCCAAGATAGGGTGCATAATGTTTTCGAATATGGGAGGAGAATTAGAGCCCTTAAATATGTGAGGGGAGGGATACACATAGCATTAAACGATTTAAAAAAATTGTTTTTATATTAAAATAAGGATGAAATATCTTCAAATAATGATATTTAGAAATATTAAGTGTAATTTTAACCATTATCTTTTAGATTAACCCACAAGAAACCATTTTAACCCCAAAAATAGTGACAAATGTTTTACAGTTATGCCAATTCATTATGAAATAATTAAGTTGAAATTATTAGCTAATATTGATTATGAAAATTAAAAGTTACTAAATGAATATTAGAGGATTCTATTTTGAGTAGTTTAGGAAATTAAATTGAATATATGAGAATAAAATGATACTACAACTACTTTTAGCAAACTGATTATTTTAAGCACAAAATGATCTTACTATAATGTTTTTTAATATTGATTCCAATGGAATTAATTGGAATATGTTAAATAAAAAGATAATTATTTTTAATTCAATAAAAAACCACAACAAAAAGAAATATTTTAAATAATTGGTTAAAAGTGAAGAATTAAAAATAATCATTTTGAATAAAAACAATTATTTTGAATAAAAACAATACATAGATTACAAAAATGTTATGCACATATTTCTATGTGCCAAATTATATTGTTATATTAATTATATTACTTATTAAATATATATATATACAATATAGAAAAAAGGTTTCTGAATATTTCAAGTAATTATTATATAATTATAAATTCCTAAAAGCGACTGTGTAAAATCGGTATTTTCCAGTATTCACCAAAAAATAACTAATTTCTATAAAATCATAACAAATCACCATAATATAATTCGTAATTTCTGAATTCAAAATTCATATTCATAAAATAAAATAAAATTTATATAATTTTTTAATTTATATATTAATAACATTCCTGAATAAATATATGTGGATTATACTATTATTTATTTAAAATGAATTTCTTACATACTATAATTGGGCATAGGGTGTTTCAATTACGAAAACAGCACAAGAAACCTCATGATCCTTTGACCAAAAAGGTAACCTCAAATAATATAATTAAATTAAGGGAGTACAAAACAATTCCCTCGAAATAATATCCAAATCTACTAAATGGAACATAGTCATACTTGGAACCCCATAGTACCCCCATCCATATAGTTCTAATGGAAATCGTACCTCAAGGGAAGGACTAGTGACACACTTCCATGAAAAAACTTGGTCCCACATTTATTGAAAATTTTGAATAATCTTCAACTAAGCCCCTTGGAATCATTAATACAAGGTGATCAATGAATTCAAATACTGAACCTGAGACTCACACCAAACACAAAACTCAGGACAAATCTATAACACCAAACTCAATGGGATACTCCCACTAAACCTCACACCACCAAAAAAATCACACAAACTACCTCTAATCACCCAAAGGTCTACACCGTCATGTCTTACATGTAAAAAACCCAAAATAGGCTTTCTACAAGTCCCATTCCATCTTTGGGGAAAGAAGAAAATCAAAACACATCTAAATAGTGAATACATGACGTGTATCTTATATACATGACTTGTACCTCCGACACCCTAACAAGACCATGTACCTCAAATGAGCCTTGAATTTACTTACCATGTATACAATGTGTATCCCTCACACATTGTGTGTATACCACATGTAGTGTCAAACCATGTCTCTATCCATTTAGCATCCACATCATTTTCCTATGTACCACATATAGGGTCAAGTCGTGTACTTTCCACCAGTAAGTGCTCACACATTGGGTGTTTAGCTGAGCACTTAGCCACAACACGATTCTCTCCACATGGTTTTTACCGAATACAAATATCATGAAATAAAAATCTTCAAAATCATTCCCAAAACAAAAAACACATGGCATGTTTCTTAATTTGTACATCTTGTGATCAATCTTTACCATATAGAAAACCCTTGATATCACCCAAAAACCCACAATTCACCTAAAATACCATACATGGGATATCATGGAAGCCTTAACAACGTATACAAGGCTTTACAATTAAATGAAAAATCAACTCTATAGGGATTTAAGACATAAAAATAGGTTCTTCCACTATATGTGAAACACAAACACTTCAAGTCCAGATCTATGTCATGCACTCATCGAATATCTATCCAGAGCCACTGAATATCAAGGAATATGTCTAGAAGTGTTCTTACTTCCACATCACACAACTTCATATCTGACTAACAGCACACCCATAGGGTGGATGCATGTGTGCATGAAGCCAAGGGGGAAGAAGAATAAAATATGGAGATGAAAATAAGAAAGAAAAATGGGGATCGGGACCAACCCCATGCCCATGACAGTATTATACTACAGAATGGAAAAACCCACTATTCTAGACTCAATAGTGGAGTCAAAATTCCAATTCAAGACTCCCAGATAAGATATCTCCATTAAAATAGGTACAAATAATGATTAAATAAATAATTATTTTTTGAAAATATGAACAACACATTATTACACCAAACTCTGAACCTTGGATAATAATATTTTTCCAAGTACTAGTGGAGTATTCGTAAAATATTTCTGATTTTATACCATAGGATATGTTACTACTTCCCCCTCAAAATCCCCCTAAACCAAAAATTCAAATTTTTCATGATTTTCTCAAACTATCATGGTGGAGTTTCAGATAAATAGAATGCAACATATAATTTAACATAGGTAATGTGGATTTCATATACTGATTTGGGTGTCTTGGGACTATTAGAAAAATTCTTTTTAACACTAGTTTTTGTTAACATTGTTATTTAACAAATATTTTTCGTTGTCATTGTTTTTAATTTAATTTATATAAAACTGACGTGGAATGGTTTTGGAAAGACAATTTTCACATCATTTAAATATATAACCAATGTGAAAAGTATAGTTTCATTTCATTTATGTAAATAATTGTTGTGAAAATACATAAAATTTTGAAACTGAAAATTTAGTATACATAACATCACATTGATCCAAATATATGATTAAAATTTGAACATTCCATCAACCAAATAAAAAAACAATTAATTTTTTAATTTTTCCTCCACAATTTTTCTCATTTCCTTGAACTTTTGATATCATTTTCGAATATTCATATGAATTGTTATAAAAAACATAAGAATCATTTTGAATAATGGAATGAAATTATCATATGAATGATTATTCATTATTGAAAGTGACATCTTCAAAAGAATGAAATTATTCTAAAAAAATGTATATAATGAAAATCATTAACACTATAGATATAACACAAATAGATTACCAATTAATAAAAATAAAAATTGTATATAAGCGTAGATCCGGAAGTTTAAATATGAATGAAATAAATTTTTTTAGTGAAATAATTAATAGTGATCTGTTCGATTTATTTATAAGATAAAAAATAAATTTCACACTCAGACAGTGTATTTGATTGATAGATTACTAAATTCAAAATAATATAATGTGATATATAAACAATAAGTTACAATAAAATTATTAAAAATTTCATCTCAATCTTTTTACAATTTTATTTCATAAATTGGCATTAAAAAGATACTTTAAACATTATATTTTTACAAAATGATTTTAAAATACATTAAACGTAATGTTTTATCCTTGGGTTTTAAATAAAAGATATTAATTTTTTAAATGATAATTTTTATTTTAAAACATCATTTAAAATTATTTTTTAACATTAATTTTTAAGAAAACAATTTTAAAAAATTGATAATGAAAAAAATTATACTATTCTAGTTATTATATAGAAAATAAATATGTACCTATAATTTATATATTTATAAACATGGTATTATATTTGATAATGTGCTTTATATATCTATAATTATTCCAAAAGGACACTATTATAGAGTTATGATTGGGGAATTTCTAGAATCGATTATTCAGTATAGGATTACCCTAGATATTCCAACATTATATATGAATTAGAGTATGGTTTTAAAGGATTTATTATAGTAATATTTTCCATGCAATGAGGGATATCATATTTATCTAGAGATAAAACACTAGTTTGATGAGTTATAGATAACTTTTCCACATTTTTACACTTGAAGAGAATAAGGTATTATTTTATGCATTTTTATTATGACGTACGACTCTATAATATAATAAAATTTATGTTAGAGAATGAGATAATTAAATGATCCATTGGAATCATTTTTGTGAACAGTTCTTGGATGTATTTTTATAAGTGATTATGAGGGTTGAGCTTAAATAAGAGTTGTTGGCCAAATGATAGAGAAGAGAATGTTTGTGAAATTTTAGTGCTTGACTCATGAGATCCATTAGTTACTCTCATGGTATGTTGACTCATGAGATATTAAATGAAAATCATTTTTAGCAGGCTAGATAATCCGAAATCAAATGATATATTGATAAAATAAATTTATATGATTTTGTTTTTATGATGGATCAAGAAAAGACAATTGTGACTTTTCTATCAAGGATGAGTTCCCATAATGTAGGGTTCAATTATAGATTTTTTTGTAGAGGAACTGGATAACGTAGTTTCATTTAATCATGAATATAAACATCTTCAAACTTCTATAGCATATAGTTTTGGACCATCTAGTGGTAACCAAATCCCTATATAATTATCTTATGGGGGTATAAACCATTCCTAATATATATTATAATCAGTTATATAGATATTTAATATTAACTAAAATATCATATTTGTTGATAGCCATAACTTTTAATTTTATAGAACTCTCTTGTAGTAGTTTCACTATAAGTACACATAGTTTCCTTAGTAAAAGTATATTCAATAATAACCTGATCTATATTATTTTCGATAGTTGATGAAATATATTTCTAGGGTAGGAAAGGGACAATAAGATATTGGTGTACAACATATTTTGGTTTCATATCTATATTTAGGCATAGGTAGTGGTAGTCATTAGGGATATAGATAAAAAATGATTGGTCAAGGAAACCCACATGAAAAATATATTGTTCGTGTGGACGGACTAATGGTGGAAAGAGTTACTCTCAATATTTAACATAATATTATTATAGTTTTAGTAGACATAATAACATCGAATTATTTTATTGGAAAAGAAAAATTACTTTAGGACATAGAATTATTATATATATGGATATAAAATTTCATTAATGTAAAGGATTTTATTTAATTTTTATAGTGAAACATTGGTTCTTATTGATGAAGAGTCATCTATCTTGGTCTGAGTGGTTTGTATTCTATAATCATTTGTGAAAAAAATAATTATATTATCTATCAATGGACTATGCCCTATAAAATTAAATTTTAGTTAGTATGCCTCAAATTATACAGAACAAACTGTAATTGCAAATATATCCATATAGTTTATCCAGAATTCATAGATGTTTTTTGAAAAGAATTTATAAAAAAACCTCATTATTGAGAATCTTACAATAGGATATAATTTAATCCAATTATGAAACTAAAATCATTATCTCTGTATAGGATAAAACCCATTGTGATTTGTGAATTAAAATATAGGTTGATGATTTAAAATAGAGTGATTTTATTCAACAAAACATGGCACTATAGGGGTAGTAATTATATTCGCTAAGCATGTTTTTTTCAATTAGATGTTATGCATTGATTACAGATTGTTAAATTTGGTAATGGTGAAAAAAATATCTTATTTTGAGGATTTGTAACCTCTCAACTAGTTAAACAGTGTAATATTATTTTGGTTGATTAATTTTTCATTTTTGATATCACCAGTTGAAATTTTAAGATGTGTACATATTGGATGTAAAAATATATGTTTCCATTGATAATTAGTTAGACCATATATGGAATGTTTATTTAGTTTTAACCTTGTTGGATAACATGAATAAATTTTTATTAATATTTTATTTATAATATTAATTTCTCCTTACAATGTTAAAATTTAAATTTCCTCATTAATAGAATGTTAGATTGATTACAGACTTCTTTATTATGTCTGAATGAGATTTTAGCTTGGGGATGTAATTTTTTGAGAATATATAATAATTTCGGATTTTTTTTGTATTAGTAATGCTTTTTTATATAAATAAATAATATTATTATTATTATACTTCTTTAAAATCAAAATATGACCTAAAATCCATCTATATATTTATCTTTAAGAAGAATGGAAATTAAAACATAGGATTGATTATCACGATATGGAGGTTACGAATAGTGTTTGAAAGCCACCAAAGAATATAACATCACTAGATAATAGTAATGGTTCTTTGATTCCTATGATATTTTATGTTATTTAAGAATAAAATCTATTTCTTCATATACATTATTTTAAAATCAAATTTGTCTATAGAATTCAGCTATAATTATCATTAAAAATTATATTTATAATAAAATTGTAACGACACCAATACGATTCATAGATTAAGGGTATTTTATACAGTTTTATTTCTACATATTTTAATTTTTATTTCAATGATTTAATACCCTCCATTTTAATATTGTATGGTAAGCTATCAAATATTTATATTATAAGAATAATTTTGGATTTGAAATAAAAATGGTTTAATTTTTAATTAATTTTTTTATTCATTTTTATGAATTATTTGTAAATGGGTGTATTGAATATATGGTTTTCCCAATTCATAGGTAACATCCAGAAGTTATTAAAACCATTTGGATGATGATTTTCCTTGAAGCTATGATTACTCTTTATGTATAATTTTGATATGATGAATATTATAGAAATTAGAAAATTATTGGCTCTATATGTGATTTTTAACATCCTTTTGATGTAATGCATGATTTATTCCTTTATCACTGAGAATTAAATTTGTATAATTGGAAAGGGTGAGACGTTATTTAAGAAAATATTCACATAATATAGTAAATATTAGTTTTGGGGGCATATGACATGTTTCAATTTGTCACTATATTGAAACAAGTGATATGGAAGATTTTTTTAATGACCCAATAGTGATGTGTAAAATATTTTCCCAAGATAATATAGATGAAGTGTCTGAGCTCACCAATTACATGTAAAATAATTTCTCATATATAATATATCCTACATAATAACTTGGGAGCACACATGATATATTTTGCTGCTTTTTAGAAGGATTCTTAAGGTTTTTTATTTATATAAATTCATCCAATATCTCACAATTTTTTTTACTTTGCTAATGGTTAAAAATAATTGTTCCATAAATAGGATGATAACATCATAATGAGAGATAAAATATATTCAGCCATTAAGTAAATATGGTAGTTATGTCAAGTATTCTTAGATGATATTAACACACAAAAAAATCCTTAAAATTTTTGTTGTGAACAATGACCATTTAATGAAGAGACACACTTTAAAGTTATTTTGATGCAATGATTTATTATAAGAATAGTTTCTATTTAAATACATATATATATATATTGAATCCAAAAATTATATTAAACATATAATAATGGAATAATAACTCGGAAAATTTAAATGAAAAAATAGAAAATCTTGTGGATATTTTCAATAATATTAGAATATATTGTAAAGCTGAAACATTTTACTACCTGATACATGAACGTGGTGAATACACTAGGGAATTTCTATTCAACATATAGTTAGCCTCAGTCTTTTTAAACAATTTTTCATCCATTATAATTGTAATTCCATAGGGTGATTTTTTGTAGATAATAGTTTTAAGGAAACTATAGATATTCAGTTAGGTTGTGTTTATAGTTTAGGTTTTCTGATTATATTTTATCTAATATAATTTTATATTAAAATTTTATTAATAATAATGTCTGATTATATTTCTATTATCAATTTCTTTAATCCCACTATACCTATCTAATAATCATGATGGTGAGAATCTAACCTAAGTCTTGTCATTTTATAAGGTTATCTTAGTGTTCTCAAATCCAAAATATATATTTATCAATGTTAATTTATTATTTTTAATGACTAAGGGAGAAATGTTATGGGGTGGTGTGGGGATTTTACACTTTTCCAAAGAATGAATTTATACCTCTTTTTATTACTTACTAGACATCAACTCCCTCTGTTATTTCAAATATTATCTTTATATTATATGTTGAGTTTGGTCAAGATATGAAATAAAATGTGGTGGATTCACAACATAGAATATAAAAATTCTTATATTTCCATACACTTTACATTGTTATTCCATGATTAAGTCCCCATATTGTTGGTTTTTTATGAGAAATTATATTATATTTTGATCATAGATATATTTTAGGATCTAATACTAAAATCCTATAAATAATACATTTTAATTGTTTTATTAAATATCTATAATTATTTAAAAAAAATATATTGAATAGTGTTTTTCCTATTTTTTGGTATCTTCTGGAGGAACAGTTAATGTTTAAGATGATTTATTCATTAGAATCTAAGAAGAATATAAATGTCTAATTCTTAAATGTATTCATTTAATGAAATTGTTAAAGTAATATCTCTATAAGTGATTTTTAACATTATTTAGAAGTTATGTAAAATTTATGCCTTTATCATTAGGAAATAAATTTAATGAATTGCAAATTTATTACATGATATGTTAGAAACACTATATATAAGGTGGTATGTATTAAATATGATGATAAATTGTATTTTTTCTATTCTGAATTAATAAAACAGGTGGTATGAAATATTTTCCCTATTATCCAGTAGTGACACATAATATAATTTCATTATCCACTAGATATGAATTTTCCTAGATCCCATGTAATGAGAATATATTTTTTGATAAATAATATTTTTACATATGCACCAGGAAGCATAGATAATATATTTTTAGGTGATATATAGGGATGCATACTTATTTTTTACTTAGAGAAATAAGAAAAATTGCACATGAAATATTGTAGACTTTGTTGATGATGAATAGGAATTACAATTAAAAAATGAAAATGTAATGATGAGATAAAGAGAAAAATATTATCATGGGGTGAACGTCAAAGTTACTCTAAATTAAATTAAATGATATGAAGATAGGAAAATCATTAATAACCAATCTATAGAAAATAACCCTTTCATAATGTGACACATTTTTAAGTGATATTACAACATGGAATTTATCTTGAAAATTTCACCCATTTGATACTTATATATATTTTGAATAAATAAAATATATTCAATAGATATAAATATAGAAATATATCATGGAAAATTAAAATGGATAAACATTAATGATCACAAGGATATTTCTAAGATTAATTAAATTAATTATGAAGTATAAGCAATTAACTACCTAGGCCAAGCTCATGGGGAAGCCACCCATTCACATCCATGCCTAGTGGAATTAAATACTATGTATTTAAACTATTTACCATTCATTATAAATTGTGATTCATGATTTAGGTTTTTGGTAGATATTAGTTGAAGAGAAACCCTTTATTTTTTACTCTGTAAAGATTGTAGTTTCTTCTAGTGTTTTTTAGAATTATTGTTAATTTGATTATGTGTTTTTAATAGAAGTATTTTCTTATTATTTTTAATTTTCCATTATTTGTTTCCTCCCACCATTCCACTCTAATAATGATGATTTTATATAGCTAACCCAAGGCTTGGACTTGGGGGGTGCATCTTGGATTGTTAAAAAATCACCAATTTTTATTTCTCAAAGTTTATTTTTTATTTATATAGAGCAAATGATTAATGATTATGGTTGGTTTGGGGATTGTACAATATTCGAAATCATGTATATTACTCTTTTTCTACTTCCTACAAAACACCAATTTAACCTCTTATCTCAGGCATGGTCTTAATATGGTGGGGTTGAGTTTAGCTAAGAGATGAAATGACATAAGATGTAGCCATGTCATGGAAGGTATCGCATACTAGATTGTGGGGTGTCCATCATTATTTAAAATCATATGAGGTTGAACATATAGTTCCAAATAGATATCATAGGCATGATAAGATTCACATTCAATGTAGGGTATGATGGTTCATGTTATATGGGATGAACTATTAAGTATAATTTGGATAAGAAAATGGATAATAAAGAAACCCAAGTATCTATCCCTTTTACCATAGCCTTTATTTCTAAAACTTCTTTATATTTTACATGATTTTATTTTATTTATTGTTTTGATCAATATTCAAAATCATTTTTTTATTTCCTTCATAAAATAAATAAAATACTAAAAATTTAAAAAATTAGGGGTATAATGAGTTATTCAAAAGAGGATTCTTGAGAGATGATCTTAGTCAGACACTATACTAAAAAAGGTGAAATATAAATATTTTTCATACTAGCCTGCAATAGGTTTGTAAAAACATAAAACAATTTTTTAGGGGACCAATTTACTAAACACTTTTTATTCATTTTCATAATATACTAAAACGTAATATTTTTCGTAAAAAACATTAAATATCATTCCATATTGAATTTTCTAGAAAAAACACTTTATATAGAGTAACTACTATTAGAATAATAGGATTGAGAGGCCTATAATGAAATATATTACTAGTTGTATAATTTGATTGATGATAAAAAGGAAAAAATAAAAAAAAATTAAAATTAAATATGAATATATGATGGAATCCAATAAATAAATAATTTATTAGAATGTGAAAAAACTACCAGTGGAAGAAGTTTCTCCAATTATTGTTCACATTGATGAACCAAAGGATATTGGTAGGGAATGACATGAAGATCTATTAGCAGGCCTCTCATATCCATATCCAGTAGTTATCCATAATGAATACCTACCTGTTGATACACATGTTAGTGATAAATAACTTTTGGATTCATATTATAATCACTATGTAGAAGGTAACATGCAACATTATTTACCCATTTTTTAAGAATAATAATGAACACCACTCTTTCTCTCTCTATATTTGGAAAAACAATACACCACTGAATTTGTATAAATTTATGAGTTGAGAGATTATATTAACCACACACCATACATCAATTAAAATGTAACTTAAAGAGACACATAACCAAGATAACATTGTAAATATAGGAAAAAAATTAAAAAATTTCTATAAAATTCCATTAAAATTGAATTGACTACTACCTCCCAGAGTTTAGACTTTTCATATTTTTATGATCCATGGATAAACATTGAGAGTGTGGAAAAAATATTCACCTTTATAGAAACTTTTAAATCTCCAAGAACCAATTTAACTATTACTGTAGGAATACAATTAGGAGTTCCCATTTTCTTTTCATAAGGATACTGAGTAACAAGCTATAAAAATGGATGGTGTTGATTTTATTATTGATCAATATTATTTTAATTCTATTCAGTAATATCTTTTCACTAACTTCCCCTTGGTCAAATAATTTAATTCATCATAAAAATAGAAGGCCCTAATGTTGTAGAGGAATCCAAAAAAGGGGTGTCCAAAGATGGAAGGTAACCATGATTTATTCTTTCCTCACCATAAAATCTATATATAACTGTAATGGAGATGTCTTTTCATAACAATATTCATGGGAACCACTAAAACTATTGCATGTGGATGAGAATTGAATGAAAAAATATAATTTGGTTCATATCGCATAAACCTAATACACATTATAATTATGGAAAAGTGCTAGCATTACCTCATTGAGGAAATTCAAAACACAGTACGCACTTTAGGGATGAACCAATCCCTATCTATTTTCTTTCATTTTCCCCTATTTTCTTAAAGTTATCTTTTTAAAATTTTTCTCATGTATTATTATTTTACATGTAGGGTTGTAGTGGATAGTAGCTGAGAGAGTAAGTAAATATGTCATTATCCAAATAAAGTCAGGATATATTAATCTTTCCCCTTATTTATTTACAACATAATTAATTTTTTTGAGTATATTTATTTTTCGTTCATTTTAATCAAAAACATCGGTTGATAAATCTAATCTTCATACATTTGATAGAATGCTAAGACAAATTTTTTTTCTCTCCTTATTTTTTGTGTTGGTTTGGAATATCATGAGTTGAATTGAATACTATTGAAAAATTTAGATTATGTTTGTTTATTTTGAAAATACTTTTTGATTCAAATATATATGGATTGAACTGATAGATTATATTTATTTTAATAATTAATTTCCAATATTATTATCTAATGACCTTTGATTTATTATGAAACCCATGTGCACAAGTGATCTCAAATGTTTATCTTTCCCAATCTGAGAGGTTTCTAAATTTTTTTAACATCCTATATCATTAATGTCTTTGTTGAGAGTCTATGTTATATTTTAAGATTCGTAAGATACTGTTTTTTTCTTTTTCAGTGTCTCTTTCATTTATAAACTATTTCAAAATATATTGACGCATTTTAAGCCTTTTTTATAATTTATATTATATTTTAAAAATCCCCCTTATATATGACCATTATACTGAGCTATTTGAATCAATAAATTACCATGTTAGATACTATAATTATGTGAAATAGTCCCTATATATTCTTTTCAAAAATATATTTATCGTAGTTAAAATTATGTATAAGGGAGGGTTTTTTCTGTGTTGTATGTTGCATCAAACTAAATCATCTTTTGGGGGAAAATTAAATTTTGGGAATGATTGAAGGAATGGATAAATATTCTTCTAAAATTGTTCATGGTATTTCACATAATTAATTGAAATACAATGATTTCACTCTACATTTAAAACTAAGCTCTATATAAATTTAACATAGTGAAAAAAATAAAAATTATTGCTACTAAGAAAGTGATATAGAGAAAATAAAAAAATGAAACCTTTTCATATTTAATGTATCAAATTTGAACTACCCATGAGAATCAAAAGATTTTTTAAATGTTAATATTTTACAATAGTTGATATTTGTGGGGGCCACTATTATGAGGAAACATGATATCATGCATTTTTTATTGTTTTAGAGTCAAACCTGCACATTTTGACTTTTATGTTTTTACATTATAACCCCCAAACCATTTGACACATAAAAACCATGTGTATTTATCATGATTGAAACATTTTTGTAACTATATAAAGTAGAGGTACTTGGAAGTTAACAAGCTTGTATAAATTATGCATGCACTTGAGCGTGATTAAATCACTATTCTTAATTCCTTAATTTAAAAGAGATATATTCCTTTGGAGGTAGGTACAATTTGAGAATGGGGATTGGTAAGATATTGAATGCATTCTAATGAATAGTGAGGAGCTGAGATGATAAAGTTTATGTGGGAATCATGATAGTTCAAAAGTTATTATAATTGAAAAGTATTATCATTAATATATTTAGAAGTCTATTTTGACCATGATAATAGGGATTTCCTAGTAATAAAATATTTAAGTATGAGGTAACTGACAGAACTTATATTTTTATATATTTTAATTTGTAATTATATTATTTACTCCCACCCATTTTTAAATTTTATTAAAAATTATCTCATGTATAGATAGTATTTCTAATTGGGTATTTAATATAAAAATGACATAAATAAGTTTTTTATTGATTTTACAAATTAATTTATAATTACTTAAAAATCTATAAATTAAAAATGTTTTTTCCTTGATTTTTGTTGGATTTTACAAGAAATGGTAAATATCTAGAATATAATTTTCCAAAATTCAAGGAGGAATCTCGAATTCCAATTTCCAAAAGTTCTAGATTGAGGAGATTAAATAATTATGCACTCTACAAGTAAAATGTCACATCCTTTTCATGCATAATAATATTTAGGTATTTATCTTTGAGAAGTAAATTAGAAGAGTTGTAAAAGTATGGTTTGATAAGAAAGAAACTATGATTTAATGCTAGAATGTAAGAAATTTGGGGATATATAATATTTTTTCCTTTTCCAATAAAAATTAAGATGTGATACAAAATATTTTCCCCAAGACCCGACAATGATATGTAATATATTTTCCTAATCCAATGGAGATAAAGTACTAGAAATCCCCTATAATGTGTCATATTTTTTTGATATATAATATTTATTACATATCCTATAGGGAGTAGCCAATTTTTTTTGAAATAGTAGATAGGGTTGTGTAAGATTTTATACAAGGAGAAATTAGTCAATGGTACCTATAAAAATTTTATACTTCCAAAAATATAAAAAATAATTATGCTTTATAGATTATTATCCTTACAAGATGAGTGAAGAAGAATAATATAGTCATGAAATTAATATGAAAGTCATTTCATAGGAGATGAAATGACCATAAGACATGAGAATAAATAATAACCAAACCTTGATTAATACCCATTTCATTATGGGACACATTTTCAAGTATTTTTTTAGTGTGGTATACACAGTTCCACTTTTTCCCATATTAATAATTTTATATCTTTCTATCAAATCAATTAAATTTTAGGGAGATGAAGGGAATGGGATAATGAGGAAAATTTAATAGAAACAAAATCAATGATTATTGGATATAATGAAAAATAATAAAGTATGATCCCATATTGAAGAATTACACTGCCCAAACCATGAATGTGACAAATCCACCCCTTCATGTGTGTGCCTGTTGAAGTTCCCAGGTATCTAGTTAAGATATTTCTTCTTCCATTGAAAATTTTGATCTATGAGTTTGTTTTTTATAATAGTTTTTTTTGAAACCTTATCAATTTATCCATGTCGATATTTTTTTGGTTTTCTACAATTTTTTTCTTTTCTATGAGTTTATTTTTCATTTTTAATATAAGTATTTTATTTTACTCTTTCCCCTACTATTTTTTTCCTCCAACCAAACCTCTATAATAATCTTGATGCTCAATAACTAACCTAAGAATTTTCCTTATGGTAGGTTCTTTATGTATTACAAAATCCATAATATGTATTTATCAATGTTTATTTTTTATTTTTATTGAAAAATGGAGTAAAATATTGGGTTAGTGTAGTAATTATCCAAATTTCCAAAGAACATATCTCGATCTAATTCTTTTCCATAGAAAACATAAATTCCTTCCCTTATATCAATAAAACTATTTATAATAAAGATTTATTTTTATTTAAGAGAATAGAGGTCATATAATGGAGTTGTGTCTCGGAAGGTGTCACATATTCGATTGAGGTTTGTTTACCATTCTTGACCATTAAAGGTGGTGTAACGTAGAATTTTGAAGAGATCTCCAAGGGATGATACGATTTAGAAAGAAATTAGTTTATTATGAGTATTTAATGATTGAAAAAAAAAATCAAATAGAATTTAGATAATATAAATGTATAGTGAAGTAACTTGAGTAACTAGCAGTATAATCAAGGTTATTATTTTAAACAATTGTTTATATATTACTTTTTATATTCTAGATTGTGTTTTTATACAAATTGAAACACTCATATATTTATTTCTTTCTTAAAAAACATAAAATACCAAAAATATAAAAAATGGTATGAGTAATTAGTGATACAAAAAAGGAACCATAAGAGATGACCCTGGTCATCCACTATGTTATATTAAGGGAAATAAAAAAAATATTTTTACCACCTCACGATATGTTTTTTCATTATCCATATAGAGATGTTATATTATTATAAATTTTTATTGTATATTTTAATTATAAATCCTAAAATTCTGGATGAAAGGATAATAAATGTATATGTTATATCTAAATTATATTTTAATCACATAAAGATCCTAAAATTTGGATTTGTTATTTTAATGATATTATAGTGATAGGTTTGGATTTCATTTTTAATAAAATTGAAAATATTAATATTCTATTTTGAATATTTTAAAAAATGATATAACACATTGTATATAATGTTGATGTGAACCTAAAAAACTAATAAACCTGAAGATCTTATGTACAGACGAACAATTATTATAGTTATAAGTTTCATATATTTTCATATTCTCTCAAAATTTTAGTGGTATAATTTATGTTATTCATGACTCAAAAGTTTTATTTATGAGATCCTCGTGATAGAATGAATCTCCTTTAAGATTTTTATCAAAAATTATAAATTTTATTTAAAGGTTTTGGGAAGCATGTGGTGATATATGGTAGCAGATTTAACAAATCACAAATGAGGGATTCAATAATATTATCTCAAGCTATATATAAATAGAAGGGACTTGTGTCCCTTCCCTTTACATGGGATTCATCATTAGTGTAATGAAAAGTGGTCGTATGATCTACATGAATAGATGAATAGTAGTGGATGTGTAACAAGACTCGGTGTCACATGGATCCATGAGTTTTGGTCCATCAGATCCATGAGAAAACATTATTAAATAGATGAGGTGGAGGTGACCAACTTAGGAATGGATCTTAGTGTGTAGAAACATGTGGGATTTTATGTTGAATCCCATGGTTCACAATGAGTAGAGGGGTAACTTGGGGATTCATGAAGTGAAAATTTTTATTCAATTTTTATAGATACCCATTACAAAATAGAACCAATTAGGGTTATTTTGGGGTGTTTGGGAAAAATATTTCACCAATTTTCATAAAAGATGTGCCGCATGTTGTGTTAACATTTTCTTATACCATCCTTAAATGAATTTTTTCCAAATTAATGTAGATAAACTATAGTAATGGATTTTCATTATTATTGTGATAGTGGTAAATGGTAATTTAGGATGCGATAAAAAATTATGATAAATAAGTAGAAAAATAATATTAGAATAATAATAATACTATGTATTATTATATTAGATTTTAAAAATAAAATGATTTCACTAATGTATTATGGTTTATAGTCATGGTATGATATTAATAAAATATTTTTTATAAAATAAAGCTGATTTTAAATTAATTATATTTATAATTATTAATATCATGAGAAAAATGAAATATGATTGAAAATTGGTATAATTAAATATTTATTTATTTTATTTACGATATATTATTCTATTAAGAGTAATTACTAAATTGTTATGATGAAGTTAAATTTATGAGACATAATTTGGAACATGGATGAAGGTAAATAATAGTTTGAAATTTAGTATGTTTGGTGTAATAAATAAAAGTAACAAAATAGATTTATCATTATAATGGTGCCAAATTTTCAAAGAGTAATAAATATGTGAGATAATTACTTTAAGAATACACAGTTTTTTAATTGTGTTTTTAAGGTTTAATTCTTAAATAGTTATATGATTTACCAATATTTTTTTATATATCGTATATAAAAAAAACTTTAACGTGAATTAAACAAAAAAAAATTGGGAAGTCGTGTTGAATACTAATTAAGTGAAATATAAAAGAAAAAGAAAAGGAACTTAAAAATTTATTAAATATACTAAAAAATATATTTCATATCCTTTAAATGATTGTGTATTTTTTCTTACTGAAATTTTATTGTTGGAATAATAATTTAACAATATAATGCAAACCTCATTAATTAAAGTGTTGGATCCCTTTAGAACCAAATATAAGAATGATGGGGAATAACATGATCAGACTTTCAGGGTTACTTTTACTAATGTGAAAATAATTTAATGTCATGGATATTGGTATTAATATTATAAATATGTTTTTAATTCAATTATCCAACAAATAACATTTAATTTTTATTAAATTTTGACGTACTGTATTTGTGAAAATTTCTAGAGAATGATATGATAATCTTTTAGATTATTATATGGGAAGTTTTGTGTGACTAACTGAAAAATAAATTATTAGGAGGTTTGATTGTTATATTTACAAATATTATATTTACATGTGAGATATACCTATGAAAATTGGATATTGATGGAGGTAGTGAACTACTATGATTACTCTCATACTCACTCACCATTTTGGATTTCAGTTGGATAATCGGATTTGAGAAACTACCATTATAAACAACTACCATTTATTAGAGATAAAATATGTTATATACACATACATGTTCATATTCTCATCCATTATTCTTGATTAGATAATATTGATGATACTATTGAGAAGTTGGTCATGATAACATCGATTAGCCTAATATTTAGATGGATGATGGTTCACTTGAGTTTTTACACTCTTTCTCTCCCAAAACACTCGTGTTCCTGTAGATGATGATTAATTTGTTTTTATTTATATTCCACAAATACTTATGTGATTCATGAATGTTGTATATATAGTATTTGTGCTGTTATGAGACTGCATTTGAGTTATTTCACCAATATTACAAGATGATATATCTATAGCGAATCATAGGGTTTGAAAACATATGGATGGATTTCATTTTATATTATTTTTTCATAACATGTTATAGTTATTATGTTACTACCATACATATAATGGTTTGATTAGTAAATAAAATCAATCGATTGAGGCACAGTGTGATTCTTAGAATAGTTAGAGAATTATGATTAGTTTTACTCATTGATGGGTAGTGTTTTGATATATCATTATATTCCTGGTGTCTCTCTGGAAGGATATAATTCATTAGTGGAATTTACAATTTTATAGTTTAAAAATTTCACAATTTATGTATATACATATGAATTATTCATTATATGGTGGTAAGAATGAAAGTGAGTTATGTGTAATTTGATAAGAAATAGTTATGAGTATTACTCTGCTTGATATAGACATGTTTTGAGTTTTTAGTTCGATTAATCATTATATATTTTTTATTCTCATTGAAACATTCAGTTTAGGGATGTTTGATCACTCATTTGGATATACATAATGAGTATTATTTATTTCCCCTATAAATTTTCTCTTTTATTTTTCAATATTATGTTTTTTATAGATATATACTTGCAAATAGTGTATGACCTGGAGGTATTATATGGATTGAATATATGATAGTTTATCACATGGAATCTTCATTTTGATTTTAAAATTTATTTCATCATTATTAAATATTTTATTTCATTACATATTTTAGGATGTTTTATCTATATGTATTGACTTTTTCATCGTATTTACCCTATTTTATATAGATTTCATTACTTTTTCATGTGTTTTTATTCATTATGGTTATTAATTCATATAAATGGGGTTTTTTGTTTCATGACATTATATGAAAAATTTTAATTATAGGTAATGAATTTCATCAATTTTAATGGAGACCTCAATGTTAGTCATCAAATTTTAATCTATAGAAGGTGGATTTGTGGAGTTAACTAACCAAAATTTTGAGATGTGGCGTATTCGTAATAGAGTGTTGGGTTTGAGTTTTAATTAGGAACATCCAAGGTATGATTTTTTATAGCTCTAAAAAAATTTATTTTAAATATAATTCTATTTTTGATTATGTGTACATTAAAAAATAATGTGCTTAAAGCTAACAATGGTAAACTATTAAAATATTTTTTTTTAAATATAAATATTATATCCTAGTCATTGGATTACCAAGAATGAATAGGTGTATTTCCATTTTGAAATATATTTATTAATGTTTTTCTTAATAAAAAATAATTCTATAATTGTTAGGATATGAGAGCTCACTTTTAAATAAAATCATACAAGAATCAAGGATAAATTTTTTCAAAAAACCTATTTTTCTATAAAAAATATTTTTAAAAATTTAAATTATGTTAATCAATAATGATTAATTATTTTAACTAACTTTATATTTATTATAATTAATAAAATAAATTAACATTCATCAAATGTTGTTTACTAGATAATAAGGGGAATAAATTCTTTTTATACTTTTAAAAAATATATTTTCTTCAAAAATGGTATTCATCGCATATTAGGAACATATATTATGATTTATTTAAATTTTTTGAAATTTTATTTGATAAAATGGAAATATTTTTCAAAATAATCATGTCAAAATTAATATAGATTTATGTTTTTGGGATGTTCTTTGAAAATATCGATTTTTTAGTGAATAGAAAAAAGGTTTTTTTAATAAAATCCATTTATTGAACATAAATAATATATTTTAAAATTGAAATTTTATTTTAGATTTTGTTTTTACAAAAAATCATAAAAATATTATTTAACATAGTCAAAAATATCAAAAATAATCCGCAATAAATTTTATTTTTGTATAAGTTCTTTTTTACGTTTAAAATTGAATTTTCATAAAAACCATTTTTAAATGCATTTTTCATACATATATTAAAATTAATTTTTCAATTTTCTAAAAAATTAATCATGTAAAATTTATTACAAATTTTGATATATTTTTTTAACATTTACTAATCAGTTCAATTTCATTTGATCATAAAAAAGAGTTACCATGATAAAGTATTATCACAATGTTAAAGGGTAAAACTCGTTAATTAAGAAAAAAACTATGATAAGGTAAAAATATCATTTTTATTCTTATTTTTTGTGGTTATTTTGACACTTATCCCCTTATATTATAAAATATTACATTTTGGTGCCATGGTTCTTTGATTACAACTATTATATTATATTAATTTAAGATTAATTAAAAAATGTCACTCTCCCTAAATTATTATATTGACATAATATGGATATTGATTGAAATTATTTATGAATGAATATATATGATAAATTTATGAAGTATATATTTCATTTAGCATAGTAATTTTATATTAATATATATATATGTTATAATTACCTAGAATGCTTACACAATACTGGCATAGTGATTTGAAAAACATTATAAATTATATTATTTTGAAGAATAATGTTGTTACATGAAATTCATACTTAATTATAAATTAATTACTCTCTCTGATTACATTTTTATTCTAATTCCATTACTATCTTGATGCATTTAAATTTAAATTTGGTGGATAGTCACAAAAATGACCTTTAATGGTATTTAATGTTTAAAAATTATTTTACAATCATTATAATATCATATAAATAATATATTATTTTACGTGGATGTTTAATTTTACATTAAAGCATTTAATAGCCCATGCATATTTAATTTTTCATGTTTAAGATTACATCCATGACCCATAATGATTAAAATATTATTAAAATGACATTTATTTTTTCCTATAAAAAGGGATTGATTTTTTTCTTTTGAAAAGAACATATAATATTTGTTATATCCAACAAAATATTTCATAATACCCCTCTAATATTATATTAACATGTCCCCAATCCATTGGAGTCACCATAAAACTCCCCTTCAAAGGATTTAAGATGAATCCAAAGGGGAAATCTACATAAAAAGTTTAAGTGTTAATTGATTTATTTTAAGTCTATATATTGTGGAACCCCCGTAAAATATGTTACAATAATTATGATATAATAAAAAACATCTCTAATATTATGACATTTTTTATGTTGATGGTAAAAAAACTTTTCCATCGCCATTTCCATCCAATGTAAAATGAACACTTGGCTCATGTGTATGTGTGAACTTCCACCTCTATGAATAGATATTATTTATTTTTCATCACCAACTCATATGTATGATTATGAATAAGGGTATAATGAACATATAATATGTATATAAAATTACTATAAATAAATAAAGATAATATTTCATATCCCTTTTTACACTTCTATCTGTTGAAAAATAATAATGTCGTTGGTGTGTACGTGTGGACTATCACCACTATAAGGAGATGTAATTAATTTTTTATTACTGCCTCAAAAGTATTGCCAAAAGGATGAAAATATTTAATTAATATTAAATTAATAACATATTAATGATTTTGAAAATTTAAAATTTTATATAATTTATTTATTTTCCACCTAGTAAAAAAATTAAAACATTCTTGAGGCTTGCGGACAAACTATTGTCTATATAAAATCACATGCTACATTTTTCATAATTTCATTAAATGAATGGTTACAAAAGTATAATGAATTTATAAAAATTATATTTTTAAATTTAATGATTCTATAGATTATTAAACCATGACCGAGGTAAAAATATCGATACTGCCAAACTGAAACATTCATGAGAAATGGAATAACAAAAACAAAAAAAATTAATTTCATTAAAAAAATTAATAAATGGGTAATAAAAATTATAAATTAATAATATCTAAAATTATAAGTATGATAATGAATATCATTTAGATTTATATTAAATATTAATTTATTAAATATGAATCTATATCTTTTCTAACTAAGTGGAAGTCTGAAGTAATTGGGTTTCATGTCTCATTTTACTTTCATTGAGACTTGTCCAATTATCAGCACATTTTTTATTTTATGTAATGTATAAGATGATATATTTATATATTTTATAATTAATTTTATTGAATTAATTTTTATTTTAAAATAAATTTCATGTTCTCACATTCAATGTTCTTTTATTCAAATTTTACTAAACTCATAGGGGGTTTTCTTAATGTAGATATATAAACAATTTTAATGTTTTCTTGTTGAATATTTTCCCAAATATACACGTTTTGTAAAATGGTTCAGGATTTATATTATTATAATAAAACGGTTTTTAACTTCATTTTAAAACTATATTTGAAATTTCATAGATATTTTGCAAAGAAAAAATTTTAACATTCTATAAACGAGTTTTTTTTGTAAAAAGTGTAAAAGGAATAATTCTTATATTGCATGGAATCAAAAAATAATTCTCCAATATCTTAAAAATTATTATTTTATTATAATAATATGTAATATTTCATGTTTTTTCAATGAAAATATCATTTCTCTTTATTATGGTAAATTTTTATTTTTATAAGTTTTTGAATTAAAAAAATTCCATTATTTTTTTGTAAATTCTGAACGTGTTTATTCATATATATTAAACAAAATAGTTTTCTTTTATTTTATGAGTAAAATTAAATATTTTATGTGTATTATATATTTTATGTTCTTATTAAATTGTGCATGGTGATAATGAAGGCCAATATATCTCTTCAATGAATTCGGTAATGATTTTATTTTCCATATAATTATGTTGAAATTAACGAAGAAGGTTATTCAATTTGTAAGGGTTTTATAAATATGAAATCCCAATGAACGTACATGACATTTATATACTTACAAAATATTTTTTATATTTATTTTTTGGTATGATATGTCAATAAAATGATATTATATATTAAGAAATCATATAAACATTTTAAGGATGAAGGTATGTTTTTCAATAAAAAAGTTTTCATGTGGTTCTCATTTATTTTATGGAACCATAATGATTATGATTTTAAAATAATAATTAATACATAAATATTATCTAAATATCATTGAGAAATAAATATTATTTCATAATTATTTAAATTATTGTTTCATCTTGAAAATTATTATGTAAATAAGGAACCTTTCTTATGAATTTCATGTTTTTTCGAAGAAAATGATGGATTACATTCCTTTATATATCACTTTCTAGGATTCTTGTTGTCATATATATTTTTAAAATTTTTTAATATGGATTGGGGAAATTTATGGATTATATAGAGGTCAATGGTGAAACTTAGTCAATAAAGATAAAGTGTAATAAATGAAAAACAAGTTTAAATTTTAAAATTATATTCTTGTAGAAAAAATAGGTATTGACTGTAAGTGTCAACTTTTAATGAAAGGATTTGATACATAATTGTTTTTTTATAATTCATGAAAATTATAAAATTAAAATATTATAGGAATATAAAAAATTTAAATCATTTTTATCAAACACGTTATTATGGGTTGTCAATGGTGAGGGATACAATAGTTGGTATCAGAGAAAGAACAAAGATAATTTTAAAGATTAAGATCTTATTTGATGAATATATTTTAAGTGTTAGGTATATAATCATGTGTTGATAATTTTATGGTAGAACATATGTTAAATGGTATAGATACATTTTGGAGGCTATATATGATTTTATTTTAAGGTTATTGATGATATTTTGGGAGATGATTATTGAATTTCAAGGTGAATACAGTACCATGGTATAGATAACAATTTTATGATCTTTTTTAAGGATATTAATTACATTTTGGGAAACATGTTTCAAGAAGGAATACATGATGGAGGGTAGGGATCGATTACCTTAAGGCTTACTATGGGATTTTATTATAAGGTAATTAAGTGAAAAATATTTGTTACATTTTAAAAAAATATATGTTGAATAGTATTAATAACCTGGGAGAATGATGATAAATTATATTTTAGAAGAAGTTTGTTATATTTTTTCGGAATATGAGGGATTATTTTTGGTGAATTTATTGGTGAATCCATTGTATGAATAATGTTTATAAGATGCATATAATTTTCTATTGCTTTATATCTGGTGAATCATGTTATTTTTGGGAAATTAAAGTAAAATTTTGAGAAAATATATGATTATGATATATTATTTTTTGACATTATGATTATGTGATCAAATTATTAATAACTTTTTGGTGCTATTTTTTTAAATGAATTAAATAATGAGTTTTAGATATTAGTTAATTATGGAATGAATTATGTTTATCTCTCTGTGTTTTTTGTTGAAGTTTTACATACTGATTTTTTATTTATTATTATGATGGTTAATTGGATATTATATTTTCATAGGTAAACTATTTTTATATTAGAAAATGGATAATTTTATGGGGAATAACATGTAGCGACCCTTACCCTAGTATCCTAAACTTTGTTCCAACTACCCATTAAATTGTTATAAAATACAATGAAATATTTTCCCAACTGTCCAAATAGTTTAGTAGTCTTAGTTAACTAGATACATACATGACCGGTTCATTAGAAATTTATACACTAATTAAAATATTAATTTTATTGATTTATTTTTTATAATAACATAATTCCATCTAGCGTACCTCGGCATATTAGTCATAGTAAACTTTTGGAATTTTGGGGAAAGTAAAAAAAGTAAGTGTGATCTCAAATACAAAGTAAGGGTTATTCATAGTGGATGAAATAATGAATAATTAAGAATAATCAATACAGTAAGGTAAATAAATGAGAAAATATTCCATTTAAATAAATTTATTAAGCATAATTAGTATGAAAAGTTAAATAACTAATCCCATATTCCATTTAAATACCTAGATAACATATAATAAATATAGTAAGGTAAATAATTTAAAACCATTCCTTTTAATAATTAAAATGATAATGAAATGGAATAATAGATTTTTTTCATAGTGAAAATTTCCTGTCAAATAATAAATAAATCTAAATAATGAAAATTATTAATAATTAGACCTCATTTTTTCAAATTACATGTAATCATTACCATAAATACCATTCATACGAAAGTATAAAATATAGTATTTTTAAAACAATCTGATATGGAAAACTGATTCTTCCCATGAGACTACTAATGCATCAAACAACTTACTTTAAATGGTCCCCAACCTTTTTCCCTTCATTCCCAAGAATTCCACATATATAAAGTAATATATTTAATTCATATGAAAATTTCCTTATCAAATATTCCTATCCAATAAATATTATAGATTTATCAACTTTTTCCCAGATAATCAAATAACTTTCAAAATGAAAATCGTATGTGAAAATGGAATACAGTTTAGTAAATAATAATATAAATGATAAATAATGTGATTATTTAGAGGAAATGTAATGTTAAATTATCATTGGAAAGTGAATAACTCAAGGGGATGTAAATGATTACAAAAATATATTAAGTAATTGAATTTCAATAACTTATTTGGTAAAAATAATTAAAATATATCCATATAAATAATAATTATGGTATCATTATGGCATATACCCACTATATTTAGAATAAGGTTTGTATTCATTTATGAAATAAAAAGACCTTTAAAAAAATTCTTGAAGAAAATATATTTTATATTTTTGGAAAAAAATTAAAAAAAATCCGTTACACTGAAAATAAATTTTTCAAAAATTATTAAAAAATACTTCATAAAATTTCAATGTAATTTTCCGAGAAATTATGAGGCATAATTCTAAACAAAGTAAAAAAATAACATTTTTTGTAGAGTAAAAATGTTTAAAAAGTGACTTGTTCAGAAATATTCGAGAAGATTACTTTGAGAAAAATTAGTCAAAAAAATTAGTAATATTATATTTTAATAAATCATTTTTAAATTATAAAATTAAATATATTTAAAAAATTAGAACAATTTGGTTTTGTGAGAAAATTGATTTCCCACTAAATATAGAAGTAAAGAAGAATTTTATTAAAACATTTTCTCAATAATTTTATATACCAAAGAGTGGAAAAAATTCACTATCACGTGAGATATATTATAAAGAACCACAGTAGAATAATATTTAATGTTTTGTTAAAAAAAATATTATAATTTTATTTAATTTAATTTCAAGAATAAATAAATTTGATTTCAATGAGATATTGAAATAAACCCTTAAATCATCATGATATTGTAGTGAGAATTAATAATTCAATTGATTACGTGTATGTACAATAAATAAAAATAAAACAAGTGAAAAAATATATTGTCAAAATTAATTATATATAAGATCATAGAAAATTAATGAAAATGGGGAAGTAATATTACCCAGTGAAGTGGAATTGAGTTCTGACATTTCTTTACAACATAGTAACTTTATATTCAAATAAAATTAGATAAAATGATTCAAATTGAAACAAAAGATACTATCAATAATTAACTATTCCTAATATTATTTATAAAATTGGAATAATCTACACCATATAAAATAATCTAAGTGAGTAATATTTCAATGTGCTTCAATGAAATGAAATTGAGACTGATTCCCTTAACTTGTGAAGTACTTTTTGTTAGACATTCATTATCCTCTAGTATAGTGGTTCCAAAATATTTATTAACTTATAAAAGAACCATATTAATAGTTATTAGATCATATACTATCTTTTCATAACATATTATTACTCATTCATTAACAATCTATCATTATTTTCAACGATTCGGGAAAAAACATTCTTTGTTTTTTGAGTATGTTATGACCTATTATTTTTTTGTTCATTTTAATTAGATCATGATTTAAAAATATAAATAATTTAAAATATTATTTAAATATCATATATATTAATTATATAATTATTTATCATAATTCATAAAATATTGTGTTGGGAAATAAAATACACCGCCCATGGAGATGGAAGGTCGTATACAATTATGAACGTTGCTTCCATATTCTTATCATATTAAAAGAATAAAAAGGAAATGATATATATGTATTTTTTGATTAAGTAATAAAATTTATTTCATATGTATTATCTATTTTTATTAAAAAAATACTTAATAAATTCCATTAAAAGTGTGAACAGATGACATTAACCAAAAGTTCCGAGAGACAGGAGGATCCTGCTCCATACAAAATTATATAAAAATAATGTAAATAGTACAAAACAACTCAAAGAAGTGGAGCCTTAAAAAATCTAGTATAAACAATCCCAACACTGTCATCATGCACCAGATCACTGCAATAACTTGGCAACCCAAAGGACCAGCAAGAACGGACCTCCATAATCTCTCTTTTGGAAAGAGCATCAGCAACCTAGTTTGCCTCTCTGTATACATGAGAGACCTCAAGGAAAATCCTCTCAGCAAGATGAAGACATTTTATCCAAACAGATACCATCCTCTATGGGACATTCCTGGACTGACCCTTCAAAATCTGCCCTACAACAGAAGAATCCAACTCTAGCCATAACTTTTTCCAACCATAACGAACCGTGTTCCGGATCGCCTTTATCATTTCCCACAGTTCTGCCTCAATGGCATGCCCATTCCCAATTTAATGAATGTTGCAACCTTTCACAAAGCCACGGGGAGTCCTAAATACTCTACCACAGCCAGCGGGACCTGGTGCACCAGAGGCCGCTCCATCCACATTCACCTTTATCCAATCATGGATTGGTGGAATTCACTGGATATATTTCATCATTCATGGCTGCCTCTCCCTACCACTTACACCCAGAGTCCTCAACATAATGAGGTCAAAAATATCATTATTCATTGTTCTAGGTTGAATCACCGAAGCAAGTTTAATGTTTCGGTGGATTGCCAGTACACCCTCCCTGAACATAGGCCTGCTGTTGTTAAAAAAAATGTCATTCCGAGACCTCCAGATGTATAAAAAAATTGAAAAGTCACTGTAGTGAGCAGATTTTTAACTATCTCACTACCTTTTTTCAGTAGCACCGAGGTGAGCAGCGAATCAACCGAACAATATATGAGGTAGCAGTGAAAAGTATCTTGCAGGTACATCCATAAATGAGCATTAAATGGGAATTCAAGGAACAAATGCAGAACATATTATTCATTATTCAAACAGAAACAACATACCGAGGTAAGGTGCACTCTAGTGCGCTAAATAGTATACTGAATTGGCAACTGTTTCTTCCAAATTCTCCAAATCATCCAAATATCATTAGGAAAAATGAAAGGCCTGATAAAAATGAAAATAATTACGGTGTGTGTTATATAATAATTAAATAAGTATAAAGACATCATAAATTTCAAATATATCATATAATAAATTATTTTCATCATTATATCCAATAATGATAGGTGATAATAGAAAAAAACATCTATTCATTAGGCGGTAGTTTGTCGTACACATGAATGGTGATTTTGTAACCCACTTTATTAAAGCATTTGAATTTTATTTTCTCCCATAACATAAAAATATATCATAATATTTTGGATACTAATGTTACTATGTAATCATGTTACACAAATAATTTAGGGGGATGAGAATGAAATTAATCAAATATTCATGTTGATGAGTGATACCACTTTTTCTATTAACTATATTGTTTTCAGTAAATGCCTCACATCGAGTGATTTATTCAAAAATTAAGGCTTTTATGATGATTATAAAGAATTTTTTAAGTGAATTGTGGAGTTTTTATTATAATAATTACATTTTATGTGTGAATAAGTTAGGTGAGTGAGTTCTCTTTACAATGGATGATGAGTGGTATTCTTGTATATACCAAATAGTAAAAACTATTGGAAGGTCAACCCTAAATCATTTGCCTCCAATAATCAATAAAATTTGAAACATATGCAATATGTTCTAAATAATTCAATTAAATGTGTTTTTTACATGTTTTGGGTCATTTACAAACCTTATATTTTACGATTAACAACTATGTAAACTAACTTTTACATTAATCGATGTGATTGATATAATGACCCATACTTTACATACATGGTTATTACTTCATAATTGAAGCATACTTATTACAACATATAACAAAACCATGAGAGGACCGTATAGGTATAGTGTCTTTAGAAACTGGGAAACATAAACAACTGGTTTATAAATCATCTACATTGTCTCCCGTTTATTTCATCATATCTAGAGTCCCTTTTGGCATACATACTTAATACCCTTATTCCTAACCCAGGGAAAATAAAACATAAAAAAGGGTGAGCTCAAATTCTCAGTAAGGGTAAAGAAAAGAAATATCAATCAAATCATATTCATAAGAACATAACATTTTGAATATCTTAACCTTCCAAAGAGATCATAATATCATAACATGGGATAAATCATAGTAGTGAAATGTAATCTCAATAATCATAACTTAAAACATGAAACGTTGTGGAATACACACATAATCATAGAAAATCATTTCATATTAGTCAAGTCTCATTTCCAAGACCATCATAGCGGACAAATTCCATTACTGAACCGAGTTCACTCCTCATTACAGTCATGTATCACTGAATCAAATTAACTTGTCGTTCCAGCCATGTTTATTTCATGAGATATAAATCTTTACCCAATGCATTGGAGGGAGATATAGGTCCCACCCATCTCATTAAGAATCCATTCTTATGTGTGCTACAAAATCATAAATCATACATTATAGCATAACCCATGTAATAAAAATGGGATTCTTAAACATCTTGCCATCATATCATAATCCATATAAGATAAAAAGACATCATTAAAATTAATTCCATCATAACATAATCAAATAAAAGTAAAAATATGGATAGAAACAGAACCCTATAGTATCTTAGATGGAAAATAATTTTGATAAAACACTTGAACTCCATTCATGAGGAAAATATACTTTCTACTTCAAAAACATTTTCCTTTCTTAACATGTCATACAATTTTAAACTAAAATAAGTTGATTAAAAATAAACTCAAAAACTTGTAAAGGAAGCTTCATGGAAATACTTTTCTATGAAATCATAAAAATACATTCATTCCATATAAGTTAAAAAAACATTATTCTTGTACTTTGGTCAAAAAAGTCAAAAAGTACCTCGTACTAATTACGACAAAAGATTCCTTTCATATCTTTTACTAAAAACCCACCAATGGGTAAAATTGGATTTAAACAGTTGTAGGAGGATAGAAATAATATTACATATTGAGTAAAAATAGATGTTGATGATAAATATTCCCCAGTAAAATCTGAAGTATAAATAATCTCAGAAAAAAATGTGATTGTGAGATTTTCCCTTACCTTAGGTCTGATTTGCTTCATACTTATCCGAACCTCATCTTCTTTGAAGCGCCTCTTCTTAACTTTAACTTAGGGCACTAAAGATGGTCCTTGAAGAATACCAGGACCTCTAGTATGTTTCTAGGGAAGCGGAGAAGAGAAATTGTCAGGGGTTGGCCGAGCATGAAGGCTCAAAGTGGTGTGAGGGGGAGAGGGAGGAGGTGCCCTTTTATAAGGGAGGAGAGTGGCACCTTAGGAAAAACATAAAATATTATTTTATAATAATGTCATATTCTATTTTTAATAGCTTAAAATTTATTTTTTTCTAATCTAAGGTGGGTATGGGTCTATATACTCTCAACCAATAGATTTTAGACAAGTTTAGGTTACTATTTTAACCTTATCGTTTATATTTAAGTATAAGTTAAATAATTTTACTTTTACTGTGTCTTCTTGTTTTCTTACACTATATGGTTAATAAACATACTAAAACAAGCCAAACAAACCCCTAGTTGTTAATTATTAAAATATATAACCTTATCTAAGTCATTTGGCCTAACCGTAGATTTTTTAGAATAAAATAACAATTAATAATATTATATTTGTTTTAAAAACTATTTTATGTCAATTTTGACACTATTTGGAAATTGATTTTTGTGAAAATCATACCAGCATGATTAGTTTGAAAATATTTTACTAAATTAATAATAACATGTCATATTAACATATAAAATTAGTTTAATTTATAAAAAGACTCAAATTACATTTATTTGGGTATTTATGACATCAATTATGTTAATATTTTATTAACAAGGTAATTACTGCATCATCATTGTGTCATAAATAAATTAAATTATTTAATCTAAAAATTATAAAAAAAATCCACTATTTTGGAAATCATTTTATATTTTTAATTAATATTTATAGTCGAATTTATATTATGTATAACCCTATATTAAATATGTTTTAGTTATTAAACATTGATTTTAACTCTTTTAACTCTTCTTTAAATAAAATAATAATAAGTGTCCTAATCTAATCCAAGTGGACCTAAATTGTCATATTTTATTCCTAATGTTGTTCTTTGTATAATTAAACTTATCCAATAGAATTATGACATGTTTTAGGGTAATAATATTATCATTTTTACCCTTAATTACCTTATTTAATTTTAACCGTGGTAAATAAAAGTAAAACGTTACTATTCACCAAAAATTATTTTTATCTTATTGAACCACATTTTACTCCTTGATATTAACTGTGTCTCTCGGAATTTTGAAATTCCATTCACAGAAGCTGTAAAATTAAGTTTTATGTAAATTTTTATATTCTCCTAGGAGGTGGGTAAAAGACGGTGAAAAATTCAATAAAATTTTTATATATCTAAAATTATTATAAAATGAATCCAATAAATTACATTGAACATATATAGGTATTATGTATCAATTTTTACCTAAAATAAATTTAAATAAAATAAATAATTATTTAAATAAAAAGACTGTTTTTAAATAGTAACCCAGTATTTTCACTATTCATCAAAAATTGAATGTTTTCAGAAAAATACCAAAAATTCACCCTATGCTAATTTCGATATTATGAAACCAAAAATGATTTCCATTTTGAAAGATAAAATTTATAAAATTTCAAAAAGTGGATATTACTATTCATAACAACTAATTTATATAATATTTTAATAACATATCATTGTTTAGTGAAACTCGGTATTGTGTACAACGCAAGCTATCGAGGAAGGATGCTACTACATGTAACGCAAGCCAAGAAAGTTTTGTGTGTAGTGAAATATTACTTTGGTGATGCATATAACATAAAAACAAAATATTTCTCATAAAATCTCGGGTGATACATTCTACCCCCCATAAAATGAATTTCGCCCTCGAAATTCGTCACTTTGTAACAAACAGATGAGGATATCTCTCCTTTATCATATCCTCAAGTTCTCATGTAGCTTATTCTAATTGGTGGTTCCTCCATAAAAATTTCACCAAGCGAGTGGTCTTATTCCATAGGACTTTTTCATTACGATCCAGAATCTATATCGGGTGTTCTTTATAAGAATGATCTCGCTCCAGCGGTACAACTTCTGAGATGAGTACATGTGAATGATCAGGTATGTACTTTCTCATGATAGATACATGGAACAGATCATGAACATGATAGATATTCGGTGGATGTGCCAATCGTTAAGCTACATTCCCAACACGATCCAGTATTTCGAAAGGACTGATATACCTAGGCCTTAGGTTTCCCTTCTTTCTAAATCTCATTACTCTCTTCCAAGGAGATATTAATAGGAACACCTTATCACCCACTTTAAACTCTAGGTATTTTCTTCGGTTGTTGGCACAACTTTTTTGTCAACTCTGAGCTGCTCTTATGTGTTGTTGGATATATCAGACCTTTTCTTCCATCTCATCAACAGGATTAGGTCCCAATAGCTTTCTTTCCCCAGCTTCATCCCAGCAAGATGGAGTTCGGCATTTCTTTCCCTAGAGAGATTCATAAGAATCCATCTGAATACTGGTGTGAAAGATATTATTATAAGAAAATTCCACCAAAGGTAGGTGTTGATCCCAACCACCTTTGAAATCCATAGAGCAAGCTCTTAACATATCTTCTAGAGTTTGAATTGTTCTCTCAGACTAACCGACTGTCAGAGGATGATAAGCAGTGCTGAAACTCAACTCTATATATAAATTATACTGAATACTTCGCCAAAACATTGAGGTAAACCTTGGATCCCAATCAGATATAATGGAAAGTGGTACTCCATGCAATCTTACCACTTCCTTTAAATATATCTTGGCAAGCTGATCAAGAGAGAAATAATCTCTAATAGCAATGAAGTGTGATGACTTCGTAAGACAATCAACTATAACCCAGATAGCATTATTGCCTTTAGATGTTTTAGGAAGTCGAGTGACAAAGTCCATAGTGATGTTTTCCCATTTCCATTCTAGTATGTGTAATAGTTGTAACATCCCCTTAGACTTCTGTCTCTCAGCTTTAACTTGATGAAAAACCATGCATCAAGAGACATATTCAACAACATCTCTTTTAATGACATCCCACCAGAAGTACTATTTCATGTCCCTATACATCTTCGTGCTTACAGGATGAATAGAGAATGAAAAACTATGAGCCTCATCTAGTAGCTCCTTCATTAATTCTGGGATGGTAGGAACACAAACCCGATTACTGAACCTTATTATCTCATCACAATCAAGGTTGAATTCAGGAACATTTCTCACCTTCTTTTTTAACTCTACATCTTCTTTTTGTTCCTCTTTAATCTTCCCATCAATATATGGTTGAACATTCATTTTAGAAAGATAATATTTTCCCCTTCCATTATAATTCCAAGATCCATCCTTTGTAAATCCATAAATATTGGATCTTTTGTGATCCTCATCATGGATAATCTAGCATGGTCTTGTTGGCTTAATGCATCTGCCACCATGTTTGCTTTCCCAAGGTGACAATGAATTGAGTAGTTGTATGCCTTAATCAACTCCAACCATCTTCATTGGTTCATATTCAGCTCCTTTTGTGTGAAAATATAATTTAAACTTTTATGATCAGTATAAATACCACACCTTTCACCATAAAGATAATGCCTCTATATTTTTAATGAAAATATTACCATGGTTAACTCCAAATCATGAGTTGGGTAATTTTTCTCATTGATTTTCAAATGTTGTGAGGCATAAGCTATCACCATATCATTTTGCTTGAGAACACACCCCAGTCCCTTCTTGGATGCATCACTGTAGATCACAAACCTTTCACCACTACACAGTAGTGTGAGCACAGGTGCACTGGATAACCTTCATTTTAACTCATTAAAATTATCTTTACACTCCTCTATCTAAAAGAACTTAACACCTTTTCAAGTCAACCTAGTGAGTTGATTAGATAACCTTGACAAATCTTTCACAAAACGTCAATAATATCTAGCCAGACCAAGAAAACTTCGGATCTCAGTTACTGTTTTTGGTGTCGACCATCTTTCGATAACTTCTGTTTTTACTGGATCCAAAGATATCCCATCTATTGAGATTATGTGACCCAAAAATGAGACTTTTTGAGCCAAAATTCGGACTTGGTAAATTTGGCATAAAGCTTCTCTTTTCTCAGGGTCTTCAATACAATTTTCAAGTGATCTTCATGTTCTTCCTTTCTCTTTGAATAGACATGAATATTGTCTATAAAGACTACCACAAACTAATCAAGATATTCTCTAAAGAATCTATTCATTAGATCCATGAAGATAGAAGGGGCATTAGTAAGACCAAATGGCATCACTATAAATTCAAGGTTTCCATACCTTGTACGGAAGGTCGTATTTGGTATATCCTACCTTTTGTCCCTTAATTGATGATACCCTGAATGAAGATCAATCTTGGAAAAGTATTGAGCTCTGCTTAGTTGGTCAAATAAGTCATCAATACGTAGGAGAGGATATTTTTTCTTTATAGGGATCTTGTTAAGTTCTCGATAATAAATACAGAGTCTCATTGATCCATATTTCTTCTTAACGAAGAAAACAGGTGCACCCCAAGGTGATGCAATAGGGCGTATGAATCCCTTATCAAGATTCTCTTGGAGTTCTTTCTTCAATTCCTGCAACTCAATTGGGGCCATTCTATAAGGTGTCTATGAAATAGGTAAAGCACCCGGTACGAGTTCTATTGAAAACTCAACTTCACAATTTGGTGGAAGACCAAGAAATTCCTCCAGAAAAACAAAATTAAACTCTCATACAATGGTCATATTCTTAATAGTGAGTTTCTCTCCACCATTTGAGATAAATAACCTTCATTTAGTGGAATCAAGACCCATAAGATGGAATGAATTTCCACTGGAATGTTATGTTCATCCTTGCATTGATAGATGATAGAAGATTGATCGGGAATATTAAATGTGATTTCCCTTCTTTGGAAATTGATATGAGATCTGTATAAAGAAATCCAATCCATGCCAAGAATCACATCATATTCCACTATAGAAAGGATCATAAGATTTGTAGGAAGCACATTCCCACAAACTTCAATCAGATAAGAATTGTAAACTTTCGATGCGACTGTTGTGCCATTAGGGGTTGTCACAGATAACTCAATATCTAATAACTGAGGTAATATTGAGATACCCTTGGAAAATTCTTCAGAAATAAAAGAGTGGGTGGATCCAGAATCAAATAAAACATTTTCTACTTTAGTGTAGATGGTAAGTGTACCATTCACCACTTCGTTATCATACTCCACATCGCTGATAGAAATTTCATGTGACTTTCCTTTGTCTTTGGACTTAAGAGTTTGTTAACGTCGATCATCATCAACAACCCTTAAATTAGGGCATTGATTGGCTTAATGTCCCATTTCCTTGTACATGAAGCATTGAAGTGTAGGAGGTGCATTCTGTGTATCCCTTTCTTTATTCGCATCATTAGACAACTTCTTCCCATTATTTCAACATTCAACTGCCCGATGACCTTCTTTTCCACACTTAAAACATATATATGTCCCTTTAAGACAATTCCATCCATGTTTCTTTCCACACTTTGAGCATAAGGTAAAAATCATATTCTTTTCAGTGTGATCTTTATATTTTCCTTTGAATTCCATTTTCCTCTTCTTATCAAACCCATACGATTGATGGGTTACTCCAATCTCCATCTCAACCTTGAGAGCACATCGAACAATTTCCTCATAGCTATTGAAGTCCCTTATGTCTAACACCCTTAGAAGACTTGGTTTTAAGACACTAAAGAATCGATCAATTTTACTCTCAGGTTGGATAATAATTCCAGAAGCATACCTTGAATGTCTTGTAAAATTTCCTTCGTAGGTTCCAACAGATTCATCATCCTTTTTCTTTATTTAAAGAAATTCATTACCCATATTTGTTCGAAGAATATGAGGGAAATACTTATTGAAAAATAAGTTCTTCAACTCGTCACATTCCATGGACTCAATTTCATCCCTTTTCCTCGAATTCTTAATAAGATTCCACCATTGATCAGCTTCACCTTCCAAATGATATACTGCTAAGATGACATTATCATGTTCATAACATTGTAAAACTGAAAATATCTTTATAGTGGTACTGATCTATTTTTCAGCCACTAATGGATCAGAAGACCCGCTGAATGAAGGTGGATGCTGCCTCATGAAGGATTCAACAGAATGATGCTCATTTCTTTGCTCGTTTGGAAGTCCTGCATAATTCATATCTTGAGAAAGTTGTGTGAGCATGGCTACAAGATTTTTCATTCCATCTCCCATAACGTTTGGTTGCTCATGGGGAAAATCATTGCATTTCCCATCGCATTCAGCATTAACATCGTTCCATTGGGTTCCATCCATTGACTAAAACCAAGAAGCACAGTGTGAGAAACACTAATCATAACAGGAAAACCACATAATCAACAATAAAATTTCACACATTAGGTCTTATCATAGGTTTTTCATGGCCATTTCTAAAACACTAAGATTTTTTCCTATGCTTAGACATATCCATAGGGTTCTTAATAAGGTTTTCACATCCTAGTTTCCAAATGATGACTATACCTTTCCTCTGATACCAACTATAACGAACCATACTTTACATCCATGGTTATTAATTAAGAATTGAAGCATACTTATTACAACATATAACAGAACCGTGATAGGAACGTATAGGTATAATGTCTTTAGAAACTGGGAAACATAAATAACTGGTTCATAAATCATCTATATTGACTCCCATTTATTTCATCATATCTAGAGTCCCTTTTGGAATATCATACTTAATACCCTTATTCCTGACCTGGGGAAAAGAAAACATAGAAAAGGGTGAGCTCAAATAATTAGTAAGGGTAAAAAAAATAAATATCAATCATATCATATTCATAAGAACATAACATTATGAAAATCTTAACCTGCAAAAGAGATAATAATATCATAACATGGGATAAATCATAGTAGTGAAATGTAATCCCAATAATCAAAAGTTAAAAAATAAACTTTGTGTCATTCACACATAATCATAGAAAATCATTTCATTATAGTATATGCTCATTGCCAAGACCATCATAAGGGACAAAGTCCATTACTGAACCAAGTTCACTCCTCGTTCCAGTCTTGTATCACTGATCTGGATGAACTTTTTGTTCCATCCATGTCTATCTCATGAGATATAAATATTTACCCAATGAATTGGATGGAGATATAGGTTCCACCCATCTCATAATGAAACCATTCTTATGTGTGCCACAAAATCATAAATCATACATCATAGCATAACCCATGTAAAAAAATGGGAGTCCTAAACATCATGCCATCATAATATAATCCATATTAGATAAAAGGACATCATTAAAATTATTTCCATCATAACATAATAAAATAAATTTAAAAATAGGGATTGAAACAGAACCATATAGTATCATAGAGGGAAAATAATTTTGGTAAAACACTTGAACTCCATTCTTGAGGAAAATATCATTTCTAATTCGAAAACATTTTCCTTTCTTAACATGTCATACAATTTTAAACTAAAATAAGTTGATTAAAAATAAAATTGAAAACTTGTAAAGGAAGCATCATGGAAATAATTTTCTATGAAATCATAAAAATCCTATCATGCTATATAAGTTAAAAAAACATTCTTCTCATACTTTTACTGGAAAATCCAAAAAGTACCTTTTACTAAAAACGACAAAAGATTTCTTTCATATCTTTTACTAAAAACTCACCAATGGGTAAAATTGGATTTAAACAATTGTAGGAGGATAGAAATAATATTACATATTGAGGAAAAATATATGTGGATGATAAATATTACCCATTAAATTTTGAAGTATAAAAAATCTTGGATAAAAATGAGATTGTGAGATTTTCCCTTAACTTAGGTCTGATTTGCTTCGTACGTATCTGAACCTCCTCTTCTTTGAAGCACCTCTTCTTAAATTCCTCTTAGGGAACTAAAGGTAGTCCTTCAAGAAGACCCGGACCTCTAGGATGTTTCTAGGTAAGTGGAGAAGAGAAATTTTTAGGGGTCGGCCAAGCTTGAAGGCTCAAAGTGGTGTGAGGAGGAGAGAGAGGAGGTGCCCTTTTATAAGGGAGGAGAGGGGCACCTTAAGAAAAACATAAAATATTATTTTATAATAAAGTCATATTTGGTTGTTAATAGCTCGAAATTGATTTATTTTGAAGCTAAGGTGGGGATGGGTCGAAATCCTCTCAACCTATAGATTTTAGACAAGTTTAGGTTACTTTTTTAACCTTATAATTTAGATTTAACTCTAAGTTAAATAATTTTACTTTTACTGTGTCTTCTTGTTTTCATAAACTATATGGTTAATAAACCTACTATAATAAGACACACGAACCTCAAGTTGTTCATTATTAATATATATAACCTTATCTAAGTCATTTGGAAGAACCTTAGATTTGTAGGAATAAAATAACAATTAATAATATAATATTTGTTTTAAAAACTATTTTATGTCAATTTTGACACTATTTGGAAATTGATATTTTTGAAAATCATAACAGCATGATTAGTTCGAAAAAAATTAATTAAATCAATACTAACATGTCATATTAATCTATAAAATTATTATAATTCATAAAATGTCTCAAATTACATTTAGTTGGGTATTTATAACATCAATTATGTTAATATTTCATTAACAATGTAATTAGTGCATCATCATTGAGTCATAAATAAATTAAATTATTTAATGTCCAAAAATTATAAATAAAATAAAATTATGTAGGATATCATTTTATCTTTCTAATGAATATTTATAGTCGAATTTAGCTTATGTATAACCCTATTTTAAAAATGTTTTAGTTATTAAACTTTGATTTTAACTCTTTTAACTCTTCTTTAAATAAAATAATAATAAGTGTCCTAATCTAATCAAAGTGGACTTAAATGGTCATATTTTTTTTCCTAAGGTTGTTTTTGGTCGAATTAAACTTATACAATATAATTAAGACATGTGTTAGGGTAATAATAATATCATTTTAACCCTTAATTACCCTATTTACTTTTAACCGTTGTAAATAAAAGTATAAAGTTACTATTCACAAAAAAAATTATTATTATCATATTGAACCTCATTTAACTCCTTTATATTATCCCTCTCTTTCGGATTTTTGAAATTCCACTCATAGAATCAGTAAAATTATGTTTTATGTAAATTTTCATATTCTCCTAGGAGGTGGGTAAAAGACGGTGAAAAGTTCAATAAAATTTTTATATATCTAAAATTATTATAAAATGACTCCAATAAATTAAATTGGACTTATATTGGCATTATGTATCACTTTTTACCTAAAATAAATTTAAATAAAATATAAAATTATTTAAATAAAAAGTCAGTTTTTTAATAGTAACCTAGTGTTTTCACTATTCGTCAAAAATTGAATGTTTTCAGAAAAATACCAAAAATTCACCCTAGGCTAATTTCGATATTACGAATCCAAAAATGAAGTCCATTTTGAAAGATAAAATATATAAAATTTCAAAAAGTGGGTATTATGTTTAATAACGACTAGTTTATATAATATTTTAATAACATATCGTTGTTTAGTGAAACTCGGTATTGCGTACAATGCAAGCTATCGAGTAAGGTTTCTCCTGCGTGTAACCCAATCCAAGATAGTTTTTTGTGTAGTGAAATATTCCTTTGGTGATGCATATAACATAAAAACTAAATATTTCTCATAAAATCTCGTGTGTTACAATTGATTTTAACTAATTTTTATTATTAATTTGGTAATAAATTAATTTTACCTCATTAATAATTATATATTAATATAATTAGAAATATAAAAAACATTTTTCAAATTTAAAATAATAGTGTGGAAATAATTTAAATTAAAATTTATCCCAGAGACATGATGACAATCAGGTTTTAAAGTGAAAATGTTCAAAAAAATTGAAATTTTTTTATATAAACATTAACTATAAAATTGATTAAAATTACTTAAATAGGATTAATATATTAATAATTAATCTCATTTATCTTTTAAAAAAGTTTGAAATATAATTTAAAATTACAAAATAATAAGATGAAATGTCATTTTTCAATTAAATTATAAACTTTTTTTATTCATAAAAAAATGAATGATCTGAGAAAGTATCGAAAATTCACACTGATATAATGTTGAAATTAATATTTAAACAATTAATTTGATTTTCTCAATTAAAATATATAATATTATCAGAATATAGTTTTAAAAAAACTGTGAAATTAAAAATAGGTGAAATTATCTTCAAAAAAATATGGATTTTTATGCATAAAATTGGAATTATATTATCTTATTCTTATCAAATATAATGGATAAATTTATTAAATTAATTTTATTCTAAAATATATTAATTTTATTAATATCATCCAACAATAAAAATTAATAAAATATATTAAGATAAAATTCCTTTGGCTCATAAAAATCGTTTCTATTAAAAAATAATTCCTTTATATTCATATAGTATTTATATTCATTTCTAATTAATTGGTATATAATGAAATCAAAAATATATTTTTATAAGTTTGTTAGTAATATTCATAACATCAAAATTAACATCTATAATATAATTTTATTATTAAATAATAATTTTAATTGTATTCTGTAAAACTCGGGCTTACATGTAACATAATCTATCGAAGAAAATCATTATTGTGTGTAGCACAAGCTAACTAATTGTTGTTTGCATTGAAAGCTATATCATAGATTGAATTTATTTCAAATAGTAAATGAATTTTTAACTCTTTGGGTTTTATATTCCTTTCTATACTTAGTGTTCTATTTCATACATGTTTTTCAATAAATGATTATTCTTTTAAAATTTCTGGGTGTCACATTATCCCAACCATAATAAAATTTTATCATCACTTTTTAAACATGATATCAGTAATCAAGGGTTTAATATTTGAAAATACCATTGTTAAAAACCCACAACATAAAGTAGTTAAAAAAATATCCACTTAATCAGAGAGAATGGGAAGTACAAAGGTCACATGGAGTAACATATATTTAGGTTTCTAAATAGGAGAACATTAGTGGATTGTGATGATATGGATAGAGATTAAATTCATAAATATATAAAGGGATTAATTAAAGTCATTGGTGACACACAATTTAATGGCCCATGAAATTTTTAGGGGATCAAAAGATTCAATATAATAGGTCTAAAAAGTTCATAGATATCATTAAAGATGATGGTAATAGGATAAAATTATATTTCTAAATCCTTTTCGTGATGTCGAGGAGTTATTTTACTATCTAAGAATATAAGGAAATATACATAAATGATATATTTTCATTTCATTAGAATAGTTTAATTATATGGTTATTTTTTAATAAAATTTAAATTTATTTCATATTTCAACAAATTAATATGTATAAATTAATTATTTATGTCTAAAGCACTAAAATTCACATATAATGGATTGTAAGACCAATAAAGAGTGAAAATTATTTCCATCTCTCTCTAAATTATTTACAAAACCAATATTTTTAATACATTATTTTCTAAACCTAAAAAGTAATACTACCGGTTCATAATTAATATTTATACATCAAATTGTTCCTCTAAAAATAACTACCCATTAATGATGACATCATCTAAGCCAGTGGTTCGCACAAAACCCTTATCGTCCCTCAGTAATGATTTAAAGACCCACCACCTTGTAGGATGCAATAGGTTGTCACCCTAAATGCAGGGTTTCCTTTTTTAAACTATATTAATATGATTCTTATAATTTTCCTAAAAAATATGTTGGATATCATTGAAATATCATTAAATGTTAAATAACCTATTTGCTAGGTTTTTCATTACCAATTATTCTTTTCTGAAAGTATAATAACCTCATTTGACTAATATTACAATATCATTAATAATAAAATCAACCCTAATGGTTATCAAAACCTTTAAACTTATGTCTATAAATTTTTAAGGTTTTTTTCCTCAAATAACATTTCCACAAAACATATTGTTTTCATAAATTTCTCAAAAATGTATGTATCTAATGTCAGCACATAAAACCTAAAAATTATTTTAAGTCAATGATGTTATTTTGAATAATAAAATCATTAACCAATTATGGTTTCTATAAATACTATGATAATAATTAGACACCTGGTCCTAAAATTTAACCGAATCCATAGATGTTTAATGATTTTTCTAACTAATATACTATTGATAAAACACTTCCATAATTTACTTATTGAATCACTATATAGATGTAATTCATCAATTTTATTTAATCATAGATCCTTCAATGGTTTACGGGTTACCCTTTATAAGAGGTAATTGAGTTAGGTAATTCCGAGGTTTCCCACATTTAAATAAATGAATTATAAATGGATCCTCATGATGAGATTTATTTCCTTCCATTATACTCATCATTTTTTCTTGGGTATTATTTACTTGATTCTCAACATTTTCTGACAGAAAGCATTTCCATATTCTATTGAGAATCTTTTAGGGGTGAACCCTTCTACATTTCATTCAAGACAGATATCAATAATTCATTTCTCCATGGCCTCCACCACTCAATTTTTTATAGAAATACATCCTTCCCTTATCTAGTGAGTCTGGGAGTTGGTCAAGGTATATTTTGTTAATAATATCTCTCAAAACATTATTAGAAATAAACATAATATATTTCAATACTATTAGTATCCCATCTGGTTTTTTATTTTCACAAATTTTTTCCATTATGTTCAATTATAACATGATTCTTTTGGGTTAGAAACATTGACTAAAACCAAAAATAATATTATGATAAATTGTAATCCTAGAGAGAAAATCATATAATCAGATATAGTATGAATAAATCATGACCCATTATTCTCAATATAAAGAACCTTTAGTTTATCCTAGGCTATTCATTTTTATAATCTATTCAAATAATTCATAATTTTTTTTATAAAAATGTGAATTATCCTATGAAAATTACCCATGAATGTCAAACCTGGTGTAGAGTAAGACATGATGTCATGTACTAGGTTATGCTTGAGTCATCACTGATGTTCCCTTATCAGAGTTATTACCACTATGTACATTTATTATAGGACCACTTCCACATGTATTATCCATAAGAGGATGTATTGTAAAGAAACCCCACAAAATATCAACCTTACCAAAACATTAAGATGTTCTTATATACTTATCCTCAAATTATATCTTAGATTTTTGTTCTCTAATATATGGTTTCCTTAATCTAGTTCCCAAGGATTCTACTATTCATTCAATAACAACCGAAGACTTTCTAAAAAAAATTGAAATGTATGGAAGTTCTTTTTAAGTATATATTCATAATTATCCTTTAATAATAAATTTTCCACTACTATGTTTTGAATTTCAAAAAACGGTAATCAACAATTATGTTTCGTATGTTATTTGTAGTCTAATAGCACCAACTTGATTTTTGGTGAATAGTAACATACCCTTATGAATAGTTATATGACCCTAATGAATATTAAATTGTATTAATATTTTATTTTCTTAAGGAATTAAGATAATTACATCTTGGTTAATTTTTAAATGTGATATTAAAGCAGTTATAGTGATTTAAATTAGTAATTTTTTAATTAAGTATGATTTTATTTATTAATTAAATTAATGATATTTAGAAAATTATTTTCAAAAAATGGAATTCATTTTTCCATTCTACACATTGAAAATTTGTAAGGATGAATTTTTGGGTTTTTTCTGAAGTTCGTTAATTTTCGATGAATAGTAAAATACTGTATATTCAAATTATTAGTTAAATACACTATTTATGACATCTTGTGTGATGTAATCCCATATTGTTGAACTCACATGCCATTATTACTATTTGGGGTCACATTAAGTAAGATTATTGATAGTGTTGAGAAAAAGTATTATAATAATGATTAAAATGATGAAAATAACCCCTCTATGCCACTATAAATACCACCCTTATTCACCTCTTCCATCCACACCACTCATGCCTTGAACCATGACTATGTTATACTCAATACTCTTACTAAGGATCCTTTCCAATTCCTAGTGCTTCTGGTCTCACCAAAAGTCCATAACCAAAGGCCTTAAGAAAGATCTCATGGAGAAGAGATCAAGAGGTAAACATCCTATTTTTTCTTTCTTTTCACTACTAGAAAAGTAGGGTATACCAACGGTTTATAACCGTTGGTATAGGCTGGAAAACCGTTTGTATAGGGTATACCAATGGTTTTCCAAACCGTTGGCCAGTTAGCCGTAAGGAAAGCGCTATACCAACAGTTTCATTTAAACCGTTGGTAAAGGTGTTTGATAATTCTGGGAAACTCTTTACCAACAGTTCAGAATCGTTGGTATAAGTTTTTTCAGAATTCTGGAAAAAGATTTACCAACGGTTCAGAACCGTTTGTAAAGCTTTTTCCAGAATTTAAGAAAAGGCTTTACCAACGGTTTAGAACCGTTGGTAAAGCTTTTCCCAGAGCTGCTGCACTGCAGCCCCCAGAAGCCCTCCAGAAGCCCTACCATACACCTGCATAAAAAACAGTGCACAACAGCCCTCTAGTATACCCTCCACTATACACCTGCATAAAAAATATCACAAAATCCACATACAGACTTCAAACAGTATAAAAAACACCTGAAATAGCCCAAAAACACATATGACAACAATAATCCAGTGGTAATTCACCTCACCCATCAAATTCTAATAGGCAGAATAGTTTGATAAATATCTATTAGAGTTGAATAAGTAATTCAAATTGACTCAAATCCCATTTTTTGTGATACTAGGTTTGGGTATATAATGATTTGTGATTAATTTTGCATTGAACTTGTATTGTTTATAATATATGGTGAAAAGATATTTTCTTAAGAGTCTCGTCACTTATGACCCCATGAGTGAAACTACCCAACTCATGAAAAAGAGTTTGTGACTATCGTTGATGAGTATAAATTTCAGTTGTATTCACTTAAAATGATTTCCTTTTAAAATAAAAGAGAGACTTTGAGTGGTGTCGTCGACACCGCGCCTCGGATTGAGGCAGAGTTGACTCATACACGTCACAAATGACCCATGGATACATGTTCTAAAGTATCAACTGTATCTGAATGCCTTTGGTCTATTTTCCGTATGTCAGTTGTTGTTTTAACTTAAACTGTTGTCGATTTCAAAGAAAAGTGACACACTTTGAGTGGTGCTGGCCACACCGCGCCTTGGATTGAGGTGGGGTTGACTCGTACACGTCACAAATGACCCATGGATCATTGTCCTAAAGTTTCAATAGAATCCGAAAGCGTTTGGTCGGTTTTCCGTATGTCGTTTTTTTTACTTAAAAGCGCATCCATTTAAAACAAAATAAAGACACTTTGAGTGGTCTCGGCCACACCGGCCCTCGGATTGAGGCAAGGTTGACTCATAAACGTCACATATGACCCATGGATCGTTGTCCTAAAGTTTCAACAGAATCTGAATGCATTGGGTCAGTTTTCCGTATGCAAGTTGTTGTTTTCACTTAAAATCATGTTCATTTCAAATAAAAGTTAGACACTTTTAGTGGTTTCGGCCACACCGCGCCTCAGATTGATGCAGGGTTGACTCGTACATGTCAAAAATGACCAATGGATACATGTCCTAAAGTATCAACAGTATCCGACTGCGTTTGGTCAGTTTTCCGTATGTGGTTTTTTTTACTTAAAAGCGCATCCATTTTAAACAAAAGAAAGACACTTTGAGTGGGCCCAGCCACACCGACCCTCGGATTGAGGCGGGGTTGACTCGTACATGTCACATATGACCCATGGATATATGTCCTAAAGTATCAATAGTATCCAAATACCTTTTGTCTATTTTCCGTATGCCAGTTGTTTTAACTTAAACCGTTGTCCATTTCAAAGAAAAGTGATAAACTATGAGTGGTCTTGGACACACTGGCCCTCGGATTGAGGCGGGGTTGACTCGTACACGTCACATATGACCCATGGATCTTTTTCCTAAAGTTTCAATAGGATCCGAATGCGTTTGGTTGGTTTTCCGTATGCCAGTTGTTGTTTTCACTTAAAATCTTGTCCATTTCAAATAAAAGTTAGACACTTTGAGTAGTGTCGGCCACACTGCACCTCGGATTGAGGTGGGGTTGACTCGTACACGTCACAAATGACCCATAAATCATTTTCCTAAAGTTTCAATAGAATCCGAAAGTGTTTGGTCGATTTTCCGTATGTCGTTTTTTTACTTAAAAGCGCATCCATTTTAAACAAAAGAAAGACACATTGAGTGGTACCGGCCACACCAGCCCTCGGATTGAGGCGGGGTTGACTCGTAAATGTCACATATGACCCATGGATCGTTTTACTACAGTTTCAATAGAATCCGAATGCGTTTGGTTGGTTTTTCGTATGTCAGTTGTTGTTTTAACTTAAACTGTTGTCCATTTCAAAGAAAAGTTAGACACTTTGAGTGGTATCGGCCACACCGCGCCTCAGATTGAGGCAGAGTTGACTCGTACATGTCACAAATGACCCATGGATACATGTCCTAAAGTATCAACACTATCTGGATGCCTTTGGTCTATTTTCCATATGGCAGTTGTTGTTTTAACTTAAACTGTTGTCCATTTCAAAGAATAGTGACACACTTTGAGTGATTCCGGCCACACCGCGCCTCGGATTGAGGCGGGGTTGACTCGTACACGTCAAAAATGACCCATGGATCATTGTCCTAAAGTTTCAATAGAATCCGAAAGCATTTGGTCAGTTTTCCATATGTCGTTTTGTTTACTTAAAATCGCATCCATTTTAAACAAAAGAAAGAAACTTTGAGTGGTCCCGGCCACACCGGCCCTCGAATTGAGGAAAGTTTGGCTTGTACACGTCGCATATGACTAATGGATCGTTGTCCTAAAGTTTCAACAGAATCCGAATGTGTTGGGTCGGTTTTCTGTATGCCAGTTGTTGTTTTCACTTAAAATCATGTTCATTTCAAATAAAACTTAGACACTTTGAGTGGTGTCGGCCACACCGTGCCTCGGATTGAGGCGGGGTTGACTCGTACACGTCACAAATGACCAATGGATACATGTCCTAAAGTATCAACAGTATCCAACTGCATTTGGTCAGTTTTCTGTATGTGTTTTTTTTACTTAAAAGTGCATCCATTTTAAACAAAAGAAAGACACTTTGAGTGGTCCCGGCCACACCGGACCTCGGATTGAGGCGGGGCTGACTCGTACACGTCACATATGACCCATGGATACATTTCCTAAAGTATCAATATTATCCGAGTGCGTTTGGTCAGTTTTCCGTATGTGGTTTTTTTTACTTAAAAGCGCATCCATTTTAAACAAAAGAAAGACACTTTGAGTGGTCAGAGCCACACCGGCCCTCGGATTGAGGCGGGGTTGAGTCGTACACGTCACATATGACCCATGGATACATTTCCTAAAGTATCAACAGTATCCGAACGCCTTTGGTCAATTTTCCGTATGCTAGTTGTTGTTTTCACTTAAAATCCTGTCCATTTCAAATAAAAGTTAGACACTTTGAGTGGTGCCAGCCACACCGTGCCTTGTATTGAGGCAGGGTTGACTCCTACACGCCACAAATGACCCATGGATACATGTCCTAAAGTATCAACAGTATCTGAATGTGTTTGGTCCGTTTTCCGTATGTGGTTTTTTTACTTAAAAGCGCATCCATTTTAAGCAAAAGAAAGACACTTTGAGTGGTACTAGCCACACCGGCCCTCGGATTGAGGCGGGGTTGACTCGTACACGTCACATATGACCCATGGATCGTTGTCCTATAGTTTAAATAGAATCTGAATGCGTTTGGTCTGTTTTCTGTATGGCAGTTGTTGTTTTCACTTAAATTCCTATCCATTTCAAATAAAAGTTAGACACTTTGAGTGGTGCCGGCCACACCGCACCTCGGATTGAGGCGGGGTTGACTCCTACACTCCACAAATGACCCATGGATACATCTCCTAAATTATCAACAGTATCTGAATGTGTTTGGTCCGTTTTCCATATGTGGATTTTTTTTACTTAAAAGCGCATCCATTTTAATCAAAAGAAAGACACTTTGAGTGGTACCAGCCACATCGGCCCTCGTATTGAGGCGGGGTTGACTCTTACATGTCACATATGACCCATGGATCTTTTTCCTATAGTTTAAATAGAATTTGAATGCGTTTGGTCTGTTTTCTGTATGCCAGTTGTTGTTTTCACTTAAAATACTGTCCATTTCAAATAAAAGTTAGACACTTTGAGTGGTGTCGGCCACACCGTGCCTCGGATTGAGGCGGGGTTGACTCCTACATGCCAAAAATGACCCATGGATACATTTCCTAAAGTATCAACAGTATCTGAATGCATTTGATCCGTTTTCCGTATGTGGTTTTTTTTACTTAAAAGCGCGTCCATTTTAAACAAAAGAGAGACACTTTGAGTGGTACCGGCCACACCGGCCCTCGGATTGAGTCGGGGTTGACTCATACACGTCACATATGACCCATGGATCGTTTTACTAGAGTTTCAATAGAATCCGAATGCATTTGGTCTGTTTTCCATATGCCAGTTGTTGTTTTCACTTAAAATCCTGTCCATTTCAAATAAATGTTAGACACTTTGAGTGGTTCCGGCCACACCGCGCCTCGGATTGAGGCAGGTTTGACTCTTACACGTCAAATATGACCCATGGATACATGTCCTAAAGTATCAACAGTATTCGAATGTGTTTGGTCCATTTTCCGTATGTGGTTTTTTTACTTGAAAGCGCATCCATTTTAAACAAAAGAAAGACACTTTGAGTGGTACTAGCCACACCGGCCCTCGGATTGAGGTAGGTTTGACTCATACATGTCACATATGACCCATGGATCATTGTCCTATAGTTTAAACAGAATCTGAATGTGTTTGGCCTGTTTTCCGTATTCCAGTTGTTGTTTTCACTTAAAATCCAGTCCATTTCAAATAAAAGTGAGACACTTTGAGTGGTGCCGACCACACCGCGCCTCGGATTGAGGCGGGGTTGACTCGTACACGTCACATATGACCCATGGATACATGTCCTAAAGTATCAACAGTATCTGAATGCGTTTGGTCCTTTTCCGAATGTGGTTTTTTGTACTTAAAAGCGCATCCATTTTAAACAAAAGAAAGACACTTTGAGTGGTATCGGCCACACTGGCCCTTATATTGAGGCGGGGTTCACTCGTACACGTCACATATGACCCATGGATCGTTGTCCTATAGTTTAAACACAATCCGAATGCGTTTGGTCTGTTTTCCATATGCCAGTTGTTGTTTTCACTTAAAATCCTGTCCATTTCAAATAAAAGTTAGACACTTTGAGTGGTGCCGGCCACTACTTCAAAGCACATTTTCCATATCATTTTCCACATGCATAAACATAAAATACATGGCTAGCTAAGAATGATAAGTAAAAAAATATAAAAATGAGTATCACAGTACCAAGGAATACTAAAGTTCTAGGTAGTAGACTAATCATACAATAAGAATCAAGTGGAAAAAAATAGAATCCAAATGCAACGTCCCTATGAAGCAGAGGAAAACCCCAAAGTGGAAAACCATGTTCAAAAATAAATATTTATACAGAATTCAAAAATTTAATGGATCAATCTGCCCCTGATCACCATCACCATCACCACTATCATCATCAGCCTCATCCTTGCCGCCATCTCTTTCCTCGTCGTCGTCCTCATCATCGTCCCCATGCTCATCGTCGGCCTCATCCTCATCCTCGGCATCATCCTCGCCCTCGGCCCCATCCTCGCCCTCGGCCCCATCCTCTCCCTCGTCCACATCCTCATCCTCGCCCTCTCCTCTTCAGCATCCTCGTCATCACAAGGAACGTCATCATCTCGATCGCCACTAGAGCTGCCTCCTAGTGCATGTAGGACCCCGGGACACCCTGAGAGGGGAGGGGTGAATCAGGGTGTCAACTTTTTCTTCTTAAAGTTGTGGATCTTTTTCCCACGTTGGTAGGAACTACTTAAACCTGTATGAAGGATATGATCAGCAATGATACATTCACATGCAGAGAGATGACACAACTATTTTTACTTGGTTCACCACTAAGGGCTACGTCCAAGGAGCATACGCCGACAGGTTGTTGGTCGTACCTGAATCCACTATGCTTCACTAGATGTAGATTACAATTGTTCGGGCATAATCACTCTGTCCCAGGCACACTGCCTTTACAAAGGTTCAGGGATATCTCACTGCTTCCCTCGGGTCACTCCCGTTGACTCCCCCTGGCTCACTGCCATTGGTGAAGTCTCACTCAGTTTATAGAAGTGAAGGTATCTTCAATAGATTTGCATTGAATTCATTGTCTCCTGTTCAGCGTGAGACTTTTCTTGCATCAGAGTCCTGATTTGATGCTCTTTTGTATTCAACCTTTTACTTTAGTGAAATTACTGAATGCACTAGATCCCCTTGTCTTCGTTTGCCTGAATTACAATCACTTGTGTGATTTCTCTATAAATGATTCTCTGTTGAAGTCCAAATTTCATCCACTGATGAAGACCCATTTTCCCCTATCCTCTGGGTGAACAACCTTTGGAAAGGGCCTTCACAAAGTAACCTACTTCGCAAGGCTCCCAATTTTGGAAAGCTCAAACAAGTCTTCGCAGAGCCCCTGCCTTTTCGCGAAGCTCAATCCCGAAGCACTCCCGCGATGCTCTAGCCTTCATAATACTGGGATATCGCGGAGCTTCTTCCTCTTCACGAAGCTCACTGAGCCAACGCAGGGTGCAGGACTTTCGCGGAGCTAGAATAGCCGCCGCGAAGCTCCTATTTCACGAAGCAGACTGCCTTCGCGAGTGACCTTTGAGAATCGAGAGCAATGGATTTTTGTTGAGCGCTCTCTCTACTTATCTTAAGGGGGTAGGCCTCTATTTATAGGCGATTCCACCTACCCTCGACCCTTCCGTATGAAATCTACGCCACGTCAGCTCAAATCGCGAAGCTCCGAAGTTCCCGCCGGAATTCTGTCCAAATCACGAAGCACCATGGCAATTTTTCGTTCGCGGAGCTTTACGTAATCGCGAAGAATCACCGTCAACATTACTTCGCGCCTTCGCCGCGAAGCTTCCTCGCAAAGCCCTTCTCCTCCAAGATGCTCCCTTGCAAATACCTTCATCGCCGCGAAGCTCTCCAGCCTCTGTCGTTCGCGATGCTTTACGTAATCGCGAAGAATCACCGCCACCATTCTTCTGGTCTTCGCGAAAACCAATCCTTGCATCCCATCTTCGAAAAACTCATGCCTTTTCCATATTAAATTATGATATTCATGGAAATCCATTTTTTGAGATGCTCACCAAACTCCAAATTTTGGACCCCAAAAATTTGGCAAACACTGGAAAACGGCACCACCTTGTATCTACTCCTTTTGTCCGCCTCCAGATCATCCATTCCTTTGTCGGTGTTCCTTGAATAAAACATGGATCATTATCCATAGTCCTCGAACTCGACATGCCACCATGGAATCTCTTTTGTCAACAAATTAGTAGGTCATCTGTTTGTTTTGTCAACAAGCACGATTACCTCAACAACACTTCTTCTTGGTGATATGTATCCTTCAGCAACTCTTATGCTTTTATCACAAACTCCACTATGGTGATATGTATTCTTTGAAGGCATAGCTTCTACATCATTATCTTCTATGATAATTTGATTTGCATGGCTATCGCAGGATTCCAATCATTGCACAGCCTTCTTAGAATTCCAATCATTGGCACATTGTCTTCTTCATCAACCGTCATGATCAACTTCATGAAAACCATGTGATTATATTCTTCAAGAAGCCTCTTGTAGGGTTCTCATGCAATCATGAGTAATTTCATGGTCTTCATCCAAAAACCTCATTCTTCTTTAATCATCCTCAGATGGATTGCACCTCACCTTCTTCATTGTTGTAAATAATGTATCACCTTTGACACATGTTCTTTGAACATACGACCAGTGCAACAATCGTCTGAATCACCATTCCTCTACTTCATCGAAGTACTTCTTAATCTTCTTTATTTTGATCTTCATTTAAAACTATTGAAAACAAATACAAACTTATACACAAAGTGGTTCCAACAGTTCATTGGATGATGCACCCATCGACGACATAAATGTCTGACAAGCCGCACTAGCCTCTGGTGTAAGTGATCAAGATAATGCTTTCATCAGTTTCATAAATTCTCTGTCTCTTGTTTGAACTTGTACTTCCAACTCTGTGACCCTTTTATCATACTAACTTGCATGCTCCTTGACCTGTTCCAACTCGGTGGTACTAGAATGGATACCTGGAGACGACCAATACCTCGTCGGGACTATATTCTTACCAGGTCGGCAGTGTACTCGACCAGAGTTCTCATCTCCCAAAACCTGATATAAATGATCGTGTGGCCCAAAATTTTCAGGCTCCTGGGCATCAAGAGCCTCTAAAGAAGCCTGTAAAAAATATTAATAGATTATTAAATTTAAAATTAGATATTAAACTTTGAAATAAACAAATTAAAACTTACAATCTTCTCTTGGGTCAGTTCATTTACCGCAGTTCCATCTTTTTTTCTTCTACTCGAGCAAAACAATTTTGCTCGAGGGATACGTCCTTCAATATTCATTTTGTGCTTCTGTAATGACATTGAAATAATATAAAGTGAAAGTATAATCATATATTCATTATTCAATAAATCCCATAATTTAAGTAGGATCACTAAAAAGGGAAAGTCCTAAAGAAAAATTATAAACAACTATATCGTACATGTTGCCTCTCATGATCTTCCATAGTTGTGCGCCCCAAAGTGTGGAGGTATTGCTTTGAATCAATGTTTTTTTTGTTTTTTTCAGAAGATTCCTAAATAAGGATTAATAAATAATAAGATTATATTAATGAAAAATATGAAAACTCTCATTTAAATAACTCAAATGAGATTAATACCTAAAATTTGGCAGTCGCCCAATGGGTAATCATTTGGTGATATTGCTCTATTGGGCAGTCATCCACGATAGGTAATGTCTCTAACTCCGTGCCCACTCTATCACACCTGCCAACATACAGTTCATGCTTATAAGCTCTCCAAATCTCTCCTAGCTCTTTTAAACGTGCTGGTCGTGCACCTTCGCCATCAGGGAAGTTAAACCGAAGATGAAACCAAATTGATTAGTTCATTTAAATGAAAAAATATACTACATTAAATCCAATAGATTTTTTACCCATATTTGTGCCCATGTGTTATCCTTGACTTCGGGTGGCAGATGTATCCAAGAGAGAGGGCTGACCGGAATGATATCGGAGTATTTGGCTAGCGTCGCCAAAAAACCCCGACATTTCTGCCCAGATTTCTCAATCATTTGTCCATCAACATTGTATTCAACCATCAACTGTGTCTGGCGGTTCCATACCGCACGCAAGCGAGTACTCCCCCTCCCCCGCCTCCTATATGTAGATGAATCTGTTATTAAAGAAAAATAATATCAATACAAGTTATAATAAAAATAAATTTTGGTATAAAAATTTGATAGAGTTATATAAATATACCTGTGGTAGTCGGATCAATGGGTGCAGAAGCTGAAGGAGTATCCTGTACAGGTGGAGTGTCCCTCAGTGTATGCTACTCAGCCACATACTTTGTCACAGTAGGAGTCGAAGAAGGTGGAATATAATAGCCCGGAGATAATGAACCAGAAGCAAAAGATGATGGCATAGACGTTTGGCCAGCTGGTAGTGTAAACATCGGAGGTCTAAATATCTCATATGTCCCTGAAGACACGCTAGGATCAAAATAGGGCGTAGAAGATATGTCTGTGGTAGTGGGTCGTCTAACTCTCGCCCCACGAGCCCTCGTACCACCAGCCTCAGTACCGGGACCACTAGATGATCGTCCATCTCTGACACCACCCTCCCTCCTACCACCAACCTCTCTACTGAGAGAAATATCAGGCTCCTCGTCAGATATCTATCGTCTAGGGGGTCGATCCTGAAAAAAAGTTTGACAGAAAATTAAATACATGATATTATAAGTTATTGAAATATTTATATTTGAAATAAAATACTCACAATAGGGATGAGTGGAGGAACACCCATTTGTACCATGCAATGATTATTATCTGTCATCTTTTTCCGCAGCCTCTCTTCAATGGGTGTCATTTCCTGCAATGAAAACAAATATGGATGTAATTAGAAACAGATAACTAATGTGTAACCCAAAAAACAAAATATAGAAAAACCATTATGATAAAAAGAACATAATGAAACAGAAGATTTATGGTGTTATGAAGGTAAGTACTAGGATACACACTATGAATGATGTAGGTGAAACTGTAGGTGAGAACACGACTGTATGATTCTATATATTTCCCACCACAACTTCGGGTTCACAATCAACTCTGACAATTGAGATGTTGGGGTCATCATAAGTAATAAACGGATTGCTTCCAATTGCAGTAGGGATAGTGTCAACTTCATCATCACCATCATCAAAAACATGTATGGGATTTACTTCAATAATTACACCGAATTTAGGATGACGATGATCTTTGACATAAAAAACTTGTTTCACCATTGATGCCAATACATATGGTTCATCGGTGGAAAGAGTGTGAGTCATGTCAATAACTCGAAATCCACAATCATCAATAAAGGTGCCTTGCCTCGTCATTGAATCAAACCATTGACATTTCATCATTGTGACTCGACCATGCGAGTAATAATCCAAAATTATTATTTTCTCCACGACACCATAATAAGAAACATTTTCAGAATGAGGTATAGTGTCTGATGAACTGGCATAACAGTCTGTTGTGGCAGTTATCATAACACCATTATGTTGTGTTCTCATGTTTCTTGCTCGTTCAGTGATAATATATTTGTATCCATTGATCACAAGTGATTTACAAGCACGAACCATGGTATTAGGACCAAAAGCCAAAGCTCTTATTTCCTCAGAAACAAAGTCTGTAGGAAAACTCGATACCTAAAATATAAACAAATAGTAAACTTAATTAAATATTATTTTTATTTAGTTATTACAGAAATATTTTTACCTTCAATTTCAACCAAGCAGAAAACCCTTTGTTATGAAAAGTCTCCTTCTTTCTAAAAGATAAATAATGATGCTTTCTATATATCAATTATTTATGTTCCCTGTAGATAAAAATAATAATAGTTTAACAAATATTTAAAATTACAATAGATAAGATAACAGATACTTGTACAATTAACATACTTGATATACTCATCGAACAAATCACAATTGAACAACACTGTGCGATGTGTCGTCTCTTGCTCTTCAAGGCTTAATGTTGTCAATGTTTATGATCCCGGAATTCCTCCTGTCTGAGGAAGTGATGGAAAACAGGGTTCAATTTTCCCATACTGTTCTTCTTCATTTCTCATTGGTTTATTTATTCTCGTAGTATGATCAGACAAATACATTGAGAAAAAATCCATACATTCTTGAGCCAAGTAACCGTTCACAATAGAACCTTCGGGATAATTCTTGTTCCAAACATATGATGTCAATGTGCACATGTTTCTTTCAGTTGGATACATCCAACGGAAAGCAACGGGTCCTCCAAGAAGTATTTCGGTCGGAAGATGGATAGTCAGATGCAACATGCATGTAAAAAATGATGGAGGGAATATTTTCTCTAACTCACACAAAATTAATGGTGTCTCTGCCAACAGTTTTTGCACGAGGGATTTGGAAAACCTCTTAGCACAAAGATCTCTAAACAAATAGCACAACCGAATAACTGAGACTCTAACATTATTGGACAAGAGATGACGAATTGCTATTGGAATCAACTCATGCAAAAGGACGTGATAATCATGAGTCTTCAAATATTTCAACTTCAACTCTTTTCTGTTGACCCGTTTTGATATATTGCTTGAATAGCCATCAGGAACTTTAATAGACTCTAGCACTTCCAGAAATTTATTTTTTTCAGCAGGAGTCATCACATAAGAAGCACATGGAACTTGCCATTTATTTTCACTAATACAGACAGGATGCAATTCTGGTCTGATCCCCCAATCTACCAAGTCGCACCGAGACCGTAAATCATCTTTTGTCTTCCCCTTGACATTTAGAAGAATCGAAAGCAACATTTCACATATATTCTTTTCAATGTGCATTACGTCTAAGCAATGACGTAGCAATTTGGTTGACCAATATGACAACTCAAAGAATATACTCTTTTTCTTCCAATTGTAACAGGTATCATTGGAAACATTTTTCCTCTTTCTAGATTTCATTACACTCTTCCCAAATGAATAACTGAAATCTTTCAATTAATTAAGCACATCAGTTCCAAACATACGCTGAGGTGGATCTTCATTCTCCATGGTATTGTCAAATCTTCGACGATTGTTTCTATATGGATGGTTCATTGGCAAGAATCGTCGATGTCCCATAAAACTAAAACTACACGATATTTCAGTCTTCTCGATCGAGTATTCTTCATACAAACAGGACATGACAATTTTCCTTTTTTGATCCATCCAGACATCATTGCATAAGGAGGAAAATCATTGATAGTCCACATAAGTGCAGCACGCATCTGAAATATGTCTTTCGAACATGCATCGTATGTGGGCACACCCACATCCAAAATAAGTTTCAACTATTTTATTAAAGGTTGCATGTATACATCTATATCATTGTCAGGATCATAAGGGCCAGATATCAGTATACTCAAGAAAGTGTAAGTCTTTTTCATACACAACTAAGGGGGAAGGTTATAAATGTGTATGAAAAATGGCCATGTGCTGTGCGAAGTAAGCATCTGCCCAAATGGATTAAAACCGTCACATGAAAGACCCAGTCTCACATTACGCACGTCGGCTGCAAATTCAGGATATCGAGCATCAAATCCTTGCCATGAAAATCCATCTGCAGGGTGAACCAACTCTTCATTATTCTTTTTTCTCTCGGTGTCATGCCATCGCATTTTTACGGATATTTCATCATACATGAAATGGTTCTGTAATCTGGGGATCAATGGAAAGTGCCACATTACTTTTTGTGGCACACGAGATGGTGTTCCATCATATTTTGGCTTCCATAGGGAGGTTCCACATTTTATACAATCATTTCTTTCAGCAGTTTCCTCCCAAAATAAGCTACAATCATTCGGGCAAGCATGATTTTTTTTTGAGAATCCAAGTTCATCAACCAACATCCATTCCATATAGTGGTTTGAGGGAATATATGCATCATCTGGAAGTAAGTCTTTCAAGAAGGTAAGAATGTAATCAATTGCAGTATTTGAAATCCCATACATAGTTTTCCCATGAAACAATCGGATTAAAAATTCCAACTTTTTCATTTTATCACATTGCCGATATACTGGAGTCGTCGCAGCATCATTCAATTTTTTCACCCTATCAACATCATCATTTTCATTGGACACATCATGTGTGCTTGTATCGAAATCTTGTTGGCTGGACATCCTTTCCTTCTCATGATGTCAAATAAATGGAAACTGATCATATATCAAACTCTCCAATTCAGTCATATCATTTGGATCATCAACATTTTGAGATTCCATTTTCTCTCCATTGTGATACCACACATAATAGTTTGTTTGGAAACCATATTTGGTTATATGATAGCTAACTGCTTCATGGACCAACTAAGGTCTTCCAACATAATTAAAACATGGGCAGTGTATGCAACCACTATCTGAAACCTTGTCAAATGCAAAAACTAGAAATATTTTCAAATTATTTTGAAATCAGTAGAAATCCGATCAGTTTCGTACATCCAACTTCTATCCATTCTGTAAAAAAATCGCAATAAGTCATTTCAAAGCAATTCAATAATATTAAAGTTTAATCAAAAAATATTTATGTAAATGACAATTGTTTAATCTATATAAAATCATAACTGACACATTACCCTATATGAGAATCATATTAAGAAATACAACAAAATACAGTGTATATGAGAAAATAAGATACAAAATTTCTAATGCCTATATTCAAGGATTGACCAGTCAGATATTGGAAGTGGATCAAGGAATACATAATCCTTAAGGGTCTTGTTGGGAGTATATGAGTTTTATACTTTAACTTCTTCAAGTAGATCAGGATGAGGATCATGGGAGTGGTGGGACTGTCCAAGGGGGGTGTGGTGTTTCCAGGGGTGCGGGGTGTCTAGGGGGTGGTGGGGCCGTCCGGGGGGTTGGAGGTGTCCAGGGGGTGGGGGGCTGTCTAGGGGGGTCGGGGTGTCTAGGTGGGCGGGCTGTCCATGGGGGTGGTCAGGTTGTCCAAGGGGGTCGGGGTGTATAAGTATATTTATATGAAAAGAATACCCCCACAATAATCATGTAGCCATGTCATTAGTCTAAACCCCTAGAACACATAAAAGAAGCTAGTATGGACATTTACTAAAATATTTAACACCATATGAATGAAAATACACTCTAAATATAGTTTGAGAGGATATAATGGTGTGTGTGAAAAAAATGATATTAAATAAATTTAAATGAATATGGAACAAATGAGGGTTTATAATACACTAAGAGTACCTCAAACAATCCAAAACCACTATAGCACCACATATTCAACTTCTTGAAACAGGACTTGGAAATCTTACCAACGTCTTTACTGATGACCACCTAATTGGAACACTCTATTTATGGTTCTTGAACACAAGGAACAAACAATGTTTGGTCTCTACCAACTTAATCACCCCCTTGTAGATCATAATCTCGTTTCCCCTTATACTAAAATGGTCTCACTGGAAGCTACTATTAATACCGGACCTAAACCATTCATTCTCCATAAAACAATGATCAAAGAACCATCGGAGGTATCTCTCATATAACCACAACCATTTTTTTCTATGATGTAACTAAATTCACAAGAATAACTTTTATTCAATAACCTTTTGGTATATAATGTGCATCAACAATGGTTCAATTATATGGTTCATCACATTCCAATTTATTAATCACCCATACATGATAAAAATTGAACATTGAATTTCATTTAATTAAAACCATCATATTTCATTTAATTCTTAACAAGCATAGAAGCATGGAAATTTGAATCTAATAACTTTAATTAGTCCCCAAAATTTTTTAATAAATTTAACATGAAAAATAAAACACTTTGAAATCTAAATAATCACTATGAAGTAAAATGAGCTTGGAATTCTATTGCACAAGTAAAAACACTCAACGATGGAATATATGAAAAGAATATTAATATAAATTATTAAAACAAGATAATAAAGTAACAATGAATGTTAAAAATAAATATGTGATTGAATTTAATAACATATAATAAAAATTTCTTGGTAATGAAACATGAAAGGCACATCAAAAAATTAGACAACTGTCTAATGCAATCTATATGGGCTGGAATATGCATGGAATGTAAATAAAGAACGGAAACATAAATTGGGCTGGAACAGAAATTCGGCTGGAATATGAGAATAGAAATTGGTCTCATCCCACATCAAAATCGAAACTAAAAACTAAGAAAATTATCACTCATGACTAACCATGCCACTATAAACAACCTAGAGTGTATGAGTTTTTTCTCTAATCTCAACAACATCATCACACATTCTTGCCATGATGTGAATCATGTGTAATATGAATGATATTAACACAAAATTCCCAGAAATACCAAGCCTTCTAAAAACTGAAAATTTATGGATGATATTAACACACAATTCATTTTGAATCAAATTTTATTCACTTTACTACTTATCCCAATAGACCAAACTCATACTATAATCACTATATGTGTACCACTATCAAAGCTCAACACACGCACCCAAATCAAACAGAAAACAAAATTCATAAACACCCAAATATAAAGAAAAAACCAAAATAGTAGATGTATATAATTAAAATAAAAGTATCACTTATAAGAAATGTAGAACTAAGAAATTTTGAAGATGGGTCGGAATGAAGGATTTTTGCAGTAGGGTAAACAAAATCCCAATTCACCTCTTCACCCAATTGAAAATAGAAAATCAAAATAGAAGACATAAAATCAAAATATAAGATACATAACATTAAAATGAAAGTATAACTTAGAGTTTACAAATGATAATCTAAGAAATTTTGAAGATGGAATGATTTGGACAGTAGGGTAAAGAGAATCCCACTTCTCTGCTTCGGTTTAGAGCTCCAGTCGCGCGGAATGGGGGGAGCCCAAGGTTCTGTCTATTTCTGGGAAATCTTTCCCAATGGTTTGTAAAAACCATTGGGAATGAAAACTTTTACCAACAGTTTTAAAAAACCGTTGGTAAAGCCCTTCAAAAACTCACTTTTACCAACAGTTTTACAAAACCGTTGGTACATCTTCATCAAAAACAATCTTTACCAACAGTTTTGCAAAAACCATTGGTATATCTTCACCACCACATACCTTTACCAACGGTTTTTGATAAACCGTTGGTATATGCATGGTATACTAATATACACCAACAGTTTAAGCAAACCGTTGGTATATATCTGTTGGGAAAACCTATATTTCTAGTAGTGTTTCTTTCATTTTATGTTATTATTTTTCATTCCATTTGGATTATGTTGGGATATTCCATTCCATATTCCGATTACAATCCATGTTATGTAAGAATGATGAGATTCTCATTTTCTCTCTTAAAAATATTTTAAAAAATAAGAGGTGTCGCGAGGCTGCCAAAATTTCATAAGAGATTTCTCAACTCATCTTTTATTTTGAGTTCCTTCATTTTATTGTTATTTCCTCAACTCCTCTAATACAATTGTAATAAAATCTCTATAATATTTTATATTCTGGATGTTCTCATGTTCATGGTAAATTCATCATCAATCTTCTTCTCCTATCCTACTTATTCAAGGAATTGAAAACATTTTCAATGATGTGTAGAATTTCCCACATCGTGCACGATGTGACTTCAATTTTATTTAATTCCATCAAATAAGGTCATGAAATAGTTTTTATGGTTGAAAAAGGTTATAATATTTGTTTTATGTCTCATCCATGGTTCTATAATTCTTTTGTACATATGGTTTTAATTTATAAAACAAAATGAGGTCCTTATTATCAGAGGACTACTAAAATGATATAAACGAACATCATTAATGTTTTAACTTATGAATCATATTCATTTCAGAATTTAAATTTATACATTGAATAATTTATGGATTTTGTTAATATATAAATACCACTCCATTACAATTATGGAGTTTCACATCCAATTTACCAAAACAAACATTATAAACCAATCATTGAAATCATGTAAAGAACTCTACCAAAAACAGTTCAATGAACATAATATTAAAAATTTAAGGGTGAAATGATGTAATGAAATGATCATATACGGTATTATAAATATGGATATGTTTCTGTAAGATATTAATAATAGTCTTTTAACCATTATACAAGAGGTTTATGTAACACCCGAGATTTTTATGAGTAATATTTTGTTTTTATGTTATATATATATCATAAAATGAATCTTTCACTACACACTAGCTTGGCTTACTTTTCACGCAATCGCGACCTTCCTCGATAGCTTGCGTTGTACGCAATACCGAGTTTCACTAAACGACGATATGTTATTAAAATATTATTTAAAATAGCCGTTATGAATAGTAATAACCACTTTTTGAAATTTTATCTTTCAAAATGGACCTCATTTTTGGATTCGGAATACCGAAATTAACCTAGGGTGAAATTTTGGTATTTTTCTGAAAACTTTCAATTTTTGATGAATAGTGAAACCACTAAGTGGTAGGTTAAAAACTGAATTTTGCATAAAACTTAATTTTACCCCTTATGTGAATGGAATTTCAAAAATCCGACAGACATGGTTGATATCAGTAAGTAAAATGTGGTTCAATGAGATAAAAATAATTTTTTGGTAAATAGTAACTTTTTACTTTTTTTACCGCGGTTAATAATAAATAGGGTAACTAAGGGTAAATATGATATTACTATTACCCTAACACATATCCTAATTCTATTGGATAAGTTTAATTCGACCAAAAACAACCTTATGAATATAATATCACCATTTAGGTCCACTTGGATTAGATTATGACATTTAATATTATTTTATTTAATGAATAGTTAAAATAGTTAAAATCAAAGTTTAATAACTAAAACAATTTTAATATGGGTTTATACATAAGACAAATTCGATTATAAATATTAATTAGAAAGATAAAAAGATTTCCTACATAATGATATTTTATTTATAATTTTTAGACTTTAAATTTATTTATTTATTTATGACACAACGATGATGCAGTAATTACCCTTTTAAGGAAATGTTAACATAATTGATGTTATAAATGCTCAAATAAATGTAATTTGAGACTTTTTATGAATTCCACTAATTTTCTAGGTTACTATGATATATTATTGTTTATTTAATAAACTTGGTTTGAACATATAATTCTGTTATGACTTTCACAAAAATCATATATCAAATAGTGTCAAAATTGACACAAAATAGTTTTTAAATCAAATATTATATTATTAATTGTTATTTTATTCCTAAAAATCTAAGGTTCGGCCAAATGACTTAGATAAGGATATATATATAAATAATAAACAACTTGGGGTTCGTTTGTCATGTTATAGTAAGTGTATTAACCATATAGTGTAAGAAAACAAAAAGTCACGGTAAAAGTTAAATTATTTAACTTAGAGTTAAATCTAATTGATAAGGTTAAAATAATAACCTAAACTTTTCTAAATCCTATTGGTTGATAGGATTTAGACCCATACCCACTTTATCTCCGAAATAAGACCCTTTGGAACCATTATAAACCGATTTTGACTTTAATATAAAATAATATTTTGAGATATTCCTAAGGTGCCCCACTCCTCCCTTATAAAAGGGCACCTCCTCCACCTCCTCCTCACACCAATTTGAGCACTCAATCTCGGCCAACCCCTGAAAAAATCCCTTCTCCACTTCCCTAGAATAATCCTAGAGGTCCTGGTCTTCTTCAAAGACCAATCTTAGTTCCGTAAGTGGAGGATTCGAAGAGGCGTTTCAAAGAAGAGGTAATATCCATTACCGATCTTTTCAATTTCTTTCTTCTTCAACTTCCTCTTCTTTAGTTGTTTCATGATAAAGTAATAACATCAGTATTACTTACATACTGATATGTTATTATAAATATGAAACAACCCTAATTTACCTTCTATCCATCCTACGGAAAAATGAAATCACCGCGCGTGCGTATGTACGGAATACCGTCTCCACGCTGTGGTGTAATCTATTTTCCACCATCACCTTACAAGGATGGGTATAATGGTGTAATGAGTAACTATATATGATTATTATAAAGTGATATTGATACTGAAAATAGTATAAATACGCTTAAATACAATTCCACGATCATGGGAACAATATCATTGCTCGTGCGTACGTACAGAATACCGTCTCCACGATGTGATGCGACTCGTTCTACATGATCATCATTACATAGTAATTATATAAATGAATTGAATGAATAAATATGATATATGTTACACTAATACCATTCTGGATATAAGGTATCTATAACCTTAAAATAAGAATAAGAATTTATTCGGCAAAACACGCATAAGAACAAAAGGCAATAAAGACCCGAGTAACAAGTAACAATGAAATATTACTAATAAGAAGCTAAAAATATGACCATATATGATATCATATCAATATGTATGATTCTGGAATAAGTCAATAACATTATTTAATCCATTATACAGGAGCTTCGGACACGTACAAAGCAAATCGGACCTAAGGTAAGGGAAATATCACAATCTCATTTTTATCCGAGATTGTTTATACTTTGGTATTTACTGGGGTGTATTTTATCATCCACATCCATCTCTCCTCAATATGTAATATTATTTCCATCCACCTACAATTGTTTAAATCCAATTTTACCCTTCAGCGAGTTTTTGGTAAAAGATATGAAAGGAATCTTTTGTCGTTTTTCATACGCGGTACTTTTTGACTTTTCCGACAAAAGTATGAGAAGAATGTTTTTTACTTATACGGCATGAATGGATTTTTTAAAACATTATTTCCAAGAAGCCTCCTTTACAAGTTTTCAAGTTTATTTTTAATCAACTTCTTTTAGTTTAAAGTTGTATGACATGTTAAGAAAGGAAAATGATTTTGAAGTAGAAAGGATATTTTCCTCAAGAATGGATTTCAAATGTTTTATCAAAATTATTTTCCATCTAAGATAATATAGGGTTCTGTTTTTATCCCTATTATTACATTTATTTGATTATGTTGTGATGGAATTATATTCATGAAGTCCTTTACCTTATATGATTTGTTTTATGATGTCATGATGTTTGAAGAATCCCATTTTTATTACATGTGTTATGCGATGATGTATGATTTATGAATATGTGGCACACATAAGAAAGGATTTATTATGAGATGGGTGGGACCTATATCTCCCTCCAATGCATTGGGTAAAGATTTATATCTCATGAGATAGACATGGCTGGAACAGAAGGTTATTTCGGTTCAGTGATACAGGACTGAAACGAGGAGTGAACTCGATTCAGAAATGGACTTTGTCTGCTAAGATAGTCTTGGCAATGAGTCATGACTAACAAGAAATGATTTTCCATGATTATGTGAGCATGCCACAAAGTTTCAAGTTTTATGTTATGATTATGGGGATCTCATTTTCACTTCTATGATTTATTCCATGTTAAGATATTATGATCACTTTTGCAGGTTGTGATTTTCAAAAAGATATGATATGATTTTTATTTCCTTTATTTGCCCTTGATGAGCATTTGAGCTCACGCTTTTTTGTATGTTTTCTTTTCCCCAGGTCCGGAAGATGGATATTAAGTAGAATATGCTAAAAGGGACCATAGATATGATGAAATAAATGGGATACACTGTAGAAGATTTATGAACCAGTTGTTTATTTTTCTCAGTTTCTAAAGACACTATACCTATACGGTCCTTTCGTGGTTTTGTTATATGTTGTAATAAGTATGCTTCAATTTTGAAGTATTAACAATGTATGTAAAGTATGGGTCGTTATAGTTTGTATCAGAGGAACGGTATAGTCAACCTTGGGAAACTAGGATGTGAAAGCCTTAGTAAAAACCCTAAGGATAAGTCTAAGCATAGAACACAATCTTAGTGTTTTAGAAATGGCCATGAATAACCTAGGATAAGACCTTAAGTGTGAAATTTTATTCTTGATTATGTGTTGCTCACACTATTCTTCTTGGTTTTAGTCAATGGCTAGGACCCGAAGGAACCGTGTTAATGCGGAATGCAACGGGCAATGCAATTATTGTCCCCCTGAGCAACCAAACGTTATGGGAGATGGAATGAAAAATATTGTATCCATGCTCACACAACTTTCTCAAGCTATGAATCATGCAGGACTTCCAAACGAGCAAAGGAAGGAGCAACATTCTGTTGAATCCTTCATGAGGCAGCGTCCACCTTCTTTCAGCGGGTCTACTGATCCATTAGTTGCTGAACAATGGATTAGTACTACTGAAAAGATATTTTCAGTTCTTCAATGTTCTAAACATGATAAATTCATCCTAGCGGTGTATCGTTTGGAAAGAGATGTTGATCAATGGTGGAATCTTATTAAGAATACGAGGCAAAGGGATGAAATTGAGTCCATGGAATGGGACGAGTTCAAGAACTTATTTTTCAATAAGTACTTCCCTCGTATTCTCTTAACAAAGATGGAGAAAGAGTTTCTTGAACTAAAGCAAAGGGATGATGAATCTTTTGGGACCTATGAAGAAAATTTTACAAGACTTGCAAGGTACGCTTCTGGTATTATTATCCAACCTGAGAGTAATATCTATCGATTCTTTAGTGGCTTAAAACCAAGTCTTCGAAGGGAGTTAGCCATAAGGGACTTCAATAGCTACGAGGAAATCGTTCGATGTGCTCTCAAAGTCAAGAAAGAGATTGGAGTAACCCATCAGTCATATGGGTTTGATAAGAAGAGGAAAATGGAATTCAAAGAAAATCTAAAGAGCACACTAAAAAGAATATGAGCTTTCCCTTATGATCAAAGTGTGGAAAGAAACATGGAGGGAGTTGTCTTAAAGGGACAAGTAAATGTTTCAAATGTGTAAAGGAAGGTCATCGGGAATTTGAATGCCGTGATAATGGGAAGAAGATGTCAAATGATGCAAACAAAGGAAGGGATACACAGAATGAACCTACTACACTTCAATGTTTCAAGTGCAAGGAGATGGGGCATTATTCCAATCAATGCCCAAATCCAAGGGTTGATGATGATGGTCGACGTCAACAAACTCTTAAGGCTAAAGACAAAGGAAAGTCACATGCAATTTCTATCAGCGATGTGGAGTACGATAACAAAGTGGTGAAAGGTACACTTACCATCCACTCTAAAGTAGAAAATGTTTTATTTGATTTTGGATCCACCCACTCTTTTATTTCTGAAGAATTTTCTAAGGGTATCACCGTATTACCTCAACAATTAGATGTTGAGTTAGCTGTGACAACACCTAATGGCACAACAGTCACATCAAAAGTTTATAATTCTTCTCTGATTGAAGTTTGTGGGAAAGTGCTTCCTGCAAATCTTGTGATCCTTCCTATAGTGGAATTTGATGTGATTCTTGGCATGGATTGGATTTCTTTATATGGAGCTCATATCAATTTCCAAAGAAGGGAAGTCACATTTCATATTCCAGATCAATCTATGATCGTCTATCAATGCAAGGATGAACATAACCTTCCAGTGGAAATTTCTTCCATTTTATGGGTATTGATTCCACTAAATGAAGGTTATTTATCTCAAATGGTTGGTGAGAAACTCATGATTAAGAATATGCCCATTGTACGGGAGTTTGATGATGTCTTTCTGGAGGAATTACCGGGTCTTCCACCAAATCGTGAAGTTGAGTTTTCAATAGAACTCGTACCGGGTGCTTTGCCTATTTCAAAGACACCTTATAGAATGGCCCCAATTGAGTTGCAGGAATTGAAGAATCAACTCCAAGAGAATCTTGATAAGGGATTCATACGCCCTAGTGCGTCAGCTTGGGGAGCACCTGTTCTATTTGTTAAGAAGAAAGATGGATCAATGAGACTCTGCATTGATTATCGAGAACTTAACAAGATCACTATCAAGAACAAATATCCTCTCCCGCGCATTGATGACCTATTTGACCAACTACGCGGAGCTCAATACTTTTCCAAGATTGATATTAGTTCAGGGTATCATCAATTAAGGGTCAAACGGGAGGATATACCAAAGACGGCTTTCTGTACAAGGTATGGACACTATGAATTTATAGTGATGCCATTTGGTCTTACTAATGCCCCTGCTATCTTCATGGATCTAATGAATAGAGTCTTTAGATATTGTCTTGATCAATTTGTGGTAGTCTTTATAGACGATATTCTTGTCTATTCAAAGAGCAAGGAAGAGCATGAAGATCACTAGAGAATTATATTGAAGACCCTGAGAAAGGATAAGCTTTATGCCAAATTTACCAAGTGTGAATTTTGGCTTCAAAAAGTTGCATTTTTGGGTCACATAATCGCAAAAGAGGGGATATCTGTGGATCCAGCAAAAACAGAGGTTATCGAAAGATGGTCGAGACCAACAACAGTAACTGAGATCCGAAGTTTTCTTGGTTTGGCTGGATATTATCGACGTTTTGTAAAAGATTTTTCACGATTATATAATCCACTCACCAAGTTGACTCGGAAAGGAGTTAAGTTTGTTTGGACAGAGGAATGTGAAGAGAATTTCAAGGAGTTGAAAAGAAGGTTATCCAGTGCACCTGTGCTCACACTGCCTTGTAGTGGAGAAAGGTTTGTGATCTACAGTGATGCATCCAAGAAGGGATTGGGGTGTGTTCTTATGCAAAATGATATGGTGATAGCTTATGCCTCACGACAGTTGAAAATCCATGAGCAAAATTACCCAACACATGATTTGGAGTTAGCTGCGGTAATCTTTGCATTAAAGATTTGGAGGCATTACCTTTATGGTGAAAGGTGTGATATTTATAATGATCATAAAAGTTTAAAGTATATTTTCACACAAAAGGAGCTGAATATGCATCAAAGAAGATGGTTGGAGCTGATTAAGGATTATGACTGCTCAATCCATTACCACCCTGGGAAAGCAAACAAGGTGGCAGATGCATTAAGTCGACAAGACCATGCTAGTTTATCCATGATGAGGATCACAAAAGATCCAATATTTATGGATTTACAAAGGATGGATCTTGGAATTATAATGGAAGGGGGAAAATCTTATCTTTCTCAAATGAATGTTCAACCATCAATACATGTGAAGATTAAAGAGGCACAGAAAGAAGATGTCGAGTTAAAAAAGAAGGTGGGAAATGTTCCTGAATTCAACCTTGATTGTGATGGGATAATAAAGTTCAGGAATCGGGTTTGTGTTCCTCCCATCCCCGAATTAAAGAAGGGGCTGCTGGATGAGGCTCATAGTTCTTCATTCTCTATTCATCCTGGAAGCACGAAGATGTATAAAGACCTGAAAGAGTACTTCTGGTGGGATGGCATGAAAAGAGATGTTACTGAATATGTCTCTCGATGCTTGGTTTTTCAACAAGTTAAAGCTGAGAGACAGAAGTCTAAGGGGATGTTACAACCATTACCCATACCCGAATGGAAATGGGAAAACATCACTATGGAATTTGTCACAGGACTTCCTAAAACATCCAAAGGCAATAATGCTATCGGGGTCATAGTTGATCGTCTTACAAAGTCTACACACTTCATTGTTATTAGAGAGGATTTCTCTCTAGATCATCTTTCCAGGATATATGTAAAGGAAGTGGTAAGATTGCATGGAGTACCACTTTCTATTATATCTGATAGGGATCCGAGATTTACCTCGAAGTTCTGGCGAAGTCTTCAGCATACTCTGGATATAGAGTTGAGTTTCAGCACTGCTTATCATCCTTAGACAGACGGTCAGTCTGAGAGAACAATTCAAACCCTAGAAGATATGTTGAGAGCTTGCTCTATGGATTTCAAAGGAGGTTGGGATCAACACCTACCTTTGGTGGAATTTTCTTATAATAATAGCTTTCACTCCAGTATTCAGATGGCTCCTTATGAAGCTCTCTATGGAAAGAAATGCAGGACTCCAACTTGCTGGGATGAAGTTGGGGAAAGAAAGATATTAGGACCTGATCTTGTTGATGAAATGGCAGAAAAGGTCAGATCTATTCAACAACACATAAGAGCAGCTCAGAGTCGACAGAAAAGTTATGCCGACAACCGAAGTAAAGATCTAGAGTTTGAAGTGGGTGATAAAGTGTTCTTACGAATATCTCCCTGGAATAGGGTTATGAGATTTGGAAAGAAGCAGAAGTTGAGCCCTAGATATATCGGTCCTTTCGAAATACTGGATCGTGTTGGAAAGGTAGCTTACCGATTGGCGCTTCCACCGAATCTCTCTCAAGTTCACGATGTTTTCCATGTATCTCTCCTGAGAAAGTACATACCTGATCCTTCACATGTACTCAGCTCAGAAGTTCTACCACTGAAGCAAGATCTTTCTTATGAAGAACAACCGATAGAGATTCTAGATCGTAGCGAAAAAGTCCTACGAAACAAGACCACTCGATTGGTGAAAGTTATATGGAGGAACCACCAACTTGAAGAAGCTACATGGGAGCTTGAGGATATGATAAGGGAGAAGTATCCTCATCTGTTTGTTACAAAGTGACGAATTTCGAGGGCGAAATTTTTTTTTAAGGGGGGTAGAATGTAACACCCGATATTTTTATGAGTAATATTTTGTTTTTATGTTATATATATATCATAAAATGAATCTTTCACTACACACTAGCTTGGCTTACTTTTAATGCAATCGCGACCTTCCTCGATAGCTTGCGTTGTACGCAATACCGAGTTTCACTAAACGACGATATGCTATTAAAATATTATTTAAAATAGCCGTTATGAATAGTAATAACCACTTTTTGAAATTTTATCTTTCAAAATGGACCTCATTTTTGGATTCGGAATACCGAAATTAGCCTAGGGTGAAATTTTGGTATTTTTCTGAAAACTTTCAATTTTTGATGAATAGTGAAACCACTAAGTGGTAGGTTAAAAACTGAATTTTGCATAAAACTTAATTTTACCGCTTCTGTGAATGGAATTTCCAAAATCCGACAGACACGGTTGATATCAGTAAGTAAAATGTGGTTCAATGAGATAAAAATAATTTTTTGGTGAATAGTAACTTTTTACTTTTTTTACCACGGTTAATAGTAAATAGGGTAACTAAGGGTAAATATGATATTACTATTACCCTAACACATGTCCTAATTCTATTTCATAAGTGTAATTCGACCAAAAACAACCTTATGAATATAATATGACCATTTAGGTCCACTTGGATTAGATTATGACATTTAATATTATTTTATTTAATGAATAGTTAAAATAGTTAAAATCAAAGTTTAATAACTAAAACATTTTCAATATGGGTTTATACATAAGATAAATTCGATTATAAATATTCATTCGAAATCTAAAAAGATTTCCTACATAATGATATTTTATTTATAATTTTTAGACTTTAAATTAATTAATTTATTTATGACACAACGATGATGCAGTAATTACCCTTTAAAGGAAATGTTAACATAATTGATGTTATAAATGCTCAAATAAATGTAATTTGAGACTTTTTATGAATTCAACTAATTTTCTAGGTTACTATGATATATTATTGTTGATTTAATCAACTTGGTTCGAACATATAATTCTGTTATGACTTTCACAAAAATCATATATCAAATAGTGTCAAAATTGACACAAAATAGTTTTTAAATCAAATATTATATTATTAATTGTTATTTTATTCCTAAAAATATAAGGTTCGGCCAAATGACTTAGATAAGGATATATATATTAATAATAAATAACTTGGGGTTCGTTTGGCATGTTATAGAAAGTGTATTAACCATATAGTGTAAGAAAACAAAAAGTCACGGTAAAAGTTAAATTATTTAACTTAGAGTTAAATCTAATTGATAAGGTTAAAATAATAACCTAAACTTGTCTAAATCCTATTGGTTGATAGGATTTAGACCCATACCCACTTTATCTCCGAAATAAGACCCTTTGGAACCATTATAAACCGATTTTGACTTTAATATAAAATAATATTTTGAGATATTCCTAAGGTGCCCCACTCCTCCCTTATAAAAGGGCACCTCCTCCCCCTCCTCCTCACACCAATTTGAGCACTCAAGCTCGGCCAACCCCTGAAAAAATCCCTTCTTCACTTCCCTAGAATAATCCTAGAGGTCCTGGTCTTCTTCAAAGACCAATCTTAGTTACGTAAGTGGCGGATTCGAAGAGGCGTTTCAAAGAAGAGGTAATATCCATTACCGATCTTTTCAATTTCTTTCTTCTTCAACTTCTTCTTCTTTAGTTGTTTCATGATAAAGTAATAACATCAGTATTACTTACATACTGATATGTTTTTATAAATATGAAACAACCCTAATTCACCTTCTATCCATCCTACGGAAAAATGAAATCACCGCGCGTGCGTACGTACGGAATACCGTCTCCACGCCGTGGTGTAATCTATTTTCCACCATCACCTTACAAGGATGGGTATAATGGTGTAATGAGTAACTATATATGATTATTATAAAGTGATATTGATACTTAAATAGTATAAATACACTTAAATACAATTCCACGATCATTGGAACAATATCATTGCTCGTGCATACGTACAGAATACCGTCTCCACGATGTGATGCGACTCGTTCTACATGATCATCATTACATAGTAATTATATAAATTAATTGAATGAATAAATATGATATATGTTACACTAATACCATTCTGGATATAAGGTATCTATAACCTTAAAATAATAATAAGAATTTATTCGGCAAAACACGCATAAGAACAAAAGGCAATAAAGACCCGAGTAACAAGTAACAATGAAATATTACTAATAAGAAGCTGAGAATATTACCATATATGATATCATATCAATATGTATGATTTTGGAATAAGTCAATAACATTATTTAAACCATTATACAGGAGCTTCGGACACGTACAAAGCAAATCGGACCTAAGGTAAGGGAAATATCACAATCTCATTTTAATCCGAGATTGTTTATACTTTGGTATTTACTGGGGTGTATTTTATCATCCACATCCATCTTTCCTCAATATGTAATATTATTTCCATCCACCTACAATTGTTTAAATCCAATTTTACCCTTCAGCGAGTTTTTGGTAAAATATATGAAAGGAATCTTTTGTCGTTTTTCATACGCGGTACTTTTTGACTTTTCCGACAAAAGTATGAGAAGAATGTTTTTTTACTTATATGGAATGAATGGATTTTTTAAAACATTATTTCCAAGAAGCCTCCTTTACAAGTTTTCAAGTTTATTTTTAATCAAATTCATTTAGTTTAAAGTTGTATGACATGTTAAGAAAGGAAAATGATTTTGAAGTAGAAAGGATATTTTCCTCAAAAATGGATTTCAAATGTTTTATCAAAATTATTTTCCATCTAAGATAATATAGGGTTCTGTTTTTATCCCTATTATTACATTGATTTGATTATGTTGTGATGGAATTATATTCATGAAGTCCTTTACCTTATATGATTTGTTTTATGATGTCATGATTTTTGAAGAATCCCATTTTTATTACATGTGTTTTGCGATGATGTATGATTTATGAATATGTGGCACACATAAGAAAGGATTCATTATGAGATGGGTGGGACCTATATCTCCCTCCAATGCATTGGGTAAAGATTTATATCTCATGAGATAGACATGGCTGGAACAGAAGGTTATTTCGGTTCAGTGATACAGGACTGAAATGAGGAGTGAACTCGGTTCAGAAATGGACTTTGTCCGCTAAGATAGTCTTGGCAATGAGTCATGACTAACAAGAAATGATTTTCCATGATTATGTGTGCATGCCACAAAGTTTCAAGTTTTATGTTATGATTATGGGGATCTCCTTTTCACTTCTATGATTTATTCCATGTTAAGATATTATGATCTCTTTTGCAGGTTATGATTTTCCAAAAGATATGATATGATTTTTATTTCCTTTATTTGCCCTTGCTGAGCATTTGAGCTCACCCTTTTTTGTATGTTTTCTTTTCCCCAGGTCAGGAAGATGGATATTAAGTAGAATATGCTAAAAGGGACCCTAGATATGATGAAATAAATGGGAGACACTGTAGAATATTTATGAACCAGTTGTTTATGTTTCCCAGTTTCTAAAGACATTATACCTATACGGTCCTTTCGTGGTTTTGTTATATGTTGTAATAAGTATGCTTCAATTTTGAAGTATTAACAATGTATGTAAAGTATGGGTCGTTATATTTTAAACATGTTTTAAGTAAGACAATCCCAGGTACGTGAATTCTTAACCCGATTTCCATTCTTTGGGTAAACCTTCTACTTCGTTATTTATGTGGTATTAAAATTGATTATGTGATGTGTTTTATTTATATTATGTTTAATTATGTTTATTTATAGTGTGTATACATATTCTATCCACTCTATTATTTTTCACTTGAATTATATGTTATCTCTAAGGGGATTTTCATTTAAAATCTCTTTTTAAACACAGATTTACAACATTCAAAATTAATTTTTTAATAAAATTATTCATTTTGAATGATTATGTTATAGTTCCTGGTAATTGTATATAATTAAGTTTGGGAACTATATCTACCTCTAATGCATTGGGTATGTGTAAGTTGGAGGTCAGTCGTATGTTTACTCCAAGTGTAACTGTGATGGTTTTACAAATTGTAAGGTAGTTGTGAGGGTTGCAAATTATAAGGTAGATTAGAGGGTTACAATATTTTTTATGTAATGCCTCAAGACACCATTATGGTTCCATTTATGTTATTTTTTTTTGGGATATTTTGTAAATCTCATGTTACAAAATGTATGTATATATGGGTGACAATTATTTCTTTTGAGAAAGTTTTCATATGTTTCAAGTATTCATGTACTTTCCTTCTTTTTTATATTATTTACTGAGATATTTGTGCTCATTCCATGTTTTAAGTGATTTTGAAAGGTTATAAGGATGAGTAATACATACAAGTAAACCAAGTTAAATGTTTTTTGAATTGTAAAAGAAATAATGTTTAATTTGAAAAGTTTTATATTTTGGAAGAAATGAATACTATTTTTAAGGTATCCATTCTTTAATAATTGGTAATGTTATAAATTATATATGTCCAAAATCTCTAATGCTATAAACATGAAAAGTTACTCAATGTGAATGGAATAGATTTCATTACTAAATGCAATATTATGCTATGTAAATAGGATAGTTCCTTATAGTTGGTATCAGATGATGGTTTAGATAAATTTAGGTGTTATGATGATGCTAAAATAATACCATAAATGATTTTTACTCTATCATTAATTTAAAATGTTATAGAATTTAAATATTACCATGTTGCTTCTTCTAATATATGTTTGTTCAAAATTGTTTTCTGTACAAGAAACAAAAAAGCTGAAGAGGAGAGGCACCGACAGAATGACATCCTTCTGAATCTGCAGCCCGAAATAGTAGGGAATGGAACCTAGTAGTTTCTGATAGTAATGGATTAGATAACGTAAAAAATAAATGGTGGTAGAATCTATGAAAAAGAACAACCAGAGTTACCACACTGGTACATGAAAATAGTGGAACATTTTAGAAGACAACACCCTCCTACTTTCAATGGATCTTCTGACCCAGTATCTGTTGAAGGATGGATTAAAGCCCTTGAAATGATATTTGATGTTATGGGATGTTCAGATAATCAAAAGGTAAGTCTTTCCATTTATCATTTTGATGGTGAAGTTGATCAATAGTGGTAAATGGTAAGTAATATCCGGAATAGAGAGGATTATTATTCTTTAGAGTGGGATGAATTTAAAAGTCTTTTCCTTGAAAAATATTTTCCTAAGGTAGTGCGACATAGGATGGAGAATAAATTACTTTAATTGAAGAAAAAGAAGGATAATTCAATGGATATGTATGAATCTAACTTCCCACAATTGAAAAGTAATTCTCCCAATCTTAAACTAGATCTTAATAGAAAAATAAACTACTTTTAATCACAATTGAAGCCAAGGTATCGAAGGGCATTGGCCTCCTGTGAATTAAAATGTTACGAGAAACTTGTTCGGTATGCTGAGAGGGTAGAGTTGGATTTTTCTAATGATCATTTTTATTTTGGAAATAAGGAATAGAAGAGGCCTATATGACAAGTGATGGTTAAGAATCAACAAAAAAATCTGATGAAAATATAATTTGGTTTCTAGTTTGTGAAATGTGTGGAAAGAAGCACACTGGGGAATGTCTTACCAAAACTGGGAAGTGTTTGAAATGTGATAATTTTGGACATGGCCTGATATTTTAATAAAAATGATCCTAGGACTAATCTTGATAATCAAATTGTAATGTGTTTTAAATGTGGTGAGATGGGTCACTATGAAAATTCCATCCCAAAGAGAGATCCATATAATGCAATGAACCGAGACTATAAGCATAAAGGTGTTGTGTGATTTTTGGAGACTACGTCAGTAGATGCTGATCCATCAAATGAAGTTGTATCAGGTAATTTTATTGTTTTATCATATTTACACAAAGTTTTTCATCATATAGTGTCTACACATTGCATAATCTCTGAGAAATTTTCTGTTAAATTGAAAATAATACCTCAAAAAATGAGACAATAATTTGTTGTTAAAACACTAGGGGGAAAATATTATAGCAAAAGGAATTATAAGAATCTCTCTATTGTGGTCTTTGGAAATACTATACCTGCAAACCATTTTGTTTTACCCTTATTTAAGTTTAATGTTATTCTGGGAATAGATTGTCTTTCTGTTTATCATTATAATATTGACTCTAGAGATAAAGAAGTTGTTTTTCAAAAATATTTTCTGTTTATATATAATAAAGAACCCATACAATTGACAACATATCAAGAAGCTAAGAAACTATTGAAATGTAGAAATGAAATTTATCTTTATTATATTGTTGGAAATAAGGTAACTGTTCAGATTAACGATGTGCCAGTGGTAAATAGATACCTTAATGTTTTTCGGATGAGTTACCCAGTGTCATACCTGACCGAGAATTCAAATTCACAATTAAAATAGTTCCTAATGATAAGACAATTTCAAAACCCCCTTATCGTATGGCTCAAATAGGACTTCTTGAATTGAAAAATAAGTTCTAGGATTTTCTTGATAATTGCTTCAATCGTCCTAACACTTCACCACAGGGAGCCCCTATTTTGTTCATTAAAAAGAAAGATGGTTCCATAAGACTTTGTGTTGAATATAGTGATTTCAATAACATCACTGTTAAAAAAGTATCCTTTGGCTCACATCATTGACTTGTTTGATCATCTCCAGGGAGATCAGTACTTTTAAAATATGGACTTGAGATCCGGATACCATCAACTGAAGGTAATGGTGGATGACATCTTGAAAACAACCTTTAGTACTAGATATGGGCACTATGAAGTTGTTTTTAGGCTATTTAGGTTAAATAATGCTCCTTTTGTATTCATGAATCGTATGAATAAAATATTTTATGATTTCTTGGATAATTTTTTGGTTGCGTTTATTGATTACATTCTAGTATATTCAAAAAATAAATAGGAGCATAAAAAACAACTAAGGGTTGTTTTACAAATTTTAATAGAAATGAAACTATATGGAAAATCCAGTAAGTGTGATTTTTGGTTGCTACATATTTCTTTTCATGGGAAAATTGTTAATAAGGATGGAATATCTATTTATCATTCTAAAAAAGTGGTTGATGAATGGCTAGGACCTATAAATGTAATTTAGATTTGTCGTTTTCATGGATTAGCAGGTTATTACCAACATTTTACTATGAACATTGCATGACTATAAATCTCGATAACTAATTTAACACGAAAAAGTGTTAAATTTATTTGTACAGATGATTTTGATGTTTGTTTTTAAGATATGAAGAAGAGATTGGTGAATGTTATAGTTTTGGAATTGCATTCCTGAAATGGTCAGTTTTTCATCTACATTGATGCTTTGTTGAAGGGACTTGGTTGTGTTTTGATGAAAAATTATCAGGTAATTTCTTACTCTTTAAGACAACATAAACCCCATGAGTTAAATTATCCCACACATGATTTGGAATTCATATATGTGGGTTTTTAAATTGAAAATTTGGAGGAATCATTTATACGAAGCCAAATTTCAAATATATATTGACAAAAAAATTCTAAAGTATATATTCAATCAGAAGGAATTAGTTATGAGGGAGAGAATATGGATTAAACTAATAAAGGATTATGATTTCTCAATCAATTACCATCCATTCAAAGAAAACAATGTGGCAGATAACTTGAGTCAAAAACATCATGAATCCTTAACCATGTCATGTTTGGAAAATGATCCCCTGATTAATGATTTGAGAGAAATTAGGCTTAGAAGTTGTTGTTGTAGGGAATATATCTGTTTTGTTTCAGGTTTCAGTGCAGTCGTCATTGTCATCCATAGTTAAGAAAGCACAAAAGAAAGACCATGAGCTATAGAAAAATCTATAATTGGTTAAAATGGGTATATTTCTAAAATTTAATCTTGATAAAAATTAGGTGTTAAAATTTGGAAAAAGGTTTTGTCTGCCTTTTGATTCCTAGTTGAAGAAAGACTTGTTGTATGAAGCTCGTTGTTATCCATTTTTAGTTCATCTTGGTAGTATTAAGATGTACAGATACCTCTGGATGTATTATTGGTGGGATGGAATGAAATGAGATATTGCTGATTTTACTATGAAATATTTCACATTTCAATAGGTTAAAAAAGAGAGCTAGTTACTGAAGGGGATGCTTCATCCTTTTCTAGTTCCAGAGTGGAAATGGGAGGCTGTGTCCATAGACTTTGTGGTGGGACTACCAAAGAATCCTCAAGGTAACAATGCAATTTGGGTTATTGTTGATCGTCTGGAAAAATCTACAAATTTTCTTTCTATTCATGATACAATGTCATTGGATCAGCTTTCTCTACTATACCTCAAAGTGATTTTCAGGCTACATAGATTTACTCTTTCTATAGTATCTGACCAGGATCACAGGTTCACATCTAGAATTTGGAAGGGACATTAGAATTTGTTGGGCATAGAGTTAAATTTCATTACAACTTTTCATCCTCAATTAGATGGGTAGTCAGAATGAACAATTCAGACATTGGAAGATATGCTTCGAGCTTGTTAAATGGGCTATCAGGGATGTTAGTATCATCATATTTCATTAGATAAGTTTTCTTATAATAATAGTTTTCATTCTACTATATAGATGGAACCTTTTGAGGAATTTTATGGAAAGTGGTGTCAAACACCATCATTTTGGGATGAAGTCAGTGAATGAAAGTTGTTTGGGATAGAATTAGTAGACGAAGTGGATAAAAAAGTGGAGATGATCCAGTAACACATGAGGAAAACTTAGAGTAGGCAGAAAGTTATACAGATAATAGAAGTAATGAATTCTATTTCGAGGTAGGTGACTATTTTTTCCTTAAAATATCTCATTGGAAAAGTTTTATGTGTTTCAGTAAAAAAGGGAAGTTAAGTCTGCGGTTCATTGATCCTTTTGAAATCATGGAGAAAGTTGGACCAGTTGCACATTGAGTAGCTTTGCCTCCAAGTTTGTCTCAGGTTCACAATGTTTTTCATGTTTTGATGTTCAGGAAGTATGTGCCAGATTCATCACATGTCTTGATCCCATAAGCAGTTCAGCTAGAAGAAAACCATTGTTATGAAGAGAAACCTGTTCTGATTTTTTATCGAACGGAACTAGTATTGCGGAACAAGGTAATCTAACAAGTAATTTTTTTTTTTGAGGAACCACATAGTAGAAGAAGAAACTTCGGATTCTAAAAATGATATGAGATAATGGTACCATCAATTGTTTAATAAGTAAATAATATTGAGAGGACGTAATTTCCAAAAGGTGAGGAAATTGTAACACCCCACAGTTTCCTAAAAATAAATTGAAATGCATGAATGTTTTTTAAGTAGATATTCATAACTAGAATTTAAAAATAATTTTTCCATTTCTATATTTTTAATATCAAAAAACACCCATCTATAACAATGTTTAGTAAGTTATTTGGAGTCTAATAGAACCAACTTGATTTTTGGTGAATAGTAAAATACCATTATGAATAGTAGTATGAATAGTAATATGACCCTAATGAATAGTAAATTATATTAATATTTTATTTTCTTAAGGATTTAATATAATGAAATCAGGGTTAATTTATCAATATGGTATAAAACTACTTATTGTTTTTAAATTAATATTTTTTAAATTAATTATGATTTTATTTAAAAATTAAATTAATGTTTTTTAGAAAAATATTTTCAAAAAGTGGACTTCTTTTTTGAATTATACATGTCGAAAAACGGTATGGGTGAATTTTTGGGTTTTCCTAAAATTCTTGAATTACTGACGAATAGTGAAATATAGTAAAATACAGTATATTCAAATTATGAGTTAAATACACTATTTATAACATCATAAGTGATGTAATCCCACTTGGTTTGAACTCACATGCCATTATTACTATTTTGGGTCAGATTATTTAATATTATTCATAGTCTTGAGCAAAAATATTATAATAATGATTAAAATAATGAAAACACCCTTTCCCCTTAACTATGAATACCACCCTCATTCACCACTTCCTCCAACACCTATCAATCTTGGAGCCTTACCTAGGTTCTAACCAATAATCCTCCCAAGGATCTTCTCTATATCCTAGAGTGGTTGGTCTCAGCAGAAGTCTAAAAACAAAGGGCTTAAGAAGCATATCAAAGAGAAGAGATCAAGAGGTAAACATCCTCTTTTATTTCAATTATTTTGCATCATTTTATGTTATTCTTTTTCATTCCCTTTGTCTTATGTTGTCATATGTCGTTCCATATTACCATTACTTCCAATATTATGTATTAAGGATGAGATACCCCTTTTCTCTAATCAAAATAGTTTATTAAATTTTTAGCGACACCTTTAGGGTGTTGATATTTTATAAGGGATTCCTCAACCCTTCTTTTCATATGAGTTCCTTTATTTTATTCTTCTTTCCTCACCTCCTCTTATCCAAGTGGCATGAAAGCTCCAAAATCTTGTATATTCTTGATGATCTCATGTTCACAGAAAATTCATCAAATAAATCATTTTTCATTTGAAAAGATTAATATTTCAGAATAAATGAATATTGTTTTTATGGTATCCACTTTGTAATAATGTGTAATGTTATAAATTATTTAGGTCCCAAATCTATAAATCTCTAAACTTGAAAATATCCTAAATTTGAAAGGAAGTTATTTCTTTACTAAATGAAAGATTATATATAATGTAATAAGGTCGGGTCCTTATACATTCTCTAATACCAACTATAGTGACTCCAACCCCAGTCTCCCATAGGTAGTACCTACTACCACTACATTGGCATAATACCAAAGGAAAACATTTCCCAAATGACTAAAAGTTTAAAAGTCTTGGAAAACTAGATATATGCAGGATTCTTTTACTAAAAATAAATACAAAAACTATACCTTAATTCTTTTCATCTCTTTTTTATGATTATATTTATTCCCTTTAGTTTATCCCATTATATCTATATTATTAAAATTGATGGAATATTTGGGAAAGGAAACCAAATAAAGATGATCTCAGATTCTCATTAAGGTTTATTTATAGTATATGAAATAACTATTTAATATGAAAAATCAATATGGAAATGTAAATAACTGAAAAAAAATATCATTTAAATATATGAGTAAAACATAATCAATATAGCATAGTAAATAACTAATTACACATTCCATTAAAATAATTATATAAGATATAATCAATATAGAATGAAAAATAACTAAAAACCATTTGATTAATCAATAAATTTATAATGTAATGCATCTATAGATTTTTTTCATAATAAAAATCTCATGGATAATAATAATCGAATCTTAATAGAAGTAATGTCTACTTATTTTTTTCAATGATTCCCATGTACATGAAACCATTTCCATCAATAAATTTCACAATATAGTTTAAAAAATACTAAGTAAAAATTTATTTGTTTTGGACAATTGATTCTAAAAATGAGACTACCGATGCATCGAGGCACTTATATGAAATGCACCCATACACATGTCGTACTAGTCCAAATCAATCATCATATGTTGAATAATCAATTTTATTTTAAAATTGATACTTATCATTTATTCGTATTGAGTAATGAATACAGTTTTATCAATATTTCCCTATATAATCACATTACATTCAAAGTAAACATCATGTGAAAAAATGGAGTAAATTTTTTTCCATAATAATATCCACGATAAATAATGATGATATTTAGGGAATATTTAATTCTCAATGATTACTAGAAAGTGAATAACCCAACAAAAACTTAATGAATAAAAAATGATTCATGGAAGTCAATTTCAATATTATTATTGGTGAAAAAAAATTATAAGCCATCCAAATTAGGATAAAAAATGATATCAATAGATGTAAACCCATTAGAGTAAGATTTAGGATTGTTTTCATTGGTCAAATAAAAATATTTTTAAAACTATATTGAGGAAAATACCATTTTAATTTAAAAATAATAAAAATACATTTCCATTTAAAATCACATTTTTAGAAAATGTATTTAAAAATAACAACATTAAATTGAAAAATAAGTTTTTAATAAAAGATGGAAGTAAATTCTGTATAAGTTAAAAATAATATTCCTTTTTTATTTTAATGGGTTAGAAATGTTCTTTCTTTGAAAATATACAAGAAGATTTATTTTCAAAAACTTTTTCAAGAGAATAAATGGGTAAAATTTCTTTTGAAATTTATTTTTAAAAATATTTTTTTAGAAATCTATGTTTTGTAAGAAAATATATTTCCAAACGAAGAGTAAAATGATGTCAAATTTTATTCAAAAAAATCCTCAAAACATTTCAATACAAAAGAGTAGAAACTGGTATTATAATTTGAAATGTATTATGAAAAACTATAAGATTATAAAATTAAAGGTTTTATTAAATAATGATAATATAATTTCCATTAATGGAATTTCAAGAATAAATAATCTCGATTAAAATAATATTGGGAAATGAACTCATTAAATGATCACAATGTTGAAGTCATAATTAATAGTTGAATCGATTATGTATATCAAATGTAAATCCACATCTAAATATTAAATATAGAGATATATATTCTAATTTAATTATAAATATAATCATATAATATTAAAAACTACTACAAAGTAATATAACCCAACAAAAAGGAATTGAATTATAAAATTTCATTACAACTTTGTAATTTTAAGATAAAATACCATTATATGAAATAATTAAAATTGAAACAAAAAACCATGAATAATGAATTATAAATTTTATAAAATGTAAAATGGTTGGTATATATACCTTAAAAAATAATATATGTTCATCACATTAATATATGCCTCAATGAAATGAAATTGAGATGGAATGCATTACCTTGCGCTTTCCTTTTGTTTGAATTTTATTTAACATCATGTATAGTGGTTTTAAACTTGTTATTAACTTATAACATAAATAAATTAATATTTATGACATAATATATGATCCTTTTTTATGAAATTATTACTCATTCATTAATAATCATTCATTAATTTCATTATTTCAGGTAATTACTTTATTTGTGTCTTTGAGTATGTTTTGAATTGTTATTCTTTGTTCCTATTAATTTGATAATAATTTAACAATATACGTAATGTAAACATGGATTTTAATATATTATATATTCATTTTATATGTATTTATAGTTATCCATAAAATATTGTGATAGGAAATGAAATACATTGTTCCTGGTGATGGTAGGTCGTACGTACGCCTGAACGTTGCTTCTGTTTTCCAGTCGTATTAAAAGAAACAAAACAATATATATATATATCTATATTATCAATATATAATAAAATTTATGTCATATATATCATATATATTTATTAAATCCATCATTAATACATTTCATGTAAAATGTGAACGAATCACCTTAGTTCTTGAGGCAGTAGTCTACCATACACATGAACGTTGTTATCATATACCCACAATATGGAAAGCATGAATTTATGCGTCATATATTTATTATAAAAGAAAAAATAAATCATAAATTTTATTTAAAATTGTAATTCTATAATTATTCCCAACCTTAATAGGTGGTAATGTAAAAAACAAATGATATATGTTCTGAAGGCAGTAGTCCTCAGTATACATGAATAATGATTTCAAGACCATTATGATCGAAGAGTGTAAATTTTTCGGTAATAAACTCAACATAATAAAATATAATAATATTTAGGATACTTATATTATTATATAACTTGGTAAAAGAATAATTCAAAGGGTTGGAGAAAGAAATAAAACAAAATTTATGTTGATGAACATTACATTTTCTTAGGGTAAATCCTATTAGTTTTAACCAAAGGCCTCCATTGGATGGATTTAAGAAGAAAATATTGATTCTAGGATGAGGGGAGGGAATTATGGAAGATACTTTTTTGGGAATTAAATTATAAAAATTTATTTGGATGTTTGAATAAGTTAATAGTGTGAGTGCCCATTTATAGTGGAGGAGTCACATTCTTATAAATACCCAAAAGTAAACACTATTTTGAGGTCACCCATAACATAAATTCCTCCAATAAAGGACTATATTCTATATAATAGTGTATATTTTATAAATATTGCCATAAATATGTTTTTTACATGTTTTGGGTTATCTCTATTCCCCATCGTTTAAGATTAACCACTAAGAAAACTATTTTTACCATAATCGTTGTGATTAACATTAATTGTTTTGGCTAATTATATAGATCAAAAATTACGTTTAACTTATTATAAATTATAAATAAATATAATTTAAGAAATATAATCCATTTTTCCAAATTTAACATTCACAAGTTCTAGAATTTAATTTAAACATTATGATGCAGATGTGATGACCAAGAGGTTTTTTGAAATGAAAATGTTTAAAAGTTTTAAATTTTATTGTATCAAAATTCAAAATGGTATTTTTTTAAAATTTCATAAATTGAATTAATAGATGTATAATTGATATAATATAACATTAAACACAATTTAAAAAATTATTTAAAATTACAGATTATTTAGATGAAAAGTCGGTTTTCGATTAAATTCAGTCTTTTTCACTATTCAATAAAAAATAAAACATCTCAAAAATATCCAAAATATCAACCTATATAGAATTTTGAAATTATTATTTCAAATTTTTAGTATATATTTTCAAATAAAATTTATAAATGTTTTATTGTTTAGTTTTAAAACGTGTGCTCCATTAAAAGGCGACAAAACATCCTTTAGAAAAATACTGATTTTTATGTTTAAAATTTTTATTCCAATGAAATCTTTTGTATGAGTATCAAGAAAATTATTTTAAAATATATAAATTTCATTTATGTAATCAATTAATATTAAATTATTTAATTTATTAAGAAAAGAGTAATTTCGCTCTTAAAAATTATTTTCTATAAACAACATTTCCTTTATAATCAATTGATCATTATATTCATCTCTAATGAATTTGTCCCCAATGAATTAGAAAATATATTTTTATAAGTTATTTAATATTAATCCTAACCAAATATTAACTTTCTAGGAGATAATTTACATTTTAATTAATAATATTAATAGTATTCAGAATAACTCCGGATTTCATTTAACACAAGATATCGAAGAAATTCGTTGTTGTGTGTAATGAAATCTGACTCATTGTTGTGTTCATAACAGGATATATAATAGATTTAATTTATTTAAATGAGTATATATATTTTAAATTATTTTTTATTATATTCCTTTATTTGGATGGTGTTGCGTGTCATACATGTTTTTAAATAAAACATTATTTATTTAATAAAAATTGGGTCTTACATAACTTGAAAACAGTTTTTAGATCTTATGATCTATTGGATATTGGTTTTAGTGCATCCTTCATGAAATATTCATCTTATCCATACATCATTTTATTGTGAAATGAATTAGACATTTAAATTTAATAAAATATAACTAAATGATGAAATTGTGTATGAATTACATATAACATATATTCTATGTCTTAGTAAAAATAATATAACTCCAACTCATGTGAGAGGAGGATAAATATATAGAGTCTTATCTGGGAATTATCAATCAACTATTAAGTTATTATTTAAGAAACTTATCTACATTTATGAGTCTTATGGTGCTACATGAATTTATGATATAATATGTTTCCTCGTATTGACTGAGTAATTAAAATTCACGATAAAATCTATATATGATTTTATTGATAGGATATGATAAATTAATTTTTAGAGAATCAAATTAAAATTATTAGGATTAATTTTATTTAAGTTGGAAAATATAACACCATAATATTTTTAGTTTAAAAATAATACTATGTGTTATTTTTTGTTCCTCATGAAAATATGAGCTTAAAATTAACATTAATATACTATTAAAATATTTTAATTCAAATAGGATATTTATAATCATATAATTGGATTGATGGGTATGAATAATATAAAGAAAATTATGAAATATTTTTAGAAAAGATTTCTATAATTAAATAGTTCATATCAATATCTACAAAATAAGAACTCAATTATAAAAAAATCATACAAAATTAATGGATATACTTTTTAGAAATTTAATTTGGTTATGTAATGTATTTTTATCAAATTAAATTATGTTCATCACAATAGATGATATTTCTTAATTTAATTTACCAATTATATACTTAATAAAATAAATTAACATTCATCTAATAGAGGTTTCAAAATAATGTGTGGGTAGAACTAATTTTATACTTACAAAATATATTTTATTCAAAAATGGGTTTTATTTTATTTTGGGTGAAAATATTATGAATTATGCCCCATTTAGAAATTTTATTTGATAAAATGGACATTATTTTTTATTTAATAATGTAAAAATTATATTAGAGTGAATTTTTGGGATTTTTATTAAAATATCTATTTTTAATTGAATAGTGAATCATACTAATTTTTATAAAAATATCATTTATTTTTTTAAAATAATTTTATTTACTATTCATATTTTATTTATTTAGTTTTAAAATAACATATGATCTTTTTTATGAAACAGTATCTAATTAATTCTATATAAATCTTCGTTATTTTTATTTTGGTGAAGTTCTTTTTTATTCTTAAAAAGGCATTTTTCGAAAAATAGTGTCTCATTACATTTATCACACTATTGTGAAAATAGAGTTATAAAACATTTAAAATTTTAATACTTGAAATTATATCTAAAATTTGGAATCATTGAGATCATATTTTGTAAGTAAGAAAATTTAACTTTTTATCATAATGTACAATAACATTAGTAAATTATTATCACCACAGTAAAGTGTAAACCATGTTAATTAAGAATAAAAATTTTAGATAAGGTAAAAAAATATGAACTTAATTAATATTTTATTATGTAATTTATAACCATATAACCTTATATTAAACAATGGGACATTTTTATGTAACTTTCCTTTGATTATAACCCTTATATAATTATTAGTTACGAGTAATTATAATAATTCACTCTCTCTTGCCTATTATGTTATCCTAATATGTATATATATATAAAAGATATAATATTGATTATATATGATGAAATTATTGAATAATAAACTATATTTATATTATTAATTTTATTTTAACTTTTAGTTATGGTATAATTACCCAGAACACTTACGCAACACTAACGTAGAACATGTGAATACTATACAAAATTTATGTAAATAATTTAAAAACATTACAATTTATACTATTGGGATGAATTATGATGTTACAATATATTTTTTTTTTTTGATAATTTTCAAGTATTTGTGATGGTAAAAAAACTTAAATTCTAATTCCATTATTATCAAGATTATCTTAACATCAAATGTTGTGAATACTCCAAAAAATGAACTTAAATGGTATTTAATGATTAGAAATTATACTTAAATCATAGGGAAATAAAAAAAATACAATATTAAAATGATTTAATGGTAAATGTTATATAATTTCATTAATGTTCCATGTATTTTCTAGTTGTAACAATTAATATTACATTCCTGACCATTAAATATTGAAAAATGTGAAAATGCCATTGATTTTTGCATATAAAAAGGACTCAATTTATGCATTACAAAGCTAGATATGAGTTTTATTTTAATCTCAAAAAATAAACCCAAATTAATATCTAAAAAACCATGACTACATCCCTAACCCCATTTTGTGACCATAAACCTTTACTAAAAGGATTTAATATTAATGAAAATGATGGTATCAAAGTGCTGGTAAAAGTCCTAAATGATTCCTTTTAAGATTATTTCCAATTCAACATCTTCCAAATATATTATAAAAAATGATATAATAACATAATTATCTAAAATATACTCAAATTTTAGTATGTCAATGGTAAAACACTTCTCCATCACCTTTTCCATCTAAAATAAAATAAATACTTTTTTCATTTGTACGTGCGAACTACCACCTTCACAAAGTTATGTGATTTATTTTTAAGTTCCATATCACAAGACATTTTTAAAGGATATAATAATTTAATATTAATATATTTGTGATATTATTTCAATATAGAATGATAATATATCATCTTGTTTATTACCCTTACATTATTTGGAAAATGATAATATTTCTCGTGCGTATGTGTGGAGTAAAACCTCTAAGAAATGATGTGATCTATTTTTCATTAGCACCTCACATAACTGATATAACAGATGTAACTATGGAAAAAATAAATCATTTATTATTTATTTATTATTTTTTAAAAATTTAAAAATATCTGCATTACTTCTTTTCCACCCATTGTTGTAATGGACACATCGTCCATGTGTATGTACTGACTATCATCTCTAAGAAGTGATGTGCTTCATTTTTTAGGATCAACTCACATAGATTGTTATAAACATATATTAAAATTTTAAATATGATATTTATGAACTTTATATTATTATATAGGAAATCATTAAAAATAATGGTGCAATAAACAAAACTATTGAACCAAAAATTAAATAAGAAAGAGAACAATTATAACTCAAAATATTGATTTTAAAAAATTACAATTAATTAATGGGAAATAACATTTTATAAGTGAATCATATACAGTATAATAATTATCAGTATGATTTTGTAAAATATTTATAATAAATCTGAAATTATTATATAGGAAGTTAAAATGTGTTTGACTAAGTGGCAGTTTGATGTAAATTGATATCTTCTCTCAGTTTATTTTAATTGAGACTTATTCCATTTTCACCACATGTTTTTATGGTGTATAATTTTTCATATAAATGCATTTTATAAATAATTTATTGAAATTAAATTGGTTTAAAATTAATTTTTTATTTCTCTCATTTGATGTTATTTTTCATCAAAAGTTACTAAATCTATAAGGTACTTTCATTAATTTCTTATTTAAAATGATTTAACCTTTTATTTCACACTATTTTTCCTCAATATCTATGTTTCTAAAAATGATTCAAGAATGAAATTATTATAAAAAATTACATTATAGTCAATTTAAAAGTATTTTTATCACTTGTTACAATGTTTTAAAAATGTATGTTTTTAATGTTTTTTGTACAGGTTATATTTGTTAGAGTATGAAAAAAACATATCAAAATATATATGGCATGAAAAAAAAATTATTTCTATCATGAAAATTATTCTTTAAGATGATTAATCAATACATTTTCATATACCCTCCATGCAAATATCATTTCTAATTCTTCTAGATTTTTTTTTTATTTTTTTTAAATTGACATTACCTCAATTTGTACATAATATCTAATAAGTGTTTCCCCTATGTGTTAAAAGAAATATTTTTTGGGATTTTATGATGTTAAATAAATTTTATATGTGTTTTACATATTTCATTGTCCTTTTAAATTGTTCATAATGATATATTATCCAGATATATATATCTAATTCATTTGGTAATGTTTTTTTCTCCACATAATTATATTAAAATTAACTGAGTATGTTGTTACGTTAATAATGGTTATTGTGAGGGTTTTTATAATGGATCTTGGAATATTAAGTCCCAAGGAACCTATATAAATTTTAAATTCTTGAAATGTATTTTTTATAGAAATATTTTTATTTCACTGGGTAGAAAAATGATCTAATGTTTGAAAATAGAATATTACCACTTTAAGCTAGAAAGGTTTCTTTTAAAGAGAATTTTTTCATGAGGTTATCATGTTTTATAATAAGTCCTCATGATTATGATTTTAGGTTAATTATTTATTCTAAAATGTTTTTTAACATCATGGTTAATAATTATAATTTCATGAATATATTAATTAATATTTAAAATGGATGTTTATTATATAAAAGTGAAATGTTTCTAATGGATTTCATTATTTTTTTTCAAATGTACTAACTAGTTCCTTTCCATTTTGTAATCCTTACTAATTTTTATTCTCATAACATGTTTTATAAAATCAAAAGGGCTTCAGATTTTTTAAGTATTATAGAGAGTTCAATGGTGATATAAATTTAATTGAGAAAAATTGACATAATTGAAACATAGAATTAAATTTAATAAATTCTTTATTATTGAAAAAAGTTAACATTGAGTGGAGTTGTTCACTATGTAATGTATAGGTTTGATATTTAAGTATTTTTTCAAAATATATAAAACACTAAACCTATGAGATCAAACCGATTTACAAAAGTTAAATCCTTTATATTAAATATATAATGATGGGTTTTTAATGGAACTAGCTTTTTATATAGTGACATATAGAATAATTCTTACTATAAAAATTTTAGAATTGATTCATAATAGAAGAAATTTAAAGGTAGAAAATGGATAATATATTCTTGAGAAATACCCTTATTGATGGCTCATAATTTGAAACCATAGTATAATAACCTTTTTCATAAATGAGGGGATCACATGTCATGTATATTTGGATCATTATTTTATGATTATATGGTGTTTTAACTTGATTAAATTTTTTAAATAGTATTCATATACCATAATAAAGGTAAATCATTTATTATATACATATATTGAGTAGTGTTTTTAGATGTTAGGATATTTTATTTCGTATAAATGGATGTGACAGTGATCTAATACATAGATAATAGAAATGATATTTGGGTATAACTATAATAACCAAGATGATATAACATGAATGAAACCCAATAAGGGAGTTATATAATACCTTGGACATGAATCTTTATATGCCAAACACATCCATCATATAGTAAGGACCTAACAATGTAATAGGGAGTCTATTAACACAAATTTAAAATATAATGATAACAATAATTTATATCAAAAATTTGAAATGTACAATCAATATGGTGGTGAAATATAATACCCAAACACTATAAATAGAAATCCAAGAGACACACCTCAATAAAAAATATGTCAAGTTTTATATAACGAATCATCTATAAGAGAGTATAATTATTATAATAAAAAAACATAAATCCATAATATAAATAAATATGTTGTCTCTTTGGTTAATATATATGTAATAAAATAATTGTAAAGTAAATATTCAACATCTTCTGACCCAAATCACATGATCATCAATATAGGATCCTTAGACTCTATCTCATACTAGACATGGACAACATGTCTAACCTAATACGTTCTTTTTCTTTAAAAATCCATTAAGTTACACCCACATGTATTTATTCCCATAATCTATATACATAGTTACAATGTGAGTCAAAAGTCATTGAATGGTATTTTCCTTAAATCCTCACCCCATTGAGTACTTTTGTGGTTTAGTGGATGTTCAGGCATGTAACAACCTATGAATTGACTAGTATGTTATTTTAAAAAGAAATTTGAATTTTTTACTGAGAAGGGTTGTTTTGGGAATTTATATTTAGATCATAATTTTTTTTGGTGCACATAAATAATGTATTTTTTTTTTATTTTATTGACTTATTCTAGGATTCCTTGAAGGTGGATCAACTGTTCGAATAATGGAAGGGGTAAGTAGTAAACTACAAAAAAAATAGTCATCAAGAGGTTCCTAGTAGGGATAAATTGGTTATATAATGGTATTGGGAGTGGGGTTTTATGCATATGAGTTACATTAGGTGGCTATTCCCCATTAATAAACTTAGTGGTGGCTTATCGGGTACCCGATGGGTCTATAAGCCCTCTTTAGTGAATTCAGAACCAAAAATTTATGGTTTTCCCCTTATAACATTCTACAAACCTTGAGTGTTTCGAAAGATATTTTCATCTTTCTCATTTAGTTTATTCGCCTCCCATGAATCATTATGAATGGGGGTGGTTCCATGAGTACTATTGTGTTAATTAAAGTTAATTTTTCCCTTTTGGATCCCTTTATTATTCTCCCCATTTATTGTCCATTGATTTGGGAAAATTTGGCTTAATATTTTATGATATATTTAACCAGATCATGTTGAAATCTATCTTGACTGATGGTGATTCTATTTGGGATGGTAGTAGGGAATCAAAAGAGGGTAGACATCACCAATTTTACTATGTTTTTTTATGTCTTGTTACCCAACAATTTTATTTGTGTTTTTTATTATATTAGTTTTAATTAGATGTTTAATGCATATTGGATGATAGGTATTTTTCTTTTGGGAGGTCATGGGTGTACTATAGACCACAATCATGACCTAGGTTATGGTATCAAAATTTTCAGTTTTCCATATAAATCTTAAATTATTACAATGTTTTATTGTAAAATTGTAATTATTTATAATTTTTTATAATTTTTTATTTTTGTGTTTTTAAATGAGATTGTGTGTTGAGATATTATTGTGTCATGTTTTGTCTTGTTCAAGGAATATAGAGTATGAATTAAGGATAGTAGCTCTATGGTTGTGGTAGGCAGTTACTATCAAAATAAAAAATATGATTTTTTATAAAATATAGTATATACCTTCATGGGGTGTTTTTGTTTTAGTAAATTATATTGGTTCTAAGATTTCCCTTAGAAGTGAATTATGAGTGTTAGAGAACCCTAGTTTTGGAGGGGGTGCTCTATTTCATGGTGAGAAAATTGGAATTTCTTATAGACTATGATAGCATGGGGGTGAGAATACTAGTTTAATTTACAAACATCATATGGAAATTCATAGTGTAATAATGAGTGATTGGTATCCTTAGTTAGACCTACCAGGGAAAATATTTTTTTTTTCATGAGAGGCTTAAGACTATGGGAAATAATTGAGTATCTAATATTTATCACTCATGATTAAGATTACCCTCATGAGAGTGGTTAGTGTCCTTGGTGCATGTGTTGAATGGTTCAAGTACTTGAAGGATTTTTATGGTAAGAATTGATATTTTCCTTCAATGGAAATACTTGATATCAATCATATGGATCATTATATATTATGAGATGCCTACCTATTTGAGTAGATAGATTCCATGTATGGGTATATGGTCCTACTCTGGTTGAGAAGGTAGTGTTTGAGGCTAGAGAAGAGAATCCTACTATGAGTGAGAATGTAGAGGTTGTGGTTTGGTTCTAGGATCTACTGTATGTGATAGGGTTAAGGTTGATATATTTTTCTGAAACCTCACCCTATATAAGATATAGAAGGTTTTAAATTGTTTTCCTAGAAAATGGATATAAAAATAATTAAGTGGGTACAATGATTTTTTTTGAAATATTTTTACTTTAAAACCACCATCTTCAAGGAATTCATGTTTAAAACATTTTTATTAATAAAAAGTGAAACATAAAATAAACTAAAATAGAAAAAAAATATTAAATAAAAGAGATTTATAATGGTATATGGAACATAAATCACCTAGTCCATCCACCAACACTCTGCTCCATGAGTTTTTTAATTTTCAATATATCAGCCCTTATTCTAAAGAATCATGGATAATTCCATGAAGGTTTTACTTGTTAGAAATGTATATGATATTTTATATAGGACGTCCCTTTACATGAATTATTGTTAGTCTTCACACAATCAATCATATAGAGTGAAATTAAAAAAATGATGACTAAAATGCTGTTTTGATCATGATGAATCACACAGTGGCACGAAAAAATGAAATTAGTTGAAGATAGGTATATAAAATATGACAATATTTTAAATTCAGTAATAGAAGATAATTTGTTTAAAATAATGATCATATAAGAAAAGAAACTCTATAATATCTTCATGTTTTGTATTATTGATAGGTTCTTAAAAAGTATCATGTCAAATATTTAATATTTACTTAGTTTTAGGTGTTCTATTTTTCACATGAACACATCCATACATCAGAGAGAATAAAACACTTATATTTATATCTTATATTTTGAATTTAAACAATTAGACACTTGCTAATAAAAATAGTGTTGTGAATAATCCTTTTGAAAACTTGAATAAATGGGTTTTTAATGGAATATGTCCTTATTTTCTAAATATAGAATATGATTCTATGTTGGATATGTTATAAATCCTCTTTATAGGATCATTACATTCCTAGAAAAAATAAAAACTTGTTGAAATGAATCTTTCCCATTAAGATATCTCTTTTTATGACATGCTTAAATGCATGAATTCAATTATCAAGAGATTATCCCAATATCAAGAGTATAATCCTAATAATTTTCCAAATAGCATAGACTTTATAAAATAGACATCTAATAAATCTCTTCTAAAAAGATGATTTACAAAGATGCTTTTTAAGATAAAAAACATCATTTATTTGACTTTTTTGTTGTGTAAGATAAAAATAATTCACCATTACATATGATAATTCTTCATTGTATGATAATGTATTACGAACATATGATAATAGCCATCCATGGATTCACCTGTTGATGGTAATATAATTTACTTATGAATGTTTTATTTATTTGATAAATGTCTTGATTGATTTTCAATATGATTGATATTTATATTTTCAATCCCAATGAAGTTAATTTACATTAATAATAAGATAATTTTTTAACATATGAAGAGGATTGTTCTAAACATGGATTCCATAAGATAAAAACATTAGCAGAAATATAATTTTCCAAAAATAGATACTGAGTTATTTTATAAGATATTTATGTTCTATATAACATAAAAATCCATTATATTACAAATTTTATTGAAAAATAGATAAATTAATAATAATAAATATATTATTGCTAATATATGATATATTCCATTAAAAAGTTTCAAATGAATAGCCTAAGAATTATAAAAATAATATGAGATAAAATATTTATCACTTATGATAAACTCATTAGAATAAAATTAGGGAATTTTTGAATCATAAAAAAAATATGTTCCAGAGATATGTTGGAACAACAAAAATCTATCCAAAAATATATTCATTTATTAAGATCATAAACTCGTTGAATATTTTACGAAAATTTAATGATAAATAGTTTTAAATGGTTTTAATTTTTGTATCCTATTTTTCTTCTCTCACTTTTTTTTTGTCAAAAAGAGGCAAGATAAGGAAAAAGAATACAATTAATTCCACACAAGAGCATATATAATGGTTATAATAAATTATAATGAATATGTAAATATTTTTGAATAAGATTTTATTGAAAAAAACATTATTTAGATAATTAGAAAAACTAAAGAAATATGTGAGAATCCAAGAAAAACAGAATAAAATGAATAGATGAAAATTATATAATGATGAGGGATAATAGGTGAAACACTAATCATGGAAGGAATTCAAAGAGTTAAATAAAAAGCATTAAGTTTTTTAAGAAAAACCATTACTAGTTAACCATTCAAAAAATAAAAAAAATGCTAGTCATATGGTGTATGATGATATTTTGGAGGTGGTATTTTAAATTATTAGGGTTGGATATCTAGAAAGGAGGAGGTAGGTATAGGAGAATAAACACTATCTACAAAAACATATACTATTGAATGAAAAGATCAACTATGTATCAATCCATATCTTTGTCAAATATATATAATAATTGATTGGATATCGAGATTAATTTGCTGATATTCGGTCAAATCATAGAGATATACAAGGATTAAGGTTATGTTAGTGCCATTAGAAGGTAAAGGTAATGAAACTTCTTTAGAAAACAATATGTTCTCCCTAGAATATATCTATGTGGGATTAAAAATCACTTTAAAACATTGAGATTTAGAGACATGATGATTAGTGAGGGTAGGTACAATTATACATCTTCCATGAAGATAAAAAATCATATCTGTACACATATCAATTATTTTGACCATATCATTCTTGGAGAAATATAAATGAGTTATCAAATAATTCCACATTATTTGATAAAGGTAAATAATTTTTTTATTCCAATCCCTTATTAGAAAAATTAATAATTACCTTTTTTATCACATCAAACAGATTATCAGAAAGACTAACTAAACTGATAATAGGAGTAGAAATTAATGGCACAACATCACTTTCATTACCTTTTTATAGAATTATTTATTATCAGGGATCAACAAAAGCATCATATTCTTTTTTTATGATTTTGATAATATGTTTGTCTGAAACAAATGATTCTAATTTCCAAAATTTTGTTTCAATATTGAAAAGTGGTCTTCCATCTATATATCTATTTTTCTCTACTGAGTAATAATAAAAATTATATATTTGAATTCTTGTACTAAAGAATATTGATTTAAAGGTACTCTGTATTTAATAAATGAAATGATTTCCTTTATATGTTGATCAAAACTTTCTATAATTCATTGTACGGATAATACAATGCTTCTAAATTCAAAAATAAAGCTATGTTGAATATCTAATAGAATATATATGGATAAGAGTTCACAGTTCAAAAAGACAATGCCAGCAGTCAAAATGTCTATCAAATGATACGTACCATCCATTTTTGATATTATAGTTGCCTGATCTAAATCCCTATGACATAAGGATTCTCTAGATGAAATATACCCAATGACTAACTGAATCAACACCTTTAACGCATCAAAATAATTTTCTGATTCTTCTGGTTCATGATGATTTATTAAATCTATATAGGACTCGATCAAATAATTTTCAGCACATTTACATCATTCATTAGTTCAAAATAACATTCACTAGCTCTTTCAATATTAGCATCAAGATCATTTATAGGAATCTTATAATTGTTATGGTGTGAACGGATCATCTAATCTTCTACATATCAGGAACACTATATAGACAACTCATTATTTCTCAATTGATCACTACATCAATTAGAGAAAAATCATTATAGAAATAAGAATAACCTTATAAGGGAATCAAAACACTTTGTCCATTACATTAGTAGATATCAAATAGACCTTGTGATTTACATTCATTGTTATGAGCTCCTAAAAATCTATAAGTGAATCATAATTGTATTATAAAACTCAAAAATTTCTTTCTCAAAGAAGAACTTTTCTCGTTTCCCATCCAAAACATATTCCCTTCCTTTATGATTCATTACATTCTTATGAAACATGTCAGTTCTATCTAACTAGCTAAAATCACTAGATCTTCTACTCATCACTTTATTTATAGACCATGAGGATTTGGAACTACGAGAAGTAGTTCTATATAACCTCTTAGTTTTACCCACTATCAAAGAAGGATTGAATAATTGAATAATTAGGGTAAAAAGGGTTGGATATCAACGAGACATTGGTACAAAGGTTTGAAGAGGGTTCGTGTGTTGGATAGATTTTTTTCTTTCATTTTTATGTAAAAAAATATTCATATAGTGTGATATGTAGGGTAAATATGAAAAACTTTTCTATGTCTCATATTAGGATATGACTAATTCTCAAAATGGAACTTCTAATTCTATAATGAAATAATGTAAGTAAAAAAATATAAATAAATTTTTATAATTTTCAAACTATAAAATAAATAACATAGAATTAACAAAAATTAAATAAACATAATTTATATTTCATAAAATAAAATTTGTTACGAAATAATATGTCTTGTAAAAGTTATTTTATGTTTATTTTTTGTGAAAACAAATCTATGTAGATATTACATTTTTGGGCAATATTTCCTATGAAATGATTCCTTAGATCAATATGTTTTTTTCTATATTTGTTTATCATATTTCTTAAAATTTATATGGTGTCATTTTTTAACATTTGATTGGAACATAATTAAAATTGAATCCAAAATCCATCATGGTGTTCTTAATCCACATAACATGTGAATAGTGACATCTAGCTTCAGTATATTTATCTTCAGTAGTTAAAAATTCTATATATTTTTATTTCATATTGAACATTAATAATATGGATTTATCCATAAAATGAAAGGATCCTCAGTTTACTCTCCTATTTAATTTACACCCAAAAATATTTTCATATTAGTATCAAATTAAATTAAAATAAGAGGTTTTTAGAAAAGTATAGAATTATAAATTGTTCCTTTTAAATACCTTAAAATTATTTTATAAGAATTTAAATAGGAATCTTATGAAGTGAATTGAAATCTCATAAAAATAAATACTAAAAACATATTATCTATACAACTTGTAGTAAGATAATGAAATCCTTTAATTATTACTTGATATAACTTATTATCAACTAATTTTCTATACTAATCTCAAGTCAAGTTTAATATTAAAACTCAGAGTAGTTGAATATGTCTTCATTTTTTTAATCCTAAATTTTTCCTAAATTCAATAATATAATTTATTTAGTTTAAAACACTTCAAAAGAATTTTTTATAATTTTTAAATACATGTAAATAATTTAACTCACCGATCATACTCATATGAAACTCTTTTTGCATTAATATTGTTAAATCATTACAAAATTTTTTGTTGACCCAAAAATAACATAATCCTCAAATATGTTATCAATCAATATATATTTTGATGAATTTTTATTTAAAATGATTGGGGTCCTCAAATCCCGCATTAAACAAATATGATAAAATAAGTTAACTTAGTATAGCATAAACTGATCAGGGTTCTTTTTAATTCTATAAATGGATTTGGTTGTTTAAAAATTGAATTTTTAAAATGGGGATCTTAAAAACTAGGAGGTTGTTCAAAATAATCATTTTCCAATAAAAACCCATATATAAATGAATATTTAATCACCATTAGAGATAATTTAATGTTTATATGACTTGACTATGGTAATAGGATTTTAATTTATTCTAAAATAGTTACTGGGGAAAATCCTATTCATAATCTATTCCTTATTCATGATTATAAAAGATTACAATAAAAATTTCTTTATTTCTAGTGATCACACCTTGATTGTTCTATTTTTTCATGAATATCAATTTAGTTTTAATAAAAGGTTAATGAAAGGGTTTATCAAATATTTCCAATACCATATTTCACTTAATCTATTTTTACTCGTATTTCTCTAATAAAACCCAATTATCAACAGAAAATGATTCTTCTATAGTTAAAGGTTCTAGTTGAGATAAATATAAAGACATTTATTTAAGATCTCATACATTTTTTATAATCCAAACTCATTCATCTAAACTTTCTCCAATAATTTATTAAGTATTTTCCTAAAGGTTTCTTAGTAACACACTTTCTGGTTCACTAGAATACACCATTTTAGGATTTGGTTCACCATGAATATCCCAAATAATCATCCTATATATTTATAAAAAATGTTTCAAGTATTATGTCATTAATAGAGTTACTTAACTCATCATATTGAGTCATTTTTTATCAAAAATATCACTGTCATAAAATTTTTCATGTGTTTACTCTTTAACAATTCTGGACCTTTTGTTAAAAATAGTATAAGTTTCGGAAGTTGTAAAATAACTTTGTAATATTCATTCATCATAATTTGGATCGAATTAACCAAAAATTTTATTTGGTATGTAGACTATAAACCTTACTATCAAAGACTTTAAGTTATCATGTCCTTATCTTTTTATAATTCCATAACACATGGGGTGTTTTCATCAAGATTGTCCTTATTTTAACTCTATTACTAATAGAACATATTTTATTGAATACTTTTCCCCAAAAAATAGTAGTCATGTTACATTTACATAAAATTGTAACATGAACTTCTTGAGAAGTACTATTAATCTATTCAATAATATAATTCAGTTGATATGTACTAGGAAAAGAAATGGTGTTCATAATACCATTCTTTGAGAAGAATGAATTAAATTTATTATTCTAAAATTATCATCTATGGTAACATATTAAGGAAATAGTTTTGGAAAATTTTCCAATTTTCAAATGAATTTTGAAATTATGGAAAATCGATCAATATTCCCTTTTATATCTCAAAAAGTAACGACAATTAAATCATGAAAAATAAATAACTAAAACCTAAAATAGGATTTTTTTTTTTTAGTAAGGATTTCTATTCTAGATGGTCAGAAAGGAACTATATGGAAACGTTCTTGGGGTATAGAAGTAGAAACATAATTAACTGCTATAAAATATTACTTGTGTTGATTTCCCACTATACATGCATCATATAGTTTATTTTTATAGAATTTATGGTTTAGAAAATAAAAATAAAAATTTCTTTTGTATAACTTCCTCAAAAATTACAATTTCCAAGTATTCAGTGTGAAATCCAAGATTTATTTATATATCCTTCAATCAATTTAAATTATGCATACAAAATTAATTTAGATATATGTAATTGAAATTATCTATTCCATGTGCTCCAAACATAATATAAATTTTTATAAAACCTAAGAATGCAATTTAAGAAAAATAAACCAAATAACCATCATCAAATATTTGAAAATAGTTATTAGTCCATGCTTTAATCCATTAACCTATAGTACATTATTGATGAGGACAGATAATAGATTTCCCAAAGGCCAATTCCAACAATTGTTTTCTTATTTGTTTTCAACAAATGTTACATAGCCTCCGTCAGCCTTAGATAATGAGTTAAAATTTTAGAAATATACACTCATGAGCCTTAAAGAACCAATATGCATAAAATACACATTTTTTGTTCCATTAAAATAAATATCTGAAACCACTATCATACCTTAATTATTATCATTAATATCATCTATTCTATAGAAGATACATGTACTTTATCCATTTAAAAATTAGAAATAAAGTTTCACAAGATCATATGGAAATTATTTTTCCTAGATAAGAGATTTTCAAATACATGATAGGTGGTGGATTGAGTTATTGAAAAATTTCCTTACATAATCACTAAAACATCTAGGTATTTGGGTTCTAAACATTTTCTTAAAAAAGTGGAAAATAAAATCACACAAGAAAAAAATTGAACTTGATATAAAAATAGTGGTATGGGAAACATAAATCCCCCAGTCTACTCCATGAGTGATTTAATTTTCAATATATTATAACATTTTATGGGGGATCCTATTTGACTGCAAGATATTGTTATTTGCCAAATGATTCTAATATATTTTAACCAAGAACATCCTTTACAATACCTCTATATAGCCTTAACACACTCAATCCAACTAAGTGAATGTGGAAATAAATATAAATTAAATGAATTTTGGAAAATGGTTCAACATATAGTGGCAGGCCATAAATGACAGTTGTTGAATATATATCAAGAGAAGATGGCAATATTTCAAATTCACTCTATAATTTATTTTTTTATAATGAATAATCGTGTTTGAACATAAACTATAAAATAAATTCAAGGGTTTTATTCTCTATATATTTGAATAATGTATCATGTCTTGTATTTCTTATTAAATTTGAATTTTTTGTTTTATTTTTTGTATAAATACGTACCCACAACATGATGTCATATACACATCTATTTATATGTTATCTTTGGTATTTTAACAGTATAACATTACATAACCACAATGGTTAAGTGAAAAATCCCATTGAAATGTTGTTGAGACAGGTTCTTAATGGCACACTACTTTCTTTTATAAATATGTAATATGCTTTTGTGAAAGAGATATCCAAAATCCTCTTCATCATATCTCTTGATTCATTGAAAGAAGACACATTATCATAATCAATCATTCATTATTTAGACAACTCTTTATATGATTATGATAAAACTTGAATTGACTTATCAATATATAATACCAACATTATGACTTTTATCCTGACAATTTCTCAAATAGGCTAGAAATTATTGAATAGATTTCTGATTAAACTATTATTCTTAAATTATTTATAGATCATATTCATATGATAAAATACTTTAAATCTATGACTTATGTGTTGGGTATGATAAATTGAATTAATTGTTACATAGAATAATTCTTCAAGATAATATAATATCTTAATAATATATGATAATAAACTTCCATGGCTTCATATAATTATTGTAATGTAACTTGAAAATTTAAGACCTCTTGATAAGATAATTTAATACATTTTTTCTATATAACCAAGGTTTCTATTTTTTATCATGTATAATTTAATTTATGCTTTCCATAAGATACTTTTTTTATGCAACATGATTAAACGTCCAAAACAGTATTCTATAATATAAATTTTTTTGTAAAAACATGAATTTTCCAACATAGATATAGTGTTTACATTATGAGGCAACAATGTAATTCATAAGATAAACAACTAGCATAAAAAATTTCATTAACATGTAGCTCAATTCTAGTAGAAAAAACATATTTGTTCTTTTGTATCATAAAATCCTTTGAAATATATCCATTAAATAGATCATGACTTATAATAAGAGTTTGATATAAAATCTAAAAAACATAAGATAAAGTCATTAGAATATAAATTATGATGTTATAAATCATAAAAACACATAATGTACTGATAGATTGGGGTAAAACATAACTTTTTCTAACAAAAATGTTGTATGTGACATGGTATAAGACCCCACCTTGAGTAATAGGGTATTGGTATGATATGGTGTAGGTTATGTGGTATAAGACATCACCTTGAGTGATGGGTGATAGTATGAGTTGTTGTATATGATTGTGTATTGAAAATCACCCTAAGTGATAGGGTAGTGGTATGATATATGATACGCGATGTGTGAGAGACCTCACCCCTAGTGAGATGGTGAATGTATGAAATGGTTTATGAGACCACATCATAATTTATAGGGTTGTGGTTTGGGATGGAATGTGAGATTAGTATTTGGTTTGAGTAACTTCCCATAGTATGAGAAAAATAGTTAGGACTTAGTTGTATAAATTTTCTCCTAAAAATAATGTTTAGGGTTTGTTATGTTGGAGGAAACATATTTCATTAGTTTAATCCAAACAAGGTAAGTTCAGGTGTCATGGTGGACTATTCAGCACATGATGACCCGATACACATTATGTTTTATTGTATGTTTGGTTTGTTTATTTTCTATATGCATAAAAAAAACAAATTATGGAATATCTTTTTGGATATTTTTGAGAACCTGTTAATATTTATGTTTCATAGACATTATAGGATCTTTATTGTTTATCAAGAACATATATTGGTTTTTAGGACTTATCATATGATTCACAGTGTACTTGGTTGGAGTATCTAAATGGGTATTTAGAGATGAGCATAAGGTGAAAGGTTTTATTAGATAATATTATATATATATTTTTCATTGTATATTTTTTTGACCAAAGAGATATTTATTCAGATGTATGACTATGTGACTTTATATTTATTTTTATATTGATTTGAATATTATTGTTTGTCGGTAGGCTCTGGAAACATGGATTTGTTTTTGAGGTCATGTGGAACTCTATCTAGGTTTTCAATCAAGATATTTTATCTAGGGAACTATGGAGTGGTTCGAAATAATCATTTTTATCTAATTTTTTTGGGTTTGTTAATAATAGATGATAATGCATTTTAATTTTTGATGGACCTCAGGCTGGGGAGTCTTGAACACCTATATATTAGGAAATATATTTTACCAGGTTTATGGGATTGATGTTTTTGGTTTTCACAATTATAGATGAGATGTTTATCGAAGTTGGTTTTTTAATTTCAGATTTTTTACACATTCCCCGTGGTGTAAAGTTGCATTTGTGAATTCATTTTACATAGAACATAGATCTCGCATTGAATTCATGTTCTTTTTTGGATGGTTTTATAGATTTAAAATAATACATCTTTTTGATGTTTCAATGAAATATTTTTTATTTATTACATATATAATATTGTAGTGAAATTCTAAGAAGTAGGACCATGGTTTTTTTTTTGAAAGGTTCTATTGATATTCCTATAGGATATCATCTGATCCTAATTTAAAAGATATAACATATAGGTGTTGTATATAAACCCTTGGTGGGTTGGTTTAGGAAGACAACACCTTGATGATGGTTTGATAAAATTGTGGTGTGTTGGAGATGTGATCCAAAATGGGTATATGTTTCCTTGATGAATTGGATACCCTTTTGAGGGTGGAGGGGATAATGTGAGATTCCTTATCTTATTGAATGTGAAAATAAAATGGATCTTGTGTTAATATTATTACTTGTATAGGTAATGATCCATTAGATACCAATCCCTATCATATTCACGTCTGGTTTTGATGTGATTGTGTTATATGATGCTAGATTATTTGGCACATGATGGGTAGAGGGTGTGTAGATACTATATCAATTTAGAGAGATTCCAAAGTGGTTTTTGAACATGATTTGACATAAAAGTTATTGTTATGAATTGGCCTGGTTAGAATAAATATCAAATAGCATTTTTGGTTTTTTTCGAATTGATGTGATGGGAGTGCATGGATAGTTGATCAGGCTCATGAGACACAAATTGATGGGACTAGACTCATGGTAGAATGAGTTTGGTTATGTGTTTAGGTGATATATTATCATGTACCCATTTTGATTTAAATGAGATCAAGAAGGATGGTGAGATAATAACCATGGGAGGGTTCTTTAAAAGTAAATTATGGCTTTTAAAACAAAGGGAAAGATCCAATATTTTTATTAGGATAATATTGAGTTTTTAAGGTGTAAATGAATTTAAAATACATTAAATTCCACTTATAGATGTGTAGTGTTGGAATGATATATGAATAGTCCATTGGAAATTATTTGGGATCCAGAGGATCTTGAGAGATGTAGTGGTGTGTGTACCCTATTGTTTCAACTAATTGGGTGAGACATGGAACTGAAGTGGGTCTTGAAAGATGAACACACTAGGGACTGATCAAAGATGATATATGGAATTTATAGTTTTGGTTTTGAATCTAGGACTTTTTAATTTGTTTAGATGACCAAGAGAAATGTGGCCCTAGGTTTTGATGATAATGAATGGTATTTACCTCATAATAAGAGGAGACATTGGCAATGGATATGATTTATATAGTGTCTTTGATTCTATCATGGTATGTTACATAGTTTATCAGAAAATAGACGTGAATGGATTAAGGGGAGCGATATGAAAGTGATTCTAGAGCCTATATTGTGTTATGAATGACAAGGGGTTTATGAGAATCCATATGTAGGGGAGTTCACTAGTGTTTTTATAGAGTGTAAACCTTATTTTGAGTGAGTTTTGGTGACTCCCAAGGGTGATGTTCTGGGTAATCCTGGAATGAACAATGATTGCTACCTCTTGTTGGAAATTTGGTAAGGATGGGTCGGTCATCCCCAATTAATGTGTTTCGTAATAGATGGGGAATGGGACTTATGTATATGGTGTTTTGGTTTAGCTTCACTAGGATATGGATAACCTTATATGCGGAGAATCTTATTGGTTACTAATACATGACCCTCATGATAAATGGTGGAATTGTTAGAAACATGGTTGATATCAATCTTGAGATGTCTTTGAGTGAGTATAAATATTCCATTTGGTTCTCAGTAAATTCTAGAATATTAATTTCATTAGGGTTTAATATATAGATAGTTCATGAGAAAGTTGACTTAGGTGGAATTTAAAGATGAATTTTTGGGATCTCAAATCAAGTTGTGTATGATCTCATGTGGAATTTATGATTGTGGATGAAACTAGGTTAAGAAATTCAGACATGGAAATCAAAATTATTGTTTACATAAAAATTTAGTGTGGGTATTTTTTAAATTTCATGGTTCCGAAAAGGTTCAAGGAATCATAATTAGGTGATGTGATGGTGCACTAGAATACGAGGACTAGTGTTTTTTGGAGAGGTTGACTAGTGAATAAATAACTACTGATTTATTATGTGATTTTTTATGGTGAAATAAATATATTTTAAGGTGGGTAATATTTGATTTTATGTATTAGTATCGAGGATCTGTATGAGGATTTATGGAGAAAATATTGTGTAGTTATAGACTTAGTTCCTAGGTTGTTTAGTTGTGTCTGGTACAATTTATAATAGTGAATGAGAAATTGTATCATATTCTGATCAATTGATTCTGATTCATGAGATGGAAATAGGTGTTTCTCAGAGATTAGAATACTTATTATGTAGAGTTTTTGAATGTCCCATGAATTTACAGGTTGTTTATTTTAGAGGGTGTTTTATTTTGTTTCCAAATCATTGGTGTTAAAATAATTCAGATTTAGAAAAAAAATCCCAATAGATATAGTATCTTTATAGGATGTGTTTTGATGTGATTAAGTATTTTCAAGAGGCCTGAGTGGTGGATCATGTGTTTAAATCAAGTATTATTTTGGTGGTAAATTACATCACTTCTTTATTTACCACTATGTATTGACTATGAAACCAAGATGACTATGATTGTGGGGAGATAGACCTCTGAGTTCCACTATATGGAGGGTTCCACATCAGGTTCCCTATGGTGGATAAAATAGTTACCAATAGGTACTGAGAGACTTTATTTAGTGTGGTAACAACCACAAAATTGTGTTCATGTCACGAACCAACCCAGTTCGACCCTGTTCGGTCACCCAAGCTGGTCTGCAACATGGCTAGAAGGGCGTTCCTGATCCCCACGGGCTGACAAAAAGTGTCGGGAATCAAAACATACATGTGGAAATAATTTAAACCCCAAAATTAATGAACATGATCTGATAAATAAATCAATCCAAATAGACCATCATATTCAAAAACTGAACAAAAATAAATATATAGTTGGAGGACATATATAAAACCCTAAATAGGTAGAAACAAAATACAAAACTGAAATGAACACACGCTACCTAAACCACCATGTGACCTCTTTGTCACCTCCAACCATGAAACTAAACCATCTCCAAGGTGACCATACCAAGACAAGATGTTGAAACAAAATTAAAAAACAAGAAACACTATAGGAATTAGTATTAAAACTCAGTAGGTAGGCCCAACAAATTCTATTTCCAATGCACATAAAAAAAATAATGAAAACATTGATTTGTAGGTTTTAACTAAAATATATGAATATAGATTTTTCCACACATTATATTTTAAAAACAAACATGCATAATACATTACCCTCTTAATTTGAAATAGGTCTCAAAGAGAGGATCAAAATAAAGATGAAGTGGTAAAATACTTATTTTTCTAAAGCTAAGAAAAATAAAAATGCCTTTTCCTTATGAAACATTTTTTTTGAAAGAAAATTTTCATGAACACAAGTTCACAATTTACCAAAAATTCGTACCAAAACCAAGCCTGAGATCATGGTTCAACACAGAGAGGGAAATGGCACTAAGGGTACTAGTATCGATGGAATAGAGAAACACCTAAGAACTCAGAGAAAAAACCATAACGTACTAATACATGTGACTCATCCTTAAGGCATGCCTACTCTCGATGACATCATAATTCCCAAAGGTTCGGAATTTCCCTACCAGGCCTAATAGAGGGGTCCAATGCCCTAGCAGAGTAAAATCCATTCTAGGTTCCACTACCCATTCCATAATCTAAACAAGTGCATCAATTGTTCTTAGTAAACCTCTTTGTTATGCTAGGTTCCCATGAAAGTTTCACAAGGGGGGAAGAGTCCATAACATTCAAAAAAATCACATATATATACCCACACACACAATAACGACCGACATAACCCCGAAAACCTCAAGGTTAGTCCCCTGCCCTAAAATAATTACTTACAATGGATTTCACATATAGAGGACCCTCCCATCACACTCTCAATGACTAGGCAGGGGACATAATTCAAGAGGGGTTTTCCAAATAGTTATTTTAAGATTCCAAATAGGCCTTTAGCTTTATGACATTTAACCATTTACTAAAAAGACTTAGAAATCATTTCCAAAACATTTCCAAACATCATTTTTTTCATACATGTCCAAATGACCCTACATTTTTTTCACAAAAGCAGTTCATTTATTAAGTAACGGCACACAACCCACCTTCACAATTAGACATAAATTTCAAAACCCATTTCATGACTCACTCACACCCCATTTAAATTTGAAAAAAACTTGCAACAACCAAAGGGGTATATACCATTATGTACTTAAAACACCAAGTGTGCAAAACCCATTTTAATACATAAAATACAACACAATCAAATTCTCTTTTAGAATCACACACACCCCGATTAATACTTTAATCATGTTTTTCACTTTCTTTCATAGTTCAATAAACCATTAAAATGGTTTTAAAAAACATTCATGATAAATAACCAAAATCCATATTTAAAATAAAAGAAATGCACCCCAAACCTTTTATAAGCATAATTTTCACCACCACTACAATCTAATAAATATTATTAAGAAATTTATAGAAATCCTTTCAAGAACACCGTAATGGTTTACATAACAAATACACTCAATTTTTTATAAAAAATTCAATTTGGAACCAACACCCAAGAAACATTAACAATGACCTCTCCCTCACCATTTTCAAAAAAATACAAGAACAAGTAGAATCAATTAAATAAGAAAATTAATTTAATCATACCAAGATTATCCCAAAAACTACCTAATTTATCCCAAACTAATTATTCAAAAAAAACAAATAATTAACATTCAAAGAGTGAAAAAAATTCAATCAATCAATATAAGATTAAACTTAACGGAGAGATGCAATGGGATCCTACCTCAAAGGAAATACCCAGCTGAATACTTAGCACTTTACCCATTCAATCAAAACCACCCAAAAAATGCACCACAGGGTTCAACACACTACACAATAATTGACAGAAACCATAAAACACCTATCATAGACCATTTAATTAGTATGAAACCAAAAAACGGGTGTAATTATATTCCTTTGATATCAGAAGAAAACTGAAATAGATAAAATTTTCTTTTCCATTGGTGGCGAATATTGGAACACATAGGAAAAGAACCGAAGTGGTCTTTACATACCCTGAGAGGGGTTTATGCCGGAGCAACGGGGTTGTCGAGTGCATCGTGAAATATTCTGCACACATAAGGGGGCTGCCGCACAAAGGAAGAGGGATTGGATAGTATTGGGATGGCCAGAGAGGCACACAAGTTGTGACGCACCCCGAAAAAACATCTGCTGCAAGGTAGAGGCACGTTGGGTGCACGTCGTGTTGGTGGGAGATGGCTTTACAAAGCCGAAACAAATAATTCACGGGAGAAAAAAAAGAAGTGGAGGAGGAAAACTTCACACAAAGGAGCAACCTTTTTATATTGCACACAACTCTTATTTTTTACGGATTACATATAAGACATATTTATAGGCTATTCCCAAAATGAGAAGACACCAAAGCATTAAAGGAGGAACAAAAAATAAGGCAATAAATGATATGCTTGGAAATAGAGATATGCATGGGAAGAGGGAGAGCCGCATGGGGAAGCACCGCATAGGAAAGCGGTGCACGGGGAAGAGCAGCAGCCTGCTTGGAAAAACCCACCCGGAGTTATGGTTTGTATTTCCAACACTCCCATTCAAACCAAAACTGGCTTCATCCCGAGCATCGTTCTCAGCCTTTTGAATGCATCTGTCGGTAGTGCCTTTGGGAAAATATCTGCCACCTATTCGGTAGTGTGACAATATTCCAATTTTATCGTTTTCTATTTCACATGATCCCTGAGAAAATGAAAATGTGTATCAATGTGTTTGCTTCTCCCATGCTGCACCGGATTTTTGGCTAGTTCAATAGCTGACTTATTATCCACATATATCACCGTGGATCCATCCTGTGGATGCTTCATTTCCTTCAAAAAATTTCTCAACCATATTCCCTCACAAATAGTAGAGGATGTTGCCACATACTCTGCTTCACATGTGGATAAAGCAACCACACTTTTCTTTCTTTAATTCCATGTAAAAGCAGTAGATCCAAGAAAAAATACATACCCAGTGGTGCTTTTTCTTTCATCTTGGTCACCTCCCCAATCACTGTCTGAGTATCCATACAGCTCTGCTTCTTCGATGTATGGATAAAAGAGACCAAAATCTACCGTTCCTTTAACGTACCTGAGGATACGTTTTGCAGCTAGCCAGTGTGACTCTTTCAGTGTCTCCATATACCTTCTTAGAAGTCCAACACAATAGACAATATCTGGCATTGTGATTGTGAGATACCTCAGGCTTCCAATCAGACTCTTGAACAGAGTCGAGTCAACGCTTCTTCCTTCTCCATCCTTTGTCAGTTTCAAGCTCATTGCAACCGGTGTGTTTACAGCATTACAATCGGCCATCTTGAATTTTTCAAGAAACTCCTTGGCATACCTCTTCTGAGATATAAAAATTCCGCCATGTTGTTGCTTCACTTCAATGCCCAGAAAGAAGGACATGAGACCCCCATCGGTCATCTCGAACTCTTTGAACATGGCCTCCTTGAAATCATCGAACATTGGTCGACAATTCCCTGTAAACAAAAAATCATCAACATACAAGCATGCAATAAGAATATCGCCACGATCATTATACTTGATGTAAACCGCATGCTCATATGGACATTGGGCGAAGCCATTCTCTCGGAGATAACTGTCGATGCGTGCATTCCATGCGCGAGGAGCCTACTTCAACCCATAAAGTGCTTTCTTCAATTGATACACTTTGTCTTCCTCCCCTTGCATGAAAAAGCCTTCAGGCTGGTAAACATAGACCTCTTCTTCCAAAAATCCATTTAGGAATGCAGACTTCACATCCAGTTGGTAGATCATCCAACTGTGATGGACAACAATGGATATTATCATTCTTACAGTGTCAAGGCGAGAAACAGGAGCAAAGACTTCTTCGTAGTCCACCCCGTATTTCTGTTTGTACCCCTTTGCTACGAGTCTTTCCTTGTATCGATCGATCTCGCCATCAGCATTTCTCTTTATTTTGTACACCCATTTGACACTAATGCTCTTATGGATTTTTGGGAGTGTAGTCAACTCCCACGTGTCATTTCCCTCTATGGCACGAATTTCTTCTTCCATAGCCATTCTCTAGCTTTCTTCCCTCATGGCTTCCTGAAAGGTCAAAGGCTCATGATCTGCATACAAGCAAAAACGATTTACCTCTTCAGTCTGCTCATAAATGTCACTCAAATTTTTCATCTTCATAGGAGCCATAGGCGAGGATGATCTGGCCAAATTTTGATTTGATTGAGTGCTTTGAGGAGTGAGGAAATGTACTCCTAGACTTCTTCCAACTGATGATGCACCCAAGGAAGGTGTTGTGGGCGTCTGCTCCTGATGATCAGGTCTTTCTTCAAAATCATCAGTTTCGACTACAACATCCTTGTTTGGTTGTTCATCATCCCATTTCCACCTTTTTTCATCACTAAAGACCACATCTCTACTAACCACTAATTTATTGGTTAGTGGATTGTAAAGCTTGTAGGCTTTAGAGGCTTCACAATAGCCGATGAAAATGCATTTCTCGCCACGACCATCCAGCTTCCTTCTTCTTGCTTCTGGAACTTGAGCATAGGCGACACACCCAAAGATTCTTAGGTGCGCCATGCTCGGTTTGTAGCCGCTCCACGCCTCTTGTGGTGTAAAGTTCCTGACGCTCTTCGTTGGACACCGATTGAGCAAGTAGGCAGTACACGCCACTTACTCTGCCCAAAAACTCTTCGGCAGCCCTTTTTCCTTCAACATGGTCCTCGTCATGTCGAGGATGGTGCGGTTCTTCCTTTATGCAATGCCGTTCTGCTGTGGGGTGTAAGCAGCAGTGTATTGCTTCTTGATTCCATGCTCCCTGCAAAAGTCTTGAAATGCATTTTTGGTGTATTCTCCACCTCTGTCAGATCTCAGCACTTTGATTTTGTGACCACTCTCAGCTTCAACACGAGCTTTGAAAATTTTAAAGATAGAAAAGGCAGAATATTTCTCCTTGATGCAATACACCCATAGTCTTCTACTGAAATCATCAATAAGGGTAATGAAATACCTATTACCTCCAAGTGATGGTGTTTCCAGTGGTCCGCAGATATCATTGTGAACCAACTGAAGTGGTTCCTTTGCACTTCTGGACACTCCACTTGGGATGGAGTTCCTTTGTTATTTGCCGAGTGTACATGCCTCACACACATGATTTGTTGATTCAATCATCGGCAAGCCATGAACCATTCTTGAAGAGGATAGAATTTTAAGCCCGCTAAAATGGAGATGTCCAAAACACAGATGCCATCTCCACGAATCATTCTTCATGAGCCCTAATAGGCACTCCTCAGCCTTTGTTTTGATGTGCAGTGGAAACATGCGATTCTTCGCCATTTGGACTTGAGAAATGAACCTCCTGTGAGCATCTCTTACTGACAAAGAAGAATTCTCCAAGTGTATAACATACCCCTTTTCAAGGAGTTGGCCGAGACTTATGATGTTATTTTTCATACTTGGTACATAATACACATTGGAAATGTAATTCGACTCACCATTATTTAGATAGATTTTGATTTTAACTTTGCCAATCAAGGGTACCTTCGATGAGTCGCCAAAGGTCACGTCGCCATGAACTTCTTCAGTGAGTTCTTCAAAAAGTTCTTTGTTACCACTCATGTGGTTGCTCGCACCCGTGTCAAGATACCATACATCGGGGCGTTCATATGCCTTTTCTTGTGCGAGGAGGAGTGTCGTACCTTCTTCTTCATGATGAGATGCTTTAGCATAGTTGGATCGCTCATCATGATCCACTTTTCTCCCACAATTAGAGGCATAGTGGCCAAATTTTTTACAGTTATGGCATTGAACATTTTTTGCATTTCCACGACCACGCGTGAATCGGCCTCCACCGTATCCTCTTCCACAAATGATACTGAAGTTTTGTTGCTTTTGCTGATAGATTGGATGGTATCCACGTCCTCTACCTCTTGCATGATAACCGCCCTGTTGTGCTTGGCCATTCTTGGGTTCTTGCAGAGTCAGCTTGGACTCTAAGGCATGATCTATTGTTGAACCCGCATTTTTATGCATTCTCTGCTCATGTACTTGCAATGACCCCATCAACTCTTCAATAGATAATTTTTCCAAATCTTTCGATTCTTCGATTGCCAAAACCACATGCTCGAACTTGGTTGTGAGCGATCGAAGTGCTTTCTCAATAACTCGAATATCCTCCATTTTTTCACCATTTCTTTTCAAATTGTTAATAATGATAATTAGGCATGAGAAGTAACCCGAGATACTCTCACCTTCCTTCATTCATGCCGCTTCGAACTCCACTCGTAATGTTTGAAGACGGACTCGCTTCACACGATCAACTCCTTTGAAAATGGTGGAAAGTGTATCCCATGCTTGCTTGCTCGATGTTGCTTCGGCAATTTTTTCGAACGTCGATTCATCCAACCCTTGATAGAGAAGGAACAACGCCTTGTTGTCTTTCTTCCTTTGATTTTTGACGGTCGTCTTTTCTTCATTCTTGAAGACCGCTTCTTCCTCCGCAGTGGGTACTACATACCCGTCAGTGAAGATCTCCCATAATTCTTGCGACCCGAACAATGCCTTCATTTGAATGCACCACCTCTCATAGTTGTCCTTAGACAAGGTTGGAACTTGCGGCTGGATCGCGGTGGCCATCTTCGGAATTTGGAGGATGCCTTCGAACCGGCCTTTGATACCAGTTTTTTGGTGGGAGATGGCTTTACAAAGCCGAAACAAATAATTCACGGGAGAAAAAAAGAGAATCGGAGGAGGAAAACTTCACACAAAGGAGCAACCTTTTTATATTGCACACAACTCTTATTTTTTATGGATTACATATGAGCCATATTTATAGGCTATTCCCAAAATGAGAAGACACCAAAGCATTAAAGGAGGAACAAAAAATAAGGCAATAAATGATATGCTTGGAAATAGAGATATGCATGGGAAGAGGGAGAGCCGCATGGGGAAGCACCGCATAGGAAAGCGGTGCACGGGGAAGAGCAGTAGCCTACTTGGAAAAACCCACCCAGAGTTATGGTTTGTATTTCCAACACGTCGGTCGCGACGGGGTCGGACGGTGGTAGCGCGATAGAAGGAGGCTGGGAGGCGGGCGGCAATAAGATAGTGGTTCAAAGGCGGAACCATGGTAGTCGGATGCCATAAGGAGGAGTTTTGGTGGGTAACAATATAGTGAGGAGGAGCTGCAACGGGACGCAGTCTTCATGCGGGGAGGAACTGCGACATCCAAATAGAGTAAGGGATGGGGAGCTGCGACAGGAGAACAGTTTAAGGGACGTTGAGGGGAGTGTGGTGCTGCACGCAGAAAAGTGGGGGGGGAAGGGGCAACCTCCCAAGGGTTTAACCCCTAAAAATAATAAAAAACAATAAATAAAATTAAAATAATGAAAAATTAAAATAATGATTAAAATAAAATCTAAAAATATTGTTATAATAATTATAATTTCATATTAATTTTATTTTCAATAATAAAAATTATATTATCAATGTTACAATAATTAGAATAGTAATAATATTAATAATAAAATAATAATAATAATAATAATAACCACAAAATGAAATTAATAACAAACTTACTGATAATTAAAGTTATAATTTAATTCTGTTTCATTTTATATAAAAATTTTATTTATTAAAAATTAATAATAATATTATTATTACCAAATTAAATAAAAATAATATTACCATATGTTCAAAGATATTATTATTATTATAATTTAAACATTAACCTTGTTTTATCATTGTAAAAGTTCATTTTACTTTCTTTGGAAATTAACTTAATTTATTAATTTAATTTTTATTTATTTGAACTATCAACAACCACACAATCACCAGGACTGAACACACTAGCACAGAAAACGGCATGGTGAACGTACACTGGCCCGAAACCCACCTAAAACATCAAACATCGAAAAAGTTCAAAACGGGGCCCAACTAAACCTTTTCCAAACAACGTGGGACCAGAGAAAGAATAAAAAAGGGTGTCTGAGGTCGGGGTGTGACCAATATCTCCAAAAACAAACACATTTTTCCCCCGAATGTAACCATGCCCTAAGATAAACATTAATTGAGTCCATGTCTGAGCACATCCAGAATGAACAAGGAGTTTTCGGGTGACTATTTATTCCCCAAGTCACACCCGAACAACCGAGACGAATCAACAACTCAAAACAATGGAAGAACATGAGGGGTTCTCCCCACCACAATGATTCCAATAAAATGAAAGGAAAAAACCCATATGTCTCCCAAACAAACACAACTATGTCCAAAACTCAAAATTAGAAGAGGTTCATTTACTCACAGGCCTATTAACCCTTCATAGAATCTGAAATGCATAGAATTCATAGTATGATAATAAAAGGTCACTTAAACTGTAGTATAACATGACCATCACACCACCACAACAAGGATGGGTTTACGATGGCAACAAGAATAGAACAAGGAAACTTTAGATATTTCCATATCAAAGATGAAACATGATTTGAACTAAGGTTCCACACACCATTAGCAGCTCCTGACTATGCATGATCTTCACCCTGAGACCTATGGCTAGGGCTCAGATGGAGGAAGCATCTAATGCCTCACAGCCAGGTATTTGTATACCATGATATTAAATCCTTCCTCCCAATGATTGGAACAGCCGCAATGGTGGTAAATTCTCAATTGGATGCAACATGGTGACCTAGAAATCCCGAACTAGCCATATTGGTGGAACACAAGATAACGGTCTGACAAACTGGGTGTGAGAACCTATGTAGATAGCTTTTTAGAGATAGGTTCCTCTGACATGAAATCCTTGCCAGATATGGAACCCTTACAAAAAGCAACTACCCTTTAACCACACCCCAAATCCTAATGATGATGAAGCACCCAACCTCCAATAGTCCAAAACCAAACCCTCCATCAAAACAAAAACAATATGTACTCTAATCAACTAGGGAGGTCCCAACCACCAGAAGACATGCGTTAGTCCTATCAAACCATTCCACTACTTCTAACAGACCCCAAATGCCTCAAAGGAAAAGCAACACATGAGAGGAAACAAAAACTGGGCATGAGTCACTTGCAACATTAACGACCTTTCTGGGTGGCATATTCCGAAGAACTTAATAAACACAATCGAAACTGGCATCAATCCAATATTCAATTAAAATAAAAATATCATTTCAAGGGAAACAAGATCATATGACTAACATATAAAAACACAGACAATAATTACTTTAAAAAAACTCCATTTCTTTTAAATTTTTACAACTCACCTATGGCACCTTATGAATCGTCACATGTGCATTCATTCAATCCCGCTTAAATAATCTTTGAACAAGTGATCCCACACACTCCTTGCATATACCCATGCACATGTGACCCTCCAAAAAAATGACAAGGTTTAAACATCTCTTTCCCTTTTCAAATATAAACACACAAAAAATATTTCCAAATCAAAATACTTTCTCTTTAAAACCCCACTTCACCAATTCCAAAACTGTTTAAAAGAAGAAATTTTCTCATTTCAAAAATCAATTTCATTTTTAACACTCACTCACATCAACCGAGATCAAAATGAAACACAACCAACATCAACCCACATGAATGAGGAACTAGTCCATATGCCTAACCCGGCAACATGGGGGTAAGTTGTACCCCATGTATGGCGTAACACTAAGAAGACCTTGAGCTAGGAACCTATACTTCACAAGGGTCACCACCTCATGTGATGCGGAAACGTAAATCGATTCACCTCCCTTGTCATCCCTCAATCCAAAAAAAATAAAGACAAAATATTCAAATCCCAGACTAACCCTGGTAACTTGACGATCAGTGCGGGCATGAGTTCGCGACGCTCTTCCCATACCTACCTTCCAAGTCCCATAATTCCTGATCCCATCTACCAAACATCCAAAATAGAAAGTGCCTCCTCTGATACCATTTTTTCATGAACCAACCTGGGTTGACCCTGAACCGGTCACCCGAGCTAGTCCGAAACATGGCCCGAATGGTGTTATTGATCCCCAAAGTCTTCAAACCAGTGAAGGGAATCAAAACATACACGTGGGAATGATTACTAGCCCAAAATTAATGGCCAGGATCCGATAAATTAATTGAACCAAACGGACCATGATATTTAACAACCAAACACAAATAAATAGACAGTTGGAGCATATATATAAAACAACGAACTGGAAGAAAAAAAATACAAAACTGAAATGAACTCGCGCTAACTCGACCACTATGTGAACTCTTGGTCACCTCCAACCACAAAACTGAACCATCACCATGGCGTCCATACCAAGACAAGATCGCGCAAAAAACAAGAAACACTATAGGCATGAGTATTAAAACTCAATAGGTAGGTCCGACTAATTCTATTCCTAGTGCACATCCCTTAAATAAAGAAAACATTGATTTGTAGTTTTGAACTACAATATATATATAGATTTTTGCACCTGTTATATTTTAAAAACAAACAATCATAATCCATTAACCTCTTAATTTGAAATATGTCTCAAAGAGAGTAGAAAAAGAAATCCAAAGAGGTTAAAGACATATTTTTCTAAATCTAAGACAAAGAAATATGAGTTTTCTTTTTGAAACATATTTTATTCTTGAAATTAATTTAGAATAAACACAAGTTCACAATTTATAAAAATGGGGTACCAAAACCAAGCATGAGATCATGGTTTCCCACAGTGAGGGAAATGTAACTAAGGGTACTTGTATTAGAAGACCATGGTAAAACATAGGAACTCAGAGGAAAACTAGAACATACTAATACATGTGACTCATCTTGAAGGAATGTATACTCTCCATGACATCATAATACCAAAATGCTCGCTATTTCATTTCATGGCCTTATCGAGGGGCCCAATCCCCCAACAGAACAAAATCCATACTAAGGGCCACTAGCTAGTGCATAATCTAAACTAGTGCAATAATCGTTCGTAGTAAACCTCTTTTTAAAGCAAGGTTCCCATGTTATTATTACAAGGGGGTGTGCCATAACATTCAAACAAAAAGTCACATACATATACCCACACACACCATAATGATCGGCACCACCCTGACCACCTCAAGGTTATACCCCTACCATAAAATTATTACATACAAGGGAGGTCACATATAGATGACCCTAGAATCTCACAATCAAAAACTAGGCATGGGACCTAATTGAGGAAGATTTTTCGAAATAGTTATATTAAAATGCGAAATAGGCCTCTAGCTTTACAAAATTTAACAATTTACTAAAAAGTCATAAAAATAATTTCCAAAACATTTCCAAACATCATATTTTTCATACATGTCCAAATGACATTACAATTTTTTTCTTCACAAAAGCAGATCATTTTGTATGTAACAGAACACAACCCATCTTCACAAGAAGACATATTTTTCAAAAACTATTTCATCACTCACACACACACCATTTAAATTTGAAACACGCTTGAAATATAAAAATGGGCATATATCATTATGTACTTAATAAATCTAGTGCACAAAACCCATCTTAAGACTTAAAACCCCACACAATCAAAATTCAATTGAAGAATCATACACACATAGATTAATCCTCCCAATATGTTTTTCACTTTCTTTTGGAGTTCAATAAACCATTAAAAGATTTTTTTAAAACATTCATGATTAACAACCCCAAACCCTCTTTAAAATAAAACAAACGCACACCCAAACATTTTATAAGCTTAATTTTTACCATCTCTATAATCTAATAAATATTTTCAGGAATTTATAAAAATATTTTCAAGTAAAATGTAAGAGTTTAAACAAAAAAATCACTCAATTTTGTGTAAAAATGTGAATTTGGAACTAACACACATAAAAATTTAACATAGACCTTATCCACACTATTTTCAAAAAAAATCAAAGAACAATGAGAATCAATTAAATAAGAAAACTAATTTTAGAATACCAAGATTATCCCCAAAACAACCTAATTTATCCCAAACCAAATATTCCAAAAAAAATTAACATTCAAAGAGTGAAAAAAATGAAAGCAATCAATATAAGCTTAAATTTAAAGGAGAGGTGAAATGAGATCCAACCTCAAAAGAGAAACCAAACAGAATACTCGACACTGGACCCTTTAATCAGAAACCACCCAAAAAACGCACCACAATGTTAAAATCACTACACAATAATTGATAGAAACCTTAATACACCAATCAGAAAACATTTAATGAGTGCGTAACCAATCAATGGGTATAAGTCTATACCATGGATGTTGGTAGCGAACCAAAATAGAGACAATTCACTTTTCCCTCAGCGGCAGATATCAAAACATGTAGGAAAAGACCTGATGTGGTCTTTGCATACACAGAGAGGGGTTTGTTCCGAAGTAATGGGGGTGTCGAGTGCATCATGGCAGGTCGCGCACAGACATGTGGGAAGTCTTGTAAAGGAAGAGGCAACAGACGGTCACATGCCGGCCATAGAGGCACACTGAATGGGATGCGTGTTGACTGAACAACGATAGTGAGGTGAAGGCACATTGGGGCGCATTGATCACGACGGGTGCGGATGGCGGAAACATGACAAGAGGAGGTCGGGAGGCAGGCGGTGGCCAAACAATATCTCGGAGGCAGTTCCACGGTGGTCAGAAGGTGCAGGGAGGAGCTACGGCGGGCGACAACATAGAGAGGAGGAGTTGTGATAGGTGGAGGGATTCATGTGCGGAGGAGCTGCGATGGCCGAACAGTGCAAGGGAGGAGTAGATACGGGTGAATAGTTCAAGGAAGGCTGAGGGTTGGGGGGGATAATTTTTTAATATGGGTTTTAAAAAAACAAAAATTAGGTAAAAGGGGTTAGGGTTCCGATATTTTTAAAACTGGGTCCAAGATGCGTGAACCCCGTTCACGCATCACTGACCCCGGGAAGATGCGTGAACGGGGTTCACGCATCTTAACCGCGCTGAAGGATGCGTGAACCGCGTTCACGCATCCTACAGTAACTTTTTTTTAAAATTTTTATTTTGTTTTGTTTTGTTTTGTTTTGTTTTATATATATATATATATATATATATATACGAACAAAACATAAAATTCAGCAGAATTTATCTGCTATTTAATATCCATCAGAACTGCCATTACAGCAGTCTGGATTCTGACAGAAACCATCACCCAGGGCTCTCTTTTATAAGAGGGCTTGCCCAGGAAATCATACTGCATTTCCGATGTGGGATTCAGGTTCTCTTTTCCTGCACAGAATATTCTGCATTTCCGATGTGGGATTCTGTTTCAAGTACGTGACTTTGAAAGACTGTAAAATACAAACTATACGACCAATATAAATGAAACTTAAAACATGGATTAAACATATAATAAATAGTTGAAAATGAAAAGAATTTCGTAAAAAGGGTTGATGAATAATAATTTATAAGCTTTCAAAACCACCAACTTGAAACTTAAAAAAGTTTCAAGTACGTGACTTTGAAAGACCATAAAATAAAAACTATAAGACCAATATGAATGAAACTTAAAACATGGATTAAACATACAAGAAATAGTTGAAAATAAAAACAATTTCATAAAAAGTGTTGATGAATAATAATTTATAAGCTTTCAAAACCACCAACTTGAAACTTAAAAATGTTTCAAGTACGTGTCTTTGAAAGATTATAAAATACAAACTATATAACCAATATGAATGAAACTTAATATATGGATTAAACATATAAGAAATAGTTGAAAATAAAAAGAATTTCATAAAAAAAATTTAATGAAAAATAATTTATAAGCTTTCAAAACCACCAACTTGAAACTTAAATATGTTTACGTGCCTTTGAAAGCCTATGAAATACAAACTATAAAACCAATATAAATGAAAATTAAAACATGGATTAAACATATAACAAATAGTTAATAATTAATTAGTTAATTAGTAATATAATTATTAATTAGTTAATAATTAATATAATTATTAATTATTAATTACTAATATACAATAATTAATTAGTTAATTAGTAATATAATTATATAATAGTTAATTAGTTAATTAGTAGTATAATTATTAATTGATAATTACTTAGTTAATTAGTAATATAAATCTTAATAGTAATTATTAATTATAATTATAATTATTAATTATTAATGATTAATTATATAATAATTAATTAGTTAACTAATAATATAATTATTAAATATAATTATTTATTATTTATTATATAATAATTAATTAGCTAATTAGTAATATATTTATTAATTATAATTATTTTTTATTTATCTATAATTATTAATTAGTTAATTTGTAATATAATTATTAATTATAAAATAAGTAATTGATTAATTAGTAATATAATTAGTGATTATAATTATTTATTATAATTATTAATTATTAATTATTAATTATTAATTATTAATTATATAATAATTAAGTAGCTAATTACCAATATAATGATTAGCTATTAAAAATTAATTTGTTATTTAGTACTATAATTATTAACTATAATTATTATATATTAATTAGTAATATAATTATTTATTATAATTAGTAATATAATTAGTAATTATAATTAGTAATATAATTGTTAATTATTAATTATATAATAATTAATTATTTAATTACCAATATAATTATTAATTATTAAAAATTAATTATATATTAATTAATTAGTTAATTAGTAATATAATTATTAATTATTAATTACATAACAATTAATTAGTTAATTAGTAATATAATCATTAATTATATAATTAATAATTATAATAAAAATTAAAAAATATATTACTAATTAACTAATTAATTATTATATAATTAATTATTAATAATTAATAACTAATATTTGTAATGAATATTTGTAATTATTTATTATATTACTAATTTACTAATTAACTAATTAATTATTATGTAATTAATAATTATATGTTTAATCCCTATATTAAGTTTCATTCATATTGGTTATATAGTTTGTATTTTATAATCTTTCAAAGACACGTACTTGAAACATTTTTAAGTTTCAAGTTGGTGGTTTTGAAAGCTTATAAATTATTATTCATCAACACTTTTTATGAAATTGTTTTTATTTTCATCTATTTCTTGTATGTTTAATCCATGTTTTAAGTTTCATTCATATTGGTCTTATAGTTTTTATTTTATGGTCTTTCAAAGTCACGTACTTGAAACTTTTTTAAGTTTCAAGTTGGTGGTTTTGAAAGCTTATAAATTATTATTCATCAACCCTTTTTACGAAATTCTTTTCATTTTCAACTATTTATTTTATGTTTAATCCATGTTTTAAGATTCATTTATATTGGTCGTATAGTTTTTATTTTACAGTCTTTCAAAGTCACGTACTTGAAACAGAATCCCACATCGGAAATGCAGAATGTTCTGTGCAGGAAAAGAGAACCTGAATCCCACATCGGAAATGCAGTATGATTTCCTGGGCAAGCCCTCTTATAAAAGAGAGCCTTGGGTGATGGTTTCTGTCAGAATCCAGACTGCTGTAATGGCAGTTCTGCTGGATATTAAATAGCAGATAAATTCTGCTGAATTTTATGTTTTGTTCGTATATATATATATATATAAAACAAAACAAAACAAAATAAAAATAAAAAAAAAATTTAAAAAAAAAGTTATTGTAGGATGCGTGAACCCCGTTCACGCATCCTTCATCAACTTCGTGAAGGATGCGTGAACGCGGTTCACGCATCCTTCAGCGCGGTTAAGATGCGTGAACCCCGTTCACGCATCTTCCTGGGGTCAGTGATGCGTGAACGGGGTTCACGCATCTTGGACCCAGTTTTAAAAATATTGGAACCCTAACCCCTTTTACCTAATTTTTGTTTTTTTAAAACCCATATTAAAAAATTACCCGTTGGGGGGAGAGGCAATCCCTAGGGATTACCCCTAAAAAATAATAAATAAATATAATTAAAATTAAATTAATAAAATGATTAAAATAAATATTAAAATAAAATCTAAAAATATTGGTATAATAATTATAATTTATTATTCAATTTATTTTAAATAATAACAATAATATTATCGATATTACAATAATAATAATAGTAATAGTATTAATAGTAAAATGATAATAACAATAATAATAACAACAAAATGAAATTAATAACAAACATTATGACAATTAAAATGATAAATTTATTCCATTTCATTTAAAATAATAATTATATTTATAAAAATTTTATAATATTATTTTTATTAAAAAATTAAATAATAATCATATAATCACCTGCGCAAAAAATATTATTATTATTATTTAAACATTAACCTTGTTTTAACGTTGTAAAATTTCATTTTTCTTTCTTTTTAAATTAACTTAGTTAATTTGTTTAATTTATTATTTATTTGAACTATCAGAAACTGAACATTCACCAGGACCTAACACATGGGCACTGCTAATGGTACAGTGACCGCACACTAGCCCAATACCCACCAAAAACATCAATCTTGGAAAAAGTTCAAACCATGACCCAACAAACCTCGTCCAAACGATGCAAGATCGGAAAAATAATAAAAAAAGGGTGTCTGAGGTCAGGGTGTGATAGTTAACCCCACATTAAAATTACAAAAACTAGTATGAGTGATTGAGATATCAATTCATCCAGCTGACTCCCCCTCTTTTTCCCCATTAATCCTAATGGGTTGAGGTGTTTTTGAGTGTCATTTCATTATGATTTTGGATAATTTTTTCCCTATAATCCCCATAATTTTTATTATCCTTCTTTTTTTCAGATTTTTTATATTTTATAATAGGATTTCATGAAATATTTAATTTGATCATGGTGACATCCATATCTAATGATGGGTCGTTTGGTGTAATGGCAATAGATTGTCAAACGAGGAGAAACACCACTCGTTGCTCACTGTTTTTGTTAATGTATTCCATCCAATGATTTTTAGGGTTATTTATTAAATTAGGTTAAATTTCTTGTTTTTTGGGTGTTGTATTATAGGTATTTCTCCATGTGGATATTAAAGGTTCATCATAGACCTTACACCCAACCTAGGTTTTGGTTTTGGAATTGTCGATTTTTATAGCGAGTTATTGGTAATTGTTCCATATCAGATTAAATGGATCAATTAAGTATAAATCATTATAAATAATTATTTGAGTGTTGTTCCATGAGATAGGGTAATATGATATTGTAATTCATTGATTGGGGCTTGGATGAGGCATAGAGTTCTTGTATTGAGGATGGCAACTCTATGGATGAGGTAGGTCGTCCCTCTCATACTTCACAATATTCATGTTTATGCATGAATTTTCAATCCTTCTTGTTATATTTAGGTTTGAGTAAATATTAAATGTATTGATATAATCGTAAATAGATAATTGGGAGGCTTTATGACTCTTAGGCATGAAAAGAGTGCTTTTTTCATTTTGGGGGAATTGGAATCTCCGTGAAATTATGCCTTTGTGGGGATAAAGATGTCGATTGAGTTTTTCAGAGTCTAGGGGTAATTCTAGGTGATGGGATGAACTCTAGGTAGAATAAGTTTAACCTCCTTGAACTAATATCATAGGGGTTATGGTATTAGAACTATGATAAATGAGAAAGATGATAGTATGTCTTACATATGTTTGGTCGTACTCCCTTGAGGAAGGGTAGTATTATTGTTACATATAGTGAATAGATCAAGTCCTCTAGGGCCTAGATAGTGTGACATTGAGGGTTTCATATAGATTATGGTCTTGAGATACCTCATATGGGAGTTTTGATATGCGACCCATGTATATTTATGGAAATTTCATTGAATCTTAGGAAATGAGAATCCAATGATCCTTATGGGTGTGGGAATTGAATGGTCTGTGAGGATAATGATTGAGACATTGATATATGAATTACAAGGGGGTTGGACCAACCAATAAGTTTTTAGGGTTAAAAGAGGCTAGTGGGTTAGGGAAGCACTGATGGTTGTTGAAAGGTGATAAATATGATTATGAGGAAACTAGTACATTCCATTGGAGGAGTGACATGAATTTTGGTGGTTTCAACATCCTGAGATTATATGTGTAACTATGGATTGGGATGTTTAGACAGCAATAATAGGTGTGTGGTGAGATATTTATTTGTATGTATGGCTAATTCCTGAGTTACTAATGTCAGTACATGTGTTGGAATGTGGTGTGTGGATGGAATGAGGACCTAGTCAAGATCTTTAGCCTTAATATGTGATTTATGGTGTGCGTATGGGTTGTGATATGTTATTTGATATAGAGAGTAGTGGTATAGGTTGGGCCTAAGGAACCACCTTGAATGATAAGTCAGAGGTTCAGGCTTCAGATGAGTGCCCCACCATGAGTGATATTGTAGTGGTGATGGTTTAGTGGGAAGACCTGCCATGTGTGAGAGGGTTGAGGTTGATGTTTTGTTATGGAACCACACTCTGTGTTAAAAGGTAGAGGTATTAGATATTTTATTTGATGCGTTATAAGACTATACCCTAAATGAATGGGTGGTGGTTTGAGATGGGGATGTATCATGGTATAAGAATTCATCCTTAGTGAGGGGAAGACTGTATGAGATATGGTATGTGATGTTGTATGAGACCTCCCCCCTAAGTGATATGGTGGAAGTACGAGATGTTCTATGCGATATATAATGGGACATCATCCTCTGTGAGAGGCTAGTGACATGATTTGTGGTATGTGATATGGGATGTGTCTACACCTAGATATAGATGGTGGTGGTACTTGAAGAGATATCATATTAGAAATTATTATAAGACACTATTCTTTGTGGGAGGACAGTGGTTGATACTAAGTTATAGACCAATCACCCTAGTAATGAGGTTTGGTATGGGATGTTTGTGTGACAACTTCAAATCAATATTTAAGCTGAATTGGAGAAGTTTGTGTGTCATGATGGCCTAGTTTTCATTTGATTTCATTATGTATGTGTTTTTTTGAGCATGTTCTATTTATTTATTTTCATCATACATAAAAAATTATATGATGGAATGCTTGAGAGGAACTTTATAAAAATATAGATTGATATATTACTTAATAAATTCACATGAACCCTGGTGTGCGTATAGGCCTTATATTTGTCTTCAAGACATAGAATAGGTTACACAATGTATGAGTATGTAGAAGAATGATGGGGATTTATAGATAGTATTGAGGTGAATTTCGAGGTATAATGGACACTCTTATGTATTTCTTCTCTGTTTACATTTTATATGTGATTGGAGTAGTGGGTGATCTATTGAGATGTATGACTATGTTTATGCATATTCATTTTGTATGATATTGTTTTTTCCATTAAATTTTGGTTTTATTAAGCTACAATCCCATATTTTTGTACTCTGTTGTGTGGTTATGGATAATATTGGTTTATTTATTTATTATCTATGGTTGTGATATAACGATTACAATCTCCCAATGTGTATAACAGACTACCACTATTGTCCACTAGCCTTTGGAATATATGTAGGTATGCTATAGATCAAGCGGAATTGTGGGTAGGGTTTTGATTCAAAAACAATTCTAGAGAATTACAATTCAATTCATATGAGAGTGAAATTGGTGCTCAGTGAAACTCACTCACCTAGAAACCTTACATAAAATTCATATGTGTATAATCATGTTATGTGGTTGTGTTATAACTAGGAAACCATGACACATGACTCCACATGATTTATCTAATGATGAAATGAGAATGTATCTTTATACACTACCAAACCACTTCCCCCATATCATAGGGAAAGAATCCATAAATGTGTATTAACAATTACCCCCTCACCTAGTGTATGTTATCATAAAAAGTTATGATATCAGATCTAGTCTCGTACATCCACTCCCTCAATTAGGGTGATGTCTTACTCCCCATCACATTCTGTATCCCTTAAATGTTCCCTATCACTCAATTTTTGCTCTCATACTACATCCCAAACCATTTCACATACCTCTACCCTATCAATTAGTGTGAGGTCTCATACCACATCATATAGATTGTAACATACACCCACCCTCTCAATAAAATAAATTTCTCATAAAAAATCACATAGGTCATCAATTAGTGTGAGGCCTCATAACAGATTTTATAATACTCTATGTACCACCACACTCTCATTCAAGGTGAATCCTCATTCCACATCCCACATAGAATCGCATACCAGCACCATCACACTCATGTTGTGGTATTATCAGTATCTATAATATATGGTCTGCAGTAATAATGAAACAAATAAGATATATCCCATACCCATATCCCCACTATTAACAAATCCGTACCCAGTGCTACAATGGATAAAAATTCAATAACATCTCAACATAACTTACCCTAATCAATTACCACATGCCTAGTCATCTCAAAAAACACAATCCCCCTCATTTGAGAATAGAATTTAATGTTCATCCAAGATTTCATCTCTCATTGGAATTAAAACTCTATCAAGGGGCCAGTCACACAAAATTACATGTATTCCCCCATTATATGATGTGTCATTCCATCGTATAATTTTTATATGACAATATCTCCAACATGGATTATTATTATCCTACTATAATTACAAAAGGGGGAATTACTCCTCTCATATCCTATATTTATTTTCATAAAAAGGATAATCATGCTATGTGGTCTAAAAATCAGAAACTCTACCTATGTCATAAAATAATGGACACTATGAAAAATTACTATGTTAAACATTAAGTATAACTCAAGGATCTCATATTGAAGATAAGGAGGCTATGACACCATCCAATAATATAAATAATTTTATTGGCCCAAGATTAAATTATCACTTATTCCTTGGTCAATTACAATATCAAACCCCACCAACGGTGTCACTAATGTTTCTATATTACTTTTCCAAAAGGAAACCTAGAAATAATATTCATCCAATCTAACCTAAAGATAACCCTTCTGAAGGTATCTCGTAAGGATCCAAAAATATCAGGAACTATCCTGTAAGAACAACTAGATGCCAATGACCCATAATCATGAAGCACATACAAATATATTCAATCATTAAGAAACAACTCGTTTCCCAAATGAGGTCATGCAGACCAAAGAAAGTGTCAATGTAATCATTTTGTATTTCCTTTTAAATCAAAGTGAAAATACATTTTTTCAAATATTTTAAAATGAAACAAGTTCTATATTTACTCATGATAGGACATTATCAAAAATATTAATTAAAATTTTCTTCAAAAAAATTTATTTTATCTAAAATTTACTATAAAAATATTTCCATAAATTACAAAATTTCCTTTCAAAGAAAACATAGAACCAAACCTATTTTTAAATCCCATTTAATAAATTTAAAACTATCTATCTTTTTGAAATCCAAATCACACAACCAAATAACCCATGAAATGGGACATCTAAACTCATTCGACCAAGACACCACAATAGGTAAAATGGATATCTGAGATGGAAAACCATCGAAAAAGTTTTGTTGTGATAACCGTCATTCACAAAAATCTCATCATGGAAAATTGCATCACAATTAGGACTATTTTTTGATAGACTACGACAATTATCATCTGGGATAATACAATTTTCAAAAGAATTATATTCCATTGTTTAAATTATTAGAGACAGAAATGAAAGCCTTCACCAATAATTGATGTATATGTTATTTTTTATAAAATATAAAAATATTTAGCTAATAAAATTCCCAATAGACCATTAATATCCATTGTAGAAAGTATTTTCAATGGAACTATATTTCCAAGATAAAAATAATAAAAAAAAATTATCAGTAAAATTAATAACATTAAATAGTAATATTTTAAATATTAATACATATATTATATATTAAAATTTTAAAAAAATAATAATTTTATTTTCGTTGAGGGTGTGAGGGATTAGATTCATCTGGTAATTGGAATGATATCCATAAACCCTGTGTCATTAAAATTACATAATCTATAATATGGTAATACATCTAATTCTATATCTCCTACTAATGTCCATACTCTTCCTAATACTCTCTTTTCTCTTCATACTCTTTTACATGTCTTCGTAAAATATCTTCTACTGCTAAAAGTATTTCAACATTATCTATATCATAACATTATAATATACATCATTGGAAGATCGACATCATGTATGTTGTCTATTCGAGCTAAATAAAGGAATTGATTCATTATCATATTAAAATGATGAATTATATTTTGAACTAATACCAATCACTATCTTTTTTAACAGCACTCATTGTCACCCATAGCCATGTTTCCTTATAAAAATGTGAATCACACGAGGTCTCATATCATAAATCATTCTCGGTTTGAGTATCTGGAGTCTATGAAACCTTATTCTCAAATAAATCCTACAATTCTATAGATATAAATTAAAAATATAAAAATTTATATTATTTAAAAAATAGAAAAAAACACCCCATAATCCATCGCTGCATGTCACCAACAACATCCCATGTACTATCAATGTACATCCTTTTATACAAACCAAGACCTATAATAGATGGATATACCTCATACTACATAAATTTATTATTTGAAATTAGCAATTTATATATATATATATATAATTATTAAATAATATTAACCAATTTTTGATGATGTACACTGAATGTATGACTCTCATATTTGTGTGTATAATCTTGTGACTCGTGATTCTATAGGAAATAAGATGATCTCTTATTTGAAGCCAACCCTACCAAGTAAGTGATCAATCCCTCACCAACCCAGTTAGGAGTATAATTGAGTTGAAGAGGCATGCAATAGATTTCAAAGATTTTGGAAAATTATCTATCTATATATCTCCTTCAAATGTTATATAAATATTGACTGAAAAATTCCCCCATGAATTTCTCCTAAAGAGAAGGTCTAAAGATATCATGAATATGGGATAATAAAACCTAAAAATATAGAATAATATAGTATAACATAAATTAAATATATTATTAAAAAATTATTTATTTTTATTCTCTATCAAGTGCTCAAACATGTGATGGCATACAATTGTAGCAACATGGGTCCATGGTGTAAAGAGACAAATATAGTTCCTATGAATAAGACTATATTAACCAATAACCAAATATGAAAAACTATGATACAAAAATTCGTAATATTATTAATAAATAAAAAAAATAAAAAAAAATAAGAATAAAAATGATATTTAAATTTAATTCCACCGATAAGAATAAATGTTAAAGGATGATCCCCACTCAAAAACATGATCCAAAATCATCAATAATTTAATTCCTTGATAACTCATACTATCTTTAATCATCAAGTAACTCATCCTCTGTAATGGTTTGCATCACCACAATAAAATTGTCATGATCTAACTAAGAGAGACGGATTGAAAATAACGTTATATGAAAATAATTGTTTTTGCATATATAATATAGAATAAAATAATAAATATTTATTAAAAACAATTATTATATATTTATTAGGACTATAAATTTAATTTAATACATTATTCTTCATCTTCGTATTCATTGATGTTTATCTCTTCATCTTCCTCCTCAGAACTATCATTCTCCAAAAGATCATCAATTTCTTCATCCATGATTATTTAAAAATCTTTAAATAAATCATCTATATTATAAACCCCATCACACCTTAATTGTGGTGGATCATTGTTGATATTTTTAGATCTTCGAGTAAGAGATGTACTTGGAGATGTTTCTTGAAATATTTCACTAGATTCATCTTCCACATAACTACATTCATTTTCTACAAAATGATATTCATGATATTTCATTTATATTACACACAAATAGTTTTTTAAATATCAAAAATATAAATAATAATTTTCATAATAATATTTATGTGCTTAATGGTCAAACATAATTTTTTATTTACTACTAAAAGACTCTTATATTTAATGTCAATGGATCAATATTGTGGATGAACAAGAAACCATAGATAACTTTCAAACCAAAGAGATTTAAACATTGTCAAATTATTCATTCCAAGATAACATAACTCAATTATTTTATCCATCATGTCAAAATGTCCACCTTATCATTCTTTTTTGGTGGAATCATTTTATGAAAAAACCACTATTCATTTATTTTTTGATTTCTCGCATGTGCATGTATGAAACCAGAATCCATTAACCACATGTGCATTATATGATTTGACCTTTCATTATCATTTAATCAATACACATAATCAAATATCAATGTTTTTTTCATGATTTGATTCTTTAAAAAATATAAAAATTAATAATATTTAAAATAACAATTTAATTTCATATGTTCAATAAAAAAATCAATTTACCACTCAACGAAAGAAGTAGTAAAAATTAAATTTTTGATGTTATTCAATAGTAGATAATTTAATATTTGTGATTTTTTATATGATCATAATATAATCTAATAAAAATAAGAGAAATATAATTAAAAAATGATAAAATATTGTTAAAATTAGAACTTACTGTAAAAATCACGTCATCTCTTCACAATTGAGCACAATATATGTATGAGATTTGTGTTGTTCATTATATGAAATCCACCATTCATGATTATCACTAAACAGAGATCGTACTGATTAGATACAAATAATAAATAGTCTATAAGATTATGAAAATTTCCAAAATGGCACAATACCTTTTGTTATAGTGTAACCTTCCCATAAAAAATAGAAACATAATATTATACAAAACCCCACAACATTTCAATACCCTCTTTATTATGCCATAATATTTTTTCCTATTGAAAAATTTAATCCACTAACACCTAGGAATTCACTTTTGTTATTCTACATAACAAACATCCACCTCCAAAACATTCCAAAAAACATTTTAATCATGTCCAAAAATACCCTTCATTGATCTATATTCAAATATGTAAATTCAACCATCCACCACAATAACAAAGATAAAATCCCTCTCCAAATTGACCGACACTAAAATACATGTGTCATTTAAAACATCCCACCATAACACTTCTCATCATTGAAGAGTCATGATGATCATTTTGGAAACATATATCAACATACTTTAATCAATATCTCATCACTAACTTAGTATTATTTATATCTGTACACCGAATTATCTTATGTTGTGAAACTATGAACACCTATCACTATAAAATAAATACTAATTTATGCTCTCACCATGCTTCCCAAAGTAATATCCATGTTTTCCATCACTTCTCTTATGTCATTTTACTCAAAGATTGATATAACAATATATCATTTTCCACAACCAATTCCCCAAATACTCTACACATAACCAACACTCAAACACAACGAAAGTAAATGAACACACATGACAATTCTCAAACACGAAAACATGATAAACTAAAAACATATAGGATAATATTGATCCCAACTATAGCAGTCCATTAATAAAGACTGATTTTATCTTGCGGTTCTTCCAACCATTGGAATCACCTACCAAAAACAACCATCACACGGTTCAACCCAAAAAACCTTCAAAAGCCACATCCAACTAGTTAGGAATCATATCAAACACCAGTACATTAGTACCATCACAACTATATCCTTCCAAAAAACCAAAAATTACCCACTGAATACAGAATTCAAACACCTAGGTCCCTCTCGGTCAAAATACTGAGATCCAAGAAACTTAGTATTCATAGATACTATTTTCTTATTTGAAAAAAGGTCTAAACCTTTCAAAAATTACAAAACTCAAAATAATTTAAAAGTCACCCCTTGAAATATAAGTGTTTTTTACCAAATCCAAAATACCTAAAATCCTCAGCATAGCTGATTATTTCTTTTCTTAAAAATATATATTATTTTAAAAATACATTTGAAGTAAATTAAAAAAAATTCCTCAAATTTATCAAAACCTGAATGGTTTAATAATTTTACACGTGTCTTTCTCCATCAAATGAGGTTTCCTTGAAAATATGGATTTTTTTCAAAAATCAGTTCCTTATAGTGGATAAACAGTAACAATTAATAATCAATTAAACAATACCCATAGATGTATATTAATATAATCCCCCTATATATTGTATTTGTGAAAAAATAAAATAGATTATAAGTTTCTTCAATTAATAAAATAAATTGAGAAGGTTTTATGTCACATAAAACTACCCATAAGTGAATGTATCATTCCATAACCATGACTCTAGCTTTATGCATGAATAAGTCACCAACACATGGATGAGCCTGATAAAATCTCTTGAGACTCATCCATACTAAATTAGGACTAGTATTCCAATAATTCACTCAATCAAAGAGTGTCTAGTCCTAACACTAAACATCTTGAGGAAACATAGTTTTTAATTTAATCCATGTCAGAAAGTAATTATATTTGTCTACCATTGAAGTCCCGATATCCTCTATGCACTCTTAACTAACATAGTCCAACCAAGACACATGATTTTTTATCACAACGTAATAACTTGTCCCATATCACCCAAACAAAACCTCAGTAGGAGTCACCACATTAGCCTAAGTGCACCTTCTATTATGCCAAATTCTTCTGAAAAGATAATGGACTAAAACAGACATGAGGATACTATACCCTAAATATAAATAATAAATGGTTATGATTATTTTTATCATAATTTTTTCTTAAGATGTAATTGTCACAGAGAGACCCAAAATTCAGAGATAATAAAAAGGGATCATAGAGGGATCCCATAGTTCAGAAAAAAATTTAGTAAAATTATATTTGATGAATAAAAAAATAGATTTATAGAAGAATCATATAAAAGTTATTAATCAAAAATATAAAAGAACATGTAAGCACACTGGTATAAGAAGATGCAGTAGAATAACTACAACTTAAATGAGTTAAGGCCTCTAACCTAACTCACAAGATTATAACTATTGAATCCTTACCCTTTATAACAAACCAGATCTAAACCACATGTAGAACTCACAATGTTACTTGTGCTTTTAAGAACCCATGAATTTCAACCTGTGTATATCAAAACTCATGTCATGTACATGGGTATCGGGTGAGTACAATAACTTAGTATGATTCCCCTGCTCAACTAAACACACTAAGTACTATTGTGATCAATAGTATTCAAATGCCATACTTGAGAGATTATAAGACATTATTAGTGAAACTCACCTTGTTATAAATATAACATAAAATGAACTTGAATTTAATCACAGTAGGTTATAAAGTACTATCTAGGCCACCATGAAACATGACCCCATATACTTTGGAAATTTCTAAAAGGATAAGTCATATCATATCATTAATATTTTCCATTACAATATCAACAATATTATAATCCACCACAATGGATAATATTATACAAAGTCATACAATATTTGGGAAATATGGAATAAACCAAATAAGTACAAAAAAACCAAAACTAGTCTCAAACCAAATCCTCATGTCTTTCCTTCAAAATTCAATTCAAAAAACATATTTAATACATTTTAAAAAATTCAACATTCTATCTTTAATCATGTTTTCCCTTTCAAAAAATCATAATGAAAACATTCATGGAAAACCCCTTATATGTTTTAAAAATTCTTTCAATATTGTATGACTCAACGTGAGGCATTTTACTAAATCCCAGACTTTATCACATCCATCCACTCTCTCACTCTGGGAAAGGTATCATACCATATCACATAGCATGTCAAGTATATCTACCCTCTAACTCAAGGAGTCATGTCACACCAAATTACATATCATGTCACATACCATCACCCCATATCTTATGTTGGGGTATCATACCATATCACATACTACATCTATAACGACCCATACTTTACATACATTGTTAATACTTCAAAATTGAAGCATACTTATTACAACATATAACAAAACCACGAAAGGACCATATAGGTATAGTGTCTTTAGAAACTGGGAAACATAAACAACTGGTTCATAAAGCATCAACTTTTCCTCCCACTTATTTCATCATATCTAGAGTCCCTTTTTGGAATATCCTACTTAATAACCTTCTTCCTGACCTGGGGAAAGAAAACATACAAAAGGGTGATCTCAAATGCTTAGTAAGGGTAAACAAAAGAAATATCAATCACATCGTATACACAAGCACATAACTTTTGGAAATCTTAACCTACAAAAGAGATCATAATTTCATAACATGGGATAAATAATGGCAGTGAAATGTAATCACAATAATCATAACTTAAAACATGAAACTTTTTGGCAGACACACATAATCATAGAGAATCATTTCTTGTTAGTCAAGACTCATTGCCAAGACTATCTTAGTGGACAAAGTCCCTTTATGAACCGAGTCACCCTCGTTTCAGTCCTGTTTCACTGAACCGGTATAACCTACCGTTCCAACCATGTCTATCTCATGAGATATAAAATATTTACCCAATGCATTGGAGGGATATATAGGTCCCACCCATCTCATAATGATACCATTCTTATGTGTGCCACAAAATCATAAATCATACATCATTGCATAACCCATGTAATAAAAATGGGAATCTTAAACATCATGACATCATAAAACAATTCATATAAGATTAAGGAATTCATAAAAATAATTCCATCACAACATAATCAAATCAATGTAATAATAGGGATAGAAAAAGAACCCTTTATTATCTTAGATGGAAAATAATTTTGATAAAACACTTGAACTCCATTCTTGAGGAAAATATCCTTTCTTCTTCAAAAACACTTTTCCTTTCATAAAATGTCATACAATTCTAAACTAAAAGAAGTTGATTAAAAAATAAACTTGAAAACTTTTAAAGGAAGATTCTTGGAAATAATGTTTTAAAAATCCATTCATGCCATATAAGTTAAAAAAACATTCTTCTCGTACTTTTGTCGGAAAAGTCAAAAAGTACCTCGTACGAAAAACGACAAAAGATTCCTTTCATATCTTTTACTATAAACTCACAAAAGGGTGAAATTTGATATAAACAATTTTAGGTGGATATAAATATTACATATTGGGGAAACATGGATGTGGATGATAAAATACACCCCAGTAAATACCAAAGTATAAACAATCTCGGATAAAAATGAGATTGTGATATTTCCCTTACCTTAGGTCCGACTTGCTTTGTAAGTGTCCGAACCTCATGTATAATGATTTAAATAATGTTATTGACTTATTCCATAATCATAATTATTTTTATGATATCATATATGGTCATATTCTTAGCTTCTTAGTAGTAATATTTCATTGCTACTTGTTATTCGGGTGTTTATAACTTTTTATTCTTATGCTTGTTTTGTCGAATAAATTCTTATTCTTCTATTTAGGTTATAGATACCTCATTTACAGAATGGTATTAGTGTAATATATATCATATTCATTCATTCAATTCATTTATATAATCTTTATGAAATGAAGATCATGTGGAACGAGTCGCATCACATCGTGGAGACGGTATTCCGTACGTACGCACGAGTGATGATATCGTTCCTATGATCGTGGAATTGTATTGGAGTATATGTATATTATTTCATAATCAATATCACTTTATAATAGTCATATATATTCATTATTTACACCATTATACCCATCCAAGTAAGGTGGTGGTGGAAAATAGATTACACCACGGCGTGGAGACGGTATTCCGTACGTACGCACGCGCGGTGATTTCTTTTTTCGTAGGATGGATAGATGGTGAAATAGGGTTGTTTCATAACATATCAGTATATGAGTGATACTTATGTTATTACTTCATAATGAAACAACTAAAGAAGAAGAATTGGAAGAAGAAATAAAGATGAAAGAATCGGTAACGGACATTACCTCTTCTTTGAAGTGCTTCTTTGAGACCTTCTTTTAGGGCACTAAAATTGGTCTTTGAAGAAGACCAGGACCTCTAGGATGTCTCTAGGGAAGTGGATAGGAGAAAGTGGCAGGGTTTGGCTGAGATTGAAGCCTCAAAGTGGTGTGAGGAAGAGAGGGAGGAGGTGCCCTTTTATAAGGGAGGAGAGGGGCACCTTTGGAATAACTAAAAATATTATTTTATTATAAAGTCAAGTTCGGTTTTAAATAGCTCCAAATTGATTTATTTCAAAGCTAAGGTGGGGATGGGTCTAAATACTCTTATCCAATAGAATTTAGACAAGTTTAGGTTCCTATTTTAACCTTATCATTTAGATTTAACATTAAGTTAAAAAAATTTACTTTTACCATGTCTTCTTGTGTTCTTATACTATAAGGTTAATAAACTTACTATAAGCAGCCAAACGAACCCCAAGTTGTTTATTACTAATATATATAACTTTATCTAAGTCATTTGGCCGACCCTTATATTTTTAGGAATAAAATAACAATTACCAATATAATATTTGTTTTAAAAACTATTTTATGTCAATTTTGACACTATTTAGTAATTGATTTTTGTGAAAATCATAACAGAATTATTAGTTCGAACCAAGTTAATTAAATAAATACTAAAATGTCATATTAACCTAGAAAATTAGTGGGATTCATAAAAAGTCTCAAATTACATTTATTTTGGTGTTTATAACATCAATTATGTCAATATTTCATTAATAAGATAATTACTTAATCATCATTGTGTCATAAATAAATTAAATTATTTAATGCCTAAAAATTACAGATAAAATACCATTATGTAGGAAATCTTTTTAGCTTTCTAATGAATATTTATAGTCGAATTTATCTTATGTATAACCCCATATTAAAAATTATTTACTTATTAAACTTTGATTTTAACTATTTTAACCCTTCTTTAAATAAATTAATAATAAATGTCCTAATCTAATCCAAGTGGGCCTAAATGGTCATATTTTATTCCTAAGTTTGTTTTTGGTCGAATTAAACTTATCCAATATAATTAGGACATGTGTTAGGGTAATAATAATATCATCTTTACCCTTAATTACCCTATTTACTATTAACTGTGGTAAAAAAAAGTAAAAAGTTACTATTCACCAAAAAATTATTTTAATCTCATTGAACCACATTTTACTTACTGACATCAACCATGTCTCTCGGATTTTTGAAATTCCACTCACAGAAGCGGTAAAATTAAGTTTTATGAAAAATTCAGTTGTTTTAACTACCACTTAGTGGTTTCACTATTCATCAAAAATTGAAAGTTTTCAGAAAAATACCAAAATATCACCCTAGGCTAATTTAGATATTCCGAATCCAAAAATGAAGTCCATTTTGAAAAATAAAATTTCTAAAATTTCAAAAAGTGGTTATTACTATTCATAACGGCTAGTTTTAATAATATTTAATAGCATATCGTTGTTTAGTGAAACTCGGTATTGCGTACGACGCAAGCTATCGAGGAAGGTCGCGATTTCGTGCAAAGCAAGCCAAGCAAGTGTTGTGTAGAAAAATATTCCTTTTATTATAACATAAAAGTCTCAGGTGTTACAACATCATATACCAAAACCCTCTAATGTAGAATAAGTCCACATACTAGATCTCATATTACATCACATACCACAACCCATGCTCTCTGGGTGATGTCTCATGCCACATCCCATATCATGTCACAAACCACTACCCCTTCACTTAGGTTGAGCCCTCATCTATATCTTTACAATATGTTTAGCCATAAAAAATGGGATATAACCCATAACCAGATCCCATCTAGAAATTAGTCCTTACTAGGTGCTCCACTAGAGAAAAACACACAAGAATTTCAACATAACCCACCCTAACCAATTACACCATACTCTTTCATCCTAAAAAAATCAAGCCCCTAAGAAGAAAAATTATTTTGAAATTCATCCTAGATGTCCCTTATCCTAGGTATCAACTCCCCATCAAGAGGTCCGTCAAAAAAATACACTTCCCCTTAGGATACATGTTCCATTACTTATTCTCATAAATTTTTATAATCTATCATCACCAGGAGGGAAACATTCAATCCTACTTTTATAACCATAAAGAGGAATAACTATTTTCTTATCCTATTTATAGTTATAATACAAGGACCTTCAATATACATTATCCATAACTCAAAAACAAGGCCTATGTCATCAATCGAAGGATGAAAAAAGAATCTGATATCATACATTGATGCTAACAAAAGAGTCTCCTATAGAAGCTAAGGAGGCCATAAAACCCACCAAGAACCACAAAAATTCGGAAGATACAAGGTGAGCACCTCACAATCCCTCGGTTATCCACAATATGTAATACCCACCAAAAGGGTATCCCCATGGTTCATATATTCCTAATCTAAAAGGAAACATAACAATTATATCCATTCTAGATAACCCATCCATAACTCAAGGGATGTTCTCTCACATTTTTCTAACACCATATTACATTATATTCCAATATCAACAATATTATAATCCACCACAATGGATAATATTATACAAAGTCATACAATATTTGGGAAATAGGGAATAAACCAATTAAGTACAAAAAACCCAAAACTAGTCTCAAACCAAATCCTCATATCTTTCCTTAAAAATTGAATTCAAAAAACATAATTAATCCATTTTAAAAAACGCCACTTTCTATCTTTAATCATGTTTTTCTTTTCAAAAAATCATAATGAAAACTTTCATGGAAAACCCCTTATATTTTTTAAAAACTCTTTCAATATCGTTTTCCTTCCTCAGTACTTTTTCATTGAAATATCACTAAAAAATAAACCACTTTTCCAATAATTTTTGAAAAAAAGAAACCCACTTAATATTAAAAATCTATCTCATGCCTCCAAAAAACCCATAAAATGGTCCACAAAAACTCTTTTGACCAAGGATCTATGAATAATCCATTTAGATGTTTATTTGATTATTTTTTACTATATTTTCAACATCATCTCATTCTAATTTATGGATATAATGATTCAAATAAAAAAAAATCACACAAATGTAAAATCACCAATGAGAAAGAGTATTTATAAATTAAAGTACACCTACCAAAACTAGTGATATATAATTGTTCCTATACTCAGACCATAATCCAAGGAGCCTATAAAAAACAACATCATCAATAATCCTAAGAATATTAGTAAACCAAAAAAATTAAAAAAAATATATGAATTTTCATAATAGGTAGAAAAGTAAATAGGTGGTGTGACAATGTCTAATCCATAAACAACATAGTTTATTTCAATCCTGACATGTAACAAGAACTAAGAAATGGAAAATCCCCATATTAAAATGTTGATCCAGTTTCAAATTCTTACCAAACTCACCAAAACCCTAATGAAATCCATGGGGTAATATAACTCAAGAAAACAATAAATGGTGACCTGAATACCTTATTTCGAGACCTCATTTAAAAAACAGAAACTATATCCCTATGAATCAAAATGAATCCACCATGATCTTCTAAACTCATATCTCAAAAAACAAATATTGGAGAACTAGTATCATGGTAGGATAAAGTGTAAAATTAAAGAGAATAAATAGAGATATGTAACCATCAATCCGTATGAAAAAAAATATTTTGGAACAACATGAAATGAGTGGAGGAAAATTGAAAAAATAGGAGATCCAAAGATGTATCTCTCTATTATTTCGAATAATAAAATCAAGGGAGCCTAAGGGGTTCCAAAATAGAACCCTACAAAAATTACCAAATGGCCCAACTAAAAACAAAATAGGAGGTTTATTATGGAATGATTAAGGGATCACTATGAACTATCCCTCTTAGGGGACACTTCATGGGATGACTAATTGGTCTAAGATTCAACCTTCTATCCAACAGTAGAAGCTAGAAACAAAAAATAGACATTCACGTCACAACCCCTAATAGTTTGTATCATGAAAAATTCATGCATTACTCAATCATCATTGTTTTTGGGTGATCCACCATCAAAATCTTTATCCATGTTTTGTATTGATATCATTGTTTCCAAGAGTAAAAACCATATTATAGCATGATAATTTATCAACTTAGCATATTATTCTTATATATGGGTGAATGGAATAATTCTTCATGTAGTTCTGTAAACATAAAAAATAATATAGAAACATAATCTTACACAACACCTCACCACACTTAACACTCTCTTTTTATATGTGATCTTCTCCCTGTTATATAATTTCATCCACCAACTACTAAAACCCAACTAATTATGTTTTAGCCAATGAAATTTTACCTGTAATACATTTTAAAAATCATTTTATGCATGAATAATACTTCCCTTCATTAATTTGAATTAAAAAATTAAAATTCCCCAATCATCCACAATGATGGATATTTAACCCATCTCTTGATTCATTGACTAAATTACTTTGGTCATTATAAACTCCTCATCATAATGATTCTCAACCTTAATAATATGCAGTGTTCCTTCAACCATAAATCCTAAACAAATTCATTCATAAATTTATCAATTACTAACATTTTATTATCTCCAAATTCCAAACATACTTTTTTTTGGTAACTCCAAACAAAAATCAATTTTTACCAAAATCAATGAAACCTATTGACTAAGACCCACAATGATTTGTCCATGACATACAAAACTTCCTTCGTATCTTTTTATCTCATATGACAATAAACTCTCTTAGTTTCCATTACCAATTCCTATAGCACCATACTCATAACCCACACCAAAACATTGAAATAGTTCCCCACTGCACCCATAAACTCAAAAACACCAACAATTGACCATATTTACATTAATAGTTCACCCCACTAAAAGAATACACTAATATAAGAAAATTTTGACTAGCGGTGATCCCCAAAATTTTAATTAACCACCAAAAACAAACATCAAGTGGTTCAAGTTACAACCCCATTGAAACCCACATGATGATACCCAAGCCTCAAACTAAACACAAATATATCAAGAAATACACTACAAACTATTATAACAACCATAAGAATATTGTATGAACACATAATTAAAACTCATGTATCACTCTATATAAAAACAATGAAATTCAAGGAACTAATTTTTCATATGAACCTTATTGTCTATTTAAAAATTACAATCAAATTTATTTAGAAATTGTAAAACTCACTTATGTTTTCAAAATAATTCTTCAAAGTAGTGGTTTTTAAACCCAAATAAAAAACCACCTATGTATGTCTCAGTTGGTACTTTATTTTCCATAAAAATAATCTTTTTTTTGAAAATCCATTTTAAGACCATTTATAAAAACCATTTCCTTAGTTTTTTAAAAACTTAAAAATGACTACCATTTTACACATGAATCTTTCAACCATATGAGTTTTCTTTAAAAATGAATTTTACCCAAAAGAAAAACATCTCCAAAATAATTTCCCTATAGAATATAAATAAAAAAGATAAAAAATAAATCAAAAAACCCATCAGTTCAATGTTAATATAATAACCCCATATAATGTATTCAATGAAATATTGAATAGATTATAAGTTTCATAAATTAATAATCAATATTTGTGAGAATCTATATAAATAACATCACCTATATTTATGTGAATCATGACCTATCTATTCCACTACGATGTCACATGAATAACTCACAAACTCCAGGTTTATCCTTTTGAAACATCAGGAGCCTCAACTATCCTTATTTTGGATTTTTAGTCTAACACCTCACCAATATATAATGTTTTTAGTCCCAACACTGGTCATCCCATGGTAACATGTGTGTCGCTAATTCCTTGTAAGAATGGTATCGGTATACCACCAAAGCCTTAACATCTTTTAACCCCTCTAAACTATTAAAATCCTAATAAAGTGTGTTCTTTGATAACACGTTGTAAGGAAATGTCCTTGATCAACCAAATAATGTATGAGAAAGGGTTTCCATATAACCTCAAGATCACCACCTTATAGAGACCCATAAATTTTATACACAGATATCACATCTTAGTATATTAATATTCCTTATTAAACATAATGATCCATTCTAGAATCATATTGATCTTGTATATTTGGAAACTAGATACATAAAAAATTGGTTCATAATATTCTCCCATTATGTTCTTCAAAACAACCAAATATATAAAAGATATCATCCCTTAAACATTTCTTCATAACCAATAGAAAGGAAAGATAACAAATGGTGAGATTATATTATCATTAATGGTATGAAATGACATATCAATGATCATTTAATCATTACATTAGTATAAGGCTACAAGAACATGATTTTAACATTTGAAAACCATGCCCTATATATCAAAAATGATAATCATGAGTCATGTAATAAATCATGACAGTTCCTAATGTTGACCATGTATTGTTTCAACAATACTCTATATTTTTTTTCCCTCAAAAATACCCTTATTTGTTATTAAAATGATTTTAAATTATGTATATTTCAGGAAAATAATATTCTTTATATACCCAATTTTGGAATAATATTAAAGAATATGATTCATGTGAAATATTTTTAAAATGTGTTCAGAAATCTATTCAGTGTGTTCTGGAAGCACTGTTCATACCGTACGTTGGAGAGCGTAGAGTAAGGATTAAATAATATGTTTATTTTATGAGAGTTAATAAAAGAATGGTTAATCATCCTTATGTTAACAAAAAATTATGGTAAAAGTACCTTACATTTAGAAGGAACCATACATTTGTTATATGAGAATTGTTTGGATTATAAACATTATATAAGTATAGAACCTTAAATTTCCTTCACAAAAGTATGGATCATCAACACTACTTTTGTAATGAACCATATGTTTTATCAAAGAGTATGGATCAAAAACCTTATGTTCTAAAGAAAAGAAAAGTATAAATTATATACCATACGTTTTGAAGGTGAAGAAAAATGTATGGATCATCAACATTATGTTTGTAATCAACATTACGTTTGGAACCCTACATTTGAATTCATCAGGTGTCAGAGATTTGAATTTAAAAATTCATTATGCAATGGTCATTTCCAAAATATCAGGCTGATTTCAAGTCAGATTCAAGGTCCGATTTGGAAGCACATATTTAAATGATTTAAATCCATTTATTTTCAATTCAAAGGATCGATTTAAGAGGATTATTTTGTGTTAATTATTTGGGGAAGTAACAGCTGCCCTATTATTCAATGATGTGAATATTAAAATCTATCATAAGACTCTTCTAGATTTGAATTTATGAATAAATCACTCATCTATATTCAATATATTTTGTGTATATCAATTTTTTATGATACATGTGTGACAAGATATCTCATGAATTTCATGGCGATTACAAAATTAAAATCTGGAGATATTTGAGATTCAAAAAAACAGAGATATACTAATTCTTAAAAGATATCTTTTATAGATCTGCTGCTATAAAGAACGATCATATTCTATTTTATATTAGAAAATGAAATGATGAAGATTTAGTTATTCTACATTGGAAATATATAGTTAATCTACTGCTGATTAGTTGGTGAATATATTTAAAGATCAATTGAAACTGGTTCAATTCAGAACTACTCTTATTTGAAGACCAACCTTTCTAAAAATGACGATCCATTCACTATCAGTTGTGTACTAGTGCAACTGTGAAGATCAACTAGAAAATATTTTTCAAATACACTTTTATATTGAGTATCAGCTTCTCATTCTAGGTTTTTTGATCGGTTTTGTGTTTAGAACCCAAAGTCTATGTTTCATCCTTAAACTATAAAGGTGTTAACTTCCAGCACTCAATAGTGGATTGTATTCTGAAAAGAGGAATGATTAGTGTAAATCAACATGATCGTAGAGAAGAGCGTTGGTGGAGAGGACTATGGGATATTTGTTCCTCGAACCGCTATAAATCATTGCATCTTGATATCTATTTTTCAACTACATAAACAATCTAATAAAGGTAAACAGATTGAATTAATTATCATTAATATTTCTGGAGAAGTTTTGAAATACACAATTTACCCCCCCCCCCCCCCTCTTGTGCATATTTTTGTATAACATGATCCAACAATGGGTATCAAAGGTGGTTCTTTTGTTAAAGCTATAACAAGCTAAAATTAAAGGATTATATAGATATCTTAACTGATGATACACGAGAGGGAATGTAATTTATTTGAGCTATGTTATTCAATAGTAAAAACTATGGATGTTTTAAATCAAGGATGGTCATCTACATAAAGATCTTGGATACAAAGTATACTAAAAAAATTCTTTCTCGTTATGAAATTCTATCATTTGTGGTCTAAAAACATATTAATTTAATCGAGTATCTCAATGCCCTACAATATATGAGATGTAAAATACAATTGCAGTTGCCTATAATGGACTAACAATGTCAGAAAAATGAGGTATGCTACAGAAAAAATAAAATTTGATACATTTAGAATGAATGATGGTGAAATAATTGCTCAGATGAATGGAAGGCTTACAGAGATATTCAACAACATTACTCATTAAGAGATCCTATTAAACAAGAAGATCAATCCTTGAATGTACTGAGTGTACATCTAACCCAATGGAATGGGATATTAGTAGCCATTATGCAATCAACACCTATTAAAAATATAAACCTGGGAGAATTGATTTGAACCCTGATGATGTATGAAGCTGAGATGGAAGATGAATCCAATTAGTATAATGTCTTGATAAAAAGAGAAAATAATGCTCCTAAAGTTATATCTCAGAAGAAGAAGAGCAGAAAGATAAAACATTAGATCAAAAAGGAATAAAGTTCTGACACATCTGATTTAGTAATAGAACTCACACATTTGGACATAAAATTTAGAATATTTTATAAAAAAAATAAATGATTACGAAAATTCTTCAAGAAATATGAGAAAGATACAAAATATGTTAGATGCTATGAACGCAAGAAAATGGGTCACATAAGACCTCACTATCCTCAGCTAAATAAAGAAAGGAAAAAGATGTTTTGAAAAAATACTGATTATGAGAAAAAAGATAAAATAGAAATGAAAACTACATGGAGTGTTTCGAAAGACTCTACCATCTCATCAAATTCTAACTCAGAAAAATAAGAATCAAATATAAATGAAAAAATGTGCTTCATGCCAGAATATAATGAATTACAATCTTATTCCTCTTCCAATTGTGATTCTAACACTAGGTGTTTAAATAACAAACTTGTACCCTACTGTAACATGATAGATGAAATATATGATTCCGTATTTATAAAGCATAAATCACTGAAAAACATTCACAATTCAATTTTATGAGAAAGATACACTTTTCTAAAGTAGCATCAAGAGTTAATTGAAAAATATAACTCATTTAACACAAACAGTGTAGATTATAAAACCAAGATCAAAACACTACATGATACAGTACAAACCTACAAAAGTACAACATTATTTTTTACAGAAGTGATTTTGCTTTAAATGAAATACTCGGTAAGAGATTGATTAAGAAATTATGATATGGAATTGAGAGTAAAGATGAGAAACCTAAACTGTACAGAATCTATTTTGTTCCAAATTCAAAAAGTGTAATTTTTAATTACTATGGAAAAGGTTATATAACAAAAAAAATGATATTTAAGAATTTACCAAATAATTGTATTTAAAAAGGTCATTATTTCAAACTTTTTATTTGACTCAAATGATTATATAAAATCAATGAAAATTTGGATACCCAGATCACTGCTAGCTAATACATCGAGACCAAAGAAAATATGTGTACCAAAAAAATCATTGTTTAAATACATTTTCAAGAAGTAGTGCACAGAAGTAGAAAAGAAATATGGTATATGAATTGTGGCTTCGCTGGTAATATGAGTGGAAAAACATTGAACTTTAAAACCTTAACTCAAAAGGATGGTGGATTAGTCACCTTTGGTGACAAGGAAAAAGGAAAAAATTAATGGTATTGGAACTGTTGGAAATCCAAAATTTATCTCAATAAATAAATTAATTTATGTACAAATATTTAAATATAACCTGATAAGTATTTCTCAACTTCGTGATGATGGTTATTATATTGATTTTTCTAATAACTGATGTTCTGTTTTTAATGATAAATTGCATAAATTTAGAGCACCGAGAAATAAAAATGTTTATACCCTGGACAAAAATTCATTGTGTAAACCAAAAATAATTTTTTTTACTGGTAAAATAAATTAATCCATGATCTGGCATATAAGACTTGGACATTTCAATATTTATGCTTTATAGAAGTTATCTAGGAAATAATTACTCTCTGATTTTCCAAGACTTAAATTTGACACTGAAAGATTCTGTGAAGCATGTCAAATTGGCAAAAAAAATAAATCATCCTTCAAATAAATTAACAATATTTATATATTTAATCCTTTAGAAATTATCTATATGGATATGATTGGACCTTCAACAGTAAGACGTTTGGAAGGTAAATTATTTTTATATGTTTTAGTTGATAACTATTCTAGATTTACATTGATATATTTTCTAAAATATAAAAATGATGATTTTACCATATTTTTATGTTTTTGTCAAGCCGTTCAAAATGAAAAAGATTTTAAAATAATTTCACTAAGAATTGATCATGGAGGAAAATTTGAGAATCAGGAATTCAATTCCTTTTTCTTTAATCTAGGAATAAAATTAACATTCTCTGCACCAAGAACACCTCAACATAATAGAATTGTGGAAAGAAGAAATAGACTATTTATGAAATGGCAAGGAAAATTCTAAATGAATACAATCTACCTACCTATTTTCGGTTAGAAGCAATAAGCACATCATGTTATTTAATGAATAGATTTTTAATAAGACCAATTTTCAAAAAGAAACCCTATGAACATTGGAATAATGGAAAACCTAAAGTAAAATTATTTAAATTTTTTGGATACAAGGTTTATATCTTGAACACCAAAGTCAATGTTGTTATGTTTCATCCAAAATCTGATGAAGGCATTTTCATAGGATATTCTGCAACCTCTAAAGCTTAAATATTTTTTAATAAAATGTCACAGATTGTTTAAGAATCAATTCATGTGAAATTTTATGAATCTGACCCTTTTTACAAAAGGAATGATCAAATTGATGAACTTGACCCTAATGATAATAAGTGACTTAAAAACCTGAAAGATGATTTTTCAAATAATAAAAACAAAATTCAGTCCATTTCAGAGGAACATGACACTGATAAAATTGATGGTGTTTTACCTAGGCAGTCAAGAACTCTAGAGAATCAACTTTTAGAAACAGTTATAGGTGACCTAGACAAAGGAATAAAAACAACAAGAAATATAGAAAATATAGTTGTGTTTTTATCTTTCTATACCAATCAAAACCTATGTCAATTGAAGAAGCATTTGTTAATGAATGTTGGATGATAACAATACAAGAAGAACTAAATCAATTCAAAAGAAATGAAGTTTGGAAATTAGTTGAATGACCAAAGAACTATTCTGTTTTTCGAACTAAATGGGTCTTTAAAAATAAGGAATATGATCAAGGAATTATAACTAGAAATAAAGAAAGACTATTAGATAAAGGATATAATCAATAATAAGGTATAGATTATGATGAGACCTTTTCCCCTGTAGTAAGATTAGATTCCATTTGGATCCTTTTAGCTTATGCATCTCATATAAACATTAAATTATTTTAGATGGATGTTATGTATTTCTTTTTAAATGGTTATTTAAAAGAAGAAGTCTATATAGAACAACATCCTAGTTTTGAAAATTCTCTAAAACCATATTTTCTTTTTAAACATACTAAAGCCCTTTATGGCCTTAAATAAGCACCTAAAGCGTGGTATAAAAGACTATGTTATTTTCTTTTGAAAAATTATTTTATTGTTGGTATGGAAGATTCAACACTTTTTTAGAAAACAATAAATTATAATATTCTATTGGTTCAAATTTATGTTGGTGATGTAATTTTTGGATCAATAAATAAAGAAATTTTTCATGATTTTTCAAACTAAATGCAAAAAGAATTTGAAATGAGTATTATCGGAGAATTAATTTACTTTTTAGGACTTCAAATCTATCAAAAATATTTCATAAATGTTTTGGATCAAAGAAAATACATAACTATTTTCTAAAAAAATTGGATATGAAAACAAAAATTCATATCCAACTTCTTTGTGTACTAATATAAAACTTGATTTTGATGAAACTAGAAAACCAGTAGACAACAAGTTATATAGAGGTATTATTGGTTGCTTATTATATCTTACTGCTAAGGAATATAATCTTACAGTGGTCAAATGAATTTTTAGATATTTAAAAGGAACTGTTTTTCAATCTCTTCTTAATCCAAAAAATTCTAATTTTAATTTACATTCATATTCAGTTAATGATTTTGTATGTTGTAGATTAGATAGAAAAATAACCTCAGAAACATGTCACTTTTTAGGAAAATATTTAGTATCATGGTCTAGTAAGAAACAAAACTCAGTTGCTTTGTCAACAGCCAAAGCATAATTTGTATCTGTAGGCAGTGGTTGTGCACAAGTTTTTTTGATGAAAACCCCTCTTATGAACTTTGGACTAAATTTTAATAACACAAATGTTTTATTTCATAATTCTAGTGCTATATATATTTCAAAAAATTCCATTATGTCATTCTGTAACTAATCATATTGATATTATAAATTGTTTTCTAAGAGATCATGTTCATAAAAAGGATATATTTTTAGAATTTATAAATACTATATTTCAATTAGCTGATATTTATACTAAACCACTTTCCACTGCATGTTTTGATTTTTTTAAGGGAGTGGGGTTAGGTTTATTTATTTTTTTTAAAAAAATTAATCTTAATTTTATTTGATCATATTATTTTAATATAATTTAGTTATTTATATTTTTATAACAAATATGATTATTTTTTTCCTGTAATAAATTTCTAAATACGCAACATAAAATTTAATTTATTTTTAAATTATGTAATGATTATTATGTACGTAACAACATGGTAATCAAGGCTATGTTATAAAACATTTTGAATTCCAAAAGAACCACTCTTTTCCTCCAAACCAATCGAACTACTAAAACATTTCACCTCTTTCATCTTTCTTTGCTAACATCTTTGAATCCATATAATTTCGAAAATTAAAAAAATTAGGATGAAAATCACCAAAACAAAGAGAATTGAAGAAGACGAACCCAGTGATGTGAAGCATTAGTGGTCAACTAGACGGATAATACTTTAGGGAAAAGTAGTTGATCTAGAATGGATGTATTAGGAAAATCTGATACTGAAGCAAGAGTAATCCATTCAAGGTATTGAAACGTCATTTAGTGAGGACTACACTGAATTTATTTGGGATGTTTAGTTGATAAGTTTATTTAAATTTTTTCAATTTAGTTTGGGATATACGGAAGATTCGATAGTTGCGAAGATAAAAGACAAACAATTATCGATCTCTTCTGTTGAAATTACAAAAATCTTGAACTTCCCTCACAAGGGAGTTTTTCATTTTGATCTGAATTATATCAGGGATAACAACTACAAATCTTAAGATATAATATATTTTCTGTTTGGTTCTACTAGCATCATGAAAATGTTAGTCAAATATTTATAAATAGATCAGAAAATTTTGGTTAAATTTATCCAGACTGAGATAACCCTAAGAATGTCAGAAATAGGGAAAATTATATTTCCAGATATGTATATTATGTTTCTATTTTTAAGTTATATAAAGGTAAATTTTTCACACTACATGATTAGATATTTGAGTTATAGTGGTCAACCTATGGCTAGGATGGGTTTTTATCCTTATAGAAGGATTATATCAAATCTTTTGTTTAAGAGATACATGGTGAGGCTGATTTATGCAAGATTCAGATTCCATCGTAGTAATGTGTTGAATGCTTGAACATTGAGAAAGCTTAGATTTTTCAAGTGCACTGTAAAACATAAAATCATTCCTGTTGGAGTCGATGTGGATCAAGAATCTGCTTAGGGGGAGCAACATGAAAAATATAAAGAAGGAATGGATTAATCTAAAATAAGGGATGTTTCTATGAGTGCAAGAAAACTTTTATTTGAAATAGAAGATGAACCTTATGATGAAGAAATTCAAGGGGAGCTTTTTATCTCAAGAAAGAGAATCGTTATTTTGAAATCTGCAATAGAGACATTTCTTAAAACCAAATACATTTTATATTATATGTGTTTGAGGGAATCGATTCGAGATGAAATTCAATAAGAAGATACTTCTTGAGCAGAAGTAGAAATGTTTCCTCAAGATGAGGCAGACACAAAAACATAGGAAGTAACACATGTTAAAAAATATCAGGAAATTGACATTATTGATCATTTTTTGGATTAGATTAACTATGTCCAACACATTCAAGAGGAAATCCAAGAAGAAATTGCTCTATATGAGCACCATCCATTAAAAGTAGAGAATTAAAAATCTCAAGTTCATGAAAATTTCTCTGAAATCCATACAGATGCTCTGAATAAATCCTTCTCAGTTGAGAATTCTTGAAACAAATCATTTGAGAAACCAATGGAGCAGCATGAAGAAGAATAAATAGAAGATCAATCTTCACCACTAATTTTAGTATATCCAGTTGTGAATCAAACACAGGGTGCCTCTAATTCTTAGTCCCATCATGTTGAGAAACATATTATACAATTTAATAGAGATCAAGTTGAGAATTATACTTCAAGAAGAGAGTTAGGGAAAGAGACACATAGATTTCAAAATCTGAAAGACAGTTCTATTTCAAAATAAGATGTTGATGTTTTTAAGAAAGAATTCTTGAGAGAGGTTGAAAAGTTGAAATATGAAGTTGATTTGAAATCCGATTTGAAAGATTTGAAAACTTCTCTAGAGAAATAGTTTGTAACAGTCACAGGAAGTCAAGAAAGTACATCCTGTAATTCACCTAATTTAATCGAGAGATTCGAATCCATTACATCTATAATGAGAAACCCGATTGACAGGTAGAAGGATTTACAGTGTAATAGTGCTCCTTTTCTATCTTTTTTGATAATCAGAAATTCATTATTGATAATATTACCTCAGGTGAACTGAGTATTACACAATTACTGAATAGATTCACTGAGATGCTAAATCAGTTTATGGAGAAGGAAGAGATATTTCATGAATTTATCATAGTAAACCTCATTCAAGATATTAATTTTCCCCAAGAAGGAAGGGATCTGATCATTTAGCTAGTATATGGTGTAATGAAGTGATTAAGGTTATAGTTGGCAGAGTTAAAAGATCTTATTCATAGTCACTAAAATACCCTTTTTTCAAACCCTAATCCCAACAACCATGATTCATATTCATTCATGTACATGTAAATTCTTTTATCAATGACATTTTATGTTTATCCTATTTGAAGGGATTTTAACATTTGTTTATGTCTATGTCTGATTGCCTCCACACATCTAGATTTCTTTATTGATAAATAGTTTCTTATAGCATTTTCTTATAGGTTCAATACTAAATTAGCTGTGTTATATTCCTTTCTCTATCATTCTTTTTGATATCACTAAAGGGGGAGAAATTTATATGAACACATCATTTTATAACGAAAGTTTTATAATGGAAAAGGAAAATAAATTTTTTTATATAGACCTTTGGGGGAGGAGAATTATTTTTTTTTCAACAGAAAAAATGGAAGTAATAATTAAATATTGTTTTTATCCGTATAAAATTATACATTTCATATAAATAATTTTTATGGTTTTTGTGATCATAAAAAAGGTGGAGATTTTTGAGAATATGTTTTTTTCAACAATACTCTATATTTTTATGATGACTTTGGTGCTCACAAATACCCTTATTTGTTATTCTAATGATTTTATGTTAAGTATGTTTTAGGAAATTAATATTATTTATATTTCCAATTTTGGAATAATATTAAAGCATATGATTCACATGAAATATTTTTCAAAGTGTTTCGAAAGCTATTCAGCATGTTCTGGAAACATTGTTTATACTATACGTTAGAGATCATAGCGTAAGGATTAAATATTACTTTTATTTTACTAGAGTTTATAAAAGTACGGTTAATCAACCTTACATTAATATAAAAGTATGGTTAAAGGACCTTAATTTTGGATGGGAACCTACGTTTGTTTTCTGAGAAAAGTATGGATGAAGAACTATATGTCTGTATGGAACCTAAAGTTTGTTTCACAATAGTATGGATCATCAGCCCTACTTTTGTAATGAACATTATTTTTTATCACAGAGTATGGATCATGTACCTTACGTTCTAAAGAAATGAAAAGTACGAATTATATACCATACATTTTGAAGGCAGAGACAAAATTATGGATAATGAACTTTATATTTGTAATCAATGTTACATTTAGAACCCTATGTTTGATTTCATCAGGAGTTGAAAATTTGAATTTTTGAATTTATTATGCAATGGTATTTTGCAGAATATCAGACTGATTTCATGTCAGATTCAAGGCCCAATTTTAATATGCATCTTTAACCGATTTAATATCGTTTATTCACAATTTAGAGGATCAATTTAAGAGGAGGATTTCATGTCTATTATTAAGGGAAGAAGCGACTGCTATGTTATTCAAAAATTTCAATATTAAGATCTGTTAGGAAACTTTTGTGGGCCAGAATTTACGAATAATGTGCTCTTCTTTATTCTACATATTCTATGTATCTGAATTTTTGTATGATACATGAGTGATAAGAAATATCTTGAATTTCAGGGAAATTACAAGATTAAAATATGGAGATATTTGAGTTTAACAAAATCAGAGATATACTAATTTTATAAAGGGATTTTATACAGATATGATACAATAAAGAACAATCAGATTATGTTTTATATTATAAATAGAAACGATCAATATTTACTTATACAACATTGGAAGTTTATCATTAATCTACTACTAATTTATTGCTAAATATAATTCAAGATAAATTGTAACTAGGTCAATTCAAAACTGCTCTTATCTGAAGATCATCCTTTCTGAAAACGATGATCCATTAACTGTTAGTTTTGTAATGCATGAACTATGAAGGTAAAATTGAAATTATTTTTCAAATACTCTTTTATTTTGAGTACCAGCTTCTCGGTCTAAGTTGTTTGACTAGTTCTATGATTAGAACCATAAGGTTCTACTTTAGTCTTAAATTGTATATGTGTCAACTACCTGCACTCAGTTTTTGATAGTCTTGTGAAAATAGAAATGACTAGTGAAAATCACCATGCTCGTAGAGAAGATCATTGATGGAGTGGACAATGGGATATTTGGGCCCCAAACCACTATAAATTGTTGTGTTCTGATATCTATTTTTTCTACTGCATATAAAATATGATAAAGATAAATGGACCGAATTAATTTTCATCAATATTTCTAGATAAGTTTTGAAAGACACAATTCACCCCCCCCCCCCCCCTTGTGAATATTTTTGTATAACACGATCCTACACATAAGACATGAATCACAAAGGAATAAAATATAATTATATGTGATAACTTAACATTAGCATAATACATTAGTTTTTTGAATACTTAAGATTGCAAATCTGTGAACATGTATAAACAGAAACAAGTTCACTAAATGGGTTAATGGAATGAAATATGGGCCTCACATAAACAAATGGACAAGATATCAGTTCCACACATAGTATTATTTACATTAAATCCAGGTCAACACATGAATTTATCGATATAAAAACATGTCCCTTACATAATCTTATAGAAATGAAAACTAGTTCCATTCATAAAATTGTGCACATGATTTCACGTTCACATATAAAAAATTTACCTCATTAGTTTTTCATATTTTCCCAATGCATTGGAGAGAGATATAGGTTCTATACAACACATAATGAAAATCATAGTTTTTCCTTCCCAAATATCATTAAACATTGAGCATGTCCTAACCCTTGAAAAACGAAATGGGTTTTATATACATTTCTTCATAGTATAGTGTGTGGAAAAGAAGTTTTTTGTATGTATCTTTTCATCATCGACATAAACTATCCAGAGAAAGAATAAGAATGGTATCCTTGTATCATATCCTAATTAAATCATATGTGATATCATGTTTTATATATTTTATGAATACAAATACCATTAAAAATCATTAAAATATTCTTGAAGAAAATTTTATTTGCATTCTATAATCATTTCATAAAAATCTAAATTTATTAAAATATTATGGAAAAAATATTCATTGAAAATAACCAAGGAAACTTTTACTGGAAGCATGAATATGGTGGTAAATTATTTTTATCTTATATAATTTTAAAAAAAATTATTTCATACATTCATACAAAATAAAAAAGTACCTCCTTCTAGAAACAAAATCAATATTCCTATTAAACGCATTTTGTAAAAATAATTGGAAAAAATTAATTTATAAAATCATTGGAGAATATTAAAATCATTCTTTAATTTATTTTCTTAAACATGGATATTGAAGAAAATGTTTTCAACCGAATAGGGAAATAATTTTAATTTTCATTAAAAAAATGAGTCACTTGAGTACATAATGTGAGCTCAATGGAAAATATGTATTTCAAAAAGATACTATAGTAGAACAAAATAAATGATTTTATTTAGAGGAAGACCATAATATTTCCTCATGGGAAACATATTAAAAATAAATCCTAATAAACAATGATATTTTAACATAAAACCCTTACTAATATAGTTAATATTGAATCATAATACCCATGAAAGAAATTAACATAGAAAGAAATATAGATCCCCACAAGTTTTATAATAATTATCATAAAATACATCCATGATAAATATATACACAAAAAAATAAACTAGTGGGGAATATGGAATGTGTCACATGAAGATTAAAATGAGATAAAAACCCATTAACACTTTAATAATCACTTGAATCATAATCCCCATTTATGAATAACATCAAATAAAACATTAAATATCATGAAAATAATTATATTAATTATGTAACATTTCAAATTTGACTTATATACATCACACACAAAAAACTAGTTGTGAATATGGCATACATCTCACACAATTAAAAAAGAGACAAGAAATATCTTACATTTTTTCCAACTTCATTAGTATGTATTGGAACCTCCTATATAATAAATATAGTTTTATTGTACATATATTGCATACCAATAATCATATTTATCATACAATATATTACTTAATTATCACATTTGTATCAATTCATTATTAAAATAACTATTTCCGGTGATTATTGTTTCGTTTTTCATGAATGTTTTAGTTCTTTTTTTTGTTCTTATGAATATGAATGGTTAAATATTATGCACATTTTTAATAATGATATAAATATAATATATATCAATTATATATATTCTTATATTCTTTCATAAAATATATTGATAAAAAATGAATTACAATATTCATGGAGATGGTAGGTCATTCACATACCTGAACACAGTTTTATTTTTTTGAAAGGTAGAATGAAATAATGTTAGATATTAACACATCATCAAATAATATTTATTATATCAAATATTTCATATATATATATATATATATATAAATTAACTATATCATTGTTACCATCTAATTAATATGGAAATGAAGAACAAATCACAGCACTTCGCAGATGTGGTAGTCTACATGTACACATGAACAATGTTATCATATTCCAATAGTTTGGAATTTAAAAAGGTATATATGGTATTATTTATATTTAAATATATTTATGTTATAGATTTCATATATAAATATTAAATCCATTATAATACCCATTCCTAAATGATAGTGATGAATAATTAATTGTATCTCTATGTGGAGACGGTAAGGCGTATTTACACACGAGCTATTATTTAACGTCCCATTTGATGAAAAGATGGTAAAAAAATGGTCTAATTCCATCATTATTACCATACATGTAAAATCTAAATGAATAATTAATCACATCACTTCATAGATGTGGTAGTCCACACGTACACAGAATTTTTTTTATCATTTTCCAAACAATTTTTACGGTTAAAAGGTATATATGATATTATCAATATATAAGTATAATTTTTTCATAAATATCATATATAAATATTAACACCATTATAAAAAACATCCATAAAATATTGTTTTGAAAAGTTAATTATATCACTACATGGAGATGGTAATTCATATGTGCACACAGGCGATTCTTTCAATTTTTATTTGATGGAAATATGGTGAATAAAGGGGGTTTAATAATCATAGTAACATTTATGTATAACATGGATACTAAATTTTTTATTTTATGAATAATATAACTAATTTATAGTAGGTAAAATAACTATTAAAAAGAAATTGATCAATTATGATAATTACATCTTCATTGAAATGACACCTTTAGATCTTCTCCAAATGGATCTAAGGCTGGGCATTTAGGAAGAACAAAAACTCTATAATTTGACCAGTAAAGTCGATAAGTAAATGAAAGAAAGGAGGGGTTTCCTTTTATAGTTGAGAGAAGGAGAACTATTGGAAATTAAAAACATATTAAATTAATAATAATTTATTTTGATATATAAATGGATCAAAATTTATAATATTAAAATATAAGATTATTATGAGTCTAAATACTATCAGTCAATATTATTTGGAAAAGTTTTGATCACACTTTCCCCCTTATCTTTTTGTTTTAACCAATTATTTACCCTTCTGAAAATTACAGTAATATATTTGATTACTACCATTTAAGAGTTAATAATGATACTATAAAATTCCAAAAGACCCATAAATAGACCATGGATGATTTTTAAAAATTAATCCCATTTATTTAACTAAATATTATATTTTTATGAATTTTATATAATTTAATAAAATATTATTTATTTTAAAATATCATTAATGTTATTTTTAACACTATTAATATAATTTTACTTTAAGTACATCAACACATGGGGTAATCTTAATTTTATTAATTAACATATCCCTAATTTTTCACAGAGATATATAAAATTCATTGGACACATTAATCCATTAATGTTTTTTAACTTTTAGTGGTTTACAAATAATTCATTTTATGTTTTATTAATTGGTGAAATAATGAATCAGTGTGATATAAGCCTTTAAAGTCATTATAAAATTAATAAATATTAGAAAATAATTTATATAATAAAAATAATTTAATTAATTTCATTATATACCCTTATATTGGTTCAAAAAAAATGTTTGTCCCAATGTACACACATAAGTGATATTTAAAACAATGAGAGTTTCAATTTGTAACATTCATTGATTTAAATAGTATATTGGTTATTTTAATGAAAAACTATCCATTAATCAATTAAATTTGGTTATTTATGTGATAAGGTTCAAATTAACATAATCTAATATGATTAACGATTAATTATTATTTTCATATTGCTTAGTTTCAACCTAGATTAACTTGTTTTACCCTTTACTACGGTGATAAATTTCACCAAATTTACTATTCATGAGGACCAAAAATAAAATGGACTTAATTATAAATTTATAAATCATAATCTAACTTATGGAATCTATTTTATTTAATTAAATTTGTAAAATTTTAGAAATCTAATTTTAAAATAAGCATGAAACACATGATGGAAACCACTTATTAAGGAAAATACATTTCAAAGCATAAAACATAGTTTATTATTTTCTCAAGCTTAGAAATAATTTTAATGAATATTAAAAAATTTTATTGAATATATAAAATATAACGTTAATTAAAATAATTCACCAATAGTTATTAAAATAATTTATTAATATAAAAATATATTTCCCGCATAAAAATATTTATTTTCCTTTCAAATAATTTTTATTTTCATTTGTAATTAATTGATAATAAATGAATGAATTTTATACATATTTAACAATAAATTTTTAATAATTTAGTTATTCTAATTCTCACCCTACAATCTAATATCATGTACCTATTAAATAATAATATATCATGGTTTATTTTATCTCGGTGTTGCGTTTAACAAAAGCTATCAAAAAAATTAAATTTATTTGAAAAATTACTTCCTAAAATCTCAGGATGATAAATTATCACCCATAAATAAATTTTTACCTCCTAATTTGTTTCTTTAATTAATTAATTAATAGTAAAAAAAATTATTGTCAAAACTAATATTATACAAATGAATAATAAAACATCCCTTAAAAAGGGAAATCAAAAAAAGGTTACCTAATATAACATAAAATATGGTTACCATAAAATGGAATAGTAGGTTTGAAGTTTAAATATATGCATAGATTAAAAAAATAACACTCAATTACTAATAGAGAGTCATAGAGAATATTTTTTGGGGAATTCTTACAACTAAAAAACCATGAATCAGTGAGTGGTTAACATACTATCACTTCATATGAATTGAATGTAATATAACAAGATTTTTTCATAAGATAATTTTCATATAGTTGAGGAACTCTTTTACCATCTATAGTTAAAACATAAATAAATATACTTACATAAAAATTATAATTTCATTCTTTAATAAATTTCTAAAAAAATCAAATTTTTTGTCCTAATGATGAGTATTCAAGATTAATTTTATCATGCTTGAATCAGTAAAATAAATTTTTAAAGGATCATTATTTCCTTAATAGAATGATAAAAGATTCCCTCTATCTCTATATTTACAAAAACCAAAATTATTTTATAGGTTAGGATAATTTATAATTTAATCCCAAAATTCAACATAATATATTCCATAAATAGTAAACCATAAGACTTCCACAAAATGTGCCCAACCAAGATAAAAACCCAAAGTTGATTTGATCTCATATATTTCCATGATTAACTTAACTATAATTTTAATCACTAATAAACCCACATACCATAATCTATAAACCATGGTCATATATTCTTCAATATATAATAATAATTTCATAAATTAATATCAAATTAAAATCATATATGCTTCTAAAAGAAAATTCACCCCTTGTTCGTTAAATAATCTCTTATATTAGCCAAAAATTTATCCATTAGAGGTTTAAGTTGATCATTGTACAGATAGATGATCAGAATTTGATTCATAATATCAAATATGATTTCATTATTAAAAAATTTTGGGTGTAATCTATATATGGAGAAATAATATATGATTAGAATCTCAAAAAAATCACTAGAGGATTATATTTTCAATTGGATTATTCAAAAAAACATAAATATATAATTCATAATTATATATTAATAGATAAATGTGCTCTAATAATCATGATTCACATCAAATTTTTTAATTTCATAATATTTCCCTTTTTTTCCTTTAACATAAGTGGTTATTGTGGCTTATTTTCTTCATTAACCATTGTATTATGGAATTTAATTACATAATTCCCAAACTTATTGCATTTATAGCACTGAATTGTGTGTGGTGTATTATTTTGATCTCTCTCTCTCCAATAATTTCATTTAATGGGATCTTTATATCACACTGACATTTTTATTCTTGATGTCCAAACAACCAAAACATGAAACCTTTTCTTTATACATTCAATAATTCACCTGAGTGATCCATACCGCATTTTTAGCGAGTAAAATGTTGAATATTTTTCTTCCCTCTATGTGGGAAATCATTGGAGCTTCCATGATGCTACATATTCTTTTTCTAATCACTGAAACCATGAGGTTTTTACCCCTTCCATTTTAACATTTAGTTTACATCAAATGATTTCCTTATTTCTTCCAAAGTATCTTATAGATAAATAATTTTTAATAATTTTTTTTAAAACCAATAAAGAATCGATACATTTTTATTTTAGTTCTAATGATTAAACCTGAATCACATATTTTATATCTTATAAAATTTTCCTCATAGGTACTAATAGATTCATCATCCTTAAACATAATCTAAATGAATTACTTCTCCATTAATTATGTACAAAATGTGGGAAGTACTTAATAAAAATTATTCAATTAAAATCATCCCATTCTATTGTTTCAATATCATTCTATTACCTCATATTCGTAATATTATTCCTTCATTGATCTACTTCACCTTCACAATGATAAACGTATTGTAAAACATTTTCCTGTTTTGATAACTAAATAACAAAATATAACTTTTCTATAAAATTGATTATTTTATTTGTAACTAGTGGACTAAAATATCCCTAAAATGATGGTGGATGTTGTCATAAAAAACATTCAACAACTATTTATCTCTCCTCAGTTAATATGGAAGATCATCATGATATGGGTTACCAACAACAGATTGAGAGATTTGAGTGAGAATAGTAACAATATATAGAATATCATCCATTAGAACATTATACCTCTCTCTAGTATTTTTATTTTATTGGCCATCACATTCATTTTTTAAATGATTACTTTGGGTTCAAAACATTAAATAAAGTTATAAATAGTTTGAGAAATGATAATCATAGTGTAAAACTATTATATCATGATATATCATTCATTTTATGTCTAGATAAATACATTATTTTCAATTTATGACACCTTATGTTTATCCTAGGTTATCCATGATCATTACCAAATCCAATAGTTGTTATCATATACTATGATATATCCCTGAGGTTTTCACAAATGTTTTCTTATCCACGTTTCCAAAGGTTAACCAAACCATTCATTGTTACCAATAATATTGACCCATACTTTTAATACATTTATATCACATATTATTAGATTAATATTGAATAAATAACATAATGATTCACTATATAACTATAAATGTCTAGTGTCTTTGGAAATATGGGCACATAAAAAGCTAGTTAATAAGAGTTTCTCAATAAATTCTTTATAAATAATACCCTACTTAGACATAACATTCCTAAAACATTTTTTAGAACATGGGGAAAGGAAATATAATAAAGTGTGAACTCAGATTCTATGTAAGGATAAAAAAGGTTGATATCAATGATTATATAATAATAACATGAGATTAACGGTAAAAGAACATGAGAATAACATTTGAAAAACATACCCATAATATCAAAAATCAAAATCTAGATTCATGACATATTCCAGGATAGGTCATAAGAAATTAATCATAGAGTATTTAAAAAACATGATCCGTTAGAAATTAATAATACCAGAAGGCATGGGTTTTTGTCATATACCAACATATTACATTTTTATCATGTATAAATAGAAAAAGGTGCACTAATTAGGTTTATGAATGATATCATAAAATCACCTAAACTTATAGAAAATATACTAGGTCCACACATAATATTATAGATATGAAATAAAGTTCCATACGTGCACTTTTAGCCAGGGAAACTAGGTCCTTTATTAATCATATGGACATGAATACTAGGTTCGTGAATAATATTTCGAACATGAATTTAGGTTTAGGCAAAAAAACATTTACCTCATGTGTCATCCATATTTACCCGATGCATGGGAGGGGGAAATATATATCACCCATAACATAATTAAATTAATACATAGGTTTTCCAAAAAATTATTAAACATTTATTACATCACAACCCATGAAAAAAGAAATTGGTTTTATAAACATTCCATCCTAGTAAAACCCATGGGAAAGAAAAGGGGTTTATAAATATATAATCATCATGAACATAAAAAATCCAAATAATGAACAAGGATTTTTTCCATAGATATTATCCCATACAAATAATAATGGTTATCATGGATTATTGTATTTGATGAATATAAATTCGATTAAAACCCCATTAAAACATAATTGAGGAAAATATCCTTTCAATTTTAAAAAAACTTCTTTAAAATTAAAAAAAAAATTATTATGGAGAATAATTTATTTGAAAATGACCACAGAAAAATTTAAATAAAACTTAATATAATTGAGTTTTCATGATTGTGGTAAATTATGTTAATTCCAAATAAGTTAAAAATCAGTACTTTCATAGTTTTGTTAAAAGAAAAAAACTTCTTCATTCATAAAACAAAAAGACGGTTCATTTTAAACATATTTCACAAAAAAAAACATTGTAAAAATGACTTTAAAAAATAATAGGAAAATACTAAGAAACATATTTAAAATATTTTAATATATCATACATATTGAAGAATTTTTTTCAACTGAAGAGATAAATATGTTTGATTCTCCACAAAAACACATTTTCAGTGTCATGAGTATTTAATGTAACAAAAAAAATCTAAATGCAATTTTCTATGAAATAACTAGGTTATTAGAAAATCAATGAGTTTAATAAGTTTTATACCATAATATTTCCTCTTCATAAGAATATTTGTTTACAATTTTGATAATCAACATGATTGTTACATAAAACTCTATTTTCATTGGTAAATTTTTAATCGTAAGAGCCAAGAATTAAATAATATTATATAAATTTATAAATACATATAATTTTCCAAATTAAAATAAAAAATATATATTCACTGGTAGTAAATACACCACATAAATAAAGAATTGAGGAATATGGCATGTGTCTCACAATGATAAAAATGAGACGAAAATCCCTTAAAACATTGATAATATTTTTAATCGTAAACCCCATTTACATATAACCTAAAACTAAAATGTATATTTCATGAAATGAATTATATTCAGCATATTAAATTTAAAATTGTATGTATATAAACCAAAGAAAATAAATGATGGTTGAATATGACAAACAACTCTAATAAGTAGATGAGTAATAAGAAATACCTTACCTTAGGTCTCGATTCCTTCATCTGTGATGGAAACTCCTTTAAAATAAATATAGATTTATAATATATCTAATACATAAAATTAATCATATATTTCATATCATATATGATTGTATTATTACATTTTACAACTAATTTGATTATAATTCTTTGTAAAAATTACTATTTCAGGTGGCATCTCCTTCGTTTTTTGTGTATGTTTTGGTTTAATAGTATTGGTACTTATATCAATAATGGCTCTGCACTTTCCCAGTTCCTAGTTCTCTCTCCCTCTATGATTATCCTTAGGGTTTTTTGCTGGTCTAATACGACACTTCCCTCCGTCTGGTTCGTCTTCTCATCCTCTCGCTTTCTCCTCCCCCCTCTCGTCTGGTGTGGATTGCTGGTGTGGACATCAATCATTGCGCATCATCCCTCTTTCGGTTCTAACCCTGCACATCACACCCCCCATCCTGTATCTAATTGCGGGTGCTTTAGAAGGATTGGGTCGGCTTCAGTGGAAACATCCGGCGTCTGGCTTCTTCTCTTCCCTTGCAGGTCTACCCTTCGCGTTCGACTCCATTTTGGTCGGGTTTGATTTAGGATATGGGCCTACGTGGGATGGTTCTGCAGGGGGTCTTGCAGCATCCTCAATTCAGGTTCATCTTCAGCTTTAGCCTTGTATGTTATTCTATTTCGCTTCATCTCTTTATGATGTTTTTTTGGTGTTGTTTTCGCTCTATCTCCCAATCTCCTTATCTCTCTCAAATCCTTGTTTCTAGTTTGTTGCTTTGAAGGTGATTTTGTGGTTTTCGGTCCACTACTGAGGCTCAAACCCTCTCAACCCTACTTTGATGTCCTGGACTTGTGCTCCCTTCATAGTCGGTCTAGTTCACGGGTCTTTGAGGAGGTTCTGGGATGTGCGTTTGAGCAGCATTTGGCGTCGGGAGGGTGATTGAATCATCGACATTGGTTTGTAAGTCTGGTATGTTTGTTATGATGTTTTTATGTTAGAAACATTGAAGTTCTTGGTGGAATCATGACCACAATAGTAGGGAGTGTCGATGATGATGAGGTCGAAAGGTTGAAGGGTCCTATTGTTTTTTTATTGTTCCATTCGTCAGACCCGGTGACGATGGACAGTGGCAGTGACAATGAAGGTGCTTTACTAATTCAAATGATGGGGGAAAACAGGTGAAGTAACCGAGTGATGCGGGATGATGTTATTTCGTGGATCAAGGTGGGCATGTTACTCTAGTGCATGGATCAGGATTGATGTTGGCTATTTTTTAATTTGAATGTTGAATATCGAGACTTGGTTTTTTGTTTCTTATCATGGGTATGTGTGGCTATTAAGGTGGACCTTTCAGTATGGTTCCTAGTTGTCCAAAAAGTAGTTTTTAAAAAATACAAAACAAAATGATTGTGAGGAGGAGGTATTGGTTCTTTTCTCTTATCATTATTCCATCATATCCAAATTTTTTAATTATTATATAAATATCATATATATTTATTATATAAATTTTATGAGTCGTTAAAAAAATATAGAGATATAAAATTAATTACACCACTCATGAACATGGTAGGTTGAACGTACACATAAACATTGTTTTAATTTTTTGGAAAATGGGATAAGGCAAGGTAAATATAAAACCAAATTTATAGACTAATTTTAATATCATATATATAATATATATCCGTTAATTTAATTCTTATTACCATCCAATTAAAATGGAAATGAAAAATGAATCCCATCACTTCGTGGAGGTGATAGTCCACACGTACACACGAACGATGTTACAATATTACAATGGTTTGGAATGTGAAAAAGAATATATGATATTATCATTTAATAAGTATAATTATGTCATTATTATCTTACATAAAAATTAAACCCATCAAAATACCCATCCATAAAATATAATGATGACAAATGAATTGTATCGCTATTTGGAGATGGTAGTCTATACAACGACATTAGAAATAATTTCACTTCCCATTTGATGTAAAGACGGTGAATAAACATGGTATTATAATAAAATAAAATTTCTGTATATTTAGAATAAAAATATATTATTTTACTAATAACATAATACATTTAGAGGAGGTAAAATATGAATAAAAAATGTGATCGGTTATGGAGATTACAACTTTTTCAATACGACTTTTTTAGATATCCTATAATGGGAACTATGTTTTTGAATTTTTGGAATACTATAACCTATAAAATTTCAATATATATTTTTATAATATTACTTGGAAGATTTTGGCTGAGATATATAACTTTATGTGTTGTAAGTAAGAGAAAGGATGGGTGCCCTTTTATAATTGAGTGGTGGGTCACTCTTGGAATTTCTGAAAAAATTAAATTAATAAAAATTAACTTTGATATATAAGTTGATCCAAATTGATATTATTCAAATATAATATGATATTAATTCTAAAAATATCATACAATATAATTTTTAAATAATTTTATCACATTTTTACCTTTGTATTTTTTTAAACATTCTTTAACCCATTTAAAAATTACCATAATATTAATGTTTTTGACAATTTATTGATTAATAATTTTACTATAAAATACATAAATACCCATAAATGTACCATTAATTATGTTTAATACCATATACCATTAGTCTGGATGAATATATAATATTTATTGATTTTATATCACTTAATAAAATATAATTTATTATAAAATATCACTAATACTATTATTAAAACTATTCATTTAATTTGAAATTAAGTACATCAATAAAAAAATTAAATTAGAATATAATTATTAAAAATAACCTCAATATTTATAATACATATATAAAATTATTATAGAACATTAACCCATTAAAATTATATCACTTTTATTATTTCTAAAATTATTTATTTCATTATTTATAAATTGGGGAAATAATGCATTATTGTTGTATAAGAATTTAAGATCATTATATAATTACAAAAAAAATATAAATAAATTTATATCATGAAAATAATTTCCCAAATCTCAATATAGAAACTTGTATTCACTCATAACATTAATTTTATACTTATATGAACACAAAAGAGATATTTATAACTTAGAGAGTACCATTTCATAAGTTTGATATAAATATTATATATTTCATTTTCATGGAAAAGTTCGCAATAAAAAAATAAATATTGATCATGACGTGATTAGTGTATAATTAAATACATAAAATAAAAATTACCATGAAAACCATGATTAACCTGATTTAACCTTTATCGAGGTGATAAATTTTACAATGGTTGCTCTCTATATAAACTAAAAATCAAAGGAATATATTTAAAAAATTTAAAACTCATGATTACACATATATAATATATATTTTTAAATTCAATTTCAAAAATTGGAAGAAACATATTTTAAAATAATCACACAACACACGATGAAAACCAATTTTTAAGGAAAATAAAATTTTAAGCTTACAACTTGGTTTATTCTTATCATATGATAATAAAAATGTTAAATGAATATTAAATAATTGATTTAATCTATATTTTATACATTTTATTAAAATAATTCACTAACATTGATTAATTTAATTTTTTATGATAAAAATACATTGTGCATATAAATATAGTTTTTCAAAAAAATCATTCTTTCTCATTTATATGTTTTTTATTTTCATTTATTACTGATTTATAAAAATAGATTTATTTTCATACATATGTAACCATAAATTTTCTTAATTTAGTTTTTACTATTCAAAACCTCCATTTTAATGTCTAGGATATGTTAAATAATTATATATTTCATTTCATTTATGTTTTGTGTAGCGCAAGCTATTGCATAAATTAAATTTATTTGAAAAATATATATTTTATAAAATCATAGTTTGTTAAACTCAAAATACCAATGATGTTTAAAAAATTTATTTGGGGCCTAATATAGTTGTTGTATATTATTCAATTCAATATAAATAATAATGGTTACACTGATTTCTATAAAAAATCAGCATGAACCGTTCCTATTATAAGAAATGAAAAACATAGAGACAATATTTTGGGATATGAGAGGCCCCATATTTTATAGAATATAATAGTAATAAAAGATTATATAATTAATAAACCATGATAGAGTATAAATGGAATCATATACAAGATAATTATCTATAACATAAAGTAAAATTAAAACACACACTCTAATACTGATGTTGTATAATAACTAAAAAGTAAATAAATGACGTCCTTCTGCCCAAATAACATGATTATATCTCTTGAATCCTCAACCTCTATTACTCGATAGATTTGAAACACATTTATAACCCCAGGAAATACCTATTCCTAAAAGAAACCATGAAGATCTATCCATTTATATAAAATACCATGCATTATAAGTTGGTAAGGGGTTAGTTCAACCATCTATTAGGATTCCCCCACTCTCTTTAGCACATTGAGTAATTTGGTGATCATGTGAATATGCATGAAAGTATCAGTAGGGTGAAATTAATGATTAGTGGTTCTTATCTACCAAGAAACATAATAAAAATTAAACATATAAGTATTCATTTTTAGTCATCATGTGTTAACTAGCCCACTATGAAACTAGACCCAACCTACTTTGATTAATTCTATATGGATTAGTCATCGCACAACATCACCAAGAAACATCCCCCCACTTATTAGGAAAATTATATATAACAAATCCCTGACCACTACCCAGTCACTTAGGCTATGATCACATAGAAAGTTATGATCTTTCATCCCATCTCTTTTTAAAACACTATCCCTCGGGATGAAGTATCAAACTACATCACATTCCACATCACATAAATCAAACCTCTCACTCAAGTTGAGCTTTCTGGAAACATACAATACCAAATCACATCCCTCTACCCTCTCTCTATGGTTGATAACTCATAAAACAACACATAACATGTCACATACCACAACCTTATCAATTATGGTGACGTATTATACCATATCACAAAGCATATCACATACCTCCCACCTTTGACTTAGGGCGGGGTCTCATATCATATCCCATATCACATCAGATAACACTTCCCCCTCAATTAGTGTGATCCCTCATACCAGAACCCATATAACATCGCATAACACAAAAAGCTTACTCAAGTTAAGTACTCATACCACATCCAATATGATATGACATACCACCACCCTCTCAATCATCTTGATGTCTCATCTGTACTTATAGTGTATGACTTGATAAGAAAAAGAAAAAAAGAATACATATCCTATACCCATCTTGTTGCTAGAAGTCTAGTCCATATCTATAGATCCACTATACAAAAATGAACCATAATATCAATATAAAATTCTCTAAATAATTATATAATAAACATTTATAACAATAAAAAAAATCTATTTGAAATGAACATAAATTACTAAGGTTATTTTACATGTTACCTTTCAAAGGTATTGAAATATAATTTAGAGATAATTCACACAAAATAACGCTGCATTTTTTCTGTGTTACCTATCTATGAAATACCCCATGATTTAATGATATTTTTCTCTTCTAGAAAATTTAATTTTCTTGAAAAGATTATGATACACACAACCTCTAGTATAAATGAACTATAATATACATATATATATATATAACCTAGAGGATAAAATTAGTGTTATTAAGAGAAATAAATATATTAAAAAGAATATGTATAAAGGTTTTTTATAAAGATAACAAATTTATTAATTCATAATAAAAGAGTATTCAATTTCTAGTAAATCCATTTTATTCTTTAGAAAACATTTTCTTCAAAATTGGATTTTATTACTATTTATGAGTGAATATTGAAATAAATTTCATCTAATTTTTGAAATTTTATTTTATTAAAAGATAACATTTTATAAATCTCGATAACAAAATTATCTTAGATTATGATTTTAGGCTATTTTTGAAAAGATTGATTTTCATTGAATAGAAAAAAATACAGTCTTCTGTAAAATTGTAAAATATTTTCATTGAAAGATAAACATAATTATTTTAATATGACCATAAATTAAATTAATTGTCATTTAGTTAGAAATAATTAAATTAATTACATTGTAATAGTCCTAATAACTGAATTTGGTATAAATTGTTTTTTCCCTAAAAATACTTTTTCTCAAACAAAACATTGTTGTGTTTTAAACATTTAAATAGAAAAATAATTTATGCTAGATATTAAAAAAATGAATCATTAAAAATGAATTCAATATTTTTAATTAAAATAATTAATATAATATAATATGTTAAAATATATTTTTTTATTATGAATAGTAATAATGGAAAAGATTTCTCAACTAGGTAAAAGAGTTAAAACTAGATTCGAACTTTGGATTAAATATTTATAACCTCTCTAACATTTACCTTTATACAATTATATGAGTATTTAATAAAATATATTATTATGGAATAAAATAATTATTTTTAAACCATTATATAGAAATTGGGAAGCCAATATATAATTTTTTAAATAAAAGTCATATTTTATTCATATTTAAAACAATTTTTGTGTTTGTTCATTTTATGGAATGGTTGGATGATTCCATTCCATTTTTATTGATAAGAAATTATAAAAAATATTTTATTTATTCTTTAAGGTAAAAAATTCATGTAACCCATCATATTACATGATTTCAATATGAAATTACTTTTACTGTTAAATCAGGTTTTTTCCAAAAAAAAACTATTTTCCATAATTTTTTGGTGGTTATATTAAAAGTAATTACTTCCAAAAATAAAAAAAATAAAACAAAACTGATTCCATATTTGGAATTTTATTTTAATATTTTTTATAATTACCCTTTTATTTCTGGTAATATAATTATTTTATCATGGTAAAAAGTTATATTTTCATGGTTAAGCTTAAAATGGATTTAATGTGGTTTAACTAGGAGATAAGGCATATTATGTGTCTAAAACTGGTATACATGTTATTTTTTAGTTTACTTTTACCATATCAAAATTTATAATCAAATTTTTTATTCCTTTGTATGTCTTGAGATGATTATGATAAATATATATATAATTTAATCCTTTATGTAATTCTAATTTCATCCCTTCCCTCCCTTATAAAATGATTTCACCACTCCATTATTCTTCAATATTAATGAGCCATCTAAAACTAACAATACATAAAATAATACCTTCTTATATTCCTTCCCCACATCCTATATCTTCCGGTATTTCCAAAACGAAGTCCTTTCATGTCTTAAGGTTTAAGCCAAAATAATTTTCATAATGTATAGGTATAACACTTAAATGAGAACCTTCAATTTTATTTCTTCTTCCACCTCATCTAAATATGTGGTAACATATCTAAAATAGTGACTTTAGTATCTTTAATTTAGAAAATTGGTTATATAATGATGGAACAACCATTTTACACATTCTTTCAATTCCATAGGAAAACAATTTGTTGCCAGTGCATAAGTTTGGGATACCACCACCACTAAGACACATGTTTCATTTTTCATCAAAATTCAACATTTATCATAATAATGATATATTTATTGAATTTATATGATATTATTATATTTTTTTAATTACAATTGTTATTTAATTTTTTTAATCCATCCATCAAAAAGAGGAAACATCACTCATATGTATATACTGATTATCGTCCCTATGGAGTTTCATAATACAATTTTCATAACCAATTTTTATGGATATTTATATATGTTTATATAATGATTTTATATGATACTCATTTAAAGATTAAAATTATGGAGATTATGTAACTATGATAAAATTACAAGAATTGGGACTTTCGAACTGAAAAATTCATGAAAAATGAAGATCTTATCACCTATAAAAATGATTTTAGTAAATGATTGTTAATAAATGGGTGATATGATTTTATAAGTAAATCATATATAAAATAATATATATTTTAATGGTTTTAGATTATTTTAAAAATAATTTTTTTTTTAAATATTGGGTTTTTTAGAAAATATGAATTCAGATAATACTTGACACAAGATTATTCTATTTCAAATTCATTTCAATCGTGATTGATTATTCATGAATTTACATTGAGTAAAATTATATTTTACATATCTAATAATCCCCATTATTTTTTATCATATATTTATTTATAAAATTTTAATTTATTAGTATAAATTTCTTCTATTTGGTACTTAAAATGATTGATATTTTTTAATGAATGTCAACCATATTTTCTCCTGGGTCGATAAAAGTTTTCTTCCATGACCATTCTTCAAAAAAATTAATGTTTTTACATATAAATGTAATTTTTTAAAAATATCATTTTACAAACATATTCTTTATTTATAATTATTTAAAAATAAATCACCTAAATTATTTCTAAATAAGTCATTTTTTATTTTTAAAAAAGTGTCAATGAAATGATTGATTTTAATTTATATAACGTGAATGGATTTTCCTATCATCATAACCATTATTTTCATTGGAACATTATTTTAAAATATTCATAGTTCATTAAAAAATTTAATTAATAATTTTTAAAAATATATTTTAAATATGTTATTTCCAAATGAAAAGGTTATTTTTCTCAAGAAATATTTTTATGATCTTTTAATGGTATTTTTGATCCATGATAACAAATTTTGATGTTACTTTTGTTTTAATGGGGATAGAATTCTAAGAAACCATCATTTTCTTTTCTCTATCTGGTTTATGATTCTATGGATGAGATTTTTACAAATCCTATTTATTTTTTATAGGTTATGAAATTATGATTAGCTGAACATTTTATGATATTGTGCAAAAAATATGAATGAATTTACGAATATGTGATTGGTAGTGTTGGAATTATATAGGTATCTAATCCATTAGGTAAATATTAATATTTTATGGTTTTAAAGGGTACACATGAGTTTATCCCAGGCTTGAAATTGGGTACAAGGGAGGTTATCCCTAGCCCAAAATAGTGTATATAGGATATTATCCCAATCCTTAAAAGGGTACAAAGCTCGTTAAAAAAATACTAAATCAGGTAAAATAGTGGTTATCCAATGAATAGCATGTGATAAATGTCATTATGGTATCATATACATATGATAATGATGATTATTATTATTATACACTTTAGGACTATAAGGACCTGTGATTTTTTAGAGTGGAATTTTGACATAATGTTTGATTTTTTTGGCGTCATATGCATGTAATGGTTAAAATAGTGATTTTCTTCTTGAAGATTATCCCAGATATTTTTTATAAACACTTTGTTAGACCTGAAATTGGTTTTATTTTCTTAAATAAGTGTGTGGTATAATTCCAAGCCATTCAAATTTTAGTAGAATAATTAATATTTAATATTTAATAAGTTAAATCTTAATTTATTCATGTATGTTTTTTATGGAACTATTTTTTTTAATGGAGCTTCATATTATAATTCATTGTTTTCTATTGAGTCTAAAATGAGGATTTTCTCCTAGATGGGGAATAGAATCTTTTCTGGAACCAGGGACAGGCATGTCCCCCTTTTCTTTTATTCTTTTCATTTCTTATTTTCTTCTATTTATATTTGGATTCTTTCACATTCCCTCATGATCTATCCTCCACCATAAACTATAGATAAATTGACAGGGATAGGGAATAAAGGATGTAGATGAAAATATGTATCGTTGCAGATCTCAGGGTGCACCGAATCGTCATACAACAACCATAAAACATGAAAAAATGTGAAGCATTAGTGGATTGTCACCAAACGTAGTTCATTTTATTTTTTTTACATAAATAATCACATATTTAACTTTTTGAAATTGTAATCCTCTAATATTTTCTCATGGGATCCCTAGTGGGTTTATCTGTAGCTTTCAGGGAGAAAATGGGGTTTTGGTCCGATTTAACGGGTTTCCCGTTTGGGAATCCCAATCACATGTCATGTAGATTTTGGAAAAAATGATGCATGTTCTTCCCATTTGAGTAAGATTATGTTTATTAAGGCTCACACTATTTATGGGGTATTCACAACATGTACTCTTATTCAAACCTGTATCCAAGTACCCATCCATACATCCCATTTTGGGGCATATGGCTATGTTGAGTACACAAGAAGAACCTGTGTGGGTTGTACACCGTGTAGAGGTATACTGATAGACTATTAACATGACCATGCCATGTCAGTTAAAAGAGAAAGTACCATATGTTGTGTACTTTGTGTTTATATTTCATAGACATTGTGTACTTGTGATTTTATACACAAAGTCTATCTGGAGAATTCTCCAAGGTGAGACCTTGAGGGTACACACAGTTTAATAGGGTACTCACATTGTGAACTCCAACTTTGATACCTATTTGAGGGATATTCATATCTTTATGCCTAGGTTTCATAATTTTACACTTTATTAATACATTTTGAGAATATTTATGTTTATATCATGATGGTGAAACTTTTAAGGTTATTTGAAAAATCCTAAGGGAGATTTTGTGATTATATTTAAATAGATAGGTTCTTCCTCCAATAATCAATTTAGTTATATCTAGAGTGTGAGACCATAGACTAGATATGAGTTGTGAGTTATCCATCTTGATCGATGATTTATATCTTTTACCATGAGGATGTGTCCCTTGGAATATGTTCCCTTAAGGACCTAGAGTCTGTGAGGTTTATTGTTTACGAGGATCTATTGTGTCATGCATTTCCATATGTTTCAACTAAGAGGATATTGTGTTTGATACCTATATCGTATATCTATTATTAAGGTTCCCTTATATGTTGTCATTTCCAATATATAGTTATGAGGATGCCATGTAGGATTCCTTTGTTTACTCCCTGATTTTAGCATTCCATGTTGGATTCCCCATTTTTTTTTCACTACCGAGGATCCTGAGTAGGATGCCTCCCTTGCATTATGACATGAGTGAACTGGTGAGTTCCTCGATGTTTGATCAACCCTGATATTGTACAATTGATTTAGGTAGATATGGTAGAGGGTGTCACCTTAGAGCCTATGATGAACTAATAATCACATGAGCCTGAGAAAGTAGTGTTGTTTTTTTTTTGCATTCATCCAACCTCACTATTTTTGTTATTCTCTCTCATGTTTACATCTGATGCATTGATGATTATCAATGGTGCTTCTTGGTTTGTGGCAGATTAGCCTGATGATTTTCATCTATCCTCTCATTGAGATGCCCATATATCATTCAGGGGACCATTTTAACTTATTTATTGTGATTCCAAAACATAATTCATGGGATCCAGATTCTAATCCATGTTATTATTTTTATTAATTTTATACCTAGAGTTAAGACCTTAGATCTAGTTTTTGAGCATGTATGTTTGACTATTATATTATTGGGAACTCCATAAGTGTTTATAGGGATCATAATATTGAGCCTATGGTTATGATATTTGGGAATGCTCTCTCTAACAAAAATACTTATAAAACACTAGGCTCTCCCGAGTGATGAATATGATTACACTCTCCTTAGTTAATTGGTATGTGATGATGATGGTTACTCCCTCCATGATATGTGAATATCACCCCTACTATTTATAGTCATGGATGATTATACACGCTAGAGTGACAAGGATTATTATGCTCTCCCTAGTGAATTAATTTATAGTGGTGTTGGACATGAAATTTCACATCATTGAATACTTGGGTATGATTATGTTCTCCCAGGTGATATGGATGATTATGATCCCCCTAATTACAGTCTTCAAGGGGATGGGAATGATATCTCACTATAGATATCTCCTAAAAGTTCACATAAATGTCAGACCCCTATAGATCATCCAAGTTTCAATTCCATGATCTGTTATACACCAATATATTGGGCTCTAACATTGGATTGGATTTACATGGAACGAGTGGAAGGAATTATAGGCTACATATAGGATGTCCATTTGTTACAAATAATACATATTTTTTTTATATTGGAGATAAGTATGGGTAACACAGGGTTCCAGTGAGTATCCCCCTACAGTGACCTAGCTTTCTCAGACATATTCTTGGCATTGAATGAAGTAGGTATAAAAAATTGGGATTATGGAACTGTAGATCGACATAATTATTCATGGCCTAATTATTATGAAATTAAAATTAGTGCCATGGTCATAGGATGGGTATTCGATTAGAAGGGTATATAAGTATTTACTATGGATTAAGTCATTTGTGATATTTATTCCTTTCATATGTAAGTATGTATATGAGAACATTTATATATATATATGGGGGTATATATCTATATGCATATATGTACTTATATATGATTGAACTGCATTCAAATAATTAGGATTACGAACCCAATGATCATTTATGGACTTGTTTCTTTTTTTATTATTCTTTTCAGTTGTGTCTCATATAGCATGAACATATTGCATGATCATGAACTTATGACAATAGATTTATAGCTTCATCAATGGGGTGGAATAATGAGACTATTTATTTCCCATGTATGTACACAAATTTGATTATATACCATTTTTCTTCATTTTAGGTTTCCCAAAAATGCAAGATTGATATAGTTGAGGCCCAAATTTGTGTGGTTGAGCAGAGTTTCTTGTTTGAAATATTTTGTTTAGGTTGATGTAGCTCAGCAGCGTATTAAAGACCATTTATCTAGTATGTAATGGAGTTAGTAATAAATTCATTTATTTTAATTAAATTTCATTTATGTACTCTTTCATGTATAATCGCCCTAGAGGTTGACTATTGTTGTATGTATGACATATCTATTCAGGATTTTATAGAATTTCATTTATTAATAAAGCATATTCTATTTCAATTTATTTATAGCATCTTCACTCTTTCTATTACTTATTAGATGGTATCTAGTAATTAATTATATTTTTACTCTAATATAATGGAATTGTCTGTCTATGTAAATACCCTTTTCCCACACTACTGGTCAGAAGCCTTTGGCCTATAAAGAGGCACCCTTAAGGCCTCATAATAATATTTTTTGGAGAACTGGTTAAGTGGAATCTAGTTTGGGATGTTACAAAGTGGTATCAAATATATTTCTTTCCTTATTGATTTACTATTTGGGATATAGTTGATTGTATTATTAGGAATGTGTTAGAATCTCTGATCAATATCATACTGGTGCATTGATAACACTTTTTTTGGTAATAATGCATGGTTTCTATAGTTATGAGATTGATGTTCTAATCTATGATGTGGCGGTTGTATATGATTTTTCCATTGATTGGTGCACATTTTGTGTGGATGTTATGATTTCTTAGGGATTTATTTCTCTTGGACCATTAGTAAGAGGAAATCAATTAATTTTGACTCTTTTCTAGAAATAGAAAGAGTCGTATGAGTCATCATATTTAAAAAATAGGTATTCACTTGTTATAGGCATACTATTGAGTGATATTATAGATGATAGAGGCCAATTTTTTAAATTTTCCAAAAAAACATAAATGGTGTTTTCCTATATAGTTTTTTGGTGGAATTATATACAATAGGGATGAATTTCATATATATTTCATTCTAATGGAACATAAATTGGATCTACAATGAGGGTTTTGGTGGTGAGGATGATGGATCAGTCCTCATGAATAGGAGGTTCAGTGACCCTATTATGGTAATAGGGAACATGATTCTCATGTGTTAGACCCCTTGTAGTTTGTTTCATTACATGGTTCGGTCATTTAATGTGTCAATAAAAATCCATACAGTGTTTTTCTGTAGTGATTGGAATGTCATTATACATAACTAACCTTAGGTTTCAGTAATCTATTCAAATTTCTGAGTACAATGTCTATTGGTACCAGAACATTTCATATGAACTGGACCTTGAGGGGGTATTGATATATATGGATGTCTTGTGAGTGTCAGTTTGGTTTCACTTTTATGATGGTATCATGAATTATTGGGAGAAGTCCATTATGAGGATTCTCATAGAGGATCAGTTCCCTAGAAGGCTGATGTTGACAATTTTTACCCTCATAGGTCATTATTATATTTACCTAATTTGGAGAGTTTTTCTCTTTAGTGGTAGGTTTTTAGAAATTGTGACCCAATTATGATACCAGATCAGTATGGTAAGGTGGGAGACCTATAGGCCCTTAGTTTTAACTCAGAACCTTGTAGGATGATTTTTTTTTGTGATCCAGGGAAACCAACATGAGTGGTTATCTCGGGATTATGGATGCCTTTAAAGGTGGTGAGATTGTTTTCACAATCCTATGAGACAAATGCATGGTTTTTTCTTTGGGTTTTTGATATAGGCATGTTGAGGCCTTCATCTTTTGATGAAGCACCTAGGGTGCTTTATTATCAAGAATAAATTAGATTGGATGGACTGTTTGGGTACCTATCCTATATAGCCATTGATTTTCTTACTGTAAATGTTTTAAATTTTTGGGTAGGTTCTTGTTATTGGAACTATTCTAGGTTATAGGAGGTTGTGGAATAAATTGAAGCACATGTGGGTTGCATGATTTTTAGGAGGATTTACAAAGGTGTTTCCTAATTAATGATGTTAACATGCTATGTAGAATGGTCAACATAGCCTTGTGTTGGGGGAATGAAGGGAGTGTGAGTCATTTGTTAAAGGTATACATCAGTTGTGTGTGGTACCATTTAAATCTATAATTGTTCGGTGGTCGTATACAATCATAGGACCAATGTTTTCAAGATTTTCCATGGGCCTGGTTTCTAGAAGTTTTGTTTAAATGAATAATGTTCCTCCATAGTAAAGGATACATAGATGAAGAATTAGGTTGCATGAGAGGATTGAACCCTGTTTGGACCTAGACACTTATTGTTGGGAGACATGGCATTAAGAGTTGTTTAATGGAAATTTAGCATGTTTGATGTGATATTGGATTGAGATAGATATATGCGTGTTTTGATGATATCATAGTGTACACCTTGTTATAGATGATAATTTTCCATCTTGATACCAACATTAGTATGTCAAGAAACCATCATATCTATTTCAATCATTGTTACTTTTAAATATCATTCTGGTTGGTAGAAGAATATGTTCAGATTGTGCTCAAGTAGAGGTACAAGGTAAGCCTTCTAGTGGGGAGATTATTGTTTCCCATTTGAGGGTGGTGACCCACATTATAATTTGAAATACAATGTTTTATGTTAGCTATTAAGATTTTAGTTTGGTTGTCAGATGTCTATATGGGAACCCCTATAGTGGGGAGTACCATATCAGTCACATTTAAACATCTTCCTTAATGAAAGAGATATTGATGTTAAGAGACCATCCATTGGATGGTTATGATAGTGTATTTTCACAAATTATAAGGATGAGATAATTAATTATAGTATTAAAACTGAGGATTTATGTGGATGATTAGGTTTATAGTGGAGAGATTGTGAGGATCCATATTTTTCCATGGTCAAATTTTGAGTAGAAATTTTATTTTTTGTATCTGAGTATTATATGAGGTAAAATGGGGGTTTTACCATAGAATATGATCATATTTTATTATCTTTACTTCTCTGTTTGTACTTGAATATGGTGTTTACCCTATATTAGGAGTTTTGTTGAGTTCAGAGTCATTTAAATTTTAACATAATATTTAATAATTAATATTTAATAAATTAAATATTAATTTATTCTCATAGGTTCATTCGACCATATTTTTTGAAAGAAGTGTCAAATTGAGGTTTATTATCATCCATCGAGTTTGAAATGAGGTATTTTTTCTTATGTGGGGTTTAAACTCTTGTAGGGAACTGGGGTCAGAACAAGCCCCATCTTTCTTTTTCTTCTTTTATTTTCATTTTTTCTTTTCATCCACCATGGATTCTTATGCACACCACATAGCCTATCCTTCACCATGAACTGAAGATAAATGGAGAAGGAGAGATACAAATAGATTGAGATGAACAGATGTACTGCCACAGAGCTCAGTATGTGTTTAATCATTGTACGGTAGCCTTGGATCATAGAAACGTGTGAAGCTTTGGAATATTCCCCCCATAGGTAGGAATATTTTGAGTATTTCCATAAATCATCATTTATTTAACATATTTTATGTTTTAAAACACTTATATGATTGCTTGGGACACCTAATGGGTCGATCTATATCTTTCGGGGAGAAATGGGGTTTTCGGGCGATATTAGGGGTTCCTCGTTCTGGAATCATGATCACACGGTGTGTAGATTCAGGAACCCAACTCGTGTGTCCTTACAATTTTAGGAAAATAAATTTTTTAAAAGTACATTCCCTTTATAATGTATACACACCATGTTATGGTACTCATACATGTATCTAAATACACATCTAGATATACTGTGTAGGGAAATATGGCCATGTAGAGTACACGAGAACACCCTCTGTGTGTTGTACACCATGTAGTGGTTCATGATCATGGGATGTACACAGCTAGACCTTGTGAGGTAAACAGGAATGTACCCTAGGTAGGGTACATTATATGTAAATTTATTATATGTTATGTACTTGGGATTTTACTCACAAATTGTGACGGGAGAACACGTCCAGGTGTGGCCTTGAGGGAATAAATCGTGTAGTAGGGTACACACACCATGTACTCTTCCCTTTCTACCCTTTTGAGGGATTTTGTAACACTATGCTAAGGAGTCCAAATTTTATACTTGAGTAGTCAATTTTCAGTATATTTTCATTTATATTGCAACGGTGAAACCCTTTAGGTAATTTGGGCATTGTTAATGGGTATTTTGGGGATTTTATCTGAAAGGATATTATCTTTTTTCCCTTGGTAAATTCATTTTCCTCCCGAGAGTGTGAATATTGATATGAGATAAGATGTGATATATATCTACAGTCTGATTCATTATAGATTTTTCCCTTGAGGAAATATTCCTTGCAAGATGGGCATATCTATCCTAGGATTCCATGAGGTAAGTTGTTTTTTAGGATCCCCTATTGGATTCCTCTACTAATTTTTCAACCAAGTGGTTCCTGTCAAGGATACCTCTCTCTTATATATGTTATTTAGGGTCCCATATAGGATGTATTTTACAATATTTTATTCAAAGGATCCCATGTTTGATGCTTATATTTACTTTTTGATTTGAAAATCCAATGAAGTATTCCTCTATTTTTGTTCACTGTAGAGGATCCTGAGTTGGGTGACTTTTTTTTTGAAATGAGGGACCTAGAGAGTTCCCCAATGTTTGACTGGACCTGAACTATTTTTTTGGGTTTGGATATAGATGGTATCAGGTGTCACATTGAAACCCATGAAAAAATTGTTATCCCATGTGGCTGAAGAAGTTGTGGTGGTTTTAGGCATTCAACCTCCCCCACAAATTATTTTATGATCTCACATGTTTATGATTTATGCAGTGAAGATTACTGAGGTGCTTCCCAGTTGGGGGTTGATGATCCAGACATGATGCATCTTTCAACTCTGTGGGATTCCAGGACATATATCCGTGGATCATTTTTAAAGATTTTTTAGGATGCCCAGACATATTTCTTGGGATCTAGATTTTAAACCAAGTTACTATTTTTATTAATTGAATATCCATAAGTGATACATAGGATCTATCTTTTGAGATTGAATGTTTGATTATTATATTATTTTTATCTCCATTGGTGAATCATGTGAAATGGATTTTGAGAGTATTGTTATGATATACAATCATTGCATCCCTAACAATAATACTCGTTGGATATTATACTCTCTCGAGTGATGAGTATGATTATTTTCTCCTTGTATAATTATTATGTTCTGAGGATGATAATGAAATACACGATATGGAAATTGTGTCCCCACTTTTTATAATAATGGATGATTATGGTCTTCATAGCAATATGGATTATTATTCTCTCCCTAATCGATTGCTTGACAATGATTTTAGACATGGTGTTTCCAATTGTTAGATACTCATGGATGATTATGCTCTCTTGATTGATAGGAATGATTAAGCTCTCCTTGATTAGAGACCTTTAGGTATGGGAATTATTTCATACTAGTGGCATCTCCTAAAATATTTCCTAAGGGCCAGACCCTTAGGGGTTATCTAAGTCACAATGAAATGACCACCTGTAGAATAGTTCCTAGGGCTCAGAAATTGGATGTGACTTAGATAGTATGAGTGGTATGACATTGAAGTGTGTTTGATTGTTTCTTATCAATCATTCAATCATCCAGTGCTGAGCTAATTTGTATAGAGGCACTCGAGTCAAATCCTCAATGATGGTAAAAAAATTAAAGTTGATTGTTTCTAATTTTTTTTACTTTTGAATGGTGAGGGGGTTATTTTCATAACATAATTAAATTTATTGGTGGATGATATTTGGTTTAAAAATTTGTTAAATATTAGGGTTTGTTAATTATTGGGAATTTAAAATTAAGTTATCCTAGAGATTTTATTTATATTTCATTAAATGGACACACACTTCACAAGATGATTTTTATAAGAATTCCCAATTTTTGAGGTTTTAATCCAATCCTTAACATAACTAGGATTATAATATTAATAAATAATTTTTTATAGTAGTGTATTTATGTTTCTAATAATCAATGGATTATAAACATTAAAGAAAAAAAATAATTAATCCATGAAATTTTTTGTTTAATATACAAAATGATTACCTAGTTAATATTCAATTAGAAGAATATATCAATCAATTAACATCCCCAAATTATAAATCACCCCAATGGATGATTTAATCATCCAATTAGATGATTATGAATCTGGATTAGTATGTTTATGGTAATGAGTAAAAAAGATAATAAAAAGAACAAGATAAGAAAAGAGTTGTGTTCCGAACATACCTGTGAATGGTGAAGAGTGTTAAAATTGACTTTTTATTTAATGATAAAGATAAAGAATAAAGGGATTTTTACACGATTTAATCTATTTTATGACCATTAATTTTTCAAAAATTAATTTGGATACTAATTATAAATTAAGATAAATAAACATTCATGAATATTTAATTGAAATAAAAAAACATCCATGATTACAAATAAAGAAGAATGAAACTAAACATGAAAAAAAGAATGAAGGGAACTTATATCAAGTAAAAAACATGATTTTGGAAGGTTCACTAATAGATTTTTAAATGCTTTGGTCATACCATTGTATCCTCATCAATTCTAAAATTTCATCCCCTTTTAAGGAAAAGAGGGGGATGCATTTATAGAAAATTTGATTGACTTTCTTTATTCCAAATATTCCCCCACGTTTTCTAGACAATTTGGACATCCAAAAAGATTAATCAAGAGATATATAATTCATAAAATTTGTATATGCTTAAGTGTAATGTCAAAAATCAAAATTTGGTGGTCACCGGACATTTTATCCAAATTTATTTCTATTTTTCTAAAAATGCTATTATGTCAAATTTTTGGTGGTTTTTTTCCATTTTCAAAATGTAAATGGATTATAGGTTATGAATATTCCCAAAAAACTGAACCCTTTATTCTAAAAATTCTCCTACCTATATCATTTATTTCACACCACAAAATCTTAGCTCAATTGGAAAATTTGATTTGGAAAATAGTCAAATAATATTGGGTTATTTTTAATTCATGGATAGAATTGTTGAATAGAATTAAATCATCATTTAGGACCCATTATTTTTGGATTTGGGAATTAAATTTTTTAGGCAAGATATATCTACCAAGTAAAAAAATATTCTAGAATTTCCTCAAATTTGAGATTTTAGATTCAGCCCATAAAAACTATTTTCATGGTTGGTCTAGTTTCTTTAACAAATTCATTGGACATTCTTATGTGTTCCATATGAACCTTCAAAATCCAATTGGACCCAAGATACATTTGAATTATTTTTAGTAAATTTAATTAGTAACCATAAAAATTAATAATCACAAAAGTTTTGAAAATTCGGTAGATATTGATATCTAAAATAGTTAAGTGACACGAATATTAATTAATAAAAATAATGCTCAAAAATTATATTTAAAACTACTACATTCGTATTTCACAACAATGATTATTTTTTCATAGAAAATGTGTATAGGAAGTAAATTAAATGATATGAATAAATTAAAAACATAGACTCCCCCACAATTATGAATTTTCATGTCCTCATGTACAAAAATTATTAAAACTTTTCTAAATCATTTTCACTCAACAATAAATATTTAAATTTTTTTACTAATCAGGGGGGGCTAGAATAGTTTTATCATTGATAAATATTTATAGTTAAAAAAAGTAGTAATAAAAATTCAAAACCAAACTTTTTCATTCCCATAATTAGAAATGGAAAATTTAGGCACTCACAACTTACTCCTGTTAAGATGATAAAAACTTTTTATCGATGTTCACCAATTCAACAACCAAAATTGAAAATAATAAGGTTTATAGGAGCTCTAAATTTTCATTCCCTATTCTTAGTTACACATGAATAACGTTGTTTTTATGTGTTTTTTTTTGAGTATATGGGATTATAGGGATAAAATGAAAAAAATATAGGGAAATAGGTGTAAGACACTAACATGGAAAACGAATTGCATAGTTTTTTTAAATGAACAGGAAAAGGAAATTGGAAAAATTATTTACAAGAGAAAAATTGAGTGAAGGAATACACAAAAGAGTAAGTAAGTGGGATTATATAGAAAAAAAAATTAAATATTTACAAAATATAAAACTTCTCCCAATGACATAAGAAAATGTGGTTTAACTGTTCTTTTTTCATTTATTTTTCACTTTTTTTGAAGTTTGAATATCAAAAAAATCTCACACTCACCTCATAATGAATCATTGATATCCTTATGACAATAACTATAATAGTTATAAAAATATCTAAGGTTGAGCAAGAGTGATTATTGACCATCATAAGACACAACCCATTTTTTCATTTTTTTTGTTTTGTTCTTTTATTTTTTTTGAACACTTTTCAACATAAATTTTACTAAATTCCATATCCATATATACATTCCAAAAAAACACTGAATGAAAACATATCCCCCACAAATAAATGTATTCTTTCCCTCATGCATATGATAAGACATTGAAAAACATGGAAACTGTTCATAAAATGAAATCCAATCCTTCCAAACATAAATTTCAATAAAGTATGAAATGTAAATCCATGTATATGTTGGCTGGGACAAAGTTTTGGAATTAAAATGTGTATTTAATATAAGGTTTTACATATACATAAAGGGGATTTCAATATAAGGATCAATTTAAGGTTAATGGGAGGTTATTCAGATATTGTGATTCTCCTGTTTTCAAGAAAATGTCTCTATAATATTAATGTATATTGAAGTAGGAAATTCATATTGAAGGTCTAAAAAATCTAGACATTTAATCAGGTATGAAAAACACAAAATCTTATATGATGGTCAAAGGTTTCCTTGGTATGAATGTAAGTATTATTCCACACAGGTTTGGTAAAAACATTTTTCGATTCAAAAACTGAAAACTGAAAATTTATTTGTCTTGAAAGAAAATTTATTATGCAAATTTATATTGGAAATAAAAAAAAGTTTTAGTTTAAAACAATTATTTTGACAAGAAAAAATGGTTATAAAAAACATATAATTTTAATGGTGTGTAACAATGACTCTTTTTTATTTTAGTTTTTTAGTTTTTTAAAATACACACCCTCAAAAAAATTAATAAAAAAAAGTGTTGGAATAAGAAAGTGGTAAAAATGAACAAGGGAGAAAGAATAAGGAATAGAGATATAGAGAGAGATATTGAGGGAGAAAGATATATAATAAGATAGAAAGAGGAAGTTAAAGTGAAAGAGGTTCCCCTAGTTTGGATTTAGTGGGTCACCATCTCCATCTAGTGGTGTGTCTACAACAGTGGTTAGGGATTTAAGAGAATTGTATGAGGTTCCCAAGATGTACATCATATCATGGTGATTCTTTAACTAATGTCCATTAACCTTGATTTTTTTAGATATGGGGTCTTATACTTACACTGCACCAAATGGGTAAACATTTGTAATAGTAAATGAACAATACCAATGTGAATTAAGCCTACATGGGTGAATCCTAAATCAAGAGTTTATGTTTATTACTTTTTCACCTTAATAAAATAACATTAATTTGATGTTTTTTTCATGGAATTAATTAGCCTTATATTTTTAATGATTTATTTATAATTAAAATATATTCTAAGATCCTCTAATTCATTCAACTATAACAATCTCTCTTCACATGAAATTTCATAATCAAAATTATTTGTTTTTATAGCCCAAAATGACTTATGATGGATTTAAACTTGTAAATGAAATGATTTACCAAAAACTAAAATAAAAGGAGACATCCCATTGGGTTTTTTTATATGTAGTTTTATAAACCCAATGGGCTTCACCAATTTCTTTAGGCTTGTCATTTCTGGTGGGATTACAATTCTCTCAAGCACTCTTTTCAATTATCTATTAGAAAGTTCATCCATTCCATTTCATTAGGGGTGATACGAAGTTGAATATTTATGTTTAGTCCCATTTATTTTAAGGAGATATTTTATGTCTTAATTATATAAATGGGTTACTAAGTCACTTATCAAGGAACCCAATGTTCTAAATCAATAGAAAATGTGGGTTTTGAGGAACTGAAAAATAGTATGTGCATCATCCTTCCATGTGGGTTTGGCCTTGACCCACCTAGAAACATAATCTACCATAAGAAGAATGTATGATAATCCATGAGATGGATGAATGTTACCATGAAATAGATTCTCCAAACATCTAATATCTTTTTTAAGATTGATGTATTTTTTGGAATTTCATTTCTTTTTGAAATTGTGAAAATATTTTGAAAATTGGGACATGATTTAATGAACTCATGTGGGTCCTTACAATGAAATTGATATAAAATTCATTAGTCAAGGACCTTTCAAGAGTTCCCTTTTGTTCCAATGTGGTCACCACAAAGAATTGAGTGCTAGAATTATAAGATGGAGGAATGTTCATCTTCATGAAAACAAATCTTAATTACCATTTCAACCCCAATTTTCGAAATATTATTACCGACCAAAAAATATAATTTTGATTCAATTTTTATCTTTTATAGTTATTATTATTAAAAATATTTAATTAAAACACCATAAACCACTTAATTTAAAATTGGGGCATACCATGGTAACTTTGGAGTGAGAGATGATATGTGTTCTATTATAAATTCAAGGTAAATTATTTCATAATGATAATAATTATAAACCTACTTAGGTGATCATCCGCAAAGTTTTCCATTCTAGGTATATCATTAGTTACAATGTAAAATTCTTGTAGAATTATGATCCATCTTATTATCCTTAGTTTGGTATCACTTTTCTTAAGTAAGAACATCAAAGTGGAACGGTCTATAAAGATGATTATTTTCGATCCTAAGAGATAGGGATAGAATTTATCAAAGTATAAATCCATATATTATAGTTCCCTTTCAGTCATAGATTAGTGATATTGAGTTTCATCCAATGTTTTTAGTGATAATAGATTATATGAGAAATATTTTCTCTTATTTGACCAAGAACCATCCCAGTGGCCCTACCAGAAGCAACACACATAAATTCAAGGGTAAGGACCAATATAGGGGTTGGATAATCAAGGGAGATGAAATAATATCTTTGATTTCAATAGATTATTACTTGAAAACCTCATCAAAATGGAATGTATCATCATTTTTGAGTAGCTTGGGGAGTTGGAGGTAAATCTTATGGAAATGAGAGATGAATCACTAATAAAAACTGGCATGACCAAGGAATGAATAGATGTGTCGAACTTATGTGGATTCAATAAGTTATTAGATCACCCCAATTTTGGTAGGATTGAATTCAACACTCTCTTGTAAAATTTTATTCCCTAAAAAAATCCCATTAGTAACCATGATGTGAAGTTTTTTAAATATCATGAAAATGTTACATTTAAGACACTTTTCAAGGACTAGAGAGAGTGAATGGAAGCAAGATTCAAATGAATCACCATAAGTGGTGAAGTCATCCATGAAGACCTCCATGAAATGATAAATGAATTCAGAAAATATACTAATCATACACCTCATGAATGTTGAAGGAGAATTTCAAATGCCAAATGGCATTCTCTAGTATGCATATGTTCCAAAGGTGAAAGTGAATGTAGTCTTTTCTTGGACTTGAGGTGTGATTGGCATTTGGAAGTAGCTATTGTATCCATTAAGAAATAAATAATGTGTCTTTCCAGATAATAGTTCAATAATTTGTTCAAGTAAAGGAAGTGGGTAGTTATATTTTCATTTTTCATTAGTCAATTTTTGATAATCAATGAACACACACCATTTTTTTCACTGAATTTTTGATCACCTAAACATTTTCATTTTTTATAACAATTATCCTAACCTTATTAAGAACCACTAGAATCAATATAACCAGTTTTATATTAGAAATGGGTAGAAAATACCATATTGAAGAATCATGGAAATATCTTCCCTAACTACCTCAAGTATGAGTTAATTAATTCTTATTATTGTTTGTCTTATTGGTTTAGATGATTCTTCTAGATGGATTTGATGCATGAAAATGGTAGGGTTTATTCATGGTATGTAATCTAGGATCCAATCAAAGGCCTTTTTTACTCTAAAACCTGAACAAGTTGGGACTCCATGGTTTTAGAAATTGCATCAAATATAATGGAAGGATAAGAGTCATCATGGAAAAGGAATGTATTTTTTAAGTGTGTAAGAAGAGGTTTCATATCAGTCTCATCATTTAGTGGTGTTCTATACAACTAAGGAATAGAAGAAGTGATTCTGGTTGGTTTTGATTCATTTTCCCCTATAAGTTCCATAGTATAACAATAGATTTTTGAGTTCATATGGTATTTAATATAGTTTTCATGATGCATTACATTGATGTAGTATATGAATGAAAGGTCAACATAAACTTCCCAAATTATGAATTGGATAAAAATGGTGAAAATTTTAAAAACTTTTATCTAATTATAACATGATGAACATGATGGAATGAGGGTGAATCCACTCTCAGATGTGTCATTGGAAGCATGGATTAATAATGATGAGTGATCCTCAAATGGATATCATATGGCTTGAAAGATATTGAACATGAACAGTTGGTCACAAAATTCCATGGAAAGGATGACTGCCTGGACATTAATATTAGTTCTAGATGTCAGAATGAATGGTCTTCCTTGAATTAGGGAAGATTGAGAAGAGTTTAACTCACCTTCCATGTAAAGGATATAGAAATAAGCTAGGAAGATAATATCATTAACTCAGATAAGAACATCCTCAATTATTCCCTTAGGACAAGTTATATTTCAACTGTCTAATCAGATGACAACACTCATTGGGTGAAAGTGACCTATAACATGGTTTTAGAATATTTTTTGGGTATTAAATTTATTGACGCTCTGATGTAAATGAGTGCATCATAAATGTTAGAACTCTCTATTTGTGGATAAGAACCATAATAGTCTATGGATCTTTGTACTTAATTGGAATATACTTTTGGGTTTAAACATTATTAATGGTCCTATGTGGTCTCTTTTGGGTGCACAATTCCTTAGGAAACATTTAATAAATAAGGATTTTTTATGGAATCTAATAGGGGAATTTTGAACTCACCACTTCTAAACATTTCGATCATTTCATGATTAGGATCAAAGGACATCCTTGTCTTAGAGATAGATTGAGGAAAAAGAATTGGGTTCCATAGAATAATGGAAGGGGTAATGGAGTGTATTCCGGTTATTTTTCTGTATTTTTGGTACTTTCATTTCAAATATCAGCATTCAATGGTTCATTTGAGGATCCATCATGAGAGATTGAAAAAAATTCCCAATCAAATTGAAATTTATGTTACATTACCCTTGGGGTTGGGAAATAGTTGAGTTTAGAGTTTGGAAGAATTTTATGGTTGTTGCGGGCTAAGGTGGAAAGGAAATTTACCTCTTTTCATTTAAATTTTTGTAAGGCTAGAATGGGTGAAGGAGGAATTATATTACATAGTGATTTCTAATGTTTTCATGAAAAAAGAAGCATGTCTAGCATTAGGATATCCATGATTTGGGTTCTTAATAATTTTCTAGTATTGGGTTGGGAATTTGAAAGGCTCATAAGGATAGTGGAATTTAAGAGGAGAAAGAGGAATACTACATCTATTTTGTTGAAGAAAAAATTAATAATGTTCTAGAAAGTTTCCACCACCTCAAACATATTGGAATAGGGTTTGATTTTGGGGACAGATTTGAGGGGGTGAGAGACAAGATTACCATACCTCTGGCATAAGTTATAGGTAGAATATAAGGGATTAATGTGGGGTTGGTTTGAGTTTTTAGTAAATTTATCTAATAGTTTTAGGTTGGTGTTTCACTAAGAATATGATTCAATGGTCTATATCAGACTAGAAGAATCAGATGGATCATATTGAAACTGTGGACATGTGTCGGTTGGATGAGCTGTTGAGCTACAAATCCAACAATTTTTAATATCTCCATGGAACATATATTGTTGAGAATATGAGGTCGGGGCCTTAGAATCCACTTCCAGTTGTCAGACAAGGCATATAAGTTCAATCATCCACTCAGTCATCTTTTAGGCTCTATGTATTGATTCTCTTGGCCTTGTCTAACTCGAGCATGTGGTCGAGTATGAATTTTTTTTCATCCATAATTCTTATTATATATCATGAAACCATATGAGTTTTTTCAATAAGATCACCCCCAAATTCAGAATCACTGGGTGCTAGATCCATAGTGGATAACCCCTCATAGAAGTATTAAATGCAGAGTTGGTTAGAGATTTATTCGTGTGGGAAATCTACCACAATTTCTTTTAACCTATCCTAGTAATGATGGAGTGATTTATTGTGGAATTGATGGATAATGCTTATTTCCTTCTGGATAGAAGCTGTTCAAGAAGAAAGAAACAATTTCTTTATGAATAGTCACTTCAGGTAATTCATTATGGTTATGGAACTAGGTTGCAAGTAGTAGAGCCATTACATGGAAGGGTCATCATGGGAGGAAGGTAATTATAGCATTTTGATTTGTTCTTTAGAAATCACTTAAGGCATTATGGTTTAGTACAACTCTTGGATCTCTTTTAGGTGAAGATGCGGATCTTCACTTGCTATCCCATAGTAATATGGTATTAGACGAGTCATACACAGTTTGAGTTTGAAATAATCTTAGATTTTTGGATATTTAACACCTAGGGGTTTTTAATTCATATTCATGGAACAAGGTAATTTAAGGGTTTTACCCTTTTCTTGACAATATCTAGTGAAATAGGATGTGCAATGAATGGATATAGAGTGATTTGTTTAGCCCTAATTCTCCTCCTAAGATGAAAAATAGTTTTCTCAATTTATAGGTCAAAAAAATAATGTGGAATTTTATTGGCGGTTATGGGAAATTCAGATAAAATATCTATGGATAAAGAAGGTGGATTTTATGTGTTTTTTTCTTTTTGGTATTTATGAGATTGTAGGGTTTTTATTGTGTTTTTCAGATATTTTGTGTGGTTTATCATTTTTCATTTTTTATTCAAAAAAATAAAAAACTATTAACTACTTGGTAAAACATCACCATAAATGGTTCCATTTGAAGCATGATAGATTGTATCCTATTGACTACTCAATTTTTTGGTCATCTGCTAATGTTTATAGCTGCACTCGAGTCGAATCCTCGATGACCGTAAAAATGTAAGAGTCATTTGTTTCTATTTTTTTCTTTTGAATTGGTGGGGAGGTTGTTTACAGATCTTAATTATATTGATTGATGGATAATATTTGATTTTATAGTAAGATAAATACTGTGGATGATTTTATTTTTTAAGATTTTACCTTATGACGTCCTTTAGATTTTATCTATATTGCATTAAATTAAGTCCCACTTCATATGATGATTTTGACCATAATTCCCAATTGATGAGGCTTTAATACAAGCCATATATTAGATTGGATTATAATATCAAATAGTATTTGTTTATGGTAGTGTATTTATGGTTCCAATAATTTCTAGAATCCACATATTAAATAAAACTTTTCCTTAATCCATTCCATATTATGTTTAACATACATAATTTTAATGTATAAAATATTCATCCAGAAAAAGCACATAATAAATTAACAAATCCAAATTAGGACTCACCCCAATTGATGATTTACTCATCCATTGAGAAGGTTATTAAAAAAATTTAATATGTTTATGGTGATGATTTACAATGTGAACAAAAATAACAAGATAGGAATAGAGTTGTGCACCGAACACACACACGAATGGAGAAGAGGGTTAAAAACACACGTTCGATTGAATGATAAAGTAAAAGATGAGTGGATTTTAACATGATTTAAAATATTTTTAGACTAATAATTTTTATCAAAATAACATGGATATGTATTAGGAATGAAGATGAAGAAACATGCATTAACATTTTATTGAAATAAAAACAAACATATAGGATTGGAAATGAAGAATAGCGCAGACGAACATGAAAACAAAGAGAGGTATAATGGTATTGTTTGAACCTCTATGATAATGTAGTTTTAATAATCACAAATAATGACAATATACATATTCTACTCTTTCATTTCATTTTAATATCTCTAAGTAAATCAATTATGTCATATAGAAAAATATACATAAATAAGTCAATAACCTATATTCATGAATAAATATGTTTTTCAAGTGTATTTATACATGTATTTTCATATAAAACTTAGTCTTGTAATGTTTTGTGTAAGACAGACACTTCAAAAACTTTCTAGATTCTCTGGCACCGATGGTTTGTTTGGAACACTGAAGTTGACACACCGTAGTTGACAGAACAAAGTCAACACACAAAATTTTGACACACCGAAGTCAACAGACCGAAGTCGACACACTGAAGATGATAGACTGAAGTCGACACACTGAATTCGACACATCAAAGATGAGAGACCAAAGTCGACACACCAAAGTCAACACACCAAAGATGACAGACTGATGTCGACACACTGAAGTCGACACATTGAAGATGACATACTGAAGTCGACACACATCAGATAACACACCAAAGATGACACACCGAAGATAACACACTGAAGATGACACACTGAAGATGACATAATGATGTTACCTAACCAAAGACATCAGACCGAATATGACTCACTGATTGTCATAAATTACTATTTCAATTTTATTAATTCAAATTTATTTCTAATAGTAATATTTCGACAAATTAATGTTTATGACATTATTTAATGTTGTCTGTAGGAATATCCGTAGATAGTACAAGGTACATGCACATGTGGATATATTTATTCCTAGTAGACCTTGAAGTATAAAAGGACTTCAATATGATCTTAGAAAGTGATAGAGACACAAAGATATAAAGATTCACATAGAGCCTGAAGAACTTGGTGAAATATAGACTATGTGAACTCAGAATATTGAAAAGAGAGAAACTTGATTCTTGGGATCACCTAGAAAGTACCTACTGGAGATTTCTGAACAACCTCACAAAGAAGATCTGAAAACTTTCCCAACAAACTCTGACACTATGTTCTAAATCCTACTTTAAAAAAGAGGAATCACATAATATTTACTCAACATCCATTGAATCCAGAGCATTACTGCACAACACATAGAGAATTATAAACCATATTCTCTTTGATAAATATGTTGTGTTCTTATCATTACTATTTTGAGCAGTGTGTATATCAGCTTGAATCTCACAAACATTATTCTGAGATAAAATGAAGGATAACAAAATATCCTCACTCTCAATCTATTGTTACACTTGTATCCCACGTAAAACTATGGAAGAAATCCTGTGAGATCTGTTTATTTGTTTTTTTCAACGAATAACTATGGTGGATGTCATGTGTGACCCAGAAAACCTATGTGCTATTGTGAACCCTGATCCAGGGTGTGGATCAAAATTTTATTTATATAAACTGCTTGGTGTTGGGTGATCACCAATTAGAGAGGACTAAGTCTCTTCTTGAAACTGAACCTCTTGATTTATCCTCTGTGCTGTTTATCTTATATTTTTTTATCTATTATGCATTTCTAGCATTAAGATAATCCGAACTTTGATAGTTATTTTAGCAAGTGTTTATATCTATTTTGAATCATTTGGTTTGTTTCAGAAGTTTTACTAATCTTTAGATTGGGAAAGCTGAGAAATAATCAATCATCAAAGAACCAAATTGAACCTTCAAGACTTTTACAAATTCATTACAAACTGAATTTTTGTTTATATTCATAGAGGGATATTATTTTTTAATGAATCCTTTTAACAGAATTTTTTTTATAAATTCAATTCAGCCCCCCCCCCCTCTTGAGCCATCTACTCCGACTAACATTTGGTATTAGAGGGTTTTTAATGTTACTATTATTTTTTCAAATCATGCCAGCTGTGATTATAGTTGTGTTTCAAAGATCTTCAAAATTCTGTTATTTCTTAATTTTTATCTCTTTAAAATTCTTTAACAAAATTTATCATTGAAAATAGATTATAAGGGGCTACTACCAATAGACCACCTTTATTTAATAGAACTAACTATGCTAAGTGGAGTCTTAAAATAAAAATGCATCTAGAAAGTATGGGATTTGAAATCTGGACTTCTATTGAATGTAAATATGAAATACCTAAAACTGCTACAAACAATTGGGATGAACCTACCAAAACATCCTATAACAGTAACTATAAAGAAATAAATGCTCTGTACTGTGCACTAGGATATGAAAAATTTAACTGTAACTCTGCTTGTAAAACAACACATGAAATTTGGGATACTCCCTCTGTTTCTCATGAGAGAACATCTAATTTTAAAGAAATGGGATTAAATATTTATACTATTATATATGATAATTTTATAAAGAAGACTGATGAGTTAATTTTTGATATGAATCTTAGGTTCAATGAAATTTTGAATACCATGATTTCATTAGGAGGAGAAGTAACTTCCAAAGAGCAGATCATGCGGATTTTGCGATGACTACCAGAAACATGGTGTGGAACATCTGTGTATATAACAGAATCGCGCAATATTGATAAAATTCCAGTAATGGAATTGATTGGAAAATTAATGATGTATGAAGAAGAATTGAAGGTAAATCAAGAGGAGGACGAACCAAAACGAAATTTTGTAGCTTTCAAGACAACTGCATCCAAAAGTAAAGACAAAGAGACAATTCAAGTTACTGTCGAAGGCTCAAGTAGTGATGAAGATGCTTCAGACAGGGATGAAGAAATGGCCCAGTTGTCTAGATTATTCAAGAAGTTCTATAGGAACAATATGTTCTTCAAAAATCCCATTTACAAAGGAAAGTACAATAATAAGGGAAATTGGAAAAATGATTAGAAGAAAAATGATAAACCAGAAGAGATAATATATTATTAATGTAAAAGGAAAGGACATGCCAAGGTTGACTATCCAAAGATGAAATACATGAAAAAGTTTGAAAATAAGGATAGAAGGTATAAAAAATCAATGAAGTTCGTTTGGAGTGCCTCCGAGGATAGCTCAAGTGAATCTGGCTCTTCTCAAAATGAGATAGATGATATGGATAATATGTGTTTCTTGGAGAACACAATAAAAGTATCCTCAAAATCTCATGCACATAATTATTATTATTCTGAAAGTGAGTCTTAAGATATAACAATTGATGAACTATTAGAATATTGCAACATGTTAGAAGAAACATGTAATGAGTTGAAAGATAAATATAAATTTTTGAAGAAATAACATGCTCTTACTATGACTTCTAAATCTGAACTTACAACTGAAAAGGGGAAAAATGATCAACTGCACAAAGAGAACAATGAGTTAAAAATGTCTAATAAACAATTGAAGAAGGACATAAAAAAGATCACTAATGGGAAAAATAATCTTACTCAAATTCATGGTAAACAAATAGATCCTTATTATACATCTGGGATGGGATATCAACTAGGTCGAAGGAATTTATACCAATCACATTTTTTAACCAAGTCTGGAATATATGCTACCTTTTTAAAAAACTAGGTTTGTACTACAAGTTCCAGTTCCACAAATTCTTTTACTATATCAAATTCTTTAGAAACAAATAGAGTTTACTTTTCAAACACTCTATATTCTGCATATAAGAAACCTATAAGACAGTTGTGGGTTCATAAGGCTTATATTACTAATGTATGTAGACCCAGACAAATATGGGTACCAAATTCATTTCTTGGTTAATCTATTTTGTAGGTAAACTAACTAAAGAGTTCCTGTAAAAAGATGTAGTACTTGGACAGTGGGTGTTCAAGAAATATGACAGGTTATTTTTCAAGAATTAAAGGTCTTATCAATATCGATGGACGAAATGTCACATTTGGTGACAATGGTAAAGGAAAAAATCATCGGCCTAGACAAGATTGGTAACCCTAACTCTATTTCAATTTCTAAAGTATCGTATGTTGATGGATTAATGTATAACCTGATCATCATATCTCAACTGTGTGATGATAAATTTAATGTTAAATTATAAGATGATTCATTCCATGTTTTTTATTCTAAGAATAATTTTGTATTTAATGATTTTAGAAATGATAATGTATATGCTATAAATCTGGACAAACTAGCCTCACATAATGTCTCTTGTCTAAATTCCTTTCACAAAGAGTCCTGGCTCTGACATAAAAGACTAGGACATTGTAATATACACTCTCTTAGGATGTAAACTAGAAAATTATTAGTCATAGACTTACCCAAATTAGAGTTTCCAAACAACAAAGTATGCAATCCTTGACAAAAAAGAAAGAAACATAAAATATATTTCAATCCAAAGAAAGAAGTAATTACTTCTCAACCTCTAGAGTTGGTTCACATGGACTTGTTTAGATCATTCTAGTGTTTCAAGTCTCAATGGGAAGCACTATGTTTATGTTCTTGTTGATTATTTCTTTAGGTATACCTGGACCTCTGTTCTGGCCCATAAAAGTGAAGCATGTTCAATCTTTACCATGTATACTAGGATGGTAGAAAAACTCAAGGTATTTAATATTAAATCCTTAAGAATTGATCATGTTCGTTAGTTTGAGAATCAAGATTTTGAAGCTTTTTGCTCAAGGAATGGATATAATAATAACTTCACTACTCCTAGGACACCTCAACAGAATAGTGAGGTAGAAAGAAGAAATAGAACCTTACAAAAATATTTCTTGGAATGTGCATAATGAATATGATTTACCCATTTATTTTTGTGCTGAAGCTGTTAATATAGAAGGCTACATAATAAACAGATTCTTAATTAGACCCATTTTTAATAAAACTCCTTACGAGTTGTCGAATAATTGGAAACTGAAAGTACATTATTTTAAAGTGTTTGGATGTAAAGTCTATATTATGAACACTAAAGATAATTTAAATAATTTTGCCTCTAAAATTAATGAAGGAATATTTCTTGGATATTCTACATCAAGTAAATCCTATAGGGTCTTTAATAAGAAAAAAATGTGTGGAGGAATCTTTACACATCATGTTTGATGAAGCATATCCACATGAGCCCAAGACCTCACTAGAAAATGTTGAAGATGATATGTCCAATCAGGACATATATGATAAAACCTCAAATCATCATGTGACGGAATCTGTGAAAACTTCCAGTTCTAGAAACTCCCCACCTACTAACCATAGTGAACCATACCAACTTGAAATATCAAGTCCTAAATTCTCTAAACCATCAAAAAACATTAAGAATTATCCCTTAGATGCATTTGTTAGAGATTTATATATAGGAACACAAACCAGAGCTTTATTGAGAAATCTGATTGAACATCAAACCATCCAGTCACAACTTCAACCTAAAAATATCAATGATTCAATCAATGATGAATTTTGGTTAATGGCTATGCAAGAAGAACTTAATTTGTTTGAAAGAAATAATTTTTGGTATCTTGTAGATATACCAAAGGATACTTTGACCATTGGAACCAAATGGTTGTTTAGAAATAAGGTAGATGAAGTTGGAAATATATTTAGAAATAGAGCTATACTAGTTGAAAAAGGATATAATCAAGAATAAGGAATTGATTATGAAGAGACTTTTCCATAAGTATCTAGACTTGAGGAAATTAAGATCTTACTTACCTACACAACACACTTGGATTTTAAACATTATCAAATGGATTTCAAAAGTGAATTCCAAAATGGTTATATAATTGAGGATTTTTTGTTGAACAACCCCCTGGTTTTAAAAATCCATATTTTCCAAGTCATGTGTTCAAATTATTGAAAGCATTATATGGTTTGAAACAAACTCCAAGAGCTTGGTATGAAAGGTTAAGAAACATTCTTATTTCTAAAGGTTTTACAAAAGGACTCCCATATCCTACTTTATTTATAAAAATAGTTTCCAAAGATGTTTTAATAGACCAAATATATGTATATGATATTATCTTTGGATCTTATAAAAATTCATTATGCAATGATTTTACCTACATAATGCAAAGAGAGTTTGAAATGAGTTTAATGGGTGAACTCAAATATTTTATTGGATATCAAATATTTCAAAATAAAGAAGGTATTATCTTAAATCAAAGTAAGTACACAAAAGATCTTTTGAAAACATATGGATTTGGTAGAATTAAGATCAGTGAAACTCTTAGGAGTTCTACATGTATGTTAGATCTTGATGAAAATGGAAAATCAGTTGATCAAACTACTTATGAAGGAATGATAGAGAGTTTTTTGTAATTAACAGCTAGTAGTCCAGATATTATGTTCAGTGTGTGTATGTGTGTGAGATTTCAACCAAACCCAAAGGAGTCACTCCTAAATAAGATTAAAATAATTTTCAAATACCTCAAGTATACAAATAACTTAGGACTGTTCTATCCAAAAGGAAAACCTTTTGATTTAGTTTTCGATTCATATGATGATTTTGGTGGATGTAAGTTAGATAGAAACTGAACCTCTAGAACATGTCACTTTTTGGGAAATTTAATGATATCTTGGTGTAGTAAAAAAGAAAAATTCAGTTGCATTATCAACTACTAAAGCAGTGTATATTGCTACTAGTAGTTGTTGTGCACATATTTTGGTGATGAAACACACCTTATTAGACTATGGATTTTAATTTAGACATATCCCTATAAACTGTGACAACAAAAGTGCTATTAACATTTCTAGAAATCCAACTTCTAATTCTAGAACAAAGCATATTGATGTAAGACATCACTTTTTGAGAGATCATTATCAAAAAGGTGATATAACTCTTGAGTTTATTGGAATGAACATCAGTTTGCTGATATATTCACTAAACAATTAAATTTTGAGACAATGAATTACATCAGAAAAGAACTAGGAATGATAAATCTGTAGGATCTTTTTAAACCAATTTCTTGAAACTAATCTTCTTAAAACCGATATTCTTGAAACCGATCTTCTTAAAATCAATATTTTTAAAACCGATCTCTTAAAACTGATCTTCTTGAAACCAATATTCTTGAAACTGATCTTTCTGAAACTGATCTCTTGAAACCGATCTTCTTGAAACCAATATTTTTGAAACAGATGTTCATGAAACCAATCTACTTAAAACTGATCTCTTGAAACTAATTTTCTTGAAACTGATCTCCTTGAAACACATCTTCTTAAAAACGATATCTTGAAACTAGTATCTTGAAACTAATCACTTGAAACCGATCCCTTGAAACTGATCTTATGAAACTGATCCATGAAACGGATTCATTGACACCGATGTATTTATGGTCGGTTTTGTAAATTCTATCTATTTTCAATAAAAAAATGTTGTTTTACTCTTGTTTTTCTGTTTTTAAATTTAATGTTTTATGATTTAAAATCCCTAAATGATATATATAGTTCAATCCATCCTAACCTTTCATGTTCTCCTCTACCGTAAAACCTTCTACCTTTTGTCACTCTTCCTCTCGACTCTAGACCTCTCAACACTTTTGGAATCCAAAGTCTAGTCATTTCAAGGACCAAGTGTGTAGTGGAAGAACCGATCAAATATCCTTTTGCTAAGCATCAGAAAGGTGAGTCCAGTGGGACTGTGAAACCAATCTTGGAAAATTGAGTGGTTACGGCTGAAAATGATGTTTCTATTGAGTGGCTTCGATCAAGAAAATCTTTTTTTGTTAAAATTGATGGAATCTAAAGGATGGCTCAATTGGTTTGTCAACAATTATAGACCTTATTATACCCAGCTAGTACATGAGTTCTATGAAAATTTGAGGATATCCCTGGATGATCCTGAGGCAGAAATGATGAAGTCTATAGTAATGGGAAAGGAGATAACATTTTTGTCTAAGGAATGGGTTGAATTCTTAGAAATGCCTCATGATGGTGTCTATGCTACCTATCTAGGTAATATTCTAACTTCCTCTAATTTTTTTTATGGAGATGCTATGAAGGAGTTGACTTGAAATGGAGAATCCAGGAGGATTGTTGCAAATGAATTCAAAGGAGAAGTAAGACTTCTTTTTATGTTCATACAACATAAAATCTACCCAAGGAAGGGAGATATCTCTAATGTAAAGTGTCAGGATGTTTTCTTGATCTTTTTGTTGAAACATGGGATAAAATTGAACTTTTGTAGGTATCTAATGGTGCATATCTTTGATCTAATTAAGCCATCAAAGAATACAACCTTCTTTTACTATCAAAGGATGATTTCTTCCATGTAAAAAATGTTAGGTTGTGTGGAATATGTGTAACGACCCAAAATTTCATTAATGGAAAATCCCTCTTGATCCAGTTAAAGGTTTCATTATGAAAAAAAAATGTTTTTATAAGATGTCAACTTCTTTAGTTTTACGTTAAGATTTGTGACCGTTACTTTTATGGATGTTGAACAATGATCATCTGGGTAGTTTAAATACAAGGATTTAACGAACCAATTTTCTACTCAGACAAAGGAAGCGATGGCCTCATCCAGTAGAATTGCCCCTTACGAAGCCCATTTGTCGGAGCTCGGAAAGGAGGTGGCGTCTTTGGGCTTTGCCCTTGACCAAGCCCAAGCTGAGCTTCATCAAGTCAAGCTCGAACGTGATCGTCTACAGGAAAAATGGAAGTTGATAGAGATTACCACTCGAGCAATGTTATCCGAGCAACCCCAAGAGTCTGTCACCATCGCACACCTTACCCTTAGGTCTTATGCGGCTATTTTAAGGGGATATGTAACAAATAAGTAGCACCATGTTCATGTACATTATTTTTTTTATATAATAGTGAATATAATTTCTAGCCATTTTTGATGCATTGTAATTAGTTTTAAAGTACAAATGGTGTTTTTAGTTATTATTTAATTAAGAATTATATTTTATTAAATTAAAGGATTTTTGAATTAAATAATATTTTAATAAAATATTATTATTAATATTAAATTAATTTTTATTAAATATAAATGATCTTATAATTTTATGAATGCAATTAAAATTTTTATTAAGGTTTGAAGGCCATTTCTGTCAAAACCCGTGAAATTTTTATAAATGTCGGTTTTTATTTTAAAAGTGAAAATTCAAATATTTAGAAAATTATTTAGATAAAATAAATATTATTTTTGGAATCAGGACGTCGAAATTATCCAACGGTGAATTTTTCATAATTTTCTGAGACAGTCAAATTTTTGGGTAAAAATTAAATACCATTTAAATATATAATGTGTTTTATGACATCATAATGACCCAATGGTGATGTAATAAAATACCATAATCCTTATGTTAGGCCAATATGTGTTTTATAATTAAAATAATGAGGGTTTGGGTTTGTTTGACTCACTTTTCAAAGCATTAATGGAGCCCTCAAGACTTATTCAACACTTTGCCTTTTTAAATTAATTTCCATGGGAGTGTGACTCACCTCCACATAAGCAACCCTAATTTTTTAATAAGTTCGGACCTTGGCCTTGTAAAATATTGTTTTCCTCTTTCCTTTTCCAGAAACCATGGGCAAATACCATGGGATGGTTTGTGGTTTGGATTATTTTAATATAAGGGGTCCCAAACCTAAATAATAAAGAATTCTCTCACCTTTCCTATATAAACCCACCCAAGCTCCCACTTCCTCCTCACTCAAAGCCCTTGAAGTTCGTCAAACCTCTGCCCTACTCTCTCTAGAATCCTCTCAAGGTGCCCCAAGCTCCCAAGAAGCCTCTCACAAGCCTCTCTCTAGCCTTTGGAAGCACACTTCCAAGTAAGGGTTTTTTCTTCCATTCTCATTTTTTGTCAATTTTCTTTAAGTTGTATTGCCCTTTTTATTTCAATTATGAATGTTGGGGTATGGTTTTGCACCTCCCCCATACTGCCCTCTTATTGTTTGAATGATGGGAGAACCCTTTCTCTCTCATTAAATGCCTCCCATGTACACCCGTTACTATGCCGAAATTCCGAAAGGAACTTCTCTCTCTTCTTTTACATTCAAGCAATACTTTTGTATCATGAATCTAAATTCCATTTCAATTGTTGGGACATGTATATATATGACCTCATTACTGTCCATTACATGTAAATATGATGAGGAACCCCTTCCTCTCTCATCAACTTTTTTTATGAATTCTTATGTCACGCCGTTATGCTGCCGAAATCGCACCGATTTTCTAAGCCAATGTCTTTGTGTAGTGAATACCATGCCCATTTCTCCATCAAGGGTATTCACCTTTATGCACATTTACATATTGATTTTAAAGTTTCATGTATGAATTCCACATTCCTTTATCGTGGAATAAATGATTATGTTTTATGAATCCATGTTTTATGATCCATGTGGCACACTTATGCATGAAATGAAATGTTTAAGAAGGGTGCGCCCTGATAGCGCTCCAATGCATTGGGTAAAGTATAGTATCATGATACGTCATGTGCAATGAGTGTTGACTCATTCTAATTCAAGTGCAACGAGGGTTTACTCGTGCTTCAAGTGCAATGAGAGTTTACTCATGCTCCATGTGCAATGAGCCTTGGCTCATGCTAATTCAATGTTAAGTGTTGTTGCCACATTTCCATGTTATGATTATCATGCTTTATCATGCCTTTATGTTCATGTTTCTATTATGCTCTATTGATATGCCTATTGCCTAACATGTATTTCACTCCTCATGTTATTTATTGTTTACTCCCTTACTGGGCTTTATAGCTCACCCTTTTCTTATGCATGTCCTCAGGTTATCCCATGCAGTGCTAAGTATGAAGGAATGTAGTGGTCATGTAAAGGAAGTTTTCAATAAGGATGTTGTATTTAAAGTTTAAAGTTTTTATGTAATGATCCTAAGCCCCAAATACACTAAACCTCTCGATCTTCTTTGTTGTATCAAGTGAATTTTTATGTAATAAAGCATGTTTAAGTTGTAATAAAAAGCAGGGTTGTCATAGTTGGTATCAGAGGATAGGTTTAGTTATTTTTGGGATTAGGAAACCCTAGTAAAGCCTTAGATACAAGACTAAGCATGATAAAAACATCCCTAAGTTTTGGTAAATACTAAGTAAGTGTTTTATCAAACAAATACATCCCTGTCTGGATACGAGCAGGTAGAGGCGGCTCTGGCACAGATGTATCCTAGGGGTAAAACCCGAAAACACCGCTTTGAGCTAGACTCAAACGGGAACTGGTGCACGACAACGGGCCTTGCTGCACTCTTGGTTACGACACTCCCAGGGGATATGTTTTGATAAATTCACAATCTTAGTATGAACCCTTATTAAGGGAAAAATTCCCCTAAGAATATATGTTAGAAGGAAGATCATGAAAAGCCTGGATTGAATCCTATAGACTCATGAGTTAAAGAGATTAAAGTTTATTTATAAGTCATCAACTTTTGTCTTTGGATTACCCTTTATGTGTTACCCCTAACTTTCCTTTTATTCCAGCCAATGGCCGGTAATAGGAGAACTCGGGCTAACAACCGTTGTGAAGATCAGTGTGATGATTGTACCAATGAGATGCCCAATCCAATGGGAGCGGGAATCGCGAACTTTGTCACGCTTCTCTCTCAGCTAACTCAAGTTTTGAATAGAAACACTGGTCAAGAGGAACGTTCAACCCCCCCTAAGAAAGAACAAGTCACTATTGAAAGCTTCATGAGACAAAGGCCTCCTACTTTTAGTGGATCATCCGATCCCACGATTGCTGAACAATGGATCAACTCCATTGAAAAGATATTCTCCATCCTCCAATGCTCTGAAAAAGAGAAGGTTCTCCTGGAGGCTTATCGTATGGAGGGTGAAGCTGATCAATGGTGGACGTTGATCAAAAATACGAAGCCTGAGGAGGAGATCGAGGCTTTGGAATGGAAGGTATTCTGGAAGATGTTTTTCGATAAATATTTTCCACGCACCCTCCGTCTTAAGATGGAAAGGGACTTCCTTTCCCTCAAGCAGAAAGATGAGGAATCTGTGGGAGCGTACGAGGCAAACTTCACAAGGCTTGCACGATACGCTTCCGGCTTTGTCGTTACCCCCGAATGCAAGGTTGACCGCTTCTTTGGTGGGCTGAAGCCTAGCTTGCGCAAAGCATTAGCGATCCGTGACTTCGACAGCTATGAGGAAATTGTCCAATGTGCCCTCAAGGTTGAAATGGAGATCGGAGAATCACAGGGGTATCATGGGGACAAGAAGCGGAAGGTGGACTTCAATGCTGGTGGTCCGATGGATAAATCCAACGGCGCTAAGAAATTCCAGCACCCCACTTGCCAAAAGTGTGGAAAGAAGCACCCTGGAAATTGCCTTAGGGGGACAAGAAAATGCTTCAAGTGTGGAAGAGAAGGGCACCTAGCTGTTAACTGTCAGCAAGAAGGACCCGCGGCTGCGACGGAGGGGAGGAACGCTCCGTTCGAACCTCAACGTGTTGTTCAATGCTTCAAATGCAAAGAACCGGGTCATTTTGCGAATCAATGCCCTAATCCAAGGGTTATCGGAGGCAATCAACAACCTCCAAGACAGCAAGGAAGAGCTTTTGCCATCACTTCTGCCGAAGTGAACCCCAACAACGAAGTGGTGATAGGTACGCTAGTTATTCATTCAAGAATAGCGAACGTACTTTTTGATTCAGGTTCTACACATTATTTTATATCTCAAAAGTTTAGTAGAATAATCCCTGCACCACCACAAATCATGGAAGTAAAGATGTCGGTGAGTACGGCAAATGGGGCAATCATTGCATCCCATGAGTATAAGTCCTCCCCTGTTATAATCTGTGGATTGAATTTCCCGGCGAACCTCGTCATACTCCCTTTGGTGGAATTTGATGCAATTCTTGGCATGGATTGGCTTTCCTTATATAGAGCCAACATAAATTGTCGAGAGAGGGAAATCACACTCCATATGGAGAATCGACCCCCGATTCTTTACAAGTGTCAGGAGGAAGATGAATCTCCTTTAGCTCCATCATCTCAAGCATGGATATTACTACCTTATGAGCACGCATATCTGGCTCAGATGATTGAGTCCAAGGAAGAAACCACCCTTGAAGAAATGCCTATTGTGAGGGAATTCGCTGAAGTATTTCCCGAGGAACTTCCTGGTCTTCCTCCAAGAAGAGATGTTGAGTTCTCAATTGAACTTATACCTGGGGCGCTACCAATATCCAAAACTCCATATATAATGTCTGTGGTTGAGCTTGAAGAACTGAAGAAACAACTACAGGAGAATCTGGATAAAGGGTTTATACGCCCAAGTGCATCACCATGGGGTGCACCAGTCCTCTTCGTCAAGAAGAAGGATGGGTCAATGCGGCTTTGCATCGATTATCGTGAACTTAACAAAATCACGATAAAGAACAAGTATCCTCTCCCAAGAATCGATGACTTGTTTGATCAGCTGCGTGGAGCACAATACTTCTCCAAGGTCGACTTGCGGTCGGGATATTATCAAGTAAGGGTGAAGAAGGAAGATATCCCCAAGACTGCTTTTCGTACAAGGTACGGGCACTATGAATTCATAGTAATGCCTTTTGGACTCACCAATGCTCCAGCAATATTCATGGACTTGATGAATAGAGTCTTTAGAGATTACCTAGATAAATTTGTGGTAGTCTTTATAGATGATATTCTAATATACTCCAAAACCAAGGAGGACCATGAGGAGCATTTAAGAACTGTACTGGAGACTTTGCGCAAGGAGAAGCTCTATGCCAAGTACAGAAAGTGTGAGTTCTGGTTGAAGGAGGTCTCATTCTTGGGCCATATCATCACAAGCAATGGGATATCTGTGGACCCCTCCAAAACAGATGCAATTGAGGGATGGCCGAGGCCAACATCGGTAACTGATATCTGTAGCTTCTTGGGGTTAGCTGGATATTATCGACGATTTGTGAGAAACTTCTCACGATTGTCCAACCCTCTTACCAAGCTAACTCGAAAGGGAGTAAAGTTTTCTTGGAGTGATGAATGCGAAGAAAGCTTCAAGGAGTTGAAAAGGAGGCTTATCCCTGCACCTGTGCTCACTTTACCCACAAGTGGGGAGCTTTTTGTGGTATTCAGTGATGCTTCGAAGAAGGGATTAGGATGTGTGCTGATGTAGAATGATAAAGTGATATCCTATGCCTCAAGATAGTTGAAAATCCATGAGCGAAACTATCCAACGCATGATCTGTAGTTGGCGGCGGTGATCTTTGCCTTGAAAATCTGGCGGCATTATCTCTATGGAGAGAAATGTGAGATATATACTGACCACAAGAGTCTTAAATATATATTCACACAGAAAGAGCTTAATATGCGCCAGAGAAGATGGATAGAGCTCATAAAGGATTATGACTGTTCAATACATTACCACCCTGGGAAGGCGAACAAGGTGGCGGATGCCCTAAGTAGAAAGGATCCAGCAATTCTATCAATGATGAGAATTGAGAAGGATCCAATCTTCTTAGACTTGATGAAGATGGACGTGGGAATCATAAAGAAGGGAACATCATCAATCCTTTCACAAATGATTGCTCAACCATCTCTTTTGGAAAGGTTAAAGGATGCTCAAAAGGATGATGCGAGAATCCAAGAAAAAGTGGAAGCTATCAAAAAGGGAAAATCCTCAGAGTTTAATGTTAATGAAGAAGGAATTGTGCGGTTTGGGAAAAGACTATGTGTCCCATCAAGTTCGGAGCTGAAGAAGGAACTTTTGGATGATGCACATAGTTCAAATTTCTCTATTCACCCAGGGAGCACAAAGATGTATCGAGATCTCCGAGAAAACTTTTGGTGGGATAATATGAAGAAGGAGATCGCTGAATATACATCAAAGTGCCTGATGTGTCAGCAAGTGAAGGCAGAGAGGCAGAAGTCTAAGGGGATGATGCAATCATTGCCCATACCAGAATGGAAATGGGAGAACATCACCATGGACTACGTCACTGGACTTCCAAGGACATCCAAAAGCAACAATGCAATCTGGGTTATTGTGGATCGTCTTACAAAGACTGCACACTTCATTGCTATTTGAGAGGATTTCTCTTTGGATCAACTGGCACGGATATATATCAGGGAAGTGGTACGGTTTCATGGAGTACCACTATCTATTGTGTCTGACCGAGATCCAAGATTTACCTCTAAGTTTTGGAAGAGTCTTCAACATGCTCTGAATACTGAACTGAACTTCAGTACGGCCTATCATCCTCAAACTGATGGCCAATCCGAGCGGACTATCCAAACACTTGAGGATATGTTGAGAGCGTGCTCAATGGACTTTAAAGGAGTATGGGATCAACATCTTCCTCTAGTTGAGTTCTCTTATAATAATAGTTTCCACTCGAGCATCCAAATGGCACCATATGAAGACCTGTATGGGAAAAGGTGTAGAACACCGGCATGTTGGGATGAGGTCGGTGAACGTAAGCTGCTTGGACCAGAAATGGTCGAAGAAATGGTGGAGAAGGTGAAAACCATTCAGAAGCATATCAAGGCAGCCCAAAGTCGACAGAAGAGTTATGCAGATAATCGTCGACGAGACCTTGAGTTTAAAGTCGGAGACATGGTGTTTTTACGCATATCTCCGTGGAAGAAGGTCATGAGGTTTGGAAAGAAAGGGAAGTTAAGTCCAAGGTACATAGGCCCCTTCGAGATTCTTGATCGTGTTGGGGCTGTGGCCTATCGACTAGCACTTCCACCTACTATGGCCAAGGTGCATGATGTCTTCCATGTATCCCTCTTAAGGAAGTACATACCAGACCCTTCACATGTACTCTCTTCTGAGGTGGTACAATTAGAAGACGATCTTTCTTATGAGGAGAAACCAGTGAAGATCTTGGATCGTAGAGAAAAAGTTCTACGAAATAAGACAATGCCCCTCGTCAAGGTGTTGTGGAGAAACCAAAAGTTTGAAGAAGCAACTTTGGAGTCGGAGGATATGATGAAGCTAAGTTACCCACATTTGTTTTAGTGTGGGAAAAGGAAAATTTCGAGGGCGAAATTTCTTAAGGGGGGGATGTTGTAACGACCCAAAATTTCATTAATGGAAAATCCCTCTTGATCCAGTTAAAGGTTTCATTATGAAAAAAAATGTTTTTATAAGATGTCAACTTCTTTAGTTTTACGTTAAGATTTGTGACCGTTACTTTTATGGCCGTTGAACAATGATCATCTGGGTAGTTTAAATACAAGGCTTTAACGAACCAATTTTCTACTCAGACAAAGGAAGCGATGGCCTCATCCAGTAGAATTGCCCCTTACGAAGCCCATTTGTCGGAGCTCGGAAAGGAGGTGGCGTCTTTGGGCTTTGCCCTTGACCAAGCCCAAGCTGAGCTTCATCAAGTCAAGCTCGAACGTGATCGTCTACGGGAAAAATGGAAGTTTATAGAGATTACCACTCGAGCAATGTTATCCGAGCAACCCCAAGAGTCTGTCACCATCGCACACCTTACCCTTAGGTCTTATGCAGCTATTTTAAGGGGATATGTAACAAATAAGTAGCACCATGTTCATGTACATTATTTTTTTTATATAATAGTTAATATAATTTCTAGTCATTTTTGATGCATTGTAATTAGTTTTAAAGTACAAATGGTGTTTTTAGTAATTATTTAATTAAGAATTATATTTTATTAAATTAAAGGATTTTTGAATTAAATAATATTTTAATAAAATATTATTATTAATATTAAATTAATTTTTATTAAATATAAATGATCTTATAATTTTATGAATGCAATTAAAATTTTTATTAAGGTTTGAAGGCCATTTCTGTCAAAACCCGTGAAATTTTTATAAATGTCGGTTTTTATTTTAAAAGTGAAAATTCAAATATTTAGAAAATTATTTAGATAAAATAAATATTATTTTTGGAATCAGGACGTCGAAATTATCCAACGGTGAATTTTTCATAATTTTCTGAGACAGTCAAATTTTTGGGTAAAAATTAAATACCATTTAAATATATAATGTGTTTTATGACATCATAATGACCCAATGGTGATGTAATAAAATACCATAATCCTTATGTTCGGCCAATATGTGTTTTATCATTAAAATAATGAGGTTTTGGGTTTGTTTGACTCACTTTTCAAAGCATTAATGGAGCCCTCAAGACTTATTCAACACTTTGCCTTTTTAAATTAATTTCCATGGGAGTGTGACTCACCTCCACATAAGCAACCCTAATTTTTTAATAAGTTCGGACCTTGGCCTTGTAAAATATTTTTTTCCTCTTTCCTTTTCCAGAAACCATGGGCAAATACCATGGGATGGTTTGTGGTTTGGATTATTTTAATATAAGGGGTCCCAAACCTAAATAATAAAGAATTCTCTCACCTTTCCTATATAAACCCACCCAAGATCCCACTTCCTCCTCACTCAAAGCCCTTGAAGTTCGTCCAACCTCTGCCCTACTCTCTCTAGAATCCTCTCAAGGTGCCCCAAGCTCCCAAGAAGCCTCTCACAAGCCTCTCTCTAGCCTTTGAAAGCACACTTCCAAGTAAGGGTTTTTTCTTCCTTTCTCATTTTTTGTCAATTTTCTTTAAGTTGTATTGCCCTTTTTATTTCAATTATGAATGTTGGGGTATGGTTTCTCACCTCCCCCATACTGCCCTCTTATTGTTTGAATGATTGGAGAACCCTTTCTCTCTCATTAAATGCCTCCCATGTACACCCGTTACTATGCCGAAATTCCGAAAGGAACTTCTCTCTCTTCTTTTACATTCAAGCAATACTTTTGTATCATGAATCTAAATTCCATTTCAATTGTTGGGACATGTATATATATGACCTCCTTACTGTCCATTACATGTAAATATGATGAGGAACCCCTTCCTCTCTCATCAACTTTTTTTATGAATTCTTATGTCACGCCGTTATGCTGCCGAAATCGCACCGATTTTCTAAGCCAATGTCTTTGTGTAGTGAATACCATGCCCATTTCTCCATCAAGGGTATTCACCTTTATGCACATTTACATATTGATTGTAAAGTTTCATGTATGAATTCCACATTCCTTTATCGTGGAATAAATGATTATGTTTTATGAATCCATGTTTTATGATCCATGTGGCACACTTATGCATGAAATGAAATGTTTAAGAAGGGTGCGCCCTGATAGCGCTCCAATGCATTGGGTAAAGTATAGTATCATGATACGTCATGTGCAATGAGTGTTGACTCATGCTAATTCAAGTGCAACGAGGGTTTACTCGTGCTTCAAGTGCAATGAGGGTTTACTCATGCTCCATGTGCAATGAGCCTTGGCTCATGCTAATTCAATGTTAAGTGTTGTTGCCACATTTCCATGTTATGATTATCATGCTTTATCATGCCTTTATGTTCATGTTTCTATTATGCTCTATTGATATGCCTATTGCCTAACATGTATTTCACTCCTCATGTTATTCATTGTTTACTCCCTTACTGGGCTTTATAGCTCACCCTTTTCTTATGCATGTCCTCAGGTTATCCCATGCAATGCTAAGTACGAAGGAATGTAGTGGTCATGTAAAGGAAGTTTTCAATAAGGATGTTGTATTTCAAGTTTAAAGTTTTTATGTAATGATCCTAAGCCCCAAAGACACTAAACCTCTCGATCTTCTTTGTTGTATCAAGTGAAGTTTTATGTAATAAAGCATGTTTAAGTTGTAATAAAAAGCAGGGTTGTCATAATATGGACATGATGTAATAATTCCATGTAGTGGTTTTGGTCTTCAAAAAGACATTTATAAGAGGATGAAAATCTTGAGGAACCCATGGAAGAGATGTTGGGTAGGAGATGATGAGATGCTATATGATGTTTTCAATCCGATTAACCAGCCTTCTAGACCAAAGGGCCATGTTGATCCAGGTCTCATCCCAGGTGATGTTCCAGTTTATTCTGATGAGGAAGCTGAGCCTGAAGTTCCAAGGAAAGAAGGATCTCATTTTTATGATAGGAGTGATGTTGATATTGCTGAATGTTCCAATGATATGTCTTATGGACCTGCTAGTCCATCTTTGCACTTACCCTCAAGAGAACCTTTATTAGGTTATAAGGATAACGAAGAAACTGATGTTAATGGAATTTAAAGCTATGTTAGAAAATTAGATGAGGAATCTGATGATGATGATGATGATAGTGATAATGGAGAAAATTAGGAGCACATGAGTGACTCTCTAAAAATGGGACTACAAGTGGTTGACAGATCTAGTGAGAAATTTGTACATGGAGATGGTGTGGGTGATGAACGTGTTGGACCACAGGCTATTGATCATAGAGATATTGAACATGAGGACAGATCACACCTTCCTAATGCTGAAAATATAGAGATAATTTTGGAATTTAATGAACTTATGGCTAGTGGTCGGGAGGAAGAAGATGAGGTTCTGGTGCCACGAAGTAAGGAAGTACCTGGTGAAGCTGAAGTAGCTGGAGCACAAGCAGAACCTGAAGTCTGGTTAGTTTCTGCTCCTAAAAAAGTTGTTATGGCCCGAGACCAGGATAAAGAAGTTGATGTTGACGATGTTGTTCTTGAGCATCGGGGAAGAAGGACCAGAATTGATAATGTTGATCTAAGACACATTACATGTACTATAGAATAGAATAATGAACCATCATACATTTTGTTTGGTTTAGAATATGTCTTGGATGAGGAGAGGGTGCCTTATCCTCCTACTCCACAAGTCCAAGCTGAACCAGATTCTATTCCAACAGTTCCATTAGTTGCACCTCCAGCAGTATAACCTGTGGCTCCTATAGTGCCCAGTGATTATGTTACTAAATATGATTTGGAAAAATTCAAAAATGATATATATGAGTCTGTTATAGCCTCAGTTGGATATATAAGTGCAACCTCCTCCTCTATAGGTATCTCTGATGCTGATGTAGCAAAATTGTAATAATGGTAATCCAGTAGATTCAATTGAATCTCATTAATACAACTGAAACCATTATTCAACACAGTACATTATTAAGAGGAGAATTACGAAAGATGGGAAATGAGTTAAATTATTTAACCTTAGACATCAATAACTCCTTTAGTGGTGTTTTGGAAGTTCACAAGAACTTGGTAACTCATCTAGTTAGTGTAGACCTAAAGAAGCTGAAGGAATAGCTTGAGAAAATTTTGACTGGCCCATCCAGTTCTAGGAGTGGGAAAAGTGTTTCCGATTTAGAGTATCTCAAGGTTGTGAAGAGAGAGGAACATAAAAAAATTTAGAGTGTTTTAGACAAATAATGCCTTGAAAAAAACATTGAAATATATATCTTGTATACAATATGGTCGGACAGTGCACAAATGAAGCCTCTGCAGCTTAAAAAGTGATTCGGTAAAAGGTGGATAAGTATTTCACTAAGACTTATAGCAAGCATGGTCTCATCAATAGCTTCATGTTTCTCACTGAAAATCATATAATTCTTCTAGTCATAAAATAATTCAAGAATCATTTCCTTCAATTGAAAGAGTATACACCTTTGATGAGTAAATTTATGGAAAATAAGGATGACTTTAAGAAGGTGATGTAATATGGCGGTGAAATCATTAATGATTTCATCAATCTTCTTATGAATTATCTGCATGTTCATGCTAATGCTACTATGGTCCCTCCAACTGCATAAATTGGTACTGTATCTTGGCCTCCTCCTCAAATGTTTATCTCTCAGGACCTTTCCCAGATTCAAACGATAATCACATAGCAAACTCTAAGTCGAGTGTTGTCAGAAAGGCGACCTACCCTTGCAGCTACTATTCCTATAGGTGTTTCCCTGCCTGGTGTTATCTTCAGACCACCTCTTTCTTATGCCTCTACCAAACCTTCTCCTTCTCCCTCAGATCCTTTAGAAAAAGGAAAATCTCATCATCATCACAACCCTTGGTGATAGATTGTTTATTTATTATAGTTATTTAGTTTTTTTGTCTGTCTTGTGCTTTTATGCCTCTTAATGGAAATCTATAGGGTGTCTTTATTTTTCTTTTCTGGTTTTCTTTTTACTAATCCCAAGGGGGGGGAATTAAGGAATGCATTCTTTATCAATGGGGAGTTTTTCTATATTAGGAAACATGGCATGTACTCACCTTAATCCAATTATTGAGTTGAAGAATTGTTTTAAAAATTCCAACGAGGAAAAACATTAGTCATATTGGACAATTACATTCAGTGCAGTATGCTATGTTAGGATATCTTTATTATATATTTTTTCATGTATTCCATAATTTTTATTTATCAAAATGGGTGAGATTGTTGGAACCTCTATGAAAATGTAGTTTTAATAATCATATATAATATCAATATATAGATTCTACTCTTTCATTCCATTTTAATATCACTAAGTAAATAAATTATTTCATATAGGAAAATATAATTAAGTAATTAAATATCTTATACTCATGAATGAATATGTTTACAAGTGTATTTATACATGTATTTTCGGATAACAATTAGTCATGTAATGTTTTGTGTAAGATAGAAACTTCGCAACCTTTCTATATTCCCTAGCACTGATGGTTTGTTTGACCCAACGAAGTTGACAAAATGAAGTTGACACACCAAAGTTGACATACCAAAGTCGACACACCGATGTCGATGAAGCGAAGTCAACACATCGAAGATGATGGAATGAAGTTGAAAAACCGAATTCGACACACCAATGATGAGAGACCGAAGTCGACACATCGAAGTCGACACACCGAAGATGACAGACCAATGTCGACACACTGAAGTCGACACACCAAAGATGACAGACCAAAGTCGACACATCAAAGATGACACCCCAAAGATGACACACTGATGATGACACACCGAAGATGACAAACCGATGTTACCAAACCAAATACAACAGACCAAAGATGACTCACTGATAATCATAAAAAACTATTTTTATTTTATTAATTCAAATTTAATTATAATGGTCATATTTAAGGAAATTAATGTTTCTGATATTATTTAATCGTGTCTGTAGGACTATCCATAGACAGTATGAGGTACATGCATGTGCAGAGATATTTATTCCATGTAGACCTTGATGTATAAAATGAAATAAATCAGAGCTCAAAAGGTAATGGAGACACAGATATATAAAGATTCCCATAGAGCATGAAGAACATGCTGAAATATAGACTGTGTGAACTTAGAATATTGAAAAGAGAGAAACATGAAGCTTGGGATTACCTAGAAACTACCTACTAGAGATTGTTGAACAGCCTCACAAAGAAGATCTGAAAACATTCACATCCTACTACGACACTCTGTTTTGAATCCAATGTTAAGAAGAGGACTCACATACCATTTCTTCAACATCTGTTGAATCCAGAGCATTACTGCACAACACACAGAGAATAATAAACCCTATTCTCTTTCATAACTCTATTGTGTTCTTATCATTACTATTTTGAGCAGTGTGTATATCTGTTTGAATCTCACACACTCTCTCTCGAGCTAAACTGGAGGGTAAAAAAATATCCTCACTCTCAATCTCTTATTACAGTTGTATCCCACGTAGAGTTATAGAAGAGATTGAGTGATATCTTTTTATTTGTTTTTTCCCATGAATAACTATGGTAGAGGTCAAGTGTGACCCGGATAGCCTATGTGCTATTGTGAACCCCGATATGGGTGTGAATCAAAAGTTTATTAATATAAACTGATTGGTGGTGGGTGATCACCAAGTAGAGAGAACTAAGTCTCTCCTTGAGACTGAACCTCTTGTTTTATCCGCTGTGCAATTTATCTTATATATTTTTTATCTGTTATGCATTTAGGGCATTAACATAATCTGAACATTGATAGTTTGTTTAGCTAGTGTTTATATCTATTTTTAATCAATAGGTGTGTTTAAAAAATTTACTAATCTTTATATTGGGAAAGTTGAGAACTAATCCATATTTAGAGAACCAAATTGAACCTTCAAGACTTTGAGAAATTCACTACAATTGACATTGTATTTATTTTCATAGGGGGGTATCATTTTGTAAAGAACCCTTTTAACAAAACATTTTATAGATACTCACTTCATCCCCCTCTTGAGTCATCTACTCTGACTAACAGGTATATCAAGTTAAAACATGAGTTTGGAAGGACCTCATAGGCCTTTATCAAGTATTTGTTAATTCTAATGTATTCTCCTCTATTGTGAAATTCAAACCCCTTGCAATGTGAAGATGTGGATCCATTTGTAGCCCAATTTGGTGCACTGTTTGCCTTCTAAATCTACCCCACAAGTTGTATCTTCAATTTCAACATCCATAAATATGAATATAGAGATAGATAATTCTTAAAAATATTATATTTTGATGTTTACTATCAACCCTAAAATATTTTCAGGGATTTTACTTTTTTTCTCCAATTTCATGGCTATTATACTAAATAATGTTTTTCTATCCCTTTTTCTGATGAGTTTTTCCTTGGTCTAAATGTGAATGAAATTTAGTACAGGAATATTTCCTCAAATCTAAATAATTTATTTTAAAGGTATTATGGATTTGTATTTTCCTTCACACCAAAACATCTCTACTCTATTGGAATACTAGATTGGTTGAAAAGTCAATAATGGTGGGATGTTTTCAATTTAAGGACAGAATTGTGGGCAAGACTTCAAAGCATCAGGTGTCCTTTTTATATTTGTATTAGGGCCTTGAAATTATTATTCAAGATGTATATGGATATTACAGAACTTATTTTGTAATTTCATCAATTTAGGAATTCTAAATTGAGCCTATCAATTCAATCTTTCTGGCTATTTCAGTTTCTTTGACAGATTCTTTGGGCCTTCCAGTTGAATGATTTGTATTAAATTGAATTAAAAATCCAAAAAAAAAAGAATCACACAATTTGGATAAGTATGTTGAGTGTTATAATTATAATAGTTAACTGTCTAAAATCTAGAATAATAAAAATAATGCTAAAAATTTATATTTAATATTAAGACTTGAGTATTTCCCATCAACTATGCACTTTTCTTATAAAACCCATAATGGGAGTAAATAAAGGATTTGAATTAATTAAAAACATCGTATGTACATCTATAAGACATATATAATATTTCCTTTTCTTACCTAGATTCATTCATTATATATATTACAGGAATGTATGTGTGATCCTATGGTTAGGAAGAGTATGCCCCTATGGTGACACAACTTTCCCAGATACATTTTTGGTGATTGGCTAAGTAGGTATTGTCAATTGGGATTATGTAATCAGATACTGAATTAATTATACATGCATTGAGTGGTATGATAAAAAAATTAGTTCCCTAGTCATAGGATGTCTAGTCGTTCAGATGATTATATAGGGATTGACTATGGATTGAGTCATTTATGTTATTTTTACATTTCATATGTTAGTATGTATATTATCACACACACACATACATACATGTATATATACATTTGGATATATATATATACATTCATATATTTACTTATATATTATGGCAGTGCATCCAGACATTTGGGATCAGTGACCCAATGATCTGTTATGGACTTTTTTCCTTTTGATTTGATTTTTATTTTCATTTGTGCCTTATCTAGGATGAGAATATTTCATGAGAACTACCTTAGGACATCCGATTTATAGGTTCATCAATATGGTGACCTGATGAATTATTTCAAACCCATGTATGTACACCTCGGTGTGCATGCATACATTATGTCTTCTTTTTTAGGTTCAAAAAAAATTCATGATGGATAAGGATGAGACCCAAGGTGTGATGGTCGAGTGAAGATGCTTGTGTGGATTCTCATTATTGGGTGGCTGAAAATTATATATCCTTCCAATAAATTGGATAAATATTAATGTTTTTTGAGGTTAAGTAGTACTCAGGATTTTATCCCAAGATTGATAGAGGGTACACAAGATTTTATTCAAAGCCCAAAACATGGTACATGGGAGGTTATCCAAATCCTTAAAAGGGTACATTGATGGTCATCTAATGACTGAATCAAGTAAATGGGTGGTTATCCCCAGACTAACATGAGATGATTTTCTTAGTAGGTAGCCTTTACATAAGTTTTTTAGGATTATGATTATGAAATTGTTTAAGACACTATTTTATGACATGATGTTATGTTAATATTAATCAATTATGGTTTGTGGTATTTGATTCTTTTATGATTCATGTCTTATGAAATACAATGATTTTTTCAAATACTCATTTTTATGATCAATGAATTCCTATATATGGTTTTCAAAGGTAAGATCATGTTATCATACCCTTATGGTCATGTTATAATTAAATTAGTATTTATATCTCCCTTAGTTACCCTTATTGAGTATTTCAACTCCCCATTTATTGTATTCACTTTTCTCCGTGATATGAAGAATGGTTTTTAGTATTATATTTTCTTTAAAAAGTTCTAATATGTGAATAAATTAGTGATTTATAATGAGTAACTCTTGTGTACTTGTTTTTTATGTATCCTAGTTTAAAATGACACTAAACCTTTACAGTTATCATGTGGATAATAATGTTATGTTACTAATTGTCATCTAACAAGATGTAATATATACACATGAAAATTAAGGGTTTTAATAGTTGTTATCAGAGTTAGTATTAGTTATTTATAAAAAAATAGGGTGAAAAGGAATATTAATAACCCTTTATACTAAACTATATAAATGATATGCTGATAATCATCAATGAGATCTAGAAATAAAAATTGGTTATATGGAACTCTTATGAATTTTTACTTGGAATAATTTTATAGAATATATAAATAATTGAAATTTATGCACTAGGAATATTAGAACCTTTGATATTCTTGATCGAGTAGGGACAATAGCTTATTTATTATAACTATCACCAAACCTATCTCTAGTTCATGATGTGTTACATGTATTTATACTGAGGAATTACATACCTAATCCTTCACATTTACTAAACTTGGAATATGAACCACTATAGAATGATATTTTTATATTAATAATAAACTGGTAGAAATATTGAATCATATAGATTCTGTTCTATGGAACATGACTACTCACATGTTTAAAGTTCACTAGAGGAAACATAAATTTGAGGATGCTACATGGGAAATCAATGATGTGATAAGGTAGAAGTATCTGTAGTTGTTAGTATCATAGTTATGGAATTTCAACGGAAAAAACATTCAAGGATTTAGAATATAACAATAGAAGAATTTAAGACCTATTATTCTTCAGATAATTTTAATTTTATTCGATATCATATGATACACACAAATCTGAGTTCAAATAAACATTAATATAGTATATTATTCTCATCTAGTAGTTAGATTTAGTTGTTTGAAATGGAATAAAAAAATAAAAAAATATTTATAAAGGGTCTATATAATGAAAATGCATTGATTAATTCACAATAAATAAGTAATCACTTTTTATTAAAGTCAATTTATACTTCAAAAAATACATTTTCTTAAAAATGGTTTTATTTCTTTTTGTGAGGGAATATCAGACTAAATATCTATCAATTTAATATGAAATTATTGAAAAATGTATCATTTTTTAATAATATTTTCAAAATTTTCTTGGGGTGAAATTTTGGTATCTTTTTAAAAATATTTATTTTCAATGATTAGTGAAAAACATTTTTTGAAAAAAACCCATTCCATTCATTGAAAAAGTACAATAATCAATTGAATTTTATCCCAAATTAAAAAATTATAATTTGGTTAGAAATAATCAGATTAATTAAATATAAATATGCATCATAATTTATTTTTTCATAAGTTTATTTTTTGGATTAAAATGATTTTTTTTTAACACTATTTTTCATTACGTTTGATGCATTTATATTAAAAATAATTTCTTTAACATATATGAATTGAATATTATAAATTTTATTCCACATTTACAATCATTATAACTAATATAATTTTAAAGGTTCAACAAACTTTTTATTTATTTTGAATAGTAATCATGGTAATGATTTTTCACTTAGGTAAAAGATGTAAAACTAGGTTGGATCTATGGGTTAAAGCATTAAAATCTATCTAAAAAATTTCTAAACCATATTTTATGAGTCAGGGTTAACAAAATATTTTTTTATGGAGTAAAATATTTTATTATAGAAACAATATTGTGAAATTTGGAAGCCAATATTCACTTTTCTAAAGATATGTTTTATTGTATTCAAAGTAAAAAAATTTGGGTCATTGAATTTAATGAAATGGTTAGGAAACAATATTTGGATTTGGTTTTAAAAAAATGTCTAATAACCTTCCTTTTTTATTATTTATCCAAAATAATTCATAGAAACCAAATTAATAATTCAATTGAAGGTAAAATTATTTTTTCTTTAAAATCTGGTATTTTCCTAATAATCATTTTTTCTTGAGTTTTTTGTCATTATATTAAATGTTATTTATGTAAAATAAAGAAATTTAATATTATAAAATGGATTCCAAATTGTAATTAATCATTTATCAATTTTGTTAGAAAAACATTTTTATTTATTTTTTGTAGTTATATTATAAGGGTAAAAAAGTTTTCTACCATGGTTAAGCTTAAAATCTGTTTAAATTGGTTTAAATAGAGAATAATGCTTAATATTTTTCCAAAACATGTATATGAAACACCTAGAGATTTTGGGAAATATATAAATTTTTTTAGGTAAATTTAATATTTTCAACATTATTACGTCAAAAATCTATCATGATTAGATTTAATTACCGGAAACAATGAGTTTAGATTACATTACATGTAACAATGGGTTTATCTTGAATTAGACACAGCACCATGTTTAAAAAGATTTACATGTAACACTGACTTATAACAAACCGCAAAAAACAATTAATATTATTATTAATAAATTTAACATAATTATCATGCCATTAAATCAGTGGAATAAATAGGTATAAAAAAATTTAAAAATTTATGTAAGATGGTTTTAAATTATGAAAAATTATTTATATAAAGGTACTCAATTTTCCAATAATCTATTTATATGTTTCGAATATAATATTTTCTCAAAAATTATTCTAATTATTTCTTTTCGGGAAAAATAATAATATTAATTTTTGGAACTTTTTTAAAATAAAATTACTAAAATAAAAAACATTTATAAAATGATATTATAAAAATTATCCTATGGTGAATTTTTGGTATTTTTATGAGATTTGTCATTTTTTGATGAATAGTTAAAAATTTGGAATTTTATTTGAAAAGTGTATTTTCATCTAAATTATTTATAATGTTAAATTATATTGTAAATTTATTTTAAATTAAAAATAGTTAAATTATATATCTATTAATCCAATTTAGATATTTATAATAATTTTCATTTATAATTGTGATATTAAATATTTTTAAACTTTTTAACATTTTCGCTTTGAAAACGCGTTTTCTCATTACACATGTGGGATTAATTTTAAATTAATATTTTCAACTTATTTGAATTTAATTTGAAAAAAATGGATTCTATACTTGGAATAATAATAAATTTAATTATATAATAAGGTTATAATTATTTTTTAACATAATTTTTAGTGAAAACAATTTAAATTTATTACTACAATTAATGTTAAAATGGAATTTTGCGTATTACATTTATTTGTATTAAAAAATAATTTTACACACATATAGTATTTTAATTTTAGAAATTCTAATTATTATTTATATTCATTAGGTATAAACTATATAATTAATATCTTCTTAATTTTATTCTTACATGATATATTACGTAGGTAAATAAAAATATACAAATTATCATGGTAAAAAACAAAAGGGTAAAATTGAGTAAACATAAAGAATGGGGAATAACAAGATAAAAAAGGTGTTAATTTTGTGTGTTTTTTGTTTTAATATACCACTTAATACTTTCAATACACTAGTAATATTTCTTTTACGAACATTAGGTAATAGTGACCTCCCAATAGTGAATACTTTTGGGTATTTACAAAAAATAAGGCCCTTCCTCGATTTTAAAAGGGAAATCACTCGCATCACATAATCAAACCTATAAATACATCTGTATCAACCAAAACCTACACATATCATTTCAAAAATTAACTCCCCTCATCCTATTATCCTTCTTTTGGATATTAATCCAACCTGCGAAATATTTTGATGCAAACCTTTCGAGGATAATCGGATAAGAGGTAACTTTCATCAATGAGAATTTTTTGTTTATTTCTTCCTCCAAATAATTAGATTATTATTATAACATGATGATATAATATCAATATTGTATAATATATAATGAAAATTTGTTATTTTAAATTAATTACCTATAATCATCTACACTTCCATCAAATGATTTAAGAAATCACCATTCATGTGTTTGGAGAACTACCACATCACGAACTGATTTTATTCATTTTCACATTGACACCACCCAAGGATGGATATAATGAGGAATATATTATTTATATATTCTATTTATAATATTATTATTCTTATGGAGTTATTTTTTCACACATTAATTTATATTATCCAATTTTTAGGAATAAGATAATGTTTCTTGTGTGTACAATAGACTCCTACCTCATGAAATGATTTGATTCATTAATGATTTACATGGAAGATAATAAGAATTAGTTTAATGAAAATATATGATATATATGACATTAAAGTAATTATGTAATGATAATATATAATTTACCTTTATTTATATCAATCTAAAAAGAAAATAGAAGCAACGTTCATGTGTACATATGACTGAACGTCTCTGTGAAAGGTGCATTTCATTTTTTATATCTAAATATTATAGATTAATATAAAAATTTATATAATAAATATATGTCTGATAATTATATAATTTTAAAAATTACATTGTTTAAGAAACCATGATTTATTTAATTTGTCTATAAATAACAATTCAAAACATACACAAAAATCAATGCAATTATTTCCCATAACGTGACATTAACATGGATTTGTTAATAAATGGTTAATAAAATTAATAATAAAACAAGATTTGGTGTGATATTTATGAATATGGTAATTTAATAGATTTATAATAAACATGTATTTTCTACACATAAGGTTTTAATGTGTACAAAGGAATTCATGACTTAAGTTAAGGTATTTTCATCTCACTTTTTACTTCGGTGGGACACATTACATACTCACCACCTATTTATTTTATTTGATGCATCTACGTCCCATGAAATTATTTTATGATGATTCTACATAAAATCATATGGATTGACATATTCATATGATGATACATATTTCATGGGATTTAGAGCTCAACAGTTATCAAAATGATAATGGATTTTTTTTGAATTTGTTTTCTTTTGAACTTAAGTTATTTGGCCCTATAATAAAGGTACCTAGGGGTACTAAATCCATGGAAAACAAAGTCCTCCACAAATGTGAACAATAAATTTTACAATCAGGTAATTCATCCCCCATGAATTTGAAGAAGCCCATGGGGTCTATCCCTTCCCAGGATACTCCACCGATAAACAACATGGGTATGATTCTATCAATGCTGTTAAGATATTAGATCATTTTATAGCACCCAGTAATATGGAATTCCATATATCCTCTTTAGAAACTTCTATAATATGTCATTAGAGGAGAGACATACTCCATACTTGTGAGAAAGTTAGAAAATTTGTTACTTTATAAGTGAATGTCCATACCAATGAAACTAGATAGCGAGCCTAGCATAGGGATTGGTAGGAATAGTCCTAATAGGATATGTCATAAAGTACACCTCTATAATTGAATAGATTAGTTGATCAGGTGGATCCTCAAAAGTATCTCCATGGATAGATAGGTTCCAATCTCATCATATTAATCCTCATCCTATAAATTCTAATCAATAGTGGAACACAGTGAGAACTATCTAGGATACAATGCCTTAGCCAATGGCACCCAATATGATCCATTATGGAAAGAGACCCTTGGTAAGAAGAAAACTGGCCCTTTTATGGAAGTATGATATTCTGAAATAGATTTCCATTATAATAGTGAGACAATCGATCCTTGACAGACTCCACCTTTCAAAGGAGTAGTGTGAGGCCATTATTGAGTCCTTGAAGAGTCCCCTCCAGTTAAAGACTGGGTTTTTCAAAATTGAGTCCTATCACATAGTAGAAACAATGTAGGAATAATTATAGTCCATCATCACTTTCTTTAGAGAAGACGAGAGATCAACTATTCCTGGGAACAGACACTAGTTATACATTACAGGAATTTTCATTGCAATTTAAATTCACCATTTATTGAATGATATTGGATATATGATCAATCCCATATCAACCATATCACTCCACAAGATGAAGAAAACTAATATAGACCTCACCCCTCCAACATGAAAATTTAGGGCTACAACAAGAGTCGGTAGAAGCCACACAACATGATATTTCTAGATACCCAGTTTGATAACTTGGTAGCAAAAACAATTCATGGTTTCCTCACAATAAACATCCTATAATGACTTTTTGGAAAGTCCCCACCTCTATATACACATAGTGGTCCCTACCTAATACAACTTGTGCCTCAAATTCTTATTGAATATTAGATTTAGGGTAATCTAAGGATATTATATCCCATTAATCTCTTGGAATGTCATCTACCTAGATTTTAATTACAATAAAATAGATGGGAAGACACTACAAAACATTATGGTTGAGTGCATCAATTACCCTAAAAAGATGATTGCCACTTCATCAGATCATTGAGTGAATTTAAAATAAATTCAAATCATACCAATCCACTAGTTTTATCCAATAATCTTGGAACTTGGGATTTATTTCACTATCCCCATGAAGAAGGAATACTTTTATATTTTCTCATACACTTACAAAGTACATGAATGGTTAATGTTGGACAGGCTGACTCCTATTGAGTACTAAGAGATTTTTCCCTTGGTTATCGACCCGCGATATCACCGTACATTCTAGATAGAAGTAATAACTTAATGGATGTATACCCAGCATCACTATTTTTTCATTATAGGTAGAAAATTCAAACAACAACTTTACAGGGTTGTCATAATAACTTTTTTCATTGTATATAAATAATTAATCTCTTTTTGAGGATCTCATCGTGGTTGAATCAAATGGTATTACCACTATGTAATCCCTAAATCTTGGGGAATAACCTATTTCCTAATATCCTCATATCTCTGATGATGAATAGTATTTGGATGTCTCTACTCTTTCCTTTAAAAAGGGTGTCTCTATCACTATTCATGAGTAGACCTGGGTGAATCTTGTCACTGAAGAAGATCCAAGGCCCAAGAGGGATAAGTGATATCATGTCCCTAGTGGGGAAACCAAAATATGTGTATTTTTTAATGTGACACCATTATGTGTTCCCCTAGATCAATAAGTAAATTAATGGTCTCATTATCTAGGTTTATGTTTGTCACCTTGGTCACCTTTTATAATGTAGTTGGTTTAAACGACCTCGCAGAAGGATTCACCTTTAAAAACGATCCATGATTGAGGTCAATGTTGAAAGAATTATCAATTCTAAAATCATTAGAGAAGTCCAGTACCGAAAGTATTTAACCAACATCATCCCAACCATGAATAATAATGGATATATTAGAGTGTATATCATCTTTCAAAAACTTATCTTCCACTTCCCAGAGGATTATTCTCCCCTCCCAATGATAGACTTTTAAATCAACACAACTACTTGTTTATAGATCCTTTCCTTCATGGATTCATACTATAGGTACATTAAAATCTATATGTCCATTTTAGGATTAATAATCAACCACTTTTTGGTTTCCTAAAGGTTTCTTTCTTTACTAAGTGATGTCATTAAGTTTCAAGAATGTTGGGTGTACCTACTATTGTGTCGTGCTCCACATCATCAAACCACTCATTAGAACATTGATGGACTGATATTAGGATTATTTTGTTGTCAAATACTACTCAAATAAAGACAAATGTAAGGATCATGATAAAGTGTTTGACTTCCTATTGTCACATCACCTGAAGATGAATCCCATGAACTATGCATTCAATGTGGCCTCTAGAATGTTTCTTAACCTCATCATTAGGTGGAGGGGAATCAAAATCAATCTATATAAGATCAAGGATATCAGTGAAACACCTCATCCATGCAAATTATAGGAGTTTTTGGTCCTCTAGGTCCACCAATGATATAACTAATTATTCATCACTAATATGGATATAAATTGTATTCCCTTCTCAATGATCATGAATAAAGGCACCACTTATTGGTGGGATAAACATTTTTAGATCACATCAAGGACTTCAAGAACTATCTACTAAATACTTTAGTCTTGATTCCTCCCATCCTAGGAAAGGTCGTGTTCCTTTATTTGATTACCCTAGAATGGTCCATTGGTTCCCTCCTAGCTTAGATGAATAATTAGTATAGTTAGAACATCCTATATTACCTAATCTACATTATATATGACATGGAGAGAAGATATTATCTAATTGATAAGAGATAACTTGACTTGGTCTTCATGGTTCAAGAGTTATTTCATTACCTTTAGCACCACGAGTTATAGTTGTTATCTATTTTTGATCTACTTAATTATATCCTAAATAGCCACATGATGACTGAGTGTTTAGCTTGTGGGGTGGTAATTTTATAAATTTTCGCATCAAGTTTCCCCCATGATAGTTTACTAGGGAAAACATTGATATATTTATTGTTCATGAATCCATACCCAAAGGAACTACCTCAAGATATCGACTTCTCAAATGAGTCCATCCTCTTAGTTGATCATACCATGTTGTGTCAGTAGATTCACATTGACAGAGCCTCATACATATTGGATGAGAGCAGGCTCAAAAAACACAAAATTAATAAGGTGGACCTCAGGGTTGTCTTTATTACTCCCATATAGGTCATATTATCATACTCATTCATGTTGTAATTAGGATTCACCAATAATGATGTTGAGCATCTGGATTTTATCACTAACCACAATTTTTCTCTCAAGATTGAGTTCACCCAAAAATATGTTAAAAAAGAATCTGATTTAGCCATTATGTATATAAAAATTGATTATGTTGTAAAAAATCAAGTACATATACCCTTATTAGATAGGAAATTTCATCTAATATACTAATTCCCTTCCTAGACAAAGGTGAATCATTTTTTCTAAATCAATGAATGACCGAGTTGATGCCTTGGAAAGCCTCGCTAGCACTTATAGAACCACACCAAAATGACCTGATCATTTATGTGTACCATCAGATAGTCATTCTGATTAAAAAAATTGATGAATATAAATGATAGGTAAACCAGCTTGTGATTTTCACTTCTACATCAGTTCCCTAAAATTCTCTTGTAGTCGATTAATCACCCAATTAGATGAATCCATTCAAAGAGTATCTCCAGTATGGGACCCTCATTCCATATTGAGTTGAGAACAAGTGGATGAATTAGAGTGTATTGAAATTTTCCCTCATGGATAGCCACATCCTAGAGAATACCTTATATAGTTGAGGTGTTTATAGGATCATTAACCATTGAATTCATGGAAAAGAAGTTACCTAGTTCATGCAAGATGTCTTTTTTAGGTCATGTGGTGTCATGACCCATCCTAGAGGGGCCCGTGATGTGACTAACCCTAGCTTGCCTCCAATTGGACTAGGCCTAGTGAATATCTCTGAGTAGGAATATCCCACAAATGGGAGGATTTTTCCCAAGTACCTGTACACACGCATGAATCTCTAATCCATAAATCAGGAAATGTAAAAACACTGTATTAAAAAACCTTCTTACCACTAATATACCAACAATAGAGTATGGAGGTAGAAAACTAGAATGTATATTGGGAAAGAATGCAAGCCCACAAAAATTAAGTGTCTATAAAATTGGACACACAAGTTTTTTAAACACAACCATAGAAAACCCTACCTAATGGTTAGGTATAGGGATAGCTATCTAAAGCCATAGAACCATACATCAACAAATCATTTCTCTCTAAAAACCACATGGACTTGGTCAACCTAGGACTCTATCATAGCATCGAATGTCTACAAAAGACACAACATGTGTGGGAAAATACTATATATGTCTGATTAAAACAAAATTAATAGGACACGCGAAACAAAAAAGGAACACTACTAATAAATGAATGAATTCCACCACAAATAAATACATGAACTAAACCAAAAGTAAATACACAAATGAATACCACAAAAGAAACACACAAAGGAACACCACTAAGGAACACCCGGAAGGAACACCACGAAGGAACACCACTATGGGACACCACTATGGAACACCGCAATAGAACACCACTAAGTAACACCATAAAGGAACACCATAATGGAACACCACTAAGGAACACCACGAAGGAGAAACACTAAGTAACACCTTCAACGAACACTATGAAGGAACACCACAAAGGAGCACCACTGTGGAACAACATGATGGAACACCACAAAGGACCACCACTAAGGAACACTAGGAAGGAACAACACAAAGTTATACCCTGAAGGAACTCCACTAAAGAACACCACAAAGAACAACACTAAGTAACAACACGAAGGAACACCACTATAGAACACCACGAAGAAACACCATGAAGGAACACCAAGAAGGAACACCACTAATGAACACCATGATTGAACACCACTAAAGAACACCTTGAAGGAACACCATTAAGAAATACAAAAATGTTACACCACTAAGGAAATCCATGATGGAACACGATGAAGGAACCCAAATAAAGAAACCATGAACTTACACCTCTAAGGAACACCATGAAGGAACACCACTAAGGAAAACCATGAAATAAATCTAAGAAGGAACACAACTAAATAACGCCATGAAGGAACACCGCTAAGGAACACCATGATGGAAAACCATGAAGGAACACTAGGAAGAAAAACCACAAAGGAACACCACTAAATAATAGCACGAAGGAACACTATGAAGGAACACCAGTAAGAAACAACCTAAAGAAACACCATCAAGGATACAACTGTTCTGCCTTTGAGGTGGTGTATTTTGCAGGTGATATGGATATGGGACAACAAGGATCATCACACTTCCCTTCTTCCATAGCGACAGACTCTCATTGAATTTATCATTCCTTTGTTTCGACACGTTAAGAGTCACTATCCTTTAAAAACGGTTGAACTAACCCTGTGGGGAATAGTTGGTCCCATCTGGTGATTGCATGGGGATAAAGAGCTCATGCAATCCATCCTTCTCAGAAATAACTTACTCAGATGGTCTCTAATAGGTTTATTCATAGATCCAAGAAAGCCCAATGGCCCTGGAATCCATGATTCAGGGACCAGCTTTCCAAAGGCAGACACTCATTGACTGAAAATTTGGCCAAAAAAAGTTGAGGACTCAATTGGTTGAGAGGATGGGAGGTTAGGCTCACCACACCATTCCAATGGAGGATTGATTCCTATTTCAAGACACTCATATATAATTATGTAATGTTCAAATGTTCGTGAATCCTTGGTTCATTCCCGAATAGTGGGTCAATGGGCTACCCTTGGTTTGCAAGATCATTGTGAGCATGCATCAGTTTTATGCCATAGAGGTGATGCATACATAGATATATTATAAGGCGATCAATAGTTTATTTTCATCTAGGGGGGATGGATGGTGACTTGATGTTGGTATTGATCCCACAAGTAGGGCTTCCTATGTATCCTCTAGAGAGGAATCAAAACCCACATAGTTCAGATTGTGTGGGGATTACGTGTGGAAGCTTCCCATTTGAAGAACATGATTTGGTGGACCATTTTGGATGGGCAGCCTTTTGAGCTCAGGCCTTCTGGCGGGCATCCTACGTATCATTTTATAATTAGGAATGAGAGTTCTCGTAGTATCAATTGTGTGGGGCTAACGCATGGAAGCTACCCATTTGAGGAACGTGATTGCGTAGACACTTTTTGGATGGGAATCCTTTTGAGCTCGGGACTTATGGCAGGCATCCTATGTATCCTGTTATAATTAGGAATCAGAGTTCTTGTAGTTTGTATTTTGTGGGGCTTACGCAGGGAAGCTACTCATTTTTGGATCATGATTGGGTGGACACTTTTGGATGGGCACCCTTTTGAGCTCGGGCCTTCTGGCAGGTATCCTATGTATCCTATTCTAATTAGGAATAATAGTTCTTGTAGTCCTAATTGTGTACGGCATATGTGTGGAAGATTCATATTTAAAAAACATGATTGGGGTAAACCTTTTGGATAGACAGCTTTTTGAGCTTGGTCCTTCTATAGACATCATATATATCCTGTTCTAATCAAGAATTAGAGTTATAGTAGTTTGATTTGTGTGGGTATTACATGTGGAAGATTCCCATTTGAGGAAAATGACTTGGTGGACGCTTTTAGATGGGCACACATTTGAGCTTGGGCCTTCTGGTAGGCATCCTACATATCCTATTATAATTAGAAATCAAAGTTATCGTAGTTAGAATTTTATGGGTATTATGCAAGGAATATTCCCATTTGAGGAATATGATTGGGTTGACCCATTTGGATGGACACCATTTTGATATTGGGCTGTCTGGAAGGAGTCCTATGTATCATTTTCTAATCATAAATCAGAGAAATCATAGTTCAAATTGTGTTCTAATGTTGCAATCCTCACAAAACTCTAACCCCATGTGGGTAATTCTTGGTGTGAGAAACAAGAGGATTTGAAATATTCAACAATGTTAATGCCTTGTAACACCCCAGGTTTAAAATTAAGTTTTATGTTTTGAAAATGTTTCCAAGATGTAATAAAATAAATTACCAAACGCAAATATATAATTAGCGAGCACTTTTTTCATACATATACCACAATACACCCTTGATACACAAGAACTAACCCATTAAACCCACTGCTATTGACAATAAAACAATTGGAAGACTACCGAGAAACACAATAATGCTGATCGAGTAGTTATCATCTCTTGGATCTGATAGAAGAACAACCATTATGGCGAGGATGATAGCAATGAAACTAAAAATAAGAGGAACATATAAACCATCTCCTAAAGCAGTGGCGTGAGCGTCGAGATATTTTTCTTCTGAGTGTTTGAATGACCTATAAAACATTGGTATTTATAGAGTTTTATCCGACCATTACAAAAAAAACTATCCGTTAGAAATTTTATTATTTAAAACCGACATTTGATAACTGTTAATAAAATAAATAGACAATGTTTATTTAAATATTATTATATAACTGATATACAATAAACAAACTTTGTGAATTTAATAAATTTTATTAATTAATGTGAAATTATAAATTAAGAAATTATAATGGAATCACAATATTAAGAATAAGAATTAAATTATGAACGAACACTATATATGGCATTAAAACCAATTTTATAAATATATATTTATATGTTTAATTTTATTAAGGATTGCTTTGTATATATATTTATATATATATAATGTTAATTTAAGATATTAATATTAATGTTGTAATTCAACATCTAATTTTAAATTATATTAATAAATGGTAATACCTATATAGATTTTTAAAAGTTTAAGATTAAAATAAACCAAAATAATGAAATTATAAAAATTAATGTAGTATATTGGTCTGATAAAAAGATGAAAGAAAATGATATATATAAATCTGATGAAATGGAATAATAAAAAAACAATAAAACAAAATAGCGGAAGTCATTTAGGGTTTCGAGGAGGCCGATCCCTAATTTTGAGTTGGGGGGGGGTCCGTTCGATTTGCGAGAGCTTAAGCTGTGGATTTTGTCGACCTCGGGAGCAACGTCGAGAGGTGATCGTGAGTCGAGAGCTTCATCGGTGAGGGTTCATTTTCTTCTTCATCTCCAGGAGTCACGGTCCGCTGTAGGTGACGAGAAGGTCCGACCAAGGTCGTGATGATGAGGTTTATGCACGGATGAGTGAAGAACCAGATCTATTTTACGTTTAGGGTTTCGGTTTTGATAGGTAGGATTATCTCGTTTTTGATATCCGGATTTTTGTGTATGTTTGATGGCCAAATCTTTTGAGAAATCGACTCAATAGTGCTGTGTTTTGTCTTTTATTCATTTTTCCTTTGGAAATAGACGCTTTCTCTGAATTCTTCTTATCCGATTACGACGTCTTTTGCAAGTTGGATAAAATTATTCGATGAATCTTATCGGTGTGGCCAAGTTCAGATTTGTTTATTTTTTTTCCTTCAATCTGTCTTAAATCTTATCATTATCATATTGATTTTTTTATGTACCGGTGTCAGAGACCATTCAATATATCATGTATCGGGACTTAATTATACAATTTTAGCATTCGTTTCACCTTGCTAACATTTTCAGTGGTTTTGTGTCAGCAAGTTAATTAAAATTTATCATTCGTCTGGTTTGAAGACCTTGGTTGGTTGAAGCAATATATAAATTATATATAACGATTATATGTGAAGCAATAAATCGAAACCACACATTTGGATTTCTCACGTCCTTCTTTCTGAAATTTTGCACCTATAAAGAGCCTCAACTGAGAAAAATAATAGGAGCAGTCTTTGATTATATCCCTTATTTTATTTTCAATTCCGAGAATTTGAGAGTGATTGTGATAACGAAGACAGTAGGAAGGTGAGGGCTCTACAGGAGGTCTTCTGCACAATAATTAGGTAAGGGTGAAACAATTACTTTCAATATTAATTTATTTTTTATTGTGTATGCATAAGTTATTTCCAAATTTTATAATTTCAGCCCTTTCCATTATTTTATTCTACTAGAATTAGTAACATATTACTTTGCTTAAAATAATTCAACACTATGATGCTATTTTCAAACATATTTAGCACGGAGGATGTTATACCTTCAATAATGCTTATCACTTTTCAAATTAGAAATTAGATGAATTTATCAAAGCCTTGTTCTGCTCGAAAGATTTATTTTATTTCACAAGGCATGTTTTATTTAAGTTTGTGTAAGGATATTTTTATTTATGTATGGTTTATGTTGATCTAAAGTATATTCTAAAAATATAATATAAATGCTATTTTATTTATTCATTCCAAAATTATGAATTTAATTTTATATTTTTGTTTAAGGGTTTAATTAGCTTCGGTTTTAATATGAAAAACCTATACATATACTTATGTGTATATACGGCTTTTCATAGCTTCCAATCCTAATCCGTTTTAGATTTTTCAAGTGGTGGTTATCAGTATTTAACATATGTTTTTTTATTCATATAACACATGAAAAGGTGTACTGAGAGTTGTTTGTGAAATTTCTAAACTCATAAATATATATATAACTATGTTTATGTTTTAAATTAATATCATATGAAATCCTCAAATGAATAATTCCATTTATCGATGTTTTGATCAAATGTTCAATTTTTGTTTTTTCTCTTTTGTGAAGATGAGCGTTGTAAATTCAATGTCAAATATATAAATATATACAGGTGTGGATAAAATAGATATCGTTATTGCATGTATAATTTTATTTCCATGTTTCAAAATATATATATATATATATATATATGCATGCAAAAAAAATGTCACAACATTTTATCAACATATGGACATCGCGTTTGCACATATACATGGCCATGTGTTATGCATTACATCGACACCCATTGCATTTATAATAAGTTCATGTCTTAATTGAATATTTTTTTAGGCCTTGCCCTGAAATTAATAGACATAGATATCATAGAAATTGTTTTGACCATTTTTCTTTATATGGTTTTAGGGAAATTTATTAATTATTATGGTTAAGAAAATTGAATTGCTTTTACGAGCATCAAAGATGATTTGTGATAATTTGAGAAAGAAAGAATAACTATATGTAATGTCTAGTTGATAAAAGTTTTGGTAGTATCAAAACATTCAAATGATGAAATATACATGTATATATATATATATAAGCATGGATGTGAATTTTAATACATTGACGTATTTTAAAGAAAAAAAAACTCCAGTGAAAAATACTAATATATATATATATATGTATGTAAAGGAAACATAAAACATTTTTGAAAAAACCCCGGTGCTTGTTCGTTGTAAAATGGAAGGTCATTGGGGAGTGAACCCATCCTTCGCTAAGTGGGTAGGCCCAAGACAGCCATCAACGAATTAAGTTGCCTCAAAATGATGTTTTGTTTTCATGAAATTTGCTTAATATTCTCCAATGAAAATCACTAGATTAGTTTAAAAGTGTTTTCAAAGTATAATTATTTTTTGAAAGCATTACATTATTTTGTAAAGGTTGTTTTACCAACAAATTTACAATTAAATTTATTTGAAATGTATTATTGAAAGGGATATTTTTCTGAAAGCGATTTATCAAAGGTTTTCAAAAACCCCTTACCGGGCATCTTTTGTGCTCACCCTATGTTTTCAAAAAATGTTTTTCTACAGGTTGCCTTGAAATCCAGAATTGGTCGCTGCTTATGGTGTTAGTGCACATGGAAGCATAGTGGAAAATTTTATTATTATTGTTTAAAAACTCTGATAAATGTAAGGTTATGTATAATCTTCCAGAACCTAGACCGGTAAAAGGTCCTCGTTTTATTAAAGTGTTGTGTAATTTTTATGTCACTTTTTATATAAAAAAAATTACACAGCATTTTTAGGCACCGAGTCTGGAAGAGCGGGATCGGGTCATTATAATTGGTATCAGAGGAACGGTCTTGATAACTCTGTAAATTTAGAACCCTTTGATAAATTGAATTTCCTTCTCAGTCAACACTCTTCTTTGTAATTTTCAGATGGAAGGAAGAAGGGATGAAACAATTCTCTTAGGCCTTCCGGATGAATTACTCGCTATGATCACGGAGAAATCATGAAAAGAAGAATCTGATCCCTATGAATCCATGCGGCTTTCCTGTAAACGTCTCTATAATATATCAGGCACACCAGATATACTTCGTTTTCATCATGGTTCTGGTTTTGTCTTCGAAGATATCAGGAAGATCCAACGTCATTTCTATCGACACCAAGGGGCATATTACGAAGGACTTTTTAGGTGATTTACAATGTTTGAGCAACAAAAATCAATCTCAAATTTTTATAGAGCATCTTAAGCAGGAAATCTTCACGCGGCATTTATGTGTCAACTTTTAAGCTTTTTCTTCACAAGAAGAATTTATGATGAATTTGAAACATTTGAAGATGAAGCAATGAGACTTTCTTATAGGAATCAAATTCAAGATGAACTTCTCGGATACCATATGGATTATCATTCCTTGAGGACTGTCTTCCGGTGCCTACATCCATACAACCCCTCTTGCACTAGTTTCATTTGGGCGAAGGAAGTGGATGATTTTGAAGCCACATTAAACTTTAATTTCTTAGGAAGACATGGAAACCGTGGAAGACAACTATACAGACCTTGGGGACATCATGTGAGACTCAGAATAGATGGGAATTAAGATAAATAAGTGTAAATGAATTTCGAAGGCGAAATTCAATTTAAGGGGGGTAGAATGTAACACCCCAGGTTTAAAATTAAGTTTTATGTTTTGACAATGTTTCCAAGATGTAATAAAATAAATTACCAAACACAAATATATAATTAACGAGCACTTTGTTCATAAATATACCACAATACACCCTTGATACACAAGAACTAACCAATTAAACCCACTACTATTGATAATAAAACAATTGGAAGACTACCGAGAAACACAACGATGCCGATCGAGTAGTTATCATCTATTGGATCTGATAGAAGAACAAACGTTATGGCGAGGATGATATCAATGAAACTAAAAATAAGAGGAACATATAAAACCATCTCCAAAAGCAGTGGCGTGAGCATCAAGATATTTTTCTTCTGAGTGTTTGAATGACCCGTAAAATATTGGTATTTATAGAGTTTTATCCGACCGTTACAAAAAAAACTATCCGTTAGAAATTTTAATATTTAAAACCGACATTTGATAACTATTAATAAAAGAAATAGACAATGTTTATTTAAATATTATTATATAACTCATATACAATAAACAAACATTGTGAATTTAATAAATTTTATTAATTAATGTGAAATTATAAATTAAGAAATTATAATGGAATCATAATATTAAGAATAAGATTTAAATAATGAACGAACACTATATATGACATTAAAAATAATTTTATAAATATATATTTATATGTTTAATTTTATTAAGGATTGTTTTGTATATATATTTATATATATATATAATGTTAATTTAAGATATTAATATTAATGTTGTAATTCAAAATCTAATTTTAAATTATATTAATAAATGGTAATACCTATATAGATTTTTAAAAGTTTAAGATTAAAATAAACCAAAATAATGAAATTATAAAAATTAATGTAGTATATTGGTCCGATAAAAAAATGAAAGAAAACGATATATATAAATCTGATGAAATGGAATAATAAAAAAACAATAAAACAAAATAGAGGAAGTTATTTAGGGTTTCGAGGAGGCCGATCCCTAATTTTGAGTTGGGGGGGGGTCCGTTCAATTTGCGAGAGCCGAAGCTGTGGATTTTGTCGATCTCGGGAGCGACGTCGAGAGGTGATCATGAGACGAGAGCTTCATCGGTGAGGGTTCATTTTCTTCTTCATCTCCAGGAGTCACAGTCCGCTACAGGTGACGAGAAGGTCCGACCAAGGTCGCGATGATGAGGTTCATGCTCGGATGAGTGAAGAACCAAATTTATTTTGCATTTAGGGTTTTAGTTTTGACAGGTAGGATTATCTCATTTTTGATATCCGGATTTTTGTGTATGTTTGACGGACAAATCTTCTGAGAAATCGACTCAATAGTGCTGTGTTTTGTCTTTTATTCATTTTTCCTTTGGAAATCGACGCTTGCTCTGAATTCTTCTTATCCGATTACAACGTCTTTTGCAAGATGGATAAAATTATTCGATGAATCTTATCGGTGTGGCCAAGTGCAGTTTTGTTTATTTTTTTTCCTTCAATCTGTCTTCAATATTATCATTATCATATTGATTTTTTATGTACCGGTGTCAGAGACCATTCAATATATCATGTATCGGGACTTAATTATACAATGTTAGCATTCGTTTCTCCTTGCTATCATTTTCAGTGGTTTTGTGTCAGCAAATTAATTAAAATTTATCATTCTTCTGGTTTTAAGACCTTGGTTGGTTGCAGCAATATATAAATTATATATAACGATTATCTGTGAAGCATTCAATCGAAACCACACATTTGGATTTCTCACGTCCTTCTTTCTGAAATGTTGCACCTATAAAGAGCCTCAACTGAGAATAATAATAGGAGCAGTCTTTGATTCTATCCCTTCTTTTATTTTCAATTCTGAGAATTTGAGAGTGATTGTGATAATGAAGATAGTAGGAAGGTGAGGGCTCTGTAGGAGGTCTTCTGCACAATAATTAGGTAAGGGTGAAACAATTACTTTCAGTATTAATTTATTTGTTATTGTGTATGCATAAGTTATTTCCAAATTTTATAATTTCAGCCCTTTCCATTATTTTATTCTACTAAAATTTGTAACATATTCCTTTGCTTAAAATAATTCAACACTATGATGCTATTTTCAAACATATTTAGTAAGGAGGATGTTATACCTTCAATAATGGTTATCACTTTTCAAATTAGAAATGAGATGAATTTATCAAAGCCTTGTTCTTCTCAAAAGATTTATTTTATTTCACAAGGCATGTTTTATTTAAGTCTGTGTAAGGATATTTTTATTTATGTATGGTTTATGTTGATCTAAAGTATATTCTAAAAATCTAATATAAATTCTATTTTATTTATTCATTCCAAAATTATGAATTTAATTTTATATTTTTGTTTAAGGGTTTAATTAGCTTCGGTTTTAATATGAAAAACCTATACATATACTTAGGTGTATATACGGCTTTTCATAGCTTCCAATCCTAATCTATTTTAGATTTTTCAAGTGGTGGTTATCAGTATTTAACATATGTTTTTTTATGCATATAACACTTGAAAAGGTGTACTGAGAGTTGTTTTTGAAATTTCAAAACTCATTAATATATATATAACTATGTTTATGTTTTAAATTGATATCATATGAAATCCTCCAATGAATAATTCGATTTATCGATGTTTTGATCAAATGTTCAATTTTTGTTTTTTCTCTTTTGTGAAGATGAGCGTTGTAAATTCAATGTCAAATATATAAATATATACATGTGTGCATGAAATAGATATTGTTATTTCATGTATAATTTTATTTTCATGTTTCAAATATATATATATATATATATATATATGCGTGCAAAAAAATGTCACAACATTTTATCAACATATGGACATCGTGTTTGCACATATACATGTCCATGTGTTATGCATTACATCGACACCCATTGCATTTATAATAAGTTCATGTCTTAATTGAATATTTTGTTTTAGGCTTTTCCCTGAAATTAATAGACATAGATATCATATAAATTGTTTTGACCGTTCTTCTTTAGATTGTTTTAGGGAAATTTATTAATTATTATGGTTAAGAAAATTAAATTTATATACGAGCATCAAAGATGACTTGTGATAATTTGAGAAAGAAAGAATAATTATATGTAATGTCTAGTTGATAAAAGTTTTGGTAGTATCCAAACATTCAAATGATGAAATATACATGTATATATATATATAAGCATAGATGTGCATTTTAATACATTGACGTATTTTAAAGAAAAAAAACTCCAGTGACAAATACTAATATATATATATATATGTAAAGCAAACATAAAACATTTTAGAAAAAAACCCGGTGCTTGTTCGTTATAAAATGGAAGGTCATTGGGGAGTGAACCCATCCTTCGCTAAGTGGGTAGGCCCAAGAGAGCCTTCAACGAATTAAGTTGCCTCAAAATGATGTTTTGTTTTCATGAAGTTTGCTTAATATTCTCCAAAGAAAATCACTGGATTAGTTTAAAAGTGTTTTCAATGTATAATTATTTTTTGAAATCATTACATTATTTTGTAAAGGTTGTTTTACCAACAAATTTACAATTGAATTTCTTTCAAATGTATTATTGAAAGGGATATTTTTTTGAAAGCGATTTATCAAAGGTTTTCAAAAACCCCTTACTGGGCATCTTTTGTGCTCACCCTATGTTTTCAAAAAATGTTTTTCTACAAGTTTCCTTGAAATCCAGAATTGGTCGCTGCTTATGGTGTTAGTGTGCATGGAAGCATAGTGGAAAATTTTATTATTATTGTTTAAAAACTTTGATAAATGTAAGGTTATGTATAATATTCCAGAACCTAGACCGGTAAAAGGTCCTCGTTTTATTAAAGTGTTGTGTAATTTTTATGTCACTTTTTATATATAAAAAAATTACACAACATTTTTAAGCACCGAGTCTGGAATAGCGGGCTCGGGTCGTTATATGCCTCCTCCCCTGATGGTGGAGGAGGGAGAGCCATAGTGGAAGAGGGTGGGGCGACCATGGGTGAGGGCACTGAGCGATGAACCTTTCTTTGTGGAATGGAATTAAAGGTGGTGTGGCCCTGCCTCGAAAGATTGGGAAATACCTCAGGGGGATGGCCCCAGAGCATCATATGAGGTATACTATAGTTTAAAGTCATATATCTTGGGTGATGATTTATTGAAGGATAATCATATTGGGATGTTCCGATATGCTTCGATCATGAGTGGGAAGGAACATGTAAACCATAATTTTGGAGGATTTAGAATAATGGGAAATGATATCTAGCATGGAATCAATTCAGGCCTACCAAGGTTTGAAAGCACTCCCCTGAGGAAAAAATTTCCTTTGGTTGATGGCCATTTTGTAGACATCATATGCAGAGCCACTAAAGCATGATGTGCATATTCAAGTCGGGGTTTCCTCATGACATCATCCTTCCCTCTCTGATGTCCAGGGGTGTTAATATATGATTTAAAATAACCCAGTATACTATCTCTTAAAGTCATATAGTTTGGACGAATACCATACAGTTTAATGTCATGTGGTTTGGACTAGTTCTAAATAGTTTTACATCATGTGGATAAGATATTAACTCATATTTTAGGGTCATAGAATTTGGAACATGGAGGTATGGAGCCATTATTAACTGAAGGATAATCAGGTAGGGATATTCTAATATGCCTCAAACATGAGTGGAAAGGAATGTGTAAACCGTTACTTTAGGGATTCTCGTATTAGGAGAAATGAGATGGGGAATAGAAGCCATTAAAGGGTATAGAGGTAATAAATGACTCTCCTGAGGGAGAATTTTTCTTTAGTTGACGAACATCTCATATAAAACTTATGTATAGCCACCAGGGAATGATGTTCATAGTCAAATAATGGTTTTTGTATAACATTGGACATCCACATCTGATGGCCATGGAGGTTTATGAGGATCATGAATCAGTAGAGACATAGAGTTTTATGAATGGAGATGATGTGTTCTAGAATTTAAGAAATGCTCAGGATATGATTTTTCATGGAGTTATGGGTCAATATAGCATAGGAGGAAGGTGATAGGGATTTTTGGGAGGTACATGAGGAATGTCTGTTCTCATGGTATTTAAGGGATGGATGTTCAGGCAGCATAAGGGGGGAATGGAAAATAGCGATGACCTCACCTGAAAAGTTCACGGTGCGACTCTACATTTTTCATGGGGGTCTGTGACAATAGTTAAGGGACTGTCCTAGAGGTCCTGGACCGTAGACCAACACTAATCTTGAGCAGGGGTGCGGGGCACAGTCCCCGCGGTATAGACCGGTGGGTGCAAACTATTTTCCCCATAGACCTGGTCGTGTTGGATCTGGCCACTTAGCATGGCACACAGAGGAGTTCGCCACGTACGATGGTACATAGAGAAGTTGGTTGCATATGATGGTACATGGAGGAGTATACTGTGTACTATCTTCCATGTAGGGGCATCTGTGAACCATCTTCCACATACGGGCATCTGCGAACCATATTTCACATATGGGCATCCACGAACTATGTTCTACATATGTGCATCCATGAACAATTTTATGATATAGTTTTTTATTAGTTATCTGATTGTATATAGATATTATTTCGAATATGGCTCATGGGGAGGACTTTCACGAACTGCTTTCTGAATATGGTTTGTGGGATGGGTTCTGAAAACTGCTTATTTTTCATGGGATGGAATCTGCGAACTGATGCAGATGCGGGATGAAGTCCCACGAATTGCTTTTGGTGTGGGAGAAATTTCTCCCGCACACTCAATGTTATCCATACACTTTTCACCTATCCTATAGTTCTCTCCATTGCCTTCCTCTTCTTCAATTTTCCTTCCACTCCTTTGATTCCCATGGTGGTACATTTATAGTGTTTCGGGAAATCTATATATGCGGTACGCACAACACCTTCTTCAGAAGCCCATGAAGGAAATATTACCCACAAAAGACTCATTAAATCTAGGTTTTGGGGATTTGAGGTATGACTTTAGCATCTCCTCATCTGTGAACAACATTGTTCATGAGGATGGTACATGGGGTACACTTCCTTAGGATTATCGCCCACGAAAAAATTTCACTGCAGGTTTGGTTAGTGGGTGAAAATTCACCGTGAACAGCTTCATTAATTTTCCAATGCCTCATGGGAAGCACATCATAGGCCTTCCTCATACTAAATGGTTCACATATCATTCCTTCCATGAACCATTCCTAAAAATTGTTACATGGTTGGGCCAAATCCCTTTGCAATATTTGATTTCTTCAATTTTATTCTCAAATTAGCAATCCGATTTGTCTTCATCTTCTTTACCAAACTTTTTGGAGTATTATCCTTACCTTTGCTGAATTTTTGGGACCCTAAAAATTCCCCCATCAGAATGGGGTCGGTTAATAATTAAAATGAGACAATTCTGATGTAGAAGCGGTCCCTATGTGAATGATCAGATTTTGCTCTAATTTATGCTTGTGCCAAGGGACTCGATGAGCATAGTTTGGATATTGTTTGAGCTACATGGAAAGCACCACAACCATTGTTCCTAATTCATTATTACCCTAATTTTTTCCAAATATTGCTTGACATAGGATTTTCTAGCATAACTTGGCTTTTTCTTAGGCCACACGTAGTGGGTTTCTTACCTAACAAACTTTTCACCTTCTCTGATAGATAAATGTGTTTTTTAGTGAACCAATAACCTAGTTTTACCCAGAGGTGCCTTTGGAAGAATTTCCCTCTAGCGAGTATAACATTTATTTTCTTGATGTTTAGTTTCCTACCAATCAAACTTATTACTGATGTTTTAGGTCGAACTGCTTTGACCAAATTTAATGGGGTAAGGCCCTGACTCTAGAACATTAGTTGGGAATGTTTAAGTTTCCTTCAGACATTGGTTAAGAATTTTTCAGGACCCGGGATTTGTGGATTCTGGACATGCATGAGGTTCAAGAGCCGCTTTAGTTTTATAGAGGTACAAAATGACTCTCCTAGAGACGAATTTTCCATTGATTGATGGCCATTTTTGTGGGCGACATATGCAGAGCCCACAAGGCGTGATGTTCATAGTCAATCAAAGGTGTCCCTAGGATATCGGCCTTCTATTCTGAATGGTCTGGTGGGATTTTCCACATTTTGGATTTATCTTGATTTTGGGATCCACAATTGATGGCTGGCTTGAGTAGTGTTTTCTAAGAAAATTAGGAATAGTCATATTTTCCTGGAGTGGGAAATTGTTACCGCACATTTATTACTTGTGTGAGGGAGAGCTTTAAAGTGGTCAATTCAGTTAAGTGTCTTTTCTGTGTTAGGGGTACTTAAAAAGGAGGTACGTAAGCCGTCATCCTTGAGTTTTCCGAATCTTGGGGTGTGACAAGACGTGAATGTCATATGATCATACAGAGGCTGTAAAGGATTCTCCTAGAGAATAATTATCATTTTATTGAAGTCTATTTTGTTGGGTGACATATACAGATCCATCAGGGCATGATATGCATATTCAAGAAATGGTGTCTTCATGACACAAGCCTTCTTCCTTCCTATGGCCTTTGAGGATCAGGGAGATTTGGAGCTTTCGGAATACAGTGCATGACCTTTGACCTGGGGTGCCCTTTATCACAAGAGGAGGCTTTTAGCTAAAATTCTCTGGGGAAACTCATAAAATATCAGGAGTTCTCTTCTGTTTCATGTGGATCATCCTCGTGCATGCAGATATGATACCTTTTTAGAATCCTCAAAAGAGACCAAAGTTGAATTAGGCCCATATGCTCTGATAAATCTATGATATGTGGAAGGGGGAAAATATAAACTATAACTTTTAGGGCCCTTGAATCAAGGGGGTGGGATGAGGCTTGGAAGCCATTAGAAGTAATGATATATGACAAGACTATACTATGAATGAATTTTCTTTTGATTGAAGTCCATTTTTGTGGGCGACGTAGCAGAGCCACCGAGGCATGATATGCATAGTCAATCAATGGTGTCCATAGGACAATGTCCTTCCATCCCAGATGTCCTTGGAGTGTTAAGGGGATTCAAGATTACTTAATGCATGGAGCTTGGAATACGGAAGGTGTATACTAGGACATATTGGGTACATTTGGGATGTGATTCACTTATGGGATGGTGTCTGTTATGTAGATCTGACACATATGCAGGGTGAGGTATTCACTCTATCTTTGGGATGCATGGTTGTTTGACATCACATGGCTAAGACACAGGTTCATCTCAAGAGAGGGAACCGTGATGTTCCTTTTAGGGTCATGATGCTAGGACAAAATTCCTAGGAAATATTTACCATAATGTCATGATAGATCTCCTAATAATATCCCTAATCTTATAAGAGCTTTTCTCGGTGTGCGAAACAAGGGATCACAAGTGTTTCAGGTCACTGTCTAAAAATAGAGAATCCAACATTAGGGGGTCTTTTTCGGCTAAATCCACTACCTTTAAGTTTAGTTTCATGTAGTGAGGACGATTTTGGCCTCACATTTTAGTGTCATGCGGTAAGGATGATTTTGGCCTTACAGTTTAACATCGTGTGGTGAGGATGATTTTGGATTTGCATAGGTCTTCAAATGTTTTAGGTTAATCAAAGTCAGGGTGTTCTGGCGTTCCTTAGACATGAGTGGTGATAGAAGGTGTAAACCATAGTCCTAGGGGAGACTTGAATCTAGAGGGGTGACATGGGCCTTGAAAGCCATTGGGCGTACTAAGGTAGGAGAGGACTCTCCTGGGGATTAATTTTCCTTTTATTTCCAAACATTTTTGTGGGTGACGTATGTAGAGCCACCAGGGCATGATATTCCTAGTCAATCAAAGTTGTCCACAAGACACTGGCCTTCCACCCTAGATATCCTTGGATGATTTTGAGGATCCATGTTTTCCCCAGGTATGTAGTGTGACAAATGGGAAAGGTATTCCTAGGAATGTGAGAATACCTAGACCATGATTAACAATGACCTTTTAAGAGCATCCACATAGGTCCTTCCCACACATGGGGGAATGGTGCATTTTATTTTCTGATGGCTAGGCCAGGATGTCAAATCTAAGTGCCACTACGTATCCTTAGAGAGAAGAAATCAAGCCACACGTAGTTCTGGATGTTCCCTGCAAACATTTTTTCTATGTGTTAGGGAAACTTGAGGGAATTTTGGTTTAACCTGATACATGTGCTTGGCCTACCATACTCCTCTATGATTTACTTGCGTAAGAGAATTCATACCATTAGACATAAGCTCATGTGAGTTATACTCGATATGAGAAATACAAAGTGGTTATAGAGTCTCCTTTGTAAGTGTGAGGTGACAGAGAATATTATGGGGGCCTTTCCATTTTCTTTCCCAGTGGGGCTGAGCATAGATCAAAGATCGAGGCGTCACTATATATCCTATAAGGGCAAGAATCAAGCCATACGTAGTTCTGTGTGTGCCCCATACGGGTTTGTCTTGGTCCAATGGTTGGGTTCATTTTCCTTCTACCCATCATGGTTTTTCGGTCTGCCTTGTTACCCTATAGTTGACCATCATATGATAATCTCTATCACCATTCTTAAGCTCATGGGAGTTATAATTGATGTGAGAAACAAGGAGTGATATGGGTCTCGTTTATGAATATGGGTAGATATGGAGCATGATGGACGAATTTTTTTATTTATGGGGGCTAGGCCAAGATCAAAGATCGAGGGTTAACTACATATCTTTATAGGGGAGGAATCAAGCCATATGTAGTTCTGTGAAAAGTCCTGCAGTTTAGTGTCATGTGATTAGAACATTTTATGCTATATAGTTTAACATCTTACAATGAGGAAATTTTCCTTGCAGTTTAATGTCATGTGGAAAGGATGATGAATCGTAATTTAAGTTCTCAGACTTCAGACCTTGACATTCGGGAAAATATTTTTACTCATAGTTTAGGGTCATAGATCATGGACATATGATACAAGAGGGAATTTTTATGACACGTAGTTTAGGGTTGTAGAATTTGGACAATGATATGTGAGAATTTTTTTACCTAATATTTTTTGTTCATAGCATTTGGAGCTTACCATGGAAGCATCCTTTATGAATTATAGTTTAGGGTCATATATTTGGGACCGTAGAGACATATTTATGTCATAGTTTAAGGTCATAGAGTTTGGACCATGATATGTGGGAATTTTTTTATGCATACTTAGTGTTGTAGAGCTTGGACTGATGATATGAGATGGAATTTTTATGACACATTGTTTAGTGTTGCATAATTTAGAACATGATATGGGAGCATTTTTTAACCTCATAGTTTAAGGTCTTAGAGTTTGGACCTTATCATGGGGGAATCCTTTATGACTCATAGTTTAGGGTCGTATAGTTTGGACCATAGGGACATTTTTTACTCATAATTTAAGGTCTTTGAGTTTTGACACAGACATGGGGCCATTTTTTTTATTATTTTGTAATGAATTGTAGTTTAATGTTGTAGATATTGGACATTTATATGGGATCATTTTTTATCTGATGTATTACTTCAAGAACTTCACATTTGTGGGAGCTTTGATGAGCTTTTCGTCCATTGATATTAGAGAGTACACTCCATTGGAATAGACCCGATGTATGAAATATAGTCCTTCCTATTTGGTTTAAGCTTCATGGGATTCTTATCAAGTATCATCGAGGTTCTAAGGACTAACATCATATCTCCTTAGAGTAAAGATATAAGGAAAACATTTTTGTTGAAGGCTCGTGCAATCTGGTTTTGGTAGATTTCCCAATAGTGCAAAGTGTGAAGCCTTCATTTGTCTAGCTTCTCTAATTCATCAAACTGTGTCTGGGATTTCTCGTTCATGGAAAATTGATCTCAAATGGCCCACAAAGTGATGACACATGTATTTTGATGGGTAACACCACCTATTCCATGTATACTACTGAGTACTGGGATGCCTTCTTGTAGTACAGGTCATGGTCTGGTATGACCAAAAAGCATAAAAGAGCTTTCTTGGGCACGATTTTTTATCCCTGTCGGCCATCTTTGGAAGTATGTTGGACATAGTCTTGTTGAAATCCTTTATCATCCCATTGGTCACTGGTTGGTAGCGGGATGACCAATTTTCCTTGATTCCATATTCCTCGTACAACTTATCCATCTCAACAGAGCAGAAGTCGATGCCAATGTCCGTCAGTACTGTATGAGGGACACCAAATCTGGTGATGATTCTAGCCTTAAAAAAGATGATGATTTTTTTTACCCCAACATACTTAAGGGATATGGATTCATCCCATTTAGAAAAGAAGTCGGTTTCTATGAGAATGAACTAATATTGTATGGCTGTAGTGGGAGGGTATGGTCCCACAACATCCATCCCCCAGTCGATGAATGGCTAGGAGTATTTAGCCACATGAATCAACTCTGGGGGGAGACGTATGAAATCTGCATGAACATGACAAGAATGACACTTCTTAATGAATATGTCACAATCTCATATCATGGTGGGCCAGTAATTCAAAGTCTCCAAATTTGGTGAGAGAACTATGTTTCTGACTGGTGTCCTCCTCAAGCTCCAGTGTACACTTCTTTCATGATGGAAACTATATCTTCTCCCTCAATGCACCTGGGAAGGACCCCATAAAGGCCTCGTCTTTATATGACCTTTTCTTAGTTCACCCCATTGTATAGGGTAAAATTGACTAGCTACCTTTAGACCTTCTTCCTTTCATCCCTATCTAGTGGGAGTTCCTAGTTCCGAAGGTAACTTGTAATGGGTGTCATCAAACTGGTGGTATGAGTATAAAACTCGTGAATGGGGATAATTTCAACAATTTCCTCTGTACTACTCTGAATGGATGACAAGACAATCTGGTAGTTAACAATGCTAATGATTGTTTCATCTCGGTTGGGATCATCCAAGGTTGTGGATGCATTTTCCAAAGCATCGTCTTGAACATTCTATAACCGGGGGACATGAGTCAACATTAGTTCTAATGGGAATTCTACCATGAGAGATCGAACAAGGCTCTTCAAGGGAACCATTACTGATTTCTTGATAGCATAGTCACTGTTTTCATGTTTTATGACTAGATTTGAATCACCCTTAATTTTTAAGTGTTTGTCTTGCACTTGGAGTGCCATCTCTAGGCCTGCAATGAGTGCCTGATACTCTGTGCCATTGTTCATACACCCTTCTAAAAGTTGGAAAGATTAAGGAAAGATGGCCTTTTGGGGGATATAAGTACAAATCCAAGCCCCACTTTGTTGAGCTTGGGATCCTCCATTCGTTTTCTACTTGGGCTTCGAGAAACACTATCGAAGTACATTTCCCACATATGGGGGTTCCCCTGGATAGAAAATAGTTCATCATCTGGATTTTTGGTATCCAGTGGTTTTGTTTCTTCTAAGGGGTGCTCGGCCAGGACTTCTGCTAACTCCTGACCTTTTATGGCTTTTTGGGGCATGTACCTTATGTCAAATAATTGTATTATGACCACTCACCGTGATAGGAACCCATTTAGCATGGGATGGTTGAGGATATACTTGAGTGGGTTGTAGTAGGAGAATAGGTGCACCTCATATTGCTTCAGGTAATGCATGTTCTTCTAAACTGTGAATATTAGGGAAATGCAATTTTTTTCAATCTTCGAATACCGATTTTCAGTATCAATCATTGTCCGGATGAGGTAGTAGAGGTTATTCTCACTACCGACATCATTTTTCTGTGTGAGGAAGGATTCTAAGGACCGTTCTAGGACAGTTACATATAGAATGAGTGGTTTCCCCTCAACTGGAAGCATACATACCAGCGAACATAAGAGATATAATTTGAGGTTGTCCAATGATTCTTGAAAATCATTATCTCATTCATATGTAACCCCTTTCTTTATGATCTTGGTGAAAGGTAAAAATTTACGTACAAGGTTGGCTATGAATCGTCGAATGTAGGAAAAGTTCCCCTAGATACCTCTTAGCTCAGTGAGGTTGTGAGTTGGGTACATGCCGAGAATGGATTTTGTCTTCTTGTGGTTGACTTCGATGCCACGATGGTGTATGACGAAGCAGAGAAATATTCATGAGGTAACACCAAAGGATCATTTTAGGGGGAACATCTTTAAACTGTGTTATCTTATATTGCTAAAGACAGTTTCAATGTTTTCTAGGTTATTCTAATGCTGTCGTTATTTACCACCAGGTCTTCGACATAACACTCAATGAATTTTCCCAAAAGTGCTTGAAGATGTGATGCATGGAGCGATGATATGTGGAACCATCATTCTTTAAATGGAAGGGCATCACATTATAAAATAACAATCCCTGTGGGGCCCTAAAAGCAGTAGCTTATTCATCTTATTCGGCCATATAGATTTGATTATATCCAGAATAGCCATCCATGAAAGAGAGAGCTTCGTATCCAGCTATTGCATTGATCTGCAGTTCTTTGATCTGGACTGGGAAGTTGTCTTTCGGGTAATGTCGATTATGGTCCCTCAAGTCGATGTAGATTATGATCTGTCCATTCTTCTTTTTGATAGGGACTATATTGTTCATCCATATCGAATATTGGACATTCTGAATGAAGTTTTCTTTTAACTTCTCCTCAACCTTGGCCTCTATTTTGGCAGCATGCATCAGGAGGATCCCTCTAGCTTCTTGTTTATAGCCCTGGTGATCTATTGGTAAGACTATATGATGGGTGGTGACTTCAGGATCGAGGCCCAACTTCTCTGTGTAATTCCAGTAAAACACATCTCGATTCTTCTATAGAAAGAAGGTATATTCCCCATGTTCCTCAATAGGCATGGACACACTAATTAAAGTGGTTTGTAGGTCATTTTAAGTGCCCATATTTATCTCCTTATGTTCATCGATGGAGGTGGAAATACCTTATTCAAATGCAGGACATGAATCTTTGAGGTCTTGTTCCACTTATTCTTCTTCATCTTCATCATCTTCATCTTCTAACAGAGAAAGTATTTTTTAGACAACTTCTCCAATATTGGGAAAAAAAATATTTTTCCATAGTGTGTGAGACAAGGTTAGTTTGATTCCCCAAGGATGTTGATTCAATAAGGTTTTCCTTATGACTTTTTCATTACTTCATGTAAGGGTAATATTGTTAAGTCATTAAGGATTCTTTATGACTTTATCATTCCTCTTGTTTTAAAAATCACAAACACGTTATTTTAAGGAAAATATGATTTTACCCTATATTTTACTTCTATAAGGAAAATTTCCTTACCAAAGGAAATCTACCATTACCTAGACTTCATTTCTCAAATCATAATTTTTCTTAAGTATAAAAATTGGATTCATATCTAGAAACTTGGAATCGTATAACACTTAGACATGAAGCATTCTGTTTTAGGATCTGAATTCCTATTAAAAACTTTTATGAAGCTCTACTCTGAATTCCCTATTATGAGATTTTATGAAGTTCAACTCTGAATTATGATTACGAACCTGCAAAAAGTTATAACTATGAATTCTGATGATGAATTCTGATTAAAAATTCTCATTACGAATTCTGATGATGAATTCTGATTATGAATTCACATTATGAATTCTGATGATGAATTCTGATTATGAATTCTCATTATGAATTCTGATGGTGAATTCTGACTCCAAATTATCATTACGAATTATGATTATGAAATTTTCTAAGTTCTGAATCCAAGTTCTTTGAATTCAGATTCCGAACTCTTATGAGTTTTGTCTCTGAATTCCGATGAACTTTGACTTCGAACATTGTAAGTTCTGGTTCTGAATTCCTATAAATCCAGAATCTGAATTTCCTTGAAATTCAGACTCCGGAATTCTACAGAATTCAGGTTCTGAATTCCTAAAAAACAGAATCTGAATATCTTATTACTACAGACTTTGAATTCATTTTTTTCCTACACTCCGAACTTTGACTTTCTCCACTCTGAACTTTCATTTACCTTCATTCCGAATATCAGTTTTGGTTATGCTTACACTTATTCTATTATAAAACGATGTCGTTATTTTAGTTATCAATTAACCATTGTTTGAGTGACACATGTACAGGTCCATCTGAAATTCAAAGAAGAATATGACTGTTGGAGGAGGTATCATACCGTTGGAGCGTTGACTATAAATAGAAGCTCATTTGAAAAGAAGACACAACTTGAAAACAGAAATTTGATAGCTATGCCTACATGCTATTGAAGTGATTTCTAGAGAAAGAGACTCTTATCAACTCTCATACTTCGTACAGAATGTTTGAATGTCTTGTTCAAACTTTTCCTTGTGTGGACTTGCTTCTTGTGACTCCGGTTTTTGTTGTGTAAAATCGAGGGCTTCTAGGGATAGGAAGATAGAGGTTCTAACTACTTGAATTTGAGTGCTTCCTTACTGAGGAAGATAGAGGTGATGACTACCTGATAGTTGAGGGCTTGTGGGGATAGATAGATACACTTCGATCTTCGTATCAAGGGCTTACGTGATGTGGGTAAGACAGACTTTCTTGAAAGTATAAATCAGGGGACCTTTATCCAAGGTTGTTAGATACCCTCCTCTTTGGTATAAAAGAGTTTATACTTGTTACCACTATTTTTACAACTATATTTTTCCACTGCATTTGTATTTTTAATGAAAGTATAATTATCTTATACTTCCTTACACTTATACTCTGATATAGTTAGATTCTATACGCTTTAAGGTAGAATTGTCATCTCTGTAAACTTTTGTTATGTTTCATTTCTGGAATCACTTTTCAGAATTTAGCAAGTGATTAGAACTTATAGAGGTCTTGTGAATTATCTTGTTTAACCTTGTTAAACATAACCATCATTAAAAGTTCCCAAGGAATTTCTAAAAGGTACAATTCACCCCCCTCTTGTATCTATCTGTGAATCTCATTCTTATTTTTATCCTACGTTTGGTATTATAGAGTATATCATACTCAGACACACCATCCTAACAATGGATGCGCTAAGAGCATCAATGATCAGGATTTTCCTAACAACATGGGAGTCATCCTGATCATCCATGTATCTAGACATGGTGGTCGTAGCAGAGGCCATGCAGACAACTAAGTTTGTAATCAGGCTTGTAATTACACATTCAACTTGGTTAATGGGTAGTACGTACATCTCCCCAAGCTGCTGTAAGGGATCAGCAGAATCCATCTCCAATCCATTGGGGGCATTGATCTAGTCAGCGTCGTCGGTCGAAAGATGTTTTTCTCCCGATTCATAGAACCCTACGTCGATGTAATGTGACTCACAGAACTCAAACATGGATTTTTCAATGTCCAACATCGCATTTTTCACATTAGTGTAATATTTAATACACTGATGGTATGAGGACAAAAATGTAGCATGCTGATGCAGCCAAACCCTCCCTAACAAAACATTGAAGGTTGTACTTTCCCACACCACTAGGTACTCAGAATTTGATATGAGATCGTCGAGCCACATTTAAAACACGATTCTTACCAATTTCTTCTGATCAATTTTGTCGTATCCCAAAAGAGTTGTAGTGTAGGGTGTCAAGTGGTCTTCATCATATCCCATTCAACAAAGCATTCTCAGAGGGAGGAGGACAACTCGGGAGCCATTTTCAATGAAGATCCTCTAAACAACAATTGCATTTATCTTGCTGGATACGGTCAAGGGTTTTATTTTCCCTTGAATGATAGAGTATACATCCCTACTTATGAAAAAGATGATGACATGGAATTATTTGGGACTGGTATCCATTCGGTAGGCTTCAATCACTGCTACTTCAGCCTCAGACTCTTGGGGACTTAGCAGGGCTACGAAGAGTGTCTCTCTAAGATCTGTGGACAAACACAACATGTCTAGGATTGAAAACATTACTGGTAAGGAAGCCATCTAATTTAAAATGTCATAATTCTTCTCTTAAGTTCTATGCTTCTCAACTCAGGGTTTCTCTTTCACAAACACATTCAGATCTTGATCATTGGAAGTAGAAGATTTAGCCACTTTAGCAGGAGCCGATGGGGCTGCAGGCCTTTCCACGTTTATCCAGACTAGTCTTCCTATATTCCTTGTATTTTTCAGAACATTTTCTTCACTTTATAGATAATCCAAGACAATTGGGCATGGGTTTCCTCTAGTGGGGGAAATGAGCATTCCAAGTTCTCGTTACATCTACCGGAGGGTCATTCTATGGGTTTCTGTGATGTCAATAGTTGTACTTGTGGTGTGGTTGGGAATATGAATCCTACCATGATAATGACTTCTGGGAAAACTCCTTACTCTTACTCCATCTCTCCAATTGGGAATGGGGAATTAGGATTCATGGCCATAGTCTTCATTAAAGAAGGGGTCCATCATGTGAATGACATTAATGGAGTCGAAGATCAGTTATTGATCCAATAATGTTACTGTCTGACTGCCTCCTTCTGATGGTACCATTTGGTGAGGCAGTTCCCATTTTTCCAAGTTTATTGGAATGATGTTTGAAATTTTCAAAACTCACTTCATCTTTGGGACTAGTTCATCTTCTTTCTCTTCCTTTCTGCCCTTCTTTCCTTTAGATGATCTCAGGGCTGAGGAAGATGGTTGTGTTGAACTAGGAGCTTTTTGGGGCACAGTAGGTTGTTTCAACCATGCTTGTAGGATGTTGTAGACTTGTTTGATGGTCTTTCGGGTCATCCAGTTGTCAATATTTTTCTCCTTATTACCGATGATTGTTTTCCATTCTTCTTCTTCTCTTGAGTCGAAGGTGGAAACATATGCCACTTTTTCTAGCTTCGGGCCAAAATTGACTTTCCTAGAATCCAAAATCTTTTTAGGTGATCCTTGAAAATAAATCATTTCAAATGGTGTGTCCTAGTATCCAGTGATACAGACAATAATTTGGACCGTCGTCGAATCCCACTTCATCAGAACTCTTTTTCTCTGGTAGCCAGAGCAGATTACAATTCAATGCGGCTATAAAGTAGCAGCGAACCTGGTCATCATAGAAAGAATAAAACATATTTCTTTGTTCTTCAAACTGATTTCTTTTAGCACCATGTCTCTCATCTTGCTGAGGTGGGGGTGGCTGTTGGCGTCTATGTGATCCAGCATGGTTCGATGGGGGCCTCGCAACTGGGGCCGGTGTCGGGGGTGGCAGAAGTGTGACAGAAACCGATTTAGATTTTCCCATTCTTTTCCTAGGGTCAAATGGGACCACATGGGACTTAAGTATAGTCCTTTACAAAGAATATTATATCATTTGGGAAAAGGCAGATAAGACACATAAACCACTAGTGTACTTCACTGGGATGAGTGGCATTTTCAATTCATCCAGAAAGTTGTCGATGCACATGGAGACCATGTCATACTAGGGGAGTGGCTTGTTTAGGGAATATGTAAAGCCTTTCTATCTTGCAATGATGTCTGAGACTCTCACTTACTCTTTCTACTTATGGTTCATGAGATCACTGACCATCATCCTGGGCCACGTCAAACTGAACTGGAAGAGAAACTATCACCGGAGGTCCTTTCATCCTATAATTGAATTAGCTGGCAGGCTAGTATACCATAAGAAAGTCATTCCCTATAGGGTTCACATGAAACACCTAAGTTTTAGAGCTTCTTGCTACTCTGGAGTGTCCATCATGGGCTCACAGTAAGAGGCATAGTGCATCAAATTCTGATATGGGTCCCCTGATCCATTGAATTCTGAGAATATGGGGTTCCCAAAGTTTGGTGGTGGTGAATGATTGCTCACACACTCGGGGTAGGATTCACTCTCTAGTTGTATCAGAGCACACCACCCCTCCCTAGCTTCTAGTTGGGTTTATAGCTGGTCGACGATTTTTAAGAGCAATTGATGCATATCCTGATGAGCTTGAGCATGAGATGGTGTGGAAGGGACCATGATTGGGTATGCTGGCGCAATAGGAATTTGGGGTGGATGCCCAGCCGAGGCCATCATTTGTGGGTTTACCTAGGTATATTCCAGCCTCCATCCCAGTGGGGGGAAGTATTGATGTCCTTCTAGGGCTGTTTTGAGAGGCCCTCTAAACATGGCTTCATTCAATGGAATGTGTGCCTATGGTATGGGCACCTCTTCAGGGAGAACCTGCTGACATTCTATAGAGGGAACCGATCCAAAAATATAACTTCCTCAATATAGCTCCTCATTAATTCATTTGAGCTCTTTCATTTCTTCCTCCTGCTTGGTGAACACTTCCTCAAGGGTGAGGGACACACTCTCATGGGGATGAGGACGTGGGGTCATAGACGACCTTGGATTAATTTTTCTCTTTGTTGAAGTTTCATGGGAGAGGTAATGAGAGATTGATTGATGGGGAACCCAAATTTAGAACCACCCTCCAGTTCCAGTTTTTCACACCATCAGGCTCAGTGTGGGATGCCTCTGAGGGGGAACCATCTTCATTTGCATCTTCTTCCCTTGTGTCATTTCTTGTGAGATCTGTGGGGTTGACACTTACAACGTTCACTGATACATACCGCATTGAGGGTCGTGTACCCAGTGAAAAATAGTAGGAAGGATTTATATTCCCTTTACTTTATCCTTCCATTCGACGGTATTCTTTGGGCTTCATGATGAACATTGACCCAAAGGGAGCCTTGTTCTGACCTCGTAACATGCCATTTTCGTGGAGAGTACGAACCACGATAAGGGGTGGAATAGGTAACTCCTATATCCATAGATCATCCTAGATGGTTGAAGATAGACGTCTGCTGTGCAGGGATTTGTGGTAAAAAATTCCCCCATCCCTGCGGGCTAGGGTTTTCCCATTCTCATGTCGATGGGATATAACCTGTATTTGTTAGTCTTATGGGGGGATTTTGATTTAAGAGTTCCCCCATCCCTATGGGATGGAGTTGTTCCTATATCGCGGAGATATCCACCGCTATTTTCACCCTTTCAATTTCACGTACTCCATCATGGGTGTAGGCCGAGTGTGGCATTGAGCCATCATGGGGTATATGGTCTTTTGAAGACATGAGAACTACTTGCTGGGGGGCTTTCCATAGGCGTGAAGCCTAATAGATGTTCTTGGTCACCCAAATCAGATGTTTTAGATGGCTTGAACTCTTCATCCCTGACACTTTTGAGACTTACTCTGGGCCGGTTTTTGTTGAGTATCCCATCCTTCCTGAGTAGGGATTTAATTTGATTGATTCCTCTAGGTGATGACATTGCAGGAGGTCATTTCCATTGGGGACTGCTGGACAAGATGTGGGGTTATGTTTAAAGCTCCATGTTCTCTCCACCCCCGAATGTGAACTCCATACAAGTTTTTTCCAAGGAGGTGACCTAATTTATATTGTACATGGAGGAAATATTGTTCAATGTTCTTATTTTTCCTTTCGCATTGTAGCGTCCATGAAAATGGGAGGGCATCTAAGTCAATTAGATGGTGAATCTCCCCTATTATATGGACATGGTCTGCATACCCTTCATAAGGTAGTAATATTTCCTTCATCATTCAAAGATTTGTCCATATATTGGGGAGAATGGCATGTGTTCATTCCCTAGACAATTCTCCTAGTATATCAATGTGAGAAGTGGTCATAGGACAATATATCACGGGTATGTTATCCCTAGTTAGATGTATTATCACATGCAAAATTTCATGCAGTTGTTCTTTTGGAGGTTCCTCTACTTGATATGCCTAGCTCAACTGCTTCTTGATGATTTCATTCTAAAAAACCAGGCTGGTGGGGGGCCCATTGATTTGTAGATGCCATGGGGGTGGCTTAAAAGATCAGTGTGGCCCCAGTCCATCATCTGGTTTAGAAATAATATCACTCATTATGGACAGAGTTCCCAATGTGTCTGACTCCTTTCCTCATGCCTCGTAATATTAGGGATTCCTCATATTTTTTCTATCATGGGAGGACCTTCTTTCCAGCATGTATTTTGATTGTGGGCACGACCTTCACACGTGGTTCTGCGATGGAGAGGACTACCATGGAAAATTGATGCCTGACCGCCTGTACTTTCTTAATTGTGTTTACCCTGGGGAGGACCTTCAGGGGGGCTGTAGAAAGGGGAAGACCTTCTTACTACTTGAAGTCACTATGGGGAGGGCCTTCATAGTAAATGCCATTGCGGGGAGGGCCTTTGCAATTATTTTCATCATGGAGAGGACTACCATCATGACATGATATCTGACTGTAGGGAGAATTTATGTAGTGTACATCATAGGGAGGACCATCAGGGTGTCCCATAATAAGGGGAGGGCCTTCTTGTTGCATGGTGTTACTATGGGGAGGACCATCACAACAAATGTCATTACAGGGAGGGTGTTCGTAATGACCGTCATCATGAAGAGTACTACCATCATGGATTGATGTCCGACTACAGGGAGAAGCTTATCTGTAGCGTATACCCTAAGGAGGACCATCAGGGAGGATGATAGCAAGGGGAGGACCTTCTTACTATCTGATCTTTAGGAAGAGGGGAGGGCTACCCTGATGAGCATCAGGAGATAGGATCTCGTGATCGATCATTCTTGATCCATGAAGTAAGCCCATGTGTGTGCTCTGTGGAGGACCTTCAGTGCTCCTGGTAGCGACATTACGAGGAAGCCCTTCAGAAGTTCTATTTCCACTTCCATAATTTGGTAATGGAATGATAGGGTTTTGAGACTTTGTTGATATATTTTTGAGGGCGTCAACAACCCCAGCTTCTAGTAGAGCGGGATCACAGATGTGCTCTTCATTTTCTGGTTGCCTTTGGCACTTTTCATTTTTTGGTGCACTCTTGCAGGTAACTAGGGCCATATGCTCTAGGTAATAGCCTTCATGTATAGGTCCCCATCTTGTTGGGTCTCCTGATGTTTCTGAGAAATTTTGACGAGCATCTTGAGTTTTGGAAGGTATATAAGCCCGCCTTAGAGCGTCCACCACGTTGGACCGGCGTCCCCCAGTTGGAACATGTATTTTTTCCTGATCCTATTGTACGTATGTTACAAGATATTTTTTAGACCCTCTTGTACTAGAGAATGGATGCCTAACTACTCTGGAGTGACTAACTCATTTTCCGAGTGAGTCTTTTAGTTAAAGAGAATCGATTCGTGGGCCCGATTTTTCACCTTTATGGCCGATGCAATGATATCCTAGCATGTTTGAAGGATTTGGTCTAGGATCGATGTCTGATCCTCCATCATGGCCAGGATGTGCTGGGATACTTCTTTGGATGGAATGGGTATGAAGGTACACTACACTGTAGGAGAAAGAGTTTGTGCCTGCTCCGGTCCTCCATGAGTTTCCAGTAGATACTGGCAGTTCTCCTGTGCCGAGATAGATGAAATAGTCTATCACCGATTGTCTTATCTAGTTTACACTATATTTGACTGGTGGTATTAATATTCATGAGAAGGGATTTTCATCTACTCACTTTCCACTGTATTTTTCTCCCTGGCTATGTATGCATCCTCTTCAATTTGACTCTACTCATATTTTCTTGCCGCTCTATTTGGAAGGAACGAAAGATATTCATAAGTAGGTATTTGAACTTGGGTATTGCCTGTTTATACACTATTTATATGGAAGGCTTGAAATGTGTCAGTAAGTGTTTGTTCCTACCTATAGCTGAGTGCTGCCCTATTTGGATGGCAGTATTTTTGTCCGTCAATAGATATTTTCATATTCATGTAGCTTTCCACTCTGTCTACACGGTGAGACCATTGAGCACTAGCGGTGATGTGCATGGGCTCATATTGTTCCATCCTATTTATGGGGTGGGATTGAGTGGAGATGTTAGAGTTGGGTGTCTGCCTGTTTAACTCTGTCGCGTTAGTATGATAGAGATACCCCTCATGAACCAGGTTAATAGCATGTCCCTAGTTATATATTTTCCACCCTTGGCAGGCATCTCGAGGGGTATAAGTCTCCTGGACTTTGAAAAGTTCCCTTAGAAAAAGATCCTCCTTAGTGGGAGGGGGTCTGGTCTCTAGGTTTTGGCGGTGATACTCTCGGGTGGGGTTCATGTGTAGGGTCCCTGCCTGGCTGGGATAAAGTCGTCAGTATTGAATTCATCTTCCTTACAAAGTTATGTGAGTTAGTTTTGGTCATGTTCTAGGGATAGTCTCCCAAAACGGAATGAGACGGCCATCGGGGCCGCCATGTGTTGAGGTACCAGCAACGTCTGATGAGGTACCTGGTGGACCTTCATATACTGGAGGGCTTGTCTTGCAGCCTCCAGTGTGTAGAGAGCACCATTTCGATGTTACACTTTGATCATCGTATTGGAAACCTAGCGTTGAAGACACTGGGTAGGCGAAGGGGTCCTACACATTGTTGAGGCCCTGACCACCTGCATCATCGCTGATGTGTGTGTCTTCATGGATCATGGGGATGTCAGTTGGATCTAAGGACACTCCATATGAACTTGCAAAATATTGATGACATACATACCCCTAAACATCGTCAAAGTAGCATTCCATTAAACCCATTCATTTTTGGTGCTTCATATTGGCCCCCTTCCCATTTTCTTTTACTGCGGGGCGAAGGGGATTATTTGGGGTGAGACCGCCACCTTGGTTAAGGATTCACATCATGTTCACTATTTTGGTTCCGCCTCTATGGTGGTGCATTTTTCAGGTACTGGTGCGAACAAAATGGTCAAGTGTGCATTATACTTCTTCTTTTCTCATTGTGGGTAGAACCACCACCATGGTTAAGGATTCACGTAGGGTTCACTATTTTTGTTTCACCTCCGAGGTGGCACGTTTTCTGCATACTGGGGAGAATAAAATGGTCCAATATGTAGATTCCTTTTTTCTATTATCATTGTGGGTAGAACCACCACCTTGGTTAAGGATTCATGTCAGGTTCAGCATTTTTGTTCCACCTCCTATGTAGTGCGTTTTTTAGGAGATATGGATATGGAACGATGATGATCATCACCCTTCCCTTCTTCAATGGGGATAGGCCCTTGTTGAATTTACCATTAATTTGTTTTGACCCGTTCAGCATCATTATCCTTTAAAGAAGGTTGAATTACCCCTGTGGGGAATTATTGGTCCCAACAGGTGATTGTGTGGTGGTCAAGCGCTCATCAAATCTAACCTAAACCGATATAACTTCCTCGGATGGTCTCCAATGGGTTTATTCATGGATCCAAGAATTCCCAATGGACCTAGTTTCCATGATTCATTGACTTTGTTTCAAAAGGCAGACACTCAATGACTGAAAATTTGGCCAACAACACTTGAGGACTCCATTGGTCGAGAGGATGGGAGTTCAGGCTCACCACACCCTTCTGGGGGAGGATTGTTTCTTGTTATGGGACTCTCTTATAGACTTATTTCATGTTCATTTGTTTGTGAATCCTTGGTCCATTCCCGAAGAGTGTTTCCATGGGATACCCTTGGTTAGTAAGATCATCATGAGCATGCATATGTTTGATGCCATAGAGGTGACACTAACATAGACGTATTTTATGGAACTCTAGAGTTTATCTTCATCCAGGGGGATGGAAGGTGAATTGATATTGGGATCGGGACCATATGTAAGGCTTCCTACATTTCCTAGGGAGAGGAATCAGAACCCACATTGTTCGGATTGTGTCGGGCTTACGTGTGGAAGCTTCCAATTAGAGGAACATGATTGGGTTGACCCTTTTGGATTGTCCCCCTTTGAACTTAGGACTTCTGGTAGGCATCCTATGTATCCTGTTCTAACCAAGAATCATATTTTTCATAGTTAGAATTGTGTGGGGATTACACATGGAAGCTTCTCATTTGAAGAACATGATTGGGTGGACCCTTTTTGATGGGTAACCTTTTGAGCTCTTGACATCTTCCATGCATCCTATATATCCTATTATAATGATGAATCTGAGTTCTTATTGTTCAAATTGTGGGGGTCTTAGACATGGAAGTTGTCCATTTGAGGAACATGATTGGGTGGGGCCTTTTGGATGGGCACCCTTTTGAGCTTGGGCCTTCTGGAAGGTGTCCTGCGTAACCTGTTCTAATAAGGAATCAGAGTTATCATAGTTTGAATTGTGTGATGATGTTGACATCCTAAAAAATATCTAATCCCGTGTGATCCATGCTTGGTTTTAGAAACAAGAGGATTTGAATGATTCAACAATGCAGATTCCTTATCCCCAATGGGTGGGGGAGGGAGATCTCACAGCGGAAGAGGCCTAGGTGACCATGGGTGAGGGTGTAGAGTGATGAACCTTTAAACATGAAATGACATTGAAATTTTTGTGACCTGGCCTCAGAGTATTGGGTACATACCTCAGTGGGAGGGCCCCAGAGCATGTTTTGCGAAGGGGGGAGTTTCTTCCTCATCGAATGGGGAGTGAACATAACCAGTTCGACAGATATGTGTTCCTCAATGAATGGAAAATAGTGATCACCCCTAATATGAAGAACGTGGAGGTTCACATTGGAAACTCAAGGTTGGACTCTGGGATACTGTGGAAACGTATCCTTAGAGGCATTCATGAATCCCACACCTTTTTTGAGAGTTTATTCATGACTTCGCTTACTGTGGGAATGTAGACTCTATGGGGCTCACTGATGCGCCTGATAGCCTGATCAGATAGGTCCGATGGATTTGGAGGAGGCTTTGTCCTGGTGCTGGAGAACTGGTTAGTAGAGGGATTGTAGATTATTGGACGGTAATAGAAGGGTGAGGTTGGAACCAGAGGGAATGACACCCAAAAACACCCCATTTCGCGTAATGGTTTCTCATACGGGATGGGGGGTCTTCACGTACCATAGTGGTACACGAGCTAGAGGTCCATCCGTTTACTAGTGTGGTAAGTGAGCATAGGTATCTCCAAACAAGTCCTAAAGTTGTACATGGCTCACCATGCCACTTTGGGTTACATCCGTGTACTGATTGGGTATACGATGTCGGGTTTAATCCACATAGCAGTACACTACGTGGAGCACCATATTGAATGGGGGTCGGGGGAATTACCATTAAAAGGAAATTCATCTGCAGGAAGTATTTGGTTCATGTTTCCCCATTTGGGTTCTAAGTTCTTCTTATTATTATTAAATTCCCCATTTTTAGGGTTCAGGACCGGTTGTAGCTGCTGAAGAAGTGGTTCACGGTTCGTGCATCGCTGATGAAGAAAAAAGGAAGTCGAAGTGAAACCTCTGATTTTTCCTCAAGCTTTCATCGCCCACCCTTCCTTCTATCCATCTCTTACCCGCCTCCATTTTTTGCCCTGCTCTTCCTTTCTACTATTCTTCTTTTATAGAACATCAGATGGATTGTATCTACTGGGCATGCAATACCATTTGTGGAGGCCCACTAAATCAATTTTCTAACCCATCAAAGAATCACGAAACTGGGGTTTTTTGAGACTTTGGTTCACAATAATGGTTTATAAAACCCTGGTCTTATTCTTAATCAACAAATTTAGTGGTTTAAGGCATGGTGCACAGATGTTATTCCACACAGAACTCCTCTGGTTCACATATTTTGCGGTTTTCACTACTCACTAGCCATCGTTTCGTGGGCGAATGGTTGGAGGACCATCCCGTATACCTGGTAGTTCATGATCTATAGTCTTCGCATACCCTTCCCAGTGATGGTACATGGGCCATTTGAAAAAAATTAATTCCTATTATTTCCTTCAATGAAATACAACTCAATTTGAGACCCTTCACCTCAATAGACTGATAGAAGTTATTAATTCCTTCTACAAAGTTATCTTGGGGTATTTATCCTCCTTAGAAAAAATTTCAAGACCCTACAACCACATATATATACATGGAGTATACTACAATAAAATATATTAAGTATAGTCATCTCACTATTATATAAGTCTAAATAATGAGGAGAATGATTTTTAGTTGAAGTTCACGGATCTGTTAGTTTCCAAGACACATAGAGTGTCGATGACGCATGGAACATCGAGGGAGAATGGATTATCGATGGTGCATGTGTAATTGGTGGATCAAAGAGATTCTATGGTGAACAAATCTTAGATGGTGCATCGAGTATCGATGGAACACAAAGCATCGATGGAAGACCTATTTCTGATGGCCCATGGAGCATCGATGGCACACAGAGCATTGATGACACATAAAGTTTTGATGGTTCATAGAACAAAAATGGTTCATGAAGTGTCATAGGTGCATGGAGCATCAATGGCGCATGGATAATCGATGGTTCATGCAGCCCCCATATTACGTAGTCACCAAGTCATAGCCAGCCAAACGATTCCACTCATAGCATGATCTTTCTAGAAGAACCTACTCCTCAATCTATTATTTCATATGAAAACATCATCATGAACTCACTTATAGTATATCTAAAGGATTGAATCATTGCAAGGTTCCCAATCCCACAAACAGATCATCAAATGGACACATAGTTTGAATGTTTTGGTTGTTTTTGTTAATGGCCTAACCTAGGACCGGTCTGGGTCTGACCCGACCGACCTTAGTCTAGTCTGCTGGGATTAACCCATTGAGCACATCCTGCTGGGCCACTAGACTGGCTTGAAAACCCTAGTCCGGCCCACATGCAACGAGCCAGTTTTCTTTGACAAACATTGACCTCCATAGTGGTACCCCCGGGACCATGCAGTTCACCCTAACCATGTGTCTCTCCTCATGTTACATGGTCATAATGACATCATGTCACATTTCACATGGACAACACACCTCCTATGCATACCCTTTTGATTACCATTGTTGGTTCCCCTGACGCGGCTTTGAGCTGCATCCCAACTCCCAACCATGGACCCCGATCAGTGCTGCAGCTACCTTCCATGACCCATCTCCCAGGCATCCCCACTAGGATACAACTTGTCTCTATAACCCACCATCATGTGGCTCACTCCCTTCCACATACCCACATGCGTCTACTGCTGCATTCCACAGGGTGATACCATGCGTCACTGCCGACGAACTTGTTTTTGCGAGCTACACCTAATGATTTGGTGCACTTTTTTGAAACAGATCCTCATCCCCAATAGTCGAGTCGATATTTTCATTACATTGGGATTTGATCTTGCATTCCATATCTCAAGGGGTCTGATCGTGCTCAGAACCACCTAACAACGTCGAGTTGGGAACCGTAGGGGTTCTAATGGAAAAGAGCATATAGAACAGAGGTGAAAATTCACATTGAAAAGAATTAACATTTTTTTCCATGAATTATTGGGCAACGATTGAGATCCTGGAAATTTTGGTTGGAAATAGATCATGTTAAATCTCGTTAACCTGTAGCGAATCCCTCTCCTAACATACAATCTATCTGGGGGATAATCTTTTCTTATATTAGTCTACATTCATCATAGATATCAAGAATAGAGAAAAATAGAAAATAAATCAAAAATCCTACCTTGATTTTGGATTATTCTTTGATGGGGAACAATTTCATTGTCATCATTGAAAAATATCATCCATCTCCATTGGAATGCCGATTTATGATCCAATATATGATTTTTCTTCATTCGCTCGAGAGGATTCATTCTCCATGCTCTCCCTAGAGATTCTCTAACATTCCCAGGGTTATGCAGCTAACCTTGGGATATCTTCATAAAGATGTTTTTAAATGAAATTTTCATTCCATCAAAAATATAATTTATCACAAAATTATTTAATGAGGATAACATCATTTTCAGGTAATTCCACAAAAGGCTCTCACCGACTAACTTTAAGTTTCACCTAGGTAAAACAACACATTATGAACTCAACAATGGTCTTGGTTTTCCAATATGAGTCTCTATTCCCATGTTATTAGGTTTTAATTATTAAAAAAAATTATTTAGTTATTTTATTTATGGTTACATCCCAAAAACTATCTTTCACAGTCAGCCCATTTCGTCTGATGTTAGACATTTATTAAGGTAAATCTTCTACTCTTAAAATAATGGTACCCTTGAATTTTTGATTTGGAACCCTATTAAAAGTCATTATACTTTTTTAGGAAAACCATGCATGTGTTCTATGAAAAACATATCATTTTTAATCTACTATTCCGGGCACAACGGCCCTTAAAATCGCACATCATCTCAATGGTTAGTCTTAGAATTTTCTCACGTAATTTTAAGAAATATATTCAGGAAAATATGAGTCATTATATATGTGTTCCATTAATATGAATTTAAGCTCTCCCACCAAATCTGAATATTTGGGTACTATTTTCCCCTGGTTCCGGACTACTTCATGTTTACCAACATGTTTCATGCAAGAAAATTACTTCTTAAGTTCTTTCATAAGCTACTATAGCTTATTCATTCCACAAATTATATCTAACCCTTTGATGTATACTGAATTTATCTTGCGGTCATATACCTTATTTCAACGGCTTGACTATGTAGGTTCATTCTGGCTACCATATACTTCTTCTCAATGTGAATGGAATACATTCCTCTCAAAGAAGGTAAGAACCAATTTTTTATTGAGGAATTCTCACATCATTCATCGATTTGGGATCCCTTGAACTATTCATACATGTAAAGACAACAATTTTTTTCCCACTAAGATAAATAAGATGTACTCATAGTACAACATTTAGTCTAATTACACCTCCTATCACACACATGAAAATGGGAATATTGAGAAAATAAATAAAACATTAATTGACATAATATATAAGATGGTGGGTCCAAAAATAATATTTGACAAAAAAATCACTCCAATTATCTTTGGTCCTGTTAGATAAAGCAACAAAATTCTTCCCTAGAAACTCTATAGTCCTTAGTGTGTGGGACATACACATTTTTACTATAGAGATTTGGTTTTCATCGCTCCATATCAAACTTTATATTCAAAAACCACTATAAAAGGGAGATGAATTCTCTCTAAATATGTTAGAATCCCTCATTGAAAATATAATCCAAGTTCTACTTAACCTATAAATGAAAAAAATTGGTTTTCATGGGTGTTAAAAAATGTTTTCCTCACATCCTTCAACCATAGTGATATGTTATTAGATCTAAGGATTCCATTAACACCATGCAAAAATCCTCCAAATCAAAAAAACTAAATGGGATGGATCTTATGTGATACCTAAAGTATTTTAAAATGGTTCAAAATCATTAATAATTGTGGATGGGGAGCACATATAACCTCCCACCAATTCTAGGATCCACTAGTAGTACTTAATGTGAGTCTACACACTCATCTCAATTAGAAGACGTTAAACTGTGGGGTATCATCCTGGTCACATGATGTTAAAATATATGACACTATAGTTAAATCTATTTGACCTTAAACTATAACAACAACTTGTCCAAGTCACATGTTATTAAATTATTGGAAAACATCCTTGTACCAAGATGTTAAATTATATCATACTATATACTCACTATATTACATTTAACTATGTACCCAAACTCATTAATATAGGACATTGAACCACACAATTCACATCCCCATCACAAGACATAAAACATAATGATACTTTATTACCTCCCTTTAGAGGCTTCCCACTTTGGGTGTCAGTCTTCAACCCACCACATTCTATAACTATGTGTGGATTGACTCCTAGATTAATGGGATATGTAGGGAGTCTTGGGTATTATATCTCATTTTCAGTGCATGCACCATCCTATTTCAGGGATATTCCCCCTATGAACAAGTTCAATTCTCACCCACTAATATGATCATTAATCGTGTTTGTGTAGATGGCGGAATAGCACCATAGTGTTTGATTCTCTACTGAAAATCCCTACATGTTCACATACACATTTAATATCTTCCTAGGTTTGGAACCTTATCATCCTCTCTATCCAAATAGGCTCCTTTAATAGTAACGGTTCCGTGCCAATATATCACATATATTATTTTGGGAACATCCCTTGAAGGTTATATGCTGATAAATGGTGGTTCATGTGGATCAAAATTGATCAACAGTGAACATTAACTACCCTTAACCTTGATCAATGTAGCTCATAAACCAATGTTTCAAACATGGTCAAAAATAATTCCCTACCCATCGATCACCCTCCTTTCATGGTCAAGATCTAGGAATTCATAATCTATCTCCATTCCACCTCTCATTTTTAGGTGAAGTAATAACATCATATCTTTTATCCCTTTATGAATTCATACAAGTTGACCAAGCATGTCAGTGTCATTGGAACATTCATAAGATAACTTATTTTCCCCTATTTTAATCTCCATTTTAACAAGGGTAACTCCTCAAAATTCCTGGTTTATCACACCAACTGTAGTGTATATGGTCTTAGAAGTCTTGTTAGGATCTTTCCTTGCATGTTTGATAGGTAAAAATGTTCTAAAGTAGAATTTCATCCCCTGTTCTGTCCAAGATCCAAGAATTTAAACTAGAATCAACCCTAATTGGTCTAACCATTATATATTTAAAATATGTGAAACCTATCTTAGTGGTTATTTTCATGTTTCAATGCATTCTTATCCCTATTTTAAGATCAATTTTCTACTCTATCACACAACAAAAACATCCCTCAGATACACATGGCCATTTGGTCAAAGCATTATGACCTTAAAATATATACACACCTTTGGTCAATGTTATATTACCCAAAACTATAGCAACTAACATACATTCCACATTACACTAAACCTAAATACAATATCATTATTAACATATTTTAAACTATATGATTAATGGTCTTAGTTGTAATACCTTAAACTATGTATCCAATATGATCTTGTATTATGTTTTAAACTACGAATTAGATTATCATCCTTGCCTAAGATGATATCACCTTACACTTTTGGGGTTGGTCTCCTATTAAACGTTATTCTAAAACAATGTGTGGCATGATTCCTATTTTAAAAGAATTTATATAGATACCAGAATCTTATATCTCACTACCCACCGCAAATCATCTTATTGCACATGACTGGTTTCAACACCCCTCATCCCACATCATATCTTTGTTCCTCCTCACTTACCCAGGAAATGTGATCCTCAGATAGATGTATCATAAGCTCTATGACCTTAAACCCATAGACTTGGTTCATACATTATGAACTTAAATAATTTGAAACTTATTTTAGAGATGTTTTCTTGGTGTAAGTCATCATTCACCCTCCATAATGTGGGGTTTATATTATCCCCCATTCCATATAAATCTATCTAAAATCCCCCCTTTTTGTTCGAAGATTTAAAACTCAATAATAGATCCGTTTTTCTTAGAATTATAACCATATACTCTGTGAAATATTCTACACGCACAACCCTAAATGTTTCCCCCTCTAGTCCAACTAGAATTTCCCTAAATTGCCCAGGGAAAGAGGATCAATTTCTTATCATGTTTAAAATTCATCAAGGGAATTTTGAGTAAAAGTACGGCTTTCATAAATGAGGTCACAAGCTTGACTTGGGAAAAAGTAAGGGATGAAAATTGAAAAGGTTCAAATACTGTGAGACTCATCACTTGGAGTTGAAAAAAACCTAGCTATGCTCATAGAACCCACCGGTTTTGGAAAAAGTTAGAGCTAGTCATTCCTTCCTTTTTCAACCCCTTTACAACATCCTCCACAAGGTAACACACACTATGTACCATGTTTTTTTATCCATACATGTTAATAGGGTGGGTGTTATTCATTTCAATTCACACATCTTGGTCAAAATAATCTAACTTGTATAGCACATGGACTATTTACAATATGTTTAACTGTATAATGCATCACCCACAATGTACGATATTGAATTGTGTGTTCAATGTAATCACTGAAATATGTTAAAATGAATTCTTCTCATCTTCACTGGATAATGTAAGACCATAACATGTTTTGGTCCCACAGTTACGTGTAAATCCCCCATAAGTTCTAGTAATATACCACACCACTAAATTTCCATGATTTATTCTTGATAGCCAATATGATGCTTCCCTTGGGTAGTGGTTTTGACTCTCACTCAGGCTGATACAAAATCTCAATATGCCTAGATCAATGGTTTAATAGTTCCCCAAGAATTTGAATATATTCAAAATCTTCCTAATTCCACCCCAATTATTCATGTATTCCTTGACATGGATCCCCAAAATATTCCATGTTTTAATAGGTTCCCCTAATGGTGATGATGTCTAATGAAACTGAATCACCTCTAATCATGAGAAAACATCTCAAAGGACTTTTTTTTTGATAATTTTATTGTTCCAGTGTTTAAAAAATAGTTAACATTTAACCCTCATATTTTTACCCACTCTTGGTAGTGTGATCGTGGAACCTTATTTTAAAACATGTTCTCTAATAAAACTTATTCATCATGTCACTTCCCTTTGTGTTCTAATTCATATAAAACTTTATTCACATCTTCCATATTACCCTTTTTGGGTAAAATAAAATTCCTCTATCATTACCTCTCTCATGCACTCATTCATGTTGGAAAAGGATCTTGATTTCATAATATTCCTCTCTCAATTTTATGTCTCCATATCCAGGATTCTCCCGATGGTCTATGGAGTATTCTAACCCCAATTCTTCATTGATTTTCTTGCACTCTCATAAAAAAAATTGAACTTGAAATCTTATTTTTGCACATATAAATATTGAATCTTATTTAATTAGATATTTATGGTTTCTTAACTTTTTAGTATGATGGATACATGACAAAATAAACTAATAGAAAATTAAAGAAAAATTAAAAGAATATAGATTAAAAGTAATTTTAAATGAGGTGATTCAACCATAGGCTAGTGTCTCTCCCTTATTACAAAAAAACCTATATGGATCAACCAATGTGAAAGATCACACCAACATGGATAGCATATACTTGGTGGACTTGATGGCATACTTTTGCTTCAACATCTCTATCATCTCCTCCTTAGTCGCATGGAAAACCATGTTGACATGGGTTTTTACCTTGAACCTATTCATCCATGCACTCCTCCTCTGATGATGTCTATCTCACTACTCTAACCTTATCTAACACAATATTTTCCCTTAGCTTGATGATGGTATCTATATTAGTAGTGGAATTGATCTTGTTATGTTTTTCTTTACCCTTCTAGCCGAGTGTGATCTTATTTGGCCACTCGAAATTCATTAGTTCCTTTCATGGAATGTGCATACTACGAAACATCAAAATCTTTCCATTTTACATGAAATAATTCATCTAGGAAGTCTTGGGGTATAGAATAGAGGGCATGGGAGTCCACACTACCAATCCCCGCATTTTTTTAACCACTGTTGGAGTGAACCGATCCAACCAATCAGGTCCATCCACATATTCTAGGTGATGAATTTTCGTATAATCATCCACTCCTTTCACTAGAGAACATGATTCACCTCTACAACATCAGACCTAGAGTCTTTGACCAACAATAGTTGGATATAAAAAGGATCCCACTAAGATGTTGGTGATTAAAGTTATATGTATACACTTAATGATGATTAAAATTTTATATCCATGTTTTATCTAAATATTTAAAAAATATTTACAAATTTATTCTTTTTCTATTGTTTTATTATTATGTTTTTTATTTACATGTTCTGATATTCACTACTGGAAATGCAGGCTTTCCCAATGGTTCTGAACAGTTGGGAAAGGACACAGAACTGTTGGTATATATTATACCAACAGTTCTGCAAACCATAGGGAAGTAACCATTGGGAAAGATTTTCCCAATGGTTTATACTGAACCATTGGGATAGGTTAGAAAAAATGAACCTATCCCAACGGTTTGTCCGAACCGTTGGGAAAACCAAGAAGATATCTTCTTTCCCATCGGTTCTATGTACCGTTAGTAATAAAAATACTCAGAATTCTATGGAAATGGTTTCAAACTGTTGGCATATCCTATGCTATTCAAATTTCATAGCAGCCTGCAATTTGCACAGTAGCCAGTCCATTCCCTCTCATTTTCAATAATTTCCAAATATTGTACCTGTAATAAAATTAGACATACATATACAATTATTGTACCTGCAATAACTAACTAACACAAACATATAGAGAACAAATTCATACACATTTAACATATAATGCATCCTAGAACTATACACATCCAGAATTAAATCAGAATTCATAACGTAATTATAAATGTACATAATTCATTTAGAATTCAATTTAAAATTTAGATGACAACTATATGTGGAATCTGGAATTCAATTCATAATTTGATCAGTTTTTCGTATACCATATGTTTTTACTAGAAATGATGTCCATTTTAAACAAAATACATACACCTGGAGTGATACCGGCCACACCGTGCCTCGAATTGAGGCAAGGTTAACTCGTACACGTCAAAAATGACCCATGGATCATTGTCATTAAGTATCAAAATATTTCGAAAGTGTTTGGTCGGTTTTCCGTATGTCAGTTGTTGTTTTCACTTAAGATGAAGTGATTTTTAAATAGAAGGGAGACACTTTGAGTGGTGCCGGCCACACTGTGCCTCAGATTTATGCGGGGTTGACTCGTACACATCACAAATGACCCATGGATCGTTGTGCTAAAATATCAACACAATCAGAAAATGTTTGGTCGGTTTTCCGTATATGCGTAAAATGTTGTCCATTTTAAAAATAAGAGAGACACTTTGGGTGGTGCTGGCCACACCACGACTTGGATTGAGGTGCAGTTGACTCATACATGTAACATATGACCCATGGATCATTTTCCTAAAGTTTCAACATATTCCAAATGCGTTTGGTCGATTTTTCGTATGCCAGTTGTTCTTTCCACTTATAATATTTTCCATTTTAAACAAGAGACACAGTTACATTGGAACCGGCCACACCGTTTCTCAGATTTAGATGGGGTTGAATCATAAACATCTCAAATGACCCATGGATCATTGTCCTAAAGTATCCATACAATCCGAATGTGTTTGGTTGGTTTTCCGTATGTCAGTTGATGTTTTCACTTAAAATGATGTCCTTTTGTAACAAAAGAGAGACACTTTGAGTGGTTCCAGACACACCATGCCCCAGATTGAGGCGGGGTTGACTCGTACACATCACATATGAACCATGGATCGTTGTGCTAATGTATCAACACAATCAAAACCCGTTTGGTTAGTATTTCTTATGTACTTAAAATGTTGTCCATTTTAAACAAAAGAGAGACACTTAGAGTGGTTTTGGACACACCGCGCCTTGGATTGAGGTAGGGTTGACTCGTACACGTCACATATGACCCCTGGATTGTTTTACTAATGCATCAACACATTTCAAATGCGTTTGGTTAGTTTTTCATACGTCACTTGTTGTTTTCACTTAAAATGATGTCCATTTTAAACAAAAGAGAGACACTTTGAATGGTGTCGGCCACACTGTACCTCGTATTGAGTCGGGGGTGACTCGTACACGTCACATATTAACCATGGATCATTTTTCTAAAGTATAGACACAATCAGAATATGTTTGGTCAGTTTTTCGTATGCTAGTTGTTGTTTTCACTTAAAATGAATCCCATTTTAATCAAAAGAGAGATACTTTGAGTAGTGTCAGCCACACCTCACCTCGGATTGAGGTGAGGTTGACTTGTACATGTCACACATGACCAATGGATTGTTCTCCTAAAGTTTCAATGGAAAACGAATGCGTATGGTCAGTTTTCCATATGCACTTAAAATGTTGTCCATTTTAAACAAAAGAGAGACACTTAGAGTGATCCCAGCCACACCGCGACTCGGATTGAGCCCGGGTTGAATCGTACACATCACATATGACCCATGGATCATTGTGATAAATTATTAATAGAATCTAAATGTGTTTGGTCAGCTTTCCGTAATCCAGTTGTTCTTTTCACTTATAATCCTGTCCATTTTAAACAAAAGAGGCACAGTTAGAGTGGTACTAGCCACACCACGCCTCTGAATTAGATGGGGGTTGACTCGTACACATATCAAATGACTTATGGATCATTTTATTAAGTATCAACACAATCCAAATGTGTTTGGTCATTTTTCTGTATTCCAGTTGATGTTTTCACTTAAAATTCCTTTTGAAACAAAAGAGAGACACTTAGAGTGGTGCCAGCCACACTACACCTCAGATTGAGGCAGAGTTGACTCATACATGTCACATATGAACCAGGATCGTTTTGCTAAAGCATCAACACATTTAGAATGAATTTGGTCAGTTTTTCGTATGTCACTTGTTTTTTTCACTTAAAATGATGTCCATTTTCAACAAAAGAGAGACACTATGAATGGTTTTGGCCGCACCTCACCTCAAATTTAGGTGAGGTTGACTTTTACACATCACATATGACCCATGGATCGTTGTGCTAAAGTATCGACACAATCAGAATCCATTTGGTCAGTTCTCCGTATGCAGGTTGTTGTTTTTAATTAAAATGAAGTCCATTTTAAACAAAAGAGAGACACTTTGAGTGGTTTCGGCCACACTGTGCCACATATTGAGGCATGGTTGACTCATACGCATCACATATGACACATGGATCATTATCTTAAAGTTTAAACGTAAACCAAATGAGTTTGTTTGGTTTTCTGTATGTATTTAAAATGTTGTCCATTTTAAACAAAAGAGAGATACTTAGAGTGATCCCAGCCACACCATGACTCAGTTTGATCTCACGGTAGCTCGTAAACGTCACATACGACCCATGGATCGTTGTGATAAATTATCAACAAAATCTGAATGCGTTTGGTCAGTTTTCCATATGCCAGTTGTTCTTTTCACTTATAATCCTGTCAATTTTAAACAAAAGAGACACAATTAGAGTTGTAGCAGCCACACTGCACCTTGGATTTCGACGAGGTTGACTCATACACATCTAAAATGACCCATAGGTCATTTTCCTAAAGTATCAACACAATCCAAATGATTTTGGTCAGTTTTCAGTATGATAGTTGATGTTTTGACTTAAAATGATATCCTTTTGAAATAAAAGAGAAACACTTAGAGTGGTGTCGGCAACACCGCACCTCGGATTGAGGCGGGGTTGACTCGTACACATCACATATGACCAAAGATAGTTTTCTTAAAGTATCAACACATTTCAAATGCATTTGGTCAGTTTTTCGTATGACAGTTGTTGTTTTCACTAAAAATGATGTCTATTTTCAACAAAAGAGAGACACTATAAATAGTGTCGGCCACACCGTACCTCGGATTGAGGTGGGGTAGACTCATACACGTGACATATGACCCATGGATGGTTGTGATAATGTATCGACACAATCAGAATCCGTTTGGTCAGTTTTCCGTATGCTAGTTGTTGTTTTCACTTAAAATGAAGTCCATTTTAAACAAAAGAGAGACACTTTGAGTGGTGTCGGCCACACCGCACCTCAAATTGAGGCGATGTTGACTCATACATGTCACATATGACCCATGGATTGTTCTCCTAAAGTTTCAATTGAAATTGAATGTGTTTGTTCAGTTTTCCATATGTACATAAAATGTTGTCCATTTTAAACAAAAGGGAGACACTTAGAGTGATCTCGGACACACCATGACTTAGATTGAGTCAGGGTTGGACTTTAAACGTCACATATGACCCATGGATCATTTTGATAAATTATCAATATAATCTGAATGCGTTTGGTCAGTTTTCCATATGGCAGTTGTTCTTTTCACTTATAATCCTGTCCATTTTAAACAAAAGAGACACAGTTAGAGTGGTACCGGCCACACCACACCTCAAATTTAGACGAGGTTGACTTGAATACGTCTCAAATGACCCATGGATCATTTTCCTAAAGTATCAACACAATCCAAATGCGTTTGGTTAGTTTTTCGTATGCCAGTTGATGTTTTCACTTAAAAAGATATCCTTTTGAAATAAAAGAGAGACACTTAGAGTGGTTCTAGCCAAACCGCACCTTGGTTTGAGGCGGGGTTTACTCGTACACGTCACATATGACCCATGGATCGTCTTCCTAAATCATAAACACATTTTGAATGCATTTGGTCAGTTTTTTGTATGTCAGTTATTGTTTTCACTTAAAATGATGTCCATTTTAAACAAAAGAGAGACACTATGAATGGTGTCGGCCACACCGCGCATCGGATTGAGGTGGGGTTGACTCATACACGTCAAATATGACCCATGGATCATTGTGATAATGTATCGACACAATCATAATCCGTTTGGTCGGTTTTCCGTATGTACTTAAAATGTTGTCCATTTTAAACAAAAGAGAGACACTTAGAGTCATCCTGGCCACACTGTGACTCAGATTGAGGCACGGTTGACTCATACACATCACATATGACCCATGGATTGTTTTTCTAAAGTTTAAATAGAATCCAAATGTGTCTGGTTGGTTTACCGTAAGTCAGTTGTTATTTTCAATTAAAATGAAGTCTAATTTAAACTATAGAGAGACACTTTGAGTGGTGCTGGCCACTATGTGCCTCACATTGAGGCTAGGTTGATACGTACACATCACATATGACCCATGGATCATTGTCCTAATGATTCAATAGAATCTGAATGCGTTTGGTCAGTTTTCTGTATGTCAGTTGTTGTTTTCACTTAAAATGTTGTCCATTTCAAATAAACCTGAGACACTTTGAGTGGTGCCGGCCACTTTGGGCCTCAGATTGAGGCGAGGTTGACTCATACACGTCAAAATTGACTCAAAGATCATTTTCCTAAAGTATCAACACAATCTGAATGCATTTGGTCAGTTTTCTGTATGTCAGCTGTACTTTTCACTTAAAATGTTATCCATTTCAAACAAAAGTGAGACACTACGAATGGTGCCAGCCACACCGCTCCTCGGATTGAGCTGGGGTTGACTCATACATGTCACATATGAACCATGGATCGTTTTGATAAAGTATCAACAAAATCCTAATGTGTTTGGTTGGTTTTTCGTATGTTAGTTGTTCTTTTCACTTAAAATCTCATTCATTTTAAACAAAAGAGACACAATTAGAGTGCTATCGGACACACCGCGCCTCATATTTGGATGGGGTTGACTCGTACACGTCAAAAGTGACCCAATTATTATTTTTTAAAAGTATAAACACAATCTGAATGGGTTTGGTTGGTTTTCTGTATGTCAGTTGTACTTTTCAGTTAAAATGTTATCCACTTAAAACAAAAGTGAGACACTTTGAATAGTGCCGGCCACACCGCACCTCGGATTGAGATGGGGTTGACTCTTACACGGCACATATGACTCATAGAATGTTGTCCTAAAGAATCAACACATTCTAAATTCGTTTGGTCATTTTTTCGTATGTTAGTAGTTGTTTTCACTTAAAATCATGTCCATTTTAAACAAAAGAGAGACACTTTGAATGGTGTCGGACACATTGCACCTTTGATTGAGGTGGGGTTGACTCGTACACATCACATATGACCCATGGATCATTGTGCTAAAATATCAACACAATCAGAATTTGTTTGGTCAGTTTTCTGTATGATAGTTATTATTTTCACTTAAAATGTTGTCCATTTAAAATTATCCTTAGACACTTTGAGTGGTGCCGGCCACATCAGGCCTCAGATTGAGGTGGGGTTAACTCGTACATGTCACATATGACCCATGGATCATTTTTCTCAAATATCAACACAATCAATATCCGTTTGGTCAGTTTTCCGTATGCTAGTTGTTAATTTAACTTAAAATGTTGTCCATTTCAAATAAACCTGAGACAATTTGAGTGGTGTTGGCCACACCAGGCCTCGGATTGAGGCGGGATTGACTCGTACACATCACAAATGAGTAATAGAAACCATCCTCGTAGCCCTCACCTAGAAACAAAAGCATACATCATGGAATTTCATTTCTAAATTCCCTGAGCATGACGAGTCTGTCCATGAGTCCTTAACATGTAACCCATGTCTTATCCTAACAATTGACAAGTAAACCAAATTAAACAAGGCATAATTCACATAACATGGAGAATTCACAACAAGAATTTATATTAAAATTTAAGTATATCATCAAATGCATTTTATGAGCATGAGCTAATAAGCTTACCAAGACATTCATATAATTCAAGACATATAAAAATGGAATAATCATAAATAGCATTGCATGATCAGGGAAATAAAAAAAATCATGTGAAATAAAGGAGGGTGGGGGGCTGTCTGAGGGTCCAGGGAGGCGGGAGGGGGGGCTATCCGGGGTCCAGGGAGGAGGGGGGGTTGTCCGAGGGGCTGTCTGAGGGGTTGTCTGGGGGGTGTCTGTGGGGCTGTCCGGGGACCAAGGAAAAGAGTGGGGGGATGTCCGGGGGGTGTTTGGGGGGCTGTCTGGGGTCCAAGGAGAAGGGTGGGGGGCTATACAAGGTGTTGTCCCGGGGGCTATCCAGGGTCCAAGGAGGAGGGTGGGGGGCTGTTCGGGGGGCTGTATGGGGGCTGTCTGGGGGGCTGTCCGGGGACCAAGGAGGGTGGTAGGGGTGCTGTATAGGGGGATTTCTGAGGAGTTACCAAACACAAAAAACCCAATAAACATGCTCAAGATACACCACAACCACTAAAAGAAAACAACATCCATGAAAACAAACAATATATAAAAATAACTCAACTCCAATACTATACTACGGGTCTTGATAAAACCAACAACTAGAATAGATTAAACATCAAATATAAGTAATATTAGTCAAAATGTAATGGATCAATTTGTCCCACATCACCATCACCATCATCATCACCCTCATCCTCATCTCCATCATCGTCATCTCACTCCTCAGCACCATCCTCCTCACCCTAACCCTCCTTCTCACCCTCATCATCCGCCTCGCCCTCCTCCTCTCCCTCCTATTCCGCATCAGACTCCTCTCCATCATCAACTTCAAGATGGACATCGTCTTGACCACTACTTGAACTACCACCTAGTGCACCATATATAGAACGTATCGAAGACATATATTCATCAAAATTTGGGCTCACCTCAGGTGGAAGTATTGGACATAGAACTTCAATAAATTTCAGAAATGCACTGTTTTCCCTAGCAGACTATTCTACCATCTCAACGGCCCTTTTCTCAACCTATTCTACAAGTGACCTAACTTTCTATAGGTTGGTGGCACTATAACTCGTACCTGTGGAGGACCAATATCTCGTCAGGTCTATCCTAGGTCGACAGCGTACTCTGCCAGGATGCTCCTCTCCAAACACCTGATGTAAGTGATCAGTGGGCCTAAAATTGTCTGGTTATTAGGCATCGGGGGCCTCTAAAGTATCTTGTTACAAATATAAATATATTATTAAGTTAAAAAATAGATATTAAAATATAAAATCAACAGATTAAAACTTACAATCTGCTGCTGAGTCGCTTCTTTGACGGCACTTCCATCCTTTTTTTGTCTAATCGAGCAAAACAGTTTTGCTCGAGGCACACATCCTTCAATATTATGTATTTTCCTCTAAAATGACATTGAAAACTAAAGTTATATGAAAACTTTAGCAAAATATTAAATAATTGAAGAAACAAAAGAAAGTGTAAGTCGTAAAGAAAACTTATAAACAATTTGCATACCTTCTTCCTCTCATGATCTGGCATCGTAGTACGTCCTAGTGTGTGGAGGTATTTTTTTGCGTCAATGTTTTTTTATTTTTTCCAGATGATTCCTAAATAAAATTTAATAATTCAAAGGATAATATTAATAAAAAACATGAAATTTATTATTTAAATACCTGAAATGTAATTCATACCTTAAATTGGGTAGTCGTCCAATGAGTAATCATCTTACAATACTGCTCTATAGGACAATCATCCACGACCGGTACCGCCTCTAACTCAGTGCCAACTCTAGCACGCCATCCAATATACATCTCATGCTTTTAGGCTTTCCAATGGTCGCCTAAATCCTTTAGATGTTTTGGTCGTGCACCCTCACCATCGGGAAAATTAAATCGAAGCTGACATCAAAATATTAATTCATATAAATACAAAAATAAATCATGGCATTAAATACAACAGATTTTTTTACCCATATCTCTACCCATGCTCTATCCTTGACCTTATGTGGAAAATTTCTCAATGATAGAGGGCTGACGAGAATGATGTCGGAATATTTGGCAAGCGTCGCCAAAAAAACTCCGACATTGCTGCCTTGTTTTCTCAACCATTTGGTTGTATTCATTGTAATCCAACATAACCTATGTGCGGAAGTTCCATACTAAATGCATGTGTGTATGCCCCCGCCCCCACCTACTGTCCACAGATGTATCCGTGATGAAATAAAAACAAATATTTTATCAAAACATCTTATAATGAAAATAAATATTGTTATAAATTTTTTTTAGGGTTCTATAAATATACCTGTGCCAGTTTGATCGTTGAGCGCCGCTGGATCCACAGAAACTGATGGAATACCTTGTGGTGGAACAGGAGTCTAAGACGATGGAATATAGAAGCTTGGAGAGATAGAAGTAGAAGGAAAAGAAGATGGGACAACTATATGACCGGATTTGGACTGGGGAGTGGGAATCATCATGGGATATGAAAATGATGGACCAGAAGCTACAAAAGGTGGCGAAAACATGGGAGGCCTAAATATCCCGTGTGTCCCTAATGACACACCAGGATCAGAATGTGGGAAGGATGACATATCAGTGGGAGGGGCAAGGTCTAGTCAGGTATGCGAAGCAGCTCGTCCACCTCTGGTACGAACCCTTCTCGTACCACTGGCCTGAGTACTAAGACCAGTACTAGGCTCCTTGTCCAATAACTGTCAATGTATATGTGGATCCTACTAAAATGTTTACAAAAAAATTAATCACATGGCATTATATAATCATAAAATATATATACCCGAAATAAAGTACTAACTGTAGGCACTAATGGTGGCATGCCTATCTCCGCCATTCGACGATTGTTCTCCATCATTTTTTCCCTTCGTCTCTCTTCAATTGGCTACATTTTCTAGTTTTGAAAACAAATATATAATTAATTGGAAAAAGGAAACTAATGTGTAACCCAAAAAAATAAATATATGAGGGAATAGGGGGATTTATTGGTAATTTAGCTATCAATTGTTTTAGAAGAGCTTGAATGGATTTAATAAATCATACAAGTTGTAATGTTCACCAAGTTATAAATATTGTTTTACTAGGTTTGAATACAGTTCAATTCTAAATTATAAAATTCAATTCAAATAAAACTGGAACCAATAAACATTGAAAATTCACATAACGGTCAAGTCAGCTAAAACATATTTGTGATCAATACTAAATAAATTTGAATATTACCAACCATAACAACCCAACTCGAGGTAAACCAAAATAATTGAGAACCTGGATGAATGATTCTATATATTTTCAACCACACCTTCAGGTTCACAATCAACTCTAGCAATTGATCTATTAGAGTCACCCAAAAAAATAAATGGATTGTTTCTAATGGCACTAGGGATAGTGTCAATTCCATCTTCACCATTATCAAAAATATGTCTTTGAATTACTTCAACTATGAAACCAAATTCAGGTCGAAGATGGTCTTTGACATAAAAAACATGTTTAGCCATTGATTCCAACACATATGGTTATTCGGTAGCAAGAGTGCTAGTCATATTAATTACTCAAAATACACAATCACCAATAAATGTGCCCTATATCATCATCTAATCAAACCAATGGCATTTCATCATTGTGACTCGTCCATGAGAGTAATAATACAATATTATTATTTTCTCAATGACCCCATAATAACCCACATTTTCAAATCATCGTCAACTATCTGATGCACTAGCATAACAGTCTATTGTGGAAGTAACCATAACACCATCATGTCGTGTTCTCATGTTCTTTTCTCATTCAGAGACAATAAATTTGTACCCATTGATAACAATTGATTTACAGTCACCAACCATGGTATTAGGACCAAATTCCAAAGCTCTTATTTCTTCAGAGACAGAGTCAGCAGAGAAACTCAATACCTACAATATAAATGACAATTAAACATAATTAAATATTGATATAATTATTTTAAATAGTAATATTTTTACCTTCAATTTTAACCAAGAAGAAAACTCTTTGCTATGCAAAGTCTCTCTCCTTCTCAAAGATAAAGAACGATGATTCATATTTATCATTGTTTATGTTCCCCGTAGATAAAAAATATGAATAGTTTAACAAATATATTTTTAAGATATAAATATTCAATTTAGTTACCTAATATAGTCATCGAACAAATCACAGTTGAACAAAACGGTACGATGTACCATCTCCCGCTCTTCATGGCATAATGTCTTCAATGTATATAATCCAGAAATTCCTTCTATTTGAGGAAGTGATGGAAAACTGGGTTCAATTTTCTCATACTACTATTCTCCATTTCCCATTGTTCTGTTCATTCTTGTAGTAAGATCAGACAAATACATTGAGCCGAAATCCATACATTCTTGAGCCAAGTAACCATTCACGATAGAACCTTCAGGATGATTCCTGTTTTGGACATAAGACTTTAATGTGTTCATATTTATTTCAGTTGGATACATCCAAAGAAAAGAAAAAGGTCCTCCTAGAAGTATTTCAGTGGGAATATGGACATTCAGATGCCGCATGCCAGTGAAAAATGATGGAGGAAATATTTTCTCCAACTCACACAAAATTAATGGGGCATCTGTCAAAATTTTTTGCAAGAAAGACTTGGACAACTTCTAAGCACAAAGATCTCTAAACAAATGGCACAACTGAATAACAATCACCCTTATATTATTGGAAAAAATATGAAGGATTGCTATTGGAAGCAACTTATGTAGTTGAACGTGATAATCATGAGTCTTCAAAGATTTTAGCTTCAACTCTCTTCTATTGACCCATTTAGATATATTGCTTGAATAGCCATCAGGAACTATAATAGTCTCTAATAATTCCAGAAATTGTTTTTTTCATAGGTGTCATCACATAAGAAGCACATGGAAGTTTCTATTTATTTTCACTAATACGCACAGGATGAAATTTTAGTCTGATGCCCCAATCCACCAAGTCACGCTGAGATCGTACATCATATTTTGTCTTCCCCTTGACATTTAGAAGAACCGAAAGAAACATTTCACACATATTCTTTTCAATATGCATTACGTCTAAGCAATGACGTAATAAATTGGTTGACTAATAAGGAAAATAAAAAAAGATACTCCTCTTCCTCCAATTGTAACATGTTTCAGTGGAAACATTCTTTCTCTTTCTAGATTTCATTTGACCCTTCCCGAATGAAAAACTGAAATCTTTCAATTCATTAAGAACATTAGTTCCAGACAAACACTTAGGTGGATCATCAGTCTCTATGGTATTATCAAATCATAGAAGATTCAATATATATGGATAATCATTTGGAAGGAATGGTTGAGTTCCAATAAAACTGAAACTACAACGATGTTTTAGTCTTCTAGATCGTGTATTCTTCATACAAATTGGGCATGACAGTTTTCCCTTCTTTCTCCATCCAGAAATCATTGCATATACCAGAATATCATTGATTGTCCAGCGTAGTAGGCATCTGAAATATGTCTTTAGAACATGCATCGTATGTGCGCACACCCACATCCCACGAAATTTCAACTCATTTATTAAAGGTTGCATGTATACATCAATATCAATGTCGGGATCAGAAGAACCAGATATGATTATACTCATGAAATTGAAAGGTTTTTTCATACACAACCATGGGGGAAGATTATTAATGTGTATAAAAACTGGCCATGTGCTATGCGAAGTAAGCATATGCCCAAACGGATTAAAACCCTCACATGAAAGACCCAGCCTCACATTACGCATGTCATCTGCAAAATCAGGATGTTGAGCATCAAATATCTGCCATGAAAATCCATCTACAGGTTGAACCAAATCATCATTAGTCTTCTTTCTCTCGGTATCATGCCATCTCATTTTTATTGATATTTCATCAGACATAAAAATATTCTGGAGTCTAGGGATCAATGGAAAGTGCCACATTAATTTCTGTGGAAAGCGGGATAGTGTTCCATTAGATTTTGACTTTCAGCGGGATGTGACACATTTTATACAATCAATTCATTCAATGGTTTCCTCCCAGAATAAACTGCAATCTTTCAGGCAAGCATGAATTCTGTTCCATTAAAATCCAAGTTCCTCAACTAACTTCCATGCCATATAGTGGTTTGAGGGAATATCTCCATCATCTGGAAGTAAATACTTCAAGAGGGTAAGAATGTAATCGATTGTTGTATTAGAAATCCCATACATAGTTTTCCAATGAAACAATCGGATTAAAAAATCCAGCTTTTTCATTTTATCGCATTGTCGATATACTCGAGTCGTGGCAACATCATTCAATTTTTCTGCCCTATCAATATCATCATTTTCACTAGATGCATCAGCTGTCCTCATATCGAAGTCTTCTTGAGTTGAAATCCTTTATTTTTCATGATGAAGAATAAACATAAACCGATCATCTAATAAATTCTTCATTCCAGTCCTTTCATTTTGATCATCACCAATTTGAGATTTCATTTTCTCCCCATTATGATACCACACAAAGTAGTTTTCTTGAAAACCATTTTTGGTTATGTGGTAGCTGACTTCTTCATGGCTCAACCAAGGTCTACCAACAGAATTGGAACATGGGCAGTGTATGCAACCACTATCTGAAGCATTGTGAAATGAAAAATCTATAAATCTCTCCAAATTGTTTTGAAAATCACTAGAGATCCGATCGATTTCATACATCCAACTTATGTCCATTCAATAAAAAGAATTTATATAAGTAATTTTGTCATAAAAAATTCAATAGGATTGAAATTTTATAGAAAATACATATAACTAAATGATAAAGGAAGAAGTTTCTAGTCGATGTAGTGAACTATTAATATAATTTAAAGAACATGTACTCTTAAATAAAATTAAAATTTATTTATATTTATTTGCATTATGTCTATAAGAGGCACATTCCTTAGGTCCCATTATGTGTTATAGGCATCCCAAATCATTCACTCATGTTCAATAACTCATTATTTTCACCTCTATGGCTATACCTTTCATTACCCAATTACTTCCCCAAGTCAAGCGCACCCCATGGGTGAATAAATTTTAGGCTTCTAGACTAATAGGTTGTTCATGGATTGTAAAAAGATTTAATTTCATTAAGTATAGAAAAAAACATTTATTTTTAATTTTGAGATTAATAATAACGTATGTCAATGATAACAACATTACTAAATTAAACTTGTGACTTATCTAACATTTTTATGGATGTCACACATGCCCGCATGGGTAGTGAAAAGCACCCCACCCTCATGAAATTGATTATTGGCCAAGAAGGAAACATAATATACAATGTACAATGAGAAACATATTTAATTGACCTTAAAGTTATACTAGTACAATCATCGTAGGGGAAATGTAATATATGATCCTGGTTAACTGATGAATTCAAAAGCTCGTATTCCATATGTTGGACACTATCTAAGGTAAGAAATCATGTGAGGATGGGTTTACAACATTCAATTTCTTACATGATAGTGAGAATGAAGGCTTGAATTAATGACTTGAGTTCACTAATTAAATGAGGGTAGAGGTTGTATAGGCTGTGTAAATAAGATGATTAAATAAGGATAGAGGTTGCATACACTATGCATGGTGGGTGAGTCTTAGCTGATTTAGAAACTAAAATAAATCCCCATCATAGGTATCAATAAGAAACATTAGAATCAAAAGAAAATATAAATAAAAAAGGACTAAAAACATCAAACATTTCAAGAATTCACTACTATGCATGGTTTATCCACATGTTTAGCAGTAATTATATGTCTTAATCATGAACCACCTCAACAGCTCCCAGTTTTCACCAGTAAACATAAGGTAAATATCTCAAAATATCTTTAAAAAAACTCATTAATATAATCAAAATGTAAATATAATCTTGAACCAACCATGGAATCTCTTTCACAACACATTCTCACACACCAGTTATCTCATGTGTTACTAAATACCAAACATAGTCACATAGTGTACTATAACAAATTACATTACACAATCCTTATTAAAAAAATCATTTTAATAAAATATTTTCCTCAATAAATTTTAAGGAAAACATTCATAAAAACTTTGGTAAAAATTAATAAACACATATAAATAAATTTCCAAGTAACAATTAATTACAAGATGATGAAAAATCATAAAAACACATACTTAGAAAATCTAGAATCCAACCGCAATGAATTTGAGATGTTTCTTCTTCTATGGAGGGTTAAAGATTAAATTAATTAAATGGATTGGAATGGAGAAAGTCTAGATTAAATAAAAACACAAAAAAATGATATATACATCAAAATCAAAACTTAAAACTAAAATATTAGATGAATAACAATAAAAACAAGGTAGAACTTAAATATATTATGCATATAAAGAAGAAAATACCTGATTTGAGATGATTCCAATGGATCTTCAGTGGTTTGGATGGGGGAAGTCATGAGAGGAGCCGAGCCCTTGAGAGATTTAGGGTTCTGTTGTGAATGGGGGAGAGGAGCGGCGACCGACTGTATTTGGGGTAAACATTTTCCAATGGTTTTAGGAAACCGTTGGGAAAGGGTTTTCTGGTCCTTCTTTACCAAGTGTTAATAATGGTGATTGGATGAGTTTTATTTTTGTTTTTGTTATTTACCAAGTGTTTACAATGGGGTTAAAACCTATCATTAGTATGAAATATATAATAAATAAATGAAAAATGAATAATAAAAATGTTAGAATTTTGTGTGGTCTTATGATATTTTTATATTATATGAAATTCCATTTTAGACTCACATGAAAAATTGACTGAAAGTTTGATTTTGTTATCACTGTACTTAGGGTAATTCCATATATTGTATTTCCCTTAAACCCCTATATGAAATATCATATGTCTTGAGATCTAGTCCACAATACCCCTTAAAAAGGATAAATATTTTTTATTTTAGGGAACATTGTATAGATACATAGAGGTTTTATACGTAATGAGATTAAATTCATAATCATTATATGAGATTAAATGTAAATAAATTGTTTAATTATTATGAATATAATTTATTAAATATATATATAATGAATACTATTGAATTATTTATAATATAAACTTATGGAGTATGTTTGTGACACATATAATGTTAATGGTAAGACTAAATATAAAATAATTTATTCAATATAAAAAAAATTAATACCTTTTATTAATAATGATATTCACCATGACTTTGATTGATCAAATAAATATGTATCTCTTTTCCAAGAATCAATAATTTATATTTTTTTAAGTGAAAAAGAAATAATTATTCTAATATATATATATTGGGTGACACATAAAAAGGCAATCCAATAATATTTTCACCTAGATAAATGGTATTGAGTATAGTTATGTGATGAATTGGGAAATATATTGATCACTCAAAAATTAAATACTAGTATTTTACACTATTAACTACACTTGTTTACCTAAATATCAAATGATTAATAAAATAGAATATTTAAGTTAATATATTTAAAAATATAGATATTATTTTAATAGATTTTTAATATGAGGGGTTTCTGTTTTAGTGGGATTATATTTAATAAAATCCCACATTGAGTAATAGCAATAATGATACTAATAATTATTTATATTTTATTATAGATATCTATATTCTTTTCAGAAAAACTCAGATTTATCATTTATTGGTATTCCAATTTGGGAAATGTTCTCAATTAATAAGACAAATTATATATTCTAGATAATCTCAAACAATATGATAAATTTTATTTTACACTATAAGAATGAAAATATACTTATTAAAACCATCATAATAATTCATATGAAAAATTTTGTAACAATCCATAATTTCAATGAGTTTTACTAATCATCCATCAGGTGTTGAATGTTTTAGTAGGAGGTTTAGTGGGACATAGTGGTATTTTAATATGAATTTTTTAATATTACTATAAATCTTGATTTGTTCATTGGGAGTTGTATCATGACATGTTATTCAGTTGAGAGGAGCTTCATTGGTCGTTTTTTTGCATTATGTGGATTTGGGTTGTAGTGTGAGGTACGTGTTATGAAGTATGGGAAAATAATTAATATTTTAGTGTCACATTTTCTTATGTTTGAATTTTAGTTTTTACATTATGGTTTTTGGATAAGCTATTATATCCTTTAGGATAATATTACATCTGGTATGTTTCCCTATTTTAGAGTTTTATTATGTAATGGATATTTTTGGTATGTTTCAAGGTTAATATTACATGAGGGGTATTATGGTGTAACTATACTCATCATGTCATGGATGTCCTGGGGATCTATTTTTATGGTTTTACTATTTTAGGTTTTATTTCAACATGTTGATTTTTATTTTAGGTGTGAGACTATGGAGTTATCATGTTTGTGTATGAGGACACAATTTTCACTAAAATCATGAAGGACATTGATTTTTTTTTGAATATCATTGTTATGTAGTGACATTAATTAAATGCATTGGTTTAAAGTTGTTTGACTACTCAGAATTTATTGACATCACATCATAATTATCAGATCATGGTTGTACAACGACATGAAAACATTTTTTATTTCATAATCACGTGTTATGAAATTTCTATTATAAATTCATAGTGTCTCTTAGATTCATTTTATTTAATTTAAATTCCTTTTAACCCTAGGAATCTTCTGGTTCATCTTGAGTGACCTTTAGTCATAAGTTTATGGTTCACTATTCCTTGAATTTGAATAATTGTCATCATTTCAGCTGAGGTGTGTTTTCTCTCCTCACTTTCCATTCATTGTCTATTCCTTATATATGTTTTTTGTTTCTAGGAGGGTGTAAAAATATATTTCTTTATATTTACTTATTTTTTGGTCAATATTATAATTTTATATCAATATGGTTAATCCATGTGGTGGATCACTTCATGCTTGTTGGATTTTGATCAATGGTTCCTTCTAATTATTATGTTACATTTTTAGAAGAACAGGTTGATTTAGGGGGTTATGAACATCTATTTTTTATAATGTGAAAAAATGGATTGAGAATTTTTTTGTTCTTATTGGGTGAATGGTATAGATTAACCTAACCTTATTACGAATCTGATAAAAATTTATAAAGGGAAAAGAGTTCATTCATATGTGATTTCATGTTCATATCTCATTATTGAATTTATTATTGTTTGGATTGCTTTTTTATAATATATATTATTTTTTGTATAGGGAATAATTATGAGACATTTTATAAAAGTACAATCACTTGAGGATCGTATAGAATTTGTTGTTTATGAATCTAAAATTATGGTCATGTGGTTTGGGTTACATGTTTTGAATTAATTGGGACAAATTATTAATAATAGGATTATTAAAATAAATTTTTATTATTTTTTACTTTGGTATCTACTATTTTTTATATTTATTTCTTATGTTGTTAGAGAATTCCAATTTGGGTTTAGTGGCATGTTGGAGTAGCGAGGTTTTGTTGTTGTTATTGTAACACCCTGATATTTTATGAGACATATTATTTTTAATTTCTATGATGTCTTTTGTTGTACGCTACACCAACATTATCTTGCTCTGTACGCAATACCGTATTAGCTTGTAGTATACACAACACTATACTTGTCTTGTGTTACACACAATTTCGTGTAATTTTTATATAATTCAAGTCACACAATGCTGTGTATTGATTTTGTTCAATGTATAAAAGAAAAATGTTTGGATTATGTTATTCGTAACACCAATGAAATCATGTAATAAATGCATCATTGACATGCCATGAATTACATGCATGAGTGACCTTCCTTGATAGCTTGCATTGTATGAAATGCTGAGTTTCACTAAACAATGATATATTATTAAGTTATTATTATTTAATGGAATATAAACTAGCTGTTATGAATAGTATTGACCAAATTTTGAATTTTATATAACATTAACATTCATCTTATGTATTTTCTAGAACATGATATAAGAAAAAATTCAATTTTTCGAATAAAATAAGTACTTTTCAATAAATTTAGTTTTGTGACCTTTTGATGGTGCATGAATTTTAAATTTTGTTTTTAAAACTTATATATACTATTTGAAAAAATAAATGTATTATTTGGAAAAGGTATATAAAATTTACTTTGTATAATGCTTTTATTATTTTTCTGATAAAATTCAAATTGAAATGAATATTGAAAAATACTGTATTTTAATTCAAAACTACATTTTCATCTAATTTATTTATATAGTTAGATTATATTTTTAATTTCATTTAAAGTGTAATTTGATTATGTTTCTATCATTTAATCCAGTTTTTTTTCATTTTTTTTAATTTAACATTTAATTTGAACATAAACACATGTTAATCTTTTCATAGTTTTTACTTCTTAAAAACTAGATTTCTGGTTTTGACAACGAGATTTAATTTTAAATTAATTAATGAAACTTCTATGTTTTCAATTTTCAAAATTGGATTTAATAGTTGGAGTTATTGGTTCCAAAATATGTTAATATGTTACTTTGATTTTTTTTGATATTATGAATCGTAACTATGGTAATTTTTATTTACCATAGTTAAAGCTAAATCAGGTAAATTAGGGTACCAAACAATATGATAAATATAATTAGATCACCCTAAAACGTTCAAAAGTCATTTTGGATGAATTAAATTATTCCAATACCACCTAAGGGTTGGAATTGATTAATTTAATTTACTTTTTTCCATGAATGTGATGCAATTTATAATTAAAACAAAATAAAGTGACAACATGTCCCTCTCATATATCTTATAAGTATAATAATATAAATATATTTATAGTCTTCATAAAATCCCAAAAATAAATATTATATAGAAGTATAATAAAGTTATCTAAATTATGTGAATTTAATTAGAATTTTTAGAAATTAAATAATTATTGTTAATGATGACTCAATAGTGATGCTGAAATTATATAATTGATAAAAATATAAAATAAATGGTCTTAAAAATATAAAAATAAATATAAAATGAACTAATTAATTTTTACATGAATTTTCTTGGTGACCATGGTATGTTATAAGTGTATTAAATATTTTGGTTCGAATTTATCTTCTTTGTGGATTTTATTTAAAGTCAAATTAGTGAATAGTTTTCAAATAGACAATATTGATGTTTTATAAAAATAATATATTATTACATTATTTAAAAATCAAAAAAATATTTAAAAATTAAAAAGTGAAAATTATATGTTAAAAAATTTCATAAAGTATCTAATTATGGAGAATTTACAATACATAAATAAATATTTTTACCCATTTAATATTTAGAATATTATTACCACAAATAAAATTAAATATATTAAATAAGGATAAATCAAAATGAAAAGGTTTGAAATAAAATAAAAACATGGTTAAATTTTATCAGGTTAGAGGATATTAACCCATACTCATCTTAAATTCAACATAAATTAGTTTGGGACCATTATAAATAGAAAATCAATTTATAATAAATTAATATTTCAAGAATTTCCTAAAGTTCCCCTCCTCCCTCTTATAAAAAGCCACCACCTCAACCGCTCTTACTGATACCTTTCAAGCCCTTTGTATCATACAACCTATGATCCAATAAGCTTCCAACATCCCTCCAATTCTCATAGAGTCTACACTTTGGTCTTAAATCCATCCTTGGGAGACCATTTGTGCAAATCCAAATGAGATACTCGAAAAAGATGTGATTTTTTATCACCTCATCCAAAATTCATTTCTTATTATACTTCATATTCTTATGTTTTTCTCATAATAAAGTAATAAATATTATATCTTATACATTCTGAGATGTTATTATATTAATGGGACACTTTATACCTTCTTTTATACATCCTACAAATAGCAATATGACCATGCATCTGTACATATGGCTTACTGTCTTTATATCATGGTGTAACTTTTTATTTAATAATAATTTATTAGGATGGGTATAATTAAGATTATAATGGACATAAATAGTTAATATAAAATTATTATTGTAATCTATATTTAATATACCATCCAATTCCATATCATTTAACCATTAAGTTAATGATATCGTCGCTCGTGCGTACGTACAACCTACCGTCTCCACAAAGTGATGAGATCCATTTTCCACATTAACCATTCAAGAATGATTATAAAGTATATATAATAAATAATAGTGAAATATAATAAATAATAATTCTACTTGACTTATTTATATATATCATTTTCTTTCTTTTATTCAATTCAATAAGGAAACAGAGAGAGAATTCATGTGTCTGTACCGCCTACCATCTCCATGAACGGTGTATTCCATTTCATTTATCTATCAATTTTATATATTTATATGATAAATATTAATTATATATAAATAATTTTTTACATTCTTTAAATAATTAAATCATAATCTATGAAATAATATCATGAATAACATGTTAAAACACAAATGATAAAGAAAACGATTATTATGCAAAATGTTGCATTAACATGGAATAGATAAATAATCAAGTAATATAAAGTCATAAGTGAATCATATATGACATCATAAATATTATTATGGTTATGTTACAAGTTAATAATATGTTTAAACCTACTATACCGGTGTTTTGGACACATACAAAATAAATCATATATAAGGTAAGGTATAATTTCGCAATCTCATTATTTTCTAAGATTGTTTTTACGTATGTATTTTCGGAGATATTATTATAATCCACATCCATGTTTCTAAAATATATAATATTATTTATATTCTTATACCATTTTTAATTTCAATTTTACCCATTATTTAATCTTTATTAACTGGTATGGAAGGAATCTTCTTTTCATTTTTCATACGAGGTTCTTTTTGTCTTTTCTAACAAGAGTATGGGAAGAATGTGTTTTTAACTTATACGACATGATCAAATTTTTATGTATTTATAATGCCTTATTTTCAGAAATAATACTATACATGATTTCAAGTTTATTTTCAACTAAATTATTTTCTTTAAAAATTACATGGCATTTTGAGAATAGAATTCTATTTTGAAGAAGAAAATATATTTTCCTCAGAAATTAAGCTCAAGTGTTTTATCAAAATTAATTTCTATCTAAGATAACATAGGTTTATCATTATATCCCTATTATTAATTTAACTTTACTATGTTTATTATTGTTTTATTTTTATTAAATCTATTTAACTTATATGGATTATGTTATGATGGAATGATATTTAATAAACCCATTTTATTTTATAAGTTAAGCTATGATGAATCGTTTATATTTTTGTCACACTTGTAAGAATGATTTCATTATGATATGGGTGGGACCAAAATCTCACTCCAATGAATTGGGTAAAAATTTATATGTCATGAGAGATACATCACTAGAATAACCAGCAAATTTGGTTCAATAATACAGGATAGAATGACAAGTAAACCTTGTTCAGAAATAGACTTTGTCCTCTATAATGGTCTTGGATACAATTCCTTAGCTACTATGGAACTCATATTATTTTATAATTTGTTCACCATAATTCCATGTTTTATTCCAATGTTATTTTATCATGGTTAATGTTCCTTTATAATCTATGTCTTACTTATGGACAAGAGTTATTTCATGACACAAGATTATGATATTTAAACATTATGTACATGATTTTACATTCTTATATTAATGGTTTTTTTATTTTTTCCTTTACTGATCATTTGATCTTACCATTTTTTTGTTTTCTTTTCCCTTGGATATAAGGAGAGGTTTTATGTAAGAAAAAAAGTGGAATATCTTTATAGGAGATGTTAAAGATCTTTCACCATGTTATAAGATTATGTTCAATGATTACAATGAAACTAAACTAATACTGTCTTTTGGAATATATTTGTGTAATTTATTAAGTATTTTGAAAAAATAAATGCAATATACATGTACATCAAGCATGTATCATTACAGTTGGTATCAGAGAAAAGGTTTATGTTAACCTTTGTAAACTAGGATGAAAAATATTTAGAGAGATCCATCGAGATATTTAGAATGTATGACTGGGGCTGTCTTTATGGATAAGTATAATTATATGTTATAGTCCTAGAATTATTTTAACAATCATGAATGACCTATGATTAAACTAATATGTTTGAGATTTAAAGTCCTCTCCCATGATTATGTTTTTTTTCTAGGATGATTCTTTCTTCTCATACTATTCTTTTTGGGTTTTACAAAATGGTTGGAACCCAAAGAAACAACATTATTGCTGGATGCAAAGTGTAATGTAATGATTTTCCTCCTAAATAACCAAATGTTATGGAGGTTAAAAAATTAATAATGTTTTTATGACCAAAAACCCTCCTTGGCTTCCATAAGTCCAATGCTGGTAACAACATTCTCTTGAAGCTTTCTTAAGGAAATATTCACAATATTTTAACGGAACAACCAATCCACTAGTTACATAGAAATGGATTTATACTGTTGAAATGATATTTTTCATTATCCAATGTTTAGAATGTCAAAAGTATAAGTTGTTAACCTATTTCTTGGAAGGTAAAACGAATCTGTGGTTGAACATTATCAAGAATGCCTGGATGTAAGACAAAACATGAAACCATGGATTTGGATGAGTTCAAGAACTTATTTTTTTATATGTATCTTCCTCGTATTATTCTTAAAAAAATTTAGATTTCAGTTTCTCATCTATATCATTGTTATGATATGAAAAGAAGAATATATTTCAAAGGAAATTATAAATATTACAGAGTAAAGAAGATTATATTTGCTTTATGCTCTACATGAGGAAAGATGCATAGAGTAAATTGTCTTAAGGGGACTGATAATTGTTTTAAGTGTGGGAAAGAAGGACATAGATAATTATACTTCTGATGTAATGGGAATAAACAGAAATCTCCTAAGAGTGCACCTCCCACAAATCAGGGTTACAAGTGCATGGAAATGGGGTATTATTCTAACCAATTCCATAACCCAAGGGTTATGGATGATTATTGAAAACAAAAACCTATTAAGGAAAAAGACCAAGGAAAATCAAAACGACCAATTTTGGTGGTGTAGATTATTTCAATGAAGTTGTGGAATGATTATGTGTTTTTGTAATGGGATTCCAAAATAGTGTTGTAGAATCACTTTTATAATATTATGGAATACTGGAATATCTATGTATTAGTCCATTGTGGTTATCTATATGTATATGGTACCGGTAACCATGAAAAGTGATTGAATTATTTTTGGAAAGCACATGATATGCACAAAATGAAGGGATTAAGAGATAAGGAGATGTTTGATAGTATTAGTGACCTTGTTACTATAAAAGGACAAAGTGATATCATGGTTTGAGCATATATATATTTTTGTATTTTTGGTGAGTGAAAAAAGTTAATTTTTATAGAATTCATGTTTTATCTAATGTTAAATTTAATTCATGTTATTATTATGTTTCAATAGAATACATGATTATGGTTTTCACATGCCATGATCCAAACTGGGTTAACCCTGAACTAGTCACCTGATCCTGTCCGCGGTAAGGCTCAAAGGGTGTTTCCATTCTGCATGGGATTACAACTAGTTCCACGCATCAAAGTATACATGATTATAATGTTTAAGACCATGATATAAAACAAGGAATAGATAAATAAATAGAATAAATAGAGAATTTGGAAAAACTCCAGTTGAATATTAAATAATCAAAGAACTGATCCAGATACAAAGTACCACTAAAAAGAACAAAACTGGAAATAAGATCCCACTGCAACGATCTCCATGGGACCCCTTGGTCACCTCCAACAGCATACCCAAAACATCCCCCACATGAGCAACCACTTAGGAAAATCCAGAACCACAATTGAACCTATAACTGAAATGTTAAAGGATTTGCGTGAGCAAAAAAAAGATCAATAGGGATGCCAAAAGTAAAAAACTGAATCCATGTGTTTGTTTACCAAATATTGTCCAATGAAAAATGTTTGGAAATATGATTATAAAAATAATTTTTCTCATTTAATCAAAATAACACATTTTACCACTATAAGAACTAACTCCCACCATATATGATTTCCAAAAAAAGTTTACTATTTTATAAACAAAAACAAACAAGTAATAACAAAGATGTGGAAAGGGGATACAGGAAAAAAATACAAGTTGAAAATAAACCAATGTATCAGAAATAAAACTATGAAAATTAATCTAAAACTCATTTAAAACCTATTTTAACAAATAAAATAAATTCCAAATTGCTATAATAATTTAAACATTTGTTTCTTATAGGGGAGAAACATTTTTATAATTTTTTTAAATTCGTAAGAATCAAAGGAAAGTATTTAGGAAAGAAAAACATTGAAACACCTTCTGAAACCTCATGTGATCAGAATGAAAATTCAACAGGACAAAAAATGACACCGCGCAAGAAAATTCACACACCTTATATACAAAGGAAACCCAAGATACACAGTAAACCTAACATTTAGGGTTCAGGAAACAAGAAACCCCTTATGAAAACTATATAAATTGACTGAGGAGTGGAGAATAGGGGAAGAGAACTCACTAGAAGGAACCACCGGATAGAGGTGCAGCTATCGGAAACGGCGCTGGAGGGGAGGAGGCATTCATGAGAAGGTAAGGGGAAGAGATATGCAAGAGGGAAAATGGGATAAAGGGTGTGTGTTCAATGGGTAACAGTGGAGAGGGATGAATGAATGAGGGATAACAATAAAAAGGAAGCCTGATTGGTAAAATGAATATCAGGGCTTGATTGGAGAGAGGTGTGAGTGGAGAGTGGGATAAAAATAATAATAAAAGGTTTAAATGGGAGGGAAGGGGTGTGTGTGAGGAATAATTAGGGACTGAGGGGTGAGTTGAGAGAGATATGAGTGGAGAGAGGGAGGTTCATGGTTAATAAAGAAAAGAGGGTGAGTGTGATGGATAAAAAAGGGTAATGATTATAACTCCTAAAAAATAAAATTAATAACAATAACAACTAAAAAAAGATGTTAATAATAATAATGATAATAGTAACGATAATATTAATAAAGATAAGAATAATAACTATTTAAATAACAATAATAATAACAAAATTTTAATGAAAATATTTATAATAATTTTAAAATTTATAAAATCATCACAACTACATTAATTTTCTTAATAACAACAACAACAATAATAATAATAATCATAATCATAATCATAATTTTATTCATTTTCATTTAAATAAAAAAAATTAATGACAACCAAATAATAATTATATTTATAACAATTTAATGATAATATGATCATTAACGATTTAAATTATGGAAAAAAAAATTATATACGCAACAAGAATATTATTATTATATCGTAAACATTGAATTTATTTAATTCTCATAATGTTTTATTATTTTATATAGTGCATAAATGCATGGGAAATCCGAGCTGACCTCATGGTTACCGCCAACTGTGCAGTGCCAATGCATCAGTCTGAAACCCACAAAGAACATCAAATATAAAAAAACTATTAAACATGCACTCAACCCGCATTTTGACAAGGCCAATCAATGCCCAAAAATTATAAAATAAAATAATTTAAAAAGTTAGAGTATGAAAATTCTCTGCGCCACAAAACTTTATGCCCCCAGAAAGTCATCCAGCTGAAAGACCACCAAAACTCAGTTCAATACCCCACAAAAGCCGATGAGAAAGAAAAAAATATGAGTGTCGAGCTTACTGCTCATTCCACAAGTCACACCCGACCGAATGAAACAGAAACCATAGCACAAAATAAGGGGGGAACATGAGAGGGTTCTCCCCAACAAAATATTTCCCCTAATTATAGAATTTATATCTCAAACACACCAATCCGAGTGGGAAATGCAGGAACTCCTAACCGAACCTAGTGACATTTCCACATGTGTGGTACAACACCACTCAGACAAAAAAGGAAAACCACAACAAGGACACCTGGCATACCGGGGCACTAGAATAAGAAATTCCATATAACAACACCAATGGAAGGATGAATCCCACACACCGATAAAAAACTCTCTAACAACTCACATCTCCAAACGATTTCAAATAAAACTAGGACCAACCCACACAAAGGCCAAAAACACTATCTAGAAAAACAAACAATTCTAGAGGTCACGTTCAGAAGAACGCAACTACTGCGATCAGGATAGGATATGTTTATAACACTATAACCACAAAATATGAACTTATAGTAGAAGGAAAAAAAAGAACAAGGGAACCCTGGTTGCCTCAATTCTAAGACAAATGATAAAGAACCAAGGAAAGGTCTCACAAGCCTCTAACACGCTGACTATGCGCGAGCTTCACCTCGAGACCTGAGGATGGGGATATGATGGCTAAATAATATTATGCATCATAGTCATAAATTAGAATCCCCCAATCAAAACTCTTTCCTTGAATGACGCTTCAAATAGAACTCCCCTCGGAGACCCGAACAACCACAATGATGACATGACTTCAGAGGGATGCGGCCAGATGACTTGGAATGACCAAACCAGCCATATCAATGGCATGCCCGAATCCATCCTGGTGAACTAGGTTCTTTGATCAGTGAAGATAAACTATTTGGGATGGTTCTTCATGCACACACTCCGTTCTAGATAAGGAACCATAACAAATACCAATTATCACCAACTAATCCCCAAACTCTAATGACAATAAGACAACCACCCTCTAGTGGTCCCAAATTGAACCCTTTAATAAACTGGAAATGGCATGAAACATAACAACCTAGGGAGATACCTACCCCCCAAAAACACACTCCACCAACCTCAAGTAATTCCCTCACCTCTAATAAACCTTAAACACCTCAAAGGGAAATGACACTTCAAAAAACCGACATGTGGGAAGGATTCATCGACAACACTAGGGACCTTTCTAGGTAGCATTCTATGAACAACATAAGATACACAAAAACAAAATGCGACTCAAGTCAAAAAAAATCTAAAAGAAAACCCCAAACCAACACAACCAAAACCCTCTTTTCCAAAATCACAATTTTTATTTAATATTCAGAATTACCTTATCCCACAGTCATTTTTCAAATACAAAACCACTTTTAAGAAGCCAAAAAACCCACTACCCAAGACAAAACCAATTTCCAAAACTTTTATATTTTAAAACGCACCCAAGGAATCCTATGGATCATTACATGTGTGTCCACCCATTTCAATCTACATCATCAGAAACAGGTTCCCCCACACACATACCATACAAACCAACACACATGTGATCTTCCATAAAGAGTACTAAGGGACACATCCTTTCCTCATCAAAACCCAAGTATTTACTAAAACTATTCTAATATGAAATCTCCCTTTACCAATTAAAAATCATTTTAGATAAAAAAAATTATTTTTAAAAAACCCCACTTTAATTTTCAAAAGAAATATTTCACCAACCAGAACCAAAAAAATATAACATAAAAAGAACCACTGGAATGAGGAACTAGTTTTCACACTTAACACGGTGACATTGTAGTGATCCATGCCCCAAGTAATAATTGATAACTAGGAGGAACATAAACCGTTCACTCGGACTCCAGATGGGTCTCTACACCCTGTGAGGTCATGAAGTGACACCAGCTTGCCTCTGTTTTTATCCCTCAATAAAAAAAAGACACAATACTCAAACCCAATACTACCAATGGAAACTCCAGTTTCAGATTGAGAAAGGGTTCATGACGCCCTTCCCGCACTACCTCTAGACTCCTAACTGTCCTAATATCCCTCTACTAAACACCCAAAATAACAAGGGTCTCATTTGATACCATTTTTTCATTAACAAGCCCGGGTCGACCCTGAACCAGTTACACAAGCTAGTCCACATAAAGGCCCGAAGGGCATTCCCGATCACCATGGGTGGGATACTAGTGTCTGGGCATCAAAGTATACATGAGGGAACTTATAAATCCCCAAATACAAAACCATGACTAGATAAAAAATAGAAAAAATAGGGCTCGCGACAAAATGACATCTAAATATTGAATAATGAATAATTGATTCATATAAAAATTACCAATAAAAAGAAAAAATTGGGAAACAATACCCCACTACAACGATCTCTGTGTGACCCCTTGGTAACCTCCAACCCCAAACCCAAAATTTTTCCCATGTGAGCAGCCAATAAGGAAAATCCTAAACAATAGTTAAACAAGAAACTGAAATGGTAAAGGATAGGTGTGAGCACAAAAAGTCTTAGTAGAGATTCTAAAATTAAACCAATAAATACATGTTTTTATGTACCCAATGTTTTCCGATGGCACAAGTTTGGAAATACAATTTTTAAATAATGGTTTTCTGATTTAAACAAAATAACACCAATTTCCCACTATGATAACTAAGTCATCCATATATGTAATGACCCGTAATTTCAGTGTAAAATGTTTTTTTAAAATATATAGGAATTTTACGAGTCTTTGAAAATTGACGGTGTGTGAATCCGAGGCATAGAGTGCTCGGAATGAATTTCTGAACTTTTGTTCAGGTTAGTTCAGTAAACGTCCGAGCGGGATTTTCTAACATTTGAACCAGTGCTCGAAATTAGAATCTGTGGACACTGTTGAACTCACAATGCCAGTATTCACTTAAGGAGATCTTCACCTCGACTGTAGTGGGTCAAGTGTGAAAGATAGATTTTTGGTTTTTTTTTGTGAAGGAATAAAATAAAATAAAATGGTGTATCATTTTATTTTTATTTTATTTTGAAACCAACCATGTGGATATTTCATAGGTGGGGACCACCTGAACTAAAACCTCCCATGAGAGGTTATGGAGATGGGGACCACTGAGCCTAACCTCCCATTAGAGGTTATGGTGGTGGGGACCATCTATGGTTTAAAACCCCTTGAACTCTCTTATAAGTGTGGTGGAGACTCTTAAACTTCCCCCACTTAAATGGTGCCACACCCCTTAAATTTATCATGCCAACCTATATAATTAATTAAACCAATTGAAAATTGTGCCAACAATTAAATTGGGGAAACATATCTTGTTGGCTACTTTTCATTTTGGTGGATTTGGGGAGAGGAGAAATATTGGGAGGATTTGAATTCTCCAACGAAGAACGCGATGGAAGAACTTTCTTCAAAAATCAAATAAGAGGATGAAGAGTGAGCCCATCATTGAAGCATGGTTTTGGAAGTGATGATCATTGAATCTCTCTTCACCTTCTTTTACTTCCTTCTTGCACTAACGTCAATGAAAAATCCAAGGTAGGGGTTTAGTTCCCATGTTCTTCCCTTCTAACTTTTTTTCTTCTACGGGGTTGGGAATAGTGATTGGCGAAGGTTGTGGGGATTGATGTTATTAAATATCTTCCATACACATTCTTGATTAAAAAATGGTGAACCACTTGCTACTGCTCTAATGTGGAGGGGGCATGCCAATCAAACATGGCTCAACCCCTCCACCATTCTTCCTAATGGTGTTCTCCGCGATGGAAGAAGGTTGATTACATCACGATGACGAACATAGAGAGAGAGGAAGATCCGCCGCCTGTGCCCCCCCCCCCCCCGGGCCACCGCCTCCATTCGTGGCCTGGCTGTGCTGCCCACGGCCTCCGCCCTCCCAACCAAGCCACCTCGTGCCCTCACAACACACCCTCGGCCGAGACGTCCAGTGGCTTCATCCCTCCCGGCTGAGCCGCCCCATGCCTTTGCAACACCCCCCGGATGAGCCATCCCGCGGCCTCCGCCCTCCCATTCGATCCTCCCCGTGGCACCCCCTGCGGTCGAGCCGCCCTCGTGGCACCCTCCGCACCTGAGCCACCCTGCGGCCTCCTCCACCCCATGGCACATGGACCCCCCCGCAGCCCCTTGCGGCCCTCGCGGCCTGCCGGACCACACATCGTGGGATGAGCCGGACCCAATGGGATGGGCCATACCCAACGGTTCAAGCCGCATTGACCCAAACTGGGTCGGCCTAGGCCGGGTTGGGAAGGGTCGGACTTGGACTCGGACTCACTACGACCCATCGATGCTCTTTTGGACATAACATTGGCCCCGGGTGTCCGATTGAAGAACTGCCAATGGTGATGGAAATATTGGAGTGAGAATGTCCCTTTGAGTTTACCCCCCCCCCCCTCGGAGTTTTAGAGAAAGATGGAATATAGTCTGGTCGGATCGAGCACGAATCCAACCGGGCCCTCGGGACTAAAAGGATAATAAATCACAGATTGAGCATCCGATTGATGCACCGTCTATTTAGTTGAGACCCATATGACATGGCGGTCCTTTGAGATACTTCTTAGTGGGAATTCATGGTATTTGGAGTATCAACCAGTGTCTTGGGGAGCAGACTCTCCCGGAGATGAGCTATCCTAGTGCGGGAACCTAGTAGCTTGCTGTGATGATAAGACTGACGAGAAATCATGTGTGGGTCAACTCAAATCAATATTTTGTGGGTCAGCCCCGAGAAATCTGGTGTGGTTCAGCTCCAAGCGATCCTTTGTGGGTCATCTCCTAGCAATCCTATGTGGGTTAGCTCCTAGTGATCGTGTGTGGGTCAACTCCTAGCGATCGTGTGTGGGTCAGCTTCTAGAGATCCTGGGTGGGTCATCACCTAGCGATCTTGTGTGGGTCAGCCCCTAGCGATCATGTGTAGGCTATTTGGGTTAGCTCCTAGCGATCCTATGTGGGTCAAATCCTAGCGATCCTATGTGGGTCATCTTCTAGCGATCCTCTCTGGGTCATCTCCTATAGATTCTGTGTGGTTCAGCAGTAGAGTCTCTTAACGGAGTAAGATGATTCATTAGTTATAACTAATCATCTCTACTACCATACTTTAGTTATACCTGGTTTGAGATGAGTTCGTACCTATGTGGTACATTCCTTCATGATAATACATTGGTGGTATTCTTCTATGTGGCGTACCTATGTGGTACTTTCCTTTTTTAGTTTTCCTTCCTTTGTGGAAAAGTTGAGCATGGGGCCATGAATTGGACTCTGTGTTTTCCTCATGATTTAGATGGGTTTACTTGATAACTTAGGTATATGTATGGGCATATACCTATGTCAGTTTGTCACTGGTTTACATGATTTGTGGTTTATCTTTTGTGTATTTTTGAGAAACATTGAGGGTCTTGAGGTCCCTACTGAGTATCATTATACTCACCCCTGCATGGGTTATTCCCGCACGTCATTGTGTTAGATGCAAATGGCAGATAGCGCTGATCGAGGTTGCGAGTACCGGGACTGGACGGTGCTCGGAGGTGACCATACGGCGTGCTGATATGCAGAGGAGATGAGAGGTTGTGGTGTGCTGTGGAGGTGATATGTACCAACCCTTCAGGTAGGATCCCGGAGGATGACCCAGTAGCTGCCTTTCCTTTTTCTTTTGTTGTATTTTATTTTAGTTGTACCTGTACTATTACTGTTGGGCTTGTATTCTGGTCCCCTTTTTACTTTCAACACTCTTTTTTCTATACAGATGACTTGCGTTCGTATCTTGATGTGTGCTTGGTTTCATGTGTTTACAAGTTATAAAGGAAATGCCTTCCAAATTTTAGGGAATACTCATTTGGTGTTAGTCTCTAGCCCCAGGAATATGGAAGGTGGGCTTGGGGATAGTCACAGCATGGGCCCCGGGTGACGGGTCGTGACAAATTGGTATCAGAGCTGTCGGTTCTACTATAGAACATAGGACTCTGACCATTCTTGTTAATAGAAATAGTGTTATTTTTAGTGGGTGTGGTTGCCAATTTAGGGAATCCAATGTTGGTGTGGTGGCCGATGTATCCATACACCAAGACCCTGACTTCTGATTTCTGACTCAGTGTACAAAAACACTGATTGTGTGTGTGTTTTCAAAAGTTTTCTTTGTGATATTTTGAGTCATCTCACCAGGTATAACTTATTGACCATGGTGCACATGTATCTTTTCAAGATTCCTCCATGCAGACAACCAGCTTGGGTTCCGAGAGTTTTACACGCTGACATCCCACCGAGTGATGAGGCCTCAGTGGAGGCCCCCTTTTCAGTAGGGGCACCAGCAGAGGCACCAGCGGTACCATTACCCATTGGGACACCGATGCAACCATCCCTAGAAGGAGAGGGTGCATGCTTCTTGAGCGCATTGCATAAGTTCCAGCACCGAGGCCATCCAGGTTCAGGGGAGAGATAGAAACACAGGCGGTTGTGGATTGGCTTGAGGCTATGGTGAGAGTCTTCCAACTAGTAGGGACACTAGCGGATCTCATGGTGATCCTTTCCACCAGCCTTCTAGAGGCAGAAGTAGGCAGATTGTGGAGCTTGATTCTCCATGTTCACAATGGGGTGACACTTCTCTGGGAAGACTTCGAGAGCATGTTTCGATCAGATTTTTTCCCAGTGGATCTTCACGCAGTGCATATAATGGAGCCATTTCATCTGCAGCAGGGCAGCATGACTATGGATCATTACTCTATGAGGTTCACTAACCTCTCACACTACTCCACTGATATGGTTTGGGACCCATTCTTCAGGGTCTGGACCATCGAGTAGGGACTCAGGCTGGAGATCAGGGCTTCGATGATATCTCTCAACATCCTGACGTAGGCGAGGGTGTTAGAGAGAGACCTCTTAGTGGAGAGTTTCCTTGGTGAGAAATCACCAGCAGCGAGAACCACCATCGGACGTCACATAGCAAAGTCTTCTTCAGCTGGTAGCAAACATATGTCACAGAGGTCAAAGAGGACCAGACCTACAGGTGGACGACCGCATGACTCGGGATCGGTTATGTGGGGCACCCGAGGTGGATCCTGTCATACTAGGAGCGGGCAGTGTTACGCATGCAGCGGGTATGGTGATGGTTGCGCCCAAATTTACCCTACAGGTAAAAGCGATCGATGTAGTACATGTAGGGGTCGAATCCACAGGGACCGAAGAAGTAACCTTGAGACGCTATGATTGGGTGAAGGATGGGCTATGAAGTAGCCAACTTTGGGTTTGATTTTGGATGGTTTTTAAAGAACCCTAATAAACCTAAGTGAATTCAATTAAATGGAAATGGGTTGATCTTAGGATTATGCTCGGGGTGGATTGAATGAATTTTACTTCATTAGACAATTTTGGTTTTATTAATTTTTTATGAATCCATTCTTCAAAAATAGCATTACATTCATCATTTTCTGGTTTGGTGCTTACTAAACACAATTAAAAATCACATATACACTTAGAGAACCAAATTCATGATCTCTCCGAGGTATATGGTCATTTAGTAATTGAATTTAGTTTCCTCAAACACAGTAAAGATGAAGAGTAGAAATAATTGAAGAATGGATGTCTTAAATTAATTATCCAATTAACAACAATTCATTCATAAAATAACATTCAATCCAGCCTTTGCATCCTCCTAAGATCATCCCATTAAGGGTTTAGCCCTCCATTGATGATATACTCTCAATGGTGGGCGGAAGATGTCTAACAAGAATTGGATTGAAGAAATTAAAACCGCGGAAATAACGAGCACTCCTCCGTGTGTGTGAATGAAATTCACACCAATGTGTGAACTAATTCACAACAACACAGAGATATCACTGTGCTTTGTGATAATAAAGTTTTAATAAAAGAAATGGAAAATATATAAGTGAATGAAGTTGATTAAGAACATAAATATACAAAAAAAGAAACTTACATGGAAATGGAAAACATTACAAAGGAAATTTGGAAGCATAACCTTACAATGAAACAGGCAACAAAAGATGATATGAAAAATATCCACACCTATTCCCTTCACCAATATCTCCTTATATAGGAATATTAGGAGCCTTAGGTACATACCCCAACAATTAATTCACCCCCCCAACAATTAATAAAGTCAAATGGAGGGTGAATAATCAAAAGTAAATTGATGTTTAGAATTTGACCCGGAAAACTGTCCAGATTCTTCCACCATATTGACGTGTGAATTCTCAATTGAAGAAGGCCGAATCAGGAGGGGTTGTAGAATAGTAATACCTTCGTACATGTGTCTTATAGAGGCTCTCAAAATTTCAGGAAATTTGGCTCATCCGTTTGGAAGTTATGGTCGTAATGGTGGGAAGGATTTCTGTGCATTAATGTCGAGTCCACCATTTAAAGCTCAACTTCAGATACCTTTATCATCATGAAAACTTCAGAATTAGCTCCGGCCACAGTTTAATAAAATGATCCTAATATCTTTATCTTTCTACTGTATAAATTTTAGTTTCATTGGGCTTGGTTTCTGGGCCCCACATTTGTTTGATGGGCCTTAGGCCCATTATGCTTTTTCCAGCAAGTTTCTGCCTTCAGGCGCAAAATTCTCCATCTTCCTTTGAGATTCATCCAGCGGACCTAAAAGATAAAATATTCAAAACAAAGTGATAAATCATATCCCAAAATTTCAAATTCATAAAATGAATATAATATTTTCAACAAACAAATTAATGATTGGGCCCAAATTTTCATTTTAAACATGAATTGCATTTTTGATGAGAAATGAAGTTCTATTTATGTAATGCACTAAAAACAATGTTTATGGACTTTGGAACAATGAATATAAAGATATTACCAATTAATATTAGCCACTTCCAGTGACTAATCACACCCCCCAACTTGAGTTTTTCTAGTCTCGAGCAAAATAAATTACAAATATGAAATTCAAATCCCCTTTTCCAAAAACATTTTAATACACATTTCTCACCCAAATATCTAACACCAAAAAATTATGAAAACCCATCAAAATCATTAAAAACAAGCTAGGTCCATAAGCATATCCCAAACCAAGCCCATTCCTTTGTTCAAATTCATCTCCACATTTCATCCAATTCCAATTAAGCATGATAAAGTGTTGTGCCTCATAAAAGATATGGGGCCCATTTTATTATTCAAGGGGAAAAAATGGAAGCGCTAGGTGGGAATCACATTAAACCTTAAGATGAGTATCCCTTTTTTTTATTTTTATTTTTTTTATTTTATTTTTTTTAACCACAATAGATATGAAAAGACTAACTCTGGGCAAGACAACTATGGATTCACGATCCCCAAGTGCCGGACGCCACACATATTGTCAATTTCATGCTCTACAATAGAGATATAAAGCCTAACTCTGGGAAAGAAAACTATGGAGTCACGATCCCCAAGTGCCGGACGCCACGCATTTGGACAAAACATTGCTCTACGTGGTCTTTTTTTTTTGTTTTTTTTGTTTTTTTGGATACTCAAATTAAACTAAAAGTGACCCCAGAACCCTATGCTATAATGAAAGGGACCCAAGAACTCAAATTTACACCCACGATCCAGTAGACGTGCATTGTGGCATTTTTATTAAGAGGATGAAATTGTAAACATTGAAAAATCACATCGGAAAACCGCACTTTCCAAAAACTATGCTCATGAACTTAAACTTGCATTAAAATCAGAATCAAGGCATGCAAAATTTATTTGATATCCAATTTTAGAGTTTGCAATGTGTGTTTATCATGTTTATGGTTAATGGAATTTTTCTTTTCATGCATGTTTTTATTCTCAAAAAAAAATCATTTTTTATCTCCCCCCAACTTAGAATGACACTGTCCCCAGTGTTTAAAGAAAAGAAAAGTTAGAAGTGGGTAGGAGAGGAGTTCAAAGATGAAATTGAGAATGATAAACATGGAACAAATTCACCTGGTTTTTAAAGTTGAGGTTCATGATGCTCTAAATTACTCCTTTGATCTCTTTGGGGATGTAGGCACCTCCTTGATTGAACGTGTATCACCCAAAATAGTTCCTGAACCATAAAAAGAAGGACAAAGCAGACAAAAAAAACAACACAATGATTTATTTAATTCCAAGTACCATCATTTTCATGTTTTTTTAAATCAAAATAATGATACATTGTCTTCTTTTAAATTTCTAGGTAAGGTATTACTCAGGGATCACACCGCGTGACACAGATGAATACGGTGCTCCCATTTCATACCCATCCATGCTCATAAAAGAAGAACAGGTCAAGAGTCTAATTTTTTTAACCTACAAAAACATAAATAAAATAAACTGATAATACATTGTCTTCTTTAAATTTCTGGGTAAGGTATTACTCAGGGATCACACCGCGTGACACAGATGAATACGGTGCTCCCTTTTCATACCCATCACTACTCATAAAAGAAGAACAGGTCAACAGTCTATATATAAAAAAAATAACAAAATTAAGCAGAAGGAAACAAAATATGATTCACAGTGATTGGAAACATGAAAACCACGGGTTGCCTCCCGTGCAGCGCTTTTGTTTAACGTCGTTAGCCCGACTTTTACCATAAATCTATCTTTTTTTCTCTGGTTCATATGTTGGCTCAGTTAACTCCTCCTTGGTTTCTTATTTATTGAATGATTCAATGAATGGTTTTAACCTATGACCATTGACATTGAAGACATGACCACTTGTGGGATCCTGAATCTCTATTGCCCCATGAGGGTACAAATGATGCACTAGGTATGGACCAGACCATCTGGACCTTAGCTTTCCTGGGTGTAGATGAAGTTTTGAACTATACAAGAGCACAAATTTTCCCAATTCAAAGTGTTTGACTTTGAGATTCCTAGATTGGTAGTCTTGAACTTTTGATTTACTGATCCTTGAATTTTCATAAGCCTCCATCCTAAGTTCCTCGAGTTCATTAAGATCTAATTTCCTTTTTGTTTCATCCAAAGAAATGTCAAAGTTCATTTTTTTTATTTCCCAAAAGGCCTTATGCTCAATTTCAACAGGTAAATGACATGGTTTTCCATAAACCAATCTATACGGTGACATGCCTAGGATAGTTTTGAAAGCAGTTCGATATGCCCAAAGGGCATCTAAGAGTTTCTCTGACCAATCTTTCCTAGAGGGATTGACTGTTTTTTCAAGAATTTGCTTAATTTCTCTATTTTCCAACTCAGCTTGACCGTTGGTTTGAGGATGGTATGCAGTGGGAACTTTATGAGTAATACCATACTTAGACATGAGTGAAGAGAATGGGCGGTTGCATAAATGGGTTCCACGATCACTGATTATAGCCCTAGGAATTCCAAATCGAGAAAATATATGCTCTTTCAGAAATCGGATCACAACATGGTGGTCATTGGACTTGGTGGGAATGGCTTCAACCCATTTTGAGACATAATAAATAGCTAAGAGGATGTAGAGGTATCCCTTAGAGTTTGGAAAGGGTCCCATGAAATCAATTCCCCAACAATCAAAGATTTCACGACCAGAATGGGAGTGAGGGGCATTTGATTATTTTTGGTAATGGATCCTAATTTCTGACACTGAGGACAACTTTTGCAGAATTGGAAGGAATCCTTAGTGAGGTTCGGCCATTAGAAACCACTTTGGAGGACCTTTGCAATGGTTTTCTTTGTAGAAAAGTGGCCTCCACATGCCTCCCCATGACAAAATTTTAGAATGGACTCTTGCTCAGACTCGGGAATACATCTCCTGATGATTTGATCAGGACAGAACTTGAAGAGGTAAGGATCATCAAACACATAGTGTTTTACATCAGAAAGGAATTTCCTCTTAGATTTGGTCCCCATGAATTTTTGAATTTCACCCGTCACCAAATGGTTTGCTATGTCAGCATACCAAGGGCAATCACTCACTGAATAAAGGTGCTCATCGGGAAATGAATCAGACACAGAGAGGTGGTGTGAGTTGTCTTTGAATTCCGTCCTATAGAGGTGATCAGCTACAATATTTTCAACACCCTTTTTATCCTTAATGGTTAAATATAACTCTTGAAGAAGAAGGACCCACCTAATCAATCTATCCTTGGCATCTTGTTTTTGGAAAAGGTATTTTAGGGATGAATGATCAGTGAAGACAATTATGGGTGATCCTAAGAGATAAGACCTGAATTTCTCTAAGGAAAAGACAACAGCAAGAAACTCTTTCTCAGTGGTGGTGTAGTTTATTTGTGCATCATTTAAAGATTTTCTTGCATAAGAAATGACATGTGGAGTTTTCTCACACCGTTGTCCTAAGACTGCTCCTACAGCGAAATCACTTGCATCACACATGAGCTCGAAAGGAAGTTTCCAATTTGGAGATTGCATGATAAGTGGAGATATAAGAGTTGACTTGAGTGTAGAGAATGATTCCTCACAGCTTTCTGTCCATAAAAATGGAGCATCTTTTACCAATAGAGCATAAAGTGGTCGAGAAATAGAGCTGAAATTCCTAATGAACCTTCTATAAAAACCAGCATGTCCTAAGAAGGACCTCACTTCCTTAATAGTTTTAGGAGAGGGAAGGTGAAAAATGATGTCAACCTTAGCTTTATCAACTTTAATCCCTCTACCAGATACCAGATGACCTAGAACAAGTCCTTCCCTTACCATGAAATGGCATTTTTCCCAATTTTTTATGAGATTCTTATCCTCGCACCTTAACAAAACCTTTTCAACATTTATAAGGCATCCCTCAAAAGTATCCCCAAATATGGAGAATTCATCCATGAAGACCTATAAAAAATCCCCCACCATATCCGAGAATATTCCCATCATGCACCGCTGGAAGGTACCAGGGGCATTACATAACCCAAAGGGCATGCGCTTGAAGGCAAAAGTGCCAAATGGACAAGTGAAGGTTGTTTTTCCTTGATCCTCTAAGGAGACTTCGATTTGATTATACCCTGAGAATCCATCTAGGAAGCAATAGAATTGATGACCCGCCACTCGCTCGAGGACTTGATCAATAAAGGGTAAGGAGAAATGGTCTTTCTTGGTACAAGAGTTAAGCTTCCTATAGTCAATACAAACTCTCCATCCACTACTAACCCTTGTTGGAAGCATCTCTCTATCCTTGTTGGTTATTACTGTGATTCCAGCCTTTTTTGGAACCACATGGATTGGGAAAACCCACTCACTCTCAGCTATATGATAGATGATACCAGCTTTTAACAATTTCAAAAGTTCTTTTCTCACTACTTCCATGAGATTAGGATTGAGTCGCCTCTGAGGTTAACGACATGGCTTTGACTCAGATTCAAGAATAATTCTATGAGTCCCGATAAGTGGGCTAATCCCAGGGATATCAAATAGGGTCCATCCAATGGCTTTCTTGTGTCTCCTAAGAACATCTAGAAGCATCCTCTCATGATCGTCTTCAAGGGAGGAAGAAATGACAACAGGAAAGGATTGATTGTCCCCTAAAAAATCATACTTTAGTGGTGAAGGTAAGACTTTGAATTCAAGATCAGATTGGTCATGACTTTCCAAGAATGGATGAGACTTTGTATTGAACTTAGTTTCTTTGTTCAGATTTCTTGACAAAATTGGTTCCTTGTGAACAGAATTTTCATCCACTAAATTTTCCAGAGTAGTGTCATGAATGGCTATGGACTCAATGTTATTGATTTCAACCATGGTATCATTGATTGGTGATTCTAGAAATTCATCAATAGAGCTGTCTGAAAGAGATTCAATCCAAGGAGGCAAATTTCCCTCATGTGAATAAAGAAAATCAATCTCTTCTTGACTTAACCATCCTTCGGTAACTCCTTGATGTTCATTGAGTTCATTATCAACACTACCAATCCAATTAACCTCATGGATCTCTTCATCATCCCCAATTTGAGAGTTTTCATTGAAGATGTTCAAGTCTAGACTCATGTTCCCAAAGGTGATGGTCATGTTCCCATTTCGGACTCGGATTACAGAGTTGATTGTTGCAAGGAAGGGACGAACAAGTATGATTGGGGTTTTATCCCTAGGACCTAAGCTTGGGTGATTGTCCAGAACAATGAAGTCAGCTGGGTAAATGAAATTTTAAACTTTCACCAAAACATCTTTTAAGATCCCCTTTGGAACTCGAACACTACGATCAGCAAGTTGAAGAGTGACAGATGTGGGTTGGAGTTCTTCGAGCCCTAACTGACAGTACATGGCATAAGGAATGAGGTTCAAACTATCACCTAGATCACACAAGGCTTTGACAACTTTGTTCTCTCCTAGTTCAACATTTATGTAAGGGCATATTGGGACTTTCATCTTAGGAGGAATGGTCCCTTTAATGGTGGTACTCACATTAGCAGCCAAAAGGACTTGGTTTTTATGTGAAAATTTTCTTTTAAAAGTGCACAAGTCCTTAAGGTATTTTGAGTAGGAAGGTATGGTTTGTATGGCATAGAGAAGGGGAATGTTCAACTTGACTTGTGAGAAGATTTCCCTCAATGTTTCACTCAATTCAGGCTTGGTTTTCCCCCTCATGCATTGAGGAAATGGTGCATATTATGGAGTTGTTTGTTGAAGTGCTGTTTCATTCACATTATTATCAGTTTCTTCAGTTTGATCTTGTAGTTCATTTAAATTTTCCTTAGAGTTTGAAGTTTCACATGGTTTCTGACTTATCTATTCAGGTTTTTCAATTGATTTCCCACTTCTTAAAACTGTCACAACCTTTAGTTGTTCGTGAGTTGTTTGAGTGAAACTTGTCTCTCCCCTTGATGTTTGTTGTGGAATAGCATGTGTGGGAATGGGTGCCTTTACAGTTTTTATGGTTTGAAGTTCTTGTTTAATGGATGAGAATTATGAGTTCATTTTGTCCATTTGTTTTCACAGTTGTTCTAGTAGGCTTTGTGGAACGTTTTGGGTTGGTGCTTGAGCTTGTGGGTTTATCCCAGGAGGATACTTTGGTTGTTGGATAGGTTGTTGAATGGGTTGTTGGATAGGTTGTTGATATTGGACATGAGGATGTTGGAATTGGACCGATTTTGGTTGGAACTGATTATGAGGTTGAAAGTTTTGTTGAGGGTATGGGTTGATACATTGTTGTTGTGTTGGTTGTTGATTGTCCTTCCAACGAAAGCCCAGATGGTCATTATACCTTGGATTAAAGGTGTTCGTGAATTGTGGCTTTTGAAAGTTCATTGCATTAACTTCTTCTAGTGGTCCTCCTAAAAGAACATCCTTGATGGAAGGAATGGTTGGGCAATTATCAGTCTTGTGGTCATTCTTGTCACAAATTGTACAAACAAGCTCAACAGTTTGGGTTTTGTGGACCTTCCTAAGATCAATCTCCTCAACTTTCCTCGTGAGTGCAACAAGTTTTTCTCTAAGGTTTTCTTCTTCTCCAAGATTGTACATTCCACCAGATTTGGGTGGCTTCTCATAGTATGGTGATGTTCCCCATGTTTGGTTTTGTTCAGAAAGATTTTCTAGATACTCGTAAGCATCATTTGAGGCATTGTTTTTGATGGTTCTAGTACACATCATATCAATGAATTGTTTATTTCTGGGACCCAACCATTCATAGAAAATTCTCACTTGTTCTGGGATTAAGAAACCATGGTGCGGTACCATGTTTAATGTGTCCTTAAACCTTTCCCATGTTTCGTAGAATGTTTCTCCCTCTCTTTCAAAAAAGTTTTGTATGCTATTTTTAAGTGCAATTGTTTTGTGCTGGGGGAAGTATTTTTTATAAAATTCTCATTGAAGTTGGTCCCAAGAGTGAATGGATGCTGGTCTCAAATTGTTTAACCAATTCTTTGCTCGGTCCTTAAGGGAAAAAGGGAAAAGTCTCATTTTAGCAGATTCAATTTGATTTGGTGGGCACATGGTTTCGACAATGTCATTAAATTCCTTAACATGAAGGTAAGGCATCTCAGACTCCATCCCATGAAAGGTTGGAAGGTGGTTCAGGACATGGGGTTTGAAAACATATTGGGCATATCCTATGTTATCATGCCTAATGCATGAGGGTGCATTGGTCCAGGTTGGTGTGAGGTAGCCATTCATGGTCGGGTCTGCAACAATTCCCAAGTTAGGGTCTTGCCCGTTATTTTGGTTCCCTCCTCGGTTTATGATTTGGTTTTGTGGGAGATTCTCCATTGTATCGAACTCAACGTCTGAATTTGGAGTCTTAGGAAGATTTGGATCTAAAGGAAATAGACCTCTTTTAGTTCTTGACTCCCCAGCCCTAGGAGTATCCACCCTAACTAATCTGTTTGAGTTATCGCGGGTGTAGGCGGACATGCGCCAAAAGAAAAAAAAGCGAGAAAGGGAAAAGATAGGAGAATTGGGATGAGAATAGAAGAATGGGGGTAAGAAAAGAAGGTTTTTGGTCTAAGGAACTTACTTGGTCCCCGGCAACGGCGCCAAAATTTGGTTGCGCCCAAATTTACCCTACTGGTAAAAGCAATCAATGTAGTACATGTAGGGGTCGAATCCACAGGGACCGAAGAAGTAACCTTGAGACGCTATGATTGGGTGAAGGATGGGCTATGAAGTAGCCAACTTTGGGTTTGATTTTGGATGGTTTTTAAAGAACACTAATAAACCTAAGTGAATTCAATTAAATGTAAATGGGTTGATCTTAGGATTATGCTCGGGGTGGATTGAATGAATTTTACTTCATTATACAATTTTGGTTTTATTAATTTTTGATGAATCCATTCTTCAAAAATAACATTACATTCATCATTTTCTGGTTTGGTGCTTACTAAACACAATTAAAAATCCCTTATACACTTAGAGAATCAAATTCATGATCTCTCTGAGGTATATGGTCATTTAGTAATTGAATTTAGTTTCCTCAAACACAGTAAAGATGAAGAGTAGAAATAATTGAAGAATGGATGTCTTAAATTAATTATCCAATTAACAACAATTCGTTCATAAAATAGCATTCAATCCAGCCTTTTCATCCTCCTAAGATCATACCATTAAGGGTTTATCCCTCCATTGATGATATACTCTCAATGGTGGGAAGAAGATGTCTAACAAGAATTGGATTGAAGAAATTAAAACCACGGAAATAACAAGCACTCCTCCGTGTGTGTGAATGAAATTCACACCTATGTGTGAACTAATTCACAACAACACAGAGATATCACGGTGCTTTGTGATAATAAAGTTTTAATAAAATAAATGGAAAATATAGAAGTTAATGAAGTTGATTAAGAACATAAAGATACAAAAAAAGAAACTTACATGGAAATGGAAAACATTACAAAGGAAATTTGGAAGCATAACCTTACAATGAAACAAGCAACAAAAGATGATATGAAAAATATCCACAGCTATTACCTTCACCAATAGCTCCTTATATATGCATATTAGGAGCCTTAGGTACATCCCCCAACAATTAATTCACCCCCCAACAATTAATAAAGTCAAATGGAGGGTGAATAATCAAAAGGAAATTGATGTTTTGAATTTGACCCGGAAAACTGTCCAGATTCTTCCACCATATTGACGTGTGAATTCTCAATTGAAGAAAGCCGAATCAGGAGGGGTTGTAGAATAGTAATATCTTCTTCCATTTGTCTTCTAGAGGCTCTCAAAATTTCAGGAAATTTAGCTCATCCGTTTGGAAGTTATGGTCGAAATGGTGGGACGGATTTCTGTGCATTAATGTCGAGTCCACCATTTAAAGCTCAACTTCAGATCCCTTTATCATCATGAAAACATCAGAATTAGCTCCGGGCACAGTTGAATAAAATGATCCTAATATTTTTATATTTCTACTGTATAAATTTGAGATTCATTGGGCTTGGTTTATGGGCCCCACATTTGTTTGATGGGCCTTAGGCCCATTATGCTTTTTCCAGCAAGTTTCTTCCTTCAAGCGCAAAATTATCCATCTTCCTTTGGGATTCATCCAGCGGACCTTTAAGATAAAATGTTCCAAACAAAGTTATCAATCATATCCCAAAATTTCAAATTCAGAAAATGAATATAATATTGTCAACAATGAAATGAATGATTGGGCCCAAATTTGTATTTTAAACATGAATTGCATTTTTGATGAGAAATGAAGTTCTATTTATGTAATGCACTAAAAACAATATTTATGGACTTTGGAACAATGAATATAAAGATATTAAAAATTAATATTATCCACTTTCAGTGACTAATCAGGTGACATGGCTCGTGACTATCTGACCTATTGTACCGATGATCAACAGACGGTCGAGGGACTGCCCATTCAGAGATAGAGATTCAACCAGGGAGGTCTACATGGAGCATGCAGTCATGGAAGAGGATATGGCCTTGCAGCTGGTGGTGGGATACGATTTGAGATGTTACTACCACCACCACTAGGTGGTCCACCCCAACCACAGGGAGCAGGTGGACAGGGGTGAGCTTAGATCCAGGAAACTAAAGCCTATGATCACGGCACTCCGAAGATGATACAAGGTACGTTCTATGTATATTCCACCATAGCTGCAGTACTTATAGACACAGGTGCCAATCATTATTTTATTACCACTACCCTCGTTCGGACCTCAGAGATTCTGACGGAGCCTTTGGATAAATCCTTACGGCTAGAGACTCTTACGGGAGTGGATTCGACAATTACACAATAGTGCCAGTAGGGAGAGCTTACTCCAAGAGGTGAGAGATTCAGCTGAGATCTCTTAGTAGCAGCGTCGAGGCCTTACGACGTCATCTTGGGTATTCACTGGGTATATATTGTCCATGCTAAGATTGACTGTATTAGGAGCAATGTGTGTTGTGTCTGTGTGGATGGGACCAGGATTACCTTCACTGACGAGAAGGGATCCTTTGCAGCATAGGAAAGACTTACCCCAAGGAGAGTTCAACCGGTCACACATCAGCTGGCTCGCCTTACCCTAGGAGCAGTTGATGTGGAGAGTCTAAGTTATCCTATAGTGGTGGACCAGTATGTGGATTTCTTCCCTGATTATGTTCTAGGTCTACCTCCTCATAGATATGTTTACTTTTACGTTGACTAGTAACTCAGGACGACAACGATATCTACACTAGCATATCCGATGGATCTTACGGAGATTCATGATCTGCAGGTACAACTTGAGGACTTGCAGGGGAAGTGATTCATTTTACCCTGTGTTTCACCCTAGACTGCCCCGATTTTGTTCTCCAAGAAGGCAGATGGGATCTTGAGGCTTTGTGTTGACTATCGATGCCTGAAACAGGTGACCATGACAAAAAAGTACCCACTTACAAGGATTGATGACCTCTTTGATCAACTGAAGGGAGTGCGGTGGTTCTAAAAGGTAAACCTCATATTAGGCTGTCACCAGCTAAGAGTGCGAGACAGGGATGTGAAGAAGAAGGATTTCAGATGTCAGTATGGCCACTACGTGTTCTTGGTTATGCCTTTCGGTGTAACAAATGCTCCAGAAGTGTTCATGGAACTCATGAACATGATCTTTCACTCATAACATGATCGCTTTGTTGTAGTCTTCATCAATGACATTCTTATCTACTCAGCTACTAAGGAGGAGCATTCCTATCATTTGTAGGTAGTACTAGACACACTCCGACATCACCTTTTTTATGGCATGCTCTCGAAGTTCTAGTTATGGATCTGAGATTTTCACTTTTTAGTACATGTCTTATCAGAGGCTGGAGTTGCAGTGGATCCAGCAATGATTGAGGTGGTACTTTCTTGGGAGCCACCCAAGAGTGTGACGGTGGTATAGTGTTTCCTAGGTTTGGCTGGATACTACTGGTGGTTTGTTCCAGATTTCTTAGGAGTGGCAACACCACTTTCCGCATTGATGAAGAAGGGGAAACCCTTCGTGTGGTCAGAGAGATTCCCGTAGAGTTTTTAGAAGGTGAGGCAGAGGCGGAATAGTTCCCCCATCTAGTGGCTACTATAGGAGGGCGTAGGGTATGTAGTATATTGTGACGCATCAGAGACTATAATCAAATGTGTCCTGATTCCAGAGCAAGCAGTTATCATGTATGATTCTCAACAGCTGAGACAACACGATCAGAACTATGATACCCATGACCTAGAGTTAGCACAAATGGTCTTCCCCTTGAAGATGTGTTGTCATTTATATTATGGGTGAGTGTTTTACAGTGTACTATGATAAAAAGATTCTTAGGTATATCTTCTCTCAGAAGGACCTGAACCTGAGACAAAAATGTTGGCTTGAGTTCCTCCAGGACTATGACATTGAGAAAATCTATACTCCTAGGAAGGAGAACGTTGTAGCAGATGCACTCCGTAGGAGATCCGGTATACAGCTATTAGGTGAGGCGACAGAGCTACTGGCTGATTTTCAGATATCCTTTATTGATCAGGATGGAGCAGCTTTTCTTCAGTCTATTACAATCACTCTCCCACTTCTTCAGTGTGTCAAGGAGGCGCAATGTGGGGACGCTGGCTGCGAGATTCGATGTGCTCAGATATCCACAGGATAGGCACCTGATGAATTTTTTGAAGGTGGGAAGCATGTCATCCTTTTCAGAGGATGTACCATGGTACCAGTGTCACTTCCGGAAGAAGTGTTGAGGTAGTTCCACTCATCCACTCTTCTGGTACATCCAGTAGTAGCGAAGATGTAATAGGATCTCTGACGATAGCACTGGTGTTCAGGAATGAAGAAAGTAGTAGCAGAGTTTACCTCTTGGTGCCTCACTTTTCAGTAAGTGAAGGCGGAGAATCAGGTACCAGTAGGCTTGGTTCAAACTTTAGAGGTTTCTAGAGTGGATGTGGGATGGGATATTGATGGACTTCATGACAAGACTTCCATGTATGTCAAGAGGTCATGACTCGATCTGGGTGATTATCGACCGACTCACCTAGTCGGCCCACTTCCTACTGATTGAAGAGCAAGGTTCAATAGAGATCATGGGATACCTCTATGTGCAAGAGACTATGTGGTTACATGGAGTACCCTCGACGATTGTCTCTAATCGTGATGCATGTTTTACTTCCCAGATATGGAAGGGGTTGCAGGAGGCTTTCAGGAAACAGCTCTGTTTGAGCACCGCCTTCTATCCTTAGAAGGATGGACAGATTGAGCAGACTATTCCGACCCTCGAGGATATTCTACGTGCATGCATCCTTGACTTCGTTCGTAGTTGGGAGGATCAAATTACTTTGAGGGATTTTTCATACAGCAATATCTATCACTCCACCATTGGGATTGCACCTTTTGAGGCATTGTACAGGTGACCTTGGAGACCACCTCTGTGCTGGATTGACCTAGGGGAGTCATCGCTCATGGGACTAGAGATGGTTCGGGCTACCACAGAGAAGGTGCAGATCATCCAGGAGCGGATGAAGACTACACAGAGCAGGTAGAAGTCATATACCGAAAAGAGTGGGAGACCTATTGAGTTCGATGATAGTTACCACATCTTTCTATGGGTCTCACCTCGATGACGTTTGCGTAGATTTGGCCGAGGTGGAAAGTTATCTCCAAGATTCATCTGACCTTTTCTGGTCCTCAGCAGAGTTGGCGAGGTGGCATACCACTTAGCCTGCCTCAGTTGAACCGGGTGCAGGACGTCTTCCACGTATCCAAGATGAGGAGATACGTGCACGACCCTTATCAGGTCATCAACCATGGAGAGCTGGACATCAACGATGGGGAAACATTTTTTGAGGTTCTAGTTTAGATTTATGATCGACTGGAGCAGGTCTTTCATGGGTAGTCGATACCTCTGGTGTGCATTCGTTGGCAGCACGAGAACCTCTTGGAGAGCACATGGGAGTGGGAGGCTCAGATGCATGCTCAGTACCCACACATTTTTTCCAAGTTTTTGAGTTGTGGATAACAAGGACGCAAAGCCCTGATGTGGGGAGACTATAAAGACCCGAAATTTCCATGTAATGTTTTTAAAAAGATGGGAATTTTACATGTCTGTAAAAATTGACGGCACATGATTTTGTGGCCCGGAGTGCCCGGAATGAATTTCTGAACTTTTTTTCAGGTAAGTTTAGTAAACGTGCAAGCATGTTTTTCTAAAATTTAAACATGTTCTCTGAATTAAAATCAGAGGACACCGTTGAACTCACAACACCGGTATTCACTTAAGGAGACCTTCACCTCAACCCTAATGGGTTGAGTGTGAAAGATAGATTTTGGGTTTTTTGTGAAGAATAAAATAAATTAAAATGGTGTATCATTTTATTTTTATTTTATTTTGAAACCACCCATGTGGATATTTTACAGGTGGGGACCACTTGAACTAAAACCTCCCATGAGAGGTTATGGAGGTGGGGACCACCGAGCCTAACCTCCCATGAGAGGTTATGGTGGTGGCAACCACCTGAGGTTTAAAACCCTTTTAAATCCCTCATAAGTGTGGGGGACCCTCTAAAACTTCCCCTACTTAAATGGTGCCACCCCCTTAAATTTATTATTCCAACCTATATAATTAATTAACCCAATTTGAAATTGGGCCAATAATTAAATAGGGGAAACATATCTTTTTGGATACTTTGAATTTTGGTCGATTTGGGGAGAGGAGAAATATTGGGAGGATTTCACTTCTCCAACAAAGAACTCCATCGAAGAATGTTCTTCAGAAATCATGGAAGAGGATGACAAGTGAGCTCGACATCGAAGCGTGGTTTCGGAAGCGATGATCGTTGGTACTTTCTTCACCTTCTTTGAATTCCTTCCCGCGCCAACATCAATGAACAATTCAAGGTAGGGTTTGAGTTCCCATGTTCTTCCATTCCAATTTATTTTCTTTTGCGGAGTTGGGAATAGTGATTGACAAATGTTGTGGGGATTGATGTTCTCAAAAATCATCCATACACATTATTGATTCAAAAATGGTGAAACACTTGCTATCTCTCTAATGGAGAGGGGGCGGGCCAAACAAACATGGCCCGACCCCTCCGTAATTCTTCCTTATTGTGTTCATCATGATCGAAGAAGGTGTCTTACACTATGACGATGAACGAAGAGAGAGGCTGCACCACCTCCCGAGCCACCGCCCGCAACCTCGCCACCTGAGCTGCCGCCTCATGGAACCGCCATCAACGGCCCCTCCGCGCTTGCCGCGGCCTCACCGAGCCATCCCACGGCATCCGCCCTCCTGGTTGAGCCACCCCGGGTAGGGCTGAGACGCCCTCGTGGACTCGGGGAACCCCCGTGGCCGAGCCGCCCTCACGGCACCCTCTGCGACCGAGCCACCTCGCGGCCTCTGACACCCCGCGTCACCGGCTGCCCCCTCCCCTGTGGCCCCTCGTGGCCTGCCGGACTGCCCAGCATAGGCCGAGCCACCCAGCGGGTCAGGCCACACTATGTTCTAGGCATGAACCAGCGGGTCGGACCGACCGGGTTGGACTGGACCCAGATCCACTATAACCCATTTACACTCTTTTGGCCATAACTTTGGCACCAGGCGTCCGATTGATGAACCGACAGTGTCGATGAAAATATTTAAGCGAGACGGTCCCTTTGAGTATACCCCACTGGAGTTTTAGATAAATTTAGAATACGTTAGGGTTGTCTTGAGCATGAATCCAACCGGGGCCTCATGACTAAAAGGCTAATAACTCATAGACAGGGTGTTCGATTCATGCACCGTCTGTTGCGTTGAGACCCCTACGACGTGGTAGTCCTTTGAGATACTTCTTAGTGGGACTTCATGGCAGTTGGAGTATCGACCAGTGGCTTGGGGAGAGGACTCTCCCAGAGATGAGAAAGCCTAGTGTGGGAACCCAGTAGCTGGCTGTGATGAGTGGACTGACTAGCGATCCAGTGTGGGTCAGCTCCCAGCGATCCAGTGTGGGTCAGCTCCGAGTCATCCTGTGTGGGTCAGCTCCGACTGATCCTGCGTGCATCAGCTCCCAACGATCCTGTGTGGGTCTTCTCCCAGCATTCCTCTCTGGGTCAACTCCTAGCGATCCTATGTGGGTTGGCTCCTAGCGATCCTGTGTGGGTGAGCTCCTAGAGATCCTGTTTGGGTCATCTCCTAGCGATCCTCTGTGGGTCAGCTCCTAGCCATCCTGTGTCGGTGAGCTCCTAGAGATTCTGTGTGGGTCAGAAACAAATCCTCTTAATGGAGTAAGAAGATTTAGTAGTTGTAACTAATCATCTCTACTACCGTACTTTAGTTATACCTGGTGTGATCTGAGTTCATACCTGTGTTGTACTTTCCTTCTAGATAATACCTTGGTGGTATTCTTCTATGTGGTGAACCTATGTGGTACTTGCCTTTGTGGTTTTCCTTCCATTGTGGAATAGTTGAGCTTGGGGACATGAATTGGACTTGGTGTTTTCCTCATGATTTATATAGGTTTACTTGATAACATAGGTATATGTATGGGAAAATAACTAAGTTGGGTTGTCACTGGTTTACATGATTTGTGGTTTATCCTATGAGGATTTTTTAGAGACCATGAGGGTCTCGGGGCCCTACTGAGTCTCATTACACTCACCCCTGCATGGGATATTCCCTCACCTTGTTGTGTTGGATGTAGATGACAGAAAGAGTTGATCGAGGCTGAGAGTACCAGGTCTAGACGGTGCTCGGAGGTGGACCATACGGAATTTTGGTATGCAGAGGAGACGGGAGGACATGGTGTGCTATGGATTTGATCTATACCTAAGTTTCAGGTAGGAAACCATAGGACGACCCAATATCTACCATTCCTTTTACTTCAATTGTATTGTATTTTAGTTGTACTGGTACTATTACTTTTGGGCTTGTATTCCTGTCCCCTTTTTACTTTCAACACTCTTTTTTCTATACAGATGACATACGTTTATATCTTGATGTGTGCTTGGTTGTGTGTGTTTACAGGTTATAAAGGCAATGCCTTCCCAGTTTTAGGGAATACACCTTTGGTGCTAGTCACCAGCCCCTGGCCTATGGAAGGCAGGCTTGGGTTTAGTCACGGAACGGGCCCCGGGGGACAGGTCGTGACAATATATTATTTTAAAAACAGTTCACCATTTTATAAACAAAACCAAATAAGTAATATCAGAGCTATGGAAAAGTGAGAAACGTAAACAATACATGGTGAAAATAAACCAGTGTTGCAGAAAATATGCACGAAATACAATCTATAACCTTGAGAATCAGAAACATCCCTAGACAACCCCTAGACACACTTGGTTCGCAACCACCTGCCAGTGTATGGTGAAGACCCATAATCTATAACCCACTGATCTAGCCCACTGCCAAATCATAAAAAAATCCCATCGTACCTCTCTATCCACCAGGGGCACCAACCTATCTAATTGGGGATGGTGAGTTACTATCACTTGATAATCTATAAGATTCCCATGACCACATTATGGTTATAGTAATATTGTGTTAGTAGGAGTCCCTCACATGCGTGACTCTTCTCACCACACTTGCCTAACCCAAACATGGACATCGATATATGATAAACCCTAAGGGATTACCCTCATATAACGGTGACCCATATTTATATACATACATTTTATATCACACAAAGGTTCCAACCGGGCTGCTATAATATATAAACATTAAAAAATATCATAAAACATTTATGGTTTCCAACTGGGAACACACATTTCTTAAAAATATCTTTCAAATACCACGCTTACATTTACATATCTAAATGGTCCCTTATTTTCTAAACACACATTCAAACACTTCACAATTATCAAACATGCTTTTACCATTTTTTGACCCACACTAAATCATGTTTCAAACCGAATGGACAAAACATAAGGAAAAAATTATAAACCATGATTTCCAAAACACTTAAGGCAACCCTTTAATAAACCATATTTAAAATACTCTTTAAAAACCACTTAAAGGGAACAAAAATATTTGAAAACTAAAATCCATTGAGAAAACTAAAATCCATTGAGAAAACTAAACATCCATGAAAACACCAATTTCCTTTAAAAAATAACTAGCCAACAACATTATTTATAGAATATAAAACAATCCAAAAAAAACATTAAACCCTTTCCAACAAATTTTAACACGTTTATAATTTTATACCAACATGAAACCATACACACCCAAAATTCACTTTTGAAATCAAACCCACACCAAGAAAACATTTTAATGTCTTTCCCCTAAAATCAACACTTAGCTAAATTATTTTAAAGTAACACAAACTAAAATCATTAAATCCATTAAACCCTTACAAAAATGTTTTAACACAATAACAAAGCCACATCACATCCAAACCAAGGTCAATAATAAACAATGTTGTTGAAACATAATAACAGAAAAACATTTCACAAAGGCCCAATTCCTTCTTTAAGAATCATAATAAATTCAAACATGGTTTTTAGGAATCATAAAACTATCAAATTTAAACTAAAACTCATTTAAAACCTATTTTTACAGATCATATAAATTCCAAATTACTATAAAAATTTTAAAAAAGGTGTCATAGAGCTACTAAAGTAGCCTAAAAACTTATTTAAAATGGAAAGAATCAAATTAAAGTCTTTAGGAAAGAAAATCCTGGAAACACTTACCGAAACCTCATGTGATTAGAATGAAACTTCAACAGGAGGAAGAACGATGCTACGTAGGCAGATAATGCACCCTAAATCAAAAGGAAACCCTATATATACATTAACCCTAACATTTAGGGTTTTTGAAATAAGAAAGCCTATATAAAAACCCTAGAAATTTATTGAGGAAAGGAGAATAGGGGACGAGAAATCACTTAAAGGAACCGCCATTGGGAGGAGCGGCTTCCGGAAAGAGCGTCGGAGGGGAGGATGTATTCTTGAGAAGGTAAGGGGAAGAGGGATTCATGAGCAAAAATGGGAGAAAAGAGGGTGTACACAATGGTTAATAGGTAATAGGGGAGAATGCGTGAGGGATAAAAAAAAGGAAACGTGATTGTTAAAATGGAATGTAGGGCATGATTGGAGAGAGGTGTGAGTGGAGAGTGGGATAAAAAAAATAAAAAAAAGTATTAAATGGGACAAAATAGAGGATGTGTGAGGAATAATTTGGGATTGAGGGGTGAGTGGAGAGAGGTATGAGTGGAGAGATGGAGGTGCATGTGGAATAATGAAAAGAGGGGTGAGTGTGATAGATAAAAAGGGCGATGATTAAAACTATAAAAAAATAAAATTAATAATAATAAAAAATAAAAAATATGTTATTAATAATAAGGATAATAATATTAATTATTATTGTTATTATAACAATTTAAATAATAATAATAATAAATTTTTTTAATGAAAATATTTATAATAATTTAAAAAATTATATAATCATAACAATGCCATCAATTTTCTTAATTTATCAAAATAAAAAATAAAAAAAATTATAATGATAATCATAATTTTATTCATTTTCTTTTAAATAATAAAAAATTTAACAACAAAAATAATTATTATAATTATTTTATTTAATGATAATAAGATCATTAAAAATTATAATTAAAGAAAACATTTTTATATACACAATAATTTTACTATTATTATATCTTAAACCTTTAATTTATTTAATTCTCATGATGTTGGATTATAGTAGTAGTGCATAATAGTTGGGGAAATCTAGGCCGACTGCAAAGTTACCCCCAACCATGTGGTGCCCGTGCATTAGTCTGAAACCCACCAAAAACATCAAATATTTAAAAAATATAACATACACTCAACCCACACTTTGATGAGGTTAACCGAAGAAAATACATAATAAAATAAAATAATTTAAAAGGTCAAGGTATGACATCACATGTTTTGAATGTGACAATAAAGTACTACCTTAAGGCATATGGGAGATTAATTATATGTCTATTTAGTTCACCTCATTATAATGATTTATATTTTTAGGTTTTGGAAGGATTGTAATGTTATCAATTTATGGATAGTATAAGTTATATTCCATTTGTTGTTTGATAGATTGATGTATTATCTCATTATAGGTGGAGTAGTCATGTTTTATTTCATGTGATAACATTTTTTATGATAGATGGAATGACATATAATTCTATCAAATGATCTGCATACACTTCAAGAATGAAAAATTTGACTTTATTTCATTAAATGTGTTTTGAAGTGGAAATTGTTCATGGCATGAACAACGATGAGATTGTACCAAAATAAATTATGTATTTATTCTCATGAAAAAATCTTCATCATTAGGGAATCAATATTGAAAAATAGAAATGTTATCTTATTACCTTCTTATCCAAGGAATCAGATAGCCCCTTAAATCAACCTGGTTTTAAGGCTTTCTAGTTGTTAACTTTTTCTAAACATTGTTCTCTATCACTATCAATCAGAACTTGATGGTTAGATTTTTCTTTCATATCCATGTTTTCACTTCCCACTTATGTTATCCTATCTTGAAACCCTGTGATGAGTTACTTTGGGTAAATATTATGGTTCTAACATTCCTTTTTAACAATAAGTTTTAGTATTCATTTTTATGATGTTTGTTTCTATGAATGAAACATTCAAGTAGTAAACCTTTTATAACCCTAACAAATTTTGAGGGCGAAATTCATTTTTAGGGGGGTATAATGTAATAACCTGATATTTAATGAGATAGAATATTTTTAATTTATTTAATTTCTTGTGTTATAAGCTACACCTATATTAGAATGATCGATACGCAACACTGTATTATCATGCACTATTCAAAACACTATACTTGGCTTGTGTCACACACAATTTCATGTTCTATTGATATAATTCATGTCACAGAACTCCAAGAATAGATTTTTTTCAATGTATGAAAGTTCTATGTTGGTATTATGTTATAAGAAACACAAAAGGAAACATTCACTAAACACAACACGAACTTGGATTGCATTACATGCAAGAGAGACCTTCCTTAATAACTTGCATTGTACGTAATAACGAGTTTCATTAATTAACGATATATTATTAAAATATTATTATTTAATGGGATATAAACTAGAAGTTATGAGTAGTATAGACCAAATTTTTAATTTTATATATCATTAACATTCATATTATATATTTGTTAGAATATTATTTAAGAAAAAAATCAATTTTTCAGATAAAAGAAGTATTTTTCCAAAAATCAGTTTTGCCTCATTTTGTTGGAGGACCAATTTTTTATCTGGTTTTTGTCACTTTAATATATTAAATTTGAAAAAATAGACATTTTTTATGGAATTGAAACATCAGTTTTTAATTTGGATGAAATTTTTGTATTTTTTTGATAAAATTCATATTTTAATGAATAGTAAAAAATACTGCATTTTTATTGAAAACTACCTTTTCATATAATTTATTAATATAGATAGTTTATCTTGTTAATTGTTTTTAAGGAGTAATCATATTATTTTTTTATCATTTAATCCAATTTTGTCCATTTAATATAATTTACCATTTAAATTAGACATAAACACATGTAAATATTTGGATAGTTTTTACTTCTTAAAACCCCGCTTTCTGGTTATCACAATGGGAATTAATATTAAATTAATTAATGAAACTTCTGTGTTTTTAATTTTGAAAAATGGATTTTACATTTGGAATCATTCGTTCCATAATATGTAAATAAGATACTTTTATTTTTTTGATATTAGGAATAGTAACTTCGATAATTTTTATTTTCTAGAGTTGAAGGTAAATTAGGTAAATAAAGGTAACAAACAATATGATAAAGATAATAAAATTATCCAAACACCTGAAGAATCCTTTTGGATGAATTAAATTTGAAAAATATAACCTTAGGGTCAGAATTGCTTCATTTAATTGACTTTTTCCTTGAATGTGATGTAATTATAATTAAAGAAAATAAAGTGAAAACATGTCACTCTCATATTTCTTATAAGTATAAAAATTTTACTATAGTGATAACCATGATTACACAATAATGATGTCAAAATTATTTGATTGATAGAAATATCAAATAAATGGTTTTAAAATATTAAAATAAATAACATATGAACTAATTAATCTGTTACACGAATTATATAGTAGACTATGACATGTTAGGAGTTTATTAAATATTTTTGTTTTAATTTATCTTATGTGTGTATTTTAAATAAAGTAAAATAAAATAATAGTGTCAAAATAGAAAGTACTGATATTTTATAAATCTAACATGTTTTTAAATTATTTAAAAATAACAAATATATTTAAAAATTGAAAAGTTAAGATTATATGTTCTAACATTTCTTAAATTATCTAATTATGGAAAAAATAAATCACATAAGTAAATATTTACAATAATTTAATATTTAAGATATTTTTACCAAAAATAAAATTAATTAGATTAAATAACAGTAAATCAAAATGATTAGGTTTAAAATAAAATCCAAATAAGTATAAATTGTATTGATTGTTAGGATAAAGACCCATACTCAAATTATATTTCAAATAAATGTGTTCGGGAACATTATTGAATGAAAATAAATTTATCATTAATTTATATTGCATGACATTCCTAAAGTGTCCATCCTCCCTCTAATAAAAGGATACCCCCTTTACCCACTTACTCATACATTTCAAGTCCTTTTTATCATCCATACTCTACTTAAATAATGTACGAACATCCCTCATATCCTTCTAGAGACCCATATTTTGGTAGAAATCCATCTTAGGGAGACCTTTTGTGCAAATCGAAAGGAGATACTCGAAAAAGGGGTAATTGTTTTATTACCTCTTTTAAAATTGTTTTGTTCTTATACATACTCTTCTTATATTGTTCTCATAAAAAATTTATAAATATATTTTATTCAACATTACTATATGTTATTTTAATTATGGGACAACTGTATACCTAATTTATCCATCTTATAAATAACAATATCACCATGTGTGCGTGCGTATGACATACTCTCTCCACACCATGGGGTAATTTTTTATTCAACAATACATAATTTCGATTGGTATTATGATGATTATAATGGATTTATATAATGAATATAACCAGATATTTATTATTTATAATTAATATATAATTTAATTCCAAACCATTTAACCATTAATTGAATGATATCGCCGCCTGGGCATATGGGCAGCCTACCGTCTCCATGACGTGATGATATTCACTCTCCAGCTTAACCATTAAAGAATAACAATAAAGTATATATAATAAATAATCCTGAGATATATGAGCTAATAATTATTATGTATTTATGTGTGTGTATATATCATTTACTTTCTTCCGTTCGATTCAATAAGGAAAAAGGAAAAAGTGTTCATGCATACGTATGGCCTACCGTATCCATGAATAGTGTATTCCATTTTATTTTTCTATCTATTATATATACTTATATAAAAAATATTTATGATATATAAATAATGTGTCACATTATAGAAGTATGTATATCATGATCTATGAAATAAGATCAAGAATAACATGTCAAAAAATGTAAGATAAATAAATCGATTATTACCAAAAACATTCATTTAACCAGTAATTGGTAAATAAACGGGTAAAATAAAGTCTTATGTGAATCATATAAGATATAATAAATATTATTATGGTTCTTTTAGAATATAATAATATGTTTAAACCCACTATACAATATTTTGAGACACATATTAAAAAAACTAGACTTCAGGTAAGGGATAATTTCACAATCTCATTATATTCCGAGATTGTTTATACGTAAGTATTTCATAAGATATATTTATCATCCACATCCATGTATCCTAAATATATAAAATTCTTTCTACTCTTATAATATTTTTAAATTCAAATTTACCCATTAGTGAAATTTTATTAAAAGTTGTGCAATGAATACTTCTTTCGTTTTCCATACGAGGTACTTTTTGTCCTTTCTGGAAAGAGTAAGAGAATAATGTTTTTTTAACTTCTATGTCATGAATGGTATTCTACATCTTCCCAAAACCTTATTTACATGAAAAATAATCTACATTATTTCATTTTTATTTTCAAATAAATTCTTTTCTTTTAATATTTCATGGAATTTTGACAATAGAAAACAATTTTGAAGAAGAAAGGATATTTTCCTCAGGAATTAAGCACAATTATTTTCCATAAAAGACGACATAGGGTTGTGTTTCTATCAATATTATTACTTTTATTTGATTTTTTTATAATTTAATTATTTCTATTAAATCCATTTATCTTATATGGATCCTTTTATGATGGAATGATGTTTAAGAACCCAATTTTTTTTCATTGGTTATGCTATGATGAATGATTTATGGTTTTGTGGTGAATGTAAGAATGATTTCATTATGAGATGGGTGGGACCTATATATCCCTCTAATGCATTGGGTAAAGATTTATATCTCATGAGATAGAAATGAATACAATGAAAAGTAAACACGATTCAGTAATACAGGGCTGTAATGATAAGTAAAACTTATTCAGTAATGGACTTTCTCTACAATAATGTTCTTGGAAAAATTTACATGGCTACTATGGAAATCATACTATGTTCTTATTTGTTTTCCACAATTCCATGAATTTTTCCAATGCTATTTTTCATGGTTAAGGATCCTTTATGATCTATGCCTTATGTACTGCCAATATTTATTTCATGACTCCTAATTTTGATATATAATACTAATGTTCATGTTTTTACATTATTATGTTTATGGTTTGTTTTATGTTCACCCTTACTAAGAATTTAAGATCACCCTTTTTATGATCTTTCCCCCGGATATACAGAATGGTTTTAGGTAGGAAAACAAAATGGGAATATCTTTATGGGAGATGTTGAATATCCTTCACCAAGTTAAAATATTATGTTCCATGTTTCTAAAGAAACAAAACTAATACAGTCATTGGGAGTATATTTTTGTAATTTATTATGTATTTTATAAAATGAAATGTAATTTCCTTGTTTATCAAGGTTAGGACTTTATATTTGGTATCATGTCAAATTTTTCATCAACCTTTGTAAACTAGGATGTGAAAACATTAGTGAGATCCCTTGAGATATTTCTTTGTTATATTTAGGGATGTCCCTAACACTAGTACCAAAACCTTTTTTATGTCAGTTTTTTAGATTTTTAATGTCAGTTTTAAGGAAATTTTATTGTGACCGACATTAAAAATTTTATTTTTTACCTTGATTATTTAATATCTGACAATAAAAAATGGGTTCTATGCTTTTTAAAATCATTTTTTTAAAAAAATGACATGAAAGACCATCAGAAAATGACATTAAAATGCCATTTTTATGTCGATTATTAAAAACCAATGTAAAAAATGTTATCCATCTTGTATTAATTTCCTAAGCTTCAATTTGACAAGTCATAGAGCTTAAATAGAGTTATAGATCAAAAGTTATGATCATCAGAAGTATGGTATATGTTTTTCAAGGAAAGAACGAATGATCCAACTGTTGCTTCATCATAGAAGAAATTTATAATCCAAATGAGGATTTTTAGTTTTACTGTGATATAAAGAATTATACCTAATTATAATAAAATATTAATCATTAAATGGTATATCAATTAAGAAAACTACTCACAAAAAATATAAATCATTGAAAAATAATTACAAATTCTTTGAAAAGATTGCAGAAAGAAGAAATAGTGGATTAACATGGAAGATCAAACAAATCAAGTCAGTGGAACAATGATGGTTGAATGAAATGACTGTTAAATGGAATATCAATTAACTAAAAAATCAGAAAAACCTTAAATCATGGATAAATAATTACAAACACCTTGACCAGATCGTGAAAAAAAGAAATAATTGATTCACATTAAAGATCAAAAAAGTCGAGTTAGGGAAATGATGATGGTTGAAAGAAATGATTGTTAAATTATGATATGTGTATAATGAAAACATATAATTGAGATGAAAAAAGAAAACGGGGTATTAAAAATTTTATGTAATAATTAGAAATTTTGATGCCGCAATGTAAAAAAATTGAAATTTCACGTTGGCGGGATATTAAAATTATCTCTCACATTGGTTTTATGATAATAGTCGAGAAAATATATTAAAACTTTCACTGATTTTTCATGTTATTTATTATATAACTGACATTAAAAATCAATTTTGATAACATTTTCACATTGGTTATTAAATAACCGATGTGAAAATCAATTTTCCTAGATTTTTCACATAGGCTATTTAATAACCGATGTTAAAAGGAATTTTTCACATTGGTTATTTAATAACTGATGTGAAAAATGTTTACAAATAAGTATATAATTTCATGAACTTCTATTTTAATGGTAATAGAGCTCAAACGGAGTTACAGATCAAAAGTTATGGCCTTCGGAAATTGGAATTCCCTAAGACATCATTATGAGATGATCAACTTTCGATGGCCATAAAATTTAATTTGTAACCAAATTTGAGCTTCGTGACCTATCTAATTGAATATTGGGAAATGAACTACATGTTTTTAAACATTTTTTTACATATTTTATTTAATAAATAATTTGAAAAATACCTTTTAACATCGGTTATTAAATAACTGACATGAAAAGGTCTAGAAAATAGATTTTTCATCGTGGTTCTTATATAACTGACGTGAAAAATCAGAAAAGATTGATATTCACATCTTTTATATAATAATAGACATGAAAAACCTATTTTCAAATATTTACTAGTTGGTTTTAAAAAACTGATGTGAAAAAATCAACATTAAAAATATTTTTTGTACTAGTGTTATGGTAAGTCTAAATATAGTTCAAAGTCCTTGCATTATGGTAACGATCATGAATAACCTATGATTAAACCTAAGATATTAGAGATTGAAATTACTCCCCCTTGATTATGTTGTTTTCCTAATGTGGTTTTTTCCTCTCACACTGTTCTATTTGAGTTTTAGACAATGGCTAAAACCCAAAGAAACCACGTTAATGATGGATGTAATGCACAATGCAATGACACTCCTATGGAACAACCATATTTTATGGATATTGAATAAAGAATCTTGTTTCTATGACCACAAATCCTTATTGGAATCAAAATGTCCAAATGTGGGAACAAAGTTCTCTTCAATATTTCAAAAGGCAATATCCACTATATTTTAGTGGAACGACTGATCCACTAGTTGTAGAGAAATGCATTTGTACTATTGAAAAGATATTTTCCATTTTTTGTTGTTCAGAATGTGAAAAGGTTCAGTTGGGCACTTTTTTCAAGGAAGGAAAAGAGAATATCTGGTTGAAAATTATTAAGAATATGAGGCAACAAGATAAAATTGACTCCATGGATTGCGATGAGTTCAAGTAATTATTTTTCATTTTGTACCTTCCTCGTATTCTTCTAAAAAAATGGGAGACGACTTTTTTCCATATATCTCATGGTTATGATAAAAAAAGAATGATATAATTCAAAATTAAATATAAAAATTACAGATAAAAGAAGATTATATTTTCATTATGCTCAAAGTGTAGAAGGAAACCTGGAAGAAATTGTCTTAAGGGGGATGATAAATGTTTTATGTGTGGGGAATAAGGTCATTAGAATTTTACTACCAAGGTAATAGAGATAAACCAAAATCTCCAAAGAGTAAACCACCCACAAATCAGGGTTACAAGTTCAAGGAAATGTGGAATTATTCAAACCAATTCCCTAATCTAAGGGTTATAGAATATTATTGACCCCATTAACCTATTAAGGCCAAAGACAATGGTAAATCACATGTGATAACAATTGGTGATGTTGAGTATGAAAAAAAAGTGGTGGAATGATTATGCGTTTATGTAATGCAATTCTAAAATAGTGTTATAGAATCTCTTTTATAGTATTATGGAATATTGGAATATATATATATACTGGTCTTTTGTGGTTTTCCATAACTATATTGTACTTGTTACAGTGAAAATAGAATTGAATATTTTTGGAAAGAACATGATATGTTCCTAATGAATGGATAATGAGATAATGAGATGTTTAATAGTATTAATGACCCCATGAATTATAAAAGGACCAAGTGATATTATGGTTTTAGTATAAAGAATTTTTGGTATTTTTTGTGTGTGGAAAGAGTGAATGTTGACAAAATTCATGTTTTCACTAAATTTATATTGTAATTCATGTTATTATTATGTTTCAAGAAAATACATGATTAATGTATTGACATGTTTGGAATGTGACAGAAAAAGAACTATATTATGAGAAATGGGAGATAAATGTCATGTCGATTTAGTAAACCTCTTTCTAAAGATTTATATTTTTAGTTTCAGAATGATTTTAATGTTATATATTTATGGATATTATAAGTTATATTCCCATTGATTTTTGATATATTAATGTATTATCTCACTATAGGTGGCATTTTTCATATTTGATTACATATACTAACCTTTTTGTTGAGACAGATGGAATGAAATATCATTCTATTATATGATATGATAAAAATTCAAGAATAAAAAATCAACTTCATTTCTTTTAAACAATAGATGAAGTTGAAATTCTTCTAGCTATGAACAACGATGAGATTTTACCAAAATCAAGTAAGTATTAATTCTCACACAAAATTAATCATATTTAGGTAAAGGATCTTAAAAACCAAAAAAGTTATCTTAGTAACTTTGTATCAGATGAATCAGATGGTCCCTTAAATCATCGCAGATTTAAGGCTTTCTGGTTGTTAATTTTCTCCAAACATTGTTCTCTCTCACTGTCCCTCAGAACTTGATGGTTAGATTCTTCTTCCATATCCATGTTTTAATTTCCCAACTATGTTTTAAAATGTGGAAACCTAGTGATGAGTTACTTGGGGTAACTGTTATGTTTCTAACATTCCTTTTTAAAATGATGTTTTAGTATTCCTATTCATGATGTGAGTTTCTATGAAAAAACTTTAATGTAGTAAAACAGTTATAACCCCTGTTGGATTTCGAGGGAGAAATTAATTTCAATGGGGTATAATGTAACACTCTGATATTTTATGAGATGGATTATTTTTAATTTCATTAATGTCTTGTGTTGTACATGAAAATAAGATTATATTGCACTATATGTAAAACTGTATTAGTTTGCAGTATATGCAACACTATACTTGGCTTGTGTTACACACAAGTTTAAGTTCTTTTGATAGAATTCATTTCACGCAATGATAACTATAGATTTTTTTCAATATATAAAATAAATATGTTTGGATTATGTTATATGGAATACTATAGGAATCTTTTCCTAAAGGAAACATTGTGGCTTTCATTATATGCAAGAACGACCTTCTTCGATAGCTTGCATTGTACGCAATACAGAGTTTCACTAAACATCGATATATTAATAAGATATTAACATTTAATGGGATATAATCTAGAAGATATGAATATTATTGGCCAAATTTTAAATTTTATATAGCATTAAAATTCATTTTATTTTTTCTAGACTATGATTTATGAAAAAATTCATAATTTCGGATAAAAGATGAATTTTTTGAAAATGCAGTTTTGCTTCCTTTTGAGGGAACACCAATTTTAAATCTAGTTTTGACACTTGTATATATTATTTTTGAAAAAATAAATGTATTAATTGTAATAGGGACACAAAATATTAATATGGTTATATTTTTTGAATTTTTCAAATAAAATTCATTTTTTAATGAATAGGGAAAAATTATGCATTTTAATTCAAAACTGCCTTTTCATATAATTTATTTATATAGTTATATTATATTTTTAATTAGTTTTAAGGGGTAATGGGATTATTTTTATCATTTAATCCAATTTTGGTCATTGGAAGTAATTTTAAATTTAAATTAAACATAGACACATGTCAATCTTTTCATAATTTTTACTTCTTAAAAACCTTTTTTCTAGTTTTGACAACGGAAATTAATTTTATATTTATTAATACAAATTTTGTGTTTTGAATTTTGAATAATGGATTTTAGATTTTTAATTATTGGTTCCAAAATATGTTAAATGGTTACTTTTATTATTTGGATATTATGAAGTGTGACTATGGTAGTATTTATTTACCACAATTATAGGTAAACCGAGTAAATTAGTTTAACAAAAAATACGATAAAGATAATAAATTATCATAAAACCAGAAAAAATACTATTAGATGAATTAAATTAGACCAATATCACCTAAAGGTCTGATTTGATTAATTAAATTTACTTTTTTCCAAGAAATTGATATAATTATAATTTAATCAAAAGAAAGTTACCACATGTCACTCACATATAGATTATAAGTCTTACAATTTTAATATAGTGAAAAACATGATAAAACATCAAACCTAAAATAGAATCATGAAATATAATTAAATTATCTACATCAGGTTAATTTATATATAATTTTTAGTCATTAAATCATTACCATTAATAATGATGACACAATAGTGATGTAGAAATTAATTGATTGATAAAATATCAAATAAATTGTTTTAGAAATATTACAATAAATATCAGATGAAGTAATTAATGTATGCCACTAATTTTCTAGATGAATATGACATGTTATGAGTTTATTAAATCTTTTGGGTTGAATTTACCTTTTGTGTTGAGTTTATTGAAAGTCAAATAAATGAATAGTGTCAAAATTGACACAGTTGATATTTTATAAAATTAACATATTATTAAATTATTTAAAAGTAAAAAAAATTGAAAATTATAATTTTAAAATTCTATGGTCGAAAATTTTATAAATTAACCAATTATGGAAAATTTTCAACACATAAGTAAAATGTTATAACCATTTATTATTTACAGTATTTTCACCACAAAAAAATTAAATAGATTAAATAAAGATAAATCAAAATGATAAAGTTTAAAATAAATTCATAAAATGTCTAAATATTATTTTTTGAATGTATCTTTACCCATAATCATCTTATATTCGAAATAAATGAGTTTGGGACCATTATAAACCGAATATAAATTTATAATAAATTAATATTTCAAGACTTTCCTAAACTGTCCATCCCCCCTTTCATTAAAGGTCACCACCTCTACCCACTTAATCACACCTTTAAATCCATTTGTTTCATCTATCCACTGCTCAAATAATCTTCTAAAATCCGTTCCTTCCTCATATAGGACACACTTTGTTTAGCAAGGCATCATAGGGAGACATTTTGTGAAAATCAAAAAGAGATACTCGAAAATGAGGTAATTATTTTATCATGTCTTTCAAAATTATTTTCTTCCTCTACTTCCTTTTATTATTTTGTTATCATAGAAAAATTATAAATATAGTATCTTCAGATGTTGACATGTTAGTATAATTATGGGACAACCTTATAACTCCTTTTATACATCCTATGAATAAAAATATCATCATGCGTGCGTATGTACGACTTTCCATCTTCACACCATGGTGTAATTTGTTATTCAAGAATATTTAATTTGGATTGTCTTAATTATGAGTATAATTGATTTCAATAACTAATATATCATGATAATTATTATGTATAATTAATATAACATTTAATTCCATACCATTTAACCATTATTCCAACGATATCATCGCTCGTGAGTACGCACTACCTACCGTATCCATGACGTGATGAGATTCATTCACCACATTAACCATTCAAAAATGATTATAATGTATATATAAAAAATAATACTAAAATATATGAAATTATAATTCTTCTAGATTTTTTTATATAAATATATATATCATTTACTTCCTACCATTCAATTCAATATGGAAACAAAAACAACATTCATGCGTACGTACGACCTACCGTCTCCATAAACATTGTATTCTATTTTATTAATCTATCTATTATATATATATTTACATAATAATTATGATATATAAATCATTTTTTACATTATGGAAGTAATTATATCACAATATAATTAATAATATCATGAATAACAAGTCAAAACACATATGATAAAGAAAACGATTAATACCCAAAATGTTGCATTAACCTGGAATTGAAAAATTAACAATTAATATAAAGGAATCCATGAAAAACATATGATATAACAAATATTATTATTGTTATGATTTGTTTAAACCCACTATACTTGAGTTTTTGACACATATATAATAAATCGATCTTAAGTTAAGGGATAATTTTTCAATCTCGTTATTTTCTGAGATTGTTTATATGTAAGTATTTACAGGGATATATTTATCATCCACATACATGTTTCCTAAATATATAATATTATATCTATTCTTATAATATTTTTTAAATTCAATTTTCCCCATTGGTGTATTTTTATTAAATGGTATGGATGTAATATTTCTTTCATTTTCCATATGAGGTACTTAATGATTTTTCTGACAAGAGTATGAGAAGAAAAAAAATTTAAACTTATATGGGATGAACGAGTTTTTTCATCTTCATGATTCCTTTATAAATGATGATTCCTCTACATTATTATAATATTATTTTCAACCAAATTATTTTCATTAAAAATTTCATGAGATTTTAAGATTAGAAAACATTTTTTTGGAGAAGAAACGATATTTTCATAAGGAATTAAGCTAATGTGTTTTATCAAAATTATTTTCCATCTATGATGACATAGGGTAGTGTTTATATCCCTATTATTAAATTGATTTTATTTTTTTTATGATCGAACTATTTTTATGAAATACATTAATCTTATATGTATTATGTTATGTGGGTATGATTTTTATGAAACCATTTTATTTCAATGGTTATGATATGATGAATGATTTATGTTTTTATGTCACATGTAATAATTATTTCATTATGAGATGTGTGGGACCTATATCTTCATCCAATTAATTTTGTAAAGATTTGTACCTCAAGATGTATACATGAATGGAATGGTATGTAAATCTAGTTTAGTAGTACAAGGCTAGAATGACAAGTAAACCCGGTTCATTAATGGACTTTGTCTGCTATGACGGTCTTGGAAACAATTCATTGGATACTATGGAAATCATATTATTTTCTTATTTGTTTTACCCAAATTCCATATTTTTGGAAAATGCTATTTTATCATGGTTAATGTACCTTTATGATCTATTCCTTATGTACTTCCATGATTTATTTCATGACTCGAGATTTTGATATGTAATCTTTATGATCATGTTTTTATATTCTAATGCTTATTGTTTGTTTTATGTTTACCATTACATAGAATTTGCGCCCACCCTTTTTATGTTTTTATTTCCCATGATATAAATAAACACTTTAGGTAGGAAAACAAATGGAGAATATTTTTATAAGAGATGTTGAAGATAGTTAACCATGTTTGAAGATTAATTTTCATGTTTCCAATGACACTAAACTAATATGATCTTTGAGTTTATATTTCTATAATTTATTATGTATTTCATAAAAAGAAATGTAAATTCCATGTACATCAAGCTTGGTTATTTATAGTTATGGTAGTGGTGGATGGGTTATTGTGTGGTAATGGTAGTAGTAGCATAGATTGTGGTATAGAAAGGGGTGGCTTCATGTATATTAAAGTGATTATTAGAATGGTTTGTGTGATGATTGTTATAGTATGGTACTTAGTAATTGTGGGGTTGTTTTATAGTTTATCATTAGAAAAAAAACATGGCTATAATTAATGAATCTAATATTATGAAAAAACTATAATTGATAGATAATGATATTATTAATAAAATATAGGGTTTGGCATAAAAAGATGTAGGTGATAATAAATGCGCCTAATGGTTAATGAATGGTATGATATTAAACATTATTAATGAAATTTAATATGGTAGGAAAATGATAAATATGGAATTAATAAAAGATATGGTATATTGTGGTATTATTTATGTTGTGTGGCTATTTTATAGTATCATAGTGGTCATGTGTGATTGGATTGTTTTGTTAGTGGTTGTTGGTTCACAAGGGATAAAATGAAGTACATTTTATAGGTAATAATTATTATAATGTTCTAGTTATAGGTTAACCTATATTAGTGTTCATGACTTATTATATTGTTATTATTAGTTATTTTGTACACACTAATACATATTTCACATAAACTTACAAAATTGTATATAAGGATATGGATTTTAGGAGTTTTCCCTAGCATCCATACCATATAGGGAATACATAGCTAATTGATAACTATTCACATCTCTCCCATTAGACATATTATGACGTATAATGGATTGAGGTAGTCATATACATATAGTATATAATATATTTATAATATAGTATGTATATACTCGAGAACGTGATTATGTTGTTGTGATGTGGTTATATAGTGGGGGCATCCATAGAAGGAGTATGGCATGTGGATTCTATCACATATGCTTAAGTTTCTATACTCTGATGATGATACGATGTGTGGTTGTGATGTGGTTGTTTATATGGATTTTTTTATAGTTTTGATGGTAATTATTTTGTGAATATATTGATAAAAAATGGATTTTAACACAAGAAATATGTCATAGTTGAAGGGTATCATATGAATATCTAATCACTATTTCATAGGGAAGAAAATCCAAATCAAGGGATATATATCTTTTAAAAAATATTTCCTTAATATTATAACAAAATAGATTACCTAGAAATCATGAGTTTCAATAGATTCCATCTAAATCCTACAATGTATTGTGGTTGTGGGACATCATGAAGACCAGTGAGTGATTTCATGCTACCTCCTAGGTGATACAAAGGCCACAGATCCATGATCATATTGTAAGGATACCCAAATGCTGAAGGGGTACTAGTTCCTTCGAAAATGAGATAAATATATGATCTATAAGAATTTTTTTTTTGAATCATTAACACATCAAACCATTGACACCCAATTGGATATTATCTTAACATCTTATATAGGAGAATCCCAAGGATTCCACTACTCATAAGAGATCATTTCTGTTTTTGATCATTGGGTGCAATTCATTCAACATTTTCATTGAATTTAATGAAAATACTTTAATCCATTCATAATGGATTTATGAATAAACCATTCTGGAGAAAATTAATAATATATATATATATATATTATATTCAAGTATCCCATATATTAAAAATTTGTACATTATATGTTTTAATAAATGTAGACCATATAAAATATCATATTATATATATAACATGTATCATATGAATGTGAAAGTGAATCTCATTCATGTACATTTTAGTTAAAATTTAAAAATCTCCCAATTTCACTAAAATTTAATAAGGACTTCATGATAATTTCACAGCTCTTTATTAATCCATCAAAAATATTTTGGATATGGTTTTTCACCAAACTCTATTTATTTTGAAAAAATTGTTTTTCCCAAACAAAATATTTATCCATAGAACTAACTATTTAACCTTTTGATCCTTAGTATCATTAAAAAACTATGAAATCATTATTTAATAGGTTTAATAAAATATATGTCTCATGAAAATCATAAATTCTACCCAAGCTACAAAGGGGTCTGGTGTGATCTCAATCAAACAAACCAATATCGCTATAGAAACATGTCCACCAAAAGATATATTATATAAAACATTTATATTCCTATATAATTAGTTTTACATTAACATTTAGTGACTAGTATACTTGGAAAAATTCAATCTATTATTTTCCTCTCATCATTTCTGGAATCACTGAAAAAATTCCAAGTTAATGAAGACATCACAAGTCATCAAGTTATTAGATAAGTACATAACGTTTCACTTATCCATGTATTTGAACACATACAATGTGAAACATTTAATAATAGACATGAATTTACTCAAATTAATTCAATCAAGGGTTATATATATTAATCCTTTCATACAAGTGAAAACAAACAAACATTGTTGTGTTTCTGCCGATGGTTTGATCTGTTATATACCAAACCACCCCCATATTATCTATGTCAACATTTAGACTTTAACAAGTATAGTATCAAATTATGAATGTTCTAATATTTTTCATATTTCATAACTTAGAAAAATTTGATTCATAATAATTATATACCCCTTTGTATATCATTGTTTATATTACATTCTATGAGATATACTACAATTGATCAATCCATGTAATAAGTCTCTATATATTACCTAATGAATATATTCCTCAAATCTCATATACAACTCTTTTAAATGAATAATATATTATATTCATGAAAACCATATCATGTCATTACAACACAAAATAATCCATAATGATCAATGTTTAAGGACATCCCAATGTCTTAATTTTAGGGGATATTATCATACAATTGTTCATGTAATATAAAATTACAACACACATAAATGAATGATAATTAGAGATTTATTTTATTAACATGATATATTTAAAACTAATACAACTAATCTATCTTGTCTCTAGCATCTAATAATTCTAAATAATCCTCATGTTGTTGTAGAAATAATTTTTTAAATTAATAAATCTATAACATTCTTCTACGTAACCACCCAACTAATCTTTACATCAACCCTATCAGCGATCACCTATTTGTGATGGTATTTTTGATGTATGTATTTGGTACAATGATGATACTATAGTTTTTTAGCCTAATATATTGAACTATTATTTTCACAATATAGTTTGACTATTCCCTTGGTGATATGAACCACTCTGAGATCGTACATGAACTTCTTGAACCAAACTGTTACCCTCACAACATCTAACGAAACAATATATTTTTCTTCTATTGTCATGCCATAAATAGTGGATCGATTGGAACTCTTCCTACTAATTTCTCCACCATTTTTCAAATATTTTAATCCATATTGTGATTTTATATAACCTTTGTTTCATTGGATACTAATATATGTGTAACCCATTTCTCATTGATCACCATCTCCTCAAACAACCAAGAATATTTTTTTTGTCCTCATCATGTACATAAAGGTGCTTTTCATAGATATCCATTGAAATTCAAAAGTATTGTCTCAGTATATACTTATTATTATCAAAACATAAGATAAATAATGTTGAGTATATAAATGGAATAGATGATAGATCCTTTTTGAGGATTCATAATGAATCATGTCCACACATTCAAACTCCTTATAAGGATCCAGAATGTTCCTAAGATTCATGACATGAAACATTTGTAAAGATCTATTCTTAGTGTTATCTATGTTAAACCACTTTATGAATTTACAAATATATATGTTCTATCATAGTTTATGAAACATCTTATATCTATATCTAGGGACCCTTTTGTCAAATATGTAAGCTAAATCACCCATGTAATTCATTGAAAAAAAATTATCCATCCAAATATTCATAGAGTGATGTGCCAAGATTTCATTTCCAATAAGCATTATTTCATCTATATACTGCAACAAAAATAATATTATACTCCCACTAAGCCTCTTGTATTGATAGTAATTACCCACATTATTAATGATACCAAACTCTTTTAGCACATAATAAATCCAGGTTTTTGAAACTCTAGGAAGCTTTAATTAGTCCATAAATAGACCATTGTATCTTAAAAACATAGAATTCCCATTTGTAATTTAAAAACCCTTAGCTTGTATCATATACTCATCCTTGGAAAAAATATCATTAAATAATTTTCTTTTTAAAATCAATTTGATATATCTCATAATCATAATGAGATGTTGTGGTTAGAAAAATCTGAATGGACATTTTCATCACCACAGGTGAAAAGTTATCCTCGTAGTCAATACTACTAACTTGTTGGTAACCCTTTTCCTCTAGGTGTTCTTTAATGGTTGAAAATCTACTAAATATATCCATATTATTATAGAAAATAAACATGCATTAAATTTTTATCAACCCTTCAGTTGCATCCACAATGTTCTAAACATGGTTAGTATACATCGAGTCCTTCTTAGATTCCATGTCTTTAAACAATTTATCTTAATCTCAACTCTATATCTATTGTGTTCGTGATATATCCTTTTGGACCATTGAGGATCTTATGTAACATTGGTCAGTTTTATCAAACAATAGTCATTGAATCTATCTCAATCTCCATCATAGGAACACTTTTGTTTTGTTTGTATTAAAATTCTACAAGTTCAACTATATTTCCACTAACACATCAATAAATCTATTTCATCTCAAGAGTAAAAATAATCCAGACATAAATTTTTTTTGTATAGTAGGATTATAGAAAAAATATCCCCTTGTTTCCATAGGATAGCAAATAAATAAGCATTTTTTTATTTTGGGTCATGTTTGTTTGAAGACAATCGTCGTACGACTAATTCACAACCCCAAATAATTATAAAATACATAATGGTATGATTCCCAGTCGATATAATATAAGGTGTCTTTTTTGATGGTTTGGATAGAACATGTTTTAGTAGGAATAAAATAATATCTGGAGCATAACCCCAAAATTATATAGGAAGGTTATATAAACCCATCACTAATTAAAACTTTTCTAAAAAAGCATCATTCCTCATCCAAGATACACAATTCCTTTTTTGAGAGGATGGAGTTGTGAAAAATTCCATAATCTTTTAGATGATATTTGAATTCCTTAATCAATTATTCACCACCTGGATCCAAGCAGAGGGCTTTAAAAACAAATTTCCTGTTGATTCTATATGTCTCTTTGAAACTCTTGAACATTTAAAAAGTTTCATAATTTTGTTTTATCATAAACACATACCTATACTGACTAAAGTAATTGGTAAAGGTATCCAAGTTCCTAAAACTACCATTTTCATTTGCACTCATTGGTCCAAAAATCACTATATATTCCATCCCATTATGTAATATCCATCTCACAATTTCTAACAAAATCTGACATTTTAATTTTTCTGAATAAATAGTGTTCACATGTGTCAAATGCTTAATATTATAATGAATCCAACAATCTGTCTCTACGATGCATTTGAACATGTTTCTATTTTATATGTCTAAGGAGACAATTAAAAAGGTTGGCGGGATTAGATTCAACCATGACAATCTTATTTTAAAGGTTATAATCATATTATCCATATCCAGATTATACAAATTTTTTATTATATTTTTAGTTCCATAAAACATTTCATTCATATATATAGTATAATTTTTTCATAATAATGAATTAAAATCCTATAATTTTTTAAAAAAATAAACAAATAAAATTAATTTTTATTGTGGGATGATAACAAATGTTCTTCAATTAAAAGATTAATCAACTTGGTAAAATAAGATAATTAGTGTCAACCACAAATTTTGCTACTTTTTCTCCATTACCAATATAAATTTCCAATTCACCCATCATAAATGCCCTCTAATCTATAAGTATTTATTATTTTCAAAAAAACTAACGCACACCTACTATATAATACCCATGAATCAAAGTTGTAGAAAAATATATCGATGAAATTTAAATTTGATTACTCTGAATGTTTCTCCTTGAGAACACTTCTCAAACCTAGAAATAAATATTTTACTTTTATATAAGTTATACCTATTAATGATCTCAACATGATTATTGTGATGTATACAATAATCTACAACAAATACATATAATCTTGTGACTATAATGTATTATATCATTTCATTAAGGGTCTTAAATGAATGAGATCCCACTAAAAATGATGACCATGTATATCAAATCAATTTAGAGAACCAAGTTCCATAATTCACTTTGTAATGAGATATCTAATGAATTATTATCATAAAATAATTATTTTGTAAAGGAATCCTTCCAATAAAGAAATTTTTTACTCTTGTATAGTATAATGAATAACTCTTTACCCAAATCCATCATATTAATAAACTCAACTCACTCCCTCTGGTGTCTTTCCCAAGGGGCTCTTAGCTATTCATAACCCAAAACAAGCAACAAGAATAGTCTAAAAAAATATATAAGGACGCTTTTCTTGGAAATAACCAACCCAAGTATGATCTGGTGTTATCTATCGCTTTTTTACATAAACAAGATAATTCAAGGGCACCATTCTTGGAAAGAAACTTACCAGTTAAATGATTGAGGTCTTGATAAGTCTCTTGTGTGAAGGAATATCATGCTTAGTAATTTATAGTTATTAGTCTCATCAATTTAATACACATCATTTAGATATTAAATTAAGTACTATTTCATTATATGAAATCATTATCATTTCATTTTTTATTTTCATTTTGTGTATTTATGCATATAATAAATTATTTTTTTAAATACCAATTCCACCCACTAAACTAATGTGTTCATGCTACATTAATGTGAATCTCTTTACACAACACACAAGTTTATGTTAATCACCCATAAACAGAATCCATAAAAATTAATACATATCCAAATTAATCATATTACTATGCTTTTTAAACACTTAATGTACATTCATAGTGTTATATAATATAGAAAAACTCCACAAGAGTAAGCATGGAAATACAAATACAAAACCTTAGTCATATTCCTAGCCAAGACAATATTCTAAAAAAGTAGGTGGTATGGCCATAAGTCCTTCTACTAGGAGAGGCTTTAATAAAGGGATAAATCATTAATGAAAACTCAAACACCTAATATGAATAAACTATTATAAAAAATATTCCTAATATCATACCTATAATTAAAATCCAAGGACAAGGTGATGATAAAATAAATTTTATGACATCAAACTAAGCATGATATGAAAGGCTCAATCAGAGAATAAATTTATCATAAAAGCACATAAACAATATTCATATTTCATAAAAATTTTACAAAAAAAGAATATCAATGAAAAATTATCAAATGAATAATAAATTATTTATTTTACAAAACATGAGACATTTTTGAACTATTCTTAAATAAATTATAATTTTAATCATTTTAATTTTTTTAAGAATATCAATATTTTGTATTTATTTAAATATTAACTCCTTCATACATTATGTTAAATGGTTTTCATATGATATTTTCTGAATTTTATTATTTTATAATTCAATATTTATTATATAAAAATTTTATATGTTCTAAATATCATATATTTTTTAATTTATAAACACTTTATAAATCCCATCTTCTGATTTCTAAAAACCAGATTTATTTATAGATCATAATATATACCATTTGATATTATAAATTATATTTTTAGATATTGACCATTAATATTTAGAAAAAATGTTTCATAAAAATTAATCAAATTTGTTAAAAAAACTGTATAATTAATTAAACTATTTATAAAATCCCAAAAAATTAAATATTTTCAAAATACCTTTTAACAAGATTTATAAACAAATTATAAACCCTAAAAATCATTGTATATGTTAGAAACAAATTTTTAATAATTTTTTGATTACCATTACACATAACCCCTATTCTATATAAGGGTATCCCATTATAACCCTAACACACACACTATTCAAAAGCGTAAATAATTTTTTTTAATTCCTTCATAATTTTCATAAAGGTTACCTTTATGTAGCTTGATACTAATGTATTGAGGTAATACACATATTACATTTACATATCACCCTTACGCAATGTTATTTCTATTAGGAAACTCATTATTGTGTTGGTAACATAAACAATTCTTATTCTATGAAAAGGTGAACACCATGGACCTATAAATTGCATCCCTAGTACCCTTACATGTATGCATATGGTGACAAATCCATTTACACAAAACCCCTTGAATAATGGAATCACTATTATGCAACACATTTACATAAAGAAAATACAGAGGTAATCCTAACGCATACCTTCCTTGTAAGTGTTCTACGTTCACATATCCAACACGCCTAAGGGTAAATCAAAATTTCCATTACACAGCTCACACAATGGTCTATAATATTCCTTCAATTTAATGAAAACAATGTTATTTCATTTTTATTTGAAATCCATTTATTCAAAAATGTTAAAAACATGAATTAAATCACTCTAACACCATAAATGGGTTTTCAATGATCATATAATGACCATTTTTAGTGGAAGAAACCCCATAACATTAGATATCTATCATCAAAAAATCATTATGTTAATATAATCGAAAAACATTGTAACAATAGATCATGATATTCAACATCTTCGATATTTATCTTTTAATGAAGTTTTCTTGTGGGGGTCATGAGGAGTAGTGAATGAATGCACCTTTCCTCCAAGGAGATACATCATCCACTAGGATCTATGATCGTATCATAGGAATACCTGAATTCAAATGGGGTTCTAACACCATCTCAAATGGGAAAATGGAGTATCAAGAGGAAGTGAGTATAGTAGATTCTTATACTCATCACAACACACACATAATAGAGGAAGTTCTCAACCTCTTATATAGGTGTATCCCCTGGTTCCACATATTCAGAACAAATAATACAAATTTATATATGTTGGGTGTAATTCATTGACCATTTTCAATGAATCTAATATAATGCCTTTAATATGTTCATAATGTATTGATGAATAGACCATTCAAGAGAAGATAAATAATATATATCATATATATAAATATATATTACTTTAATACATCACCTGGATGAAAATTTCATGCATCACATGCATGAAAAAGACATGCATCGTATTATTTAATAAAAGTACACCATATATAATATATATAATATATAAATATTTATATCATTCATAATATGGTTTTACATGCATCTTACGAATGTATATATTTTTGAAAATCTAACATTATTAGCATAAGGGTTGCCAAATTAGTTGGGAAATGGTTGTAGTGTACATTTTGGATACATATTATTTTAACACTATATTATTATACTTTGATATGTTATTGGATAAGTGATTTTTGCTGAGGTTTAGTGGTAGTTGACTTCATATAGTCAGGACATGGTTTATTCACATTGAGGAATTAATATAATTCTTTTATATTTTCCTGAGAGGTTTTTGAGAGGATAATACTATGTACTCATGTATCTGGACCAATATATATATATATATATATATATGATTTCCATGAGGGTGTTGGTGAAAAATATGGTCTATAGTAGCTCTATATGATTTTTTTGTTTTTGTTTTTCTGACTTGGGAGGATAATTTTAATATCTCTTTCTAGTGAATTTTTTTATTTATTATATATATAAGAATTTTTTTCTTTTAATTTTATTCAATATAGAGTCTATTGGTGGTTTTATTTTTTGTTCCTATAATTATCAGTGTAATGTGTCTCATTTATATGTGATTATTCGATCAATGCTTATCATCAATGTATTTCCTATTTGAGGTTGGATTTGAGGGTCATTATTATCTTCAATATAGGCCCAATAGGTACTCATAATGGGGTAATTCATGATTGAGTAGTACCATATATACGGTTTAGATCTAAAATAGTGTTTAGAGTTAGGAATAATTGAGGGATGTCTGGGTGTTGTAGAGAAAAATTAATAATCAAAACTAGCATGTTATTTAGTAATGGAGAGAATATTGGAAGAAAGAATTTAAGGCCCCCTATGATTCAGTACAAAAACCACTGTCATAAGTAATATTTCAAGTGATATAATTTTAGTTTTTAATACCTAGTTGAGGTTCATATGTTGAAATAATTATTCTTATGTTGAAATTGGTTTATTCTAGTCGAATAAAATTAATTTAATTAAATGCACACAAAAAAATTACATGATTATATGAATATTAGATTCATATCATCTTAATAAATATATAATGATCATTTTCCATATGTTATTTAGGCTAGAGAGGTCTGTAACGATTTTTTGGTTGACCATAGCATGGTTGAACTAACATATGAGGATGATTCGTCAAGGAAGATATTGAATGATATTTTTGATAATATTATAGAAATGTATGATGGGATTGTCTATGATCATTATATGGATCACTATTTGAATGTTCCAAATATTTAATTTAGTCTAGTCCATGAAAAGAATGAGCACTAGAATCCATTTTATATTATTTGGTTGAATGTAACTATGGTCTAATGGTGGGTTTTCCTTTTGTTAAATCAAGATGTGCCCAGGATATCATGGAATGATTTTAAGAAGCAGTTTCACTAAAATTTCATTATTTTTCAATGAATATATATAATAATTTACCATTTATAACACTTCAGAAGTTGATCATAAGTGTGTGAACCTACATAATTATTCACTTGATCATATTTATAGTTAGGAGCCTAGGGTCGGCCATTTTAAGTAGTAATGTTATCTTGTGATTTAGTTTTATGTGAATATATTCATCTTTCCAGTATATTTTTATGTTTTGGGTATTGATTACATAATTGAAAATATGTGTATGAGATTAAATCATCATGATAGGGTAGTAATTATACCTTTTTAGATAGAAAAGTAGTAGATGGAGGATCTTGGATGTTAGGGTATTAAATTATAGAACAGATATGGATATGGGCCCAAAATTCTCTTTCTCACTTTTCTAGAGTAGGATGTTATTGAGATACTATTGGTATTTTTACTAGAGTGATTTTCATGTATAGGGAATGGTTATTTATGATTCCTATTCCAGAAATCTCATGTTATTCAATATAATATTAGTAGTCAAATTCAAGTTCAACCTCACTAGTAATTGCATCTAAGGCCTTATCAATAGTAGGGATAATAGTCATTTATTCCTAAAATTTTAAATGGATCAGTTATATGAATAAATCATGATGTTCATATCCCTTTGGTTAATAAGAATGAGCATGGTGGGGGAGGTGGTTGTTAGTATGGACAAAGATGTAGAGGAGCTAGATCTAGTTAATTGCTTGTCATGGATTTGAAATATCTTAGTGGGAAAAATATTGTTTAAGGAACGATCATATAATATTATACCTTGTTCTTTTCATTATTTGATTTAGGATCTTCAAACTCCCTTTTCACCTACCTTGGTATGATATCTTGGATAGAAGTTATAGAGACATCAATTCCCCTTTTTGTTACTATTATGGTTAGAGTTCTCTCTTACCTTCCAGAAGTTTGTTTATGTAGTGAGATAATGATTGAGCCTTATCAATTATTTGGTAATATCTGATTATTTAAAATATTACCACATTACTTCATTTTTATGATGGATTATATTCAATTTGTGTGAGTAGTCATTGATTTTATTTGATGGATATTTTCATTCTATAATTTGGATGGTCGGTGTGTGGTGTTTCTTAGTGTGCAGCACCATCAGATAACCTATAGGCATTCAGAGCCTACTTTATCTTAGTTGGTGAAGGTTTTTTGAGTTTAGTGGATTTTAAAGTGGTGATGTTACTAAGAGTTTTATATTATTTTCATATTCTTTTTCTAAGGAGGTTATATGTAGAGACCCAATCTTGACATACATGGAAATTACATTACATTTGCGTAATACCTAATACATAACAAAAACATACACGAAAAGACTGTAATAGTTTAGTGTCTTTGAAAACTCGGAATATAATCTTCTAATCTTAGTGAAAGATCTTGAACATCTCCCATAAAGATATTCATTTTTTTCTTACCTAAAACATTTCATTATATCCTGGGGAAAAGAAAACATATAAAGGGTGAGCTAAAATGCTTATTAAGGGTAGGCATGGAGAAAATAAAACAAACCATATACATTTGAACTTCCAAACATGAACATAAAGTTTACACATCAAAATCTTGAGTTGTGAAATAAATATTGATAGTACGTAAGGAATAGGTCATAAAGGAACATCAATCATGATAAAATAGCATTGGAATAAAACATTTAACTGTGACAAACCATTAAGCTCGTGATATGATTTCCATAGTAGCCAACACATTGCTGCCAAGACCATATTAGTGGACAAAATCCCTTTCTGAATCGAGTTCACTCCTCGTTCTAGTCATGTATCACTGAACCAGATTAACTTAACATTCCATCCATGTCTATCTCATGAGATATAAATCTTTACCCAACGCATTGGGGGGATATATAGGTACCACCCATCACATAATGAAATCATTCTTACTTGTGCCACAACATAAACATAAATCATTCATCATAACCCAAAGAATAAAAATGGGTTTTATAAACATCATCCCATCATAACATAATCCATATAAAACAAATGGATATCGTTTCAACATAGGAAAAGTGAAACCATGTAAATCAAATATATATTATATTTGAAACATACACATATGAAATAATGTCATCTTAGATGAAAAACTGTTTTAATAAAACACTTGAAAATAATTCTTGAAGAAAATATCCTTTCTTTTTAAAAATCATTTTCTTTTCACAAAATGCCACAAAATTTTAAAAGAAAAGTATTTTATTGAAAATAAAAATGAAATATTGTAGAGTAAAATTCATTAAAATAAGGTGTTATGAAACCGTAAAAATCTGTTCATGACGTATAAGTTAAAAAAACATTCTTCTCATACTTTTTCCAAAAAAAAAGTCAAAAAGTACCTCGTGTGGTAAACAAAAGAAAGATTCCTTAAATACCATGTAGTAAAAGTAAAAAATGGGTAAAAATGACTTTAAACATACATGAAACCATTTTTAGAAAACATGGACATGGATTATAAATATAACACCAGTAAATACTTAGGAATAAACAATCTCGGAAAAAACAAGATTGGAATGGTTATCCCTTACCAAAGGTCCAATTTCTTCCGTACGTGTCCAAAACTCCTGTATAGTGGGTTTAAACATATAATTAACTTGTAATAGAACCATAATTATATTTATGATATCATATATGATTCACTTATGACTTTATATTACCCATTCTTTAGTCAATTCCATGTTAAAGCATGGTTTTGGGTAAAATCGTTTCATTTATCGTATGTGTTTGGAGTTGTTGTTCTTGATATTATTATTACTTATACCATGATTTAATTACTTCAAGAATGTAAAACATGATTTATATATCATATATATTCAGTATATATATATATATCTATATATAATAGATATATAAATGAAATGAAACACACCGTTCATGGAGACGGTAGGCCATACGTATGCATGAACGCTGTTTTCCTTTCCTTATTGACTTGAATGAAAGTTAGTAGATGAAATATATATATATATATATACATAAATCTAGTAGCTTTGTCATGTCATATATTTCATTATTATTCATTATATATACATTATAATCATTCTTGAATGGTTAACATGGAGAATGAATCTCATCACATCGTGGAGACGGTAATCCGTACGTATGCATTAGCAATGATATCGTTCCCATAATTATTGAATTGAATTGGAGTGGATGCTATAATATATCATAATAAGTATGATGTTATAATAACTAGATATATTTATTCTTTACACCATTATACCCATCCATGTAAGGTGGTGGAAACACAGATTACACCACGGCGTGGAGACGGTATTCCGTACGTACGCACGCGCGGTGATTTCATTTTCCGTAGGATGGATAGAAGGTGAAATGGGGTTGTTACATATTTATAATAACATATCAGTATATTAGTGATACTGATGTTATTAATTTATAATTAAATGACAAAATAAAAGAAGTTTAAGAATAAAGAAAACTTGAAAGAATCGGTAGAAGAGATTATCTCTTCTTTGATGCACCTCCTTTAACATTCCTCTTAATGGACTAGAGTTGGTCTTTTGAGGAGACCATAACCTCTATAATGTTTCTAAATAAGTTTATAAGGTGAATTGGCAGGGGTTGGATGAGCTTGAAAGCTCAACATTGTGTAAAGAGAAGAGGGAGGAGGTGCCCTTTTATTAGGGAGGAGAGGGGCACCTTAGAAAAAACATAAAAAATATTATTTTATAATAAAGTCATATTCGGTTTATAATATCTCAAAATTGATTTATTTAGAATATAAATTGGTTATGGGTATAAAATATCTCAAACAATAGGTTTTGGACAATTTTAGGTTACTATTTTAACCTTATCATTTAGATTTAACTCTAAGTTAAATAATTTAACTTTTACCGTGTCTTCATGTTTTCTTACACTATATGGTTAATAAACTTATTATAAAAAGCCAAACGAACCCCAAGTGTTTCATTATTAATATATATAACCTTTTATATGTCATTTTTTTGATCCTTATATTTTTAGGAATATAATAAAAATTAATAATATAATATTTGTTTTAAAAACTATTTTATGTCAATTTTGACACTATTTGATAATTGATTTTTGTGAAAATCATAACCGCTTTATTAGTTTGAAAAAATTAATTAAATAAATAATAACATGTTATATTAACCTAGAAAATTAATTTAATTCATAAAAATTCTCAAATTACATTTATTTGGGTATTTATAATATCAATTATTTTAATATTACATTAATAAGGGAATTACTGAATCACTATTGTGTCACAAATAAATTAAATTATTTAATGTCTAAAAATTATAAATAAAATACCATTAGGTAAGAAATATTTTTATCGTCATAATGAATGTTTATAGTTGAAATTATCTTATGTAAAACCCTAAATTAAAGATGTTTTAGTTATTAAACTTTGATTTTACTATTTTAACTCTTCTTTAAATAAAATAATAATAAATGTCCTTATCTAAACCAAGTAGACCTAAAGGGTAATATTTTATTAATAAGGTTATTTTTGTTCGAAATACACTTATCCAATAGAATTAGGACATGTGTTAGGGTAATAATAATATCATTTTTACCCTTAATTACCCTATTTACTTTTAACCGTGGTAAATAAAAGTAAAAAGTTATTATTCACCAAAAATTATTTTTTATCTTATTGAACAACATTTTACTCCTTGATATAAACTGTGTCTCTCATATTTTCTAAATTCAACTCACAGAAGAGGTAAAATTATGTTTTATGTACAATTTCCAATTCTCCTAGGAGATGGGTAAAAGACGATGAAAAGTTCAATAAAAATTTTATATATCTAAAATTATTATAAAATGACTCCAATGAATTACATTGAACTTATATAAGTATTATGTATCTATTTTTACCTAAAATAAATTTAAATAAAATAAATTATTATTTAAATAAAAATTTGGTTTTAACCAATAACTCGGTGTTTTCTCTATTCATCAAAAATTGAAAGTTTTCAGAAAAATACCAAAATTTCACCCTAGGTTAATTTTGATATTCTGAATCCAAAAATTAAGTCCATTTTGAAAGATAAAATTTATAAAATTTAAAAAAGTTGGTATTACTATTCATAACAGCTTGTTTATATAATAACATATCGTTGTTTAGTGAAACTTGGTATTGCGTACAACACATGCTATCGTGGAAGGTTGTGATTGCATGTAAAGCAAGCCAAGTCATGGTTATGTGTAGTGCAAGATTCTTTTATTATTGTGTATAATAGAATCCAACCATGTTTCATTTTTACATTGAATATATATATACACACACTCAATGTTGTGTAGAATAACTTCTATCAAACGAGCTTGAAATTTTGTGTAACACGATCCAAGAATAGTGTTGCATATACTGCAAGTTAATACGTTGTTGCTTATAGCACAAGATAATCTTGGTGTAACATAAAACACAATAAATAAAATAAATTAAAGAGAATACTTCTCATAAAATCTCTAGGGGTTACATTCTACCCCCCTTAAAATGAATTTCAACCTCAAAATTCGTCGGGGTAATAAATGGTTTACTGCTTGAAATTTTCTTTAATAGAAACCCACATCATAAAAAGGACTACCAAAACATAACATTGAAAACTAAATTATGAAATGTTATGGTTACCCAAATTAACTTATCACTAGGTTTCCACATATGATAACATAGGTGAAAATATTTATATGGAAGAGAAATATAACCATCAAGTTCTGCTGGAGAGTGGTAGAGGACATGGATATGAAAAATCCAACAATCACAAAGCCATAAATTTGTGATGATCTAAGGTACCATCTGATTCATCAGATATGAGGGCACTAGGAAAACATTTTTGGTTTTCAAGATCATTTCCCAAATGTTGAGGAATTTTTGAATTATAATAAATAGTTAATTTATTTTGGTACAATCTAACCGCTGCTCGTTCCTTGAACAATTTCCACTTCCCCTCTTAATGAAATGAAGTTGAATTTGTATTTTGCAAAGTGTTAGCAGATCATGCGATAGAAGGATAGGTCATTCCATCTATCTCAAACATAAGGTTAGAAAAAGATATATTCATAAGTCCATCTATGGTGAGGTTAATCGTATATGATTCTAAAAATGGACTTATACTTAATCTATCATACCACTTGATAAAATAAAACTAGTTTCTACTAACCAAGGACTTCCTGTAGGCCAGAGGTAGGCGGTAAAGGCTTGTCTCACTTCGGTTGTGGGTTCGATTCCCGCAGACTTGTCCGATGCGACGGGTTGTCGCTCGTCCTCCAGGTTGTCCTTTTTCTAAAACTACATTATTATAACATCCCATCAATAATATCGAAAAATATCTATCCTTAAACAATACTAACTTATGTCCAAAATAATCCATTACAATCTTTAGGATTATTTAAAATACTTATGTCCAAGCTCATAGTATAATGAAAACAATTACTAGAAATTTTATCTACCGAGCATGTGAATACCATCATTTATCCCCCATATATCATACGATATATCTTGTTGGTCACATTCCAAACATGTGAATACCTTAATAATATATTCTATTGAAAAATGAATACGCATTGAACCTTAGTGAAAACATGAATGCTGTCAAACATTAACTCTTTCTGCATACCAAAATCCAAAACTTTCTATATACTCAAACCATGATATCACTTTGTCCTTATATTAGTCATGAGCTCATGAATACTATCAAATAATTCATTTTCTCCTAATCCCTTCATTATGCACATATAATTCACTTTCCAAAAATATTTCAATCACTTTTCATGGTTACCGGTACCATAAAATTATTGAAAACCAATGCATAGATATTCCAAAATTCCACGATACTATAAATGATATTTCATGATATTATTTTGAAATCCCATTACATAAACACTTAATCATTCCACAACATCATTGTCATACGCAACATCACAAATAGTGATCACATGTGACTTCCCTTTGTCCTTTTCCTTAAGAGGTTGCTCAAGTGGATCATCATTAACCCTTAGATTAGGGCATTGATTAGCATAATGCCCCATTTTCTTGCAATTATAGCATTGAATCATTAGTGGTGCATTCTCTTTAGTCTTTTCTCTATTCACATCATTAGCTACCTTTTTACCATTACTTCGAAACTCAACTGCTCTATTGACTTCTTTTCCACACTTAAAACATTTTCTAGTTCCTTTTATACAATATCCACCATTTTTATTTCCATACGTTGAGCATAAAGAAACATTTATATTCTTTTCACCATAGTTCTGAGATTTTTCCTTGGACTACATCTTTCGTTTCTTTTCAAAACCATGAGATGGATATGTAAAACCAACTTCCAGTTCTACCTTGATAGCACAACGCACAATTTCTTCATAGGTACTGAAGTCTCTTATAGCTAATGCCCTTTGAATACTTGGTTTTAAGCCACTAATGAATCGATCAACTTTACTTTCAGGTTGGATGATAAAGTCAGATGCATACCTTACAAGCCTTGTAATATTTGCTTCGTATATACCAATATATTCATCATCCTTTTTCTTAAGCTCAAGGAACTCCTTTTCCATCTTTGTTCGAAGAATACGAGGGATGTACTTATTGAAAAATATGTTCTTGAACTCATCCCATTTTATGGATTCAATTTAATCTTGGGGCCGTGTATTCTTAATTAGAGTCCACCACTGGTCTGCTTCACCTTCTAACCGGTAAACAACCAAAATGAATTTTTCATGTTCTGAACAATGATGTATAGAAAATATCTTTTCAATGGTACTATTCCATTGTTCAGCAACAAGTGGATCAGAAGACCCACTGAAATAAGGTGGATGTTGCCTCATGATGGACTCAATAGAATATCGTTCATTTCTATCCTCATTTGGAAGTCCAAAATGATTTATAGCTTGTGTAAGTATATCAATAATATTTTTCACTCCATCTCCCATAACATTGGTTTGTTCAGGAGGACAATCATTGAATTGCCTATTACATTGATCAACATGGTTTCTTTGGGTTCCGACCATTGTCTAAAACCCAAAAAGAACAGTGTGAGAGGAAAAAATCATGTCTGGAAAACAATATAATAAAGGAGTATTACTTTCAATATATAACAAATTAGGTTTAATTATAAGATCGTTACCGTAATTTTAGGACTATAACCTATACGTATACTTATACTTAGGGACATCCCAAGATATACCTTAGAAATATCTCTAGGGATTTCACTATAGTTATCACATCTTAGTTTTCAAAGGTTGACTAAACCTTTCCTCTGATACCAACTGTAGATACCCAATCTTGAAATACATAGACATTACATTACTTCTATGGAATACTTAATAAATAAAAAAAACAGACACCAAAGGACCGTAATAGTTTATTTTCTTTGGAAACTCGGAATATAATCTTCTAATCTTGGTGAAAGATCTTCAACATCTCCCATAAAGATCGTCCTTTTTTTCTTACGTAAAACATTTATTTATGTCCTAGGGAAAACAAAATATATAAAGGTTGAGCTCAAATTCTCAGTAAGGGTAAGCATGGAGAAAATAAAAAAAACTATATACATTTGAACTTCAAAACATGAACATAAAGTTTACACATCAAAATCTTAGGTTGTGAAATAAATCTTCGAAGTACGTAAAGCATAGGTAATAAAGGAACATCAATCATGATAAAATAGCATGGGAATAAAACATTTAATTGTCGAAAACCATTAAGCACATTATATGATTTCCATAGTATCCAAGGCATTGCTGCTAAGACCATCTAAGTGGACAAAGTCCCTTTCTGAATCGAGTTCACTCCTCGTTCCTGTCCTATATCACTGAACCGGATTAACATAACATTCCAGCCATGTCTATCTCATGAGATATAAATCTTTACCCAATGCATTGGAGGGAGATATAGGTCCCACCCATCTCATAATGAAATCATTCTTACTTTTGCCACAACATAAACAAAAATTATTCATCATAACCCAAAGAATAAAAATGGGTTTCATAAACATCATCCCATCATAATATAATCCATATAAAACAAATGGATATCGTTTCATCATAAGAAAAGTGAAACCATATAAACCATAGATATATTATACTTGAAACATACAAATATTAAATAATGTCATCTTAGATTTAAAATGGTTTTGATAAAACACTTGAAAAGAATTCTTGAGGAAAATATCCTTTCTTCTGAAAAATCATTTTTTTTCACCAAAGGCCAGGAAATTTTAAAAGAAAAGGATTTTATTGAAAATAACAATGAAATATTGTAGATTAAACTTCATTAGAACAAGGCATTATGAAACCGTAAAAATCCATTCATGTCGTATAAGTTAAAAAACATTATTCTTGTACTTTGGCGGGAAATGTAAAAAAGTACCTCATATGGTAAAGAAAAGAAAGATTCCTTACATGCCATGCAGTAAAAGTAAAAAATGGGTAAAAATACTTTAAACATACATGAAACCATTTTTATAAAACATGGACATGGATGATAATATAACCCCAACAAATACTTATGAATAAACAATCTCGGATAAAAACGATATTGGAAAAGTTATCCCTTACCTAAGGTTCAATTTTTTTCCATACGTGTCTGAAACTCCTGTATAGTGGGTTTAAACATATTATTAAATTGTAACAAAGCCATAATAATATTTATTATATCATATATGATTCACTTATGACTTTATATTACCCGTTTTTTTGTGAATTCCATGTTAAAGCAACCTTTTGGGTAAAATCGTTTCATTTATCGTACGTGTTTACACTTGTTGTTCTTGATATTATTATTACTTATATCATGATTTACATACTTCCATAATGTAAAAAATGATTTATATAACATATATATTCAGTATATATATATATATATATAATAGATAGATAAATGAAATGAAACACACTGTTTATGGAGACGGTAGGCCGTACGTATGCATGAATGCTGTTTTCCTTTCCTTATTAACTTGAATGGAAGTAAGTAGATGAAATTTATATATACATAAATCCAGTAGCTTTATCATGTAATATATTTCATTATTATTCATTATATATACTTTATAATCATTCTTGAATGGTTAACATGGAGAATGAATCACATCGCGTCGTGGAGACGGTAATCCGTACGTACGCACGAGCGATGATATCGTTCCTATAATTATTGAATTGGATTGGAGTGGATGATATAATATCTCAAAATCAGCATGATGTTATAATAACTATATATAGTTATTTTTTACACCGTTATACCCATTCAAGTAAGGTGTTGGAAAAATAGATTACACCATGGCGTATAGATGGTATTCCGTACGTACTCACGCGCAGTGATTTCGTTTTCCGTAGGATGGATAAAAGGTGAAATGGGGTTGTTTAATATTTATAATAACTTATAATAATGTTATATATACTGATGTTATTAATTTATAATGAAACAAATAAATAAGAATAATTTGTAGAAGAAAGAAAACTTGAAAGAATCGGTAGAAGAGATTACCTCTTCTTCGACGCACCTTCTTTAAGCTTCCTACTAAGGGACTAGAGTTGGTCTTTTGAGGCAACCAGAACCTCTATAATGTTTCTAGGGAAGTTTATAAGGGAAATGTGTCAGGTTGTTTCAATCATTAAAGCTCAAAATTGTGTAAAGAGAAGATGGAGGAGGTGCCCTTTTATAAGGGAGGAGAGAGGCACCTTAGAAAAAACATGAAAATATTATTTTATAATAAAGTCATATTTAGTTTATAATAGTTCCAAATTGATTTATTTAAAATCGAAAGTGGTTATGGGTCGAAATCATCTCAACAAATTGTTTTTAGACAAGTTTAGGTTACTATTTTTACCTTATCATTTATATTTTACTCTAAGATAAATAATTTAACTTTTACCCTGTCTTCTTGTTTTCTTACACTATATGGTTAATAAGCTTACTATAAAAAGCCAAAAGAACCCCAGATGGTTCATTATTTATATATATAACCTTATATATGTCATTTTTCTACACCTTAGATTTTTAGGAATAGAATAACAATTAATAATATAATATTTGTTTGAAAACCTATTTTATGTGAATTTTGACACTATTTGGTAATTGATTTTTTTGAAACTCATAACAGCATGATTAGTTCAAAAATAATTAATTAAATCAATACTAACATGTCATATTAACCTAAGAAATTATTGTAATTATAAAAAGTGTCAAATTACATTTCTTTGTGTATTTATAATATCAATTATTTTAATATTTCATTAATATGATAATTACTGAATCACTATTGTGTCATTAACAAATTAAATTATTTAATGTCTAAAAATTATAAATAAAATAAAATTAGGTTGTAAATCCTTTTATCTTTCTAATGAATATTTATAGTATAATTTATCTTATGTATAACCCTATATTAAAAATTTTTTAGTTATTAAACATTGATTTTAACTATTTTAACTATTCTTTAAATAAAATAGTAATAAATGTCCTAATCTAATACAAGTGGACCTAAAGGGTAATATTTTATTCCTAAGTTTATTTTTGGTCGAATTAAACTTATCCAATAGAATTAAGACATGTTTTAGGGTAATAATAATATCATTTTTACCCTTAATTACCCTATTTACTTTTAACTGTGGTAAATAAAAGTAAAATGTTACTATTAACCAAAAATTAATTTTATCTTATTGAACCACATTTTACTCCTTGATATTAACTGTGTCTCTTAGATTTTCCAAATTCAACTCACAGATGAGGTAAAATTAATTTTTAGGTACAATTGCAAATGCTCCTAGGAGGTGGGTAAAAGACGAGGAGAAGTTCAATAAAATTATTATATACCTAAAATTATTATAAAATGACTCCAATGAATTAAATTGAAATTATATAAGTATTATGTATCTAATTTTACCTAAAATAAATTTAAATAAAATAAATTATTATGTAAATAAAAAGTCGGTTTTAACCAATAACTCAGTGTTTTCACTATTCATCAAAAATTGAAACTTTTCAAAAAAATACCAAAATTTCACCCTAGGCTAATTTCGATATTCCGAATCCAAAAAGGAAGTCCATTTTGAAAGATAATATTTATAAAATTTCAAAAAGTGGGTATTACTATTCATAACTGCTAGTTTATATAATAACACATCGTTGTTTAGTGAAACTCGGTATTGCGTACAACACACGCTATCGTCGAAGGTCGCGATTGTTTCTAAAGCAAGCCAAGTCATGGTTGCATGTAGTGAAATATTCCTTTGTTGTTTTGTATAATATAATACAACCATATTTCATTTATACATTGAATATATATATACACACACTCAATGTTGCGTAGAATAATTTCTATCAAACGATCTTGAAATTTTGTGTAACACGATCCAAGAATAGTGTTGCGTATAATACAAGCTAATATGGTGTTGAGTATAGCGCAAGATAATCTTGGTGTAACATACAACACAAGACATCAAATAAATTAAAAAGAATACTTCTCATAAAATCTTGGGGGGTTACATTCTACCCCCCTTTAAATGAATTTCGCCCTCGAAATTCATCGGGGTTATAAATGGTTTACTACTTGAAAGTTTCTTTAATAGAAACCCACATCGTAAAAAGGACTAACAAAACATAACTTTGAAAACTAAATTATGAAATGTAATGGTTACCCAAATTAACTTATCACTGGGTTTCCATATAGAAGAACATAGGTGAAAATATGTATATGGATGAGAAATCTGACCATCAAGTTCTGATGGAGAGTGGTAGAGGACATGGCTATGAAAAAGCCAACAATCACAAAGCCATAAATTTGTGATGATCTAAGGTACCATCTGACTCATCAGATATGAGGTCACTAAAAACATTTTAGGTTTTCAAGATCATTTCCCAAATGATGAAGAATTTTTGAATTAAAATAAATATTTACTTGATATTGGTACAATCTTACTGTTGCTCGTGACTTGAACAATTTCCACATAACCTATTAATGAAATGAAGTTGAATTTGTCTTTTTCAAATTGTTAGCAGATCATGCCATAGAATGATAGGTCATTCCATCTATCTCAAACATAAGTTTATCAAAGTTATATACATAAGTCCATCTATGGTGATGTTAATCATATATGATTCCAAAAATGGACTTATACTTCATCTGTCATACCGGTTAATAAAATAAAACTAGTTTCTACTAACCAGGGAATTTCTGTAGGCCATAGGTAGGCGATAAAGGCATGTCTCACTTTGGTTGTGGGTTCGATTCCCATAGCCTTGTCTGACGCGACGGTTTGTCGCCCATTCTACAGGTTGTCCTTTTTCTAAAACTACATTATTATAACATCCCATCAATAATATGGAAAAAGTTTTATCCTTAAACAATACTAACTTATGTCCAATATAATCCATTACAATCATTAAGATTATCTAAAATAATTCTATCCAAGATCATAGTATAAAGAAAACAATTACTATAAATGTCATCTACCGAGCATGTGAATACCATCATTTATCCCCCATATATCATATGATATATATTGTTGGCCACATTCCAAACATGTGAATACCTTAATCATATATTCCCTTAAAAAATGAATACCCATTGAACCTTAGTGAAAACATGAATTCTGGCAAACATTAACTCTTTCTACATACCAAAATCCCAAAATTTCTAAATACTCAAACCATGATATCACTTTGTCCTTACATCAGTCATGAGCTCATGAATACTATCAATCATTTCATTTTGTCCTTATCCCATCATTATGAGCATATCATCCGCTTTCCAAAAATATTTCAATCACTTTTCATGGTTACCGGTACCATACAATTATTGAAAACCAATACATTGATATTCCAAAATTCCATGATACTATAAATGAGATTCTGTGATATTATTTTGAAATCCCATTAAATAAACACTTAATCATTCCACAACATCATTTTTATACTCAACATCACAAATAGTGATCGCATGTGACTTCCCTTTTTCCTTTTCCTTAAGAGGATGCTCAAGTCAATCATCATTAACCCATGGATTAGGGAATTAATTAGCTTAATGCCCTATTTCCTTGCAATTATAGAATTGAAAAATTGGTGGTGAATTCTCTGTAGTCTTTTCTCTATTCACATCATTAGCTACCTTTTTCCCATTACTTAGACACTCAACTGCTCGATGACCTTCTTTTCCACACTTAAAACATTTTCTAGTTCCTTTTAGACAATCTCCACCATTCTTCTGTCCACACTTTGAGCATAAAGAAACCTTCATCTTCTTTTCACCATAGTTCTGAGATTTTTCCTTGAACTACATCTTTCGTTTCTTGTCAAAACCATGAGGTGGATATGTAACACCAACTTCCAGTTCTACCTTGATATCACATGAACAATTTCTTCATAGGTACTGATGTCTCTTATAGCTAATGCCCTTCGAATAATTGGTTTTAAGCCACTAAAGAGTCGATCGACTTTACTTTCAGGTTAGGTGATAAAGCCAGATGCATACCTTGAAAGCCTTGTAAAATTTTCTTTGTATATACCAACAGATTCATCATCCTTTTGCTTAAGCTCAAGGAACACCTTTTCCATATTTGTTCGAATAATATGAGGGAAGTACTTATTAAAAAATAAGTTCTTGAACTCATCCCATTCTATGGATTCAATTACATCTTGGGGCCTTGTATTATTAATTAAAGTCCACCACTTGTCTACTTCACCTTCTAACCAGTAAAAAACCAAAATGACTTTTTCATGTTCTGAATAGAGAAGTATCGAAAATATATTATCAATGGTACTAATCCATTGTTCAGCAACAAGTGGATCAGAAGACCCACTGAAAGAATGTAGATGTTGCCTCATGAAGGACTCAATAGAATATTGTTCCTTTCTCTCCTCATTTAAGAGTCCAGACTGATTCTTGGCTTGTGTAAGTATATCAAAAAGATTTTTCACTCCATATCGCTTAACATTGGTTTGTTCAGAAGGAAAATCATTGCATTTTCAATTACATTGATCAACACGGTTCCTTCGAGTTCCAGCCATTGTCTAAAACCCAAAAAGAACAGTGTGAGAGGAAAAAATCATGTTAGGAAAACAACATAATAAAGGGGGATTACATTCAATATATAACATATTAGGTTTAATTCTATGTTTTTTACCGTAATTCTAGGACTATAACCTATACGTATACTTATACTTAGGGACATCCCTATACATACCTTAGAAGTATCTCTAGGGATTTCACTAATGTTCTCACATCGTAGTTTCCAAAGGTTGACTAAACATTTCCTCTGATACCAACTGTAGAGACCCAATCTTGACATACATGGGAATTAAATTAATTTGGCAGAATACCTAATACATAACAAAAACAGACACCAAAGGACCGTAATAGTTTACTATCTTTAGAAACTCGGAATATAATCTTCTAATCTTTGTGAAAGATCTTCAACATCTTCCATAAAGATCTTCCTTTTTTTCTTACCTAAAACCCTTATTTATATCCCGGGGAAAAGAAAATATATAAAGGGTGATCTCAAATTCTCAGTAAGGGTAAGCATGGATAAAATAAAACAAACCATATACATTTGAACTTCAAAACATGGACATAAAATTTACACGTCAAAATCTTGAGTTGTAAAATAAATCTTGACAGTAAGTAAGGAATAGGTCATAAAGGAACATCAATCATGATAAAATAGCATGGTAATAAAACAGTTAATTGTGTCAAACCATTAATCACATGATATGATTTCCACAATAGCCAAGGCATTGCTTCCAATATCATCTTAGTGGATGAAGTCCCTTTCTGAATCAAGTTCACACCTCGTTCGAGTCCTGTATCATTGAACCAGATTAACATACCATTCCAGCCATGTCTATATCATGAGATATAAATCTTCACCCAATGCATTGGAGGGAGATATAGGTCCCACCAATCTCATAAAGAAATCATTCTTACTTGTTCCACAACATAAACATAAATCATTCATCATAACCCAAAGAATAAAAATGGGTTTCATTAACATCATCCCATCATAACATAAGCCATATAAAACTAATGGATATCGTTTCATCATATTAAAATTGAAACCATATAAATCATAGATATATTATACTTGAAACATACACATATAAAATAATGTCATCTTAGATGGAAAATGGTTTTGATAAAATGCTTGAAAATAATTTTTGAGGAAAATATCCTTTCTTCTTAAAAATCATTTTCTTTTCAAAAAATACCACAAAATTTTAAAAGAAAAGGATTTTATTAAAAATAACCATGAAATATTGTAGATTAAACTTCAGGAAAATAACGTGTTATGAAACCGTAAAAATCCGTTCATGCCGTATAAGTTAAAAAAAACATTCTCCTCATACTTTTTCCAGAAAAGTCAAAAAGTTCCTCGTATGGTAAAAAAAGAAATATTCCTTACATACCATGTAGTAAAAGTCAAAAAAGGTAAATAGGACTTTAAACATATATGAAACCATTTTTAGAAAACATATACATGGATGATAAATATAACCCCCGTAAATACTTACCAATAAACAATCACAGATAAAAACGAGGTTGGAAAAGTTATCCCTTACCTTAGGTCCAATTTCATCTGTACGTCTCCGAAACTTCTGTATAGTGGGTTTAAACATATTATTAACTTATAACAGAACCATAATAATATTTATGATATTATATATGATTCACTTATGACTTTATATTACCCGTTCTTTTGTCAATTCCATGTAAAATCAGTGTTTTGGGTAAAATCGTTTCGTTTATCATACGTGTTTGGACTTGTTGTTCTTGATATTATTACTACATATATCATGATTTAATTACTTCCAGATTGTAAAACATGATTTATATATCATATATATTTAGTATATATATATATATAATAGATAGATAAATGAAATGAAACACACCGTTCACAGAGATGGTAGGTCGTACGTACGCATGAACGTTGTTTTCCTTTCCTTATTGACTTGAATGGAAATAAGTAGATGAAATATATATATATACATAAATATAGTAGATTTACCATGTCATATATTTCATTATTATTCATTATATATACATTATAATCATTCTTGAATGGTTAACCTGGAGAATGAATCTCATCGCATCGTGGAGACGGTAATCCGTACGTACGCACGAGCGATGATATCATTCCCATAATTATTGAATTGAATTGGATTGTATGATATAATATCTCAGAATTAGTATGATGTTATAATAACTATATATATAGTTATTCTTTACACAATTATACCCATCCATGTAAGGTTGTGGAAAAATAGATTACACCACATCTTGGAGATGGTATTTCGTACGTACACAGGCGCGGTGATTTTATTTTCCGTAGGATGGATTGAAGGTGAAATGGGGATGTTTCATATTTATAATAACATATCAATATATTAGTGACACTTTTTTTTTAATTCATAATGAAACAACTAAATAATAAGAAGTTGAAGAAGAAAGAAAACTTGAAAGAATCGGTAGAAGAGAATACCTCTTCTTCGACGCACCTCCTTTAATCTTCCTCTTAAGGGACTAGAGTTGGTGTTTTGAAGAGACCATAACCTCTATAATGTTTCTAGGGATGTTTATAATGGAAATGGGTAGGTTTTGGCCGATATTGAAAGCTCAAAATTGTGTAAATAGAAGAGGGAGGTGGTGCCAATTTATAAGGGAGGAGAGGGGCACCTTAGGAAAAACTTAAAAATATTATTTTATAATAATGTCATATTCAGTTTATAATAGCTCCAAAGTGATTTATTTGGAAGTTAAAGTGGGGATGGGTCAAAATACTATCATCCAATAGGTTTTAGACATAATTAGGTTACAATTTTAACCTTATCATTTAGATTTAACTCTAAGTTAAATAATTTAACTTTTACCATGTCTTCTTATTTTCTTAAATGACATGGTTAATAAACTTACTATAAAAACCAAAATAACCCCAAGTGGTTCATTATTAATATATATAACTTTATCTATGTCATTTTTCCGAACCTTGGATTTTTTGGAATATAATTACAATTAATAATATAATATTTTTTTAAAAACTATTTTATGTCAATTTTGACACTATTTGGTAATTGATTTTTGTGAAAATCATAACGGCATGATTAGTTCGAAAAAAATTAATTAAATCAATAATAACATGTCATATTAACATATAAAATTAGTTTAATTCATAAATAGTTTCAAATTACATTTATTTGGGTATTTATAATATAAATTATTTTAATATTTCATTAATTAGGTAATTACTGCATCACCATTGTATCATAAATAAATTAAATTATATAATGTCTAAAAATTATAAATTAAATACCATTAGGTATGAAATATTTTTAGATTTCAAATGAATATTTATAGTCGAATTTATGTTATTTATAACCCTATATTAAAAATGTTTTATCTATTAAACATTGATTTTAACTATTTTAACTCTCTCTTAAATAAAATAATAATAAATGTCCTAATCTAATCCAAGTGGACCTAAAGGGTAATATTTTATTCTTATGGTTGTTTTCTTTTGAATTAAACTTATCCAATAGAATTAGGACATGTGTTAGGGTAATAATAATATCATTTTTACCCTTAATTACCCCATTTACTTTTAACCGTGGTAAATAAAAGCAAAAAGTTTTCATTCACCAAAAATTATTTTTATCTTATTGAACCACATTTTAATAGTTGATATTAACCATTTCTCTCGGATTTTTGAAATTAAACTCACAGAAGTGGTAAAATTAAGTTTTATGTACACTTGCAAATGCTCTTAGGAGGTGGGAAAAAGACTGTGAAAAGTTCAATAAAATTTTTATGTATCTAAATTTTTTATAAAATGACTCCGATTAATTACATTGTACTTATATAAGTATTATGTATCTAATTTTACCTAAAATAAATTTAAATAAAATAAATGATTATTTAAATAAAAAGTCGGTTTTATCCAATAACTCATTGTTTTCACTATTCATCAAAAATTGAAAGTTTTCAGAAAAATACCAAAATTTCACCCTAGGCTGAGTTTGATATTCCGAATCCAAAAATGAAGTCCATTTTAAAAGATAAAATTTATAAAATTATAAAAAGTGGTTATTACTATTCATAATGGATAGTTTATATAAAAACATATCGTTGTTTAGTGAAACTCGGTATTGCATAAAACACACGCTATCGTGGAAGGTCGCGATTGCATGTAGAGCAAGCCAAGTTAGGGTTGTGTGTAGTGCAAGATTCCTTTGTTGTTGTGTATAATAGAATCCAACCATATTTGAATTATACATTAAATATATATATACATATATATACACTCAATGTTGTGTAGAATAACTTATATCAAACGATCTTGAAATTTTGTGTAACACGATCCAAGAATAGTGTTGTGTATACTACAAGTTAATACATTGTTGTGTATAGCGCGATATAATCTAGGTGTAGCATACAACACAGGACATCAAATAAATTAAAAATAATACTTCTCATAAAATCTCAGGGTGTTACATTATGACACTGCCCCATCGGCCTTATAATGAGTTTATGATAGAGTTGTATCCTAATGTCTCTCTGATTTTGATGGATCTCAATTAGATGGAACATTTTGAATTGTAGGATTAAAAGATTAAAATCAATGATTTGATAAATAAGTGTTTCATCTGACCTAGTTTTTCACCTTGGGAATATTTGATGTTTTTATTCAAGATAGTTGATGCTGGTATGAGGTTCTTCATTGAAAATTATAGTTAAATAAGGTAATATTAAAAGACCATTACCCCCTCTTAATGATAAATGAGTTATCTGATTATTTTATTGGAAGAAGTTGGCATATAAAGATAAATTTATGATTTTTATAACATTAGAAAATGGTAGATAATGATATCCCAAAAACTGTCTTTATGTGTTATTAAGGAAACTTTTTGTTTGTGTTCATCTCATTTAGTGTGACAAATAACCCATTCGTTTTAATGTGTCTCATGAATTTTGTGTTCTGTGAGTACCTAGATTAGTACATGGTAGTGTTTATCCATGAAATCCTCATGTTCTCAAGGTTTTAGGAGGATCATGATGAGTATATGGGGATTATTTTTTATTTCCATCAACTCTATTAGTTGAATAGTAATTATTCAAATTTAATGTTCTAGACCCATGAGTTGCATTTCATTAAGAATGCAGTGTCTCAATAGGGAGTGGGGTGGATCCATCATAGATTGAATTAGTTGTTATTTTGGTAGAAAATAAGAATTTCATAGAGGTATATAAATTCAATTATCTAATATAATATTATTAAATGATCATATCTAATTTTTATTAGAATATTTTTCTCTATTATATCCTTCGAAAGGAAATATCAAGTGTTTATAAAGACTGTTAAATGGTAGGAATCATTTAACTCCTTGAAGGGGAAGTTGATTAGTGATATGTTCCTTCATTTTCCAAATGATGGAGTCGTGTTTTGGGATTTCTATAATTCTTCTCATCTTGAATTGGTTTTTTAATTGATATTGAATAAAGTGGTGAAATAAAATAGCTCTTGGTAGTAACACCCCCATGACCATAACTATCTCACTAATTATCTCATGCTGAAAATAGTGGTGTTTTCTCTGAATTTGGGCCAATATTACTTTTCTTGTAATCATATTGTGGTATTTAATGATCATAAATTCTTGACATACATCTTTTATTAATGGTATTTGGATTTTCCACAGTTATACCTAATGGAGTTATTATAGGAATCTGTATTTAATATATCATGTATACTAGGGAAGGGGGATATGTTTGCAGATTCATTGATTAAGAACTCATTGGAGAATCTATTCTGGAGTCATAAGATGTATGAAGTGTAATAGAGTTGTTTAATTTTTTTTCATCTTGGTGATGTTAATGTTGGGGATTACTGCATGGTTCTCATGGGCCTCAAATAACATAAAATTTAAGAACATAGGATGAAGCTAGGTATCTATCCAAGGTCATCCTCTAGATAGTCCCACATTGATTCTAATTATACAATGTTACTTCATATTATTTAAAAAATTATTAAATCTCAAATGTGGTAGTGGTGATGGGTGAATATGAATGATGAGAATGAAATATGATGATAAAGAAGCAAAAATGATTAATTAATAATAATGTGATAATATAATGATTAGTGAAAATGAGTTCCTTCAGTATCAATCTCACATAAATCACATCCTCACTAAATATTTATAGTCCATTGTATGAATGAACATCCCTCATTAAGTTTTTTATAATGTGAATTCATAGTTCACCGAATAATCCTTGAGTATACAATACATAAACCTCCGACACTGGAATCCAATAAGATAATACTCAATTGAGATAATATCCTACTATACCTTAATAATATAATCACACTCACTCATTAATCAATCAATTGGTTCAATCATATTCAAGTGAACAGATTGAGGGAAGGGAAAATTGATGGTCAGTGTGAGAAATGGATACTATGTAAGGGGTGAGAAGCACCATCATGTAATTACCATTCTGGTAACATATTAAATCCTTGAATATTGGATTGGAATAAAATAATTTGGAACATAGGAACCAAGAAACTCACAACTCATCTCTTAGAGAAATCCTTTGATAAGCTCTCCATGATCAGGGAGGTGTGAGATCATTATTTCAAAATGAAGAATTTTGAATAATAAATAAATAAGACATTAAATAATAAAACTAAATATCTTGGAACATAAATTAATATATAATTCAATCCCTAGTGGGGACCATTGAACTAATTCATTAAAGGGAAACCCATTACATAGTGTGAATCTTCTTTAATTGATATACATCTTCCTAATAACATATTTACTAATAATCCATCTAATAGAACACCCTTACCCAGATATAGAATATTCTCCCCCCTTATATGGTTTCTAGGATTCATGTTTTTTAGGCCCTTACCCATTTTGGTTATCTAATGAGAAAAATGTAATTTTTAATGTACAATTGGGGTGATTAATGTATTCTATATGGATTCTAATTTTTATAAACGACCATGAGCCATTAAATATTAATCTCTTTAAAATTCTATTTGGATTGTCCTATAATTAGTACTATAGTTATAATGTTGGCCCACTAATAGAGTCTTGTAGTAGATCATAAGGATCTATTTTAGTGAGAACATAATCTTTAGTATAGTCGTTGTTCAAATTTAGGTAGTTTGGAGTGGGGAACAGATAATATAATTGAGTTTTGAGACTATATTGGTAGTAATTATGTCTTCATATTACAACACTGAGGTGGAAAAATTTCCAGAAAATAGAACAATACAACACTGAGTATATTTCATTTCAAATGTACTATGATTTATGGAATGATTTATCATTGGTTTATTGTATAGTATCATTGTGTAACTTGAGATTATGTTGAGACATTGACAATAATAAACGATGAATCAAAGAATTATTTTGTTGGTATGTTTAGAGTGAGGGTCCTCCATGATATGGTGATGGCTTGTTGACACCTCCTTGAGCTTCTTCACAACATTATATTGGTACTATGAGACCATCATGAGTTTCATTGTGAGGTTTCATTCTTGGTATAATGTATCCCTTGTCGGCCTAAATTCATAAAAAACACATTAACACAATTTTTTAGTAGTTTTTTTGATCATTTATTCAATATTTTTTCACTAAAACCCCATTTCAAGTCCATTTTCATATTAATATCATAATTAATATAATAAAACAAATGTGAATTTTTTATATTATTATAATATAAAATATATTTTAAATCGACTAAATTTTATACTAAAAAATAAAAAATATGGCTGAATAACTCCCCCACCAATGAATTAAACTTTTTCCTCAACAAATGGTACTTGATAACTTTATTCAAATTGAATCCATTTCTTACCTAATTAAAAAAAAAATCAATGAATTATTATTAAGGATTTTTTAAATATCAATATTAACAAGAAATCACTTTTTCAATATCCTATTATTCAATCTTCTTATCCCGCTTTAATAAATTTCAATCATTCATTCATCTATATTCAATTAGATTACATAACTTTATTTTCTTATTCTTCATTATATTTTATGTTTCAACTTCCCCTACATATCTCTCTATATATAAGTTATTATTCAAAAAAAATTATTGAATAAAATAATTTTAATAATAATTATTCACATTATTATAATTTTTTTTTCAGTCATACACACTGTGCTTTTAGAAAAATAATTTGAGAGGCTTCTGTTTGGATCAGAACAGCTCACACTACTCAATTTTCAATAAATTTATGTAACTAAAAATTATGAATGATTATTTTAATTGATAATCTAGTTTAGTAGTGATCCACAAAAATTAAAGTGCCTTGATCTAGTTATGATTATTAAATTATGTTTGACTTGAATATTTTCCAATTTTATATTCATAGCCCAATTTTTAAAAAAGTAAATGCTTATATTTAAAAGTGAATTATGTCTCTTAGATAAATCAAAAATGGGATAAATGCATTTGGAGTAAAAATTTTAAAAAATATTTATTCAAATATTAAAACAATGATATAAATAAATATAAAACCAAAAATAGATGGAAAATTCCCCCAAAATTGAATTTAAATATGCCTTTAATACATAAAACTGAAGGTATTGTCAAATAATGAAATAGTTGTATAGAGAGATAAAATAATTGTATTTGGATATAGTGGCTTGACTTAAGTTTTTTCACACAAGTTTTTTACTTCTTATAAAATAAAAAAATTATTTGAAAATTTATTAAAATAATAGAAAATTAGAAAGTGGGAGAGAAGGGTAAAGGGATAAATTTGACCAGATTTTTATTATTGGGTTTATACTAAATACAATTTTGAATTATTAGTCTATTATCCCTTTTCAAATGGTGGATATGGTTAATGTGATGTGAACCATGAAATTATATTCTCTTAGTATCATTGTATAGACCCCAATAGAGGGGAACCATCTATGTTGAATGTACTTTTCCAACCTCTAGAATGAGATCCGAGAAAGAGATGAAAATGTGTAGTATGGGAGGGAAAGGAAAAGGGGATCCCTATAACCATTAGTAGTTCCCTCCTCTATATTGTATGTTGGTTGTTAATAAGGATCAAGTCACAACACCATGGGCTACATGATCTCTTCCACTTAAACTTACACCTCTTGGGAGGTATCTTCCTTAAGAACTACCACCACATCCTCCTCTATGATATGCTTATCTTCTTCGTCCTTACTCTAAGAAGAAATATATGGTTTGGCCACATATAAATTAGGACATAAATGGATTTTGAAAATAATTATAGTGGAGAATATCTAAAATTAATTAATTCATTATAAAGATCTCTAACTTTAAGTGGTGTGTCTAAAAGTGCCTGATATATTTGGAATACCTTTGGAGTGAAGTTGGATTGGTTGAGTAGTAGGTGTTCCATGAATTTCACTTGAACTCTAGAATTTATTTCACAACAAGAGTCAAAATTAGTGCCTATGGTTTCTTCCTTTCCACATGTGGTTCAAACTGTAAAAATTATATGATATCTCATAGAGATTCATTATATGATGTTCAAATAATTTTGGTTCAAAATACTCTTTTATATCCTCAAAGAGTTCTCAGAATACCTCATTCCCATTGATGAACTATCACACCCTTGAATAATCCTTGTAAGTAAAATCAATATTTCACTCATGGAAGGGGTGAGATCAAAATAGATTCCATTTATTAGATTAAGAAATATAAATAAATGCAAGAAATGTGTATAAAGGAAAAAAATAAATGTGATATAACTTTCTAGGATTTTTATAAATGGCACCAATAGTGATGTGGGGATGTTATATTCCTCACATCACTAATAATTTAAAACCCTAGAATATAGATACAGTGATAACTAGATTTATCATTGAATGAATAAATGTTTGAGTCTAACTCACTAATTACATTTATTATTATTTAGAGAAAACATTTAAATCCCTAAAACAGGAGTTGGTGATGTCTGAAAATGAGATATGAGAAGGAAACATATTGATTGAAATTTGAATTGAAAGAATATAAATGAATTGGTTAATAGTATTGTTAGTTATAATGAGTTCCATTAATGTCACTCTCATATAAATCTCTCCCTCACTAATTGTGCACACACTATTTTATCAATCATCATACCTCATAATTTTTTGAATGATGTTAATACATAGTTCACATAAGGATCCTTGAGTGAATGATCCTCTTTCACAGGCAACCAGTAAGATACTTCTTATTCAAGATAATACCCTACTGCCCTATAAAATTGTAATCTCACTCATTCATCAAAAAATAAACTTATTATTTTATATACTAGTGTAATATGTGATAGAAGTTAAAAGAAAATAATAGTTAGAGAATGAATTAGATATTAAGTAAGGGTGAGAAGAATCATCACCAGGTTCTCATCCATGTAACATTCTGGTTCTCCGAGATTGGATTAGAAAAAAATCATTGAAAATTCAAGGAATTAGAAACTCGCAACAGTGATTCAAGAGAAACCCTCAGGTTATTCATCCATGGTCATAGAGGTAAAAGATCATGTTCATGAAATGAAAAATAAATAAGGATAAAGAAACCAAAATGTTTATTAAAAAATGAAATATTGAAAAAACATAACTATTATCTAATCTAATCACTATAAGGTAACTATAAACTAAAAAATTGTAGATTAACCCTTAATATACTAATAATTACCTCTAATTTATAAAAATAATCCCCATCCATTCTTCACTCAATTTCAATCCAAAGGAAATTAGTTCCTAAAATCCAAAATATTTTTTCTCTTAAGATATATTATAGGTGTACAATTCATTGAGTCATTACCAGATTAGGTTCCAAAATGATGTGTGTGTAATATTTCATAGTCCCAACATTTCATATAGGAAATACACATGGATTTTAAATTTTCATTAATGACTGTGGGTGATTAAGAATTCCTCTCCCTTAAAATTGAAATCTCCATACTTTTAAAGGTAATGGTGTAGATATAACATTGGTCGGAAAATGTATCCTTATGGGGTATTAGAGGATATGTTTGTATGATTATTTTATCTCAAGAATAGTCATGGTGTAATGTGAAGATATACTATATAGAGAATAGAATCTGGTGTTATGGATTGAGACTATGTTAAAAACAAATATTTTTTTATATTATGTCTCTGAAGGGGAATAATTTCACAAAAAACTGAGAATTACAATGTTAATTGTAGTTTTATGTTAATGTATAGTAAATTACAGCCAAAGGTGTTGTTACCCTTTGACAGTGTCATGGTGGGACTTGAGATTATGTTGAGGAACTAATAACATGAAAAGGGGGATCAAAATATTATGTTGGTGAGATTCCATAACCTAGGGTCCCCTATGATATAGAATTGGCAGGTATATGCCTCCTTAATCTTATTTACAACTTTAACTTTTTCATTTGAGTGTCTTTATGAGTGTCTATCTAAGGTGGTGTTCATGGGATAATGTATCATATGTCTGCCCACATTCCAAAAAAACACACATAGACAAGATTTTAAGTAATTTATTTGACCATTTAAATAGAAATTTTATATATTACCATTAAAAATCCATTTAGGTAAATTTTGGTTTTAATTTCATTATTAACACAATTAATTAAAAATGAATTTATATATAATATTTTAATATAAAATTATTATTAAGTATACTGAAATTATATAATAAAAATATGTAAAAATATTTTTTAACAAATGGGAATGGTTTTTTTCATCCGATGACTATGTATTCAACCTTGTTGTAATATGTTGAGGAGAAAAGGATTAGAAATTTTTATTTGGGTGTATGGTGTAATCATATATTATAGGGTAATTATCTAGAGGGATGGTCAATGCACTACAAAATATTTCACTTTTTCCAATAGAAGCATATCTAATGGTAAAAGTGTATTTTCTGTTGGTAAAAAGTTTTAACATATATATCCATGTCACTAAACTGTTGGTAAAAACTCTATCTCTAAATGTTTTTATGACAGATAAAATAGTTCTGTTACAATTATAATAATGCCAACATATAATATATATGTTGGTTAAAGTGTTTAGCAACATGTTCTAATGAAAAGTTTTCTGTTGGTAATATTACCAACATATAATATATCTTTATAAATTACATTTACAAAAATTAATTTTTTTTTATTTCTAATAAAATTTAATATTATATTTGTTAATTTATTAATTTATTATATTAATAAATATAAGATTTTCACACATGTTAAAAAAAATAATTATATTAACAATGAAATTTAATACAAAATGTAGGTCCCCAACAGGATCCCCCAACAAGTCCACCCCCACCATTTATGTCACGCCAGCGAGCCAGCTCCCCCACCAGGAACCAACCAGCGAGTCACCTCCAACACTTATGCTTGTGAGCCAACTCCAACACTAGGGACTAGCTAGTGAGTCGTGCTCCAACACTCCAGACTAGCTCCAACCGGTGAGTCAGCTTTAGCACTCCACAACAAAGACTAGCCAGCGAGTCACTCCAGCACTCCTTGCTAGATCCAACCACTGAGTCATCTCCCGCACTCCATGCCATCTCCATCACCAAGGTCCAACCAAAAATTCAGCTCTAGCACTCTAGACCATCTTTGGAACCAGAGACCAGCCAACAAGTCTGCTCCAACACTTCATCTGCAATCTATTTCTCGTTACACATCAATTTTCTATGTTCTAGTTCACACTAGTGGTTGGAAGGAGCTAATCATCCCCACTCATTAAAATGTCTATTTTCTTGCACTTGTGGATGAAAACTGTTAATCTCTAATCAAGAAAATGAAGAGTCAAACATAATTAATAATCTCATTTAATAATATTGTTTATAATAAAACTTCATAAAACAAACAATGAAAATGAAAATGAAGAGTCAAACATAATTAATAATCTCATTAATAATAGCACAACAAACCCAACAAACAATGAAGAGAATGAAGCTAAAAAACCTATAAAAAGAGAAAATTTACAAAAAAAAAGATACCAGAAGCCAACAAACAGAATCCGCAATTAAAAAAAGATACCAGAAAAATAAAAACTCAACAAACATTTGAAAGGAAGGTTGCATATTAAAAAAGATACCAGAAGCGACAACTCAAGTATAAAGAGAATAGAATGCACCTATAGTACATAAAAACCTCAGTTTGGACCATAAAGAGAATGCTTCATGCTAAAAAGAGAATGTTGCTTACTAAAAAACAGAACAGCAGAAAACATGAATAAAGAAGTTGGAGAACAGAATCCATGTTTAAAGCAGTTGGAGAACAAAATGCAACCTGTAGTATATAAAAGCCTCAGTTCATGACTAAAAAATACATGTAGTGAGGCCTTACTTCATGTACAAGAATGTTTCATTCTAAACAGTCTTATAGAAATATGAAGCTCGTGATTTATAGAGAAAAACTTATGCAGCCTGTAGTATATAAAAACTAGCGCCTTAAAATATCTGGAGATTAAAGAAATCTCACAAACATACAGAGTATCACATACAGAAACATGTTGGAAGTATAAATTTTGTATGAAAAACATAATCCATGAATCAAGAAGATAGAGCTTGATGATACCAGAAAACTAACATTGCACTACAAGTCCACAATTCAGCTGCTATGATCTCTAAAAAAATTCATGAGTACTGTTCAACATTTCAACAAGGATAAATAAAAAATGTGGTTACTAAATGGAGCTAGGATATTGACGAAAACATGCACTGAGTTTCATGTTTTCCAAGCGAGATAGAGGTAACAAGACATGTCCGCCATATGAATTCCACTATGAATATTGGGATTTTAGGCCTATAGATTTTTGTAATATGATTTATATGAACATAAGAAAATTTTTGTAAACAAGACTTTTAAATCAAATGAAGAATTGTTATTCTTCTGGAATGAAAGGTGGAAGATTAATTTTTCACTGTATCTAGGTTATAAATATTTTGAAAAAGAAATCCAAAGAGAGGAACATTCAACTCAAATTAGATATCTCCAATGTGTTTGTAGGGGTGAGAAAAAACTCTGTTTAGTGAAAACTATTCATAATTTTCAAAAACCAAAATAACCAACCAATGATTTTTTAATAACTAACCCTACTACGTTAGCAACCAAAACTGAAATAACCAAAAAACAAATCAACTGACTGAATTTAATTGTTTCAAAATAACCAAAATAACCAAGATTAACACAGTAATTCAGTTTGTCAAAAAGAATAAGAAAAGTACCAGTGTCCAGCGTTGCAGGCCTCCTCTCCAAATTCCTATCACCACCTGCATTCCAATTGCCCAACCAGTAGCATTGCAAATGACTAGTAACACCAGCACAACACCCTCAAATGTCAATATCATAGCTAATATTTATTAAAACTCCAAAAAAGAAATTCCAAATGCAAAAATATGACTAATCAATAGTGTGTTTAAAAAACTACAAATTCTATAAATATGCACTTGCTTACGATTTATAATGACCCAACTCCAAATAAAAAATTACAAATGCAAAAACATGTCAATAATGCATTTACAAAACTACATATACCATAAATATGTGCTTCAAAGACTACGATAAATGATGTGTCAATTTTATATTTTTTCCATTTGATAAGTGAAAGTCCTCTTATTTTTTCTCTAAACTACAATTATAAATCCACACATGTCCTATAAATAAAAACCACCTCAAATAACATGAATCACATAAAAAAATTCCCTATCGAACTGGAGGAGAAAATCCCAAAGACTAACCTATGGTGAGCCTGTGGAACTGCAATATATTCATTACACTAGTAACAACCAGAGAACGCCCAAATATGCATAAAAAATAGAATTTTAAATCTATGCATTCCTACTTTTAAGAGATACATGTAAAATATGATAGGATATCATACCACAAATATGAACGTAGATATTTAAAAACTTTCCATCATTCTTTAAGAAAATTCCATGGCACATCTGATGTGATTACCTTTCATGTAATCTTACAAATGTGCTCCATCAATGACAAATGAACTTAAAAGAGAGGGAAAACATAACAGATACATTCATCTTGGAAATAAAGTGGTGTTGGAGATATCTACAAAAAATTATATTAAGATACTGTACTCAAATGAAATAATTGAAACCATACGTAGATGAAATATATGAAAAAATTTATTTATACATGACAATTTTTGAATAACATCAATCAATAATTTAATGTATACAACAGTATATATCAATAATTGAAACCATCCTCAGATTAAATATGAAAATGAAACTTTTTGAAAATGAAACTATATGCATAATGATTTATTCATTTAGACAACACTATATGAAAATGATATATGTGTACAGTTTTCAAATGGATTATATAAAAAAATTATCCATATAGTTTGAAAATGAATTAATGAAACCATTTTAGATTAATGATTAATATGATATATGAAGACAGTTAACTCATATATACATAGTTTTCTCATATATGTATGCAGTTTGAAATGATCCACATCATTCCTGTACAGTATATGCAATTAACTCATACACACAGTTTCTTTTCATAAAGGTTTACCCAATTCCTTATATATATGGAATTGGGTATAACTTCTCATCTGATATATGAGATTGCTTTGTGAGATTACCCAATACAGTATCATGAGATCCACGTTATTCCTATAAAATTCCATTCCACCTTATTCATGTACAGTATATGAATACATTTTACACGTATATGCATATGGTTTATTCTTATGAGTTATGCATTTTGAATCCTAAATAATTCTAACATAATTTACCAATATATTTATGCAAATTAATTATGCAATTGAAACGATATGCATATGCATTAGAGACTGTTTAAACAGTTTCCCTCATATAGAATACAAACACATGGATATATACTACAAAAAACTGTAATTAAAATACAGATGACAGTTTAGATGGATGTAACCATGTAACAATATTATACAGTTAAAAATATGGGATGCAATTCACTGAGCTCACATTTAAAAACATATGATACTTTATTGCTCTCATTTTACTCTATGGCCTTTGACTGGCATGCTACAAACAAATTCCTTGCAGACAGAACATTATTTAGATTAAGAGAGATTTGGTGAAAGAGAGCATGTCCAAATTGATTTCACAAGACACTTCAAAATCGTAGGACATTAAAAATAAAGTCAATATAGATCAATGAAATATGAAAAGGAAAATTTAATATAAATCTATTTTCTTGAAATGTATTGGTTCCCTAATTAGAAATACCTTTTGATGGTTAACTGTAAATTAATGTTTTTTGTTTCATTTTCTGTATTAACTAATAATTACTCTTCCATTTCTTTGTCTTCGTATATTTCATTTTTCTATAAGTTTTGATTTATCTTGTATGATTCTAATGCATGGTTAGGGTTTTTATTATTTAGATCTAGTTTTTCAATGATTTACATGCTATCATCACCTGTGCAATTGCACGGGTGGGGTACTAGTGTTAACTTATGGTTTCATTGGAAATTTTATATAAATTTTGGACACAACATATGTTTTATATTTTTATTATTATAATGAATTTAATTTATTAATTTCAAATAAAATTCATTATTATTGCTCATTTATTAATTTTTTTTATTTTAAAATCATTTTTTAAAATGACGTGATAAAAAATTAAAATCTCATTTTAATTTAAATCAATCATGTTTTATAATTTTTTAATTGAATGATCTATGAATTATAAAAATGTTTTAAATTTATTTTATTAGCTCTTCCGAGGGTGGTGTAGTGGAAAGGATCGTGCATCCATATTTACAACAACCTTCCATGACTTCAATTCATTATTCGAAATTAAAGTTAATGTGATGCATTTAGGACTTGATAGGATAAATTCATGATCTACTGTCATCTAACACAGAAAGTGAATATGGATTTAAAAAATAAGTTTTAGAAATTATTGTTTCAAGTGTTCTGATTACACAGCTAAGGATTAAGATTGATTTCACAATAATAAAAGTCATGATGAATGTATGAGTCCAATAGTTTGTCATCTAAAAATAATGATGTTTCTACCAAAACACAAATGAATGGCCTGATCGTTATTACATGTGCATTTATCTATAGTTAATAGTAAAATTATCTCTTATGTTCATGTGGAAAACCATATTATTTTTGTAATAACATGGATACCACTGCACAGTGGGTATAGAAAAATACTAGACCAGTTTTCCCAGGTAAAAGAAAAACATCAAATCACATTTTCAAGTAGAGTAACCATATAAACTAGAAGATATTAAAAATTAAACCATCATCGCCTTTCAGTGGTACTCTCCAGTACATCTTAGTACATAAAAATTAATAATCACATCTTGCATGTGTTTAGGAAACAAAAAAGGATAATATTTAAAGTTTCTTTTGACAAAATTCTTCCATGTAAAGGTGTTCAAACAAAATTGTTGAAGCATAACTCCTTATTGGGAAGTTGTAATTTTCAGGCATGTCAAGAATTCTCACAAGGACCAAATGTGTTCATAACCAAAAACTCATTTGTTAAATACAAGTACATAAGAGAGATGGAATGAAAGAGTACCCCACTGTTGGAGACTTTTCAAAGCCACAAGGATCTCTACTGGGAAAGAATCTCTAACTAATAATTATATCATGGTAAGTGTAGATAACCCCTTGTTTTTATTCATTCCCATCAATGTAAACCTACAAGGAGTAATATATCGTTAATCATTTCCACAGTACTATTTAACATGCAATGTTGGTTAATAATAATTTCACAAAATATTCAACACATAATAGAATGTAGAGATAAGAAAAAATACACAAAAAGAATATTCAAAATCATTTTTGTAAACATATGGAAAGATTATAGTTAAAACTCAACCACCCTACCATCGAAATCATAAACCTTGAGAGAATGAGGAGGGGATTTAATGTAGATGATGAAACCCATGAATTAGTGGTCAAGTATTTCAATTCGATGAGAACTATCAGCGGCTCCTCGCGACTGGATTTATATAATGTGAAGGACAGTAATAAGGTAGAGTATTCATTCACTAAGACATGCATTGATGTCATCATGGATTTGAAATGGAATAACTTGGTTGAAGATGATCCAAACAGGTGGAGGGGGCAAAATCACCAAAAAACAACTGTAGTATGCAATTAGCATAGTAAAATCATAAAAAAAATCAAGAAAACAAGAAAACTCGTTTAATTTTAATTTCAAAGAAACCCTAAATGGAATTCAATTCAAACATTAGATTTCTATGATTTCAAGTTCTTAAAACTTCAAGAGAATAAATTCATACCTGTAGGATCAAAGATGGACTGACTGAATGAGAAATGGGTTTTGGAAAATGCTCTTCCCAACATCTCAGCTTTATAGTTGAAATAGAAAAAAATCCACATTTTAATTTTAAAGTAACCGTGACTAGAATTCAATTCAAACATTAGATTGCCATGATTTCAAGTTCGTAAAACATTAAGAGAGGAAATAAATACCTGTAGGATCAAAGATGGACTGACTGAATGGGAAAGGGGTTTCGGACGATGCTCTTCCCAACATCACGGATTTATAGTTAAAACAGAAAAAAAATCCGCATTTTAATTTCAAAGAAACCCTAAATCAAATTCAATTCAAACATTATTTTTCCATTATTTCAAGTTCTTAAAACGTCAAGAGAAGGAATACATACTTTTAGGATCAAATATGCACTGACTGAATGAGAAATGGGTTTTGGACGATGCTCTTCCCAACATCTTGGCTTTATAGTTGAAACAGAAAAAAATGCGCATTTTAATTTCAAAGAAACCCTAACTGGAATTCAATTCAAACATTACATTGCCATGATTTAAAGTTCTTAAAACATCAAGAGAATAAATAAATACATGTAGGATCAATGATGGACAGATTGAATGAGAAATGGGTTTCAGACGATGCTCTTCCCAACATCTCGTCTTTATAGTTGAAACAGAAAAAAATCCGCATTTTAATTTAAAAAAAACCCTAACTGGAATTCAATTCAAACATTAGATTTACATGATTTCACGTTCTTAAAACTTCAAGAGAAGAAATACATACCTATAGGATCAAAGATGCACTGACTGAATGAGAAATGGGTTTTGGACGATGCTCTTCCCAACATCTCAGCTTTATAGTTGAAACAGAAAAAAATCTGCATTTTAATTTCAAAGAAACCCTAACTGAAATTCAATTCAAACATTATATTACCATGATTTTAAGTTCTTAAAACTTCAAGAGAATAAATACATACCCGTAGGATCAAATATGGACTGACTGAATGAGAAATGGGTTTCAGATGATGCTCTTCCCAACATCTCATCTTTTTAGTTGAAACAGAAAAAAATCCACCGAACATCAGTGGACGGAGTGGTATAAGAAGTGGTGGAGAAACTAGGGTTTGGGTGTCGATGTGAGAGATGGTGAGGAACCGTGCATGTGAGCTTAGCCAGTGCTGGTATAGGTGGCCGGTATAGAGACGCGACTGACGAAGAAGTCGGGAGAGGGGAGGAGCGACTTTGTGGACAAAACGTGAACGGGGGATTATGTTTTTGCTAGTTATTTCCGTTTTATTTTTAATTTTAACTTTTGATTTCGTTTTTTAAAACTCATCCTCATAAAATATATCTATGATATAATTTTAATTTATTTCATATAAAATATATATTAAATGAAATTTTCATTTTATGATAAATATATATTAAGATATTTTTCTTAATGTATATATTTTTTTAGTGATTAAAATACACATTTATCTTATAATCATTTTCTTTTTTTTAATATCAATTTTTTTAATAAACACATGATTGGTGTTAACAGAGTTTTTTGTTTTTAAATGATTTGTGTGTACTGAATATATAATATCAACATGTTTATATGTTGAAAAAATTTATTTTTAATATTAATTATTAATAATAATTCTATTTGTTTGTAAAACAAAATTTCGATGTTAATATGATAGAGTGCCAAATTAAATTGTTGGTAAAATATTTGTTGGTATTAAACAATTAATAAAAACAAATACATTTGTTGGTAAAGTTAAATGTTGGCACTTGAATTTAGTATCAACAAAACTCACTATCTGTTGGAATTATTCATTTTTTCCAACAGATATATTATTTCTCACTGAATTTCTATTGGTATAAGTCATTTTTTTGTAGTGATGGATGATCTATATAAATTATTATTTGAGGAATGGTTGATTTTTCTAATATAAGGGCATTAAATTGTTTTTTCTCAGGTTCTTGGATCGCCCTTGGCTATGAATCCAAGTGCATCAAAGTTGCATCATACCATCAGGACTCAGTTTTAGTTGTTGTGTATGAATAATTTAGTGAAAGAGTTTGTGTAATGATCATTCATCTATTAGCAGTTAATGGCAGAAAATGATATTTCAAATGGTTTTCTTTGTCTATTGGATATCCCAAAATGTTAGTGGTAGGACATCTTATTGGATTACATGAATAGTTATCCTTGGGATTGGGAAGGATATTATATTATTTGGGTGATTTTGGATTAATTAATTAATGAGTCTAATTTTTTAGTGATTAAATGGTTGAGATTGGTGGATTCTATAGTGAGTTTGTATATGGACGGTATAATGAATATTTATGGGTATTTGAGGCTAATAATCTATGATCAGGATCCATGTTTTACTACTCAAGTTTAGAGAGGATTTTAGTATGGTTTTGGCTCTTAGTGACACCTAATAACTTCTTTTGATACCCTGACAGAGGGTCAAACCTATTATATAATTCAAACATTAGAGAACATGTTTCATTTATGGATTCACAATTTTGGAATATCATGGGTGAAGGAACTAGCATTGGTTGAGTTCATATATTAAAAAATTATCACTCTTCCATTTGGAAGGCTTTATTTGAGGCATTTTATTGGTTTCCATTCAGATCTATATTATGCTAAACCGAGATTAAGGGGTTGGTAGTCCTTAGACTAAATGTGGAGAAGAGAATGATCAAGAAGGATTAGATGATTCATCAAGGTAGACTAGGATTTCCAAAAGTCTTATGAGGATTTGTGAAAGAGACCAATGGAGCTTAATTTCAAAGATAATGTGCTCTTGAAAGTTTTTTTACGGATAGTATATACTTTTTCAAGGAAGCATGATTTCACCATGATTCATTTATATTTAGAGGCTTTGAGGCATGTCATCATGGTGGTGTATCCATTATCACTATTTTTTGAAGATAAACCATATCAATGATGTCTTCCATGTGTTATAGCTCTGTTATTATCTTTATGATAACTTCTATGTCATTTATTGGAATGAATTAGATGTTGAGAAAGGAATGAAGTACATGGACCTACCGATCAAGATTCATGTTCATAAAGAGAAGTTTTTGCAATGGCATATCATTCCCTTGGTTTATTTCATATAGCGGTATGGTGGGTTAGATGTCTATACATTGGAATGTGATCCATAAATGCACACTCGGTACCCTATGATATTTTGAACATTATTTCACCATGAAGTTTAGATGATAGGTTTTGTATTGATTTGATTAAAATTATTTATCTTTATGTTTCATTGAGTTTTAAAGATTTTATTTCTCTTATTTTACATATATCTCGCATGGATTATTTGGTTTCATGCCCATTTTCCAACTTTATGAGTTACATTCATTATTGAATAAGAGAATCATTTTAGTGGTCTCTTATGTAATGAAATAGAATTTATCAAACCATTACATTTTATCATTCAATAGTTGGTGGTGTCAAGATGAGGTTCATTTGGAGTTAGAGGGAGTTTTATATAACTTTTTTTCATTTTCCGTCAAAATCAAACTATGATCATAAGGTATTGTGGGGTGATTAGTTTTCTAGTATATTTTTTCTTTTTTATCTGGTTTATTATTCCATGAGTAGTTAGGTTGCATCATTAGATTTGAATTACAGTGTGGAGAAGATGGTATGAGATTTCAATGTATCTCAGTCTCACAATAGAAGCCCAGTCATAACATCGTGGGTGTTTGTTACAATGTGAAGTCCCTTGAGTTAATATTATGTATGGTATGTTTCATCGTAGAGAGTTTTTCTTTGGAATAGATTGTTTGGAGATTATTTTTGGTTAATCTTACAAGATGGATATTATATATTGAATATTCACACTACACCATGGAATATTTAATGTTAATATTTTTTCATTATTCAATTTTGGAGGATGTTTCTCTATAGTGGTTTACGTTTCACCATAGTTTAGCTCTAGGGAGGTATTATGTTTAAGAATGAGGACATAGTTTGTGTTTACTTATAATAGAAAATCTTTATTTTAATGATACCAAATCATATTTATAATGCTATTAATGAATTTCATGTTTCATGTTGGCCAAAAAAATTCACACCAAACTTGTAAAAATGGCTAAGTCTAGAACATATCATGTTTACCTATCGCATGAAGAAAACAATGTACTATACAAACCAATGAAGTGAACGCATGAAAAAATCTACATACCATATGAAGGTATGTAAAATTTCATTAATTGTTTTACTGGTTTTATGTGTTATTTTTGTGACTGCATGAATAAAAGTACCTACCACATGAAGAGAAAAAGTGAACACAAGAACAAGTTAAGTGACCATGATAAGTAATGTACCAACCATAAGAAGAAAAGTACTTCAAATATGAAGAAGATTACCTAATGCATGAAGGAATTAAGTGACCATTCCTAGTTTCTATTCGAAAAATAATTCCTAGTAACCATGGAATGAAGTGACCATGCCTAAGTGGAGACCAACCGATCTTGTATAACGAATGTAGTATAAATTTTTCTAATATACAATGCCTAATTTTCCGACCATTAATTGTAGCTCAGTGTAATTAAGGATAAAATGAATGTTCTATCATGGATAATTTAGGATAGAGTTTTTTAATAAGTATAACTGATCATGTGAACAATATAGATACAAGGGGATACACATGAATAAAAATATAGAAACATTGGGGGTCACCTATAGTTTATAAAAGACCCATTTACTACATTTTATGGAACTCTATTTTTCATAACCTTCTATAAAAACTCATATGAGATTCTTCAAAAAAATGAAGGACTAATGAATAATCCAAGATGATCAGACTTAGCTCTACTAAATATTCTATATCCTCATTATTTTCCCTTATTATTTTAGCTTATATTTTGAGGTGTGTTTTTCGTTAATCTATTTATCTATAAACTTGTACTCTTATTCTAAACATTAGTGTTCTAGAAACTCTCTTCAAAATCATTTCATTTTTACTCCCACATATAACTATGTATTAGGTCATGTGTGATCTCGAGTTATTTTATCTCATTAAGAACTATGGATGTTGATTAAGTATAGCTTAGACTATCATAAAACAATTTTTTATAAAACGTGATCTAGGTTTTGGATCAATTTTTTTAATAAACTACATAAAAATGGATGATTTCTAAGTGGATATGATTAGGTATTGGCTTAATACTAAACACAATGTTGAAATTACACTATTACTTTATCTATTTTGTTTTAATTTATTTTAAGGACTTATTTTATATAAAACACAAACCAATAACTATTTTTAAAATAATAAATAAACTATACACTGATGGTTTCCTTAAACTTTTATTTTATATAAGTTGATTGATCCAAGTAAATTATTTTCAAACGATTATATATTTGTTATATTATGTTAGTGAAGCTATGATCATGATTTTATGATGTTTTTATAATTATCACGTAACATAATTATACAATTTTAGTCAATTTGAAATTTTTATTAAACTGGGGGATTAAAGTTTCCTCCCAATTTAATTGAAATTTTAATTGGAATATAAATTCACCCCCACTTTTTTAATGTTCCACTCCAACCAACATTTAGTATTAATGAGAATTTTTAAAATACATTATATTGTGATCATGATTACCCACAAGAAATTAAATTTTTATTAGTTCTAAATTTTAATCTTTATAGAAAATAATATAAAAGATGATTTTTCCACTAACTGACATAGTTATTTTATTGGAACTAATTATTCATAATGGGACATCAAGATGAATAACCATATTGAAAAAATGGACTTAGATTTTTGGAATTTTATTGAGGATAAATATAAAAACACAAGGCTGCAAGATCTGAATGGAGTAATTCCCCTAAGGATTCTTTTGAACAAAACATTAATAAAATGAATTAATTATATTTTCATTTAGGAGGAGATGATTCTAATATAATGAATAAATGTTCTTTTGGTTTTGAAATTTGGGTAAAACTTTATTTATCTCATAATGGAACCTCAAATGTTAACGAGACGAATTTAAATAATTATATTATTAAATATGATACATTAAAAATGAACCCTGATGAATCAAAATTTTCTATGTATTTTTGGTTTATTGAAATCATTAACACCATGTATGAACATGGAATGAAAGTTTCTAACAATGATCAAGTGATGAGAATTAAAGTATTTCTAATTGATATGTAATTAATAACTTTAGTCTCCATAAATGAATCTTGATACATCCGTACACTTTTAGAAAATAACTCCTTAAAAATATTATGATGTATACTGAATAATTGAATGTAGAATATGATTAAGGATATTAAGAAACGAGTAAATGAGAATAATTCATGAATTTTTCCTCCATGCTAAAAGAAAAGGATTTAAAATCCACATGGAGAACATCTAATGATTTTTCAAGTGAATATGAATAGAATATAGAAGACAAAAATGATAGATCTTACATATGTTTCATTACAATCACATTTGAGGTATTAAATATCATTCTTGTATCTCTGGAAAATATTTCAAATATTCATGAGGATGAAAAAAATGATGAAAAATAGTATTAAATTATTTATTTGAATATTTGAATATTATTGAAGATAAATTCATTGATCTTAACGATAACTATAAAAGACATAAGAAACAACATGCATTATCTATACATTTCAGATATGATTTTTCTCTACAATGGAAAAAATGATCAATTATTTAAATTAATGAGTTTTTATAAATTATTAAATGGTCATCTTAAGAATGGTCTATAATGATTTTCAAATGGAAGTGAAACTTTTACAGGAATTATTAAAACAAAAAAAAGACTCTGAAATATAACACTAGAATTGGTTATCATCTTATATGATGAAAGATTTTAATGAATAATTTTTTTATTAGATCTAATTATTCTTATCCTATGAGTAGTTATTTTATTATATACCTAATTATATTTCTATTACGAAAATATTAATTTTTTATAGAAAACCTATTAAACAACATTGGATTCATAAATCATTAATACTAGCATTTCTTTATCCAAGTTAATGTGGGTTATAAAATAATTTTTTATTTTATTTTTTACTATTGAAGACCTACTTTAAGAGTACTAGTACAAATTTATTTTATATAGATAGTGGATGTTCTAGACACATGAATGTGAACTACTAATTTTTTAAGAACCCTTATTATATTAAATGGTGGATTTATCCCTTTTTGTGATATTTCCAAAGGAAATTTAATTGGACACAGTCAAATTAGTATGTTTAGTGTTGTTTTTATTTATATATTTTTTAGATGTATTATAGTATTATATTCTTAGAATATCATAGTTATTTGATTATGGGTTTCATGTTAATTTTTAAAATAATTCTTGTAAATTTTTTGATTCTAAGGATGTTTTGGTTTTCATTTCATTTCATAATGACGATGTTTATGTTGTCCATTTGAAATCATTATTTTCTAAATATATTTCATGTTTATGACACATTAATTAAGAGCTTAGACTTATAATTAGTGACTATTCAATTGAAACTTACACTCACATATGAATATATCTTGGAAAGGATCAGTTAATTATATATCAAAACTAGAATTTAAAACACCCAATGTATGTTACTCATGAAAAAAGAGAAATATAAAAAAATAGCTTTCAAAACAAATAATGAAGTCTCAACTTCTAAACCCATAGAGATAGTTCACATGTATTTTTTTATAACATCTAGATATTAATTACAAAATTTTATTTATTGTGAATATATTCTTATTGATTAATATTATAGATACAATAATTTATTCTTTATATCCCACAAAAGTTATTATTTTCCTATTGTGCCAAGGATGAAAAGTCTTTTGTAAATCACAGTGAACTTTATATTATTATTATAAAAATATATCATGGTTGTGAGTTTGAAATTAATATTTTTAATCCGTATGATCACAATATATCTATAGTCAAAACTTTCCTACTCCTAGGACCCCATAATAGAATGGTGTAATAGGGATCATAAATTAAACCCTTCAATAAATTTCCTGAACCATGCTCAATTATTATGATTTACTTATTTAGTTTTTTGTAGGTACAATGAATAAAACATTTTATATTATCAATTTGAGATCTAGTCAAACTAATTTTTAAGAATTTCCCATATAAGTTTTTTAATTGAATATAACCAAAATGTAATTAATTTATGGTTTTTTCTCTAGGGTCATTATACTCAATAAAAATAAGAACATAGAAAAAAATTCATCCAAAAGTAATGTATCAATTTTACATGGAAATTCAGCATATAGTAAATCATAAACGGTACTCAGTAAAAGGACTAAAATTGTGTAGGAATATGTGAAAGTAAAATTTGATGATACTTATCCACTTGAGATTAAGAACGCTTTAGATAACATTGATGATGACCATTTCAATATGAACATCAATGAAAAATTTAATGATTAAACTATGAAAACTATAGAAAAACTATCCAAATGTAAGGAACAATTTTAAATTAAACCTATATAATTGAATTAAGTGTTAAATACTTATATCCCAAAAGATGTCAAGACTCATAAAGACCATCCCTTAGATATAGTTGTTGGAGATCTAGATAAAGAAAATCATTCTAGATATTCTTTTATAAATCTGGTTGAATATCCAGCCTTTTTTATATATTGAACCTAAGAAAACCATATATGAAATTGATGGAGAACCCTAGGTAATGAAAAGGAAATAAGAGATAGATAACTTTGAAAGAAACAAATTCTAAAAACTAGTAAAAAGATTTAAGGGATTATTATCCATTGGAACTAAGTGGGTGTTTAAGAACTAATTAGACAAGCCAGACACTAAAATAACAAATAAAGAATGTCTAGTTACAATTTAATATATTTAATATGAATGTATTGAATATTATTAAACCTCTTCACAAGTATTTATACATGAAGCTATCAAACTATTACTCCTTTATACCAGACATTTTGATTTCAAATTATATAAAATAGATGTTAAGAGTTCCATTATAAATAGTTATATAGCTAAATATTATTTTGTAGAACAACCCATGGATTTAAAATCAATAATTTATTTAAATTATAAATTTTATTATCAGGTGTAAACCAAGCTGCTAGAGTTGGTATGATAGACTCATCTAATTTTTTTATTTTAAAAGATTTTTCAAAATTTCGAGAGGATCCAACTTTTTATATTAAAATAATTTCAAATGATGTTTTATTAGAACACATCTATATAGATGATATTATATTTGTATCATATAAAAACAAATTTTCTACTTAATTTATAAAAATGACGCAAAATGAATTTGAATTGAGTTTTATGGATGAGTCAAAATTATTCCGTGGTTTTTTGTTTTTTCATAATATAGAAGGTATCATTTAAAAAAAGTAAGTACACAAAATATCTCATAAATTTTTTTGGTATGAATAGTATTAGGTGTAGTGAAACTCCCAAGTGTACAATTTTTAAACTAGACCTTGATGAAATTGAGAAACAAGTTAATCAATCCAATTATATAGGTATAATTAGAATTTTATTATACATATCTACTTTCTGATGAGATCTTATGTTTAGTGTGTGTATGTGTGAAATTTTTCAATAAAATCTAAAATAATCACACTTAGTAGTTATGAAAGGAATCATTAAATACCTAATAAATACAACTGACTTAGGAAAATTTTATTCTAAAGGATGTATATGATTTAGTGATTTATTTTGAAGTATATATTTTTGGTTATAAGTAGGATTTAAAATGAACATATGAAAAATGTAAATTTTTGGGGATGTCTCTAATTTCATAGTGTTGAAAAATTAAAACTCAATTTCATTATCCACTACTAAGACTGAGTACATTTTTAGGTGGTTATTATTCATAGATTCTGTGGATGAAACACACATTACTAAACCATGGATATCAATTACGATGTGTCCCTATAAATTATGATAATGTACTTGTAATATATATTTTCAAGAATCTCATCTCTCACTCTAGGATAAATCCTACAAATAGAGGACATCAAATTTTAGGAAAAAATTTCAAAATGGAGATATAACTCTTTAATTTCTTAGCACAAAAAATCATCTTCCAGATATACGTAAAAATCCTTTGAATATTGAGATAATTAAGTAAATCATACATGAATTATGTTTGATAAAATATGTTTAATTATTTCAATTCATCTTTACATTTTTTAATTTTTTTAATCCTTGTTATAAATTATTAATTCCAATTTATTAACCTTTTTCCCGAAGATACGAGGAAGATTATTTGACACATTTAGTTATCTGACTTATTTTTTTTCCACACAATTAGTGTGTCTATCATAACCAACTGTTCATATGGTCACTATAAATACCATGTTACTTAATTCAAATACACATTATACATATAATTCAATATCAATCGCATTGTCAATATAGTTATTATGGAAATCTAGTTTTACGGTATGTATACCTACCATGACATCTAAGCTATTGTGATCAAATGGTTATTATACCTACAATGGTTATTTTGTACATATGATTTTAAGAAAATCATTTTGGTAAAATTTTATTAATTATTATTATTATTTTTTCTTGTAGGATTCAATTTTATAATTTGAATTAGAATTTAATTTGAATCACATATTTTCCCTAAACAATCCCTTTATTCTTTTTTAAATTGCACCAGCTATATAAACACAATTATGTGAGACATTTCTTTAACCTAAACCTTCCTGTCTCAAAATGATCATGTGAATAAAAACCTCTTGAGTTTGGATTAAAAGAAGGGTATTATATGGATGAATCACATTGTTGGCGCTGCGCCTTTTATCGAAATGCCTCCTATAAAAAGATTGATTAGAATTAAATTATAAATAAATTCTATCCATAAAATTTATAGTGCGGAAAGAAATTCAACTTCAAGGATTGGATAAATGGTTCAAGGAGAACAATAATCCAATTTATGTGAAACTTCTAAAGGAATTTTATTTTTATATAGAGTTCATCCTGAGAGAGAAAAGATATTTCATTAGAACAATGATAAATGTGGATGTTCTAGAATTTTATTAAAATAATTGGAAGACCAGTTTAAAAGTATGGAATAATTATTACAGTGAGGATTAAAAATGTTTTTATCCAATCGAACATGCTCAAATCAAGTTTCAAAGTACACTTGAAGAGAGAAATGTAAATGAAACACTAGTAAGACCAACTGATGTAGAGAAAAGTGGTGAATTCATGTTTTAAGATTTATTTATATAATATTTGATCAATCCATGAAAATGGGACTTCAATATTATAAGGAATTAGGATATATTATTCCTTTTTTAAATTAAAAAAGGGATACAAATTAGTTTTTCAATATATGTGATGATTAATGTGAATGAGTTATATGAGACCTCTTCTAAAATCAATTAATTTCCTTATCCAAATTTAATTTCATCCTTATTAGAGTCTAAATGTTTAATAAACAAGGGGGTGTAAATGATTTCATTTTAATATGTTTTTTAAATATATCAAAGAATATTTACGCATATGAGAGTTAACAAGAACCACTAAAAGAAATAATAGGTGGTTGTCTCAAATAAGGTATATTATAAATTTGACCCTACAAAATGTCATGTTCCACAAAGGGATATTGTATATATAGATCTTGAATGTGATGAAGCTATTTATTGTTCCAATGATGAAGTGTTCATTGGTGTATAAGAATTAGATGTTGAGAAAGTTCTAGAGGAAGAATAATATGATGAGGTTTTATATTTTGATGGGGAAGATAGAGTGGCTCATGAGGATTATAGGATAGTCTCTCTAAATTTGTTTTCTGGAATACCTGACACACATCTACTTTTACCATATCCTGATGTAGAGATATAATAACAAAATTGGTTGATACTAAGGTATTTATCAGTGGTAACAATATATAATGGGATGATTCTAGGGAATATGATAAAAATTAAAACATCTTAGATAGATAACTTGTGATAGTTATTAGTACAAAATATTTCTTACCAGAAGCAACTAATAAGTCAGAGATGTTTGCAAGATCTATTATGTTAGGCCTATATTAAACAGAGTCCAATGAGGATTATTATAATTGGGAAAATCCACTCGGAAATGGTGGACCTACTATTCCTTCTTCTAAAACGGTGATAAAAGGATATATAATAGATGATATTGATTCTCTAAAAATACTTGAGATATGTCCTTTTATACACTCATTATACCAAAAATCAGAGAAACATTTTGGTTCAAATATCACAAAGGCTAGTGAGGATGTTGAGAAAGGTGATGCTCTTGCTAAGGATGTTGAAAATTCTGAGCATGTTGCTCATAAATAATTTTATGCTTGTGATTGAACTAAATCTCATCATGAAACAACATGGTTGTTGGAGGATATTGATATAGATTATAGTAGACATAAGAATAATAATCCATTAACTTCTATACATGCCTCTATCCCATTTACATATTATATCACATTTTATTATTTGTATGAGTTGAAATTAAATCTCATAGATTTATTAAAATAATTGTTTCTTATATTTAGAAATTATATGGAGCCAACTAGAGAAGCCTATATATCTAAGACAATGATATTTATAATCTCCCATATTCAACCAGAATTTATTCTCAAGATGTATTTATTGATAAATTGGTTTGAGAAATTAAAATAATAGTTAGTTTTTTTATGGAATGACTTATCTGATATGACTTTTAATATAGACTATATGAATCACAATTAAAAATTTCAAGCTTATACTTATTCTTCTCCCCCTCCTGATCATCCTATGAAATCTCATATTTATAAAGATTGTGTCTTATAAGTCATTAGAGAAATTTTTAAATTTTTGTTTAACCAGTTTAAGAGAGAAAGGGAAGTGTTATTTCATCGTTTTCAAATACATGTTGCTAAAAAATTTGAATTATTGAGAAATTTTTTAAATATTTTAGGAATGATAGGGAAACAATCAAAAATTCCATTTATTTATACCTTAGTCAAATCGTCACCAAATATAATTAATATGGTATGTTCAGAACACTTTTTTTCAATATTAAGATGCCACATTTGACGTATGATTTTAAGTCTCATGTTTAGAAGATCAAGGTGTTAACCTCAGTATTGGAATCCTTTGTGGAAAACATATAGGGCATACTACAGGACATGGAACATGGAACTCAAGTAGTGAGTGATTTCACCAGGCTGATGGAACGCTACCATTACACTAATAATACAGTTGTGCTAGATCCTAACACTATTCCTATAACTTTCTCCCCTTAAACTACCTTCTCTACTCTTAATTCATTAGTCTCTACACTTAGAAAGTAGTCCATCACACCATTCCCATGAAAAAGTGTGTATCCATTGGTAAGCATGCTATAAACTCTTCACCACATACAACCTCTTATTTCCCAGCATCTTCTTCCAAAGGAAAGCATCTTATCGTTATTTTAGATATCTGGGATGTTCTATATTCAATATTGGAGTATAATTACAACTTGGGACTACTTTTACATCTTTTATTAATCCATTTGTAATTATTAATGAAATACTACTATTTATTATCAATTCTCTTTTGCCTATTATTTGTTTAGTTTTCTATATCTTCAAAGGGGGTATGTTTTCATTTATTAGAGAAACTATATAATTTTATAACCCTTTGATATATTTAAAAATATATGTTTCAATTTACTGAAAATTTATTTTTAATGTATTTAATTCATTTTGTTTTAAATTTCATAATTTTTTATCATAAAAAAAGTTGATATTGTTAAATTAAAAATATACGACGTTATTTTAATAATCCCAAATCATGTTTATAATTATATTAATGAATTTCATTTTTTATGTTAATAATTTATTTTTTTGTCTAAACTTATGAGAATATATAATTCTAGAAATTACCATTCATACATATGACATGAAGAAGATAAGATACCTTGTTTATCAATGAAGAGACCAAAAAATAAATATAGTTACCGACCAAAGGTAAGTGAAATTTATATAAGTTTCATAATTACCATATGTGATATTTTACTGACAAAATAATGGACAAACCTATCTCTTAAATAGATTAAATGACCACAAAAACAAGTCAATCGTGATAAGTATATTACCCATGGTAAGAATCAAATTACCTAATGTATGAAGAAAAGTCCCTACCGCATCAATGAATGCTATCACCATGCCTAGTTTTTATGCCAACCAACTATGAATAGTAAATTTAGAATGAAGTGACAATGACGATGTGGAGAATAACCTATAGTGTATAATATAAAGAGTAGATATTTTCAAATATCTAACGGCTAATTTTTGGAGCATCAATTACAGTCCCATAGCAATTAAGGATGCAATTACTGTTCTCCAATGACTACTTTTGGATTGATTTATTTTTTATAAGAATAATATATATTGTAATCTATATAGATATAAGGGGATACATATATAGAATAATAATGTAACATGAGGGTGCACATATAATACATAGAAGACTCAATTTGAACATTTTACGACACTTTATTTTGCAGAACAATCGATACAAACTTTTTTTAGCTCATTCAAAGATAATTTCAATGACTTAGGAACTACCAAAACTAGTTAAACTGAGTTACATATAATATTCACCATTCAAATTCATTTATATTTCTATTTTATGTTATCTTTCAAGCTTTATTTTATTTACTCTAATTGTCTATAAACACATACACTTGTATATAATTGGATAGTTCTAAACACTCTCTTACAAATATTTTCTTTTTACACCCTTTTATAACTATGGAAGAGGTATTCCATGAACAATACTTCATTTGTTCCATGAAGAACTTAGAAAGATACATTTTTATATCCTCAACTATCTTAGATTAGTTGTTTATAAAACTCGATCTAGGTTTTCAATCAATTTAGTTTATAATAAACTACTTAGTAGTGGATGATTTCCATGTGGAGGGGATTAGTTCTTGAATTAATACAGAACCCCTTGTTTAAATTCTATTGTAAATTTATCATTTTTTTTCTATAGTAATTTTTATGAAATTATTTTATTTAAAATGTAAACTAGATTCTATTTTCAATCTAATAATAAGATTATAACATCATTGTTTGCTTCATCCTGTATTTTATATAGGGTCATTGTTTAAAGAAAATTTGTCTCAAATGTTACATTATTTTCTACAATATTTTCATCGATATGTGAATGAGATTTTAAGAAGAATTTATAAAGGTCAAATTATATATTTGGTATAATTAGTTAAAGGGGAATTTTTAATAATTTTTTGGATTTACTTTTCATATGGTTTTCACAGAATTTGTTTATTGAAAACTCAATTCACCCCCCTCTTGAGTGTTCCACTCCGACCAACAATTTGCATATTGAAATTTTTGGATTAAGGATTGTGGTGTGACTATATCAATTACATTATAGTCTTCATTATGTTTTTTTAAATTATATTGTTTTAACCCCAGATATTCTGGGGATATCACACCATGTTGTTTAAATCAGGTCTAAATTGTGATTTCAAGAACCTTTTTAAATTGTGTCTTGTTTTTTATAGTTTTTTATTATAAATTCAGTGTGTATCTTGGATTAAATCTCATTTATTTTTCAATTTTCAAAACCATAGCCTCTTATAGGTCACATCAAGTTATCTTGGTTCATTATTTTGGGTCTCTTTGATCCTTGATTTTTTGTTTCATTGAGATTATTTTGTCTATGATGTGTTTTATCTCTATATTTTTCTCTCTTTCTCTACTCCTTATCACTATTCATATTTTTTTGAAGATTTTATTGTATATTTAATTTTATTTATTAATTTTATTACTCATATTAATATTGGATATCTATTTTTTAGACCTTGTAGTGGATCCCTTCAACTTTTCCATAGTTTGATTGTTGGTACTTTCTCATTATTATGTTGTGTTGATCAAAGAACTGATTGAGGTAAAATATTTATAATTTAACTTCTATTTGTGTGGATAAATGTATACATGTCTTATATATTGAATGATATGAAAAAATATAGACATTAAAATAACAGGACTAAGGAATTAGTAATTTAAAAAGGGTTGATTTCCATATTACTACAATCTCATATGTAATTGTGGTATTTGTTGCATATTTGATCAATTCTTGGTATTATGAAAAACCATGAATTGTTTTTGTTATAATTATTAGGTCACCTAAAATAAAATAAAATTAATATAATAATTGGAATGAATAATTTTTATGTATATCTAGAATTAATTTGTTTTTGTTTTTGTTATAGATGTAGAGTTAATGGGGAAGAATGATTAATTATATGTTATTTAAAATGGATGGCTATTATTTTTGCCTTTATTCGTGATTATTTTTGGGGTCATTCGTGATGTTTTTTGATTGGTATGGGATATTTTTGGTGGTTAGTTGTGATGATGAGGTATGGTTATTTTTCTAGTAATGGTGGATTGTTCATTATCTGGTTATGGTAATAGTGGCATGGTTGATAGTATAGAAAATAGGAAGTTTTTTTAAATAGTGTATATTGGCTTGGAATATGTGGTGATTTGTTGAGATATATATATATTTTTATTGTTTGGTTGTGTTGTAGTTTCCATATAGAAAGATACGTGTATAAAATTAATGGAAATGGTAATGGGAAATGGGCTATAATTAATAAATAATTATTGGTTTAATGAAATAAAATTATTAGGATAAAAAGATAAACGTTAGAATGAATTTTTCTTATGATTAATGAATTTTGTGAAATTTATTATTGATAAAGGAATGTATTATTGAAGGAAAATATTTACTACAAATTAAAAAATTATATGGTAAAAATAGATTTTATTTATATTTTGTGGCTATTTTACCGCATTAGGGTGTTCATAAATTTTTAGCTAGATATAAGAGTGGATAACTATGTGTAATTGTTCGAATGAAGTTCTTTTCATAAGTATCAATGATTAAGATGTTATTGTTATGGTTTTACCCTTTTTTTGGGTTTTTTTATCAAATAAAATGATTATATTTTCATGTTATTTTAAAAATACCACCACCTTAGTCAAGTAACCTTACCAATTATTATATGAGGATATGGGTTTTCGGTGTTTTCCCCTAACATCCTGGTTATAGAGGATATGAATATTTTACTACTCCCTCTTCCCCACTCTACCTTGATACATAATATAGGCTATGATGGATCAACGTATGTATATACATATGGGATTTATTGGTTTGATGAAATAGAATGTATATACTAGTTAACATGTTTATGTGGTTCTTAGGTGGACACATAATGGGGTGTGCATGCAAGGATGGCATAATATTGATTCCCTTCATTGACATTACCCTACTGTAATAGGTCAGGGAAGTTTGGTTTTGAAGTGGTTGTGGTTTTGTACATATGGTTATAGCTATGACAGTATTTTATTACGTATATATTTTTATATATAAGGGATTATATTTAATACCCCAAGCTTTATATGTATTTCCTTTGAAATAAGCTGGAGGTATTTGATAGCCTTATTTAAATGCAACCCGAAGTCTAAATGGATCACGATATATTCATCCTTGGTAACTTTGTAAGTAAATTTTTATTAATGAGTATTAATAACCACATTAGGGAAAATATTAATATTTTTTTATTAGTTCAAAATAAATAAGTACCAAATTTTTAGTAAAGTCATTTTATGCTTCAAAACATCTTCTCATTAGAAATTTCTTTGAAAAATATTTTTGTGGAAATTAAAATTAACATGTATCCTTATATGGAATTTGTATGGTAATTAATATTTTATATTAAATAAACATTCCAATATTATCATAAGATTTATTTTTTTTTGATTTTTTCGAAAAGATTTATTTTTATGTTAATAATAATAATATTGATTTTTACAAAACTATCTTTTTATCATTTAAAAAGTAACATTATTTTTTTAATTTTATTTTAAATTAACATATTTATCCTTTAATTGAAAATAATATAATTAATTCCATTGTAATCAATATTAAATTTCAATTTTCTATATGTTTATTTTTGGGCATAAGAACAAATTTTTCAAAAGAAACTGTTATTCTGTGTGGAATGTGTTTTTTATATGATTACATTAAATTAATCTATATTGATTAATATTTTTAATGTAATGTATAGAATATAAATTGTATCAAATATTTTAAAATTCATTTTATGATTTTATGAGTTATTTAATGAAAGTAAATTCAATTTTATGCATTGAATGTGTTTCCCATAAATGGGTGTTTGTTACGTTTTGCATGATTATGTATAATTAAATTCCTACACATATAAGAAATTAATATATTAAAATATTTTTAATTTTTTTATCAATATAATCAATATAATTCAATAATTTTAACTTAATGTTTTTATAAATAATACTAAAAAATAAAAAAATACCATGGTTAAGGTTCAAACGGGATTACCAAGGGTGTCAAACTAAGAGATAATGGTACGAATGAAACCTAAACATATATAATTATTATTTTTTGTGTATATTTTATTATTATATTAATAAACATATAATTTAGGTCTATATTTATCCACATTCTTATGAAAATGACTTTATATCACCGAAATCTTGTAAGAAATTCAATCTGAGTCTCCCCCCTAAATTATAATATAGAGCCTCTTATCCTCCGTTAGTCACAAAATTTGAGACTTCTATATTAGGTAATACCTAAAAAAATTATTATATTAAATACCTTAATCATAGTTCTTCTATTCATATCCTAAGACTAATATTTCAAGAATTAAGGTGTAATACAAAGGAGGCCTCTCAATGGAGAGGTATAAATATTAACCAAACTCTTCCAATTTTATTTATTCATCCATCTTCTATAAACTAATTATATACATAATACCATGATAAATATAGTATACTTAATATGGTAAGAATTTATTATGATTATTTCATAACCATTTCCCACCTCTTCTTTATCAAATGATATATAAAAGTATCACTCATGTGTACCTGTGGACTAAGCGTTACACATAGCTCTATAAATCATTTTCCATCGCTATATTTCAAGTATATATAATAATATATTTAATATATTTATATATATTCTATTATATATATAAATTTGTTTCTCAATGTTGAATTATTATTTACATATTTTTCATTCAATCCATTGAAAAATTGAAACATCGCTTATGTGTACGTATGAACAACTATATCCATATAGTGATGTAATTCATTTTTCATCATAACATAACATGAATTGTTATAAATATTTATATAAAAATTTATTTTATATTTATTTCATTATTAATATTTTTTAGGTGTTGAAACAATGATCAAATTATAATGGCTTAAAGAGCCAAACCGAAACATGTATGAAAAAAGAAACAATTATCTCTCAGAAACGATGAATTTAAGAAATAAATTTTAATAAATGGGAATAGAAATGTTTTATGTGGATCATATATGATAATATAGTTATTAATATGGTTATTTTATATATTTATTATAAATTTTAATTATGTATATATGTGGTTATATATAAATCAAGTCATACTTGAGGTAACAGTATTATGTTACAATCTCATTTTTACCATGATAGTTTATGCTTAGATTTTCCATTAATAAAATTATAGGATATATCACAGCCAAATATTAATTATTTTTTCTCCACTATTTATTTATAGAGATCGCATGTTTCCATTCAGTTTTCTTTTCATTAAGTACTGAAGATACTAAATGAATGTTTTTTACGAAAAAATATTTTATTCCTCTCCTCATTCTAGAATCTCTTTTTCTATATTGATATTTTCATTAAAATATTCTCAAGAATATATTAATATTACACAAATATTTATTAAATGAATTTGAAACAATGTGTTACTTTCTATAATAAAATTTAAAAAGGAATCTTCTTTTTTTTTCTAAATGCGGTATTTTGACATTTTATCATAAATATGAAAGGAATATTTTTTTAACACACACTGCATGTTAACATTTTCTCACCATTATGGATTATCCTTACTTGTGAGCTTCATATAAAATTTCCCAATGTTATTTTAAAAGATTAAATTATCCTTTATAATTTGAAAATGTTTATATTTAAAATATATGATTTTAAAATAAAAAATGTATTTTCCTCAAGAAATGTTCTTGTAAATGTTTAAAGTTATTTTAGTTTACAAAAAATTAATTTTTTTTATTATGATTTATTGGAGATTTTATACAATGTTTCCATCATATTAATTCTATTGATGGTCAATTATTATGATGATGAAGTATTGATCTAATTAATTTTATTTTCTACGGGTTAAGATTTAATGTAATGATAAATATTTTCCAGATATTTTGGTATACATATAAATGGATTGTGAGTATATGATGGGTGTTTCCATTATATACCTCCAATTCATTGAGTAATGATTAATGTTTTATGAGCTCAAAGAGTATATGGTTGGATACCCCAATACCAAAATAGGGTACATAGGAGGTTATCTCAAACCAAATGATCAGAACATGGGAGGCCTAAAAGAGGGTGCAAGAGAGGTTACTGCATGCCTAAAAGAAGGTACACTAGACATTATCTGAAACCCAAACTAGGTTACACAGGAAGTTATGCCAAGCCCAAAATATGTTACATGGGCGGTTTTCCTAAGCCCAACAGGTGATGAATGTCTTGGTGGGTATACATGACCAAAGATATATATGATTATGATTATTACACTCTTTTATGATATGATCATATTTCATTGTTATGCTTCCATGTATCGTGTTCTTTTATTATTTTATGATTCATTTCATAGGAAATTACAAGATTTATTCGATGTATAATGATTAGACAACTTGTTATCTATGAATTTAAAATGTTAAGGTCATGTAATCATAATATTATACCCTTCGTATATCTACCTATAATAATTTATTGATATCTACCTTATTTACATTTACCTAGAATCTACGCTCACCTTTTCTTATGTTTTCTTTTTCCCTAATATATGAAAAAAAAATTCAAGTATAATACATCGAATAAGGGTTCTAGTTGTGAATAACTACATGATAGATGCTTTATAACTTTTTTTACTATTTTTTACATATCAATGTTTCCAAAGACACTCCACCTTTAAAGTTATAGTTTTGATTGTATTGATATGTAATGAATATTCCATAGATAAGATGTGGTATTTATATATGAAAAATTTGTGTCAAAATAGCTTGTATCAAATCAAGTTTTAGTTACTTTTAGAAACAAGAATGATAAAAATTTAATAAGAACCCTAAGGACAATCCTATTTATAGGAGTACATTATATATTATGGTAAAGAATTTAGTTTTGTTTTTCTAATAAATACATTACCATATGGTTATTAAATGTTGATTAAGTTTTGGATCATATTTATATAGGTGTAATTTCCTTAAAATTAGTTAGTCAAGTATATTACCCCCATCATTCTAGTGCATTGTGAATGCGCCTTTATTTCACACCTATTTTGACACTCTGAAGGTGTATGCTTGTGTTAATTCACATTTTTCTAATGAGCCATTATAAAGGATGCATAAGATTCATGGTTGGAATAGGTTAATCCTAATCTTTAATATTTTAAAGAGAAAGTGTCATGATTTAGAATTCCTATAAATTATTTTCTTGATTATATGATGTCCCACTATTATTATTAGTTCATGAACTATGATTTTTGGTATCATCAAATGGATGTAATGAGAAATAACCATATTAATTCTGAATTTGAGGAGCAATGAAATTATTATCCTCCATAGAAAAAAATGTTATGGGTTTATGAATGAAAAATCATGTTGATTTTCTTATGAAACATTCTAAATCCATGAATCATACTGGTCTATAAAATAATAAAAGGAGGGAAAATTTTACTATTGAGTCCTTCGTGAGGAAATATAAGCTTTATTTTAATTTTTCATTGTATCCAAATTTTTTAATAAATGGTTACATACCACTAAAAAGATATTTTTTATTTTATAGTGATCATATCATGATATTTTTTTGAATTATTTTTCATTTGTAAGGTGAAATAGATCAATTGTGGACTATTATCAACAATACGAGGTAATATAAAGATATTGAATCCATGGAGTGGGATGAGATTAAAATAATAATTCTATATAATTAATTACCCATATTCTTTGAAAGAAAATGGAGAAGGAATTTCTTAAGATAATGTAGAACGATGACGAATCTGTTAGTACCAATGTCAAAAATATTAAAATACTATAAAGCTATGCTTATAGTATTTTCATTGTTCCATAATGTAATATTAATTGATAATTTATTGGCTTAAATCTATGTCTCTGTTGGGTGTTAGACATAATATATTTTAGTAAAAATATATAAATTCTTCACTGTGATGTCAAGATAGTAATAGAGATTTTTGTCACCCATCAATATCACGGTTTTAATAATACAAGAAAGATACATGTCAAAGTAAATTATAATAAAAAACCTCATAGAGGAAAGAAGTTGAGATATCATTTATTCTTCAAGTTTGGAATAAAAATTGGAGGAAATTACCTTTAATGGTATGGTATATTATTTATGTTTGGAGAGAAAATTTATTGGTAAATCATATATTGTAGTAATGGGAAGAAGTTAGCTAATGTTATGAATAGAGAGAAATCTCCATAGAATTAACCCCCCAAATTAAAGTGTTTCAAATTCATGGAGTATGGACATTATGATATCTAGTTCTATAATCCAAGGGTTTATTATGATGATTAACATCAGAAATCTCTTAAGCCTAAAGGCAGAGGGAGATCTCATGTGATCATTATTGTTAATGAGGAGTATGATACCAAAGTCGTGAAATGTACCGTTACCATCCACTGTATAATTGGTAAAATATATATTTTTTATTTTTCTTCCACATACTATTTTTTATATGAATAATTTTTTAAAGGAATCAAATTACCACCTCAATAATTATATTTTGAAATAATATTCAAAAAACCAAATGGTATGATGATAAAATATCAATTATATGGTGCTTATATAATTTATTTTTATGGTAATGTTCTACATAAATAAATTTTATTCTCCTAAAATTTGAATTTAATGTGATTTAATGTATTCAATGGATTTATTTATATAAATACCATATCAAATTCCACGTAAGGGAAGGTATGCTTGATATTCTAGACCAAAAATTGATTATCAATCAGCATGAGGATAAGTATAAACTTATTATTGAAATTGTTTCCATCAAAAGAATCTTGGATCCTATTGAAATTGGGTATTTATATTATATGGTTAGGGAGAAACTTAAAATTAATGACAATCCTAATGTAAAAGAGCTTGTTAATTTCTTTCCATAAGAGTTTCATGATCTTCCTTTGAATTATGATGTTGATTTTTCATTATAACTCATACATGGTTCTATACATATTTCAAATCCACTATATAGAATATCCCTAATTTAGTTGTATTAATTTAATAAGAAACACGAAGAGAATATTGATAAGGAATTAATTTAGACAAGTATGTCACTATGGGTTACACCTACACAATTTGTTAAAAATATAGATGGATCAATGTGTCTCTATATTTATTATTATAAACATTAAAATATCATGATCAAAAATAGGTATCATCTTCCCTATATTGATCATTTTTTTGACTAGTTATGAGGAGGTAAATATTTTTATGACTAATCTTTGATAAGGATACTACCAGTTTAGAGTGAAATGTGGAGACATACACATGACAATTTTCTATTCAAAGTATAGAAACTATGAATTTATATTGATGTCATTTGGTCTTACTAATTCCCCCCATTTAATTCATGGATTAAATTAAATGAGTCTTTATATGTTACCTTGATCAGTTTATCGTGGTCTCTATAGATGATATTTTTATATATTCCAAGATTAAGGATGTAAAGAACTAGAAATTTCAAGGAAATTCTTTTCTTAAATTCATTGGAATTTTAGGAGTCTGCAGTTTCTGACGACGCCTGATTCCGATTCCCAGTGTTCTCGGAATCAATTTCGGATGTTTTGTTCGTGTACGTTCAGTAAAAATACGTGTGGGTTTTTCTATCTTTTGAACCGGTGCTCGGAATTGAAATATGAGGACATTGATGAACTCGCAGCGCCGTTATTCTTTTAAGGGGACCTTTACCACAGTTGTGTTTTATACTAGATGGAAGTTATAATTTGGGGTTCTAATTAAAATTGAAAGTTTAAATAAAAATGTGTGTACAAAAAATTTTTATTTTGAAAGGTGGTTAAAGTATCTAGGTGGAGGTTAGGGGTGGGTCCCACCATACTCTAACCTCCCATGGGAGGATATAACTTGGGGTGGGGCCCACACGAGCTCTAACCCTTCAACTTTCCCTTAAACTCCCCATTAACTACACTTATTCAATTTGACGCCTCCACTCATTAGTTGGGACTCTCCACCTCCTCTAAGATTTGAATTTGAACCAATTCGAAAAATTAATTAAATGAGTCGCCTCAATAAATTAAACACAACCATGTGTTGTTGTGCGAAAGGATTAATAGAGATCACCTCTATTTTTTTTAGGGTTGGAATAATCCATTGGAAAGGCTGGATAGTGGAGAGCTTCATCCTTCCAACGAAGAACTGCCAAAAAATGACGAACATCTCCTTCAATCTTCGGCCAAGCCAAGAGAGAAGAAGCTGCCCACAAGGAACGCCCACGACGTGCCAACCTCGGCTCCTTCTTCCCCGATGTCAATGAATTGACCCCGCCACCCCGCGACTTCATCTGCGAACGACAAATGATGTTGGGGTTTGACTTGTTTAAGTTAATTCCTCCTTCCCCGTTTTTATATGGTTCGACGTTGGCCATTTGTTATTACCATACGTAGAGGGCGCGGTCTGAATAAACACGGCCCGACGACCCACTTTTGATTTTTCTTGAGTTGATGACCGTGGTAGAACCGGTAGGGCGCGGTGCCGTCACATCGCACCGGAGGAAGGAAGCGAGCCACGACCATTCGGGCCGCGGTGGACAGAAGATGTGGCGGCTGTGCGCCGACCGCATGAAGGAAACCCGTGGCCCGCAACCACTAGCCGGTCAAGCTGAAGAGCCGGCCGGCTATGGCCAACCGGGCTGGTGAACCACAGCACCCGCATGTGCCGTGTGGAGGAGGTATCGCCCGCACTCACGGGCCGCTTGCCAGACAAGACGGCCGGCTACGACCGGCCAGGCAGGAGACCGCAGCGCCCTCTTGGCGCCACGCTACAGAGGAGACGCGGCCTGCTTCTGCAGGCCGCTTGGCAGACGAACTGGTCGGCCGCCTGCCGGGATGGCTGAGGGGAAACGCGGGGTCGCTTGGTTCCATGTGCGAAGGAACCAAAGCCCGCAACCGGGGGCTGCTCGTGCTGGACAAACTGACTGGCTTCGGCCGGCTGGCCAACAAGGAGGGGTGGTGCCGCTCGGCGCCGTCAGGTGAGCCAAACCAGCCCGCGACCCGGGCCGAGCCGACCCTCTAACTGGGTCGGACCCGCCAGGTCGGGTCCCTGGGTGGGCCGCGCTCCACTGGGCCGAGCCGAACCCCATCTGGGAAGGACTTGCCAAACTGGGTCGGGCCGACCTGCCATCCCACTAGGCTTGACGGGCCAGACCCGTTTCGCTTAAACGCGAATATCTTCTAGACCGTGTGTCCAATCGACGCACCATCTGCGGCACTGGGATCCTCGTGACAAGGCGGTCCTTTTGCGATACTATAAGTGAGTTTTTTTGACTTTGGTAAATGACCGGGTTGGAATGATCGTAATTCCAACCAGGCCCCTGGAAAGGAAAAGCCAATAACTCTTAGACCGGGCGTCTGATTGATGCACCCTTTGTCACATTGGGTTCCTTTTGACGAGACAAAACTTTGGGGTACATCAACTATGGACATAATGATAGTTGATGTAACAACCCATTTTCATGAGGAGGGGACCCTCCCAGAATCTAACGTGCTGTGTGAGGGAACCCTAAAGCTGGCTGCGACTGCGATGACTACTATACTGGGATACTATGTGGGTTCGGCAGGGATGACTACTGTACTAGGATCCTACGTGGGTTCGGCAGCGATTACTACTGTACTCAGATCCTACGTGGGTTCGGAAGCGACAACTACTGTACATGGAACCTATGTGGGTTCTGCAGCGACGACTTCTGTACTTGGATCCTACATGGGTTTGACAGTGAGGACTTCTGTACTTTGATCAAACGTGGGTTCGACAGTGACGAATTCTATACTGGGATCCTCTGTGGGTTCGATAGCTTAGATGAATCAATGACTACAACTGATCATCTCTATCGCTATAAGAAAGTTGTATACCTGTGTGAGCTGAGTCTTGTCTTTAAACCATTATCATCATGGTGTTTGACATTACTTCCTGTGTGGACTGAGTTGTGCTTGGGCTCATGAGTTGGAGCCGGACAGTGACTGGTAACTTAGGTATAGGTATGGGCATATACCTAAGTAGGGTTTTTTGATACATTGTGGTTGTATATTTCTTCTTTTTCTAATCCTTAGTGGATATTGTGAGACCTCATGGGTCTCGAGGTCCCTATTGAGTATCGTTATACTCACCCCTGCACGGGCTATGTCTGCACCTTGTTGTGTTGGATGTAGACGATGGAGAGCGCTGACGGAGGCCAAGAGCACCACGACTGGATGGTACCCAGAGATTGATCTTGTGACGAGTCAGCACACGGTGGAGACTGATGGATGTGGGTGCTGTGGTGACCATCTGTACCTACCCTTCAGGTAGGAATCCTCGGAGGATGATCCAAGAGCTTCTATTTACTTTCAGATGTTTTTCCCTTTACTAGTACTTGTTGTTCAGTTGGGTTTTTATACTGGCCCATTTACTTTCCAGCACACTCTTTTGTATTCAGTTTTACTTAGTGTTTACTTCATGTTGCGTACTCTGTTGTGTTTGTTTACTTTCATAAAGGAAATGCCTTCCCAGCATAGGGATTTATGCCTTTGGTTCTAGTCTTCAGCCCCTGGCCTATGGAAGGTGGGCTTGGGGTAGTCACGGCACGGGCCCCAAGGACGGGTCATGAAAAATTGGTATCATAGGTCAATCAGTTCAACTGCAGAACTCAAGACTCTGATCATTATCTCTGTGAAGCAATAGTTTTAAGAGTATTGAGTGTTTTTTTAAGTCTAGGGAGTCCAGTGTTGGTGCGACGAGAGACATACCCATACACCAGGACCCTGACCTTTGATTTTCGGCTCAGTGCATGAAAATACTGACTACGTGTGTGTTTCCTTTGAAAATGTTTTCTTCGTGGTTACTTTGTGTTAGCTCACCAGGTATACTGTTTTAACTGTGGAACACCTGTTTCTTTTCAGGATGGACCCACGAAGGTAGCCAGCTAGGGTTCCAAGTTATATACGATATGGTAGCCCACTGAGCGACGAGGCCTTGGTACAGGGCCCAATAACAGAGGAGGTACCAGAAACACCTCTACCTGCTGGACCACCGATACCACCAGCCCCTGCAGTAGAGAGTGCACACTGCCTGAGTGCGTTGCACGAGTTCTAATGCTAGAGGCCACCCAGGGTTCGAGGAGATATGGACCCACATGCAGCTGAGGATTGGCTGGAGGCTATCATGAGATTTTTCATATTGGTAGGGACACCAGCTGACCTCATGGTCATTCTTGCCACAAGTCTCATGCATACAACAGCAGGTAGATGCTGGAGCTCGATACTCTAGGTGCATGACGATGCATCATTACTCTAGACAGACTTTGACAGTCTCTTCTTCTTGGAGTTTGTTCCAGCCACCCTTCATGCGGTGCAGATTTAGGAGTTACTTCATCTACAGCAGGGCAGCATGACTTTGGCTCAGTACTCAAAGAGGTTCACTGATCTCTCACGCTACTCCAAAGATATGGTACGAGACCCGTTCTTTGGTGCCTGTACCTTTGAGTAGGGACTCAGGCATGAGATCATGGCATCAACGATTCCCCTCAACATCTTGATGCAGGCGGGGGTGCTGGGGCGAGCCTTTCTAGTGGAGAGTTTTCTCGTTGAGCAGTCACCATTGGCGAGACCCACCGCAGGGCGACCCGTAGCAGAGTCCTCTGCAGCCGGCAGTAGACAGTTGACATAGAGGTCCAAGAGGACCAGGACATCAGGTGGGCGACCTCAGGATACAGGTTCGGTTGTACGAGGCACACGAAACAGATCCATCCATATGAGGAGAAGGCAGTGCAATGCATGCGTTGGGTAGGGCCACATGGCTCGTGACTACTTAACTGGCCATGCAGATGAGCAGCAGATAGTAGAGGGACCTCCCAAGAAGAGGTAGAGGTTCGACCGTGGTGGTATTCCGGGAGCAAGCAGACGTGGCAGAGGATCTGGACGAGCAGCGGGTAGTGGATGACGTTTCGAGGCACTACCGCCACCACCACTAGGAGGTCCACCCGGACCATAGGGAGCTGGCGGACAGAGGAGGGCTCAGCTCCAGGCAGTCGAGGCCTACGACCCCGGCTAACCTGAGATGATTTGAGGTACTATCTGTGTCTACTCCACCATTTTTTTAGTACTTATAGACACAGGTGTGAGTCATTATTTTATTACTTCCGCCCTTTTTCAGAGATCGGAGATTCTGATGGACCCGTTGGCTCGATCCTTACGGCTAGAGAATCCTGTGGGAGCTGACTCGATGATTACGCACTAGTGCCGGAAGTGTGAGCTTAATCTTGGAGGTGAGATATTTGGCTTGGATCTTCTTGCAGCAGCATCCATGATTTACGACGTCATCTTGGGTATGGACTAGTTATCCACATTTCATGCTCATATTGACTGTATTAGGTGCAAAGTGCGATGTATCCGCACGGATGGGACCATGTTCTCTTTCACTGGCGAGAAGGGAGCCTTTGTAGATCAGGATGGACTTACATAGAGGAGGGGTATCCAATCACACATCAGTTGGCTAGTCTCATCCTTGGAGCGGTTGATGTGTGGAGTCTGAGTTTTCATGTTGTGGTGGATCAGTACGCGGATGTTTTCCCTCACAACATTCCAGGACGACCTCCTCACAGAGAGGTAGACTTGTACATTGACATGTACCTAGGGACAACACCGATATCTAATCCATCATATCAGATGCCTCCCGCCGAGCATCGTGAGCTGCGGGTAAAACCAGAGGACTTATAGGGGAAGAGATTTATCCGACCCAGTGTTTCACCCTGGGCATCTCTAATTTTGTTTTCCAAGAAGGTGGATTGGATATTGCGACTGTGTGTTGACTACTGTAGCCTGAATCAGGTGACCGTGAAGAAAAAGTATCCACTCTTGAGGATTGATGACCTCTTTGATCATCTCAAGGGAGCACGGTGGTTCTCGAAGATAGACCTCATGTCAGGAAATCACCAACTCAGAGTTCGAGATGAGGATGTGTAGAAGACGGCCTTCATGTGTCGGTATGGCCACTAAGAGTTCTTGGTTATGCCCTTTGGCAGAACCAATGCTCCAGTAGTGTTAATGAGTCTCATGAACAGGATATTCCAGCCTTACCTCGATCACTTTGTTGTAGTCTTCGTCGACGACATATTGATTTACTCGACTACTAAGGAGGAGCACGCCTACCATTTGAAGGTAGTACTGGATACACTCCGAGAGCACCAGCTTTATGCTAATCTCTCTAAGTTCCAGTTATGGATTCGAGAGGTTCACTTATTGGGTCACATCATCTTGGAGGATGGAGTTACAGTGGACCCAGCAAAGATCGAGGCAGTACTTTCTTGGGAGCCACCCAAGAGTGTGACAGAGGTACAGAGTTTCTTGGGTCTAGCTGGATACTATCGATGATTTGTTCCATACTTCTCTAGAGTTTCAGCACCACTTTCAACATTGATGAAAAAGGTTAAAACCTTCATGTAGTCAGAGAGATTCCCATAGAACTTTCAAGAGATGAGGCAGAGATTGATGAGTGCGCCCATCTTGAGGCTACTGGAGGAGGGCGTAGGGTACGTAGTTTACTGCAACACATCATGGACCAGACTCAGGTGTGTCTTGATGCATGAGTGAGAAGTGATCGCGTATGGTTCATGACAGTTGAGGCAGAATGAGAAGAACTATGCTACCCATGACCTGGAGTTAGCAGCAGTGGTCTTCGCCTTGAAGATGTCGCAACACTATCTGATGGGAGAGCATTTTACAGTCTATTCTGACCACCAGAGTCTCAAGTACATCTTCTCGTAGAAGGACCTAGACCTAAGATAATAGCGATGGGTTGAGTTCCTCCAGGACTATGACTTCGGGATAGTCTATACTCTTGGGAAGGGGAATGTTGTAGCAGGTGATCTCAGCAGGAGATAAGGCATTCAGCTGCTAGGAGAGGCGACAGAGCAGCTGGCCACATTACAGATATCCTTTGTGGATAGAGATGGAGTATCCTTTCTACAATCACTCCTCCACTACTTCAGTGGGTCAGGGAGGCATAGTGTGGCGACGTTGACTGTGAGACGCGACGTGCTCAGATAATCTCAGGGAAGGCACCTGATGGATTTAATGAAGGTGGGGAACACATCATATTCTTTATAAGATGTACGATGGTACCAGTTTCAATACAGGAGGAAGTGCTGAGGGAGTTTCACACTTCCCCTCTAGCAGTACATCTAGGAGTGGCGAAGATGTATCAGGACCTCAGATGACAGAACTGGTGGCTGGGTATGAAGAAGGTTGTAGCAGATTTTGTATCTTGGTGCCTCACTTATCAACAGGTGAATGTAGAAGACCAGGAACCAGTAGTCTTGGTACAACCCTTAGAGGTACCATATTGGAACTGGGATAGAATATCCATGGATTTCGTGATGGGGCATCCACGTAAATCCAGAGGACACGAATCTATCTTAGTGATTGTCGACCGACTCACCATGTCGGCCCACTTCTTACTGATCATAGAGCAGGGCCTAGTAGAGAGATTTGGATGCCTCTAAGTTCAAGATATCATATGGATTAAGGGTGTGCCATCAACTATCGTCTTCGATAGAGATGCTCGTTTCACTTCTCGGCTATGGAAGGGGTTACATGAGGCTTTTGGCACGCAGCTTCACTTGGGTACCACCTTCCATCCTCAAATAGACGGTCAGACTGAGAGGACAATTAAAAGTCTCAAGGACATGCTACGTGCATGTGTTCTCGACTTTGGTCACATCTGGGTTGATCAATTATCCATGGTTGTGTTTTCGTACAATAAAAGCTACCACTCCACCATCGGGATGACACCTTACGAGGTACTATACGGCTGACCTTGAAGATGACCTCTATGCTGGACTGACCCAGGGGTGTCAGCACATGTAGGACCAGAGATGGTTCAGGATACAATGGAGAAGGTGCAGATCATCCAGGAGTGGATGAAGACCGCACAGAGTAGATATAAGTCCTATTCTAATAGGAGACGGAGACCACTGGAGTTCGAGGATGGCAACCACGTCTTCCTACGAGTCTCACAGCGATGGGGTCTATGGAGATTTGGCCAAGGCGGTAAGTTATCTCTTGGATTCATTGGACCTTTCCATGTCCTCAGCAGAGTATGTAAGGTGGCTTAGCACCTATCCCTTCCACCTCAGTTGCACCGAGTGCACGACGTCTTCCACATATCTCAGCTGAGGAGATACATGCACGACCCATCCCACATCATCGACCACAGGGACCTGGACATCGATGATGGGGTGACATTTATGGAGGTCCTAGTGGAGATTTACTATCGATAGGAGTGGGTCCTACGTGAATGATTGATTCCTATGGTGTGTGTTCGCGGGTAGCACAAGAACCTCTGGGAGAGCACATTGGAGTGGGAGAATTAGATGCGTGCTCAGTACCCTTATTTGTTTCCCTAGTGTGTGGTGTTTCTTTACAGGGACGTAAATCCCTGAGGTGGGGGTAATGAAAAGACCCAGAAATTTCAAGGAAATTTTTTTCTTAAATTCTTTGGAATTTTACGAGACCGTAGTTTCTGACGTCTCTTGATTCTGAGGCCCGGTGTGCCCAGATTCAATTTCTGAAATTTTGTTCGGGTACGTTTAGTAAACGTACGTGCAAGTTTTTCTATCTTTTGAACCGATACTCAGAATTGAAATCAAAGGAAACCGATGAACTCGCAGTGCCAATATTCTCTTAAGGGGACCTTTACCATAGTTGTGTTTTATACAGGATGGAAGATACAATTTGGGGTTCCAATTAAAATTGGATATTTAATTAAAAATGTGTGTACAAAACATTTTTATTTTGAAAGGTGGTTAAAGTCTCTAGGTGGAGGTTCGGTGTAGGGCCCACCACACCCTACCGCCCTTGGGAGGATATAGCTTAGGGTGGGTCCCACACGAGCTCTAACCCTTCAAATTTCCCTTAAAATCGCCATTAACTCCCCTTATTTAAATTGACACCTCCCCTCATTAATTGGGAATCTACACCTCCTCTAAAATTTGAATTTGAACCAATTATAAGAATTAATTAAATGAGTCGCCTCATTTAATTAAACACAACCATGTGTTGTTGTGTAAAAGGATTAATAGAGATCAACTCTATTTCTTTTAGGGTTGGCATAATTCGTTGGAAAGGCTGGAGAGAGGAGAGCTTCATCCTTCCAACGAAGAACCGACGAAGAATGACGAACATCTCCTTCAATCTTCTGCCAAGCCAAAAGAGAATGAGCCTCCTGCAAGGAACGCCGATGACATGCCAACCCCGACTTCTTCTTCCCCAATGTCAAAAAATTTATGCCGCCACCCCATGAATTCATCTACGAATGACAAACGTGGTAGGGGTATGACTTGTTTAACTTAAATCCTCATTCCTCGTTTCTATATGGTTCTACATTGTCCATTTGTTATTAACTTATGCGGAGAACCTGGGCCGAACAAACATGGCTCGATGAACCTCCATTGATTTTTCTTGAGTTGATGACGGTGGGAGAACCTGTAGGGCGCAGTGCCATCACACCACACCAGAGGAAGGAAGGGGGTCATGGCCTTGTGGGCTGCAGTGGACAGAAGAAGCGGCAGCCGTGCGTCGGCTGCGTGAAGGAAAACCACGGCACGCAACCACATGCCGCTCGGGCTGGTGAACCACCGCACCCACAGGTGCCGCACGGAGGAGGTGAGGTCCGCATCCACGGGCCGCTTGCTGGATGAGCTGGCCGGCTACGGCCAGCTATACAGGAGACTATGGCGCCCTCTTGGAGCTGCACTGTGGAGAAGACGCGGCCCATTTCCGCGGGCCAATCGGTGGACGAACCGGCCGACCGCCTGCCGGCCTGGTAGAGGGGAACCGTGGCACCACTTGGCACTGCAAGTGAAAGTACTACTGTCTTCTCTTGCCGAAAAAATGGGCCAGCTTCGTCCGGTCGGGTAGCAAGGAGGGGCGGTGCCGCTCGGCGCCACCAGGCGAGCCAAACCGGTCCGCAAACCGGGCTGGGTCCGCGGGTGGGTCGCGTCCCACCGGGTCAGACCCTCCTGGCCGGGGCCCTGGGTGGGCCGTTCTCCACCAGTCCAGGCCGAACCTAGCCGGGTTAGACCCGCCAAACTGGGTCGGGCCGGCCCACCAGCCCACTGGGCTTGATAGGCGAGGCCCATTTCGCTTAAACACAAATATCTTCTAGACCGTGGGTCCGATCGACGCGCCGTCTGTGGCACTGGGATCCTCGCGAAGAGGCAAACCTTTTTCAATACTCTAAGTGATTTTTGGTTGAATTTGGGAAATGTTCGTGTTGGAATGAGCGTAAGTCCAACCGGTCCCAAGGAACTGAAAATCCAATAAGTCTCAGACCGGGTGTCCGTTTGACGCGTCGTCTGTCACGTTGGGTTCCTTTTGATGAGACGGAACTTTAGGGTACATAAAATCTGTACTTCTTGATAGTTGATGTAACAACCCCTTTGTTCGAGGAGCGGACCCTCCTGGAATCAAGCGTGCTGTGTGCGGGAACCCTAGAGATGGCTGCGACTGCGACGGCTACTGTACAGGGATCCTACGTGGGTTCAGCAGCGACAACTACCATACTGGGATCCTATGTGGGTTTGGATGTGATGACTATTGTACTTGGATCCTACCTAGATTCGGCAGCGATGACTTCTGTACTTGGATCCTATGTGGGTTCGACATTGATGAATTCTGTACTTGGATCCTATGTGGGTTCGAAAACATAGAATAATCAGTGACTAAAACTGATCATCTCTATCGCTATATGAAAGATGTATACCAATGTGATATGAGTCTTGTCTTTCAACAATTATCATCAATGTGTATAACTTTACATCCTGTGTGGACTGAGTTGTGCTTGGGATCATGAGTTGGACCCGGACAGTGACTGGTAACTTAGATATATGTATGGGCATATACCTGTGTAGGGTTGGTTGATACTTTGTGGTTGTATCATTCTTCTTTTTCTTATCCTTAGTGGATATTGTGAGACCTGGCAGGTCTCGAGGCCCCTACTGAGTATCATTATACTCACCCCTACATGGGCTATGCCCGCACCTCGTTGTGTTGGATGCAGATGACGGACAGTGCTGACGGAGGATGAGAGCGCCACGACTGGATGGTACTAGGAGGTGGATCTTGCGACGAGTCAGCACATGGTAGATACTGATTGACGTGGGTGTTGAGGTGGCCTTATGTACCTACCCTTCAGGTATAAATCCTCGGAAGACAGTCCAAGAGCTTCTCTTTACTTTCAGATGTTTGTCCCTTTACTTGTACATGTTATTCAGTTGGGTTTGTATACTGTCCCATTTACTTTCTAGCACGCTCTTTTGTATTCAGTTTTACTTAGTGTTCACTTCATGTTGAATACTCTGTTGTGTTTGTTTACTTTCATAAAGTCAATGTCTTCCCAACTTAAGGATTTACGCCTTTGGTGCTAGTCTCCATCCCCTAGCATATGGAAGGCGGGCTTGGGGTAGTCAGGGAACGGGCCCGAGGATGGGTCGTGACAAAGGAAGAGCACGATGATCACTTGAGGATGGTAATGATAACCCCAAATTATGATAAGTGTATGAAAAATCCACCAAATATGATTTTTTTCTATAGAAGGCTTCATTTATGGTTTATAAAATAAAAATAAATGATGTATAGGTGAATCTATAAAACAATAATGTTATTGAACACTAAACTAGACCAACCACTATTATTGTGATTCGTAGTTTTCTTGGATTTGATGGAAATTATCAATCATTTATGAATTATTTATCTTGGATATCAAATAAAATCACATTATTAACTAAGAAGAGAGCCATATTTTTTGGAAGAAGTGAATGTGTAGAAAATTTCAAGGAACTGATATTATGGTTGTTTAGTTCCAATGTGCCCACACTACCATGCAATGGAGAATAGTTTAGGATTTGTTATAATTCATCAAATAAGGGGCTAGTATGTGTTATTATTAAGAATGATACCATGATAGATTATACCTAATTTCAATTGAAGGATCATGTGAAAAATTACCTACCACAATATTTAGAGTTAGAAATGGTGATATATTCATTAAAGATATATAGGATTTATCTTTATGGTGAACGGTGTGACATATATACTGATCATTAAATTGTAAAGAATATATTCACCCAAAATGAGTTGAAAATGAACCAGATAATATTGTGGGTATTTATTAGTGATTATGAATGGTCAATATATTAACACCATTAGAAAGAGAACAAGGTGGTTGACGCTTTGAGTTAAAATAATCATGATGGATTTTCTATGATGGGGATAAAAAATATATTTTTTTAATTATTTTAAAAGGATGGACATTAAATATAACACCTCTGAACTCTCACTCTCAAATCCAGTTCTAAAAACATAATCTTTGCCTTTTGGGATTTTGTAAATATAAAAGTGACCCAATTTTAGCTATATAAAACATATGACATCAAATGGAATTATTGGATCACTTACACAACCAAGGACCTTATAGTTTTAGAGTTTTAGATAATTAATACTAACTTTTACAAAATAATACCAATTTCAATAATTGATCATTTTTTGTAACCAGACCCAATTTTTTTTTATTTCAAAATAAGTCTTTAACATCTACCATATAATTACCCACTCAAAAATTCTTTCTAGGTACAAATAATTTAACATCATTATCCATTACATTTGTAACAATAAATATAACAAGGGTGATCTCAAACACACGGTAAGTGAAAACATAATCATTAAAACATTTATGTCATCAGTAAGCATAAGATGAGAATAAATGTATGATGACATAATCATTGTTCATTAGAGTAAAATATGAGAAATCACACTCATCAATAGGTAGATCATAAATAATGAAAAATTATTTAAAAAATTTACAAAGGCTAGAGTCATGGGAATTAATAGTCACGAGCCATGTAATACCAATCATGATAAATGGAAATATCAAATACCCATAAAATGTATAAAGAAAATGTGTTTCTATCATGGGACATTATCCTCATAACTCATGTTAGAAATAACCAGAGTCAAACTAAATATATATGAGAAAATTTCCTTGTTAACCGCCTCATTCATTCCTTTAATTAGAGTGAACATTACCTAATTAATTGTTTAGCTATATCAGGCTCCCCTATCATTTAATATTTATTGGGATCACCTATTATATTAGTTTTACCAGGGACACCCTTGGTAGAAGTTATATCATGCTCACCCATCATATAATCTATATTGGTCTCACCCATCATCATGTGTAATATCGGGCTCACCAATCATCATCAATAATTTCCAAGTATCATACATAAATATAATACCAGAAATCTTATATTTTTGTCATCAATATTTTAACTATAGCTTTTGATACTTTATTACTTAATTTACCCATTGAAAAGAAATGATTTTAATGAGAATAAATTTGAAAAAATCAAAATAGATCAAAATAAATAATAATGATGGTTTGATTATATCATATACATGGGAGATCATAAATAAATTAAAGGGTTGTTGTTATTGATGAAATGAATTACTATAAAAAACATTAAAATCATTCTTGAGGAAAACTCACATAAAAATTAGTTTTAAAAATTAAACATATTTAGAATATTAGGGAAAATAATTTTATTTGAAAATAACAATAGAAATACTAAAATTAATATTATAATAATTAAATGGTCATGAAGACATTAAATTTTGTTCATTCCATAATCGTTAAAGTAATAATTTTTATCATAGATTCAGTAAAAAGTACCTTATTTAGAAAATGAAAAGAATATTCTTTCTAAAAGTTTTTTTCAGTAACACATGAATAAAAATTTATTTAATTTTTTTTAACAATACTCAAAAATAAATTTAGAAAATAATTTAGAAAAAATGGATATGGAATAAAAGGTTTTTTTGACTGAAAGAGGAGAAATAATATCATCTTTTCATAAAAATATTTTCTCAATCATTTGGAGTGAAAATAAATGGAAAATAGTAATAAAAGTTCAAAATTTTAGAAATAACATAATGGGAATAAAAAAATAATTAATTTTATCAAATAATTATACTATAATTTCCCAATTGAAATAAAAACATAAACAATTTTTATTAAAATGTGATTGAATGAAAAATCCCTTAACAATTTGGTAACTTTTTAATTATAAGATCCATGAAATAATAACATCAAATGAAAATTAAATATAATGAAAAATGAAATTCAAGATATAAAATGTCAATGGGGAAGCATATATTCCTCATAAAAAAATATTAGTTCATAACATAAATGTAAATCCCAAAGAAAAATATTGAGATGAATAACCCTTAAAAAGATCATATCATTTAATTGATAATTAATAAATTTACTGATTATGTGTAAAAAATTTAAATCCAAAAAAACAAAAATAAATAAATAATAAAACAATGTATATATAAATTCAAATATAATATATCATAACAATGTCAATGAATAAGAATTATAACCTAATGAAAACAAATTGAGTTAAGAGACTCCAAACCATTTGGTAACATTTTATTCAAATCTCCATGGATGAATTACAACATAAAATGAAATAATTATTAAATACTCATTATATAAATTTTTAAATCGTATTATATAAACCATATAAAATAAATTTGGTGTAGAGTATTAAAACATGCCTCAACGAAAGATGGTTGAGACAAAATCTCTTACCTCGAGTCCAGAAATTATATATATATCCACTAAAAACTCTATAATAAAATTATATAAACTATTTTATTTTTAAGAACATTTTATAGTATTAATACAATTCCCCTAAAAAATTATTTCATTTATTTTAATGATGTATTTAATTACTTAATCCATTATGTTCACATCAGGTATTTAGAGGATATTATGTTCATAGTTTCAAAATGGGGTTGGGGTGTTGACCTTGGTTGAAGGGTTAATTGAACCATAATATCCATAAAACTAATCAAGAAATAATAATCATTTTTTTACATTAATAGTAATTTTAAAACCCACCTTCAAATATGGTTATTAAAAATTTTTTACAAGTGTAGAGACGGACGGTAGTACGTATGCATGGGTAAAATTTCCATTTTTCAACAAAGGGAAGAGAAAGACGGTAAGTATTACTTCATATTTATTGGAATATTATTATAAAATAATTTTCATATTATCTTTTAAATACTTTATATATTCCATCTATGTGATGATGTGATGAAAAAAGAGTCACATCACTTTGTGGAGGTGGCAATACACACGTACACACGAATGAAGTTATCAATTTTCAATAAATGGAAAGGTATGAAAATATATGATATATTATATTTAGAGTATGATAATTATTTCATTTAGATAATATATATACATTAAATCTTCCATTATCACCGTTTATGTGATGTAGTGATGGAAAATTAATTACATTGGATTGTGATGCAGTAGTTCACCATATAGATGAATGATGGTTCCATTTCCCATTTGATGGAAGAGAAATTAGATCTAGGTTATTCCAATAACATAATAACATCACAGTATATGGGATATGTTTTATTATTATTTAACCATGGTTGATGATTATTTTAAATATGTATAAGAAGAAATAAAAATAAATATTTTGGTTAAAAATATTCAACTTTTTCATACATACTTCTTTTCATTTCACATTATGCCATATAAGATTATTATTCTTCATAAATAATTCAATTATAATGTGGGAAGTGATTTTGGGAAGCTATTTATAACATCCCTGGTAAATAAAGAATATGAAATTTTCATATTTATTAATATTTTTGAATAAAATATTAATATTACTTTAAAGGGGATGCTATGTTCGATGGCGTACCCAATACGCAACAACGAGTTTCTTTGAAATCTTATGTTGCACACTAATAATATAATAATATTATTTTAAATGGTCGTTAACGCCTAGCCGTTGTAATGGTGGGAATGAATAGAACTAACTAAAAAATGATTATATATGTTTGTTAAATATTTTAACAATTACCCAATAAATGATATAGGCTTAAAATGAGAACGAATCCAATTTTAAGCATAAATATTCAAATATTATTTAAAAGGTCGATTAAAAGCTTTTTGATGGATAACCCTCTATAAATATAATTTTTGTCAATTTTATATATTATATTTGATAAAATAAAATCCTTATTTAGAACGGGGACATCAAAATTTTCTTTGTGTAAATTTTTGTTATTTTTTCGATAAAGTTCATCTTTTTTTGAATAGTGAAAAATGCTGTATTTTAATTCAAAACCTCCCTATAATCTAATTTATTTATATGGTTATATTATCTTTTTAATTGGTTTTAAAAATTAATTATAAAATATTTTTACCATTTAATTCAATTATGGTCATTAGAATTAATTTTACTTTGAAATTGGACATAAACAAGTGTCAATCTTTAGATAGATGTTATTTCTTTAAAGCACGCTATTTGTTTTAACAGCGGAAATTAATTATAAAATTAATTAATGAAACTTCTATGTTTATATTTTTTTCAAATGGACATTATTTTTTAATTTTTAAGATCAAATTTACTTTGGATATATTTTTGGTATTTTTCTGACAAATGTTCATTTTTAACGAATAGTGAAAAATACTGCATTTTACTTCAAAACTGCCATTAAATATAATTTGATTATATTGATATATTGTACTATTAATTAGTTTTAAAGTGTAATTGAATTATATTTTTATCATTTAATACAATTTTTTTCATTGGAGGTAATTTCACTTTTCAATTGGATGTAAAAACAAGTCAATCTTTTGATAAGTTTTACTTCTTCAAAAACCCGTTTTTGGTTGTGACAACGGGAATTATTTATAAATTAATTACTGAAATTTCTGTGCTTGGAATTTGGTAAAATGGATTCCTTATTTGTAATCATAAGTTCCAAATTATGTAATTAATACTCTTTTGTTTTTGGACATTATGAATAGTAACGACGATAATTATCTTTAATTATCGTGATTAATTAGTAATCAGGTAGTTAACGATAATAAAATAAAATAATAATAATATAAAATGACCCCAAAATGTGCCCAAATCTTCTTTCTTGAGTAGTGGATGACCATGGGAAGCTTTTTACTAAACTGGAGGGCCCATGGAGTCAAATGGGTGTGATAGTGACATTTATGAAATTATTTTAAAAAATAGGAGGAATATAACAAAGGATTGTATATCCTAAGTAAAACCATTTTTATTTTATTTAAATAAATTATCTCTCAGACTATAAATATTCATTGGAAATATAAAAATATTTACTACATCACGGTAATTTTTTATAACTTTTAGAAATTAAATTAAAAAAAATTATTTATGAAACCATTATGACGTAGTGATTACCTCATTAATGAATGATTTAAATAAAATGAAATGATAAGGTAAAATATAAAAATTAAAATTGTCAAAAACCTATTGGATCGGTGGATTTATAACCCTTATCACCTTATCCTCTAAATATATCATTGTGGGACCTTTAAAATCTGAAAAGAATTTTATAATAAAGTAACATATCAACACTTTCGAAAAGTGACCCTCCTCCCTCTTATAAAAGGCCCCCACCTCTACCCCCTTACACACACCTCTCAAGACCTTTTCTCATCTAACCTATGCTCATATTATCTCTCCACATCCCTCTCTCACTCCTCTAAGCATCACTTTGGTCAGAAGTCTTTCCAAGGAAGCCTTTGGCTCAAATGAAAAAAAGTTACCCGATTTAGAGGTATTGTCTTCTCTAGAGTTTCTTTCTTTTATTTTCCTTATTAACTCACCAATATCTTATTATTATTTAATCCCATAATAACACCAGTATCATAAGTATACTAGGATTTTGTTCTGATAAGGATTCTAGCTACACTTACAAACACCTTCGTCAAATGGTTAAAGAATATACTGTTTCTGTGGGTGGTGAATTACTACCTCATGAAACGATGATTGTTCAATCTTCTTTTAACACCTTTAATGGTGGAAATTATGATGTAACTATATTTATATATGATATATATTATATTTATTTCCACTAAATGCTTTTTTATTTTATATTTAAAACACACCTTTATGCTTTTCATGTTGTGCAAATGTGATAATTTAATATGAGGAAGTGTGGACTACCACCCCCTCAAGTGATGTGACCCGTTCATGCCAAATATGGAATTTATAAAGAATGTAATTAATTAACTTATTTCACCTATATAAAATATATATTATACTGTAATTATAATATATCTATGTCTCATATAGTTTTAAAGTCCATTAATATGACAAAAAATGAAAGTAGCGTTCATGCGTATGTACGACCTACCGTCTCCCTGAACGGTACATTTCATTTTTTATCTCCAAACATTATGGAATATTATTAAATACATATATACTAGATATATTTGATATTTTAATCATAAATACCTTTCCGGAGATGATTTACTTATAACTACATGGACAATTCTCTTCAAACAAGGTCATTTTTGACTCGTGTACCGAACATCGACAAAACGTATGATATGAACTCACATAATTAAGTAATTATTATAACATGATAATATGTGATATTAATTGAATAATAAAATTTAATGTAATTCCTTATTCAATTACAAATTTACCATTGTTTTTTCTTTTGGAATATAAAGAAACGAACAAGACAAGTCGTACTTGAGGTAAGGGGATTTCTTTTCACACTTTTAATTCCTTGAGATTTCCATTGATCACCACAAATTTATTGCATGTGGTGTATTGTGTACTGAAATTTGATATATATTATCATTATTTTATTTATATTCATGTTATTCTTTCATTCATTTGGTTTTTATTATCTTTTGGTCATACAAGTCAATTTATTACAATGAGGTAAGGGGTTTTTATCTCACTTTTTATTCCCATGAGATTCATGCTATATTTTCCACTATATCCTTTTAGTGGTGTATGTACTGCCCATTATTCTACTCTTTGTGTAATATAATTTAGTTTATGGGTATTTACATCAACTTTGTATAGCCATTCTATCATGGGGTGTATGTTTCGAATGTTACCCAAATAAGTAAGGGAACCTTTCACCCTCATCTTTTTAAAAGAATTATTTTTGTTAGGTATTTTAATTTACATCTTCTTAATGTTGGGATATGTTTTTATATATCCTTATTTCTGTAAATTTTATGTCCATGTGATGAGATATGTTTTTATCTCTCATCAACTCATTTTCTGAATTTTAAAGTGATGCTGTTAGGCTATCAAATTTCTTTAAGGAAACTTCTGAACACAATTTTAATTATTTGGGTTAAACCTCTACTTCTTGGTTATTCCATACTATGAATATGTGTGGACGAACTCTGATTGTTTTACACTTAATATCCACTTATATTGGGTGTATTTATATTTTTCACACATAATTATGTAATTGATTTATCCTTAATCTAAGGATACCGTCTTTATAAGGGATTTCATCTCAATTTACATTCCATTGAGACTTCATTTTTGATATGTTCCAATTCACTTTGATATGGTGTATATACATTCTATTGAAATATTATATCATGAATACCTTTATTCTCATGATATTATAAAATTTTGATTAAATGATATTACTCAATTATTTGTATTGAAGAATCTTTTATTTGTTAAGAACTCCTTAACTAAAATACTTCCTTAATGATTAAATCTTCTAAATCATTATTATTAACCTCCATGTTTCAAAATGGTTTTAAGGATTAATTTATATGGAAATTAATATTTTAAAATATTAATTCCATTAAAATCTTAAAAGTGGTATGGGACACTTTAATTTAAAAATCTCTTTATTAATTGTTTGAAATGGTTTTGAAAATGGTTTGATAAATCATTGATTATGTCAATATATTGAAATGATATACTGTGATATCAATGTGTAAATGTTATCTTTCCTTTAAGATTTTTTATGTGTTATTAATATGTTATGGTTATTGGTCATTGTTACGCATACGGGTGGTTTCATGATAAACCAAGGGCATATGATCCTGAGATAGCTCTTCAATGCATTGGGTAACGCAAAGAGGTTAAATGCTAAGGTTTCTCTGAAGAGATTTAGGGAATATACTGTGATGGGTATTCTAAATGTAACCATCAGGGTTACTCGCTACATAATAATGTTATGAATTCCTTATGTTACATTTATGTCTTACGATTTCTATGAGTTATTCATAAATCTTATGATTTCATGAGAAATGTTAATGTGCTTATGATTTTTGAGTAAAGTATGATTTCATTGATTCTTCTTTATACATAGACTAATGTTTTATTTCTATATTTTTATATCCCTTATTGAGATTTTTATCCTCATACCTAGTTTTTGAAATGTTTTTCACAGGACATAAAGTTGAATAGGGTCAAGGATAGGATCAAGGAAATTTCATGTTGTTTAGAACATGGAACTAGACATGACTCTTTTGTTCAAGAGCTTTTATTTTGTGAAAAAAATGGAAATTGAGTAGGTGTGTCTACTTTATAATCATTAAGATGTAATAGTTATGTCCTAATTCTCTAAAACTCTAAACCTGAAAAGATCCTCAATGTGAATTATTCATTTAATTCATGATTATGTAATGTTATAAGGTCGAGGCCTTATAGTTGGTATCAAAGGATGGTTTAGATAACTGTAGAGTTTAAGGTATTCTTTAAGCATAAGTGACACTACCATAATGGTTAGGATTTCAGAAAGTGTCGTAGTTTTTTAGATAAAGTGAATGAGTTTAAGATAACATGAATAATTATATCTTTGTATTATATGATGATTTTACTAATATACTCACACTGACCTTTTTAGTTTTAGTAAATGGTTGGATCCAGTAGGCACCAAAGTAACAATGGATGTGATGAAAACTGTGATGGTTTTCCCAATGAGCAACTAACTGATATGGGAGCTATAATGAGAACTCTTGTGGTTATTCCCAACTAACTATCTAGAGTCATGATTGACCACCTGAACCTTAGTGTTTTTTTATAATGAATCATATATGTGAAAAACAAATCCCTATGGAAGTTCAGGTAATAATCATAAAGGTAAGAATTCTCAAAAACCTATGTGTCAATGATGTGGAAAGAAACACAAAGAAAAATGTTTCAAAGGGATAGAAAGATTCTATAGATGTTGAAATGAAGGTCATAAATCAAGAACCTACAATGGAAAAAGGAAGCATCTAGTTGACTCTAGGAAAGGGAAAGAAGTTCTTTCTAAAGGATCAATTGAATGTTTTAAATGTGGTGTGCATGGTCATTATAAAAACACATTTCCTAAAAAAGAAGTTTCAGGATTGGGATCACTAGGATCGTAAAAATATTCTTTTACTAATACCTAATGCCATTCCGATTGAGGATAAAGAAACTGATAATGACCAATGAAAGGTATGGATTATTTCTTAACATATGTTTTCATATTATTGAATCTGAGGATATGAATCATGAATTTGTTTGTAGGAAAGAAATATTTTAGAATATGTTGGAATGGAATGGTTAATGTATCATGAAGAATGTAGAATGAGTAAGAAGTCAATATATAAGGGATTAAAGAGTTATGGAAGGTTTTAAGATGGTGAAATTCTTAAAATTATTAAGGCTCTTTTGATAATGGGATTACATTAGAATAATTTTTATAGTATGTGTAACCCTAATGTTTGATATATGAAAATTTTATTCAAGGAATAATTATATTTTATTTTGTGGATATAGTTATAAAGAACCATTTGGGTTTATATGATCCTTGAATTTGAGGTAATTATAGGTTATTACATATTGGGATGCAAAGTGAAAGTTATTAGATATCCTTAATGGTGGAATTATGTTATGGTTATTTTTTATGAATTTATCTATTTTTAGGAATGTTATAAAATTATGTAGTTTTTGAAATGGGACAACACGTAAACCGTGTGACAACCCACCTCGTCGGACGAAGCTGCGGGAATCAAACCCACTACCAAAGTGCAACTGGTATTTATCTCCTAACACTGGATTACATGAAGTCCCTGGTGAGTATGACTAATTCTTTTTTTACTTATATAATCTTATAAATCAGGAATAAGTTGATTTTGTGTTATATATGAGAATGATTAACCTATCATAGAGGATATGTGATTAGGTTAATTACTTTTTAGTATGAGAATTTAAGAGTAACTGATGTTATTTGGAGATAAATGTTAAGATTTACCTTGGAAGACTGTGATTAAAACATTCGGAGATTTGGGTTTCAATCTTAGTTTGGATTAATTTGAAGAATTTTATGGATAGCTATTTATGTAATGGTCTTTCTTAAACCTTGAGTTCTTTTTTTTGAATTTTGGAAATTAAGAGTAGTATTTCTTTTTATAAAGGATTATACTTTTAGGGATTATCTGATCTTGTACTAACAATTTTGGTTTTGGTTAAGGTCTAAAGACATGGGAAATATATAGTTCATCTTTTGTGGATTAGGTGATTCTCAAGAAGCTGATTATAGCTCTGTTAATGTGAACAAGTCATCCAAAATACTAATCTTTTGGAGAAAATATGAGTTTGTGTAAGAAATCTAGTAAGAGATGAAAGTCTACATGATATGTAAGTATGTTTCCTTATGTTTTAGTTAAGCACATAAATAAACCCCTTAATGAAAAGTAACTTAAAAAAAGCTTGCCTGTTAACTTTTCCTACTAGGGAATCAAATACTGTTTAACCCATCACAAGTTTGTGATTTTCGGGTGGTTAACTTTCTCCTAAACATATTTTCTATCACTCTCCATCAGAACATGATGGTTTGTTTTCTCCTCCATATACATGTTTTCATGGAATCATATAATCTGTTGTCCTTGGTGACCTTTGAACTTTTCTTTCTTTCTTTTAAAGTGATATATTAATTGACTCCTTTTCTGATGTGGGGCTTTCAATAAAGTTTCCAAGTGTTATTTTAAAATTGCAAGGATGAAATTCCCAAAATGGGGGGAAGTATGTAACATCCCTAGTAAATAAAGAATATGAAATTTTCATATTTATTAATATTTGTGAATAAAATATTAATATTACTTTAAAGGGTATGCTATGTTCGATGGCGTACCCAATACACAACAATGAGTTCCTTTGAAATCTTACGTTGCACACTAATAATATAATAGTATTATTTTAAATGGTAGTTAACACCTAGCCATTGTAATGGAAGGAATGAACATAACTAACTACAAAATGATTGTATATGTTTGTTAAATATTTTAACAATTTCCCAATAAAAGATAGAGGCTTAAAATGTGAATGAATCCAATTTTAAGTATTAATATTCTAATATTATTTAAAAGGTTGATTAACAACCTTTTGATGGAAAAAACTTTTTAAATATATTTTTTGTAAATTTTATATGTTATATTTGACAAAATAAAATCCTTCTTTAGAATCGGGACATCAAAATATACTTTGTGTAAATTTTTGTCATTTTACTGATAATGTTCATTTTTTATTAATAGTAAAAAATGCTATATTTTAATTCAAAAACTACTTTTAATCTAATTTATTTATATGGTTATATTATCTTTTTAATTTGTTTTTAATTGTAACTAGAATATATTGTTACCATTTAATTCAATGGTGGTGATTGGAATTAATTTCACATTGAAATTGGACATAAACTAGTGTCAATCTTTTGATAGATATTGTTTCTTAAAAACACGCTATTTATTTTGACAGTGGGAATTAATTATAAAATTAATTTATGCAAGTTATATTTTTTGAATTTCGTAAAATTGAACTCATATTTTAATTTGTAATATCAAATTTACTTTGGATAAATTTTTGGTATTTTTCTGACAAATGTTCATTTTTAACAAATAGTGAAAAATATTGCATGTTACTTCAAAACTGCTTTTTCATATAATTTAATTATATAGTTAGATTGTCATATTAATTGGTTTTAAAGTGTAATTGAATTATATTTTTATCACTTAATTCAATTTTTTTTCATTGGAAGTAATTTCACTTTTCAATTAGATGTAAAAACAAGTCAATCTTTTGATAAAATTTACTTCTTAAAAAAACTGGTTTTTGGTTGTGACAAGGGAAATTATATTTAAATTAATTACTGAAATTTATGTGTTTGGAATTTTATGAAATGGATTAAATATTTGGAATCATAATTTATAAATTATTTAATTAATACCCTTTTGTTTTTGTACATTATTAATAGTGACGATGGTAATTATCTTTAATTATCGTGATTAATTAGTAATTTGGTAGTTAAGGGTAATAAAATAATATCATAATAAAATAAAATTACTCCAACATGTTTCCATATCTACTTATTTGAGTTATTTCTAACAATGGGAAGCTTCTTACTGAACTTTAGGGCCCATGGATTCACATGGGTGTGATAGTGACTTTTATGAAATTATTTTAAAAAAGAAGAGAAATATAACAAAGGTTTTTATATCCTAAGTAAAAAAAATTTAATTTTGTTTAAATACATGATATCTTAGACTATAAATATTCATTGAAAATATAAAAATATTTCCTGCATCATGGTAATTTTTTAATAATTTTTATACATTTAATAAATAAATTTATTTATGACACCATGATGACGCAGTGATTACCTCATTAATGATCTATTTAAATAAAATGAAAAGATAAGGTAAAATATAAAACATACACTTGTCAAAAACCTATTTTATGGGTGTATTTAGAACCTTTATCACCTTATCCTAGAAATATATCATTGTGGGACATTTAAAATTCGAAAATCATTTTATAGTAATCTAACATTTCAAGACTTTCCAAAAGTGACCCTCCCCCTTCATATAAAAGGCCCCCACCTCTACCCCCTTACCCAAACACTCAATCCCTTGGCTAGTATAATATCTTATCATATTATCTCTCTAAATCCCTATATCACTCCTAGAAGCCTCACTTTGGTTAGAAAAGAAATCCTTTGGCTCAAATAAAAAAGATTTACCCGATTTAGAGGTAATGTTTTCTCTCGAGTTTCTTTCTATTATTTTCCTTATTAACTCACCACTATCTTCTTATTATATGATCCCATAAAAAAACAGTATACTAAATATACTAGTATGTTTTTATGATAAGTATTATAACTACACTTACACAGACCTCCGTCTAATGGTTAAAGAACATACTGTTTCTATGGGTGGCGAATTACTACCTCACGAAACGATGATTGTTCAATATTCATTTAACACCATTCATGGTGGCCATTATTATGGAACTATATTTATATATGATATATATTATATTTAAATCCTCTCAATTCTTCTGTATTTTATATTTAAAACATACCATTATGCTTTGCATGTTGTGCAAATGCGATAATTTTATATGAGCAAGTGTGGACTACCGCCCCCTTAAGTGATGCGACTCGTTCATGTCAAACATAGAATTTATAAAGAATTTAATTAATGAACTTATGTTACCTATATAACATATATATTATACTGGAATTATAATATACATATTTCTCATTTAGTTTTAAAGTCCATTATTATGATAAAAAATGAAAGTAGTGTTTATGCGTACATACGACCTATCGTTTCCATGAACAGTACATTTCATTTTTTATCTCCAAACATTATGGAATATTATTAAATACATATATAATGGTTATATATGATATTTAAATCATGAATACCTTTCTGTATATTATGTACTTATACCTACAAGGACAATTCTCTTCAAACAAGTACATTTTTGACTCATGTACCGAACATCGACAAAATGTATGATATGAGCTCACGTAATTAACTAATTATTATAACATGATAATATATGATATGAATTGAGTAATAAAATTTAAAGGAATTATTTATTCAATTATAATTTGACCAAAGTATATTATTCAGGAATGTAAAGAAACGAACAAGACATGTCGGACTTGAGGTAAGGGGATTTCTTATTTCACTTTTAATTCCGTGAGATTTCCATTATTCACCACTTATTTATTGCATGTGGTGTATTGTGTACTGAAATTTGATATATATTATCATGATTATATTTAAATTCATTGTATTCTACGATTCATTTTGTGTTTATTATCTTTTGGTCATACGACTCGATGTATTACAACAAGGTAAGGGGTTTTATCTCACTTTTTATTCCCGTGAGATTCATACTATATTTGCCACTATCTCCTTTAGTGGTGTATGTACAACCCATTATTATACTCTTTTTGTAATATAATTTAGTTTATGGTTATTTACATCAACATTTTATAGCACTTCTTTCATGGGGTGTACGTTTTGAAAGTTACCCAAATCGGTAAGGGAACCTTTCACCCTCCTCTTTTTAAAAGACTTCTTTTTATTAGGTCTTTTAATTTACATCTTCTTAATGTTGGGATATGTTATTATATATACATATTTCTATAAATTTTATGTCCAAGTGATGAGATACCCTTTTTATTTCTCATCAATTCATTTTCTGAATTTTAAAGGGACGCTATTAGGCTGTCGAATTTCTTTAAGGGAACTTCTTAACCCAATTTCAATTCATTGGGCTAAACCTCTACTTCTTTATTATGTCATACTATGAATATGTGTGGATGACCTCTGATTGTTTTACACTTCATATCAACTTATATTGGGTGTATTTATATTTTTTACACATAATTATGTAATGGATTTATCTTTAATATAAGGATATCGTCTTTATAAGGGATTTCGTCTCAATTTACATTCCATTGATACTTCATTGTTGATATGTGGAAATTCATATTTATATGATGTATATACTTTCCTTTGTCATGTTATATCATGAATACCTTTATTCTCATGATATTATAAAGTTTTTATTAAATTCTATTCCTCAATTATTTGTATTAAAGCATCTCCTATTTGTTAAGAACTCCTTAACTAAAATATCATCTTAATGATTTAGACTTCTAAATCTTTATTATTAATGTCCATGTTTCAAAATGGTTTTAATGATTTATTTAAATGGACATTACTATTTTAAAATATTAATTCCTTTAAAATCTTCATAGAGGTATGGGACACTTTAATTCAAAAAACTATTTATTAAATGTTTTAAATGGTTTGATAAAGCATTGATTATGTCAATATATTGAAATGATATACTATGATCGCAATGTGGAAATGTTATCTTTCCTTTAAGATTGTTTTATGTGTTATTAATGTGTTATGGTTATTGGGCATTATTACGCATACGGTAGATTCCGTGATAAACCTAGGGCGGGTGAGCCTGAGATAGCTCTCCAATGCCTTGGGTAACATGAAGAAGTTAAAGTCTAAGGTTTCTCTGTAGATATTTTCAGAATATACTTTGATTGGTATTCCAAACGTAACCATGAGGGTTAATTCCTACGTAATAATGTTATGAATGCCTCAAGTTACCATTATGTCTTATGATTTTTATGAGTTATTCATAAATCTTATGATTTCATGAGGTATGCTAAAGTGCTTATGTTTTATGAGTAAATTATGATTTCATTGATTCTTGTGTATACATGGACTAATGTTTTCTTTCCGTAATTTTATATCCCTTACTGAGCTTTTCATGCTCATCCCTAGTTTTTGAAATGTTTTTCAACAGACATAAAATGGAATAGGGTTAAAGATGGGATCAAGGAAGTGTCATGCTATCTAAAACATGGAACTAGACATGGCTCTTTTGTTCAAGAGTTTTTATTTTGTGCAAAAAATGGAAACTGAGTAGATGTGTCTACTTTGTAAACATTGTGATTTAATAGTTATGTCCAAATTCTCTTAAACTCTAAACCTGAAAAGATCATCAATGTGAATTATTCATTTAATTCATGATTACGTAATGTTTTAAGGCTGGGGCCTTATAGTATTTTTATAAGGAATGAAAAATATTGAAATCTAAAATTTTTTGAAAAAGAGAGGAGTTGTGGTGTCCTTTTAAAAGTAAGGCGTGTAGAATTCCTGGAATATCATAATGTATTAAATTTATATAAATTAATTTTGAAGTTCATGTTGTAAAGAACAAAACTTAACAAACATAATTTTTACATCATAATAAAAAAATATTTATCACATAACATAATGACCCATTCCATAGTCATTTAGCTATACTACTTTGAAAACATGGAAACCTAAATTACTGGTCCATAATTGGGCTATATCATCTTCAATTAAGTTAATCACAATTAAAAACCTTCTTATATATTTCATAGATAATACATTTCTTCATATTCTAGAAAATAGTAACAAAAAAGGGTGAGTTTAAATAATCATTATGGGTAAACAAGGGACATATCAATATAACATAAGTATATGGGTATGAGAACATGAGAATAACATATTAAAAACATACCCTATATATCATATATCGTTAATATTTTACATTCATAAGACCTAAATCATAATGGATTCAAAGAACCTAGTCCATGAGATCTTAACATGGGTATAATATTTATATTTTTGGAAAATACATAATCATATAAAATATTATTTCAGTGCTACCTATCCAGATAGTCATACCATTTTAGGCTTGGGATAATCTCATGTGTACCTATATTAGGCTTGGGATGACCTACCATGTACCATATTTTTACATGGAATAACCAATCATGTAACCTCTTTAAGACTTGAGATGACCACCCATATACCGTCTTTTTGTTAAGGGATAACCACCCATGTGCCCTATTTCCATCTTCAGATAACCTCCCATGTACCTTTTGAGATCATATAACATTAATCATTATCGAATTCATTAGAGGGAAATGAAGTTCTCAGATTTCAAATAATTAAAATTACATATTTGTACCACAATATCATAAAACATTTAAAATATTTTAACACACGAAAATAAATGGTTAGTCCTGAAAATTTCATCATACCACATCCTATAGGATATAAATATGTCTCATAATAGTTTTATCACTTCTTCGTGGAATAACCTATGGAAAAATAAGAGTGTTTCATTAGAATTTTATTATGGTACAACCCATAGAAGAGAAACCGATTTTATAAAAAACTTTTCATCATTGTCATTAACCTGTCCAATGAATAATAATAATGGAATCCTTGGATCATATCCCCAGTAAATCATAATGTACATAAAAGTATGTCATCATATATGGAAAATGATTATGAAAGAAAAATCACTTTGAATATTTCTTCAGGAAAGCACCCTTTCAACGTAAAAAATAAATTTGATATCAAAATTCACTTTCAAATTCATTTTATTTCAAAATATTATTTAAAATATATAAAGTAAAATTCAAAATAAAATTATGGGCATGACAGAGGTAAGCATTGTTCATGTTATACAAGTTAAAATAGATATTTCATTCACATATTTAGTAAAAGACAAATGGGAATTATTTTGAAATGGCATGAATATACCTATCAAAAAAATTATAAAAATTCAAACATGGGAAAAAATATTTTATAAATTTTATGTATAATGATAAAAACATTTTTGAAAACATTTATAGAAAAAATGGTATTTGTAGAAAAGGGTTTTCAATGGAAGAGAGAAATAAAGATGATTTTTCTTCAAAACATTCATTTCAAATATTGTGTACATAAAGAGTTTAAAATAAAGTGAAAATAATATATTTTCATGAAATAAATATAGAAAAATAAAATTCATGATTTTATTAAGATATGTATATTAAAATTTTATCATCGGAAATTGAATCATAAATAATCCTTATAATCAAGGAGATCATATCATAAAACTATTATCACTTTGGTAACATAGAATTGAAAGCCCCATTAGGAAATAAAATTAAATGAATGTTATATTATATTTATAATAAAAAAATTAATGATATAACATATTAATGGTTATGTATATTCACATTAAAAATGAATATTGGTTCATACCATAACATATGTCATAATGAATGAAAATTGAGACAAAAATCCCTTACAGATTTGGTAACATTTGGACTATAAACCCCATGAATGATGGATACAAAAATGGATATGTAAATCTATATAATATTCAGGATAATTTTAATAAAATAAATTCTTGGTAATTATATACACAACATAATATAAATAGGCATTCAATAAAGAATTTTTCTAACAAAAGTAAAAAGTGAGAAGATAACCCCTTAACCTAAGTCTTGAATTCCATCGTAGAAATTTGAAATTACTGCATAATAAATATAATTTTATTAAATATATATTAAATAACCATGTTTATAAATATCATAAATTTTTTGATTTAATTGTGAAGTTGAAGTACTTGTTTCTTAAAAATTCCATGTTAATGTAATTTCTCAAGTATTAACTACATTGTTTTTCATTTATCTTTTGATTTTGTATTTCTAATCATTGTACTCTGATCCCAGTTCCATAATATATAAAATTTTTACCATGATATAAATATGATATATTTTCATTATATTTTTATATATATTAATCCATAAAATATAATGAAATGAATTGAAATACACTGCTCATGGAGACGATAGGTCGTACATACACAAGAACATTATTTCTATTCTCTTTATGGATTAAAAGAAAGAAAAGTGAATAATATATTAACATTAAATAATAATTTTTATATCATATATATCAAATATTTTTATTTAATCCAATATATATTACCTTCCTTGTAAATAGTATGTGAAGAAAAAATCACATCACTTCATGAGGTAGTATAATGCCTTACAGATGAATGACGTTATCGTATTTCTACAAATTTAGAAGTTAGAATTAATATGTGAAATTATGACTCCATAATAATAATAATATAATATATATAATATATATATATATATAATAAATACATAAATATATCTAGTCATGATAGGTGGTGATAGAAAAGGAATAACACCAGTTCACGATGTGGTAGTTTGTTATACACATGAACGATGATTTCATAACCCATTTGATAGAAGATGAGATGGTTATAGGTAATTACCTTAACATTAAAAATTACAAATATGAGGATTAAATTTTGTTTATTATATCAACATGTTTTAATAAGAATTTAATAAGGACTAAGAATAAATAAAATAAAACACTCAGCTAGATATTTTACCACTTCTTCAGACAACTTCCTTTGGTTTGCACCAAAATCCTTCCTTGGATATATTTCTAACAGAAATAAGGCACACAAGATGATATTGGGGACAAACTTAATTTATTTGGTTTAGTTTTTTCAAATCCATTTAGTTTTGTAAGTGTGAATAAAAGAGGAGAATGGTGGGCCTTTATAAGTGATATGAGTGGCACACCTATAAATTTCTAAAAGAAAAAGGTGTAACCATGTCGTTCACAATCCAAAAGGATTAAAAATTACCAATATATAATCTAGAATATATAAGGTAAAATTATTCTAGGAAAATAATTTTTTAAAAATAATTTTTTTTTAATTTTTATGCCTTATATTTATAGTTTAAACCCCTAGTAAACACACATTTACATTAACCATGGAAAATAATTTTTTTTTCTTTTTTTACAATTAATTATTGTAAAAAAAATAATTTAATCTTTTTAGATAATATAAATTATAATTATTAAAAATATGGAATCAATTTTTCAAATTTAAATTCATGGAATTGGAAAATTTTAATTTAAAATTAATCTTGTAGGCATTATGAAAAAGTATGTTTTAAAAGAGAATATATTAAAAATATCATAATTTTTTTATATAAAAATTCAATATCAAATTTATTTTAACGACCTAAATTGATTTAATAGATATATAATTGAGATATTTATTCTTTTAAAACCATATTAAAACAAATTTTTTATCTATATAATCTTTAAAAGAAATGATAATTCTTAAAAACTAGTATCTTCACTATTCATTGAAAAATTTATTTATTTAAAAAATTATAAAAAAATACACCCACTAAATTTTCACATATAGATTTTAAAAGCAATTTTTATTTTTAAAATAATTTTTCTGAAATTGGTAAAATTAAATTTTATTTTTTGTTAAAAAAACACAATAAATATTTTTTGTGAAAATGGTATATTTAAAACATATAATGAATCTTCTAAAAATTGACATATTTTTTATCAATATTTTTTATTTATATAAAACCATTACACTATAAATTTATAATTTATTTATTAATATTCAAATCTCTAAGTTAAAAGGATAGGTGGTAACGATTGTGTTTAAATGAAATATTAATAATTTATCATGGTTTGTTAAAACTTAGTGTCGTGTGTAATGCATGTTAAACTCAATCTTCCATGGAATGAATGATTAACTCAATGTTGCATGTAATGTGAAATATCAAATAGAATAATCTTATTTGAAAAAATTATATTTCATAAAATTTTATGCTGATACATTATACCCACCCCTAAAATGAATTTTTCCATAAAAATTTATCACTTTGGTACAAATAACTGATGATACTTTTACCTCGTTACATCCTTATATACCCAAAATGGTTCATAAAATTTTTTATTGGTACATAAATGTTTTTATATGTGAGTTTTTATGTTTTATATAATTTTTCTTGTAGGATCTAGAATTTCCATTGGTTTTTTCTCATAAGAAATATATTGCTTCAACGGTACAACCTTTGAGATCAGTTCATGTGAGGGACCACGTATGGAATTCCTCTGAATAAATACATGGAAGACATCATATACCTGATATTGGTTCTGTGGATGTTCCAAGAAATAATATATTATACCAATATGATTAATAATATAAAATGGACCGATATACATAGGGAATATATTTCCCTTAAATCAAATCACAATTTCATCTTTTAGTTCTACTTCAATAAATTTCCAACTTATCTCACACTCAACAAAATGTAGACGAATTCTATTATTCCTGAATAAATAACATATCACAAGATATATAATAGAATGATACATCATTACTTATATATATATTTTTCATTAAAAAGGATAAAATTAGTTATGAGTATATATAAATCTTCCTAGGTGGAATTAATACATCAATCTAAAAATACTCATCCAATGTTTTACTTAAACCATTACACTAATGGTTATCCTTATAACCAATTGAAAATTAGAAAATTATAAATGACGTCATTGAATTTCACACAATCAACATAACATTAATCCTCCAAATATAATTAAGTATCAATTAATAGTCACATGGAAAATATGTGAATACCTTGATCATATATTCTTTTGAAACTTGGTAATAACAATAATTACCCTAAAACCTCAGGAAAACATACATGATTAATCATTACAATAATAAAATCATAGTGTATTTAACATATTTCATAGATATAATAATGTTGTTAACTTTAAAAATGATAACAAAAACAACTATTTAAAAACATATTTATTTGTTCTGAGGTCATCAATACTATCATGTTTAAATTATTCATATAAATAATTTTTTATCCAAACTAAACACCATTTTATCAACATCATAAACATATCGAGGGTTATCTTACCTCAATAATGTGCCTTCTATATTATATTACCGTAATATTAAATCACTTTTCTATTTTACTAGTATTATTCAACATATTCTTTCATATCCTTAATAAAAAACTTCTACAAAAAAATCCTTATATATTTCCTTATTTGTGTAACATAATTCATAAATTCAAATGCATAGACACCTCAATCTATCTACTTAATTATTAAACAATAAACTGGATTCATCATCATCTTTTTAATACCACTTTCCTAAATTAAAAAATAGGAATCATGCTATAAAATTATTTAACATAAATGTAATCATAGTTCTCTTATTTTACATAAAAATACTATTAGAACAACCCATACATTTCCTATTTCATTTATGATCTCTTTATCATTAGCAGTATAACCATTAGTCCCACTAAATTTTAGATTATCCTCATGAGCATTCCCCTAATGATATTTATTCCCATAATTCACATAAATTCCTCATTTAAAACATTTAACTATTTATGATACCTTAGGGAGGACATTATTCTCATCCATTTAATTAACAAAATTTATCCTTTTCTTCAGAAATTACTTTCATTGTTCCATTTTCCACACTGAAAACATCTTAGCATTCCTATGATATATTCTCTCAAGTGATTATTGATACATTCTTTACATATATGAAAATGATCCTTGTTTTCTCCATAGTATCCACTATAAATACTCTTAAAAATCATTATCCTTATCTTATTTAGTGTGTTTGATATTTGGTTTTTTGTGTAAGTTTTTAATCATGTATCAAGATAACTGATTAATAATAATCTAAATATCCTTTACTCTAGTCATCACACCATTTGGTTTCTCATCAATAAATTTTTCTATCACATTCCACATTAACCCAGTTTCTTCTATTTTTTTGATTAACTAAAACCAATAAAATATAGATTTAGAAACAATAATCATAACGGGAAACCACATAATCAAGAAAATCATATATAGGATATATAAATCATGGAATATTTTATGACACCTTAATATTATCCTAGGTCATTAAAATCATTCATGATGGTTTGTAAAGATATTTTTAATTCCAAAATCACATCACATGGGAACCTAGTGTGCATCATGGCCCATTTTTGTGCATTAGGTAATAATAATGTCTACCTTTATGTGCCATTTTTTGAATTTATTTCCCCTATGTGTGTCTACTAAATCCACATCTAATCTTAGTATGTTGAAAATTATTAAATATCATGGAAAATACTCACTCTATACATTACCAAAATTCCAATGTATTTTCCTTTACTTGATCTCATCCTTATACTTAACCTTAAACATATCCATAGACACATCCTTATAGATCTCACTAAATTTTTCACATCTTATCTTCCAAATGATAACTAGACATTTTTGTGACCCCAAATTTGAAGTCCCAAGCTTCCCATATATGAATATTAATTCTTAATAGATGAATATTCCTTACAAAACATAAATATCCTCCCCATAATAATTTAGTCATGGTTCCTTAAAAACATAGACACATAATAATCTAGTCTATAATTGATGTATGTCATATTTCACTAAATTCTTCGTAATTATCAGCCATATTAGACATATAATACAACATACCTTACTTTCTATCATAGGGAAAGGAAACATAAGTTAGGGTGATCTTAGATGCATGGTAAGGGTAAGAAAGGGAAATATCCATATAACATAACTATATGGGTATTCTAATATTAGATTAACATATGAAACCCATACCCTACATATCATAGATCACAAACATAATTCATGGTAGAAATTTTGGTTATTCATAAGACATGAATAAAAAGGGAATCAGAGGGTATGAACCATGAGAGAATAATATTAGAATAAGACCCAAATTTGTGGAATATACATAATCATAGAAAATTGTATATTAAGGAAACCCAATTTCTTTTACAACAAGTTAGTTTTGGGATAACCATCCTTGTACTTACTTTGTGATTGGGATAACCTCCCATGTACCCTCTTTGGGGCTTGGGGTAACCTCATATGTACCAATATTCATGATTGGGATAAAATCCCATATACCCTCTTTTATGTTTGGGATAACCTATCTGATACCTTATTTTAGGACAGGTATTTCCTCCCAATACCCTCTCTTAGGCTTGTGATAACCTCCAATGTACCCTTAATTATCTTATAACATTAATCATCACCTAATTAATTTGAGGGATATATAGGTCTAACCCATGAAATAATGAAAATATTACATATGCGCGTAAAAATATCAGAATAATTAAACATATCATTACCCAAGAAATTAAATGAGTTTTATAAACATTTAATCATAACATAACCAATTTAAAGAAACATGTTTTATAATAACTTCATCACATCATCATATCATAACACATAGAAAATTAAATGGGTTTCATAAGAATTTTATCATAGTATAACTCATGGATGAAAAATCGGTTTCATAAACATCATATCATAATAATCATAAAAAATTAATAGAATGAATAAGAATGATTTCCTTGGATTATATTCCCTTTAAATCATAAGTAACATTAAATGATTTCATCTTAGATATAAAATATTTTAAAGAAAAATCACTTGGAACGTTTCATGAGGAAAATAGAATTTACACTTCAAAAAAAATTAAAACAAAAAAAGTTTAAATATAATTTTACTTGAAATTAAAAATTATAAATTATAAATGAGTCTTAAATGAAAATAATTTTCCTGATAACAATAAATTATATTCATGTCATACATGTTAAAACATTGCTTCTTTTTAGATTTTAAAAAAATAGAAACATGCCTTATCTGGAAAATGATATAAATATTCCTTAAAAAATTAAACAAGTAAAATATGGTTTAAAATTATTTAATAAATCCTTTTGGAAATGATAAAAACATTTTTTAAGACATTTATAGAAAACATGGTCTTTGATTAAAATTGGATTTTACCCGAAGAGAGAAATAAAAATGATTTACTTTAAAAATGTTCTTTTAAACTCTTGAAAACATGAAGAGAAAAAATGAATAGAAGATATATATATTCAGATTGTAACTGTAAGAGAATAAAATTAATTAGTTTATTGAGATATGGGTCATATTATTCCATCATCAAAATCATAATCATAAAAAATCTTGATAAATAATTAGATTGTATCATAAAACCCTTCCCACTATGGAAACATTAAATCATAATTCCGAGGAAGTAATAACATTAAATTAAACTTATAATATCATGGGAATAAGTAATTTAATTATATTATAAGTCAATGCAGTTTTATATACACATCATAAAATAATATAGTTGTATAACATGACATATGTCTTAGTAAAGGAAAATTCAGAAAAAATTAGTTTTCCGTTTTGGTAACATTTGAACCATAAAACCCATTAATGAGATTTCCGAAAATGTATATCTAGATTTCAAGAGAATAATCATAAAATAAATTCATGGGTATTATATTAACCATATGAATTAAATAGACATTGAATGTGACATGTGTCTGAAAAAAGTAAAAATTGAGATGGGGATCCATTACCAAAATTCTTGACTTCTTTCACCCATGTTTAAACATCCAATATAATAAATATAAGATTATTATACATCTATTATATAATAATAATTATATATATAATACCTTATATTATTTTCTTATGACCTTTTATTTCCCTTTTGTTATCAATTCCAAGTTTAAGTGATGTTTTAGGTAATAGCTGATTTGTTTTTTCATGTATGTTTTTATTTTTTATTTTTTGTCCTCATAATATGATCATGGTTACATAAAACCAGTAATTTTATCCATTATAAAAATACAATATATATTCATTATATATATGTATTTATATTAATCCATCAAATTCATATATAGCAAGTTAAATAAATTTTTCATGGAGATAGTATATCGTATGTACACATGAATATTATTTCAATTTTCTTGATGGATTAAATGAAATAAAATTAAATAATATATTACCATTCCATAGTAATTTTTATTCCATATATATCAGTTATTTTTATTTAATCATATCCATATCACCTTCCATGTAATGAACATGTGAAGAATGAATCACATCGCTCTATGAGGCAGTAGATCACTGTACACACGAACAACATTATCTTATTCCTACGAAATATAAATAAAGAAACCATATAGGTTATCATGATTCAATAAGAAAATTAATATCATAAATATAATATATAAAAAATAAATGCATCATTATATCCATTCATGAGAGCTGGTCATAGAAAACGAATAACATTGATTCACGAGGCAGTTGTCCACTCCACAAAGGAATGATGACTTCCTAACCCATTTTATGGAATAAGAGATGGATATAAATTATGATATTAACATTAAATAATATAAATATGTGTAATATTATGAGGTTTTTATATCATAATTTCTCAACAATAATGTAATTTTGTGGAGGAATAAATAAAATAAAATTATTGGCCATGGACGCTATATCTTCTTTGGAAAACATTATTTGGTTTGAACCAAAAAACTTAATAAGTAATATTTATCTGTAAAATAAGGATTATAAGATTATATTAGGGAATAAATTAAGTGATTTGGTTAGATTTTTTATGAACCACTGGGGGTTTTTATAGTGAAAATGATAGGAGAAGGGGTGTCCATTTATAAGTGAGGTGAGCGGCACACTTGTAATTTTTAAAATGAATATGGTTTAACCACATTTTTCACAAGTCAAAAAAATCCAAAATTGTAAATTATCTATCCAAGAAGATATTAGGTTTAAATATGTCCATAAAATGGGTTTTGACCAAATTTTGGGTCATTTTAAACCATTATATTTTTAGTTTAACTCACAAATAATCACCTTTTTTTAAACTTAACTGCAATAAATAATTATCAACTAATTTTTACTACCAATTATTGTAAAAAATTTGGATTAACTTAGTGGAAAAAATAAATTACGGAAATTAAAATTACAACATCCATTTTTATAAATTCCATTCATAGAAGTGGGAAATTATAATTTAAAATTAATCCCATAGAATCGATGAGAAAGTGGGTTTTCCAATCGAAATGTTGAAATGTTTAACAATTTTTTATATCTATATTCATTATAAAATAGATTCCAAAACATAAATTAAAATAATTGATATATAATTATACTAATTTTAAATTTAATCCCATATTAAAACACTTTTTATTTTTAAAAAAACATTAAAAGAAAAGAAAAATCATAATCAAAACCAGTGTTTTTCCCAATTTACTAAAAAAATCATCATTTTATAAGTTTATCAAAATTCACTAAAAGATAATTTTTATAATTAGATTTAAACAATGAAGTTTATTTTTTGAAAAGTATTTTCTAAAAGTAATAAAAATTAATTTTATTAGTTTTTTATACAAAATGCAATAAATATATTATTTTGTGAAAATAGTATTTTCCAAAAATATAAAACAATTTCTAAAACAAATATAACTTTTTATCAATATCTTTTATTTATATAAAACCATTATATCAAAAATTATTATGTAGTTATTTTTATTTATATTTATTAGTTTAACTGTAATGTTATAACGGTCGGGTTTAAATAGTAATATTAATAATATAGCACAGATTATTAGAACTATCATTCACGTATAACATAAGCTAAAATCAATATTGCGGGTAAAATAATCATAACAATGTGACATGTGTAATGAATAATATCTAAATGATGCAATTTATTTGAAAAAGGTATTTTATAAATATCATTTTGTTACAGTTGTGGCTCCAAATTTATATAATTTGAAGATATTATGAGGACGGGTCAAAGTAATCTCATAAAATAAAATTTGGAGATGTTTAGATTAATTTGTTACCCTTATTTCCTTGCTTTCCCCTATTAACCCATTTGAAAATTATGATCAAATTGTTGTTTTTTAAAAAATTTGGGGTCAAGGAAGTTACAATAAATGAAACAATTACCCATAAATAGACCATGGCTCATATTTTTAACCTCATCCCATTCTCTTAGATGAATATTGGATTTATAATAATATTAAATCTTGTAATAAAATATTTTTTAATATAAAATATCATTAATGTCATTTTTTGTAAGTAAATGAAATATTATAATATTTTTTCTCTGTAGCTCAAGTCAAATAGTATCAAAATGACATTTATTTTATGATTATAAGGATATGGACTTAATAGAATTAACCAATCAAATTATTATAGTTTTAATATCATTTTATACTATATATGTTATATTAAACCCTCCATTATTCATTTATAACATTAAACATGGTAATAAGATTTTCAATAATAAAGTGTTATAATTTTACTTATAAGGTAAAAATAGATCATAAATTTTAACATGATTAAATTTTAAACAATTTTAAATTTCAATTTTTTTGTAGAAATTAATGATTTTAATAAAATATTATTTAACATGAAATATCATTAATGTTATTTTTGGGACTATTAATTTAGTTTGATTCTACGGATTTCAAATATACACCTTTCAAACATCCCTTAATATGTTATCTGGATTTATAAAATTCATAGCACACTCTATATTACCAAATAAATATTACATTTAGTTTTTTTAGAATCATTTAGTTTATTTTTTACTTCTTATACAAACACTACATTGGATTTATGTAAATAATTATGGTAAAAAATTCATCCTTAAAATATAAAAAATAAATTATCCTGATAAATATATTAATTTATCTTTTATATAATTAATTATAATTGAATATAACTTATTTTCATCCATTTAAAAAATATTAAAAATATTAAAATAAAGAGATTTCTATTTTTAACTTTATCTGTTACGTCAAATATTATTAAGGTCAAAATCAATGGTAATGAAAAAATTCATATTTTCATATTTTGGATTATTATGCATAAAATGTAAAAATTCAATGGAATTAAGGGATGTATTTTAATTAATTTCAGGCCTTACGATAATAGTTTTAACCCTAACTAAACTATGATACCTTTATAGAGGTAAAAAAATTACTATGGTTACTATTCATATTGACCATAAATTATGTTGACCCTATTAAGTAATATTAATTGTTATGATTAGAAAAATAAAATATACATTATCAAATTAAATTAATATATATGGATTAAATTAATTAAAAAATCACAAAAAATATGATGAAAACCAATTTTCCATAAAAATGTATTCTTAAGTATACATTTTTTTTATAAAAAATTCAAGTATAATTATGATTCGTATAAATTTTTTTAGATTATCAATATTCAAAATAAACAAATTAAAATTTAAAACTAATCCAAAATATTATGTGACATTTCAATTAAATGAAAATTAATTATATTTTTCATTAAAAATCTCTGTTTTTCATTATTCAATGAAAAATCTATCTTTTCATAAAATTCTCAAAAACCGATTATAAAACCTAGAAATTATAAAATAATAACATTTTATTCAATATAATATGTGACATAAAATTCCAATATTATAAGATAATGTAAGACCACAATACATTATAATATATTTATTTTCAAATAAATTTAATTTCTTCAATTTCTGGGGTTACACAGACAACCGAGTTTTACAGAACAACAATATACTATCAATAGTATTATATAAAATGAAAGTTATGGACTGAACATTGTAATGGATGGAATGAATAAGATTAACTAAATATTAAAATCTAACAGCTTACATAAGTTCATTATTTATTTATTTGTTACTAATTAAATATGAATCATTTAATGAAAGAAGTATTTTCTGAAAAAAAAACTATATTTTTCTAAGAGAAGGTTTAGCCAATTTTTGTGTGTATAATTTAAAATTAATTATCTAAAATTAAAAAAAAATACTTGGAACAATAAACAACATTTTCTAAATAATAATTTCATAATTATCTTGGGGTTAATTTTTTAGAATTGTTTTTGAAATGCTTCATTTTTTGATGGGTAGTGAAAAATACTGAATTTTAAGGGAAAACAAAATTTTCATTTAAAAATTTAAAATGGAAAATTAAAATTGTAATTGGGTTTAAAGTAAAATCAGTTAAACTTTTTATAAATTAATAAATTTTATATCATTTTAATAATTTCTATATAGAATTTAGATATGAAAACCTAGTAATGTTTTAATCATTTTTTCTTTTAAAAACATGCTTTCTTGTCAAGCCTAGGGAATTATTTTTTAATTTAATTTTCTTTTTATGTAAATTGAATTTATTAAAATGTATTCATTGTTTTTAATCAAAATAATTTATAATATATAATGAGGTAAAATTAATTTTATACCAAATCGAATAGTGAAAATATTAAAAATTAATTATCATGATTATGATAAAAGTGGGTTTACTAGGGGTTAATCCAAGAAGAAAATGTTTAAAATGACATGAAATTGTTTTTGGACAACCATTTTCTATATATATTTTTATCCTTATTACAATTGGAATTATTTTTTTGAGTTTTTTTGATACATTTCTATGAAATACTCTAATATAAAAATTTGAGTAATGAAAAAGAACCAAAATGAACATTCCTTATTTCATATTTCTATAAAGCATTGGGATAGTGAAAAAAACAAAATAATTTTCATTATAGATATTATTTTGAAATAAAATGAGTTATTTTAAATAATAGATTATTTTAAATTTTTATAGATGAAATAATTAGTTTAAATGCATAACAAGCACAAACACAATAAATATTTAGTTGACAATTAAATAAAATAAATGGTAATAAAATATTAAAAGTGAAGTAAATTGAATCAATTATTGCGTTCCATTAAATTTTTAGAAAAATAATCCATGTTACACAGGTTTGAACATAATATATTCAAATTCCATTATTGTAATTGAATTTTTAAATTCAAATTATATGAATAATGTCAGTATTGATATTAATATTAATTTATAATAAATAATATTTTACAGAATGATTACCAATTTATAAAAATAATATCATCAGAAAAGTGATTTTAAAAGTTAAATAAATATCAAATATGACCCATTCATGGACCAATTTTTCTATTATAATAACTATATGGCCCCTTAAATAAAAAAACATCGTAAGCACTATTCAGGTAAAAATGTTTTTTTGCACATCACATGTGTTTTTGTTAAAAATAATTTTCAACACCCATTATATGTTTATTTTATAAATTACTTATCATATTTAGAATAATTGGTTAAAGTTATATAATAATTCTTATTTTATTTTATTCTAAATGGAAAAATATCGTGGTTAAAAATAGTAGTTACTATAGTGAAAACCCATAATTGTAAAAATAAGGAAACCTATAAGTTAAGGACCAAAATTATTAAAAATGAGTTATATTGTGTTTTGATGGTGTTTATCGACCGTATTATCCATGAAAACCCTTAAAAATAACTTTCAAACTTAGCTCTTTTCATCATATAAGCCCTAGTTTGGGAATAAGTCCATCCTAGGAAGGATTTAGTGGAAACCTATGGAGGATGACCGAAGAAGAGGTAATGTCCTTCAATGAGAGTTTTTGTTTTATTTGTTTTTCCACATAATTTAATTATTAATAAACCATGATCATATCATAACTAGATAATCTTCCATATGTTGGGATGTTTTTAAAATAGTTAATATCCTACAACCCTCTCCATTATCATCAAATGTGTTATGAAATCATCATTCATGTGTTTGATGGACTGCCGCCTCACGAACTAATATCATTCATTTTTCCATTTTTCTACCTATCACGGTTGAATATTGTGATGAATATAAAGTATATGTAAGATATTTATAACATAATTATTACACTTGAGTCATTATATATTATATACCTTTTTCTCAATCTATTCTGAAGGGGATATGATATGTTGCTTGTGTGTACAACTGACTATCGCCGCGCGGAATGATGTGACTCATCTTTCACTAACGCATTATATTAAAGGTGATGATGATAAAGTTAATCATTATATATGATATAAAATACATAATTATTATATTAATGACGTATTAATCATTTTGAAAAAATAATATATCATTTTTGTTCTTACCTTTTCACTCACTTAAAGTTGATAACATCTTTCATATAAGTGTGGACTATGCCTTCACGAATTGATGTGATTATATTTTCATTCCCACACCAAATAGAGGATATATATAAATATATAATATGGTATATATTAGATTATTATAATTCTATAAATATTATATATTACTTACCACCATTCCATAATGACCATTGGAAACTTGAAACATTACTAATCTGTTCTTATGACCCAACATCTCTATGATCGTAATGTACTTCATTTTTCATTACCATATCTAATGACTACTTTGAAAAGATTAATTTATGTAAAAATATGATAATAATTTCATGATTATTATTTTTTAGATGAAGAAACTATATAATATGTACAAAAATTGGATCCTTCATGAGGAAACACACATGATAAAACAAGTAAATTGACCCATGAAATAATGAAAATAAGAAAAGATTATTAACGAATAGGTGATAAGATGATATAAAAGGATCATATATGAATTTATAAATATTAATATGGTTCATTTACTAGTCAATAATAGCATTAAAACCACTACAAATGAGGTTTGATAATATAAAACCAAAAGGAAGCGTGAGGTAATTGATTTCATCTCAATTTACATTCCAACGAGACTAATTTGTTATTATGAACCAATTAAATTTTATGTGTTGTATATACTACCCCATTGAAATGTAATATTAGTAATACTTCATTATTCATGGTCTTTTATGTTTCAATTTCTATAATTTCATCCATGTCTATTATAATTGAAAATTACCATGTGGTAAAAGTTATTTTACACTATCACTTTATTTTGTGATTGTTAACATTCTACTGTAACAATAAATTTATTATAATTATTTGGAATTGGAAATTAGATATATCTTTAATATATATATTATTATATGATTATTATGATTATTTTTAAATTTTTATACCATTTTTAGATATCGTGTTTCCTTTAAAAGTTGTTAATTGGGGAAATATTGATAAATATATAACATTGACTAAATATATATATTTTATGTTATGGAAAAACAATTCATGAATTAAAAAAATTATTTGATATATGATGAATTATTTGGACCTATAGTGATGGGTGGTATTAGAATACTGTATCCCCTAGATGAATCACTATTCCTCATGAGATAAATTATGTTGGCCAAATTAAAAGTGGTTTTACCTATCGTTCAATCTATCTTGTGAAAGATATTGATAGTAGAGGTATCGTGATTATAGATATAATTGAATCCAAAAATTAAGAATTTACTTCATTAATAATTTATTTATTAATATTATCCATTAGATTTTCACAGTGATGATATCTATGGATGAATTTCATTATTAGTTATTTATTAAATTGCATGTGTGTTCAGTTATTTATCTTGTAATGTTGACTATATCATATCTAATTTTGATATAAAAGTTACTGATTGAATTGAATATGTGTTCAATTATTTACCATTACATATTGAGTATTATTTACTGATTCGTGATAGCTTATACTATACTAAATCCTAACAGAGTATCTATGTGAACCATTATTTTGTTTCATTTCCAATGTATATGAATAAGAAATATTTGAATTACTTTTAAAGGATTTAGTACATTTTTTATGAATTATGTTTTATATTCTATTACCAATGTAAAATGGGTTATATGTATGTATCTAGTTATCCAAAACTATTAAACTGATATGTCCTTCATGATTTGATGTATTGTATATATGCCAATGTAATAAACTAAGCCATTGGCTTCAGAATACTAGGGTTTGGTTCGTTAGAGTTCGTATCAGAGAAAGTTTAGTAGAAACCATGAGAATTATATTTATGAAAATATATATTAGGGATAAAAACCCTAATACGCAAATTAACAATAACTATATAAGAATATCCTGATATTTTTGTAAGTTGGATATTATGTGGTTCTTCCTAGGAATATATCCATGTGCGGACTATAAGGCCATAGGCTTAAACATTACATAATATTGATTAAAATCATGAATTCCCATTGGGGATCTTTTCGTGTTTAGAGATTTATAGAAATAGGCCAAATCAATTTACTAACAGAAAAATATAAATACTATGTTGACACACCCAACAATATCTATTTCTTCCATAACATAAAAAAATTTAAAAAGAAACATGGTTTATTATCTTTTTTAATCATTATAACTTTTACTTGATTCCATCCTTGACTCTATTCTCCTTTAAATCCTGTGAAAACATTTCGAAACATGTGATGAGTATGAAAACTGTAGTAAGGGATATTAATTAAGGAAAGAAAAAAATCAGTCCATGAATACATACAAATCAATGATATCATACTTTTTACTCATAAAAATTATCTATTTAATATACCTCTTAAAATCATATTATTTACGAATAACTCATAGAAATCATATATCATAATGGTAACTTCTAGAATCCATAACATGCATACGTTGTTTTTTTCACATCCACAGAAGGATTAACCTTCATAGTTACATTTGTAATACCCATAATAGTATATTCTATACATCTTTTATGAGAAACTGTAACATTTACCTCCTTCAAATTACCCAATGCATTTGAGAGCTATCATGGGCTCACCTGCCCTTAGTTTATCACAGAACCACCCGTATATATAAGCATAATCATAACACATGAAGAAGCATAATGGAAAAAAAACATTTCCAAATTAAAATCATAAGACATTGTTTCAAGATATGGATATAATAGATCTATTATAAAAAAAATTTAAATACCAAAATACCAAAACAGGAATGTGGTATTTATTTTCCTTTTAAAACCACTATGTATTGTAGAGAAATCTAGATATTAAATAATGTTCGTGGTGGAGGAATGGTTATTTTCTCCATGTATATTAAAAAATATTCCATTTTTAAATTAGTAAAATGATTCAAATAAATACATTCATTTTTAAAATAATCAAATGAAATTAAATGTAAAATAGGATATTTATACATTGTCTAAAATAAAATCATATATAAGTCAAATTATTCCTCAATTAAAAGGTGATTGAGACGAAGTCCTTTAAAAAGATCATGTCATTAGATTTGAGATAAATAAATGACATAAATTTTAGTGACACATATAAATACACCCAATATATGTGGATATTCAGTGTAAAACAATAATATATCATCTAAAAATATTCTTGGAAAAACAAAACCAATGGAATAGATATTTAACCCAATGAATGAATATTGAGTTATGATTTCCCGTACCAAGTTCATATAATTGACGTCAGAATTCAGTAGTGGGGTGATTATGTGTGAAAATAGTATAACCATAGAAATGAAAGTTGAAATTACAACATAAATAAACAAATAGTTATTCAACACATAATCGTTTCATAATATAATCAACTAAGTATGTATAAAACCCAAAGAGTGGAAATTGAGGTTAGAAATTCCGTTACCGTAAATCCAACGTGTCTTGTTCATTCTTTAATTTCCTGAATAATAAATTTTTGTTAATTTATAATTTATTTAAAACCTTTTTATATATTATTTTTCATTTTATATTACTTATATCTCTATTATAATAATTAGTTAATTATTAGAGTTCATATGGGACATTTTGTAGATGTTCGGTACTTGAGTAGAAAATGAACCTGTAAAGATGAAAATTATCCATGTGGTAAAAATTACATCATATCCAGAATATTAATCATGATATAAATATAATATATATACAATATAAATTTATTTAACATATTCCATAACATTTGGAGATAAAAAAATGAAATGCACCGTTCATGGAGTCGGTAGGTCGTACGTCCATGTGAATGCTTCATTCATTTCTTTGGCATTTTAATGGAATGAAATCTAAATGATACATATGTTATTATAATTATAATATAATATATAAGTTATATAGGCTAAATGATTTATTTAACTCCATCATTTATATTATCCATTTATGGTATGAACTAGTAATATCACTTGGAGGGGGCGGTAGTCCACATTTCATCAAATGAAATTATTATATTTATGAATTATGAAAATCATACTGGTAATTTGTAAATATAAATTTCATAATCATAAAGACAATATAAATAAAATATATATCATATATAAATAAAATTCCATCAGAATGACCACAATGAGAGGGGGTCGGAGAAAATCGAACAATCATCATTTCATGAGGCAGTAGTTCACAATACACAGAAAAAGTATGTTCATATCTATTGGATAGAGGTGTGTGTAAGTGTAAGTAGAAACCTAAAAATAAAAAAACTATTATATTTAGGATACTAATTTATTTATAATATAATTTTAAAAATTGGTTTTAGGGGGTTGGAGAATGGAAATAATGGAATGTAGATTGAGAGGTCAATTTTCCTCTTAATCGGGTAACTCCATTTCATTTGAGCCAAAGGATTTATTTATTTTCATTCATCCCAAGTTAGGGCCTCTAAAAGGAAAGGATGGATGTTGGTAGATTATTTTAGTAGACTTTGGATGATCCAATGGTCTTGATATGTGTTATTAACTGTGTAGAGGGGGAGCCCTTTTATAAGAGGGATGAGGGTCACTTTAGGAAAGTCTTCAAATGTTATTTTGTTATAAATTTATAATATAATAATAATCATTTAAAAGAGATATATTTTGACTATAACTTGAGTATAGGTATAAATAATCTCATATAAATGGTTTTATAAAATTTTAGGTCCTAAAATTATCCTTCTCTTTTGGCATTAACCCTTAGTTAAAAACATTAACTATTATAATGTCTTCTTGTATTTTCATAATATATGGTCACTATAGTTCAATAAAATTCAGAGAAAAGCACAAGGGGATAGTTAAAGACATTTGTAAAATTATATAAGATAGTTTATAGAATCTTAGATATTTATTACTATTATATCATTTTATAAAATTGTACTTGTTTTCAAATTTCATTTTTGTCAATTCTGACCCTATTTAGTAAATAATTTTTATTAATGTCATGACCCGACCCTAACCGGGCTTGAGCTGCAACTACCCCAAGACCTCCTCCATAGACCAGGGGCTGGCGACCAGCGCTGAAGGCATAACAACTCGGGGAGGCCTTTGCCTAAGCACCGGTACACACACATGCAGCACACTCAATGCAAAAGTGCAGAGTAAAAGAAAAGACAAGAAGAGTAAAAGAGAAACCACTATATATAAACCACAGATGTGCATCGACCTCTAAACAGTACAAAGTAAAAGCTGAAGGTAAACTGAAAATAAAAGGGGCAAAACACGCACCCAAACAAAAAGTGCCACAACCCGGCAACAGGTAAAACAACAAGAAACAGCTGGGAGAGTCCCACACATGGAACCCGACTATGACCACCACACGCGGTCCAAGCTCCCGAACTCCCAAGCTCTGCTGAAGTCACGACCAACCTGTCTGTCGTCTTTAAGGGCACACCAAGTGCGGGCAAAGCCCATGCAGAGTTGAGTATAAAAATACTCAGTAGGATACCCCGAAGGCTCGAGGGAGGAACAAAGGAGGTATCGAAACGTGAGCAGTAGATCGAATAGGGAATAGTAAAGGAGTACAATAAGGAGTGTAGTAGAGTAACAGTAGAGAGTCCAGCTCAACCCAGCAAGAGAAAGGAGGTAGACTTGTCCTGACACAAGGAGCTGGAAATGATGAGAAGATGAATTTCCCGTTGAGTCTTCGCTACCTATAGTAGGAGAGTAGACTCATCCAACCACGAGAAGCTAGACACGGAAATCACGTGGCATACCCCGCGCGTCTTCGCCTCTCCTGGAAGGAGAGTAACCAAGCCCAAGAAGAGGGTACTGGAACAAGGTATATACATATGTATTCTCTGTCAAGAAACCCAAATAGGATCGTAAGGGGATCCTTATCTTGTAGCTCAGCCCAAGAAGTGTGAGTCGCCAACAGTCCTAGAAGTAAACACCATCGACGCCCAGCATCCCGCATGTCTGCCCCAAACTACAATTCAAGGGGCTCAAACCACCGCACCTCGAAACTATCCACTTTGGGCGGCACTGACTCGCCTGCACGATTTTGGGTCGCGTCACAAGGACGTGTCTCGGTGGGGGAAAGTGCCCCTCGTACTTGAGGGTTCCGAGGGAATATCAAAACACACCTCGTCACTACCCCGCAGTCGAGGGGTCTCTTCAAAGTCAAAGTCATCACATCACTGACCCAAAAAAATGAGGGTCTCGCTCTATTAGTCATGGAGGAAACCCACAGACTAGCCTAGTAGAAAGGACTGAGTCTGGAATGTCAACGGGTAACCCACTGACCAGCCCTACTGGAGGGTAAACCCTAACCAGATATCGGGTGCCCACTGCCCAGCCCTGCTGGAGGGTATACCATAATACATCATCAGGAGACCCATTGCCCAGCCCCACTGGAGGGTAAACCCTAATACATCATAAGGAGACTCACTTCCCAACCCCGCTGGAGGGTAGACCTGGAATAAGTCGACATGCGACCCACTACCCAGCCTTGCTGGAGGGTAGACCTGGAACTAGACAACATGAGACCCAATGCCCAACCTTGATGGATGGTAGACCCTAAGAGGTCATCGGGTGACCCACTGCCCAGTATCTAGTGGAGGGTAGACCCTAAGAGGTCATCGGGTGACCCACTTCCCAGTCTCCGCTGGAGGGTAGACCCTAAGTGTCGGGTGACCCACTACCTAGTCTTGGCTGAAGGGTAAACCCTAGAAGTCACTGAGCAACCCAATACCCAGTCTCTACTGGTGGGTAAACCCGAAACTGCTCTGGTCATCTCTATTGGATGATACAACACTGGCCAATCGAACACGGAGCGGGTATCGTGCAACTACCCGACTCCAGAACAAAACTAGGAGAAACCACTCTACCCTGCTGATCTAAACCATTAAGCACAGAGCCAGGGGAAAAACTCAACCCCACTGGTCAACAATCGGGAACCGAGGGACCCTCTGCGTCGCGAGAGTTTGAAAGTACGCAAAGCAGAACACGACATGCAAATGGGGCCCACACGACGTGTGGCCCCATGCCAACTCCAACCAAGAGCACAAGTGTCCCCAGGTACAAACAACCACATGTACCTCCCGGCGTTCTTGCATACTCCCAAAGTATGCCACGTCTCCAGCCCAAAGGCTAACATTCACATGACACCCAATGTCAATGCGAAGACGTAACGTAATAACTCCATCCTGCCACCTCAACGGCTGAGGCATAGCCAACCACATCTCTTAAACACCAACCTCACCCTCCCAAGAGTGCACGCGATCACACGCCAAAGGTCCGCTACAAGCACGGTAAAAGAACCGCAATCGGGGCACCCTTCACATTTCCACATTTAATAAGATCACATAAGAGGCTCCGCTTTCTTGAACAGATTACACCGTTGTAATCCTCGCAGAAAAACACACGAGATAGACTACTTACTTTCCTGAAATGGTCAACCGGTGAATAAGGTACTATTCACCGTAACCAACCTGTGTGGGGCCCACCTCAAGACCCCGAAACTGAAAAAAAGGGTCACACCACTGTGATCCCCTCGGAAAAACACACATGAATGACTACTCAATCGCCCAAAATGGACACCCGGTGAAAAAGGTACTGTTCACCGTAGCCAAGTCGGGTGGGACCCACACCACATCCCCGAAAAAGGTCAGGCGAACTGCTCCATCGCAATGCTCTCGGAAAAACATGTCAAAAGCACTACTCACTTGATTGGAACAGATATCTGGAGGAAAAGATTCATTTCGGCGCACCGCACACGAGAGGTGCTTCGTGGGACCCGCAACCCGGTCCAAAAACACAACGAACGGATCACACCATAGCGATCCTCTCGAAAAAGTACACAAGTTTGACCAATCACTTTTCCAAAACTTTCACCCAGTGATAATGCTGGAAATCACCGCCAACTCTCGAAACGGCCCTTGCGTGGCCCGCACCAGCGTGCGGAATTAGAGCGGGCAGACTACGCTAATGCACTTCCCTCAGAAAAACACCCAACATCAACTACTCGCACGCCCCGAACGGACGTCCGATGAGAAAGTTACAGAACGCTGCTCACATATCAACAGATGGGCTGTGGGGCCCACACTTCAACTCCGGCTTCAAAACCCGAAACCATACTGGAAAACTCCGGCTCAACGCCAGGGTCGCAACGCCACTGACGACGCTCAATTTAGACATCAGATGTGTCTGCGCCGTCCAAAACAAGATTCCCGGAAAACGCCTGACCACTTAACGGTCATGCCGCGCCCCCGAGCCCCTCGTTTCAGGAATTAAAAACCTCTGAAACCATCTCAAAGTATTCGTCTCAAATTATGGGACGCGTCGCCGCAGACGGTGCCCAAGACGCCCTACAGATGATTTATCAAGATAAATCATTTTTCATAATAATAATAATAATAATAATAATAATATTATTATTATTATAAACCATTTTTTTATACTTATTTTTTTCCCATTTCTCTCTCCAATTAAGGAGAGTCCTCTTTTTTTTGTCTCCCTCGTCAAGAACAGGACCCGCACTCCGCGAGTCCTTCTCCTCCCACGCGACAAGGGTCGCCGCTGCGACCCTCACCGACGGAGACCAGCCCCCAGCCCCTGTCGCCGAGCCGCCGACCACCCCCGCCGTGTGCTTGCCCAGCCGAGCTCGCCGTCGCCGTCACCTACTCCGATCCACCGCCTGCTGCCGCCATTCCGGACCCCGCGACGCCTGCTGCCGGAACCCCCCCCCCCAAATCCAACCAGAAAACCTCAAAACCACTGAAAAACAGCCTTAAAACCGCAATCTTCAGCGAATGTTTGTAGGGTCCCCGGAACTCGGATTTACAAACCGAAATAGGTGATAGAAAGCTCGGAAAGATTACTAGGTAACTGTGGTCTTTTCTCGGGAATTAAACAGCAATTTGATGCTATAACTCAACTTGAAAGAAGAGTTCGGAAATGAAAACGAAAAACTGAAAACTCCTACTTGTAGGGCGTTGCCCGGAGCTTTGCCGACGATCCGCTGGAGCTGCCGCACCTCACCAAAGCTGTCGTGCCTCACCGGAGAGGTGGAGGAGAGGAGGAGTTCCTTTTTGGGAGGGTTTGGGCCAAGTAATGCCAATGAGGGAGAGGGGAGAGTTAGGGGTTAAATAAATTAATTAATATTTTAATTAATTTAAAACCCCCAAAATAACCCGCATACGCAACTCTCGACGGGGTCGTGGTTATGCCTCCCCTAGGGTAAAAACCACCTCTCGAGCACAATGAAGGTCTCAGAATTTGATTCCGAGCTTTTGTTTGAATGTTATTAAATTTGACGCCTGAGGCCGCCAAATTTCAAAAACGCCCCTGGGGCCGTTTTTCACTGACGGCCCGCACCCGCAAAAATTATACCCCTCCTAGGGTAAACAGCATGCACCAAACTCAACGGTGCCCTTGGGTTCCCCATATGAGCCACCATTTAAGAGGTACTTGAGTTTCACCATTAAACGATTAAATTAATTAATTTATCCGTCTAAAGTTCCGAAAGCGAGCGAGGGGTCCAAACATCCCGCACCAACATGTTTTATGTAGTTCCTAGGGTAAACACCCCATTCCGGACCCATCCGTACACTCATATCTCTGATCTGGTTTAAGAGTTATCCCATTTATTTTGCATTTTCAGTGTGAACGCACTGAAAATTTAATTCCGGCCACTCCGGGGCTCGAAATCGCACGCCATCTGAAGGCGCTGCTCTGGAATAATATCAAGAATATTCCAAAGTCTTTCGCAGCAAAAAATGGGTTCTTACAGTTAAATTCATAACAAATTTATTTCTTAAAAAAGGAATTAAATCATCCCCCAAATGTTAGTTGCATCAAAAAAATTGGAGTGTGGAATAAAAATGTTCAATTTTCATTTATTTTAATATTTATAAATTTCATTTATTTAAAAATTTCATTAATAAGGTAATCACAACATCATCATTGTGTCATAAATAAGTTTATTTATTTATTGTCTAAAATTTATAAATAAAATATCATAATGTAGGAAATATTTTTATATTGATAATAAATATTTGTATTCAAATAGATCATTTATATAACCATATATAAAAATTGATTTAGTAAAAGATACATGTTTATGTTATATTTCCCTTTTCTTTAAATTAAATATTATAAAATCTCATTTTCACATACAAGTGGCTCCCAAATGCCAAAGGTTCATCCAAACGATGATGATGGTTGGCCATATCACATCCAATAAGATTAGGATACATTTCAGGCTAGTTTTATATTATTATAACATATTTTTTACCCTTATTTACCTATTTTACCCTTTAACCGTGGTAAATAAAAATACATATAAAAGTTAATATTTATAATGTCCAAAAATAAATGGTACATACTTAAACAATTTGGAATTTTTTATTCAAAATATTGAATCCATTTTTTCAAATTCAAAAAATTGACATTTTAATAACTAATTTAAAAATAATTACCATGGTCCAAACCAGAAATTGGATTTTCAAGAAGTAAAAACTATTAAAAGACTGACATGTGTTTATATCAAATTTAAATGTGAAATTTATTCCAATGACCAACATTGGTTTAAATGAAAAAACATAATCTTATTACACTTTAAATTCAATTAAAAGTAAAATATTTCTACATATAAAAATTTGATGAAAATGTAGTTTTGAATTAAAATGCAGTATTTTTCACGATTCATTAAAATATGGATTTTATCATAAAAGTACCAAAATTTCAACCCAAGTAAATTTTGATTTCCTGTTTCTGAAGAATATATTTATTTTTTCTTATAAAATATATAAATGTGAAAAATAAAATTTCTAAAATTTTTTTCCCTCAAAAGGCTGTAAAAATGACCATTTAAAAATATTAGAATATTTTATGCGTAAAATTGGATTCATTCTCATTTTAAGACTGTAAAATTCATTGGATAAATTTATAAACATTTAACAAATGTGTAAAATCATAATATAATTAATTCTGTTCATTCCCTCCAATACAAAAGTTAAGCATTGACGACCATTTAAAATAATAATATTATTGTTGTATTATTTTTCAGTATAACTCAATGTTGTGTGCAATGATCAATTTCAAAGAAACACATTATTACAGATCAGGTACGCTATCGTACATAGTGTCCCCTTTAAACTAAAATTAATATTAAATTAAAAAATATTAATAGATACAAAAAGGTATTATTCTATAAATACCTTGGATGTTACATGGACATTATAATTTTATGTGGTTTTGGTAAAAAGGTACCTAGGGGTAACAAGTCCCAAAAAGGAATATCCATCTTGACTCGAGCATTACCAGGTATATGAAAACATGTGTTACCACACACATTTTTTAACACTCCTGGGAGATATTATTAGGATAATTCATATTTTATATACAAACCATTATAATGAATTTGAAAATAAATATATCCCTAAAGAAATCATGTTTATTATTATGATAATAGCTATGCATAAATTTAATAATTTATCTTATCTATTTCAATTGTTAAATGATTATACTTTAATCTTCACAATGATATGATCTAATCTAGTGTGTTCCACAATTTTAAAATGGAACCCAGTATAAGGAATGATAACATCACCAATAAACATTCCCCAACAAATAAGAATGACCATATCATTTATGGGATAAAGACAATCTTTCAGAAGTGACTAGTATCCCAAGAATTATAATCATATGAGTACATGAATATCATATGATAAAAATACAATAAAATAATTCTCTATGTATTATTTCTTTTATGTAAATCAATAGAAGAAGTTGAGGATAGAGAAAAAGATAGATTAAGGGAAGAAGAGAAAGAAATATTTTCCAAAATGTGCTATGTGTTGAAGGAAACACATTAGTACAAGATTAAGAGGAAGAGGATTTTTCATCATGTGTAGATAAAGTGGCCACCATGATCATTATTTCAAGGAAAATAAAAATGTTTTAAAATGTAGAATGATTCAACTATAATGAAATAGGTCACTATACAAACGAATTCCTCATGTGTCAAAGGAATATACCTCAAAAGAGGCTAATATAAAATGGTCAAGATTATGCTCTTACCATAGAAAGAGGAATAATTAATTATATCATTTTTTGGATTAAAAAGTAACATCATTTAAGTATTTATCAATGATATATTATTAATAATTATTATTAAATTTAAAGGAATTTTATTGCCGGACTCTTTCAATAAGTATTTGAATGAGTTTGTTGAGTGGTACTGATAAACAATAAAAATGATTCTGTGTAAGGTTTAAATTCTTTTAAAACACATGATTTATTGAAATATAACCCTTAACATGTTTCTTATGTTGAGATAATTATGTGAGCACAAATAGATGATTTAAGTGGATAATTTAAATTAGATAGTATTGATAATATTCTAACTAACTAAGGATATATTGACAAAGTGGTTTTTCTTATCATTAATGGAATCTGAAACATATTTTGGTTTATGTAATATATCCAATAATATATGTATTACCTAATGAATTTGGAATAAATCATGGTTTTAATATTGTTTTATTGTAATTGTTGTTATTACCACGTTTTAATAAAAACCTCGTTGAAGGTATTCCCATGTTTCAAATGAGATGATAAATATATACTTCATGTTATTTAGGGGATTTCTAATAAGTTTATATTTGAAATTCTGAGACCTTCTTTCTAAATCATTGGATCATAATCTTTTGTAAATGATGACCATTAATGAATGGTTTAATTTGAACATTGGATGAAGTTTTTAAGATTAATTTATTACTTTACCATATGAATATTTATACATATTGGATTAATTGTAATAACTATATTGGTCTATGAAAATACATTGAGATTGTTTAAAATAATTTTCACACTTTTATGGTTCTTAGGATCCGTTATAAGTGAATTTTTGCGCTTCTGGCATAAAAAATACATTTTTAAATATTCATTTATTGTAGTAAGGTTTTAATTTTAAAATTTTCAATGCACAACCAATGAATTAAATTGTTCATATGAATTAAAAATGTTTATGTAAGTTAATTTCCTTATATCATTAGAGAGTAAAATAATTCCTCAACTATAAGAAAAGTATCATGAAACAAAAATGTTTTCCTATTATCATTATTTATTATTATATCAATGTACTTTTTCATACCGAATTTATTTATGGTCTTTCAGTCATTAACCTTCTCTAGATCACCCACTTTCTAGTGATCTATTTCCTCTGTCACTATTTATTAATCCTTGGGAAGTAGTATTTTATTCAACATCTATTTTTTCATTTCCCACCTATGTTAACCTACATGGAAACCTAGTTATGTGATTATTCCAGATGACTGGCACATATCCCATTACCTCTCATTAAGTGGATATATTATTAAACATTTTTATAATGTGGTTTTTCTAAAAAAATAATTTTCTAATATCTAACCATTGACAACCGAGAACAAGTTTGAATTACTTGGATGAAATTTATTTAAGGTGGAGAGAATTTATCACCCTAAACTTATATAGGAATAATATTTCATTAAATAGTATATGTGACATTTAACATCATTATTAGAAGATAATATAACACCCTAATACTTTACAATATATTTCTTTTATAATATATTTAATTTCTTCATTAACTTGTGTTACGTTCATGATCGGATTTTACCAAAAACCAATATGATATTTCTATTATTATATAATATGAAATTTATTTACTTTCCACTAGAATATTGGTAATTAATATTATTATATATTCTACAAAAATATATAATTTTCACATTTTATTATTTATGTGTCGATTATTAATAAAATTAGAATCATTTCTGAAAACAATATTTTTTTAAAAGAAATTTTTGTAATGTTTTAATTATATAATTTAAAATTAAACCTTAAAAAATTTAAATAAATTAACTAAAATGTTTTATTTTATTTTATTCTCAAAGGAAAAATTACCTAGGATATAAATTCAATTTATAATAGTGAAAACCAAAATCACAAAAATAAGGAAACATAGATGTTAAGGAACTAAATATTGAAAAAATGTGATTTATTATGTGATGGAGGTTTTTATAAACCATATAATCTTTCCAACAGATTAATTACCAATTTTTTTAGCTAATTAAGTTAATATAGACTTCCCAATAGTGAATACTTTCAGATATTTACAAAAATGTCACTCCTCCAAAATTATAAATGGGAACTCACTCCCCTCACTTATAAACACATATCAATTCATATGGATAAAAACACTACCCAAATCAATTCTAAACACCAGACATCTCATAATATAATCATTAGTTTGTTTATAAATTTATCTTGGGAGGGATTTAGTGCAAATCTAAGTAGGATAATCGAAGAATACGTAGAGTTCTTCAACAAGTGTTTTTAATTTATTTCATTCTACACCTCCTTAAATTATTATTCAAAAATGAAAATATAATAAAATATATATCACATAAACTAAGATGTTTTTATAAAAACATAATGACCTAAAACCATCTCCACATCCATCAAATGTGTTACACAATCATTTTTTTTGTGTACGTCGTACTACTAGCTCAGAAACCGATGTCATTCATTTTTTCATTTCCACCTCTCAGGGAATGGTATTATGATGGATATAAATTATATATATAATATTTATAAAATATTTATACGTCATTAGTCATTATATTATATATAACGTTTTACATTCCATACCATATAAGAAATGATAATGTTCCTCATATGTACTGTGGAATACCACCTTGCGAAGTGGTGTGACTCGTCTTCCCTAACGCTTTACATATAAGGTGGTAATAATAAATTTAAGGATTATATATTATATAAATGAAATAATTATGCTATTAATGATATATTTATCATTTTTTAAATATAATATGTCTTTTTTTCTAACATTTTTACTTACTTAAATATGATAACATTGTTTTTGTACATGTGGACTACCGCCTTCACAAAGAGATATTACTATCTTTTCATCACCACACTACATGGATGAAATTTATAATTATATAATATGGTATATATGATATTATTATAATTATTGAAATATTATATATTACATAAATTCCTTCCATAATGATCATTGTGAAATTGCATCTTCACTCATGCATGATTACGACTTAATGTCTCCATAATTGTGACGTAATTCATTTTTCATAACCATATTTCATGATTGATTTTAAAAGTACGATTAATTTAAATATATGATAATTATTTCATAATTATTGTTTTTTTAATGATTAATCTATATAATATTTACCTAAAATGGATCTTTCATGATGAAACACACATGAGAAAACAAGGTAATTAACAAACGAAGCATTGAAAATAATGAATGACCATCAATGAATGGGTGATAAGATTATATAAAAGGATCATATATTATTTATGAATAATGAAATGGTTATATTATAATTTAATAACAATTTAAACCAACTATACATGAGGTTAAATTACTTATAACCAAAATAAATAAGGAGGTAATTGATTTCGTCTCAATTTATATTCCACTTAGACATATTTATTAGTATAAAACAATTAACTTTTATGTGAAGTGTATATTTCACCTTTGACATGTAATATAATGAGTAAATTATTATTCATGGTATTTAATGTTTCAATTAGATTCTTTTTAGCCAAGTGGATTTGACTTAAAAATTACCATGTGGTAAAAGTTATTATATAATCTCGTTTTTTGTGTGATTGTTATCAATCTTTTGAAATAATCAATTTTGTGTAATAATTTCTCATTTTAAATTAAGTTTCTATTAAACATACACATTATTTTATGATTTATATGATGATTTCCTAAACCGTATACCATTTTTATTTATATATTTTACTTTTAATGTTATTAACTGTTGAAATATTGATAAATATTTATCATTTACACAATATGGATATTTGATGTTAAAGCATATTGAATCAAGAATTAAATCAATTATTCAATATATGAGGAATTATTTGGACCTGTAGTGATGGGTGGTGATAGTATAATATATCTCTTAGATGCATTTGTAGGTCTCATGATACAAATTATGTTGGCCAAATTAAATGGGTTCTTTACATGTATTTTAAACTGTCTTGTTAAAGCTCTTGATAGTAGGGGTATCATTATTCATGAAATCATGGAGTCTTATAATTAAGAGTTTCCTTAATTTATAATTCCATTATTATTATTATCTATGATATTTCGAAAATTATATTAGCTCTAGATATATTTCATTCACTATTATCAATTAAAAGGAATATTTGTTCATTAATTTACTTTACCATATTGATTATGACCTATCTAATTACGATAGATAAGTTATTGATTAAATGGAATGTGTGTTAAATTATTTACCATGTCATATTCATTATTATTTATTTATTCACAATATATTTCAATGTACTTAATCCTTACCTATCATTTTAACTCTCAATTATTTTTTCCCTCTAGATATGAGGATTAAATATTTGATTGACTTTTCAAGGATTCATTTTGTTTGATTTTTTATATATTATGTTTTATTTTCTATTCTAAATGAAAAACTATTTTCATGTATATATATATTTCTCCAAAACATTTAACCTGATCTGTCCTTTTGGATTTAACCCATTATATCTATTCCAATGTTATAAAGTAAGGCACCGACTTCAGACTGTTGGGGTTGGGGACGTTACATTGGTCAAAAGATAATACTAAAAAGAAGAATTCGAAATTTTTATTCTTTATATAAGATAAAATTAATAAAAATTAAAAATATTAATTATAATATTCTCTCATAAAAAATAATAAAATCTATATTAAAAAAAACCTATTTTTGAATTTTAAAATGACTTTACTAAAAAATAGAGTGCTTATTTAAAAATAATTAATCAATACAATTGAATTAAGTTGGAACTTTATATACATATATATATACATATATCATAATGAATTTAATCCTATTAATATTCACCAATTCAACATCAATTATATAATAAGAATATTTAAATTAATATTATTTCATGGTTTATTTATATTCGGTGTAGTGTGATCTATCCACGATTAAAAATTGTATTCTTTTAAAATCATTGTATATTACATTATTCCACATTTAATCCACCATGTATTCAAAATTTAAAAATATTCTTGGTAATAAAGGGTATAATATTTGAAAATAAATTTTTTAAAATCTCATATCATAAAAAGGGTGAATAAAACAACCTCTTAAAAACCGTTAGTCCGAAATATGAAGGTTCTATAAAATAACACATAACTAGGTTTATATATAGCTGACCATTAGTGGGAAGTGAAAATATAAACATGGGGTGAAATTTAATGTTTAAATAATGATGTATAGTGACATAGAACATTAACCCTAAGAAATTAAATTATCATCATAAATTTAATGACTATAGGCCAAAAACTAATGATTTGTGAAAAAGACAATCAATTTTTAAAAAATGATTGTAAAGGAATAAAATTTTTGTTTCAATATCATTTTATTAGAGTTTTGGAATTGATTTGGCATCTATACTATATATATATATAAGTAAAAATGATTAAATTAGATGTATAAATACATCTTTTAAGTAATTTCCACAACAATATCATCCTTTTATGTAAAAATGAATATAAATTATGACTTGTTGATGCCTGAAGAAAATAAATAAACATTTCTTAGTCACATAATCAACCAAAGGATAAACATTTATTCTACATGTCAATAAATATTAACAAAAAACATTAACAGTCTTCATAAGGTAATATATTATTCAAAATGTATAAACCATCAAATGAATAAAAAATTAATTAATCTATAAAATTTAACAATAACACAAAGGGTTTATTATAAATAATTATATAAATAAATAACACTATGTCAGAATTAACCTCAGTAAAATAAAAATTAAATAATGTTTTAAGCTTAATGATTATATCATACCCTTAATCATAAAACTTTTAATTTGTTTTATAATTCTTCCAAAATAATAATTTACATTAAAACTAAGGGTTACATATACCTCCACCTAATAAAATTTCTCCAAAAATACAATTAGTCAACTCAAAATCTCTTCACATGAAACCCAAACAATGGGTTTCTATGCCTTATAGTGTATGATCAGCCTTAAACATTTAAACACATGACGGTATCGATAACTATTAATATAACCTCAAATGAAAACATTCTAATTTACAATGTTTTCTAATCATTGCTCTCATACCAACCATAATAGTCTCAAACTCGAACTCTAAGATGTGGTGCTAAAAAATAATTATCACATTTCTAAATTTGATATAAATAGGTATGCCACAATTTTATCCATCCAAAATTACAACATAAAACAAATATATTATATCACTTTCCTATCTAGGTAACTTTTATGTTTAGAGTTTTAGAGAATAAATATTAACTCTGTCATAATAATACTCATGTCCTTATGTGAGTTTTTTTCAAATATACCCAGATTAAATTATTTCACAATAATTAATAAAAATATTCAATAAAATCATCCACACATGAAACATTTCTAGATATAAATAATATAACATCATTATTTATAACACGGGGAAAATAAAATATAAAAAAGTTGAGCTTAAATGCTCATTAAGGGTAAATATAAGTATTAATAATTGAATGTTATCAATGAGTATAAGATGAGAATAAGATTATGATGACATAATAAAAGTTCACGAGAATTACATAAGAGAATTCATACCAATAAATAACAAGTTTATCAATCATAAAAAAGTTCATAATGAATTAACACAGGCTTGAGGCATATGAATCAATAATCCTGACCCATGTGATGTCAAACATGATCAAAGGAAATAAACAACGCCCATTGAAAGCATTAAGAAAATGTGTTAGTATCTTGGAATAATATATTCATAACCTGTGTCAAAAATAATAGTTTCTCTTTTAAATTTATATGGAAAACATCCTTATTCAACTCCCTCATTCATTGAACTAAAAAAATGAACATTACCCAATGAATTTGAAAGAAATATCAGAATCACCAGTCTTATAAGATGTTTTGGGATCACCTACCATATAAGATGTATTAGGATCACCCATCATTATGAGTTATATCAGCCTCACCTCTCATTATAAATAATTTCCATGTATCGTACAAGAATATACTACATGGAATCTTTCATTTTCATCATCAAAAGTTTAACAATAATTTGTATATCTTTATAACTTGATTTACCCATGTAATACAAATGGGTTTCATAAATATCTCTTTTAAGTGATTAAAATACATCCATAAAATGAATATTTAGGGTTTCGTTACATCATATCCCCAGTGAATGATTAGTTACATGAAGCGTAAATATTGTTTATATATATAAATAGCATTAAAAGAACATTAAAAACATTTTTTGGGAACATATCCTTTCCACATTAACAATCACTGTAAAAAACTAAAAAATAATTAAATGTTAGGAAAACATATTTTCATTTAAAAGAACCATGGAAACATTTAATTTAACATTGAATTAAATGATTGGTCACGATAATGGGAGATTTCATTCATACCATAATCCTTAAAACAAAATATTTTCATACCATCGGTAAAATAAACCTTTTTTAGAAAATGAAAATAAGAATCTCATAAAACATTAATATAAAAAATAAATCACGGGAAAATGTCTTTAAAAATGATTTAAGAATAGTCTAAAATATTTTTGAGTATATTTTAGAAAATATAGATATGGAATAAAATGTTTTTCCAACCTAAAGAAGATAGATAAGATCGATTTTTCTTTATAAAACGAAAATATTTAGACTTCCAATGAGAATAATATGGTACTAAAACATTAAAATTATAGAAATAACCAGAGGATAATAAAAATAAAATGAATTAATAAAATAAAAATCATATTATTCCCAAATGAAAACTGAAATACAAATAATCATTTTTAAAATGGTATTGAATCCGAAATCCATTACAACTTCAGTATATTTTGATTTATAAGACCCATGATAGAATAACATCAAATAAAATATAAAATATCATCAACATAAGTGGATTAATTATATAAAATTTCAAGGTGGTGGTACATACACCTCATGAAATAATTCATGTGTATAACATAAACAAATATCCTGATGAAAAAAAATTGAGACAAATAACCCATAAAAATATCTTAATTGAATATAGAATTTATAGCGAACCGGCCTTTTCATACCTTACTATTACATCATTTCAAAGATAAACAACATAATAGTATTACACATGGAGGATCCAGAGGTTTAGTGTCTTGGGCAAACTAGGACAACACATAACACGTACAACATCAAGCATAAAAATTCATTTAATCTCTTCTTCTATAGCTTCTTAGTAGCACTTGTCATCTCCTTAGTACATGTAGCCACCTGAGGATATACATCAAAAGGGGTGAGATAAAAGCCCAGTAAGAGGATATATAAGAACAATATAGCATGGGGTGAGCATAATCATGACATAGGAAGAAGATCTTGAACATGAGAGGAGCATAAACAATAAACTTGAAATATGGCAAAGCATAAAAATGAAACATCATGTCTTAGTGGTTAACTACCACACATACTTGTAAAAAAATCTAGCATCATGTTCACACATCATTTCACATTTACTCATGAGATTCATCACTTTACCCAATTCATTGGAGCACTATATAATTCCGAGCGCACCCGTCACATTTAAACATTCATATTGCGCTATATAATTCCGGGCGCACCCGTCACATCATAACATTATCATTATCATGATTTCCACATAGAACACATATCAAACATGTACATAAATAACCCATGTAAAGTAATGGGTTTCATCTCATAATAACACATTCATAAGCTTTGGGTTCCCAAAAGAAAGAGGGAACAACATACTTGATACAAGAACCATCAACCTTGAATGAGAGGTAAAAGGTGAGATCTTGAAAGAAGAGTTTTTTTGGAAAACATTTTGATGGACATAAAAACTGGTGAAAAACATGTATATCCAAGAAAAGTAAAGGAAATTATGAACAAATTATCTTTGAGGAGTAAACATATCAAAAATGGAGTGAAAGAGGGAGAACCCGAAAGAAGAAAATTGGGTTCGAGATTTCCCCTTACCTTGTACTCGAATGCATCCTTCTCTTTAATTTCATGTATAATGACATTATATTCATTAATTAGAAATTCAAAAACCTTTTATACATTAATAGGGTTCATTCTGGTTTCATTATTTCATATTATGTTCCTTTGGATGACTTATAGATTTTAAAAACATTGATCGGGGATGTTCGTTTTCATGGTTTTCTTGAGCGGTCCACTTGTATTCTTAATTTGATGTTTGGGGAGATCATGGGTAAACATCCAGAACTGATATTACATGTAATTAATGATATTACAGAAGATTTAATGATTTTATAATGAGTTATATTAGATCCATGTGGCCGAATCATTAGATAAGAATTAAATGAAGATTATTTGGGCTAATTTGAGCGGTTTTTGGATCACAAACAATTCATTTTAACTTTTCACTTTGTAGTATGGCCATAGGTTATTTCCAAAACTTAAAATAGAACATAATACATATAAAATATTCTGGTTCAACCATAAAATGGTTTCATTACCAGATTGAGGGTAGAAATGGAAGAAGAGAACATGTCGTTTTTGAAGGTGATAAATTATCACCACATGAACAACATTCTCTTTAACAAAAAAAAGGAAGGGGGAAAGGGTGTGGGGTGATATAATATACCATTAGAATCATAATATTACAGTATATGTATATTACTGGAGTTAAAAAACATTTTGGATGAAGATAGGTAGGGAGAGATTAAGAAAGGAACTTGAAACTAAAAGGAAAAATTAAAGGAGAAGAGGGAGAGAAATTACCTTTAGAATCCTCCTCTTAAGAATCTCCTTAAAAGACTAAGCTTGGTCTTTTGATGATACCAGGAGCTCTTGGACATGGGGGAGAGGCTAGGGAAGATGATTGGACAGAGCTTATACAATTCTTGAAGCTTTAGAGGTGTGGTTTGGCAAGAGGAGGGGGAGGGCTTATTTATACATGAGGAGGGAGGTGTTTTTGGCATAAAATATTAAATAAAATAATATATCATAAGTTAGACTTGTAATAGCAGTTTTTTGACATCCTAAATCATATATTAATATAATAAAATACGTTTTAGGCTTTAACCCTTCTTTATAATCCGAATTCATTACTTTATTAAAAGGAAAGTGAAAGAAAGAGAAAAAGACACTTTAAGAAATCACCTTTTTGACTTTAGGCTTTGGAAAGTTCTTTTTAGGTTTGAGAATTGAATTTATTGTATTTCAAGGAACAATTTATGAAATTTAATATGTTTTGGCCGAAACTAAAGTCCTAGAATGTTTATTTCATCATTACATAATTAATGATGCAATTTAGTGTACACCGATTATGCAAAAAACTGTATTTTTTACTATTCACCTGAAAATTGAAGTATTTCAGAATAAACCCAAAAATTTACCCCTACCATTTTTCAACGTGTATAATCCAAAAATGATGTCCATTTTTCAAAAATAATTTTCAAAATATCATTAATTTAATATTTAATTAAAACCATATTTTACTTAAAAAACAGTTTTTAAAATTAAAACTGATTTTGCAGTTCTTTTTAGGGTCTTATAAAATTATCTAAAAACTATTAGACACTGATTCAATAATTTATGAATATATTTCAGGAAATATATATTCTTTTAAATTAATTAATTAATTATAGTTAATTATTTATGACTTATAAAATACCAAAAACATTTACTAAGGTCAAATTATCACTTTCTATGATGTCTAAATTTTATTTTATTATTCATAGGTAATGTTACTCTTATTTACTATTCATAAGGTTCATATTACTATTCATAAGGGTAGGTTACTATTCACTAAACATTATTTTTGTTTCATTAGACTTCAAAAACTATCTCGAACACAACCGTGTATGTTGGATTTTTAAAATTCCAAACATAGGGGTAAAAAAATTATGTTTAAAGGTCGCTTATCACTTAGTAGTTCATTATTTTGTGTTTTTATGACATAAATATAAGAAGGGAATTTTCCATTGAAAAACATTGGGTCGTTACATTCTTCACCCCTTAAGAAATTTCGCCCCCGAAATTTCACTTTACACAAACAGGTGAGGGTACTTCTCCTTCATTGCCACTTCCGGTTCCCAAGTTGCTTCCTCAAACTTTTGGTTCCTCCACAACACTTTGACAAGGCGGGTTGTCTTGTTGCGTAGAACCTTATCACTTCGGTCCAGAATTTTTACCGTCTGCTTCTCATATGAGAGATCATCTTCCAACTGTACCACCTCTGAGTTTAGTACATGTGAGGGGTCTGGAATGTACTTCCTCAGTAGTGATACGTGAAACACATCATGAACTTGATCCATATTCGGTGGAAGTGCCAAACGATAGGCCATGACTCCTATACGATCAAGGATCTCAAAGGGGCCAATGTACCTTGGGCTTAGCTTCCCTTTCTTCACGAATCGCATGACTCTATTCCATGGAGATATTCGAAGGAAGACTTTATCTCCAACGTCGAACTCTAATTCCCTTCGACGATTGTCAGCATAGCTCTTTTGCTGACTTTGAGCCACTTTGATGTGTTTCTGGATGACTTGAACCTTCTCTGTCATCTCTTGAACAAGATCGGGACCAAGTAGTTTTCGTTCTCCAACTTCATCCCAACAGGTTGGAGTTCTACATCGCTTCCCATAAAGAGCTTCATACGGAGCCATCTGAATACTCGAGTGGAAGCTATTGTTGTATGAGAACTCAACCAATGGAAGGTGCTGATCCCATCCACCTTTGAATTAAAGAGATCAAGATCTTAGCATATCTTCAAGTGTCTGAATAGTCCTTTCAGACTGGCTATCAGTTTGGGGGTGATAGGCCGTGCTGAAATTTAATTCAATACTCAAAGCATGTTGAAGGCTCCACCAGAATTTAGAAGTGAACCTTGGATCACGGTCAGAGACAATCGAGAGTGGAACACCATGCAATCTAACTACTTCCTTCACATATATCCTTGCAAGTTGCTCAAGTGAGAGGTCTTCCCGAATAGCGATAAAATGGGCAGTCTTGGTGAGTCGATCAACCACAACCCATATCGCATTATTTCCTCTTGACATATTCGGGAGACCCGTGACGAAGTCCATAGTGACATTTTCCCATTTCCACATGGGTATAGCCAATGGCTACATCATACCTTTGGAGTTTTGCCGCTCAGCTTTAACTTTCTGGCACACCAAGCACCTTGATATATATTCCGCAATCTCCTTCTTCATGTTATCCCACCAGAAGTGTTCTCGGAGATCACGATACATCTTGGTACTTCCAGGATGAATAGATAAAGTTGAGCTATGTGCATTATCCAATAGCTCCTTCTTTATTCTGGGTGATGAAGGCACACAAAGCCGCGTTCCAAACCGAATCACTCCATCATCGTCGATATGGAACTCTTGCAGCTTCCCTTCCTTTACTGTATTCACCCTCTTTTGTATCTCCACATCATCCCTTTGTGCTTCCTTAATCTTCTGTTGGATGGATGTTTGTGCAATCATTTGGGAAAGGTAGGATGTATCCCCTGCCCTTACGATTCCCAAATCCATCCTTTTCATATCCAAGAAGATAGGGTCTTTCTCAATCCTCAACATGGATAGAGTAGCAGGTTCTTTCCTGCTTAGAGTATCAGCTACCTTGTTCGCCTTTCCAGGATGATAGTGAATAGAGCAATCGTAATCCTTGATTAGCTCTAACCATCTCCTTTGACACATGTTGAGCTCCTTTTGTGTGAATATATACTTTAGGCTCTTGTGGTCGGTGTATATGTCACACTTCTCACCATAAAGGTAGTGCCGCCAGATTTTCAAGGCAAAAATCACGGCTGCCAGCTCTAGATCATGCGTTGGGCAGTTCTGCTCATTGATCTTTAACTGTCGTGAGGCGTAGGCTATCACATTATCATTTTGCATGAGTACACAACCCAAGCCTTTCTTTGAAGCATCACTGTATATCACAAAACTTTCTCCACTTTTCGGTAGTGTGAGTACAGGTGCAGTGATCAGCCTTCTCTTTAGCTCCTTGAAGCTTCCCTCTCATTCTTCCGTCCATACATACTTTACCCCTTTCCTTGTTAACTTAGTTAGCGGGCTTGAAAATCGTGAGAAGTTTCTCACAAAACGTCGGTAGTACCCATCTAATCCAAGAAAAATACGGATTTCTGTGACACTAGAGGGCCTGGGCCATTCTTCAATCGCCTTTGTCTTTGAAGGGTCCACAGAAATTTCCTCGCTTGTGATCACATGTCCCAAGAACGTGACTTGATTCATCCAAAAGTCACACTTTCTGAACTTGGCGTACAACTTCTCCTTTCTCAATGTCGCCAACACAAGTCTTAGATGTTCTTCATGTTCCTCCTTACTCTTGGAGTAAATGAGAATATCATCAATAAAAACTACCACAAATTTTTCGAGGTAATGTCTAAAGACTCTATTCATCAAATCCATGAAGATTGCAGGGGCATTAGTAAGTCCTAAGGGCATCACAAAAACTCATAGTGCCCATACCTTGTACGGAAGGCAGTCTTATGAATATCTTCCTTCTTCACCTTTACTTGATGATATCCAGAATGAAGATCCACCTTTAAGAAGTATTGAGCTCCTCTTAACTGATCGAACAAGTCGTCAATCCTTGGGAGAGGATACTTGTTCTTTATGGTGATCTTGTTGAGTTCCCGATAATCGATACACAGCCGCATGGTTCCATCCTTCTTCTTCACAAAGAGCACTGGCGCACCCCAAGGTGATGCACTAGGGCGTATGAACCCTTTGTCCAGATGCTCTTGCAGCTGCTTCTTTAACTCCTCCAGTTCGATAGGAGCCATCCTATAGGGGAACTTTGAGATAGGAGTAGCTCCGGGTATGAGTTCAATTGAGAACTCTACCTCACGATCCGGGGGAATTCCGGGTAACTCTTCGGGAAATACATCGCAGTATTCCCTTACGATGGGAATTTCCTCAAGGTTGGAACTTTCCTTTGACTCAAACATTTGGGCGAGGTATGCTTCTTCATAGGGAATCATCACCCACACCATTGAAGGATTTCTCAAAGGAGATTCAGGACCTTCCTTGCATTTGTAGAGGAGCATGGGATGGTTCGGAATATGAAAATATATTTCCTTTTCCCGACAGTTGATATGTGATTTATATAACGAGAGCCAATCCATTCCCATTATAGCATCGAATTCCACCAAGGGAAGTATTACGAGATTTTCCGGAAGAATCTTCCCACATACGTCAACAAGAGAATAATCAAACACTTGGGTTGACATGATTGAACCACTTGGTGTTTTTACAGATATCTCTACATCAAGGTTTCGGGGCTTCGATTCTATAGTTCTAGCAAACTTGCAAGATATAAAGGAATGCGTAGAACCAGAATCAAATAAGACATTTGCCATTATTGAGTGAATAGGAAGTGTACCTTGTACGACTTCATTATCATGTTCCGCCTCCGCAGTAGTGATGGCATAAGACTTCCCTTGTTCCTTTGTCTTTGGTGGTTGTTGGCACTGATTACCCTCGAATTCTCGAGGTTTAGTGCACTGGTTTGAATAGTGCCCTAGCTCCTTACAGTTGTAGCATTGAACCACGAGTGGTTCTCTCCTTTCATCGGCTACATTATCCTTCCTTTTCATGCCTCTTCGACACTCGTGAGCTAGGTGTCCTTCTTTCCCACACTTGAAGCATTTCCCCGTCCCTTTGAGGTAGTTCCCATTGTGCAACTTCCCACATTTTTGGCATGTGGGTCGTTGTGTTTTCTTCCCATCTTTATCACTAGATCCACCAGCTTGAAACTCCATCTTTCTTTTCTTATCACCATTGCTATGGGACTATTCTCCAAACTCCATCTCCACTTTGAGAGCACACCGAACAACTTCTTCATAACTCCCAAAGTCTCGAATTGCAAGAGCCTTTCGAAGATTTGGTTTTAATCCACTAAAGAATCTATCAATTTTGCTATCATTGTTGATAACAAAACCCGAAGCATACCTTGCGAGCCTTGTGAAATTTGCTTCATAGGTTGTGACAGATTCTCCTTATTTTTTCTTGAGCTCTATGAATTCTCTCTTCATCTTCGTGCGAAGAGTTCGTGGGAAGTACTTATTAATAAACATTATCTTAAAGTCGTCCCATTCCATCTCTTCAATTTCATCCCTTGGCTTGGTGTTCTTAATCAAAGCCCACCATTGATCAGCTTCTCCATCTAGACGATAAACGGCTAGAGTCACCTTCTCCGTCTTGGAACAGTGAAGAACAGAAAAGATCTTCTCCATGGAGTTGACCCACTGTTCCGCAACTAGTGGATCAGAAGATCCACAAAACGTCAGTGGTCGTTGCTGCATAAAACATTCGATAGCTAGCTGCTCCCTCTTTGGTGAAGGAGGATGTTCCCCATTATTATGGTTATTATTCATAACCCGAGATAATTGGGTAAACATTGCCATGAAGTTTTTAACTCCACCTCCAAAATCATTGGGGATGTCGTTCGGGCAATCATTGCATTGGCCTTCGCAAGAGTTGTTGGCCTGATTTCTCCTGGTTCCCACCATTTTCTAAAATAGAAAAGGTTAGAACAAAACATAAGTAAACAAGTCATGAATAACTTATCCTTTTGAAAAATTATACCAAAAACATAACATATGGGATCCATAGGTAAATATCCTTGTTTTCATATCTGTACTTAGTCTCATGCTAGAGGTTTTCTTTAGGGTTCACTAATCCTAATTCCCAAATTAACTAAACCTTTGCCTTTGATACCAACTATAGCGACCCGGCCTTTTCATACATTACTATTACATCATTTCAAAGATAAACAACATAATAGTATTACACATGGAGGATCTAGAGGTTTAGTGTCTTGGGAAAACTAGGACAACACATAACAAGTACAACATCAAGTATAAAAATTCATTTAATCTCTTCTTCTATAGCTTCTTAGTAGCACTTGTCCTCTCCTTAGTACATGTAGCCACCTGAGGATATACATCAAAAGGGGTGAGATAAAAGCCCAGTAAGAGGATATATAAGAACAATATAGCATGAGGTGAGCATAATCATGACATAGGAAGAAGATCTTGAACATGAGAGGAGCATAAACAATAAACTTGAAATGTGGCAAAGCATAAAAATGAAACATCATGTCTTAGTGGTTAACTACCACACATACTTGTGAATAAAGCTAGAATCATGTTCACACATCATTTCACATTTACTCAGGAGATTCATAACTTTACCCAATGCATTGGAGTGCTATATAATTCCGGGCGCACCCGTCACATTTAAACATTCATATTGCGCTATATAATTCCGGGCGCACCCGTCACATCATAACATTATCATTATCATGATTTCCACATAGAACACATATCAAAAATATACATAAATAACCCATGGAAACTAATGGGTTTCATCTCATAATAACACATTCATAAGCTTTGGGTTCCCAAAAGAAAGAGGGAACAACATACTTGATACAAGAACCATCAACCTTGAATGAGAGGTAAAAGGTGAGATCTTGAAAGAAGAGTTTTTTTGGAAAACATTTTGATGGACATAAAAACTAGTGAAAAACATGTATATCCAAGAAAAGTAAAGGAAATGATGAATAAATGATCTTTGAGGAGTAAACATATCAAAAATGGAGTGAAAGAGGGAGAACCCGAAGGAAGAAAATTGGGTTCGAGATTTCCCCTTACCTTGTACTCGAATGCCTCCTTCTCTTTAATGTCCTATATAATGACATTATATTCATTAATTAGAAATTAAAGAACATTTTATACATTAATAGGGTTAATTATGGTTTCATTATTTCATATTATGTTCCTTTGGATGACTTATAGAGTTTAAAAACATTGATCGGGGATGTTCGTTTTTATGGTTTTCTTGAGCGGTCCACTTGTATTCTTAATTTGATGTTTGGGTAGATCATGGGTAAACATCCAGAACTGATATTACATGTAATTAATGATACAACAGAAGATTTAATGATTTTATAATGAGTTATATTATATCCATGTGGCCGAATCATTAGATAAGAATTACATGAAGATTATTTGGGCTAATTTGAGTGGTTTTTGGATCACAACCAACTCATTTTAACTTTTCACTTAGTAGTATGGCCATAGGTTATTTCCAGAACATAAAATAGAACATAATACATATAAAATATTCTGGTTCAACCATAAAATGGTTTCATGACCAGCTTGAAGGTAGAAATGGATGAAGAGAACTTGTCGTTTTTGAAGGTGATAAATTATCACCACATGAACAACGTTCTCTTTAACGAAAAAAAAGGAAGGGGGAAAGGGTGTGGGGTGATATAATATACCATTAGAATCATAAGATTACAGTATATGTATATTACTGGAGTTAAAAACAGTTTGGATGACGATAGGTAGGAATAGATTAAGAAAGGAACTTGAACCTAAAAGGAAAAATTAAAGGAGAAGAGGGAGATAAATTACCTTTAAAATCCTCCTCTTAAGAATCTCCTTAAAGGCCTAAGCTTGGTATTTTGATGAGACCAGGAGCTCTTGGACGTGAGGGAGAGGCTAGGGAAGATGATTGGGCAGAGCTTAGACAATTCTTGAAGCTTGAGAGGTGTGGTTTGGCAAGAGGAGGGGGAGGGCTTATTTATACATGAGGAGGGAGGTGTTTTTGGCATAAAATATTAAATAAAATAATATATCATAAGTTAGACTTTTAATAGCAGTTTTTTGACATCCTAAATCATATATTAATATAATAAAATACGTTTTAGGCTTTAACTCTTCTTTATAATTCGAATTCATTACTTTATTAAAAGGAGAGTGAAAGAAAGAGAAAAAGACACTTTAAGAAATCACCTTTTTGACTTTAGGATTTGGAAAGTTCTTTTTAGGTTTGAGAATTGAATTTATTGTATTTAAAGGAAAAATTTATGAAATTTAATATGTTTTGGCCTAAACTAAAGTTCTATAATGTTTATGTCATCATTACATCATTAATGATGCAATTTAGTGTACACCGATTATGCGAAAAACTGTATTTTTTACTATTCACCCGAAAATTGAAGTATTTCAGAATAAACCCAAAAATTTAACCCTACCATTTTTCAACATGTAGAATCCAAAAATGATGTCCATTTTTCAAAAATAATTTTCTAAATATCATTAATTTAATATTTAATTAAAACCATAATTTACTTAAAAAAACAGTTTTTAAAATTAAAACTGATTTTTCAGTTCTTTCAAAAATTACTTAGGGTCTTATAAAATTATATAAAAAATTTAAACATTGATTCAATAATCTATGAATATATTTCAAGAAATTATATATTATTTTAAATTAATTAATTAATTATAGTTAATTATTTATGACTTATAAAATACCAAAAACGTTTACTAAGGTCAAATTATCACTTTCTATGATGTCTAAATTTTATTTTATTATTCATAGGTAATGTTACTCTTATTTACTATTCATAAGGTTCATATTACTATTCATAAGGGTAGGTTACTATTCAATAAAAATTATTTTTGTTTCATTAGACTTCAAAAACTATCTTGAACACAACCTTGTATGTTGGATTTTTAAAATTCCAAACATAGAGGTAAAAAAATTATGTTTAAAGGTCGCTTATCACTTAGTAGTTCATTATTTTGTGTTTTTATGACATAAATATAAGAAGGGAATTTTCCATTGAAAAACTTTGGGTCATTACAGAATTAATTAATGGAGCGATCTTGTATAAAAATAAATATTCAAAAAAAATAGACAAATAATAAAAAAATTAGGTATTGATTTACCCATAAAAACTTTATACCAATGTCATTAAAGAATTGTTATATTGCAATGAATAGAAATTGAGACAAGAGACTCATTATCACTTGGTTACTTTAAATTCAAATTAAATTACATGAAATAATTATAACTACAACTTAGAATACCATAATAGATGAAATATTCATGATATAAAATAAAAAAAATAAGAATATATACCTTCTAAAATAAATTGTGATTGTGAAATCAAAACATGGCTCAATGAACTTTCTATGTATTTATATTAACACATGTATAATAAAATTATATAAAATATTTTATTTCATAAGAAAATATTCTAGGATTAATCCCTTATTATTAAACTCTTTTATTTTTTTATTTGTTAAATATTTAATTAATTATTTGATTTTGTCCACATTAGGTGTTTTGAGGATGTTCAGTTCAAAAATTCAAAATGTCTTTGGTGTGTTGATCATGGAAAAAAGGTAATTATTCAAAATTTTATAAAATATTAATAATGAAAGCATTATAATTCTTAAAAAATATTAATATTTTAAATCCAATCCTGAAATATGGTTATTAAAAATGAGATATGTTACAATCCGGGATATGGTAGGTTGTACGTACACATGTGTAATAATTCCATTTGAAAAGAACATAAGAGAAAGAATTTCTGTATTTTTTTATAAATATATAATTATAATTATATAATAAATATAATATTATCTATTGAAATAATTTATATATAATGTCCATATGATGTTTTTATGAAAAATGAATCGCATCCCTTCATGGTGGTGATAATCCACACATATGCACATACAACATTATCATTTTTTAACAGATGAAACTGTAAGAAAATATGTGTTATATTATCTTTACAATTTGATATTAATTTAATATATATATATATATAAAGAATCCAATTTCGTATCCATCCATTGGATTTTGTGATGGAAATCGATTTATATCTTTTCCTGAGCTGATAATCCATGGGACACATGAATTGTGGTTTCATTTCTCATTTGATGAAAGAGGAGATAGATATAGGAAATGAAATTAACATAATAAAATCAATTTATATGTAGGATATTGGTTTTATTATTTCATAGTTTTTTAATAATATTTCAATTGGGTATGATATGAAATAAAAATAAAACATTTGGTTAAAAGCAATACATATTCCCCAAAAATCCTCATTTTCATTACACGTTAAGCAATATAAGATCGATATTTTTACCATAATCATACCTCTATAATGTGGTTAGAGATATTATAATTTTTTTACTTCTATTTATTTATATATAGTGCTCAAATTGTTTTATGAATATAGTAGACTAGGATTCATTTTATAAGTGATGAGAGGGGAATTATTGAAATTTCATAAATTATTAATTTAATATAAAATAATTTTCTTGATAATGCATTTAAAAATTAATATAATTATAATATAAGATGATAATGGGTTAAAATAATATCATAAAATAAAATTTGGACAATTTTAGAGTATTTTTTATGCTTCTCTCTTTGTTTTAACCCACATTAATACTTTTTTCAATTACGGTGATATCAATGTTTGTTACTCTTTGGGGGTCAAATTTTTTTCTATAAATGGAAAAAAGACCCATAAAAGGAATATTTTTTATATTTTAAACCACATCCCATTCTTTTGGATAAAAAAATGATTTTTTTGAATTTTAAATCATCGAATAAAATATATGTTTTAATAAAATATCATTAATTTCACTTTAGGAAATACATGAAATATTATAATATAATTTGTGCCTAAATCATGTAAAATGGTTCCAAAAAGAATTTTTTAACTAAAGGTGGATAAGTTCTTAATATAACTACTAAATGTTTTTCCAATTTTCTATATTATTATGAACATTATCTATTGTATTAACCCATCTAATAATTTTTTTTAACATTTATTAGAGTAAAAAAAATTTCAATAAGAGAAGGTTATAATTATATTAAAAGATAAAAATTGACTCATAAATTAAAAATGGATGAATTTTTTACCATTTATTATCCTAATTAACCTATTTTAATATTTTAATGATTTTATTGAAATACTATTTAACAAACAATATCAATAATATCATTATTGACGTTATTAATTGTGTTTTAATTTAAAGACAAAACAATAGTGAGGTATTTCAATTATAAACCATTAAAAATCCTCTAATATGTTATATTTATATATAAAATTATTTGGAAGTAGAATTGATCAAAAATAAATAAATTTTAGTGTTTTTAAAATCATTAGATTTATTTTTCTATTATTTTCACTAGCATTGTGTTGGTGTTGTGTAAGCATTTCAGGTAACTATTTCATCACAAAAATTTTAAAAATAAATATCCATGATGAAAATAATAATTTACCTTTAAAATATTCATTTAAAATGGAATATTTTTAACCATTTCATAAAATATTTAAAAAAAATAAAAGAAATAAAGTGATTTTTTATCTTTTTCCCCTACTTGAAATATTATAAAGGTAAAAATCAAAGATATTTCCCAAAAAGGTCATATTTTTAATATTTAAATGATTAATGATGATTTAGAATCATCCAAAAGAAGTGTGGAATGTGTTTGAATGAAATTTAATCTTATCAAATTAGTTTTATCCCTAATTAACTCATTTTGCATTTACTATGGTAAACATGTTTACTATTTTTACAATTGATATTGACCAAAAATTAATTCTACCTTATTAAATAATATTATTAATTATGATTCCTACTATATAGTCCATTTTATGTTATTAAATATATATAAGTGGATGAATTTGAGTTAAAATTCAAACATTAAAAAACGATGAGAACTTATTTTCCATAAAATACATTTTAAGAATAAATATGGTTTATACCAAATTCAAGTATAATTTAGATTCAAATAATATTTATTGGATTTTGTTATATAATAATTAACTATATTAATTTTAAAGACATCCCATATAGAATGTGACTTTATAAGTACTAGAAAATAATATAATGTTTTAAATTAAAATTAGTATTTTTCATTATTTATTGATAAAATCAATATTTTCTAAAAAATTCTACAAAATTAACACTGAGATAATTTTTACATGATGAATTATAAAATTATAGACTATATAGTTTCTAAAATTTTAAAAAATTAATTAAAATATTCCCTCATAAAAATTAATTAAAACCATTTCTGAAGAACACAAATTATGTTTTAAATTACCTTATTAAAAAATTGAGTGCTTATTTACTAATCATTAATCAATATGATTTTATTGAGGAATAAATTTATATATATTTATATCATAATGAGTTTAATCAAATTTATAATTTCCAATTCAGCATCTCGGTTATAATAATAATATTTAAAATAATATTATTTCATTGTATGTTTAAGCTCATTGTTTCTTGTTTTGTATGCTATCAAACATTGTCTTGATTAAAAATTTCACTATATTACGTAGAAATATTGATGTATGTGGATAAATATTATCTTTATAAAATGGGTGTTCAACCATATATCTATATGGATATTAAATAGGTTAAAAATGATGAATTAGAGTGGAAAAATAATTTGAGAGATGTCCATTAATTTATCCTTTATTGTGATAGAATGATATCATTCAAGAACCATGTACATGTCCCATAAATGTTATACGTGAAGAAGGATTTATTGGAATAATCTCACACCTCATAATTCGTTATTCATCATGTATTTATGAATACTTACAGTGATATGAATGACTATTTCTAGTGGGATAACATGACGAGAGATATTATAGAGTATGTATCTTAGTGCTTTTTTATTTCAGCAAGTTAAGGATAAGAAACATATATCTAAGGGGGTGTTGAAACCATTATCCATACCATAATGAAAATTGGAAAACATCACCATGGATTGCATCATTTTACTCTTCAAATGATATAAAGGCCAAAATGTTAATTGGGCTGTAGTCAATCACCTTATAATGGTAACACACTTCATTACTAGAATAAAATATTTTTCAATTGATTATATTTAAAATATACATATTAAGGAAATTTTAAGGTTCAATTTAGAACCACATTCTATTATACAGGATCAAGATATGAGGTTTACCTTATGGTTCTGGAGACATATTTAGCAAGATCTTGATACAATGTTATGTTTCAATACCTCCAGTCATCCTCATATAAATGGTTAACCTAATAAGAACATTAAAACCATGATGGATAACATGAGATATTGTTATCTAGATTTTGATGTTAATTGGTATTAACATGATCCATTATCCAAATTCTCTTATAACAATAGATTTCATTTGACTATTCAGATAACACCTTATTAATCCCTCTACGAGAAAAGGTAAAAAAACTCCAAATTGAGGGTGCAAAGTTAGATAAAGAAATATATTGGGACCTGGGCTAGTTGAGAAAATTATTTATATTGTTATAACCTTTTTTCAGTTTATCAAGTCCTCTTACAGTTGAAAAAATTGTTATGTTAAACCTGATTGATAACTTAAGATACTGTTATTTGGATTTTTATGTTTATTGGGATCAACATATTCCTCTATTAAAATTCTATTATAATAATACATTTCATTTGATTGTTCAGATAACTCCTAATTAATCCCTCTATGGGGAAAAGTGAAAAACTCAAAATTGAAGGGATTAAGTAAGAGAAATAAATCTATTTGGACCTAGGATAACTGATAAAATTATAGATAAGTTTATAACCATTCAACAATTTATCAATTCATCTCAGAGTTAGTAAACGTTTTACATTTACAATAGTCACTGATATATAGAATAAGAAGTTGGTGATATTCTATTCATTCAAAATTTAGCCATGTAAGAAGTATATGATTTTATAAAAAAGGTAAATTAGATCCCTAAAAATATTAGTCCCTCTAAGATTCTTAATCTATTATAGATTTTATCTTATCACTTGGTGATTTCAAAAAACATCTCTCAATTTCATGATGTGTACAAGGAATATCTATAAAATAAGAATATAAATGATCCTTCACATGTACTAAACTCAAATTTCTTACATATGGATAAATATATTTCCTATAAATACCAATTTGTACAAATATTTGATTATAGAGATAAATTTCCATGAAACAAGAGTACTCATCTGGTTAATGTTCATTAGAGGAATTTGAAATTTGATGAAGCTAAATGGGAACATAAGGATGTGATAAATCATATATATTCTCATTTTGGTATTAGAGTAAGGTAATTTTTATAGAAAAAATAATTTTAAGGTGTTATAATATAACACCCAATGATTCATATGTATTTCCTTTTAAATATAATGAAGGTATTCTATATATTTATTTACATGATACCGAGAGTCTAAATGATTTTTGACATATTAATAGTTTATATCCAAGTAATTTAATTATATGTTCTGTATATCAATTACTGTATTATGAAAATTATGAAAATTTATTAATTAATTCATGATAAATAAGTACTCAATTTTTAGTAATGTCATTTTATGCTTCAAAATATGGATTTTGAATCACTTTTGTATAGAAACCATAATTATAGTTAACCATTTTTAGAAATTTTATTTTATGGAATGTATATAATTTTTTAAATCATAAATTCAATATTTTCTTAGGGTGAATTTTAGATATTTTTTTGAAATGATTTATTTTAATATGAATAGTAAAACTATCGATTTTTATAAAGCATGCATTTTTTCATTTGAATATTATATTTATGTTTTGAATTTTATATTAAAGTAAGATAAAAATAGTTAAATTATAAATAATATAATTAATTACTTGGTAATCAACATTATACTTTAATTTGGGAGAAGTTTATTTTTTGGGCTTAAAAACAAATTTTTTCAAAAAATATTTTTATGCACGAAATTTATTTTTATCTTAATAAATAAAATTATTTTATATTGACTAATATGTTTATTTAAATTTATATATTATATCTTAAATAACATATTTTAACATTTATTTTATTGTTTTTTACAAGGAAATTAATGCTAGTAAATAAATTTTATACTTAAAAATATGTTTTCCTAAAACGAGTTTTCATTACATTTTTCATAATTATTTGAAATTAAATTCTACCAAATGTAATAATTGAATCTATTGAAATTAATTATATATTTTATATCATCATAATTAATATATTTTAATATTTTCAACTTACATTTTGGTCGTAATAAATAGTAAACAGAGTAAAAACATTATCATTATTAAGGTTAAAATTGGTCTAACGAATGTTAAACTAATAGATAATGGTATAAATGCATCCAAAAAAGTATAATTATAATTTTTTTAATATATTTCAATATTATATTATATAAATTTTGAGTTCATGGACATTTTGAGCCACCTTATTTTGAAATTGACCTTATATTATTGAAATCTTTAAAGAAATTCCATGTGTGTCCCTCCCATCAATTATAAAAGGGCACCACTTCACTTCACTTATTCACAAAATTTGATCCCCATATATCATCCATAACGTAAAAAAAATCATACTATATTACATACCTTCATCTTCAAACTTTTGGTCTTCTCATAATACAAATCTTTCAATGATTATGGTGGTAGCCAAAGGAGGTCACTCAAAGAATAGGTATAAATTTAAACCAAACCGTTTGAATTTTATTTCCTCTCTAACCTTATCTAAACCAATTATAACAAAAAAATGATTAATAAAGAATAATAAATAAATTTATGTGTTTTTATGATTATGGTACCACCATTTCCATTATCTTCTCTATCAAATGGGAGATGAATGTACCGCTCATGCATATGTGTGGACTACGACCTCCACGAAGGGATACGATGCATTTTATATCACCACAATTTATGGATGGTTATGATTATGTATGTAATATATTAATATAATATTTCTAATCTAATAATGTCTTTATAAAATTGAATTATTATTTATCTTCCTTTCATTCCTTCCAATGAAAGTGTGAAACATCTATTGTGTGTATATATGGACAATCATCTCCATGTACTGACATAATTAATTTTTCATCACAGCATTATATGAATTGTTATATGTTTGTATATATTTAATATATATTCTATTTATGTCATGGTAAAAATTTTGTCATTTTAAGAGACTGGATAAATGTGTAACTACCATAACTACAAGGCCGAAAAATGTATAAAAAATGAAATATTTATAACTTGGAAATGAGGATTTTGAGAAAGAATTTTTAATAAACAGGTGTTGAAATATTATAAGTGGATAATATATGTTATTATAGGAATTAATATAGTTTTTTAAGTAATTTAACAAATTTTAATGTATTATATTGTATTTTAGAACTCTTATATTTCAATTCAATCTTATGGTAAGGGTTTATGTTAGAGTCTCATTTTTACCAGGATTGTTTAGGAATAAATTTTCCAATGATGAAATTATATAATAAATATCTCCTAAATATTATTTATTTTATTATTATTATTTTATTTATTGGGATTACATATTTTCTATTATATTTCCTGTCTTTATGTACTCAAGAATCTGTGATGATGTTTTTAATGAAGACAGCCTTTAGTCCTCTTTTCAGTCAGGAATCATTTCATTCCTTTCCAAATTTTCAATAAAATGATTTTAGTAATATTTTATATATTTCTAAGATATTTATTAAATTCATTTTTCCCATTTTTTGATTTCTATGAAAAAATATATGTAATTTTAATGTCATCTTTTCAAAATGAGTTACTTTTGATATTTTACCAAAAATGTGAAAGGAATCGTAGTCTTAACACACACCACTATTGAAACTAGAAAAAAGGATAATTAAAAAATATATAATTGAAGATATACATAAATTATGGGTATTATTTTCCTTGAAAATCAATGTTATAAATGTGGCTGAAACATGAGGATTGTGTAATCCTATAAAGGACACACGATCACATGACCCTCATAAGGTCATTCCAAATGGTCATGCGCAATAAAACATTTGATGAAAAACATTACAAATACCCATTGATAAATCCTACTTGTTCTTAAAAAGTCATTTTGGACACACATTAATCATGTGGTGTCTTCTAGATTAGTCCTTTTAGATCACACAAATTTCCATTTGGTGGGATCTTGAGAAACCATTGAAAAATCCTTGAAAAATAATGAGAAAATATGGAAAATATTAGAGCCTCTCGAGTTTTAAATATTCATGTGATGTGACCATGAGGAACACAATACACCACAAAATACCTAGAAACATATCCACCTTGTTATGTATTATCCTACATGCATTTCATCATAATAACTTGAAGCGAATCAAACAATTATAGGCAGTCCTACACTCCCCTATGGCTCTAAACACAATGAGAAGGGTTGGCCAAGATAATGATCATACATCACCACATGAATATTTTTTGGTCAAGTGATGCATCACCAATGGGGAGATTTTTTGTCTGGGATAACACTCATTCTAGTTTACGAGATCCCTAGACTTTTTGAAATAAACAAGGAAATATAAAAAAGGAAATAACAGGAGCCTTTTATGAGTGGATGATATGTTTATGATATCGTGAATACCCCATGGAAAGCCACCTTTTTCCCAGTTAAGGTCAAGGAAAAAGAATCTAAGATCATGTGAAATCCTTTTAATAGGTGTCCGGATCTCACAAAGGTCCTTATATATGTCATCCCAACCTTTTAAATTCCCCTTGGCATGTACAAAAGATTTGGTTAGACCTCTTTAATAATCCAAAAAACAATATATGGAGCATTGAAAGGATGTGATTGTAGCCACAAAAAATCAAGCAACACCTATGGTGAGATCTTATGAAGCACATGGCATCAAATTCATCCACTAAATCTTTCATGGAACTATAATATATGTTCTAAAAAATTTGGCATATAATTATGGGGTAAAGGCCTATAAAAACCTCCCCCTCATTATAAAAAATACATATTTGGATCCAAGCACCGGAAAACTCATCCATCAGAGTGGACTTTTTGAGGTGGTTAATCTCACAATCGATTTTTTTTTCAAATAGGTAAAATATAGGGACCAACCTAATTGATCACAATGTATGAATGATAACATCTCAATCTCACTTAAGATCATGTGAAGTTCTTCTCTCATGTTATGATAAGTACATCCTACAAGTATACTGAATTACAATGGCCCTAAACAAGCTATTACTGAACAAATATATGAAACATATGCAATGAAAACATGAATAAATACTAAAATGGGAGAATTATTTTAACAAAGATATGATGATCGTCATATTCTTTGCATGAATCATCTAGATCACGTGACAACACTAGGATATTTCACTCAAGTCATTCGACGCCCCATTGAAATATTATGTGTATCAGGCGATGTCCTTTGGACATGTTAGGTGTGGGATTTGGTGCCCTAGAACCAACATATTTTGTACTTTATTAAAAAAATATTCAGTAAATGGATTTTAAAAATCTCATTATCACATCATTATTGTTCTTGTACATAACATTGTAAGTGATAATGTCTTAAGAGTATCTATCACACTAAAAGGTCATAGTGGATCCCTGATAAGATGTGATCCTGGAAGTTCCCTAACAATATTCTTATACATATGTTCTATAGCCTGATGATATCATTTTAAGAGAAACAAATGATACAATCTATCAGGGATGGCGACCCATAGGACATTGATTCACCTTCTCATAGTGTAAGACTTTGGTAATATCCAAGAGGATATTATGAGAACGAGACCCGCTAGTAGGAAATACACATACAAAAGTGTCATTAGATGTTCCTATCTGAGAACATGTATATTGGTCTTTAAGAGTTAAGATTATTATTAATGGGAATTATGACTCATGCCCTTAGATATATTAACAAAAACAGTGGCGACATATGTTCATGGTGAGGTAGTATATATTGGGTCGGATGCGAGTAATACTATATTAATGAATAATACGAGAAAGTATTTGTCCCCTCTATTCCATAAAGGATACTGATATATTAAGCCCTTTGATCAAAATGATCTACCCAAAATAAATCCCTGGATATGGTGTTATATTGGCAAGCTCATTATTAGGTAATTCAAATAATATGAAATCGATAACATGGGTTGATAAAACATGCATGCAACCCTCATGATTGGTGATATTGAGACAAAGGGATTACATTACAAAGTAAGTTTTCATATGAGGTGACATGTCTTTGTTACATTAATATATTTCTCTATGATTTTCTTAGAGTGTTTCTAGATGGAAACCTTGGATATTAGGATTCTCTACCTGATACCACTGAGAAAGAGGCCTAGACGGTCACACACTATGTGTAAACAGTATCTGAGTTAAATAAAATATTATTTATTATTTAAGATTTTTAATAAGTATAATTCTTAGTTGTGGTATAATAATTATTCATATATTCATGATCACATTTATTTTGGAACTAGTTATTTGATAGAATATAATGAGGGAAGAATAATTAATAAATATATATTTTATATTTAGTGAATATAATATTTATATATTTATTGGAAAATAATGTAGTAATGTTTATTTAATAAATAAATAGTCATTATTAAAGGTTTAATAAATATTGTAGAGGATTGGTAGACTAAATTAAGGGTTCGGTGGGAAATAATAATATTTAATATTATTATATTAAGTAATAATTAATTATAACTCACAAGTTAAAATCATGTTAGGAAGTAATAATGTTACCATTATTATTTGACATAGGGGTTTCTCTAGGATTAATAAAATAATGAAGGCCCTTATGTAAATTATTTATTATTACCCTAGTGAATTAAATTACACATTATATTAATCTCTTATTAGAAAACTTCTATCCAAGAGAGGTCTATGAGTTTTTCACAATAAATTAGAGAAAATTTCTCATGCCTTGAGAGTTCATCCCTCTTTGTGAAAGATCTCAAGAACTAGAGAGATCCCACTCTACCAGATCAAGGAGAACACTTTAGATGATGTTCCCAAGGAAATCTATGACATACATCATAAGCACAAGGATATTCAATGATAGAACCCGGACACTCCTTCAGTGATGTCTAGAGATATGTGAAACATGAGTAGATCACTTCTAGGGGATATCTACCCTTCATCTCTACAATAAAATGAAGGCACACTATAGATATTTGGTCAAACAAATCAATGAAGAAAGAATCACCATGGTGATAATTCATTGATTTAATTAAGTTAATAACCAAAAAAATATGTGGATCCTATTTCTTGGTTCATAAGGAAATTATTCTTTGTATAAATCCTTGATTCAATTCCATGGATACTGGTTTTCATCATCTTATTGATCTTGGATTGATCATCGATTATGGTAAATATCAACATTGGAAACCATCCCTTCTGTGATTCTGTTGTGCCTGAAACCTACAAGTGGTATCATAAGGGTAATATTGTTGTTTATAATTATTTAAATAATTTTATGATGATTTACACTTTAATAATTTAGTTTCTCATTCCATGTTTAATCATTCATCTTAATATGAATTAGGAGATCTATTTATCCCTACATCATTTCTCGTAGATCTAAAAAAATTTATACATTTATGAATAAAATAAAATAAAATATATCATCTGGATGTGCCAATGATCCTGGTTAAACAACAGTAGACTACACACTGTGTAATCAAAATTACACCTTATGCTATATTATTCAATGCATCAAGATTTGGTTCAGTAATCAATTTGAGATAATTCATTAATTAGGAATTAATGACACAAACAATGACCTATAATCCATGTGGTATTGACCTGGATTAACTGGCACATGGAAACCATACTACACAACATGTAGGCCATTGGATATGGCATGTAGTCCCTTCAGGTAAGGGTCGAGCCGTGTATGTCATAACCGGCCTACCCAACTGATGATCATGTAATGTGGAGTCTTCATGGTGTGTTGACCACTATAGATGCCATGTACTCTCATGATTTCTTTTATACACCTCACACACCATTTCCATAGGTGTGAACTTTGGATGGGTGGTGAGGAGGGTACACACCGTGCAGTCAAATCTATATGTCGTGTAATTTTTCTAGATTACACAGATGGACATTTTTTTTATTTAACTCTTTAGACATTTACCTTCATGTAGTCGTAAAGTTGTGACACATGTTATAGGTTTTTAATATATATATATATATATATTAATTAATATCTTTATAATTTTCATATATCTACTCATCACGTATGAGTTGTATTACAATTATAATTCTGCATTCATGCTATCTGTCCCAAAGAATAAAGTGTATTAAAGTATGATACATGTTGGGTAGTATTGGACAGGTATTTACTAGGCAACCTCCAATGTAAAAGTTATGTACACAGTTAATTTTAAATTAATTTATTATTTTATTTAAATTATAATAGATGAGAATCTCAAGGAAATTCAGAAAAAGGTTTAAAATAAAAGGATTGATTAATTGAAGACAATAAGTAATCTATTTGAGCATGATTTATCTTAAATAATTTCAATTAATGAATTGAATTCTAGTTTCATTAAATGTGTAATTCTTTTCGTGCATGGGGATGATCATGATCTAGGCCAAAAATTTGTATATGATTGGTTTTTATTTTAATTGTTTTATTAAATTAAATTGATGGCATACATGCCTTCCCTTCTCATTAATATGTAGGGCCCATGTTCCCAAGTTTTCATTTATTTAAAACCCATTTTACCCCACAACTACATGTGAGTAAAAGAATTTGTAATAGATGGAGCTCCCAATCTAGTGGAGGCAGTTTAAGTAAGGAGCCGAGGTGAAACCGATCCATGGATATACAAATGTGGAAAGCTTGAAAGTTTTTAACCCAAAACTAATTGGTTCATCATGTTTCTGCCTTAGGTTAGATGTTAGTTTATCAACCACTAGATAAACTATCCATTAGAATAATTTCATGATCATACCCTTTATTTTATTTCTGTCAGTTGTATGGTTATTCATTATTGATGTTTTTTCATGATCACATAGTTAGTGAATTAACAAATTTTCAAGATGGAACTAAAATATACTATCTTATGAGTAAATTTTTTCTAATACATGGTTATTCACTTATGCTTATCCCACTTAATATTTACAATCATGTGAAAGGATATAAATGAAAATTTATGCATAAAGGATAAAATCACTCAATAAAATATTAAGTTGGTATTACTTTCCATTACTTCGGTTAGAATAAAACTATAGATCAAAGTGATTAACCAACCAATGTTGGGGTGAAAAAAATTATTAGATAATTATTATTTGAGGTTTTAGGTTGACTTGACTTTGTTTACATCAAGGGTTGACTACCAAATCTGGACTCCATGTAACTATGAGGCAAGGGTTTAGGAAATCTAAATTTAAAGATTTTAAGATTAGAAAGTCCAGTCAACAGATCAAGGAGCTATGATTTAATGCAGTTGTCATTTGGAATGCCTTTCTAAAACCATTTATATCACTTTACTACCCAATTTTGGGGTAATACAAAGGGAAATATGGGTCCTTTACACTTTAATGTCCAAGAAATAAGATATTCAGAATATAATGGTTAGAGATATTGAGTTTCGATAAAATAATGGGAAACTAAATAATATTTATTTATTTATTTTTCTTAATTTTACGAGATAATGTAATAAAACTATGTTCATCATATTTGTGTAAATTGAATTAAAAATGGCCTCAATAATATCATTTTGATCCATAATTAAAAAGGAAAACCATCACACTAGCACTAATTTCTAGGAGTGGAAAAGGCACAATCAGTTCATCCTTCACCATGAAAGTAAACTATATGTGCTGGAAGAACCTTTACCTACTGCACCTAGAAATGAGGTGAGTAATGAGGATGTCTATGTGTATGAGAAACAATTGAATGATTCTACAGATGTTAAGTTCCTCATGCTATAATCCATGACCAATGATCCCCTGGGGCAATATGTGGAAATGGTTGCATATGGTATGATGTATGACCTTCAGAGTATCTATTAAGATATGGATATACAAGAGAGGTATGAGGTCTTAAATTCTTTTTTCGCTAATATTCATGAAGAGTTTGTGCCAGGTAAGCCACATGTAGTCAAGCTTATTGGATACATTGAGCATCAAGACATCATAGGGATTAAATTTCCGGATGAGTTGCATATAGATCTGATACCATCATCACTAATGAATACCTTATCAATTTTTGTTGAGAATTATAATATGACAAATAATGATAATATTCTATCGATACATCATACATTAATTCTCCAAGTGGATAAGAACATTGGGTTATAAAAAACCCACCGTCCTTACGGTGAATAGAAAGAGGAAAGACCAGGTAAAGTGTCCTAAAGCATATAAGTAGTCTAAATCCCCTGAGCACCCTCTGATCAAGAAGAAGAAGATCCAAAGGCAGGGCAAGGAAAAGGAGGAAGTATTCTTTTCATGTGGAATGTCTAGCCACAATAAGAGGAACTGCACCCTGACGAAGGAGGAAACTATAGGTGCATTTGTTATCGAGGGAAAACATTCCATTTTTACACATTGTTTTTTAGATACAAATTTTGGTGATCACATCTTTATTCAAATACCGGAGCAATGTAGATTCCAAAAAAAATTCCAGAGGATTGGTGGATCTGTGAGCTACCAATGGTGAAAGGTTGGATTCTCTTGACATTGGTTACTGCCACCACATAATGCCAATGATAATGATTTTGGATTTACATGGCTGTTATTATTTAACAAGAATTACCAGAAAAACATAGTTTATGTATCATGCTTGGATACATAAGTGTTTATTTTCATGATTGGAAATTTATGTTCTTTCTTTTATAAGAACAACATATATTATACTATGGGTCATTTAAATAACGGTATTTATGTATTAAATTTCAAAAAATATGCATTGGAAATTGATAACGAATCAAATATATGTGATACATATAACAATCTATTGTGGCATCACTATCTCGGTCATATAAATGGGAAGCATTTGACAAAACTCTATCAAGATAGTGAATTAGTCACATTTGAGCTAAAACCACTTCATAGATGCCACACTTGTTTACAAGGGAATATGACCAAACCGCCATTTTGTGGACACGATGAAAGTTCCAAAGATCATCTATGATTGGTAAACACTGATGTGTGTCAACCATTTCTAGTAGAATCTAGAGGTGGATATTCTAACTTCATAAATTTTACAAATGATTTGCATAAATATTGATATATTTACTTAATAAAGTATATGTACGAGTCATTTGAGAAATTTAAGGAATTAAAGAATGAAGTAGAGAACCATCTTCGTAAGAAGATAAATAAACTTCGATCAGATCAAGGTGAAGAATATCATAACCAAGAGTTCATCGAATTTTTACCAGTGTTTGGGATTCTATGTAAAGACCCGTAAAATTCAAGGGAAATTTTTTCTTAATTTTCTTTAGAATTTTACAAGAACGCCATTTCTGACGGCACCTGATTCCGAGGCCCGGAGTGCCCGGAATCAATTTCCGAAGTTTGGCTCGGGTACGTTCAGTGAACGAACGAGCGGGAATTTCTAACTTTTGAACCGGTGCCTGGAATCAAATTCCGAGGGCACCGATGAACTCACAGCGCCGATATTCACTTAAGGAGACCTTTTTCGAGGTTACGTTTTATGCGGGATGAAAGTTAGTTTTGGGAAAAATTAAAAGAAGTTAAATAAAAATGTGGAAACACTTTTTATTTTTAACTTGTTGGTTATTTTCTCCCAAAGGGAGTTAGAGGTGGGACCCACATCCACTTAACCTCCCTTGGGAGGATTAAGTGTGGTGGGGCCCACACGAAGCATAACTCTTCACCTTTTTTTTAAAACTCCCTTAAACTCCTCTTTTAATGAACATGACAACTTTGTTTATTAAATGGGTGGAGTTGTTTAATTTTAAACCTTTGAATTTCAAAATGTTTTGGTTGAGTAAATAAAATAAGACTTTAGCTTATTTTATTTGGTTAGAATTCTCTATCCACCTTGAGAGAATTTGGAGCTTTCTTATTCTTCTTCAAACTTTGACGAAGAATGCGAAGAACCTTCGATCATCGACGAAGAACGCCACGTTCTCGGGAATCGTCTTCCGCGACGCCATACCCGCGACACCGACGACGTCTTCTTCCGCGTCATCTCTTCCGCGACGATTTCCCGCGACGAAATCGTCGTCAAAGAACTTCAAATCCTCGCTTCATGACATCGACGTCCTTCTTCCGTGACGCCGACTACCGCGACGCGTCTTCCGCGGGTCATTGACGATCATCGTTCTTGAAACCGAGGTAGGGGTTTGTTGTTGATTATTTATTTATTCTCGTTTTTGGTTCTAGCATGACAATCTTGAGGATAAATGTTTAAGTGTTATCATCTGATGAGAGGAGGGTCGTACCGCACAAACACGGCCGAATCCCCCCTCCTTTGTTCTTGATTATTATTTTTCCTTACGGATGAAACGAGATGGCGTGGTGCCATCGCACCACGCGGGAATCATTCGACAATTATTGTGCGGCGCCGTCGCGTCGCGCCATGGAAAGATTCATCATGAACACGACGCTGTCGCGCCGCGTCGAAGGAAACCGAAGGCGCCGCGGCCGGAGCAGGGCCGCGGCGGAAGGGCACGGTGTCGTCGCACCGTGCCGGACGACGAAGGCCGCGGCTGGTTCCGGGCCGCGGCTAGACGTGATGACCGGCGGCCAGCCGGGCCACCGGTGCCGGAAAATGGAAGAGGACCGGCCCATGCCGGTCCTGTTGAGAAGAAGCCGGCGGGCCAGGTCGGGCCGGCCGAGACGGTGCAAAACCGGGGGAATTAAATTCCCCCGGGCGGTTAAATTGCCCCCCCATAATGGGGGGGGGGGGGTTTCACAAAGGGGGGGCAGCGCCCCCCCGTTTTTCTCAAAGGCAGGCCCCCACAAGGGGGGCCGTTTGATCCAAGGCGCGGCATCCAGCCGCGCCGCTAGCAGGAAGGGCGGGGGCCTTACCCCCCGCGCGTGGCACCCGAGCGGCGCCCCGACCGCGCCGCAGTGCCGGGCCGGACCGCGCCGCCGTGCCGGGTCACGCCGCCGCGCCGGACTGCGCCGCCGGCCGGGCCGGGTCGATCCCGGGTCGGGTCGACCCGGTTCGGGCCGACCCAGGGGGGGTCGGGCCGGGTCGGCCCGGACCCGGACCCCCCATTTTCGAATCGACTTCGGTCTTTTGCCCATAAAATGAGCTACGGACCTCCTATTGACGAACCGTCAGCGGCGATGCGATCCTTGGATCGAGACGGTCGATTCGGTATATCGCACCCAAAGTTTCGGAATACTTTGAGTTCGGCCGGGTTGGTTCGTACATGAAACCAACCGGGCCCTCGGAGCGGAAACACTCATATCTTGAGCTATGGACGTCCGATTGACGTGTCGTCAGCTTTGTTGAGTTCCTCTTAGTGAGACGGATCTTTTGGCATACTCTGCCCGAGGTTTGGACGCAGGTGGAGTATGGTCGGGTTGGTTTTGCCTTAAAAACCAACCGGGCCCCTGGGACGAAAAAGCCAATAACTCTCAGACCGGGCGTCCGATTGACGCGCCGTCTGTTGCGTTGAGTTCCTGTTGACGATACGGAACTTTTGGATACATCAACTCTGGACTGTGTGACAGTTGATGTATCAGCCTCTCGGCTCGTGGAGCGGACCCTCCCGAACGAGCTTGCTGTGTGCGGGAACCCTAGAGCTGGCTGCGATTGTGACTGCTACTGCTACTGCTACTGCTACTGCTACTGCTATTGTGACTGCGACGACGACAGTACAGAGATCCTTAGTGGATTCGACGACGATGACTACAACACTCAGCGATCCTACGTGGATCAGTGCTACCGGTCCTGTGTGGGCCCGATCCTGTGTGGGTCCGATCCTGTGTGGGTCTGCGCTCAGCGGTCCTGTGTGAACCAGCGCCTACAGGTCCTGTGTGGGCCCGATCCTGTGTGGGTCTTTGCGGGGGTTAGTTACCTATCGATCCTTCGTGGGTCCGACGAATTAGATGGATCATAGATCATCTTTATCGTCTTTCGATGAAGTATACCTGTGTGAGATGAATCCTGTTGTTTTCCTGTGTGGATTGTGTTGTGCTATCCTGTGTGGATTTCTTTTTTCTTTCCTGTGTGGAATACGTATACTTTCCTGTGTGGACTGAGTTGTACTTGGGCTCGGAGGTTGGAGCGTATTGGAATTGATGACTTAGGTATATGTATGGGCATATACCTAAGCATTGTCGGTTGTTACTTCGTGTTTGTATCTATCCTTTGTGGTTTATCTTTTGTGGATTTTGGGAGACCTTCGGGGGTCTCGGGGTCCCTACTGAGTAGTTTATACTCACCCCTGCACGGTCTTTGCCCGCACTACGTTGTGTTGGTTGCAGACGACGGACAGCGTTGATCATGGTTGAGGCTTGCAGAGCAGGACGGTACCAGGAGGTGGACCACTGGGCGGGACGTACTCGGAGCGGACGGTGGGACCCGTGGAGCAGTGGAGCTATCTGTACCCACCCTTCAGGTGGGATTTCCAGTGGACAGCTCGGTGTAGCGGCTTTTACTTTACAGTTGCTGTTTTCCCTTTCGAGTTGTACTTTACTTTCAGTTTGGGTTTGTATACTGACCCATTTACTTTTCCGCACTTTCAGTTGTACTCTGTTTTTACTTAGTGTTTACTTTCTGCTTGCTTACTCTGTGGTGTTTGTTTACTTTTCAAAGGCAATGCCTTCCCTTTTTACTGGGATTTACGCCTTGGTGCTAGTCGCCAGCCCCTGGCCTATGGAAGGCGGGCTTGGGGTAGTCACGGCATGAGCCCCGAGGGAGGGTCGTGACAAATTGGTATCAGAGGAGTTCGGTTCTACCACGAACTCTGATATTTTCTATGTGAAGCAATAATGTTTAGCGTATTGAGTGTGGTTATCAGTCCAGGGAGTCCAGTGTTGGTGCGGCGGCCGACGTATCCGTACACCAGGACCCTGACTTCTGATTTCAGACTTAATGCACGAAAACATTGATTGCGTGTATGTTTCAATGTTTTCCTTTATATCAGCTCACCAGGTATACTGTTCTGACTATGGCGCACCTTTTTCCTTTTCAGGATGGCCCCACGACAACAGACAGCTAGGGTTCCGAAAGTGGAGCGTGATGACAGCCCACCGAGCGACGAGGCCTCGGTGCAGGGCCCTTTGTCAGTAGTGGCACCGGTGGTAGCTCTACCCGCCGAGCCACCGATGCTTCCAGCACCAGCCGCTGACGATGCACGTCGCCTTGGAGCTCTGCACGAGTTCCAGCGCCAGCGACAGCCTAGGTTCCGTGGGGAGACGGACCCCCAGGCAGCAGAGGAATGGCTGGAGGCAGTGGTACGAGTTTTTAGGCTAGTGAGGACACCTACAGACCTCATGGTGATCCTCGCTGCGAGCCTACTGCACGCAGCGGCGGGCCGATGGTGGAGCTTGATGCTCCTGGTGCACGATGAGGCATCTCTACTATGGACGGACTTTGAGAGCCTCTTCCGCTCGGAGTTCGTCCCAACCACCCTTCGTGCGGTGCGTATCCAGGAGCTTCTTCAGCTGCAGCAGGGCAGCATGACGGTCGCTCAGTACTCGGCGAGATTTACTGATCTCTCACGCTACTCGACTGACATGGTACGGGACCCATTCTTCTGGTCCCGGACCTTCGAGCAGGGTTTGAGACACGAGATCAGGGCATCGCTGATCTCCCTCAGCATACCGACTCAGACGGGAGTACTAGAGCGGGCCCTTTTGATCGAGAGCTTCCTTGCTGAGTCTACACCAGCGCCGCGACCCACCGCAGGGCGGCATGTGGCAGAGTCTTCTGCAGTTGGCAGTCGACGGATGACTCACGGGTCCTGACAGACCAGACCTTCAGGCAGACGACCTCAGGACACTGGGTCAGCAGTGCGGGGCACACAGCGAGGGGCCAGTCTTTCGAGAGGCAGACAGTGCTACTCGTGCGGCGGGCAGGGCCACATGTCTCGTGATTGCCCGACCCACCGTGCCGAGGAGAAGGAGACGGTTGAGGGACCACCGAGGCAGAGGTAGAGGGTCGACCGTGGCGGTCCGCAGGGAGGAGGCGGACGAGGCAGAGGAGCTGGCCGAGCAGCAGGTGGTGGGCGACGCTTTGAGACTCTACCACCACCACCACCAGGAGGTCCACCCCGACCACAGGGAGCTGGCGGGCAGAGATAGGCACAGCTCCAGGCAGCAGAGGCCTACGACCACGGCGCACCCGAGATGATTCGAGGTACTATCTGTGTCTATTCCACCCTTGCTGCAGTACTTATAGACATAGGAGCGAGTCACTCTTTCATAGCCGCTGCCCTTGTTCGGAGCTCAGAGATTCCGACAGAGCCGATGGCTCGATCCTTATGGCTAGAGACTCCTATGGGAGCAGACTCGATGATTACGCACTGGTGCCGGCAATGTGAGCTTACTCTAGGAGGCGAGAGCTTCGGCTGGGATCTTCTTGTAGCAGCGTCGAGGCCTTACGATGTCATCTTGGGCATGGATTGGCTATCTACGGTCCATGCACAGATTGAATGTTATAGGAGCAAGGTACGATGTGTACGCACCGACGGGAGCAGGTTCACCTTCACCGGAGAGAAGGGAGCCTTTGCAGCACAGGATGGACTTCCGCGGAGGAGAGGACATCCCATAACTCATCAGTTGACTAGCCTCATCCTTGGAGCAGTTGACGGGCGGAGTCCTGGTTTTCCTGCAGTGGTGGATCAGTTTGCGGACGTTTTTCCCGACGACGTTCCAGGGCTACCTCCTCATAGGGAGGTATACTTTTATATTGACCTATACCCCGGGATAACCCCGATATCCACTCCAGCATATCGGATGGCCCTCGCTGAGCTTCGAGAGCTACGGGTACAGTTGGAGGATTTCCAAGGCAAGGGGTTCATCCGACCCAGTGTTTCACCCTGGGCTTCCCCGATATTGTTCGCCAAGAAGGCGGACGGGAGCTTGCGACTTTGTGTTGACTATCGTCGCCTGAACCAGGTGACAGTGAGGAACAAGTATCCGCTATCGAGGATTGATGACCTCTTTGATCAGCTCAAGGGAGCACGGTGGTTCTCGAAGATAGACCTCAGGTCAGGCTATCATCAGCTCAGAGTCAGAGACGAGGACGTGCAGAAGACGGCCTTCAGATGTTGGTATGGACACTATGAGTTCGTGGTTATTCCTTTTGGCATAACCAATGCTCCAGCAGTGTTCATGGCCCTCATGAACAGGATCTTTCAGCCATACCTCGATCGATTTGTCGTGGTCTTCATCGACGACATTCTGATTTACTCTACGACTGAGGAGGAGCACGCCTATCACTTGCGAGTTGTACTAGACACACTCCGAGAGCACCAAATTTATGGTAAGCTCTCGAAGTGCCAGTTCTAGATACGTGAGGTCCACTTCTTGGGACATGTTATCTTTGAGGCGGGAGTTGCAGTAGATCCTGCGAAGATCGAGGCTGTGTTAGCATGGGAGCCACCCAGGAGCGTGACTGAGGTTCGGAGTTTCTTGGGATTAGCTGGATACTATCGGAGATTCGTGCCGGACTTCTCTAGAGTTGAGGCACCACTCACAGCTTTGACGAAGAAGGGGAAACCCTTCGTGTGGTCAGACAGTTGTCAGCAGAGCTTCTAGGAGCTGAGACAGAGATTGACCAGCGCACCTATCTTGAGGTTGCCTGAGGAGGGAGTAGGGTACGTAGTCTACTGCGATGCATCAGGGACCAGACTCGGATGTGTTCTAATGCAGGAGCGGGCAGTGATCACCTATGGATCACGTCAGTTGAGGCCTCATGAGCAGAACAACGCTACCCTTGACCTGGAGTTAGCAGCAGTGGTCTTCGCCCTGAAGACTTGGCGGCACTATCTGATGGGCGAGCGCTTTACAGTCTTTTCTGATCATCAGAGTCTCAGGTATATCTTCTCGCAGAAGGACCTGAACCCGAGACAACGGCGATGGCTCGAGTTCCTCCAGGACTATGACTTTGAGATAGTCTATACTCCTGGGAAGGCGAATGTAGTAGCCGATGCCCTCAGCAGGAGGACGGGTATTCAGCTACTTGAGGAGGCGACGGAGCAGCTAGCCTCTTTGCAGATATCCTTCGTCGATAGAGATGGAGCAGCCTTCCTTTAGTCTCTCACAGTCACCCCTCCACTACTGCAGTGGGTCAGAGAGGCACAATGTGAGGACGCTGACTGTGAGACACGGCGTGCACAGATATCCTCAGGACAAGCACCTGATGGAATCTCCCTTGGAGCAGAGCACAACATCCTTTTCAGAGGACGTACCATGGTACCAGTCGCTTTGTGAGAGGAGGTACTGAGAGAGTTTCACACTTCTCCTTTTGCGGTACATCCTGGAGTGGCGAAGATGTACCAGGATCTCAGACGACAGCACTGGTGGCCGGGCATGAAGAAGGCTGTAGCAGAGTTCGTTTCTCAATGCCTCACCTGCCAACAGGTGAAGGCAGAGCATCAGGTACCAGCAGGCTTGGTACAGCCCCTGGAGGTTCTGGAGTGGAAGTGGGACGACATATCTATGGACTTCGTGACTGGAATTCCACGCACTTCCAGAGGTCACGAATCCATCTGGGTGATTGTTGACCGACTCACCAAGTCGGCACACTTCTTACCCATCAGAGAGAAGGGCTCAGTGGAGATCTTGGGACGTCTCTACGTTCAGGAGATTGTGCGGCTCCACGGTGTGCCATCATCTATCATCTCCGATCGAGATGCTCGCTTTACTTCCCAGCTTTGGAAGGGGTTACAAGAGGCGTTCGGGACGCAGCTACTTCTGAGCACAGCCTTTCACCCTCAGACAGATGGTCAGACGGAGAGGACCATTCAGACTCTCGAGGACATGCTCCACGCATGTGTCCTCGACTTTGGTCATAGTTGGGAGGATCAGCTACCCTTGGTGGAGTTTGCGTACAACAACAGCTACCACTCCACCATCGGGATGACACCGTACGAGGTGTTGTACGACCGACCTTGTAGATCTCCTTTGTGCTGGACAGACCCTGGGGATTCAGCACTTGTGGGACCGGAGATGGTCTAGGCCACGGCAGAGAAGGTCCAGGTCATCCAGAAGCGGATGAGGACAGCTCAGAGCCGGCAGAAGTCTAACACTGACAGGAGGCGGAGGCCACTAGAGTTCGAGGATGGCGACCACATCTTCTTGTGGGTCTCACCTCGACGTGGTATACGGAGATTTGGCCAAGGCGGCAAGTTATCTCCGCGCTTCATCGGACCCTTCCAGGTCCTCAGCAGGATTGGCGAGGTGGCTTATCGCCTGGCTCTACCACCTCAGTTGTACCGGGTGCACGACGTCTTCTACGTATCTCAGCTGAGGAGATACGTGCACGACCCGACGCACATCATTGACCATGGGGAGCTTGACTTTAACGATGGGGCGACTTTTACGGAGGTCCCGGTGGAGATAGAGGATCGACAAGAGCAGGTCCTACCTGGGCGATCGATTCCTCTTGTACGCATCAGATGTTAGCACGAGAACCTCCAGGAGAGCACATGGGAGCGGGAGGCTCAGATGCGTGCTCAGTACCTTCATTTGTTTCCCTAGTTTTTGATGTATCTTTACGGGGACGTAAATCCCTGAGGTGGGAGTAATGTAAAGACCCATAAAATTCAAGGGAAATTTTTTCTTAATTTTCTTTGGAATTTTACAAGAACTCGGTTTCTGACGGCACCTGATTCCGAGGCCTGGAGTGCCCGGAATCAATTTCCGAAGTTTGGCTCGGGTACGTTCAGTGAACGAACGAGCGGGAATTTCTAACTTTTGAACCGGTGCCCGGAATCAAATTACGAGGGCACCGATGAACTCGCAGCGCCAATATTCGCTTAAGGAGACCTTTTCTGAGGTTGCGTTTTATGCGGGATGAAAGTTAGTTTTGGGAAAAATTAAAAGAAGTTAAATAAAAATGTGGAAACACTTTTTATTTTTAACTTGTTGGTTATTTTCTCCCAAAGGGAGTTAGAGGTGGGACCCACATCCACTTAACCTCCCTTGGGAGGATTAAGTGTGGTGGGGCCCACACGAAGCATAACTCTTCACCTTTTTTTTAAACTCCCTTAAACTCCTCTTTTAATAAACATGACAACTTTGGTTATTAAATGGGTGGAGTTGTTTAATTTCAAACCTTTGAATTTCAAAATGTTTTGGTTGAGTAAATAAAATAAGACTTTAGCTTATTTTATTTGGTTAGAATTCTCTAGCCACCTTGAGAGAATTTGGAGCTTTCTTCTTCTTCTTCAAACTTTGACGAAGAACGCGAAGAACCTTCGATCATCGATGAAGAACACCACGTTCTCGGGAATCGTCTTCCGCGACGCCATACACGTGACACCGACGACGTCTTCTTCCACGTCATCTCTTCCGCAACGATTTCCCGCGACGAAATTGTTGTCAAAGAACTTCGAATCCTCGCTTCACGACATCGACGCCCTTCTTCCCTGACGCCGACCACCACGACGCGTCTTCCGCGGGTCGTTGACGATCATCGTTCTTGAAACCGAGGTAGGGGTTTGTTGTTGATTATTTATTTATTCTCGTTCTTGGTTCTAGCATGACAATCTTGAGGATAAATGTTTAAGTGTTATCATCTAACGAGAGGAGGGTCGGACCGCACAAACACGGCCGAATCCCCCCTCCTTTGTTCTTGATTATTATTTTTCCTTGCGGATGAAACGAGATGGCGTGGTGCCGTCGCACCACGCGGGAATCATTCGACAATTATTGCACGGCGCCGTCGCGCCGCGCCGTGGAAAGATTCATCATGAACGCGACGCCGTCGCGCCGCGTCGAAGGAAACCGAAGGCGCCGCGGCCAGAGCGGGGCCGCGGCGGAAGGGCACGGTGCCGTCGCACGAGGGAGGCCGTTTGATCCAAGGCGCGACATCCAGCCGCGCCGCCAGCAGGAAGGGCGGGGGCCTTGCCCCCCGCGCGTGGCACCCGAGCGGCGCCCCGGCCGCGCCGGACCGCACCGCCGGCCGGGCCGGGTCGAACCCGGTTCGACCCGGTTCGGGCCGACCCAGGGGGGGGGGGGGGGGTCGGGCCGGGTCGGCCCGGACCCGGACCCCCCGTTTTCGAATTGACTTCGGTCTTTTGCCCATAACTTGAGCTTCGGACCTCCGATTGACGAACCGTCAGCGGCGATGCGATCATTGGATCGAGACGGTCGATTTGGTATATCGTACTCAAAGTTTCGGAATACTTTGAGTTCGGCGGGGTTGGTTCGTACACGAAACCAATCGGGCCCTCGGAGCAGAAACGCTCATATCTTGAGCTATGGACGTCCGATTGATGTGCCGTCAGCTTTGTTGAGTTCCTCTTAGTGAGACAGATCTTTTGGCATACTCCGCCCGAGGTTTGGATGAAGGTGGAGTACGGTTGGGTTAGTTTTGCCTTAAAAACCAACCGGGCCCCTCGGACGAAAAAGCCAATAACTCTCAGACTGGGCGTCTGATTGACACGTCGTCTGTTGCGTTGAGTTCCTGTTGACGATACAGAACTTTTGGATACATCAACTCTAGACTGTGTGACAGTTGATGTATCAGCCTCTCGGTTCGTGGAGCGGACCCTCCCGAATGAGCTTGCTGTGTGCGGGAACCCTAGAGCTGGCTGCAACTGTGACTGCTACTGATACTGCTACTGTGACTGCGACGACGATAGTACATAGATCCTTAGTGGATTCGATGACGACGACTACAACACTCAGCGATCTTACGTGGATCAGTGCTACAGGTCCTGTGTGGGCCCGATCCTGTGTGGGTCCGATCCTGTGTGGGTCTGCGCTCAGCGGTCCTGTGTGAACCAGCGCCTACAGGTCCTGTGTGGGCCTGATCCTGTGTGGGTCTTTGCGGGGGTTAGTTACCTATCGATCCTTCATGGGTCCAACGACTTAGATGGATCAAAGATCATCTTAATCGTCTTTCGATGAAGTATACCTGTGTGAGCTGAATCCTGTTGTTTTCCTGTGTGGATTGTGTTGTGCTATCCTGTGTGGATTTCGTTTTGCTTTCATGTGTGGAATACGTATACTTTCCTGTGTGGACTGAGTTGTACTTGGGCTCGGAGGTTGGAGCGTATTGGAATTGATGACTTAGGTATATGTATGGGCATATACCTAAGCAATGTCGGTTGTTACTTCGTGTTTGTATCTATCCTTTGTGGTTTATCCTTTGTGGATTTTGGGAGACCTTCGGGGGTCTCGGGGTCCCTACTGAGTAGTTTATACTCCCCCCTGCACGAGCTTTACCCACACTACGTTGTGTTGGTTGTAGACGACGGACAGCGTTGATCGTGGTTGAGGCTTCCAGAGCAGGACGGTACCTGGAGGTGGACCACTGGGCGGGACGTACTCGGAGCGGACGGTGGGACCTGTGGAGCAGTGGAGCTATCTGTACCCACCCTTCAGGTGGGATTTACAGTAGACAGCTCGGTGTAGCGGCTTTTACTTTACAGTTGATGTTTTCCCTTTCGAGTTGTACTTTACTTTCAGTTTGGGTTTGTATACTGACCCATTTACTTTTCCGCACTTTCAGTTGTACTCTGTTTTTACTTAGTGTTTACTTTCCGCTTGCTTACTCTGTGGTGTTTGTTTACTTTTCAAAGGCAATGCCTTCCCTTTTTACTGGGATTTATGCCTTGGTTCTAGTCGCCAGCCCCTGGCCTATGGAAGGCGGGCTTGGGGTAGTCACGGCACGGGCCTCGAGGGCGGGTCGTGACATTCTATCTCAATTCACTCCACCCAATACACCACAGTGGAATGGTGTTAGTGAAAGGAGGAACCATACCTTATTTGACATGGTAAGGTCGATGATGAGTCATGCAGATCTCCCTTAATCCTTTTGTGGATATTCATTAAACACAATGGCATAAACATTAAACGAAGTACCATCTAATGCGTCAAATTGAATTCAATTCGAGTTGTGGAGTGGAAAGAAACCCATTTTTTGTATACATTTGTATGGGGATGTGAGGGGTTTATTAAAGCTTTCTTGGGTAAAAAACTAGAACCCTAGGGAATGAGGTGTATCTTTATAAGGTATCCCATATAAATAATGAGATACTACCAATACAAACCCTCAGACAAGAATGTAATTGTCACCAAACAAGCCTTATTTCTTAAGAGGGAGCACATCCTCCAAAAGGATAGTGGGGGAAAGGCTGAATTTGGTAAATTTGATGCTCAAGATATGCAAGAGTTGATATAGGAACAAGTAAAAAATGTCCCTATGGAAGAAGTGGTTCCTGAAACACAAGTATTCTATAGGATTGTAAGAGATGTAAGGGAACTAGAGAGATATAGTTTTTCAGTCACCGAGGATGGTCACTCATTATTTTTGTACAATGATAAACTTATCTCCTATAAGTAGGTATTAGAGACCTTAGAAGCTGAAAGATGGATAAAAGCTATGAATTCTGTGATGTAATCCATGTATCAGAAACGTGTTTGGGTTCTGTTCATTGCACCAGTTAATGAAAATGTTATTGGGTATAAATGGGTATTTAAGATGAAAACGGACATGGAATGTAAATTAAGTACATATAAAGAAAGAATAGTGTATACCAGGTTTAAATAGTGTCATGGAATTGACAATGATGGAAGCTTTTTTCTTGTTTCCATGTTTAAGTCCTTTAGAATCATATTTTCTATAACAGTATACCATGACTATGAGATTTTGAAGATGGATGTTAAAACTGCATTCCTTATCGAAAACCTTCAGTAAGATGTCTATATGGCACAAATAGAAGGGTTTGTTACTCTAAGTGATGATAAAAAGATTTACAAGTTTCATAGATCAATTTATGGATTAATGAAAGCATCTAGTTCATAGAACACTCAATTTTGTGAATCCATAAGATAATTGGGTTTCATTAAAAATGAATGTGATCGATGTATTTTAAAAAGGATTATTGGTAATGAAGTCGTTATCCTAATAGTATTTGTTAATTTCATATACCTTATTGGAAATGATATACTAGTATTAAAATATTTTAAGGATCGGTTGAACAGGTTCTTCTCCATGAAAGGCTTAGTAAAATCAGCCTACATTCTTGGGATCAAGATCATTCGTGGTGGATCAAAGAGGATACATGGACTAATTCAATGTACATATATTGAATAGATACTAAAGTGAATTAGTATGGAACAATCAAATATGGGATTGGTTCTAGTGTCACATGGCTTAAATCTATCTAACAAAATCTGTCCTTGGACACAATAAGAGAAACATATAATGAGTAAGATCACATATGCTTTAGAAATAGTATTTATCATGTATTCCATGTTATTTATTTGAGTTGATGTTTCCTATTAACTTAGTATGGTAGTAAGATATTAAGTAGATCCATGAGAATAGCATTAGATATTTGTGAAGATTATCCTTAGGTATCTGAAAATAACTAGGGATATATTCTTGGTGTATAGAAGATATTGTTACCAGATGGTATGTTGAGGCTAGTTTTCAGATAGATCAGAATGATCTGAAGTCTCAATCATGATATGTGTCCACTATCAATAGAGGATTTGTGATCTAGAAGAGTTCAAAAGAGAGTGTTGTCACTAATTATACAGTGTTTTATGATTTCAAAGCGAATTTTGATGTATCCAAGTAAACCTTCTGGATTTATAAAATTGTCTAGGAGCTTGATTTGGTACTTTATAGTAAACGCCCTATCACATTGTATTGTGATAATACTATAATGGTGGATCTTTCAAAATATCTAAGGTCATATCAATGGAGAAAAACATACTCTAAAAGTATCACCTCTTGAGGGATTTTTATCAATGTGGTGAAGTTGAAATGAGTAGAGCATCCAAATAGGAAAATGTGGAAGATACCTTGTCTAAAGGCTTATTTCTGCAGAATCATGGGTATCAAGTGAGAACTTGCAGACTGATGGTCATTAGTAGTTGGCTCTAGTGCAAGTTGTAGTTTGTTGGAGTTGGTGCCCTATAACCCACTTCTTTTGAACTTTATGATAAATATATATTCATTTATGCATATTAATAAAATACTTATCACATCATGGTTGTTTTTATGCTTGCCATTGTATGTGATAACATCCTAATAGTAGTTGTCGCACTAAAAGGTCATAGGAGATCCCTGCTATGATGAGATCTCAGAAGTTCCATGACACTAGTCTTGAACTTATGTTCTATAACTGGATGATATCTTTTTAAGGTACAAAGATGATATAGGCTATCAAGGGTGGAGACGCATAATACATTGAGGCTCCTTGTCTTGGTGTACGCCCTTGGTAATGTCTAAGAAGATATTAGGAGAATGAGACCCGCCAGTAGAAAACCCATATTCATAAGTGTCATTGGATGATCCTATCTATGAATATGTGTATTGGTCCGTAGACATTAATATTATTATTAATGGGTTTCATGAATCACATACTTAGATGTATTGGTGAAAATTTTTAGGACAAATGTTCACGGAAAGGTAGGATATGTCAGGTGTGTCATGAGTAATACTACATTAAGGAATAATGCGAGAAAGTATTTAAATATTCAATTTCTTAATGGAAATCGATATCTTTGTTCCTTGGATTGAAATGATATAGCCTAAATAAATCTATTCCCATGATTTTCTATAGGTATCTTCAATTGTAAAGAAGTCATAGAATGAGAAATCAAGCACATGGGTTGATTGCACTTGCATGAAACCTTCTTGATTGGATATATTGAGACAAAGGTATTATATTTCACATTAAGAATTTATATGAGGTGTCATGTTGTTGTGACATTAAATTCTTTATCTATGAGTGCCTTAGTGTGTTTCTAGATGCTAAACAAGGAAATTAGGCTACTCTGTCTAATGAAACTGAGAAAGAGGCCTTGAGGATCACACACTAAGTGTATCTAGTATCTCAGTTAAATAATATATTATTTATTATTTAACGAGTTGAAAAAATATTATTCCTGGTTATGGTTTAATAATTATTCATAGATGACTGATGGCATTTATTTCAACACTAGTTATTCAATAGAATATAATGTGGGTGGAATAATTAATAAATATTTATTATCTATTTAGTGAATATAATACTTTATATTTATTAGAGAATGATAATGTAGTATTTATTTAAAAAATCAATACACATTATTCAAGGTTCCATAAATATGGTGAAGCATTAACAGACTGAGTTAAGGGTTTGTTGAGAAATAATAATATTGAATATTATTTTATTAAATAATATTTAATTATAACTTAGAAGTTATGTGCATGTTAGTAAGTAATAATTTTTTTGTTATTATTTGACATGTGGGTTTCACTATGATTAATAAACTAATTAAGGCTATTGAAAAAAATTATTTATTATTAGACTAGTGAATTTAATGGTCTGATATATTGTTCTCTTATTATCAAAGTGTTAGCCCTGTAAGGTCTAACGGTTGTGAATAACTAATTTGAGAAAATAACTCAAGCCTAGAGATTTCATACCTCTCTAAGAATGCTCTCTAGAATGAGATAGATCCTCATCTACTAGGTCAAAGAGAACACCTTTGAAGCAGTTCTCAAGGAAATCGAAGGCAGACATTAAATGGACAAGGATCATCCATTCTAGAACCCAAAAACATAATTAGAAACATCCGGAGATACATGGAACATGTTTTGATCACCACTAGAGATAATATACCCTTGATCTCTATAACACAATGAAGGAGAACTTCTGATCTGTGATCCAAAGTATCAATAAAGAATGAATCACCATTGAGGTAATTTTTTTATTTAATGAAATTAATTATAAAAAATATGTGTTGATCCTCTCTCTTGGTTCTAGGGAAAATTATTATTTGTCTAAACCCTTTATTAAATTCCATGGATACTAGATTTCATCGTCGTATTGATCCTAGATTGATGATTGATTATGGAAAAAATCAATGTTGGGCACCATTCCTTCCATGCTTCTGCTACACCTAGAACCTACATAATGTAAGTCGCACAATGTCCTCTGGGTATGACTCCCACATCCCACAAATCCTTCATGGATTTCCATCTATATCTTTCAATGTCCTTTAGAAGTTTCACCCAATTTTATGGTGACACCAGTGTATGTCAGCATGGTCTTGCAAAACCCTCTGGACCTTCCATCCAGATCTCATGGAACCCGCCAAGCTTGTCATTCAGGTTTTGTATTGACATCAAGACATGTTATCCAAATCTCATTGTGGCACCTGGACATTCCAATGTAGATCATGGGACATTCCCTAGATAAGTCAACCTAAATTATGTGGCATCTTTTAGATGTGAAAATATTGATCAAGTGACATCCTCAAGACATGTCATCTAGATCATGTGATGATCTATGGATATGTCTTCCCTGATAATGAGATTAACTCCATAAATCATTGTCTATATCCTACAACATCCTCTATAAAAATCACCTTGATCATTCGATTATCATCAAACGTGTCCAGACAACCTTAGACATGACAAGAAAACCAAAAAAACTATGTAATGTAGACATCTAAAGACATGATAGCCTTATCTAGTGGAATTATAAGGGAAACCTCAATGTATAAGCCCCGATCAGTAGCATAATATTATATTTCCTCTATATAAGGGAAACCTAAGTGTTTAATCTATGATCTACAACATAATTTGATATGTCCTCTATATAAGGAAAATCGTAGTGTGTAAGCCTCAATCAGCAACATAAAATTATATGTCCCCCAATATCAGGAAAGCCTCAGTGTGTATTCCCTGATCAAACTGAACTATGATGACTCTAATACCTTCAATAAATAGGATATTTAGGACACCTTCCTAAAGTTACAATATCAAATAGGAATCCATATCATTGTAATCCCATCTATGTCTCTGATATTCAAACCATTGGGAACCAGTCTCCCCCATGGACTGATCATCCTTCCTAACCCCTAATGTGTTTAGAAGTCAATTGAACTATGATGACCCTAGTTCCTTCCATAACTAGGATACATAGGAAATCTTACTAATGCTAAAGATCCATAATAAAACATCAAAGGGTTATCCCATCATGTAAGCCTCACATCCAAGTTTAGTGAGACTTGTTATTTGTTATCCCTTATTTCCTATACCAACCACGACTCACCTATGATTAGGGAGTTGCAATGATCACATAATTTTCATCATGAATCTCCAACATCTAGTTATATCTTAGTGTGTAATACCCAATCAACGGCATGATATAATTTCCATGATATATGGCTATCTGCCTCATGAAATGTCCTAACGGTGTGACTGAACTACGAGAATTATGATTCCCACAATAAATAGGATATATAGGATGCCTCTTTGAGGTTCATAATCAAATATATGGTTCCCAAATTCCCCAATATATTTTCTTTTTGTATGAAGTTAAATAACATGGGTTTAATTTAGTATATGGGGTTTGACTCCTACTATAAAACGTGATAAGTAGGATGCCTTATAATGGCTCAATACCATCTTTGAAATATTAACTGCATCCATGGATGAAAAAACATTGTATTGCATGGTTATACAGATTCAACATATACACATATACTCATAAATGAAAATGGATGAAGAACTTTGATTACATAAAGATGGAATCACTAATAGGATCCCCCTTTTTTGTATATAATATATTTTACATATGATCGTTTTGTTAGGGTAACTTGTTATGCATCGTGATTATGAAGATGTAACTGAACATATATTAAATATATAAGAGAGTCTTAGATTATGAAAAAATTCCCCCCAAAAGGGTGTGATGAGCTCGATCTCCCATCCCCTCGACCAATGTGAGTTCCTAAGCATCATTGGGTATGAAACCCACAAAGACCACATGCCTTCTAAAAAAAAATCTATACCCCGTTATAGATGTGGGAGCCATTGAGTGTTTTTTAGAGATAAATATTATAAGCCTAAATTGAATTATTTTACAAGATATTGAATCCCCCGCAATCAAACTATTATACTGATATCTCCTTCTCTTTCTAAAAAAAGAAAATTTGGGAAACCGGATGAGAAATCATCAAAATACGATATATTCTTCATAAGATAAAAAAATAGACAGTCCACCTCTCATAGAGAAATTTTGTTCCTATCAAAAGTGTGTTCCTTATATTCATTCATGTGAAATAGAAATGGAGAACCCAACATGAATCTCTCAAATAAAAAATAATATGTCTCCCAAGTGTCACTAAACAATTTTTACAAATACTATGTAAACAAAATGGAAAACTAGACATGGATCTTATAGATAATCTTATGTAGTTGGTGATCTATTTAAATATGTCCATCCTCACTTTGACAATTCCACATAAGCATAATGGACAGACCATAAATAATAAAGGAAAATTTTGTTACCCATGGATTTTTGATTGAGTACGTATCATGTATGTAAAGATTCACTAATAGGTGAACTTGTTACTTGATACCTTCATGCTTGAAAATATTTCTCTAACAGAAATCACCTAACTTGAGATGATGTCTTCATTGAGAAACTATTTTGGAAAATTAGTTATGATCTCATCCTCTGTGAGACTCATAATGACCTCACTATCTTGAAACCCTCAACATCAGGTGGAAAATGAAATGGTATGAGAATACTATTGTCATGGTATGATTCTGACTCTTAAGGATTCCTACATTGGACTCCAAATTAAAAAACTGATGGGTCCTCACCATACAAAGAAATTTACAGTAAATCCAATATCACTCATTGCCATAACAAACCCCATAAATCACTTATTCTCAAAGTGTGAAACTCACCACCATCAGTATTTGATAAAGGTGGACCAAGGATCCAACTATGGAACCCTTCTGATTCAAGGTCCACCAAGGAGGGATCCCTTCAACCACCGTCTCTAGTGGCATCCATCAGGGGACCTTCAATTTGCTATTGAAGGTACCACCCGACACACTTCCACCTCTGATACCCATCAACAGACAACAAGGAAGACAAATTGGGTGTGAATGCTTCTAGATAATCATTAGTGGGATCATATCCCCACTCAAACTAAAAATTTCTTCCTGTATATTTTGTTGATAACCGAGGACTGCGCTAATATCCATTCTCTCATAGAAGAAGGTTGTGGGAATATTCCAACAACGAGCATGGGGGGGGGGATATTCGTACCCATATCCATGAATCCCATCAAAATATTCCTGTGAAAAAGATAGAATAAAGTGGGATCATATCCCCACATAAATAAAATTTATATTCAAGAACATAGCAGAGATAGAAAATGTGTTGGCTTACATTCCTCCACACACTTTTCTAAAGAGTCATTTTATCTTAAAGAATAGCTAAAAAATATTTCAGTAAATTTTTGAATTGGTATAGAGATATCAGAAATAACATATTCATGTATCTACTGCTAGGGAATCAAAACACTCTAATCAGTATGAACAAGTTGTTGCACTAGAGAATGTACAGATTCTTACTCCCATCTTGGAGGATTAGAGGCATATTTTGGTAATGGAAAATGTTTCGAGTTGGGCTCTTATTCCATTTCAGACTGGGGATCAGCAGGTGAGAGTGGAACATTCCTTATGAAAGGAACATATTTCCTTTGAAAAAGTCTAATGAAATATTACAATGGATCGAGATTGGGCCCATATCCCTATTCGGGCTTGGGATCACCATGTGAGAGTGGGACATTCCTTGGGAAAGCTCTTATTCCCATTGGAAAAGACTAGTGGAATACTCCAAAGGATTATGATCAAGATCATATCCTTATTTTGACCAAGTATAACCAAGTGATAGTGTCACATGCCTTAGGAAAATCTTTTATTCCTTTTAGTGAATCTATGTTGCATAATCTAGTAGATCACTGAAGCCAGATGCATATTCAAACTTGCACCATCTAACAAATACACAAGCATCCTTTTGAGGTCAGACATGAGTGGAGTTCTGTCATCATATTATGATAATGAATTCATATTATTAAATGGTTAGTATTCATGTTCCAATTGAGGTCCACCAAGTGATAGTGGGACATACCTCCAGATAAGGTCATACTCTTATAAAAATTTTCGATGACATACCCTAATGGATCAGGATCAGGTAGATATCCTTATTTTGACCTGGGCTCATCATGTGAGAGTGGAACAAGACTTGATAAAGGGTTATATTATTTTAAATAATGAATGATCTCATTCGTATAGTCCAATAGCTTTTTATCAACAGGCTCATACTTTTGCAGCACAAGATGCTTATCACAAAGTCTGGAAGGCTTCCTAAATTAGGATCATATCCTAAGACAATTCCTAAAAGTAGGATGTAATATTTTGTCTAGGAAAAAAATTGAGGATCGAATACCTAATATTAACAATGTTAGTTCCCTTTTTGTTGTTACAGACACATTCTTAACACCCCATGTCTCCATGAATTATCTACTGAAGAAGAAGATGATCAGTACTATGATAGTCTTCTCCTCATGGTAGAATTGGTATGGATCATAGGAACTCTACTGCTGACATCCACCATAGTCAACTTCCACATGGTTATATGTCCCATGAACAAGGAAATCTTCCCCCTACTAAGACCACTCTGTATACAGATTATTTTAAAATTTAGAAACCTTCATATATGGAGGTGCTCAAAACATTTGGGTCGACTATATATAGTTCCCCAATAACATCTAGAAACTCTCCCCCCCAGTACATAGGTGTACACAAGAATCATCATCTATGGTATGGAACGATGGATTCATGTATATTTGATGAAGACAAATATGACCTTGAAATGTGGAGAGAGTTGTGTGGAAAAAAACCTCCCCACCATCATAAGGACGCTTACTTCTTTTGAGTATAATATCCCATTTGATCTAGAGAATGATTCCATTTCTAATTTCTGCCAAAATATGTAGGAAAATCATCAGTGAATGATGGATAGAAACCTCCCTTATTCAATACATCATGGTTACCTTTAAACCATAAAGATACTATATTTTCAGCTAGTCCTGGGTGTTTTATCCCTAGCATGGGATCCAAAATTGTGAAAGTACAATGAAAATCTGCAACACACTTGCCACCATTTTACTATTGATCTTCCGAAATTGATAGTTTAAGCTATTTCATGTCTCTATATTTTAAGATGGGTAATTTATGGATCATTACACTTCATTTTACCCTTGGGATAGAATAACTCCTCATATACAGTGTCTCCTAATTTCATATCCTCCAGATAAATCAAGGGCTCAGGTAACATCTGATATTTTTGGTCACTATAACAAAATGAATACTCTTAAATGGTGCTAAGAAACACAAATAGGGGAAGAGTATAGCCATAAAATATTTTAACTAGGACCCTCAACTCAACAAAAACAAATTTTAGACATGGAATCTGATGTTTCAATCACCCCGACAACATCCCATATAAATAGACTCCTGTTATGGGCTACAATTTCCCCCTTCTCTTACATGACCATAAATGTGTCACATAAAACAGGCCATAGTATTATCTTCCATATAAACCTTCCAAGAGAGAACTGATACCACTAGGTTGGGGGAATATCTTCCACTTCCTCTACCACTCAGATCATCAATACCTAAGAGGATCCAGGATATGTCGTAAGCATCTGTAAACAAACCCCATCCCACTAGGATGGGGAATGTCTATCTCAATAATCATCATCGGGTTCATCATCCCCCAAGTGTGACCTAGAGAAATACATAGTAGATCGTGATCTACCCTAACCGATTGACTTGGTGGAATTAATATCTCAATACATGTCTCGTGAATCATCTAATCCTTGAATGGAACCATCAATGCATTAGTAACATGATAAATCAATACCAATTTTGATCTTGGATAATCCCCATCCCATAGGGATGGGGGTATTTTCAACATCCTCATCACCATTGTGAGAATTAGTCTTCTCTTGTATTAGATGTATGTATCATCATTCATAATCCCATCCATTTGTCTCGCCACACGAAAAACCTCTTATATTCAGGTCACTTTTGGAAATCATAATCATAAACTACCACAAGGTCACAACTCACAGGCCAATATGGGGGGTGCTTACGATGAAGTAATTCAAACCCCACTTGGTTCACTAACCAAATAGCCCAAAATGTACATGGTTTTGGGAAACAACAATAATATAGGGACAAAAAGAATCATCCTATTGCATTAAAAAATAATGGTACAAAGATTATTTACTTATACCCCTCATTGAATGTCATCACCATCTACACAACATCAAAATTGGATCAATATGATGATACTGAGTGATAAAATTGGGAAAACATGCACCTAGAGGAGGATCTTAGTGCACCTGCTATTGTTTCACGTACACTAAACTTGAGGGGGATCCAAAACCTAGAACTTTCGAATACTGAGTTGATGATTATATTGTTAAACACATCCAAAGATAAAGGAAAAGGTTTTTATTCATACTAATCACCACGCAGAATAATAAAATACATTCCATAGAGGAAAAAATGGAACAATATGAGAATGACAAAAAAAAATCTCAAATAACTCAATAAGGAGTTACTTTGGGAAATATTTACATGGGGTATTGTCTTCAGATGGTTGAAATTATCCACCCTCCCATACATCTTTAAAGATATGATATTCCTTAACGAGTGTCATTTGAACATTAGACCAACACCACATCTAGAAAACTAGTCTAAATAAAGGAGGAATCCCAAAATGATAATGACATCCAAATTTTACATTGATGAAATCTCCCTCACCAGGGAAATAATGGAGACATTGCATGAATGGTAAATCAGATGTAGATAGAAATAAGGCCACCCCATGACACCTCCCTCACTCTATATTGATTGGATCCGACACATATAGAAGTACCTATAGAATTAATGAATCCCATCGAGTCCCTGGATACTTGAATAGAAGTCATGAAAGGGAAACATGGACCTTTACATCCTGAGAGGTGGTCGTACCCCGAATTGGTGGATGACACTTTCCCCCACCCAATTTTGAGAATCCTACCTTCTCAAACTTTGATGTTGTGGGAGACCCTGAAAAACATCTCACTAAATTTGTATCCAAATTTGGTCTCATGAAGAGCCCTAGAGATCAGTTGGTGGTGGCCAAGCAATAGTTTTTTATAGACTCTGGTAGGGCCTACATTTTTTTTGTACATCAAAATTCCAGTGGGATCCATTACAGGATGGGAATACCTTCCAAATTAATTCTTTTACTAGTTCAACTACACATTGAGGAAAATGATAATCATCGACCTGTTGAACTGTAAGAAATGCATAAATGAAAGTATTTATGACTTCATAACTAGATGGAAGGGTTTAACCTATTTAATTAGAACCCCTCTCTCATAAAAAGTTACTAGAACTCTACACTAAAAAACTCATGGATGATATGAAAAATTCCTCTAATATGAATGAAGTATCAAGGTGGGTTTTAGGAGTTCTTCAAAATGGCTCAATTTTTTGGATGATTTCATTCAGCGAACCTGAGATAAATCTCATCTCATGTCTTTATCAAAGGGTAAAAGGCTCAATAAGGCATAGAATTCCATTGTTACTCTCAAACTAGTAATAATTTTCATTTAATCCCCTAATAAAATCTTGAACTACAAAGTTCATCCTTCCAAATGGAAAATACCAAAAAAAACTCCCTTATCCAGTTTAGAAAAGAGACCAGGGTTGTCTGAGATTTTAGGAATAAGGAAAAAAATCCAACTCCTTTTAAATGAACAAGTCCCTGGATATTTCTTACATCTATTAAAAATAAACTACTCAAGATACCACATCATAGGAATTATAATAAGGTCAACCAAATCGATTTTTCTAACTACTACCCTTTCCATTGAAGGATAGATCATATCATGCATGTCTTCATTGTCCTAAAATATGTTCTCCAAAGAATTTTCAATTTTGAAATAGTGATTTCAGATAAGTATCTCATGCGGTTGAAATGAATAACCATTTACTAATCAGATGAAGATGTTTATTTATAGAATGTTTGATCTAGGAGTTGATATAAGTTCAAAAAAAAAGATGAATCGGAAATCAGTTGACCGAGCACATTCTATCCTAAGTGCACCGCTTGGTAGACCCACAACATTTCTACCACCTAGGTAAGTTACATATGATATTACCGATGAAGGAGGACGTGACAATTAGACATAGGATGATACAAAATAGGAATAAGAATATTCTAATCTGATATAGGATTTGACTATTTCTTATTACATTCATGTGACAAAAGAAGCACGAGCACCACCCCACCAAAAAGAACCCTCATTAGAAAAATATCTAATATTTGGTACTATTAACATGATAAACATGGAAGATACCTTCTCTAATGATGAATGTTTCTCCATGCATGTGTTCCACAAACCTAAGCAAGGAACGAGTGTCTTCATACCTAGGGACCAAGGATACAGTAGACAACACGAGTGTGGTTAAACCCAATATATTGGTCATGTACCCATAGAGGATATATATGTAGCTAAGACCCATAGGAAAGCATTAAAATAATACCAATGGAGACATGAAGGTGTTAGAAAACTCCAGTGGTCGTCCACATCTAGTTTTCATACATAACCTCCTAGTGGGGGTGTGACTATCTCAATAGCCCAGGGAATGGGGGAACACCAGTATAACCTACTCTACAGGAAGAAGATTTTCTCTTAACCTCTTCATAAGAACCAGGCTCATCTACCTCAAATTACTCATCTCCTAGAACAAATACTAAATTTAAATCCTTCATTATGAAGCATCGACCTCTAGAAAAAAAGTATGCCATTGTAAAGTAGATGGTTGTTATCTAAGACAAGATCTCAATTATGGATGCACTAAATCTCTCAAAATAACATAGGGTGGAACTAATTGAATCCATTGATATCCCAGAGTAGTTCATGATAGAATTCACTGCATCTATTTTCTATCGAGTGGATATCATGACAATGTAGCAGGAAGAGGAAGAGGTCATCTTGGGGAACATTAAACCCTATCTTTTTTGGGTAGACTCGATAATGTCAACATCCAAAGGGATTTAGTTGACAATGGTTTTTGGATCAATCTCATTCCAATTTTATCCCTCTATTTTTTAGGGTATAGAGAAGGTGATTTGTCTCCCACAAATATAACAATTCAAGGTCATGATAATCGTTAAAAAAACATCTTGGGAAGATCAAGCTCAAAACATAGTTTGGGGATCTCACATATAATATCGAGTTTATGTTTATCTAACAAGAGATCCAATGAGATTTCCTACTCAAAAGTTCAAGGATTAATATCTATGTGGATGTACCCTCAACATGCTATTAGTCTTTGAAATAACCCATCGATGGAAAGTTCCACATAATACATGGTGAAAGTACCCCTTTTGAGACTTGAAAAGCCACATGTGTTGATGTGGGTTTCTACAAAAGGGAAGGAGAAAAACTAATTGTGGATGAAGATATATTGGTTTCATCCACTAGTGTCTTGGGGACCACCTCTTCAAATCCCTTGTGTATTCTTGATAGTGACTTTGTGCTCCCCATAAATCTAGTTTAGGAAACATACTTGATCTTAGAGGTTCAAGACTCTTTTATCCCCAAAAACAGTATAAAATATAATTAGCCCTAGAATTTTTCTACAATGACTCTGGATGTAGGGGATGATAATGTCGTTTCTCATGTACTCTATCACTTTTAAAATGACATAAAATCCCCCAAATTTCATATTTTTTCTAAAGATGCCTCAACAAAATCATAGGTGGAAGAAGAAGAGGACGACCTCAGGAATTCCCCTCTTGCATTTGAGGAAGTTATCTCTACCTCCATTATTGAGAACAGGTAGGAATACATATGAACATAAGAATTATCATAGCCTATAATTATTAGTTTCATCATTCCTCTCATGGAGAAATAGATGTACATCATATTTCTAAAAAAACTAATATATGTTTTTTTGGAATTAGACAAAAAATCTTAGACTGAATCCAAATATGGCTACACACTTTCTTAGCTTACTCGATGACCATCATGGATTCAATGAGTTAGCCATGTAGATTATCCCTTATCATGATATGAATATAGATGAAGTAAATGGAAAATTTATAAAAACCAGATTTTCCCTAGAAGCGCAATACTCAAGATAGCTTGCCAATATCATCCCTATCCAGAAAAAGAATGGGAATATCAGGATCTAAATTGATTTTGGAGACCTTAACAGACACTTATCAAAGGATGATTTCCCATTTTTGATCACAATACCATTAATTAATGAAACAAATCGATTCTAAGTTGTCTCTTTCATGGAAGGGTATTCAAGGTATAATTAGATTAATATAGACCCTGATGATGAATAATTCCTACCTTTAGAGAACCCCAAGGGATATTCTGCTACTTGGACATGCCCTTGGTCTTAATTATTGGTGTAACAATATGTTATTTCTACATGAGTCATATATTTAATATATTATTTGGAAGTATATATAATTGTTATCATGATTACCTGGTGGTCAAATCTCGAAAACGAGGTTATGGATCATCAAAATTACTTCAACAATTTGCAGCATCAGAGTCTAAAGATGAATATACTAAAATGAACTTTTGGGGTAACATTAGCATAGTTTCTTGGCTTTGTGATATGCCACTATGGAATTAAGGTTGACCCAGAAAATACCAATGTAATGTTAGCAATGTTACCCCCATGAATATCAATAAAGTATAGGGACTCCATGGTATCCTCACCCACATTTGGTGTTTATTAGTAACATGGATGAAAAATATATCCCTTGCACCATGATAATGATGAATGGAGTCACCTATAAATGGGATGGGGACTACCAAGAAGCCATTGAATGTCTCATGAAGTACATGTTTCACCCACTGGTCCTGATTCCACTTATATAAGGAAGGAAAATCATCTTATACGTGGATTCCATGGAATTCTCACTTTGAGTCATCGTCACACAAATGAATGATGATGGGATTGATTATAGTAAAAAATAACACATGATAATGAAGCTAGATATTGAGATATGATACTCTAATTTCATGAAAAAACTATCTCACACCCATAATTTTTGTGTATAAAGTAAGTCTATACTAATAGTACCATAAATTCCATTTGGTCTCACATATTGATATGCTCATGTACACTAGTTTCCTTATCATTATGACTAGGTGATTATATTAATGGTAAGTCATTATATAACAATCTGATATCTAGTTTGTGTCAAAGAAGGCGGTGAAAGCGAAAGCCCTGTCTAATTTCCTTACACCACATCCTCCACTGAAAAGTATAATATTACACACCGAACTTCTAGAATATGAGTTTTTCTATTCCCACGAAGCTCCTCAGACATGGAAGAATTATTTTTAAAGCACCTCCTAAATTCCTATAGTCAAATGGATGGAAAATCCAATACTCAATTTGGTTGTTTTAGGGATTGAATATGATTCTCATAATAGCACATTTTTACCTTGTTTTTTCTCAGTATATACAGGCTGTATGAATAAGTAGGAAGAATATGAAACCCTCATCACAGGCTTGGAACATAACTTATATCTATATATATCAAACCTATATATCAAATGGTATTCATATCTAGTGACCAAGAATATCAACAGAGGATATTTCATCAAAAAAGGAGAGCTACCCCTATCAATGGATATGTTAGGGGACTAATGGTGTAGTTCCCTTTTGACCCCACATTTCATCATATTCTCCAATCACAAAATTCAAATGTCAACACATTGGCTAATACAACTGCAATCCTACCAGAACCTGATCAGGAGGATTAAATATTCTCTATCACACATTGAAGAATAGTATTATATATATTAACCTACAACATGGAAGAAATAAATTAGGTCAACATTACCCTAGAGTGTGATAAACCAACGTACACCCCTAGATGGATGGATCCCACAATATGTTATCTATGAAATGAGATTCTCTTGAAAGTCTGAGATAAAAAAGAACAGATTCTGTGTTGTTCAGAAAACATTACCCTACGGGGTGGTCCAAATGACAAAAAAATCCAACTAAAATTGTGGTTTCTATGTAACCCCCCTTAGATGCATAGAACAAATAGGGATTTCTTCTATCATGGAAGAATTCCATGAATGATCTTTTTTTGTGCTCATTAGTCTGGGACCAGGTTCCCTCACAAAATCAGAAGGCTATGTTACTACTGTAATACCATGATACAGTATTGTGTGTAATTCAGTAGGAAATTTCATTCATGTCAAACCCATGAAAACTTCATCCATAAACCACCAAAATTACTACATATAGTAAAATATTTTGTCCCATTTTCTGTTTGGGGAATAGATTTTGTGGGGTAATATCCCCCATGCACAGATAATCATTTTGAGTATATCCTTACTGTTATATACTTCTTCTCCAAATGGGATGAGAAAATACTCATCATGAAATATTGGATGAATAATTTCATCAAATTCCTAAAATCTCATTTAATCATTGGGTAAGGGTCCCTCACATAATATTTACGAAAAAAGACACCATCTTTTATTCAACATAGTTGCATAAATTGTACCAAGAGTAAAGCATTGATTCCAGTCACTCATATTGATATAATGTGGTACAAAAAGGATCAATATATGCCTTAAATAAGACATTGTAAAGCATAATGTATTTCCTCGACCCCAGATATCCTGGATCCAGTTTGTGCTAATAATTACATTGGCTAATTATAAAGAGTCCATCCCCAGAGGACATATGAGTTTAGTAGTCTTAGTAAACTAGATACATATATGTGTCACTTATTAAAAATGAATATAGTAATTATAACATAATTATTTTCTTATTTATAAATAAAATTCATAAAGTATAACTTTATTCCATCTAGTATATACCTTCATATTATTCATAGTATGCTTCTTGGATTCATGTTGAATGAAACATAATAAGAGTGACATCAAATTCTCTATAAGGGAAAAATATATCATAGGTAATGATGAATCAATGAGAATAGAAAATATAGAAGGTTGATTAACTAAACACACATTCCATTCAAATAAGTAGTTAAGGAAAAATAAATATGGAAAGGTAAGAAACTAAAACCAATACCATTTAAACAATGAACTAAAAAGAAATGTATCTATAGATATATCGATGCCAAATATCATGGATGAATAACAACTGAAACTAAATGAAGGGAATTCTTCCTTAGTGGATGTCATGTCTAAGGAACATGAAAACCTATACCATGATGAAATATCACCAGACGGTTTAAAAATATAAATAAAACAAGTTTAATTTTTACAACTTATTTATCTCATGAGAACATGTTGGTGCATCGAGGAGAAATATAATGTTCAAAAAACATCTGTTATTACATTTCCAAATCATTCCTCTAATCTAGTAATAAAAATAAATAATATTTTTTTATCAAATATACCTATTGAATAAAGAATACAAAAATAAATTTTTTTCCACAAATTACCAAATAACTTTTAAATTAGACACCATATGTTAAATGGTATATGGTTTAGGTAATAGTAATATACATGATTAATGAAATGGATAATTAGGTGTAAATTCAGTGTGCAATTATCTTAGGAGATTGAATATTTAAATGGGAATAAAAAATGATTCAAGGAAGTGATTTTGAATACTATTCATATACAAATAAATAAAACCCCATCCAAATGAATAATAAGGATGGTATCAATACAAAGAATCCAAATTAGAGTAAAAATAGAGTGGTTTTGTTGATGATGAAAAACTAAAACTATCTTTTAAAATCATTCTTGAGAAAAATATCCTTTTGTTTTGTAAAAAGTTTTCAATAATGTTTTCTTTGATAATAACTTTTGAAAATATTTTATTTAAAAATAAACCTTTAAAACATGGAATGTAAGCTTTAAATTAATTATGGTTAGTAAATATTTATTTTTCATTTGAGGTAAAATAACATTCCTTTTTAATGGTAAAAATGATTAAAAGAAATGAATTTTGGGAATGTGACAAGAAGATTCCATTAAAAAAATTTCTAAAAGATAAAAAGATTAAATATTTCTTAAAAAAAATAATTTCAAAAGTACTTTATTGAAAACATTTTAATAAAACAAATTTTTTAGATGAAAAATGGTTCTCTGACATAAGAGATAAACAAATTTGGGTTTTTGTATAAAAATTTTCTACAACATTTTGAGTACTAAAAGAGTATGAAATGGTACTAATACTTGATTGTGATCATGAATAGCCATAATTTATAAAATAAAAGTTTTTCTTTAACAATTTACATATATTTTTCTCAAATTTAAATACTATTTAAAGATCATTAATGTTATTATTGAAGAAAATAATATTTAAACATTACAATGTGTAATTAACATATTGAAACATTTTAAATTATAAAACTCAGGATGTAATAATATTAAATGGATGTTTTAACTGCAATGAAGGTAAATTAATTATTTATATAATATAAAAAAATGATCAGTTGATACACCACACAAATCTAGTAATTTGTGGACATGACATTTCTCTCACAGAAGTAAAAGGTGAGATGAATATCCCTTACCTTGTGTTTCCTTTTGGGTGATGGTTATTTAATTTCATGTATAATAAACTTTTTTAAATTATTTAATTTAATTAGGTTATTTTTAATTTTTATAATTACTTTTGTTTTACTTTTTATTATTTTTTATACAACTACTTAAACAATTCTGTTTACATCAGTTGTTTATACCAAATTTGGTTTATGTGTCGAAAACAACTTTGGATTATCAACTATGGTCCAAGAGGCCATTATATAACATCTAATGAGTAATAATCAGGAAATAATTATCATATTTATCTATAAATAATACATTTAAAAAAAATCATTACAAATGGTTATGAAAAAAGTAATCAATGTTATGATTATGAAGATGGTAGGCCATACATATATCTAAGTAATGATATTATTTTTCAATGAGCGTTATGGAAAATAGGTAAGTAACCCCATATATTTCTTCAATTATAGTTATATAAAAAATACTGATTTATTTATTCATATAAATTTATATATATTATTCTAGTGATGATTATGGAATTACATCATATCGAGGAGGTGGTAGTCCACACATCCATGAACAACGTTATCAATTTTTAAGTGCATGTGAAAAGGTAATAAAGAAAATGATATATATATATATAGTATATTTCTAGGATGTTGATTATGTAATTATTATAATATTTTTCTATGTCACATATTTTTCATTATAACCATCCTTTATACATTCTGTGGATCATTTGAATGAATCAAATCGCTTTAAGGGGACTGTATCCCACACTTCCTCAATCAATGTTATCGTATTCCCCCAAAATAGAGACTGTAATGGTAAGGGTTAAATAATAATTTCTTAATAATAAATAATAAATAAATATCATATATAACATATATAAAAATATTTTCCATCATAATTTCCACCATGAGAGATGGTAAATAAAAAAATGGACTATTATCATTGCCTAAGGTAGTAGTTCTCCATACACCGAAATAGTATGTTCGTCACCTATTAAATGGAAGTGTGTGTAAGTGTAATTTGAACCCATAATATAACAAAATATAAGTATATTTATTATACATATTATATCAAATTATCCTGGAAGAATAATATTTGAGGTGGTGGAAATGTAAATGAAAGAAAAGAGATTGTTGGGAAGAGGTACAGTAAAAATCGGGCAACTCATTTAGATTGTACCAAAAGGCTTCCTAGGAAGTATTTATATAAAAATGAAGGCTTCATGGTATGGGGAAGGGATTTTGGGATTTTATATGGGTAGATCTTGCCCAAAAATAAATGGATTTAGAGTTTTTAGAAATGGGGATAACGGGTGGCCTTTAATAGTTGAGGAAAAGGACAGTCATGGTATTTTGAGAAAAATAAAGGTGTGTCAACATTTTAACCAAAAAAAGAGTTAAAAATCCAACAAAAAATAATATTTAAGGTGAATATAAGAATTTATTTCATAAAATGGTTTTTTGATAAGTGGAAAGTTAATTTTTCCCTTAAGATAAATTTTTAGTACATTATTAAGCTTAAATTTACCTTAATAATTGAAAATAATTTTACTTACATTTCAAAATATTTTTGGTCAAAAACAATGTTGGTATTAAAGAAATACAATTTTTTCAGATTCCAAATATTGAGTCCCATTTTTTAAATTTCAATAATATTAGTGGAAGAAATTACATTAAAATTCACCTATAAAGCTGGATGACTATGCAGGTTTTAAATGTAAAAACATCTGAAAGTTGGCTATGTTTTTATATTCAATTAAAAAATGAAATTGATTAAAATGAAATGAAATGTATTAATTGATATAAATATTACCAAATTAAACTTATAAACTATTTAAAATTATAATTTTTTCTTAAAAATAAATTATATGAAAAGTTATTTTGAACTAAACTACATTATTTTTAACTATTCATTTAAAATGAAATATTTTGAAACAAATTCACAATAAACTAATTATTATATTTATCATTAAAATATAAAGTTTATTTTGAAATATTAATTCAATTAATGTGACAAAATTAATATTTAAAACTGGTTCTCCCTTAAAAGGTGTTAAAATTGACGTTATAAAAATATTGGTGGTTTTTGGGTAAAATAGTGTTTGTTCTTATCTTATCCCTATCAAACCTAATTGATTAATATCAAAACTACTTTACTGAATATATAATATATATATATTTCATCAAAATCATTCACTAATTGTAATTAATTATGTTTATTAAGATAAAAATTCTTTCAAAGCATAAAATAAATAATAATTGTTTTTATATCCAATTGGTTAATATTTTTGTTTCTCATTAATTGGTAACCAATTAAATAATTATATATATATATATATGACATAAATTTTATAAGTTGATTAATATTATTCATAAATTCTAACATAATAGCTTGTTTATATCATATTATATTATATAATAATATTTTTAAAATATATCACTGTTTGCTGAAAATTTGTCTTGTGTGTAATGCAAGCTATTGAATAATATTTCTCTTACGTATAACACAAATTTCAAGGAAGGTCACTCTTGCGTGTAACACAAGCTAACTAAATTTTGTTTAAATTACAATATATTGAATATATTATATTGATTTACAATATTAAATAAATTATATTGTATCTAGTTAACATTTTTCTTTTTTAAACTTTGTGTTGAATGTCATACAAAATGTTGAATACAAAGATGAACCATATAATTTATGGGTGTTACATTCTACCCACCTTAATTAATTTTCATCCTCATAATTTAAACTCAAACGTTGTGATAGATTATTTTATGTTTACTATGTTTAAATCCAACATTGTGATAAGGGTTTATAAAACATTGTTTAGAAAGGAGAGAATGAGAAGTACAAAGGTCACATGGACTACAATGTAAATTGGTCTCTATGTAGGATAACACTAATGGAAATTGGAAATACGTACGTGGAGGAAAAGATTAAATATATATATGGGGTGAATGATGGAATCAATCAAAAACAAGGTAATGATCAATATAATGTTGTGGGCCTCAAATACATAAATCTATAATTATTTAAGGGGCCATTGGTTCAACTAAAATAATGGTATTAGGACAAAATTTTGTTTCAAAATCATTTTCCTAATATTGGGTAATTATATTACTGACAAAGAATAAAAGGAAATATTCATACATGATAGGTTTCAATTTCAAATGAATAATCCTAATGTTTGGATTTTCTTAAATAGAATTCTAGATCATTCCATTACTCCCATAAATTAATTACCCATAAATAATTTCTTATGTCTAAAGCACAAAAAGAAATATTTAAAGGAATATAAGTCATATTAATTAGTCACAAGTAATACCATTTTTCTCTAATTATCATTAAAAATCAATATGGTTAATATATTAATCTCTAATCATAAAAAATGGTATTATTGGTTCATCAATAGCATTTATTCATTAATTTTTATAACTAAAAATAATAAAAAATTAAATAGGAAACTGTGTTGGTTAGTGGTTGGTATCAAACCCTTATCGCCCTTCTGTCATGGGTTCAGGACCCATGGCCTTTCCATATTTTAATGGAGGTCACCACACATACAGGTAATCTTTTTCTAAAACCATATTTATATAATTTAAAAAATAAATCTAATTGACATCCTTTGAATTTAATTATTAAATAGGCACGTAACTATAGTTTTCAATACAAACATTTTTTGTATAAGGTATAAAAATCTTATTTGACTATTAGTATGATGTCATTACTGATCATATAATCCCTAATGTTATAAATAGATTTGAAATTATGTCGATATAAATTCAATGGAATTATTCCTAAAAAAACGTTTCATCTAAAACATATGCTTCTAAAATCAACTCTATTACCTATACGTTTCATTAATCTTATAGACAAAATACCCCATATATAATAATTATTCAATTTAGTTATTAAATCACAAAAATACTTCACTAAAATTGGTTCTTTCTTAGTCTAAGGTATATTCATAATATAATTGATTGTACTTATAAATCATGACACCGTATTTTGAATCTAAACACCATAGGTTTATCGTAGGATATTAATTTTCATTAACTATTAAAATCCTTCATAATTTTTTTAAATAAAATATGGATTATGATAAGAATATCTCCAAGTAGTGTCAAACCAAGTTTATAGAATGACCCATTGTAATGTACCAGGTTACCCTGAGTCAAAATCGTAACACCTTATTTGTGTTATTACTCCTAGATACATCTGTGCTAAAACCACATCCACTTGTAGTATCTTGGTAGGGATGTACTGTTAAGAATACACACATAATCTATAAATTAAAAAAATTAGGGTGTTATTATAAACTTATCACCAAGTTATACCTTAGGTTTATGTTCTTTAACCTATTTTTAGATAAATATATATTCTCATGGTTGCTAATAAACTTCCTATGATACCAAATGTAGATACTTAACCCCAGATAAACTAGAGCTTATGTCTGCTACTAAGTAATTTGACTTGATTACAAGGAATCATTCCCTTACACATCAAATTGATTAGTAGTCTTGATAATCTAGATACATGGATGAGTCTTTTATTAAAAATGAATACACTAGTTACAACATAATTTTCTTCTTCTTCTTTATAAATAAATATCATTGAGGATAAAATTATATCAAATTTCATATCCCTTCATATATTTCATTGTAAACTTATTGGATTCCTATGGAAAGAAACATAATAAGGGTTAGCTGAGATGCTCATTAAGGGAAAGATATCATTAATGAAATAATGAATCAATTAGAATATTCAATATGGAATGATAAATATCTGAACACACATTCCATTCAAATAGCTAGATAGTGAAAAATAAATATATAATAGTAAGAAACTAAAAAACATTTCATTTAATCAATGAACTTAAAATGAAATGTATCCATAGATATTTTGATGAAAATTGTCATGGATGAATAATAACTGAAACTGAATGAAGAAAATGCTTTCTTAATAGAAATTATATCTAAGGAACACGAAAACCTATACAGTGAAGACCATTCAAAAGATGGTTTGAAACTATGAATAAAAAACCCATTTAATTTTTCCAACATCTTTTTTTCATGAGAACTTGTTGATGAATCGAGGAGTTATATAACATCTGGGCATCAACCATCATTACTAGTCCAAATAATTCCTCAAATAATATAATCAAACAAAAATGCATTATCAATTTTCCATATTAAATAAAGAATATGGAATTATAAATATTTCCCCAAATAATATAATAACTTTAAATGTGGAAACCGTGTGAAAAATGGTATACGATTTAGGAAATAGTAATATCTATGATAAATTAAATGTATAATTCAGGGTAAATTCATTGTTTAATGATTATATGATATTGAATATTTCAAGGGAAAAATGATTCAAGGAACTAAATGTGAAATCCATCCTTGGAATATTCAATAATAAACCATCTAAAGGGATGATATTTTTTGTATCGATACAAAAAATACCAAGTGGGGAAAAAATAAAGGGATCTTTTTTGGATGAATATAAATACTAAAAATATATTTTTAAATAACTCATAAAGAAAATATGCTTTTGTTTTTCAAAAATTTTTGAAACCCCTTTTATTTTAAAATATATTTTGAAAACATTTTATTCAAAAACAAATGTTTAAACATGCAAAGGAATATTTAAATAATTGAAGGAGAGTAAATCCATACCTTTTATTTAAGGTAAAATAACATTCCTTTTACATGGTAAAAATAGATTGAAAAAATTCCATGTCGGGAAAGAGATAAAAAGATTCCTTTGAAAAATTGGTAAAAGGAAATAATGGTAAATAATTCCTTATAAAATCAATTTAAAAAGACATTTTTTAAAACATTTTACTTAAACATGGTTTTTAGATGAAAACAGGATCTCCGACTAAAGAGATAAATAAAGTCAGGTTTTTTTAACATTTTCCAAAACATTATGAGTACTAAATAGTGAGAAAATGGTACTAATAATAGATAATGGTCATAACAAAATATATTTGAGAAAATTAATGTTTTTATTGAAAAAGTTTCATATAATTTACTCAAACCGAAATACCAATGAATAATAATTATTGTTATTGATGAGGTAAATAATCTTTAAACATTTCAATGTTTCCCATATCACATTAATACATTTTAAGTCATAATCCTCATGAAGGAATAATATTACATGGAAGTTTTAAATACCATGATGGAAAATTAATTAATTATATAAAATAAAAAAATGATATGTAGATATACCACAAAAAATAACTGGTGAACATGACATTTATCTCATAGAAGTAAAAAGTTAGATGAAAATCTCATTCATTGTGTTTCCTTTTGGGTGAACATCCTTTAAATTATTATATAATAAAAATATTTTAATTATTTAACTTATTGAGAAAAATTTCTATTTTTATCATTACTTTTATTTCTCATTTAATTTTCCACATGGTAGTCCCCCATCTACAAATTACATTTTAACTTTTTAAGTGCATGTGGAAAATTAACAAACAAAGTAATATCTATATCTATATATATTTATAGAGACGTAATTATTTCATTAATATCATATATATGTTTTTTATTTCACATATTTTTAATTATAATCATCCATTACACATTCCATCGATCATGTGAGTGAATCACATCTCTTTCAGGGGGTGATAGTCTACACATCCCCAAATGATGTTACCGTATTCCTCCAAAATGGAGCATATAAGGGTATATGATATAAAAAATTAGAATAATAAATACATAATAAATATCATATATAACATATATAAATATATTTTCTATCATAATTTCTATTGAGATGTGGTAAATAAAAAATGAACAATCATCATTTCATGAGATAATAGTTCGCATTACATAGAAACAATATTTCGGTTACCCATTATATTAAAGTGTGTGTGTGTTTAGGTAAAACCCATAATATAAAAACATATAACTATATTGAGGACAATATTTTTTTTATATCATCATGGAATAATAACGTTTAATGTGGTGGGAATGTAAATGAAAGAAAATAAATTATTGGAAAGTGTTGCCTTAAAAATCTGGTATCTACTTTTGGTTTATACGGAAGGGATTCCTTAGAAGGATTTCTTCCCAAAGGGATGCTTCATGGTCGAGGGTAGGGATTTTGGGAATCTATATTATGAAATATTGGCCGAAACAATGTCATTTTAGAGGTGTGAGTAATGGGGATAAGTTGTGTCCTTTTATAATGGGTAAAAGGACTTTCTTGGTATTTTGAAAACAAGCTAGGTATACCCACATTTTCACCCAAAAAAATCCTAAAAATAAACCAAAATCAATAATGCTTGTTTCATGGCCTAATTATGGAAATAAAGTTGGTTTTTGAATATTTTCTAAGTCATTTGGTCCCGTGAGAAAAATGTTTAGACCTTTATTAAGCTTAATTTTTTACTTAATAATTCTAATTAGTTTAATTTTATTCCACTAATCATTTTGGTTGAATTTTTTTTTGTCTTATTATAAATTATATGTTTTTATAATTTTAAATATGGAATCCATTTTCCAAATTTCAATCATATAAGTGGCAGATATTAATTTAAAATTCATCCCACAGGCGGGACGACAATGTGGGTTTTTCAAGTAAAAACACATTGAAGTTTGATATGTTTTAATAATTAATTTTTATGTGAAATAGATTACGATGAAATAAATTCTATTAATTTATTAGAAAATTATCAAATTGTAATTTAAAACCAATTAAAATTGCAATTTTAACCTTGTAAATAAATTAGATGAAAATTTCGTTTGGAACTAAAATTATGTATTTTTAAATATTTGTTTAAAAGTGAAATGTTTCTGAAAAATATAAAAAAATCTCCCCAAAATAAATTATTATTTTTATAATTCAATTATGATTTTTATTTTGAAAAATTAAATAAATTAATGTGTCCAAATAAATATTTAAAATGGGGTTTTCATTAAAAGAAGGTAAAATTTTCATTATAAAAATAAAGGTTTTTATGTGTAAAATAGATTTTGTTCTTTTCCAATGTGTATTCAACCTAATGGATGAATATAAAAACATATCGATAGAGTATATAACATTCATTTTTCATTAAAATAATTCACTAATTGTAATTAATTATGTTTATTAAGACGAAACTCCCTTGGAAGCATAAAATTATAATATTTCTTTTTATATCCAATTGGTTATTTTTTTCATTTATCATTAATTGGGGACCAGTGATGTAATTTTATATTTATATAAACCTTAAATTTTCCTATGTTAGTTAATAATATTTAGATACACTAACATAATGGCTATGTTATAGCATATTATATTAAATATTAATATTTTAATAATATATCATTGTTTGGTGAAACTCGATCTAGCGTGTAACGAAAGATATTGAGAAAGGTCATACTTGTGTGTAACACAAGATGTAGAGGAAGGTTGATCTTACTTGTAACAAAATATAACTTATATTTTTGTGAATTATAATACATGGAATATATTATATTTATTTAAGATAACAAATAAATTGTATTGTATCAGAAAAATATATTCCTTTTTACAGTTTGTTCTTTATATCATGCAGGCCATTGAATACAAAGTTGTAATTTCGAATTTTTGGGTGTTACACATACTCTATAAAATAGTGAATAAGGTCACGATTTTTTTTCTAGAAAATATCATCCATTCATTATGGGATTACCATACCCCCATGTGTACTTTTACACAAGAGAATTTGTAGTCATTTGTGTTCATAAATTTGGTAGTATTTACCATAGAAGTTCAGTAGCCCTCACTTCTAGTAGATATTTGCAGAAAAATCATAGATGATGTGAAATCCATAAATCGGATGGATGAGTTAAAATGACTAAATAATAATATGGTTGATACATTGTACTATGTTGAAGTCCATTAGAATCAGATCGTAAGGTCCTTAAATAAGAATGCATTTCTCCATTCACTTCTCTAAAGAGAACATGTATTGGTTCACATAACCACCAAGATACCTAGAATGAAACCTCAAAAGTGGAACCCACATGGTAAGGTCCTTGGATCAAACATTAGGTATAACACATTGGATCCTACTCATTGAAAAAATGGATGGAGAATATATCACACCCCCACCGATTTGAGGTTTCTTCAGAAACAATTTTGATAGCTAAAATAAAACATCTATAGTATGGATCACATGATGTTGAACTATATTAAAATCATCCTGGTATCATGATTTTAAACTACTCAAACTCATCCTGATCGCATGATGTTAAACTGCACAAAAAGTTTCTTGGTCAAATGACGTTGAACTGCACAAAACCATCCTAATCACATTACATTAAACTGTATAATTGCTCATCATGGTCGCATGATGTTATACTAAATGAATATGTCCTAACAAAAGGATGGTAAACTAAACGAAGATTGTCCTATAATAAAAATGATAAACTTTACAACATCCTTCATACATACCTCGTGACATTAAACACAATGGAAAACGTTTTCACGGCATGACATATAACTACACTGATCCCTAATTTCCATATTTATTCACAACAGATGATATTTGTCCTAACCTAAAGGTGTTAAAATACATGGGTGATGTTGTTAATGTATGACATAAAACATCATGGATCTGAAAAATTCCTCTTCTTTCATGTTTATTCATCCATATCTTTACCCAAAGACATTAAATTACAAAACTGATTTCATGGACAGATGATACTAAAATACATAAGTTCCTAGAACTAAATATATCTTGATTACAATTCTAATGAGATATTTTAGGGACACCATGATCCCATATATTGGTTCAACCACTGCATTACAAAAAATTCCCTTGACCCCTCTATAACTTCCTCTTTATGGTAAGAGGAAGCCTTTGCATTCAATGTTTGTCACACTAATCATAGATCATGTGAGATTAGGAATTTTGTTAAGGGATTCCACATAAAAACAAGGAATATAATCTCATGACAGGGTTATCATGGTTCTGAATGCAAGACCTTAAAATGAACACCATGATTCCTCACTGAATGATGTAAAGTTATATGGTTAATGTATCTTACATGGAATTAAAATGTATATTATTATGGACCAAACTTGAGAGGACCTCCATTTTTTAGTGTGTATATCCCACAACATATCTATTTATGAATTACATGTGAATTGGTTCATGTCATCACAAGATATTTAGTAACACCCATATCTCTAAACCCAAATAAAACCACACTAATGAAACATAATAATCCACCCTCCCTATGTATAAGTAAAAAATGCACAGATATATATTTATTAATAACTATGTGTGTCTTTATTCCTATTACATTCTAATACAAAGTAATTCTTAGAACTCTATTCTTGAGCCGGGCCACAACATTCACCATTCATGTCAGGGAGACCATTTCCTTGTCTAATGATGCTAAACTGCATGAACTTTCAAGAAATATGTGTGGCTTGATTCAGATCATCACAGGTTACATATTGATACGCTAGTTTCCAATCCTAGTCCTAGATACAGTAATCAATGGGAATAATGCCCACCTATGTGTATTGGTCAGTCATGCATAGAGAGTTTCTTATTCAAGAACTATGTGTGGATTGATTTCTATTACTATAGGATATATATTGATGTCCATACCTCTATTCTTGTGCCCAGTCACAACATTACCTTTTCATGTTAGGGATCCTATTCCTTTTTAACTTAACATTATACTGAATCGTCTCTCAAGAACTACATGTTTCTTGATTCCTATAATCACATGATATTTAATGATGGCCATGTCTCTAAACCTGGGTCCAACTACAACAATCAAGGGAAAAAATGACCACCTGTGCATATAGGTCAGACCTTCATAAAGAGTTTCCAATTCATGAACTACATGTGTTTTTATTCCTACCATCATAGGATATGTAGTGACGCCTAGGTCTCCAATCATTGGTCCAACTATAACAACCAAAGAAAAAAATGTACCCCCAACAACATATGTTTCAAGTCATACAATATTTTTTTTTATTATGCATGAGTCATAACTATAGACATATTTTTTATGAATGTAATATATCTTGAACAATGTTTCATGTCGGTTCCCATATCCTTACCTCATGAAGTTGAGTATGAATGAAATAGATACATCTTTATCATGTGACATTTAACTGGAAGTCAATTGTCCTGGTCACATTACATTAAAAATACACAACAAATACATCCCCACTAAATGATGTTAAAATTTATATTCCATCACCCAATATTTTCCCTTATCAAAGGACCAAAAGATCCATACCCTAGTTAACCAGAGTATGGTGTGCTTCTTCCATCTTTTTATCACCTAAATTCATAAATCACACTTCACTATTACATTACCTCATATTACCACAAACCTTTCATGGACCTTGGAATGAAAAATATATATCTCTACATGAACATGTTATCAATTATAAGGGCACAGACCTACCAAATAGTAAAATATTGTATATGTAAGAAGGGATTTCTGATCCTTGTGATCCTGACGTCATTGTGGAAGAATTCATCACATAAGGGTTTTCTGGGCCATTTGTTGATATTATTTTCCTATATCATTAACCATGAACTAAGAACCTCGATCCATGATGTAAAACATTTTTATCTCCCACTCAAAAGGATTTTGGATTGATATTAACCATGGGGATCCTAACTATCCTCTTGTGTAAAATTCCTCTCATTTTAGGCTCATGTGTGTCAAGACTTTAAACATCTTATAGTTTGGTCAAAGATGTATGACCGTAAACTCTAGCCTTGGATGGTTCAAATTTCAAAACCATAAATTTCTTAAGAAATAAACAAAAAAAAATCTAGTTTAATACCTGAAAAGTGTATCCTGAGAGAATATCAAGACTTCTCTTGCTTAAATCATTATCTCCATAGTTTAGGAAAACAATTAGGCCATAAATAAATAAGGAATAAAGCTCATAGATCCTACTTGGAAGCCCTAATAAAAGCCATGATATTATCTCTAGATCCCCCAATCCAAGAAAAAGTAATATTAATGCCTTTTCACATATCCTTAATATGAGAAAATGTTCTATAAGAAGTGACTAAACATTTAGGGTTCCCAAACCCTTCTTGAATCATACATTTTCTATAAATCAAACTTCATTGTTTGAGTTATTTGGGTCACTGAAAACCATTCATGGAACACGTAAAGGATATGAATTTTCATAATTTTTCCTTTATATTGATGAATAAGGGCTAATACCTACCAACCAGAGATATCATGGCCCTATATAAATGGTTTTCCCATCCTTGAGAGACATGATGTCATTGTATTAGAACCTATCACCTCAGTGTGTTCTTGTATATTCTCGGCATGATATTCCCATATCATTCTCCTATCTCGAGTAGTTTTAACCATGATTTAAAATACCCTTAACCAAAATATTCAAAATAATTGGACATCTTTAACGTTATGTCACAATGTTTTGTACCCATTTTCAAAGAATGAATGTGACACTCCATTCTTAAACCTCTTGATGTCCCATAACCTATGACTTAAAACCACTGGGTATAGGACCCATGGTTTATAATCTAATAGATAAACTACCTATGGTTCCAAAACCCTTTCAAGATAGATTTTCCTTTGGACCTCACTTCATTATCTGGATGCTTAATTATTTACAAATATTTCAAGTACCTTATAAAAGGGTGGGTAAATCTCTAGTTGACCATGATATCAACACATAAGTTCATTGAACAACCAACCAAAGGAATCCCATACTTACATTAAAGAATAACTAATCCTTGTGATACCTAAAAACATTGTGGTAGAACCTAGTACCTCAAGGTGTTATTTGTCATTCTCGACATATCTACATCATCCCATAGTCACTCACTCAATAGTTTGGGTTATGACATACATCATTAACATTCCAACTATCATGGTAGACATAGTATCTCTATTATTTCTCCCTCAAAAAATATTACCCCATAAATATTCCATTTACCTATGAGAAGAGTGGGAACATCTCTGTTTAAACACTATATTAATGCATAATGGCATTGACCTAAAAACCTATTGTATATCCTTCTTGTATGAAAGGAACACCAATCCTAGGGAGCCCTGAAAACACCATAATTTAAATTAAAACCATAGGGTGTCTAAGGTATTACCTAGTATATCTCTACCATATTTTATATTTAATAATAGAAGGACTGGGCTAACAAAACAAAAACTATAGAAATAAAAGGATTGAGTAGAAGGACCCTAAACTACAGTAATAGAATGTCTGATCTTAAAGGCCCAAAACTATAGCAATAGATAGTCCTAGATAAAATACCCTATCCTAAAAAAATAGAATGTCAGAGTTAAAAGACCATAAACTATATCAATAGAATTTCCAACATAAAAGACACTAAATTAAAGAAATTAAAGGTATGAGCTAAAAACCCCTAAAACTACAGTAATAAAAAGATCAAGATAAAAGACCCTCAATTACAACAATTGAAGTTATGAGATAAAAATAACCTAAAATATATCACACTAATGATTTAGTATGAAAATACTAGAACAGATATAGAGACTATGATTCCCACCATATGGCCTTAGAATAAATCATGTTATGGTCACTAAGACCATTGGATTCATCAAAATATGGATAACTCTCCCTCTCTGACATATATTCCACAAAAATTATCAATTTTTAAATCAAGATAACTCAAGATAGATGGAAAAAATATATCAATATGGAATGTCCTATTGGTGGGAATCCATTGGCATTTTATGACAAGAGTCTTTCAGAATTTAATCCTTCAAATCTAATCATTCGGGTTTACATGATATTATAAAAAGGATGGTTGTCATCAATGATTCATGAAAAATCATATCAACATAATTAAAGACATATCATGAATAAAATTAAATTGGAAAACAACATATAAATTTTGGTAGATTGACTAATTGACAACATAAAGGAGGAGGAACCTCTTAGTATTAGATTCACTCCAATGGATATACAAGCCAAAGAAAAAGGTGTAAATTTACAATTTAATCATAGTATGTGATTGAAGGAGTCCTTGAGCTATTAAATCCTCTACTCTAAGGAGATAATGGATTATAATAACTGATAATTAGATTTAGTCTTCATCTTCACACTCTGTTGTAACTCCATTTCCCTAATGTTGACATCAATCCTAGACTTCTCCTCCATGTCAAGGAGTTCTTGTTTCTCAAACACAGTTTTATCTGATATCTAAATTGAGAGCTATAACTATGATAGTTATGCTTGAAGATGACCAATAATGATTTGGAGATAGTAAATTTCAATATTCTTGGGACTGACCATGTCCCGGTGAGTTTTTTCCTCCACCACATTCTAGGAAGATTCATTTAATGCTTCATCAAATCTATTCTTCACTGAAGAGGAAGCTTCAACGGCTACCACACTCAATTCAAGGGTCCTCTTATTCTCTCTCGGAGATATCACCTTCTTCACCCAGGTATGAATGGTGGTATATTAAATACCTTTCGAACCAATGATGGTAAACATATATAGAAGGTTACCAGAACGATCCATTAGTCCTTCCAAAGTGGTCTACGAAATGAAGGTCCAAATCTACCCCCACATTTTTAACCACATCGACTCGTTAAATGATAGTATAACTGAACGTTGAACTAATCCCATCATGGAACTGAGAATATATTGTTGGACTATGTCTCTCAGAGAAAAGGTCATAATCATAGTCTTCAATGACATAGGAAGGGAGCCAACCTATACATTGTTCGACTCAGTATGAATAATCCCCATGATGGAAGGGACATGAACCTCTGGGCTTCCGAGTGTATACACTCTAATAAGGGGCGTAGGATTTTATCGTCAAAATGATAAATTATTTGATATCACCATGTAACCAAAAGATATGACAGATGTCAGAAACCTACATTTGTCATTTGTTTCACTAGAAATGTTTGTTTCTCTAACCCATCCTCGGGTGAAGAGGAAACTGCCTATTGGGATGATAGGCTTTGTGGAACTTCTATCACTTTACTCGATCACATGTCTTTCTCTCTACTATTTAGGGTTTCATGAACACAATATAATTTTAGAAGAGTGGACCAAAAAATTACAATGTTTCTAGATATTGTTGAAGTATTCACCTCATCTAAAACAGACCTTTATCGAGGATAAATCAATATCATAGTAGAAAAATGTACCAGTATCCTCTAATTTTTTTCCCACACCAGATCTAATGGAGCGATAGTTGGGACATATGCAACCTAAAATGAGCCCAAATGATTCCGAACCTCACCCATATCCACTTCTTGATGGGCTGGGAATGATAATTACGGGACTATTAAATAAATAGAATTATCATCCATATCATCAGAATATTATATGTTATCCTCTATGTGGGTTCAGTTGGGCCCTTCACATTTTTGAAAAATCAGGATTTAGTACTAGATTAATCTAAAATAAGTGAAGAGTGGAATTATATACATACTTGAGGATTATAGAGCAGAGTACTCTAAAATTCAAAGATCATCATTTTACCCTTACCTTATAGGGAATTATCTATTGATGGTTCTGAAGCCTATGTCATTGCTCTAGAAATGTAAATCGCCACCCTAATTTGGGCTACTGTTCCTGGGGAACCCTCATCATCGGTCCCCCAGTCCCTGCCAAATTCATCTCCAATAATATTACCACTAGGAGAATATACAAGGGATGGAATGATTGGATGGTATTGTCTAACCTCTCACCATATCAAAATATATATATAAAGGATGTATGTATGGTTTCAATTACACCAAAACCCTTTCGAAATAGAATTAAGTTCATCCTTACCACTCCCTCTACAATTGTATAGCCCTATTCACTCACATTGAATTGCAGTGTGCCCTGAAAAACAATTTGGTGTTCCATAGGTGAATAAAAAACCCAACCCTTGATGATTTCCAACATTATAATAAGGTCTCTGAGGAGGGCCCTGACCTTTGCAGGTATGTCTTTGAAAGTGATTCCCAAAGGGGAGGTGACATGATAAAAACCATATAAAGATATCTATAATTGGGGAATTATTCCACATTCCATAGCATCTGAGTTCATTGTACTCCAATCCATCCAATTTTTAGATGTGATAGGACATAATAATCCTAAATAGGATTCACTCTCTATCACCACACTCGCTACGGCTGCATCAGTTGGAACTTCTACTAGAAATCAAGGCAATGTTAAATGTATTACTTCTTTATGAGGTTCTTCTAGGGATGTTTTCCCTCTCGAAGCTAGCTATTTTCTATGAATCATATTCTTCTCAGTGGCCAGAGGTAATTGGGATACTTCATGTAGTAGTGTCGATAATTTCTCATTGGGATGTGATAAAATCAAAATCCCAATATAATTTAGATATAAATTAATTACTAAATCATGAAGTGGATGGTCTATCTTGGCATGTGTTTCCTCACTAGTAAACATCATCCAAAGTAGGTGTTCCACCATTGGATGATTCTCATATCATACATGAATAGGGGAAGACCTCTCAACTGAACACACAAAAATTTATTACTAAACTGTTATGGTGCATAACATTTGTAATGGATGTCCCCAACAATTCTAGTGGAATGTATTCCCTCTCAAAGTGACATCATATAAGCCTGGGAATCAAGGCTAGATACTCCTTCATCATACATATTAATCATGAGTAACAGACCACTGGTTTTGAGAAAAAATGGTCATAATCTCCCGTAAATAACCTAACCTCCCAATCTATTTGTCAAACTAGTATCACAACACTAATGCACTAAAAAATTGATTGATGTGGACATTGGGGGTGTTCTAGATGTTAATGTACTCATAACCACCAAAATGGGCCTCATCTAACCCTATAATACATGAAATCTCCCTACAATTCTGTGAGTGGATTTTCCCCAATATATATGGTGTAGAAGGTGATAATGTTTAGCCAACATTGGGATGTAAAACCCTATACACTTCACTCCTACCATACAATACACCATCATGATTGTGGAGTCTCTAAATCCACTTTTTTCCATCATCTTAAGTTTGCACCCACTTAGGTACATAGAAAAGAAGCTGACTAGTTTGAACATTCATTAAACACTATAGACAACCTCACATGCCCATTATTTAATTATCACAACTTCAACCGAAGGCCATAAAGTTCCCTCCACACTATGGGATTCCTTTATTGGATATGCCTTATAATTCCTAGATTATAGCATAGAATATGACTTCGTGATAAATTATCTCTCCCACATATCAAACATGATATCTTCCATGAAAAGGGACTCAATCGAGAGGTATTTTCGACTAACCAAATAAACTATCGATCAAGGAGAGGAGTCCTCTCTACATTATCACATGTGGACCATGGAGGGAAAACACATCGTAAATCTCCCATAATATGGGTGTGACTCAAATATTATCAACACCCTAAAGATTAATTCACACCTCACCATGCATTAAATGGAATGTTTTTATGTCAGGAATCCTATGACTGAATTGGTCCAACATCAGACCCTTGTTGCAATAACAAAAAATTTGTGAGATCTACATAACTATGTACATACTAATATACTATATATGTGCAGAAAACTCAGAAGAAATATATTGAACCTAGAAGGGTCACCCCCAATCCATTCCACAACTACCCCTAATCGATTGTCCCTATTGGGAACCCATACAGTCTTATAACTGGAGGTAAACTAATGCATTTTATAAGAATATATATAAAAATATGAATCATTTATGTGATTGTTCTCATTGAATTCTTTGGTCATGAATGTAATTATATTCCCATATACATGATCCGACTAAAAAAAATGGCACGCATGATATATGTTCACCTAGAAGTTGTTATGGGTTTTTAGGAACCAGTCAGAGGGTATTAATGGTAAATTTGGTGAAGGAATGAGACTTTCATTTGTAAGACCAGAATAGTAGAGTGAAAGAAAATATTAAAGGGGATATTCCACAAGTCTCAATCCCATCGGGTCTACTAGACTCATCTGAAATGTCCTAATAACACAGCGGAATGTAGCATCCATGATTTCCACAATATCCTCCGGGTGATCCATCGATTCTTTATTCTCTTTATTTGATGGATTTTAGGAACTACATTGATAGACAAAATCCATATTAATGAAAATAAGAAGCATAAATTTGATGAATTAAAACCCACTAAAATAAGAGAATAATTCTAGAAGCCTCATTCACTTCAAATGTACCATAAAGGGATTCGATATTTCCTAAAGTTCCCAAAAATAACATGGATCATAAAGATCTTGCATACTGCATAAACCGGCAATACATCTCGTAATAGCTCAACCAGTCAAGACACTTGTGATTTTTTTACCCTTCCATGGTCACACAATTTGTGTAATAGTTTAGTGGTCAGGCTTCCAAGCTAGCAGATCCTATGAAACCTTCGAAGAAAACCATGAAGGACTATGGTTGAGGTTCAACCAATTACCAAAATTTCATTCGTGGTTAGTTAAAAAATTCCAAGGAAAATAATTTCATTCAATGCGGTTCTCATAAAAAAGTCTTGTGGATGGATCTCAGAATAGGTTCTCATGGGAGGGTCACACGACAAAGGTAGATCACAAGATATTTGAGAGTTGGGTAGCCAATTAATGATATAAAATCCATTACCTTATTTATTAGTCCTTTTGTAGAATACCAAACATAATCCAGAAGTCCTATCATCACCCAAGTCATAGATTAGTGACAGCACCAAAGCATCTGGTGGGCATTTACATTCATTATAATCGAGCTCTTTTCTCCAAAGGTATTTCTCCTGAGGGGGGAATTTATTGAATCCCTTCAAAAAAGTATTAAAAAATCCAAAAAGGATGCAATACCAAAAATGTGGGTATTATTTTCCCTATAATGAAAATGAATAAAAGGTGGACATGAAACATGGATCATGTAAACCTCTGAAGGAAACATAGTTTCATGACCCTAGAAAACGTTCATGAGAAATGGAAATGCATAGTGCATAACCTAATACAATACCCTGAAGATACCCTTTGATAAAGCCTCCTTGTTCTTTTGAAGGAATATAAGACACTTGTTGATAATGTGGTATCTAGTTGATGATTCCCACTAGATTATGCAACTTTCTAGTCAATGGACACTTGGAAACCCATTAAAAAATCCTTATAAAATAAGGATAAAATAATAAAAATTTATAAGCCTATCAGGATCATTATTCCTCATGTGATGCACCCATGCAGTTTTCAAGACACTATAGAGGCCCTGGAGACATGTACTCCATGCCTGCAAGAGCCCACTGGCATGTTTCCCTCATCATGTGAAGGGCCTCAGACATGTATTGGTGGTCATATGCTCTTATCCAACCCCAAATACAAATTTAAGGGTTGAACATGACAATTCTATCACATCACCAAGACATCCTTCTTTTATATGATGCATCAATGATGGGGAGAGTGGTTGTATTCGAAAAAACTCAATAATGTTTGTGAGATCCACAACCTTTGTGAAATAAAAAAGGAAATAAAAAGTAGAGTGATGGGAGCTTCATGTGATGGGTAGATATGTTGATCTTATATGAATGGAGTTATACACCCCATGATATCACCATTGATCATGTGAGGCCCCCCTCCATAGGCTAGCATGTTCTCTTGAAGTCCCCATGGAAACACACCATTTTCTTATATAAGGTTCCAAACAAATCATCTTATATCATGTGAAAGCCTTTCAATAGGCATCCTGGTATCATGATATTCCATAAATATGTTAGCCTAACCATTTAAAATCCCCTTGTAATTTCCATATGATTAATAAATACCTATTTAATTTAAAAAAAATCTAATATATATATATCTCTGTGTGTGTGTGTGTGTGTGTCTAGCATTGATGGGATGGTCTTGTGGTCATTAAATATCATTCAACTCCCATGCAGAGATCATGTGAAGCACATATCACCAAATCCCTCCATAGACTCCTTCCCAACTCAGCAAGATACACATCACACAATGTGTCATATAATCTGGGTGGGGAGGCCTATAAATCCCTCACCCTAAGAAAAAAACCAATCTTTGGATCCATGCACCATCGCAACCAGCTAATTATTAGAATATTCAGAGTGGCCAATCTCATGATCATAAAGTTTTCCCACAAGATATAATCTAGGGAACAACTTAAGTGATCACAATGTATGCATGGTCACTTCATTTTATCACTTAAGATCATGAGAATGACTTATGCTGGGTCATACGAAGTACATCCTACATATCTATTGAATCACATGAGACCTAAAAAATATGTCACTAAACTAAAATTGAGATGGATATGAAAACACTGATTCACTGATCCTCATGAACATCGCATGAATCATCCAAATCATTCAATAATATAAGGTCATATAACTCATTTCATGTGACATACCTATGAAATACAATTTGGATCAAATGATTTACATTGGATATATCAAGGGAGTCATACATCCCCCTTTGGGGATGCCAACCATGTCTTGTGAAGCCCTCTAGGATCGTTATCCAGTACTTTTGATATCCAATAGACATTTCAACCAAATTATACATTGACACAAATTTATGTCAACTATGTCTTGCGGAGCCCTCCAAGATTTCCATCAATATCTCATGGCACTCTACAAGCGCGTCATCCAGGTTTCACGATGACACTAAGACATGTCATACAGGTCATGTGATGGAACTAGGACATTCCAGTTCAAGTCATGTGACATCCTCAAAACAATTCATCCAAGATCTTGCATCATCATTCAGACATGTCAACCAGGATCATCCAATACCCCTAAGACAAGACATCTAGGTCATGCGATGCTCTTCGAACATGTCAGCCCAAATTATGTAATTTTCTCCAGATATCCTCATCCAATTATTTCTACATCCTCCAGACAAATTACATAGATTATTTTATTTTCTGTAGACATGTCTAGATATCCTCAAAAATTATAGGCAGACAAACATGCCTTGTCACGAAAACATATTGGGACATTATAGCCTTTTTTAGTGGCCATGTAAGGTACACATTACTATGTAATCCTCGATCATCAGGATAATATGAGATGCACTCCATATAAGGGAAGCCTTATGGTGTAATCCCTGATTAGTGGAATAATATCATATATCATCCATATATGGGAAACCTCAGTGTGTAATCCCTAATTAGTGGCATAATATGATATGAACCCTATATTAGGGAATCATACATTTGTAATCCTCAATAAAACTGAACTTTGATGAATCTTATTTATGCAATAACCAGGATACGTAGGACACATTCCTAAATTTTGGAGTTCAAATAGGCATCCACCTCAATGTAAAAACTACCATGTCTCAAACTTTTGATCCATCAAGACCCAATATATCCCAAGGTCTGATCATCCATCCTTATCCACCAAAGGGATGATAAGTTAACTGAACTATGATGGCTCTGATTCTTATAATAAATTGGATATAGAGGATTCTTTCCTAAGGCCCAAAATCTATAATAAAACATCCAAAGGGTTTTCTAATCATGCAAGCCTAGCATCCATGTCTAGTGAGGCTGAATATATTTTATTCCTTGTTTCCTACTCTGATCATGACTCACATAGTCTTATGAAGTTGAAATGATCACATAATTTACATCATTAAACTCTACCATCCAGGATAGTCTCAGTGTCTAAGACCTGATCATTTTCATCATATAATTACCCCCATACAAGGGTATCTACCACGGGGCATGTCCAATGGGTTTGAATCGACTATAATAACTCTAATTTATTTTGTAACTAGGATAAGTAGGATTACTCATAGAGGTTTGATCTCAAATATATAGTTCCCAAGTTCCCCCATATATGTAGTTTACATATGATGTTTAAATCTATGGGTCAACAAACAATTAAGGTTTTGATTCCAATTATAAAACAGGATATATAGAATGCCTCATAATGTCCCCAAACCATTTTCAAAATTTTGACCACCTCCCTAGTTGAAAACAAACTCTAGAGTGCCTATTTATATGGATTCATCAAATAATAATCCTCCCATTAATGGTGAATGGATGAAGAACCTCGAATATATACATATGGATTAAATAAAATGATCCCCACATTTCATATAAAATGAATTAATCTGTGATCACTTTCTAGGGTAACCTATCCCACATCAGAATTTGGAAGGGATTCTTTAACATGTCTTAAATATATAAGATAGTACTGAAGTAGGGAACAATTCCCTCAGAAAGGGTGTGATGATCCCAAACTCCCATCCTCTCGACCAATTTCAATTTATAAGTATTGTTGGGTCAGAAACCCCAAAAAACCATTATGAATTGGGAAATAAAAATTATACCCATTTGTGGATGGGATATCAATTAGGATTTTCCATTAGAGATCAAAAATGGTACGTTCAATTTGAATGATTGTACAAGATATTGAGCCTACTGAAATCAGACCATCAGTTCAAGCTAACCTCAAATTTCTGAAAAAACAAAAATGGGGAAACCAAACAAGAAAACATCTAACTACAACATCCCCCTCATAATATAAAAATATAGACTTCCAAACTATTGGTGGACCATTTAGTTCCTATCACATGGGTGTTCTTTATCATCGTTCACATTATACAACCACATGTAAGAATTTTCCCACCATCATGACTTCTCTTTACTCTGAATAATCTTTTACAAGTTCCCAACATTCTATTTGAATAAATTAATCTTTAATATTATGGATATGTTTTTTATTTTAAATAATTTATTTCAAAATGAGGAGGTTATTTTCCTCAACATATGTTCAAGTAATTTTTAAAAGTTTTATCATTTATAATTTTTTTTGATATTTTTATGATTTAATAAAGATATGGTCCCATGATACCAGATTATTATTTGACTAGATAGCATATAATTATGTTGATGAAGTATATATGAAACATGTTTTCTATTACTTTGAATTAGATTTTATATAATATTTAATGTTTTCATGATCTTGGTGTATATATATGGATAGATTAAGATTATGTCATAGGTGATTCTATTATATCCCTCTAATTAATTGGGTAAATATTGATTTTGTATGAGCTTCAAGGGTGTCTAAGAGGTTATCTCAAACCTAATATAAGGTATATTAGAGGTTATCCCAATCCAAAAATTGGGTACATAGGAGGTTATCGCAGGCTTAAAAGAGGGGAGATGAGAGTCTATCCCAAGCCCAAAATTTGGTACACATGACGTTATTCTAATCCCAGAATTGGGTATATTAGATGTTATCATGAACCGAAAATTGGGTAAATGGGAGGTTATCCCCATCTCAACATGTGATGACTGTTTCATTACATAGACTTGTCATAAGATTTATATGATTTTTATTATGACACATTGTATACTACTCTTTTATAATATGATCTTATACAAATGTTATGATCTAATGGATCATGTTCATTGATTCATTTATGATTCATTTCCTACAAATTATTATGATTTATTCTATGAAAAATTATTATATGAATTATTTGGTTGTAATTTTATGTTTTAAGCTCATTTACTCATACTCTTCTTCCCATTATTTTCTTAAAGTGATTTATTACTCCCTTGTTTACACTTAAATATCATCTAGCTCACCATTTCTTATGTTTTATTTTAGTAGGGATATAAAAAATATATTAAGTAAAATATGTCTAAGAATGATTTTAATTCTAATGAACTAAGTGGGAGATGATGTAGATCTTTTATATACCACTGGTTTATGTATTCTAGTTTATCAAGAAAATAACCCTTTGAAGTTATGGAATATATCATCTTGATGTGTAACTCATATCACATTAATAATATATATAATTTATGAATGAAATTATGGGTAACTATATTATAGAACATGATGTATTAATTTTCTCAAGAACATTGTACAATTACTCAATAGGGGTTAAATTGTGTTCATAAATTTCACGCCAAATTAAAACATCACTCTTCTTATTAAATTGAACTATCCTTCACTTTTAGTCATATCTACATTGTTATTAAAGTAAAAATAATAGATCAAAACTCAATTGACATATATAACGGTTTCAGGATATAAATAACATCCCAAATCCCTCCCAAAAAACTCCAGATATTATTTTGGTGATTTTATTCTTGATCCTTTTCATGGAGATCACATAGTTGAGTACAAGTAGTTGGAACTGAGTCTTTTGTAAAACATAACAAGATATTTTACTGGTATCTTTCACTCAAGTATTTTTTAAGACATCACTCTCACAAATGAAATAAAAACTGAGAACATAATATAATGGAAAAGATGGTATAATTATGATTATAGTATAAATAACATATATGAATTCAGTAATTGAAAAATTATTTACTCCAATCTAGTTATTATGTATATATATAAAGATTATCTCAAAAAAATGTTCTTCAATTGTAGTAGATTTTAACATGAATACACAGTAGAAAATTACCAATATTAATTCTCTAATCACCTTTCTATCACCTAAAATAATATTTAATTGTATTATTTTCATAATGAATCAACAATTCTACAGTAACACTAATACCAATTTTCATTTGATTTTTCATTTTTTGTTCTATTAGGGTGAGAGAGTGACCATATCTATGGAAATGTGGTAGTTGGGAGCCTTCTTGATACATATTATTTTGATTTTATGTTACCACACATTGATGGATTATTGGGTAAATGGGAATTGGTAAGATTTCATAGTAGTTGACCTGGTGTATTTGTGAATTTCTTCAATTGTTTATTTAACGAGGAATTAGTATGCTACTACAACATTTTCACAAAATGTGTTATAGAAGATCCTAATGATTTCACCAATATACTCACCACAATATATATATATATATCTGTGTGTGTGTGTCTTTGTGTGTGTGTGTGTGTCTTTGTATGAGTGTATCTGCCTATTGTTAGGTCCAAAAGGTTCATATAAACTCTATGAGGTGGTGAATCAGATTATGAATATTATTTTTGAAATTATTATTTCCCCAATAGATACTGATATCATTATTATAAGGGTCATTTTTTTCTCTTTAGTGTTTATATTGATCTCATCCATTCCAACATTATCTTATGATGATGCATAGAAAGTAAAGCAGGAAATCAAACACAAGGAAACACAGAATGTTAATTGATTCACCCGCACTGGACTATGTCTGAGGAGCATGCAATCGAAAACGTGATGATGTAAAAAATCCACTAATTTCCACTACCAATACATGGTTCAATATAGATCACTTATATGAATACAGTCACTACATTTGAAAATTTTATAGATATCTCACTACTTCCCAAGGGGCGCTCCAATAATCCTTCCTTTGCTGGATCACTCTAGGTAAAAAGGATAAACATCTTCATTTTCATTTTCTCACTACTCTAGAAAGGATTCACATCCTATTTATTAAAATATAGTTCCTTTCATTATCAATAATTAATATATCCTAAATTATAGGTAGATTCTTTGTTGATGTTATTTCTGGGATGATCCTTTCCATCTGTGAAAACACTTGGATGTGAAACTTCCACTTTATAGACAACTGAATAGACTTCTCTTTACTATAGACACAAGAATTACCTCTTCATTGGATCTATAAATATCATCAAGGGATGTCAAGACTTTTTATCACATCCTTGAATGTAGTTGTGAATAAACTACTTCTAGAAATATAGTTTGATGGTCCATATCCTCTATCTTATTCTTTTTCTTCATCATAATTCTAATATGAAAACGATATTTTTCACTGGGTAATACTCGAATATATATCCTTGCATGAGACCCTCATAGTAGTTTCAGATGTATGTGCTCTATGAATTCATGTTTTCACCTTGATGATGAAATATTCTTCTCCATGTACTGATTTCCTTACAGATATTCATTTCACGATCTGCCTTTTCCATTTATAGAAACTTCCTTTATGAACCACCTACTTAGTTAAATACCTTCTTTGTGAAACACCATACAATATGTAGTGATAGTGCTTCATGATCTGCCTCTATTTCATGTACGGAATTCCCTTCAGGAATAGATAATGGATCTCAGATAATGTTTACCTTGGGAGATATAGTTCCATATAATCAAAACCCTTTAATGAACTGTTCCTTCATCAAATCTTGCCTCAAAAGACACATATTATTTGTAAGAATTCCCCCTTCATCAACCATTTTCTCTTTCATAAAATACCAATTTCGGGAACCACTTCTTCCACAGACCACTTTTGCACTCTTCCAAATTATTCTAGTGATAATCCACTCAAATAAAATTCACTATATCTAGTGATCTGATTAGTGGTATTTATATTGAAAAATAGATTGAAAAACCCACTAATCATAATTACTGAATACCTCAATGTGGTACATACTTCTTTACAAAAATTATATTTGGTCTGCATAGCACCTTTATCCTTTGCTGTGGTTGATTTCACCTACAAATGAAAACACTTTACGATAGCCTTAAATAACAGCCTCAATTCGCAAACACTAAGTCTCCCATAAATGATTAGCCTATCATGAACTAATTTTTCTCTGTTGTTTGTGTATTTCACCTTTATGTTCACATAGCATATATCCCCTTTTTGTATTTTAATTTATATCCTTTTCCTACAAAATAATATATTCCATTTTAGTTTCACATACCTCCATTGTGATATGTATAGCACAATTGTGCTACTATGTGGTCTGTGAACTCCATGCTTCATTGACCCTGAACTATGGTCTATGAACTCCATTATAGAAAACCTTCCTTTCCCATAAATAAAATTTCAATTTAGAGGCCCAAAATTTTGGAATGCAGTGGGAAACATTTCCACCTTAAACACATCTACTTCGCCAACACCAACAATACTTAAACATAGTCATTTGAATTTTTCAACAAACATAATCACCCCATATGCCTTGAGATATCTCCATGAGGGAATTTTTTCCACAATTGATCCATTTGAATTTGTTTATAACTCTTAACAATTTGTTTCATTGTTATTTTTTATCTATTTTCTACCAAAATTTGCTTCTTACAAATCAAATAGTGATAAATATTTACTTAACACACACTCTAAGACAACATGATCCATGTTCGGTGTGAGAAATAATAATAGCATGAACAATTCAGTAATGAAACACTTCATTCAAAAACCATTCAACTATTTTTATCAGGAACCCCATATTTCATGATATATAACCTTTGTTCAATCATCTTTAGCATCTTCATAATTATAACTCCCCCTATTTCATTGCTCCCCTATTAGTTTCTCCTCATATCATTATTAAGTCATTTTATCCTCTTTAATATCCACAATTCCCCCCCCCCCCTTTATAGGAAACCTGAAGGTCACTTCATTATGCTAGGAAAAAGGTTATATAACATAGATAAACACATTAGAAAAAACACATCATAACTTGGAGAGAGGGGTCCCACATAAATACTTTTCATGTGTGGGGAGTTGACTAACCTCCAAGATATAATCGATACCACTCAAAAAACACTTTTTATATGGTCTTCATCATAATTACTAAAATCTGTTATTCTATACATACGTCCTTAATCTATTCAAGTGTATGATCCACATTATTCTTGATAAAGTAAATTTTAATTTCAATGTTCCTTGTCCTTGATTGATATTCTATGTTTTTCTAACATTTATATAACTTGAATTGTCACAATGAATACCAATCATAGACTTCACTTCAATATCCCACATTATCATAGAATTATATCAGGTATTCCTTTATTTCTGAGTTAAACACCCCTCAATCAATGATATTTGTGCATAAAATCTAAGAAATAGGGTTGGACCCACATTATTATTTATCTAATAAAATACATATGAAGATAAATTACTCTTCCCCTTTTGTTCTTCACTTTTTAATAGCCCAATAGACAAAATTATTTGACATCAAAATACCATGAGGCTATGTCAACTACTTGAAATTCCAGATTTGAATCACCTGATAAGAATTAAAGAGACCAGAGACATTCCCCTTATTTTATTTTCTCATAGATAATCAATGGATTTTAGATCTGCATGTGCATTTCTTCCTCCGCCTCATACTTACACTGGTGCTTTGTCTATTCTGGGCGAGATGACGACATATCCTTTGGATAGGTGTCGTCTTTCTTCTACCCCTCCAATTGTGCATCTTATGGGGTGGGTTGTTTATCCAGATGTAACTATTTTCAAATTGCTGATGGAGGGTTATGGGACTTCTGGTTTGGTTCTAGTTGAAATTTCTGACTGTGATTTGTCTGGTGCCCTTTCAAAATCTTTGGAAGTAGGTTCTATGATGGGTTCTTCAGGCTCGTGGTCCTTCAAAGATATTTTTTTTGGGTGTACATAGTTATACTTGTTTTGTTCATACTCGTATCCCTTCTATTCTAGTGGATACTCATTGCACTAACCCTGTTGATAGTGTTTTGATGGTGGATTTCATGGATGCGGACTTTCAAGAGGCAGTGGAATTTCACAAATTATCCTTGATTGCTATGTTTAGGAATGATAAACCATGTATATTTTTTTCAGAAGTTATGTGGCCTATTTGGGCCTTCAATATTAGGTGGAGGTTTCCAACATCTCAAGATTAACTTTCTATGTTCATCTAGCATCTTGAGGTTATATCCTTTGGGCCTAGTCTAGAGAGGATCATAGATGTGGATCTTGTATTTTTTTTAACTCATTGGGTCTAGTGTTTCAACTTCATATGGGAGTTTGGAAAAGTGGTAGTGTAGTTTCTCCTTCCTAGTCTTCTACTCCCTTTGTAGAACCTAGATGAACCTCAGGTGATTGGTAATACATTAGGTCGGCTTTTGTGTGCCAACGAGGAAAGTATTCATGTTTGGGTGACATCTTCTCCAAGGATTTGTATAGAGGTGAATTTAGTTGAGACTCCTCCTTCTCACATGTTGTTCAGGGTTGGAGATGGTTTTTCCAAGGGATAAAGGGAATTTGTGCATGTGGACCCACATTTCAATCTTCACTACTACATGTAGGGCCACTCTACTTGTTTATGTAGACGACACATACCAAATTAGGGAGGTATTAGATCAGAGGCTACTTTGAAAGCTATCATGGCATATATTTCCCTACTTCTACTTGAGGTGACTGGTCTGACAATGGGTCAACCACCATCTTCTCTATAGGTAGTTGAGGAGTCCCACAGATCACCATTGACTGATGGTCCTTCAATGATGGGTAGTTATTCTTTGTCATATGGTCAATTCCATAAGGTTTATGTATCGCCAATGGTGGTCGGGAGGGTCGCAACAAAATCTCTGGTGGTTGCAACTTTTTCCTCCATGACTGAAGGATGGGTTGTTAGAACGACTAGTTTTTCAAAAATAGATGTTGAGGTTCACATGCCTATATTTTCTCCTACCTGTATGTACTATAGTAAATCTATTAATATGATGTCCTCTCCTCCCTCTAGAATATCCTTGTGTCCCTTGAGAACCCTGGATGGTCCACCCGCGCCTGATGGTTTGATATCTTTCAAACCCTTTAGCTCAAATGGAAGGCCATATACTACTGATGCATCCTCCGATGGAGGAGTTTATTCATGCTTCATACATGAAACAGACGGATGGTGTGTTTAACGAAATCATGATTAGGCGACTGTCCCCGGAAAAATTAGCTCTGGATTCCTTGCTTTCTGAGGTGCATCTATCAGAGCCCCTCTACAATTAACTACATCCTATGCAAGATGGTGTGGACCTTCTGGACCCTGTATGTGCAGAGTGAGCTATAGTTTCTTCGTATCAAATGTTTGGTGAAGAGTTTGAAAGGTTCTCAATTTCATTCTAGCAGTCACATCCTTCTAAGGGCCAAGTCCAGGGAGACATCATTATCATGTTCCACTTCTAGGTTTGTCACTCTTGAACACAAAGGATGATTGGATTACCAGTCTTGATTCCAATTATTATCTGGAATGCACGGGTGTTAGGAGAACTGGTAGAATGTGTGCTTATTACATCAGAGGTACGTCAAGTTAATGTGGAAATGGTTATTGTGCGGGAACATAAACATAAAGTGCAGTTCATTGACTCATTTACCATATCATTAGGATTTGTAGATTCCCTGCATGTTGATGCATGAAATAAGAACATTTGGATTTTTTGGAAGAATATTATCCTGGTAGAGTTTGTGGATGCCACAAATAATTATTACAAATAATGGAGTAGGGATTGTAGAGGTTTTTTTAAATTTGTGTATGTGATCAGTGTCAATACCGGAGTAGTGAACCTTTATCACTAATTGTAGATGATCCAACCAGGTAATTCTGCATGGTTTATCAGTGGAGATTTTTATATTATCCTGGAACCATCAGAGAAGAGGGGTGGTTTGACCTTGGATAGTTCTACAATAAAACACTTCAGGGACTTTCCAACGGTTAAGGGAATAATAGAAATGGGTTTTAGAGGGATAAAATTCACTGGGTGCAACAATCACAATGGACTGAGGAGAATATGAAACTGTGTTGATCGATGTTTAGCCAACCTTCAAGTCCTGGACTCATTTTTTCAAGCCTTATTTTCTCATCCTTCCAAATTAGTGTCAGATCATCATACTTCATTGGTCACACAATAAACGAGTAAGGTAATGAAGAAATAGTTTTACTATTCTCTAAAATGGCATCAGAAGGGAAATTTCATACAAGTTGTGAAGAAATTCTAGGAGAAACTGATGGAGGGATCTACATGGGTTGGTCTCCTAAGACATCTTCAGTGGATCAAAAATGACAAGAATGTGTGGGGTGGAAACTGAATGGGATAAGACCTGAACCTGGAAAACAGAAATGTTGATATTTAGAGGATTGATGAAAACCATTATGTGGTATCATATGATGATAGGTTTTCCTATCTTTTTGATAAGAAAAATATCTTGTCTGAAAAACATATAGAAATTGAGAGGATCAATAGACAGAAATATAGAGCTCTGTGGATTAAGGAAAGGGATTAAAACACATCCTTTTTCCAGGCCTTCATGAAGAAAAATAACCCAGGATAAAAAGATAAATATTATTCTTGATGAAGATATTTTTAGGTATAATGTACAGGTGGCTAGGGAGATTTCTGTTAAACACATAGAGAGACTAATAGCAGGTCAAGGTAATTTTTAGGGAGACCAATCTAGAAGGGGTGGTCAAAAGATAGAATTTCTGGGATGTGTGTCGCAACCCATCCTCAGGACCCGTGTCGTGACTACCCCAAGCCCACCTTCCATAGGCCAGGGGCTGGAGACTTGCACCGAAGGAGTAAATCCAGATAACTGGGAAGGAATTTACTTTATAAAAGTAATCAAAAACTACATAGTACAAGCGGAAGTAAATCACTAAGTACAATAGAAAGTGCTGAAAAGTAAATGGGCCAGAATACAAACCCAAAAGAAAAGTACAGCTACAACTGAAAGAAAGTACAATAGAAAAGACAACCATATGGAAGGATAGAAGCAGCTCCTGGGTCATCCAACTTGAATCCTACCTGAAGGGTAGGTACATATAATGCAGCTCCTGGATCGTCCACCTCGGATCCTACCTGAAGGGTAGGTACAGATAGCCTCCTCAATGCTCTCACCCATCAACCTCCTCTGAGTACCGTGTCATCATGAATTTCACCTCTAGATACTGACTCATCGTGAGGTCCACCTCTGGGTACCGTCCAGTCCTTGAACACCTGGCCTCTTTCAGCGCTGTCCGTCATCTACATCCAACATAATGAGGTGCGGGCATATCCCCTGCAGGGGGGAGTATAACGATACTAAGTAGGGACCCCGAGACCCTCAAGGTCTCACTAAATCCAAAAAGGATAACCACAGAGAAGGATCTAAAAAATAACCCTTACTTAGGTATAATCACATACTTATAACTAAGTTATCAAGTAGCCCATCTCAATCATGAGGTATCACACAGATATGAAATCAATGGATAACCAATACTTAGGCATATGCCCATACATATACCTAAGTTATCAAGTGACCCATCTCAATCATTAGGAAGTCACAAAGGTCAATGAGTCAGCTCAAACTAGGATTTTCATTAAAGATACTGAAACCACAACTGCTGGAGAACTCCTCCTCTGTCCAGTATAGTAGCCCTGTCATGACTCTAAGGTGCTACTAACTAACCTTAGACTGCTGAGGTACTCCTCCTGTTGAGTACCGCGGGTCCGCACCCAAACACAGTAGTGCTTCCCACCAGGGGTCTGCCACCCAAAAACAGTAGCAGTTCCCCTAATAACCTATAGAGGTACTCCACTTTCCGAGTACTGCGAGTCTGCTTCCAACTACCAGGCGCTCCGTCCACAGTGGGTCTACCGCCAAATACAAGGTGCTCCATCCACTAGGCTAGTCGACTCACTCCAAGTCGAATCGGTCAAGAAATCGTCAATTCCACAGCTACTAGGTCTCCGCACACCGCACGATCATCTCCGTGATGATCCGCTCCACGAGCTACTGCTCGATACTCCAAGTATCACAATGTCCCAAAAGGAAGTACCATAAGATACCACCTCGTCACAGGGGTCTCAACGCAACAGACGGCGCGTCGATTGGACGCTCGGTCTGTGAGTTATTATCCTTTTCCTCCTGGGGGCCTAGTTGGTTCCATGTACGAACGAACCCGAACGTAACTCAATTGTACCCCAAACTCTCATAGGGTATACTCATAGGGACCATTTCTCAACGTGATTACCAACGCCGCTTACGGTTCGTCAAACGGACGTCCGGTCTGAAAGTTATCGACTTTTCCGTCCTAGGGGCCCAGTTGGATTTTGGGTACAATCCAACCCAGCCAAACTCCAACTGCATCCAAACCTCAGGTGAATTATACCAAAAGAACCATCTCAACAAGAGAAATCCAACAAAGTCAATGACACTTTAATTGGACGTCCGGAGTTCAAGTTATTACCGTTTCTGCTCTGAGGGCCCGGTTGGTTTCAGATACGAACCGACCCGACAGTACCCAAACTTTACCAAAAGATTGAGTATAATATACCGAAACGACCGTCTCGATCCAAGGATCCCTATGAAACTGACGATGAATCTATCGGATGTTCGTATCCCAATATATAGGCGTTCGAACAAACCAGCTCCAAAAATAGGGGGTTTGGGCCCCGTCCGACATGGCCTGATACCCCTGGGTCGGCCCGAACCGGGTCAACCCAACCTGGGTCTGGGTCCGGCCCATTTGGGCACGGCTCGGCCCGGACCGGCACTAGTAGACCGACCCAGCGCGGTCGGCCTGGCCCGTCATGGGAGGCCCGGAGTGTGCGGCCTGCGGCTCGGCTCGGAAGCCGGCCGCGACGCGGCTCGACTCTCGGCCGAGTGGGGTGCGAAGGGGGGGCTCCGCCCCCCCTGTTTCTGAAATGGACGGCCATTAAGGCCGATCCTTATTTGTAATCGCGGGATTCGAGGGGGTCCTGGCGCCGGTGGCCGGCTCAACTGGCTGCCCCTTGCTGAACTGATGCGGCTCTTCCCCGATCGGCGCGGCGCATCGGCGCCGCGCCCCTCCACCGGGGCCCACCCCGGCCGTGGCCTCCCTTGAGTTCTCTGGCTCCACGCACCACCACCATGGCCTGCTCCGGCCGCAGTTCTCTTCATCCCTACGCGGTGCAACATCACCGCACCACCTTCGCTTCGATCGTCAACGTAAATCAACAAGGAAACAGGGAGGATAAATCGGCCATGTTTGTGAGGTTTGATCTCCTCCCATTACGTTGGTAACATTCAGCCAAATATAATCAAAGAAGAGGATTAAATTCAACACGAATGAAGATAATCCCCTACGACTTCCCACAAAAATTTATTCCCAACCCACAAGGAAAAAATTCACAGATCAACTTGATAATAATTTGATCTGCATTCTTTGTTTTTAGCAATAAGAATCAAAGGAATAAAATCATGCTTAAAAAAACCTATCTCGATAAATGTTGACGTTTTCCGGAAACGCAGAAGATGGCGTCACGGGGTGAGGTTTCAAAGATGGTGTTGGCATGCGTCCAAGGAGGGAACAACGTCTCACACAAGCTACAGAGAGAAGAAGGAACGGAATGTCATCTCTTCTTGTGGTGATAGCGTTCTTCGTCGAAGGGTGTCCTTCTTCGTGGGAGAAAGAAATTCTTCAAAGGGACTTAGAGTTTTCTCTCCCCAAAATCCTCACACAACAATCCAACATAATAAAATAAGGTTTCTCCTTATTTTATTAACTCATGCCAAGCTTTTAAAAATTAAAAAATTCAAAATACATAATTCAATTAATTAAAGAAGTTCAATTAATTGAATTAATGTGTGTTAGCATTAAATTAATATGAGGAGAGGAGAAGTCACCCAATTTATGGGGAAGTTTATCCAAGTTAAGATGAGTTACAAAACTTAAGAGGGGGTTTAGAGGAGTTAGGGAAAATGAAGGATTGGTCTTGTGTGGGCCCCACCTCACCTTAATCCTCTCATGGGTAGTTAGTAAGTAGTGGGTCCCACCCCAACCCCCACTCCTAGGATAAAACCACTTATGTTAGGAATAAAATTTGTACCACAAATTTTATTTAATTCTTTATTAATCCCCAAAAAAAATTAACAACTCCTCCTTAGAAAATGCACCTTTAGTAAAGGTCCTCTTAAGCAATTATTACCACTGTGGTTTCCTCGGTGCCCTTGAATTTCTATTCCGAGCACCGGTTCAAAAGATAGAAAAACCGGCTCGTTCGTTCACTGAACATACCCGATCTAAACTTCAAAAATTGATTCCGGGCACACCGGGCCTCAGAATCTTGTGCCGTCAGAAACTGCGCACTCAGAAAAATTCCAAAGAAATTAAGAAAACAATTTCCTTGAAATTTCCATGTCTTTACATTACTCCCATCTCAGGTCTTTACATTCCCGTAAAGCTACAACACAAACTAGGGAAACTAAAGAAGGTACCGAGCACGCATGTGAGCCTCCTGCTCCCATGTGCCCTCTTGGAGGTTCCCGTGCTACCAAAAAGTGCACAAGAGGAATAAACCATCCCCATAGGACCCACTCATGTTGATCCTCAACCTCTTCTGGAACCCTGTGAAAGTTTCCCCGTCATCGATGTCCAGCTCTCCATGGTCAATGATGATGGATAGGTCGTGCACACATCTCCTCAGCTGAGATACGTGGATGACGTTGTGAACCCAGTGCATATGAGGTAAAAAGGATAAGCAGCAAGCCCCTTGCCTACTTTTCTAGATACTTTTAAAGGTGCATTGAAAAGCGGAGATAACTTGACACCCTGTCCAAATCTCCGTAGACCCGGTCGAGGTAAGACTCATCTGAAGACGTGGTCGTCACCCTCGAACTCTAGTGGTCTTTTCTACTATCAGCATAGGACTTTAGTCTACTCGGTATAGTCTTTATCTGCTCCTAGATGATCTGCACCTTCTCCATCGTAACCTAAACAATCTCTGGTTCTACACATGCTGACTCCCCAGGGTCAGTCCAACACAGATGTGATCTGCAAGGTCAGATGTACAATACCTCGAATGGTGTCACCCCGATGGTGAAGTGGTAGCTGTTGTTGTGCACAAACTCCACCAAGGATAGGTGATCCTCCCAGATGCGACCAAAGTCAAGGAAACATGCACGAAACATGTCCTCGAGTGTCTGAATGGTCCTCTAAAAAGGATGACGTTCCCTCCTCTTATGAAAAATCCATCAGGTGCATGTCCTGTGGATATCTGTGCACATCGTGTCTCACAGGAAACATCCCCATGCTGTGCCTCTCTGTCTGCTGAAGAATTGGAGGAGTGAATGTGAGGGACTGTAGGAAGGATGCCCCATCTCTATCCATGATGGATATCTACAATGTGGCAAGATGCTCTGTCGTCTCTCCAAGTAGCTGAGTGCCCGATCTCCGGCTGAGAGCATCAGCCACAAAATTCCCCCTCTCTAGGAGTATAAACTATCTCGAGGTTACAGTCCTGGAGGAATTCAAGCCATCACCACTGTCTCTGGTTCATGTCCTTCTGAGAGTAGAAACATCTGAGACTATTGAGTTGGAGAGAGCCGTAAACCATTCAATCAACGAATAATGGATGAGACTAGCCAATTGTAAGAACTCATCTCCACCATTCTTCGTCTACATTCCACCAAAGAGATGATGGGATTTTTCCTCTACCGAAAAGAGAAATCTGGTCTCATCCCTTATATGAACCACGTTATTTTCCTAATATAGTCAATCCTGACATGATCAGTACTATTTCATGTCATGGACGACTTCATAAGGCCTCGACGCTACTACCAAGAGATCCAACCGTTACTCTCGCCTCCAAGGGTCGACTCACACTGTCGGCAGCAGTGTGTGGTCACTAGGTCTCCTCCAGTAGGTATTTAAAAAGTGTGGATCAAGTCAATGGTTATAAACCAAAACCTCTTAGTATTAACCATACTGAGTGGACAGGGAAATAAACGTCACAAAGAAAGATGACTTTTATTACTGCAGCTCAAAGTACAAAGACACATACCCTACTACAGTGACAACATGGAAACTAAAAACATCAATAACACGAGACTCCATGCCTAGACCCGATCCTGTCCACTAGCTTCCAGAGCTCCGTAGTCATATGCTTCAGCTTCCTGAAGCTGAGCTCTCCTATATCCACATGTTCCCTGCGATCGGGGTGGTCCTCTGGGTGGTGGTGGTGGAAACACCTCGATGCGTCGTCCACCTCCATCTGCATGGCCAGCTCCTCTCACTCTACCTCCTGCTCCTACCGGTTTGTCACAATCGAACCTATGCCTCTACTTGGGATGTCCATCATCTACTAACTTCTGGTCATCTGAGCGGTTGGTCAGACAGTCACGAGTCATGCGACCCTATCCGCCACATGCATATCACTTCCTGCTTCTCGTATGGCTGGCTCTGTTTCATTTTCCTCGCACTACCGAATCTATAACCTGAGGTCGCCCACCTGTAGGTCCGGTCCTCTTGGACCCCTATATCATCCGTCTACTGCCTACAGATTACTCGACTTCTGATGGTAAACCCTGCGGTAAAGGCAGCAGCTCCTGAGCATGCTCAGTGTGTAGAGTCACTGGTATAAAATCCACCCTGAAGAAGGTCTCAAAGTCTTCCCAAGTGAAGGTCATCTCATCGTAAAACTGTAACATGTGGCTCCACCACCTCTCAGTTTCTCCATGGAAGAGGATAACATCTAGGTACACCATCATGTCTGCGGGTGTCCCAGCTGTGTGGAGAGCTTGTGCTATAAACTCCAGCCAGTGCCCAGCTGTCTGAAAATCTTACTCGCCTTGAAACGTCGAAGGCCTCTAACACTGAAACTCGTGCATCATGCTCAAGCGACATGCACTCTCTATTGGTGTCTCAACTAGTGGAGGGACCTGTACTGAGGCCTCACTGCTCGATTGGCTATCATTGCGCTCCCCACTCGGTACCCACACTGTCTGACTAGGTGAAGACTTCCTGAAAGAAACAGACGTGACATGGTCAAACAATTATACCTGGTGAGATGACCTGGTTTGAGCTGTTTTAAAAGAAACTTTTGAAAACACACACACAATTAGTGTTTTCGTGGACTGAGTCAGAAATCAGAAGTCCGGGTCCTGGTGTATGGATACGTCGGCCTCCCGCACCAACACTGGACTCCCTGAACTGAAAACCACACTTAGTACCCTTAACACTATTTCTTCACAGAAATAAAATATCAGAGTCTTAATTTCTGCGGTAGAACCGACTCCTATCATACCAATTTATCACAACCTGTCCTCGGGACCCGTGTTGTGACTACCCCAAGCCCGCCTTCCATAGGCCAGGGGCTGGCGACTAGCACCAAAGGCGTAAATCCCGATAACTGGGAAGGCATTTACTTTATGAAAGTAATCAAATACTATAGAGTACAAGTGGAAGTAAATCACTAAGTACAATAGAAAGTGCTGAAAAGTAAATGGGACAGAAAACAAACCCAAAAGAAAAGTACAGCTACAACTGAACGAATGTACAACAAAAAAGACAAGTAGCTGGAAAAATATAAGCAGCTCCTGGGTTGTCCACCTCGAATCATACCTAAAGGGTAGGTACAGATAACGCAGCTCCTGGATCGCCCACCTCAGATCCTACCTGAAGGGTAGGTACAGATAGCCTCCTCAACTCTCTCGCCCGTCAACCTCCTCTGAGTACCGTTTCGTTGTGAAGTCCACCTCCGGATACTAACTCATCACGAGGTCCACCTCCAAGTACTGTCCAGTCCTCGAACACTCGGCCTCCGTTAGCGCTCTCTGTCATCTGCATCCAACACAACGAGGTGCGGGCATTGCCCGTGCAAGGGTGAGTATAACGATACTCAGTAGGGACCCCGAGACCCTCAAGGTCTCACTAAATCCAACAAGGATAACCACAAAGAAGAATCTAACAGATGACCCTTACTTAGGTATAGGCCCATACTTATACCTAAGTTATCAAGTAGCTCATCTCAATCATGAGGTATCACACAGATATAAAATCAACAAATAACCAATACATAGGCATATTCCCATACATATACCAAAGTTATCAAGTAAACCATCTCAATCATGATGAATTCACAAAGGTCAATGACTCAGCTCAAACCATAATTTTCTTTAAAGATACTGAAACCACAGCTGCTATAGAACTCCTCCTCTGTCAAGTACAGTGGCCATGTCACGACTCTGAGGCACTACTCACTTTCCTTAGACTGCTGAAGTACTCCTCCTGTCGAGTACCGTGGGTCCGCACCCAAACACTGTAGTGCTCCTCGCCAGGGGTCTACCGCCCAAACACAGTAGCAGTTCCCCTAATAGCATACAGAGGTACTCCTCTAGCCGAGTACCGTAGGTCTGCTTCCAACTACCAGGTGCTCTGTGCACCGTGGTTCTACCACCAAATACCGGGCTCTCCGTCCACTGGGCTAGTCGACTCACTCCAAGTCGAATCGGTCAAGCAGTCGTCAAGTCCACAGCTACTAGGTCTCCGCCCTCCGCACGCTCATCTCCAGGAGGATACGCTCCACGAGCTACTGTTTGATACTCCATTTATCACAAAGTCCCACAAGGAAGTATCACAAGGGACTGCCACGTCATAGGGATCTCAACGCAATAGATGGCGCGTCGATCGGACGCCGGGTCTGTGAGTTATTAGCGTTTTTGTCCCGGGGGCCCGGTTGGTTTCGTGTACGAACCAACCCGACCGTAACTCAAATATACCACGAACTCTCATAGGGTATACTCATAGGGACTTTTTCTCAACGTGATTAGCAACGCCGCTGACGGTTCGTCAAACGGACCTTTGGTCTGAAAGTTATCGGCTTTTCCGTCCGAGGGGCCCAGTTGGATTTCGGGTACAATTCAAACCGGCAAAACTCCAACTACATCCAAACCTCAGGTGAAGTATTCCAAAAGAACTTTATCTACAAGAGGAATCCAACAAATTCGACGGCATGTCAATCGGACGTCTGGGGCTCATGTTATTACCGTTTCCGCTCCGAGGGCCCGGTTGGTTTTGGATACTAACTGACCCGACCATACACAAAATTTACGGAAATCTTGAGTATAATATACCGAAACGACCGCCTCGATCCAAGGACCTCTACGCAACTGATAGTGCGTTGATCGGAGGTCTGTAGTCCATGATATGGATGTTAGAATGAACCTGCTCCGAAAATAGGGGGTTTGGGCCCGGTCCGACCCGACCCGATACCCCATGGGTCGGCCCGAACTGGGTCGACCCGACCGGGGTCTGGGTCCGGCCCATTTGGGCACGGCCCGGCCTAGCTCGGAAGCCGGCCGTGACTCGGCTCGGCTCTCGGCCGAGTGGGGTGCGAAGGGGGGGGGGGGGGGCGCCGCCCCCCTGTTTCTGAAACGGCCAACCATTACGGCCGACCCTTTTTGTAAGCACGGGACCCAAGGGGGTCCAACCTCCAGGTGGCACCGGCGGCCGGCTCAGTCGGCCGCCCCTTGCTGAACCGCCACGGCCTAAGGCCGCGGCTCTTCCCCCACCGGCGTGCCGTGACGGCGCCGCACCCCTCCACTGCGGCCTGCCCCGGCTGCGGCCTCCTTTAGGTTCTCCAGCGCAGCGCGACGACGCCGCACACCACCCCCGTGGCCCACTCTGGCCGCGGTTCCTTCGGCTTTACTGGTGTGGCGTGATGGTGCCACGCACCACCGCCGTGGCCCGCTCCAGCCGCAGTTCTCTTCATCCCCGCGTGGTGCAACGACAACGCGCCGCCTTCGCTTCGATCGTCAACATAAATCAACAAGGAAACAGGGAAGAGAAATCAGTCGTGGTTGTGCGGTCTGATCTCCTCCCGTTACATTGGTAACATTCAGCCAAATATAATCAACGAAAAAGATTAAATTCAACATGATCAAAGATAATCCCCTTCGACTTCTCGCATCAATTTATTCCCAACCCATAAAGAAAAACATTCGCGGATCAACTTGATAATAAGTTGATCTGCGTTCTTTGTTTTTATCAAGAAATAATCAAGGGAATGAAATCATGCTTATATAAAAAAAACCCTACCTCGATAAACATTGACGTTTGCCTACGACGCAGAAGATGGCATCGTGGGGTGAGGTTTCGAAGACGGTGTTGGCATGCGTCCAAGGAGGAAATGGTGACTCACACTAGCTGCGGAGAGAAGAAGGAACGACACATCATCTCTTCTTATGGTGACGGAGTTCTTCATCAAAGGGTGTCCTTCTTCGTGGGAGAAAGAAATTCTTCAAAGGTACTTAGAGTTTTCTCTCTCCAAAATCCTCACACAACAAGCCAACATAATAAAATAAGGTTCCTCCATATTTTATTAACTCATTCCAAGCTTTTCAAAATTAGAAAATTCAAAATACATAATTCAATTAATTTAAGAGGTTTAATTCATTGAATTAATGTGTGTTGGCATTAAATTAATGCGAGGAGAGGAGAAGTCACCCAATTTATGGGGAAGTTTAACCAAGTTAAGATGAGTTACACAACTTGAGAGGGGGTTTAGAGAAGTTAAGGAAAATTAAGGTTTGGGCTCATGTGGTCCCCACCTCACCTTAATCCTCTCATGGGTAGTGAGTAAAAAGTGTGTCCCACCCCAACCCCCACTCCTACGATAAAACCACTTAAGTTAGGAATAAAATTTGTACCACAAAGTTTATTCAATTATTTATTAATCCCTAAAAAAATTTTAATAACTCCTCCCGAGCAAACCCACCTTTGGTAAAGGTCCTCTTAAGCAATTACCACCACTACGGTTTCATCGGTGCCCTCAGATTTCGATTTCGAGCACCGGTTCAAAAGATAGAAAAACCCGCTCGTTCGTTCACTGAACGTACCCGAGCTAAAATTCAGAAATTGATTCCGGGCACACCGGACCTCGGAATCAGGTTCCGTCAGAAACTGCACACTCTTAAAAATTCCAATGAAATTAAGAAAAATATTTCCTTGAAATTTATGGGTCTTTTCAATAAGTCCCATTCTAGGTGAATGATAGGGACTATATTGATCTAGAGTACATTCCAAACAATGATGAAATAAATGAAACGTTTTTCAGAATGAATAAATTAAGTTCCTCAAGACTAGATGGTATCACTGGAACCTTCAACATTGAGGAATGCGAGATTGTGAAATATAAATTTATGGGGGGTAGTCTATGATATCTTTAGGGTAGGATAAATCAATAGATTTTCGTGCACTTCAAGAGTAGTTCTAATTCCCAAGGTAATAGATCCCACCAAAATCAGTCAATATAGACCAATATGTTTGTGTAATTTTTATTACAAGATTTTAGACATCCTTTTAAATTGATGATTCAGTAGGGTGATACAAGGATTGTATTTGAAGTGAAACATGGATTTGTGCAAGGTAGAGACATCTAAGGGTCTATCGAAATTGTAGAGAAATGATAGTGGATCTAAAACAAAAATATGTGGAATCCAATGTGATGGGGAAAGTGGATATCAATAAGACATATGACATATTAGAATGGAACTTTTTAATAATGTTAATGAGGAAATTTGGTTTCAAGGAATGGTTTTGTGATCTGTGTTTTAAGTGATATTCTACTAAAAGGATTACAATTTCTCCTTTGGGGGAGGGCTTTGTCTTCTTCAAACCAGTTCGGGGAGAGAGGCAAGGGGACCGCTTGTCTCCTAGCCTCTACATTTTGGATTAGTAGGACCTTACTAGGAACATTCACTAGAGGTTGGATGATGGTATGATCATACATTTCAAGAAAAAAACGGGGGATAGTTTTGTTTCCCATCTAATGTTTTCCAATGAAATGATATTTAATATTAACGGTAAGATAAGATCATTGAATGGATTTAAACAGATCATGTCATCATAGGGGGATTTGAGTAGAAAATGGGTCAATTTCATGAAAAGTAACATTTTTATATCTAAAATATATTCTGGGAGGCATAGTAGGGATATTCTGAAATGGTTGGGCATGAAACTACGTTAATTTCCAATGATTTACCTCGGTGCTCCAATTTCCAATGGGAAGATCAAAATGGTCCCTGTTGATGACATCTTGAATAGGATCACATGGCAGATATGCAACTGCAAAAGTAAATTTCTCTCATTAGTTGGTGGAATAATGTTGATCAACTCTATAATGACCTCAATTCAAATGCATGTTCTCTCCATTATTAATTTCTCAAAAGTAATGATCATTAAGATAGATAACATCATAAATTATTTTCTTTGGGATGAAAACTGGACAAGATGGTACCATTGGGCTTCTTAGAAACAGTTGGCCAAGCCAATTTAAGAGGGTGGTATTGGGCTGTGGAATGTGGTTGAAACCATGAGGGTCATACATGCAATATTGAAATGGGAGGTTGTTGTTGGAAATTCATTATGGGTGAAGTTCATTAAAAACAGGTACAAGTAAGTCTGGTGAAGTTTTTATGATTGCAAAAGTAGGTTTTCTAGCCTTGGTCGATACATGAGTGCTCATCTAGAAGAGTTTCAAAACTAAGTGAGGTGTATTGTTGGTTTCGGAGAAACAAACTTTGGAATTGATTACAGAATATGAGAAAAGATTTTTTTTCTAAGATGCCTAATGCAAAAAAACACTTTAAAATAGGCCACCAGGAATCCTTTTTTCTGAATTATATCCTCATATTTGATAAGAAGGTGTTATACAATACTGTCAGGCTCATGGAGGACCCTAACTGTTGCATGTTTTTAAGATCAGAATCAGGGCAATTTTGTAAAAATGATTACAAGAAGCTGACACATGTTTGGGGTAGTGGAGAATAGTGGAATTAAAAAAATTTGTACAAATAGATCACGAGTAAATTAAATATTCTTTTTTTTGGAGAATAAAAAGCCAGGTTATTCCTATGGAGGATAATATTCAGAAGAAGATATTAGTATTAGCATCTCGTTTCTAGTGTTGTATTCAATCTCAATATGAATTAGTTGAACATGTGTTTCTCATAGTGGAATGGGTGAGAGTGATATGGTTCTTCTTAAGGAAAATTATGAACATCAATGGGAGATTGGTTTCAATCCAAAACATTCTTGAAGACAGGTTTCTGGGTGGTGTACATGTAGAGGTTGAAATCAAGGATTGAGGTATGTTTTTTCTTGTGGCCTGCTGGACTCTATGGGAAGCGAGGAACAAGGGTAGAGAGGGCATCAAACGGTCTCACATTTTTCTTCATATCCATGTTAAGATGATGGTGGAGGAGTTGGGTGTGCTCATTAAAGGGGTGATGTATACATAATTCATTAGTAAGAATATTCATATGGATTTCATGAACATAGTCTCAATGACTCATCAAGGGAAGTGGGTATACTGGAATGCCCCTCATTTCAAGATTAAACTGAATGTTGAATGCTCTTGTATCTATGGGGTTATGATATGGGGAGGCCTAATAAGGGACAAAAATGCCTTTATTATTCTAGATTTTATATATGTTTATAGTGAAGGCATGTATATAGGAGTTGAGCCTCCTGCTATGGACATCGGGTTGTCGCTTTGTATAAGCTTCAATATTCAAATATCTAAAGTGGAGTCTGACTCAATAGTACCGGTTGGGAAGTTACAAAAAGAGGGTAATGTACCATGGGAGTTAATGTATATTATCAGGAAATGTAGGATCCTCTTTACTGATGTAACTTCTTTTCATTACACATAGAGGGAGGGGAATGATGCAGATGACACCCTTTCCAATAATGGTACGTCTCAGGAATGGATGATTTTGTACACATTCCTGAGTACCTTACCTAATGATTGTAAGCCTATTTTTAAAGGAGATGTTCTAGGTATTCATAAATTTCTTCTTCAATGATTTGGGGTTCAATGTGTGATGTTTTTAATAAAAATTTAACATTCAGACTCTATTTATCAAATTGGCATTGAAAATTAGATTCTTTTTTCACTTTTCATGATCCAATTCATAATCTAATTTATAACTACACACTAATGTTGGATTTTTAGCAAGTGAAATTACCACTTGGAACTGAGTCATTTGTAGATACTCTATTCTATCTAAGAACTCTTTGTAGGAAATAAGAGTTTAATTCAATAACCTTCATTGTTTTCCTTGTCAATCACATACTTCTATGGATTCTAGGAGCATGGCATTTCAAAATTCTTCATTGGAATCTCTTGTTAGATGAGGCTATATCACCTAGTGTTCTTGTGACTATATCACCCTAAAAACATTTCTTCTCCCCCTATCATTCTTATCTTAGTATAAAAATGACCCTCTGAACTAAGGCATAACACTAATGGTGGAATATTCAATGAGACTTGGAACAACTTGTGTATTCATGTTTAGATTTTTCATCTCTACAGTTTCATATTAGTCTCTTAATCATATAATCTCTATTTTAAAAATCACACAACCTTAATATATATATATATATTTGAAAATAGTGTTTTTGGGTAACACTAATTATCGAATCTAATAGAATATGAGAATTTCTAAATTTTAGATTCTTCTTGTTACATGCCTCTCATTGAACTACTACACCCATGCCCTTTAAGCACACACACACCCCTTTCACTGTATCTCTCCCTAGTTTTGAAAAAAAGTCAGTAGATATGAGAATAATATAACATATAGGGATAGGGGTATATCTTGAATCCTCAATAAGAGGATTATGGTTGATCTTGATAGATCAACCCCTTGATACTTCCTTGCAAAGCATTGTGCTAGTTCCAACCACCCATAAAACTTTAACTATTATGGCCATATATCTGAACATTATTTACCCACATGATGAGTTATATTCTAATATTTAGATACTCTAGACTTGTAATTTTTAAAAATTTGATGTTTAAACACATTAATAGTAATTTCTTTCTTTGATGCTCCATTAATATTCAATTTTTATTACTCATTCTTTGAGAAAAAATATTTCAAATTATCTTCTGCTCCGGCTTCATCCCCTATTTGAGGCCTCTTTCTCTTGCCTTCATTTCTCACCATGAGGCATGACATGAAATTTTTTCCAGGAATTATTTATTCATTTTTCATCTATTAGCTATCTGAGTCACATCACCCTTCATTTTTAGGGTTGAGTCTTCCACTGAGTTTATATTCTTTTTAATCGAAACTTGGGCATATTATCCATTTTTATTCCATGTTCATTAACATTCTTTATAAGAGATCCGTTTTCAGTGTAACAAATGAGGTGATTGATAATCCTTACTTTGATCTCCTTTTGATTTTGCTATAGATGTAACACTATTTTTCAATATATCATGATTTCCCTAATATAGGATTTTTTATTATTCACTATTGAATATGGGGATCTCCTTATGGGTTATTTTTCCATCCCTTTTTTCCTTAACGGTACATTTTCTTACCAAATTCACATGATTAGAACATATAAAATATATTATTTTAAATACATATCTCATTTCATCATTCCTTGGTTGAGATGTTGATGGAACCATATTTCTTCTGGTATTGAGCCCTTGAGCTTCTTGACACATACTCATGGCGTGTCTATGTCTTCCACCATAATACCATTCGATGTATACTTTATTCATAGAGAAAATTATAACATATTTCTCATGATGTTTCTTAATATTATAATATATTTATATATTTATATATTTATATCATAAAATATATTCCAAATCCTTGAAACAAAAAACAAGATGTTTGACCATGTATCCCACAGAAATAGTACATGTTTCCATTACTAACTTTGAAAACCATATTAGGTATGCTTCTATTATATATAGGATTTTTTCTATTTTTTGTAACTTTTCATGGATATCTTCCTCTCATGAATTGGAGATGGTCCATCATATCCAACACCAAACATTCCAAAATTGTGTCAAATTTGAGATGAGATAATCTTTTCATGTTTTTCCTCTAAAGTAGCATATTTTCATTTCAATTCATTATCACCTATCTAATGATGATCAAATAGTAAGTAAAAATATTCATTCAATTTGGCCTTGACTATAGAATTATATTACTCCAATTACTTCATGATTTTTTCTATATCTTCTCCCAATTATTGAATCTTTTTATCGCAAAAATCAAGTTGAGAATTAAGTTCTCTCATGAGATTTTTCCCTCCAGTCATCTCATCATCCAATTACCATGAGATATTAACCATCATGTCATATTTTATTTAATCTATAAATCATCTACGAAAAAAATAATTATAGCCTGAATTCTCCAGTTGAACCTTCTCTTATCCTGAACTAGTTCAGTCAGGGGTATAGAAAGATCATATTTTTCAGCTTTTATTTTCTGCATTTTATCTTTGTCAAAATTGTTTTTGTTTTCATCATCATTCAGTTTTTTTATTTCTTCATATTGGGAATCATTATTCTCTATTATATTTTTGGCCACTTCAATAAGCCTTTTTATTTTATCCTTTTATATTTTTGAATTCAATTTCATGAAATTGGATCTTGATATCATTAAATTTAATTTATTCATCCAATTTATAATCTAATTCATTTGTTTCATGAAATGTTTACACTTTATTTCTTCTTGGCATTTCTTAAACAACAATAATTTCAGCATCACTTTTAAAATTTGGTTCTTCAGTCATTCCTATAGCATCATTGGGTGAGTATTTATATATATTTTTTATCTGTTTCATCCAAACATTTCTTTAGTATATTGTTGGGTTCCTTAAACTAAATCACACATTTTTATTGGACACTTCCACACTAAGGAATACCACCTGACATTTTCTTATTCTTTTTAGTTCATTCTTTTTCCATGGAACATCGATATATGAGAAAAATGAAACTTCAATTTCATTAGTAGAGTAAACCTTGTTAGAGGAAACCAGTCAAGAATATTAACCAATGCTCTGATACCAATTGTTAGGCCCAAAAGGGGACTAGATGCCATGAGAGGGGGTGAATCATTGTATGGATATTTTTTCAAAATATATTCCTACCCTTTTGGATATTGATATATTTATTATAAGGGTCATTTTTTCTCTTTAGAGTTTAAATTTCTATTATCCTTTCAATAATTTGCTAGTGAGAATGTATACAAATTAAATCATGTAATAAAACACATGGAAATAAATATTTTTAACTCGTTCACCCTTATCGGGCTATGTCTAAGGAGCATAAAATTATAAATGTGTTGATGCACTAAATCCACTAAGGCTCCCTTATATTACAATGTTCATGATATATAAATTTTATACCCAACCCTAATTCCATTAAAAATATTAAGGGAAACTCACTACTTCCTAAGGATCCCTCCCTGAATCTTTATTTCATTTGATCACTAGTGGTGGAAAGGATCTCCTTCTTCTTTTTCCATTTATCACTGCACTGTAAAGGATTCACACATAGTGTATGGACATGTAGGTCCATTTATTATCAATAATAAATCCATCCTTTATTGTAGGTATATTCTCAATTGATGTTATTTCTAGGATACTCCTTCACTTATGTGAAAACACCTGGATGCCGAACTTCCACATTCCAGATAAATCAAATAGACATATAATTACTATAGACACAACAATTATGTCTCCTATAGAACTAGAAAGATCTTCAAGATATGTAAAGTATTCCTTTCACTACATTAAATACAACACTAAATAAACAACTCATGATAATATAGTCTAATGGCGAAGAACCTTTATATTCATCTTCTTCTTTTTCAAAATTTAGATATGAGAATAATATTGTTCACTAGGTAATCCAAGAATGAATCTCTTTACTCGACACCCTAAAAATAGTTTCACATGTATTTGTTTCATGTATTTTTATTTTCACCTTTTAGATGAAATACACTTATCCACATACTGATTACTATGTTGATAGTCTTTCTTGAACAACCATTTATCTTTTCGTATACCTCTTTCACGGACCACCATCTTCACTAAGTACCTTCTTCACGAACCACATTTCACCAAGTAGTGTGATTCCTTTGGGATCCACCTCTTTTTTAGGACAACCTTTACTTCATGGATGGATAATACCTCTCCGATCATCCTTCCTTTGTGATCTATAGTGCCCTGAAAACAAACCTCCTCCGCGAACTATACCATCACGAAATACTCCATTACAAACCAATATATCATTCATGTAATTCCTTATTCAAAACAAACTTTTTGTTTTGAAAAATTCCACAATCATGAACTACATCTTCTGTGGTCCACTTTTAGACTCAACAAAATTCTTCCAACGATAATCCTCTCTGATAAAATTTTCTCTATATAATGATCTAATTTGGGGTACATATATTAGAAAATATATATGAAAACCCCTCTAATAATAATTACCGAATACTCTGATAGGGTACAACCTTCACCAAAAAAAATTATGTTTTCAACATTACACCATTATAAATAATCGTGGTTGATGTAATCTACAAATGAAAACCCTTTGTGGAAGCCTTAAATCACCTCATCTATCTACAAATGAAGATCCTTACATGAATGAATATCCTTCCATGAATTATGAGGATCTAGGGAACTGATTATTCTATGTGATTTGCGTAGTTCACTTTGTAATTATGATAATGTATAGCCCTTTGCAGAAAGCATAATTTACAACCTTTATCTGAAAAAATTATAGATTTCGTTTGAGTTTCACATAACTAATTTCCAATCCACATAGTGAATCTATGCTAGTGTGTGGTTCACAAACTACGTTCCAGGAACTCATTTTCAAAAAACCATCCTTTTCCATAAATAAAAATCCAATATTGAGGCCCCAAAAATTGGAAAACACTGGAAAACTATACCACCTTAACACATCTAATTCGACAACACTAACCATATTGAAATGCAGTCATCTGGATATTTCAACAAACAAAATCACCACAAAAACAAAAACATGACACTGTGATGGATTTTTTCCCAACACATGTACACAAAAACAAAAAGTTTGTATATTTATATGGGGATTTGGTGAGTGGGCTTGGGCATACTAGCTCGAGGTGGTGTTGGTGTTCATGATTTTCTACCTTAGGATTTCATTTTGTTATTTCCTTTTATATAATTTTTTTATTCATTGAATTTATATTCATTATGTATTATTTAATATTTTATATATTATGGAGTTGATTGGTGGTTTTTTATTATGTTACCATGATTATAAGGGTAATTCCTCCAATTTATATGTAATTTACCCTAGATTATAGTCAATAACCCATGTCCTATTGGATGTGAGATTTTGGGGTCACTCTAATCTTCATTGTATGCCCAGGAAGGGGTTCCTAGTGGTATTGGATCATGATTTGAGATATATTATGTTATTAACCATCATTTCCTAGATTTAGAGGCAATATAAAGATATGTAATCATTCTATGTGATTCAATGTCATAAAAACCAATCAATGATTTATAGGTGCAATTAATAATATGTTATAGATATTATTTTTTCTAACTGTGAATCATGGTAATTAGATAAAAGTTAAAAATCACATATTATTTATAATGTTAATATAGGGCCCCAGCCTTAAACCTTACATAAAATTGAATTAAATGAATAATTCACATTGAGGATCTTTTCAGGTTTAGAGTTTTACAGAATTAGGACATAACTATTACATCTCAAAAGATTACAAAGTAGTATCTTCTACTAAATTTCCATAAAATAAAAACTCTTACAAAGAATCATGTCTAGTTTCATGTTTTAGGTAGCATGACTTTCCCTTGATCCCATCCTTGACCCTATTCCACGCTAAGTCCTGTGAAAAACATTTCAAAAACTTGGGATGAGAATAAAAACTCAGTAAGGGATACACAAAGAATAAAAACTGTTAGTTTATCAAAACAAAAATTAAACCATGTATACTTTATCAAGGTAATAATTTTCACCTTTATGAAGTAGTAAAAGCTCTTCACTGAATAAAATATCATTACTTACCTTTTTGTAACCAAAGGATTACCATAAAACCCAGATAAAGAACACATAACATATATAAAGGTAACTTGGGACATAAACATACTTAAGTGTAAAAACCATACGGTCGACTCCCACACATATCACTTAATGGAATAGCCATACGGCCAATTTCCATACATACTTAATGGAATAGCCATACGGCCGACTTCCATACCCAATGCATTGGAGGTTATAACGTAACCACCTGTCCTGGTATTCACGGCACCACCCGTCATATGGTTTATAACGTAACCACCCGTTAAAATGTCCAAGTACCAATATAAAATCATAAAACATAAAACCAATATAAAGGAATGATAACATTTCCACATTTCAATCACAATATATCATAAATATATTGACATAATAGAATCCTTTATCAAAACCATTTTCAATACCAAAATACATAAAAGAGTATATGGTATTTATTTTATTCTAAAAACATTACAGCTTGTTGAGGAAGCCAAAGACCAAATAATACTCACGGTGGCAGAAAAGGTCGTTATCGCCGCGTATGTTAAAAAAAACATTCCTTTTTGTCATTTTGTAAAATGATTCGTAGAAAAAGATTCCTTTTGTATAAAAGTAAAAGTCAAAGGGGTTTATACACCGTATAAAAGAAAGTTTTGTATAAAACGAAATATGCCTCAATGAAAGGAGATTGAGACGTAGTCCCATACAAAGACGGTATCCTTAGTTTAAGGATAAATCAATTACATAATTATGTCTGACAAATGAATACACCAAATATAAGTGGATATGAAGTGTAAAATAATCAAAGGTCATTCACACATATTCAAAGGATGACATATTCAATAACTACATGTTGAACCCAAAGAAATCTAAATTGGGTTAAGAAGTTCCCTTGACAGCCTAACGACGTCACATCAAAATGAGTTGATGAGAGATAAAAAGTGTATCTCATCACTTGGACATAAAAGTTACATCAATAAGGATATATGAGAACATATCCCAACATAACAATATGTAAATTAAAAGACCCAACAAAAGAAGTCTTTTAAAAAGAGGAGGGTGAAAGGTTCCCTTACCGACTTGGGTATCTTTCAAAACATACACCCCATGAAAGAAGGACAATACATCATTGATGTAAATACTCATAAAACGAAATTATATTACAAAAAGAGTAGAATAATGGGCAGTACGTACACCACTCAAAGGAAATTGTGGCAAATGTAGCATAAATCTCACGGGAATAAAAGTGAGATGAAAAAATCCCTTACGAAAACTCGGCAGCCTAACGGCGCCACATAAAACTTAAAAAAATGGATTGATGAGATCAAATAGGTTATATCATCATATTAACATAAAGTTTATAGAAAGAGGAATATAAAAGAACATCCCCCAACCTAACAAAGTGGATCTTAAAATAAGTGACATAAAGGAGAGTACTTAAAAAGAAAGAGAGAGGTTGGATCTCTTATGAAAAATTCGGCAGCCTAACGGCGCCACTCAAAACTTCCAAAATGGATTGGTGAGAGAGAATAGTGTCTTTCATCATATGAACATAAAAATTACATTAAGAGTAATATAAAATAATATCCCAATAACAAGAAATATGATCTTTAAAAGGAAAGACATAAAAGAATGTACATAAAAAGAAAGAGAGGTGTAGGATCCCTTACCTCGGGTCCGACTTGACTCGATCGTTCTTTAACGTCCTGAATAATAAACTTGAGTTAATTTCTACTTTATTAAGAACCTTTTTAAAGTTCATTATTCCTTCTATATCACTTATTTCCATGTTATAAACATTATGTAACCATTTAAGTTAATAATGGTTGTTTTGTCGATATTTGGTTCTTAAGTAGAAAATGGACTTCTTACAATTACATGTTGTTCGTGTGGTCAAAGGTTCTTTATATCCAGAATGACATTCTTGATTTGGATAGCATATATATCATATATATCCAGCATATACATGTATTTATAATATTACATAATCATTTAGAGGTAAGAAATGAAATGCACCGTTCATGGAGACGGTAAGCCGTACGTACGCATGAACGCTACTTTCATTTCTTTCTCATATTAATGGAATTAAAATTAAATGAGAGGTATGTATATTTTAATTACAGAACTATATTCATCATTTAGATTTATAATTCATTATATATATACATTATATACATATAATTTTAATAGTACATTACATTTGGGGATAAGAAATGAAATGCACCGTTCATGAAGACGGTAAGCCGTACGTACGCATGAACGCTACTTTCATTTCTATCTCATACATTAATGGAAATAAATAATAATGATATAGAGGTATATTATAATTCCATTATAACATCATATATAATAAATTTAAATCCATCCTTTATACGTCCCACATATGGCATTAACGAATCACATCACTTTGAGGGGGCGGTAGTCCGCACTTCCTTAAATGAAGATATCGCGTATACCCATAATGGAAGCCATAAAGGTAAGCCACAAATGAAAAATACAGAAGCTTAAGTAAAACATAAACCTATTATATATCATATATAAATATAGTGACATCTTAATGGCCACCTTTGAAGGTGTTATATGAGTGTTGAACAATCATCGTTTCGTGAGGCAGAAATTTTCCATCCACAGAAACAGTATGTTCTTTAACCATTAGATGTAGGTGTGTGTAAGTGTAGCTCAAATCCTTCTTATAACAACATCATAGTATATTTAAGATACTGGAGTTGTTACAAAATAAATTAATAAAAAGTGTTTAGGGGGATTGGAGAGGCAAAATAAAAAAAAGGACTCAAGTGAAGACATTACCTTAAAATCGGGTAACTCCCCTTAGTTTGAGCTCAAAGGCTTCCTTGGAAAGACTTCTGCCCAAAGTGAGGCTTCAAGGAGTAATAGAGGGATGTGGAGAGAAAAAATGGGTAGGGTTTTGCTGAGCAAAATGCTTTGGGAGTGTGGGAAAAAAGGTAGAGGTGGGGGCCTTTTATAAGAGGAGAGGAGGGGCACTCTTGGAAAGTAAGCAAATTTTACTTTATTTGAAAATGGTATTCGGATTTAAGAGGTCCCACATTTATGTGTTTCGAGGATAAGGTGATAAGGGTTCAAAATCCACTCATTCAATAGGTTTTGGACATGTTTAGGTCTTATATATTGCATTATCTTTCCATTTTATTTAAATCGTTAAATAATGAGGTCATCGCTGCATCATCATGATGTCATAAATAATTTAATTTATTTAATTTCTAAAAATTATAAAAAAACTACTATGATGTAGGAAATATTTTTATATTTCAAATTACTATTTATATTCAAAAATATGACTTGTATAACCCCATGTAAAAATTGTTTTAGTAAAACATTTCATGTGTGTGTCATTTTTACTTTGACATTAAATAAAAAGTTATTTATGTCATTTCCAAACCAAAGTGGCTCCATGGGGTACCCAAGTTGACCCATGGCTTGTCTTGGTCGGCCATGACACATCCAATGAGGTTAGGACATGTGTCAAGTTCATTTAATATTATTAAAACATTATTTTTACCTTAAACTACACTAATTACCTCTAATCGCTATTAAAAACTTTATAAGTTACTATTCACCAAAAAATTATTTTTATCCCATTGAACCACATTTTACTTCTTAATGAAAACCATGTATGTAGGATTTTTGAAATTCAAAACACAAAAGTGGTAAAATTTCATTTAAACGAAAAATCAGCTTTTATAAGTACCACTTAGTGGTTTCACTATTCATCAAAAATTGAAGTTTTTCAGAAAAATCCCAAAAAATCACCCTAAGATATATTTGATATTCTGAATTCAAAAATGAAGTCTATTTTACAAAATTCAAAACATATAAGTCACATTAATTAATTTAATAATTAATTCCCGCTGTCAGAGCAAATAGCGTGTTTTTATGAAACAATAAGTATCAAAAGATTGACACTAGTTTAAGTCCGATTTCAAAGTGAAATTAATTCCAACGACCACTATTGGATTTAATGGTAAAAATATTTTCTAATTTCACTTTAAAACCAATTCAAATGATAATCTAATCATATAAATAAATTATATTAAAAAGAGGTTTTGAATTAAAATACAACATTTTACACTATTCATTAAAAAAATGAACTTTATCGGAAAAATACCAAAAATTTACACAAAGTAAAATTTGATGTCCCGATTCTAATGAAAAGTTTTATTTGGTCCAAAAGAATTTATAAGAGTGATCAAAACTATATTTAATGACAGTTCTCCATCAAAAGGTGATAAGTGAACCTTTAGGGAAAATTAGGGCATAAAAGCCTAAAATTGAATTCTTTCTGTATTTTAAGCCTTTGGATAAATGTAAAAAAAATTTAAAAACATATATAATCATATTTTAGTTATTTCTATCCATTCCCGCCAATACAACGGCTACATGTTAACTACCATTTAAAATAATATTATTTTATTATTAGAGTGCAACGTAAGATTCTCAAGAAACTCGTTGTTGCGTATTAGGTACGCCATCGAGCATAGCATCCCCTTTAAAGTAATATTAATATTTAATTCACAAATATGGATAAATATAAAGATGTCATATTATTTATTTACCTGGGGTGTTACAGTTAAACTTCATAATGAATGTTTGAAATTGATTAAGGGAGAGGCTGACCTATAAGTTGGGAATGGATAAAGAAATTTTGGGTAATTTATGGGGAAATTAATGTAAATTATTCCTAGTGGATTTTCGTTATTAATTGAAGAATATTTTCATGTACCATTAACAAATTGAAATTTCATTTTTATATCTTAATGAGATAAGGTAGGATTTTTATTTATAATAAATAAAAATTATTACTTTATTTGAATGAACGAAACGTTTTATGATTCTTCTATTATATTTAATGAATTATATATATGGGATCATGGATATAATATCTATAATTTATATAATAATAATTTTAAAATTAATTATATGAATTCCACTAATACTTAGTGTTCTAACCAAGTCCATACCAATAGAAATTGCATACGGTGACTCTATATTAATGGATTCTAGGATTTGAATGATAATAAATCATTTGATTTAAGTGAATATTGTTAATTAAAAAATGTCTACACTCTTTTTAATATTAAAGGAAAAACAGATAAATATTTATTGGAACTCATAAATATTGATGTGTGTGGTCCCAAAAGTAAAGTAACTCAAGGTGGATTTTAGTAAACCATTTCCTTTCTCAATGATTTAAATATTTTCTGTATGTGTATCTTATGAAATATAAATATCAATCCTTTCTAATGTTCAAATTTTTCAAAAATGAGTACAAAAAGCATAGAAAATATATTAAAAAACATTGATCTATTTGAGGTGAATAATATTTGATTCAAGAATTTCATGATTCTCTCAACAATTATAGAATAATATCAAAACTCACTCCATATAATACACCAAACCAAATTAGTGTATCTAAAATAAGGAATAAAAATTCATTTGATATAGTTATATCATGGATAAATTAAACAACCCATCATTTTCCCATTACGGTTATTATCTAGAAATTGATAAATTTTAGTTAAACCATTACCATAGAGGGAAATTCAAAGTAAACTATATGATATGTGGACTAGGATGTGTCGTGATATATAGTTTTTTAATATTTGGGGTTGGGAAGCACATGAGAGATGTATTACCTCATGTAAAATTTAACCAAAATTAGATAATTTTTTATTTTTTTGGTTATCCAAATTAAATGGTACTTTATTATTTTTTAATATATCTGAACACAATGTATTTCTAGATTAACATGATAAATTCATATAAGGATAATTCATTTCCAAAGTAATTAGTGGGAGTATATTTGAACCCGATGATGTTCACAAGAAATATGATGATATTAATATAGAGTTGGATGTGTCAGAAATACAATGGGTGTTAGAAAAGAACCAATTCACTATCTACAAGAACTAATAAGGTCTTAAGTATTTTTTCAATAATACAAGATATACAAATTCATAAATTTTAATAAAGGTGACTTAAAAATCATAGAAGATGATCCAATATCTTACAAAGTGTCTATCATGAGTTATGACTATGATAAATAGTTAAAAGTAATAGAATCTAAAATAAAATCCATGGACAACAATCTAGTTTGAAACCAAGAAGAAACACCTGAAGGGGTAAAACAGATTGGGAATAAGAAGTTTATTTATAAGAAGACTAACATGGATGATGGACCCTCTATCTACAAATATCAGTTGATAGTTAAAAAATTAAACAAATTCATGTTATTAACTAGGAGGAATCCTTTTCTAGATTGTATATGATCAATTATATTCAAATTACATTATCCATAAGAACATATTAGATAATTAGATATATCAAATGGATGTTAGAACAATATTCGTTTATGGGAATATGTTTTATATGCTTTGTATGATACAATTATATTGTTTTAAGGATATAACAATTGCATATAAAATTTATTAGCTGTTATAATTCAATTATAGGTCGAAATACATTTCATGCTTTCGGAATAATCATTTTATTTAATCTATCACAGTGTTTTAAATTATCTAAAAAAGATATAAATTATTTATATAAACATGTTAATAGGTGAATAGTTATATTTTTTGTTTTTTTAATGACATACCTCTCAATAGAAATTACATCCCAATATTACAATCAATGACGAATTTGTCAGGAATTTTATTCTCAATAATAGATCTTGGTGAAGTAATATATATTCTAGGAATGGAGTGCTATAGATATGGATTCAAATGAATTCCTGGACATAATCAAAACACATACATTGTAAATGTATCAAAAATAATTAATATAGAAAATTCTAAGAAGGGTTCTTTAACAATGTTTAATGGAAATAGTATTTAAAAAACATATTTTCCTTCAACTATAAGTGAATATTAATTCATGATTAAGATTTTATATTCTTTTATAGTTATATGAATCAAATTTTCTATGTTCTATAATCATCATAATGTAAATTATCCATTAAATTGGTTGAGTCGATACAAATAAAATACAACTAAAATATATTGTGTTTCTATTACAAATATTCTCAGTTAGATAAGAATTACTAAGGATGGATTTTTCTTTGGTGAGGGTGAAGATATCATTGTAAACTATAATGCTAATGCTAGTTTCGAACTTACTGAAATGATTTTAGCTCTTAATCAAGATTTCTGTTTTTTTAATATTGGAGTTTTAACTATAAAAGATCCAATAAAACTACTCCAATTTATTCTATAGCTTAATATGAACATATAATTGTATTTGATGAGGCTAAAAACTATATCGATAAATAATTTCATTATTGTACTTAGGTTCAACACAAACATAATGAATTAAATTGAACTCTGCTATGATAATAATATAGATGTTGAATATGCTACAGACCCTAGGCCTCATAAGAGATCCAAATATATTCTTCATCAATTTCTTCTCATTTAAGAGATTATTTATTTGGGTGATTTTAAGATGTTTCATGTTCTTAATGAGTATAATATCATTATTCCTCATGAAAACCCCAATATGCAGCAAAAGCATGGATTATAATCTAGTACTCTAGGTATTTAACATAGGGGTGACTAAATTTAGTGAATATCGAGATTATTAATGGTTCTTCCCAATGGAGTTAAAGTGTTTTTTTAATGAACTTCAAAATAATAAAATTTTTATTAATGGAAATAATTTATCATTAATTTATGTTTATTTCATAGAATATATGAGATGATATGGTAAAAACTACTGAAATATATTTATATATATTACCATGTTATCCTAGATTGATGATCCTGATGTTGGGTTGTGAAGATATTTTATCATTAGAATGATTAGGATCGCTTGTATATAGATACAACTAATTACCTATAGTGTATAATTTTGTGAACAAGTGATTTAATTGAACTGATTAATATATACCACATGTATTTTCATATATGTGTAATTGGTTTTGCTTATATTAATATGGGATATTGATCCATTAACTTGTGGTTGGAAAATAGATTCCTTACTTGTGAGGATTTATACCATGGTACCTGTCAAAATTAATTTGAGAATTGGGATTAATGTAATGTATTAAGGCCTAACAATAATAAATTAAAGGGATATTATTAACCAATATTGGATATTTACACCCATATGATGAGTAATGACATCATGGCCTTCAATTGAATTTTGACTAAGTTCATGTCTATGTTGATATAATTACTTGCTGTCTAATAATATACGATTTAGTAAACATAGAAATTGAAAACAATATATAATCTATACGAAATTGACATTATCCAAATATTATGTTAAATCCTATTTTTTTGGAAAAAGGAACTTTGTAAATGAACATGTGGTGGTATATATCTATATAGACCCAACCTTAAACACTACATAATCCAAAATTCATACTCAAGAATTCATTTCCAAAAATTACTAAGGATATTTATGGTTTAAGGTTTTAGAGAATGAGGTCATAAATCAAACATAATAAACCAATAAATTATATGTGGAAACTTCTACTTAGTATCCATTTTTTCCACATTATAAAAAATATAAAATGAAACACATTTTCCTTTCATGAATGACCTTTATGCATTTCAACGTGTCATCTTGTTTGTTCATAACCATCCTTAAATGCTCTGATTTTTTAACAAAAAAATGGGATGAGCACAAAAATCTCAATGATGGATACAGAATAATAAATCATTATTCTAGTAAAAAACATGAAGACCATAAAATGTTTACCATTGTCAAAATAATATTTGAGCGTATGAAGTAAATTATTCCCACATGAAAAAACACAACTTTTTCTGAAGGAAACCCTTCAAAACCTATAACAATAAAATATGAACATGTTTTTTATATTCCTAACCCACTTTATAAATAATTGTAGTCTAGTTAAGTACATAGGTTAATCCTCCTATGATAACTCTATATTTATTACCTATGAGGACAAGAATCATTACCCAATGCATTAGAGTGCTATCTGGGTGCACCCATCATATAATCTATATCGGGATCACCCATCATATAATATATATTGTTCTCTAACATTTTATAAGTTATATTAATGTCATTCCACATAATATATAATTCTCACTTACCATATCAGAAATAAAACATGTTATGATTGTATCTTTTGTCATAAAACCATCAAAAATACCATTTTAACCTATTTGCTAAACCAAATCAGTAATTGAAATACCCATTATTTTCAAAAACATATATCTACCCTAAAATGACTATAATAGATAGGAAAAGTTTTTTTATTTGAATAAAACATGATATCTTGTAATGTAAATGAAAAATAAAATAACAGTTATGTCGGAAGAAAATTCATTGTCACCATAGAGGTTAAAATGGAACTTTCCTTTTGCCATTTGTAAAGAAAGTCAAAACATTACATAAAAAGATTCCTTTTGAAAACAATTAAAAAAATTTCAAATATGCATAAAATGTCCTTTATAATTATTTTCTATCCATATAAGTACATTAATAATATATTTTTAAAATTTTAACATGGATGAAAATTATTTGGAAGGGAAATATTAAAATATTTTTATTTTTAAATAAATTCCATTAACTTGAGTCTGACTCATCACATTCATTCATTATAATTATGGATACCCAACTTATGTTAATTATTTGCTTTAGTAATTAAAATTTTCAAGTTTATTATTCCTTCTTATATTATTCATTATCATTTTTTTCAATTAGTTATCCATTTATGTTTTTTTTTTGACTTTTTGATGATATTTGACTTATACGCCCAAAATGACTTTCTTAGGTTAGATATGGTTAAAGAGATCAATATTACATTATATTCAAAATAATAGTAACTAAATTATTATTAATTTTATACATCAATTATACTTTTAAAACCCATCATGATATATTGTTTTGAAAAATGAACAACGTTATAATCATGGAGATGGTAGGTCATACATACGCATGAGTAACATTTTCATTTTTCAAAAATCATTATGGAAAGAAGGTAAGTATTATTTTATAATATTATAATGATATTAATATCATAAATAAAATATTAATTATAAAATTATCCATTTTATTTGGTTATGAAAAACTAATCACATCACATCAAGGAGGCGGTAGTCCATATTTACATACAAACCACATTATGATTTTTTATTGAATGGAATGTTAAGAAAATATATGATATATTACTTATTAATAATGACAACTATATAATTAATATATATATATATATATATTAAATCATTCATTATAAAAATATTTGAGATTTAGTTATGGAAAATGAATTACATTGATTCATGAGGTGGTAGTTCTCTGTACACATCAATGATGGTTTCATTTCCCATTTGATGGAAGAAGAGATGGATGTAGGTTGTGAAATAATAGAAATAAAATATTATTATATTAAATATACTATTGTTATTATATCATTATATTTGAATAATATTTTAATGAGGTAGATGAAGAAATAAAATGTACGAGCTTGACTAAGAACTGTACATATTATTCGGAAAATCTCTTAAGGTTTACCCAAAAATATTTTTTAGGACTGTTTGTAGATAAAAAATGACCTACAGAATATGTTGAATAATTTTATTAAGGGGTTTGGATATGGATTGGATAAACTAAATGGATCTAAAAGTGTGAAGAATATAGAAGAGAAGGTTCTCTTTATAATGGAGGGGATGATCACTCTTGGAATTTCTTAATTTTTTAAATTAATATAAATTAATTATCATTTTAAAATTGATCCTAATTTATAGTATTAAAATAGAATATAATTATGATTATAAATACCATAATATAATAAAAATTGGCTAAGTTAATGTTATTTTTTCACACATATCTTTTTGTTTTAACCTATTTTTACACTTTTTGATAATTAATGAGGTATTGAATTATTTACTTATTAGGGGTCAAGAATGATACTATAAAAGAAACAATTCACTTAAATGGACTATGGAGGAAAATATGAACGATTTACCATTATATTAGGAGAATATAATATTTTTATGAATTTTAAATTATTTAATAAATCAATATTTATTATAAATTTCAATAAAATCAATTTTAAAACTCTTCATTTTATTTGTCTTTAAGAATATCAAAAAAGAGATTTATTTTAAATGTAAACCTTTAAAACACCCCAAATGTGTTATAATTATCTATTTTGTAACGCAATTAATCACTCAAATTTTATTACTTTTAATATCCTAAAATACTTTTTTTGATATTTTTATTTTAATAAAATAAACATTCTGTCACGGTAGCATAAGGTATTAAGGTAATTATATAACTACTAAAAATTATAAAAAAATTATCATAATTAAAATAATTTTAGTACTCTCAAAATAAAAATTTATATTCATTGAAAAAAACATTTCATCCCTTTGTGGTCAAATAAGATATCTTTAAAAGAAAACATGTGAAATTTTGTCTTTTTCTTTATATAAAGTATTATAAAGGTCACAATCATGGCCATATAACAACAAAAAATCCTATATATGAATCTTGGATGATTATTGATAAAATTTAATCCTATAATAAAATTAATAACAGATCTGGAGTTACTTTTTATCCTTTATCAAATGATTTTTATCCTTAATTAACCCATTTTACCTATAACATAGTAACAAATATTTACTACTATTACTATTCACAATGACCAAAACTAAAAAAGATATATTTTCCAAAATTAAACCTTCTAATCCAAAATATGGAATCCATTTTTTATGATTCAAAATAAATAAATATCAAAAGTTAATTTGATTTCAAATCGAATTTTTTTACAGAAATGATTTTTTAATAAAAAATTATTTTTAATTGAAAGCATTTTTATACAAAATTTAGATACAAATTTCATTAAAAATAATATAATTTTATTATTTATAATCAATATAAATTAGTTTAATTTTAAAAATAATCCAAATTGAATATTATTTTTAAAATACATTAAAATAAAATATAGTTTAAAAAATTGTATTTTCCAACTTTCACTGAAAAATCATACTTTTAAAAAGAATAACAAAATCTCACAAAAAGATAATTTTACATGCTTAAAACATTAATGATATAATTTTTATCATATAAAATTTCTAAAAAATATTTACATAATTATAATATTCTCCCATAAAAAATCAATTAAAATGATTTTTAAATGAAACATATTTTTGAAGCAGAAAATGAATTTACTAAAAAGAGTGTGACTATTTACTAAGAAATTATAAATACATTTGTATGGATTACACCCTTTATATAAATATATATATCATAAATTAGTTAATATAATTTATACCCATCAATTTGATAGGTAAGTTATAATTATTATATTTAAATAATACGTTGTCATGGTTTGTTTAGGATCTATGTTGCGTATCGTATATTCTATAGAACATAGTTGTCTTTAATAGAATATCATGGTGTTATAATATCCCAATAAATCCATTTTTAATTTTAGTTTATAGTTTTCTTCTTGATGCAACTACAAGATTGTTATTATGAATGAGATTCGGAATTATTTCCAACTTTACGAAGGGCTAATGCGGTCATATATAAGATAATGTTAATTGGAAATTTTTCAAAAATTTGATTAGTTAATTTGTAAATAAATTATTTTTACTTTGAAAACAATTAAGGTTTTCATTTTATGTATTTTAATTGTTTATGTAAAAAATTATTATTTAATTAACATATTAATGTAGTGTAATAGCATAAATAATGAGATTTTTATATTATTAAAAAGATAATCTTTAGAAAATGGAAAATCCCATATATGATTTGAGATTGGGTATAGAGTAATAGGATTCCAAGGGCCATTACAAGATGAAAATTCATATATTTTATTAAATATTTTATTTAAGCACCTCCTATGATATTTTTAACTAATTTAGAGAATCATTTATGAACCTTTAATCAAGGTTTGAGACATAACCCACTTTTGGAGGCTATTTATTATGCCAAATGACCATTAGAGGGGATTTATCCCCACTACATTAGTTTTTTATGAATTTATATTCTTTTGAAACTATAGAATACCCCTCTTGACAGTTATACTCAATGGTTGGCCATTATATAGAGAAGTGCAGAATAGTTAACAAGAATCCTAAAACCAATCTTCCTTCAGTGGCATGGAATTGAACTACAATCAAATGGATCAGAATGATATCAAAGAGGTAATCCAACAAACCTCATTACTAGATCAGAAACCCCTTTTTGTTTTCTCACTTGGTGCAATAGTCGCACTAGTGTCCACTAATTCTGTTATCAAATACAAGAATAAGAAATTCCTACCAAGGAGGGTTAAACCTACGACTATAAAAAAGGCACTCAAGAAGTATCCTTCTCAAAAAATATTGAACCTACCAGAAAATCTTATCACCAACACACATTAATGAAAAATAAGGGGGTGACATCAAAAAACATGACCAAAATGAGGATTTTATTTTGGAACAGTTAGGGAATAGACAACCCTAACACTGTATGTTCCCTCAAGCTATTTTTTGACAAGTACAAGACCATAATAATTGGACTTTCTAATCCCAAGAAGCTCCTCATTTAGAATGATTCAAATACAACTGGAAAATCCAAATACATACGTGTAAAAATCATCCTATAAACCACACTGGTATACATTTTATTTTGGTTCAAAAAGTTGTGGTTAATCATCAGATGGTTATAGAAGATGAGAAGTCAATTACCCTCTCATTTTTAGCTATAAGAAGTTGAATTATTTGCACTCTGGTCTATTCCTTCAACTCCTATAATAATAGAGTATAACTTGTGTCACATTTAATACATCAAAAATGAAACATTACTAACCCATGGATAGTATTGGATGATATTAATTTAATTAATCTAATGGATGAAAAAATGGGGTCACTTTCATATTCTATATCAACCAAATACATCAGAGCCTGTGTTGAAGAATCAAATCTCACTGAAATCAACCTATAAGGGGTTATAATCACCTAGTATAGAAAAAACTAAATGGTGTAAAGGCTATAAGAATTTCCAGATCTTTTTCCAATGATGAATCACTTTATAAATGGAGTTCTCTATGTTGTGTTACCCTTTCATGACAAAATTATAATCACCATCCCAAATTCCCTAATAAATAATGAAGAAATCCTCTTCCCTTCAGAATCAATAGTTCTTGCACTGCATAATAATTTTGAAATATAATTTTTAATGAATCCTGTAAAACCATTAATGGATTAAACAAACTCATGGCTTGTATCATCAAGCATAAAAGTCTCAAAGAAATATTGATGGATTGGGGAAAGAAAAGATTCAACTTTCTATATGAATAAATTCAATCCCTTGAGTATTCCCTTGACTCTCTTTAGGAATCCATTTCCAAAAATAGTTTCCCAAAAAATTTCACTCAATAATCTAAATGGTCTACAATGTTTCAAGAGCTTTTGATGATTAAAGAAAGAATCCAAATGGATATCTTAATGGTAAGATGGATCAATTAAGGGGATATAAACACAATGTTTTTCAATGCCATCCAGATAACGATAAGTAATAACCTTCCACATTCTACTATTTGAGGATGGAAATCAATTTATTTAGGAACGGCTAGTTCATTCCCATTATATTTTTTCCTTTTATAGGATCCTTCTCAATTACCCATTCATTAATGACTCTCTTGTGGAAGGTTTAATTCCTAAACATATCATAGAATAATAAAATACAATTATCATAGATTTCCTGATAGAATTTGAATTTAAAGATACTATCATTGGCCTCAATAAATGAAGTTAACTGGGTTTGGATGGTTTTTTCAATATTTTATTTCAATTCTATTTGGATTTTATTTCTCTGGATGTCTGCAATCGAGTCGATTTTTTCATCAATATTGGATATCTCTTACGTGGAATCAGTTATTAGTTTCTAACCTTATTGCCAAATTATTATAAAAATATTTGACAGAATTTTATCATGGAATCAGTTTGGATTCATCATGGGAAGAAAAATTAAAGACTATTTTATCACTACCTCAGAATGTGTGAACTTAATAAGGAAGGAGACAAGGGGAGGAAATGTTGCTCTGAAGCAATACATCAAAAGGTCCTTTGATTCAATTTAATGGAGACTCATTGTTAAAGAGTTATTCCACTTTGGCATTGATATGATATTCATTCTATAGAATAAAACTCTTCTTGGATTTTATCATTTATTAATTCTTATAAATGTATAATGGGAAGGCTACATAACATGTTAAAGGGTCTTAGGAATGGTTATCCACTCTCTGTGATTATTTTCTCCGTTATTAAATAATACATGAGTAAACATTTTACTCTAATGGTTGAAAAGGGTGAACTGAAGACTATCAATGTAGGATAAGGTACTTATGATCCCTCAAATGTCTTTTTCTTGTGAAATTATTTCTTATTACTCAAAGAGTTGAGAAAAATGTTAAAAACATCATGAATAATCTTTTACACCGTGGAATCATTTGAGGACAAGAAGTTAGCTAGGGTAAATAATTCATTTACATGGGAATAATATTCAACACTTTAAAAAGAGGGAGCATTCTTAATAATTTGCAAATGTGGTTGGGTGATCTCCCTTTCAATTACATACGTGTTCTGCTCTTTTTGGGATAACCTAACTCATACCACATCACTACTACTTTGAGCTAGATTAAAAGAACACGATCATTATGGAATGGAAAATCACTCTCAATAGCAAGGAGAATCTATCTGGTCAAACACATAGAGATCTCTAAACCAGTTTACTCCATCATAGTATACTTATGGACAAATTAACTAATCAAAATCCTAAATTCCACCTTGAGGAACATAATTTTAATGGTATCCTCATGGAGAGGATATTAATCATAGTAATTTTGAAACAATATTTCAATCCTTACAACCTTGGGGGGATAGGCATTAAAAATTTGGAAATGATTACGTAGGATCCTGAAGATCAATTTATACGGAAATGAGCCGAAAACAATCATAAATCCTTCAAAATACTTATATTTAGAGTTATAGAGTGTTTAATTTCTGGAAAAAATCACTACATGGAATCCTTAATATGGTCTGGATTGAATTATGTGTTTTCTAAGGATAGTCGACACACTCATTTTTTGGATAGTTCCAACTCTTCTAAAATATTTTGGAAAGATAATTGAATGGGAACTCACCTATTGAACATTCACATTAATGAAGATAAAACTAATGATTCCAATATCACTATTAGATATCAGATGAGAATCTTGAAAACTTTTTCTGATAAACTCAAAGATAACATCTATAATCTAGTTCTCATGCCACATGATAAATTCCTAGAAGGGATCTATCCCTAAATGGATTTATATACTCAAAATATTTTTAAATTCTTGATATATATGGTTTTACAAGTTGTATTGGGAGAATCAACTACTTATGGAAGAAACATTGCCCATTCAAAAACCTTTCTATGGTTTCTTATTGTATACTTTTAGTTAATGATTTTCTTAAGCATCGAGGAATTTCCCTCTATTCATGATATGCAATGTGTCACCATCATATAGATGATATAGACCCGATCTTCCTTTCCTGTAAGACCATTGTATCATTATGGAATGAACTTTTTGAGGGGTTTGATATTATGTCCCTGCTCACTGATACAATTAAATGTTTCTTTTATGAGGTTATGAATATTGAGATGTATATTAAACTCTAAAATTTGTTCATAGTAGCCTGTGATGAAATCCTAAATGTAATATGGATAGGGATAAATAAATTGGTCCAAGGAAATGTCCCATTTATGCTATAGTCAACCTTCATGGACATCACATAGTTTATTTTAAATGCTAACCAAAATCAAATATGCCTTTACAGTAACTCGGTCCATGAATTTGTAGTGCTGCGTCACCTCAATGTTCCATGTAAATACTCCCCCCCCACACACTTGTGGTCTACTTGAAGACTTTTGGTATCCTCCATTTGTTGGGTGGTTCAAATGCAACACCAATGAATCCTAGAAAGGGAATATCAGGCCAATGGGATTTTTGGTTGTTATTAGGGATCATACCAGAGGTATCATATATTTCTTTCATGGGCCTTGTGGAAATCACACATCTCTAGTGTTTGAAATGTACGAGTTCCTAAATGTCATAAACAAGGCGAAGCAACATAACTAAAAGGCCGTTTGGTTCAAATTCCACTAGACTACCGTTGAAACAACGATGACTTTGAGAAACATCCATCTGTCATGGAATATCATAACATGATATACCAATTACATGAAAAATCTCTCCAAAATGAACTACATTTTCACCCACATTTTTGTGAAGATGATGCCCTCATTGATTCCCATGAAAAAAATGGATTTGTCTAAGATGCATACATTTATAATGATACTCATCCTGTTTATATTATACCTATTCAGAAAAAGGACATATATAATTTCCCTTCATTCTATATGTTGTAACTTTATTTATTTAATAATAAAATTCAGGGAGCTCATTTTTCATAAAAAAACATTTTATTAAGAGAAACTAGTGGTTGTGATTAATTTTTTATTATTCCTCATCAGAGAGAGTTTCCAAGTTTTCCTCATCTAAGAGGTTCTCTAATTCATTTCTCAACCCCTTTTTAATAATTTTACCTTTAAAGTGACAAGAATCACATCCATAGGAAAATCATCACCCCCATGTATTTTCAATTATCCTTATCGATTGATACCAAAGGAGACTTGAATTTATCAATTAAATTTTGGTCTAAATATTAATATCATTTCAAAAATGGTATTTTATAATTATTATTTTTTGTTTTTTATTTACTTTTTATGATATTCAATGGTTTCTATTATTGATTTCTACATATGATCAGTTTTAAAAATGTTATCGAAACATAGAAATCGTATTAATACATACTCGATAAATGAAAAATGTATAAACTAAATGTTATAATATTTTATAATCTGTTGATCTAGTAACACTAGGTAAAAAATACTTTTAAAACCCACATAAAACACAGAGGAAATGATTGATGTTTTTAACCCTATGATTAAGGGTAATTCTTGATATTGGGTTTATGTTAGGTCCCTGTATAAAATTTAACATTCTTTACTATCTATTCCACCTAACCCCTTAAGAATACTATAGATTTATCTAATAGAAAAATAAATGTGGAGGTATCAAATTTTTCATTGAAGTGTGATTAAATTATTATCCATTGTACGCTATATAAATGAAAATGAACTAATAAATTTAATTTTTTTTGATTCATTGAGTATGTATATGATATATACTATTGAATTTATGTTAATATAATCATGTAGAGTGTGTTTTTAATTCATATAATATTAATAGAGAGCCTATATACAAAATTATTTATTAAATATCAAAGTGTTAGTTGTCTTAAAATAAAAATAACATTCATCAAGGACTTGAATAATGAAATAAATAATTTTTTATCCTCGCATTAATAATATTTCATGGTTTTCTAAAATGGGTATAGTGAATCCTAATGTGAATTTTGGGTGACACTTAAATAGGTATTACAATCATATTAGTACTTAGAGGAATGATTTTGAGAATATTATTGTGACTAATTAGGTAATATGTTGTTCAATAAATAATCTATGAGTTGTTCACTAGAATATACAAGTCTTAAGAAACTATCTTAATAAGATAAAATATATATAAATTTAGATCTGGGAACACTAAATTTATTATATATCTGGTTATTATTTTATTGGGAGTATATCCAATAAAATACTCTATTAAATAATAACATACATGATACTAATAAGGATATATATTTTGTTTTATATCTTCTTTTAATATAATACAAACTCAAAATTATCAGTGTGATCATTCCTTGGGAAGGAATAATTTGTTGGAAATAAATTCATTACTCGGTACCATTATTTGAAAGGTATTATCAACTAGGATGGTAAATTATACATTCTATAGAAACACACTCCATATGATAAATTTTGTTCTATATAAAAAGAAGTGAATTTTTTTTATGGAAAGTATCAAAAAAATCTTATGAATAACATAGGCTTATGTTATTAACCATTGATTTCATGTTTCATGAGACATATAAAAATATGGAATCAGTTGATGTGATTGAATGGGTTAATAATAATTAAATGATTCATAGGTGTGAAGAATTATATTTTATAGAGATCATATTATATAACTATTGATAATGGTCATTAGACCCCAGATACATACCACATTATATAGAAATTCCCAACTTCTCAATGAAGAGATGAAATTAATTAAGGTAGAAGTGGACCTGTGAGTTGGGAATAGAATAACAGTTTCTAAATTATTCTTGGGGATAATGAATTTACTTTTTCACATTGTATTGTAATTATATAGAGGGGAATACTATCATGTACCATCAATGAACAGAAATATTATTTATATATCATTCCTCGATAGGGTTGGATTTGAATTTATAATAAAAAACAATTGTTTTCCTATTTAAATGAATGAAATGTTTTACAGTTTGACTAAAAATTTAAATGGCATATATATTGGTTATATTAAAAATTATGTCTATAATTTATATAATAAGAATTTAAAAATTAATTATTGGAACTCCCTTAATATTTTACATAGTCATGTAGTCAATATGAATATGAATTACATCTAAAAACAAAACAATGATATATTATTAGATTCTAATGATTATGAATCATTTGATATATATGTGTAAATAACTACGTTCTTTCAGGTTTTAAAAATAATGATAAATTTAAATTTTGGGATCATGAGTGCTTATTAGGGGTAATATTATGATTTTCACGAAACAATAATCTAAGAATGATTTTATAATGATTCTATTGATCTTAGGATAAAAAATTTATCTTGGGATTTTTATTTATGGTTTCATGTTTTGAATTGGTATTTTGGTATAATTTTGGATCGACCATATGCTTTGGGACTTGTTTGAGGTGATAATAGTGTTTATATATACTAAGGAACTTTCCCAGGATGTAGCCACGACCTAGGGTTTTAATTTTTATTAAATGTATTTACAGGTGTTATAGAATAAATTTTTTGTTATTTAAGGGTTATAAGTTATTTGGAGGGTCTAAATGGGTTTTCATAGTTTTTAAGGTCTTGAGGACTATAATAAAATATTAAAAATAGACATTTCTAGTTTTTTATAAGTCTATTCTACATTTATTATGAATTTATTGATTTAAGTATGACTTTGTGTTAAAATCACTATTTATTTAGTAATAAGTCATTGAAAAAATGGGAAAATATTGTGTGTTATGAATTTTTTAACGTTTAGTATGATATTACTGATTTTAGTATGACTTTGCGCTAGAATAAATATTTATTTAGTATGAATTCATTGAAAAAGTTGTTAATTCTGGTTTAGTATAACATTATTCTGTATTTAATATGACTATTTATTTGAATCACTATTTATTTAGTATGGTTTAATTGAAAAAATGACTATGTCTGTTTTAGTTTGGATTCATTTTAGATTTTGTATGACTTCAAATTTCATAATAAAAAACATATGGATTTTAGACATTTCTAAAAAAATAATTCATAAAAAATGTTTCTATATTCTTTTAAATGTTAAATAAATGATTAAAATCAGGTTTTAAAGGGTATTAGTTCTATTCTCTTTCCTTATAAAGCGTAGAACTCTTCCAAAGTTGGACTATTATCCCTAGATCATTATCAAGGGATTATATCCCTTGATTATCATTCAAATCCAATTTTGTTATATATAGAAGGAAGATTAATGTAAATCTATCACTCTCTATATATATTCCTCCTCATTTTATTCCCCTTATTCCAAATATATCTTTTTTTCTAATTGAGTGGGGTTTTTTAGTGATGATTCCACGGATCATGGTGGAATCATCCCAATATCATGAGTATTTTTCTTGGATTATCTAAAGGATGTCCTGAGAGGATGATCACACGTCATCCTGTGTCATTTCATTGAAGGTACATGACTCGATGAATTAATTTATTGTTTTTATTTAATTAAATTAGATGGTATTTTTAATGGTTGGTTCATGTTACTAATTTTTCTTTGCAAGGTGTTAGGGGAGTGAAATGGACCTTCCACATGTGGGTTTTCATGGTTTCATTATGTTTGGATGACCCGGTGCGATTTTATCCAATTATTCTTATTTTTATTGAATTATAAAACTAATTATAAATTTTATAAAAAATTATAAATAGTTTTGATTAATTAACTTGAGTATCATGTTGAATCATGATGTTGTTTTGGCGTCATTTTTTCCGCCTACTAGAAATTTTTTTATCTCTTAACTGCTATAGTAATGAAACACCCAAGGTTGTCTCCCAATGAGGTTACATAAAGGAGATTCACTATTACATTTTTCTATTATTATTATTATTTTAACTGTTATTTGTATAATGGTAATTTATAAGGATTAAATGATACTAATATAATTTCAAGGCTAAGAATATTAGAAAATAGTGGAGTGAATAGTAAAAATGAATAATGTGAAGATATGTCAACAAAGAAATAAAGGCCTTTCCAAGTGATCCTCATGGATAAAAAATTCATCATTACATTGAAATGATTCATCAATAAACTCTCTCAACATATTGGTCAAAATATTTCAACCCCAAATCTCATTATGTTTGAGAATATAATGTCAAAAACTAAAATCTCATCCATAAACCTCTTTTTTTACAATTTTTTCTATGTAATCAATGATTATCGAGCACCAATACACACTTGAACTCCAGTTGTGCTCACAATTATTGATCTAGAATTGAAATATTAAATAAATAATGTCAATTTTAAAACTCTTAACTATACTGAGAAGTATTAAATCAATGAACAAAATACCTTTATCAAATTATATATTTTTATCAAGTGCTGATAGTTAACTTAGTTCAGTTATAAATTCAATTCTGTCATGGTGTTTGGCAATTGATCAATACATTAAATACCTCTGAATGGAAGGAGGTCAATAACTCGGATCTTGGTTTTTTGAATTAAATTTTAAAACATAATGCAGCATTATTTTTCCCTATGTTCCTTTAAAGAGAGGTTAACTTTACTTATAAGACCCTACTACTTTGTGAATTAGTTTTCCAAAGGAATTTAATATTTTAGGTATTTTTTGTTACAAGAAACCCCATGTTATTATTTTCTTACATAAAACGTGATATTTTTCTTGTGTTGCATGTAACATTGAGTTTATTATTCATTCTTTGCAATACTAAGTTTAAACTAATCGTGTCATATTATTACAATATTAGTTTATGATTGTTATCACATAGTAATTGTAAGGATAGGTATAAATAATATTAACAAAATTAATAGAAATTATGGTTCAAACATGTATATAAAATGAATTATTTTGTGAAATATTAATTAATATGAAAATAAAAACTTTTTTATATTAATAGAAATATTTTTTCCGAAAAAATATTTTTATGCAAAAAAAACATGTTTTAAATAAATAAAATAAAAAAACCCTTTCAGTGAATTATTTTAAAGAAATTATTATATTATATATTTAATTAACAATTAAAAATTCATCTTATGTTTTTTCTAGATAATAGATAATAATATATCCAATTTTACCCATAAAATTATATTTTTATAAGAAGTGATTATATCATCATTTTATGCACTAATTTAAAAAATAATATTTGATAAAATAAATTAAATATTTAAAATTAAATAAGGGTTATAATTCATTATTTCAAAATTATATTAGAGTTATATTTTGGTAATTTTCTAAAAATATTAATTTTTGATTAATAGTGAAAAATATAATATTTTTATTGAAAAATACCATTTGATTTAAATTAATTACAAATTTAAACTATATTCTGAATTAGTTTTAAGGTAAAATTTGATTTATTGAATATATATTAATCCAATTTATTTCATTTTAATCAATTAGTTTTTTATATTGTATATTTTAAAATTTTAAACTTTTGAACATTTATTCTTTGAAAGCCTACTTTCTCGTTGGTTCCTCATGATTAATTATAAATAAAACTTTTTTGCTTTTATGAATATAATTTCTAAAAAAAGATTCCATTTTTGGAGTAATAATATTTTATATTATCTATTAATTTCATCTTATTTTTTTTACCAAAAAGAATAGTGGGAGCAATAAAAAATTAATTACTGTGGTTATTGTAAAAATGGGTTCGCTGAGGGAAATCTAAAATGAAAATGGTTAAAATGACCAACATTTTTTTTCTAAAATTTAATTAATGGCCACATTTCAATCCCTAGAACATATTATTCCCTATAAAACTTACATTTTGTTCCTTTTTGATTTGAAATATGTGGGTACAACTATTAGTTTCCAAAAATGACAATCGTTCCACTAAACTTGACTATAAAAGGACACACCCTCTACACTACTATTCACACCCTAAACTATTTTTTTTCCAATACCTAACCAAATTAATTTGTAAATTTCATCATATCATTATATTAGACTTATTTGTATCATAAATTTATCCTAGGTAGGCATTTCATGAAAACCTAAGAGGCTACCCGAAGAAGAGGTAACCATCTTCATCAATAGTTGTTATTTAATTTCATCATCCAACTCATTAAATTATTATTAAACCATTATAATATAATATAATAAGTATTTTCCACTAACATATAAGTTTTATATATTTATGTAAATACCTATATCCATCTTTAATTCTATCAAACGTGTTAAGAAATCATCGTTTGTGTTTACAAAAAACTACTACCTCACGAACTAATGTAATTATTTTTTACAATGCCACCTATCACGGTTTAGAATGATAATAGTTATAAATTATATATATGATATTTATAACATAATTATCCTCATTTTTCATTATTTCATATATACTTTTTTCTTTCAACTCTAAAGGGGATATGATAATGTCGCTTGTCTGTACGGACGACAACCTTCTCGCGATGTGATGTGATTCATTTTTCACTAACGATTTACATTGATGATAATAATGATAAATATATGTGAAATACAATAAATATTTATGATAAAAATGAAATATTTATCATTATTAAAAAATAACATATCATTTTATTTACTACCCTTTCACACACTAAAAGATGATAACATTTTTTGGGAATTTGTAGACTACTGCATTCACGAAGCGATGTGGCTCTATTTTCATCACCACACAACTTTAATGATATGAATAAGTATTTATAAAGAAATAATACCTTAATTATGATATATTTATCATTTTATAAATATAATATATTAATTTCCTCAGTTTCATAAAGTTCGTTGAAAAATTTAAACGTTACAATGGTGTACGTACTACCTAACATCTCCAAGAATGTAACAATCTTGATTTCTCAAAATAATCTTTAATTTTTTTGTCTTAAAATTATAATTTATTTATAGATATCATTATAATTTAATTATTATTATTTTTTAGAAGATATATCCATGATTAAATTATTAATACATAAAATTATAAATCAAAACATATTTCGAAAAATTGGTTATTATTTGAAAAATGTCTTTTACACAATTTTTTTAGGAAATGGATAATAAAAGGAAATAAGTATATCATATATGGTATCATATATATATATATATATATATGATTCTATAAAATAATATTAATAAAATTATAATTATCAAACATGAATATTGAACGTCTACAAAGGAATTTGGGACTTAAGGTGAAGGATTTCTATTCTCTCTTTTATTTATAAGATACATATGAAAATTTACCACTCATATTTTAGTGGAATATATAATGGCAATTAGACATGTTATATCATGAATAAAATTATTTTTATGATATTTAATGTCTCATTTGATGTTATTCTTTATTGTGAACTGTGATTCATAAGATTACTAAAGCGGTAATGGATTTTTGTATCAATTTTATTTCTTTAAAACTAATTTTTTGTTATGAACTTATCTTATCTAATGAGGTGTATATAAAACTGATTTTACATTTAATATCAAGAATTTAATTATTATAATGATATAATAATTTTTATTTAATGTTATCCTTTTCATGAGGATTATGATTCAATGTTACCAAATTTTTAGGAGTATTATGGTACAATATCATATTTTATCAGGGTTGTTTGTGATTAAGTCTCCAATGATCAAATATCATGATATACCTCTAAATAATTCAAATTAATTTTATTCTCCTCTTTTTATTAAGGATATTTTATAGTAATATTAATATTTTGACACTTTGTTACTTAAATTAATTGAGAAAATGTTATTTAGAAATATCGTATTTATTTCTCCCTTCGGTCAAAAACCATTTTTCTTCTAAAAGCATGGTTTCTAAAAAAATTTAAAAATTATTTTTATAATTATTCAAGTAATTCTTTAAGTCATTTTTACCCTTGATTTACATTTTACCAAAAAATAGCAGAATCTTTATATTGTTTTCCAAACAATGGTCATTTGGATTTTACTAAAAAATTGAATAGCAGTTTTGGTTTAACATGTATAACCATAATGGAATTTTTGGGCATCATGAACATTAAAATATTTAAATATTCATTTATATGAATTAATGGTTATTTAAAAAAATAAATTTTTGTTATAATTTTTTAATAAAACCAAATGGGAAGGTTTTTTTCTAAATAATTTTTTAAGTGATCTTTAAAGCTTGTTTTAAGAGAAAAGGGATTTAATAATGATTTATGCCATTAAAAGTTTTTTTAATGTGGAAAGTCTATTTTCCTGAATAATTGGTTTAAAATGATCTCTCATGTTTATTTTTAGTGAAATGTGTTTTAAAAATGTTTTCTTTTTTAAAAAAATTCATGTTGAAAGGTTATTTTATACAAGAATTATTTTTAAATAATATCCAAATATTATTTTCAAGGAAAAGTATTTTAAAATTTTTTATTTAGTAATTTCTTTTCAAGTGGAAACTATATTTTTCTCCAAGATTGTTTTTAAATGATCAATATAAATTATTTTCAAAGGAATGTATTTTAAAAATATTTTTTATTTTAAAAAGTGTATTTAAAGTGGGGATGATATTTTCCTCAATAATTATTTTAAAATTATCATTAAATAATATTTTGATTGAAATATATTTTGAAAAAAAAGTTTATTTTTAAAAATAAATCAATTAGAATGGAAAGTTTAGTCATGAAATATGCCAACTGATAAATCCAAATCATTTTCCACATAAGATGAATTCTTTTAATGGTACATATACTTTACTAGGGATATGACCCAAGGAAACCATTCTTATATTTTCACTTTTTTTTTTTGGTTTGATGTTAAGATGTTTCTGAAACTCGTTCCTTTTCCATGGGTAATAATACGATGATATGATGAATGGATTATGAAACTAGTTTCATTTTCAGGGGTAAATCAATAATGAATTGATTATGAAAACAATTTCTTTTTCATATGGTATAATAAAATGTTAATGAAACCCATTTTTTCAAGGGTTTGGATATGATGGATGTTTAGTGATCTTGTCATACAAATATGTATGATTTATATTATGTGATAATTTGGACCTGTGTCTCCCTCTCATACATTGGGTAATAATAAATGTTCTAGTAGATAAAAAGGTATACCAGTGGTTATTCCAAGCATAAAAAGAATGGTACATGGGTGGTTAGTCTTAGCCCAAAATGTTGGGTACACATATGGATAGCCCAATCGCGAAGTAGGTACATGGGTGGTTAGCCCATGCCTAACATGTTATAATTGTCTTTGTTGATATCCTTGACATAATGTTTATATGATTTTGTATTTTCCATATATCCATCAATTATTATAATGTTATGATCTCATTAATTTTTATCATTGATTTCCTTATGATTCATTTTTTATGAACTACTAATCTTTATGCCATGAAAAAATAATATGATCTCTTGTGTGTGGGGTATGGTTTTCAAATGTTATTCATAGGTTCACCGACCCTTTTTTTCATGTTATGGTTATGTATCTTATTTTTAGCCTTACTGTGCATCCGAGCTTATCCTTTATTTTGTTTCCTTTCCCTAAGTTATGAATAATGTTTTTAAGTATGGACCATTTATTAAGAATACTTAAGGGGAAGATCTTTATGGGTATGTTGAAGATCTTTGACCAAATTAACAGGCCATGTTCATAATATCTAAAAAAACTAAGCTCTTATTGCCCTCAGGTTTTTTCTTATGTAATTTATTGAATATTCATCAAAAAATGAAATATCTATATATATAATGAATGGGGTCCTATAGTTGTAAGTAGAGGAATGGTTTATCTAACCATTATAAAATAGGATGAGAAAATTTTAGTGAGATCCCTATGGATATTTCTCAGGATATATCTTGGGTTGTCTTTAAGGATAAGTCAAAGGATGAGACAAAGTTTACAAATATGTCCTGGAATTTTGATAAAGGATAGAGTGAATGGTTTTTAATATATTACATCTATGTTTACTAAAAGTTGATGTGACTCTATAATTGAGGTACTTGAGGGTAATAACACTGAATAAGATACATCAAGCTTTACTCAATTGTCACCTAGGGAATGAAAATGGGCCTTACTGCACACCTAGTTTGACACTCCCATGGTATATGATTTGTAAATCCACACACTCTTTATGAACTATATGTATAGATTTTAATAGAAGAAGACTATAAATTGACTAGGATAAACCTTATGTTTTATATATTGAAAATAATGTTTCATGATTTAGTCATCCTATATGTTATTCTTTTTGATTATGTGTTAGATAACTATGATTATTGTTTTTCAAACTATATTTTTGGTTTTAGTCACTGGAGGGAACTCAAAAGTACTAATTTAACATTGAATATGACATACAGTTTTCTTCTTAGCAGCCAAATTGGACGATGACTAGACTGAAGGATTTTGAAACTATGCCAAATTTGTTATCAGAGAACATGATTAAAAATGTAATCCTTAACCGCATATTAAACTCACCATAAAAACTAAGGATAGATGTTGTTGAGAGTTAAGGTAGTGGAGACCATGGAGGAAACAAAATTCAGTTTCCTATATGATGGGAATGCAGGAAGAATCACTCTATAGAATGTATCAAATGAATGAGAATATGTTTAAATTTGGAGAAGAACGGTATAGAGTTAGAAATATTTGATGGAGAATAAAGAGTTTAGTTAACATAATGGATTGGAATTCCATTATCCCTAAGTTATTATCAATGGATGGATGCTTTAATGTGCAGTTTATAGGAATTATACAAATCAATGTACTAAGGTGAAATCTCGTGAAGAGACATTCTATTTTTTTCAAATTACCTCATTGGTTCTTTTTAGAGATAGAACACAACATTGATGTTATGAATGTTATGAAAACAATATGTGAATGTTTGGTTGGAACATTAGTAGAAATAAAATTAAAGAAAAAAATATGGATTGGATGCTATATTGGACTTCATATCAATGGGAATAAATTTGGAGTCATCTTCTACAATGAAAAGAAACCAAACATATTTACCTCTGGCATGTCACACATTAAGAAATATTGTGAAGTTGAATTTTTTCCAGTGTCTTCATGGTATTGTGATACCTACTGGTTATTCATCAAATGTAAATAATTTGGTGTCATTGATGTATTGTAAATTAATAGGTAAGAAATATCATGATTTTCATGTATTGATGCTACAACATCTACCAGTCACACTGCATGGTATATTACTGACAACTATTAGAATGGCCATCATCAAGTTATGTAATTATTTCAAATCCATTTGTAGCAAGGTCGTTGATCAAAACTTTGTTAGATGGGTTGGATAATGAAGCTACTCTTACTCTTTTTCAAATAGAAATGTATTTTCCACCTATGTTTTTTGATATAATAGTTTATCTAGTGATTCATTTGGTGCATGACATAAGAATATGTGGGACTATTTTTATTAGATGGACGTATCAATTTGAAATAAATAATTTTTTTAAAGGAATATATTAATAATCCTTATAAACAAGAGGCCTCTATTGTTCAAAAATATGTATTATAAGAGTTTATTGAGTTCTGTACTAATTATTTATATGAGATGGAGCATATTGGTCTCCCTATATCTCAACATATGACAGTTTATAGTGAAGTTAGTGGGATTAGAGGCTCAATGTTAATGTTCATTCCATGTGATGAATTGATGCATTCAAATTTATAAATTTTGAACTAAAAATTGAGGTGAAATCATATATACCATCACATATTTCAGAATTAAAGTTACGATATTTGAAAAAGAAATGAAAATTGGTTTAGGAATGAGAATAGAAAATATATGTTTCAAGGTTTAAAGAGAAAGTCATCACGTATATATCTACATTAGAAACATTAAAAATGGTTGGGAGGGGGGGCATATCAGAATGTGATCACATGTTTTAGTTTTTTTTAGGGGAAAAAATTTTACACAAAAAAGCTACATGAAAAGAGTACCATTCAAAATAGTGGTCAATGGTCATCGATGAAGTGCTGAATTTTTTGAGTGAAAAAGTTAAAAACCCAATTTCTTCAACAACACCATATTTTTCAGTTCTTGAAGACATATGTGTAATTTATTATATTAAATTTAGTGTCATCATATTTAGGTGTAATTGGGTTTCTAGTAATAATGGTGTGAAACATGATGAATATGGGTTCAAAATGGTTTTAAAAAAATATTTAGTTGTAATGAGGAAAACTTTATCTTGGAAATACACGAAAAGAATATAAATTATGTCATTGATCAATAGAATGATGAGTGGTCCATAATTTTTCTAGGGAAAAGAATAAATTTGGATGATTAGGATGATGATGATGATGTAATTGATTTATATGATGCCTCTTTATCTACTACATTATTTTCATATAATAATGATTATAATGCAGACATAGTGTGTGAAATACGAAATGATCATACAAAAGGGATATGAGGAAACAGTAAATTACTCTCTTAATTAATCTTGCAATTAGTTATATCATATTTATTTTTTGAAATTTAAATGTGTAAAAACTATATTATTTAATAATTTTTAGATATTTAATTATATATGTGTTTTTTTTGTTTTTTTGTTAAATTTTGATATTCCATGATTATGGTTAGAAATTTTTTCATTGAAATACCCAACATTCAATATTATATTTTTGTTTAATTTATGCATATGACAAAAACTTTTCAAACATGGATATTTAAAATTTAAATTTTTTATATCTTTTTAGATGTAATGATTATATTTAATAGTTCACCATGCATATTTTTTGGATAAGAATCATAACTTCATTATTTTTACAAAAACTACACATTTTTGCAACTTGTTTTACTTACATATTTTTATTTTCCTGTTTTCTAATTACTGACTAGTCTAATAATATTTTGCTACACAGTAATTTCATTACATTCACCTTTTGTAATGACAGATTCATATTTAGAGACAGAGGAACCTCTACCAAGGCATTTGTTTTTCTTGATATTGTTAAATATCCAGTAATATATATATTTTATAAAATAAAACTTTTAAATTAAAATAATAGTTGAAGGACTACTATTGAGACTTCAGTGGGGGAGTCTTCTTCTTTTAGAATTCAGAAATCAAATTCTCGAGATGGTAAATGTGGAATTACATTTTTACAAAACTATTAAATTATTGTAGATACAAGAGATTAAATATTAGTTTTAGGATAATATTAATTCAACTAACCCAAATGCAATGCATTTTATCAACTATATTGTCTTGAAGAGTCGTTATAGGATTATAATTTTATATCCTGATTGGAAGTCTGTCATCAAGATGGAGATAGATCAACATTGGGAGGTCTTAAAGCTAAAATATATCAATTAATTTTTTTATCACATTTATCAAATTTGATATATTTTAAATGAGTAAAATTTATTTTATGAAATTATAGATTACATTTAATTTAGAAAAAATAAAAGCAGTTAAGAAAAAAATATTACTTTATTGGTGTTTGGATGGAGTTTATTAGTGTTTGGGTGGAGGGATATAAAAACAAAGTTGAAAAAAATAATGCGTTTGGAAAGAGAAAAATGAAATCCCATGCCTTAAGTATTCATTTTTAGATGAAGATGCACTGAAAAAATTTGTTTCCACCCCACATGTTGACAAAATTGAGGTATTATAATTATATTATATTATATTATAAAATTTCTTATATATGTACATAATTACTTATTATATTGAAAATTATGTAATAGGCCTCCATGAAATCCCATCAATGCATCTAGTTGCACAATATATACCCACATACTTTATCACATGGAGGGAATCATTTATTGGACAAAAAGGTGATTGAGAAAAATATTGAAGCATTAAGATCTCACTCCACTAGTTGTTCTGATGTGGTATTATTCGGTCCTCCATCACTACCCACCCACAATGAGAAATAAAAAATATTGAGAAAAATGAAAAATGAAAAGTATCTTTAAGAGAAATCTAATGATGTATTTGAATGAATTTTATGTAAATTATTATTATTTTTGAGAATTTTTTGTAATTTATAATTTAACAACAATAATATACCAATATCATTTTATATTACGGGATGAACTTCATGAGAAATAGACTTAAGGAAATTTCATGCTTGATAGTAGGAGGGAAATCCAAGCCAATGCATTAAGAAATCGAGAAAACCCCATATTTATAAGAGAATATAAGGCTGGAGTTAGTATTCATAATGTTTTTTTCATCAAAGTGGTCAATCAATTTACTCAGAAATTGAATCCTTTAAAGAACACCGGGAATATATGATACATTCTATCAGTGATAAATTCAGGATGCTATGCAATGAGAAATTTTAGAATAATTGAAGAGATAGTCACAGTCTGCACAGCCTTCCCAGACTTCCTAGCCTGCATAGTCAGATCATTCACGTCTTTTCTCGGACCCAACCTAATACTGTGAGTTGTATGAATAAGATCCTGATGTACATATTTTTTAATTCAGAGTCCTGAATTTTTTGAGTTATTTTATATATCACTGTCCTATTCATATTTTCCAGGTTAGAGTATTGGTATATGTTATTATTGATCCAATTACTCTACTACCATTCCCTATCTTGGAGGTTACCAGTGTTGGGGATTGTACGGGTTATTTTTTTTCTTTGTCCATCTAAACTTCTTCATAATATTTCATATGAGGAATAATTTTTTTAAAATATTAATTACATATGATTGAAAGTTACTTATAATTTTTTCTAACATTTAACTTATAAAGGTGTATCGAAAATCCAAATAAATGGAACAAATGGAACAAAACGATCAAGAATGTAAAACTATAGATACTTCTGATTTTATTGACGGGAAAAAAAATATTATATCATGTTTCTTCTTCCATGGATTATATATTTGATTTTTTTATACCATATGATATATGTGGAAGTGAGTACCCATTGAGAATATTGAGAAAATATATCATAGATCTAATTAATTTTTAAAAGCATAGCATGCTTGTGTGGTAGGTTTTTCCATATAAGTAAATTGACCTTTTATTTTCTTATTTTTTTAATTAAAAATTGTTTAAATTAACAAAAAAATTTAATTTTTAATTAATTATCTTCAAGAACTGCTTGTTCAACTTGAAACCACTGTCATTTATGGTTTTATAGATTCAGAATACATTTCAACATTTGTGCAATATGTATCGATTGAATATGGAGTGGCATATATATGGGAGAGGTTATCTATAATAGATATTAGGTGTTGGTTTTTTCCCATTTATTAATGGGTAATAATGGAAACATAATCATGAACTAATGTTCCTTATAATGTAATTTTATGTCGACATTTTTTATTGTAGGGGGTATTGGATGTTTGGGGTATTCTACCAAAGTAAATACACATTATATTGTTTTTTCTCTTTATTAGTTGGTTTTTGTAAATAATTTTCCACCATGTTAGAAATGTAATTTTTTATATTCTTGTTTTGTTTAATAATAATTGTATAAGTGTGTATTATTAGTACATATATATACGAATGCAAGTCATGGAAATTTTTAACAAAAAATTAATTTTCAATAATGACACCAAATTCAATCAAATATGTGAATGTAATGGTAATTATTTTTTATATTAGACATTTTTCAGATATATATATATATATATATATATATATATATTCCTTTTTATTTTCAAGTTATGTTTTATTAACCATAGTGTCATTTCCAATTAGGAAATGTTGAATGTGGTAGTTATGTTCTACGATTCAGGTATGAGATAATCGCTACTGGGGTAATGACATACTATGATGAGGTTAGTCATATTAATTATTTTTTATTTTCTCTCATACTATGATATTTATTATCTTATATAATTTAATGTTATTTTAGATGTTCAATGATGTCAATTCATACACAAAAGTTGAACCTATCCATCTTTGATCTTTCATTTCAAATTTTTCTAAAATTTTGATTAAGATTTAAGGTATATATATTCTAATGTTTTTCATTAGTATTACATTTTCCAAACAAAAAGTATTCGGAAATGAATTATTTTGTAATAATAGGTGTTTAACCATAATAATATCAAATTAATTCTTCAACAATAACCAACAATGATCATGTTGTAAATTGTAGGAATGTAATTTTTTTTTAATTCTACTGGATAATAGAAATGAAAAGATAATTTTTTGATTAACATGTTAAAAGTATTTAAGTTTTTATATATTTTTATTATATGATACATTTTGTTTAATTTTTTACTATTATAAGGATTCTTGTTTTTATAGGGGTGTAATATTTGAAATTTTCTAAAAAAATAAACATTCGCCGTTGGTTTTTACAAAAAATGGCACTGAATAATTTAAAAAAATCATTGGTTTTCAACATCATGTTTTATGAAAACTGATGTTGTAAATTAAGTTGTTTCTCAAATTGGGTGTTGTTTTTTTAGAAACCCACACTGAAAATGTTAATTGTCTAGTCTTTAATGTTAATTTGTATTGAAATAGACCCTGAAAACCAATAACATTCACATTTTTAGTGTTAGATTCTAAAAAACGGACCCCAAACCCTTATTTTTAACTTCTAGTTTATATAAGTCGGTTAAAATTGACGTTAAAAATTAAAAAAGGGACGTTAAATTATATTTCGGCACTACTTACATCCTTAAAACACATTGAAAATCAATTTAAAACTTATATAACCATAAGAATATCAAAAAGGGATATAAAAATAAGGATTCAAATTGTTATTCCATGAATACTTAAAAAATTTATTCTTTTTCAAAATAATCATTTGGTAAAAAATAAAAAATTTCTTACCCAAGAGATCAACTTATTCACCCAGTTATTTTCATTAAAAATTTCATAAGAATTTAAAAGCAAAAAAATATAACTTATAAATGTTTCATTTTAATTATTAATATCTTTTTAATATTTTTTCACAATGTTTTAAATTTTACCCTAAAAAATTAGAAAAAATTTCCTTCAAATATAATATCATTATATTTACTTTTAAAATCATTAGATTTATATAAAAACCTATATAAATCTTAAATAAAACATGTAGGTAGCATGGTATTTCATTTTCCTTCTCACACTTACTAGTGGAATAACCAATATAGTCAACTTTCACACCCAATACATTGAATGTCAATCACAGACCCACCCATCCTTAGTTTATAAAGAACCAACCATCCATGGCTTATAATGTAAAAAACAATTTATAATGGAACCACTCATCATCATGTCAATTAAAAATATCCATAACATAATCATAACATATAAATGCAGGTAATTTTCAAAATTACATTCAAGAAAATATTTTTTTCACCTATAAGAAAACATATCCAGATATTGGAATGCCCATTCTATTTTAAAAAACGTTTTGAAAATAACTATAAAAATTGTATGAATGTTTTTTCATTTAATAGAAAATTGATTCTTATTAAGGAAGTAAAATATCAAATAATGGTTATGATAGTGGGAAGAGTTTTTTTTGACCATATACATTAAAACAGAACAACCAATTTGTCTTTTGTAATGAAATTCAAAATTTTCACTATAAAATATGTAAACAAATTATTTTTAAAAAAATTTCTATGAAATTAAAAATATACATAAAATTCCTTTTGTATTTATTTTAAATCCATATTAAAATAGCTAATTTTTTTAATATGGGCATGGAAAAATTTGAGTTGAAAGGGAAGCATTAAAAGATGTTTTTAAAAGAATGCCCCTTAACTTGAGTTTGAATCATCACATACATTATTTATATTCCTAAATAATAATATTACATTAATTTTTAATTTTCTTATGAATCTTTTTTAATTTTATTATCCCTTTTACCATGTAATAATAAATAAATATACATCATATGTTTTGATGACATTAATTATATATATCCAAAATGACATTGGTAATTTGACTATAGTCAAAGTGGTAATTAATACATCATATCTAGAATTATAATAATTTAATAATAATAATTTATATACTTAAATTATACATTTAAAAACAACTATGAATGATGGTTATGAATAATGAACTATGTTACAATCATGGAGGTGGTAGGACATACGTACGCATGAGTAACATTTTCATTTTTCAATGATTATTAGAGAAAGAAGGTCTATATAATTTATTATATATATATATAATGATAATTATATCATAAATAACATATTAATTATTTAAATATACTTATATTTTATCCATCCGATGTGTTGATAAAATAAAAATCACATCAATTCATGGAGGTGGCAGTACACAAGTACTCATGATTGACATTATCATTTTTTAGTGAATGGAAATGTATGAAAGTATAAGATATGGTATCTTTTCAGAATAAATAATATTTCATAAATATAATATAATATATATATACACACATCAAATCCATCATCATAACTGTCAATGAGACATGGTTAGGTAAAATGAATTATATCGATTTACGAGGTTGTAGTCCACCGTACAAACGGGTGATAATTTCATTTCCCATTAGATAGAAGAGGAGATGCAGATATGTTATGTCATTAACATCGTATCATATAATTTTATGGAATATACTAATGTTATTATATTATAATGGTTTAATAATATTTTAATGATGCATAATAATAAATGATACTAAAAAATTCATTTAAAAACTATACCTCTTCATTGAAAAATATCCTTTGGTCTGCACCTTAAGCCCTCTAATGTTAGTATTATACCGAAAACATTACCTAAAAAATTATGTAATGGATTCATGGACGATATTTTTAATGTATTTTCAGATCAAATAATATTTTTTAAGTATGAATAAAATAGGATAGGATCTTCCCTTTTATATGTGAAGGGATGTTAAATTTTTGAATTACTCCAAATTTTAAATTAATATAAATAATTTATCACTGGAAAATGGAAAAAATTGATTTATTTAAAAGTTAATATGAATATGTATCTAATTAATCTCATATAATAAATTTTTGACTTGTTTCACTACTGTTTTTACACATATATTTTTTCACAATCGCCTGTTAACCCTTTTGATGATTACCATAATAACAAAAAAAATTAATTTTTATGGGTCAATAAAGTTTATATGAAAGAATAAACAGCCCATAAATGGATCATGGTTTATATAACAAACCATATACCATTATTTTTTTGGAACATAGTATTTTTGGACTTTCAAATCATTAAATAAAATATTATTTATTATAAAATATCATTAATGTCAATTTTGGAATTATTCATTTAATTTGATTTTTGAAATTACAAGAAAAAAGTTTAACTCTAATAAAAAAGTTTTAAACACCTAAAATATTTTATAATTATATGATGATTTTTTTGGCATTATAAATCACTCAAATAATATTATTTTTAGAGTTTTTTTAAATAATTTTATTGATATTTATACTACATGGACTTGAACTACTTTAGTATTGGATAAGCATTTAATGTAATTATTTCATCACAAAAAATTAAAAATAGATTACCATGATTAGAAAAATATTTATATTTAAAATTAATATTTGGAAATAAACACATAATTTTTTTATCCATTGGTAAAAAATTAAGAGATAATAAAACAAAGATAATGACATTTTTGACTTTTCTTTATAAAAATAATATAAAGGTCGTAATCCGGACCAAATAGGAATAAAAGGATAATTATTAGACCTTTTGAAGATTTTGTACAATATATAATAATGAAATTTAATTATGGAATTTCTTCAGGTAAATTATTAGATCTTATCATTTTATTTTTAACCATAATTACCCAATTTACCATTTACTGTGGCAACAAAAATTACCACGATTTCTATTCATAATGTTAAAAAATAAAAGGGCCCTGTTTATAAAATTTTTACCACATCATATAAAATAAGGAATAAATTTTTCTTGATTTAGAACATCGTTGTTTTATAATATAATTTAAAACTATACTGACAAAACATGATGAAAGATATAGATTTTAATAAAATCAGTATTTTTCTCTATTCGGTGAAAAATCATACTTTTCAAAAAATATTTATCTTTGTTTCTAAAATAAGGTGGTGCCTCAGTCAAAGGCCAAGGCACAATTTATTGATCAATAAAGAAAAGGAGCTACAGAAGTCTAAAAGACAGAATCTTATTACAATACTTATTAAAAAACGAGAGAAAATCACCAGGCAAATCATCCAGCCAGATAATATCCTGATTAATCACCTTATTGGCAAGGCTATCAGTGTCCCTGTTCGCTTCATAGAAAACATGTGTGGCAATGAAGTTGAGATCCTTGAGTGAGGCAAGACAATTCATCTATATAGAGGTGATCGTCTAGGCAACGTGCACAACCCCCTTCTATATAGCTTGGATAAAAGTGGTTGAATCACTTTCAATCTATAGGTTGTTCCAAACTTTTTGATTGGAAAAATCAATAGCATGAATAACTACCAAAATTTTCTCCTCCAGATCCGAGGCCATACCATATCAGCCAAAAAAACATCCATGGAACCTATCAAGATTATCTCTAAAGATGGAACCACATCCTGCCGGACCCGGATTTCCTCTCAAGGCACCATCAACATTGACTTTGATCCATCCCGAGTGCAGAGCTTACCAGAATACATCAAGGGTCAGTCGAGGCTACCTGTAAGATCCCACAATCCTAATATGGCGAAGGATCTAAAAATATCTAACATAGTTTTCATAATGATCTTTCTGAAGAGAGGCATAATCCTTGATGGCAATAAGAATATGTGTTTTACCTACATCGAGGCTGAATGATCAATTATTATGAAGAAAATTATTTCTATCATACCAGATCACATGCAGGAGTTCTGCTACTAAAGCCAAAAAAGGTTTTTAATTTGCAACGGGGAGTCCCAATTAACACAGAGCTGTAATTGATAGTTGATAGCAAAAAGAAGAGACCATCTGCAACCAAAAATGTCAAGAGTGTAATTCCAAAGAGTAGCAGCTATAGCACAAGAAAAAAATAAATGATTAGCATCTTCATGGTGTTAGTTGCAAAAATGACATCTAGATCAAAGAGGGATACCAAAATATTGAATGCACACATCAGTGGGGACTCTATTATGAGCAATACGCCACATAAGAGTAAATCTGGAGGGCTTGATCCAAGGTTTGTTGGATGATTTCAACTAGCTAAGGCGAGAATCAAAATTACTGAAATTGTTTTTATAGAAGCTTTTTGAATCAAGGACTCTATTATAAGCAGGCTCTAAAATGAGAAAATCATCAGTGTTGGAGAAAGGATAATTGTCAATGATATTACTAATATTATTAAGAAGGGTGATTTCATGGGAGTTAATGACATCCCTAATAGTGGAGTTGGTGGTGCCAGGGGGAGCGTTGGAAGTCAACATGGAGATTAAGGGGACACCCGTCCAGTTATCCAACCAGAAGTTCATTGAAGAGTTAGCGCTAACATTCCATCTAGAGTTGTTCATGATTTTAATGTAGGATTCTCTAATGGAAGGCCAGATGAAGGACATAATGTAGCTCAAATTACCGTTCTTAATCTTGGTAATGAATCTTTTCTTTAGAAAGGTAGAGGAATTAGTGTTGCTATGAATTAGCTTCCAAGTAATCTTATCCTGGAAGGAGTCGTTAAAAAACTTAAGATTTTTGATACCGAGACCATCCTTGTCTAGAGGTTTACAACATGTGCTTCAAGGAGTGGTCACAAGCTTTCTTTCAATCGTACTACTAGTTCAAAAAAAAGTTTTTATGTAAGCGTTGATTTTCTTAAGAAGACTAGTAGGCCAATTGTAAACCATCATCGAATAGGCCATTTTGGAAACAATATTATAATTAACAAGACAAATTCTACCAGCCATATAGAGAGATTTAACCTTCCAGGTCGAAAGTTGATTGGTAATTTTGTCTACAATGCTGTGGAAATAGGTAGCTTTGGATCTTCCCCAAAAAATAGGGACACCAAGATAAGTGAAGGGGAAATAGCCCTCCTTGATACCTATGTAATTAATGATATGACTCTTTATGTTGGGGAAAAAATTCTTCCTAAAGAACACAAAAGATTTGTTCCAACTTTTGTCTTGTCCCGATACATCCTCATAATGAGACAGAGAACTTTTAAGGTTTTGAATGTTCCTTATATCACCTTTCAGGATCAAAATAATGCCATCAGCATATAAAAGATGTGTAGGAAGAATTTAGATTACGAGAGGCCTGAATGGGGTTGATCTTGTTTTGATTCACAAGGCTCATAAGAATTCTACTTAAATAGTCCTCTGCAATGGAAAATAGGACAGCAGAAAGAGTATCACCTTGCCTTACCCCATTGGTTCATTTAAAGTAACCTTTGGGAGCCCCACTCACCAATATAGAAATGGAGGTTGAGTTAAATAAGGATCATAACCAATCAGTAAAAAAAATCATTGAACCAAAAGATTTTGAGAACCTTTAAGATGAAACTCCAATCTATAGTATCAAAAGCCTTCCAAATGTCTAGTTTAATAGCAACACTGCCTCCCCTAGAGACTTTATTCAGCATATTAGTGCATTATAAAGAAAGGAAGATATAGTCTTGAATAGATCTACCTTTAATGAAGCCAAATTGGTTCCAAGAAACAATTTTATCATAATTTGGTTAATCCTATTCATTCCCACCAATTCAAAGGCTTGGTCATAATGATCATATTAAAAAAATAACATTTTGTGGTTAGTTTAATCTTGGTGTTTTATGTCACACACACAATCAATCATAATCTCATTTTCTTAAGTCTAGAGGAATTGTAACACCTCAGTATTTTGTAGCACGTTATTTCTTCAAAGTAGTTCAATAACATGCGCTACACGCAACACCAAGTTTGATCACACCACACCTTACCAAAAACGTTGTTCAAAAAGTAGTTATCAATAGTATTATCTGCATTTTCAATTTTAAGTATTCCATATAAATTTTAATTTCCATATTATGTGTTTCTTAGATATAATATAATAACAAATTCATTTTTTTAGATAAAGGAAGTATTTTCAAAAAATGCAATTTTACCACCTTTTAATGGGGATGCATTTTTAAATTCAATATTTGACACTTTTATATATTCAATTTTACAAAATAAACTTCTTATTAAGAACCGAGATGTAAAAATTTAGTTTCGATAAATTTTTTGGGTTTTTTGATAACTTTCAAATTTGGGTGAATATTGAAAAATAGTAAATTTTAATTGAAAACAATTTTTTAATCAATATAATTTATAGTTTTCAATTATACATTTGAATGGTTTGGAAGTATAATTTGATTATATTTTTATCATTTAATACAATTTAGGTCATTATAAGTAATTTTACAGTTAAATTTTACATAAACACATTTCAATCTTTGGATGGTTTTTACTTTTTAAAAACCATATTTTTGGTTTTGACAACTGGAATTAATTTCGAATTAATAAATGAAAAATAAATGATTTGAATTTGGTAAAAAAGAATTCATTTTTGAATTTAGAATATCAACATTAGCTTAGGGTGAATATTTGGTATTTTTGTTAGAACATTCAATTTTTGATTAATATTGAAAGACACTGCGTTGTTATTTAAAACCAACTTTTTATTTAAATAATTATTTATTTTGTTTAAATTTATTTTAAGTCTATATATATATAATACCTATATAAGTTTAATGTAATTAATTGGATTCATTTTATAATAAAATTATATATATATAATTTAGTTGATCTTTTTAGCGTTTTTAACCACCTTCTAAGAGCATTTCCAAATTTGCATAAAACAAAATTTTTACTCTTCAATACGTGGAATTTAAAAATTTCAAGAGACATTGTTGATATAATTAAGTGAAATCTGGATCAATAAGATGAAAATAATTTTAGGTGAATAGTAACTTTTGACTTTTATTTACCACGGTTAAAAGTAAATAGGGTAATTAAAGGTAAAAATGGTATTATAATTGCCCTAACACATGTCCTAGTACTATTGGATAAGTTTAATTCGACCCAAAACAACCTTAGGAATAAAATATGATCCCTTTGGTCCACTTGGATTAAATTAGGACATTTATTATTATTTTATTTAAATAAGAATTAAAAGTGTTAAATTCAAGGTTTAATAAATAAAACATTTTTTAATATAGGGGTAAACATAAGATAAATTTGACTATAAATATTCATTAGAAAGAAAAAATATTTCCTACATAGGGGTATTTTATTTAGGATTTTTAGAAATTAAATAATTAAATTTATTTATGACACAATGATGATGCAGTAATTACCTTATTAATGAAAGGTTAAAATAATTCATATTATAAATATCAAAATAAATGTAAATAGATAATTTTTATGCATTACACTACTTTTATAGGTTAATATGACATGTTAGGGTTGATTAGATAAATTTTTTTGAAGTGATAAGGTTGCTATGACTTTCACAAAAACAAAATACCAAATAGTGTCAAAATTAACATAAATGAGTTTTTAAAATAAATATTATATTATTAAATTAAATAATATTTTTTAAATTACAAGGTTCTTCCAAAGGACTTAAATAATGTCATTAATGAACTAATTGATCTTCTCTTGGATTTTTATTGTAATTTTATTAACAATATAATATAATAATACAAGGAGACATGGTAAATGTTAAACTATTTAACTAAGAGTGAAATCTAAAAGATAAGGTCAATATGGTAACCTAAACTTTTCTAAAACCTACTGGTAGAGAGTATTTCAACCCATAACCACTTAATTCAAGAAAACAAAATCCTTTATATCAGTTAGAAATCGAATATTATTGTATAATAAAATAATATTTCAACTTTTTCCCAAGGTTCCCCTCACCACTCTTATAAAAGGGCACTTCCCCTTCCCTCAAATTTCACACCTCCAAATCCATTTGGCTCAGCCAAAACCTACCCAAATATCCTCCAAATATCCTCACATCATCATAGAGGCCTTCCCTTGAGCATAAATCCAACCTAAGGAGCCCTTTTTTTCAAATCAAGAGGTAGCACCTAAAGAAGAGGTAATAATTTCATCACCACTTTCAAAGTTATCTTTTTCATCCTCATTCTATTTCTTTGTTATTTCCATACCAAAATAATTACTCAATTACCTTATACATATTGTGATGTAATTATTAATATTTTACAACCATATTCAGTATTATAGCCATCCTATGAATGATAATGTCACCATGCGTGCGTAGGTACAGCTTACCGTCTCTACGACATGGGGTAATTTGATATTCAACACTATTCTATTTGGATTGATATAATGATGATTAATATGTATATAAAAAATTAAAATAACATTCCAATGTCTATATAAAATTTATATATCATCCAATTCTACACCTTTTAATCATTAAGGAAATGTCATCTTCACTCGTGTGTACGTACGACTTACCGTCTCCACGACTCGATGAGATTCATTTCCACATTCACCATTAAATGATGATTATAAAAATATATATTATTAATATGTATGTAATATATGAAATTATAATTCTACTGAATATATATGTATATGTACTTTCATATACCTTATTAACTTTCTTCCATTCAATATGATATGAAAACAGAAACAACGATTATGTGTACGTACAGCCTACCGTCTCCATAAACGGTGTTTTCCATTTCATATATCTATCTATTATACATATTTATATTCTAAATATATATGTTATATAAATCATGTGTTATATTCTGGAAGGATTTAAATCCTGATCTAAATGATACGATCAAGAATAACAAGTTAAAACATGTACGATAAGGAAAGTGATTATTACCCAAACTGTTAATTTAACATTGAAGTCATTATTAAATGGGTAGTATAAAGTTATAAATAAATCATGTATGATATAATAAATATTAATATGGTTCTGGTATAATTTAATAACATACTATTGTCATTATATAGGAGGTTAAATGTTCCCTCGAACAAAGGAAAGTGTAAGGATGTGGTTAATTTTATAATCTCTTTACTTATCTGAGGTTGTTAATACGTATGTATCTACTGAGACCTCTTTATCATCCTCATCCGTGTTTTTATAAAAATGTATTTCCAAAAAAATTTCTATTTACTAGACTATGGGTTGAAGTCTTTTATACCCTTATTTGACCATATATGTTTTGAAAGGAATCCCTTCGTCATTTTCCAAACAAGGAAATTTATAACCTTTTTGACAAAATTAAGGTAAGAATGTCTTTTTTAACTTATACGACAGGTGCAATTATTTTCTGCCATTATAACATCGTAGAAGATTCCCTTACAAAATTATAATATTTTTTTTTAAAATAAATGTTTTCTTTTATAATTATTTGACTTTTAAATGATTTAAAAAAAATAAAGATAAATTTCTCTAAAATAGTTTTGATTTCATCTATGTCGACATCCTTTGATGGATATTACACTTGTTTGAAATTGATTCATTTTGAAACAAATATTCCATATTGTATTGAAGGTTTTTTGATATGTCTGACTATGGATTTGTTATTTTTATATCATTCATTGTTTATAGATAAAGTATTTCCTTTTCATATGCAAGTTTTAATACGAATGTTTATGTTATGTTTAAACCTTTTCATATTTGGAATGCATTGGACTTAATATGTGACGGGTGGAGAACGCTATAGCTCCTCAATGAATCAGTAAGTCTCATGAGACAAAATATTTTCTTGTCACAAGGACTTGACAAAATATTATTTTTTGTAATGGAACAAGGCCTTGAACATGTGGTTATAAGGCCTGGTATTCTGCATTCCGTCATTATGAAATTGGCTAATTGATATTTCTTGTGATTATTCGACTTGTAGAATATCCTTGTGTATAAGTAAATGAAATTATTTGATTTAAATTGTCTATATTATGAAGAATTTTATGATTAAAAGGCTTATGTTTTAGTCATATACATTTACTTTAATGTTTATACTTATTTATTAATATTTCCATAATATTGTTATCCTTATTAAGCATCTGAGCTCACCCATTTCTATGTTATATTTTTTCTAGGATGCGAAAAGGTCTATTATGACTGACCTGCAAGGATTGTATAAGGGATATGAATGTGGTCAATAGAGACAATTTTGTTGTTGTTTTCCATTTTATAATGTAATGTAGTGTTCATGTGTGTAATATATTTTCCAATACCGCTAAACTGATCGATCATTCGGGACATGATTCTTTGTAATCATGCCAATGTATTAAAATAATGCACCGATTCAAGGTAACTGGGGTCGGGGAGTTACAGTTGGTATCAGAAGAAGTTTAGTACAAAATATGGAAACTAGAATTAGATTAACTTTGATTGGAACACATTACCCTAAGATTGACTTTGAGGCTTAGAATAGAAGAACTTCCTACAATTTTGGTAATGTAAATATTTTTTTTATTTTCCAAGAAATATATCCCTATCTAGATATGAGCAGGTAGAGTTGGCTCTGGAACATATGTACCCAAGAGTGAAAACTCCGACAAGGAGTTTCAGGCATGACCTAGGGTATCCTAGTACACAAAAATGGGCCTTTTTGCACTCTTGGTTGCGACACTCTTGGGGGATACGCTTAAGATAATTCACATTTTCATTACAATCCATTTTAATGTATTTAAGAGTAAATAATTCCTCCAGGAAAAATTTTTATGATTATAGATTATATTCATAATATTTTCAACTTAAATTGGGTATTTTACAAGTTTGGAATTATGCATTGTGATTCATAAACTAACCTATTGTATGCGATTGTTTAGAAATGGTACCTAGTAGAAGGAATGTGAACTTGGGTAATACGCATGTTCCAAATATTAAGAAGGATCATATCTTTCATGGTATTAATCCAACATTTAGAAAGGAAATATTCTCCCAAGTATTCTCATCATATGAAGAAATGGTATCATGTGTTAATAAGATAAGTAATAATTCTATGAGTCCTATGGATTTGAAGGGAAGAACGAGAAGAAAAGGATGGAAGATAGAAAGATGGTTAAAGGGAAGAGGGGAAAGAAGGATTTCTCATATGTGATAATTGTGGAAAGAATCACCTTGGTAAATTCTTTAATGGAATGATAGTTTGTTATTAGTGTGGAGAAAAAGGACACCAAGTATGTGATTTCAAGGGTATGAAAAAAATGTCAAACGTACAATGCTACATCTGCAAAGTGTTGGGACACTACGCGAATCAATGTCCAAATCATCAGAGTATGCCCCAAATGATGTTATTGGATAATAATCAAGTTATGATACTACAACAGATGAAGAGGAATGACTAGTGTTCTTATAATGTTATTAAAAAATTATTTCATTTGAGTGTTTTATCAATGATGTACTAGTTATATGAATTATAGAAATAAATAAGTATTGTAATGCAGTACTATTTCATTGAGGATTTGAGATTATATGGTTCAACGAAAAGTGACTCAACAAGAAGTAAAACTCATTGAAAAATACTTTTTAGAAGTAAAGATAAACCTTAATATGGTTCTAATACTAAGGTAGTGATTTTGGAAAAAGATATGATTGATTTGGATATTCGATATTCTTGAGTACAATGAAATTAATTAATTGTTTGTTTATTCAATTATTATTGGAGTTTAAAACATTTTTTGATATAAGAAGTATATCTGGTATTCAATAAAAAATAAGGTAATACATACCTATTCAAATATGATTTTTTAGTAATTCAGTTTATTACCAAGTCTTATGAGAATACACAATGAAAGTATTCACATGTATGTTATGGGACCCTCCTTATTAATTTTGGACTGTGAGTTTAGACATAATAATTTTGGATAAGTCTAAAGGTTGTAATGGATCTAGTTAAACTATGGATACTATTGTTTATGGTTAACATAGTTCTTAAGAATTTTTCTGTATTGTTATAAAAAGGACAACTCAGAGGTCAGGTGACAACCCATTGCATCCGGTAAGGCCATGAGACTTGAACCCGCAACCAAAGGGCGACAATGGTGGACCACCTACCACTGGAATACGTGATGTATAGGTTTATATAATGTATTTTTTTAAATAGTATGAAAAATGGATTATAAATTCATTATTGTTGGAACCCTATACGATTAAGATAAATAGAATATTTTTGAATTCTATTATCTTTTTGACTGAAAGATGAGTTTGTGGTAAAAATTAGTTTAAGGGTGAAACTCTAATTATAATGTATATTTTTTCAACTTATTTTATGAATAAATTAATTCTTAAACTTTAGTGAAGGGATATTAAAACAAAAAATTTGTTATCCTAATTCCTTATGTTTTTTTGAACCGTCGATATTTTAAATCAATATAGATTGATGGATTTGAGACCCACAATTTTACACTTTTTTGTGATTGATGACCTCAATAACTCCCTATAAATATTTACATTTTTTGTTCTAATTATGTGTCTTTAATTTACACCAATGTTCTCCAAATACATATCATAATTTGGTTGTGAATTTTTCATTTCTCTTTCTCTCTTATCAAGACTAAATTTTATTAACCCAATTTCTGATGTGGGTTTTCCACAATGTTATTTTTTCTAATTTTATCCTTTTATTATCAAAGAACAATTTCAAATTGCATGGAAGAAATTTATTGAATGAGGGGAGAATTTAAAACCCCAAGATTTTGTGTTACGTTATTTCTTCAAAATAATTCAATAACTTTTTCTACAGGCAACGCCGAGTTCGAGCGCACAACGACTTACCAAACTAGCTATTCAAAAAGTGGTTATGAATAATATTATCTTCATTTTGAATTTTAAATATTCCATATAAATTTTAACATCCATATTATGTGTTTCTTAGACATAATATAAGAACAAATTTATTTATTTTAGATAAAGGATGTATTTTTTAGAAAATGTAATTTTACAGCCTTTTAATTGAAACCCCATTTTAAATACAATATTTGAAGCATTTATATATTAAATTTGACAAAATAAACTTCTTCTTTAGAATTAGGACATAGAAATTTAGTTTCGATAAATTTTGGTTGTTTTTCTGATAACTTTCATATTTGGGTGAATAGTGAAAAATGTTATATTTTAATTGAAAACAACTTTTTTAATAAAAATAATTTATATTGTTTAATTATACATTTGAATGGTTTGAAAAATAATTAGATTATATTTTTATAATTTAATACAATGTAGGTCTTTATAAGCAATTTCACATTTAAATTTGACATATACTGATGTCAATCTTTTGATAGTGTTTACTTTTTATAAACCCGCTTTTTGGTTTTGACAACTGGAATTAATTTTAAATTAATAAATTCAAATTATATGTTTTTAATTTTTTAAAATAGACTTCATTTTGGAATTCATAATATCAAAATTAGCTTAGAGTTTATTTTTGATATTTTTTTGAAAACTTTCAATTTCTGATGAATAGTGAAAAACACTACATTATTATTTAAAACCGAATTTTTATTTACAAAATAATTTATTTTATTTAAATTTATTTTAAGTCAAAAAATCTATATAATACATATATAATTTTAATTTAATTCATTAGAGTCATTTTATTTTCAAATTAGATGTATACAATTTTATTGATCTTTTTAATGCTTTTTACCCACCTTCAAGGAGCATTTGCATATTTGCATAAAACATCATTTTATCGCTCCCGTGAGTTGAATTACAAAAATCCAAGAGACACAATTGAAATCAGTAAGTAAAATTTTGATCAATAAGATGAAAATAATTTTTTTTGAATAGTAACTCTAGACTTTTATTTACCACGGTTAAAGGTAAACAGGGTAATTAAAGGTAAAAATGATATTATAATTACCCTAACACATGTCGTAATTCTATTGGATAAGTTTAATTCAACCCAAATGAAATATAGGAATAAAATATGATCCTTTTGGTTCACGTGGAATACATTTGGACATTTATTAGTATTTTATTGAATGAAGAGTTAAAAGTGTGAAATTCAATGGTTAATAAGTAAACATTTTCTAATATTGGGTTACCCATAAGATAAATTCGACTATAAGTATTCATTAGAAAGATTAAAATATTTTCTACATAATGGTATTTTATTTATGATTTTTAGACACTAAATAATTAAATTTATTTATGACAAAATGATGAAGCAGTAATTACCTTATTAATGAATGACTAAAATAATTGATATTATAAATATCAATATAAATGAAAATTTATACTTTTTATGAATCTCACTAATTCTAGGTTAATATTACATATTATGGTTGATTAGATAAAATTTATATCTAAATTATAATGTTGTTATTACATTCACAAAAACAAAATACCAAATAGTGTCAAAATTGACATAAATGAGTTTTTAAAACAAATATTATATTATTATATTATATAATATTCCTCAAAATATATGGTTCAGAAAACGGACTTAAATAATGTCATTAATGAACCACTTAGGGATCTCTTAAATGTTTATAGTATGTTTACCAAATATATAATATAAAAATACAAAGAGACATGGAAAATGATAAACTATTTAACTAAGAGTTAAATCTAAAAGACATGGTTAATATGGTAACCTAAACATTTCTAAAACCTATTGGTTGGGATTATTTTGACCCATAACCACATATTCACGAATTAAATTCATTTAGAGCAGTTAGAAACCTAATATGTTGGTATAATAAAATAATATTTCAACTTTTTCCAAAGATTCCCCTCACCCCTCTTATAAAAAGGCACTTCCCCTTATCTGAAATTCACACCTCCAAAGCCATTTGGCTCGTCCAAACCCTACCCAAATATCCTCCCAGATATCCTCACTTCATCCTAGAGGCCTTACAATGGGTAGAAAGCCAACCTAAGGATCCCTATTGTTCAAATAAAAATAAATCATACAACGAAGTGGTAATAATTTCATCACCTCTTTCAAAGTTATCTTCTTCTTCCACTTTCTATTTCATTGTTATTTCAATACCAAAATAATAAATCCATTACCTTCTACAAACTTTGATTTTATTATAAATATGGTTCAACCATATTCATTATTCTATCCATCCTATAATAGATAATGTCACCATGTGTGCGTACGTACGGCTTACTGTCTCCACGTCGTGGAGTAATTTGTTATTCAATAATATATTATTTGGATGGATATAATGAAAATTAATATGAATATAAATAATTAAAATAACATGATAATGTCTCTATAAAATTAATATACCATCAAATTCCACTCTTTTTAATCATTAAGGAAATGATATCGTCACTCATGTGTACATACGGCTTACCGTCTTCACGGCGCAATGAGATTAATTCTCACATTCATCATTCAATGGTGATTATAAAAATATATATTATTAATAATAATGTAATATATGACATAATAATTCTACTGAAAATATATATATGTTTGTATGTATGTACTTATATATATATTATTCACTTACTTCCATTCAATATGATATGAAACCAGAAATAATGTTTATGCGTACATACGGCCTACCATCTCAATAAATGGTGTTTTCCTTTTCATATATCTATCTTTTATATATATTTATTTTCTAAATATATATGATATATAAATAATGTGTTATATTCTAGATGTATGTAATTCATGATCTAAATGATATGATCCAGAATTAAAATTTAAAACATGTAAGATAAAGAAAGCGATTATTTACCCAAAATGTTAATTTAACATGGAAATCATTATCAAATGGGAAGTATAAAGTCGTTAATGAATCATGTGTCATATAGTAAATATGAATATGGTTCATGTATAATTTAATAAAATACTATGGTCATTATACCAGAGGTTAAACATACCCTCGACCAACGAAAAGTGAATGGTAAGGGTTAATTTTACAATCTCTTTACTTATATGAGGTTGTTAATACGTAAGTATCTACTGGGAATTCTTTATCATCCACATCCGTGTTTTCTAAAAAATGCATTTCAAAACATTTTTACTATTTACTTGACTATGGGTTAATGTTATTTATACCCTTATTTTTCCTTATATGTTTTGAAAATAATCTTTCTGTTGTTTTCCAATGAATGTACTTTATGACCTTTTCGACAAAATTATGGTAAGAATGTATTTTTTAATTTCTACAGCAAGTGAGTATATTTTCTGCCATTATAACTTCGTCAAATATTACCTTACAATCTTATCAGAATATTTTCAAAATAAATTTTTTCTTTTATAATTTTGGGACATTTCAGTGATTTCAAGAAAAGAAAGATATATTTCTCTCAAATAGTTTTGATTCCATCTATGTGAACATCCTATAATGCATTTTACACTTGTTTGAAATTGATTCATTATGATGCACATATTCTATATTTTATTGAAGGTTTTGTAATATGTTTGACTGTGGATGTGTTATTTTTATACCATTCATGGTTTATTGATAATGTATTGACATTTCGTATGCTAGTTTTAATACAAATGTTTATGTTATGTTTAAAAAATTTCATATGAGGAATGAATTGGACTTAGTAAGTGATGGGTGGAGCCCGATATAACATCATGATGCATCAGTAGGTCTCATGAGAAAAACTAGTGTCTTGGCACAAGGCCTTGGAAAAATCTTTTTTGTTGTCCTGGCACAAAGACATGGCTATGTGGTTATGAAGTCTGACATTATGCATTCCATCATTACGAAATTGGTTACTTGATATTTCATGTGATTATACGAATAGAATAATATCTATGTGAATAAGTAAATGGAATTATTTTATTTATATTGTCCATATTATATATATGTTTTTGTTTAAAATTATTACCTTTTAGTCTTATACATTGCCTTGAATGTTTTTGCTTATTTATGAAAGTTTCTGCTATATTGTTGTCCTTGCTGAGAATCTGAGCTCACCCATTTATGTGTTTTATTTTTCCCAAGATGCGAAGAAGTATATTATAACTGACCTATAGGGATTGAATAAGGGATATGAATATGGTCAATGGAGACAATTTTGTTGTTGTTTTTCATTTTATAATTTTATGTAACGTTCATATATACAATCTATTTTCCAAGACTGAAAAATTGATCTGTCCTTCAGGAAGTGATTTCTTGTAATCATGCCAATGTATTAAAATAATCCACCGACTCTAGGAAACTGGGGTTGGGGCGTTATTGGAATTAAATTTTCACTAGTAGAAATTTTGGATTTGACAGCATGGTTATAATATTACTTTTCTTTAACCTGATGTTAAATGTTTCGTGGGAAATTTTTAACATCGGTTTTTAAAGATACCAATGTTAAAGGTGCTACACATGAACTTTTAAGGATGATTTCTTTAAAAAAATGTCCATAAAAGTGAAAAAATGAAATATTTAAGAGTTTTTATTTTCAGAAACAGATATTGATTCCTAATTAAAAAACATTTCAGTGTTATTTTTTCTAAAAAATGATGCTTAAACACTATAAACAAAACACATCCAGCCCGAACCCCAATTCCATTTTTTCCAAACCACAATTTCCACCTGACCATCAAAGGAACTAAAACCACCCACTACTCATCGATGTTGATTTTATTCATTTTGGTCATCCTTAATTATATTTTTATAATCATTGATCCTTAATCTCCCCTGCTTTGTCATTTCTTCATGATCCACAGATATATTGTTTCCCAAAAACCCTAATCTAGTTTGTCATAGAACTCTCATCACCTAAAGATCTTGTAAGACAATTTTAGTCCATTTTAATCATATTTTTACTATCATTGATCATAAATATTTCATTTTTCATTATTGTCTCATGATCCATGAAGATGTTTAGTGGTCATACATAATATTTCGGTCGACCGACAACCACAGTTGAAGCGTTTTGTTTGTTATTTTTCAAGCACATTTTAGAATATGTGTTTCATCAATCTTGTAGTGTTCACCCTTTCATCGACATTGAGGGAGTAAATCTATATTCATGATCAATTTTCGAATATAGAAGTACAAATTTTTTATGTTATTATTAAATTTTAAGGATAATTTATTTATCTATTAGTTAGAAATTTTATTTATGTTGTCATTTTTTTATTCAATTTATTTTTAATTATATTTTTTTGGTTAAAGATTTTTTTTAATTTATTTTATTTGATGGGATTTTCATCTGTCATTTCCAAAAATGATATATATTTATATAATTTGATACAAGTAGCCATGATCTTCTTCATTTTTTATTCTAACCAAATTATATATTTTTTTAATTAGCACGAAAAACATCAATCATATATAGATTCATATATGTAATAATATAATTATTACAATTCAATAAAATATAATGACTTAAAACATCACATGTTTTTTATTCGTTTAAACCAAAATCATTATTGCATGATAATGATAACCACACTCATTTTTTATCACTATAAAATTATGTTTTGCTTGTGATTTCTAAGAATCACATTACTATATTTGTGTTATAAGTAAAGAGTATGTAATAAAAAAATATATGGATATTAAATCAAAAATTTCGATGTGAGATTCTTATTTTAATCGTATCTTAAAATTAGTAAAAATTAACATATGGTAATATTTTTCCTAAATATTTTTATGAATCAAATATGTTGGACAAAATTATGGGTTCAATGTGATAGAAGAATAATTTTTTCAAATGATTTCATATTATGTTATGTTGAAAATGAATGATTACTTGATTTCCCTACAATATTACCATATTGTGTTTGGGTTCTTAAATCAATGATTTCATTATATTTTCTTCCTATTTAAGTCAACGCATCATATAAATTAGATTATTTACCCTATAAAATTTACCTTTTTGTTGACCATGAATTTTTTGAATTTATGTTTAATGTTATTTGTTCTAGGTTAAGTAGAGAGGAATATAGATGACTATCTTAATGGATCTACATATAATGGATGTGGTGTTGTGTGATAATCATTAAAAAGTAATCATAACATGAAGAAAAAATCCAATTTCTTTTACTAATACCACAAAATGTAGTTTCTAATTAATTATTTAAATAAAATAATGTCATAAATTAATTTATTTTTGATTTGATTACTCATAATTATAGATATTTCCCACCTGATCACCAATAATTTTGATTGTATTTTTGATAATTAAAACTTATCTATTTATATGTATTTTTTAATATTTATATTTTCTTATATATTCATATTTTATATTGTGATCATAGATATTTAATGGATCATAATTGGATAAATTTAAAAATAATTGAAAATGATTGTGAAAAAAAGTCGATGATTTATTATAATTTGATAAACCAATCCTTTAATAAATTTATTTGATATTTTTTTCAAGCATGATGTTTTTGAATATGTGAAAGTAAATTCTGAAGTAATCAAGGCTTAACTCATTTTCTATGGTTTTGTCTAGAAATATAAATGTTGGATCTGTCAAGGTGAAAGAATGGAAAATTATGCATCTAATGTTGATGAAAATTATTTGAATGGGATATAAAATCATATTTAAAAATTAATTACTGAAATAAGAATTTATACCTTTAAAAAATTATAAAATTTTGAACAATTTTATAGATTTTCTAAAAAACACTTATTCTCATGTTTCACTAAATATGTAATGTTATTTTTTATTATTAGATTAGTTAACATGAAATCTAGAAATTTGTGTACTGTTAATAGTTTCTCCATGTTTCTTGAATATTAAAAAGAGATATTTCTTGAGGGTAATAGGCTTCTATATTCCAATTATGAGGAAAAGAAAATATAATTTCCAACGAGATTTGGTTATAAAAAGACACATAATTTCCCCAATAATTGTGTATTATATCAAAAGGAATAGGAATATTTATAAAAAAATTTCTAAATTGGGGACATCACACTATAATATGGATGAAAAATTCAACCCAAATTCATTCTCTAGTATTGGAATCTATCCTCATTCTAAATGAATTTGGTACCTTCCAATGATTTCTTAAATTAATTTCTTCCAATAATTCCAATAAGTAAACTCTGATTCATTCTATGGTTCCAGAACCATACCTCCTACTAATGTAATTTGTTATCTTCCTATAATTTCTCATTTTAAGCATCTGTTTAAAAATCCAATTGATGCAAAAGGTAGAGATTACATACATATTAACACATCTATGATGTTAACATTTGAAAACATATGTATTCACCACAATGGAAGTGGCCTGATAAAAACATTCTTGATTTTGGTTGTGATTTTAGAAATCATAGAATGGTACTGTGCACAGATAGAATGAATCCATATCAAAGCCTAAGTGGCCAATAAATTCCATATCTAATTTTTTTTAGTTTATAAAATTTACCCATAGATACGTATAAATAAATAATATATTATGATTATTATGATGATTTATGGACCAAAGCAGCTAATAAATGATATTGATTTGTATCTTTCACCATTAATTGATTCTTTGAAACTTCTATGTGTGATAGGTGTTACATTTATTTATGAATTAAAGAAAGGTAATTTTTCTTTTCATATTATAATAATGTTCACTATAAACGTCATTCTTGTATATTGAAACTTATCTTGATAAAGTGTTAAGGGACATAAATAATGTCCAATTTTTGAATGATAGACTTCATATTAACAATTTCATAATGGAATAAAGAATGTGTACATAGAACAATTAGGGATTTTTTAATTTTATCATCCTTATCATTGATTGAAAAAAAATACTTAACGGTTTACAGGAATATAATCTTCCCCCACAAAAAAAATAATTTGAATAATTATACATCAGGTTAAAAAAATATTGGTTTAAAATTTTAAAATAAAGGATGTTATATACATCAAAACAATTTTATAAGAAACAATATATCTTTTTCTACTAACCATATTATAAATTTTTTGAGATAAAATAAGGAAATGGAGTTATGAATGTTGAGAAAAGCATACGGGGTAGTTTTATTAGAAATTTGATAGTCATAAATAGAAGGAGAAAATATAGATTGTATGCTCGATTGTAATTGATATCAATGAGAATAAGTTTGGAGTTATCTCCTACTATGAAAGGGAAAAAAAGATATTTACCTATGGCTTGTCACAAATTAAGCGAGGGAGATAAAATGAATTTTTTCTATTATCTCTACAGTATTAAATTACCTAATGGATATTCTTTATAAGTGAAAATTTTTGTGTCCCTAAAGGATTATAAATTAATAGGTATAAAATCTCATGACTATTAGGTACTGATTCAACAACTGCTACCAGTTTCATTGTGTGGTATATTTCTAACACATGTAAAAAACATTATCATGAGGTTATTTAATTTTTTAAAATTCATTTATATTAAATTTTTTGATCCAAATTATTTAGAAGGGTTAGATAATGAATCATCTCTTATACCTTATCAACTAGAAATGTATTTTCCATCTACGTTCTTGGATTTAATGGTTCAGGTGTTGATTCATCCATCGTGTGAGAAAATAATATATAGGCCAATTTATCTATGGTTTTTGTATCCTTTTGAAATATCTATGAAAAGTTTCAAGGGATATATTAAAAATACTTATCAATTTGAGGCCTCTACTATTCAAAAATATGTATCAGAATAAGTGATTAGGTTCAATACTGATTATTTGAAAGAATTATAACATATCGGTATCCCGATATCTTGTCATATAAACAGTTGATAGTTAAAGTAGAGGGATTCAAGGCTTTAATGCAAATTTAATTCCATGTGATGATGTGATGCATACACATTGATACTTTTTAAATAAAATTTATGAGGTTCAACCATATATATCATCATATATTATTGATTTAAAGATATTATATCTAAAAAGAAATGAAAATTGGTTGATTATTGAGAAAAAAAGGCATTTTTTTCTTGGTTTAATGAGAATTTCATAAAAAATATATCTACATCAGAAAAATAGAAATGTTTATAAGGGGGATCATTTGTTAATTAGATAACATGGTATGGTTTTGGTATTAATGTTATCATATTTTACAAAAAAAATAGGATTATAAGAGTACCGTTCAAAATAGATGGGTAATGGTCATTTCCAATGCAATGGGGTTTTCAAGTGAAAAAGATAAAACCTAATATCTGCATCAAATACAGGTTTTTGAGTTCTTGAGGATATATGAGAAATTCATTATACTAAATTTAATAGTCATAGTGTTTTACTGTAACTGGGTAATATTAATAGTGGTGAAAAACATGATTATTATGAGTTTACACTGTTTGATTTGAAAGGATTTAGTTCCATAAAGGAACCGTTTATCAATGTGAAATATTTAAAAAAAATACTTTTTGTCATTGATCTTGTTCAATGATCAATGGTTCATTGTTTTTCAAGGGAAATAAATTCATTTTCATGATAAGGATGATGAGATTGTTTTGAATTTACATGCTATTGTTTTTCTATTACATGGTTTTTAGATGATAACAATGACTATAATGTAGAAATAGTCCATACTATATGAAATAATCATTCTTAATGGGATATGAGAAATAACTAAATTACTCTCATAATTATACAGGTAAATATTAATATTTTATTTATTTCATAAAATTTTCATGTGTAAAAAACTATATTTTTTTTGTAAATTATAAGAGGTTCAATTATATATATATATATATATATTATTTTAATTATTTTTGTGTAAAATTTTATCGTCAACAATCATTTTTAATAATATTCCATTACAAAACCTGATGTATATCATTATTCCTTCATTAAATTTACACATATGAAAATACATTTTTATTGGTGTGATATTTAAATTTATAAATTTTTTTACAATTTTAGAATTTATGTTTATATTAAATAGTTATCTAGCATATTTTATGGTTAAGAATCATGATATCATTTTTTTCGAAACATACACATGTGTGAAGTTTTTTACATACATATTTTGGTAATAATTTTTTTTAAATATTCACTTTTCTAATAATATCCAGGTAAATATAATTTCATTAAAATTTTCCACTTAAATGAAAACCACATATGTAGAAAAACATTTACTGATTTATATATCTTTTTCATATAATTTAATATTCAATGATATAATTATTTAATGAATGAAATGTATAATTTATGAAAAATAATTCCAAGAATACTGATACACCTCCCTCATAGAAACCTTCTATTTCTTCTTTACATAAATATATCTCTAGAGTTGGTAAACACTAGAATAAACATTTACCAAAATTTTCACTTTCTCGGGGAGTTCATAGATTACTTATTAATTTTGATAATAATAATAATAACCCAATTGGATCAAATGCAATGCAATTTACCAGTTATATCACTATGCAGAGTCATTGTAGGATTAACACTTTATATCCTAATTTGAATTCCATTAATAAATCGGATAAATAACATCTTTGGTATTACATAATGGTAAAATTTTTCAATCAATTTATTTTTATCTCATTTTTTTATATTATATATTTAAAATTAATATTATTTATTTTATTCAATTATATAGGACATTCAATTTTGAAGAAATGAAAGAAATTTAAAAAAATATTTCAATCTTTATCAATAGTTTGATTTCCTGATTTTAAAACCAAATAAAAAAACTATGTTTTTGGGAAGATATATATTGAAAACTCATACCTAATGTAAGGTTTTTTAGATGCAGATACATAGAAGAAATTTTCCACCAGCTGACATGATAAATTATTTAAGGTATTATAAATATTTTATATTCTAAAATTTCTTATATATTACCTGATTAATTATTAGTATATTTTAATGTAACCGAGCTCTAGGATGTCTCATCAAGATACCCTACTACAGAACTTAACCCCTCATACATTATCACATGAAGGGTATAATTTATTGGAGGATAAAATGATTGTAAAAATGTATAATGCATTGATAGCTCATTCTAATAGTGGTTGATAAGCGGTCTAGTTTGGTTCTCCATCTCCCCCAACTATCTATGAAAAAAAGAAAATATATAGAAGACTAAATAATTAAATATATGTACTAGATAAATCTAAATTAGTAGTTGAAATTTTTTTATGAAATTAATCTTCATTTTCCATGAATGTTTTTATTTTTTAAATTAAAAATAACAAAATATTTTAATTTTATATTTCTGGATTAATTTAAATAGAATATGATATAGGGGACTTTTATCCCTAAGGGTATGATGAAAATAACTAATTCTTTAGTAAATTTAGAACACCTCAGTCGTGTAAGAGGGTATAAGGTTGGTGTTAGTGTTAGAAAATTTTCCATTCATTAGTGTAAGAAGTCAAGAGACAAAGAAATAGATTTTGTAATGGGTGATATGAAAAACCTGAAACATTATAGGTATAATAAAATTCAATCTACTATGTAGGCTATGTTTGAACAATTGATGAGACAATTACATCTTGCCCAACTTGCACAATCTGTACAGTCTATGCATTATGTGAAGCTTGAACAGACTAAAATGTCTACCCAACCAGCATACTTAGATCATTTAAAAACTCATTTAAACCCAACCACATACTTTTATTTTTAATCTCGATATCTCTATATATATATTATAGCATATAGAGGCTTACATATTTTTGGAAATACTTTACATCACCCTCCTATATAGTTGGGTCATGTAATAATATTAGTATATTATATTATTGATCCAACTTGTCTACTTCCATTTCCTATCGAGGATGATACCATAGTTGGAGATTTTATGGGATATTTTTTAACTTTGGTTGGATAGACTTCTTCACTATCTAATATATGAGGTATTAATTGCTTTTTAAAAAGTATTTACATTTGATTAAAAATGACTTATAATATTTGTTGAAATTTAATTTACTTACAAGTATCTAATATCAAAATAAACAGTATAGAATAAACAAAATGTTCAGGACACAACAACTTAAGATACTTATGAGAATTATGATGGGATAAAAATATTATCCCATGATTCTTCTTCCTTGGATATTATTTATATGTTTCATATAAGGTATTATATATATGAGAGATAATATCATTTGACAATATTCAAAATAGATATCAATGATCTCATTATTTTTTATGAGGTCAGTGTTCTAATATTAAAGTTGTTTTCCATGTACATAAATTTATGATCCTTTTTTCATTCATTAAATAAATATATTTTCAAGTGAAATTATAAATTACCAATTTAATTAGGTATCTACACATTATTCTTATTCAAAAAGATACAATTGGTGTTTACGGTCTTGTAGATATAGAATTCATTTAAACACCTATGAAATATCTGAAAACACTTCCCAGAGTTTCATAGATATATCTAGAAGATTATCAATTACTGATATTGGGTGTTGGTTTTTTCAAATACTTGATGGGTAAGAACACAATGATTATTATGAGGTAATATCAGTTACAATTTTATTAATTGTGAACTTTTTATATTATAGAGGTCAGTAGATGTTTGGCATATTATTCCCAATAGAATGAGAATTATATTGACTTTTCCATTTATAGGGTAGTGTTAATAAAAATTTAGTATCTTGTTAGATAAGAATTTTTTATACTTTTATATAAAATTATTTTTAACTCTGATTGTTTTTACATGTTTTTTTAGTTGATATAAATGAATATATTGGTCATGGATAAATTTTAATAAAGATCACTTGTTGATAAAGTATCCAAAAAAATCCAATACATGAAAGTAATGGTAAATATATTTTATATTTGTTAATATTTGGTATTTGTTATATATATATATATATATTAGTTTTTATTTTCAATTTAATGATTTATAACCACAGTTTCAATGGTGTGATATTCAGGATTCCTCAATAACAAGTCCAAGAGATATAATGTGAGGGATACACTTCCCCATAGACATTGTCAAATAATGTACAAGATTATACCAAGTATTAGGACTTTGGGACTATATTCCTCTCTCTAAATGACGTTCCAAGGATCATATTTATGCTTGATGACTATTTCTCACTCAAGAAGACCTCTGGGTGGTCAACTTTATGCCTGATACTATTAATCATTCAGAATGAACTCATGGGGATCAACTTTACGCATGATATAATTGATTTATTAGGATTAAATTCTCAAGATTGAATTGATTACTAAAAATATTAATCAATATGATTACATCTTGGGGATAATATTTATCTCTAATGACTATTGAACACTTATGATGGCCTTCTAGGGATCGACTTAATGACTGATGATTATTAATCCCTCAGGATTAACACATTGTTATTGGCATAATACCCAATAGATTATAATTACTAAGATGTCACATGATACTCGACGATAAAAAAACGAGGACATATTTTGTTCAGAGACACCTAACACTGGTCGGAGAAGGTAGGGTCAATCCCAAGTTTAACCTTAGAACCTAATCGATGGTGGTAATTTATTTATTCTTTTGAACGATATTTTTTTTCTAAGTATATCACATGTGCTTACACTAATTAACTAGTTATGTTTTCGAAATCATTGTTTGTTCCCTATATATTTTTACACATACCTTCCCAAACTACCATGGAACTGTGTACATGAGCATACCTCACTATTCATAGGTTTATACAGAATAGAATCCTATTTTTAGATTCTTGAGTAGGAGTATTGTTAATGGAGTCTGAAGACTGGGATATCACAAGGAGGAGAGATTGTAGTGTGACCTTTAATATTTTATTACTTTTTGTACAATTATATATGTTACCGACTTAGTAGGGGTATGTTTTTGTATTCTACCGTGACTATGAGTTTTCATTCTATAATTCATTTAACATAACATGATTTATATTTATTTAATTTTTATTATTAATTTTTGTGTCATTTAGTTATTTTTAACTACATTATCACTATAAAGTGAAGATTTACTCTTCCCACAGTAACACCCTAGACCCTCTCCAGGTAGGTGCTCTTGAGGTCATGTAGGAAACCCAATCTAGTCACAATTCATAGTGATTCAGACTATGAATGTTACAACATGAGTATTTTTAATTAAAAAAACTTATAATTTCCTTTGAAGATAAAAGTGAAATGATCTAAAAATATATTAAAACATAAAAAATTTGATGTATGTTTTACTATAAGTTAATTAAATTAAGGTGTATTTCAATACTTCATTAACTTTACTAATGACTTCACTATGTATAACTATCTGAATATTGGGAAAAACATGTATGAATCCTTTGAAATTTTGAAGGTGTTCAAAAATTAAGTTTAAAATATACCTTAAAAACATATTTATACACTTCAATATGCTTTATAGGTGAAAAATATTTGAGTAAATAATTTCATCACTATTTAGGAGATTATAGTATGGTGTAATTACTCACACAACATGGTTCACCATAGTCAAATAGATTATCTAAAATGAGGAATCAAAATTATCTAGAAATGTTTCAGTCAATGATGATTCATGAAGACATTAATATTCAATTTTGGGGTTATTCTCTATAAAAAATTTTATTTACACTAAACCATGTTCCATGAAATGATATTCTAAAAGAACCACATGATATGTTGTAAAATAAGAAATCAAAATTGTATTTTAGGAATATTTGAGGTGGTGAGGAATATGTGAGATATATTTCATTAAGTAAAATTTAACCCAAATAAGATATATTTCAATTTTTTGTTTATCCTAAACAAACAATGGTCTATTATTGTTATAATCAATAAAAATATAAAGTGTTTATATCTTAATATGTGAATTTGGTTTAAATGAATTTATTTCTAAAAAAATTATCAAGGGAAAAGTTGAACTTATTGAATTTTAAGACTAATATGATGATATTAATTTTGATATGTATCTGTCAAAAACAGAAAAGGGCTATGAAAACTTAACCGACCCAGTTTACACGAGACCAAAGATAGTTTTTTTTGCTTATATTAAGAACCCAAAAGATATGGGGTTTTAAAATGTGGTGAGGACGATGTAATAGTCATCTAATATGATCCAAAATCTCATTTAGAGGACATAAAAAGTTTTAACTCTAAATAATAGATAAAATTAATGTAATCTATTTAAACCAATCAGCTTTCAAACCTCATATATCCACCTGATGGGGTAAAACCCCATTGGTTTAAAGTGGGTGTTTTTCATAAAGGATGACATGGTTAGATGTTTTTATATACAAATATAACATGGTAGAAAAATATTTTAAAAATATGGTATTAACCAGGAAGAAACATTTTCTCATATGGATGTGATCATATATATTTGGATACTTTTAGCCACATAGGAATATTATGATTATAATATATATTAAATGGGTGTTAAACTGGCATTCCTTTATTATAATTTTTTTAGGAAGTAAATATTATACAACCTAATGGTTTTGAGGATTGAATAAATGTTACTATTATTTTTAGTCTACAATTATCAATTTATTTGTTGAAAGATGAATATTGTCTCTCAAATATCCATTTTAATGAATAAATAATAGTTTATAACTTTATAGAAATGAAGATAAAAATTCTATACATAAATAGGATAGTGGGAGAATAGTTATATTTATAGTGTTATATGTGGATGACAAAATTTTCATCAGAAATGAACTCACATTGTTAAAATTAATAAAAAATTTGTAAGGAATTTTATTCTTAATAAATGATCTTGGTGAAAAAAATGTACATATTAGGTATGAAGATCTGTAGGGATTGATCCCAATGAATGATAAACCTTGACCAAAACACATACATTGGAGATGTTTTTACAGTTATTAATATGGAAAAATATAAAATAGAGTCTTTAAGAAATGTTTCATAGAAAGAGTTTTTCAAAGAAATACTGTACATAAATTATTAAAGAAAAAGAACACATGAGTAATATTTTATATGATTCGATTGTTTGATCAATCATGTATAATATATTATACACTCATAATGATGCATATTGTACATTATGTGTGATAGGTTGATAGTAACAAAATCCTAGTAAAAGTCATTATATTGATGATCAGAATATCCTCATTATTATGTGTAATACAATCTATCGTGGAATGTTTTTGTTGTGTGTAACACTAGCTAACTCATTATTACATGAATTTCAAGATATATCATTTATTTAATTTATTTAAAATATTTAATATAATATAATGTTTAAATATATTATATTCCCTTCTGCTCTTGGTGTTTCCTGTCATACACACAAAGGAATACAATGTTCTTTATAATTTGGAGGCATTACATATTCAACTCCTTGAATAAAACACAGTTTATTTATATTTTTACCAAGTTGATTTTAAACATAATATTTGGAATATTTGAACATATCAAAGAATTCATACTTATACCTCATTATATAGATATAAATATACCTACTCTCAATTCAATGATATCAGTAATGAAATATGAAAAATCCACCTCTAGACATACCTTAAAAAAGGGTTCATGCATTAGTGTGTACCAAATCGTGAATCTCTATGTCTATTTCACCTTGACCACTGAATCTTAGTTTTTTTACCACACCTTGTAAAAAAGTGTCACATCTTTCAAGTGGATTAAGCTCAAAATATTCTTTGTAAACATCTTGATAGATCTTTGTTAAAATATTATCATTTACATGACCATGATGGTGATTCTGCAACTGTGTTTTTTATTATTCGTGTGTATTTTTTCATTATATATTAACACTATTTTTTTTATAATTTAATACATATACAATTATTTTACCCGTACATACCACAACATACTCTAAAATTATAAAAGTAGAAACTCTTATTTAAAAAATAGAAAATACATCCATTCATGTCTAAAAATGAAATAGAAATGACGTTCTTTGTAACACTAGGCACATAATAAAAAATATTTAAATCAAAGAATGATTTAGTCATAAATGTGATATGGTTGTCTAAAATGGGTAGAGAATATATCCTCACTCTAGTATCCCTATACTTCACATGAAAAAAATATTGCTTCATATTCCTTTCATTGGAACCGGATATTCCTAATATTGGAAGGATGGTGATTTGGTGCTTCAGACTTCTATTGAGACGTAAATTTCATTTCTTCACTCTTCCTCTTTTTATTTACCATATTTAAAATGGTTTTTTCATTCCCCCTATATTTATGATCTTGAAATATAATTGTAATATGTCTCTAAAGTATATTATAACTATTTATCATATTGTAATTCCCTATAAAACTGTATAAGTTCTTGAGTAGATGAAAAAAATGGGATTTGTGTGAAGATCATATGGGATTATAAAACCCAAAAGGTCTAGGTAATCCATGTTTCCAATCATCTTAACTATATTTACCCCATATATTTCTAATTCCCTAATATTTCACATGAAAAGTGAATTTCAAATCTCTTATATCTTTTATCTTCCCATCTATTAATAAAGATCCTAAAGGTGAGAAATGATATTATGCACATCCATATCCTCATATTTATTTATATTCTCATTGCACATAGATGAAAACATTAAAAATAGAAATTATTTATGTAATACACTTGTTTTATATAGACAGATAATTTATCCTTAGTATCATATTTGGAATGTGACTTAGGAAGTATGGTAGTTGGAATGTATAATTTCTATTCATGACATATTGTAACTTGAAATCACTTATACCATTCATGAAAAATATTACTTTTTAGAAGTTTATCCTTCTCTAGTTTTTATCTTTGTGATATTTTTTAATTAATTTTATTTTTCATTTAATACAAATTATCATTATCTAATTAGTACTACTTTTCATTACTAAAATATATTAGTAAATTTTAAATTATTTAAGTTGAATTAACCTCCCACTATTTTTCAAAACCAAATAGAACTGACCATAAGCTTTTTGATATCTTGTATCTTAAATATTCTATTAGAAATGATATATATTCTCCATCACATAATCCAAACATGGTACTAACAAGTTGTTCGAAGGGTTTTAGGTATGAATTACTTTTCAATTTTATTAACTTTAAATTCTTTGATCTAATGAGTGGCCTCCCAAATACTAAAAACTGGGTTTAAATATTTCCTCAACACTTTAAACTTAGTTACATCATTTCTTACTTAGGATGTCAAACTTATATGTAAAATATGTTAATTCAACCAAAAAATTAAAGATAAAAGGTCTATGATAATTGAAATCTCTCCAACATGGATTGGTCAAGATCTTTGAATGATGAGGTTGATCATAACATAATTAGTGGAAGGTAATACCAGCATATTATTTTTGTTGATGGATTTTTATCTTTTTTGGTGAATACCTATTTACCTATTCATATTCCATATTAATATTAAAATACTTTAATTAAGTGATTAATCATGAATTTTATAAAATTTATTCATAATATGATGTTGTTTTATTCAATTTGGCATGCCTATTAATTTATTTATTAGGGGATCATGAAACATCCAGAAACATAAATAATTAACCATGAAAATGATAGAGAAAAAAACTTAAGTGGAATGATCATGAGATTCTATAATTTTCATTTTATCTATACAATGATAAACTAGCCCTCAACCCTAGGATAAAATCTATGTACTATAACTTTGTTTATGTTCAATCATTCAACTTTTGACTCTGCTAAATCACTTCGATTGGTTTTGCATCGACTCTATGACTTAGACTGTATCCTCTTGATTGAGATCTTTATCCTTACATAATATTTTACTAATATTGATGTGAGGGTATTTAATGGATTGGATAAAGGGTGTTTACATAAAAGATACTACATGCCTATTGGACATTATATAATAATAAGGTGGGGATGACATGTAGACCATCAATAATAATTTAACCGTAATAAATTAAAAGAACCCACTAACTTACAAAGGGATGGTATACTCTTAGGATCATCCACACATCATGATACACGCATTAATTTACAATATTTTTTATCAATTAATTTGATTCGTATTTTAATTAATATAATGCACCAAAAATTAATCTAATTAACTTAATTTATATTGTTTCCATCCAAACATATTTAAAATAACATATAATATAATTTTAAACATTTTTTCATTTAAAATTAATAAGGTACACAAGGGTACTTGGAGGAATATTAGTCTTCTTATCCAAAATTTTAACATGGAATTATTTTAATATATAACTATCAATCATATGACATGATGTGTAATTATTAAAATAAATGACACATGCAATACATGTGAATAATTTTAATTATATATATGGTTTTTCTCTATGAAAACTAGACATACAATCTATATAAAACATCACATTGTGTACTCTATCGCATGGTGTATCATATCTTTATATTGTGTCCACAATACATGCCTTGGGACTTGGCATGTTCTCAACAAAAGACATGCTTGGTTTACATGGAATGTTTTTCAATATAAAAAGTGCGTGACCTCAAATGTTCATGTCATTTTTTACCCCATGTCATTGATTTGATACATGGAATACTTGGGACAACCCATGTTCTTCTACATGAGATAATATGGACTAAATTCTTGGGTTTTCCAAGTAGATACTTGGGAACTTCTATATTGTGTTCTTTGAATGCTTCTTAACTTTAAGATATTAACTATTTACAATTTATGTTAGATAGAATGAATAATGGAATAGAGAATGATATTAATATTATAAAAGGAATTTATAAAATTAAAATAAAACTCAAAAACATGGAACCAATCAGAAAATAATTAATATTTTTAAATTAAACATATGACCACTCGGATACCACCTGAAGGTTACTAGAAGGGAAGAAGCATCCTTTGATGGTATGGAAAACTCAAATTTTAGTATTAATTTACATATAATCCCTGAAACAGATAATCAAAACATTATGACTTACAAAAAAAATAGATTCTATGACTAGATTAAAATTCTAAAACTATATGTGAATGATCTTCAGATGTAATTTATAATTTATTTGTGATAAGATATATAATCACCTCGACATGCAATTCTCTTTGAATTTATGATCCAGTAAACATGATCTCATTTTATTAACATTAAATAGTATTATAAAAGTGAAAAATCACTCTAGAGGTGATCTAGACATGAATGATAATATTTTAACGTTAGTTTAGAATCTTCGAGTTCTAGCATGACTGATCCTCATCACTTTTGTAGTTTGTGGTTGATCATAAAACTATACTTATTAGAGGAAGAATAAATATTGATGTTCTCTCAATATAATGAGAGAAAATGAAGAGAGAGAGTGTTCTAGATTTCTATATCTATGTTAAGTTCTTGAGATAGTCTCTCTCTATGAGTTGTGCACACAGAAATGTTTGTGATTGAAAGTAATATAATTAGATATTTATTTTGGAAGGATTAGGGATGGAAAATAAAATATAATCATCTCTATAAAATAATTATTATTAGCTTTCACCATGTTTAAAAATATTAATATTAATATTATTAATTCTTTAAATTGTCAACATATTATGAGTATAAATATCATTTATACAATTTTCAATAGGACCATTAAGCTTGGTCTTCTCCCCTTCATTGAAATTTATCGATCCTCGAATAATGACTATTTATCAAATAAATTTCAATGCATTATACTATGATAAATATAATAATTATTATATTCAACAAACTTTTTTATATATATTACTTATTATTTTTCAACTTACATATTCTTTTTAATAACTTATGATTAAATTATGATAATCAACAAAACCCAAATAAATATTATTTATTCCAACTTTCAAAATTCTATACATGATTTTAATAGAGATTGTAGAGAATCTTAGTGTGTGACCCTCTAGGACTCTTTCTTAGTTATATAAAATTTAATCTCAAAAAGTACAAAGTTAGAATCTAGAAACAAGCCGAGGAACTCATAGAGAATGAAGTTAATATTGTAATGACATCCAGCCTTCTAAATATGTTATCCATGTAACACAATCCATTTCCCCTCTATCACAAATCTAGTGGGTTGCATGTTGGTACCCTTAACTTATACAGTCGATGTATCCTTATTTGAATTTATATAAATTAAATCCCCCACTAAACACCATATCCATAGATTTACCTAGGTAGCTCCATCCCCATTACAGGGACTAATATATCAACTGTTGTTAAGGGACAAATGGGATAAATCATTTCCCACATTATCCATTAATGTAGTATCTCTCATGATGAACTCAATGTATCCTACATCTATATAAGAATATACCATCAATTTTTTCCTAAATCCATAAAAATTCATGAGTCATGATATCCATTAATGAAAATATTAAAGTATAAGGATCAATAAACACATCCCCAAATCATAACATCAGTGACACATGGAAATATTGATTTCATATTAATGGGTATACTTACTTAACCTCATATATTAGATATTACCAAGGGAGAAAACCATGATAATGTGTCTCGATATATTATTAAACTCATACCCATTATGACTATGTATCATATATGTTCATCAAATAATATCATCTATCCATAAAACAATATTCATGAATTCTATCGTGGAACCTCTAGGTTCTCATCACAACATAGAATTTATATGACTATTCAGTGTAACACATATTCTTATGAAATTATCACAAAAAAGAGTTACGATAATAAACCATCAATATATGATAAAAAATTCATTTATTAGGAAAAACATGTAATCAAGTACTATTAAATTCAATTTTGGAGAACCAACTCTAGCACTGAGATTCCAGAGGCACTATCTTTTGGGATAGTGGTTTGTGGTATATATAGATCATAAGAAAATCATGTACATAGTTTCTTAGTGGGACCTGAATCTTCAGTAAAATTAGTGGTTTGATAATATAAAGTCTTTTAACTTGGAGTTTTTCAATAATATCGACAAGGTAAATGTTGTTGCTGATGCATTGAGTAGGAGAATACAAATGAGGGTAGTGTAGTAGTCTTGTGATGAGCTGAAGACGATTCCACTCATTTAAAATAAATATTTAAATGCTGAAAATTCTTAGGGGTGAAAAACTATAACATTGAAATATATTATTTCTATGCTTCTAGAAAAGATCATGAGATAATAGCTATCTACTCTAGAGGGCATACCATGAAAGGGAAAACTTATATAATGTAGTTCCCCTATCAAGAGAGTATTTTAGACGTGACAATATTCTTCTTATCCCTGATCGAGTATGGGTTCCTCCAGGCGTTTGAAAGTATAAAATGAGGTAGTATCATGCCTCAAAATAGGATATGAATTATGGTGTAACAAATATGTATTGTAATCATTGAACAATGTACAGGTTTCCATGGATGAAGAATGAGGTAGTGGGCTTTGTGGCATGATGATTCACCTATCAATAGGTTATGTATTAGAATAATATGTGTACATGGGTTTTTTATCCTTTTCCCACTACATAATGGAAGTGGGAAGATGTCGCCATACACTTTAGGATAATATTACCCATGAAACATCAGAAAAATGATGCAATTTTAGTGATCAAGGATTGACTAATTAATGTTTTCAAATACACTATCATCAGGTAAACCATTACTATTTATAGTCTTTGTAGTCTCTATATATGGAATATAGCTTGATTTAATTGTGTTCTATTGAGTATCATTTCTTATTGAGATCCCCCTTTCACATATCAGTTCTAGTATGTACTTCAAAAGGCAATAAGATCATAGGTTCTTTTGAGTATAGTCTATAATACTCATACAGTCAACCAATTTAAATGGATGATTAAGATTCTGTAGAATATGTTATGAGCCTATGTTTTCTACTTATGTGGTTTATGGGTGTAGCTTCTAAAACTCCTGGGGTTTTCTTAAAATAACATATTCTAAGAATCAATCCAAATTTCTCCTTTAGTGACCTTGTATGGAAGGTCTTACCATTCATCTCTTTATTTTTTAGAGGTAGGGGAGTTAGTTCTCATTGGACCTAGTCTCATGCTAAATACATTATATTTGTTTTAGTTGATTAATAAGTAGTTGTTAACAGTGTAGATCGGGAAGGAATCTCATGTTGACTATTGTATATGACCTTTGCAGTTGGAGGATTGTCATAGGGTTTTCCTTGTGCATCGAATTGGTTGTATAAATGTAGTATCGAGAAGTAGTGGAATATAGTTCCTTATATTATTAGGTAGTTTGAGATAGTGGGGAGATTTCGACAATTAGAATTCTATTTGGACCTTCAACATCACTGTAGTGACATGAAACATGTGTTTCATGTGGTATAGATTTGGAGATACCATCTTGACCATTCCCACATGATAGAATTTGGTTACATTGAGTTCGAATTTTGTGCGACCTTTCAGAAGTATCTAATATGTATCATGGACCATATAAAGAAAAATCACCAAGGGAAGATCTTTCCTCTAATGTGAGTGTAGTTGTATCATGGGTGTGGTAAAGATGAGACCTAGGAGAGGGATTCCAATATGTGAACATATTGGGAAGGATTGTTTAGTGATAACCCACATTGATGATTTCTAAAATAACTCGAGGATGATCTATTATATGGTGTGGGGGGGTGTAAGATTCTATCTTTTTTCATGAGTGATGTTGTTTTATTTTTTTCTAATCCAATTTGAGTTTAGTTATATCATTTAGACCTTGGTAATCGATCCATTATACTAGTATAGGTTAGTTTTTTCGAGTTTTTTTTGAGGGATATGATATAGGAAGTTGATGTATGGATATATGAATTTTTCATGTCATCAATTTTCATTTAATGAAGTGAATGGTTTTTGTCAGACCCCCTGAAATTCATTAAAAGAATGAATAATTTTATGGGAATAATTAGTTAACAAAGTGATATTTCATTCATGACGTGAATTGGTTTTTTGTGTTTTAAAGCTAAGGTGATGGGTTTTTTTAGCATATGTGGAAATTCAAGGATTCCTGATGTGAATATCAAATTCACATCATGTATGGGGAATGTCTGGTAGATTATTATCAACTCTCATGAACTATGTTTCTATCATTTCTTATTCTCCTTTCACTTGAATTTTATCCCTCCCTTAGATGATTTTTTGAGTTCTCTTCGATCCAAATGGAGATTCTGTTAGATCTTGGTGTTCCAGAACTAGAGATAGAAGTTAATTCCATAGATTCCCATTCTCCTTATTTTCCATTAAATTCCCTTAGTGATAACCCTATTTCAGGACACCTAAACATGGATCTAGGATTAATGCCCTGCTATAAGTTATTTTCATTATCTTCATTGAATGAAAGGAATGAGGAACCTATTTCTACCTTTTTCAATGATTAATTTCTTCAGACTCTCTTATTTAGAGGTGTGTGATCAAGAAAAACTCCCTAGCATCAATTTAATTTACCTCTATTATATGAAATATGTGTGATCATGATATAATGTCATGCATGTGACCTTACCCAATTGATAACCCACTTCTTTGATGGAACCATTTGAATAGGCTTCCCTCAGACCCCAGTAGGTCTGTTGGCATTGAGATCGGGACTTGAAACCACCTGAGGGGTGTGGGAACCATTGATTATTGGCTATTATTGAATAGAATGATCCTAGAGACACTTGATAAATCGGAAATTAGTTATTATTTTTCATAAGAATGTGAGTTGGTTTGGAATGTGAATTTGAAACTTGGCATGACATGTCAATGGTGTCACTAAGTAATCTTGGTTATTGGATAGAGAATAAATTAAAAGGCTTAAAAGTAGTAATTTTGAATGTAATGGGCATGGGTATAATGTAATTATAAAATAGAGATATTATGAGATATGAAATCATACTGGTTTTTAAATAGTATGTGAAATGGGAATAGATACAATTTTAGTGTTAATTGGTAAATTGTTTTAAATTGATAATTTCATTATATTTTGTTATTGTAATTAGATTGGTAAATGTGGAAAACGGAATGATAATTAGATAATTCATGAATAGACCAATAAGTCATTTGATAACATGTTTTTCATGTGGGTTTTTGGTATTATAAATGGATTTATTTAAATTTTTCTATCTTGTTATGACTATGTGGACACTCGATGTCTGTGAATGAGATTATGGGATGGATAGGGATATTATTACAGTCTGTGATTATGGGTTGTACATGGTGATCTTTCCAATATGACATTATAGTTTAGACCTATCATTACTTCTTAGATTAAATTATTTATTGGAGATGTTGTTCCTACTTTGATAAAATTTATGTTGGGACATGTAATTATATCATAGCTAAAATCTATTATATTGGACATAGAGTTACATCCTAAAGAGTCTTTTAGTATAACATAAAATTCCTCCTTGGATGGGATACTGGGTTGGACATATTGTTCCTTAAAAAATATGATACTATTTTTGATATGGAATTCCTTCCACGATTGGTTTATGAGTTGGAAATGGTGTTCCTATTGTGTGTGGGTTCCCTAGACCCAACTCATTTATATACTTCAATTACCATTACAGGTATACAATTTTATGTATACATATGTTTATTATTTCCATAATATTGTATATACATCTTCATCCATTGCTTGTATGATAATTTCCTTAGAATATATATTGTATCCAAATGTAATATAAGTTCCCATCTATGATTAGGATCTCAAGATACTATGACAGTAATCTTAAATATATATATATACTCTATTCTAGATACATCGTACTGAAGGGACATAGAAGATGTCTAACTATCAGGTGTTCGGGGCTAATAAGCATTGAGAATTATTATCATGAAGTTCTCACATAGTGATCTCTAGTAGATGAGATCATGATTACTTAACAACCAATAAGAACAGAACATGTATCGAGTGTCATTAGTTTTTTTATATCTATGAACATGTGTGTTTGTCTTCAGACTTGATATCATTGTAAATACATACAATTTGATCGTATAATTTGATGTAAGGGGAAAACCATGAAATTGAAGTCTTAATGAGGTATTATGTGGTGGGTGCTATATTGGTTGCATGATATTAGTTGAATGATCAAGATAGAATTTGTCACTTCTTAGTTGAGGAAGATATATATCATGGGACCAGGAGTTATGGTGAACATATCGATAATTATAGACTCCATAACTTGGTGCATTTGAGCCATTATACATCGATGGTCAACGAATAAAACTAAAAACATCAAATGAACAAGGTACCATCAATGATTTCGTTCAATTTTGTTATTCATTATTAAATTGAATTACACATGATCATTTATGAAATATTGTTAAGGGTATTGTGGATTCTATGTTTTTAACATGAATCCATACCCAATAATTATAAATTTTATATTTTTCACACATATGTTGTGCCCAGGTTCCTTAAATTGGTATTAGAGGGATAATGTAATTATTTAAGTCAAAAATAATAAATTTTTTATTAAATTTTCTTAGATTTGGAAAGTGGGGTTTGATACGGTCACAATGTACCTAAAACACATCGATCGGTCTTCATATCGAGTTCCACATAAAAAATAGTGATGAGAATTAATGTTTTATATTTTTATTCACTTTAATTTCTATTCATGTTATGGAATTTTATATGACGTGTGATTGGATTACAATGTGTGATGGTAGAATATACTAAAAGTTAGTTAGGGTAGTTTTTTGGTAATTCAATCCTATTCTAGAAGATTGATTTATTTGTTAAAAATCAGAAAAAAGGAAAAAGATTCCCTTGAATGCTTATTTAAAGAATCCCATGGAAGCTTTCATTAGTTTAATAAAAAAAGGGAAAATATTCCCTTCGAAGCTATATTTTGTTTACAAAAGGGAAAATATTTCCTTGGAATCTTTCCTTGTTAATATATATATGTGTGTATATATATGTATTATGTCCTTTAAATAGATACCCCACTAGACTTGGCCCGAAATTGTATAATCTTGGTCTAACTATCCAACCTATAACTATCACTAAAATAAATTTCTAGGGATCTTCTTTATGTATAAATTGACCCAAAAATGATGAAAAAAAAATCAAAAAAATTAACCTAATTTGCTGGGATTTAATATAATTATTTTTGGTGTTGTGGTGTGTATCAATTATTAATTAATATTATTTTAATGCAATTTAAATCATTAAAAATACACTAAAGTTGATTTTTTTAAATTTTTATTTTTCTTATGGAATATATTTTCATGTGGAATGATCATGACCCAAGACCAAACCATTTATTTTTGCTTTATTATTTATTTAATTTAATTATTTAATTTATGTTTTGTTAAATGTAATAATTATATTATTTTTGACTATCTGTGCATCGTCCCTTCATCTTTGATTTGTATAAGTCCCTATATTCCTATATATAATTGATAAAATGTAATTTCAAACATCAATATAAACTCACATATGTGTGAGTATTCATTGTAAAGATTGGAGGAGTTCATGAAAAATAGGTTCGAGTCGAGAGATGACATATACCAAATAGGTGAAGTGCATGGGAGTTTTAGGTGATGAAATTCATGTCATGAATTGACTTGGGAAATTCCCCTATGGTCTCAATTTATCCATTATTCAATTTATAGATTCACTAATAGTTAATGTCTCATGATCGTGTCATTATTTATTTATTTATTTTATCATTTCTATGCTTTATTATTTTAGGAATATGTATTTACTACATGCGATCACATAGTATAACAATAAAAAAGAGTGTATAGATAAAATGAACATGTGTATTGAATGTTTTCTATTTGAAATCATTGTTATCTTTGGAGTTAAATAATATAGAAAAATCATATTAAATAGAAAAAAAATTTCATTGTCCAAGATTAACTTACCCAATCCATCGGAGAAAATATTAAGTAATCAAATTCCTACCATCACATGAATTTGGACGCAAGTGATTGTTTGAGGATATTATCAGCACTAGTTGAGGGTGCCTCTAATAACCAGGGATTTATTATGAGAGTGGTTTATCCACTTAACTAGTGTTGGTAGAAAAGGAGTATCCATTTATTACTTGTTGAAACTATAGAGGAAAAGCCTTGAGAAATGGAATGTGATTGTAATGACCCAAACATTTATTAATGAAAATTAATCTTGATCAGATTAAAAGTATTATTATGTAAAATGGTTATATAAATCATATGCACTTATTTGGTTTTTTGTTTTTTTATTTCTAAAATACCATTAATAATTATTACAATTTCTAATATATCCATTTAACAATGATAACATGATTAGTATAAATATAGGGCTTTAACAAATCAAATTTTCTCTGACAATTGAAGCGATGACCTCATCCATTAGAATTGCTCCGTACGAAACCCATTTGTTAGTTCTTGGAAAGTAGGTTGCATCACTAGGAATATCTCTTGACTAATCAAAAGATGAGATTCAACATGTTAACCCAGAACAGAACTACCTACGATAAAAGTGGAGGTTAATAGATATTACCAACAGAGCGATGTTATTCGAGTCTCCCTAATAGTCTGTCATCATCGCACACCTTACCCCTAGGTATTATGCAGGTGTTATAAGGGGTTATGTATCAACACCCTATCACTATGATTATGTGCATTATTTTTTTATATAATGAAGAATAAACATTCATTTTATTGTTATTACTTTGTAAATTGTTTTTAACGGTAAAATTGTTTTTTAGTTAATATTCAATTAAGAAATCTATTTCGATGAATTACTGGATTTTTTAATTGAGTAATATTTTAATAAAATAATATTTTTAAAATACGTTTTATTAAATATAAATTATCATAAAAGTATGATTAATAAAATTGTAATTTTTTATTTTGGTTTAAAAGCTATTTTTGTCAAAACCCAGGAATTTTCGATAAATGTCAATTTTTATATTAAAAGTAAAAATTAAAATATATAAAAATAAATTTACATAAAATGAATATAATTTTAGGAATCAGGATGTAGAAATTATCCAAAGGTGAATTTTTCGTAATTTTTTTAGACAGTCAACTTTTTGGGAAAAAATTTAATGTTGTTTAAATATATAATGTGTTTTGTGACATCATAATGACCCAATAGTGATGTAATAAAATAATATAAATGGTATTTTCGGCCAATATATGTTTTAAATTTAAAATAATGTGATTTTAGATTTGTTATATGTATTTTTCAAATCCATAGTGGACCGTCCAAGACTTATAAAACTTTATAACATTTTAAAATGATTTCCTTAAGAGTGTGACTCACATCTACAAAACCAGACCTAATATTTTAATATGTTTTGCCATTGGCCTTATAAGATATTGTGTTTCACTCCAATTTGGAAAAAACTAAGGGAAAAAATATTTTATGGTTTTTGGCTATCATTTTTTTAATTTTTAGTTTCCAAAACCAAAATAATAAATATTTCCCTCTCATTTCCTATATAAACACACTAATTTTCACATTCCTCTTCACTCAAAGCATTTGGAGCTTGAAAAACCTATTCCCTCCTGGTTAGACACTAAATGAGGATAATATTAATTTTTAATATATATAATATTCATGTGCTTTATTATTCATAAACTCTATTTTGGTGCATTTTACACTTTGAACATTATTTCACATTATGATTGTAATTTTTCATAAAATGCACTATTATGTGGTACATTTTTTAACATCATTTAAAGTACCCAATGATTCATCTAATTTTAAGTAATGTAATTATCCATATTTTAATTTTATATTTTTGGAAATAGATCTAAACTTCATTATTAACATGTTTCATTCAGGGATCAATGGAGAAATCATGGAAGAAGATGAGGATATTTTGTGATGAAAGGAAACAATTATGAAGAAGTCAGATTGGACACCAGCCCACTTATGAGAATTTGGGTCCCAACATACTAGCCCAATGAAGCCCAAATTTTTTGGGATTCTAGAATACATATAGAGTAACCAATCATTATTCAAAAGATAGAGCTAATTCTGCCTCCATGGTGGTCATTAAGGCCACCAAATTTGGGGATAAAATTCTGGGCTAGATTCTGCAGCCCAAAAAAACAATCCTACAAATATAATCATATCTCGGAATCCAGTTCTTCAAATAGAACCAAATTATACAGGTGGTTAGTAGACAGCCGGGGGTCCATTTTCTTCTTATATGTCTCACTCTAATTCGACCATCTAGAAGTCCATTCAGACGCATCTGTTCAATGGTTGCAAGATGGATGCCAACTCAGGTCAAGAGTGGAAAGGTCCAAGTTCCAAAAGCTTTCCACCCACCTATGGCCAACCAAAAATAATATAAGAGACTCGGAGTATTGGAGTCTCGATCCAAGGATTCAAAATTTCTTATTTAAGGTAGTGGTGGTGGGGGATTTGATCATCATTGAGCTTTGTTTTCATCTTAATGTTATGGTGTCAATTTGATGAGCCCGTTGGGGGAAGAGCATTGAGCTAGGGTTATCTCCTCACCGCCGCCTTCTTCTGCTTTTCTTTTCGTGGTATCCACCCCTGTGCTTGGCGGATCTGGTGGCTTCATCATCTGGCGGCCTCGTACGGTCGGCTTCACCGTTCGCCATCCTCGCTCGATTTCCCCTTAATGGATAGGGTTTTTCTTGGTGGAGTGGTGATGTTCTGCGACTGAGGATCCAAATCCAACAACTAAGGTCTTCGTTTTGCTTTTGGTGAGTGCAAGTGGTTTTTGGCTATGGTCTTCGACTTCGAACAGGTGACAGTGGAGGTATTTGGGCTTCGGGAATCATCCTAGAGTCAGAGCTTCTGTTTTCTTCTTCTTTGCATTTTCGGTCTTCTGGATACTTAGTTTCTATGTGTATTGACCCTTTGATTTGGTTGAACTTCATTTATGATTTTATCTGTTCTGGATGAAATTAAGTACTGCGGATGCTTGCGGTATGATTTTATCTATTGTCTTGGTGAATCTTTGGAATCTGTAGTTGCTTGCAGTATGGTTTTCCTGATGAAGGAAGTTTCTTTCCTTATTGGTGATGATTTGGTGATGGTGATTATAGAGATGGTGGATCTAAGTTAGGCGGTCCTTCGGTCAGTGGATCACGTAGCCTTGATGATTGAGGAACAACCGTGGTTGTCTTCGGATCAGGGTGAGCAGTATGTTTGCATTCTGTGGTTCGTGGTCTGTCATCCTTGATTGTGTTAGTGATGAAGTGTTAAACTGGTGATGTAGTTGAAATTTTTGTGTGGTGGTGTTAATTCTATTTTGTGGTTTTGTAATGGTGAATTCATGATGTTCTGAAGTGGTGATGTGCATGTGGTGAAGTCATGTAATGGGTACCGGCAACCCTTAAACCGACCTTTTTAAAATGGGAAAAAATGATTTGCAGGAGGTTATGCTGCCAATTTGATGTTGTAATCACTTTCCCTCAATAGTAAGTTCCTTGAATTACCTTAGCTTCTTTATTAAAGTTCTTCATCTTCTCTTTTTCTACTCTTCTTCTTATCACTTTGATACCATTACCTCAAGTTGTGAACTTGTTCATACCAAACCTTGTGAGATTATCACACAACGGTGGAGTGATTGTTATTTCATTGTTTTTTACTTCTCTAATTTCTCCCTTATGAGTCTACTTCCCACTTCCATTGAAACCGTAACATCAATGGAGGGATAACCCACTTATGTGTTGATCCAAGGGAGTAGCAAGGGGTTGTATTGGATGTTATTTATTACTACCTTAATCACTAATCACTTCATTAAAATGATATTTTTATTTAATGATTTTAAAACATCTTTTTACCTGTTGAATTTTAAGGCCACATACTTCAATTGATAATACAAACCTTTACCTTGGAGTGCTCATAAATTTGATCCTCCAAGTGTATAGGTGATTATTATTATGGTGTATTCGTATAAAATCAGTAAGTGGTGAAGTTTTTTTATCTCATTAATTGAACTCAACTCAAATATAAGAAATTGAACTAACTGAAAAGGGAATACGTCCAATCCACCCCATGTGATAACCTAGGATCAACTCACTCTTTTAAAATAAATTCACTTAAGTCTATTAGATTTCATTTAACACTATATTAAATCAACCCAATTTGGCCACTTTATATCCAAAAACAATCCATAGAATGTACGTGTCTATAGGTTACTTCTTAGGTCTTTGAGGATTTGATAACCCAAGATAAACTAAAAGGACCATTCTACCTTCACCTCTTGGGTAAATTTGAGCATGAATCACCTCCTCTCTCTATAATCCTCCAAAGGTTCCACATTCTCTCAAGAAGCCTCTCTCAAGCCTCTCCCAAGCATTTGGAATCACAAATTCAAGAAATGGATTTCATCCTTTCTCTTTTTTGTCCAAAATTATTTATGTTGTTATACAATTTTATTTTCAATAAAAAAATTGGGTAAGATTTCTCACCTCCCACATACTTCCCTCCTTGTGTTTGAATGATTACAGATATCTTTCTCTCCCATTAATGCCTCACATGTACACATGTTACAATGCCGAAATTCTGTAAGGAATTTATCTATTCTCATTTTCATTCAAGAAATTCATTTATATTATGCATATAAATTCCATTAACTATGTTGATACATGTATATATATGTCCCCATTAATTTCCATTTCATGTAAATATGATGAGATAACTCTTTACCTCTCATCAACCACTTTTATGAATTCTTATGGCACGTTGTTATGATGCAGAACTTCCATCACCATTTTCCATGCCAAAGTCATTGTGTAGTAAATACCATGCCCATTTTTCTATCAAGGATATTCACCTTTATGAACATTTAATTATTTATTATATATTTTCATGTATTTATTCAACATTCCTTTATCATTTAATACATGATGATGTTTAATGATTCGATGTAGTATGATCCATGTGGCACACTTATGCAGGAAATGAAATGATTCAGAAGGGTGCACCCTGATAGTGCCCCAATGCATTGGGTAAAGATTTGTATCATGATACGTTATGTGAAATGAGGGTTTAATGATGATAATTAATGTTCAAGGAGGGTTTACTCATGCTCCATGTGCAATGAGCCTTGGCTCATGCTAATATAATGTTAAATGTTATTTCTACATTTCTATGTTATTATAAGCATTCTATATCATGACTTTATGTTCGTGTTTCTCTTTTTCACCATTGATATTCCTTTTTCCTAACATGTACTATATTCTTCATGTTATACATTATTTACTCCCTTACTGGGCTTTATAGATCACCCTTTTCTTATGCATGTCCTCAGATTATCCAATGCAATGCTAAGTATGAAGGAACGTTGTGGTCATGTAAAATAAGTTTCCAATAAAGTTGTTGTGTTTTATGCTCTATGTTGTTATGTAATGTTCCTAATTTCCCAATACACTAGACCTATCGATCCTCAATGTTTTCTTAAGTGGTAGTTTATTTAATGAATCATGTTTAAGTGCATAATAAAGGGCAGTGTTGGTATAGTTTCTATCAAAGATATGGTTTAGTTTTTTTTGGGGATTATGATTAGAAAACCCTAGTGAAAGCCTTAAGGATAAGACTAAGCATAATGAAAACATCCCAAAATTTTGGTGTGTATTGAGTAATTGGTTTGTCAACCAAATATATCCCTATATGGATATGAGTAGGTAGAGGCGGCTCTGACACATATGCTTCTTGTGGTATAACCTGAAAACACCACTTTGAGGTAGTATCAAATGAGAACTAGTGTACAACAATGGGAATTGCTACAATCTTGGTTACAAAACTCCTAGGTGATATTCTTTGGTAAATTCATAAGATTAATATGAACCGTTATTAAGGTAACTAAAAACATTCCCCTAAGAATATATGTTGGGATGTAGATCGTGGATAACATAGATAAGTTAAGGAAATAACTGTAATTTATACGTTATCCATTTTTGTCACTGGATTCCCCTATCATTCCTTTTATTCCATACAATGGCTGGTAATAGGAGGAATCGGTCTAAAACCGATGCGAAGATCAATGTGATGAATATTCTATTAATATGGCCAATCCTATGGGAGATGGAGTCACAAACATTGTGACACTACTCTATTAGTTAACTAATGTTTTGAATAGAAACCTAGGACAAGAAGAACATTCAACCCCCCTAAGAAAGAACAAGTTTCAATTTGAGGGCTTCATGAGACAAAGGCCTCCTACTTTTAATGGATCATATGATCCCTCAATCGTCGAACAATGGATCAACTCCATTGAGAAGATCTTCTCCATCATTCAATGTTTTGAATAAAAGAAGGTACTTCTGGATGCTTATTGTATGTAGGGTGAAGCTGATCAATGATGAACATTGATAAAAATATGATGCCCGAGGAGGAGATCGAGGTGCTGGAATGGATGTATTTTTAGGGGAAATCGATAATTATTTTCCTCACACCCTCTGAATTAAGATGGAAAGGTACTTCCTTTCCCTCAAGTAAGAAATGACAAATCTGTCAGAGCATACAAGTAAAACTTCATAAGGCTTCCACAATATGCCTCTATCTTTTTCATTACCCCTGAATGCATGGTGGATAATTTCTTTGGTGGGATAAAACATAGCCTACAGAAAATCCCTAGAGATCTGTGACCTTGACATCTATGAGAAAATTGTTAGATGTTCCCTCAAGGTTGAAATAGAGATTTTATAATCTCAGGGGTATTATAGGGATAAGAAGCATAAGACAGACATTAATTTTGGCGGTCTGATGGATAAATCCAATGGTACTAAGAAAATAAAGCACCCCACTTGCCAATGGGGTGGAAATAAAACCCTAGAAATTTCCTTAAGGTGTCGAGGAAATGTTTAGGTTTGGAAGAGAAGGGAACCTGGAAATTAAATATTTATAAGAAAAACTTGTGGTTATGACATAGGAGAGGAAAACTACATTTGGCCCTCAAATCATTGTTCATTTCTTTAACTGCAAAGAACCAGGGCACATCACAAACTAGTTCCCGAAGACAAGGGTTTTAGGAGGAAACCAACAACCTCCAAGGTATCAAGGGTGAGATTTTTCCACCACAACCACTGAAGTGAACCCCGAAAATAAAGTGGTGATAGATACGCTTGTTATTCATTCAAGAATAGTTAAAATACTTTTTGATTCTAGTTCTACGCATTTTTTTATATCCAGAATGTTTAGTAGAAAAATTCCAACACCCCCACAAATCATAGAAGTAAAGATGTTGGTGAGAACATCAAATGGGGAAATCATTACAACCCATGAATATAACTCATCCTATGTCATAATTTGTGGTTTGAACTTATTAGATAGCCTCTTCAGACTCCCTTTAGGGAAATTTGATGCAATTTTTGGCATGGATTGGCTTTCCCTATATAGAGCCAACATAAATTTCCCTGATAGGGAAGTAACTCTCCTTATGGAAAATTGACCATCGATTCTGTACATGTTCAATGAGAGGGATGAATCTTCCTTAGCACCATAATATCAAGTGTGGATATTACTGCCCTATGAGCATGTGTATCATTCTCAGATGATTGAGTCTATAGAAGAAACCATCTATGAAGACATTCCTATTGTAAGGGAATTAACAGAAGTGTTACCCAAAGAATTGGTTTCTCTTCCTCCTAGAAGAGAAGTTGAATTCCCGATTGATCATATACCTTGGGTGTTTCCAATATCCAAGACTGCAAATAGAATTTTTATTGTGGATCATAAGAATCTAAAAAAACTATATGAGAATTTGGATAAAGGGTTTATATGCCCAAGTTCTTCACCATGGGATGCACCTTTTCTCTTCTTGGGAATGCGTCGTTGAATTGATTATTGTGAGTTCAGTAAAATCATGATAAAGAACATATATCCTCTACCCTAAATTGATGCCTTTTTTGATCAGCTATGTGTCATACAATACTTCTCGAAGGTTTATTTTCAGTTGGTATATTACCAAGTAAGGGCGAAGAAGGAGTATATCCCCAAGACTGCATTTCATACAAGGTAAGGTCACTATGAATTCTTTTTAATGCCATTAGGACTCACTAATGCTCCAAAAATCATCATAGACGTGATTAATGTAGTCTTTAGAGCTTACCCTAAAAAAGTTTTTGTTGAATTTATAGAAAATATTCTATTATACTCCAAAACCAAGGAGGGGCATGAGGAGAATCTAAGCCCTATACTAGAGACCTTGTAGAAGGGGAATCTCTATGAAAAGTAATGAAAGTGTGAGTTCTGGTTGAAGAAAATCTCATTCTTGGGCCATATCATCAAAAGAAATGGTATATCTGTGGATCCTTCCAAGATCGATGCAATTGAAGGATGTCTGAGTCCAACATCGGTGAAGGATATTTGTATCTTCCTAGGGTTAACTGGATATTATCGACAATTTTTGATAATTTTCTCATGATTGTCAAACCCTCTTAAAGGGTTATATCAGAAGGGGGTCCAGTTTTCCTGGAGTGATGAATTCCAAGATACTTTCATAGAGTTGAAAAGGAGGCTTATCACTGCACTCATGCTCACACTACCCACAAGTGGAGAAATTTATTTGGTATTTAGTGATGTTTTGAAGAAGGTATTAGGCTATGTGTTGACGAAAAATGATAATGCAATTTCCTATGCTTCAAGGAAATTGAATGTTCATTAGAAAAACTATCAAAAATATGATCTGGAGTTGGCTGTAGTAATCTTCGCTTTCAAAATATTGTAGAATTTCCTCTTTGGGGAGAAGTGTAATATATATACAGATCACAAAATCATCAAGTATATATTAACATAGAAAGAGTTTAATATGCTCAAATGAAGATGGTTAGAGCTAATCAAAGACTATGACTGGTCAATCTATTACCACCCTGGGAAAGTGAATGAGGAGGCAAATGATCTATATAGAAAGGACCCAGCAATTGTATCGTTGATGATAATTGAAAAGGATAAAATATCCATAGATTTGATGAATATAGAAATGGAAGTCATAAAGAAGGGAACATCATCAATCCTTTCATAAATTATTTCTCAACCATTTATTTTATAATTTTTAAAGGATGATCAAAACGATGATGAGGGAATTAAGAAGAATGTGGAAACTATTAGAAAAGGGAAATCCTTAGAGTTAAATGTTAACAAAGAAAAAATTCTGAGATATGGGACAAGACTATGTGGTCCATCAAATCCGTATTTAATGAATGATATTTTGGATGATGCACATAGTTGAAATTTATTAATTCATCCAGGATACACAAAGATGTATTGATATATCTGATAGCATTATTGGTGGGATGACATGAAGAATGAGATTTTTGTGTATACATCAAAGTGCTCGGTATGTCATCAAGTGAATGATGATAGCCAGATGTCTAAGGGGATGATAAAACCATTGCCCATACCTGCATTGAAAGTGGAGAACATCGCCATGGACATTTTCATTGGACATCTAAACACATCCAAAGTAAACAATGATATCTGTTTTGTTTTGGATCGTCTTACAATGACCGCACACCTCATTTCAATCTGAGAGGATTTATCATTGGATCAACTTGCATGGATATATATTCGATAAGTGTTAAGGGTGCATGGAGTACCACTATCTATTATATCTGATTGATATCTAAGACTGACCTCTATATTCTGGAATGGTTTTCAACATGCTCTGAATACTGAGCTGAACATCATTAAAGCTTACCATCCTCAAATAGATGGTCAATCTAAGAATACTATCCAAACACTTGAGGACATTTTGAGAGCAACCTCAATGGACTTCAAAGAAGGAAGGTATCAACATTTTCCTCTAGTTGAGTTATCTTAAAATAACAGTTTTCAATCAAGCATACAAATGGCTCTTTATGAAGCCCTTTATGGGAAGAGGTGAATAATACTGACATGTTGGGATGAATTTGGAGAGAGAAAACACCTAGGTCCAGAATTGTTTAAAGAGATAGTGGAGAATGTTAAGATTATCCAATAGCACATTAGATCTTCTCAAAGCCGACAAAAGAGCTATGTTGATAGTAATCGATGAGACCTAGAGTTTGGTGACTGGGACATGGTATTACTCCACATATCACCATAGAAAAGAGTTATGAGATTTTGGAAGTAAAGAAATCTTAGTCCAAGGTACATCTTCCCTTTTGAGATCCTTGATTGCATTGGAGTAGTGGCCTATTGAATAGCACCCCCACTGAACATATCTCAAATACATGATGTATTCCATGTATCACTCTTGAAGAAGTACATACCTGACCCATCGCGTGTACTCAATCTAGAGGTGGTACCATTAGAATATGACCTCTTCTATGAAGAGAAGCTAGTGAAGATATTATATCATAGGGAAAAAGTTATATGAAATAAGAAAATCCCCCTTTTCCAGGTGTTGTAAAAAACCACAAGTTTGAATAAGAAACGTGGGAATCCAAGGAAGTTATGAACCAATGTTACCCTCATCTGTTTTACTGTGGGAAATAGAAATTTTTAGGGAGAAATTTCTTATGGGGGGAAGATTGTAATGACACAAACATTTATTAATGAAAATTGATCTTGATTTTATTAAATTTCTTGTTATGTAAACTGGATATACAAAACATATCCACTTATTTGATTTTATGTTTGTGTATTTTTTAAAATACCACTAAGAATTTTTACCATTGCTAATATAGTTGTTGAATAGTGATCACAAGATTAGTATAAATATGGTGCATTAACAAATCCAATTTACTCACACAAAAGAACTGATAGCCTCATTTAGTACAATTTCTCCATATAAATCCCATTTGATGGAACTCGAAAAGAAGGTGGCATCACTGGGATTCTCTCTTGACCAATCCCAAGTAGATCTTTAGCATTTTAAGCTTAAATGGAACCCCCTATGGGAGAATTGGATGTTAATAGAGATTACCACTCAAGCATTGTTATCTGAGCCACCCCAAGAATTTCTCACAGTCACACAACTTACCCTTAGGTCTTATGCGGGTGTTATAAGGTGTTATGTAACAAGACCCTAGCACGATGATTATGTGCATTATTATTTTTATATAATAAATAATATAAATTATTTTTATTATTCTTAATTTGTAAATAGTTTTTAAAGAACAAATAGTATTTTTAGTTGATATTCAATTACGAAAAGAATTATGATGAATTAATGGATTTATGAATTAAATAATAATTTAATAAAATATTATTACTAAATTACATTTTATTAAATTTAAATGATCGTATAATTTTTAGGAGTACAATTTCAAATTTTATTATCATTTGAAAGTTGTTGTTGTCCAAACCCTTGAATTTTCAATAAATGTCAGTTTTTATTTTAAAAGTAATATTTCACATATTTAGAAAATTATTTAGATAAAATGAATATTATTTTCTGAATCGTGTCCTCAAAATTATCTAATGGTGAATTTTTCATAATTTTCTGAGACAGTCAAAGTTTTGTTGTAAAAATTAAATACCGTTTAAATATATAATGTGTTTTATGACATCATAATGACCCAATAGTCATGTAATAAAAAAAATATAAATGGAATATTCGGCATATTTAAGTTTTACCTTTAAAATAATGTGATTTTATATTTTTTTGATTTATTTTACAAAGCCTTAGTGGACCCTCCAAGACTTATAAAACATTTTATGATTTAAAATGATTTCTTTAATAGTGTGACTTGCCTCCATTAAAGAAAGACTAAAATTTTAATATGTTCAGACATTGACCTTATAAGAAATTTTTTTCCAATACAATTTGGCATAAATCATCGGAAAAACCATGGGATGGTTTCTGTTTTCGATTAGTTTAAGAGTGTGGTGTCCAAAACCTAAATAATAATGAATTCCATCTCTTTTCCTATATATATGAACTCAATATCCCATTCATCTTCACTCAAACCATTTTTAGATCAACCAACCTCTTCCCTCCTCTCTCTATAATCTTCCCAAGGTGCCCTAATATCCCAAGAATCCTCTCTCAAGCCTCTCCCAATCCTTTGGGATCACACTTCCAAGTATGGAATTTCTTCCTTCCTCATTTTTGTCCAAATTTAATTATGTTATTATAGCCTTTTATTTTCAATTTACAATGTTTTGGTGTGATTTTTCACCTACTCCATACTTCCATCCTTTTTCTATAATTATGGGATACCTCTTTCCCTTTTATTAATTCCTCCCATGTACACCTTTTTCCATGCCGAAATTCAATAAAGAATTTCTCTCTCCTCATTTGCATTAAAGTAATTATTTTATATTATTCTTATAAATTCCAATAACTATGTAGGTAAATGATTATATATGACACCCTTAATTTACATTTCATGTAAATATTATGATATACCAATTTCTCTCTCATTATCCATTTTTATGAATTCTTATGTCACATCATTATGCTGTCAAAATTGCACCGTGATTTTCCAAGACAAAGTCATTGTGTAGTGAATACCATACCCATTTTTATATCAAGGGTATTCACATTTACACACATTTAATTATTTATTATATATGTTCATTATGTATTCCACATTCCATTATCATGGAATAAATTATGATGTTGAATGATTTCATGTTGTATTATCCATGTCGCACACTTATGCATGAAAGGAAATGATTAAGAAGGGTGCGCCTTGATAGCACTCCAATGCTTTGGGTAAATAATAGTATCATGATACATCAAGTGAAATGAGGTTTTACAAATGATAATGAATTTCCAATTAGGTTTTACTTATTCTACATTTTAAATGGTCCTTGGATCATGCTAATATCATGTTAAATGTTATTGTCACATTTCCATGTTATGATAATAATTCTATATCATTCCTTTTTGTTCATGTTTCCCTTGTGCTCCATTGATATTCCTATTTCCTAACATGTACTATATTCTTCAGGTTATGAATTTTCTAATCCCTTAATGGGATTTATATATCACCATTTTCTTATGCATGTCCTCAGGTTATCCCATACAATTCTATGTACGATGGAACATTGTGGTCATGTAAAATATGTTTTCAATAAATATGTTAGGTTTTATGTTCTAAGATGTTATTTAATGTTCCTAAATTACATAGACACTAGACCTCTCGATCCTCATATAATTTCATAAGTGATAGTTTGTGTAATCAATCATTATTGAGTGTGTAATAAATTGCATGGTCGGTATAGTGATAATTTGAAAAAGAGAAGACTCCATTAAGCATATCAAGGATCCATAAGTTAATATGGGTTGTCAGTCAAAAGCCAAATTTAAACTCTCAGAGTAGTGTTAATTCCATATCTAAATATATAAAGAGATTTTTAAGGACCCCTTTCTCTAGAATAATCATGAAATTGGGAAATATAAATCTATTAGTTGAAGGATGCTATTATTTGATAAAATATCGGGTGAAGTTTATAATCTATAATTTGAAAAAATATATTATTCATCAAGATAAATTAATATTCTTTAAAAAATAATAGATCAAATTGAAAACATAACCAATTAAATTTCACTATAATAAATATTGGATAAATACAATACCCGGACTACAAATATATTTCAAGAGTCGTACAGGAACCAGTTCATAGTATTTCCTCAACAGAGGAAGATTTATGTGTTGGAATCCCTACTTCCTAGTAAGGTATGTCAGGGAGAAAGTGAGGTATACAATTATAAATACAAGTTTCATATTCATGAAGCACGATATTTTTAGTCTTTCATGTTCTCATCTATGTCTAGTGAACTTAAAAAATGTAAGGGGATGAAGATTCTTTTTGAATGATATCTTATCACCATTAGTTATACTTGGATCTAACTTAGAAATAAATATATTCTATATCTCATGTTATATATAGATTCAGGATCGCATATGTAAATCAAGAAATACATTATGTACTTAAGATGATTGCGTATAAGGGAGACTAGAGACCAATAGGTTCCAACTAAACCAAGATATAGAAATTGATATCATTCTTTCCTCTTTAACATATAACTTTGTTGACTTTAATTTTTTATTATAATATGAATAACATGAATTGGTCAATCTTATAATTTTTAGCATTAGCTCACCATGTATATAAAGATATGATGAATTCCAACTCTTTTTTACTTATAGTGAACATGATGAGGAAGGAAGAGACAAAAGATTTAAGGGATGATTCAAAGTCAATGATAGAAATTAACCACCCTTTCAAGAAGAAAATTACACAAAGGGTTATAAATGAGATGAAAGAGATATTATTTTCATGTGGAATGGAAGTCTACTATATGAAAAATTACATAACATGTTGAGAAAATCAATTTGATGCTTCTTCTTAATGTGTATTTTTTATTGTGTGCACTCTGTCTATTTCTATAAGTTTGGTATTGGATACTACATGTATATCACTAATTTGTATTCAAATATATAAACCAAGTAGATTTAGGATAATTTAAAAAGGTTTAGTAGATCTATGAGCAGCAAATGGTGTGAGACTAGCATCATTAGTAGTGAGATATTATCATCATACATTGACCAATGGGAAGGTTCTTGTACAAAATAATTATTATTATGTAACAGATTTTACTAAAAACGTAATCCCAGTGTCAATTTTAGACACTAAGGTATTTTATTGAATGTTGGTAAATATATTTTAATTTATGTATAAGGATAAAATATATTATGTAATGACACATCTTAAAAAAGTGGTATATATACTTAAACTAGAAAATCCAATGTTGGAAATAAATGAAAAATCTAGGGAGAATGACTCATATCCTACCCTCATATGGCACTTCATTATAGGTCATGTAAAAAAGAATAATTTATAAAAACTATATCAAATAGGGTATTTTGTATCTATATAATTAAAACCCTTGGATGTATTTCATTCTTGTTTACAAAGTAAAATAACCAAAGAACTTTTCAGTGGTAAATGAGACAGATCCAAGGAACAATTGGAATTTGTTCATACTAATGTATATGGTCTATTTAGAATAGTTGAAATGGGTGGTTTTTCTTATTTCATTACTTTAATAGGTGTAAATATTATATATGGATGTATCTACTTAATGTTGTATAAGTCATATTCCTTTAAAGTGTTTAAGTAATGTCACAATGAACTAGGAAAGGAAATTGTTATGAATATTAATATACATTTATCATACCTTGATATAGAATATATTATCCAATATTTCATGGATCATTTATTTTAGTGTGAGATAATTTACCAACTCACTCATCTATATACACCTCAATGAAATGGTGTTAGTGAAAGAAAGAATCATACCCTGCTTTACATAGTCAGATCAATGATGATTCATGCAACTCTACGATTACCCTTTTGGGTGTATGAACTTTAAAAAGATTCATATACAATAAACTTATTAACAAATAAAGAATCATATAAAGTTACATATGAGTTGTGGTATGTAATGAAATCCATTCTATCACACATGCATGTATGTGGATGTGAGTCTTTTTTCAATACTACACCTAGTGGAAAATTATCATATCAGAGCATGTCATGAATCTTTATAGGTTATCCTAAGATTAATAAATGATATTACCTATATAAACAATCATATATAATGGTTATTGTAGTAAAAATTATATATTTCAAGAAAGGTGACACATTTCAAATGGAAATAGTGGGATCATGTTTGACTTTGATGAAGCTGATACTCCAGATGCACAAGAGTTGGTGTAGGAAAAATATCTACAGGATATAGTGGGAGAATAAGATTTTAAAGTTAAACAAGTAATTTTTTGTTATATTAGTGAGGTTATAAAACTGTATATATATTTTTTCTTATCATCAAGTTAGAAGAGACATTATTTTTAGAGAATGGTGAACCTATAACCCACAAATAACAAGTAGATGAAAAGGATATTTCTAAATGGAATGAATCCATGCATTCTAAAAAATATAACATATACCAAAACAAAGTTTGGATTTTGGCAGGATCACTAGAATATGTAAGGACTATTGTGTGTAAATTGGTATTTTAGAATAATATAATCATGGATGGTCAATTGATAACCTATTAAGAACAACCAGTTGTGAAGGGTTTTAGGAAATGTCAAGGTATAAACTATAATGGAACCTTATTTCCATTTGATATGCTAAAATAAGCCAAAACACTACTTAAAATAGAATACCTCCCGGGTAATAAAATTTATTAAATGGATGTCAAAACTACCTTTTGTAAAGGTGAAGTCATTTAATGATTTATATATGACCCAACCCGAAGGGTTCATTATGTCAAAGAGTTTCAATAATGAGTGAAAGTGGCATACATCCATTTATGGATTGAATTAGGAATCATGATCATGGAATATTCATTTTTATGAGGCTATAAGAGAATTCAGCTTCATTATGAAAGAAAGTGATCCATGATTCTATAATATGTTAAGTGTAAGTTCCATTATTTTCCAAGTATTATTTGTTGATGACATATTGTTAATGGGAAACTAAGTGCATGTATTACAGTCAATGAAGGCTTGGTTAAATGATTTATTATCCCAAAAAATATGTTAAGAAACCGATTTTCTTGTGCTCAAAATATATTGAGAAAGACCTTGGAGGATTCTATGGCTAATTCAAAGTATATATATTGATATGGTACTCAAAATGTACAATATGTAATAACCCAATATAGGATTATGGCCATTGTCACATAGTATTGATATCTCTAAAAATATTTTCCATAAACATAATATGAGATTTAAATAATGAGTTTAATCCCTTATTCTTCTACAATGAGATCTATCATGTATTTTTCACAATATACTAGGTTTTATTTCGTTATCGCTTTAAGCATGGTGGGAATGTAGCAAGCCAATCAAGGAGAGATGAATTGGGAAGTTGTAAAAACTATCCTAAAGTACATGATATATATAATGAATATATTACGGGTGTATCATAGAGTTTAGAATCTATTTATGATGGTATTCACTAATTCAAATATTGAAATAAATAAAGGTGATCTAAAATAATAGCCAGGCCCTATTATTTTCTAGAATAGTGGTGCAGTGAGTTGGAGGAGCATGAAGTAGTATGTGGTTTCCAACTGTACAATAGATTCTGAGTATATGGATACTTCTAATGTATATAAGGAATAAATTGGGATATGAATAATTTTTTCTGATCATGGAATTTATCTTTTTAGATCATACCTTGTTACATTATACTGTAATAATACAATAGTAGTGGTTCTTTCCATAGAGCCCAGGTTCCAGCATAGGATTAAGTACATACTTTTGAAATTTCATCTCTTGGGGGATTTAAGTTAGAGAGGATAAGTTTTTTATAGATGAGTATTCATATTAGAAATCATGGATGTCCCCCTGACTAATTCCATATCACAGTAGAAGCATGATACTCATGTGTGAGCCATCAGGCTAAGAATTGTTAAATTTTGGTTCAATTGAAAGTTGGAGTATTATCAGTGGGTTCCACATACCCAACTAAATTATATAATTTAATTAAAAATACATGTATATAGTTATATATATATATATATATATATATATATATATTTTATTCATAATATATTAGTTTGGATAATTATACTTTCACTATTTACTTTGTAATGTATTTAGAATACATGTCATATCAAGAAGTTATTTAAGTTCCAATATTTAATGAGAACCTCAAGATACTATAATAGTAATCTTAAATATATATGTTATATGGTATATATACATCATCAAATAGGGACATAAATAATGTATAACTATCAAGTGATGGGGCATCATAAGCTTTGAGACTTCTGCTCATGAAGTTCACACATTGTGATCTTGAGTAGATGAGAACATGAGGACTAACCTGTCCATAGGAACTGATCATATTTTAGGTTTCACTGGTTCATTCTATTTATGGACATTTGTATTGGTATCCCTACATAAGATCATTATAAATTTTTACCATTTGATAATGTACTCTATTTCATGGAAAGAACCAAAATATTAATCTTGTGTAATGGTAGTTTGTGTTGGATGCATCAGTGGTGGTATGGAATTAGTTGAATGATCAAGGTAGAATTTTTATCTTCTATATTGTGGAAGACATATCTCATGGTCCCATACTGACTAGGATAGTATTACCTTCAATAAATATACGGTCATGGTACAATAATGTATGTATGTCCAATAAGTTCACGAAATATATAAAGCAAAAAAAGGATAATGACATAAGTTTCCATCCTATTTTATGATACATCTCAATACAAAGTTATTGTATTACATAGGATGGGTTTTTAGGAGGTAGTTAAAGATTTAAAATTATATATATCCTTAGGAGTTAGGATGAGTCTCTAGAGTCCACTGTTGTCCATGGGTTGGAATCACTACTATTATGATAAGGATCTAAATGGTTTCACACTAACTGTATCCACAACTTCCACAAATTATAATGAATATGAGTTTAGGATGAAGTGGGTCCCATGTGTGGGGGCTGGTGAATGTACAAGTGTAATCAATCATAAGTAAAAAAAATATTTCATTATATTATTCAGGTTTATAATATTAATGATTGAATTTATTTCTCAGGTTGTTCACAATTTTTTTATCATGAATGTGAATATGTGAAAATATAATTTTCGATTGAACAGAAGATTTCTAAGTTCATTAAATTATTTTGGTAGCTTACAGGTTGAGATATTGGTTATTATTTTATCATGTAAAATTTTATAGTGTTACAAGTGGGTAATAAAATATTTGTGATATTTATGATAAGTTGATTAAGTCATACATGTTTGTAAATGTCTAAAAAGACGGTTATTATTTTATAAGGACCAAAGTACAATTTTGAATAGTATAACCAAGTAAAATAGTTAATTTTATCCTCCTAAATATAAATCTCCACCATTTCAAAGAATTTAGTGATTGGAGATCTTATATCCTCTTCATTCAACTTCTTGGAGAGAAATTTCAATATAAAAATACGGTCGAATCAATCCCCCTTTCTCAATCAGGTCTGAGTTCTTCACGTGATCAAAGAGATATAAAAATTATCATTAATTTCCTATAATAGCACCAAGGAAATGTATATTAAATATTCATAATATATGGTGCACCTGAGGAATATCTATAGGATTCCAATCTGGAAACCTTTTATCCATGCAATGTTGATAGTGAAGAAATAAGACTAGTGACATAAAATGAACTATCTACCATTTGAGATTTCATTTGATATTATTTTTCATGCTTAAATTGAATGACATGTGGTACTTTAAGAAATTTGGGTAAATTTTTTATTTGTATTTAGTGTTTTTAACATGAATGCAAACCCAAAAATTATTATTTGCATGTTTTTTACACTTCTGTTTCACCTGAGTTCCTTCAATTCCTATCATTTTTTGTACTATGTTGTGAGGACATATACATTAGGCATAATGCTAAAGAAGGTTCCAATGAACCCATCTATCAACCATAATTTTGAGTGTTGAAAGGTAAATTTGATTTTATTCTTTAATATATAAATATATTCCCCTTATTTATCATTCTATTGTATGCACTATTTATTCTAAATTTTTTTAGACAATGTGGACTCATCCATCTGAGTAATACTCACACCCTATTCAGGCATCATTTGGTACTTAAGCATATTACATGGGTGAAAGATTATACATGGTTAAGGGGAACTGTGAATGATTTTTCTATAATACTGGACGATATTAGTGCATAGAGATGAGAAAAAACATGGGTTTCAAAACTAGGGTTTTGGAGTCATTATTTGAATTCTAATTTTGGTTAACCTGTATATATTTCAAAATTTCATTCAGATTAGAATATATTATACAATGACATGATTTATTATTAATATTATAATTTTATTGAAATTAACCTTTTTTCTGACAGACTGTCGTTGTAAATAATTTATCATATTTCTGCTATTATTGAAAATCTATACCAGATGGTATAATCTCATCACTATATTCCTAAAACCCTTTCTACTAGTTGACAATATATGGTGCATGGAGAGGTGCACTTGAGGTCTATAAGTGTCCTAAATTAGTCACATAAAGGAGTACCACACTGATAATGTTATAATGTGTAATCAATGATCAGGTATTTTATATTTTTTACAATTAGGGGATGTTAAATAAGAGCCTATGTTTTGGGGGGATTGGAATTGAATTCAGGCATGGTAGTAGATAACCCATGTTTGGGGGGAAACCCAACTACTCAGGGATGAGATTTAAATTATGGAATGAAGCAACCCATCCCTAGATAGACCAGAGCCAGTGTCTAAAAATAAATACAATGGCACGATTACAAGGAATCAAGCCCCAAAGGACCAATATGTTTAGTATCCTTGGTAAACCAGATATATAAATGAATACATTTAATACTAACTAATTTTTCTTATTCTCTCTAAATAATTAACTCTGCGGATAACTTTAATCAATCTAGTAAATAGCTACATATCTTTCTTATTAATATTCTTGGATTCCTGGGCAAAGAATCATAATAAGGGTGAGATCAAATGCTCATTAAGGGATAAATAGAGTGGAATCTATAATGAATCGATGAGAATATTCAATATGGAAAGGTAAATAACATAACACACATTCCATGTAATCAATAAACTGATGGAAGTGCATAAAAAATATGGAAATGTAATAACAAGAAACACATGCCATTAAAATAACTAGGAATCAAAAAACAAATATGTTAAGGTAAGATACTAAAACACATGACATCTAAATAACTGAAAGTAAAATGTATCCATAGATATGTTCATGAAAAATCTCTTGGAAAAATAATACTTGAAGTCTCAATAAAGGAAATACTTATTTCTTATATGTCCTGTTTCCCATGCACATGATACCTTTACCATCAAAATACTATTTAAACCTTCAAATTTTTACAACAATTTCATCCCATGAGACTACTGATGCATCAAGGGGCTTTCATTCACCAGTCCTCAAACCATTGTGTTTTCTTTAAATGGTCCTCAACCCATGTATTGCATATCCAAAGAATTCATTGTATATCAAAGAAATAGTGTGGCTTATCAAATATATGTACTGAATAAATTATATGGATTTATCAATATCTCCCAAATAATAAAATAAATGACAATGTTGACACCATATGTAAAATGGTATATGGTTTAGGCAATAGTAATATCCATGATAAATTAAATGGATAATTATGGGGAAATTAAATGTTCAATCATCATAGGAGATTAAATATTTCATGGGTACTAAAAAATAGATCAAATAATTGAATTTGAATACTATACTTGGAAATATAAATCATAAACAATCTTGAGGAAGAATAAGTATGTTATCAATAAATCATACCCCAAAGTATAGTAAAATAAAGGTTTGTTGAAGTTGATGAAATAAAAGAATAACTGTAAAAAATATTCTTTAAGAAAATATCGTTTTATTTTGAAAAACATTTTGAATATATTTTTCATTGAAAACTGCTTTTAGAAACATTTTTATTAAAATTAAACCTTTTGAAATTGAGAAGGTGGTTTCAAAGAAATTATGGCAGATAAATCCATACATGTTTTGCGAGGTAAAAATATAATCTTTTAATAGGGAAAAAGGATAAAAAATTCCTCATCATCAGAGCTACAAAAATATTCATATGAAAAAAATTGCTAAAATAAAAAAAGGGTAAAAATTTATTTTAAAAGTCAGTTTAAAAACATTTTTGAAAATCTTTTAATAAAACATGGATTCTAGAAGAAGGCATGTTCTACAACTAAAAAGAGAAATAAATTTGGCTTTTCTGAAAAACAAAATCATAGTACCAATGAGAGAAAAAATGGTACTAACACGTGAAATGGACATGAATTGCCAAAAAATAATGAAAGTATTTATTTATAAATGGTTATATAATTTCCTTGAATAGAAGTTCCTTTGAAAATTCTGTAGTATTAGTCTTGATGAATATAATCTTTAAACATCCAAAAGTGTCCCATACCACTTTGAAACATCTTAATCCATAACATCATGATGGATTAAAATTGAATGAAAGTAATTATATTATGACAATATGGATATAAATTATATTTTATTTCAATGAAAATATATATATATATATCATATAAAATAAACTAGGTGAATAACAATAGAATGTTCCTCAATGAAATGAAATTGAGATGAAATACATTGAATATGAATCGAAATACCCAAAAGTGATAATCATCAAATGATGAATCTAAATACCATGAAGATAATAGAATTCATGATATTATTTATCAATGTGGTAGTATGTACACCGTATATAATAAATTCGGTGAAAAACAATTAAGTATGCCTCACAGAATGAAAATGAGACAAGAATCCAATACAACATGAGAAGATTTTGAGTCAAGGGTCCCATAAAAGAGTAACATAAATTTAAATGTTTAATATAATGAGATAAGGGGATATCATGATATAATATATCAAAATAGTAAGTAGTTATATCAGACAAAATAAGTAAGTAGTAAATATTATATTAATCTCACTGATTTAAAATGTGAGATGAATAGCCCTTACTATGTGTTTCCTTCCGAGGTGAACATCCATTAAATTCATATATAATAAACCTAAAATAATTTTAATATTTTTTAAGAATATTTTTCATGTTTATAATTACTTTTATTTCACTTATAACTATGTTTTTTACACTACTTAATCAATTGATTTTACGGAAGGTGTTTTTTTACCAAATTCGGTTTATGTGTCAAGACAACTATTGTTGGTCAGCTATGGTCAAAGGGGTAATTATATAACATATCCAAAATAATAACTACAACATAATTATTATATTTTTACATCATTTATATTTTAAAAATCAATCATTAAATAAGATTATGAAAATGAGGATATGTTACAATCATGTGTATGGTAAGCCGTACAAACACATTAATAACATTCCTATTTTTAAATGATCATTCTAGAAAGGAGGTATGTAACTAAAATATTTCACAAATGATAATTATATAATAAATATAATATTATGTAATAATATATAATTATATATAGAACTATATGGTGTAATGGGAGTCACATCATGTCGAGGAGGTGGTAGTCCACACGTCTACAAATGATGCTATCTCCTGTAAAGTGTGTAAAGGGGTAATAAAGAAAATGATATATATATATAAAGATAATTATTTCATTAATATATTATTTATTTTCTGTATTTAACTTATGTTAAACTATGACTTTTCCTTAATACATTATAGTTAATATGTGAACAAATCTTATCGCTTTGAGGGGGTGGTAGTCCATACTTTCTCAAACTATGTAATCGTATTAATGTAAAATAGAATATAGTAAAGGTAGGTGTATAATAGGATTTAAGAATTATTAAGAAAAATAAATATCATATATATTATATATAAACATATTTTCTATCATAATGGACACCATGAGAGGCAGTAGCAAAAAATTGAACAATCATTATTTCGTGAGGCAGTAGTTCTCCTTACAAAAAAAAACATTATGTTCACTACCCATTATATGGTGGTGTGTTTATGTTTAGTTGTAAATATCATCATAACACCATCCTAGTATGTTGAGTATACTGTTTATGTTATGCAATAACATAATAATGAGATTTTATGGGTCGGATAATGGAAATGAAACTTGAGAGATTTAGAAAAGACATTCGGTTTTAAATGAGTAACTTCTTTTGGTTTAAACATAAAGCAATACATGGAAGGTATTATAAACAATGGGGGGATTCTAGTTATACGTTAGGGATTTTTGGATACTATTTGGGTAGGTCTTGTCAGAACATAAGAGGATTGAGATGTGTGAGTAATGGGTAGAGGTAGTGACCTTTTATAGGGAAGGAAAAGGACTCACATGGTATTCTTGAAAAGAAGTTAGGTGTTCACATGTTATTACCAAATAAATGTCTTTAAAACCCACCATAACTCATTAATATGAGGTTAATAGTCAATATAATTAGTTCCAATGAGTTTTGGACAAGTGGATAGATCATTTGGGCCATTAAACATAGGTTTTTTTGTCCATTTGTAAGCACAATTACACCTTAACTACTGTAATTAATTTTAATCACTTTAACTAATCATTTTTGTCAAAAAATTATGTTAATATTATTAGACACAAAATAATATATTTATTAAAATGTTATATTTTTAATTTTCAAATTTTAAAACCTATACGTGGTAAAATTAGGATTTATGCTAAACTTGCAAACAGATGGATTAAATGGTTTTAGTAGAAAAATGTTCAAAAGATTGTAATGTTTTTATTTTCAATTAAAAAAGAATATTTATTGTAATGTAAAAATTGTATTAATAGACATATAATTGATACATTATTAATTTAAAACAAATTTATAATATAATTTAACATTAATAATTATTTAAATGAAAAGGCAGTTTTTAACTAAAATGCAGTACTGTCACTATTAACTAAAAAATAATGTTTCTCAGAAAAATCCAAACAACTAACACTAAGATAATTATTAAATTATTAATTTAAAAATAAATTTTATTTTTTCAAATTAAATTCATAAAAGTTTTGAAATTAATATTTTAAATAGGTTCTCCTTTAAAAAGTGGTAAAAATGTATTAATCAAAATATAGGTTTTTATGTGAAATATTTGGTTTGATCTTATCTTATGAAAACAAAATATATTTGATGAATATAAAAAAATTATTGAATATGTATCATATTTATTACATTAATTTCACTCAATAATTATAATTAATTTAATGGTAAAACAGCTTTGTGGGTATAAAAATAGTTTTCTATAAAAAATTCATTTTATATTTAATTAGTTCTTATATTAATTTATAATTTATTTGTAACCAAGAATTTTTTTTAATAAATTATAAATTTTCATAATTTTGTTAATACTATTCATAATGGCTAGTTTATATTAAATGATAATGTTTTAATTATAGATTATTTCTCACTACAACTCCAAATTGTGTATAGAGCAAGCCATTGATATGGGACTCTTTGGTGTGTAATAGAAGTTATAGAGGATGGTTTTGGTTGCATATGATGTACTCTAAGTCAGTGTCATGTGCATCGTAGAATAACTTTATGTTTCATGTGTTTAAATATATAGAATATATTTTAAATAGTAAATATATTATAATGTATACATATATTATACTACCATACGTGCTTGTTGTCAAGTGTCATACACGATATCGAAGACAAGATTCTTACTATAGTTTTTAATGTTATAAAATTATCCCCACATTTTTTAAATTTCTTCATCACAATTTAAAATTGATCGTGGTGATATATATTTTTTACCTCTACTTTGTTTAAGATCAACATCAGGAGAAGGTTTTGTAAAACATCCTCTAGAAAAGAGATCATGTGAAGTACAAAGATCACATGGAAAATCACGTAACAAGGTCTCTAAGTAGGAGAACATTAGTTTAAAGTAGATATACATACTTGGGGGGAAAATTTAAATATTTATAAATAGTGAATAAGTTCATTAATCACAAATAAGTGAATGATCAATGGAAAGTTGAGGGCATCCAAGCTTTAGATCTTTGATGATTTATAAGGCAATAAATTCAATATAAATTTAGGTATTATGAAAAAAAAATCATTTCTATGTCATTTTCAAAATGTTGGGTACTTATTTTACTAACTAAGAATATAAAAAATATTTATACTTGATAGGTTTCAATCTCATATGAAAAATACTAACTTTTTTCGTGCTTTGATCAAATTCTAATTCATCCCTTTACTCCCAAAAAAATTAATTACCAATAATGATTTTTTTAATACCTAAAAAACTAAAAGAAATAGTTAAAGTATCATAAGGCATATAAAAGAGTTATAAGTCTTACTATTTTTATTTGACTATATACCAAATTAAATATAGTTAATATATTAATTTCTAATCTCCAAAACTGTTACTACTGATTCATCATTAATATTTACTAATTAAATTTTTTAACTAAAAGTAATGAAAATTAACACGGATAGTGCATAGGCCAATGGTTGGCATGAAACCTTTATCATCCTTCAATCACGGTTTTAATACCCACATCCTTTCCAGATTTGATTGGTTCTCACCTGGCTTATAGTTAGTCCATTTTTAAAATCATATTAATATTATTTCCAAATATAAATTGTTTGGACATCCTTGATATTTGGTTAATCTCAAAGTTGAATTTTAACTAATGTTTTCAATAAAAACTCAATACATAAATACCTCATCCATTTTATTTCCACATAAGTCCTTTGTTGGTCTAGGGATGATCTATAATATAATTAGTTAGATTTTTAAATCATGATACCTTATCTTCAATCTAAAACTCCTTAGGTTTAACCGAAGTTATTATAATATTTCCAAATCCTTCATAATGGTTTGTAAATAAAAATTATATTATCCAATGTATATCCCCCAAGAGTGTCAAACTAGGTTTGTAGTAAGGCATGATTTGGTGTACGAGGTTACCCAAAGTCAATCGCTGAACACCATGTATATGTTTTTACTCCTTGGTAAATCTGGACTTGAATCACGTCCACTTGTAGTATCCATACAAAGATGTATTTGTAGGAAGACCCACATAATCGATACATTACCCAAATTATAGGGTTTTCATCTATACTTATCCAAAGTATACCTTAGGGTTATGTTCTATAATCTAGTTTTTCCTAAATCTATTTCCCAAAGATTCTAATAAACATCCTCTGATACGAACTATAGCGACTTAGCCCCAGATAAACTAGCGCTGGTGTTTGCTACTAAATACATTGGCATGATTACAAGGAATCTAGCCCAAAAGGACTGATCAACTTAGTAGTCTTGGTAAAACAGAAACATATATGAGTATTGTATTGAAAATGAATACATTCATTACTACCTACTTTTTTCTTCTTCCCAAATAAATAAATCCAAGGATAACTTTAACCCATCTAGTAAATCCTTGAATATCTTTCATAGTAAACTTATTGGATTCTGAGGGAAATGAACATAATAAGGATGAGATGAAATTCTTTTTAAGGGAAAAATAAATTGGAAGAAATAATAAATCAATGAGAATAGTCAATATTGAAAGGTAAATAACTGAACACACATGCCATGTAATCAATAAACTGAATAGAAGTGCACAAAGAATTTATCATTGTAATTACTTGAAAATTATACCATTAAAATAACTAGGTAAGGAAAAAAATACGGGAAGGTAAGAAATAGAAATAGTGCCATCTAAATTACATAAAATGAAATGTATCCCCCTTTATTTCGGTGCAAAATATCATTAATAAATAATAAATTAATTCTAAATAAAGGAAATTCTAATTTCTTAGACATCATGTTTCCCAAGAAAATAATACCTTTACCATTAAAAATATTTTTAAACATTACAATTTTCACAATTAATTTGTCCTAGGAGACTAATGATTCATCAAGGGCAATTCATTCATCGGTCCCTAACCTGTAGGGATTTCCTTAAACGGTCCCCAATCCATGTATTTCATTCCCAACACATTCTTCATATATCAAATAATTATTATTCCTTGTTAATTATACATATTAAATAAAGTATATTATTTTATCAATATTTCTTAAATAATAAAAAAAATGTCAATGTAGACACAGTATGTGAAATTGTATATGGTTTATCCAATTGTAATATGCATGATAAATGACATAGAGTAAAATAAGGTGTTGTTCTCATTGATGAAGAAAAAGAATAACATTAAAAAATATTAGTGAGGAAAATATCCTTTTATTTTGAAAAAAAATTAATATATTTTTCCCTGAAAACCCCTTTTAAAAACATTTTCATTAAAAATAATCCTTTTGGAAACGAGAATGAGGCTTCAAATAAATAACGGCGGATAAATATGTACATGTCGTACGAGGTTAAAATAATATTCCTTTTGTATGGAAAAAGGTTAGAAAATGACTTGTTAGGATTCTAACATTAAGACTCCTTTTAAAACATTGGTGAAAGAAAAAATGGTAAAAATTTCATTACCAAATCATTTTTAAAAAATAATTTTGAATTTTTTTTAATAAAACATGATTTTTAGAAGTAAACATGTTCTCCCACTAAAGAAGGAAACAATGTGAGGGTCATGAAATAAATTTCTAACAACATATAAATACCAAAGCATTGAAACTTTATTCTATTAATTGAAATAGGATTTAATAACCCCATAATAATGAAAGGATTTATTGATTTGTGGTTATACAATTTCATCGAATGGAAGTTCCATTGAAAGAACATTAAAATTAGTATTGGGGAAAATTATATTTAAACATCCAAAAGTATCCTATAACACATTGAGATATCTTACATCATAACATCCTGATGGAGTAAAATTGAATGAAACTAATAATATCATGATATTATGGAGATTTATGATATACAATTTCAAGGGAAATATGTATGCCTTATAAAAGAAACTAGTTACATAACAATAGAATGTGCCTCAATGAAATGAAATTGAGAAGAAATCCATAACATATGAATCAAAATACCCAAAAGTGATAATCATAAAATGAAAAATATAAATATAATTAATATAATATAATTAAATATATTATTTCTCAATGTGCTTGTATATACACCATACATAAGAAATTAGGTGCACAACAAATAAGTATGCCGCATGGAATGAAAATGAGAAAAGAATCCCTTACTACTTGAGTAGATTTTGATTCATGGGTTCCCTGAAATAATAAAATCAATTCAAATGTTGAATAACATGAAATAAAGGGTTATAATTATATAATATATCAAAATGGGCAGTAGGTATGGAACACAAAATATATAAGTAGTTAATATGACATTAATCTAACAGATTTAAAATGGGAGATTAAAATCCTTTACCATGTGTTTCATTTTAGGCCAGCATCCTTTAAATTACTATATATTAAACTTATCTTAATTTCCATATTTATTAAGAACATTTTTCCTGTTTAAATTTACTTTTATTTCAATTATAACCATTTTGTGTACACTACTTAATAAATTAAGTTTATATCGACTGTTTTTGACCAAATTCAGTTTATGTGTCAAAACAACTATTATTGGTAATATATGGCCAAAGGGGGTCATTATATAACATCTCCAAAATAATAAACATGTCATAATAATCATATTTTTAAATCATTTATATTTTTAAAATAAATCAGTAAATATTGTTATGAAAATGAGAATACATTACAATCATTGAGAGAGTAGGTCGTACGTACGCACGAGTAACATTCCCATTTTTAAATGATCATTGTGGAAATAATTTAAGTGACTAAAATATATCCATAGTTATAATTATATAATAAATATCATATTATTTAATCTTATAAACTTAAATATAGAATTATGTTGTGTAAAAGGAATCACATCATGTCGACGAGGTTATAGTCCATGTGTCCCTGAATGACGTTGTCTTTTATAATTTGTCCAAAGGGGTAATGATGAAAATTATATATATACATACATACATAAATGAAATTATTTAATTAATATATTTTTATGTTTTTTATGAAACTTATGTTAAACTATGAGTTTTTATTTTTACATTTTAGGTATCGTGCGAAGAAATCACATCGATTTGAGGGGGCGGTAGTCCACACTTCCTCAAATAATGTTATTGTATTAATGTATAATGGAAAATATTAATGTTTGGTGTATAAAAGGATTAAAGAAGTATTAAGACATAATAAATATCATATATAAAATATATAAATATAGTTTCCATCATAATGACCAACATGAACGGTGGTAGGGAAAAATTTAACAATCATCATTTTGTGAGGCAGTAGATCTCCATACACAGAAACATTATGTTCCTTAACCAATAGATGGTGGTGTGGGTAAGTGTACATAAAAATATCAGTATAAAAACATAATATTATATTGAGGATAGAGTTTTTGTTACACATTAACATAATAAAGAGATTTTAGGGGGTTGTAGAATGGAAATGAAACAAGAGAGATTGAGAAAAGACAATAACTTTTAATTGAGTAACTTATTTTGGTTTAAATGAAAAAGAATCCATGTAAGGTATATTTCTAAAAGGTGGGATTCTAGGTCTAGGGAAGGGATGTTGGGAGACTATTTTGGAAGGTCATTTCTGAAAATAATTGTTTTTAGAGGTGTGAGGAATTAGTATAGGTGGTGGCCCTTTATGGGGAAGGAAAATGACTCGCATGGTATTCTTGAAATGATGTTAGGTGTGCACAAGTTATTACATAATAAAATTCATGAAAAACCACCCAAACTAATTATTGGAATTTTAGTGGCTGAAATATGTCCATCAAATGAGTTTTGTACAAGTGGATAGGTCATCTGGGCCCTTAAACATAGGTTTTTAGGACATTTTAATCTTAATTACACCATAATAATTCTAATTAATTTAAATCACTTTAACTAATAATTTTTGTAAAAAAATTAAATTAATATTATTAGACCAAAAATATTATCTTTATTACAATCGTGTATGTTTTATTTTAAAATTTCAAATAACCAAAGTGAAAAAATTAGGATTAATGTTAATCTCACATATAGATGGATTAACAGGTTTTAGTTTTAAAATTTTCTAAATATTATATTGTTTTATATTAAATTTAAAATGGTAAATTGATTCTAATAAAATAAATTATATTAATAGACATAAAACTTACTCCATGTTAGTTTAAAACAAATTTATAATATAATTTAACATTAATAATTATTTAAACGAAAAGGAATTTTTAACTAAAACACAGTATTTTCACTATTTACTAAAAAATGATGTTTCATGAAAAACTCATAAAAACTGTAACTAAGATAATTTTGACATTTTGAATTCAAAAATAAGGATTATTTGATCAAATTAAATTCATAAAATTGATAAAATTAAAATTTAAAATAGGTTCTCTATTTAAAGGAGGTAAAAATGACTTAATGAAAATATCAGTTTTTATGTGAAATATTGGGTTTTCTCTTATCGTTTTCATACCAAATATATTGGATGAATATAAAAAATAATTGATTGAATATGTTACATATTTATAATATTAATATTACTCACAATTTTTAATTAATTTAATGGTAAAATATCTTTTTGAGAATAAAAATAGTATTCTATAAAAACATTCTTTCAATTTTCAATTGGTTCTTATATTCATTTATAATTTATTTGTAACAAATGGTATAGTTATATAAATATTATATTTTAGTAATTTAGTTAATACTATTCATAATGGATAGTTTATATTAAATAATAATGTTTTAATTATAGATTATTTCTCTGTAAGACTCGGTATTGCGTATAGCGCATGCCATTGAAGAAGGTCACTTTTGTGTTTAATGCATGATATAGAGGAAGGTCATTATTATGTATGATGAACTCTAACTCATTATCATGTTTATTTCAAGATAACTTGATGTTTCATGAATTAAAATATATATAATATGTTTTAAATTGTAAATATGTTATAAAGTATACAGATATTATATTACCTTACATGTTTTTTGTCACGTGTCATACGTGCTATCAAATACATGGTTCTTAATTTTGTTTTTTGGGGAATCACATCAATGTTAACTTGTTATATTTATTATGTTATTTCACCTTTGTTGATTATCTTACAAGGCGATATTACTGTTCATTGATATTTTACCTATGATATGGTAGGTATGCATGGATATGTTTTGACATGAATTGTTTTTTCTAGGGACATATTTATTACATGTGACATATATTACTATCCAATATTTTAAAATAATACCTTGATTTATCTAATAAAAATAAATGAAAAAATTGTTTATGATATTCCAATACACTTATTATGCCAATAATATAGTATCTTTGAGACATTGGTTCTCTGTTGATGTTTTCAACGTTTTTTGATGATATTGTTGTTTATCATGTGTTTTAAGAAGTGTATTGACCATAATTGATAAAATTCATCCATGTCATCTTTGATTTGAGTGTCACGAGAGTTGTAATTAGTGAAACCCTAATATAAATGATCTAGTACATCTTGTGGTTTCATGGAACCAGATGGATGATCATCTTGGGGGCAGTTTTTTGTGGGTCATGAAATCCATAGAGAGGGATACTTCTCACCCCATACCTTTGATGTATGACCTAAAAAATAAAAAATAAAATATATAACCTACATACGGTCATTGTGGTTGGATCCCCCCATTTAGCTAACTTAGGGATCGATTCGGTCTAGGTGATATTTAAGTGCATTGAGACACCTTCAGATGTGAGAGTAAATATTAATTATTATATTCTACAGGGACCAACCATGACATGGCGCAATATCCTAGAGAAATCCTTATAGTGATAGGACATAACCTCAAATGACTTCAATTAGAAATTCCTGAGCCACTTCTATCTAGAGATGATGAGGGATGATATTCCTTGGAGACCATACATTTGATGTAGTGGAGCATGTCAATAGAGGATTATATTCAATTCTTCATCGAAGTATAGTGCTTTTATATATCCTTTGTATTTGATGATATTTCCAAGGAAAAGTGTTTTTAGGATGAGGTTTGTTATGAGAAAATTATTTTGGTTAACATATTTTACCAAAGTAATTTTACTCTCATGATAAACTAGGATCTCATCATGAAATGGAACCTGATGGGGGACTCAAGTGGTATCCATTCAATCTTATTAGGGAAATCATTGATCTATTTTTCAAGAAGTAAAAATAATAATATCCTATATAGTCACCACTAGGGTGGTGGGGGGAAGAGCAACCAATGGAATGGGAACCCATCTTATGACCACAGCCAGGTGTGGTACTGTTAGTGTGGAATGGCTAGACTAAAGTTCCCTCAATGTCCTTACACTATAGTAGATATTATTTCTTTTAGTATGGTGGTCCATTTATAGATATTTTCTGGTCACCTCATAAGTATAGTGGTGACATAGGATTAAGAAATGGCCTAGAGACTAGGAAGGGCTCAACAACTCCTCTATAGATATGTAGATTGAGCTCTACCGGATGATTAGTATGATGTAGGTGTGTAGAAACCCAATAAAAGAGTGGAAATACATGTGTGATAGGGAATCACAAGGGAGTTAAACTGGAGGTCAAGGAAGATGGGTGAGTTAGTTTCTTGTTATACAATCTTCTTCTAGTAGTTATGATAGAGGAACTTCCACTTTAATAAGTACCCATCTATTATCATCTAAACTTTTCTATGTTTTATTTGATATAATAGAATCACATTCCTTTAGATATTATAAATTTTAAAATGGATTGGTCATAGCTACTAATATTTTGGATGGTTTTGTGACTATCAATACACTATTTCGAGTGGGGTGAAAGGGCATCAGATGCTGTAAAGAGTGATATCAATAAATTGGTGGATTAAGTTTATTTTAGGATGTTTTAAACCTATAAATATAAGGATTAAATTTTATTATAGGTGTGGATTGGATAATTCAATATCAGGATAATATTTACTATTATTTGATGAGAGTTACTTTTCTAACTCCAGAAGAGAGCATTTATACCCATCTTGGATAATGGGACCTTTATGCTGGTCCTATAAGATCAATTAAATGTTGATTTTATTGTCTTATAGCTCAGATACAAGACTTGTCCCTGATGATATAGAGTATTAGGAGAGAAATTTTCTTCCATGAGTGGATTATTTTTAGGATATCTTTCAAAAAGGGTTCCCTAGCTTACCACCTGAGCGTGAGATCGAGTTCACTAATGAGTCGGTACCAGAATCAGAGCCAGTTTCTATCCCACCATATAGAATGACACCGATGGAGCCTCATGATTTTAATGTATATTTGGATGATCTAGAGGCAATTTGATTCATACAAACTACTATATTACTATGGAGTTTTCCTTTCCTTTTTTTTCATGAAGGCTCAATAGACATGGAAATCTTTTTTAGATTATTAGACAGTAAACTAGATATTTGTCAAGAACCATTATCTCCTTCCACACATCAATGATATATTTGTTCAGATGAGAGGTGCTCAGATTTTAGCCAATATTCAGTTGAGTTTAGGGTACAGTTAGCTGGGGTTGCGACCATTAGACATACCTCAGATATATTTTAGTAGGTGATAAGACCTATATGAGTGTGTGGTTATGCAATTTGTTCTAACAAATGCACTAACAATATTCTTGGCATCGATGAATCATATATTCAATATATTTGTTTGTTTGTTTGTTTTAGTTTTCATCGATGAAATATTGGGGTACTCCCAGTCCGAATACAAAAAAATTCCAACATCATGACGTCATCATGATTACATTTAGAGTGCATTGATTTTACACCATTTTGTCATAATAATGCTTCTATATTGAAAAGTGAACTTCTTGGATCATGTAATCTTATATTCTAGAGTTTCAGTGGATCAAGATAATTTTTCATTCATGGAATCATGTAAATGAACCCATAATGTATCAAAGACATAAATATTTCTAGATATAACAGGCTATTACCAGTGCTTTATCCATGAATTTTCCTATATGGAAGATATGATGTTTTGGATAACCAAGAAATGGGTGGTGTTTGTTTGGGAAGATCATTTCAAGAGGGAATTACAAAGGCCTAGGAGTATACATAACTCGTCACTTTTCCTCACCTTAACTATGTTGGGTAATGAACATAATGTGTACTATTATGCATCATGGGTCAGGATAAGATATGTTTTTATGTAGGAAGGCCGAGTGGTCACCTATGGATCTAGATTATAGAAGTCACATGACATGAATTTACTTAGTCATGATTTGGAGTTCGATATAGTGGAAAATTCATAGAGATACTTGTGTAACTATCTCATGGGTGAGAGTTTTTTGGTATATATGAATCACACGATCATTAAGTGCATATTTTCTCAGCTGGACCCTAATCTTTAGTTGAGGAGGTGGGTTGATTATCTATAGTATTTAAAATTAGAGATAGACTATACTCTATAAAAAAGATATTTCATTATTGATTCATTGAGACAAAGGATGCAAAAATATAAAGTGAGAGAGTATTGTGATGAGTGGTGCATGATGGAACTATTTTAAACTATTAATTTAGGAGTTTTAGAGTCATAAGGGTGAGCATATCTGAAATTGGTATCTATTATTCTTGTTCCTTTTCACAAAATCATGGGGTATTTGTTATCTAATCTCGAATTATTATCTATAACATATATCTTATATGGTGGGGATATACTATTTGGATAGTTTGTTAGTAGTGGTGATGTTATTCTTATCCATGACCGAGTACGGGCTCTTCCGGGAAAGTTCAAGGAGAATATGAGGGAGTAAAATTTTATTAAATGGATGGTATAACCAAATATGAAAATTATATACCATGATCTCTATAGTAAGTACTAGTATGAAGGGATTAAGAAGGTGGTAGAAATATTTATAGTGCAATGTTTTACTTGTCAGTAGGTGAATGATGAGCCTCGAAGGCCAGGTAGGTTATACTAGACATTTACCATTTCATAATGGATGTGGGATGATGTCACAATTGATTTTATGATAGGATTACCCAAGAAACCTCTTAAAAATGACTTAGTTTAGTTGATCATGGAATAGATAATGAAGGTATCCCACTTATTTCTTATCAAGGATAACTTAACTATCAATGATATTGGTAGTCATTATGTAAGAGAGATAGATCAATTTCATGGTGTTGTGAGGATTATATTTTCTAATCAAGAGATCTATTTCACATATCATTAAAGAAGGGACTTTAGAATGTTTTGGGAGTGTTAGTGATTTTTAATATAGACAATTATTCTCAAAATGATTTTGAATCTCAATAGACGATTAAGATTCTGAAAGATATTATAAGATACTATGTTTTGGACTTCAGTGGTTCCTGGGAGCAGTATCTAGAAATCATATATGTTTTCTTATTATAGAATCATCTAAGAAACAACCCAAATGGATCATTTATATGTTTTTTAGGGATGGATTTTTCATTCAAATAATTACCAGTTAGAGGTTGGATAGTTAGGGCTCATTATAGTTAGTCTGTTGTAGAATAAATATGAATAGGTTTAAATGATTTGGAAATGGTTGGTACCTTTGTAGATATAGAAGAAATCATACACTATCCATTGAATATAACCTTTAATGTTTGAGGTTAATAGTTTGTTTTTTCATTAGTTGTTTCTTATGTTGGGTAAATGCATTATCAAGAATAAGGGGAAGAAAACTCCCATTCTTTTCTAGTAATTTGATGTAGTGGGTAGATTTGGTCTTGTGAAATACCATTTTTCCCATCAATAATGATATATTTCTATAAAAAGGTGTTCTATGTTTCATAAATTCAGAGATATAAACCTAACCAATCCAACAACAAAGAAGTTAATGACATCAACCTGGATGCTAATGCATCCATTGAGGATAATATGATATATATCGAGATCCATAGTGATAATAATCTCTCATTTAATATTATTCTTCTAGTTTTATTGCATTGGATGTGTGGTCATGTGAACGAGGAGACATGGGAGATAGAGTCTAATATTCAAACACAATGTCAAATATCATTCGCTGATACCACATAATGACATTTTGGATTATTTCTCAAGGATGAGATATTATATAGTTAGGTGGTTATAAGATACCATTTTTCAATTACATTTATCTTTATTTTTTTAGTTAAACATATTTTAGGATAGGTAAATAATTTAGACCATGGTAACCTAGCCCTTGTAACTGAAAACGTTATTTTTTTGAGTCTTTCAAAGGGAAAATAGAGTGGAAGATAATAACTTGATAAAATAACTATTCGCACAAATTATTTTCATTTCACAACATTAGTAATTCTAGAAAGATCCCATGGAATTAATTAATAGTGTGAATAATTTGATGGCATGAATTGGTTCATGATGTGATATTTCATTCAGGATGTTAATTGGTGTTCATGGATTTAAAAACCAAGGTTATGAGTTTTTATGCTTATGTAGAAATCCAAGAATCTATGACATGAATCCCAAAGTCACATCATGAATGGGGCATGACCAACTATTTTTTTCAATTATCCTGACATGTGTTCCTCCCATTTCTAATTCTTATTTTCTCAAATTCCATACCTCTATTAATAAATTTTCGGATTTCTCTTCAATCCAATGTTAGATTATTTTGGATCTTGGTTTTTCAGAATAAGATATTGAAGGTAAGCCTATTGATTATACTCCCCCTTCCTTTTCATTTAGTTTTTATTTTATAGAGAACCCTAGTTTTGGACTAAAAAACCCAGATCAAGGATCAAGGCCTCATGTTAACATATCTTCTTAGTATACATTTAAGGAAGTAAGAAATATATTGGTTCTACCTCAGTCATTGAGGAATTTATTCATCTTCTCTAATTTTTAGCTCAGTGGACTAGAATAACTCACACAAATCTTATTTTTTGTTGTATATGAAAAAATTGGGATCACACTAACATTAAATGGGTGATACCAGACCAAATTTCTAACCCACTAATTTTATAGAACCGTATGCATAGACCTACCTTGGACCATGTTGGGTCTATTGGCATATAGACCGATACTTGTGACCACCTTAGTGGGGTACCAAACCTTGAATCTAGATTGGAACTTGAATGGAATGAACCATGATCACCATGATTAATTGGAAATTAGTTATTCATTATCATAACAATGTGAACTGGTTTATCATGTGAATTAAGAATTTATCTTGACATATAAGTTTCTTAACTTGGTAATCATAGTGATTGGTTTGAGAAAAAATTACATTTCTTAAGAGAGGTAATTTTGTATGTAATTGCTATTCATATAATGATGTGATGAAATAGGGATATGATGAGATATGAAAGGGCAATTTCACTAAAATGATAAGTGAACTGGAAATAGTTACATTTATTTTGTTATTTTGTAACTTAATATAAATGTATAATTTTTCTATATTTGGTTATGGTATAAATGTGGAAAATGGAGTAAATGGAATCATGATTTAGTAATTGATGAATTAACCCATAAGGGTTTTTATAAAATGTTAAGAATGAGGTTGGTAGGTGTTATAAATGGATTTAATGGCATTATTTACTAATGTTAAGACTCCTTAGTCACTCAATATCTATAGATGAGATTATGAGCTTCACAAGGAAATACATACAAGATGATATTATGGTTTAGAAATATAGATCCTTCATTAATTAGATTCTAGGATTGACATGGAATTCATTCCTATCTAAAATTATAGGTCTAAAATGTTTTTATTTCCTTGATAAAATTATATATTATTCATGGCATTCCATCCTAACTGAAAACTACATGACTGCAAATATAAATCCATCCATGATGAGACATTAGGACAAACATGGTATTACTTCATATATTAGATATTTAGATGAAAATAAAGATTCATTATAGAAAAAATATTTGGTTAGACATGGATTTTCTTCCCATATGCGATTTTGAGTTGTACATGTAATTCATTTTGGTTATTTCACTATGTTTCAAGGTTTGAGACATCTGACATCATCCTGAAGAAACTTTCGGTGACCCTAAGGGTCAACCTGAATTATAAGGGTTGAGAATTTTATTTTATGTTATAAATTAATTTAAAAATAAATTCTGATGTTTATAATTCTTTTCCATGAATTAATTATTCATATTTTATTTTTATACATCATGGTGTTAGCCTACCGAGTTATACTCACATTCTATTTAGGTTCTATATAGGACTCTATCCAATTATATGGTTATAGGTTTGGATAAGGGAATGGGGACTTATAAATGATTTTTTTCATGGATATATTGAATCAGACCATGTATATGGGATTGAGAACGGGGTTCAAAATGAGTTGTTTTTGGATTCTACAGTTGGAGTCTGTTTTTAGTTTACGTGTATAACTTTCAACACATAATTTAAATTGGCATACATTCTGGCATGATATTATATCTTATTTATATTTGGATCATTTTCATTTTATGCTTTATTCTAAAAGAGTGGCATGGTTTTTATTCATATTATTTCCACTGTTATTGTAGCTTTTCTTCTAGAGGGTATAGTATCACCAAAAGTTTCCTTACACCACCACTGGTAGTCGATGGCCTCTAGTGTTTAGGGAGGCATGCCTGAGTTTTTGTAGTGACCTAACTCAATCATGTGAGGGAGTACTTGGATGGGAATGTTACAAAGATTTATGGGGAAAATCCATGATTTCAAACGGTGTTACTATCTCAATTATTTTCAACATTTTATGTTATGGTATTAAGTACTCTCAAAGATGAGAATGAATTCCCCATGTCCTATATTTTCAATGGAATGTGTAAGAGAAAAATAATTTTAGATCACTATGTAAAGGGAAATGTTGAAAAAATTAGAACAAGAAGAGTGTAATTTCCAACATGTTACAATCACAGAAATAAACACAATTATATTTTCTTGAAGATAATGGAAGTTTTATTCATGTATAGAGATAAAATACATCAGGTATGTGCATTTAAGGCTAATAATGAAGTTTTCAATATCTATTTTATAAATATAAGGAAATGGTGCATTAAAAAATCAACTCCCTATGAATTAAAGGAATTTAACTCAAAAAAAATATAAAGGAGAAAGGACAAGCATTGGTAATTGAAATAGATTAATATGAAATCCCTTAAGTTTTGATAGAAACTACTTTAATCATAAATTCAATATCAAAAAATTCTTTAATTAAATTTAGATCTACATAACATTTTATATCTGCAAATAATATTGAATCACCCTCTAATAATATAAGAAATAAGTCTAATCAAAACAAATATAGGGAATATAGTTTTAATGAAAATATAAATGGAAGTGTCTAATATGATGCAAAAATATTCTCTAATTTCAGACATGGTTGTTATGTTGATGTTTGACATTGAAATAATCATATATTAGGGTTTTTTAGTTAGTTTTAATGATTTAGGAATTATTATATGAATGATTAAATAATATATGTTAAACTAGTTGTATTATACTTAAAAGTTTTAATTGTTGGATCATTTCAATTGGTGATATTATTGTTGTTTTCAGAATTAATTTATAATTTCTTCTCATGAAGGTATATTCCTATTGTATGTTATGAGAGATTGTTCATATTATTATTTTTAGTTTGTTGAAAAAATATTACATTATTTTTTCGATCTTTAGATCCATTAAAGGCTGATTTTTATCCCTTAGGAATTAAAATTAGTCTTTGTGATTAATTATAAGAATCTGATGCAATAACTGGATAAAATACTATATTAAAAAAATCATAAAAATATAAAAATTTTATAATAAAAATATTTTCTCATGTTCTAAATAATAATAGAAAAATAATCCCTATACTCTAGGAAAAATAACATGAAATAAAAATGTTATCCTCTTACCTTCATTTCTGAAAAATTAACGTTCTTATTTATCCCTTACTTATTTACAGTCTTGTGGTCATTAACATTCTAATGATAATTTTATCTATCACTTTCGATTATTCCTTGTACAATATTATGTATCTTGTATACCCATATTTTTAATTCCCATTAATGTTCTCATTATCTAGGAAACAAATTATGTGTTATTTCGTGTAACCTTTACATTTCTAACTTCCCCTTTTCAATGGATTTTTTATTATTCCTTTGTATGATGTGGGTATATAAAAATGTAGTTTCAAATCATTAACACATAATTATGCAGAGAAAAAAATTTCAAGGAAATAATTTATTGAAGGGATCGAGAATATAATAGTCTGATTTCTTTAAATGATTTATAAGTTTCATAAATTAATTAACATGAAACACAATGCTTTAAGAGAACCATGGTATACTATAAATGTGACCATTATAATTAGTCTTCAAATTTAAATAATGGATATAAATAATAACATTATGAAAAGTATAAAAGTTTTAAATAATGGAAATCTATTTATTAATTCATAATAAATAAGCACTCAATTTCTAGTAAAGTCATTTTATGCTTGAGAAATTTGTTTTCCTCAAAATAGATATTCTTGCATTTTATATGTGGAAATTATAATTTATTAAAAACTATATTTGATTAAATTAAAAGATATTATCAAGTAATCATGTAAATATTAACATAGGTTGAGTTTTTGAGATTTTTCATAAATAAATGATTTTTGGGTGAATGATGAAAATTTTTGATTTTATAAAAACTATCACTTCTATCAAATTATATTGATAAAAGAAAAACCAAAAAGATAAATAAACCATATTTATATAAAAATATATATCTAAAAATTTAAATTATCCATATAAAATATAATTTTGAACTTATAAATATATTCTCAACATTTTATAAATCATAGTAATGTTTTTTGTTTAAATAAAAACTGTTTTTCATTCTTTAAATTAATTAAGTTTATACAATGATAATTTCATATTTGGTTTTTTTAAAAGATAAATAATTTTAATTTTATTTAAAATAAACCAATATTTCTAATAGAGTGAATATTGTATTATATTTTTCTTTAAAATCATTTTTATACTTCAAATAATTTTTTATTCTTAAAACTGTTTTCATTGAGTTGTGTTTATATATATTAAAATTAACTTCAACCACTTATAAAAAGTAAATATTCTAAAATAAATAAAATATTTTAAAATCCTAATAATTAATATTGGGAAATAATAACAGCTTATGATATCATAATGAATTATTAACATGGTAAATATTTAACAACAAGGTAAAGAGTAAAAAATGTTAAAAGAGTTAAAAATAAATGGGCAATGTTTCAAGATAAAAAAAACACCTTCTAAAACTAAATGGTTGGTTTTATTTTGAAATTAAACTTATAATAATCTAATATATAAAACAATTTATCAAATTTCACAAGAAAAATAATTTATACTGTGAAAATATTTTATGTAATTCCATGTGTGTAATTTCCTTCACTTATAAAAGGGAACCACTTATCCACTCATATTCACACCTATTTAGAAACATATGATGAAAAAAATATATAACAATACCTTATAAACATTCATATATGTTACCTATAATATCTTTTCCCATTATAGGACTAATCTAGAGGGCTTTATGTGTAATCTTAAGGCAGTTTTATGAAAAAGAGGTATAACTCTTACTATAGTGATTCCATTTTATTCGCAATTCTACCTCATTAAAATATTCTATAAACATGATAATATAATATAATAATAATATTAAATATACTAAAATGTTATTATAATGGTTCCAAAACCCTTATTTAACTCCTTTCCATCATATGGAAAGAAAAGGACATCACTTATGTGTATGTACGACATACAATCTCCACATAATGCTATAATTCATTTTCATCACTACATTAACTTTATGGTTATAAAGATGTAAATAAGGAATATATATGATATTTTTGAAATAATTATGATTATATATATTTAATATATATTTTATATTCTTACCATTCCACCTGTTAAAAAATGATAATATTCCATGTGCATATGTGTGGACCACCAACTCCCAAAAGAAATGTGATTCATTTTCCATGTTATCCTTTCCAGAATGATTATAAATATGTATGTGATGAATATATATGATATTAATATCATAATTTATATTCTATATTTGATTTAAATCTAATAAATATACATAGACTTAAACTACTAAATAGAAGCTTACATAAAAAATGAAATATTTAACAAAAGAAAACAAAGAATATAATAAATAATTGTTGACCAATAGGTGTTTAAATGTTATAATTGGATCTTAAATAATATTATAAGTACAAATATTTTAAGGTTATTTAATTAAAATAAATATAACTTTATTATAAATGAGTTTAAAATCACTTATGAAGATTTTTAGACCTGAGATAAGGGGTAATTTCACAACCTCATCCTTGTTTAGGTTTTTTTATGATTATATTTCTATTTGCGGAATTATATTATATTTCAATATTAAACCCATTATGTTTTATTCTCTAATTTTTACTTCTTGAAAATAAATCTTTTACATTCATTATCCTTTCATTATGTACTCAAAATTCTAAAAGAACATTTTTAAGGAAAATCAACTTCGTTTATGAAATCGGTCTGAAATATTTTATTACATTATCATTTTTTCTTAAAAATGTTTTCAATAATTTTTTTAATACCCCAGACTTCATGGAGGTATGTTATTGCTTAAATTATTTGTTTAAATCTCCTAATGTTGGTTAATTAAATGTTTACCAGGTGTATGTGTAATCTTGGTGGTGTTCTGGGGTTTGAGGACACAAAAGAACTTTAAATCTGTACATTCTCTGCATGTTGCATGGATGGTTCATAGTTAGTGAAAATCATGTGAGGTGATAGCCAAACCATGAGACCTTGGATAGATTAATTTTTCATGGTTTGAGGATAATTTTTCAAACTGTTCGGAATCCCTAAGTAACAGTGCGACTTCTACTCCACGTAGCGATGCAATTATTTTTCCACCAATATATTTCATTGATGATTATTTTCATAGTTTAATGTTTATATACGATATTTATGACATAATTATACTTATAAAATTATAATATCATAACTACCTTCTTATATTATAATCAGTTGGAAAACAATAACGTTGCTCGTGCATATGTATAGACTACAACCTCCATGAAGCGATGTGATTTGTATTTTATTTATATATTACTTGGGTTTTAATAATGATATATTTATTTAATATAAATTATTTATATGATTAAATAATTATTATATAACGGTGGATTATTATTTAACATTATTTATTTCCACCCATCGAAAAATGAAAAATAGTGTTCATGCGTACATAGGAAGTACATATATCACACAAAATAAGTAAATAGTAAATATTACATTGATCTCACTGATTTAAAATGTGAGATGAAAATCCCTAACCTTGTGTTTACTTTCTGGTGAAAATCTATTAAATTCTTATATAATAAAATTTTGAAAATTTTAAAATTTCTTAAGAATTTTTTTAATTTTTTTAATTACGTTTATTTCAGTTATAAATGTTTTTTAGCACTACTTAATCAATTAAATTTATGCTAGGTGTTTTTTACTAAATTCGGTTTATGTGTCAAGACAACTATTGTTAGACAACTATGGTCAAAGGGGGTCATTATATAAAATATCCAAAATAATAACCATGACATAATTATTATATTTTTACATCAATTATATTTTAAAAATAAATCATTAAATAAGTTTATGAAAATGGGGATATTTTACAATTATGGGGACAGTAAGCCATACGTACACATTAGTAACATTCCAATTTTAAAATGATCTTTCTAGAGAGAAGTTAAGTGACTAAAATATTTCCATAATTATAATTATATAATAAATATCATATTATTTAATCATATATACTTATATATAGAATTATATTGTGTAATGGGAGTCACATCTTGTCGAGGAAGTGGTAGTCCACACGTCTATGAATGATGTTATCTCTTTTAAAGTGTGTGAAGAGGTAATAAAGAAAATGATATATATATATATATATATACAGAAATATAATTATTTAATTAATATATTATCATTTTTTTATTTAACTTATGTTAAACTATGACTTTTCCTTTATACATTCTTGTTATCGTGTGAACAAATCACATCTCTTTGAGGGGCTGGTAGTCCACACTTTCTCAAACGATGTTATCGTATTAACGTAAAAGGGAAAGTATAAAGGAAGGTGTATAATAGGATTATAGAAACATTAAGAAAAAATAAATATCATATATAATATATATAAATAGATTTTCTATCATAATGGCCACCAAGAGAGGTAGTAGAGAAAATTTGAACAATCACCATTTCGTGATGCAGTAGTTCTCCATACACAAAAAAATTATGTTCATTACCAATTATATGGTGGTGTGTTTATTTTTAGTTAGAAATATCATCATAAAATCATACTAGTGTATTTAGGATACTGTTTTTGTTACGCAATAACATAATAAGTAGATTTTAGTGGTTGGATAATGGAAATGACACTAGAGATATTGAGAAAAGGCATTCCCTTTTAAACGAGTAAACTTTTTTTGTTTAATCATAAAGGAATAAATGTAAGGATTATATAAAATGGGGGGATTCTAGTCATAGGTGAGGGATTTTGATAGACTATTTTGGTAGGTCTTGGCTGAACATAATAGGTTTGATAGGTCTGAGGAATGGTTAGAGGTTGTAGCCTTTTATAGGGAAGGAAAATGACTTACATGTTATTCTGGAAAAGAAGTTAGGTGTTCACATTCTATTACCTAATAAAATTCATAGAAAACACAAAAAATCATTAATATAAGGTTAATAGTAATTATATTGACGTTCAATGAGTTTTTGACAAGTTTCTAGGTCATTTGGGCCATTAAACATAGGTTTTTTGTCCATTTTTAAGCCCAATAACACCTTAAATACAATAATTAATTTTAATCACTTTCTATAATCATTTTTTTCAATAAAAAGTTAATTTATTAGACCAAAAATACTATTTTGAATACTATTCTATATTTTTCATTTTCAAATTTCAAAACCTAGAAGTGGAAAAATTAAGATTAATGCTAATCTTGTAGACAGATTGATTTACTGGTTTTAGTAGAAAAATGTTCAAAGGATTGATATGTTTTTATTTTCAATTCAAAAATGTAAATTTATTTTAAAGAAAAAATTATATTAATATACATATAGTTTATCCATTATTAATTTTAAAAAATTAATATAATTTAGTATGCATAATTTTTGAATTGATAAGGTGTTTTTAACTAAAATGCAGTACTTTCACTATTTAGTAAAAAATGATGTTTCCCAAAAAAATCACAAAAAATCACCCTAAGATAAATTTTTAATTTATAATTCATAAATAAATTTTATTTTATCAAATTAAATTCATAAAAGTGGTAAAATTAAAAATTCAAATCGGTTCTCATTTAAAAAGTGGTAAAAATGTATTAATCAAAATATAGGTTTTTATGTAAAATATTGGGTTTGATCTTATCTTATTCATACCATATATATTGGATGAATATAAAAAATTGATTTAACATGTAAAATATTTATTACATTAATGTCACTAGAAAATTATAATTAATTTAATGGTAAAACAACATTGTGGGAATAAAAATAGTTTCCTATAAAAATATACTTTTAATATTCAATTAGTTTTTATATTCATTTCTAATTTATTTTTAACCAATTATATTGTTTAATAAACCATAATTTTTCATAATTTTTTTAATACTATTCATAATGGCTAGTTTATATTAAATAATAATGTTTTAATTATAGATTATTTCTCGGTAAGACTCGGTATTTCTTATAGTGCAAGATATTGATGAAGGACTCTTTGGTGTGTAACACAAGTTATAGAGGAAGGTCATGGTTGAATATGATGTACTCTCAATTAGTGTCATGAGCATCGAATGCTAACTTAGTGTTTCATGTGTTGAAATTTATAAAATATATTTTAAATAGTAAATATATTGTAATGTATACATATATTACATTACCTAACGTACATGTTGCCAAGGGTCATACATGATATAGAATACAAGGTTCTTACCATTGTTTTTAGGGAATCAAATTCTCCCCACCTTCTTTAAATTGCATCATCACAATTTTAAATCAATCGTGGTGATATATTGTTTTATCTTTCCTTTGTTTAAGTCTCAAATCGTGAGAAGGGTTCATAAAACATCCTCTAGAAAAGAAATCTAGTGAAGTACAAAGGCGATATAGACTATCATGTAACAAGGTCTCTAAGTGGGAGAACATTATATTAAAGTAGATATACATTCTTGGAGGAAAGAAATGTAAATATTTATAAAGATTGAATAAGTTCATGAATCATAAACAACTGAATGATCAATGGAAGGTTGAGGGAATCAAAGCTATAGATCTATGATGATTTAGAAGGCCATCAATTCCACATAAATATAGTTATTATGAAAACATTGTATTTATAAGTCATTTTTCAAATATTGGTTAATTATTTTACTAACTAAGAATATAATAAACTTTTCATACAATATAGGTTTCAATATCATATGAACAATACTAAATTTTGTTTTTTCTTCGATAAAATTTTAATTCATCCCTTTACTCCCAAAAAAAAATTACAAACAATGAATTTTTTAATACCTAAATAACTAAAAGAAATACTTAATGTATCATAAGGCCTATAAAAGAGTGATGAGTCTTACTATTTTTCTTTGACTATATCCCAAATTAAATATTGTTAATAGATTAATTTCTAATCACCAAAATTATTACTACTGATTCATCATTAATATTTAATCATTATATTTTTGAACTAAAAGAAATGAAAATTTACAAGGACAGTGCATATGTAAATGGTTGGCATGAAACCCTTATTGTCCTTCAATTATGGGTTTAAGACCCACATCCTTATTAGATTTGATTGGTTGTCACCTAGCTAATAGTTAGTCCATTTCTAAAACCATATTAATATAATTTCCAAATATAAATTGGATGGACATCCTTGAAATTTGGTTAATCTCTAAGTATAATTTTAAATAAGGTTTTCAATACTAACTCAATTCATAAATACCACATCCATTTTATTTCCACATAGGTCCTTCCTTGGTCTATGGATAATCTATAATATCATTAGTTAGATTTCTAAATCATGATACATTATCTTCAATCTAAAACTCCCTATGTCTAACCTATGTTACTTATTATGTATCAAAATCCTTCATAATGGTTTGTAAATAAAAAATTGGATTATCCAATGTATACCCCCCCATGAGTGTCAAACTAGGTGCGTAGTAAGGCATGTTGTGGTGTACGAGGTTACCCAAAGTCAAGCCCTGAACAACTTGTCTGAGTTTTTACTCATTGGTAAATATGTTCCTGAATCATGTCCACTTCTAGTATCGATACAATGATGTATTTTTAAGAAAGACCTGCATAATCTATACATTACCCAAATTACAGGGTTTTAATCTATACTTATTCAAAGTATACCTTAGGGTTATGTTATCTAATATGGGTTTTCCTAAATCTAGTTCCCAAAGATTCTACTAAACGTCTTCTAATACCAACTATAGCGACTTAGCCCCATATAACCCAGATCTGATGTTTGCTACTAAATACATTGGCATGCCTGAATAGCCCGAAGGCCTTCATTTTTATTGAATTTTAATAACCCCCCTTTCAAGGGATGAGGGGGAACCCTTACAAGGCTCGTAGGCTCAAAAATTACATGGCCCGTAGGCTTAGGAGATTACATGACCCGAAGGTCTTAGGGAATTCAACCAGACTATCTACAAGGAACTGCCCCTCCCCAGCATCTGCATCTTGGTAGTAGCTCTCCACCTTTGCATGAACATATGGCTAGGCTTCCCATGCAAGTACATGCTGGTACCGATGGCATAGTCATACCCTCTCATTCTGACAATCCATTCGGCTCTTCTCTGGTGAGTGCACCTACTCTGAATCCTCTTCTGGGGATGCTCCTTTTATGTAGTGTGTTTGAGGCCATGCATTCATGTGGCCCGAAGGCCTTGGGGTGGCCCTAAGGCCTTAAGGTGGCCTGAAGGCCTTGAGAATCAACTATTTTGAAGGCCTTGGTTGTCCTGAAAGCCTTGCAGGACCCGAGGACCAAACCAGTGGCCCGAAGGCCCAAATGGATGAATAGTTCCGACTGCTACAGTACCGAACAGTGCTTGATACAGTGTCTGCTACATTACTGCTACAGTATTGCTACAGTACTTCTACAGTACCCCAAAAATATGCCTCCACCCACATTTGATCTCGGGTCTCTTGGATGCACCTAGCAAGTCCTCACCAACAGGGCTGAGGCTCTTGTGCCTAAATACATTGGCATGATTATTAGAAATCAAGCTCAAAAGGACTGATCAGTTTTGTAGTCTTGGAGAAACAGAAACATATATGAGTATTGTATTGAAAATGGACACAATGATTACTACTCATTTTTTTCTTCTTTCTAAATAAATAACTCCAAGGATAACTCTAACCCCTCTAGTAAATCCCAACATATCTTTCATAGTAAAATTATTGGATTCCAAGGAAATGAAACATAATAAGTTTGAGATAAAATTCTTAGTAAGGGAAAAATAAATTGGAAGAATTAATTAATCAATGAGAATTTTCAACATAAAAATGTAAATAACAGAACACACATGCCATGTAATCAGTAAACTAAATAGAAGTTCACTAAGAATTTAACAATGTCATTAATGGAAACACATTCCATTAAAATAACAAGGTAGGGAAAAACAAATCTGGAAAGGTAGAAAATGGAAACAATGCCATCAAAATAACACAAAATGAAATGTATCCCTGTATATGTCGGCACAAAATATCATTAATAAATAATAAATTTATTCTAAATAATGGAAATTCTTTTTTCTCAAACATCATGTTTCCCAGGAGAATAATACCTTTACCATCAAAAGACTATTTAACCATTCTAATTTTTACAACTAATTCATCTAATGAGACTACCGATGCATCAAGGGGTATTAATTCACTAGTCCCCAACCCATAGGGCTTTCCTTAAACGATCCTCATATCACGACCCGTCCCCCGAGGCCCATGTCGTGACTACCCCTAGCCCGCCGTCCATAGGCTAGGGGTTGGCTACTAGCACCAGGGACGTATTCCCTAAAACTAGGAAGGCATTGCCTCTATAACCTGTAAACACACGCAACCAACACACAAAAAGATACGAACACAAGTCAAATGTATTGTAAAAAAGTGATTACAGTAAGTAAAAAGGGGCTAGAATACAAGCCCAACTGGAAAGTACAAGTACAACAAAAATGAAAAACAACTGAAGAAAAAGGAAAAGTCAACTATTGGGTCATCCTCCGAGTTCTTACCAGAAGTGTAGGTACATCTCGCCACCTCAGCACTCCACATCCTTCTGTCTCCCCTATGTACTGACTCACCGTATGGTTCACCTCTAGTTACCATCCAGTCCTGGTACTCTCAACCTCAGTCAGCACTGTCTATCATCTGCATCCAACACAACAAGGGGTGGGCATATCTCATGTAGGGGTGAGTATAACGATACTCAGTAGAAAACTCGAGACCCTCATGGTCTCACAAAATCCAACAAGGATAAACCACAAAGTATGAAATAAATAGATAACCTTACTTAGGTATATACCCATACATTTACCTAATTTATCAAATGATCCATCTCAATCATGAGGAAAACATAGAAAAAGTGTCACAGATCAACCAGGATTTTATTCTAGGGGTAGTAATAAGTAACATACCCAGTCACATTGTAAAAACCTTGATTGTTGGAGAACTCCTCTTCTATCAAGTACCGTGGGCCTTCCATGAGACCAACTGCGCTTCCCACTAACCATGGACTGCTGAGGTACTCCTCCTGTCGAGTACCATTGATCTGTAATGTCACCAAGCACGCTCCCCACCATGGGTCTGCTATGTCACTAAGCGCGCTCCCCCTTATAGCCAACTGAGGTACTCCTCCTGTTGAGTACTGTGGGTCTCTCATGACACCAAGGCTCTCCCCACTGTGGGTATTCCGTGAAAAAAAAAATGTGCTCCCAACTGGGCTAGTAGAGTCACTCTGAGTCAAAATGATCAGCAGTCGTCAGGTCTTAACCAGCTACTAGGACTCCTCACATTGCTCACTCGTTTCCAAGAGGATCCGCTCTACAAGCTACTGGTCGATGATCCAACTGTCACAAAGACCCAAGAATATGTATCAAAAAGGTCCTCCATATCATATAGCTCTCAATGCAACAGATGACACGTCAATCAGATGCCCGGTATGTGAGTTATTTTCCTTTTAGTCCCAGGGGCATGGTCTGATTTATTCTCGATCAAACCTCACTGTATCCCATCTCAATCCAGAATAGCAGTGGACTATACTCAAAGGGACCATCTCACTCAAATATTTCTAGCGCCACTGACGGTTCGTTAAACGGATGTCTGATGCCAAAGACATGGCTGAAGGAGCGTAAATGGGTCATAGTGGGCTCGGGTCCGGTCCGACCCGGTCAGACTGACCCGGCCCGACCCGGTCTGGGCCAACCTGGTTCGGGTTGACCCGGCCTAACTCGTTGGGTCTGGCCTATATCGTTGGGTGGGCCAGCCCATTGGGTTCGGGCCGGACCTCTAGGCCCATCCAAGCCATCCGCGAGGGGCCACAGAGAGCCATGAGGGCGCGAACTGGCCACGAGGGCATGGATCATCTGTGGTTTGCAGAGACAGCCGGCAGTGCCGCGTGGGTGGCATCGTCAGGGCACGTCATGGCCATGGCGCGGCGCGACTCAAGGCTAGTTCATCCTGCAGTGACATGGGTCCAGTTCAGCTAGGAGGCCGAGGTGTGGTGCAGTCGGAGCGCGGGGTGGCCGAGGAGTGGCCCGGCTCGGGGCTGGTTCGTCTGGCGGCAACGCGGGTCGCAGAGGATTTGGGTGGTGGCACCGTCACCTTCGTCACCTTCCTCCATTTGGAAGGAAATTTCAAATCAATAGAAGGGTTATGGAGGGGACGGGCCATTTTATTTTGGACCACACCCTCCGCATTAGAATAGTAGCAAGAGGTTCCCAAGAAAAAATCACATCAAACCCTCCCGTAATGATTCTTCCCATCCCACAAAAGAAAAGATGGGGTGTACTTGTGAAGTGATAATCAAACAGCATTAAACCCCTACTTGTTCGTTTTTGGTTGACGTTGGTGAGAAAAGGTGGACGTCGATTCATTGTAGATGAACACGTCCTATGTCGGAGGAAGTTCCGAGGAAGAAAGTCGAAGTCAAGGTTGTTCTTCGTAGTCAAATTCGTTCGTCATCGGCATTCTTCATCGGTGGAGCCTTCTTCGTCGGGAGCTTTCTCCCAAATTCCTCCTCTCCCCAAATTCCACCCAAAATGGAATGGCATCCCAAGATAGTATATTATAAAATATTTTCAGTTGTTGGAATAATATTCAAAAAATTTCAATTGATTAGGGTAGAGTTGGCACAACTAATGTTGTGTGTTGGAATAATTAATGTGGAGGAAGTCGAGAGGCTCCTCCATGTTAATGAGGTGGGTTGAGAGTTTCTCTCAATTAAAAGGGGTGTTTAGTCCCGAGTAGTCCCCACTACTATAACCTCTCATGGGATGTTATGGTTTTGGTTGTCCCCACCAACATAACCTCTCATGAGAGGTTAAGGTCGGGTGGTCTCCACACCTCAACTTCCACATGGAGGTTTAGTTCCGATGGACCCCACCTTCCAACACCCACATGGGTGTTGCAAATAAAAATAAAAATGTCATACACTTTTATTTTTATTTTATTCTTACACGAAACGCTCAAAAACTAACTTTCACCCTTGACCAACCATCATCGAGGTGAAAGTATTTTTAAAAGAATACCAACACTGTGAGTACAAAGGTGCCCTCAGATTTCAATTCCAAGCACCGGTTCAAAAGTTCAAAAAACCCACTCGCACGTTTACTGAACATACTCGAACAAAAGTTCAGAAATTCATTCCGGGAACTCCGTGAATCAAAATATTATGCCTTCAATTTTTGTGGATTCGTAAAATTCTCATTTATTTATTTTATAAAAAAATATTTACCTGGAAATTCTGGGTCTTTACATTCTCTCCACCCCAAGGCTCTATGTCCCTATAATCCACAACTCAAACTAAGGGAACAAGTGGGGGTACTGAGAATCCATCTGAGTCTCCCACTCCCAAGTTCTATCCTAGAGGTTCTCATGCTGCTAGCGAATGCACACTAGAGGTATCAACCGTCCACGAAGGACCCCCTCATATTGATCCTCAATCTCTACTGGAGCATCAGTAAAAGTCGCCCCATCTTCAACATCCAGCTCGCCATGGTCGATGATGTGAGAAGGGTTGTGAAAGTATCTCCTCAGCTGGGATACGTGGAAGACGCCCTGCACCAGGTGTAATTAAGGTGGAAGATCTAAGTGGTATGCCACCTCGCCAACTCTGTTGAGGGACTGAAAAGGTCCAATGAACCTCGGAGATAACTTACCCTCTCGGCCAAATCTCTGCAAACCTCATTGAGGTGAGACCCGTAGAAAGACGTGGTAACCATCCTCGAACACCAGAGGTCTCTGTCTTGTGTCGTCATATGACTTCTATCTAATCTATGTGGTCTTCATCCACTCCTGGATGATCTGAACCTTCTCTTTGGTAGCCCGAACCATCTCCGGTCCCATTAGTGTGGACTCTCCTAGGTGAGTCCAGCATAAAGGTGATCTGCAAGGCACCTGTACAACGTCTCGAATGGTGTCATCCCAATAGTGGAGTGATAGATGTTGTTGTATGCAAACTCCACCAAAGGTAAGTGATCCTCCTAACTGTGACCGAAGTCAAGGACACAAGCAATCAACTTGTCCTCGAGGGTCTGAATGGTCTGCTCAGTATGACCATCTGTCTAAGGATGGAAGGCGGTGCTCAAACAAAGTTTCATCCTAAAAGCCTCGTGAAACCCCTTCCATAGCTGGGAGGTAAAACGTGTATCATGATATAAAATGATCATCGAGGTTACTCCATGTAACCACACAATCTCTTACACATAAAGGCGAACCAATCTCTATACTGAACCTTTCTCTCTGATCGGTAAGAAGTGGGTCTACATGGTGAGTCTGTCGATTATAACCCAAATCAATTCTTTCCCAACAGATGTACTTGAAAGACCCATCACGAAGTCCATGGATATCCCATCCCATTTCCACTATGGGACCTTTAAAGGATGAACCAATCCTTCTGGTACCCCAAGCTTCGCCTTAACTTGCTGACAATTGAGGCACCAGGAAAAACAATCTGCAACTGCTTTCTTCATTCTCGGCCATCAATGCTGTCGGCGGAGATCCTGATACATCTTCTCCACTCCTAGATGTACTGCTAGAGGGGATGTGTGGAACTCTCTCAAAACTTCCACCTAAATTGACACTGGTACCATAGTACTTCCTCTGAATAGGATGACGTGCACCCCACCTTCAGAAAATCCATCAGGTGCCCGTCTAGTGGATATTTGAGTACGTTGTGCCTCGCAGTCAGCATCCCCACACTGCGCCTGCTTGACTCGCTGAAAAAGTGGGGGAGTGATTATAATAGACTGTAGAAAATCTGCTTCATCTCTATCAATAAAGGATATCTATAAAGCGGCCAACTACTCTGTCACCTCATCTAGCAGTTGTATACCAGAACTCCTGATGAGTGCATCTGCAACAATGTTCCCCCTCCCATGATTATAGACTATCTCGAAGTCATGGTCTTGGAAGAACTCAAGACAACATCACTATCTCAGGATCAGGTCCTTCTGAGAGAAGATATACCCGAGACTCTTGTTATTAGAGTACACGGTAAAATGCTCTCCCATCAGATAGTGTCGCCACATCTTCAAGGTGAAGACCACTGCTACTAACTCCAGGTCATGGGTAGTGTAGTTCTACTCATTCTATCTCAGCTTTCGAGAGACATATGTGATCACAACTCACTCCTGCACCAGGACTCATCTGATTCCAGTCCCTAATGTGTCACAGTAGACTACGTACCCTACGCCTTCCTATAGAAGCCTCAAGATGGGGGCACTAGTCAGCCTCTGCATCAGCTTCTAAAAGCTCTGTTGGAATCTCTCTGACTACATAAAGGGTTTCCCCTTCTTAGTTAAGGCTGATAGTGGTGTTGCAACTCTAGAGAAGTCTGGCATAAACTTCCGGTAATATCCAGCCAAACCCAGGAAACTCCGTACCTCCGTCACACTCTTGGTGGATCCCAAGAAAGTACTGCCTCAATCTTTTCTTGATCCACTGCAACTCCAGCCTTCGATATGACATGTCCCAAAAAGTGATCCTCTAGGATCCAAAACTGGAACTTCGAGAGCTTACCATAAATCGGGTGCTCGTGGAGTGAGTCTAGTACTACCTACAAATGTTAGGCATGCTCATCCTCAGTAGTCTAGTAGATTTGAGTGTCATCGATGAAGACTATAAAAAAGTGATCAAGGTATGGCTGAAAGATACTATTCATGAGTCCCGTGAACACTATTGGAGCATTGGTTACACAGAATGGAATATCCAATAACTCATAATGGTTGTAACGTCACATGAAGGTCGTCTTCTTCACATCCTCATCTCGTAATCTGAGCTGTCGATAGCCTGATATGAGGTCTATCGTTGAGAACCATCGTGCTCTATTCAACTAATCAAAGTGGTCGTCAATCCTCGGGAGTGGGTACTTCTTCTTCATGGTAACCCGGTTCAGGCGCCGATAGTCAACACAAAGCCTCATGCTCACATACGCCTTCTTGGAAAACAGAATCGGGGTTGCCCAGGGAGAAGCATTGGGCCAAATGAATCCCTTCCCCTGTAAGTCCTCTAGCTGAACCCACAGCTCATGAAGCTCCACGAGAGCCATCTGATATGCTAGTGTAGATATTGGTGTCGTCCCGGGGTACATGTCCATGTAAAATTCCACCTCTATGTGAGGAGGTAGACCTGGGACATAATGAGGGAAAACATCTGTGTAATGGTCCACCACTATAGGATAATTTGGACTCTCCACATCAACAGCTCTAAGGGTATGGCTACCCAAATGATGAGTGATCAGTTGTACTCTCCTCCAGGTAAGTCCATCATGCACTGCGAAGGCTCCCTTCTCACCGGTGAAGGTAAACCTGGTCACATCCATGTGGACACACCACAGATTTCACCTAATACAGTCAATCTTAGAATGGACTGTAGACAACCAGTCCATACCCAAGATGATGTCGTAAGGCCTCTACGCCATTACTAGGAGATCCCAGTCGAAGCTCTCGCCTCCTAGAGTAAGCTCACACTACTGGAACCATTGCATAATCGTCAAATCCTCTCCCACAGGAGTCTCTAACCATAAGGATCGAGCCAACGGCTCCGTCAGAATCTTCGAGCTCCAAACGAGGGCAGTGGAAATAGAAAAATTACTGGAACCTATGTCTATAAGTATTTCAGATAAGGTGTAGTAGACACAGATCGTACCTCGTATCATCTCCAGAGCACCGTGGTCGTAAGCCTCAGCAGCCTGGAGCTGAGCTCTCCCATGTCCACCTGCTCCCTATGGTCGGGGTGGACCTCCTGGTGGTGGTGGCGGTAATATCACAAATCATCGCCCACTCCCAGCTGCACGAACATCTCCTCTTCCACATCTGTCTTCTCCCTATGGACCACCTTGATCGAATATTGGTCTCTTCCGGGGTAGTCCTTTGACCGTGTTCTGATCATCCAAATGGCGGGTCGGACTGTCATGAGACATGAGACCCTGCCTACTGCATGTGAAACATTGCCCACTCCTAGTATGTCTATCACCCCTTCAGGTGACCCGCACAACCGATCCGGAGTCATGCGGTTGTCCACCTGTAAGTATGGTCCTCTTGGACATCTGTGACATCTGTCTGCTTCCAGCTACATAAGACTCCACTACGTGTCGACTGCTGGTGGATCTCACTGCTGTAGACTGCTCAGAAAGGAAAATCACCACTATTAGGGCTCTCTCTAACACCCCTGCCTGCATCGGGATGCTGAGTGAGATCAACGAATCCCTGATCTCCCACCTGAGTCCTTTCTTGAAGGTTTGTGCCCTGAATAATAGGTCCCACACCATATCGGTGGAGTAGCGTGAGGGGTCTGTCAACCTCACTGAGTACTGAGCCAAAATCTTGCTGCCCTACTGTAGGTGAAGTAGCTCCTGAATGTGCACTGCATGAAGAGTCGCTGGAACAAACTCTGCCCAAAAGAGGCTCTCAATGTCCTCCTAGAGAAGTGTCACCTCGTCAGGGACCTGGAGCATCAAGTTCTACCATCTGCCTGATGCTTCTTGTAGAAGGCTGGCAACAAGAATCACCATGAGATCGGCTGATGTCCCTATGAGTTGGAAGACTCCCACCACATCCTTGAGCCAATCCTCAATCGCTTGTGGGTCTGTCTCTCCCCTGAACCTGGGTGGCCTCTGGTATTGGAACTCGTGCAACGTGGTTAAGTGGCGTGCATCATCTGCTATTGGGGCTGGTGGAATCAATGGACCAACGGGTGCCGGTACCGCTGGTACCTCCGCAGGTGCCTCAACAGGAAGAGGGCCCTCAACTAAGGCCTCCTCACTCTATGGGCTATCAGTGCATATAACTCTCAGAACTCTAGCTAGAGGTCTACTTGGAGGCATCCTGAAAAGAAATCGGTGTGCTACAATTAAAATTTATACCTTTGGAGATGATCTGGTGAGCTGACTTAAAGATAACTTTTCAAAACACACACTTAATCAGTGTTTTCATGCAATGAGTCGTTAATTAGAAGTCAGGGTCCCGGTGTATGGATACGTCATCCACCATACCAACACTGGACCCCCTGAACTGAAAACCACACTCACTACACTAAACACTATTACTTCACAAAAAAGATCTGAGTCCAATGTTATACAGTAGAACCTCCCTTTGATACCAATTTGTCACGACCTGTCCCACGGGGCCCATGCCGTGACTACCCCGTGCTCGCCTTCCATAGGCTAGGGGCTGACGACTAGCACTAAAGGCATATTCCCTAAAAATGGGAAGGAATTACCTTTATAACCTGTAAACACACGCAACCAACAGACAACAAGATACGAATGCAAGTCAAATGTATAGTAAACAAGTGAGTACAGTAAGTAAAAAGGGACCAAAATACAAGCCCAACTAGAAAGTACCGTTACAATTGAAATGAAATACAACTAAAGAAAATGGAAAAGTCATATGTTGGGTCATCCTCTGGGTTCCTACCTGAAGGGTAGGTATAAATCGCCTCCTGAATAATCCATTTCTATTCATCTCCCCCATGTACTGACTCGCCGTATGGTCCACCTCTAGATATCGTTCAGTCCTGGTACTCTCAGCCTCAGTCAGCGTTGTTCATCGTCTGCATCCAACCCAACAAGGTGCAGGCATAACCCGTGTATGGGTGAGTATAACGATACTCAGTAGGGACCCCGAGACCCTAAAGGTGTCCCAAAATCCAACAAGGATAAACCACAAAGTATTAAATCAACATATAACCTTACATAGGTATATGCCCATACATATACCTAAGTTATAAAGTGATCCATCTCAATCATGAGAAGAACATCGAAAAACTGACTCAGCTCAACCAGGATTTTATTCTAGGGGTAGTAACAAGTAACATTCCAATCACATTCTTGAAACCTCTACTGTTAGAGAACTCCTCCTCTATCATGTATAGTGGGCATGCCACGACACCAAGCATGCTTCCCACTAACCTTGGACTGATGAGGTACTCTTCCTATCGAGTACCGTGGATCTGCCATGTCACCAAGTGCGCTCCCCAACATGGGTCTACCGCGTCACCAAGCGTGATCCCCTCGTAGCCTACTAAGGTACTCATCCTGTCGAGTAAAGTGGGTCTGCTATGACACCAAAGCGCTCCCCATTTTGGGTCTTCTATGACACCAAGGCACTCTCCACAGAGCTAGTAGAGTCACTCTGAGTCAAAGCGGTCAGTAGTCGTCAAGTCTCAGCTAGCTACTAGGTCTCTGCACTATGCTCGCTCGTCCCCAGGATGTTCCGCTCCACAAGATACTGGTCGATACTCCAACTATCACGAAGTCCTAGGAAGAAGTATCTCAAAGGTCCGCCGTGTCATAAGGGTCTCAACGCAATAGACGACATGTCAATCGGATATCCGGTCTGTGAGTTATTAGCCTTTTATTCCTGGGGTCCTAGTTGGATTCATGCTTGATCCAACATGAAGGTTTCCCATATCAATCCAAAAGTCCAGTGGAGTATACATAAAGGGACCGTCTTGCTCCAAGATTTCCAGTACTGCTGATGGTTCCTTAAATTGACATCCAGTGCCAAAGATATGGCCGAAGGAGAGTAAATGGATTGTAGTGGGCCTGGGTCCGGTCCGACTAGGCTCCACCCAGTCTGGGCCAACCCAGTTATGGTTGACATGGCCTGACCTGTTGTGTATCTCCCGGTTAGTTGGGTTCATCCTGGCCAGCTGGGCCCATCCCAGCAGGCCACGAGGTGCCGTAGAGGGCCGTGAGTGTGTGGACCAGCCACGAGGGCATGAACCGGCCATGGGTCACGGAGGCCGTGGGTGGCACGAGGTCGGTTCGACCCAGTGGGCGCCGTGTGAGTGGCTCAGCCTAAAGGGCACCGCGAGTGCAGCTCGACCCAGGGTGCAGGGTCGGTTCAGCTCAGAGGGCCACGGGGACGCGGCTTGGGGTGGCCCGACCAGGGGGCCATGGTGGCGCGGTTGGGACCAGTTCGGCCCATGGGTGGCATGACCAGGGCCGATTCAACCAAGAGGTCGGAGCAGACGAGGTTGCTCCGTCGGGAGGACGGGGTGGCCGGGGGGTGGCGCTGCCGGGGCGCAGTGCGGCTAGGGCACGATGCAGCTCAAGGCTGTTTCAGTCGGTGGCAGTGAAGGGCCGATTTGGCTGGGAGTCTGGGGTGCGGCGCAACCAGGGAGCGGTGCAGATGGGGCACGACATGGCTTGGGGCCGGTTCGATAGGTGGCGGTGCGGGTCACGGAGGCCACGGGTGGCGGCACCGTTGCATTCTTCACCTTCATTGCCTTCCTCCTTTTCGAAGAACATTGCAAATAAACATAAGGATTACGGAGAGGAAGGGCCATGTTAGTTTGGCCCGCACTCTCGACATTAGAGCGATAGCAATAGATTCATAATAACAAAGTACATCAAACCCACCCGAAAAGATTCTTCCCAACCTGCAAAAGAAATGAAGGGGTGTACTTGTGAGGTGATAATAAAAAATCATTAAACCCCTAATTGTTCGTTGTTGGTTGATGTTGGTGTGAACAGGTGGACATTGATTCATTGTTGATGAACATGTCCTATGTTGGAGGAAGTTCTGAGGAAGAAAGTTGAAGTCGTGGTCGTTCTTCATAGTCGAAGGCCTTTTTCATCGTCGTTCTTCATCGGTGGATTGTTCTTCATTGGGAGATTTCTCCCAAATTCCTCTTCTCCCCAAATTCCTCTCAAAATGAAATGGCAGCCCAAGATAATAGATTATAATATCTTTTAAGTCGTTGGAATAATATTAAATAAAGTTTTAATTGATTAGGGGAGAGTCATCACAACTAATGTGGTGCATTGGCACAATTAATGTGTAGGAAGTAGAGAGGCTCCTCCACATTAATGGGGGGGGGGTGGGAGTTTCCTTCAATTAAAATGGATGTTTAGTCCCGGGTGGTCCCCACCACCATAACCTCTCATGGGAGGTTATGGTTCGGGTTGTCCCCACCCCCATAACATCTCATGAGTGGTTAAGGTCTGGTGGTCCCCACACCTCAACTTCCATATGGAGGTTTAGTTCTGGTGGACCCCACCTTCCAACACCCAGATGGGTGTTGAAAATAAAAATAAAATGGTCGTACACTTTTATTTTAATTATATTCTTACACAAAAAACCCAAAAATAAACTTTCACCCTCGACCATCTGTCGTCGAGGTGAAAGTCTTTTTAAGAGAATACAGACACTACGAGTAAAACGGTGCCCTCAGATTTCAATTCCGAGCACCGGTTCAAAAGTTTAAAAAACCCACTCGCAGGTTTACTAAACTTACCCGAAAAAAAGTTTAGAAATTCATTCTGGGCACTCTGGGCCTCAAAATCGTGCGCCTTCAATTTTCACACACTCTTAAAATTCCCATTTATTTAAAAAAATACATGGAAATTCCAGGTCTTTACACCCCAACCCGTGTGTTTCATGCCCAAAGCATTCCACATATATCAAATAATTAATATGCCTTATCATATATCCTTTTTGAATAATGTATATTGATTTATCAATATTTCATAAATAATCAAATAAATTTCAATTTAGACACTGTATGTAAAATATTATATGGTTTAGGTAATAGTAATATCCATGATAAATGACATAGAGTAAAATAAAGGGTTATTATCGTTGAAGAAACAAAATAATAACATTATGAAATATTATTGAGGTTAATATCCTTTTCTTTTGAGAAAAAATTGAATATATTTTTCATTAAAAATAATCCTTTTGGAATTGAGAATGATGCTTCAAATAAACGATGGCGGATAAATATGTACATGTCGTACGAGGTTAAAATAATATTCCTTTTGTATGGAAAAAGGTTAAAAAATGACTTTTTAGGAATTCAACTTTAATATTAATTTTAAAACATTGGTAAGAGAAAAAAAATGGGAATTTTTTTTACCAAATCATTTTAAAAAATATTTGTGATTTTTTTTAATAAAACATGGTTTTTAGAAGAAAACCAGTTCTCCCACTAAGGAGGAAAATAATGTCGGGGTCATGAAAAAAATTTCTAAAACACATCTTAATAATAAATCATTGAAACATTATACTAATACTTGAAATAGGAATGAATAACTACATAATAATGAATGAATTTATTGATTAATGGTTATATAATTTCATCGAACAGAAGTTCCATTGAAAGATAATTAGGATTAATCTTGAGGAAAATAATATTTAATCATCCTAAAGAGAGTCCCATACCACTTTGAAACATCTTAAATTATAACCTCATGATGGAGTAAAATTGAATAAAAGTAATAATATTATAATATTATGGAGATTCATGATATATAATTTAAAGGTAAATATATATTCCATATAAAAGAAACTAGTAGCATAACAATATAATGTGCCTCAATGAAATAAAATTGAGAATAAATCCATTACATTTGAATCGAAATACCCAAAAGTGAAAATCTTAAAATGAAACATATAAATAAAATTAATATAATATAATTCAAGATATTATGTGTCAATTTGGTTGTATGTACCCCATACATAAAAAATTAGGTGCACAACAATTAAGTATGCCTCAAAGAATGAAAATGAGAAAAGAATCCATTAATACTTGAGTAGATTTTGAGTCATGGGTTCCATGAATGAGTAACATCAATTGAAATGTAAAATCTCATGAAATAAAGGGTTATTATGATATAATATATCAAAATTGGTAGTATGTATGGAACACAAAAGATGTAAATATTTAATATGACATTGACCTCATATATTTAAAATGGGAGATGAAAATCCTTTACCATGTGTTTCCTTTTAGGTCAGCATCATTTAAATTACTATATAATAACCATATGTTAATTTCCTAATTTATTACGAATATTTTTCCTGTTTATAATTACTTTTATTTCAATTGTAACCATGTTGTGCACACTACTTAATCAATTCAGTTTCTATAGGGTGTTTTTGACCAAATTTGGTTTATGTGTCAAAACAACTATTATTGGTAATCTATGGTCAAAGGGGGTCATTATATAACATATCCAAAATAATAACCATGAAATAATACTCATATTTTTAAATCAATTATAGTTTTAAAATAAATAATTAAATATTGTTATGAAAATGAGAATATGTTACAATCATGGAGACGGTAGGTCGTACGTACACATGAGTAGCATTCCCATTTTTAAATGATTGTTGGGGAAAGAAGTTAAGTAACTGAAATATTTATATAATGATAATTATATAATAAATATAATCTTATTTAATATTATAAACATAAATATAGAATTTTGTGGTGTAAAAATAATCACATCATGTCGATGAGGTTGTAGTCTATATGTCCCCAAATGACATTATCTCTTATAATGTGTGTGAAGGGGTAATAAAGAAAATGATATACATACATACATAAATTATATTATTTAATTAATATATTATTTATGTTTTGTATGTCACTTATGTTAAACTATGACTTTTCATTTTTTCATTTCTAGTATCCTGCGAACAAATCACATCGCTTTGAGGGGGCGGAAGTCCACACTTTTGCAAACGATGTTATCGTATTAATGTAAAATAGAAAGTATTAAAGGTAGGTGTATAAAAGGACTAAATAAGTATTAAGACACAAAAAATATCATACATAATATATATAAATAATGTTTCCATCAAAATTTCCACCCTGAAAGGTGGTAGGGAAAAATTTAACAATATTCATTTTGTGAGGCATTTCTCCATACACAGAAACATTTTGTTTGTTACCCATTAGATGGTTGTGTGGGTAAGTGTATGTATAAATATCAGCATAAAAACATAACAGTATATTGAGGATATATTTTTTATTACATAGTAACATAATAATGAGATTTTAGGGGTTGGATAATAGAAATATAACAAGAGAGATTGAGAAAAGACAATAACTTTTAATCGAGTATCTTTTTAAGTTTAAAAGAAAAATAGTCCATGGAAGGTATATTTTCAAAAGGTGGGATTCTAGGTTGAGGGTAGGGATGTTGGGAGACTATTTTGGCAGTTCGTTTTTTAACATAAATTTTTTTAGAGGTGTGAGGAATTCGAAAAAGTGGTGGCCTTTTATAGAGAAAGAAAATGACTCGCATGGTATTCCTGAAATGATTTTAGGTGTGAACATGTTATTACATAATAAAAGTCATAGAAAACCACCAAAACTAATTAATGGATGTTTAATGGCCTAAATATGGCCATCCAATGAGTTTTGTACAAGTGGATAGGTTATTTGGGCCCTTAAACATAGGGTTTTAGAACATTTTAATCCTAATTACACCATAATTATTCTAATTAATTTTTATCCCTTAAACTATTAATTTTTGTAAAAAAAAATAAATTAATATTATTAGACCAAAAATATTATCTTTATGACAGTGGTGTGTGTTATATTTTAATAATGCAAATAACAGAAGTAGAAAAATTTGGACTATTGCAAATATCATAGATAAATGGATTAAATGGTTTTAGTAGAAAAATATTCAAAAGATTGTATTGTTTAATATTCAAAAAAGGGTAAATTGATTATAATAAAAAAAAATTTAATTGACATATAATTTATCCAATGATAATTTAAAACTAATTTATAATATAATTTAACATTTATAATTATTTAAACAAAAAGGAAGTTTTAACTAAAACACAGTATTTTTCTCAATTTACTAAAAAATGATGTTTCTCATAAAAATCCTAAAAACTATAATGAAGATACTTTTGACATTTAAAATTCAAAAATAAGGATTATTTTTTAAAATTAAATTTATAAAAGTGATAAAATTAAGATTTAAAACATGATCTCTATTAAAAGGATATAAAAATATCTTAATAAAAATATCAGTTTTTATGTGAAATACTGTGTTTTCTCTAATCTTATACTTACTAAATATATTGGATGAATATAAAAAATAATTGATTGAATATGTCACATATTTATTATATTAATATTACTCACTAATATTAATTAATTAAATTGTAAATTAGCTTTGTGAGCATAAAAATGATAATCTATAAAAATAATATTTCAATATTCAATTGGATATTATATTAATTTATAATTTATTTGTAACAAATTGTATTGTAATATAAATCATATATTTTAATAACATAGTTAATAATATTCGTAATGGATAGTTTATATTAAATAATAATGTTTTAATTATAGCTTATTTTTCTGTAAGACTCGGTATTGTGTATAGCGCATGCAATTGAAGAATGTCACCTTTGTATTTAACGTGTGATATAGGGGAAGGTCATTGTTATGTATGTTGTTCTCTAAATCAGTATCATGTTCATTACTAGATAACTCGGTGTTGCATGCATTGAAATATATAGAATATTATTTAAATAATAAATATATTATAAAGTATATATATATTATATTACCTTACATGCTTTTTGTCACATATCAAATGCACTATCAAATACATTGTTCCTAATTTTGTTTTTTGTGGAATCACATTGACATTTACTTGTTATATTTATAATGTTATTTCACCTTGATTGATTCTCTTACTATGTGATATTACTATTCATTGATATTTTACCCATGATATGGTAGGCATGTGTGGATTTGTTTTGACATGAATTGTTTATTCTAGGGACATATTTATTACATGTGACATATCTTCCTATCCAATATTTGAAAATAATCCCTTGACTTATCTAATAAAAATAAATGAAAAAATCGTTTACGATATACCGGTTCACTTATTAAGCCAAGAATAGAGTAACCTTGAGACATTGGTTCTCTTTTGATGTTCTCAACATTTTTTATGATCTTGTTGTTTATCATGTGGTCTAGGAAGTGTATTGAACATAATTGAGAAAATTCAACCATGCCATCTTTGAGTTGAGTGTCAGGAGAGTTGTAATCAGTAAAACCCTATTATAAATGATCCAGAACATATTGTGGTTTCATGGAACTAGATGGATGATCATCTTGGTGGTAGTTCTCTGTGGGTCATGAAATCCATATATAGGGATACTTCTCACCACATACCTTTTAATTATGACATAAAAGGAATATTTTAACTATATAACCTACAAGCGTTCATTGGGGAGGGATCCCCCATTTAGCTAACTTTGGGATCGAGTTAGTCAAGATGTTATTTAAGTGCATTGAGAAAAATTCAGATATGAGAGTAAATCTTGATTCTTATATTCTACAAGTACAAACCATGACCTGGCGCTATATCCTAGTGAAATCCTTGTAGTGATTGGACATAACCTCAAATGACTTCATGTAGAAATTCCTGATCCACTTTTATCTAGAGATAATGAGGGGTGCTATGCCATAGATATCATACACATGATGTAGTGGATCTTGTTAATAAAGGATTATATTCAATTATTCACTGAACTGTAGTTATTTTCAATATCCTTTGTAGTTGATGAAAGTTCCAAGGTGAAGGGTTTATAGGAATGGGTTAGTTATGAGAAAATGATTTAGGTTAACATATTTTACAAAAGTAATTTTACTCAAATGATAAACCAAGATCTCATCATGAAATGGAACATGAAGGAGGACTCAAGTGGTCTCCATTCAATCTTATTAGGGAGATCATTGATCTATTCTTCAAGAAGTAAAAAAGAACATCCTTGATAGTCACCCCTAGGGAGGTGGTGGGAAGAGCAGCCAGTGGAAAGGGAACCCATCTCAGTACTATGGCTAGGTGTGGTGCTATAATTATAGAATGGCTAGCCAAAAGTTCCTTCAATGTTCTTACACAATAATATATATTATTTCTTGTAGTATGGTGGTCCATTTATAGATATTTTTTTTCTACCTCAGAAGTATAGTGGAGACAAATGATCAAGAAATGGCCTAGAGACTAGGAAGGGATGAACAAATCCTCTATAGATATGTTGATTGAGATATGATAGGTGATTAGTATGATGTAGGGTTGTGGAAACCCAACAAAAGAGTGAAAATACCTATATGGTGGAGTATCAGAAGGGAGTTAAATTCGAGTTCGATGAAGACGGGTGAGTTAGCTTCTTGTTATAAAGTCTACTTCTAGTAGTCTTGATAGAGGAATTTACGCTGTCATAAGTACAATTCTAGTGTCATATAACATCTTCTATGTTTTATTTGGTATAATATAGTCACATTCCTTTATATATTATCAATTTTAAAATGGATTGGGTATAATTACTAAGATTTTGGATGGTTTTATGACCATCAACACACCATTTCGAGTAGGGTCAAAGGGAATCGGTTGTTGTAAAGAGTTATATCTATAAATTGGTGGATTAATTTTATTTTAGGATATTTTAAACCTTTAAATATAAGGATTAAATTTTATTATAGGTGTGGATTGGATAATTCAATATCAAGATAATATTGACTATTATTTGATGAGAGTTACTTTTATAACTGTAGAGACCCAAAGCTTGACGTACATGGAAATTACATTACTTTTGCAGAATACGTAATACATAACAAAAATAGACACCCAAAGATTGTAATAGTTTAGTGTCTTTGGAAACTCGGAATATAATATTCTAATAATGGTGAAAGATCTTCAACATCCCCCAAAAAGATCTTCCCATTTTTGTTTTCTTACCTAAAACCTTTCTTTAAATCATAGGGAAAAGAAAACATATAAAGGCTGAGCTCAAATGCTCAATAAGTGTAAGCATGGAGAAAATAAAACAAATCATTTACATTCGAATTTAAAAAAATGAACATAATGTTTAAACATCAAAATCTTGAGCAATGAGACAAAACATGGAAACACGTAAGGCATAGATATTAATAGAACATCAATCATGATAAATTTTCTTGGAAATAAAACTTTTAGTTGGGGAAAAATATCAATCACATGATATGATTTCTATAGTATCCAAGCCATTACTTCCAAGACCATCTTAGTGGACAAAGTCCCTTTTGTAATCGAGTTCACTCCTCGTTCCAGTCCTCTAACACTGAACCGGATTAACTTACCATTCCAGCCATGTCTATCTCATGAGATATAAATCTTTACCCAATAAATTGGAGGGAGATGTAGGTCCCACCCATCTCATAATGAAATCATTCTTACTTGTGCCACAAAATAAACATAAATCATTCAGCATACCCCAAATAATAAAATGGGTCTCATAAACATCATCCCATCATTAAAAAATCCATATAAAACAAATGGATATCATTTCATCATAAGAACAATAACACCATGTAAATAATAGATACATTATACTTGAAACAAAAACATGCTAAATAATATCATCTTATATGGAAAATAGTTTTGATAAAACACTTAAAAAGAATTTTGGAGGAAAATATCCTTTCTTCTTAAAAATAATTTTCTTTTCACAAAATGCCACACAATTTTAAAAGAAAAGGATTTTATAGAAAATAACCATGAAATCCTGTAGAGAAAACTTCATGAAAATAAGGTGTTATGAAACCATAAAAATCCGTTCATGCCGTAAGAGATAAAAAAACATTCTCCTCATACTTTTGTCGGAAAAGTCAAAAAGTACCTCGTATGGTAAACAAAAGAAATATTCCTTCCATACAATGTGTTAAAAGTATGAAAAGGGTAAAAATGTCTTTAAACATACATGGAAGAAAATTAAAAAATTTATGAATAAATTTTGAGAACATATGGACATGGATAATAAACATAACCCCCGTAAATACTAACGAATAAACAATCTCAGATAAGAATGAGATTGGAATAATTATCCCTTACCTTAGGTCCGATATGATTCATACGTATTCGAACCTCCTGTATAATGATTTAAATAATGTCATTGACTTATTACAGAATCATATTCATTGTTATGATATCATATATGGTTTACTTATGACTTTATATTACCCGTTCTTTTGTAAATTCCATGTTAAAGCAGCATTTTGGGTAAAATCGTTTTATTTATCATATGTGTTGGGACTTGTTGTTCTTGATATTATTATTACTTATATCATGATTTACTTACTTCCAGAATTTAAATCATGATTTATATATCATATATATTCAGTATATATATATATATAATAGATATATATATGAAATGAAATACACCATTCATGGAGATGGTAGGTCGTACGTACGCATGGACGATGTTTTCCTTTCCTTATTGACTTTAAAGAAAGTAAGTAGATGACATATATATATATATATACATAAATACAGTAGATTTATCATGTCATATATTTCATTATTATTCATTATATATACTTTATAATCATTCTTGAATGGTTAACATGGAGAATGAATCTCATCGCATCGTGGAGACGGTAATCCGTACATACGCACGAGTGATGAAATCGTTCCCATAATTATTGAATTGAATTGGATTGGATGATATAATATCTCAGAATCAGTATGATGTTATAATAACTATATATAGTTATTCTTTACACCATTATATCCATCCAAGTAAGGTGGTTGTGGAAAAACATATTACACCATGGCGTGGAGACGGTATTCCATACGTACGCACGCGCCGTGATTTCGTTTTTCGTAGGATGGATAGAAGGTGAAATAGGGTTGTTTAATATTTATAATAACATATAAGTATATGAGTGATACTTATGTTATTAATTTATGATGAAACAAATAAATAATAAGAAGTGGAAGAATAAAGAAACTTGGATGAATCGGTAGAAGAGATTACCTCTTTTTCGACACACCTCTTTTAAGATTCTTCTTAGGGCACTAGAGTTGGTCTTCTGAGAAGACGAGAACCTATATGATATAACTACAGAGGTTGAGAAGAGTAATTGGTAGGGGTTGGTTGAGATTTAAGGCTCAAAATGGTGTGAAGAAAAGAGGGAAGGGGTGACCTTTTTATAAGGGAGGAGAGGGGCACCTTTGAAAAAACTTAAAATATTATTTTATAATAAAGTAATATTCGGTTTATAATATCTTTAAATTGATTTATTTCGAAGTTAAAGTGGGTATGCGTCGAAATAATCTCAAAAAATAGGTTTTAGACAAGTTTAGGTTACTATTTTAATCTTATCATTTAGATTTAACTCTAAGCTAAATAATTTAACTTTTACCGTGTCTTCTTGTTTTCTTGCACTATATGGTTAATAAACTTATTATAACAAGACAAAAGAACCCCAATTGGTTCATTATTAATATATATAACCTTATATAAGTTATTTTTCCGAACCTTATATTTTTAGAAATATAATAACAATTAATAATATAATATTTTTTTTAAAACTATTTTATGTCAATTTTGACACTATTTGGTAATTGATTTTTTTGAAAATCATAACAACATTATTAGTTTGAAAAAAGTTAATTGAACAAATAATAACATGTCATATTGACCTATAAAATTAGTTTAATTCATAAAAAGTCTCAAATTACATTTATTTGGGTATTTATAACATCAATTATGTTAGTATTTCATTAATATGGTAATTACTACATCATCATTGTGTCATAAATAAATTAAATTATTTAATGTCTAAAAATTATAAATACAATACTATTATATAGGAAATAATTTTATCTTTCTAATGAATATTTATAGTCGAATATATCTTATGTATAACCATATATTAAAAATGTTTTAGTTATTAAACATTGATTTTAACTATTTTTACTCTTCTTTAAATAAAATAATAATAAGTGTCCTAATCTAATACAAGTGGACCTAAAGGGTAATATTTTATTCATAAGGTTGTTTTTGGTCTAATTACACTTATCCAATAGAATTAGGACATTTTTTTAGGCTAATAATAATATCATTTTTACCCTTAATTGCCCTATTTACTTTTAACCGTCGTAAATAAAAGTAAAAAGTTACTATTCACAAAAAATTATTTTTATCTTATTAAACCACATTTTACTCCTTGATATTAACCTTGTCTCTCGGAGTTTCGAAATTCCACTCACAGAATCATTAAAAATAAGTTTTATGTAAATTTTCAAATTCTTTTAGGAGGTGGGTAAAAGACGGTGAAAAGTTCAATAAAATTTTTATATATCTAAAATTATTATAAAATGACTCCAATAAATTACATTGAACTTATATAGGTATTATGTATCAATTTTTATGTAAAATAAATTTAAATAAAATAAATATTTTTTTAAATAAAATGTCGGTTTTTAAATAGTAACCTAGTGTTTTCACTATTCATCAAAAATTGAAAGTTTTCAGAAAAATACCAAAACTTCACCCTAGGCTAATTTCGATATTATGAATCCAAAAATGAAGTCCATTTTGAAAGATAAAATTTATAAAATTTCAAAAAGTGGGTATTACTATTCATAACGGCTTGTTCATAATAATATTATAATAATATCTGGTTTAGTGAAACTCGGTATTGCGTACTACACATGCTATCGAGGAAGGTCTTGATTGCATGTAATGAAAGACAAGTCAGGGCTGTGTGTATTGAAATGTCTATTTAGTGTTGTGTATAACATAATAAAAACTTTTTTCATTTATATATTAAACAAAATCTATACATAATGTTGCGTAGAAAAATTTCTACAAAACAAACTTGAAATTGTGTGTAACACGAGCCAAGAATAGTGTTGTGTATCCAACAAGCTAATGAGGTGTTGCATATAACACAAGTTAATTTTGGTGTAGCATACAACACAAGACATCAATGAAATTAAAAGAATATTTTTAATAAAATCTCAGGGTGTTACATTCTACACCCTTTAAAATGAATTTCTCCCTCGAAATTCATCGAGGTTATAAATTGTTTTCTACTTTAATGTTTCTTTAATAGAAACCCACATCGTAAAAAGGAATACCAAAACTGAACATTAAAAACTAAATTATGAAACGTAACTGTTACCCAAATTAACTAATCATTTTGTTTCCACATAGGAGAACATAGGTGAAAATATGGATATGGAAGAGAAATGTAACCATCAAGATGGAGAGTGGTAGAGAACATGGATATGAAAAATCCAACAATCATAAAGCCATAAATTTTTGATGATCTAAGGTACCATCTAATTCATCAGATATGAGGAAATTAGGACAACTTTTTTGGTTTTCAAGATCATTCCCCTAAAGTTGAAGAATAATTAAAAGAAATACTAAGTTGATTTTGGTACAATCTCACTGTTGTTTGTGACTTGAACAATTTCCACATCATCTCTTATAGAAATGAATTTGAATTTGTCTTCTGTGAAGTGTTATCATATCATGCGATAGAATGATGGGTCATTCCATCTGTCTCGAACAAAAGGTCAGCAAAAGTTATCAAATATACATAAGTCCATCTACTGTGAGGTTAATCGTATATGATTCAAAAAATGGGCTTATAATTCATCTATCATACCGCTTAATATAATAAAACTAGTTTCAACTAACTAGGGACTTCCTTTAGGCCAATGGTATGCGATAAAGGCCTGTCACACTTCGGTTGTGGGTTTTATTCCCATAGCCTTGTCTGACGTGACGGGTTGTCACTCATCCTATGGGTTGTCCTTTTTCTAAAACTACATTATTATAAAATTCCATCAATAATATCGAAAAAATTTATAGCCTTAAACCATACTAACTTATGTCCAATATAACACATTCCAATCTTTAGGCTTATCCAAAATACTAATGTCCAAGCTCATAGTATAAAGAAAACAATTACTAGAAATGTTATCTGTCGAGCATGTGAATACCATCATTTATCCCCCATATATCATACGATATATCTTGTTGGTCACATTCCAAAGATGTAAATACCTTAATCATGTATTCTCTTGAAAAATATATATCAATTGAACCTTAGTGAAAACCTGAATGCTGTTAAAATTTAACACTTTCCACATACCAAAATCTTAAAATTTCTAAATACTCAAACCATGATATAACTTTTTCCTTATATCAGTCATGAGCTCATTTCATTTTTTCTTTGTCCCTTCATTATGCGCATATCATCTTCTTTCCAAAAATATTACAATCACTTTTTATGGTTACTGGTGCCATATAATTATTGAAAACCAATACATAATATTCCAAAATTCCACGATGCCATAAATGAGATTCCATGATACTATTTTGAAATCCCATTACATAAACACTTAATCATTACACAACATCATATTCATACTCAACATCACAAATAGTGATTGCATGTGACTTCCCTTTATCCTTTACCTTAAGAGGTTTCTCACGTTGATCATCATTAACCCTTGGATTAGGGCATTGATTACATAATGCCCCATTTCCTTTCACTTGAAGCATTGAAGTGTTGGTGGTGTGTTATTTGAAGTCCTTTCTTTATTCACATCATTAGAAACCCTTTTTCCATTACTTCGACACTCAGCTGCTCGATGACCTTCTTTTCCACAGTTAAAACATTTTCTAGTCCCTTTAAGACAATCTCCACCATACTTCTTTCCACACTTTGAGCATAAAGAAACATTCATCTTCTTTTCACCATTATTCTGAGATTTCTCCTTAAAATCCATCTTTCATTTCTTGTCAAAACCATGAGATGGATATGTAACACCAACTTTCATTTCTACCTCGATATCACAACACACAATTTCTTCATAGCTACTGAAGTCTCTTATAGCCAATTCCCTTCGAAGACTTGGTTTTAAGCCACTGAAAAATTGATCAACATTACCTTCAGGTTGGATGATAAAACCAGAAGCATACCATGCAAGCATTGTAAAATTCGCTTCGTATATACCAACAAATTCATCATCCTTCTACTTAAGCTCAAGGAACTCCTTTTCCATCTTTTTTCGAAGAATACGAGGGATGTAATTACTGAAAAACAAGTTCTCGAACTCGTCTAATTCCATGGATTCAATTTCATCTTGGGGGCTTGTATTCTTAATTAGAGTCCACCACTTGTCTATTTCACCTTCTCAACGGTAAACAGATAGAATGACTTTATCATGTTCCGAACAAAGAAGTATGGAAAATATCTTTTCAATGGTACTGAACCATTGTTTAGCAACAAGTGGATCAGAAGACCCATTGAAAGAAGGTGGACGTTGCCTCATGAAGTACTCAATAGAATATTGTTCCCTTATCTGATCATTTGGTAATCTAGAATGATTCATAGCTTCTGTAAGTATAGAAATAAGATTTTTCACTCCATATCCCATCACATTTGGTTGTTCAGGAGGAAAATCATTTCATTTTCCATTAAATTGATCAACATGGTTCCTTTGGGTTCTAGACATCGTCTAAAACCAAAAAAGAATAGTGTGAGAGGAAAAAATCATGCTAGGGAAAACAACATAATAAAGGGGGAGTACCTTCAATATATGACATCTTAGGGTTAATTCTATGATTTTTACCATAATTCTAGGACTATAAGCAATACGTATACTTAACCTTAGGGACATCCATAGACATAACTTAGAAATATCTCTAGGGATATCACTAAAGTTCTCACATCCTAGTCTCCGATGGTTTTCTGAACCTTTCCTCTGATACCAACTGTAGAGACCCAAATCTTGATGTACATGGACATTACATTACATTTTCGGAATACGTAATACATAACGAAAATAGACACACAAGGATCGTAATAGTTTAGTGTCTTTGGAAACTCAAAATATAATCTTCTAATCGTGGTGAAAGATCTTCAACATCTCCCATAAAGATCTTCCCATTTTTGTTTTCTTACCTAAAACCTTTCTTTAAATCCTGGGGAAAAACATATAAAGGGTGAGCTCAAATGCTCGATAAGGGTAAGCATGGAGAAAATAAAAAAAATCATATACATTTGAACATAAAAAAATGAACATAAGGTTTAAACATAAAAATCTTGAGCAATGACATAAAACATGGAAGTACGTAAGGCATAGATCATAATGGAACATCAATAATGATAAAATAGCTTCGAAATAAAACTTGTAATTGTGGAAAAATATTAATCACATGATATGAATTCTATAGTATCCAAGACATTACTTCCACGACCATCTTAGTGGACAAAGTCTCTTTCGGAATCGAGTTCACTCCTCGTTCCAGTCCTATAACACTGAACCAGATTAACTTGCCATTCTAGCCATGTCTATATCATGAGATATAAATATTTATCCAATGCATTAGAGGGAGATATAGGTCCCACCCATCTCATAATGAAATCATTCTTACTTGTGCCACAAAATAAACATAAATCATTCATCATAACCCAAAGAATAAAATGGGTTTCCTAAACATCATCCCATCATCACATAATATATATAAAACAAATGGATATAATTTCATCATAACAACAATTACACCATGTAAATAATAGAGACATTATACTTGAAACAAAAACATGCTAAATAATGTCTTATTAGATTGAAAATAGTTTTGATAAAACACTTGAAAAGAATTTTTGAGGAAAATATCCTTTCTTCTTAAAAATCATTTTCTTTTCACAAAATGCCACACAATTTTAAAAGAAAAGGATTTTATTGATAATAACCATGAAATCCTGTAGAGAAAACTTCATGAAATTAAGGCGTTATGAAACTGTAAAAATCCATTCATTCCGTATAAGATAAAAAAACATTCTCCTCATACTTTTGTAATAAAAGTCAAAAAGTACCTCATATGGTAAACAAAAGAAAGATTTCTTCCATACAATCTGGTAAAAGTATGAAAAGGGTAAAAATGTCTTTAATCATACATGGAAGAAAAGTAAACATTTTATGAAAACATTTTGAGAACATATGGACATGGATAATAAACATAACCCCAGTAAATATTAATGAATAAACAATCTCAGATAAGAATGAGATTGGAATAATTATCCCTTACCTTAGGTCCGATATGCTTCGTACGTATCTGAACCTCTTGTATAATGATTTAAATAATGTAACTAACTTATTACAGAATTATATTCATTGTTATGATATCATATATGGTTTAATTATGACTTTATATTACCCGTTCTTTTGTATATTCAATGTTAAAGCAGCGTTTTGGGTAAAATCATTTTATTTATCATATGTGTTTGGACTTGTTGTGCTTGATACTATTATTACTTATATCATGCTTTACTTAGTTATAGAATTTAAATCATTATTTATATATCATATATATTCAGTATATATATATATAATAGATAGATAAATGAAATGAAATACACCGTTCATGGAGACAATAGGTCGTACGTACGCATGGACGCTGTTTTCCTTTCCTTATTGACATAAAAGGAAGTAAGTAGATGACATATATATATATATATATATGTATGTATGTATATACATAAATCCAGTAGCTTTATCATGTCATATATTTCATTATTATTCATTATATATAATTTATAATCATTCTTGAATTTTTAACATGGAGAATGAATCTCATCGCGTCGTGGAGACGGTAATCCGTACGTGCGCATGAGCAATGATATCGTTCCCATAATTATTGAATTGAATTGGATTGGATGATATAATATCTCAGAATCAGTATGATGTTATAATAACTATATATAGTTATTCTTTACACCATTATACCCATCCAAGTAAGGTGGTTGTGGAAAAACATATTACACCATGGCGTGGAAACGGTATTCCGTACGTACGCACGCGCGGTGATTTCGTTTTTTGTTGGATGGATAGAAGGTGAAATGAGGTTGTTTCATATTTATAATAACATATCAGTATATTATTGATACTGATGTTATTAATTTATGATGAAACAGATAAATAATAAGAAGTTGAAGAAGAAAGAAACTTGAAAGAATCATTAGAAGAGATTACCTCATCTTCGACGCACCTCTTTTAAGCTTCTTCTTAGGGGACTAGAGTTGGTTTTCTGAGAAGAACATAACCACTATGATATAACTAGAGAGGTTGAAAAGAGTAATTGGAAGGGGTTGTCTGAGCTTCAAGGATCAAAAGGGTGTGAAGAGAAGAGGGACGGGGTGCCCTTTTTATAAGGGAGGAGAGGGGCACCTTTAGAAAAACTTAAAATATTATTTTATAATAAAGTTATATTCGGTTTATAATAGCTCTAAATTGATTTATTTAGAAGCTAAATTGGGGATGGGTCGAAATACTCTCAACCAATAGGTTTTAGACAAGTTTAGGTTACAATTTTAACCTTATCATTTAGATTTAACTCTAAGTTAAATAATTTAACTTTTACTGTGTCTTCTTGTTTTCTTATACTTTATGGTTAATAAACTTACTTTAACAGCCAAAAGTACCCCAAGTGGTTAATTATTAATATATATATAACATTATCTAATTCATTTGGATGAACCTTAGATTTTTAGAAATATAATAACAATTAATAATATAATATTTGTTTTAAAAAATATTTTATGTCAATTTTGACACTATTTGGTAATTGATTTTTTTGAAAATCATAACAACATTATTAGTTCAAAAAAAGATAATTGAATAAATACTAATCATATTAACCTATAAAATTAGTTTAATTCATAAAAAGTCTCAAATTACATTTATTTGGGTATTTTTAACATCCATTATGTTAATATTTCATTAATAAGGTAATTACTGCATCATCATTGTGTCATAAATAAATTAAATTATGTAATATCTAAAAATTATAAATACAATACTATTATTTAGGAAATCATTTTAGCTTTCTAATGAATATTTATAGTCAAATATATTTTATTTATAACCCTATATTAAAAATGTTGTAGTTATTAAACATTGATTTTAACTATTTTAACACTTCTTTAAATAAAATAATAATAAGTCTCCTAATCTAATCCAAGTGGACCTAAAGGGTAATATTTTATTCCTAAGGTTGTTTTTGGTCGAATTACACTTATCCAATAGAATTATGACATGTGTTAGGGTAATAATAATATCATTTTTACCCTTAATTACCCTATTTACTTTTAACCGTGGTAAATTAAAGTAAAAAGATACTATTCACCAAATATTATTTTTATATTATTGAACCACATTTTACTCCTTGTAATTAACCGTGTTTCTAGGATTTTCGAAATTCCACTCAAAGAAGCGTTAAAATTAAGTTTTATGTAAATTTTCAAATTCTTCTAGGAGGTGGGTAAAAGATGGTGAAAAGTTCAATAAAATTTTTATATATCTAAAATTATTATAAAATGACTCCAATGAATTAAATTTATCTTATATAGGTATTATGTATCAATTTTAACATAAAATAAATTTAAATAAAATAAATATTTATTTAAATAAAATGTCAGTTTTTAAATTGTAACCTAGTGTTTTCACTATTTATCAAAAATTGAATGTTTTCAGAAAAATACCAAAACTTCACCCTAGGATAATTTCAATATTCCGAATCCAAAAATGATGTCAATTTTGAAATATAAAATTTATAAAATGTCAAAAAGTGGGTATTACTATTCACAATGGCTAGTTCATGATAATATTATAATAATATCTCATTTAGTGAAACTCGGTATTGCGTACTACACACGCTATTGAAGAACGTCTTGATTGCGTGTAATACTAGCCAAGTCAGGGATGCATGTAGTGAATGCTCCGTTTGGTGTTGCGTATAACATAATCAAAACTTTTTTCATTTATACATTAAACAAAATCTATACATAATGTTGCGTAGAATAATTTCTACAAAACAAACTTGAAATTGCGTGTAACACGAGCCAAGAATAGTGTTGTGTATACTGCAAGCTAATACAGTGTTGCGTATAACACAAGCTAATTTTTGTGTAGCATACAACACAAGACATCAATGAAATTAAAAGAATATTTTTCATAAAATATCGGGGTGTTACAGTAACTCTATATTAGAGAATTTATACCCATTCAGAATAATGGGATCATTATGTTGGTCCTATAAGATAAGTTAAATGTAGATTTTATTGTCTCATAGCTTAGATACAAGACTTTTTATTGATGATATGGAATTGTAGGAGGGAAATTTTCATCCAAGAGTGTACTATTTTTAGGATATCTTTCAAAAAGAATTCTTTATCTTACCATCTGAGCGTGAGATCGAGTTCACTAATGAGTCAGTACCGGAATCAGAGCCAGTTTCTATCCCACATTATAGGATTACACCAGTGGAGCCTCATGATTTTAAAGTATAGTTGTAATATCTGGAGGCATTTTGATTCATACAAACTACTCTATCATTACGGGGTTCTCCTTTCCTTTTTTCCAAGAATGCTCAAGAGACATAGAACATTTTTGTAGATTATTAGAGATTAAACTAGATAATTGTCAAGAACCATTATCTCATTCCACACATCGATGATATATTTGATCAGATGAGAGGTACTCAGAATTTATCCAATATTCAGCTGAGTTTAGGGTACAATTTGTTGAGGGTGCGAACACTAGACATACCCCAAATATATTTTAGTAGGCGATATGACCTATATGAGTGTGTGGTGATGTTGTTTGTTCTAACTAATTCACTAACAATATTCATGGTATCGATAAATCCTATATTCAATATATTTTCTGTAAAGACCCGTAAAATTCAAGGAAATTTTTTTCTTAATTTTCTTTAGAATTTTACAAGAACGCGGTTTCAGACGGCACCTGATTCCGAGGCCCGGAGTGCCCGGAATTAATTTCCGAAGTTTGGCTCGGGTACGTTCAGTGAACGAACGAGCGGGAATTCCTAACTTTTGATCCGGTGCTCGGAATTGAAATCCGAGGGCACCGATGAACTCGCAGCGCCGATATTCGCTTAAAGAGACCTTTTCGGAAGTTGCGTTTGTTGCGAGTTGAAAGTTAGTTTTGGGGTTTCCAGTTGAGTTAAATAAAATTTGTGTAAGACAAATTTTATTTTAACTTATTAAAAACCTACCAAAGGAGGTTGGAAGTGGGACCCACACCCACTTAACCTCCCTTGGGAGGATTAAGTGTGGTGGGGCCCACACGAACCCCTAGACTTTTCAAATTCCCTAACCCCTCTAAACCCCCTCTTAAATTACGTAACTCTTCCCTACTTTATTTCTTGCCAACCTATCTCTTCATTTAATTTTGTCAACTCTAGATTTAATTAATGAATTGAATTCAACGTTTGAATTTTGAAAGGTTGGCAAAGTAAAAATAAAATAAGGTGTAGCTTATTTTATTTTGGGTTGATCGTTTGTCTTCTTGAGAGGTGGAGAGCTCTTCTTCTCGAAGAACGCAAAGAACGTCGTTCTTCAACGAAGAACTTCTCCGCCGAAGAACACGGTTCATCCGCGACGCCGTATCCGCGACGCGACGTACTTCTTCCGCGTCATCTCTTCCGCGACGGTTTTCCGCGACGAACGCCATCGACAACGACTCTTCCTCCGCGACACCGATATTTCACGACTACGTCAACGTGCGACTATCGAGGTAGAGGTTCTTGAGTTCGTTGTTTTCTTTATTATTTGACTTTCCTCAAGACTTGATGAGGAACGCTCTTTTTCCGACGAAGAACGCCGCTTCCTCCTCAGACCTTCTTCGTCGGCATACGAAGATTCGCCAACGACGTATCTCTTCGGGCATATCTCTTCGTCAACGGATTTGACGAACGACGACCGCGACGCCCGACCTCCGCGACGCCGTCTTCCGCGGAACGTAGACGTATCTTCGAATCTTAAACCCGAGGTAGGGGTTGTTGATTCATTATTTATTTATTCCATTTCTTGAACGTGGATCTCGCATGTCTAACTTGAGGCTTGAATGTTTAAGTTGAGTTATTTATTTAACGTGAGGGGGGCCGGACCGCATGAACACGGCCGAACCCCCCTCCATCGTTCATGTTGATTATTCTTGCGTGAGGAAGCAAGTGGCGTGGTGCCGTCGCACCACGCGGATGATCGTGCAAATATTTTACGCGGCGCCGTCGCGCTACGTCGAGGAAGAAACTTCAAGAACGCGACGCCGTCGCGCCGCGTTGGAAAGAATCAAAGTACGGCGAAGGGGCGCGGTGCCGTCGCACCACGCCGGATGACGAACGCCGCGGCCGGTTCCGGGCCGCGGCGGGACGAGGAGACCGCGGCCGGTTCCGGGCCGCGGCGGAAGAGAAGACCGGCGGCCGGGCCGCCGGCGTCGGAAGCCGAAGAGGGGACCGGAAATTCCGGTCCCATTGGAGAAAAACCGGCCGGCCAGCTGGCCGGCCGGATGCCGTTAAACCGGGGAATTAATTCCCCGGACAGCTGGCTAAACCCCCCTCTTAAAGAGGGGGGGCGGTTTAAAATTAAAGGGAGGGGGCAGCCGGCCCCCTCGGTTCCGCACCAGCAGGCCCCCCACGTGGGCGGGGGGCTTCTTAAAAAATAATGGGGCGCGGCCCTTTGTGCCGCGCCGCCCTTCAAAAAACCGCGGGGCTTATCCCCCGCGTGCGCCGCCGCCCGCCGCCGCCGCCCGCCGCCGCCGGCCACCGCGCCGCCCAGGGGGGGTCGGGCCGGGTCGGCCCGGACCCGGACCCCCCCGTTTCGAACCAGATTTGGTTTTTCGCCCATAACTTGAGCCTCGGACCTCCGAATGACGAACCGTCTGCGGCAACGCGATCCTTGGATCGAGACGGTCGTTTCGGTATATCGCACTCAAGGTTTCGGTTTACTTGAGTTCGGCCGGGTTGGTTCGTTCACGAAACCAACCGGGCCTTCGGAGCGGAAACGCTCATATCTTGAGCTACGAACGTCCGATTGACGCGCCGTCAGTCGCGTTGTGTTCCTCTTAGTGAGACGGATCTTTTGGCATACTCCGCCCGAGGTTTGGACGCTGGTGGAGTACGGCCGGGTTGGTTCGTTCACGAAACCAACCGGGCCCTCGGAGCGGAAACGCTCATATCTTGAGTTCCGGACGTCCGTTTGACGTGCCGTCGACTTTGATGGAATCCTCTAAGTGAGACGGATCTTTTGGCATACTCCGCCCGAGGTTTGGACGCAGGTGGAGTACGGTCGGGTTGGTTTTGCCTTAAAAACCAACCGGGCCCCGGGAACGAAAATGCCAATATCTCTCAGACCGGGCGTCCGATCGACGCGCCGTCTGTTGCGTTGAGTTCCTGTTGACGATACGGAACTTTTGGATACATCAACTCTGGTCTTTGTGACAGTTGATGTATCAGCCTCTCGGCTCGTGGAGCGGATCCTCCGAACGAGTTTTCTGTGTGCGGGAACCCTAGTGCTGGCTGCGACTGTTACTGTGACTACTACTGCTACTGTGACTGCGACGACGACAGTACAGAGATCCTGTGTGGATTCGACGACGACGACTACAGCACTCAGCAATCCTACGTGGAACAGTACTACCGAACCTGTGTGAACTGAATCTTCTGTTTACCTTGGGCGGTGGAGCGCTTGGGTGTAGCGGCGGACCCGTGGTACTTGACAGTGGTGGTGCGCTTGGATGCAGCAGCAGACCCTTGGCGGTGGAGCGCTTGGTTGTAGCGGCGGACCCGCGATACTCTACGGAGTATGTGCGCTTGGTTGTAGCGACAGACCCGCGACGATGGAGACGTGCGTGCGGAGTACGGAGACCGTGTAGATGACTGAGACCTGACGACTGCTTGACCGACTCGACTTGGAGTGAGTCGACTAGCCCAGTGGACGGAGCGCCCAGTAGTTGGCAGCAGACCCACGGCGGACGGAGCGCCTGGTAGTTGGCAGCAAACCCGCGGTACTCGACAGGAGGAGTACCTCAGTAGGCTATTTGGGTGAGCGCCCGGTATTTGGCGACAGACCCTCAGCGGACGGAGCGCCCGGTAGTTGGCCGCAAACCCGCAGTACTCGACAGGAGGAGTACCTCAGCAGTCATAGGTTAGTGAGCAGTACCTCGGAGTCGTGACAGAACTACTGCACACTTCAGAGACGGGGCTCTTCAGCAGCTACGGTTTCGATAATGAAAATCCTGGTTTGAGCTGAGTCAATGATCTTTGTGATTCCTCATGATTGAGATGGGTCACTTGATAACTTAGGTATATGTATGGGCATATACCTGGGTAATGGTTATCCGTTGATTTCATAAACTTGTTTACTCTTCTTTGTGGATTGGGTTGTTCTTGGGCTCAGTGTTGGAGCCGAACGGAAATTGATGACTTAGGTATATGTATGGGCATATACCTAAGCAGTGTCAGTTGTTACTTCGTGATTGTTACTTTTCTTCGTGGTTTATCCTTTGTGGATTTGAGAGACCTTCAGGGGTCTCGGGGTCCCTACTGAGTAGCTTATACTCACCCCTGCACGGGCTTTGCCCGCACTACGTTGTGTTGGTTGCAGACGACGGACAGCGTTGACCTTAGCTGAGGCTTGCAGAGCGGAACGGTACCTGGAGGTGGACCACTGGGCGGGACGTGCACGGAGCGGACGGCGGGACCCGTGGAGCAGAGGAGCTATCTGTACTCACCCTTCAGGTGGGATTTCCAGTGGACAGCTCGGAGTAGCAGCTTTACTTTTTAGTTGCTGTTTTTCCCTTTTCGAGTTGTACTTTACTTTCAGTTTGGGTTTGTATTCTGGCCCATTTACTTTTCTGCACTTGTAGTTACTTTCCGCTTGCTGACTCTGTGGTGGTTGTTACTTATAAAGGCAATGCCTTCCCTGTTTACTGGGATTTTACGCCTTGGTGCTAGTCGCCAGCCCCTGGCCTATGGAAGGCGGGCTTGGGGTAGTCACGGCACGGGCCCCGAGGGCGGGTCGTGACAAATTGGTATCAGAGGAGTTCGGTTCTACCGTGAACTCTGATCTTTTCTATGTGAAGCAATAATGTTTAGCGTATTGAGTGTGGATATCAGTCCAGGGAGTCCAGTGTTGGTGCGGCGGCCGACGTATCCGTACACCAGGACCCTGACTTCTGATTTCCGACTTAATGCACGAAAACATTGATTGCGTGTGTGTTTCAAAGTTTTCTTTGTGATTACTTTTATCAGCTCACTAGGTATACTGTTTGATCGTGGCGCACCTGTTTCCTTTCAGGATGGCCCCACGACGGCAGCCAGCTAAGGTTCCGAGAGTTGAGCGTGACGACAGCCCACCGAGCGACGAGGCCTCGGTGCAGGGCCCTTTTCCAGTAGTGGCACCGGCGGTAGCTTTACCCGCCGATCCCCCGATGCTTCCAGCAGCAGCCGCTGACGATGCACGTCGCCTCAGCGCACTGCATGAGTTTCAGCGCCAGCGACCGCCCAGGTTTCGCGGGGAGACGGATCCCCAGGCAGTAGAGGATTGGCTGGAGGCAGTGGTTCGAGTGTTTAGGCTAGTGAGGACACCAGCAGACCTCATGGTGATCCTCGCTGCGAGCCTACTACACGCAGCAGCAGGACGATGGTGGAGCTTGATGCTCCAGGTGCACGATGAGGCATCTCTACTTTGGACGGACTTTGAGAGCATCTTCCGCTCGGAGTTCGTCCCAGCCACCCTTCGTGCGGTGCGTATCCAGGAGCTTCTACAGCTGCGGCAGGGCAGCATGACGGTCGCTCAGTACGCGGCGAGGTTCACCGACCTTTCTCGGTACTCGACAGACATGGTACGGGACCCCTTCTTCCGGGCCCGGACCTTCGAGCAGGGTTTGAGACACGAGATCAGGGCATCGCTGATCTCCCTCAGCATACCGACTCAGACAGGAGTACTGGAGCGGGCACTTCTGATCGAGAGTTTCCTTGCTGAGTCTACACCAGCACAGCAACTCACCGCAGGGCGGCACGTGGCAGAGTCATCTGCAGCAGGTAGCCGACGGATGACTCAGGGTTCCAGGCAGACCAGACCTACCGGTGGCCGACTGCACGACTCAGGCTCAGTTGTACGGGGAAGCCGGGGTGGAGTCAGAGCCAGGCGTGCCGAGAGTGGGCAGTGTTACTCGTGCGGCGGGCAGGGCCACATGGCTCGTGACTGTCCGACCCGCCATGCTGATGATCAGCAGTTAAGTGAAGAACCTCCCAGGCAGAGGCAGAGGTTTGACCGTGGCGGTCCGCAGGGAGGAGGCGGACGAGGCAGAGGAGCTGGACGAGCAGCCGGTGGTGGGAGACGCTTTGAGGCTCTTCCACCACCACCACCAGGAGGTCCACCCCGACCGCAGGGGAGAGCTCAGCTTCAGGCAGCCGAGGCCTTCGATCATGGAGCTCTGGGAGCCGATGGACAGGAGCAGAACTAGTGGATAACATCCTTTGTACTTCTGGTTCCTTGTTGCTTTTGTGTAGCGTCTTGTATTATAAGCTGCAATAATAAAAGACGCATACCTTTGTGTTATTTTCGTTCCTGTCCTCTTTCGTGATGTTACTAAGAGGTTCCAGTTTTGGCTGTTGACTTGACCCTCACTTGTGAGACATCTACTGGAGGAGACCCAGTTACCACACACTGATGCCGACAGTGTGACTCAACCCTTGGAGGCGAGAGTAACGGTTGAATCTCTTAGTAGTAGCGTCGAGGCCTTACGACGTCATCCTTGGTATGGATTAGTATCATCCATGTTAGGATTGACTGTTTTAGGCAAAGAATGTGGTTCATCCAGGGGATGAGACCAGATTTCTCTTTTCGGCAAAGAAGAAATCTTGCAACTCTTGTGGGACCTATGATGGTCCAGGCCACGACAGAGAAGGTCCAGGTCATCCAGGAGCGGATGAGGACAGCTCAGAGCCGGCAAAAGTCATTCGCTGACAGGAGGCGGAGGCCACTGGAGTTCGAGGATGGCGACCACGTCTTCTTGCGGGACTCACCTCGACGTGGTATTCGGAGATTTGGCCGAGGCGGCAAGTTATCTCCGCGCTTCATCGGACCCTTCCAGATTCTCAGCAGGATTGGTGAGGTGGCTTATCGCCTGGCTCTACCACCTCAGTTGCACCGGGTGCACGACGTCTTCCACGTATCCCAGCTGAGGAGATACGTGCACGACCGACGCACATCATTGATCATGGGGAGCTTGACGTTGACGATGGGGCGACTTTTACGGAGGTCCCGGTGGAGATAGAGGATCGACAGGAACGGGTCCTGCGTGGGCGATCGATTCCTCTCGTGCACATCAGATGGCAACACGAGAATCTCCAGGAGAGCACATGGGAGCGGGAGGCTCAGATGCGTGCTCAGTACCCTCATTTGTTTTCCCTAGTTTTTGATGTAGCTTTACGGGGACGTAAAGCCCTGAGGTGGGAGTAATGTAAAGACCCGTAAAATTCAAGGAAATTTTTTTCTTAATTTTCTTTAGAATTTTACAAGAACGCGGTTTCAGACGGCACCTGATTCCGAGGCCCGGAGTGCCCGGAATTAATTTCCGAAGTTTGGCTCGGGTACGTTCAGTGAACGAACGAGCGGGAATTCCTAACTTTTGATCCGGTGCTCGGAATTGAAATCCGAGGGCACCGATGAACTCGCAGCGCCGATATTCGCTTAAAGAGACCTTTTCGGAAGTTGCGTTTGTTGCGAGTTGAAAGTTAGTTTTGGGGTTTCCAGTTGAGTTAAATAAAATTTGTGTAAGACAAATTTTATTTTAACTTATTAAAAACCTACCAAAGGAGGTTGGAAGTGGGACCCACACCCACTTAACCTCCCTTGGGAGGATTAAGTGTGGTGGGGCCCACACGAACCTCTAGACTTTTCAAATTCCCTAACCCCTCTAAACCCCCTCTTAAATTATGTAACTCTTCCCTACTTTATTTCTTGCCAACCTATCTCTTCATTTAATTTTGTCAACTCTAGATTTAATTAATGAATTGAATTCAACGTTTGAATTTTGAAAGGTTGGCAAAGTAAAAATAAAATAAGGTGTAGCTTATTTTATTTTGGGTTGATCGTTTGTCTTCTTGAGAGGTGGAGAGCTCTTCTTCTCGAAGAACGCGAAGAACGTCGTTCTTCAACGAAGAACTTCTCCGCCGAAGAACACGGTTCATCCGCGACGCGACGTACTTCTTCCGCGTCATCTCTTCCGCGACGGTTTTCCGCGACGAACGCCATCGACAACGACTCTTCCTCCGCGACACCGATATTTCACGACTACGTCAACGTGCGACTATCGAGGTAGAGGTTCTTGAGTTCGTTGTTTTCTTTATTATTTGACTTTCCTCAAGACTTGATGAGGAACGCTCTTTTTCCGACGAAGAACGCCGCTTCCTCCTCGGACCTTCTTCGTCGGCATACGAAGATTCGCCAACGACGTATCTCTTCGGGCATATCTCTTCGTCAACGGATTTGACGAACGACGACCGCGACGCCCGACCTCCGCGACGCCGTCTTCCGCGGAACGTAGACGAATCTTCGAATCTTAAACCCGAGGTAGGGGTTGTTGATTCATTATTTATTTATTCCATTTCTTGAACGTGGATCTCGCATGTCTAACTTGAGGCTTGAATGTTTAAGTTGAGTTATTTATTTAACGTGAGGGGGGCCGGACCGCATGAACACGGCCGAACCCCCCTCCATCGTTCATGTTGATTATTCTTGCGTGAGGAAGCAAGTGGCGTGGTGCCGTCGCACCACGCGGATGATCGTGCAAATATTTTACGCGGCGCCGTCGCGCTACGTCGAGGAAGAAACTTCAAGAACGCGACGACGTCGCGCCGCGTTGGAAAGAATCAAAGTACAGCGAAGGGGCGCGGTGCCGTCGCACCACGCCGGATGACGAACGCCGCGGCCGGTTCCGGGCCGCGGCGGGACGAGGAGACCGCGGCCGGTTCCGGGCCGCGGCGGAAGAGAAGACCGGCGGCCGGGCCGCCGGCGTCGGAAGCCGAAGAGGGGACCGGAAATTCCGGTCCCGTTGGAGAAAAACCGGCCGGCCAGCTGGCCGGCCGGATGCCGTTAAACCGGGGAATTAATTCCCCGGCCAGCTGGCTAAACCCCCCTATTAAAGAGGGGGGGCGGTTTAAAATTAAAGGGAGGGGGCAGCCGGCCCCCTCGGTTCCGCACCAGCAGGCCCCCCACGTGGGGGGGGGGGGGGGCTTCTTAAAAAATAATGGGGCGCGGCCCTTTGTGCCGCGCCGCCCTTCAAAAAACCGCGGGGCTTAGCCCCCGCGTGCGCCGCCACCTCGCGGCGCCAGGCCGCCGCGGCCCGCCGCGCCGCCGCGCCGCCCAGGGGGGGTCGGGCCGGGTCGGCCCGGACCCGGACCCCCCCGTTTCGAACCAGATTTGGTTTTTCGCCCATAACTTGAGCCTCGGACCTCCGAATGACGAACCGTCTGCGGCAACGCGATCCTTGGATCGAGACGGTCGTTTCGGTATATCGCACTCAAGGTTTCGGTTTACTTGAGTTCGGCCGGGTTGGTTCGTTCACGAAACCAACCGGGCCTTCGGAGCGGAAACGCTCATATCTTGAGCTACGAACGTCTGATTGACGCGCCGTCAGTCGCGTTGTGTTCCTCTTAGTGAGACGGATCTTTTGGCATACTCCGCCCGAGGTTTGGACGCTGGTGGAGTACGGCCGGGTTGGTTCGTTCACGAAACCAACCGGGCCCTCGGAGCGGAAACGCTCATATCTTGAGTTCCGGACGTCCGTTTGACGTGCCGTCAACTTTGATGGAATCCTCTAAGTGAGACGGATCTTTTGGCATACTCCGCCCGAGGTTTGGACGCAGGTGGAGTACGGTCGGGTTGGTTTTGCCTTAAAAACCAACCGGGCCCCGGGAACGAAAATGTCAATATCTCTCAGACCGGGCGTCCGATCGACGCGCCGTCTGTTGCGTTGAGTTCCTGTTGACGATACGGAACTTTTGGATACATCAACTCTGGTCTTTGTGACAGTTGATGTATCAGCCTCTCGGCTCGTGGAGCGGATCCTCCGAACGAGCTTTCTGTGTGCGGGAACCCTAGTGCTGGCTGCGACTGTTACTGTGACTACTACTGCTACTGTGACTGCGACGACGACAGTACAGAGATCCTGTGTGGATTCGACGACGACGACTACAGCACTCAGCAATCCTACGTGGAACAGTACTACCGAACCTGTGTGAACTGAATCTTCTGTTTACCTTGGGTGGTGGAGCGCTTGGGTGTAGCGGCGGACCCGTGGTACTTGACAGTGGTGGTGCGCTTGGATGCAGCAGCAGACCCTTGGCGGTGGAGCGCTTGGTTGTAGCGGCGGACCCGCGATACTCTACGGAGTATGTGCGCTTGGTTGTAGCGACAGACCCGCGACGATGGAGACGTGCGTGCGGAGTACGGAGACCGTGTAGATGACTGAGACCTGACGACTGCTTGACCGACTCGACTTGGAGTGAGTCGACTAGCCCAGTGGACGGAGCGCCCAGTAGTTGGCAGCAGACCCACGGCGGACGGAGCGCCTGGTAGTTGGCAGCAAACCCGCGGTACTCGACAGGAGGAGTACCTCAGTAGGCTATTTGGGTGAGCGCCCGGTATTTGGCGACAGACCCTCAGCGGACGGAGCGCCCGGTAGTTGGCCGCAAACCCGCAGTACTCGACAGGAGGAGTACCTCAGCAGTCATAGGTTAGTGAGCAGTACCTCGGAGTCGTGACAGAACTACTGCACACTTCAGAGACGGGGCTCTTCAGCAGCTACGGTTTCGATAATGAAAATCCTGGTTTGAGCTGAGTCAATGATCTTTGTGATTCCTCATGATTGAGATGAGTCACTTGATAACTTAGGTATATGTATGGGCATATACCTGGGTAATGGTTATCCGTTGATTTCATAAACTTGTTTACTCTTCTTTGTGGATTGGGTTGTTCTTGGGCTCGGTGTTGGAGCCGAACGGAAATTGATGACTTAGGTATATGTATGGGCATATACCTAAGCAGTGTCAGTTGTTACTTCGTGATTGTTACTTTTCTTCGTGGTTTATCCTTTGTGGATTTGAGAGACCTTCAGGGGTCTCGGGGTCCCTACTGAGTAGCTTATACTCACCCCTGCACGGGCTTTGCCCGCACTACGTTGTGTTGGTTGCAGACGACGGACAGCGTTGACCTTAGCTGAGGCTTGCAGAGCGGAACGGTACCCGGAGGTGGACCACTGGGCGGGACGTGCACGGAGCGGACGGCGGGACCCGTGGAGCAGAGGAGCTATCTGTACTCACCATTCAGGTGGGATTTCCAGTGGACAGCTCGGAGTAGCGGCTTTACTTTTCAGTTGCTGTTTTTCCCTTTTCGAGTTGTACTTTACTTTCAGTTTGGGTTTGTATTCTGCCCCATTTACTTTTCTGCACTTGTAGTTACTTTCCGCTTGCTGACTCTGTGGTGGTTGTTACTTATAAAGGCAATGTCTTCCCTGTTTACTGGGATTTTACGCCTTGGTGCTAGTCGCCAGCCTCTGGCCTATGGAAGGCGGGCTTGGGGTAGTCACGGCACGGGCCCCGAGGGCGGGTCGTGACATTTTCTTATTAGTTTGATTTAGTTTTCAATGATGAAATATTGGTGTACTCCTATTCTGAATACAAAAAAATTCCAACATCAAGAGATCCTTATGATTAAATTTAGAGTGCATCGGTTTTAAACCATTTTGTCTTAATAATTCTTCTATATTAAAAAGTCAACTTCCTAGATCATGTTATCTTATATGCTAGAGTTTCAGTGGAAAAAGATAGGTTTTCAATCATGGAATCCTATGGATGTACCCAAAATGTATTCAAGACATAAATCTTTCTTGATATAGCAGGCTATTACTAGTGCTTTATCCATGAATTTTCCCATAAGGAAGATCTGATGTTTTGGCTAACCAAGAAATGGGTGGTGTTTTTTTGGTAAGATCATTTCTGCTGCTAATCATTTTTTTCATTCTCAAAAGCCGGTTTATGGGTTCCCGGTACCCCACTACAGGATTCCAATACAACCAATTTCACCATTACACAAAAACATCAAAAACCAAAGGAAATGTTCAAGAAACCACGAATCAGGGCACAAGAACGTCAAAAAAGCTGGCCAAACCTTATAAAGGTTTACCTTAAACGTCCCTCGACACGACCATCGACACCGACCCAAATCCTCCCGTCGGCAAACTCCAGCGGAATTCACCTAGGCTTCGAGCAAAATGAAATGGACCTCCAGGAAGAATCCATCCACAAAAGACATCAAAGAAACCAAAATGAGGGTGACCAAAGATCCTACTGCATAAGCACCGTGATCAGCAGAAAACTCAGAAGTTTTGCATTAAAATTTCAAATCGCATACCAGAATCACTCCTCCAGTCTTGCGCCTTCGAGGCCATACGACTCCAAATTCATCATCACTGCTACTCATCAACGTTGAAGCCATTATCGCCAGAACCGTCACACTACACCAGAAAACCGAACCAATTCACAGCCAACCGACGATACCCAGAATCACCGGAAAAATCGAGAGACACCAAAACAAAAAACCTGCAAAAACTCACAGAATATGAATCCAAAAGCCTCCCCCCCTCCGGAACCGCAGAACATACGTCGAGCCACATAGTATCCCGTCGTATGCATGGCTAGGTCGTGATGAACTCACCGAACTGGATCGACCGTCGGCACCGAAAGTCCGAGACGCTCTGAACCAAGACCGTGATGATCCACACTGTCAACAGCACGCCGGGACGAACGCCTGAGAACCTCATCCTTGGGAGCGACACGCCGAGCCGAGCGACGTCTCCAGGAACGTGAGCCGGAGACTGAACCCACCGGATGTAGACTCACCCCACCGAAGCCAGACCACACCCACGATGAGCTGAAACCAGAGGAGCCATGAGTCGATCCGGGACGGGAGGGGGAAGAAGAAGAAAAAATGCTGGGAAACCCTAGCCGCCACCGAAGCGCGATTTTTTTTGAGAAGATTATCACACCCAATAAGATAATTAAATAGATTGAGATAAGAAAGGAAATGTACTGGTACCACTAACTCCCAAATAAATGATACAATAAGAAAATGATATCTCAGAACGATATTCATATGTACATTTTATAAAATAAAGTGATGGCGGAGAAGCCTCAACCAGTGTGTGTCCTCTAGTGCAAAGTCTACGGCTTGCCTGTGGAGTACTGTGAATTTGGACCTGATTTTGAAAAATGCAAACCCTGGATGATTCAAAACTCTCCTAACATATATCCTCCAGACCTGCTCAAAGAGGCCAATGCAAAGGAAGCCCATAGAATTTCCGATTAGCTCGAAGGCACGGGCATTTCCTCAATAGGAATTCGCGATAGAGCAACTGCATCGGGTGGTTCCTCAACGTCTAAGCCAGAAGAAGTAATTCACCTTTTTGTGTTAAACTAAGTGATGCTTCAAAGAAGCTTGGGAAAAAATTCGCCACAAGCGCCTCTGTTGTTAAGGGGCCAACTGAGAAGGAGTAGATTGATGTACAAGGGTATATTTCCTTTGATATTGTGGATTTCATGTCAGAAACATGGCATGATGTGCCAGAAACTTTAATTTTCTTCATTGAAGATGGGAAGAACTCATCACATTTTCTCACAAGGGTTGATGAATATACAGAACTCGTCACTTTTTATCACCCTACCTATGTTACGTAATGAAAATAATGTGTACTATTATGTATCGTGAGTCAGGATAAGAGTGGTTTTTATACAGGAAGATCGAGTGGTAACCTATGGATCTAGATTATAGAGGTCACATGAGATGAATCATCCTACTCCGGATTTTGAGTTCTATACAGTGGTAAACGTATAAAGATACTGCTATAACTATCTCTTGGGTGAGAGGTTTTTGGTATATATGATTCACAAGATCCTTATGTACATATTTTCTCACCTAGACCCGAATCTTTAGTTGAGGTGGTGGGTTGATTATATATAGTATTTTAATTTGAGATAGACTGTACTCTATGGAAGGGAAATTTCAATGTTGATTCATTAAGAAACAATATGCAAACATATAAAGTGAGATAGTATTGTGATGAGTGGTGCATGATGGAATTATTTTAAAATATTAATTTAAGAGTTTTGGAGTCCTAGGGGTGAGAATCTCTGAAATTGGTATCTATTATTCTTGTTCCTTTTTGAAAAATCATGGGGGATTTGTTGTCTAATCTAGAATTATTATCTATAATTTATATCTTATATGGTGTGGATCCACTATTTGGATAGTTTTTCAGTAGTGGGGATGTTATTCTTATCCATGACCAAGTATGGGCTCTTCCGGTCATGTGAAAGAAGAATATGAGGGAGTAACATTACTCTAAATGGGTGGTATAACAAAATATGAAAATGATATACCATTATCTATGTAGTAAGTACTAGTATGAAGGGATTAAGAAGGTGTTATAAAGATTTATAGTGCAATGTTTTACTTTTCAGTAGGTGAAGGCTGAGCATCGAAGGCCGGATGGGTTATACCAAACTTTTACCATTTCATAATGGATGTGGGATGATGTCATAATTGATATTATGATAGGATTACCCAAGAAACCTCATAGAAATGACTTAGTCTAGTTGATCATGAAAAAACTAATGAAGGTATCCTTCTTATTTTCTATCAAGGATACCTTAACAATCAATGATATGTTTAGTCTTTATGTAAGAGAGATAGTTCAATTTCATGGTGTTATGAGGATTATATGTTCTAATCAATATCTCTATTTCATATCACAATTATAGAAGGTACCTTAGATGGTACTTGGAGTGTTAGTTATTTTTAATATGGACAATTATCCTCAAAATGATTTTGAACCTCAATGGACAATTTAGATTTTGAATGATATTTTAAGATCCTGTGTTTTGGACTTCAGTGGTTCCTAGGAGCAGTATCTAGAAATCATATATGTTTTCTTATTATTTCATCATCTATGAATCAACCGAAATGGATCATTTATATGATTTTTATGGATGTATTTTTTATTCAACTCATTACTAGTTAGAGGTTGGATGGTCAGTTCTCATTATAGTTAGTCTATTGTAAAATACCTAGCAATATGTTTAATTGATAAGGAAGTGGTTGGTAGATTTGTAGAGATAGAATAAATCATACACTATCCGTTGAATATAACCTCTAATGTTTGAGGTTAGTAGTTTGGATTTTTATTAGTTGTTTCCTATATTGGGTAAAAACATTATCAATAATAAGGGGATGCTAACTCCGATGTCTTTCTAGTCATTTGATGTAGTAGGTAGAGTCAGTCTTTTGGAATACCGTTTTTCCCATCAACAATGTTATATTTCTATGAAAAAAACGGTTCTATTTGTCATAAATTCAGAGATATAAACCTAACCAATCCAACATCAAATATGTTAACGACATCAACCTAGATGTTGATGCATCCATTGAGGAGAATCTGATATATATCGAGAACCATAATGAGAATAATCTCTGATGGATGATTGTTCCTCTAATTCGATTGCATTGGAAGTGTGGTCCTTTGAACGATGAGGCATGGTAGATAGTGTCTAATATTCAAACACAATGTCTAAAATCATTCACTGATACCACACAATTACATTTTGGATTATTTCTCAAGGATGAGCTATTACATAGTTATATGGTTATAAGATACCATTTTTCAGGTAAATTCATCTTTATTTTTTAATTAAACATATTTTAGGTTTGTTAAATAATTTATACCATGGTAACCTAGCCCTTGTAACTGACTATGTTATTTTTTTGGATTCTTTCAAAGGTAAAATAGAGTGGAAGATAATGTATTGCTACAATAACTATTCACACCATGAATTTTCATTTCACAACATGAGTAGTTCTAGAAATATCCCATGGTATTCATTCATGGTGTGAATAATTTGAGGGGATGAATTAGTTCATGATGTGATATATCAGTCGTTATGTTAATGGGTGTTTAGGGGTTTAAAAAATAAGGTGATGAGTTTTTAGGTTTATGTAGAAATATAAGGATCTATGATGTGAATCCCAAATTCACATAAAAAATGGGGCATGACCAACTATGTTTTTCAATTGTCATGACATGTGTTTCTCCCATTTCATATTCTTATTTATCTCAAATTCCATACTACAATAATTCCATTTTGGGATTTCTCATCAATCTAATTGTTGCTTATTTTGGATCTTGGTGTTTCAGAATAAGATATTGAAGGTAGGCCTCTCGATTATACTCCCCCTTCTTTTTCTATTAGTATTTATTTTATGGATAACCCTAGTTTGGGACTACCTAACCCAGATCAAGGATCAATGCCTCGTGTTAACATATTTTATTAGTATACATTTATGAAAGTATGAAATATTCAGGTTCTACCTCGTTCATTGAGGAATTTCGTCATCTTCTCTAATTTTTAGCTAAGTGGTCTAGAATAACTCCCACACACCTACTTTTTTGTAGTATATGAAAAAAGTGGGATCACAATAACATTAAATGGGTGAAACCTTACCCAATTTCTAACCCACTAATTTTATAGAATTATATGCATAGACCTACCTTGGACCTCGTTGGGTCCATCAACATAGAGACCGATACATGTGGCCACCTGAGTGGTGTACCAATCCTTGAATATAGGATGGAACTTGAATGGAATTAACCAGGATCACCTTGATTAACTGTAAATTAGTAATTCCTTATCTTAACAATGACAACTGGTTTATCATGTGAATTGAGAATTTATCGTGACATATATGTTTCTTAACTTGGAATCATGGTGATTGGTTTGAGAATAAATTAAATTTCCTAAAAGAGGTAATTTGGTATGTAAATGGTATTCAAATAGTGATGTGATTAAATAGGGATATCATGTGATCTGAAATGGAAATTTCACTTAAATGATAAGTGAAATGGTAATAGTTACAATTATTTTGTTATTTTGTAACTTAATTAAAATATATAATTTCCTTATATTTGGTTATTGTATAAATGTGGAATATGGAGTATATGGAATCATGATTGGGTAATTGATGAATTGACCAGTAAGGGATTGTATAAAATGTTAAGAGTGAGTTTGGTTGGTGTTATAAGTGGATTTATTGGCATTTTTTACTAATGTTATGAATCCCTTCACTCAATGTTTATGGATTAGATTAGGAGCGTGACATGGAAATCCATCCAAGATGATATTATGGTTTAGACATATAGATACTTCAGTAATTAGATACTAGTATAGACATGTAATTAATTACTATCTAAATTTTTTTGTCTAACATGGTATTCTTTCCTTGCTAAAATTAAATATTATTCATGGCATTTCTTCCTAGCTGAAAACTACATGACTAAAAATTAAAATCCTTCCATGATGATACATTATGTTAAACATGGTATTACTTCATATATTAGATATTTAGATGAAAATGAAGTTTCATTCTAGAAAAAAAATTAGATACGGATTTCCTTCCCATATGCTATTTTTAGTTGTACATGAAATTCCTTTTGGTATTTCACTATGTTATAAGGATTGAGACATCTGAAATCATTCAAAAGCACCTTTTGGTGACCCTAAAGTTTAACCTGAATCATGAGGTTCGAGAGTTTTATTTTATGTTATAAATTAATTTATAAATAAATTCCCATGTTTATAATTCTTTTCCATGAATTAATTATTCATATTTTATTTTTTATACATCATGGTGTTAGCCTACAGATTTTTACTCACAGCCTGTTCTGGTGCTATATAGGACTCGATCCAATTATATGGTTATAGTTTTGGATAAAGGAATGGATATTTATAAATGATTTTTTTTCATGGATATATTGGAGCAGAGCGTGTATATGGGGCTAAAAACGGGGTTCAAAATGTGTGTTTTTTGGATTTTTTAGTTGGAGTGTATTTTTAGTTTACTTGTCTAACTTGAAACACATCATTTACATTGGCATACATTATAGCATGATAATATATCTTATTATTATTTGGATTGTTTTAAATTTATGATTTATTCTATAAGAGTGGCATGGCTGATTATTCATATGATTTCCACTATTATTGTATCTTTTCTTCTAGAGGCTTTAGTAACCGTAAAATTTTCCTTACACCTTTACTTGTGTTCGGTGGCATCTAGTGTTTAGGGAGGCATTCCTGAGTTATTATATAAACCTAACTCAATCATGTGAGAGAGTGCAAGTATGGGAATGTTACAATGATTGGTGGGAAAAATCCAAGATTTTAAATGGATGTTACTATCTCAATTATTTTCAACATTTTATTCTATGGTATCAAGTACATTCAAAGATGAGAAAGAATTCCCCATGTCCTATATTTTCAATGTAAAGTGAGATAGAAAAATGATTTTTTTATCACTAAGTAAAGGGAAATGTGGAAAAAATGAGAACAAGAAGAATGTAATTTCCAACATCTTACAATCATGTAACTAAACACCATGAAATTTTCTTATAGATAATGGGAGTTTTATTCATATATTGAGATAAAATACATCAGGTATCTGCGTTTAAGGGTAACAATGAAGTTTTTAATATCTATTTTATAACTATAAGTAGATGGTTAATTAAAAAATAAACTCCCTATGAATTAAAAGAATTTACCTAAAATAATATAAAGCATAAAGGCCAAGCATTTGTAATTACAATAGATGATGTTGAAATCCCTTAAGTTCTGATATAAATTACTTTAATCGTAAACTCAATGTTAGAAAATTCTTTAATTAATTTTAGATCTATACAGCCTTTTATATCTGCCAATAACATTGAATCACCCTCTAATAATCTAAGCAATAAGTCTAATCAAAACACATATAGGGAATATAGTTTTAATGAGAATATAAATTAAAGTCTCTAATAAGACACACAAATATTCCCTAATTGCATACATGGTTGTTATGCCAATGTTTGACATTGAAATAATCATATATCAGGGTGTCTGAATTAGTGATAATTATTTAGGAATTATTTTATGAATGATTAAATAATATATGTTAAACTAGTGTAATTATAATATAATGTTTTAATTGTTGAATCATTTCAATTGTTTATATTATTGTTGTTTTTGGAATTAAATTATATTTTCTTCTTAAGAAGGTATATTCTTATATTGTATTATCATAGAATATTCATATTGTTATTTTTATATTACTGAAATAATATTCCATTATTTTTTGGATCTTATGATCCATTAAAGGAAGATTTTTGTTCCTCGAGAATTAAAATTAGTCTTTGTGATTAATTTTCATAATCAAATGCGATAACTGGATAAAATACTATATTAAAAAAATAATGAAAATATGAAGAAAAAAATTACAAAAAATATTTTCTCATGTTCTCTATAATAATATAAAAATAGTCCCTAAATTGTAGTGAAAATTTCATGAAATAAAATAGTTATCCTCTTACCTTCATTTCTGACAAATTAATGTTCTTATTTACCCCTTATTGATTTAGAGTCTTGTGATCAATACAATTCTCATGATAATTTTCTATATAAATTTCTATTATTCTTTGTACAATATTATTTATCTTGTATAACCATACTTTTAATTCCTATTAATGTTCTCCTTATCTAGGAAACTGATCATGTGTTATTTCGTGTGACCTTTACATTTCTAACTTTCCCTTTTCAATGGATATTTTATTATTTCTATGTATGATGTTGATATATAAAAAGGTAGTTTCAAATAATTAACACCTAATTATGGAGATAAAAAAATTTCAAGGATATAATTTATTGAAGGCGTTGAGAATGTAATAGTCTAAAAATTTATATTAAAAGATGAATGAGTTTTATAAATTGATTAACATGCAACATCGTGCTTTAAACGAACCATGGTATACTATAAATGTGACCGTTATAACTAGTCATCAAATTTTAATAATGGATAGAAATAATAACATTATGAAAAGTATAAAGGTTTTATATAAATAAAATTTATTTATTAATTCATAATAAATAAGCACTCAATTTTTAGTAAAGTCATTTTATGCTTGAAAATTTTATTTTCCTCGAAATAGACGTTCTGTCATTTTATATGTTGAAATTATAATTTATTAAAAACATTATTTGATTAAATGAAAATATTTTTTTAATTATTCATGTGAATATTAACTTAGGATGAGTTTTTGAGATTTTTCCTCAATAGTTTATTTTTTGTGTGAATAATGAAAAATTTCGATTTTAAAAAAATATCAATTTTGTAAAATTATAATGATAAAAGAAAAACATAAAAGATATATTAAATTTATTTATATAATATATATATATATATATAAATTAAAATTTTTTATATAAAATATAATTTTGAGCTTAGAAATATATTCTCAACATTTTCTAAATCAAACTAATGTTTTTGTTCAAATAAAAACTATTTTTCATTCATTCAATTAATTAAGTATATACAATATTGATTTCATATTTGGTTTTTTTAAATTAAAATTTATTTTATTTTTATTTAACATAATCCAATAATTCTATTAGAGTGAATTTTATATTATTTTTTTATTTAAAATCATTTTTATACTTCAAATACTTTTTTTTTCTAAAAACGGTTTTCTTGTGTTGTGTGCACTTCTATTAAAATTAACTTCAGCAACTTCAAAAAATTTAATATTATAAAATAAAAAATATATTTTAAAATCCTAATAATTAATATTGGTAAATAATTACAGATTATGATTTCATAATGAATTGTTAACATGGTAAATATTTATCACCATGGTAAAGAGTAAAATATGTTAAAAGGGTTAAAAATAAATGGATAAGGTTTCAAGATAACAAAAAAAACTTTATTAAACTGAATGGTTGGTTTTATTTTAAATTAAACTTTTAATAATCTAATATATAAAATTTTTTATCAAATTTCACAAGAAAAAGAATTTATACTGTGAAAATTCTTTATATAATTCCATGTGTGTCATTTCCCTCACTTATAAAAGGTAACCACTTATCCTCTCATATTCACCCCTATTTAGAAACTTAAGATGAAACAAATATATAATGATACATTATAAAAATTCATATATATTACCTAGGATATTGTTTCCCATCATAAGACCAATATAGAGGGCATTAGGTGTATTCCTATGGCAATTTTATGAATAAGAGGTATAACTCGTACTAGAGTGCTTACCATTTTATTTCCTCTTCTACCTCATTAATATATTATAAAAACATTATAATATAATTGAATAATAATATTAAATATAATATAATTTTATTATAATGGTTCTAAAACCCTTATTTATCTCCTTTCCATCATATAGAAATAAAAGGACATCACTCATGCGTATGTACGGCATACAATCTCTACATAACGGTGTAATTCATTTTTCATCACCACATTACCTTAATGGTTATAAATATGTGAATAATGAAGATATGATATTTTTGAAAAAATTATGACTATATAAATTTAATATATCATTTATATTCTATCCATTCCACTTGTTAAAAAATGATGATGTTGCATGTGCATATGTGTAGACCACCAATTTCCAAAAGAAATGTGATTCATTTTTCCTGTTCCCCTTTAAAAAATGATTAAAAATATGTATGTGGTGAATATATATGATATTTATATCATAATTTATATTCTATATATCATTTAAATATATTAAATATACATGGACTAAAACTACCAAATAAAAGCATACATGAAAAACAAATGAGTTAACAATAGAAAACGACGAATATAATAAATAATTGTTAACCAATAAGAGTTTAAATGTTATAATTGGATCATAAATGATATTATAAGTATGAATATTTTTAGGGTATTTAATTATAATAAATTTAAATTTATTATAAATGAGTTTAAAATCACTTATGAATAATTTTAGACCCGAGATAAGGGTTTATTTCACATCCTCATCCTTGTTTTGGTTTGTTTATGATTATATTTCTGGTGGATGAATTATATTATATTTCTATATTAAACCCCTTAAGTTTTCTTCTCCAATTTTTACTTCTTGAAATTAATTTTTTTCCTTTCATTAACCTTTCATTATATACTCAAAATTCTAAAAGGATATTTTTAAGGAAAACCAACTTCATTTATGAACTCGGCCATGAATATTTTATTACATTATAATATTTTCTTAAAAACGTTTTAAATAATATTTTTTAAGACCCCAGACTTAATGGTGGTATGTTATTGCTTAAATTTTGTGTTCTAATCTCCTAGAGTTGGTTAATTAAATGTTTATCGGGTTTATGTGTAAGCTCGGTGGTGTTATGGGGTTTTGGGATTTAAAAAAGAACGTGAAATCTGTACATTATATGCTTGTTTCATGGTTGGTGCACAGTTAGTGAAAAACGTGTGAGGTGGAATCCAAAACATGAGACCTTAGATAGAATCAATTTTCATGGATGGAGGATATTTTTTCAAACCGTTCGAAATCCCCAAGTAACAGTGTGACTTTTACTCCACATTGTGATGCAATTAATTTTCCACCAATATATTTAAATGATTCTTATTATGTTTAGTTTAATGTTTATATGTGGTATTTATGACATAATTATTCTTAGAAAATTATAATATCACAACTACCTTCTTATATTCCAATCATTTAGAAAACAGTAATGTTGCTCGTGCATATGTATTGAATACAACCACCATGAAGCGATGTGATTTGTATTTTATTTATATATTACATGGGTTTTAATAAGGATATATTAATTTAATATAAATGATTTATATTATTAAATAATTATTATTTAATTGTGGATTATTATTTAACTTTCATTAGTTTCACCCGTCAGAAAGTGAAAAATAGTGTTCATGCATACATATGACCTTCCTTCTATAAGAACCCTGTAATTAATTTTATTAATATCTACCTTTTATGAATGATTATAAATATTTATATAATTGATATATATGATTCTTATATAATTATTAACGTTATAAATTTTATTTAACCTCGATCAAAGTACAATGACTAGAAATACCAAACAGAAATACTCATGATAAACAAAATAGTTAACACTTGGAAATGATGATCTTAAAAAGTAATTATTAATAAAAGGTTATTTAAATGTTATAAGGGGATTTTATATGATACTATAAGAATTATTTATAAAATTATAACAAATTTTAATTTATTATACAGGATTTTTTATTTTTTTCTTGAATGTGGAACTTGATGTTAGGGTTTATCATCTCAAATTATATTCTTTGTGAAATATGTTATATCAGGCACCTATCCTTGTTTATGAGGTGTATATGCTAAAATTTGACATTTTATATAATTAATATAATTATTTTCAAGATACTTAAATATTTATTTTAATTTATTATTTCACGGGGCTTACGGTTCAAATCTTATCAAAGCAGTAAGGGTTTCATGTTATAATCCGATTATTAATTTGGATTTTTATGGTTAATTTTCCAATGATGAAATATTATGCTGAACCTATCATGAAATGTAAGGGTTATGCTTTGTTTTTTTCATGAAATTACATGATTTCATTTCATTTTCCTCTCGTTAATTACTCTAGAGACTAAAATAATGTTTTTAAGGAAAATCAACTTTATTTCTCTATTTGGCCAAAAAAACCATTATCTTCCATATTTATGATTTCTAAAAATGTTTACAAAAATGTTTTTATTATATTTAAATTATTTTTAAATTCATTTTTACTGATTTTTTAATTTTTATAATTTTTTAAAAATGAATCTTCTTTTAATTTTCCAAACATGGTAACTTTTTAATTTTTACAAAAGTGTGGAAGGGATGTTTTCTTTTAACTTGTACAGCATGAACACAATTTTATCCCATTATGAACACATAATTCTTTAAAAACCCCTTTAAAATTTTTATGGTTATTTTAATAGAGTTTTTCCCTATCATTTGGTAAATATTTATATTTTTAATAAGTTATTTCAAGGTGAAAAATTTGTTTTCCACTTGAAATATTCAAATGATTCTTTTAATAGAATTTTCAATTTTGATAACATCCTTTTATGTTAATTATGTTTTACTAGGGATATTATCAAATGACAAAATACTTATTCTTTTTTTATTTTTATAATTTTGATAATAGTATTATGAGACTCATTCCATTTTCATGGGTTATGCTATGATGAATTGATGAAATGATTATGAAACTTGTTTCTCTTCCACAGGTTATGCAAGGGTAAAATTATTAAGAAACCCATTTTTGAAATATTAAGATATGTTTAATGCCTTATGTTCTAAAGTGACACATATACATAATTTTCTTTATATTATGGGTGGGAATATAATTATATATCCCTCTAATTAATTTAATGACAATTGAAATCTCATGAGATAAACAATACTGGAATGGGGAATGAACCTAGTTCACTAATGGAATCTATCTAAAATAATAGTATTGAGAGTTAACCTTGACTACTATAATATTTTTTGGGAGAAAAAATTCCTCTATGATAGTTTATGAAGTGATTCTTTACTACTTTGGAATTTATTTTCTATGATACGTGTATTCCATAAACTCATCATTCATTCGAATTTTATAATCTTTTGATTTGTGTGATTTTATTCTTATATGATTCATGTCTTATAAACTACCATAGTTTAACATATTACTCAAGATTATTATATATGATATGTAAAGAATTATTTTTAATTGTTATTCATGTGATCTTATACCTTTTTTCTTAGGGTCTTCTCAAGTGATCAGTGACACCTTCTTTATTTTACCATACTGGTCATTGAGACAAAATTTCTTATAGTTATTTTTACTTAGATTAGTAATAAAGGTAATAAGTATGATATGTATAATAAGGTTTATAGTTATGATGAAATTATAAGTATATGTTGTTTTTTACTTTATGAAAAAGATGTTTATATATCTATGTTTTCAAAGGTAATATATGTACATGACTCTGGCATTGATCTTCTGGTTATTTTTTGAATATTCACCTAAAAATGTGAAGTATATATAAATGATAATTAAGGGTCTTTATAGTTGTTATTAGATATAGGTTTAGTTATCATTTGGAAACTAGTATGAGAAAACATTACTAAGAACCCTAGGGGTTATTCTAAGTATAAGATAATATCCTAAAGTTTTTTGTAATGATCATGGATAACCTAGGCCAAACCAATGTTTTAATAGATTTAAGAGGTATATCAAGATTTAGAATTCCTATAAATTACTTTTCATGATTATGTGTTTTTCAAATATAATTATTGTTTCTCACACTATGATTTTTGGTTTTCTCCAATGTATTGAAATTTAAGAAATCATGTTAATGTTGAATATGATGGAAAATGTATTGATTTTCCTCCTTAATAACCAAATGTTTTGAAATATATAATAAAACAAATTGTTGATATGATCACATAAATTTATAAAGCTATAAATCATTTTGAACATTAAAATGGGAGGAGGGAACATCATTCAATTTTTTACTTTATGAGGTAACACCCACTTTATTTTAGTGGGCCCACTAATCCACTAGTTGTTGAGAAATCAATCCATACTATTGATTTTTTTTTCATTCTCTAGTGTTTGAAGCAATGAAATGTAATTTTGGTTGCCTATCATTTAAGAGGAGAAGAAGATCATTGGAGGAATATTGTCAAGAAAATGAGGAAACATAAAAAAATTGAGTCAATATAGTTTGAAGAGTGTAAGATATTATTTTATAATAAGTACTTTTATGGTATTATTCATATGAAAATGCAGAATAAATTCCTTGAGGTATAATAGAAGGATGATTAATCCATTGGATCCTGTGAGGAAAATTTTATAAGTCTTGTCATGTATGCTTCGACTGTTATCATCTATCTTGAAGATAAGTTTGATTGGTTCTTTAGGGGAATAAAACTTAGTCCTTGTAGTGTGTAATACTTAATAGACATTGGTTTCTATAAAGAAATTATTAAATGTCATATCATGGTTTAAATAGATATCGGAGTTACCTATCCATCTCATTGTTTCTATTATAAAAGAAATATTAAATTAAAATGAAGTACTACAAAACATAGTGATAAAAGGATGATATTTTTATGCTCAATGTGTGGAAGGAAACATGGTTGAAATTTTCTTCAGGATAAATGTAAATGTTTTATGTTCAGAAAGTAAGGTCATTAGACAATAGTATTCCAATTTTATATGATAAGATATTTATTGGATTGAATCGAGAGAAATTTCCACAGAATGCACCACCAATACTCCAATTTTTTAAATGCGAGAAGTATTGAAGTTATGATAACTAGTTCTCTAATGTGAATGTTAATGATTACGATCAACATTAACAACTTATTAAGCTAAGAGACAAAAAATATAATGTAGTCACTATTTATAATAAGGTTTACGATAAAGACATACTGAAAGGTACTCTTAATATCCACTATGGAACAACTAATGTATTATTTATATATGAATCTTCCCAATATCTTATATCTGAATAATTTAATAATGATATCAAATATGCATTTAAATGATTTGATGTTTAATTAGTATGGAAACCCATTACTGTTATGATGACCGTATCTCATGTCTATGATTCTTCTTCGATTGATGTATGCAGGAATATGATTCCTGGAAATATTGTAAATAATACTCTCGTTGAATTTGATGATATTATGGGAATGGATTGTTTTTATTTGCATAAATTCTATGTCTATTTCTAACAATGGGAATTTTCACAAGATATTCCAAACCAACCTGTGATGGTCTATTGATATGGTGATAAATATGAACATTTTATAGAAATCACATCCATTATATGAGCCTTGGTTCCTATTAAAAATTGATGTTTGTCTTAGATGGCTGGGGATAAAATACAAATCTAATATATTGATATTAGTTTGGAGTTTGTCCATGCCTTTCTGTAAGAATTTTTTCATCTTCCACTGAACTGGGAAGATGAGTTCTCAACAGAAATCTTACATGTTTCTACATGTATTTCAAAGACTCTATATTAAATATACCCTACTGGGATATAGGAATTGAAAATAAAACTCTTGGAGAATCCATAAAAGGGTTCCATTTGACCATGTCATTCACCTTGTGGTGAATATTTTATTTTTATTAAGAAGAAATATGGATCAATGTGGCGTTGTAATGATTATCATAAACTTGTCAAGATCACAGTCAAGAACGTGTATCCTCTACCTAGTATTGATGAATTTTTTTAATCAACTATAAAAATTTATATGCTTTTCTATGATTTCCCTTCATTTTGGAAATAATTAATTGAGGGTCATGAAGGAGGATATACCCAAGAAAACATTTTGGATAAGTTATTGACACTATGAATATATAGTGATGTCATTTAGTCATACTAATACTCATGATATATTCCTGGATTTAATAAATTGAGTCATTAGATGTTACCTTGATCAGTTTGTGGTAGCCTTTATAGATGATATTCTGATATATTAAAAGGATAAAGAAGATAATTAATTGAACTAAAGACCCTGTGGAAGAAGAAGATTTATGAAAAAATTACCAAGTGTGAATTTTGGATTTATAAAGTTTCATTATTGAGTCATATAATCTCATGTGTGGGTATATTAGTATATCTGTCAAAGGAAGCAGTTGTTGAATATTGGCCCAGACCAACCACATTGACTATGATCCATACTTTTCATGGATTGGCTTGATATTATCGGTTCATTGTGGAATATTTTTCATGACTTTCAAATCTACTCACCAAGTTAACACTTAAGGGAGCTATATTCCTCTGAAAAAATGAATGTGAAGAAAATTTCATAGAACAAAAGAGAAGGTTAGTCTTTGAATATATTCTTACATTACCCTATAGTGGGGAAGGGTTTGTAATCCATAATGACGAATCAAATAAGGGACAAGGATGTTTTAACTTCTTGAACAATATAGTGATAGCTTATTCATGAAACCAAATGAAGGTTAATGGAAAATATCATAGTCATGATTTGGAGTTATCTTTGATAATTTTTTCATTAAAGATGTTGAGTAATTATCATTAGGAATGAATGTGGGATATATATACTAATCATAAAGTTTTAAAGTATATATGAACATTGAAAGAGTTTAATATGCATCAAAGGATATGGTTAGAACTTATTATGATTATAACTCCTCAATATATTACCACCATAGGAAAACGAAAAAGTTGGTAGATGATCTAAGTCAAATGAATCATGATAACGTATCAATGATGAGGATCAAAAAAGATATAACATTTAAAAAATTTCAAAGAGTATATCTAGAAATATTTAAGGAAGGATAAAAATATTATTTTTCTAAAAATAGTCTAAAATCATATATCCATGTGAGCATTAAAAAGGAATAGTAGGCGAATATAGAATGAGAAAAGAAGTTCATAAATGATCCTACTTTCAACATTTATTTTGGTTGAATGATAAGGTTCAAGAACCATTTATACATTCCATCCATTCAATTCTGGAAGATGGAGTTGTTAGATGAGGCACATAGTTTATCATTCTCTATTCTTCCTAGATGTAAAAAGATGTATAGAGATATGAAGGTGTAATTATGGTTGGAAGAACTGAATAGGGATATTACTATGTATGTATCTTAGTGCTTGGTAAGTAATAATGTTATGTCTGAGAGAAAAAAGTCTAAGGGGATTATAAAACCATTACCTAAACTTGAATGGAAATTGGAAACATCACCATGGATTTCATCATCAGACTCCTCAAAACATCTAAAGGGAAAATTTCTACATGGGTTGTAGTTGATAACATTAAAAAATTTATCAAACATCATTTACATTAGAAAAGACTTATATCTTGATAATATTGATATAATATACATTAATTATGTTGTAATGTTGCTTGTAGTGCCACATTATATTGTATCTGATCAACATATGAGGTTTAACATGACATTCTATTAATGTCTTCAACAGAATCCTAATAAAGTGTTGAGTTTCAGTGTGGTGTCTTTTATTTAGATAGATGTTCATTATAATAGAAACATTCTAACCCAAGAAGATATGTTGGGACATTGTTATATGGATTTCAAATGTTTTTGGTATCGGCACCTTCCTCTCGAAGAGTGTTTATTACAACATTAGTTTTTACTTGAGATTTCATATAGATCCTTATAAATATCTATATATAAAAAATGTTTAGAAAGAAAATATACTGAGATGAATTTGGAGGAATAAATATCTTCGTACCTGATCTAGATAAAGAAATAACAGATAAATTTAGGTTCATTCAACAACACATCAAGGTAGCTCACGGTCGATAGAAAAGTTATAGAGACAATACTTAACAAGATCTCGAATTTGATGCTAGTGAGAGAAATTTTCTAAGTATTTTTCCATGTAATAAGATAATGTGATTCAAAAATACTGTAAAGTTAATAACTGGTTATATTATCCCTTTTGATATTCTTGAATGTGTAGGGATGGTAGCTTATCGTGTGGCCCTTCAACTGAAACTATCTCAAGTTTAAGATTTGTTCTCTGTATCTCTCCAAAGGATGTACATACATAATCATTTACATGTATTGTACTCAGATGTTATACCATTATTTAATGATCTTTTTTAGGAATAAAAAATAGTAAAAATATTTTACCACAAAGATAATGTACTACATAACAAGACTACTCGCCCAGTGAATGTTCTTTGGAGGAATCAAAAATTTTAATAAGAAACTTGGGAACATAAAATGTAATGAAACAAATATATATTAATTTTATTGTATTGGAGTGATACATTTTGGGAATGAAATTAATTTTATGGGGGTATAATTTAATACCCTAATATTTTAGAATATATTTCTCGTCAAAAAAATTTATTTCTTCGAGATATTGCGTTACACGTAACAATAAGTTTAAATTAATCGTGATATACTATTAAGATATTATTATTTGATAGTTGTCACCTAGCCATTGGATTGGGGGGAATAAATATTAATAAATAAATTAGGATTTTTTTTGTTATATGTGTATAGAATTAATTCATTAGTCATAAATTAATTTGAAATAAATTGTAAAAAACAATTGAAAAAACCATTTTTATGAAAAAAGAATTTATGCGGGCAACGTACATTTATATTAATAAATAAATTTTTCAATATTTTGGAATAATTATAACAAAATTTAAATAATATATATAGAAAAAATGTTTTAAAATTTATTAATTTTTTTTCAATTCATGAAATAAGAAAAAATGAATTTTATTATTAAATTTAATTTTTCTACAAAGTGAATTTCTTATCATTTTGATAGCATTTTTTAAAATTAGTTTATGTCACATATAGAAACTCAATCCTAAAAAATTGATAATATATTTGGTATTAGGGTGTCCACATTTGATAAATATGTATCTCTAATTTTTAGTCATTATGAATAGTAACTGTAGTAATTATTATCACCGCAGTAAAGGTAAAATCTTGTTAATATAGGTTAAAAATAACTGCTAACTTTATTATTTTTCATCTAAATTATTATTACATGAAGTAAATTTTACCCTTATCTCATTTTTATTGAAATATAAGTGTCTAATACATACTTATCCATGAATATGACCTATAAAATATTTAAAGCAACGAATGTTACAAAATGTCACTCATTTAATTTTAAATATATATTATATAACAAAAAGGGAAAAAACAATGTTAATAATTAATATAAATATCTATTTTTATCATAATTAAATTATTTTATTGACGGATGTTTTTATTAATAAAATAATTACATTATAATTCTTATGCAATACAAACATAGTATTTCTTTAATTAAGCGAAAAATAAAATAAATGATTTTAAAATATTAAACATAATATAATTTGAATAAATTATAGTGTTTTATAAATTTACAGATTAATATATCATATTATTTTTTTGTTAAATGATTATATTTTATCTTCCAATTTCTCTATAGGTATTTTAATTCAAATTAAATGACTATTGTCAAAATTGATAGTAATGATATTTTATGAAAATAATATTTTATTAAATTATTTAAAAATCAAAAAAATATTGAAGTAGAATTATTTGGATAATATATGGTAAAATATTTCTTCTCTTATCCATTTATAACCCTATTTTTACTTTCGGAGTAAAATTATAAGTGTGAAAAATACATTGACACGATAAATTTTAAAATTTGTTAACCAAACTGTTAGTCAAAAAGATAAGGTTTAAAATTACACCAAAACCTATCCAAGTTTTATTTTTTTATTTTATTTAAACCCCATACTACATTATATTTTCAAAACCTTTAAATTTCATATATTTATGATATAGAATGACTTTGTTAAATTTTAATCTTTGATGAAATGTCAAAAGTGGCCCTCACCTCAATTATAAAAGGGAACCTCCTCCCCTCACCACAACATAACCATTGATAATTATATATTGAACATAAACTAGAAAAATACCTTTTCAAATTCATTATACATATTCTACTGGTTTTTTTATTTACAAACGACCAACCCTAGGATCTTGAAAATGATATCTAAAAGAGTTTTTTGAAAGAATATGTAATCTTATTAACCAACCACTTTTTTTTCATTTTTATTTACCTTCTATAAATATATTTTGTTTATCCTAAAATAATAAATTTATCATCCAAAATATAGTAAGTTTTTTATGATTACGAATCCATAATTATCCCTCCACTTTCCCACTAAATGGGAAGTTAAAGTATCATTCATGCATACGAGAGGCTTATTATATCCATGTAGCGATATTAATAATTTTTCACCACAATATTTCATGGATGGTTATTATGGTGTGTTTAATGATTATATATCACAATTATTATATAATTATAATTTTTCAATTATAATATAACATCTAACTTTTTACCTTCTAATACTTTGAAAAACAATATTGTGGCTTATGTGTATGTGTGGACCATGACCTCCACAAAGTGATGTGACTTGTTTTCCATTTGTGGTTTACATGGATTGAAATAAGTGTATATTTAATAATATAAAGTATTCATATTAAATAATAATGATTCTTTAAATGTGAATTATTCTTTACCTTTATTTCATTCCACCCTTCGAAAAGAGAAAACAACATTTATGTGTACGTATGACCTATCGTCTTTATGAACAGTATAATTAATTTTCCTATCTATACCTTTTATCATTGATTATAAATATGTATATAATAAATATATATTATTTTTATAACATTATTAATATTATTAATATTATTTAACCACGATCATATCGCCTGGACCTAAAATATCGATCTGAAATACTCATGATAAATTAAACAATTAGCACATAAAAATGACTCTTTTAATAAGTTATTATTAACAAAAATGTGTTGAAATGTTATAATAGGATCATATATGGTATTATAAATTTATGGTAAACTATTATAATAAATTTAAATTAATTATAAAATTATTTAGAGTTATTTTGAAGTGAGTGGAACTTGAGGCAAGGCTTTATCGTCTTAAATTATCTAATTTAGGACATATGTTAGGTCATGTAACTATATTATTTTATGATATGTATATAATTAGATTTATCATTTTATATAATGAATATAATTATGTTCAATATATTTAATGTTTAACTTGATGTTATTATTTCATTGGGATTATGATTCAAATGTTTTTAAAGCGGTAAGGGTTTCATGTCCCACTCTTATTGTTTATCGATATTGTTTATGATTATGTTTCAAATAATGAAATATTGTGATATAAATCTCAACAAACTCACAAATATTCATATACCATGTTTATTTAATAAAATTAATAAAAAATCAATTATTTTCCTCCCATTATTAACTCGAGAGACGTAATGAATTTTTTAAAGTAAATTGTCTTTATATATCTCTTTCGTCGAAAATCCATTTTATTCCATGCCCATATTTTCTAAAAATGTTTTTATGATTGTTTTTAATATTATCCATTTTTTTATTAAATTCAATTTTACCCATGTTTTACTTTGATGAAATGGTTTAAAAAGAATCTTATTTTCGTTTTCCAAATAAGATATTTTTTAATTTTTATAAAAGTGTGAAGTGAATGTTTTTTAACTTATACAACATGAATGGAATTTCCCACTATCATGACCACTAAATGTGTTGAAGTATACTTTACAATTTATTAATATTATTTTCCATTAAAACCTTTTCCCTAATATTTTGAAAAATGTTAGATATCAAATAAGTGATTTCAATGTGAATGTGTGTTTCCTTAAGAAATATTCTAATGATTATTTTAAATGAATTTTCAATTATAACAACACACATTGATGTTAATTATGTTTTACATAGGATATGATCATGTAATTATGTCCATATTATTTCTATATATGGTCTCTAATTATGACTAAAATATTTTTTTTAAATGTAACATGTCATTACCTTCTTTTTTGCACCTCTTGAATCTTGTTTTGTTTCCCGTTTTGGTAGGGAGTATTTCGGTATTTTCAAGGATATATAGAACCTATTGGAGAAATTGGCCGAGATTTCCAGGATGAATTATTTTTTTCAAATTAATGGATTCTAGGCATAAAAGTGTAAAGGGGTGTGGATGTTTCCTTTTGGGTCCTAGTAGAGTTATATATAATTTCCAAAGTTTCTTTCCACCATTCTATATATGTGTATTGTCTTCAGGATAGAATCACTTCATTAGTTTATATCACTATGCGAATTTGTTTCTCAGAGGAATCCATGACTCAGTTTCATGATGTGAATTATGTACACATCATGCATCATGTTCAAAATTCGAAATGGTTTATATTGGAATTTTTAATCCAATGTGATGTTTTTTAGTGTATAAGTCACCTATGATTTTCACACCATGAATCAAGGATTCAAATAATGAATTCCTCAGGGCTGGTGAATTTTTATGTAATGAATCTTGAAAAATGTTTCATTCTTTTTTCAGCCTCTCATTTATAACCCTGAGTTAAATTCAAGTGATTTAAGTGATTTATTCCCTTATCGAGGTCTTGGTTTGGAGTTTTATCACTTGGTGACTTTCCTCACTTTGGTTTTCTCCTTCTCTCTACAATACCTCTTTGGAAGTGGTATTATATCATTTTTTATGTTGAAATATAATCTTGATTTTGATTTTTATAAACATGGATTTCCTTGTAAATTTTTTTCCATCATTCTTTGTTGGTGTTTCTCATCATGGGAAATGATTTGATAACGGAGTAAATGTATGTGGTTCAATTTGATTTTCCATAAAATAAAAAACCATAAATTACTTAATTGAATTGAAATGTGTTTTTAAATGATTTAAAACCTCATATTTGAGATTATTGAGGGATGAGTTTGAAAAAGGCATGAAGATTGTGAAAACCCCCAATTTCAATGGAATTTAAATTGTTGGGAAGATTTGAGAAAAACATTTATGGCTTGTTTTGGAAATATATTTTGATATAAATGGATTAAATTGAAATATTATTTTAAATATAATTAATTGACTAAAACAAATTTTTTGTTTTTTAAATGAGAAATGATCATTGAAAAAGGAATGTGTGAAATTATATCTTAAACTCATTTGAAATGATTGATTTTCCTATGATTGGTTGAATAATTGAATAATTTCCATGTGATCATGGGTAGTTAGTGGGTATTGAAGAAAATAATTCTAGGATCTGACCCCCATATCCATTGATTTATGATAATAGCCTCGACATAAACAAACAGTGACATTATTTTCTCTAATGCGGAGTTGAGTCTTGGTGGCATGTTTTGTGGGATGTATGTAAACATTGTGTTGAGATCATTGATTAAGTAGTGTGAGGATCCTATTTCCCATAACTAACATACCACAAGGCTTATTACATGGTTTTATGAGATGTATGATTTTATAATTACATGAAAGTGATTTTTAGGTCTCTTTAATCCATGCTAATTGATCTACATAACTATTTTATATAAAATTTTCATTTTATCTAGCATTGATATATATATTTCATCAATTAATTATGAAATCATATTTTCTTTGAAAATATGTAATTTAATTCCATGACTTTTTTTATCGAAATTGAGATCATATCTTTTTAATTTATATGGAATTGATTATGGAACACTTGGTGAGACCTTACTAGGATTTATAGTTCACACCCTACATTTGCCTTCAAGTATTTGAAGATTACTTTTATACTAGGTCCAATTGAAGGTAAATACCTAGTTAAAAGTGGTTGATGTTCAAAATCCTTAGGACCCATGGTGATGGAGGTAACTATAAGAGATGTGATCCACTTGTTTAAAGGGATATGTTAATGTATTTAACATTAAATATGTTGTGTATTTTGATGATGTGTTGTTTTATTATTGTTTTAAGTAATGATTTTTGTATATTATCTCTTTGGAGTGTTGTGTATACTAAATTGTATCATTTTCTACACATGTTTGGTGGAAAAAAACATTTCATTGTGTTTCTTGTATATATTTGGGTGTTAGTCACCAACCCATGGGGATCTGTATCACCCTTCGGGTCATGTCAAAGTTGGATTAGGTATTAGCAGACTAGGGTATCCAATATAGTTCATAAAAATGTTTTATCATATCTCTATGATAGTTTGTGTAACTTTCTTTATATTATTTATATATATATATATTTGTTTTCTTATTAGATATGATATTGGATTTTATGGGATTTATGATGTAGTTGTGAGTGAGTTACTGGCCAGATATAATCATAAAAACCCTTTAGTCACAATCGATGTCTGGGGAAAAGTGTCTGTAAGAGTTTTTTGACTTGTTTTATAAACCTTTAATGTATTATTATTGGAGTATGTTGAAATACAAATCATCAAAAATGTGTTATGGAATTGATATCCATGAATCTCTTGTTAGAGATATTGATCTATGTATCATTTCTGATGATTTCAGTGTTGTCTATTGATATTGTTTAGCACCATCACTTCTATAAGGTGCTTAAGTATGAGGTAGGATGAATTAGCTGGTGAAACATAATAGTAAACCCATCCAATGGACTAGAATATTTTTGGGATAATAGTGCAGGAAATCCATGCTTTGGGACAGGTACAAACACCCATTTTTGTTTAGGCTCCAATAGTGGATCCACAAAGTGATGAATCTAGAGATCATCATCATGAGTTTATTCATCAAAACCACCAACTTTAATAGGCTATAAGGATCCTAAAAAGGCTAAAGTTTGGTTGAAAATGATATAGTTGGTATTTAGCACTTAAAAATTCCTAATTCGATTAATGTGAATTGTTTGAAATTCATGCTTGAGAGACCTAATAGAAGATGGTGGTATTTTTTGGTAATGGTAAAAAAACATGAGTGTTTGGAGTTGAAAGACTATAAAGTTATTTTCACATATCGGTTGTATCTGATGTAAATGTTATTAGAGAAATCCATGGAGTTCCTGAATCTCCAACAAAGTGATCGGACAATGATGTAGTATACAAACCATTTTTCTGAGTTCATTCAGTTTTTTAATGATATTTTTGCGAATGATAATATGAGGGGTCAATGGTTTGATTTTTTTCACCATCTTTATATCTTTTCATAAGTTATGCTGCTAAACATCCCTTCTTATACTAATGTACTAGATAGAGCGTTGATGTTTGTGTTTGAACTATCCGGTAATTATTGGTTGTTAGAAGTTCTTTTTCCTCCCAATGGTTGTTTTATGAGTTCCTTTAAAGGGAAGACAAAGCGTGATGAGTCATATGGTGGTTATAGAGTGATGACATCATCCATCCTTCCTATAGTTCCTATATGTGTTCCTTTGACTTGTATTCATGGTGTCTTGTATTGGGATTTGAAATGAGTTTGTATTAAAGAACCCAAGAATAGTAGTTCTTACAATTTCTTAGGACATCTATAGAATTTATTTAGTTTCTTTTCTACTCCTCTTGGTGGAACAGTCTCATATTCATAAAAAATTAATATAGTTCAATAATGTTCTTCAAGAACAAAGGTGTTTCAATGACATGCATCCAAAACTAGGATTGTTTACACAGTGGAAGAGTCTCTCAAGGAAGGTGATGTGGTTTCAGTAACTATGAGAGTTTCCATCACTATAGCTTCATCTTTAGTGATTGATTTCTTTGACATTGGTGCATCTCAATCATTTATATCAATCCATATTGTGAATTTACAAAATTTTACTATGGAGAATATGTCTTATTTGATGGATATTAATACACCCCTCAGAATGAAGAGAGAGATGGGTATTTAGTGTCATACATTTGTTTTCTATTTATTAGATATTACGATTACATTTAGTTTTCTAGGTCTCCACATGAAACAACTTCATATAATTTAATAGATGTTTTGGTTTATGGATCATAATGCCCATATTTCTTGTTACATTGGTGGGTCTCCTTTACTATGCATTATGGGGTGTGTTTTGTTAATGAGGGAGAATGGGACATAAGGTCTAGTTGAGTTTGACAGCTTTTTTTAGATTTGGGAAGGGTAATATCGATGTTTTCTTTTGACTTGGAGTGATAATATTTAAGTTATGATATCCTTATAGTTTTCATTGAGTTTTCAACTGTTTTTCCTTCTGATTTCTATTGCTTGACACTGTAAAAATATGTATGGTTTTATATTGATCCAGTACCTGGTAGTCAGTTAGTGTCTATTCATTCTTACTATATAGAAGAAGTGGTGCTGAAAGATTTTAAATCTCAGTTGTATTTTTTCTAGATAAAGGTTTCATATTCTCAAGTGTGTCACCTTTGGTGGAACATTTTTTATTTTCAATGAAATTTTATATGACACTTAAACTTTTTGTTGATTTCTAGAAGCTCAATTGAGTTATGATGATGATAAATTATCAGTTTCCATGGATTCATGAACTGTTAGAATATTTGAAAGGGGAATGTGTTTTTGAAAATCAATCATCTATCTGGTTATAACTAGTTGAGAAAAAGAGTATGACATTTAGAAAATAGCCTACTGGAGTAGTTATGGACATTATGAGTACCCTTTTATGCAATTTGGTCTTACCAATTCTCATGAAATTTTATGGCATTGCTGAGTGTGATATTTAAAAATTACCTTGAATCATTCATATTGATATTTATGGATGAAATTAAGGTTTACAATAATACTAAGAAGGACCATGCGTTTCATTTTATAGTAGTTCTAGAAACCATGATAAACCATCGAATTTATAAGAGGAATTCAAAATGTACTTTATGGATCTAGAAAGGGGAGTTCTTGATAAAAATTGACATAGAACATGGTATTTATGTTGATATAGAGAGGGTGAAAGAATTTAAAATATGGGATCAACTATCTAATGATTTTGAGATTTAGAGCATCTTGGGTTTGGTGGGTTATTTCTATAGGTTCATTTGAGATCTCTCTAAGTAGGATCCCCAAATGACTTATCTCAGTTGTAAATGAGTAAAGATCATTTCTTATAAGAAATTTCATAGTTATTTTGTTGATCTAAAATATTTTTTTTCTTATGTACTGGTGTTGACACTTCCAATGGTCAGTAAGGGCTATGTGGTCTTATGTGATGCATCAAGTATTGGTTTGGGATATGACCTTCTGCAAGGTGATATTGTGGTATCCTATGTTTACAGATATCTTATGCCTCACAATAATAATTATCTAAACCATTATCTCATGCTTGAATTTGTGATGCATTCTATTAATTTTTTGTAGTATTACCTTTTTAGTGAAAGCTTTACCAGTTGTACTAATAAGAAAATCTTGAGTTATATATTCTCATAAAAATATTTGATCCTCCACCAGAGTATTTGGGTGTCCTACCTGAAGTATTTTGATTTCATCATTCTATACTCCCCTAGTAGGGGGAATTTCATTACTAATTCTTGGAGCAACATAATTTTATTCCAGGACATGAAGGAATTATTAGAAGAGTGTTATATGATGGATCTATTTTCTTACTAATATTTTGTGTTTTGGGAAAAACAATCTATGGTTTTTTTGTGATTTTACATTTGACCTCCTCTCTTCTAAAAAAATTATTCAAGATTAGTAGTTTGATGGTGAATTATAAGTCATTACGAGATATATTTATTATGGTGTGTTTCGTTCTAGCTTTCTTTGGCCTCGAAATAACTAATGGCTCCGTATCCAATGATTTATAGACCTTCTTTCCAAAGGCAGGCATTCACCGGATGGTCTGACCATCGACTCTTAAGAACACACATTGGTCGAGAGGATGGGAAGTCTGGCTCATCGCACCCTTTTGGGGAGAAATTATTGCCTGTTACGGGACTCTCTTATATATTTAATACATATTCATATGTTTGTGAATCTTTGGTTTATACCCAAACATAGTATCCATAGATTTAAATTTGGTGGGCAATGGTCAACTGGACGCAGGGGTTCGGAATCATTTATGCCTGAGGTTTACCATCCCTCGTTGGATTAATGACCCCAAGGAGTCGGAACTCACTTGAGGCGGCACTAGGAGCGGCATGGTGAACCGGTGTGAGGACAGTCGGACCCACCGGTTTTCGGGCTTGAACCTCAGGGAGGCTTCCTACGTACCCTGCCTAGGGGATAGGGATCAAAGTCCACGTAGTTCGCATTGTCTTGGGACTTATGATCTGAGGCAACCCGAAATAATGGATTGGGGCTTACACTCTGAGGAGGCCCATGATGTTGGTAAACCAATGTGAAAGGGGGGGGGGGGTCAGAATGAAACGTTATTGGGCTTGAACTTTGGAGAGGCTTCCTACGTACCCCTCCAAGGAGACAGGGATCAAAGTCCATGTAGTTCGGATTGGCATGGGACTTACGCTCTGAGGCATCCCGGAATAATGGATTGGGGCTTACACTCTGAGGAGGCCCATAGTGAGGATGTCATGGTCGATGCTTACTCTAAGCCCACTTGAGCCATGCTCTGTATGAGAAACAAGAGGTAGCAGGGACCAGAGGATCACGTCGCGATAGGTGCGTTCGTGAGAAGTGGAGTGGGGCTTACACATGAGGGTGTCCCTTGAGGTCGGGGCTTACTCTGAGATGGACACCCGGGTGACAAAGCCCAACGGGAGAGGGAAAGGGGGTGCCCATGTGCCCATATCCTCTCTTGCAGTGCATGAGGGCCTCCTTCTGATGGCTATTTTACCATCTCTGAGAAACCCTCAACAATTGGAGGGGCAGAGAGGGGATTCCCAAGCTTAGACTCCACATTACCATGGGAATGTGAACCCGGGAATGCTTCAAGAATCTGCTCAAGGGTCGGAGAAACCCCTTTTCCCATGTTTACCGTGGGTATGTGAACTCAAAATGGCACGTTGATGCACCAGAAAGTTACACCACGTGGATCCGGCGGCTCTGGTGGAGGCCTTGGCTTGGGGCCGATGGATAGGCGAATAAGAGAGTCGTGGAGGACTTGGTTGGATCAGAAGGATTTTACCTGGCTCGAGAAATGAGAACACAAAAGTATTTGGAGAGCCACCAAGAGGTATGGGTGGTGGCGCCCTTCGTGTGGGGAAGTGCCACATGGCTAGAGAAGCCGTCCACGAACCAGGGTGGTCCGCAGACTGATTGGCGTCCCGTGAGCTAGGGTGGTTTGCGGCTTCGGTTTCAATCCGCGAACCAGGGTGGTTCGCAGAGGGTTCCATGGGGGTAGTGGCAGCCGAGGGCGGTGTCGGTCGGAGGCTCGTCGCTCGGGGCTTCGCCCGCGTAGGAGAGTGCTACGCGGTGAGATGGATGGGAAAAGAGGCACAAACTCCTTGGTCCACAGGGAAGTCATCCGCGGAGGGGGTATGGTTCGCGATTCTTTTTGTTTTTGTTATTTTAGGTTCACGATTCACCAAATTATTATGCGTTTTCCAATTCCTTTTTAATTCATATACCAGCTGTGGTTCGTGGGTGGGAATTTCGATGTTTGCGAAAATCCAAAGCCTTCCTTCAACCGATCTCCTTCTGAATCTCCAACCCCTCGGAATCCGATTCCATTTCTCCAATCCACTCCTTCTTTCCCCCTTGGTCTCCTTTTATAGAGTGGGAAAAGGGATGTATATGTGGACATGTGGCACCTTTAGCGGAGGCCCATAACCAAACACCTGGTTCACAGTTGACTTGGTCATTCCGCGATTCACGGAGGGTATTGAATGCTTCCCCCCCCCTCCGTGAGGCGAAATCAGGGAGTGCTCCACGGCTACGGAGGGTTCCACCTCCATTCTGTGAACGACAGTGGGTGCGGCTTGAACCGGTCGATGCGGTCCGTGGTTGGGGTGGTTCGTTACGGTGAACGAGACTGGCACACATCCTGCCTCGCGACCGCAGAGGCTCTCTGCCTCCATTTCACGAACAACAATGGTTCGCAGAGGGGGGTGCCTCGTGGGGCCTAGCCACGTTGTGCTTCCATGGGACCGGTTCGCGGACTGGTCCTTTTTGTGTCCCTTCTTTCATTATTTGACATAATTCTTTGGGGGATTTGGGTAGAATCTCCTTTGCAGATTTTTCAGGACCCTATAAATGCCCCCCATCAGAATGGGGTCCGATCGAAACGAAGAGGAGGCCATTCTGATGAAAAGTGGTCCTGAAACTGAGACGGTTTGTGGTAGAAAGGTGGACCCAGTAGGGGACCACACCTATAAATACGGGGAGTCCTTCATTTGTCCTTTAATGAATTCCTCTTTAAACCAGAGTTCCTTCGCCTCCACGTGTTTTCTCCTTCGCGAAGTGCCCTGTCCGTGAACCGACAGTGACCTCCACGAACCATTCCTTCTTCACAGTCACCTTCATCTGTGGAACAACTTCTCAACCGTTAAACATTACTCTTAATTAATTTAAAAGTAAGTGATGACGGGCTGTAGAGGAACTTGCTTCGCGTTTTCGATGCTCCACAGACTAAAAATCTCTTGAACTTTAAAATGTACATGAGTCTTCCAAATAAACTCAGGATTGAAATTCCGTGGAGCGACTTGGTTCACAGTTTCCTAGCCAACGCTTCGCGGGCCAGGGCCTCACAGACTGATTTCTCAAAGGGCTGTTTTTTCGGGATGATATCATCGCGAACCATCCTCTGAGGCCTCCTTGCGGGCCTTGCCTATGAAGTCTCTGGTTATTTTTTCCATATTATCGTTACGGACTAAACGATTGTTGGATCTTACTATGCAGGGGGAAAATATGGTTCCCCCTAGTTCTGCACCGAGGCCTGTTGCAGAGCCACTCCCAATTGCTGATCAATGCCTGAAGGACATGGCTAACTCTATTCAATATGGAGTCTGCCTTTCCCTATTGTCATCCTTCCTTGCCGACCGACTCTCCGAATCACAACAAGAGTATCCTTTTTCTAACAGCCTTCCTACCTATGGGTTCAGTTTTTTTCGGATACCCCGATTCTGGAACCATCTCGTGATAACTATCCTAAAGCATGGATATTTACCGCCACTATCCCTCAGTTCGTGACACCTGCCGGCAGGCGGCGTACCTCGAGGGGTATAGCTGTCGGATCTGTGTTGAATCACCTTCCAGTATCTCCAACAGGCGAACCACGTTGAAAGGAAGGAACAATTCACTATTATCGGAGTATTTCTCGCAATGCCATGGTAAGCGACCAGCATGGTTGGCCGAAGAATCGGGATCTCCGACTGGGGGGAGAATTTAAGTCACTGGATTGGGGGTGTCCCCTCTGGGTTCGCCAGAGTTGCGCTGAATTTGGGGCAGTGTTGCGAGCCGTGGGCTTGTATGAAGCTTCCTGGGTGTCCCAAACCTATACCCACTGGCCTCAAGCCCTATCCAAGTAACTTATGAGTCGTTGGAGCCCGGAAAACAACACCTTCCATCTGGTCCATGGGGAAGTGGGCATTAGTCTATGGGACGTCTTTCAGATTTCGGGGGGCCCCATCATTGGGAGTATGTATGAAGAGTTCCTGCCTCCTTCTTCTATGTGGGAGAACGAAGAGAGGACTCCCCCCCTAGTGAAGCAGATTATTAATTAGGCTCGGAAGCACTCAAAGCATACATCTCCAAAACATCTCGTCCCATGCCGTGAATGGGTCAAGGCTTTTGTGAGAGAGAAAAAATCTAACGAATCAGCGGATCTCCCATGCAGGCCCACGACTTGCCCTATGATGGAGCCCCGTAAACAGAGGGGTAGGCATTGGCTGATTTAGGAGAAAGGTGACTTTTGCGGCTGGGGCTGGGAGCTTATTCCGGATGTCGATCGATTTCTCTGCCTGGCAACTTTTCTGGCCATGTTCTTAAGTGGCTGGTTATTACCCATACGTGAGGGTGGTGGCGTGCGGGTCACTACTTTTGTAATGGTGGCACAATTGTCTACCGGTAACATTATCAACCTATCCGTCCCGGTACTGGCTAGGATTTCCCTGCTTCTTGGTAACATCACTGACGGGAGCCGGCCAAATTGAGTGGCCGGCTCATTCCAAATTCTCTGGGGATGGTTAAGTGCGCACATCAAGAACTACTGTACCTTCATCAACCCTCTTCAAATTCCGGGCACCACATTCTGGCCATACTTGCAACTGACCAGTGGGGTTACGCCTGAAGAGTGGGCGTCCCAAGAGAAGGATAATCAACAGACAGTTTCGAACAAGCGTCTGCTATCAAGTCAAATCTCAAATTATGACCATTTCAATTTTCATCCGTTTTCTTCCCCGACGGGTGTAATTATGAACACCATAACAGAATAGTTTAGCAAGCGGGGCTACCTCCTCTCCCTCCGAGAGGTTATTTTAGTGGCTCGCATCGGCGAAGAACTGATCTGCGAGGGGTACGTGCCTTGCCAATTTGGGCGTCAATTTGGCTGTGTCCAAGCACAGTGTCCCCCCGCACTCAATGGTGCTCGCAAGAACCGTCATTTAATGGTGTCTAGACAACTGTGGTTAATGTTTACCCGAGAGGATACCAGCTTTGTGGTTATGACCCCCACGCTTGTGGACTCCATTCCTTTCTTATCTAAGCATTATGCTGACTCCTGGATACAATCATACCCAAATGGCCAGATAGGGACATTGGTGCCCACCATCTCAAGTCCCAATCCATAAAAGGGTAAAAGTAAGCGAAAGGAGTATGGTGCTCCAACTAGGTCGGGCAAAATCCTTCGTCACCCTGATGGTCCCATGCTTCTAGGGAAGATTTTGACAGAAAGAGTTGTATCCTCTCATGCCCTTGAGGCTACTCGGAGGAGGGTAGTTATTCCTGCTGATGCTGCCTTTCTGACTGCTTGGGGCCAATGGGATGAATTCAAAGCCCGGACAACCTTTTGCAGCCAAAACCCCCGTCCTCTATCAAAGTATCTTTAGTAATCAGAGGCATCTTTTGACGGGCTGGGCTACATATCTAATCCTGCTGACATTCTTTATGATGCGGACCCCGAGAGGGTCGTCCGATATCTCCGGGATCTTGAGGTCTATATTTACACACGCCAGGGTCACACGGTATTAACCCACTGATTCCAGGCCCTGCTGCATCTGATGAATGATGAAGAGGGGGAAGGAAGTGACCATTCTTCAGGGGGAAATGATTTTGATGATCTCCCCATCACGGTTGAAGCCAGTGAATTCCCCTCCCTACCCGTGATGTCCCGTCTTCAGGTATCCTCAGAGAGTTCTAGGGCAGTGGCGGGATTCGCAACACAAATATGGCCATTGGCACCCTTACCCGCCTCTATCTCCGCCCGACCATCTCAGGTTGATCATCCACGGTCGGCGATTCACGACATGCCTGCATTCCTGGAGTCTTGGAGGATTTGGGATGACCTGAGGGTCAGTGGTTCGGGCGAAGAAGTTTGGGCATTTCTTCAAACCAGTCCTCTTAATCATTCGGGCATTGGGACGATCTTCACTCCACCCCACTTACTATTGGAGGAGGATTTAGATGAAATAGTTTCCTCATTAAAGGAGATGGATGCATATATTCATTCACTTTGGAATCATCTCTATGGGAGCATCCGGGTATCTATGATGATTAGACGTCACGAATTGTCCGACCCTAAAGAAGAGGTTTCTCTGCTCACCCATTCTGACTTTCTCCCTCCTTTTTTGTGGAGGTTCTAAGGTTTCTTCCCTTTCATGTAGGGTGATGAAGGACCTCAGGGAGTAATTCCTTCTCCGTATTATACCCCTTGTGGTACTACGGCAGGGGAGCATGCGCTTTCTCCCATAGGGGTCGGCGAGGAAGGATCCCCTAGCGCAACTGATCTCATGGAAGCGGTCATCGCAGACTGAGGTTGGATTTTTCCTCCTCCCGCTCATTCCAGAATTTTGGGCGAATTGTCCCCTGGGAAGATCCATAGATGGCGAAAGGCATTCCATTTATCGGAACAGCTCAAATAGGGAACTCTATGAAATCATGACTTCCCATTTTCTCAATTTCCAACTTGCATTATTAGACTCTTCCAGTCGTTAATTGTTTGACGTGTGGCGCAGCACCACTCGGGGGGTCTGACTGTGGCTACCCAAGCAGTTCTACCTTCTGCCTCCTTGCCGTCTGCGAAATCACCCATAACCATGCCCGAGCGTGATGAGATGGTGAGCCCTACCGAAGGGGGCGACAATATGGATGCTCTAATCCCGCCTTCACTAGTCAGAGATACGCCAGAGGAGGAACCGCTGGTATCCGAGACCCCTGCTGATCAGATAACTTTTTCCATTGCAGAGGTCGATGAGGCGCCCGTGATCGCTGAGGGGGATCCAGATCAGAGGAGACAACCACCCCAGGCCCAATAGATCCCTTGATGGTAGAGGAAGATCCTGCCATTAATCCAGTTGCTGGGAAACCAGAGCGGGCCATTATCTTGTTCACTAGGGGAGCGATTTATTCGATCTTGGTTTCCGTAGGTGACCACTTGGGGATGGCTTTGGAAACTGCTATCCTTAGGCATGGCCTTAGGCCCTTGACCCCTCTAGGGGCTCCCAGGATTCCCGTTCCTATAGAATATGTGACATCCTCATCGAGTGGCTGTCGTGGCAATGCAGTGCTTGCGGATACCAATGTCTCATCTATTAGGAGTAAGTTCCTCGATATCCTTCCACTTACTCCTTTTTCATCCCTTTTCTAATTTGGGGTACTCATTTGTCTTATTGACTCTTTGGCCTCAGGACCTCAACCTTTGGCGCTGACGATTGTGTCGCCAAACCCGGCTTTGCTTATGACCACAACGGTCAGGGGTGAGGCTGTCGCAGTGCCAGAGTTTGCGGGTGAGACCACCTCGGGTGTCTCCTTGGTGAGTTTCAACCCCGAATATGTGTCTTCATCAGGTAGTGACTTTGAGCCCAATCAACAATTCCTCTCTAGATTTTGGCCCACTCGGCAAAGGTCTTGGGAGAAAATCTAGACACTAATATCTCAAACGCCATTGGTCGAGATGCCGACCAAATTACTAAGGCTATTCAATTTGTTTATGTTTCTGAGATTTGACAGCTTTGACTATGATGGTGTTTATGACATAGTCAAGCAGGTATTCATTGATCGGGAGAGGCTAGGTGATTTTGAATCTCGCCTTTCCGCTGCCCAATCAAAAGCCTACCTCTCCGCAACTCAACAGCTCTACCTAACAGAGGCTCATGACCACGTTGGGGTCGTCGCGAGGCTTCAGAGAGAAGTTATTGAGCAGTGTTCTCAATTGGAGGTGTTGAGGACTGAGATACGACAACTGTAGTAGGAAGAGGCCAATGTCACCGCCATGATCGGAGAAGGGGAGCGGCAGATGGAGGAAAAAATGGGGGCAAGCACAAAGGCATCCCAGGAGGCAGAAGAATTGTGGGCTGGTGCAGAAGCTGAGACGACTTTACTGCAGAATCTCTCTCAGACAATAGATAATTCTCACCAGAGCCTCATACAGCTTTGTGAATCCACCAAAAAAACTCATGTAATCACTTTTCTCACTAGGGGAGGCTCCGGATTGTGGATGCCCTTCTTACCCACTTTGTTGTGGAACAATGAAACATTTCTCCTTAGTTCTCTTGTTTCCTTTTCCTGTGATAGAAACTATTTGGCGTCACTGCTGCATATGTTAACTCTATGAACATAGAATAATATGAGTCCCAAAAAATAAATCAAGCTCTAACTTTTTCATGGACCATGGGGTCCAGGGAGCATAGTCTGACTATTTCTAGTGTTTTGTAGGAAAACCCCAAATTTTTTTTGTATTTTTCTTTTTTTTCTTTTAATGCCCTGATTTTTCTTGGACCCATTTAGTGTGGACCCAGTGGGTATAACCCGTATTTTTCTTAGGTCACCCTTTACGGGTTTTCGGCCTAACAGGATTTCTGCCTCTTTCTTTTGTGAGCGGTTTAAAGTCCCGCCGTCAAGACTATCACTACTGATGTTTTAGGTCGAACAGCTTTGACCAAATATAGTGGGGCGAGGGCCGCAATGGGGTTCAACTGATTAAAAGATGTCTCAATACTCCTCCGACACATGTGTCATAAAACATGTTTGGACAACATGCAGGGCATGTCTCAAGGCATGGGATCCACATCGGCGTACAGAGGTAGGAAGAGCATTTCCTAAGGAAGTCTTGCCTTTGGTAGATGGGTCGGGGGCGATCAATATGCAGAGCCGTTGAGGGCATGGTATGAATAGTCATGCAAAGTTGTTCTTAAGTCAATGACTGTCCATTTCTGATGGCCTAGGGATTTAATGGAAATCCGGCTTATGGAAACCACCATGGGTGGCTTGGAAAATGAATGTGATGTTTGAAAGGGTTTTGAGAATATCTATACTAATCAAGAGTGTGGTCGGGAGACCACATCCCTATGTGTTTAGTTAGCGTAAGGGATGTCTGAGGCTTGGTGCAGTTTAATCTCATGCAGTCGGGACATCATTTAAAATAGAATGACTTCTCCTAGTTCTTAGTAATCTTGTCAAAGACATTCCACCATATTCAGGTAGGGTTGTGAAAGTGGTTGGTAAACTGTAGATCAGAGGGTTTCCAAATCCCGGGATAGAAATGGGGGCTCAGAGGCCAAGAGGCATACAGAGAGAAGCATTGCCTTAGGAAATATTGCCTTTGGTAGATGGGCCATGGGAGATCAATATGCAGAGCCGCTAATGGCATGGTATGCATAGTCGTACAAAGGTATCCTTAAGTCAAAGACTATCCACTTCTGATAGCTGAGAACCTTCAGGGAAGTTGAGATTTGGGACCACCAGGGGTGGCTTATGAGAGTTCATATTTTTTTGAGTACAGAGTATGGATTTTGATTAGAGGATGCCTGGATATGGGGGAAATATCTAGACCAAACTTCCCGAGAACGGGTGAAGTAATTCTTTCTCACACTAGTGCTAGGTGGTGGTTCATGCAGGTCTGACCCATGCACTGAAGGATGGAGAAAAAGCTTATATTTCACATTGAACCCATGAAAAGTATGACCGTGTAGTTTATCGTCATGTGGTTGGGATATAATTTGCAGAGTTTAGCATCATGTGGCAAGGACGAGAGGCATCTTTGAAGGTTGATTCACATTTTAACATAATCCAGCAAGGATGGGGGGTATTTTTGATGTTTTCTATGCAGTTTAACGTCATACAGCGAGGAAGGGGGGTATTTTTGCAAAGGCTGCTCTTCATCAGAATGCAGCTGGGTTTGAATACCTCAACATGATCCCGACATGGGGTGGGTTTGATTGGTGTAAATCATGGTTCCGAGGATTCTTGGATCATGAGAGATGATATGGGTATCTGAGGCCGTTAAGCGTATGGAGTTAAGAAGAGTATCACCTGTGGAAATCTTGCCTTTGGTAGACGGGGAAGGGGATATGAATATGCAGAGCTGCTGAGGGCATGGTATGCATAGTCGTACAAAGGTGTCCATGGGTCAATGACTTTCCACTTCTGATGGCAATGAATGTTTATGAGGATCATCAATTATCCGAGCCACAAAGTCTGTCATTTGGCAGGAGAATGTCTGTACATGTCGGGGATATCCGTCCTTGGTTTCTTGTTGAGTTTCAAAGAGCCCCCTGTTCTGATCTTTTCTCTCTCTTTTTTTTGTGCACGGGGGGGGGGGGGGGTGACTTCATTCTATGCAGTTTAACATCATGTGGTAAAGACGAAGTACTCCTAGTTTATCGGTCATAGAGCTCAGACCATTGGGTGAGCATTGCTGCAGCCACTCGAAGGATAACTGAGTCAACATGTTCTGATATACTTGGAAGAAGGTGATGGATAATGGTCGTAAACTGCAACTTTGAGCTTTCATAGATCAAGAGGTGTGGTGTGGGTTCTTTGAGGCCGGTAAGCATATGGGGCTAGGAAGAGTACCGCCTGAGGAAATCTTGCCTCTGAGGGATGAGCTAGGGGCTATCATTATGCAGAGCTGCTAAGGGCATGGTATGCATAGTCGTACAAAGGTGTACCCATGTCGATGACTTTCCACTTCTGATGGCCATGAATGGTTATCAGTATCCGCAATTTCTCATAGTGCAGAGTTTGGCATGTGGGGATAATGGTGTTCGAGTATACAAGAAACATCGTCACCGTAACTGTCTGTTGAGTCAAAGTAGCCTATTCCTGGCTTGATGTTCGTTGATGTAGGTCGCTATGTGAACCACTGACAGACACATAGGCTAGCGATATAAGGATACCAAGGCAACACCTGGATGTGAAAAGGGGAATGAACTTGTAAACCACTTCACCATAAAATTATGGATCAGGAGGAATGGTATGGGGGCTTTGAGTCTGGTAAGCGTACGAGGCTAGGAAGAGAACCGCATGAGGAAATATTGCCTTTGATGGATGAGACAAGGCTATCATTATGCAGAGCCACTGAGGGCATGGTATGCATAGTCGTACAAAGGTGTCCTTGGGTCAATTCCTTTCCACTTATGATGGCCATGAGTGGTTATGAAGATCCATAAGTTTTTGGGTCTTGGAGTCTGGTGTATGGAGGGGATGCATCCAAATGTGCAAGGAGTATCTCCATCACATATCGCCATGTGTCTTGGGTGGGTCGTGACGAAGTCCATGTAGTTTAGCGTCATGCGGTGAGGACGAAGTCCATGCAGTTTAACGTCATGCGGTGAGGACGAAGTATACACCCCGTGCAGGTTTGGTCCGTATATAGGGGAAGGGGCATTTTTAACATTATCGTCTGTGAAGTTTAACGTCATGTGGAAAGGACGCAAAAATACTCCCCGTGCAGGTCTGGCCCATACACCATAAAAAGGGAGCATTTTTAAATATTGCTATCCGTGCAGTTTTACGTAATACGGTAAGGACGAGAAGTACACCCCATGACGGTATGGTTCTTACATGGGTGGAAATGGCATTTTTTATTTTTTATTCAGGGGGTTATGCTAGGATGGGGAACCTTGGTGTCACTACATATCCAGCGAGGGAAGGAATCAAGCCGCACGTAGTTCTCTAAAATAAGTACACCCTGTTCAGGGCCGATCCGGACACGGGGGAAGGGGAATTGTTAAAACTCGCTATCATTGTAGTTTAACATCGTGCGGTGAGGACAAGGGATACACCCCACACAGGTCTGGTTCATACATAGGGGAAAGAAGGCATTTATTAGGGAGTGGTTGTGCTAGGATAGGGGATCCTGGTGTCACTACGTATCCTATGAGGGTAGGAATCAAGCCATACATAGTTCTCTAAAATCCGTACAGTTTAACGTCATGTGGTTAGGACGGGGGGTATTATTGGATTCCATGCAGTTTAATGTCATGCGGTGAGGACGTGAATACACCATGTGCAAGTCTGGTCTGTACATGGGGGAATGGGTATTTTTTCCTTTTGAGGTGGCTGGGCTAGGGTGTGGAATTCTGGCATCACTACGTATCCTGTGAGGGCAGGAATCAAGCCTCACATAGTTTCTTGAAAGAAGATACACCCTGTGCAGTTCTGGTCTGTACACAGGGGAAGTGGCCATTTTTAAATCACCATGTCCGTGCAGTTTAACGTCATGCGGTGAGGACGAAATACTCTTAGTTTAAGGTCATATAGTTTGGAACATTGGGTGCTTGGTAGTTTAACGTCATGCAGCTCAGACGAACTCCGTGCATTTTAACGTCATGCGGTAAGGACGTAGGTGACCCGGCGTGAAAAGAAAAAGAAAAAAAGGGGGATCTGCGCAGTTTAACGTCATGAGGTGAGGACGAGTTCCATACAGTTTAACGTCGTGAGGTGAGGACGAGGAATACACCCCATGTAGGTCTAGACTGTACACGGGGGGAGGTAGAATTATTGACTCTTATTATCCATGCAGTTTAACATCGTGCGGTAAGGATGAACTCCATGCAGTTTAACATCATGCAGTGAGGACGTACTCCATGCAGTTTAACGTCATGCGGTGAGGACAGACTCCATGCAGTTTAACGTCATGCCCTGAGGAAAAACTCCATGCAGTTTAACATCATGTAGTGAGGACGTACTCCATGCAGTTTAACGTCATGCGGTGAGGACATGGTCACTTTCGGTTTCTATGCAAAATACATCTTCAGGAATCTCGCATTTTTAGGAGCGGTTGTAAATTGTCCATCCATATAGATCACGGTATATGCTCCGTTGGAGTAGAACTTGTGTACAGTGTATGGTCCCTCCGATTTGGGATCCAACTTTGGAAGATTTTTTCCGGGTATCATTGGGGTCCGGAGGACCAATACCAATTCTCCTTCCAAGAAATACCGGAGTCGGACCATTTTGTTAAAGGCTCGTGTGATCCAGTTCTGGAACACTTCATAGTGGTGTAGAGTGTGTAGCCGCTTCTTTTCTAGCTGTTCCAATTCACCTAGACTCTTTTATGACTGCTCATTATCGGATAATTGATCACAGATGGCAACACGGAGTGAGGGAAGTTGGAGTTCAACGGGCAGGACCGCCTCTGTGACGTACACCAATGAGTATGGGGTAGACCGAGTAACGGTGTGGATTGTGGTTCAATAAGACCACAATGCATGGAGGAGTTTATCCGGCCATGACTTCTTGTCTTTTTCCACCATTTTCTAGAGGATGTTGGATAGGGTCTTGTTGAAAGATTCTATCTATCCTTTGGCTGCTGCATGGTAGCGGGATGAGTGGTTAGCCTTGCTACCATACTCGTGGTATATCTTTTCCAACTCAGCAGAGAATAAATTGGTGCCGTTGTCCGTCAGTATAGTATGAGGGACACCAAATCTGGTGATGATATTGGCCTTCATGAAGCTGACAATATTTCTTTCCCTGACTTCTTTGAGGGGTACGGCTTCTGCCCATTTGGAAAAGAAGTTGGTTTTCATGAGGACATACTTCAGCTGTTTGGCCGTGGAGGGAGGATATTGTCCCACAATGTCCATCCCCCAAACGGAAAACAGCCAGGAGTACTTAGCTTGATGAAGTAACTCTGGGGGCTGGTCTATGAAGTTGGCATGAATCTAGCATGAGTGTAATTTTGCAGTAAAATGCTCGCAGTCTCATACCACTATGGGCCAGTAGTACCCAAGCCTTCGAACATGATGGGAAAGCTTGGTCCCTAGTTGATGTGCTCCACATGCCCCTGCATGTACTTCAGCCATGAAGGCAGTGATTTCCTCTCCGTCAATTCATCTGAGTAGCACTCCATTGAGGCCTCGTTTGTAGAGGACCTCTTGCTCACTCGCGCTGCCATATAGGACAAAATTGATTACCCTTCTCCATATTTGATCTCGTTCATCCCTGTCTGGAGGAAGCTATCCTCGTTGAAGGTAGTTCGTCATGGGGATCATCCAGCTGGTGGCAGGAGCATATGGCTCGGGGACAAGGCTGACTTCATGGATTTCTTTCATCTTAGATTGAACAAATGGAATAACCATTCGACGGTGAGCAATACTGATGACGGTTTCATCCAGGTCTAGGTCGGCTAGGGTTGTGGCCATGTTGGCTAGTGCATCAGCCTGAGCATTCTGGGACCGTGGAATATAAGCCAATGTTGGTTCTATGGAGAACTCATCCATTAGCCCTCGGACGTGGTCAAACAGGGGGATTAGATCCTCTTTTTTAATATCATAGTCACCATTGAATTGCTTGATGACTAGCTCCGAGTTACCTTTTACCTTAAGGTGTTGTACTTGTGCCTAGAGTGCGAGCTCCAAGTTTGCAATGAGGGATTGATATTCCAATTCATTGTTTGTACATCCCTCTACTAGGAGGAAATAATATGGCAATACTACCATCTCTGGGGACACGAGTATTACCCCCAGGCCCACTTTGTTGAATCTGGGATCCTCCATCCTCTTCCCGGTGGGGCTTCAGGACGCACCATCAAAGTACATTTCCTATGCTGGGAACTCCTCTTGGACCGAGAAGATATCTTCATCAGGTAGTTCGGCGTCTGGTGCAGTGGGCCCTGTTGAAGGGTGCGCTACTAGAAATTTTGCTAATGCCTGGCCCTTGATGGCTTTTTGAGGTACGAACCGGATGTCGAACTGTTGCAGGATGATGTCCCATCGGGATAGGCGTCCGGTTAGCACCAGGCAACTAAGGATATACTTGAGTAGGCTACTCCACAAGATCAAATGGACTTCATGATGTTGTAGATAATGTTGCATCTTTTGAACCGTGAAGACCAAGGCTAGACAGCTCTTCTCGATATTTGAGTATCGAGTCTCAGCATCAATCATGGTTCGACTGAGGTAATAGAGACTGTTTTCACTACCTGTGTCATTCTTTTGTGTGAGGAAGGCTCCCAATGATCACTCTAGGGCCATCACATATAGAATGAGATGTCTTCCTTCAACTGGGGGCATGATCGCTGGTGGGCATAAGAAGTACTTCTTCAAATTGTCGAACGCCTCTTGGCAGTCATCCGTCCAGTGGTACGTGACCCCCTTCTTCATTAACCCAGTGAAAGGAAAACATTTTCCTGCCAGGTTGGCTATGAACCGCCTAATATAGGATAGCTATCCTTGGAATCCCCTTAGCTCAGTGATATTTAAGGGAGGTGGCAGGCACATGATAGCCCTCGTCTTCTCAGGGTCGACTTCGATGCCATGATGGCGTACGAAGAAGCCAAGGAATCTTCCTGAGGTAACCCCAAAGGTGCATTTCATGGGGTTCATCTTCAAGCTATGATGTTAGAGCTTGTTGAAGACAGTCTCAAGGTCTGACAGGTGATCCTAGAGCTGTCTGGACTTTACCACTAGGTCATCCACGTAACATTCAACAAATTTCCCAAGGAACGGTTTAAAGATCCGATGCATGTCACGCTGATACGTGGCGCCAACATTCTTGAGAACAATGGGCATGACCCTATAATAGAACACCCCTTAAGGGGCCCTGAAGGTAGCGTATTCTTTGTCTTCTCAGGCCATACTGATTTGATTATATCCGGAATAGCCGTCCATTAAGGATAGATCCTCATACCCGACCATTGCATCAATTAACAACTCGATGATTGGAACCGGGAATTCATCTTTCAGACAATGCTGATTAAGGTATCTGAATTCAATGCAGACGTGGATTTTCCCATTCTTTTTCTTGAGGGAGACGATATTGTCCAACCAAATGGGGTACTGGACCTCTCGAATGAAGCATGATTTAATGAGGTTATTGACTTTAGCTTCTATTTTGGCAGCATGTGAGGGGTGTGTCCTTCTAGCGGCCTGTTTTTAGCCCCGGTGGTCTTTCGGAAGATCCAGGTGATGCGTCGCTACCTCAGGATCGAGCCCCAGCTTTTCCGTGTAATTCCAGGCAAAGACATACCAGTGTTGCCTAAGGAAGGAGGTATATACCTTGTGTTCCTTGGGAGACATGGCCACACTAATGAGAGTGGGCCTTAGGTCTTCCTCGGTACCCAAGTTTATTTCTATGAGTTCGTCCACAGTGGTGGAGATACCTTCCTCAAATGTGGGAGGTGCATCCCTGAGATCTTCCCCCTTTTCTTCTCGTAAACCCTCATCTTCTTGGTTTGACAAGGAGAGATCTCCCGTCACGAGTTCTTGGAAGTCCGGAGGTGAGGTGTTGTCGGTGCCCTTGCTCGAGCTTTCGGCCCCCGATTGAGGGTCAGCGGATGTTCCCACATTGTCACACTCAGCCATTGTGGCTGAAGTCATGAGGACATCCGAGTTCATATATGGACTTGAACTCCTACCTTCCACGTGGTTGATGGGAAAGACATAATCTCTGCCAAGCTACATGAGGGGGTCAACCAGAACCATTTCCAGGCCATTTGGAGCGGGGATCCAGTCGACACCATAGACCAAAGGCTTCTTTTTCTTTTTCTAGTAGAACCCGGTTTCAATGTAATGTGACTCAGAGAGCTCAAAATGGGCCTTGTCGGCGTGAAACGTTCCGCTTTGTCCATTAACGTAGTACTTGATACACTAGTGGTAAGATAAAGTAATGGCCATGTGCTTATAGAGCCATGGATTTCCCAGCAGGGCATTGAATGTTGTGCTCTGTCGGACCACCAGGAATTCCGTGTAGGCTACCAGGTCACCAAAATGGGTCTTTAGCTTAATTTGTCAAATTGGTTTCTGATCACTGTTGTCGTAACCCAACAAAGTTGTGGCTGGGGGAATTAGATCATCCTCACTGTAGCCCAGCTTACGGAGTGTCCGTAGGGGAAGGAGGGTAACTACAAAGCCATTGTCTATAAATATTTTTCAGATCTCAATACCATTCATCGTGCCAGACACATATAGAGGTCTGATGTGTCCTTGAATTATGGCATCTTCATCCTGATCGGTGAAAGAAATCACTGCTTTGCATTCAGTCGATCCAGTATCTGTCCGGTAAATCTCGACAGCAGCTACCTCAGCTTGAAACTCCTAGGGGCTGATCAAAGCTTCGATAAGCGCCTCCCTAAGGTCGGATGACAAAACCAGGGCATCCAGGATGGACAGCGTGGCTGGTACCGACACCAGCTACTTAAGGATATCATATTTCTTCTCCAGCGGCCGACGCTTCTCCATTGGTAGGAGAGTCTTGGTGGGTTCTTTGGGAGCTGGAGCATTTGACGAGGAAGGACCGGCCATGGGGACAGATGCTGATGGCATTCCTGCATTTTGAGGACTTGGCCCGGCTAGTCTATTTGTGCGTACTAGGTGACCAGACCCTTTCTCTTCCTCTGGTGGGTATCGCAGAACAATAGGGCCAGAGTGGCCGCTTGTGGAGGTAGAGGGTTATTCCCTCTCCTGCTGAGTCCACTAAAGGGTTCTCCCATGGGTTTCCATGATATTAACGGTTTAGGCCGGGGTCCAGCCATAGGGTTGGTTTCGGCCACGATTGCGCCTCCCCTGGTATCCCCTACCTTTGTGGTCCCTCCTCCCAGTTCCTCATGTAGGGAACTCAGGTTCGTAGTCATACCCTTCGTCAGGGAATGATTCCATGAGATGGATGAAATTGATAGAACCAAAAATTGTCTCTTCATCCTCTGATAGATCAACCTAGTCGGTTGTCTCTGATGGTGCTGTTTGGTGGGTCGGTGCCCGTGGTGTAAAATCCGAGGGCATAAAGTCTGCCAGGGTCAGGACTAACTTTGGCCCCACCACGGACTGCTCCTCTTGTAATTGTTTCCTCCTTCGACTCTTCCTGGATGACAAGCTCATAGAGGATTGTGAGGCCGATGTTGGTGGCTCTGCGGCTTCAGGGGCTATTGGTGGCAACACCGCCTGGTGTAGTTGAGCTCAGAGTATGCCCTGGGCTTGGTTGATAGTCTTCTGAGTCATCCAATTGTCAAATTTCTTCCCTTGATTTCTGGTGACTTTTTTCCATCCCTCCTCTTAGTCGTAGTCGGTGGTAGAGATACATGCCACATTTGCTAGGGTGGTCCCATGTCAACTTGTTCGGAATCTACCATCCTTTGCAGGAGGTCTGTGAATACGAAGCATTCTTGGATACTATGCCCCAACATGCGATGGTAGGGGTAGTAATATGGCCTGTCATCGCGGTCGACTTCTTCAGGAATCCTCAGCTCCGGGAGGCGGAGCAAGTTGCAGTTCATGGCGGTAATGAAGTAGCCGCAAACTTGATCATCCCGAAACGAGTATACTTTTTTTCTTTATTCCTCAAACTGGATTCTCTTTGGTCCTCTTTGATCATCTCATTTAGGCGGGGGTGGCCGCTGATATGTAGGAGGCCCTTGACGATTTGGTGGAGGCATGAGCGGCGGAGCAGACACAGGGGCCGACTTGAGTGTGACAACGGACACTTTAGCTCTAGGGGCTCTTTTCCTAGGAGCCTTTGAGGCTATTCGGGACTTTGAATTAGTCCACTACAGGGAGTCCTCTATTCTATGGGAAATGGCCGAGAGAAGGAAGAAGCCAGTGGTGCATTACACCGGTATGAGTGGTGTTCGTAGATCATCTCTAAGATTATTTATACATATGGCTATCCTTTCATCTTGAGGCATTGGTCTATTCAGAGAATAGGTCAGGCCTTTCCATCTGGCGATGAAATCTGAGACCCTCTTGTTCTCCCTCTGATTGCAGTTCATGAGATCGCTGACTGTTGTTTTCGGTAGCGTTGAGCTGAAGTGGAACAAGAACTTCTGCCGGAGGTCCTCCCAGCTCTTTATCGACTGAGCTGGAAGACTCGTGTACCAGACGAAGGTGGATCCTTATAAGGTCCATACGAAGCATCTGAGTTTCACTGCTTCTTTTTGTTCCGGAGTTCCCATCATAGGGTCGTAATAGGATGTGTAGTGCATCAAATGCTGCTTTGGATCACCTGATCCATTGAATATGGGGAATACAGGGATCCCAAAATTGGGTGGAGGTGGTGTCTTGGTCACCCAATCTGGGTAGGGTTTCCACTCCGGCTGTATCAGAGCGCGTCGACCTTCCATCGCTTCCAATCGAGCTGTTAGTGCCTCGATGGTGTTGGTGAGTCCCTGGTTTACATCCTGTTGGGCCCGATATTGGGCAAGCGTAGCCCGAGGCATTCCCTGAGGATCTGGGTTTGTTGGCACCAAGGGTGTATATTTCGTTTGTGGCACCTTCAGAGGGGTCAGGCGTACTCGCTCCGGTTTCTTCCTGAGTGGAGGGAAATCTTGGTATTCGTCTGGATCCAAATCTAGGTAGTTGGATGGGGCAGGTAACTCATTAGACGGGATCCCTGGCCGTATTTCGTTTACCGGGGAAAACCTTAGCCTTTGAGGTGCACTTTCTAGGAGTGAAAAATGTGGATCTTCTTGGGACGCACTTTCAAAAAAGCAGTTCCTCTAGAGTAACTCGGCATTAAGCCGTCTCAATTCTTTCATCTCTTCTTCCTGTCGAACGAACCTCTCTTCGAGCGTGAGTAGCTTGTTTTTATCGAGAGAAGGGGATGGCTTAAGGGTAACCGTTCCTTTATTCTTATCCTTGTTGAAAGCTCGCAGGGTAAGTGGAAGGAGGTTAGCTGAAGGGGTGGCCATATTTAATGCGGCCCTCTAGTTTCGGGTGTGCACACCTGGGGGTTCGTTGTGAGTCACAGCCTGACCAGAACCGTCATCTCCTGATCCGTTCGGATTTTCATTTTCCCTAGTGTCACCCGTGGGGTTAGCCTCTATGGTGTTGATGAACACGTATTGCGGAGTGGAGGGGATGTTATCTTCCAAATAGCAAGAGGATCTCCAGCCTCTTCGTTTGGACTTCCCTTTCATGACCTGGGATTGCCTTCATAATTCTTGACGAAGGGTGATGTGACGATTTCTTTCATGCGACCTTATGGTGCGCCTTCCACTCGGAGGGGACGATGATTTTAATTATGCGATTGGACGAGACCTCCTCTTCTGATTGTCCTCCCCAGATGAGAGAATACCGAATTTCATGGGGGAGGTTGTTATTGAGGGGGTAATAATGCCCCCAGCCCTCAGGGCTGGGGCTGGCTCCGTTCCCTGGACATTGAGTCTCTTCCAAGTTTTATTGGACTTACGGGGGAATTTGTTGTTAAAAATGCCCCTAGCCTTGCAGGCTGGGGTTGACCCTGGATTGTGGCAGTGGTTGCTGCTATCACGACTTGCCTGATCTCGCGTGCTCCCATTCGGGGGTGAACCGGATCTAGTACCGAATTCACCTGCGGATCAGTCCCTTCTGGGGAGGCAGGCATAGATTGCTGATTGGCCCCTCTTAGGTGAGAGGCATGCTGGATGCTCTCGGTGGCCTGATTTAGGAGTATTTGAAAGGCTCGTTCCCACCAGGCATGACGCTTCTAGGACTTACTCAAGGCCCGACTCTATTGGGTGTGTTGCCTTTCCTGAGCAGGGGGTCCACTCGATTGCCGTTTTTCCATGATGACATTGCAAGACACCATACCGAACGAGTTCTTTTGGGTGGGGAGCGGAGTGAAATCCACAGCTCTGTGTTCCCACCATCCCCTGATATGGACTCCCGTCAGAGCTTCACCGATGAGGCGGTGTAGTTCGTGCAGTGCACGGAGGCAAGATGCCTCCATATTCCCTTTGCGCCTCTAGGGGCGTTGTTGTCGTGTCGAGGAAAGGGTCTCCAGGTCGATGTGACGCATGAGCTCCCCTATCGTCTTAACGTGGTCTACATACCTGTCATAGGGCAGGAAGCTCTATTTCAGCCGGTGGAGGGTCTTCCATAGATTTTGGTGGATTCCGTGCATGCATTCTTCTGACAAATCCCTGGGTATGTCATAATGAGAGGTGGTCGTGGGCCAAAACATAACTGGTATATCATTCTTGTCCAGTCGTTTCCTCAGGTGCAGCATATCGGCATACACCTCTGCTAGTGATTCCTCTACCTGATCAGCCCAACTAAGGCACTCACTATAGTCGGAAGTAGTGAGACCGGAAGGTATCGAATTGTCTTTTGGGAGATTCCGAGGTGGTTCAAAAGATGAACGCGGCCCTGGAACGGCTCCTGATCGAAGAAGGGCATCGCTAACAACATGCTGGGAATCTGACATGCTCGATCCCGTCCTTCTAGGTGCCTCGGCATATTTGGGCCTTTCGGTGCTTTCTTCGGCAGGGGGAGGGCCTTACTGTCGAAATAATATGTCATCACGGGGAGGACCTTCACAATGGCAGCCGTAATGGCGAGGACTGCCATCACTGCCTGATGCTTCACTGCATAGAGGGCTTTTGTAGTGCACACCTTGGGGAGGACCTCCAAGGCATGTCGCAGCAAGGGGAGGACCTTCTGGCTGCATAGAGTCGTTACAGGGAGGACCTTTGCAACAACTTCCATCATGGTGAGGATGACCATCATGGACTGACGTTCGACGCACATCCTGGGGAGGACCTTCAGGACACGCCGCAAAAAGGGGAAGACCTTCTTATTACATGGGGTCATTGCGGGGAGGACCTTCAGAATGGCGGCTGTGGTGGCGAGGACTACCATCACAGCTGCGGCAATGGTGAGGACTACCATTACAGCTACCGCATGGAGAATATCTATGGGATACATCCTGGGGAGGGCCTCCAGAATGTACCGCAACGAGGGGAGGGCATTCTCATTTCTTAATTTCTCTATGGGGATGACCTCTGTTATCAGGGTGGCGAGGACTACCACTGTGATTTGATGCCCGACTATGTGGAGTTCCGTTGCAGCGTAACCCATGGGGAGGACCTTTAGGGCATGCTAAAACAAGGTGATGACCTTCTTTTCATGATGAGACATCACTACGGGGAGGGCCTCCGTAGTTGCAACTATGATAGCGAGGACTAGCATCACAATCTGTGGTCCCACTGCATGGAGAGTGATTATAGTGTATACCCCGAGGAAGACCATTAGGGTGGACCACAACAAGTGGAGGACCTTCTTGATGCTCGATCTTCTGGCCACATGGAGGGTTTCTGTGACTCGCATCAAAAGAGGAGCTCTCATGATCGATCATTATATGCCCATAGGGGAGGCCCCCACGGGTGCTCTAGGGAGGACCTTCGGAGCAACTGGTAGCGATATTGCCGGGAGGACCTTCGCAACTGCTACTACCACTCCCATAATATGGTAATGGGTGGGTAGGGTTCTAAGCCTTTGACGTGTGCTTGGCGGTGTTGGGAACCCCAGCTTCCAGCAAAGCGGATTCATGAACCCGCTCTTTATTTTTCCGTCTGCCTTCGACGCGTTCGGGGTTCTCTTTTGTGGGCAGCGGGGACCATCTGCTGTTGGCAACAACCTTCAACTTTGGTTCCCTATCTAATTGGGTCCTGTGATGCTGCCGAGATACGCTGACAAACATCTTGACTTTTAGCAGGGATATATGCCTGCTCTGGAGCATCCACCATGATGGATGGGTGTCCCCCAGTTGGAATGAGTGAAGCCACTCGATCTGGTTTCCCTTGCATCGCGGAATATGGACGGTGACCCTCCTGGGCAGAAGAAGGGATGCAGATCTACTCCTAGGCGGAAATCTCGTCACTTAGATAAGTCACCTCAATTGGGGAGACGGGCTCACGGGCTTGAGTCCTTGTTGTTGCCGTTGATGCAATTACATGATGGAAAGTCTGCAAGATATGATTTGGGATTGATACCTGCTCCCCCATCATTTCATGGATATGTAGAGAGACATCTTTGGATGGAACGGGTGATAAGGCCCATTCTGGTATCTGAGTAGGAATATCCTGCTCTGGTCCTCCAGTGGTCAGTGGGTACTAACAATTCTCCTGTGTCGGGGCAGGTGAACGAATCTGCCCCTACACCAGGATATGCCGGTTTATCTCTCAGTTTGTCGCCACATCGGGGTGGCGGGATTTACTTGCTTTCGCAAGGAGCTAGCCCTGCATACATTGGTTTCCCCCCGTATCGAGTCGGTGGCCTTTGTTGGCGGGGAGACATACCCACCTATGATTTTCCGCCACATCTGGGTGGCGGGCGTTGTCGATTGCATCCATGTCAAGATGGTGGGCGTCAGGAGAAACTACTAGAAGCTGGTCCTGCAGGTTCCGGGTCGCCACGACATCAAGATGGTGGGCTTCACGACCCTGGGCAAGGATAGGTGCCTGCCGAGTAAGTTCCATCCTGTGTGAGTGACAGGCTTGATGGAGCTCGGTGGGGATGCACGTCGGCTCGTACGATGCCTCCATGTCTGGATGGCGGGCTCAGGAGGAGTGAACAGGTGTAGGTTCCTGTTCATGGTACGTCTTCGTGGCTGGGTAGCGGAGCTCCTCCTCAGGGTCCAGGGTGATGATCGGTCCCTGATTGTACGTCTGGTGCCCTCATTGGCCAGTCCGAGGGGTCGAAGCTCGGGGATCGTGGTCCCGAATCCTCAGGGAGACATCCTCAGTGTGAGGATGTTGGGTCGTGGCGTGACCGCGATGACATCTGCTGATGGGGGCCTTGGAGCGGAACCCCCGTTTGGTGGGGATGGAGTCCTCGACATCAACCTCATACACCTCCCTAAGATAATGGAAGTATGCATTGTCCCGTTCCGGGGATAGACTCCCGAAACTGGTGGAGATAGCGATAGGGGCTGTCTGGATCTGCCTTTGCGGCCACTGCTGGTAAGGTGACTGGTGAATTCTGACGGATTGGAGGGCGTGCATGGCTGCCTCCATCATTGGGAGAGTACCGTTCATGTCGTACTCTCATATCAGCGCGTTCGAGACCCAGAATTGAAGACGCTGGGTGGGTGACTGGGTCTTTCGTAGGTAAGGACATCCGGTCATTGCATTGTCGGAAGCACGCGCTTGGGAGTTCCTTTGTGATGAAATTGGATCGAAGAGAGTTCTGAAAGAGGTGCCTGCAAAAAATTTTATCAAATACAAGTAGCAAACCCATCAAAACAACATCTCATAATCCAATGCATTATTAATGACCTTACTTTGACCTCCTTTAGAGCATGAGGGGGAACATGGTGGGATTAAGTTGAATCTGTCATGTTTGGTTAAAGATTCCCATTGGGTTCACCATTTTTTGTTTCGTTCTAGATTTCTTTGGCCTCTAAACGCCCAACGGCTCTGTATCCAATGATTTATGGACCTTATTTCCAAAGGCAGGAATTCGCTGGATGTTCTAACCAGCGACTCTTAAGAACTCACATTCGTCAAGGGGATGGGAATTCAGGCTCATCGCACCCCTTTTTGGGGGGGGGGGAATTATTTCCTGTTTCGGGACTCTCTTATAGATTTAAGACGTATTCATATGTTCACGAATCATTGGTTTATACCCAAACATAGTATCAACGGATTTAACTTTGGTGGGAAATGGTCTACTAGACGTAGGGGTTCAGAATCATTTATGCCCTAGGTTTACCATCCCTCGATGGATTAATGACCCCGAGGAGTCAGAACTCGCTTGAGGCAACACAAGGAGTGGCATGGTGAACCGGTGTGAGGACAGTCGGACCAACCGGTTGTTGGGCTCGAACCTTAGGGAGGCTTCCTATGTACCCTTCCTAGGGGATAGGGATCAAAGTCCACATAGTTCGCATTGGCTTGGGACTTACGCTCTGAGGCAACCCAGAATAATGGATTGGGGCTTACACTCTGAGGAGGCCCATGATGTTGGTAAAACGATGTGAAAGGGGGGGGGGGTCAGAATGACCCGTTATTGGGCTTGAACATTGGAGAGGCTTCCTACATACCCTTCCTAGGAGACAGGGATCAAATTCCACATAGTTCGGATTGGCTTGGGACTTACGCTATGAGGTAGCCCGGAATAATGGATTGGGGCTTACACTATGAGGAGGTCCATAGTGAGGATTTCATGGTCGATGCTTACTCTAAGCCCACGTGATCCATGCTCGGTGTGAGAAACAAAAGGAAACAGGGACTAGAGGATCGTGTCACAAGAGGTGCATCTGTGAGAAGTGGAGTGGGGCTTACGCATGTGGGCAGCCCCTGAGGTCGGGGCTTACTCCGAGATGGACTCCCAGGGTGACAAAGCCCAGCGTGAGATGGAAACGGGGTTCTCCTATTCCCATATCTTCTCTTGCAGTGCATGAGGGACTCTTTCTGATGGCTATTTTACCGTCTCTAAGGAACCCTCAACAAATGGAGGGGCAGATAGGGGATTCTCGAGCTCAGACTCCACATTACCGTGGGAATGTGAACCCAGGAATGCTTTGGGAATCTGCTCAAGGTTCAGGGAAACCCCTTTGCCCCTGTTTACCGTGGGTATGTGAACTCAAAATAGAGTGCTGATGCGCCTGAAAGTTATACCACGCAGATCCGGCGGCTCTGGTGGAGGCCTCGGCTCAGGGCTGATGGATAGGCCAATGAGGGAGTCACAGAGGACATGGATGGATCAGAAAGATTTTACCTGGCTTGGGAAATGAGAACACCAAAGTATTTGGCGAGCCACAAAGAGGTATGGGTGGTGGCGCCCTTCGTGTAGGGAAGCGCCACGCGGGTGGAGAAGCCTTCCACGAACCAGGATGGTTCGCGGACTGATTGGTGTCCCACGAACCAGGGTGGTTCGCGGAGGGTTCCAGGCGGGCAGCGGCGGCCGAGGGCGGTGTTAGTCAGAGGCTCGTCGGTCGGGGCTTCACCCGCGTAGGAGAGTGCTACGTGGTGCGACAGATGGGAAAAGAGGAACAAGCTCCTTGGTCCATGGGGAAGTCATCCGCTGAGGGGGTATGGTTCGCGATTCACCTTGTTTTTGTTATTTTAGGTTCACGGTTCACCAAATTATTATGCGTTATCCAATTCCTTGTTAATTCATATACCTGTTGTGGTTCGCGGGTGGGAATTTCGTTGTTTGTGAAAATCCGATGCCTTCCTTCAACCGATCTTCTTCTGAATCTCCAATCCCTCTGAATCTGATTCCTGTTCTCCAATACTCTCCTCCTTTCCCCTTGGTCTCATTTTATAGAGTGGGAAAAGGGATGTATCTGTGGCCACGCGACACCTTTTCTAGAGGCCCATAACCAAATACCTGGTTCACAGCTGACTTGGTCATTCTTCGATTCGCGGAGGGTATTGAACACTCCCCACCCCTCCGCGAGGCGAACTCATGGATTACTCTGCGGCTGCGGAGGGTTCCACCTCCATTCCATGAACGATAGCGGGTGCAACTTGAACCATTCGACACAGTCCACAGTTGGGGCAGTTCGTTACGGTGAACCAAACTTGTTCACATCCTGCCTCATGACCGCGGAGGCTCTCCACCTCTATTTCGCGAATGAAAATGGTTCACAGAGTAGGGGTGCCTCGCGGGGCCTGGCCACGTTGTGCTTCCATGGGACCAGTTCATGGACCGGTCCTATTTGTGTCCCTTCTTTGATTATGTGCCCCAATTTTTTGGGGGATTTGGGTAGAATCTCCTTTGTGGAATTTTTAGGACCCTACATGGGGAGATAATTACTGAGTGGTTATTCTCTTCATAGGGTATCTTATGTTTTCAAAACCGGTATTTTTTCCAATTCCTATGAAAATGTCAATGATGTAGGATTATAGTAATTCTTAGTTGGAGGTTCACCTGGGAACTAAAAATATGTTCAATGATATATGATAGTGATTCTGGTTCATAGGTATGAGATGAGCCATCACCATCATTCTTTCACATTTTTATTACTAACAATAAGTCATAGTCGAGTTCAAGATATCTTTGGGATTTCTTCTGCTACATACAATGCTAACTTATAAGTGAGGTGAGTTATCTATGACTATATGGTTAGGTTTCCATGAACCCCTCATGGGTGGAATTTGATATGGTTTATCATCGGTAGGATGAACAAATCATCTCATTATATACCCATTTGAGATACAACCAATGTTGAGGACTTGGGAAATCTCTTCAAGCAAGATGTTGTCATATTTCATGATGTTCAATCTTTTATAGTCTTTGATAGTTATTACTGTTTAAATTATCACTTATAAAGAGGCATACAAGATGTCATAGAATCCCATGTATTTTTGAGCATAGAATATCATCCATTATACTATCATAATGGTAACTTATAAGTGAGATGAGTTTTAATACAACAAATAGTTACCATTATACTATCATAATGGTTTCTTATGAGGCCTTATAGGGTTTTCCTTTTAGATCTCAATTGTGTTGGTCATAGATTGGTAATATCTCCTTGGTGGGACAAAGTTTAGTTTAAGATATAATGATGAGGATTTGGTTGATTCATTGGTGGATATTGATAGCATAGAGCTGGTATATATCCTATGTTGATCCTCTTAAATGAGCTCTAGATTTTACTGTTTGTGACTGTGCTTTTTTTAGAGTTTTAACTCAATTGGGTAACAAATGTCTTGGAAAATAGTGAAATCTTGGTCTAAGGTTTGTGAGTCCTTTTGAGATTATTGAGTGAGTGGGAAAAATGTCCTACCATTTTGTACATCCACTATAGTTAAAATTGATCCATGACGTGTTCCATGTTTTGCAAGATATAAAGTATATTTATAACCCTTATCATGTTCTGATCTGGAAATACCTAGTTGTTTCACCTAATTTATCTATTATTGAGAATTTAGTTAAGATTTTCTACTATGAGACAAAGGTTCTCCATGGGAATATGATACCTTTTGGCTCTGTGATATGGAAACATTGTTCTGATTCACATGAGATGTGGGAGCATGAGAAAATGAAGAGAGACTAGCAGCCACATCTATTTGTTTGGAATATTAAAGACATGTTTTTTGGTGATTGAAAGTGTTTATGGTGGGGGAGGTTGTAACATCCAATTACATTACTTTTGATGCTTCTTGAATCTTGTTTTTCTTTTATTTTGTGCTCGGTATATTTAAATCTTTTAGAGGATAGAGATTTCCTATTAGAGAAAACGACCTATAGTTTGGGGATATTTTTTTTGGATTTAATAGAGTCTGGGTATTAATGTTTCAAAAGATAAAGGCTGTGATCTTTAGGTCTGGGTTGATTTGGAGCATTTTCTATGTTTTTATAACATGTTTATGTTATGTACTATCTGCAGAACATATTCACATTGTGAATGTATTTCATGAAGTAAATCCATCGCCTATAAAAACATGTAACTCATTTCCATAACATGAATTATTTTTACATCATGCATAGAGTTCATGACATGAAATGGTCAATATCATGATTTTTAACATGAGGAAATTTCCTTTTTGTAATTTAGGCCATCATGCACATTCAATTCATGAATTCCTTAGTGATGGTGAGTTTTTGTGCATTAAATATTGGAAAACATTTCATTATTTTTGAAACCACTCCTCAAAAACCCTAGGGTGACTATGAATGATTTCTGGGATATTTATTCCCTTTTATATGTCTAAGTTTGGTGTTTGATCCCTAGACGAGTTTCATCATGTGGGATTTCTTCTTCTTTATGATATCCCTCTTTGTAAGTGTTATGATATCAAGTTTTCCAATATAATTGGAGTTTGATCTGAATATTTGTTATCTATGATTCTATTTTTAGTCTTCATAACCTTTTTCTTGGAATTTTAATGTCACGAGTGTTGATTTGATCACTGGTTAGAGGTAGATTATTATTTATGATTTTTTCCTATAATTGAGACCATAAATTTCTTACTTTAAATGAAATTAATTTTTAATTGATTTAAAATGATCAATTTGAGATGAGTGGTGGTTTATTTTAAAAAACTCATGGAAACTGTGATAAGGAAAAAATTTCAATACAATTTAATTTGGTAGTATGATTTGAGGAAAAAAAAATGATGGCTTGATTTGGACATTGTTTTTTAGATAAATTGATTAAATTTAGAGAATATTAGGTTTAATTGTTTTGGAATTGATTATGAAACACTTTTTGAGACCCTACAAGGATTTATATCTCACACTTTATCTTTTCCTTTATGTGTTTGTATATTATCTTATTCCTAGTCCAAAAAATGTAAAAACACCACTTAGAGCTGGTGGATATTCATGATCATTGGGGGATAGAGTGATGAAGGAGACCAATGGATATGTGATCCACTTGTTTCATGCGGAATTACTAATTTTACCTAGTAATATGTTGTGTCTTTTGATGATGTATTTTTTGGGTATTGTTTTTTCTATTTTATTCTAGTACTTTATCCCTTTGGAGTTTTTAGTATACTGACTTGTTTATTTTTTTCTTCTATATGTTTTGGGGAAAAAAATTTCCCTTGTGTATGTTATATGATTTTAGGTTCTAGTTGCAAACCGATGGGTATTGAGAACCCACATAAATCTTAATAAAACCAACTTAGGGATTAGTATACTAGGGTATCTAGGTTGGTTCGTGACATAAAACGTTTTCCTTTTCCATGGGTTATGCTTTGATGAATTGATAAAATGATTATGAAGCATGTTTCTCTGCCACGTTTTCTTCCCTAAATAAATGATTATGAAACCCATTTCTTTTTAATGGGTTGCTATATGAGTAATGTTTTATAATTATACGGATCAGAAGTATGATTTCCATTATGTGATAGGTGAGATAAAAATTATGTGTCCCTCCAATGCACTGAGTAAAGATTGATATCTCATGAGATTGACTGTAATGTGGAGTGAACATACTTCAGTAAAGTAGTCTGTCCACTATGATAGTCTTAGGAGTGACCCTTAACTACCATGACTGTTTAGGGAGTAAACCTAATATTCTATGATAGTATTGGAAGTGTGCCTTGACTTCTATGGAAAGGATTTTATATGCTTATATTTATAGAAAAAACTCATTTCATATTCCAAAGATATGATCTCATGAAACAATTTACATGATTTCTATATGATTAATGTCTTATAAATTGAAAAATCATCATTCCATGGATCAAGATTATAATATATGATATGAAAGGTATGATTTTCATATTTTATGATCATGTTTTATACACTTATTATCATGTTATTACCAATTGATCAATGATATCTCTCTTGTTTACCCTTACTATTAATACGATCTCACTATTTCTTAGGTTTTATATTCACTAGGTTATGAATAACGGTATTAAGTTTTGTATGTTAAAAAATGGTTCCTTTTAGGGTTAACTTTGTTATAGATGTTGTAGTTCACTTATGAACCTACTGTTTATGTGTCTAAGATTCCAAATGTACCAGAACTATATGATTACGACATGGGTTTCTATATTGTGTAATAAATATTAATCTAAAATGATGAAATATCTATATATGAAAAGGAATGGGTTTCTATATGCCATACCTATTTATTTATGGTGTCTTGGAGCAAGGCCTCGACAATAATTGAAAGATGTATGTCATTAGACATTCCATCATTATGAAATATTTAATTGATATCCATGTGATTATTCACAAAGTTATGATATACATGGATAACTTTCATGGACATGTGATTATCAACATGACATCATTTTATCATCAATTTTTCCTATCAAATTATTCATTCATTATTTATTAGATAATATCATCTATTGAATGCATTCCCTTAATAATAATTTTAGTTTACACTTTTATTTTATTTCCTTTCCCCGGGATTCCTCGATGTTTACTATAATTAATATGAAAGAATATTATATATGGAATAATAATGTTCTCAAATAAATACTATGTTGTATTTTTTTTAAATGTAATATGAGATTCAATCATGTATCTAGTTTCCCAATACTACTAAAATATTCTATCCTTTGGGATGTGATTACATATATCTAGTGTTAATTATATAAAGTAACTACAAGATCTGGGATACTAGAGTCGGGATTGTTATAGTAAATTCATCAAATATCATAAAACGTTTCTCAATATGAGTGTATCACAGAATTAACATCCTCCCATAATCTATTTTTCATATTTTTCCTCTTTGGATGCATTTTCCATGTAAAAAAGAGATTAATTACATATTAAGGAATTTGTATTTTTAAAAATTTCACTCAAACTCACCAATAAAAGGGATACCCCCATCTCCACATCAACCCACATATTTCCTTTGGTTTACTCCTTAATCTCATCCCATGTTTCCTTAGAAACAAATCCTCTCCCATGTTTGGAAACCTCTGGTCTCAAGGAGTCTCAATTCCCTCATTTCCAAAAGGCTCTCTAAGAAAAAATTAAAGTGTTCAATAGATGTGTTATCCTCTCCTTAAAATTTATTCACAATCTTCATCCATATCCTATGAAATGTGATTTTCAATTTAATAAAATGTTTTTAAAATCATTAATATTCAATAAAAGTGATATTATTACTACATAATAACTTGTTCTTACACATTAAGTCATTATAACTTTTTCTTTTTTGGGTTGGTTTTACCAACCACATGAATGATGTTTAAAATTTTATATGATGAATGAGTAAAAAACATAAATACATATAATATTCTCCAATAATTATTAATTTAATATATTTTTATAGTTTTTTAAATGTAATATGTTGTAGTAAATTCACCAACAAGATCATTTATCTTGTTAATTCAATAATAATAAAAAATTATATTTTTAAGAATTCCATGTGAACAATCCCCATATCATCCATTAAATGGACAAGGTAATATTTAAATATATCAAACATGTATAATACATCATTATGAACATTTTTTAGGTGATGAATTCATGATCAAGGAGTATGGATAAAAACATCCAAAACAAAGAATCTATGGATAAACAAAATAATTAACCTCAAATATTAGTTTTAACGGTAAAAAATTAATATATTGGTAAGATAAGAATTTGAAAAATTGTAATAACTGAATTAAATATGAATAAGGTTCTTATAAATATGAATAATAAACCTAAATTTATTATACAAGGAGTTATGTTATGTCTGACCAAGAATAAATTTGAGGTAAGGGTTTCTATTACAATCTCACATTGAAATCAAGATTGTTTATGACTAAATTTCAATTATGGGAAATTATATTTTATTTTTATTAAAAACACCATATATTTTATTCTCTATTATTTATTTCTAGTTTTTAGGAGTGTCTACCATTTTACCACCATTTGATTCACAATTCAAAAAGAAATGATTCTTTTAAGGATGGATGTTCACTAAAAGGGGATATTATATTGTACTATATCCCCTCATATCAAATCTAGAAATATACATATGATGTATATAGTGACCAAGGAAATGTTACTAACCTTAATAACCTTGATTAGTTGTTTGATAGTTTGTTATCACTAATGTAATATTATATGCATGTGATGTATATCATTTGGCTGCATTTCCCTAATATTGAATGAGCCTAAAGCTATGACTGCATAGGACATATCATGCCTCCTACATGGTTTTATCATTTTTGAATCAATGGGATTTATTTATTCATGGAATTGAAAACATCTAGAAATTTTTAAATATTAATTTTCATAAACAGGTTGTAACATATCTGCTACCATGAGATTATAGATGATACAACCAATGCTTTATCTCTTCAACTATCTTGATTTAATTAAGAGAGTTTATAAATGGGATATGACCCCTTATATTGATGAAACTCAATGATTACATTATATAATTGGATACTCTCTTCATATTTAATCAACATTTCTATTCAGGAAGAAGGTGATATAAACCTTTTCGGATATAGATCCTCTCATTATGAATGAGGATATATAATCTAGTAAAACATCTCAATGGTTGGAGTAATTTGGATTCGACTATGGTGACCCCCATTAAATATAATTTTTAATGAGTAAAACAAAAAATTAAAAGTAGCTAAGGTACATTAATTTTATGGGATTAATTACTTCATGTTGAATCTATTGATGAAAGATCATTTATTACACAGGTTTCCTCAACTATAAAAGTTCATTAGATGAACACCCAATACCCATTAACTATATTAATGAAAGGGTAAAAGAGTTAACTCATTCTAATGAACTCGCAGACATGAATGTTGATGAAGTGTGTCTCACCACACAAAAGCCCCATTTTTTATGGAATGAGTAATATGGGCCAAATATTTGGGGAAATAGAGTACTTTGATGGGTTTATATTGATATCATGTTGGATGTGTTTTTATGTGGAATATATATTATACCACCATTCAGTGGTATCATCACCATATTCGTAAATTGTTTAGTATTTTATTCATCTATTTCTTTAAGGAAAACCCTATTATAAGGCATTTTGGCTTCATATCAAAATGTATGATATGATAAATCTCTTTTATTCTTCTTAGTCATGGTGTATGACTCTTATATATCATAAATCATGATATTCTTGAAACCCGTATATTTTTTATATTACATAGCTATAATTTCTGATATCAAAATCTATGATAAAATCCCATGTTTTCATAAAATATAGTATCGTATCGTATTAAAAATATAAAATGTATTTTCAAATACAATAAGAGCCTTAAAATTGTCCAATTTTTAAGAAATTCTATCAATCATGGATTATAACTGATAATCACATTATCAGTCATAAAATTTGATATTGGTCAAAATTTTTAAAATTTAATATTTTGATAAATTTTATTATAGTTTATAAATGGTTTATAAAATATAATTTTTTGGAATTTTAAAATGATATTTTAATGCCTAGATAAAATATAAAAAATTCGTATTTGTATCTCATGTTTTATAAAGTAAATAAATAATTTATTTATTCTTTGTTCTTTTAAAATTTTCACGTTTATAAAATATTTATGAAATATATATTGTGTATGATTAAACCATATGATAAATTTATTCATATAAATTTTCTATCAATGCATGTTATTCAAGGTACATGAAAATAAAAATCAGTTCTCATTTAACCTGATCATGGTTTGTAATTAATGATATTAACTTGAATTTAGTTGCATAATATAGTTTGTATATATAATTTTTTAGTGTTATCAGGAATTGGATTATTCCTTGAGTAACATATCCCTAGGTAAAGAGACTTTTGGTTGAACTCTCCAATTGCCTGGAAGCTTTTTCCTTATTCTATGAAAAGTGGGGGCTGTTTATCCATTGCTCTAGGATTACTCATGTATATATTTTAAATCAAATATATTAATATATATTTACATAAATAGTTTTCATATCTTATTCATTTGACTAATTTGGATATGTATGAATATGTTTCAACTTTTTTTTGAGTAACATCAAATGTGGGTTGCGCAAAAGTGTGTCATATTAATAAGGGATGGACATATTAATTTGGTGGTCTGAATAGGGATTTCAAAACTAAATCATCAAAATCAGGCATAAAAAACAAGTGATAAAAATAAATATTAAAAATAATATAATAGGTATTAATTTAATATTTATATGTTGTATATTAAAACGGTAAGAATTTAAAATAAAACACCTCAAAACTAAGTGTTGGATTCCTTTCAAATCAAACACATGTTATGAACATGATCATCCAACATAGTAGGTTTTTTTAAATATGGTTCCCATTAATTTTATTTTGTAAGGAATGGGGGAAATGGCTATCCCAATGAGTTATGTAATCAAATCCCACAATTATATTTGGGTAACGCTTATTTGGGTATCCCTAAGATTAGGATACAAGGGTAATATGGTGTGGTTTATACCTATATGATATATTTAGATAAGGGTATTTCACTAAACTGTCAAAGAATCACAATTCTTATGACTAAGATGATTCCCTACCTAAATAACTAAGTGGTAGAAAGAATACCAAAGTAGAATCATTACATAGAAAACTATGGATTTAGTCTCCCGAATTGGGTATGATGTATGATGTCATTATTTTTAATGGGAGTACTTTTATTAAAATTCATTTATGAAAAGATATCAAACATGATACACTGTAAGGACCTGAAATTTTATAAATAAAATTACCTTTGTTGTTAAATTAAATTTCTTTTCATGTACTATTGTGATGAAGCAACCCAGGTGGAACCCAAACCAGTCACCTGAGATCATCTATATCATGGCCCAAAGGGTGTTCTCGATACCCATGGGTTGGAAACGAGTGTTAGGTATTAATAGATAGAAAATAGGCAATGATATTTCCCAATGAAATAAAGATAAACAGAACAATAAAAAGATAAAAAATCATACTAATAAAATAAATAATCATCCAAATTGAACATCATTTACAAAAAAACTGAAAATATAATAACTGAGTAACAAATACAAACTACATATGATGAACACACATATATCCATGTGACCTCAAGGGTCACTCTCCAACATCAAGTCCAACCATTTCCCATGACGATCGATACTATGATGAAACCATCAGTACAATATATAAACAAGAAAGAACTATAGGCATGAGCATTAAAACTCAGTAGGTGTGCCTAAACAATCTATTCCCAATTTAATTCCTTTAAAATAAAAGAAACATCAACTTTTGGTTTGAAAAACTATATATAAATGTGATCCCTTTCACACATTAATCAATTTAAATACTAACACTTAAATTTACATTTATAAATTTTAAAACTATAGATTTATCCGAGGAACCATGGACATTTCAAAATAAAAACTAGACATTTCACTTATAAAATAGAGAATAAGGGAAAATATTATCCAAATAATTTTCCCAGAAAACAATTTTAAGCATTTTAACATTTTTGGAATAAATCCACACTACTCAATAGGTTGGTACTATAGTCATAAAACAAGGGGAATTGAAATAAACATATAGGATTAACTAACCAAAAATGTATCACAACAATTCAATATAAGAAAATAAACAAAAATATGTGTGGTTCAAACCTAGTAGCTCGTGAATAATTCAGAATATAATATACAGGATGAATCATCCTTGGAAGAATTCCCCACTCAATGAAATCAATAACACCCACATGCCCGGGCACACCCTATATTGTATAGACCAAGGGGCACAATCCTGTAACAATAATAACAAAACATATCCCCCTAACATGGGATACTAGAAAGTGTGTAATATAACTAGTGCAACAAAATTTATTTTAAAATTTTCTCACTATTCTTGGTTCCCATGTTAATATGTATAAAAAAGTGGGTGAGAAAACATAGCATCAAATCACATTCACACATATATTAAATAATTATATAGGCATTACCTGATTCACCCCAAGGACCAACCTATTTCTATATAACATGTTGGTCACAAAGGAGTCCATACTAAGGATATCCTGCTCCACATAAAGAAAATGGGACACAAGGATTACACAACAAGGAAACACCACCCATTCAATATTTATATAACAATCCAAGACGATTTTCCAAGGAGGGTTTTCATAATTAAACACTTCATCACTTTCATGAAGGTGACAAACATACCTCAAGCTCTTTTAAACCACCATTTTTCCTAAAACCAAATAAAATTTTTAAAAGTGGTGTAAGCACACCATTTACCCTTTCCAAACCATTTCATAAAATTACATTTCTAGATAACATGCCACATTTCATGTCAATCCATTTTTATTAAAATTCCAAATAGGCCATTAATCACCACCATATGCCAAACCAATTTTGAATGCCAAATACACATTTCTTTTTAATCCAAAACCACATTGAAATCACATTCAAGGAACTGAAATCAATATTTATCATATTAAAAATATATTCACAAGGCCAAACCATGCTTTAGATATCACAAAACACATGAAATAGAGAACCAGATATTTCATCTAATATATGATGGGCAATATTTAACAAAAAATTTCAATTTTTCACAAAACAAGGAAAAACACCACTTTTCACACAGAAAAATTTATCCAAATAATACACATCTAAATTTTTCATATAGAGGAGTAGTTAAATGAAATAAACCAATGAATATTAAATTTTAAAGGAAATCGCAATGGAAAACCTACCTCAAGTCCATGGTGAATCAATAATGCACACCCTAAAGCCCCTCATGAAGTATCCAAGATCCATGATCTATCAAGAGGAACCCTATACAAAAAAAACCCAACATAAAGCATAGGGTAACATGAACCCATGTTCTAAGAGACCATAGGAGGAGGAAACCTCTAGAGAACTTTGAAGAATGTGGAAGAGGGAGAAGAGAGAAGAAGGATACCTTGAGAAATCTTACCCCAAAATTAAAGAATCTCCTTAGATCAACCATGTAAGGAGGTGTGTAAGATAGAAAGAAGGAGGTAGGGGCCACCTTTTGTCACACACAATATGGGAATATGGAAAAGGGTGTTTGAGGTTAAAAATCCCAAGATGGTAGTGTTGGGATTTCATAAAATTTTAGATATGGGAAGATCGTATAGTTTTTTCCCAAATGGATTACTAAACTGTGCGCCAACCATGCACCCCTCACTAGACACACTTGGGCAGCTACATGGGCTGGCTACATTATTTATCGATCCTACGAAAACCATACATAATGGTTTTTTCTAAGACAGTGGATTCCCTAATTCCTTCATCAAGATTTGACTAACTGTGTGTGGGCCATGTTCCCTCAACTAGAATCACTCTAAGGCTTGAATGGTTTCTTAAATAATGATGTATGGTATACCCAAACCATACACAGACCATGTGCTAAGAGAAAAACACTCCAAAACATAAACATTAGACCTATCTCTCCCAAAAATTGGGCCAAACACAAAAAAAAGCCAGATCAGAGTTCATAAAATAAAAATCTAGGTGTGAAAATTATCCCCACCATTAACGTTATCCTCTCCAAGAAAGCCGCATATTTTCTCATTTGATCAATCATAGACTAAGTATTTATAAATATACAAAATCCAACCACTTTAACAAAAGCATCATAACCACTCCCAAACTGAACATATGCATCTTTCCTAAAATAATACGAAAAACCAAAACCTCATACTAAGAAACAATGGGAATGATCACGCTAAAACATCAATAACCAAGCCTCAAAAATGATTTTTGAGAATATTCAAAAACCCAATTCTCATCCAAATAAAAAGAAAACACAGAAATCAAACTACTTCAAAAGAGATCCACTTCAATTAGACAAATCCCAAAACCAAACCAAAATCTCTCTATGGGAGTCCAGAACGGACTCCCCACCATTAGGATACAACTAAGATCAAAAAAATTTAAAGGGGCCACAACGTTACCAATGTTGGGTCTCCCCACCATTAATAACCTGCTAGAATAAAGTGAGGAAATGTTCCAACATGATAACAATCCATCATAGGCTAATCAACACCAACATAAGGGGACCTACTAAAAGAAATTCAAGATAAGTGTAAATTAAACCACAATAAGGAAAACCATAACATATAATCTTAACTTGCCTCTTTTCCCACACCTAATAGAAAACGATATCAAGATCCCACACACCCCTGGGATTTTATGATTATGTGTGAGCTTCACTTCAGACCTATGGATGGAGTCCTGATGTTTGAAACATCTCCTACCTCGTGGAAAGAAGCTAATAATATCTGATGACCAATAAAATAATTCAAAATATACACATGGGATACACATCCATTTATATCAGAGAATGATTCATTATATCCAAGAGAAGAACACACTTTAATTAAAATAGGAGTTTTAAGAAAATCCAAAATACCCCCTTAAATTAAAAAAAAGAACACCTCATGGATCAAAAAACAATGTTGAAACAAAACAATACAATAGAGAATAAATTTTAATCAACCCCAAATTAAACTCTACTTATTTAAACTAGATCCATGTTTCTTCCTATCAACATCATGATATAACCGTTGCATGTTTTCAAAGGACCCGAAAACATAAAAGGTCTTCTGTGCACTCAAACATGATGACATATTATGATCTATCTTGCTACACTGATGACACACCATGATTCCACACCCAAAATAAGCTAATGAAAGGTCTTATGGCCATTTAACTCCCTGACCATATCCAGTAGCTTTTGACCATTTTCCCAAATTCTTACTGGAACTCCCATCACCTCTTCTAGGATATGGAGGAAATACTACCTCGGCCACCCTTCCCATCATAGACTCAACACAAATATCTTTCCTCACCACGGTGTAAAATGATTTTTGATTTAAATCCAACAACTTACACTATAGATCATGACCACACCCACACACATAGTCTTGACCTTTTGAGTAATCATATATAACATAGTTTAGATCATACAGAACTATGTCTACAATGTGAATGGAGAACTCCAACACCAACTCATTGGCCTACCATAGAAAACAATTCTCCATTCCCTTCCTCAACCTCATTATCTAAGAAAAATAATAATGAATGAACGAAGTCTAGAAAAACTCCCATGTAAGATTTTCTCAAGGCTTATTCTGAGAGACTGACTTCCACCACTTCAAAACTAGACCTTAATGCATAAAGGTAGTAAAATTAACCTTTAAAGACTCATGAAACTCAATAGGGATAAAGTTCCTTTTAATATTCTTCATCCACTCGTCCAATTTTATAGGATCTTCTCGAATATAGAATGAGGGAGGATTTATCTTCTAAAACTCAAGAACAAAATCCTTAGTTTGATTAACTATTAAACCTGATAATGGGGAATCAACCATAGCTTCACCATGAACATCCATAGAATCTCAATGGGGTAATACACTAGGAAATATGAAAACCAATATCTAAATCAAAACAAGTTCATTGGAATATTTTATCATGCTCAAAGCACCCCATAAAATACAAATCTCAAACCATGGAAAAAAACCATGCAACATTGGTTTCCAAGACACCAATAATATTCTCTACAAATTTATTTCAGTAGAAAATAAACATGGTGGGTTTAATACTCACTAATTTTATTCCTTTGTGACTAACTAACATTCACATTCCAATTCCATCCTGAGTACCCTCATCTCATGCCATACTGGGAAATCATCAGAGTTCCACACATATCCATGCATGTGAGCACCCAAAAAAATTCCAATGGTAAAAAAATGCACATACACATCCTAGAAAACAATCATCCCATAGTATCACACATTCAATCCACATCCAATTTTAAATTGCATAAAAATTTGACAAAACCCACTATCCCCCAAGTCAAACACCATTTTCAGATTCCTCATTAGGAACAATTGCATCATGCTAAAAAATAAAATTCCATGAATTTTTATCCAAAAAGTACTTTTAATCTCATTCAAAACATAATTCAATGGTTTAAAAATACCATTCCATGAAAATAATTGTATTAAAAACCCACTTATTTCGTTTAAAATAGGTTCCAAAACCAAATTACTCTTTTCCATGATTTTTCTTCAAAATAAAACAGAAACTCATTTTGCCATCTACCCCAAACCAAACCATTTATATTTAAAAATATAATTTTCACAATTCCCTAAAAGGATTTCAAAAAAAAATTAAAATAAACACAAAGCTAATTAAAAAAAATATAAACTACTATCGATAGGTTACTTGGGCATATAGTATGTTTCCATATGCCAAACATACCACCTTCACCGACATTATTCTAGAACCATATATCCAACTCCCCATGGAATTCCAGGCCCTGTGAACTTATGGAGACCACCCTAAAAACACCCTTTTCATATCACAAATATTAAACTATCCATAAGAACCAAAAAAACAAATAAAACTGTACTACCAAAGACAACTCAAGGCATGGCATGGGAAGTATTGTCCATACACCCCCTCATACCCACACCTCGAGGTTCCAAAAATATTACTCCATCTACCTTGAAATCACAAAATATCAAAGGGCACTCTGAAAGCAAGGTCCTATAAATAATACATGGTTTTGATACCATTTTTTCATGAACCAACCTATGTTGACCCTGATCCAGTCACTCGAGCTGATCTAGGACATGGCCTGGAGGACATTCCCCATCCCCACGGGCAAGAAACTAGTGTCACACATCAATAAAGTGAAAAGAGAGAATGATTTCACCAAATAAAATAAAGATAAACCAAACAATATAATGATATAAAAGTATCCCAATACAATGAAAAATTTTCTGAACTAAACATCATTTACAAAAAAATGAAAATACAACAACTGAGTAGTAAAACCAAAATACACTTGATGACCACACACATCTCCATATGACCCCAAGGGTCACTCTCCAACAATAAGACCAACCATCCCCCACAACGATTGATACCAAGATACAATCTAAAACACAAGATAAAAACAAGAAATAACTATAGGTGTGAGTATTAAAACATATTAGGCATTCTTGAAAAATATATTCCCAATGCATTTACATTAAAATAAAATAATAATTTACTTTAGGTTTGAAATAAAATATATAAAATTATGATTTTTCACATATTATCTAATTTAATTCAAACATGGTCCATTTACCTTTATACCATTTAAAACAACTCTTTTATCCATGGAGGAACCATTGAAATTTCAAATGAGAAAGGTGAAATTTCATTAATAAAAGAGAGATGAAGTGAAAAGCATTTCCAAAACCTTTTTCCAGAAAACTCTTTAAATTTTTTTAACATTTTTGGCATTAATCCACACAAAAAAAGAGGTAATCACCACAATAATACGCCAAGTTAAATGGATGAAACATAACAAAGTAGCGTACCAATAATATATCACAATGAATTTTTATAAGAAAAAAATCACTAATAGACATGGGTGAAACCTAGGAACTCATGAACATTCCAGAACATACTATAGATGATGACTCATCCCAAAAATCAATCCTCACTCGATGAAATCAATAATGGCCACATTCCCGGCCACACTCTACCTAGTACATACCGATCAGAACAATAATGTACCAATAATAACAAAATATATACCTCTACTATGGGCCACTATCTAATGCCTAATCTTACAATTGCAACAATCATTCACAGAAAATTTACGCACTATACTAGGTTCCCATGTAAAGATGTATAAATAATCAGGTCAGCCAACTGATGCCATCTAAGCATCAAATCACATGCACACATATATTAACTCAAACAATAGGCATCACCCAAGTCACCCCAAGGACTGACCACTTTCTATATAACTCATAGTTTACAAAGGGGTCCATACCGAGGATCTCCCATTCCACCAAAACTGACTGGGTCACAAGAATTCCACATAGAGGAAATACCACCAATTAAATATTTATATAATAATGAAAGATGATTATCTAAGGAGGGTTTTTATAATTAAACATTAAATCAATTTCATCAAGGTTCCCAATGGGCCTCAAGCTCTTTTCACAAAACTAACATTTATCAAAAAACCAAATAAAATTTTAAAAATAGGTGTAAACACACCATTTACCATATCCCAACCATTTCATAAAATTCCATTTCATGAAAAAATGAAACATTTTTAAGTCAATTCATTTTAATTAAAATGACAATGAGGGCATTAATCAACCCCACTTACCAAACCGATTTTGTAAGCGCAAAAAATATTTCTTTTAAATCCTGAAAATGTTGAAATCCCATTCAAAGAACTCAAATCATCATTTAGTATGTCGCAAATATATCCACATTGAAAAAAAATTCTTTAGATATCAAAAAATGTATACAAAGGATAACCATGAATTTCATCGAATACTTGACTTGAATTTTTTTACTAAATAATACCATTTCTCCCAATAAAAGGAACAAAACACCACTTTCACACCAAACCATTTATCAAAATATTAAACATAAATATTTATCTTATAAGGGAGGTGTTGAATGAAATAAACCAATGAATCATAAATTATAAAGGCAAATGGAAAGGGAAACCTACCTCAAATCCATGGCACATCAACAAAGCACTCCTGAAACCACATCACAAAGGATCGAAGATCCAAGATATTTGAAGAGGAACCATAGAAAAACAAAACCCCCAACATAAAACAAGGGGAAACATGTATCCTAGGACCAAGAGACCATAGTAGTGGAGAACCTCAAGAGATAGTGAAAGAAATAGGAAGAGGTACAAGAGAATACAGGTTTACCTAATAAATCTTTCCCTAAACTTGAAAAATCACCTTAGATATACTATGAAAGGAGGAGTGGAAGGTTTTATAAGGATGGAAGGGAATCATATGGCTATCATGCACTAGGGGAAGAAGAAAAGGGACGTTTTGGAAAAAAAATCCTAAGAGGGAAGGTTTGGGATGTCATCAATTTTAGACATGGGTAACTTGCACAGTCTGACTGCATGATTTACTAAAATATAAACCAACCATGTTACCCTCATTAGACACACCTGATAACCTATACGAGCTAGTTTCAGGGTTTACTGCCTATTCTCCATCCATGAAGAATGGATCAATCTTGAGATAGTGACTTCTCACATGCCTTAAGCACAGTTTGACTAATTGTGCATGGTACATGCACCATTAACCAAAAAACTCCATTGCTTGAAAGATTTTCTAGTGCATACTTCATGGTTTACACAAACCCTATGTAGGATATAAACTAAGAGAAAAACACTCCAAAACTCAAACTTTAAACCCATCACACCTGAAACATGGGGACCAAACCAAATGAAAATAGATTAACTGTATAAGAGGTAAAAATAATAATAAAACGGATGTGAAAATTGTGGTTACAAAAATTACATGCACTTCTTTTGTACTATTATATCCTATCATATTTGAAATACCATTAAGCATCATAACTATTGATAATATAGCTATTGTAAATTGATCATATAATTTATATGAATAATGGGTTTTTAATAATCTAATTAACACACAGGAAGTGATGTCCTAAAGCAATAGTATTCTACCCTATGAAAATCATTTGTAAGAGATTCCAAGCGATATATCATCACTGTAATTTTCCATTGACCAATCCCAAGCTAGAATAAAATAACTAAATGATGAGAGAAATTGTTTTTGGGAGTAGTTCAAGATCATTTTGATCACGACCCAAACTATATACATCGAACCCCCCATGGAAATCTCATCATCACACACATTACCCATAGGGAATTTGATGGTGTAATAAAGGCATGTGTATCAAAAACCTAAAAATATTAATATGTATATTATATTTTCAATATAATAATGTTCATATTCAATTATTATTATTTTTACATTATAAATGATTTTGTATTTTATTTGATAAAACCCAAATTATATTTCAAGGTAATATGTAATTTCAATAAAGGAAATCCTTTTGATGAATTGATGAATTTTTAAAATAACTAATATTTTAATAAAATATTATTATTAAATAATTATTATTTAATATAAATGATAATATAATCATTATGATTTCAAATTTAATTTGTATAAGTGTTCAAAAAAAATTATTGTAAAAAACTCATCAAATCTCAAAAAATATAAATTGGTAATTTAAAAGTAAAAATTCACTTATTTATAAAATAATTTGGATAAAATATATATTATTATTTAATTAGAATGTCGAAATTATCCTGTTTGGAATTTTTCTTAATTTTATGAGACAATTTAATTTTTGGGTAAAAATTAATTACGATATAAATATACAATGTGTATTATGACATCATAATGACCCAAACATTAGGAAATAAATTATATAAAGGGTATCCATAATAAAATATATATTCCCATTTAAAATAATGTAATTTTTAGGATATTTGATTAATTTATTAAAGCCAGAAATAGTCCCCCCAATCCAATAATATAATTTAAGGATTTAACACCATTTCTTCAAGAACATGAATCACTTACCCATAACCCAGAGTAATATTTTAATAAATTCATCCTTAGTCATTATAAAATAATGAAAAAAACGTAACTTTCTTATAAACCAAGTGAAAAAAACATGGGAAGGTTTTTTGTTTTTTTACATTATTATATAGAGTCCAACACCTATGTTTAGAAAATATTAAAGAACTCCTGTATATATTCTTACATAAACCCACCAAATATCCCATTCCGTGTAATATAAAACCTCAAGATCACATATTTACTCATCCCTCATTTCTCTAGAGTCCTACCAAGGTTCCCCTGGGCTTTGAAGATGCTCCTCCTAAGCTTTTGGACTCACTATATCAAGGTAAGGGATCTTTTCCTTCTCCCCTTTATCTAGTCATATTGTTCTTTTTATGTCCTTTATTTCCAATTCCTAATGTTGGGATATATATTTACATGTTATTATTACATTACATGTGATTTATAAATTTTTAGAGACCCATTTATCTCAAATTAAACCATTTTATATTTTTTTAAGTACCATCATTATGCTGTAATAATTTCACTATGTTTTTTCCAGGCCAAACATTTTTATTATAAATACCATCACTATTTACACTTAAGGATATTCACATAGAATTATATATAATCATTTTGTTATGTAATATTATATATTTATTCTGCACTCCTTGATCATGAAATTAAATATTGTGAAATATTATTCAGTGTCAAATTTTCTTTGTGGCACACTTATTCATGTACATGATATGAATGCGACAAGTGAACCTAGAATTATATACCACTCCAATGCATTGGGTAATGTTTTAGTCTCATGAGATGTCATTAAAGAGATTATGTAGTACACATAATCCTTCACAGAACTTTTCCACTGTGTTATGATGTGTTGGCAGTTGGCCTTGACCTATGTTATGATTTCTTGTCTATATTTTTTTGTCACATTCCCAGGTTTCCTTTATGTTACCATGCTTTATCTTTCCTCATTATACATGGTTATATTTATCAACCATTTTATGTTCTTTTTCAATTCTTATTCTCAAACATATAATAATTTCATCATTTTTTCCATGTTTATTCCATTAGTGGGCTTTACAGATCACCAATTTATTTTGTGTGTACCCCAATTATCTCATGTTATTTTAAATATGATGGAATATTATGTGCAAGTTAAGTAAATTTTAATTAATGGAGATGTATCCCCTATTGTATGTTGTTTTTTATTGTACCTAATTTCACTAAGAAATTATAATTATCAATCTTTCAGGTTGTATAATCTATAATATCTTATTTTAAATCAAGAATTAATGTGTAATAAACACACAAGTTGTCATATATGGTATCAAATTAATGTTTAGTTATTTTTTGGATTAGGATTAGAAAACAATAGTGAAAGCCTAAGGGATAATACTAAACATAATAGGAATCCCCTAAATTTTGGTAATGTATAGATTAATTGGTTTCCATGAATATAAATACATGTCTAGATATAATAATTGGATGTGGCTCTGATATAGATATATATAGGGTTAACACTAAAAAAACATTGAGCTTGACTTGAATGGTAACTTGTTCATTAAAACAAGCCTTAATATACACATGTATTGATGTTCCAAGGGTATATGGTTCAGTAAATTTAGAATCTCATTACGAACCATTATTTGGGGAAAAAAAATTCCCGTAAGTTTCTATGTTAGAAAACTGATTAAAGATATCATAGATTGAAGACTATAAATTCATAAGTTAAGGAATAAATTTCCATTATATGTTGTCCCTTTAATGTCATTGGATTATTGTTTATGCATTTTATAGTTTAAAAATACTCATGAATATTTTTTCATTTTATTCTATCCAATGGACAGAAATAGGAGGAACTGAGTAAACAACCAATGTGAAAGGAAATGTGACAGGTTCCCAATAAGAATCCTAACCCTATGAGAAAAAAATTAAGAACTTTATGATGACACTCTATAATTTGATATAGGTTCTGAATATAAATAAGAATAATATGGTACTTCTAAACCCCCCTAAGAAAGAATAAGTTTCTATTGATATCTTTTTGCGAGTAAGGCCTCCAAACATCAATGGATCGTATGATCCCTTAATCATAGAACAATGGATCTACTCCATCAAGAAGATATTCTCCCAAATTTAATTTAACAATAAAGAGAATAAAATACAAGTGGTTTATTATATGGTGGGGAATTTGATCAGTGGTTGCAATTGAATAAAAAGATGAATCATGAGGAAGATATCAGAGGGATGAGGTGAACATAATTCCATAAAAAAATTTGAAAAATGTTTTCCTTGTACTCCCTGATTTAAGATGTAAATGTATTTCCTTTCCCCCATGAAAAAAATAATTCCATTGGAGTTTATGAGCTAATCATCACAATACATTCATGATACAACTATATAAATTTTGTTATCATTGAATTCATAGTTGACCACTTATTTTTTGGGCTAAATCCCAGTCTACAAAAAGCAGTGGTGATCCAATACATAAATAGTTATGAAGAAATTGTCCAGTGTTCCCAAAAAATAAAAATTGAGATCAACGAATCTCTAGGGCCCCATAGGGATATGAATTTGATAGTGGAGATTAATTATAGTGGTGTAATGAAAAAAATTCAGTGGTATGAAATTTGAACATCCCACTTTTCAAAAGTGTTGAAAGAAGCACACTAGAAATTTACTAAAGGGAAAAGGAAATATTTAAGTTGAAAGATGGAAGGGAACCTAGCTAGTGATTTTATATGGGAGAAGCCCAGTAATGTAATGGAATATATTAATGATCCCTTCAATCCTATTCATTTTTTATATTTTTAAATACAAGTAACAATGTCACTTTGTAAACCAATGCACTAAACCAAGGTTTTTCAGAGGCCATCAACACCGAAAACCTCCAAGTAAGTAAGGGATAACTTATTCCATTACAACCGTTGAGGTCAATCCCAATAACATTATGGTAAATGGTATGATATTTATTCATTTAATAATATTTAATATAATTTTTTATTCTGGTTCTATGAATTCCTTCATATCATTAAATTTTATATTTACTATTTAAACACAACCATAAAGTGTGGAAGTAGAGATGTTGATAAAAATAGAAAATGTGGAAATTTTTTTATCCCAAGTATATAACAAGTCCCCTATTAAAATTTGTGGAATGAAATTCCCAGAAAACATTTTGATACAACTTTTAGAGGAATTTGATGCAATTTTGAGTATGGATTACCTCTACTTATATATATCCAACATAAATTGTCCTGAGAAAGAAATCTATCTCTGTATCACAAATCTTCCCCCGATTCTATTCATGTGTAAGGAGAAGGATGAATCTTATTTAGAACTAATATTTCAAGTGTGGATATTATTTCCATAAAAAATATGATATTTATCTCAAATGATTGAGTCTAAGGAAAAGATCACCCTTGAATGCATGTCAATTATTAGGGAATATGCTAATGTGTTTCTCAATGAATTGTCAGGTTTTCCTCCTAATTGAGAGGTTAAATTTCCAATTGAGAATATACCTAGGGAATGACAATTATACAAAAATCTATATAGAGTGAAGACTGTGGAACATTATCATTTCAAGAAACAACTACATGATAATTGGGTAAAGGGTTCATACGCCCAAGTTTTACACATTGGGTTGCACCATTCCTCTTCATTAGGAAGAAGGATTAGTCAATGTACCTATGAATTGATTATAATGAGCTCAAAAATATCATGATAAATAAAATTATCATCTACTATATAACTATGACGTTTTTATTTTCTTGATGGATACTTATAATTCTCCATGGTGGATCATTGGTCTGGGTATTAGCAGGTAAGGGTGAAGAATGAGGGTATCTCCAATACTGCTTTCCATACATGGTATGAGATCTTTGAGATAATTAAAATTCCAATCAGACACACTAATTCTTCATAAATATTTTTGGACATGATAAATAGATTCTTAAGATATTACCTATAAAAAACTATGTTTGTATTTATAGATGACATTCAAGTCTACTCAAAATATAATGAAGATCATGAGGAGCATCTGAGAACAGTGCTAAAAACATTACGAATGGATAATATTTATGAAAAGTAAAAAAAATGTGTATTGTGGTTGAAGGGTGTTTCATTTTGGGGGAATATTATCAAAATAAATGGGATATATATAGACCCTTAAAATATAGATGCAATTAAAGGATGGATGGGGCCAATATATATTATATAAATCTATTTCATCATTTGTTTAGCAGGGTACTATCATTGATTTGTGAGAAATGTATCACAATTTTCAGAAACTCTAATTAAACTAACTTAGAAACTAGTCATGGGTTTTTTGAATGATGAATGTGAAGATATATTTAAGGAATTGAAATAGAGGCTTATCACTAAAACTATTATTACACTATCCAAAATTTAGGAAATTTTTGTGGTACATGACGATGCTTCAATAAAGGGCATGGGTTGTGTGTTAATGTAGAATGAAAAAGTGATATACTATTCCTCAAGGAAGTTAAACATTTATGAACAAAACTATCCAATTCCTGATCTAGATTATGACGTATTGATCTTCACATTGAAAATATGGTGTCATTATCCCTTTAGGGAGAATAGAGAAATATATATTAATCTTAAGAACCTGAAGTATATATTAACATATTAAGATCCTAATATGTGAAAAAAAGATGATTAGAGCTGATTAAGGGCCATAAATTCTCAATTCACTACTATCTTGGGAACGAAAAAAAGTGGAAGATGCTCTATATATAAAATATCCAGTAATTTTATCATTGATGAGAATTGAGAAGGGTGCAATCTTTATAGACATGAAAAAATGGTTAGGGGAATAAAAAAGGATGGAAAATCATCAATATTTTTAAAAATTATTTCTCAAATGTCCCTTATATAGAAGGTAAAGAATCATCAAAGAGATGATGTGGGAATTCAGAAGAAAGTTTAATCTATAAAAAAAGCAATTCAACAGTGATCGAAATTAATGAAGAATGCTATGTAAGATTTGGGTCAAGACTATGTGTAGTATCAAATATGGATTTAAATAAGGGTATCCTGGATGATGTACATAGCTCAAAATTATATGCCCATTAGAGAGAAAAAATATGTATCGACATCTCTTAGAGTAATATTGGTGGAAAAATATGAAGAAGGAGATATTGGAATATACATCAAGATGTCAAGTCTGTCAATAATTAAAGGTGGAAAGGAAAAAATACAAGGGATGACACAACCACTACACATACCAATATGGAAATGAGAAAACATAACCATATACTTTTTCACTTGTCTTATGAGTAAATCATGAGGTAATAATGATTTATGGATTATACTGGATCATCTTAGAAAGTCTTATTACTTCATTACAATTTGAGAGGAATTATCACTCAATCAACTTGCAAGGATATACAATACAGAAGTGGTGAGGGTACATGAAACACCAATATCGATTGTATTTGATCAAGATCCAAGATTTACCTCCATGTTATAGACTATATTTAACTTCATCACATCCTTTCCCTCTCTAATCAATGTACAGTCTAACCATACCATCAAGGCCATCAAGGACAGGTCGAGAGCATGCTTCATTAACATTAATGGAGTATGGGATCAATATCTTCTTCTTGTTGAGTTCTCAGACACTAATATCCTTCACTCAAGCATCCAAATTCCTCGATATGAATCCCTTTACGTGAATAGGTTAATAATACCTTCATTCTAGGATGATTTTGGGAAATGAAAACAGCAAGGTCCTAAAATGGTGTAGGAAATTGTGGAAACGTTCAAGACTATTCAATAGAACATTAGGGCTACTCATAGTTGACATAAGATCTATGTTAACAATCATCGATGAGGCCTATAGTTTAAGGTCTAAGAAAATATATTCCTATTCTTATCTCTAGGGAAGATAGTTCTCAAATTTGGTTAAAAGGTAAATATTTTTCCAAGATACATTACTCCCTTTAAGATCCTTGATCACATCAATTTATTGGAATATCGAGTATCACTCCATCCTAACCAATATCAATTCCATGATGTGTTCCACGTATACCTATTTTGGACGTACATATCATTCCCCTAAATTGTAGTCGATATAGTGGTGGTACTGTTGGATAATGATCTTTCATGTAAGGAGATACTGGTGAAGATCTTATACCTTAGAGACAATGTTCTGCAAAACAAGACAATGTACCTGGTAAAAGTGCTATGGAGAAAGTGAAAGTTTGAATAAGTGATGTGGGAAGTATAGGAAGTGATGTAATAGAGTTATCCTCTTTTATTTTATTGTATGAAATTAAAATTATAAGGGCGTAATTTCTGAATGGGGGAAGATGGAAATGATATGAAATCATATGAATAAAATTTATTTTTGGGTTGAATTAAATGTCTTATTATGTATTATGGTTATATATAATGCATAAAATTTATTGAATTTGTTATATCCTATTGGATTTAAAATAATTTTAAGCATCATAACCAATTATAATATAGTTATTTAATAGTGGTAATACGATTAATATTAATAAAGGGTTTTGACATATCCAATTGACCCAGACAAAAGAAGTGATGGCCTCAACCAGTTGTATCGTACCCTATGAAACCCATTTATAAGAGACTCTAAGGAAGATAGAATCACTGGTCTTTCCTTCGACCTATTCTAAGTTAATATTCCAAAAATTAAAGCATTAATGAAACGGTTTATGTGAGAAGTTCAAGAAAATTGAGTTCTTGTTCCAAACCATGTATGTTGAACCACCCCATTAAAGCATGGAAATTATCCACCTTACATGTAGGAAATTTTTCATTGTAAAAAAGATATGAATCAATACCCTAATTATATTAATATTTATATTATATTCTCAATATACTAATGGTTATATTTAGTTCCTATTATTTTTACTTTACATGTTATTTCGTTTGTGATTTGATAAAATAGGAATTGTAGTTATGGGTAATATCTAATTTTAATTATTAAAATATATTTGATGAATTAGTCAATTTTGGTAATTAATAATATTTTAATAAAATAATATTATTAAATATAAATGATAATATAATTTTTATAAGGTCAAATGAAATTTTTATAAGGGTTCAAAAACTTATATTGTCAAAATCCCAATATTTCTTAATAATTTCAATTTTTATTTAAAAAGTTAATATTTAAATATTTGAAAAAAATTTGGGATAAAATAAATAATATTTTTGAAATCATAATACCCAAATTATATAATTTTTAATTTTTCATAATTTTATAAGATAGTTGATTTTTTTTGAAAAAATTAATTGTAGTATAAATATATTGTGTGTATTATGACATCATAATAACCAAAAATTGATTTAATAAGTATTATAAATTTTATATAAGATTAAATATATGCTTACCTGTTAAAATAATTTTATTTTTAGGTGATTTTATTAATTTTATAATGCCATTATAAATCCACCAAAACCTTTTATATATTTTACGGTTTTTGAATCATTTCATTAAGAACATGAATCACTTCTATATCACTAAGAGTAATATTTAAATAATTTTGTCCCTTGGCTTTATAAAATAATTAAAAACAATCCCATTTTTAAGAAACCATGGTAAAATACAATTATATGGTTTGAGGTTATGATTACCATATTATATAGTGTCTAAGACCTATGTTTGGAAAATATTAATGAAATCCCCTCTATTTTTCTATATAATCCATCCCAAGATCCCATCAATCTTCACTAAAAAACCATATATAATTTCCTTAATAATCTATCCCATATATATATTCCATCAAATCTTTCCCCATTATCTCTGGAATCTGCTCCGAAACTTTTGGAATCACCCTCTCGTGGTATGGGATCATTTCCTTAGCCTCTTTATTCAAACATTTTCTTCATTTTATGTCTTTTATTTTAAATTACTAATATTGTGATATGTTTTTACATGTCTCAAATACATTAAATTTTATGCAAAAATTATTATATACTCCTTTCTCTATCCTTAAAAAAATTATAAATCTTTAAGTGCCGCTGTTGTGATGACCAAATTTCACTATATTATTTCATGGAAAACCTTTTTAACGTGAAAACCATCACTATTTAAACTATAGGGTATTATATTATACATTTATATAATCATTTTAGTAAGAAATTATATTTATTTATTACATACTCATTGGTAATGGAATTAAATATGATGAAATATGAATCTATGTTGAATGTTCTCTGTGGAACACTTATGCATGTACATGATACGAAAGAGACTAGTGAACCTAGAATTATATAGATCTAAAATGAAATGGGTAATGTTTAATTCTCATGATACATAATAAAATGTATTAGGTATAGACACTAATTTATCATGTTAATTTTTTACCATGATATTATGTATTAGCAGTGAGTCTAGACCGATGTTATGATGGCATGTTTAATGTTGTTACTGGATTCCCATGTTGCCTTTATGTTTTAATGCTTTATCATGCCTCATTATTAATTTTCATGTTTCTCACAAATTTCTTGTTCCATTTAAATTATAAATCTCGAACATGTAATAATTTGTTAATGATAATAAATTTTTCCCCATACGGGGATTTATTGCTCACCCCTTTCTAATGTATGTCCCCAGGTTTTCTCATGAAATTTTTAGTATGATGGAATATTATGACCATGTTAAGGATTTTTTAAATAATGTATATTCACCCCAAATTTTAATTTTTCATGTAATATACCTAAATACCCAAAAAAATTATATTTCATGATATTTTGGGATGTATTTTGTGTAACATTTTCTAATAAATCCCGAATTAATGTGTAATAAAGTTATAGGTTGTCATAAACAAATTAATATTAATGTCTTAGTTATAGACTAAGGAATACATCATGGAAATAATTTTTAGATCCCTCATATGTATGACCTATATAATAATTATAAATTTTTATATAAGGTTGATAAGTGTTATTAATGTGAATTATTCAATGAATCTGAATATGAATGTTATAAAGATTAGATTCTATGACTATGAATCATGGGGGTTACATACCATGTGTAATTAAAACAATTAAACTATTAAATATATACTTATATATAGGAGTAAATTTAATAATCTTGAAGTAAATCATGATTTTTAAAATTGAGAAAGAGACTCTAAATTGGAAGTTGAATCAAAATTTTGATGTATAATTTATGATTTATTTCTATAATAAGATAATTGTTATTATATTCACACCATTAATAGAAATTTTATTTATTTATCTTGTTTGGAAAAGATTATATTTTCATTCATTATTTTTAACAAGAGTTTTTGTATATATAAGAATGAATTTTTTATGGAACCATGAATATGGTAAATGGTTCATACATTATGGATATAGATTATCTAGTGTTTTAAATTTTGAATAATAATTATAGGGTTTAATCTAATCCCACCTACCATTGGAATTGTCTCATTAGATATATAAATGAGAAATACATCCATATATTCCATATAGATGAATGTTTTGACTCACAAAATTATAAATCTTTAGACACATGTGAATTTGTTTTATTATCAAAGAAGTTCAAATAAACATTTAGTGTCAAAGGTGAAAGGGATATTAAATTTTTGGATCTTATATATACATATATATTGATATATTTGGACTAATGAGAATATAATAAATTGATGGTTTGTAACACCCTTATATTTTTAAAGAAGGGGATTATGTTCGATATCATATACAACACAAAACACTGAGCATAAAAGAAATATCAAATATTATTAAGTGACTGATAGAACATTTCCATTGAATAAGTGGGTAAAAAGAGGATTTAACATAATATTATATATATATATATATCCAAATAAACTCAAATTTATTGATTATTTCTTGTTGAATAATAACTCATTTATTAGTAAAGACGTTTTATGGTTCAAAAATATATTTTCTTCCGAAATGGAATTTATTAATTTTTTTGAGAGAATATAATAATTTTTTTCTATATATTTTAGAAATTTTATTTTATAAAAAGAATATAATTTTTGAAATCAATATATCAAAACATGATTATGGTCAAATTTAAATATTTTTCTAAACAGTGTTATTTTTCAATGAATCGCGAAAAATACATATTCTTATTAAAGATTTTATTTAATTTAATGTATTTATAAATTAAAATTATATTGTTATTAGTTTTAAATTTTAATTTGTTAATTTTGATTAAACATTAACCTATTATAGTTTTTAATGTATTTTATACATGAATTTAGTATAAATTTATTTTTGTACTTAAACAACAATTTTTATGAACAATTATTTTTCATCACGATTTGTGGGTTTTAATTTTCAATTAAATGATTATAGTTCTACGTTTTGAATCTTTTAAATGGATTCTATATTTTTAATCATGAGGTTTAAATTTGGTAAGTTGGCCACAATTATTTTTAGGTCATTATGATTAGTCACCATGGTAAAATTTATCACTTTGGTAAAGGTTAAATCAGGTTAATCTAGGTTTAAACTAAGTTACTATACAATAATATTCCCTTTTTTTATTATTTTAAGAATAAAATTAGGCCCTTATCACCATATTCTTGAATTTTATTTTCATAATGGAATCTTTTTCAAGAAAATGACCTTTATAATATTTAAAGAAAAGAAATATTCAAAATGTAACTCTATTACTTTTAAATATTTATTATATGTACACACGGGGAAAAAAGTAAGTTTTGAATGAATATATTTGTCTATGTTTAGAATAATGAAATTATTTTCATGTTTAAATTTATTTCTAATTTTTTTAATAATATAATTAAATTAAATGTGTATCCAACACAGAATCAATATTTCTTCAATTAATAGAAAAATAAAAAATTTTAATTTTAAAAATATTAAAAGTTTTAAAATTTAAATTAGTTATTGTATTACATGAATTTTATAGATTATTTTTACATATATATATTTTTTTAAAGGATTTTATTCTAATTAAAACATTGTCTTTATGTATTTTACATCAAATTAAATAAATAGTATTGAAATTTCCCTTAATCATATTTTATCAAAATAATATATTTTTAAATTATTCAAAAAAATAATAGTAATATTTAAAGAGGAAAATTTGGACAATTTATGGTATAAAATTTAATCCCTTGTCTCTTTATGATCCAATTATCTACTTATAAGTAAAAGTATAACCTTTTAAGAGTGAAAAAGATGTTACCACAGTTATAGTTAAAATATGATAACTAAGGGGTTAAACCAAAAGTTAATGTTTAAAACCCCACATAAATATAAAAAATATTTTTTTATTATGTTATTAAACCAAATAATAAATTATATTTCAATACCTCTCCATTTGGAATTATTTGGATTGATAATAACCATATTATAATTTAATCTTTTAAGAAATTTAAAAAGTGCCTCCCACTAAATTATAAAAGGGCACCTTCTCCCCTCACTTATTCTCACATCTTAATCCATATATCTATAACATAACCTAAAAAATATACCTTAAGAAATTTTTTAACCATATTTTAGAGGTTATTTTGTTTCCAAAAGACCAACCCTAGTATCCTTAAAAGAAGATCTAAAGGAGTTTCCTCAAATAATAGGTAATCACCTTAACAAATCACTTTAATTTTTAATCATTATTTTACCTCCTTTAAATATATTATATTATTAATAAAATAATAAATTAAGTATTATAAATATAATATAATTTTATTATTATTATGAAAATATATTTATTCACCTTCTTTCCATCAAATGGGAAGCGAACATATCACTCATGCCAATGTATGACTTACCTTATCCACACAGTGATACAATTAATTTTCCATCAATTTTTTTTAAGGATGGTTATTATGATGAGTTAAATTTTTATATATTATATTTATGAAGTAAATATTCTTATGTAATGGTAATATCATATCTATCTTCTTAACATCCAATATCTTGGAAAACTATAATGTCGCTCACGTATATATGTGGACTACTGACTCCATGAAGGGATGTGATTTGTTTTTCATTTTCACCTTAAATGGATGGTAATAAAGATATATATAATGAATATATATGTTATATATGATATAATAATTATTTTATAATGGTTAATTATTATTTATCTTTCATTTAATCTATTCATTAAAAAGCGAAAGCAATGTCCATGCATTCATATTACCTATTATCTCCATGAATAATGTAATAAATTTTTCAACGTATACTTTTAGATTAATCAAAATATGTATATAATAATTATATATCATATTTATATCATGAAAAAAAAATTATATATGATTTTACCATGATCAAATTACAAGGACCAAAACTACCTAAACAAAGCATACTTGAAAAATGAAGTTCAAATCACCTGAAACAATGATATTAATAAAGAATTGATAATAAATGAGTGATAAAAGGTTATAAGTAAATAGTATATTGTATGATATATATGGATATATTTCTCAATTATATTTATAATAAAACAATATTTATTAAACACTAGCTCCAAACACATACTAAGGAAGTCATACCTGAGTTAAGGGGTTTTTGTATCATTTTTATTTCTATAATACACATGCCATATTCTCAACATATTTATTTTATGTGGTGTATATAATACACATTAATTTACTTTATAATTATTCTTAGAAGTTTTTTGGTGAATTACATATCCATATAATGTTTTTTTCTTTCATTGTTTTTTGGGTTCGAATGTTATGAAAGTGATAAGTGTTATATGCTATAGAATAATTATTTATCAGAATTATTTATGATTATGTTTAAGATAATGAGATATTATGATATACCTATATAGAAGATAATTCATATTCATATACTCTATTAATTTAATAGGAATAAAAAATTTCATTTCATTTTTATCACCTTAATTACTCAAGAGACGATATATATATTATTATGGAAAATCTTCTTTATTTATCTCTTCAATCAGAAAAACATTTTCTTCTGTATTTGTGTTTTAAAAAAATTAATTTTTTAATATTATCCAATAATTTTTCATTGAAATATTTACATATTGATGAATTTTAATAAAATGGTTTGAATGTAACCTTATTTTCATTTATCAAATGAGAAACTTTTTACCTTTTCGTGAAAATGTGAAAGAAATCATCATTTTGATGTCTACAACATGTAAACAATTTTATAACACCATAAAAAGCAAAATTATTTGATGATTTACATAAAATTTACTTTGATTAATTTCAAATAAAACATTTTTTTAGTATTTGGGAAATTTTTATATTTTGAATAAGCGATTTAAAAGAAAAAATTGCATTTTTCATCAAGGAGTGTCCTAAGAGATCTTTTTTAAAAAAATTACATAAATAATGAAATCATTTAATGATTCATTACATTTGTTGAGGATATTATCCTATGATTCCATCCTTCTTATTTATCAATATGATTTATGATTATGATGAAAAAATGTTTATGAAACTCATTCCTTTTTCCATGGTTTATGTTATGTTGAATTGATATAATGATTACGAAACTCATTTTATTTTCATAGGCTATTCCATGATGAAATGTTTTTGAAACCCATTTATTTTTTATAGGTTATGATATTTAAAATTATTTATTATCTTAGGACATACATCTGTAGGATTTTAATTATGTGATGGGTTGGCCTAAAATTATATATCCTTCTAATGCATTGGACGTAGATGGATAACTAATGAATTAAATATGTTATGCATAAAACTAATTACATGATAAAAAATTTATGCATAAACCTAGTTTTCATGTCCATAAGTTTATGTGGGGACCTGTATTTCATTTCCATAAGATTATTCATGGACCCAGTTTCTTGTCATTAAGACTATATGTGGACATGGTTTTATGTCCATAAGTATATGAAAAAGGCTGATTTCATGTCATTTACTTAATTATAGAACCAATTTCTATAAATATAGTTTCACAATGTCATAATATTGTTTTTTCTAAAATTCATATGTCTTTTATACTCTCATTACACATGTTCTTTGATTCAATCATGACACATGTTTTATAAACTACCATGATTTATTCCATGATTAAATATTATGATCTATGATATTCAGTTCTGGATTTTCAAATGTTATACTCTTTTTCAGATACTGTTATGATCATATTATTTTTTAACTGATCATTCATATCTCCCTTGTTTTCCCATATTGAGAATCTGAGCATGACCTTTCTTATGTTTCTTTTCCCCAAGTTTTTAATAGAGGTTTTTTGTTTGATATTTCTAATAATGGTGATATTTATAAAGAAAAAAGTGTAATATTATATAGATGTAATATTAAAAATTTATATATGTCCATGTTTCCAAAGGAACTAACCCTATACGATTTTGGCATGGATTATAATTTTATTTAATAAATATTCATCTAAAAGGATGTAATATCTTTGTATGAAATATATGAGTCCTTATAGTTGGTATAAAGAAAAGGTTTAGTTAACCTTTGGAATATAGGATAAGAAAACTTTTGTAATATCCCTTAGGATAATCATATTTATTTGAAAAATTATAGGGTTATGTTAAATAGAAGAGAGTGGATTTCAAATAAAAACATCCATACCTAGATTCATCAAGTGGGTGTGGTTTTGGAAAAGAATCATCTTGGCATAATAACTTTAAAAACAGTTAGTCATTTATATCTCAACCGTCATCATGGTGTATAGTGTGTATACCCTTACTATGCAGCTAATTTTACACTCTCATAGGACATGCATAGTTTAATTCACATTTTATTTATGTACCATTATGAATAATTTGAATAGATTATGACCATGAATGACCTAGATTTCATAATTTAGGGTATCTTGGGAATTTCTTTCTTGAATATGTGATATTTCAATTTAATTTTGATAACATGAATCTTACACCATGTTTTTGGTCTTTTTTAATTTATGGAACCTACAAGAATTATATGAATATTTAATTTGATATCCAATGAAATGACTATCATCATGAGAAATTAAATGTCTTTGAATCTAGGATAAATTCTTTTAGTATGCTCACTACACTCTCTCAATCTATAAGTTGAAACATTGTACATGTTAAACTTCTGAAATTACCATGGTGGGGGAAATATTCCATTGGATATTTTATTTGATAACTTCCAACCTCATTCTATTGGACTTATAATCCATTTGATTTTGAGTAATGAATTAGTGTTATGTAAAATATATTCTCCATTATTTTATGCACGGACCATGAAAAGTTGTCATAGACATTTGTTGTTTGGAAGGAAAAGTATACCAATGGTGGAATATTATTAAGTATAGGAGGCCAGACGAAGAAATTTACTCCATGGAATAATATGACTTTAAGAAGATATTTTCAGTAAGTACATCACTAGTATATTATTTATTAAAATGGATAATTAATTCCTTAATCTTAAGAAAAATGATAATGAATTCATTGGTTCCTATGATAAAAACTTTATAATCCTTTAAAGTTTTGTATCTAGTTTAATAATCAGCCCTGAATGAATTTTTTTTCAATTCCTTAGTTGTTTGAAACCAATTATTCAAAAGGAATTATCCATAGTTGAATTTCGGAGCCTTGAGGAAATAATTACATGTTCCTTAAAGTGTAAATGGAAGATGGAAACCCTCATGGATTTGGTGATAAGGAAAATAAGATAGAGTTTCATAGATGCCCTTGTTTCATAACACATGGAGAGAAGAAAACATTTTGAACTTCTACTTGATAAACATGTGGGAAGAAACACTCAGGTGAATTCCTGAGAGGAATAAAAATATGTTTCATGTTTCAAAAACCAGACCATCAAACAAAACACAATCAATGTAATTTGAAGAAGCTTGTCAATGAATGAAATGAGGAGAGGGTTCAATAGATTACACCACCCTTACTATAGTGCTATAGATAAAAGTATATTGGGGATTATGAATGTAAATTCCCAAATCCAGGGGAAAATGAGGTTAATAATTCACAAAAACCTCTGAATATAGTTGATAATGGAAAATATTTTGCAATCACAATAGCTAATGTGAATCAAGATAATTAGGGTACATATATCCCCCACTACATAGTTTGGAATTTCATGTTGGTGTCTGTATTGATGAGCCCTATGAAAATATTAGTGTCTATATTTTAGTGAAATTTAATGTGATTATAAGAATTGATTGTCTATTTCTACATATATTATATAATAAGAAAATAAAATTTTATATTATGAATTAACTTATGAAAATTTATCTGTGAAATAATGAACATGGAATTCAAATGTAATTTTTTTGGTTAAGATATGATCATATATAAATTTAATTATCTTTTAGAAGAATATATTGTTTCGTTATGAATTTATTTTTTGGAAATTATTTGGGTATACACATTTCTGAATGAAACTTTATAAATAAATAAAATTGTTCTTAGGTTGATCATATATTTTTATGATATTGAAAAATTCTAATATTTGATATTAAACTCTTTTCAGATATATTTTTGAGCAGCCTTATCACTAACTATATATGGAATGGATTATGATGAACTTTGGATGTTATGGGATAACTTCTTCTAAATTTTTTTTATAAATATTTAGAGGCTAAATGAATAACTTATGAATATTGGGATTTGTTAAATGTTAATTTATGTTCTTCAAGAATAAAATAATTTTTCTACAATATCAATTTTTTGTCATAAGAGATAAGATAGAAGTATAATTGATAAAAGCACAACCAATGGATATAATTTTGATTATAAAATGGAAAGAAATAAAGTTGGTATATTTTTTGATTATGTTATGTTGATAGTAAACTAATCTCTCAACTTTAGTAAAATGAATTTGAAATAAAAACTTTTTCTGTTACATTCATTACATATGAATGAATGTTCTTTTAACCAATCACATGTTTTTGGGTGTTCAATGGTTAAATTTCCCATGGACATGTTCTATATCACTAACTATTAATCCTTATACATTAATATTCTCTTCCATGTCCATATTTTCACTCTCAAATAATGATTTCCTATTTAGATACCATGTTATGTGTTATTCCATATGACATCCATATTTCCATTTTCTGCTTTTCAATAGAATTTGTTATTAACTCATTTTACAATGTGGGATTTTAAAAAATGAATTTTTTATGGAAATAATTTTTTTATCAAGTTCATGTTCAAATTTTTAGGATGAAATTTATTAAATTGTATGATCATTTAACACCCTGTGATTTATAAAATATGATATTATTTTTGATAACGTATACGACACACAACACCAAGCATAAATGAACAAAAAAAAAATATTACGTGACCGCTATAACCTTGTCATTTAGTTGGTGGGTATGAATAGTATTACCCACATTTTTCTATATATCCATATGTCCTAATAATTAAATATGTATTAAAAAATTCTTAAGGAATACTCAATAAATTTTTATTAAAGTCGTTTTATACTTTAGATATATGTTTTCTTAAAAAATGGGTTTTATTAGTTTTTGTTAGATAATATATAATTATTTTTTAAAAATTTTAGAAATTTTATTCTATAAAAATTATATAGTTTTTGAAATCATCATACCAAAATTAGATAATAGTGAAAATTTGATATTTTTTTTAAATAAAATTAGTTTTCATTAAATAGTGGAAAATAATGATTCTTATTGAAAAATATATTTTCTTTTAAAGTATATAGAATTAAAATTTATATTTTTGATTAGTTTTCAAATTTAATTAATTTGTATTGATTAAAAATATTCCAATTATAGTCTTTCAAATGATTATTATACTTTAATTTAGTGAAAAACCATTTTTTTACATAAAATGAATATTTATGAAAAATTGTTTTTCATCACATTTTTCATTTTTAATTGTTAATTAAATTATAACACTTTACTTTTTTTAATTGGAAAAAAAATATTCCATAATTATAATCAGGTGGTACCTATTTTTTAAATACACCAATTTTATTATTTAGCCAATATGAATAGTAACCATGGTAAAATTAATCATCTTAGTCGATGGTAAATCATCTTAATCTTGGTTTAAAGTATGTGATAAGGATATAATTTTTAATCCTAATTCCTATTAGATGAACTTTATTCGGCACATATAACCTTAGTCATTAATTTTTTTAATTGACACTTTTACATGAAAATGTTCAATATAATATTTTAATCCAATAAAAATTCAAAATGCCACTCACTTACATATAAGTATCAATTATTTGTCCACATCGAGGAAAACGTAATTTTTGAATTAATATAAGTGACTATACTAAGATTAATGAAATTATTTTAAAGATGGAGTTTTATTTTCTATTTTTTATAACTTATATAATTACCATATTTTTTTGTAATGACGACATAATATTTCATTAATTAATAGAAAAATAAAATTGAAATGTTTTTAAAAATATTACAAGTGATATAATTTGAATGAGTTATAGCGATACAAGAATTGTAAATATTATTATGACATGTTTTTTTATTAATGGTTATATTATAATTCGAAATGTTTTCTTTATGTATTTTGAGTCAAATTAAATGAATAATGTCAAAATTGAGATAATTAATATATTATCAAAATAATATTTTTCTGAATTTTAAAAAAAAACGTTGAAAGAAGAAATTTTGGATAGTATATGGTCTAAAATTTAATCAATTGGACATTTATGATCTAATTATCTGCTAATAATAAAAATTATATCCCATTAGGAGTTAAAAGGGCATTATCACAATTAAGGAAAATGTATGTTAACTATGGGGATAAACCAAAATATAAGGTTTAAAATACTAATTAAACTTATTCAAATTTTATATTTTAATTTTATGTAAATCTTATCCTACCATATATTCGAATCCATGTCCATTTTGAAGCATTTTACGTGAGAATTATTTTAATATAATTTAATCATTTAAGAAATTCTAAAGGTTCCCAACACCATAATTATTAAAGGGAACATACTCCCCTCACCTTTTTACACTAATTAAGCCTTATATCACTTTCATACCCTTCCAATATCTCTTCTAAACTTCATTATTCATATTGAATATTTCTTTTACATCCCAAAAGTCTAACCAGAGGATCCTTAAGAGAAGATCTAAAAGATTCGTTTCAAATAAGAGGTAATCACTATAATCGATCAATTTCTTTTAAATTATTCTTTTACCTACACTAAATATGTTATATTCTTCATAAAATAATAAATTATGTGCCCTAAATATACTTAAATATTAATATTATTATTTAAAAACCACTATTAATTCTCTTTTTACCAAATGGGGAGTGAACGTATAACTCTTGTCCACATACAACTTGCCGCCTCCACGTAGTGATGCAATTATATTTGCATCATTAGTTTTCATGGATGGTTATTATGATTCGTTTAAATTATATACATTTTATTTATGAAATAAATATTGTTCTGTAATGATAATATCATATCTACCTTCTTACCTTCAAATTCCATAGTAAACTATAACGTTGCTCATGCATACGTGTGAATTACCCCCTCCACAGAGTGGTGATATTTGTTTTTAATTTTCAATTTACATGGGTCATAATAATGATATATATATATATATAATTAATAAATATAAAATATATGATATAATAATGATTTGGTAATGGTTATTTATTATTTATCTTTCCTTCGTTCCATTTGTCGAAATGTGAAAATAACGTTCATGGTTATGTTTTCCCTACGTCTACATGAATGGTGTAATTTATTTTCTATCTCTAATTTTATGGAAACTATAATTTTTTATATAATAAATATATATGATATTAATATAAAGAATAAAATTATATAAATTACTAAACCGTGATCATTGTAAAGTGACTAAAACTATCGAATCAAAACATACATGAAAAACGAAGCATATATCACCGAGAATAGTTATTTTAATAAATAATTGTTAATAATATGGTGATAAAAGGTTATATGTAAAACAGATATGGTATGGTGTATATGATAATGGTTTTTTAAAAAATTATAATAAGTCAACATTTATTTTATAGGATTTTCAAAAATGTACGAAAGAATTCAGACCTGAGGTATGGGGCCTTCATCTCACTTTTATTTATACGAGACACAAGCCATATTCCCCACTTATTTATTTTATGTAGAGCATATAAATCCCATACAAGTATTTTATGATTTTTATTATGAATTTTATGGTGATTCAAATATAAATTTATGTTTATTTCTTTCACAAGGATTATGATTCAAATTTTATCATATGATTAAGGGTTTTCTGTTAAAATCTAATTATTTATCAATATTGTTTATGATTAGGTTTCTGATGATGAAATAATATAATATACCTCAAAAAAACTCATGAATTTTTTTATACTATGTTTGTTTTTTACAATATATTTTTTTATTTTATTTTGATCACCTTAAGTAATCAAGAGTCCAGAAATATGTTTTTATAGAAGATCAATTTTATTTCTCTCTTCAGTAAAAAAAGCATTTTCTTCCATATCCACGTTTTTAAAGAAAAATTTAATTAGTTTTTATAATTTTACACTATTATTTTTGAAATAATGTTTTTACCCAAGTATTTATTTCAAAAAAACATTGTAAAATTAACATACAGATAATTTTATAAGTGAGGAACTTTTTAATTTTTAATGAAAATGTGAATGGAATATTTATTTTAATGTATACAGATTGAACATAAATTCCAACCATCATGACTACTAAATGATTGTAAGTTTCTCTTATAAGTTTACATTGACTTTTAAAATAAATTTTTCTCTTTAATATTTTTTTTATTTAGATTTTATATAAGTTATTTCAACATGAAAAAGTTATTTTCCCTCATGAAATGTTCTAAGTGTTCTTTTATAAGCATTTTCCATCTAAGATAACATCCATTAAAGTTTTATAACCTTTACTGAGGATATTATCCAATGATATCATCCTTGTTTTTCTATAGATGGTTAATGATTATTATATCATGATTTTTATGGGTCTCATTATTTTTTCCATGGTTTATGTTATAATTAATAGATGTAATGATAATTAAACCAATTTATTTTCAATGGGTTAATTCATAATTAAATGTTTATGAAAAAGATTTATTTTTTATGGGTAATGATATGATGAATTTTTTATGAACTTGTTCCATACATATGTATTATTTTAATTATAGGATTGATGGGTATAGAATTTTATAACCCCCAAATTCCTTGGGTAAATATGAAAAAATTATAAGTTAAATATGTTCTAAATTAACATGATTTCATGTTCAAATTTTTTTGTGGACCTTGTTTTCTTTTCCATAAGTTAATGTGTGTACCTGAATTTAATTTCTATAAAATTATGTGTATGCCCAGTTTCCGGTCCATAATATTATGAATGGCCCTGGATTCATGTACATAGTTTTATGTGAGGGCCTAATTTTTTTCCTTCAATTAATTAGTGACCCTATTTCTATTTATATATGTTCAAAAAGTAATATGATTTTCATTTTTTCACATTGCAATGTTTATATAATGCTCCCAAGGAACATATTATTTTATTCCTTCGTGGTTTATGTCTTAATAATTTCAAATATTTGTTCAATGATTCGAAACTATGATATATGATGTATTGGGTATAGAATTTCAAATGTTATACTCATGTTCCCATACTCTTATTTCACATGTTATGATTAATAGATCATTGTTATCTCCCTTGTTTACCCTTACATAACATCTGAGCTCACACTTTCTTGAGTTTCCTTTACCCAAGTTTTAAATGTAGGTTTTATGTTTGATATTTTTAATAATGGTTCTATTTATGAATAACATAGTGGGATATTATATATATCTCATATAAATAATTTTTTATATATCCATGTTTCTAAAAGAACATGAACTATAAGAAAGTGGAATATATCATAATGTTATGTAATGAATATTCATCTAAAAATGTAATATATATGTATGAAAATTATGTTTTGTTATATGGTTATCTGTTACTACATTAGTTTTTATGATGTCTTTAATTGGTATGCTTATGTATTTTTTATGAGATAAAATTGTGAAACTTTTGAAAAGTTTAAAGTGTTTTAGAAAGAAGTACAAAATTAACTAACTATAAGTATTAATATTCTATTATTATAATGGATAACTAAATATTTTATCTAGGAATACACTGATCATATAAGGAACTATAGAATCATTCCATAACTCACTCCCATTCGAACACCAAAATGGAATGGTTTTATGAGAAGAGGAATCATATAATTTTTTTCATGATTTAATCTATGACGAGTCAATGTGACCTTCCAATTTTATTCTATTTTTGTGCTTTGGATACAAATTAATTTCTACTCGACTATTTTCCACCTAAAGAACTAATGGATAAACCATATGATATATGGACTGAGTAAAATCCCAATATTTCTTCTATAATTATTGGGTCTGTGAATAATATTTATGATGATTGGATTTTTGGTAAACATAGCCCTAAGTATAATAAGTACTTATTTTTTAGTAATCCTAGGTAAGTAAGGTATATTAAATCTATAATATTTCTTTAGAAAAAGTGATTATATAACAATTTTTTATATTACATGTAAATTAATATATTAATTATAGAGTTAGTGGGAGGAATGTTTTGCCTGGTGATGTTCAAGACAAAAAAATAGGATATCTTCATGAAATAGAAGTTGAGATAGATCTATAAAGAGTTGACACCGAATAAATAACTCATCTTACATAACAACTTATAAGGTATGGTGGGATTAATCCTACTATCAATATACTTGAAATTAGTATAAAAACAATGATGAATTAATATTTAAAGGATATTAACCTACTACCTATCAAAAGTCCATTGAGAGTTCTTATTTTTATAAAAGGTTTAAAGCCATGGAATCTATATTCAGTAACAATTGTGGAAAATTTTGGGGATGAACCATATGGGTTGAGGCCCATAAGGTGAAATTTTTTTCCATTAGAAAACTAATTTGGATGTTATATCTTCTAACTATAAAGAATGACTAGTTCTAATGGTTTGGAAGAAAATTATTTATTTTAACTATGAATATACATTTGTACCAGTTGTGATGATACAATCCATTTATAAATTTATTTATATAATAGATAATTTTTATTTTGAGAAACATAAAATGGGTGTCAAAACTACATTAAATAATAAAAATATAGTCATAGATGGCTATATGATACAACCAAGAGGGTTTGAAGTACCAAATTAAACTATCATGTTATGAAAGTTACAACTGACCATTTACGGATTAAACCAAGCTTATTAGAGTTTTAATATCTACTTTGATGGTATAATTAGAGGGTTTGATTTCATCAAAAATATCAATGATTCTTTTATATAAAATTGGATTATGGGGGGTTAATTAGTGTGTTTGATATTGTATCTATATGAAATACAACTTATGATAAATGGTATCCCGAATTTACACTATGTAAAAGTGTTACGGGTAAATGTTTCTTAGTGAAATATATGGGGAAGATACCTATAAACAAGTAGTGATGATATATATAGATATATCTAATAAGATTCTTGGACTAAGTTTGGACGCATTCATTTGTAATGTGCTAAATCAGTTAGCATGGAGATTTCCAAAAGGGGTTTCTACCAATATTTCATGGAATGAATCTTCACAGGATTCAAGATCCTTCAAAAAGAGTTATAAACTACAGATATAATTATATATGCATATACCATAGGATCTATAATTTATTTTATCTGGTGTAATCAACATGATAACTCATATACTCCAAGAATAATTAGTATAGGGAAATCCAATCCAAGTGATATCACTAGATTCCAACTATGAACATCATGGAGTACATAAGAAGTACTAAGGATATGTTCTTGGTCTTTGGAGGATTGAATAAGCTCAATATAATAGGACAAAGTGATTTTATTTTACCATCCCAAAAGGATAACATGATATCTCAATCACTTTCTGTATTTTTCTAGAACTATATAGATATTAGATGCAAGAGTTCCAAACCGGACATCATGGAAGACATTGAAATATATGTATATTTCATTGTTTCATTGAATGTTATGATGGAATATTTGTTACCAAGATGTTCATTTTTTGAATTTGGGAGGTTTCTAGAATATAGGGAACAATCTATATTTATTTTTAAAATAATAAAGTAATTTCTTAAGACAATGAACCTTAGTCTAATTAATGGAACAAAAAGATCCTTCACAAATACCATCTCATAAGATAGATACATGAGAGGGGTGATGTTAGTATCAATTTTGTGGCTATATATAACTATGTTATAGATATATTTATGAAACTATTATCACAATAGAATCATGAGGGTCATGTTGTGTCCCTTATTATATAACATGTAAGTGATTCATTATAATGGTTGTAAATGTATTATTATTTTATATTAAAGTAAATATCAATTTTTTATTTATTCATGTGTGTTGTAACTTGTTTTATAGGAATAGTGGAATAAAAATATACCTTTTAAGAATGAATTTGATTAATCACTAGTCGATGATCATCTTTTAGTATTATTGGTTGTGATGGTATGTTATGGTTATCAGGAGTATAATTTTATAATAAATAAAAAAGTTTTTTTCAATATATGAAAAATATACTCATGAGATTACAATTGGTGAGTTATTACTTGGACTAGACCACCAAAGTATATATCTTGGAGTATATATAGTAATTTATATACATAGGGGTATTCTTTAATTATTAATCACTATTCCCTGAGGTTGGAAAGATACCTAGCATGATAACCTTATTACATTGATACCTTTCTTATGTAAGCCATATGGATTTCCCAATCAAGGGGTGGTTTGGTATCTTTCTGATCTTTTAATTAGTTAGAACTCAACCAATATGAGATTTATCCACTCCTATGAAGAGAAATGTAATTTGGTCCCCTGTTTAATTAGGCCAAGGAAATACCTGGAAATTTTTAGTTGAGTCACATATGTTGTTCTCAAATACCTGATTGAGGGATATGTGATGTTCTCATCTACTAGATAAATGGCATGTAATGTATTCATTGACTTTGTCATTCAATTTCAGAAAATCACGAATTTTTAATATTTCTTATACTATATTGACATGATTTATGTAAAGTGGTCAATAAATGTCAAGAAAAAATATACTATATAGGTATATATATAATTTAAATGATACATCTTGTGTTGAACATGTTCATATGAAGATACGAGTATGTTTAATAACGATCATATGATACCCCCTAGTAGCATGAATAGTACCAAGGTTTATCTCTAGGAATCTATATGAAGACATATATCAAATTAGGATTTCTAATTGATTATCAATGTCTATAATTCTAGGAGGGTCATAGAATTAATCCTTTAGATAAGGAGTACATTTTGGAAAAAAATGTACATTTCAAAATGAAGAGTTTTTTATTAACTGTATCTATTTTTTTCATGGATTCAAAAAATGTAGTGAAGTTTTTGATAGTATACATATGGTATTTTAGTGTTAGTGAAGGATTTTTGGGCCTGGAAAAGGAAGATTGTATTATATGATATCCACCTATATCATAACCATATATATGCATATGATGCATATCAGGAACAGGGATACATGTCTAACTATTATAACCTTGAGAAAGACCTTGAGAGTACATTGTCACTAACTTAATATTATATTCATGTGATGTATGTAATTAGGTTATGTTTCCCTAACATAAAATGATCCAATAGCTTTGAGTACTTCCCATGTTCCATGTCCCCAACATTTTTTCATTCGATATGAATCAATTATATTGATTTATTCATTGAAAGGGAATGCACATAAAACATTAAAAATTTAATATGAAACAATACAAAGTAATGAATCATTTTGAATGAGATGGTAGATGATATATCCAATTCTTTGTTAGTTATAATATTTCAATTCAATTAATAGAGCCTATAAATGGGATAAGATCACTCACATTAATCATACTCAATGATTGTATTACATAAGTTAATAATATCATTATCCTAAATCCCTATTTGTATTTGAGAGTAAGTTATTATCATCCCTTTGGTGGTTTGGTACCCTCTCATTATGAATGAGGATCAATGTTATTTTTTAAATCACTTAGAGGCTAGAGGGATTTGGCTAATTCTATAATGACCCCCATAAAACTAACTACAATAAAGCATAAAATACAGAATTCATATCAGCCATGGTGTTCTCATTTTATGTTATTCTTTACTTAATATTGAATATGTTAAAGATAGATGAAGAGTTTTTGGGGTTCCTTCTCCATTGAATACACATTCAATGAACCCCCAATAACCATAATGTATGTGTGTAGTCGCCAAAAAGTCTATAACTACTGAAGGAAGTATTGAAATGACAAAGCAAAGTCATATTCATACCCAGAGGCCCGGTCCGGAGGGTCCGGAAGTGTTGTGAAAAATAAAGAAGGTTGTGCGTGAAAAAATGTGGGCCGTGCGAAAGGAGTCCGGTATTCGCGAAGGTTTCTGGCGCCAGCGTGCAATCTTTGCGTGCCCACACTCACATGGTTAACTTTACGCACCGTCATCTTGGGTGCCCGAGATTCTGCACTCCACCTGGATTCCACGACGTCGAAGGCCTATAAATAGAAGGGGACCCCTTCCATTTCGGGGTTGCGGAATTTGAACCAGCTCTCGTGCGTGAAAAAGGACTTCTGCACGTGCAATATGGTCTTCCGATACTGACCCTTTTCGCACAACCTCACCCCGAGATCTTCCTTTGCATGCAATACCACTAGATTAAATAGAATTCCAAGCCCTTCTTCCCTTGTGTGTAATTTCTTGCGTTGTGTGAAAAAAATGTCCAATTGTGCGCAAACCCTTCATTGGGTGTGGCCTTACCTTAGGGTTCGGTCATTGCCACTCACGCGCAATTCACATCCTTTGCGTGTGATCCTCCCAGCCATACACAATCCCTCTGCCCCAATTACGTTCCATCCCTATGTTTTGCGTGCAAACCATTTCATTGCGTGCAATCCCCGAGACCCCTCGCCTTGATGCCCCCCGGGTGCCTCCCTACGTAGGCACCCGATGTCGTCCATTCCGGGAATGCACGACATGCGATGTTTTCCCGTACAACCTTCCAGGCTCATAAGAAGTGACCTCAAGGTCCCTTGGGCGGTGTTTCCCATTTCTTTTCTTTGCCTCATGCTTCTTCTCATAGGCATGCTAACGGCTATTGCTTTTTCGTATAGTCACGCTAACGTGGACCCCTCGATGGTCCGTTCTGTGACCCCACTTTACAACGGCCTTGTCGATGCCTTCCCTCCCACAAGGGGTAGAGGGTTCCGGTTATGTAAGTCCTAGTAGTGTGGAGTGAACCCACCTCATCTGTGCTGAAGGACTTTAAACAGCCAAACACCTCGTCCTCAACACATGACATTAAACTGTGATCTGGCCTCGTGCCTCTCATGCAGGGTCCCCCTGGCTCAGAAATTCTTTACGCCCACTCGTTTCCACAGGAGTGGAATCTTCCTCACACTGAATGATATCATCCTTTTTGGGGTGATGTTTGTCCATGGGGGAAGGGAATCAACCTTGGTGTAAGCCCCTATCCTTTCTTGCGGAAGGTAGAACCCATGCACCTCCTTACTTATCCACTGCAAAGGCCAGTGGAGAGCATGATAGGGAATGAGGCATCTCCTTTATTCAGTCCAAAATCCCTCTCCCTCTACACATTGTCGCACCTTGGGCCTCCATCCTGGAGTAAGTCCCGGCACCATGGGCCACTCAACATGTAATCCCCTCTTCACTTCTCACGGACGCACCCTTTGCGACGTGATCATCACGTCCCTGCAACCACTTGTTTCTCTCACTGAGCATGACTCACGTGAGCATAGAGTGAGCACCGACACTGAACCCACCTCTAGTGAACTATGGGAACTTTGATACATTTTATGGCATAGAACATAGGAAGCCTCCACGAGGTTCAAGCCCACAACATGGTCATTTTGACCTCCTTCACGTCGGTTCGTCAGGACCATGGGCAGCCTCAGAGCGTAAGCCCTAGATGCCCCCATCCCGCATGAAGTTAAATTGTATGCCATATAGCATGACGTTAAACTGTCTGCCCCATCCTGCATGACGTTAAAATGCACCACCCAAACTACGTGGACTTCAATTCCCATTCAAGGGGATATGTAGGAATCCTCCACGAGGTTCAATCCCACCACTCACTCATTCCGACCCCTTTGAGTCAGTTTGCCAACACCTTGGGCCGCCTTAGAGAGTAAGCCCCATATCCACCTTAGGCCGCCTCAGAGCTTAAGCCCCATATCCACCTTGGGCTGCCTCAGAGCGTGAGCCCCATATCCACCACGGGCCGCCTTAGAGCGTAAGCCACATATCCACCTTGGTCCGCCTCAGAGCGTAAGCCCTATATCCATCGTGGGCTACCTCAGGGCGTAAGCCCCATATCCACCTTCATCCGCCTCAGAGCGTAAGCCCCATATCCACCTTGGTCCACCTCAGATCATAAGCCCTATATCCATCATGGTCCGCCTCAGAGCGTAATCCCCATATCCACCTTGGGCCACCTTAAACCGTAAGCCCCATATCCAGCGTGGGCCGCCTCAGAGCGTAAGCCCCATATCCACCTTGGGCCGCCTCAGAGTGTAAGCCCCAAATGACCCCATCCCGCATGACATTAAACTGTATACCTGAACTATGGGGAATTTGATCCATGTTAAGGCATGGTATGTAGGAAGCCTCCACGATGTCCAAGACCAACACCCACATCTCACCCTGACCTCTCCCTCGAGCCCACGCGCCTCCGGAAGCTCATGCCCTAGCCCAAATGTTATACTACCTCTGGGCCCCATCCATGCATTCATTCTCATGGGTCACCTTTTCAGGTGTCCCACCATATCATCGAACTACATGGACTTTGATTCCCTGTCACGAGGATACGTAGGAGGCCTCCATGAGGTTCAATCCCCCCCCCTTCACTTCGCCACCCATCCCAATTCTTACCCGGACCGCCACATCCTGATGGGATCATGCCACCTCATTCCACTCCACAGTATCCGAGAATCCGCCCACGTGCTGGCCCCAATATCTGTGTTCCCTCCAGGGGGTTCTTCAATCTGATCCCCTCTCAGTGTTCTGATCAGTCTGATCCGTACCCGCTGGGCGTTAAGTTTTCGGCATACCCCGTGTTAAACATGGGAAGATGAGTAAAACCTCAGATACATGCATGCGGCATTCAATTCCCTGTGTTCGATATGGGATGCCTCTGACTTCTGCGCCCTCGAGAAGCCCTATAATAATGGACAGAAGAGAGACATGACAATCCCCCAGCATCAAGACACGCCAATGACACCTCAACGTGACCATTCTCTTAACCGAAGGTTGCTTCCCCGACATGACCCCTTAGAATGTCTCGATGGAAGAAGCATAATTAACTGGTATCCATGAAGATATGGAACTAGGAACGAGATTCATGAATACTTCTTAAGTCTATGAGGGCGACCTGGACTAGGTGACGAGCTCCGAGGAGGAATCCATGGAAGGAAGAACTGACATCCCATCATCCATGTTTCAATCCAGGAGTAGACTTCCCTGAATAAGGAACTGATGCTGCCCGCATTTAGAAAGCAGGAATGAGGGGCTACAATCCGCGCCTCCTCCCCTGCGTGACGGATGCGCGTGCACCCCGGCGGAAAGCGTCGAAAATAGAAAATGGTGAACCGGATGTGAATGTCTTCTCCTCAATTCAAAGACTGGTAGCGTTTGGGGTGTCAGAATATTACCATGTCACCAGGTCTGGGTACCCAGCACTAGGACGTGAAACTCGATAGGGTTTAGGGCAGTCAGGATGTTGAGAAATCCATTCTGTGACATTGTCAGCATGGATCCCTCTTACTGAACATGGGAGACAGAATGGTGTTGGGCTATTGGTTGTCGATCTCTTTTTTTATTAGTATTAATGGGTTCATCTCCATGATTTCAGAAATCAGATCACTACAACCGGAGCTCGATTTCCACCTGCCCACCGATGCAGGGGCAGAGGCTATAGCGACGTAGCCACCCTGTGTGGTTCCTCCTCTTCCACAGATGCTCCGACCGCTACGACTTCTGGGTGCTCACGCCCTCTCTCTCCATCAGAGATTATCCAACAAAGGGTGATCAATGAACTTATTCATAGGTATGAGGAGTAAGGGGTCATCCCCACCAGGGACATGGCCCGTTTGGACCTTGAGGAAATTGTGCCTCACTGCCAACGTCGCCCTCGAGGGCCGCACCGGGAGCCACCGCCCCCCACCCCGACGTTCAACCGTTTTGGGAGCCTATCCCCAGAATGCCTTGACACCTCTTCCCCCTACTCCGAAGAGGTAGGGGATGTCTGGGTTGACCCACTCAGAAACCCTTTTCAAGGGTTCACAGTTAGGGCCCCCGCTAGGCCGCATCGATGCCGCCACCCAACTCCTCGGGGCGAGGAGCAGGCATTCCATGTGCCCGCACCACCAGCTCCAACCCACCATAACCGATGCTAGCATCGGGCACAAGCAGAAGAGGATGTTCGCCCTGGGTCATCAACGTCAGCAACCACTGTGGCCTGAGTAACTCACGGGCAGGTTGGGTTGACTCTCCCGGTCTCCGGCACAGGCAATGGCCGCTACAGACCAATTCGTAGTAGTGACATCCAGTGTGAAGGCCTACTCCGTGCCACCTTTCTGGAAGGTATGGTCCCTCACTGCTTCCAACCTTGGCCCGAAGGCTCTCCTGGCACCACCCTCGCTGCAGGTAAGGGGCTCCCCCATGGTAGAAACACTTCGAGTGGGGATATCTCTAGCACTCACTACACGAGGTATGGGGTCACTTCCCCTGCCACATACCGAGAGTATGGATCCGTTGCATATCCGGTCACTCTCCCACATGGAGGTCCTCCCCATGTCCCTTTCGACATTTTCCTTGGTGCTCCCTGCACCCCGGCCTTCAGTCCTCTCGGCCCCGGCACCAGTGTGGCCAGAGGAATCCATGACGGGAATCAGCCTTGCCCCGAGGAGCCACCCAGGGGTAGGAGAACGAGACATCGTCGCCGTAAGAGAAATGTCAGGGAAGGACGGACGAAAATCAGACCAGTCCATTTCTCAGACTCCAAGGTGGAGTAAGACTCAGCGATGGAGCCCTCCCCTTAGTCCTTTAAGTTAAGGGCTGGGATAGGGACGTGGTGCATCCGTCTCGTACTCCCCGAATGCAAGATCCATACGATCTCCGCCTCCCTACGAAGGTATATCCAGGAGGACGAGGACTTGGCGTACCCCCAGGGGTCGAACTTATAGTCACCCTCAGCATCTCCGGGAGCACCCTCCACCTCTTCCTGAGATGGAAGAGAGCTTTTCTGGGGGTCGATGGAGGAAGTACCGCGACATAACATACTATCGACAAGCCCTGACACTGTGACCGGAGGCCTGTTCACCGACCCATCCTATCGTGACATGGAAGCAATGAATCTACAACCCTTGGAGGGTGACTTAGGATTCGGCGACCAATCGGCCTGATCGCCATATTCTCCGCCGGCCAGCCCAGCGGCCTTCTTCGGCGCCGCTGCCGGTTCCCCAGCCACTCACAGTTGACGAGCGGGGCCATCAAGTGCCAGATCTGGAACCTGAGTCGTGGAGCTTCTGGACCATCCTCACAGCAGGCCACTTTCCCAAGAAGTTTTGGCAAGTCGCATGGTCGGATTTTGATACACCAGAATCGCTCACCCCGGGAGAGTTTGAATGCTTCTGCCAGACCCTCCGGGCGACTCACTCTCATCTGCGCCACCAGCAAGTGCCCTATCCCAAGATCCAATCACAATATGAGGATATCGGTGAGCAATGTCATCTGTTCGACCTGGCCACGCTCCCCGAGGTTTGGCACCTTGAAACACTTGGCCACCATATGGCCCTCTAACAGTAATGCGTTCAGAGATTTCAAGTACTCTGCAAAGTTATCGAGGAGGCCACCCCCCCCCCCCCCGCGCACGTCCATGGATGGGGGTAGTACGCTGCCCTTCTCTTCAGTGAGATTCGCCGGCAGCCCGACAAATCGAGAAGCTCTGAGGACATGCCCCCGAGGGAAGTGGCGGTCAACATGGCCGATCTGTCTGGAGAGGGGAACGGTCTGGAACTTCTTGATGGGTAATCACCCCCTGGGGACAAGCCACTACTGGACCCATCAGGGAGGATAACTTGTCAGCAGATGAACCTCCTAGGTCTCCCCGCACCCACTGAGGCATTATCACTGAGATGGAACATCGGTAAGGGTAAAGAGCATGTTGGGGCTATCGTGATTTCCAATCCATCTGCCTCAGTGAATAAGGCAGAGGAAGATCCCAAGAAGGCCACGCTGTTCCAATAGCTTGCTGAGCAGAAGAGGTTGGTCGATGATCTTCTGGTTGAATGCTTTGTATAGAGGCAACACGATTATGGTGATCCTAGGCTGGGGCAGTAGGGGCAGAAACAACTACCCCTCGGCGAGATTCCCCCACAAAACCTTGATCATGCCGTGTTTTCTGACAGAGGAGAGGTCGGAGCTCATGGCAAGAGGGCACGATATGTTTCTCCAAACCCTCCTGAATGGCGTGATCACCAGAGAGACCATGCCCGGGATCCTCCCGCAGCACCAAGGGTCGCTCCACCAGCTATCCCACGAGCTACTGAGCTTGTATACCGAGTTGAAGAGCCCGACAATGTTCTTGTGGTTAGGGATCCCCGTCAGGATAGGAACCCGCATCTAGACGATCTGATGGTAGTGCTCATCGCCCTCTTAGAGACTTTGGAGACTCGGTAGGTGGAAATCCCACCAGATGGCAAGCCATACCCATCATGGGTGGATGATATGCCAGCACCTCCGGGATTTGGGAACCACAATTTCGCCCCCTTTAATGAGATAGAAGACCCACCACAGCACCTGGACCAAATAAACTCAAATTGTGGGCCAATGTTAGGGTCTCCAGTGTAGTAGGAGGCCGCCAGGCTTCGTTGCTTTGTTCAGAAACTAGAGGGGACGACATTCGTCTGATATAGCCAGCTCCCTATCGGATATGTTACTAGCTGGGAGGACCTTCGCAGGAAATTACTCTACCAGTTCAGTTCCACAACCTGGAAGAAGAATATCGCAGACCTCTTTAGGTGCAAGCAAAAGCCCAATGAGCGAGTCGCAGACTTCATCGCCCGGTGGAAAGGGCTCACATACTCCCTTGACATGCCACTAACTCAGGAGAAATTACTGACAATGTGCATAGGAAAAATCAAGGCAGAGATGATTCCTTCTATGATCACGTAGAATTACCCCTTAGGCTTCCAGGACTTCTCAGACAAAGCTCAGCTCCTCGAAGAAGCCCTGCAACCGGCTAGTCAGCCACACCTGCTGCCTCCTGTAATCCCGGCAAGGAGAGCTAACAGAGCTGAGCCCACTACTGCGGCCTAGATAGAGGCCCCTAGGCAGCTAGAATTATTACCAATGAGGCCAGATCTACAGCCCCATAGGGGTCCACCCCCACAGGTATAGCTTCCATCCCAGCAACGACTGCCTCAGAATGGGAAAGTGCCTCCGCGTAATGCACCGTCGCCGCCTAGGCAAGTTAATCAGTTTCCGCCTCCTCGGCATGCTCCTCCGACCCCCCATCAGAGTCAGCCTCAAAGAGCCCACTTTTCAGATAGAAGGAATCAAACCTACTAATTTAACTATACTTAGGTCCCCTATTACTTCAACAGTGCCTTGGAGCAGAGAATTGTGCGGCTACTGGAGTGCCGGAAGCCAGAAGAGGCACATCTCACTGATCACGCCAACTACTTCCCTTATCACCGGACCTTGGGGCACACCATCAAGCGATGCTATGTGTATGAGGATTGGCTCCAAGACCAGATTGAAAACAATATAGTCAAGTTGGGCCCAACCCCAGCACAAGTGGCAGGTGTCTTTGTGAGGTCGGATGACAGTAGTGGTGACGAAGATGAATGGCAGCAGGTTTTCGACCATGGGTCCCCAAAGTATAACGACTGGATGGCCCACAAGATGGTCGCCCGTGCCCAGGGAATCATCTGTGCATGCATGAATCAGCCAGATCCCTCAAGAGCTACGGTTACTACTTCGATATTGTCATCTCAGCCAGCCTCTTCCCAGAAGAGCAAACAGAAGTGGCACAAGAAGAAGCAACGCGCTCTACCACTGTCGTCGTCATCCCGCACTCTTGGTTACTTCATGCACCCATAGATGGGAATCCCTCCTAGAATCTACCCAATGGTGGATGATTCTTCAAGTGACAGTCCAGGGTGTGCTTCGGTTAACACAGTAGAGTTGGTAAATTCCTTTTTTGACTCCCGACGATTAGGAATGACGGGTAGACCTTCCTAATGTCCCCAACCATTTCCAGCATCATTGAATTCGTGGTTACATGAATCGTCGGGGCACGACAGTTGGCACCTCCAGCCAGGCCATGCACACTATGGAGAGCAGACAGTAGGCACAGTACAAAGCTCAGCACATGCCTCCCCTTCATCCGGTGGAAACAGGTTCTCCTCCACCGCCTTTTTTTTGCTGGATCAGGCAGAACCACCTCGGTCGTGCCATGACCAGCTACGCCCTGTCACCAGTTGACCCCAGCCTTCCGGTCCTCATCCAAAATCCACTCTCTAGGCTTCCACTAGTGAACAGTGAGATATGCCTAGTACCAGTCAGTCGTCGGCCCAGCCAGCAGGACCCGTCGTACCCCCAATCGCAGAGCGTCCTCCTATAACCAGAATATCACATCTGGCCTTGAAGTATGATGTTCTGAAGCACCTTGTCGGCATTCCAGTGTGGCTTTCTCTCCTTGAGGCCATTCTCCTGTCGTCTAAATTTCATGGGTCACTTTCCAAGGACCTAAGGATCCCCCTCCAGTTTGAGATGGAGGTAGCGGCTATAGAAGCCTTCCACACTGAGGCAATTGAGAACGCCGAATTCCAGGCAGTTATATCATTCTCTGATGAAGAAGAAGACCCTCCTATAAAGGGGAACATTTTCCCACTGAATATCATTGGCCCGTTCAATGACGTGGAAGTCCGTAGCTATCTTGTTGACATGGGTTCTAGGATTATCCTAATCCTGACCCGGACACTGCGGATGATTGGTTTGTCTGAGGATGCTTTAACTCCCACCAACCTCAAAATCCAGCGGTATGAATGGACTGAGAAAACTCCATTTGGAAAGATCCGCTTGAAGACCTAGTTCGGTGGCCTAATTTCCAGCACCGAATTCATGGTTGTCTCCCAGGACACTGCCTACAATGCATTGATTGGTAGGTCGTGGATCCACCAGCATGTAGCGGTCCCCTCATCATATCACCAATGCCCCAAATACTCCCTTAATGGCCGAGTAGGCATGCTCTAAGGAGATGCGTCTCATTTTTCCTCTTTTGAATCCCATTATCTATACGTAGACTATTAAAAGAGCAATGATAAGAAGATTCTGGTGGGTGAGATCGAGCCCGTCACTTACACAAGTGATCTTTGGGCAGGTTTGAATGACGCTTATGTCTTCCCAATCCATCAGTTGGAGGCTACGACCCCCGATATGGGGAAATGCTTTATTGTTTCGGGTACAAGAGGAAGGAATATTCCCTGGTCCAAGAGAATGTGGAAAATCACATCATAATCCTACACCAACTAGGCTCGGGTGATCCCGGAATCTCCTACCCCCATACGGTATTAGGAGGTCGGGCTCATGGAAACGACGGTACATCATACTTGTCTCTTCCGCTGGGCTGGAATTAACCGGCTCAAGACAACGTTCCACTACTACTTTGATGTCATCAAACATAGCCCCTTGGGCCAAAGACCAGATGGCATTGGATCAACTGCCTTCATTGATATTGTCTAAGTGGTGCATGAGTCTCCTGATATGATGACCACTGTCGCCAAAGCCGGCACCAGCTTCCCATCAGAGTCTGGTGGCCCAGAAGCAGCCCACCCTATGGATGATCCCTTCACAAGTGGATAAGGGGACATGGAAGATGATCCCCCCGCCTTTGAGGAAGGCATCTCCACCAAGGTCGATGAGTTGGTACAGTTGAACCTCGTTAGCGAGGCGGACCCAAGACCCACATTGGTTAGTGCCATCATGCCCCCCGAGGAGCAGCAGTGGTATGTGGAATTCCTCGGACATCACCGTGATGTTTTCTTTTGGAGTTATGATGAGATGTCAGGATTAGATCCTCGTGTTTCTATCTATCACCTCGGTCTCCCAGCAAACCATTGTGGGTTAAAGCAACCTCTAAGAAAGATGCACCCTTCTCACAGTGCCATGGTTGAGGCTGAAGTTGACAAGATTATCAAAGACAACTTCATTGAGGAAGTTCAGTACCTCAGGTGGCTAGCCAACATTGTGCCAGTCAAGAAGAAGAACGGACAAATCAGAGTCTGTATCGACTTCCGAGATCTCAATCGCTATTGTCCGAAGGATGATTTTCCCCTTCTAATGATAGAGCTATTGATTGATGCCACGACTGGGATCCAAGCCCTCTCCTTCATGAATGGGTATTCCGGGTCCAACCAGATCTGGATAGCTCCCGAGGATGAGGATTCCACTGCCTCCAGGGTGCCCCAAGGTACATTATGTTATTGGGTTATGCCCTTCAGCCTGAATAATGCTGGTGCCACCTATCAGTGGTCCATGCATCACATATTCAAGCCGATTCTGGGAACGTTGGTGGAATGCTACGTGGATGATCTGGTAGTCAAATCACGCCTGTGCCAGGACCATCTCAAGGACCTTGAGAAAGTGTTCAGTTTCCTCTGTTCCCACCACCTAAAGATGAACCCGGTGAAGTGTGCCGTCAGGGTCCCCTTTGGAAAGTTCCTTGGATTTATCGTCAGATACAGAGGCATTGAGATAGACCCAGAGAAGTTCAAGGACATCAGTCAGATGCCTCCCTCGAGCAATATTCATAAGCTTTGAGGTCTCCAAGGCCACTTAGCCTACATACGTCGATTCATTAAGAATCTGGCTAGAAAGTGTAAGCCCTTTTCCCGGCTCAGGATGAAAGGCGCCACCTATGAATGGGATGAAGAGTGTCAGACCACCTTCGAGGAAATCAAGCAATATTTTCTCCAACCTATGGTCTTGATGTCACCCGTCTCCGAGAATCCGCTGGTCCTTTATGTGACCACACTAGAATGTTCCCTTGGCGCACTTCTCACCCAGAAGAACAACAAGGGAACAGAGAATAGCCTCTACTACCTCAGCATCATGCTTCTCAGCAAGGAAGTCCGGAATTCCCCCATCGAAAAGAGCTTTATGGCGCTCGTATTTACTGTACAGAAATTGTAGCACTACTTGCAGCATCATGAGGTACATCTGGTCTCTCGGGTAGACCTGTTGAAGTACATCATGAACCGACCTATGTTGACTGGCCGACTGGCACAGTGGGCGATGATCCTTTAGAAGTTCGACATCAGGTTTGTGCCTTAGAAGGCTATCAAAGGACAGGAATTGGCAGAATTTCTAGCTGCCCAACCAACCTCCGTGGATCAGCTGCTGGACATAGGTTTTCCTGATGAGGCAATCCTCTCAGTTGATCATGCCATCCGATGTTGGAAAATGTACTTTGATGGTGCCTCCCAATTCCTCACCGGTAGGAGACTCAATGATCCAAGGCTCAATAGAGTGGGCTTGGGTATTGTCTTCATCACCTCGGAGCAGGCCGTTCTTCCATACTCATTCCTGTTGTCAGAGGGCTGCTCCAACAACAAGGCAGAGTATCATGCCCTCATTACTGGCCTCGAGCTGGCCCTCGAGATCGACGTGCCCCATCTGCATGTGAAGGGAGACTCCGACCTGGTAATCAAACAGTTCAATGGTGACTATGTTATCAGAAATCCAGAAATCGTGCCATTTTTGGAGTGAACCCTCTATCTAATGGCCCAGTTCCCTTCTCGGCCGGAGGTCGTTCATATTCCCTGATCATAGAATGGTCAAGAAGATGCTTCAGCCAGCTTGGCCGCGTCGCTTGCAGAGCCTGAACAGGATGACCTGGTTATCCTCATGGCGCACTGGAGATTCATCACTCCTGTTACCCCAGAGGGTGATCGTGGCCTGTGGGTAAACCATCTTACCACTGGTGCCCCTACGTCAGGAGCCCCGGGTACATAAGATACGGTGATTGAAATAGTTCCCGATTGGAGGACACCCTTGGTTGAATACCTCCAACACGATAATCTTCTGGCCGACCGCGCCGAGCGCGAGCGAATCCGACACCATGCGCTACAATTTACCCTTCAGAGCAGTCCCAGCCTTGGGAAGATCCTTTACAAATGCGGATTTTATGGTGTTCTCCTCTCTTGCCTTCACGGAGTCGAGATTCCACATGTCATGCAAGAGGTTCATGATGGTTCCTATGGCACCCATCAGGCCGGGTCAAAGTTGTCTCACCAGATTAGGAGGATGGGGTAGTTCTGGCCCTCCATGATCCATGACTGCATCAAGTTCTCCAAGAGGTTCCATGCATTCCATGTTCATGCTAACTTCATGCATTGGCCACCGGAGCCTCTCCACACTACCAAGTATTCTTGGCCCTTTGCAGTCTGGGGGTTGGATGTCGTAGGACCTTACCCATCGGCAATGGCCCACCAATGCCAGTTCATTCTGACTGCTACGGATTTCATTTCCAAGTGGGCAGAGGCAATGCCACTCAAGGAAGTAAAAGACCATTCTATCACCGGCTTCGTGAGTTCCAACATCATCTATCGATTTGGAGTACCTCGCGCTATTCTCACTGATAATGGAAACAACTTCCGAGTAGCCGATCTGAAGAAATTGTACGCCAAGTGCAACATACGCTCTAACCATACCTCCCGCTATCGTGCGCAGGAAAATGGACAGATCGAGGCATTTAACAAGACCATCTCTAATATTCTGAAAAAGATGGTTGGTCAGAACAAGAAGGGTTGGTCGGATAAGCTCCCCAACGCCCTCTGGGCTTATCGGACGACGACTCGTAATTCCACCCAAGTGACCCCGTATTCTTTGGTGTATGGAACTGAAGCTGTCCTACCCATTGAGATTTAGTTTCCCTCATTGCGCATAGCGGTCTATGACCAGAAAGCGACAGATAGATTTTCCGAAATCCGTCAAGCAGAATTGGAAGCACTGGATGAGAATAGGCTTCGTGCTTTTCACATCCTGGAAGGGCATCAGAGCAGGATGGTTTGAGATTTCAATAAGAAGGTTCACCTCCACTCCTTCCTGCAAGGTGACTTGGTACTGTCCCTCGGGGCACCAATGATCCCCGGCAGGAAACCACCCAAGTTGGATCCCAAATATGAGGGACCTTTCATTTTTCATAAGGTCTATCCCAATGGTGCATACTCCCTGGTGACCATAGATGGTGAGCGTATAACTCCTCCCACCAATTCTAGGTTCCTCAAACAATATTTTTCCTAAATCCTTGGTCCATGTTCTAAGACCTTAAACTAAGATACTTTCCCTATCCCGCATGACCCTAAAATTGTATTTGGTCCAGCATGACCTTAAACTGAATTTGGCCCTAAATTTGGGACCCTACGGTCCCACATGACCCTAAAACTACATTTGGTCCAGCATGACCTTAAAATGCATTTGGAGATACATTTGGGCCCCTAAGGTCTGGCATGACCCTAAACTGCTTGCTCGTCCTGCACAACATTAAACTACAAGCCGGTCAGGCCTCCTTGACCAAAGCTAGCCTTGGGCTCCTGACACAGGCTATCTCTCATGGAATTATACGATGTGGTGTGGGGTCATGTCTTCATTCATTTTGGGTTACTCACTGCGTTGTATGCATTCTTGGATGAAATTTCTCAAATCATCTTACATGATGTTAAACTATGCTTTTAGAACTACGTATGGCTTGATTCCCATCCTTATGGGATACGTAAGACCGCCCAAATGCATAGATTTCAGTTCTAGCCTCGTATCTTAAGAGATCCCATGATCCCCAGGTCACCTCAGCCTCTTGGTCTGTCCCTCTCCATGAGGGGGATATATGTGTGTGGTACAGGGTTTTTTCCACCATGCCCCCTTCTCTCGGGAATCCGTTGTCTTTTTCCCACCCTCAAACTGATCCCTTAGACCCTTTTTAGTGGTCCTCTAATGTGTTTAGAGTACTCTGGTCTAGTACTTGGAGTGTCAGATTCGACTTGGTCAAGTTTCGTCCACTTTTCAGGCTTCTTGCTCCCCTTCATTCCCCCCCCCCATTATCTTTCACACCCGGAGGGACCGCCAAGAACGGACTGGATACAATGCCTATGGGATATCTTACTGTCACGGGCCAATGCCACCGAGGGTTTTAGACAACAAATTGATACAAATCTGGTGTTGTGAACATGGTCAGTGGTTGATGCTCATTTTTTGTCCCCGTTTCAGGCTAACACGATAGGATTATGTGTTGCGAACATGGTTAGCAGTAATCCTCCATTGTCACACCGTCTCCTTTAGACCCTGAATGTTGGTTGTATGATTCACATTATGTTCCACCCCATCGTGTCAAGGTGGAATCTTGGAACTCCATTCACTAACCCTCAGTGCACTTCCAGAAGTCAGGCATACAAAGCTGTGTTACGACGTCTCTCGGGGCATCCGCAATCCAAGCGTTAAGACTATAGTGTTGGCTTTTCTCTAATATCCATGCACATATTGACCCTCATCCCCATGGGATACTAGGAAGGTCTCCCAGACATTGCGTTTCAGGCCCAGCTTAGATGGAAGCTAGTGTCTCTTTCCCCTTGATCTTTAAGCCCTCGCTGGCCCCTTGGCCCAAGGATCCTCTCACGGGACCACATGGTGTGGTGTGGGATTATGTCCTCATCCGCATCAGATGTGCTTTATCGCATCATGCGCATTCTCCCAGGTCCAAGCCATATGACCTTAAACTATGCTGATTGGTCCTACCACATGACCATAAACTGTGATGATATCGTCATGGCCACATGAAGAAAAACGGAACTGCATTGTGATGGCCTCTCCATAGGGGACATCACAATGGGTATTGGTCAATTACCATAACATTTGTCAATGCCTGTATACAGATTGATTATTGTGGCGATGCCAGGAATTTCTACACTAGGCTGGTTTCTCCACAAAAGAAACACCATTCACCTTCAAGGACAAACAAGATATATCAAATACCACTTCTTTTGGTGCGAGGGCTAGACCTTCACGTCCCTTTCATCCTTGGCACAGGTACCTTCGCGTGTCGTTCCACCCTCAAGAACTATGTATGGCTTGATCCCCATTCTTATGGGGTACGTAGGAACGCCCAGACCGCCTGTTTAAGGGTCCATCTTGAGTTCTGCTAATTCATCATGTCTGTCCTGCTTTTGGGACCTTGACTACAGGACCGCGTGGCGTGGTGTGGGATTATGTCCTCATTCACGTCGGGTTTGCAATGGCCACCCTGCGTACACCCCGTTATAAGAATTGGCCCTCCGGTCTATCCTGTATGACATTAAAAGGCACCCTCAATAACTACATATGGCTTGATTCCCATCCTTATGGGATACGTAGCAGCGCATGGGCACTTCCCCACGGGCCCAGCCTAACATTCGTGTTTGGTCCCTTGACCAGAATAATTTTTCCAAGGAACAAACGGTAAGAATGGCCTCATCCTCATCCACGTCGAGTTTTGTAATCATCTTACGATGTGTCTCCCGCCTTCCTTACCAATCCTTGGTCTGAGTTCTATGACTTTAAACTAAGACCCTTTCTAGAACAATGTGTGTCTTGATTCTCATTCTTATGAGATAAGTAGGAATGCCCATTCATTTCTTCTTGGGTCCAGCCCCAAGGATAACCAAATCCCGTCCCTCCTCACTATCGGCCCCTTGCCCTGGCTTCTTGGGGAGTGATGTAACTGCATCATCTACCCCGAATGAGTTCGGGATGCCCCATGGTGATGTTGGGAAGTGACTGTTATCTCACTAGAGAGGTCCTATATAAAAGTAGGGATGATCTGGGACCAGATTAATATGTCTTCCTAATGTGCCTCCACCACGGTGGCATAATTTATGGAGTGTTGGATTCTATTCGAACAAACCACCACTTCACTTTCCACGCTTTGTGTGCCACCTTTATTCGGATCTTAATCCTCTTTCAGGTTTGATGGGACCCCCTAATAGTATGGATGATCGATCTATGGTCCACCTGCTATCCTGGTCCAACATTCCAGAAGATGGTCATGTTTGATGGGACCCCCTAATAGTATGGGTGCTCGACCTGTGGTCCGCCTGCTATAAAAATATGGATGATAGACCTTTGGTCCACATGTTGTAATAGTATGGATGATTGACCTATGATCCACCTATTTTCCAGGCCCAACGTTCTGGAATATTGATCAATGATATTTGATTTAGGCCTTGTGTTGCGAACATAGTCAGCAGTCAGCCCTCATTTGTTGTCCCCACTTCAGGCCAATGCGATGTGGATGATGTGTTTCCGCCACAGTTAACAGCTATCCTCCGTCGTTAAGCCCCTCCCATGGTGTTCCTAATTTGGGTAACGTAATTCACCTTTTTCATCTCCCTAGGTTCGGATTTATTTCAATGCCCCCGGTGTTGCCCCGCTCGTCCGTTAGAACACATTGAATAGACGATACATCGATTGGTCTGAGGTCCCCTCCCTTCAGCTGGACCTCCCTCCTCTCCTCAGAAATCTGTGCCTGATTTAGGATTCCTGATGTTTGGTTAATGCTCCCACGAATTGATAGATTATGGTTGAGCATATTAATCCAAAGGCACAGATAAATAGATTTGTCCATACATTAGTTCGAAATGGTGAGCAGTAAAAGCAAAAAAGTTCATGAGATGGCCAAAACAAGGCCTTAAGGATCAAAATTTAGGATTGATCTTTCCAACGCCGCTACCCTTTGGCTGGTGGCCTCCAGGACTACTTCTCGATCCCTGAAGGATCTCTCTTAATCAGCAGACATAGAGCGCAGTTCGGCAATCCTAGCTTGTGCCTGCGCCCGTTCAGTTTGAAGTACGGTTATCTGGTGACTCGCCTCCACCAGTTGTTCTTGGGTGTCAGCCTGCTGGGCCTTCAGTTGCTCCATGAGCTCATATCATGTTGAAATGAAGGCCTCTTTCTCTGTCGCCTGCTCTTTGAGGCATCGGACGCCCTGCTCCACCCTTAGGAACGCTCAGGTTCTCGCTGATTCTTCCCGACATTGGACAATGTCGGTGCACTGGATGCTCTCATGTATCTCCTCAACCATGTAATCATGGACTGTTAGATGAAGGCATTGAGAATCAGCCCCTCCAGCTCATAGGAAACACAGCCAGATCTGGAGCAATCCCATCCTCCTCAACCAATCCATTTGAGGCTGTTAGATGCACTTCCACCCTTTGCACCATGTCATTCGGCTCTCCTCGGCCGCTTCTGAGTCTGAATCATCTATCACGTTGGGATCAGCAGGTCGGTATACAAGGAATATAGCCAGCAACTTAGTAGCAGGATCTTCCTTAAGGATGCCTTCATGAGGAATAGGATCCTCGACGTCTAGGTGACCTTCCTCTCTCGCCCTGATAGCAGCGGTGCTTTCTTCAGCTTCTGACCTCGCTCCAATGTCAGCACCACTGATGTCTACTTCCCCCTTCTCACCAATTTTCAGGGCCAACACAGTTGGGAGGTATGTTGTGGAGGAGGCGGTATGTCCGCCACTGATTCACTTATGGATAGCCTGAGCATAGCATTCCGACGAGCCTCCAACACCGAGATCACTGTACATGTAGCATCTTGATTAGTAGAGTTCTCAAACAGTAAGCACCAGTAGCGAAGAAAGGGACTTACAGGAACCCAGAGCATCTGCCTATGGTGTTAGGGCCACAACAGGAGCTATCGTGGCTAGAGACCCCTCAGCGCTTTTCAGTTCGATGATGGGCGTCGGATCCTCACCATGTCCCACCAACGCCTCTTCTCCTTCCTCTATTGGGGATGCCTAATCAGCGCCTATATGCTCTTGAGTGAGATAGAGAAATGGGTCAGAAATTTCAAGAGAAAATGGATGAAGAATGAGGATGAATAAGGATAAAGATAGACCTCGAGCAGCTTGGTTATGTCCATGTCGGAGCTGACGATCTCGCCACTCTCCTGCAGGCTCCCTTGGAGGGACACTCCTTGAGATACTTCGTCCTCTCCAGTCTCCTTTTCTCCCTCCGACTCATCATCAGTGTCGCCTTCTCCCGACAACATCATTTCCGGATCATGCTCTAGGATGAGCATCACTTTCACCAGGAAAGGTGGCTCCACACGCCGACCACGTTGGCACACATGTGTGTCCATGGCCATCAGATAAGCTTGCCGCCGATGAAAATTCACCCGGTCGGTAACCCAAATGAGCCCAACCTCTGGCAGTTGGATCCCATCCTACATTATCTTCTTCCAGAGGGCTTCAACACTCAATGATTGCTGCAGGGTCATCTAGGCCGACCACAATTCCAGGAAAATTGCATCATGGGAAGGTTCGATCAGGTATCTTATCTGCTTCCTGGGCAGTTCTCTGGTCGCACCATGTGATCCCCCTCTGGGAAACGAGGTCGCAGCAACACCATGTGATGTCCCCGATGCTAAGGTCCCAGCCTGACATGCCTCGCTACCTGGCACGCCCCTGGTCCCCCCTTCCAGTAACACCTTGTCTGCTCTCTCATCACCCGGGTTCCACACGGGTAGTCTCGAGTTGCCGAACACTCTTGTGTAAAAGCCCCTTGGGGTACGCGATAGCCCAATACTTGGCATACTCGGTTGATAGGCCAATGTTGACCACAGGGGGAGGTAGGGTTACGATGTTGCCAGAGCCATAAGTTGTGAACATTAACCACATCTAGAGAAGGATGCAAGGATTACTCTCTTCCCAGACATCCATGAATACCCTCTTTGGCATTCTCTGGAGGCACCCGAACTGGCTGGAAAATCGGGATGGCACGTAAGGATCGCAGATGATATTCCTGTCAATCCATGCCACAAGCACCCCGCCTCAGATGCTCTGGAAGTATTCCTGCTGCTCCAGCGAGCCTTGATCATTGTATACCATTTGGCCAATCAGGGTGGGGAATGGGTTCAAGTTGATGTTGGTATGGTTACCAATTCCAATCCTTACTCCCTCCTCATTGAGCGTCATCGGCACGACCCCAATAATGTTTATCATAGATGGTCACATGCCGTTGCCCGACGGACAAATGATGTTAGGGAAAGTGTACCAACCAAGATGTTCCACCACCCAGTCGTGGAGGATTTGGAAAGGGCCACACACCCTCTGAGGTGACCCCCCTCTTGAGATGCGTCCCAAAATGGAGTAAAACCTAGCCAGCACAGTGACCCCCAGATTGAACCTTTTATTGGTGTCCATGGTGCCCGCCATCACCAGAGTGGCTGGACAGACGCACATCCTTTCATCCCACACTGGCAGGAGCCACCAGCTCAGGAAGGTGGTGAGGAACCCGACATATCGTACATTTGGATCCCGGACCTCAATAACGCTGTAGCCCCATGATTGGTGTTGCCCCGCCTCCAAGATCCTCCAGTATGATCCATTCTTGCTCCTCTGAGCCGTAGTTGGGCACCATTTTCCCCATCCCGGCATCTTGACCGCTGGGTCCTTCTCTAGGAACAGGCTGAACCAGTCCTTTTAGGCAATGTCCTTCAGGAAGTCCATGACCTGCATCCTCTCTTTGGCCAGGTCCAGCAGGTGCCATGTCAGCATGGGAGTCCGTGATCTATCCTCCCAGGTGTTCATTGGGGGAGGGAACTCGTCATATTGATATCCCTCCAGTGGGATAGCTCTGATGCAGTGGATGTACCAGAGGATGATACTGACTTTTCCATGGTGAAGATGGAATGTATTGGTGTCATGGGACCACCTGGTGAACATCTCTGGCCCAAGTTTAGGTTGGCGGTAGAAGTGGAACTGCGATGTCCACACCACCTCGAACAGACCAATGTGTCGCAGCTCGTCCCTGAATTGGTCGCATGTATGGTGAACCCAATATGCCCAGGCCCACTCACTGGTGAAGTTGCCTCAGGACTGCAAGTCCCATACTTGAAGACAACCCTTAGTATCATCCGCGATGCTCTGACAGAACGTGCTTGCGTAGAGGGCCGGAGAGCTCTCCACAATAGGATCTCTTCCAACAATGGTCCTAGTCCTCGGTTTCAGGACATACACATCCATGTGTATGGTCTCTTTGGCAGAACGACCATTGTTGGTGATATTGTATTGGGGAAGGTCATCCTCCCGAGTCACCCATGACCACGGTGTGTCAACCTAGAAGCCCGTTAGTGGAACCTCCTCCAAGATGCTGATTTTCCATAGAGTAAGGTTGTTGGACAGAGGATACTCCTTCTGGGTGGGGGTTAGCAGGTTGAACAAGGAGTGGTTGTTGGAAACAACCACTCTGGCGCCATAAACCTCCTCATTTGCCGCCATTTCAACTCTACGAGTGGCGGCTTCCCTCTCATCGAATTGGTTTGTGGCCATCTCAAGTTCCTTGAGAGAGTTGCGAAAAATCTAGATGAGTTGCACAGAATCAGGAAGGGTTGCATGAAATCTGGATCGGTTGTGCGAAATTCCGAAGTTGAGCACGAAATCAGAGTGGCCAGCGCGGAATATCCCAGGTTTGCGCATAAAATACGGCCGAAACATAGAAGGAATTGCGTGCTTCCAAGGTGTGTTTTACGCGTAGGTGTAGAGACAATTTCGTGCATGAGAGCTCAGAGCCTATTGCTTGGGAAACTTGTGTACAGATCATGGTACCCATGGCCTCTATTATAGGAGAATTCGGGGATTCCACACTGCGCGGAAATCAGATTCCTTGTCGAACCTTTGTTTTGTTCACCGCACCATTTTTTGCATGTAGAGGGCCCACGGAGCCCAACCCTTCGGCATTTCGGCATTTCCCTCAGAATCCGATCATTGAAACCTCTCACCGATCCAATTCCAGGGGGGGTATTTGTAGATGCTAAAATGTCCGTAACTACCAAAGGAAGTTTCAAAATGACAAAGTGAAGTCATATTCGGACCTAGAGGCCTAGTCCAGAGGGTCCGGAAGTGCTGCGCGAAATAATGGAGGATGCGTGTGAAAAAATGTGGGCCGCGCGAAAGGGGTCTGGGATTCGTGATGGTTTCCAGCGCCGGCACGCAATATTCCCGGGCCCGTGCCTGCGCAATTAACTTTATGCGCCTCTATCTCAGGCGCGCTAGATTTTGCATTCCACCTAGATTCTGTGATGTCGGAGGCCAATAAATAGAAGGGTACCCCTTCAATTTTGGGTTTACGGAATTTGAACAAGATCTTGTGCGTGAAAAAAGACTTCCGCACATGCAAGATGGCCTTTAGGTACTGACCATTTTTGCGTAACCTCGACCCAGTATCTGCCTTTGTGCGCAATCCAACTTGGTTAAATAGAATTCCAGGCCTTCCTCCCTTGTGCGCAATTTCTTGCGTTGTGCACAAAAAGGTCCAATTGCACATAATCCCTTCGTTGGGTGTGGCCTTACCTTAGGGTTCGGCCTTTTCCACTCGAGTGGAATTCACATCCTTTTCGCGCGATCCTTCTAGCCGCTCCCAATCCCTCTACCCCAATTACGTACCATCCCGGTGTCTTGCGTGAAAACCATTTCTTTACACGCAATCCCTGGGACCCCTCTCCTTGATGCCCCCTAGGTGCCTCCCTTCGTAGGTGCCTGATGTTGTCTATATCGGGCAAGCACACCACATGTTTTTTTCCCGTACGGCCTTCCAGGCTCGTATGAAGTGACCTCAAGGTCCCTTGGCCGGTGTTTCCCGTTTCCTTGCTTTGCCTCATTCTTCTTCTCATAGGCACGCTAACGAATATTTCTTATTCGCATAGCCACGCTAACGTGGACCCCTCGATGGTCCGTTCTGCGACCCCCATCACAACGGCCTTGCCGATGCCTTCCCTCCCACAAGGGGTAGAGGGTGCCGGTTATGTAAGTCCTAGGGGTGTGGAGCGAACCCACCTCGTCTGAGCTATAGGATGTTAAACTGCCAAGTACCTTGTCCTCAACACATGACGTTAAACTGTGATCAGTCCCCGTGCCTCGCACGTAGGGTCCCCCAGCTTGGACATTATTTATGCACACTCATTCCCATAGGAGTGGAATCTACCTCACATGGAATGATATCCTCTTTTTGGGGTTGTGTTTGTCCATGGGGGAAGGGTATCCACCTTGGTTTAATCCCCTAGCCTCTCTTATGGAAGGTAGCACCCAAGAACCTCTGTACTTCCCCACTGCCAAGTCTAGTGGAGGGTGTGATAGGGATCAAGGCATCTCCTTTGTCCGGTCCCAAATCCCTCTCCCTCTACGCTTTGTCAAACCTCGGGCCTCAATCATGGAGTAAGTACTGGCACCATGGGACGCTCAATGCGTAAGCCCCTCTTTGATTCTCATGGATGCACCCTTTGCAGAATGATTGTCAGGTCCCTGAAACATCTTGTTTCACACACCGAGCATGACTCACATGATCTTAGAGTGAGCACCGACAATGACCCCAAATCCAGGAAACTATGGGGACTTCGATCCATGTTAAGGTATAGTACGTAGTAAGCCTCCACGTGGTTCAAGCCCATAAACCAGTCATTCCGACCCCTTCACGTCGGTTCGCCAGCACCATGGACCGCCTTAGAGCGTAAGCCCCAGATTCCCCTCTCCCACATGACGTTAAACTGTATGCCATCGAGCATGACATTAAACTGTCTACCCCATCCTACATGACATTAAAATTCTCCACCCAAACTACGTGGAATTCGATACCCTATCACGGGGATATGTAGGAAGCCTCCATGAGTTTCAAGCCCACCAATCAGTCGTTCCGACCCCTTTGCGCCGGTTCGCCAACACCTTGGGCCGCCTCAGAGTGTAAGCCCCATATCCACCTTGGGCTGCCTCAGAGCGTAATCCCCATATCCACCTTGGTCTACCTCAGAGCGTAAGCCCCATATCCACCTTGGGACACCTTAGAGCGTAAGCCCCATATCCACCTTGGGCCACCTCAGAGCGTAAGCCCCATATCCATCATGGGCCGCCTCAGAGCGTAAGCCCCATATCCACCTTGGGCCGCCTTAGAGCGTAAGCCCCATTTCCACCTTGGGCCGCCTTAGAGCGTAAGCCCCATATCCATCGTGGGCCACCTCAGAGCGTAAGCCCCATATCAACCTTGGTCCACCTCAGAGCGTAAGCCCCATATCCATCGTGGGCTGCTTCAGAGCGTAAGCCCCATATCCACCATGGGCCGCCACAGTGCGTAAACCCCAAATGCCCCCATCCCGCATGACGTTAAAATGTATACCCAAAATATGGTGACTGTGATCTATGTTAAGGCATGGTACATAGGAAGCATCCACGAGGTTCAATCCCAACACCCACGTCTCACCCGGACCTCTCCCTCAAGCCCACGTACCTCAGGAAGCTCATATCCTAGCCCAGAGGTTATACTTCCTCCGGGCCCCATCCATACATTCATTCTCATTGGTGTCCTTTTTAGGTGTCCCACCATATCATCGAACTACGTGGACTTTGATTCCCTGTCACAGGGAAACGTAGGAGGCCTCCATGAGGGTCAATCCCCCCCTTCACTTCGCCACCCATCCCGATTCTTACCCGGGCCGCCACATCTAGGTGGGATCATGCCACCTCATTCCACTCCACAGTATCTGGGAAGCCTCCCATGTGCTGTCCCCAATATCGGCATTCCCTCCAGGGGGTTCTTCAATTTGATCCACTCTCAGTGTTTTGATTAGTCTGATCCGTCCTCCGCTAGATGTTAAGCTTGCGGCATACCCTGTGTTAAACATGGGAAGCTGAGGAAAACCTCAGATACATGCCTATGACATAAAATTCCCCGCGTTCGATGTGGGATTCCTCAGGCTTCCGCGCCCTCAAAAAGCCCTATAGTAATGGACAAAATACAGACATTCCAATCCCCCAGCATCAAGACATGCCAAAAACACCTTAGCATGACCATTCTTCTAACCGAAGGTTGCTTCCCTGACCAGACCCCTTGGAGAATCTCGACGGAAGCAGTGTAATTAACTAGTGTCCATGAAGATATGGCACCGAGAACTAGATTCATGGATATGTCTTAAATCTATGAGGGAGACCCGGACTAGGTGACAAACTCTGAGGAGGAATCCACGGAAGGAAGAACCGACATCCCATCATCCCAGTTTCGATCATGGAGCATACGTCCATGAATAAGGAACGGATGCTGCCCGCCTTTGGAAAGTGGGAATACGGGGCTACAAGTCGTGCGTCCTCCCCTGCGTGATGGATGTGCGCCTGCCCTAGCAGAAAGTGTCGGAAAAAATGTGGATACGATCTTATCTCTTATTTTTTGTTGGGAATATTTCTACTCAACATATATTTTTTATATAATTTTTTTGATTCATTTATCCCTATTCCTATAATTTATTAAGGTCATTTCTATTTTCTTTTCTTTTCTTTTCAAATTTTTTAAAGGGGTATTTTTGAATTGTTTTCACATGTTCAAATTCTCCTAACACCATTTCAATTTCATTTATAATGCTTACTTTTAATTTTTCCATAATTATTCAATGATATTTTTGATTAATTTATCATTTTTTTTCTAATACAATAGTTTTACAAAGTGTTTCTATTTCTAAATAAAATATATCTATAAATAGAGGATATTTCCTATTATTTTTTATATTATTTTTAGGATAACCATATATTGTATTTTCTCCCTATGCCAACATCCATTAATGTTTCATATGATTCAGGGGGGATATGCTCTAATGATATCACAAATAATTTTTATTTGGATGGATTATTATCCTGTCATTTGGAAATGTTCATGAAACCAATTTCTTTCACATATATTAATTATGTTATGATGGAATGATGAATGTTATCATTTTTATATGACACACATATGTATTATTTTTTATTATGTGATGGGACATCATAGAATTATATAACCCTATAATACATTGTTTAAAGAATTAAATATCAGGAGATGACATATAAGGATATATGGATTGAACCCAACTCACTTTGGTTCCTTTTCCACTATGTTTATAGGAATGGGGAGAAAACCTAATACAGTCTGATAAGGTACTCTATTCACTGTGTAATGATGTTATTTGCAGAGATCATTGATGTAATAAATAATTTTATAGGACTATGTATGTTTTTCATTGTTATACCACATTTCTTTGTTAATCTACATCTTAGTGTTATGTTTCTATTGCTTATGATAATTCTTTAATGATCCCACCTTCTTATGCCTCATTTCACAAGTTATATATTAATATGTATGTCATGATTCATGATTTATAAGCTATATTTCATTAGGTATTATTTTCTTATGTTATGGTTATGTAACTTTATTTTTTTCTCATACACAATGTTCATATTATAATTAATTATGATTGTATATTGATATGTATTATGTTAAAACCTTACTAAGAGTCTGAGCTCACCCTTTCTTATCTTTTCATATCGACAGATTATGAAGATTTATTTTATGTCTTATATGCCTTTATGGGCGTCATGTGTGAACAATATTTCTGTGGGAGATATTGATTAACTTTTGGGAAATTTATTTGTTAAGTATCTAATCTCCAAATACACTAATCTTATAGGTTACTAGTGTATGATTTATTGTGATATGCAATCAACATTATTTCAAATTGAGGTTTTAATATTAATATATGTTGTGGTTTGGTCATATCAATAATTAATTATAAAATAAAATCCCATGTATAAAAATTTCAATGTCCCTTATCTGAGGAAGTTTATACCTAACCCTACACACAGAATATGATATATCAACATTGATCTTGAAGTTGATGCATCCTTTAAAAATCAAATTTTTGTATTTTTGATCATATTTAGAATGATTTGTGTGGAATGTTAATACCTATTATTCAAGTTAGGCAGTGGAATGGGAATATATATTATGATACATGGGAATAATAAGCTAATGTGAATAATTAAAGGCTAGAATATTTCCTATAGGAAGACGTTTAAAGCTTCTCAGATATGAGAAACCTAATATTGGGGAGGTTGTAAGACTCTAAATTTTATCGTATAGTTTCCACCCTAAATTTTAGTGTTTTAATTTCTTTTTTTCTATAATTATAAGTTGGATAGAAATTAAGTATGTCTGATGTATTTCATAAGAAATTATAAAATGGTACCCCATGATGGGACATCACCGAGTTCCGTGGGCCATCCCTATTTTTTCAAAGCCACTAATAACATCATCAGGTTTTCAGTCGAACTATAAACTGTTTTTTAATAATGGGGGTGAATTTTTATTTTCACATGAAAAAATAACCCCCTAAATTACCCGACCTTAGGATCACCCCCATTTCATTAGTGGATGCCACCTTTAATCTCTCCCCCACATATTCTCCAACTTAATTTGATTTATCATAAATCTAAGAGATTATATCTTGTTATGAAATCCTATATTAAGTAAATTAAGGGTGAAAATAACCTTGAAATCTCTCATTTTCCATATTTATTTATAAAACTTACTTAAATCATTTCTTATTATAACCTATGTCTAATGAATGTTGAATAATCCTTTAGTTTTATTTTAGTCAAGAAATGATGGGAGTTGAAAATATTCTAGGAAAAGTAAAAAACCATAGTTTTTCTTTTTGGTATGTCTCACCTATAATGGATGCAATGTAAGACCAAAGTTTCATATTTTTCAATGTTTTTTCATTAGTCCAGTTTTGGTATTATTTATTCAATTATAGATCGATGAATCATTATGTATATATTTTTTTATTATGAATTCATTATTTATCTCATGCTCCTAAAGGGTTTTATAAGCAATGATCTTTGCATAAATGAGATTAAATTAAAATGAAATGTTTTTTACTAGTAAAGTGTTTTCTAAATATTTTTTTAGGGTTTTAGGACTGCAATAACTTAATTTAACCCTACTCAACATGTTTTAATTATTTTATTTTTACATTAGTATTTTATAATTTTGTTTTTATCTATTTAGAAAGCCTACATGTTGTTCATGTTGAGTTATCTTTTTTACATAATCATTAGCCATGTTTTATTATCACAATATATGTTAAAAATAGACCAATATTACATGATGGAAGATCTTGCCAAGAATATATTAATATTATAATGTTCCTTAAATTACAAATTAATTTCTATGATTTAAAAGATAATGGATTTTTGATGGCATATAATTACCTTGGTAGTGGAATAAAACTCATAAAATTCATGATTTATCATTAATAGAATCATAATATTGAAATTAATAACATAAACATTTTATATTACTTGATATGTTGAATCCTTCATATTTTACTCTTATATAGAGTATGCTTGATAGTGAAAAACTAATAAATGGTTAGAAGACTCATACCTATAATGGAATTACACAATCAAAGGATCCTCATGCATAATAAAGGAACTATGTTCCAAAAGGTTGTTTTAAAACTTTCCACCATGATTATGAATATTGAATGAAGGAAGAAGAGAGCTTTGGCTTGGGTTTGAAAATATCACGGGTGAAACCAACATAAGGATCTCATTAGTTTATATACACTACATTAATTAAATGAAGGGATTTAAACATAATCTACCATCTCATTCTATCTTTCATGCATTACGATAATGTAGGACCCCCTATAGTTTTTAACATTTAATCATTTCAAATAATTATAATTTAATAAATCAATCAATATCACTTATTTAAACCCAATAGAATTATTTAGTAACCATACCATATTCCATACAATCGAAATCTTAATCCCTCCAAACATTGATACAACATTTTCCCTAGATATGTATCATATGTGTATCATAACACATTTGTGACATCACACTCTAAAGATTACTCTTAAGGATATGTTTATCGAACCATAATCTCTAGCCTAACACTACTGGAATTTAGTCTTTTCCCAACGGCAGTATACCAACGGTTTGCTTAAACCGTTGGTATAGTGAGCCTTTGCCAACAGATTAAGAAAACCGTTGGAAAAGAGAATTTCGGTGGACCCTTTCCCAACGGTTCACTGGAACCGTCGGGAAAGGGTGATAAAATCACACATTTCCCAAAGGTTCAGTGAAACCATCAGGAAAACTCACACCTTTCCCAACGGTTCCCTGGAACCGTTGGAAAAGGGGTGCTAAACTCACACATTTCCCAACGGTTCCAGTGAACCGTTGGGAAATGTGTGCCTTTGCCAACGGTTTATAAAAACCATTGGAAAAGGTTTCCCCCAAATTGCAGATCGCGATATCCTCTCCCCATTCGGACAGAGCCCTAATATATTCGCTCAGGTGCTCTCGCGAACCCCATCCGACTCCACTGCTCTTGCGAATCCGAACACCAGCACCCCCCATCCCAACAGGTACACCCAATACGAATAGGTAAAATTTGATCTCAACCATATTTTTGTAGTTGTTTTAATGAATAGATTTTTTCCAGGTGTTGGTGGTTTAATTGATTATTGAAATTAATATCTAAATAGGATATTGTTTGTGTTTGTGAAGACTTCTTTAATGTTATTGTATTCTATGTTTGGAAGGAGAGTGTTGAAAATATGTAAATCAGAGTTGGGACGTTTACATGTTTTGGATAATGGATTGTGGGAATTATGGATTATGTTCAAACCAATTTGATATGTTTTGGATAATGGATTGTGGGGGTAGGGGGTGTCCACGGGGGTGGGTGGGTTGTCCACGGGGGTGGGCGGAGGTGTCCACGGGGGTGGGAAAGGCTGTCCACGGGGTGGGCGGTGCTGTCTAGGGGGTGTGGGCTGTCCTGGGGGTCTGGGTGAGGTGTCCTGGTGGGGGAGGGGTGTGTGGGGTGTCCAGGGGGGTGGTATGTCTAGGTGGTGGTGGTGGGGTTGCATGGGAGGGGGGTGTGGACTGTTTGGGAGGGTGGGCGGGGCTATCCAGGGGGTACGGGGTGTCCAGGGGGGTACGGGGGTGGGCGGGTTGTCCACAAGGGTGGACGGGCTGTCCACGGGGGTGGCCGAGCTGTCAAGGAGGGGTGGGCGGGCTGTCCAGGGGGGGTGGGTGGGCTGGCCACGGGGGGTAGGGGTGTCTAGGGGGGTGGGAGGGCTATCCAAGGGGATGGGGCTGTCCATAGGGAGAAGGGGTGTCGAGGGGGGTGGGTGAGCTGTCCACGGGGGTGGTTGGGCTGTCTAGGGGGTAGGGGTGTCCACGGGGGTGGGCGGGGCTGTCCTGGGGGTGTGGGCTGTCCTGGGGGTCTGGGTGGGGTGTCCTGGTGGGGGAGGGGTGTGTGGGGTGTCCAGGTGGGGTGGTATGTCTAGGTGGTGGTGGTGGGGTTGTAGGGAAGGGGGGTGTGGGCTGTTTGGGAGGGTGGGCGGGGCTATCCAGGGGGGGTACGGGGGTGGGTGAGTTGTCCACAAGGGTGGACGGGCTGTCCAAGGGGGTGGTCGGGCTGTCAAGGAGGCGTGGGCGGGCTGTTCAGGGGGGGGGGTGGGTGGGCTGTCCACAGGGGGTAGGGGTGTCCAGGGGGGTGGGCGGGCTATCCAAGGGGGTGGGGGGCTGTCCATAGGGAGAAGGGGTGTCGAGGGGGGTGGGTGGGCTGTCCACGGGGGTGGTTGGGCTGTCTAGGGGGTAGGGGGCGTCCACGGGGGTGGGTGGGTTGTCCACGGGGGTGGGCGGGGCTGTCCACGGGGGTGGGAAAGGCTGTCCACGGGGGTGGGCGGGGCTGTCCAGGGGGTGTGGGCTATCTTGGGGGTCTGGGTGGGGTGTCTTGGTGGGGGAGGGGTGTGTGGGGGTGTCCAGGGGGGTTGGTATGTCTAGGTAGTGGTGGTGGGGTTGCAGGGGAGGGGGTGTGGGCTGTTTGGGAGGGTGGGCGGGGCTATCCCGGGGGGGTACGGGCTGTCCAGGGGGGGTGGGTGGGCTGGCCACAGGGGGTGGCCATGCTCTCGCGAACCCCCCATCCGAACATCATCGACCCCCGTGGACAACCCACCTTTTATCCCAAATTCCATAGATTTATACATTATTTTATTATATTATGTCTCAAATTATCTAAAATATGTGTTTGATGTTCTTCACGTGACCTATCATAATTCCTTCTCATAATCTATAGTGATCATGGGAAGATCCCATGCATGATTCATGATCACTCAAATTATTCTGCAGATCATACAAAATGGAAGCCTTACAGGATGTGAGATGATTATATCTATGAAATCTACTCAGGTACCTGGTGAGGAAGTGCATATTAATTCAAAAATGTAAATCGCATATGAGGATACCCTACTAATATGGTTATGGGATGAGGCATGCTCTGATGTGATAACACATTAAGTTCTTGTTGGTTTTACATTTTTTCAATAACACATTTGTATGTTTTTTTCACATGTGTAGTTGATACCATGATTATTTTCTTCCTTTATCGTTTACTTAAATGTATTTTCTATTAAAGTTCAATCCTATTGAATTGTTTATGACAAAATGACTTATATGAATTCTTTTTACAGAATGGACAGAAGTTGGATGTATGAAACCGATCGTATCTCAAGCGATTTTCAAAACAATTTGGAGAGCTTTATAGATTTTTCATTTCACAATGCTTCAGATAGTGGTCGCATACACTGCCCATGTTCCAATTGTGTTGGTCGACCTTGGTTGAGTCGTGAAGAAGTCAGCTACCACATAACCAAAAATGGTTTTCAAGAAAACTACTTTGTGTGGTATCACAATGGGGAGAAAAGGAAATCTCAAATTGGTGATGATCGAAATGAAAGGACTGGAATGGAGAATTTGTTAGATGATCGGTTTCCGTTTATTCGTCATCATGAAAAAGAAAGGATTTCGACTCAAGAAGACGTCGATATGAGGAAAACTGATGCATCTAGTGAAAATTATGATATTGATAGGGTGAAAAAATTAAATGATGCTGCCACGACTCCAGTATATCGACAATGTGATAAAATGAAAAAGCTGGAATTTTTAATCCGATTGTTTCATGGAAAAACTATGTATGGGATTTCTAATACAACAATCGATTACATTCTTACCCTCTTGAAGGATTTACTTACAGATGATGCAGATATTCCCTCAAACCACTATATGGCATGGAAGTTAGTTGAAGAACTTGGATTTTTCAGAAACAAATTCATGCTTTCCCGAAAGATTGCAGTTTATTCTGGGAAGAAACCGCTGAACGAAATGAATGTATAAAATGTGGCACATCCCACTGGAAGTCAAAATCTGATGGAACACCATCCCGTGTTCCATAGAATGTAATGTAGCACTTTCCATTGATCCCCAGACTCCAGAATCTTTTTATGTCTGATGACATATCAATAAAAATGAGATGGCATGATAACGAGAGAAAGAAGACTAATGATGAGTTGGTTCATCCTGTAGATGGATTTGCATGGCAGAGATTTGATGCTCTACATCCTGATTTTGCAGCTGACGTGTGTAATGTGAGGCTGGGTCTTTCATGCGACGGTTTTAATCCGTTTGGGCAGATTCTTACTTCGCACAGCACATGGCCAGTTTTTATACACATTTATAATCTTCCCCCATGGTTGTGTATGAAAAAATCTTTCACTTTCATGAGTATACTCATATCTGGTCCTTCTGATCCTGGCATTGATATTGATGTATACATGAAACCTTTAATAAAAGAGATGAAACTTTTTTGGGATGTGGGTGTGCGCACATACGATGCCTGTTCGAAAGACATATTTCAGATGTGTGCTGCGCTTATGTGGACGATCAATGATTTTCCGGCTTATGGAATGATGTCTGGATGGAGCACGAAGGGAAAACTGTCATGTCCAGTTTGTATGAAGAATACACGATCCAGAAGACTGAAACATCGTTGTAGTTTCAGTTTTATGGGACATCGACGATTTTTTCCAAAGGATCATCCATATAGAATGAATCGTCGAAGATTTGATAATACTATAGAGACTGATGATCCACCTCAGCGTATGTATGGAACTGATGTGCTTAATGAATTGAAAGATTTCAGTTTTTTGTTTGGGAAGGGTCAAATGAAATCTTGAAAGAGAAAGAATGTTTCCACAGAAACCTGTTATAATTGGAGGAAGAGGAGTATCTTTTTTGATTTTCCTTATTGGTGAACCAATTTGCTACGTCATTGCTTATACGTAATGCATATTGAAAAGAATTTATGTGAAATGTTGCTTTCAGTTCTTCTAAATGTCAATGGGAAGACAAAAGATGATTTACGATCTCGACGTGACTTGGTGGATTGGGGAATCAGACCAGAATTGCATCATGTGCGTATCAGTGAAAATAAATGGCAACTTCCATGTGCTTCTTATGTGATGACACCTACTAAAAAAAACAATTTTTGGAAGTATTAGAGACTATTAGAGTTCCTGATGGATATTCAAGCAACATATATAAACGGGTCAATAGAAGAGAGTTGAAGCTAAAATCATTGAAGACTCATGATTATCACGTTCTATTGCATGAGTTGCTTCCAATAGAAATCCGTCATCTTTTGTCCAATAATGTAAGGGTGGGTGTTATTCGGTTGTGCCATTTGTTTAGAGATCTTTGTGCTAAGAAGTTTTCCAAGTCTTTCTTGCAAAAAATGTTGACAGATGCCCCATTAATTTTGTGTGAGTTGGAGAAAATATTTCCCCCATCATTTTTCACATGCATGATGCATCTGACTGTCCATATTCCAACTGAAATACTTCTCGGAGGACCTGTTTCTTTTCGTTGGATGTATCCAACTGAAAGAAATATGTTCACATTAAAGTCTTATGTTCGAAACAAGAATCATCCCGAAGGTTCTATCGTGAACGGTTACTTAGCTCAAGAATGTATGGATTTCTGTTCAATGTATTTGTCTGATCTTACTACAAGAATGAACAGACCAATGAGAAATGAAGAAGAAAAATATGAGCAAATTGAACCCAGTTTTCCATCACTTCCTCAAACAGGAGGAATTCCTGGATCATATACATTGAAGACATTAAGCCTTGAAGAGCGGGAGATGGCACATCGCACAGTTTTCTTCAACTGTGATTTGTTCGATGACTATATCAGGTAAAAAAATTGAATATGTATATCTTACATATATATCTATTAAACTATTCATATTTTTTATCTACAGGGAACATAAAACAATGATAAATAGGAAGCATCATTTGTTATCTTTGAGAAAGAGAGAGACTTTGGATAGCAAAGAGTTTTCTGCTTGGTTAAAATTGAAGGTAAAAATATTACTATTTAAATTAATTATTTCAATATTTACTTAAGTTTAACTGTCATTTATATTGCAGGTATTGAGTTTGTCTGCTGACTCTATCTCTGAGGAAATAAGAGCTTTGGCTTTTGGTCCTAATACCGTGGTTCGTGACTGTAAATCAATTGTTATCAATGGGTACAGATTTATTATCACTGAACGAGCCAAAAACATGAGAACACAACATGATGGTATTATGGTTACTGCCACAATAGATTATTATGCTAGTGCATCAGATAGTAGACCACGACTTGAAAATGTGGGTTATTATGGAGTCATTGAGAAAATAATAATATTGGATTATTACTCTCATGGACGAGTCACAATGATGAAATGCCATTGGTTTGATTCGATGAAGAGACATGGCACATTTATTGATGATTGTGGATTTCGAGTAATTAATATGACCCGTACTCTTGCAACCGAAGAACCATATGTGTTGGCATCAATGGATAAACAAGTTTTTTATGTCTAAGATCAACTTCAACCTGAATTTGGTGTCATAGTTGAAGTAATTCAAAGACATATTTTTGATGATGCTGATGATGGAATTGACACTGTCCCTATTTCCATTGGAACCAATCCATTTATTTCTTTTGATGACTCCAATAGCTCAATTGTCAGAGTTGATTGTGAACCTGACGTCGTGGTTGGAAATATATAGAATCATTCATCCATGTTCTCAATTCTTTTGGTTTACCTCGAGTTGGGTTGTTAAGGTTGGTAATATTCATATTTATTTAGTATTGATCACAAATATGTTTTAGCTGACTTGACCGTTATGTGAATTTGCAATGTTTATTGGTTGCTGTTTTATTTGAATTGCATTTTCTAATTTGGAATTGAACTGTATTCAAACCAAATCAAACAATATTTCTAACTTGGTGAACATTACTGTTGTACCCCTCTCTCTTGGATTTTAATGATCACAATCACTCTCATCGTGTTCTAACTTGTTTTCAAGTGTTTTGATGCTAGGAAAAAGGTTTCCCAGGAGTTGGCCCAAGAAGGCTGATAGTGGACTCTCTGAGTCCACCGACCAACCGGTGGATTCCCACCGGCCAGCCGGTGGTCTCTGACAGAAGCATTGCTTTCTGCCAGATCCACCGGTCAGCAGGTGCTAGCGCATCGGCTAGCCGGTATGGTCACTGGTCAACCGGTTCTTGCCCACCGGCCAGCCGGAGGACCCAGGCAGTAGGCTTGCCCACTGCCTGGTGCCACCGGCCAACCGGTGGAACCCAGACAGAAAGCCTGCTCTATCTGGACCACCGGCCAGCTGGGAGCTCAGCACCGGCCAGCCGGTGGACCACCAGCCAGCCGGGAGCTCAGCACCGGCCAGCCGGTGGACCACCAGCCAGCTGGTGAGACACCACCGGCCAGCCGGTGTGCCCAGTCAACTTGTATGTTTTATTAAATTCATTCAAGCTCTTCTAAAACAATTGATAGCTAAATTACCAATAAATCCCCTCATTCCCTAATATATTTAGTTTTTTGGTTTACACATTAATTTTCTTTTTCTAATTAATTACATATTTGTTTTCAAATGTAGGAAATGCATCCAATTGAAGAGAGACAGAGAAAAAAAATGGCGGAGAACAATTGTCGGATGGAGGAGATGGGCATTCCACCATTAGTGCCTACAGTGAGTACTTTATTTCAAATATATATATATATATATATATATATATATATATATACAGAATATATAATGTCTTGTGATTAATTTTTTTTGTAAACTTTTTTGTAGGATCCACCATTATGTCGACAGTTATTCGACGAGGAGCCTAGTACTGGTCCTAGTACTCAGGACGGTGGTACGAGGAGGGTTCGTACCAGAGGTGGACGTAGAGCTGCGCGTGCCCGACTAGACCCTGCCCCTCCCACTGACATTTCAGCCTTCCCACATTCTGATCCCGGTGTGTCGTTAGGGACACACGGGGTATTTAGGCCTCCCATGTTTTCGCTACCTTCTGCATCTTCTGCCCCATCATTTTCACATCCCATGATGATTCCCACTCCCCAGTCAGCATCAGGTCATACAGCTGTACCATCTTCTTTTCCTTCTACTTCCGTCTCTCCGAGCTTTTATATTCCATCGTCTTCGACTCCTGTTCCACCAGAGGGTGTTCCATCAGGTTCTGTGGATCCGGCGCCACTCATTGATCAGACTAGCGCAGGTATATTTATAAAACCCTAACAAATTTTTATAGCAATATTTATTTTCATTATAACATGTTTTGATAAAATATTTGTTTTGCTTTCATGACAGATACATCTACTGACAGGAGGCAGGGGCGGGGCCGTACACGCATGCGTTCGGTGTGGAACCGTCGCACACAGGTTATGGTGGAATATAATGAAGACAATCAGATGGTTGAGAAAACAGGGCAGTAATGTCGGAGTTTTCTGGCGACGCTTGCCAAATACTTCGACATCATTCCCGTCAGCCCGCTGTCGTGGAGACATTTGCCACATGAGGTCAAAGATAGAGCTTGGGCAGAGATATGGGTAAAAAAATCTGTTGTATTTAATGCCATGAATTATTTTTGTATTTATATGAATTAATATTTTGATTTCAGCTTTGATTTAATTTTCCTGATGGTGAGGGTGCACGACTGGAACGTCTAAAGGATTTAGGCGAGCTTTGGAGAGCCTACAAGCATGAGCTGTATATTGGCTGGCGTGCTAGAGTTGGCACTGAGTTAGAGGTGGTACCAGTCGTGGATGATTGTCTTATAGAGCAGTATCGTCAGATGATTACTCATTGGACAAGTACCCAGTTTAAGGTATGAATTACATTTGAGGTATTTAAATAATAACTTTCAAGTTTTTCATTAATATTATACTTTGCATTATCGAATTTTATTTAGGAATCATCTGGAAAAAATAAAAAAAAATTGATGCAAAAAAATACCTCCATACACTAGGACGCACGACGATGTCGGATCATGAGAGGCAGCAGGTATGACAATTGTTTATAAGTTTTCTTTACGACTTACATTTTCTTTTGTTTCATAAATTATTTAATCATTTGCTAAAGTTTTTATATAACTTTTGTTTTCAATGTCATTGTAGAGGCAAGTACAAAATATTGAAGGACGTGTGCCTCGAGCAAAACTGTTTTGCTCGAGTAGATGAAAAAAGGATGGAAGTGCTGTCAACGAAGAGACTCAGCAGCAGATTGTATGTTTTAATCTGTTGATTTTATATTTTAATATCTATTTCGTAACATAATAATATATTTATATTTGTAGCAGGATGCTTTAGAGGCCCTCGATGCCCAAGAAGCAGACAATTTTGGTCCATCTGATCACTTACATCAGGTGTTGGGAGAGGATCATTCTGGCAGAGTACGCTGCCGACCTAGGATAGCCCCGACGAGGTATTGGCCTGCCTCAGGTACGATTTGTAGTGCCACCGAGCTGCAGCAAGTTAGGGGACAGGCAGAACAGGCTGAGAAAAGGGCTACAGAGACGGTAGAACAGTCTGCTAGGGAAAACAGTGCATTTATGAAATTTATTGAAGTTCTACGCCCAACACTTCCAGCAGAGGCCAGCCCAGCGATTGATGAATACATGTCGTTGATACATTCTATATATGGTGCACCAGGTGGCAGTTCCAGTGGTGGTCAGGCTGATGTCCAGCTTGAAGATGATGATGGCGAGGAGTCTGATGCGGAAGAGGAGGGAGATGAGGAGGGCGAGGAGGAGGGCGAAGGCGAGGAGGAAGGAGCTGTAGAGGGTGAGGACGACGAGGAGGACGATGATGAGGGTGATGATGATGATGATGATGGTGATGGTGATGGTGATGTGGGACATATTGATCCGTTACATTTTTGACTTATATTACTGAGATTTGATGTTTAATCTATTCTAGTTGTTGGTTTTATCTAGACTCGTAATATAGTATTGGAGTTGAGTTATTTTTATATATTGTCTGTTTTTATGGATGTTGTTGTCTTTTAGTGGTTGTGTGTTTGTGAACTCCCTGGACAACCCCCCTCATTCTTGGACCCTGGACAACCCCCCTCCCCCTTGGACCCCGAACACCCCCCAAACACCCCCCGGACAGCCCCGCGGATAGCCCCGCGGATAGCCCCCCGTACATCCCCCAACCCTCCACCCTGGACCCTGGATAGCCCCCCAGACAGCCCCTAGGACAACCCCCCCACCCTCCCCCTTGGACCCCGAACAACCCCCCAAACACCCCCGGACAACCCCCTGAACAACCCCGGACAACCCCCTGAACAACCCCTGAACAACCCCTGAACAACCCCTGAACAACCCCCTGAACAACCCCCGGACAGCCCCTTGAACAACCCCGAACAACCCCCTGAAGAACCCCCAAACACCCCTCGGACACACCCCGCACAGCCCCCCCCCCCACCCTCCTCCTTGGTCCCCGAACAACCCCCCGGACACCCACCGGACAGCCCCCCCGGACAGCCCCCGCGGACAGCCCCCTGGACAGCCCCCCGTACAGCCCCCAACCCTCCACCCTAGACCCCGGATAGCCCCCCGGATAGCCCCCCCGGACATCCCCCGAGGTCGTCCGCTATGAATTTGATCGTTGGACGCCCGTTTTGGCCGTTTATGACACCAGAACTGCATTTTCGGTCACCGTGGGCCCACGGCACATCCGATTGATGTGCTGTCTACTCGACCACTTCATAAATCACTCACCCGTATTTGTCGTCTGATTTCAGGCCATTCCTAAATCGTTCGGCCCGTTTGGACCACCCTCACGCGCGTTTACGAAGCGCGCGCATCACTTAAAACACGAATATTGAGCCGTACCGCGCAAACCGCACGTCCGATTGACATGCCGCTTGCGCGTACACATCACGAATAATAATGAGAATGTTTCACAGTGGTTTCAGCTCAATCCGAGGTCGTCCGCTATGAATTTGACCGTTTGACGCCCGTTTTGGCCGTTTATGACACCAGAACTGCGTTGTCGATCACCGCGGGCACACGGCACGTCTGATTGACGTTTCGTCTGCTCGAAAACTTCATAAATCACTCACCCGTATTTGTCTTCTGATTTCAGGCCATTCCAACTTTGTTTGGCCCGTTTGGACCCCCCTCACGCGTGTTTACGAAGCGCGCATCACTTAAAATACGAATATTGAGCCGTACCGTGCAAACCGCACGTCCGATTGACGTGCCGTCTGCGCGTGCACGTCACGAAAAATAATTAGAATGTTGCACGGTGGTTTCAGCTCAATCCGAGGTCGTCCTCTATGAATTTGACCATTTGACGCCCGTTTTGGCCGTTTATGACACCAGAACTGCGTTGTCGGTCACCGCGGGCACACGACACGTCCGATTGACATTCCGTCTGCTCGAACACTTCAGAAATCACTCACCCGTATTTTTCGTCTGATTTCAGGCCATTCCGACTTTGTTCGGCCCATTTGGACCCCCCTCACGCGCATTTACGAAGCGCGCGCATCACTTAAAACACGAATATTGAGCCGTACCGCGCAAACCGCACGTGAAATTGGTGTGTCGTCTGCGCATACACGTCACGAATAATAATTAGAATGTTACACGGTGTTTTCAGGACAATCCGAGGTCGTCCGCTATGAATTTGACCGTTTGACACCCGTTTTGGCCGTTTATGACACCAGAACTGCGTTGTCGGTCACCGCAGGCACACGGCACGTCCGATTGACGTGCCGTCTGCTCGACCACTTCATAAATCACTCACCCGTATTTGTCGTCGGATTTCAGGCCATTCCGAAATCATTCAGCCCGTTTGGACCACCCTCACGCGCGTTTACGAAGCGCGCGCATCACTTAAAACACGAATATTGAGCCATACCGCGCAAACCGCACGTCCGATTGACGTGCCGTCTGTGCGTACACGTCAAGAATAATAATGAGAATGTTTCACGGTGGTTTCAGCTCAATCCAAGGTCGTCCGCTATGAATTTGACCGTTTGACGCCCGTTTTGGCTGTTTATGACACCAGAACTGCGTTGTCGGTCACCGCGGGCACAGGGGCACGTCCAATTGACGTTCCGTCTGCTCGACCACTTCAGAAATCACTCACCCGTATTTATCGTCTTATTTCAGGCCATTCTGACTTCGTTTGGCCCGTTTGGACCCCCCTCACGGGCGTTTACGAAGCGCGCGCATCACTTAAAATACGAATATTGAGCCGTACCGCGCAAACCGCACGTCCGATTGACGTTCCGTCTACGCGTACACGTCATGAATAATAATTAGAATGTTGCACGATGGTTTCATCTCAATCTGAGGTCGTCCGCTATGAATTTGACCATTGGACGCCCGTTTTGGCCGTTTATGACACCAGAACTGCGTTGTCGGTCACCGCGGGCACACGGCACGTCCGATTGACATGCCGTCTGCTCGACCACTTCATAAATCACTCTCCCGTATTTTTCGTCTGATTTCATGCCATTCCGACTTCGTTCGGCCCGTTTGGACCCCCTCACGCGCGTTCACGAAGTGCGCGCATCACTTAAAACACGAATATTGAGTCGTACCGCGCAAACCGCACGTCCGATTGACGTTCCGTCTGTGCGTACACGTCACGAATAATAATTAGATTGTGGCAAGGCGGTTTCAGCTCAATCCGGAGACGTGGTGTGGCCGACACCACTCAAAGTGTCCGTCTTTTGTTTCAAAAGGACGTCATTTTAAGTGAAAAACATCAACTGACATACGGAAAACCGACCAAACGCATTCCGAATCTGTTGATAATTTATCCCAACAATCCATGGGTCATATGTGACATGTACGAGCCAACCCGGGATGAATCTGAGTCGCGGTGTGGCCAGGATAAGTCTAAGTGACTCTCTTTTGTTTAAAATGGACACCATTTTAAGTACATACGAAAAAACGACCAAACGGATTCGGTTTCTGTTGAAACTTTAGGAGAACGATCCATGGGTCTTATGTGACATGTACGAATCATCCCCGCTTCAATCCAACATGCGGTGCGGCTGACACCACTCAAAGTGTCCGTCTTTTGTTTCAAAAGGACGTTATTTTATGTGAAAGGCATCAACTGACATACGGAAGAATGACCAAACACATTCAGATTCTATCGATACTTTAGAACAACGATCCATGAGTCATATGTGACGTGTACAAGTCAAACCCGTCTTAATCCGAGATGCGGTGTGGCCGAAACCGCTCTAACTCTGTCTCTTTTGTTTAAAATGGACATGATTATAAATGAAAAGAACAACTGGCATACACAAAACCGACCAAAAACATTCGTAATCTTTTGATAATTTATCACAACGATCCATGGGTCATATGTGACATGTACGAGCCAACCCAGGATGAATCTGAGTCGCGGTGTGGTCAGGATTAGTCTAAGTGTCACTCTTTTGTTTAAAATGGACAACATTTTAAGTACATACGGAAAACTAACCAAACGCATTCGGTTTCCATTTAAACTTTAGGAGAACGATCCATGGGTCATATGTGACGTGTACGAATCAACCCTGCCTCAATTGGAGACGCGGTGTGGTCGGCACCACTCATAGTGTCCGTCTTTTGTTTCAAAAGAACGTCATTTTAAGTGAAAAACATCAACTGGCATGCGGAAAACCGACCAAACGTATTCGGATTGTGTCGATACTTTAGAACAACGATCCATGGGTCAAATGTGACGTGTACGAGTCAACCTCGCCTCAATATGAGGTGCGGTGTGGCCGGTATCACTTCAGGTGTATGTATTTTGTTTAAAATGGACATCATTTGAGGTAAAAATATATGGTATAGAAAAAACCGATCAAATTATGAATTGAATTTCGGATTCCACATATAATTGTCATCTAAATTTTAAAATGAATTCTAAATGAATTATGTATGTTTATAATTATGTTATGAATTCTACTTTAATTATGGATTTGTATATTTTCAGGATGCATTATATGTGTTGGTTGGTTGGTTTTCATTATTTGTATGTGTTGGTTTGTTCTCTATATGTATGCATTATATGTGTTACAGGTACAATAATTGGATTGAAAAATGAATTGAAAACGAGGGAATAATTGGATTGAAAATTGAAATGAAAATGCCCAAAAACCAGACCTGCTGTGAAAATTGCAGGCTGCTGTGCAATTTGCACAGCAAAGCCTATGCCAACAGTTTGAAAACCGTTGGCATAGGCTCTATGGAGCTGTTTTACCAACGGTTCAAGGAACCGTTGGTAAAAACACCCTATCCGAACGGTTTGAAACCATTGGGATACCCTGTTGCAGGATTGTTTTTACCAACGGTTCATGGAACCGTTGGTAAAAACCTTTCCCAACGGTTTGTAAACCGTTGGGAAAGAAAATTGTATGTTGATTTCCCAACGGGCCAAACCATTGGGATAGTTTGATTTTTTCTGACCTATCCCAACGGTTCTGTGTAAACCGTTGGGAAAAGCCTTTCCCAACGGCTTACTTCCCCACGGTTTGCAGAACCGTTGGTAAAACATATACCAACGGTTCTTCAGCCTTTCCCAATGGTTCTAAACCATTGGGAAATGCTGGATTTCCAGTAGTGTAATATACATCATATTCATATAACTAGATATGATATAGAGGATATCATAAAATATGGTATCCCATTTTAGTATACATCTAACAATATCAATCTTTCACAAAAATCCTATACGGACTTTATGATAAACTTCACAAAACCTTGTGCATCAACCCAAAACTATTTTTTATATCGTTTATCAAACTATATTAATTTAAAAAAACTGCTTTTACCAAAACATAATACTTATCCAAATGACTAATTTTATAACCATTAAGGCCTTTGTATCATTGAATATAAATATGAAATCCTAATTTTATAAATCTATGGAAAGAGTAGCCTCATGAAAAACATCAATGCTACTCATGATACAAATGGGTATCATGTGAAGTCCATCAAACAAATTGATATCTCTATATGAAAATTCCCACCACAAGATGTATCATATGAATAATATATATACTAATATAATACCTTTTAACATGGAATTGAGTAACCACTTGGCGTGGAACATGTCATTCTAGTATAGGATAATTCACAAGTTCGTGATTCTACAAAAAAAGATTAACCTGGTCAATGAATACATTGCATTTTTTCATCTAGAAGATGAGAACATCAAATTTCCCTCATCCAAGTAGCAGATCATATCATATTTCACTTAACTAATCATGGAAATTCATTTAATTACACTAATAAAACTAAGGGAAATATATATTTTCTAATCATATGAGTGGATATATCCCATATTATTCATGTTCCAAATAATGACATGATCTATAATATATTTAACCACCCCTAATTAGCTATGATTCAAGTAAGGAGTAATAACAGAACCTTGTATGAGGCTTCTCATTTGATGTATCTCACCAACATCATGTAATTTGGATTTAAAAAAAATCATACACCTCTAAATATTTTAATGATTATATGATACTCCATATGATATAATTTTGTGGGATAGTCCAAATAATATGCCTCTACTTATTATATCATGATTAAATTACTCAATATAATCTCAACATAACCTAAAAACCTATAATACACTATTATTATCATCTATCAGGGATTATTCAAAGTTTTAATTTTAGAGGATATTATCATTTCACTATTCTTGTAATATAAATGCAGTACACATGAATGGATGAAAAATGGATATTTACATTAATTATAAAATCATGAAACATTTTAAAACTATTAAATATCATCTATTATGTCTCTAATATAATGAGATTCAACATGGCCCTGATTTGTTTTACTATAATAATGGTTTCATCAATGGATCTGCTAAAGTTTCGTCTATATCCACTGAATTTATCCTTACATTGTTCCTCTCAATGATCTCAAGAAAGATGGAGTATTTATAGATGATGTGTTTGGTTTCAACCATAGATGTGACCATATCAATTACACAACATTAAAAAAATATTACATTACAGTATATTCTCATGATCTTCTCTTTTTAGAATCATAGTGAATTTGTAAAAAACATTAACAAGAAAATAATGTCTTCTTTAACTAATGGACATTTTTCCACTGCTTATGAAATTTTTAAATCCATAGCAAGTCATTAAAATCTCTCAAAAATTCTCCATATAAGATATTCTTTTAGAAATATCATACATATTATTTTAATTTATAACTCTTGTAAATTGAAATATAAGAAAGGGGTGAGATCAAACACTCAATATGTATAATCATAAGTGATGAACATCTAAGATCATAAGTGAGAATATGATATGTATATGGTCATAATAAGGATATATTAAAAAATGTATACCCAAAAATTCATATTTCCAAAAATGATGGCACTAGGCATAGAATAAATTAAAATAAATCATGAAAATGATGCATATCATAAAACCATTAAATAGTTAGATAATTTTGGAACAAGTATAATAATAATGGAATTATAATATTTTGAATGGTCAAATGGCCACTCTTCATTTTTTGAAATTAAATTATGCTTTATACTGTGAAAAAATGTTAATGCATTGTGTTGTGGAAATTTTTTTTCCACACATAACTTTGTTACCTTATGTGATATAAATCCTAAAGAAATGATTTGGAGGATGATATAAGACCTAAACCATCATCATATATACATATGTATTCCATAAGATATAAATAATTCAACATATCATGAAAATAAATAAGAATAAAATGGGGTTCATATACTTTTCAAATGGAATCACATAAAGAAATTGTAACAACCCGAAATTCTAGACCTTATAAAATTGATGTTATGTTTGATAAATTGTGCTACATATTACAACAAATGTAAAATAACCCCAATATATTAGACAAAAATTATTACTAAATCTTTTTTATAAATTAAGAGGGTAAACAATTAAAATATATTACCTTTAGAAGATAAATAATTAATATGAATTAAAATTGAAAAGGGTTATTTTGAATAAAATTATTTTTCTTTATATTATGCTTTTTATTTTAGAAAACTGAAGTTATAAATTAATTAATTTAAATTTTATAAAAAAATATTTTAAAAATATTCACATAAAAATTACATATTATTGATTTTTGAGTTTTGTAATGGTTTTTTTAGTAATAAATAAGTTTTTTGTAAAAATTTATATTTTTAATTATTTTATCATTTGGTATGAGTATCCTAGAAAAATAAAAACCTTTTAAGTAATAAAGTGTATTTTTACTGAAAAAAATTATGCAAACTAAAATAATCTTTAGTCTTATAAATCTCATTTCAAGCATTTTTAGAAAAAAATTAAAATATTAATTTAATAAAATCAATTTTTATTATTTTATTATAATTGATTATTTTAATGGTTAAATTCAGTTTTGGATAAATTTAAAAACACAATAACATGAATTTTTATCAAAATAAACCATTTTAGGTCATTAAATTAGTATATGCTGTATCATTACCCTTTAAACAAAATTTAAACTTATAAACAAACTTTTTATAAAAAACTATGTTTACCTATTATGCTGGTGTATTTTGAAATTAACATTTTATACCCTAATAATTTTTTTGATAAAATTATTTAATAATTAAAAATCATAAAATTAAAATCATGTAAAATTTATAATTTTAATTTATTTCAATAATATTAATTACTAAAGTTAAAAAATACCATGGTAAAAGAAAATTGGGGTAAAAGATAAAAAGTTAAAATAAATTTCCTAAAAACACTAATTTATATCCAAAAGAAGATTATGAGGAGAATATATACCAAAAAACACCCAAATTTTTTTTCCATTTTGGATCTATTTAACTTTTAATAATGACATTACATTACAAAGAATGTAGTGGTTACTCCCAAATAATATTCTCTATTAACTTAAAAAAAGGTAACACTTCCACCACATTAAGAATCAAATATTATATGAATTTATCCTTGAAACTATACATATTTTCTCCTTACAGAACTATAACCAACACACATAGGCTTATGATGACCTTTATATTTCTTATGTACTTCATTTCTTTGGAGTTTTCCCGGAGAAAACTCATGCATCCAACATGGGAATTACTTTCACTTACACTTTTCTTTTCCTCTAATCCATATAGAATAATATCATAAATTATTAATATAATGAAATTGTATTCATTATTATATTTAAATTAATTTATATTAATTTAAAAAAATTGAATTACTTTCTATCCATTAAGAGAGACCAAAACATCCATCACGTGTATGGGTAAACTACCATCTCCATGAATGAAAGATTTTTGTTTGTTATCACTAACCATGATTAATAGTAACTAGACTATATTTAATGAGGATATATTATGTTTATTAAATTTCTAAGCTTGTTTATATTTTAAATTATCATTATCTGAATACATCCATGTTATTATTAAATCATTATAATATGTTACCATTTGGGTTGATTACATCGTCTATGAAAATGTGATTATAATAATTTTTTTAAAAAATGATTTTGGAATTTTATATAATAGTAATTACATGTAATAGTGAAATATTTTATATTTTTTATTATTTTTAAATTTTTTGGTTAGTATTTAAAATATTTGTCTATATATCTCCTTTTGATCGTTAAACATGTTGAAGACTAGTTCATCATAATTTCAATTTCCACAAGCTGTATTCATGTATTTATACTAATAAAAATGGGAATCAATTAGTTATTAAAACAAATTATTTTATATTGAGAGATATTTTAATGATGAACAAGAAATAACTTTGTGATAATCAATCACGTCTTCATAATTTTTTTTTTCAGACACACAACTAAATGTTCTAACACCCAATATTAAAAATAAATTGTAAATAGTTAATATATTTGTAATATATGGTTATATTATAATTAAACAAATAGCAATATTTTTATATTAAAATTATTATATAAGTTATAAAGATATTTATCTTCATTAAACAGAAATTTGTAGTGTAATTTTACTGAGATAAAAGAAAGTTGAGGGTTTCTTTATCTCATTTTAAAATCTATAAGACATGTTTGAAAATACACACTATAATTTATTTTATATATTTCATTAAAGTATTATGAATATATCTCATTTCATGATATATGGATTTTAATTTCATGTTAACCCCATTATTCTTCTGTTTCCATTACAAAATATATTTTTGGAAACTTAATTCTAATTCATTGAGTTATGATTGTCCTTCTTGAAATGATTTCATATATGTTGGGTATATTAATCCATTTGATTATGTTATAGGGTAATTTATCTTTTTTTATGTATTTACATTTCTACCACATAACCCATTTCTAAATTGTCCTTTATTTTTGAATTATGACATCTATACCGAATTTGGTTAACACAAATATTATCTATTTTCATATAAATATTATTATTCAAGCATTATTATTCTATGTCTAATAAATTATCCTATTTCATTTTTCAAAATATATTTCTTATTTTCTATTTTTAGAAATTTTATTTTTTACTCAAATATTCTTTATCTGTGAATTTATTTAACATAAAAATACATCATTTTAAATAAAAAATATCATCTCCATTAAAGTTGTTCTCCCTCCATTTTCATGTTAATTATTCCCAAAAATGTTCTTCATTTATTATTTTGAAACCCAAATATGTATTTACTAATGAAAACTCAATATTTTTATTATCCTCTTGAAAAATTAAATTTATTTTCCTATTTTATGATATTGATTATTAACAAAGGGATTCCAATGTAGTCAAATGGTATTCATCAATTCAAAATAAAATGTTTTATCTTCTAAACCACATTTTATTGAAAATATTTAATAATATTTATGGAACTGTAATTTATGACTCTCTATATTAAGTTTTTCAAAAGTATTCTCTTTTCTGTTTGAAAAATGTGTGTGAAATTTACTTTTACTTCAATGAAATAAATCGTTTTATGAAATATTTGGTAGTTACCCTTCAGGGTTCATCTTTCATGAAAAATGTTTTGATCAACATTTATTTTTTAATATGATATTATTAGTTTTGAAAAAATATATTTTTTATATCCTATTATTTACAAATTTAATATTATGTGCTTTTTAGAAGGTTTAAGAAACTAATTATATTTTTTGGGTTATTTGTTGTATGATAAATGTTTATTATAATATGGAACACATTTTTAAATTTTATTAATGGGTGGGGTATTATATATCTCACAAATTAATTTTTTAAGGATTAATGTCACAAGATATTACGAATGTTTCATTAATGAAATCGATACATCTTTTTTTACAAGATTGTTTTGTGAATGAGATGTGGGAAGCTGTATTGACAAGTGTGTTTCATGGATGAGATGATGGGGTATTTACTCATAATTTTTTTATGTGAATGAGATTTAAGAATATGTTTCCATATGATTGTTTATTGGATTACATTGGGAAGATTTATTCATGTGATTTTTTGTGAATGGGATGTGGGAAGATCTATTCAAAATTTGTTATGTGAACGATATGCAAGAAGATTTATTCATAAGATTTTATATGACTATGTGTGTTGTATAGTTATTTATTATACTGTGATTCAATGAAATTACATATTTCTATAAGCCAATTATTATTCTCCTTGAATCATATTTAATGTTTTATGATTCCCCACCCTATTTCCATAGTATATGTTTTTTCATTTTAGATTAAATTTCCTTATATCATGACATATAGACATATCTTATTAGTCCATGTAATTTTAAATATAAAATTTCTTCCATTCTCATGTTTTATCATACTCTTATAATCTAATACAAGATAACATATTGAAAATTATTCCCCTAATATGCATTTTACCTCACCTCATTCTTATATTTTATTTCCCTAGGTCCTAAATATGAGTATAGCCAAAGGTATATTTATAAGTCGATCTATTGTGGTTAAAATATGGGGAAAGTTTTCTAAGTATCATCATAAACTTTTCTTACATAGTTAATCCTATAAGTACACAAAACATTCCATTCATTTTTTTTTTATTATTTATGAGTTTCATTGTATTTCCTATGCTAATATAGTAAAATAAAGATAGAATCATCTCACTTTATAGAAAATATAGTGTTTAAAGAAAGTGTTTTTATTATGATGAATGGTAGAGAGGGTCTGGGTATTTATAGTTAGTATCAGATATATTTTAAGTTATTTTTAAGGATTTTTTAAATTATTATTTTTTAATATGATAAGATAATTTTTTTAAACACTTCAGATAATTTTATGGTATAATTCAATGTACAGAAAAACATTTTGATGTTTTTTAATGTAGATATTATCTTGTTATCCTATAAATTATATCCATATTTTGATAGTAAAAATGGATATAGGAATTGGAAAAAATGTAATTAGGGATAATAATCCTAAAAAGGGTATATTGGATACTAACTCAATCATTATCTGGTTTTTGAAAAAGAGTCCTAAAAACACACTTGGTTTCACACTCTCAGAGGTGATTCTTTGGTCAATAAAATTCTCTTTAATGAAAAATTATTAAATATATTAGTTTGATAATTAGGTTTGAGAACATCATAGAAACTTACGATGGATAACCACGTATTGAGTAAAGAGAGTTATAGGTTGAACCAAAAGTATCATATGTTAAATTAAAATGTTTCATGGGGGAAGATATCTTTATAATATATTTTTATCATATTTTGGATATTATTATAAGTTTTTTTTTGAATTTTTGGTTGAAATAGAATCAAGGAAAGTAATGTTAGAGTGGTATGTATCAAGAAAACCCCTGTTTGTTATAACTAAATAAGGGTACATACATAAATAGCTAATAATCCTTGTATACAACTATCATAATGGAAAAGGTATGTTTTGTATTCATACACATGTTAGGGAGGTTGATATTCAAATAGCAAATAAATCTTGATAATCCAAACTATTTTCATTAGTGAGTGATATTTATTGAAAATTTTCAAGTATATTGTAAAAATTATGATGATTATTTGAAAAATATAAGTATTTTTATCAATTAGTTTTTATTTAATGGTTTTGAAACATATATTAAATGGTATCAATAACTGTGGAAGTTGATTTTATGAATGTGTTATATTTTTGTGTATAACTATTGAAGAAATCATGAATCACATACGGACAACTCTTTGTTTTTATATACACTTTATGTTGAGATAATAAATAATTGATATATTTAAAAAAAATTATGTTATAAAGTATTAGTATCCCTAGGATTTATAATTTATTCATCGTATTTTTAGTGAAATTCATCACAATTTTTGGATTGTGGTTTATATTGACTGGTGTTTGATTTCATGTTTTTTGAGGGTTAACGATTATGTTCATTTATGGAAGGATATATGGTTTCTATATGGGTTAATATCATTTAAGTTAAAATTATTTTGGAAAAAGTAATTTATGGATAATATTTGACTCACTTATACACATAATTCGGTATGTGAATTTATAAATGGATAATGTTGTTTCATGAAATAAAAATAAAATGATCTGGCCTAAGAGAGTAAGGTAGATTTCATATTAGATATTATAATCAAATTATTTAAATTTTTAGAACAACCTCACATAATTTATTAAATGTGAAAAAATTAAAATATCAATGACATAATTTATTTAACGGGGAGAATATAATGACCAGAAATTTTAATTCTTATAAAACCGATGTTATTTTTGATAACTTGTGTTACATGATAACCCTAATATAAAAAAACCAAAAAAATATTATGAAAACGTTATTAATAAATCTATAATAAACCCTAAAATTAAAAATCATTAAAAGATATAAAATTTGGAATATAAATAATTAATAGTAATAAATATTGAAATGGTTTATTTTAAATAAAATCCATTTTCTTTATATTATGTATTTTCTATCAAAATAATTAAATTTAAAATCCTTATAATTTAAATTTTCCAAAATAAAATTAATTTTGGAATTACTCACATCAAAATTTAACTACTATTAATATTTTTATGAATTAAAAAATGAATTTTATTATATAATTTTAAATATTTAGTCCACAATATGGGCTTTTTGAAATAAATAATTTTTATAATTTTATAATTATGTATGTGTATCATAAACGATATAAAAAAATTAGGAAAAAAATTATTTATTTATGGAATAATATAATTAATTTTACTAAATTATTTATACTTCTATATCCTATGTCTAACATTTTGAGAACAAAATTAAAATGTGTATTTAATAAAAACTATTTTCATTCTTTTCAAATAATTAAGTGTTTTGATGGAAACATTTTTATCTTTTCTTGATTTTAATTCCACATTCCTTTTATTTGTTTCATTATAAAACATTTTATGGAAAAAATCATAATTTATGATGAAAATATATTTATATAAATTTTTAAACAAAAAAATGTTATTGTTCAAACTAACTATTTTTACCTGTTATGTATGTTTATTTTAAAATTAACATTTCAAACAATTATAAATTTATCATTGTAAAATGATTTAATATTTTTAAATTATAATGTTAAAATTATTTACAAGTTCATATTTTTCTTTTTTTATTAATATTAATTAATAATTTTAAAAAAATTAATACCAAGGTCAATGGAGATTACGGTAAAATATTAAAAAATAAGAAAAAGACTAAAAAAACGATGGTTCCTAAAATTTTTTCTATGATTATAATATAAAACCACACACACTTCCCAAATTATCCCCCACCCCCACACAATTTATCCCATTTGGGATCCGTTATCCATTGAGTAGTAACATTACATTATTGAAAATGTATTCGTTACTTCCAAAACAACCATTATCTTCACTTATAAAAGGTAATCATACCACAACATCAAGACTCACCTATCATTACAATTTTCCATTGCAAACCTAAAAACTTTATCCTCTATTAACCCTATCTAGTTTAATTAGTCTTATAGAATCACTTATATTACATAATTCTTTCATTTCCAGGTATTTTTCCATGACAAAAATCATACTTCCAACATAAGTATTACTTTTACTTACTCTTTTTTTTATTATAGTCCTAACTAAATTATATCTAAACTTATTAATATAATGAAATAATTATAATTATAATACTTCAATATCATTATATTAATTAAAAATTATGTATTCACTACTTTCCATCCACTAATAGAGACTAAAACATCAATCATTCGTATATACAGACTACCGCCTCCACGAAAGATGAATCAAAATTTTTATCACCAACCATCATTTGTAGTTTATATAACAAATTTATTATGGATATATTATTTTTAGGACATGTTAATTATCATTATATGTCACGTTATAATTATTTAAATACATCCCCTTACTCATTTAATCATTATCACATGTTTCCACTTTGGTTGAATTAACCTTGTATAAAAATGATTTAATAATTATTAAGTCATCAATGATAATGGGATTTCATATATTGGTAATATCATGTAAAAATGATATATTTATTTTAAAAAATAATTCTTTAGTGATTCATTTTATATTACAAATATTTTTTAATATATCAGCTTTCGATCATTAAAAATATTGAAAATTAGTTTATCGTGATTTCCAATTTCACAATCTATATTCATGTACTTCACCTAATAAAAATGGGACTCATGTAATCATTGAAAAATAAGGATTATTATTTATCAAATATTATATTAATTAAGGAATTGATTACACTTAGTGAGAATCAATCTCATCTTCATAAAATTTATACATAACAAACAACCAAAATATCTAACAACAGATAATGAAAATAGACTATAATCGGTTAATATATTTTCAATATATTGTAATAAAATAATTATAAAAATAGTATTATGTTTATATTATGGTTCTGGGATAATTTATTAATTTATTTATATTCGTTATAAAAGAGGTTAGAACACATTTTGGAAAAGCAAAAATAAGGGTAAGGGTTTCTTTGTCTCTTTTTCAAATTTGTGACACATGTATGAAATTATGAACCATAATTTATTTTATTTAGTGTATTCACCACCCTATTTCATTAAATTATAATTAATATCTATTATTTAATGATACTTGTATTTTAAATTCATGGTAACCATCTTATTATTTCTTTATAATTTCCATTAATGTTTTTAGAATCTTAATTATCATTCATTATGTTATGATTTTCCTTCATGAAATTATTTCATATGTGTATGGTACATTCTTCCCTTAAATTTTATTTTGGGGAAATTTTTTTTATGGATTTAAATTTATACCACATAAACCGATTCTAAATTTCCCATGTTTCATTAATTATAACATCCATAAGGGATTTGGTTAACTCAAATTTCTTTTCTATGAGTTAAAATGTTATTCCTTAAGCACCATACTTCATTGTTTTATAAATTTTTTTATTTTATATTTCATAAGACATTTACAATTTTATATCAATAGAAATTTTTTTTATGAAAATATTCTTTATTTATGATTTTATTTTTCATTAAAGTGTGATATCTTAAATAAAAAATCATAATCTCCTTTAGATATGAGGTTTTCTCTATTTCCATGTTCATTATTCCCAAAAATGTTTTTCATTTCAAATTTTCAAATCAAATTTTTTTTTAATAATGTTATCTCCAAATATAACTTCTAATATTTTAAATTTATAGTTTTACTGCCTATTTTATGATGTTGTTTTTCAAAAAAGACATTTTAGGACACTTAAAAGGTTTTCAATCCTTCAAAAATCATATGGTTTATCTTCCACTGCACATTTTTCTGATAACCATTATATCATTTCAAGGTTCATTTATTTTGAATTATTAAAAATAATTTTTACAAATGTCTTCAATATTTCTTTATAGATTATTTTTTAGTAATTGTTACTTCAATGTTATAAATGGTTTTTTGAAAGAAATTTATTTTCCCTTATATTTACCCTCCCTGGATTATATTTCATAATGTGATGTTTTTATAAGTTTACAATTATTTGTATAATTTATTAATTATGAAAAATGAAATTCTTTATGTCCTATTATTTCTTAACTTCATGATATTGGATTTTTGGTAAAGGCTTAAGGAACCCATTTTTTCCTAGGATCTTTATAATATGGTCAATGTTTTTTCTAAAGTGGTGCATATATATATAGATAATTGATGGGTGGGTTCTAATATTTCTTTCTAATGAATTGGTTAAGGATTCATATCACGTTATATGATGAATGTTTGTGTGAATATTCATGTTAAACTTTGTTCATATGTTTTTTATTAATGACATATGGTAACAATTATTCCTAAATTTTTTGTGGGAATATTATACAGGAATGTTTCATTGGTGAATGATATGTTGGAAGATTATTCATAAATTTGTTTATGTAAATTAGATGTGTGATGTTTTATTCAAAAGTTAGTAGTTTAAATGAGATGGGGGAAGCTTTTTTTGGATGTTTTTTTTGTAAACCTAACATGTGAAGATTTTTTGACATCATTTTCTATGATTATGCTTATGCAATAATTATTTTTTATACTTTGATTAAACAAAATTATATATTTATATATACCTATGATTACTCTCCTTCTCTTATGTTTAATTTTTCAATATTCTAAACACTTTCTCTATGGTATATGTTTTCTCATTTTATATCACATTTCCTTCTATTATGACTTTGAAAAAACAGTTATTATTCCATGTTATTTTTAATATGAAATTTGTCCCTTACACATGTTTTCTTATTTAATTATTATCTAACCCTTGATAACATGTTGAAAGTTCTTCCCTTTCAATTCATTTGATCCCGCCCATTTTATATGTTTTCTTTTTTTATGTTATAAAGATGAGTATAACATAGGAATTTTTTTGAATCAGATTGTGTGCAGTTCAAATGTGAAGAAATGTTCACGCATTTCATAAAATAATTTTGTTGTGTTGTTGATCTTCAATGATAAAAAAAAACTCTTAGTACTATTACATGATTTTTGACTTTTAATATTTATCCTAGGGTAATGTTGTAGAATAATGATATTTTCATCTCACTTTGTATCAAGGAAAGTGTTTAAAGAATGTTTTTTTGTACCAGTCTTGGGTGCGCTGGTCTATGGATTTAAATAAATCACCATAAATCTATGAATAATAATAACATGATAACCCTATAGAAAATTAATTGCTATTTGAATATATTTTATGAAGTTATGTGTAAATAAATATCAATAAATATAATAAAGCATATTGAATTTACACTATTTAGATAATGGGTATATAGTTATGTTAATGATTTCCCCAATTAATTGATGGATATAATATAGGTAAACAACCTATAATAAAATTAATTAAATATTGAGTACTCATAGAGGACTGGAATTAGAAGAAAATTACATTTATAAATATTGAATGACTAGGAAATCAAATGAAAGGGATGAAGCATTTTTATGATATAAATAAACAATTTCTAATAAATAAAGATAAAATAAAGGATAGTAAAATTTTAAGAATATTCTTAGTAAAGTATAATATGCATCAAAGGACAATAACATAGATGAAAAATAATTTTTTAGAGTTTAAAAAAAATCACTTTGGTAATAGGAAATATCCTTGATAATTTGAATGAATTTTATAAGTAATATTTTAGAAAAATAGGATAAAAATAATTTCCTTTAATACCTATGAAAACATAAAGATAATGTTTCATATAAAAAATGAAGTCAAAAAAACTATATATTCACATGGAAATGATAAAATAAATTCTTATATTGAAAACAACCCATATGAAAATTTTCTATAATTTTTTTAAAATATGTTCAATAAAATTAAAGGTATTTGAGAAAGAAATTTTTCAATTTTTAAAACATATATATAAATATCAAAAAAAATGTGGAGTCTAATATATAATATTAGTGAAAAGTAATTACCTTTTTATTGTATTTAAAATAACTTTGTTGAAACCACATCACACCAAATCTTTATAAAACATCAAATTTAAAATAAGATAAATTGGTTGAAAATCTCACCAAGGATAACCATAGTAAAATAAATTATCTTTATATTGGAAAGAATTAATATAAAAATTCCCTAAACTGGTTATCAAATTTGATAGATCTCAATTTTATAATGTGGTTTGGAAAAGAAATTATACTGATTGAGTAACATTTAAATAAAAACTCTTGAAGGATAATTATGTGGATATTGATATTTAAATAAAAGGAATAAAATATAATTCAGGATATAATATTAAAAAATGGTATTATATACACTGTATATAAGTAAATTTGTGCATAGCCAAAAGCATGACTCGAGAAATAGGAATTGAGACAAAGAAACCCTTTCAATTAATATAATATTTGAGGTAAGAATCATTTGATAATGATGTTATAATGGAAAATTATAAAACCATATAAATAAGGATGAATTAAAATTTAAATTATTAATTAGGTAGAATAAATGATACTTGGAATAATATATTTCGCTAAAACAAATTTGTAAGTCAGTGAAATAAAATTGTATTAACACACACCCTTATAAAGCTGTAACCCTTAAAATCAAAAACCCAATAATGGTAGGACATGAAAAAAAATTATATACAATATATTCATGAAATATGTGATAAAAATATATATCCAAATATACATAACAAAAAAAATAATCAATATAAAAATAAAAATTATAAATTAATGAAAAAAAAACTCAGATCTAAAACTCAAACCTATGTACTGATTCACATTGTGCATGATCTTTAATTCTTAAATAATATATTAAAAAATTTTATATACCTTATTAGGAACAATATATATCTATTTCTACTTAATAATGACTATTTATTACTATATTCTATTTATTTATTATATACTTTTTTATTATATTGGTTATTTGAAGAGGTTTGCTCGATTTATATGTAAATATTTTGGTGTGTTGACAATGGTTAAAGGTGTTGTAGAATAACTTGATAATTTCCATAATTATATGAGTTTTGTAATTGATTTTTATATTCGTATAAAAATTACACAGTTATGTGGGTTTTTATAAAATCATCACAGATTAGAAATGGTACTGTGATATGTTCATGTTCGGTGGTTAAGTTTAATATGAGAATTTATTATTAATATCACTTATAAAAGTAGAATATTATATTTAAATAATATTTATATTTTAATAAAAATAATTTTTTAACTTTAAATAAATTCTTAAAGTCATTCATATTAGGTGTGTCTGGAAAACAAATCACACAACTTCGTAGAGGTGGTAGTCCATAGGTACGCATGATAGGCATTCTTTTGTTTTTCTAAGTAGATGGATAGGAATAAATATTTCTTGTAAAATTAATATAATAACAATATAACATAATAACGATACTATTTTTATTATATTACAGTGGTAATGAAAGGTTTGTAAATGAACTATTAGTAAGAAAAGGGGTTAGGATTAAGTAATCATCACTTTGGGACCTAGAGCTATCTCTTTAATGTGTCCTTAGAAATAAAGGGATTTGGATAGATTATGGTGAACATCAGATTTATTTATTATAAGGGACATATATGAGAGGAAAATTAGGGAGGGTTTCATGGAAATTTATAAGGTAATTTTTAAATTTGTGAGGGTGTAAGTGATCCTCATTTATAAGTGAATAAAAGGGTGCTTTGGAAGAGAGCCACTATTTTTCATTATTAGAATGACCTGATTAAAGAGTTCATAGTTAAAAAAGATATAAATAATAATTTTTTGTTGATATGAGTAAAATGAGTCCTATATAACAAATTTTAACACATGTTTCATGTCATTTACCAACTAGTTTTTACATTTTTACCATTTTTTACCAACGTTACTAGTTTTTAACTAAGTAATTTTGGTTTAATTAAAAACATAAGATAACCCTACATAATAAATTTTTGTTTTATAAAACAAATTTTAATATTAATTTAAAATAATTAATTTATAAATTATTTAAAATTAACTATAAATTTAAATACTTTATACATAGAAAAACTATTTTTTGTAGAAAAATGTTATTTTAAAAATTATCTATTCTTAATCATGTTTATAAATTATTACCACTTAAATTTGTATTAATAAAATTATATAAGTTTTTAAAAATCATATAAGAGTAATTTTTTATATTAAATTAAATTTATTTATTATAAAAAAATTGTATTATATTAACAAAAAAGTCTTTGGAAATAACAGTGTCACTAGTACCACTATAATTAACCATAATCATAGTAATTTTATATTTAGGAATAAAAGTAAATCAAAAATTATTAAATTATATGAAAATTACTATCTCAAATATGAAATCAATTTTTTATATTTAATTTTAATATGTGGAAAAAATATTTTTTAATATCAGTGAATAAAAATAGTTTTAGGAGTAAAATATTACATATTTTTTTTAAAAAGCTAAAAATAGATTTCACAAATTAAAAAAATTATTTCTAATATATTTAAATTAAATAATAAATATATATTTTTAAAAAAAAATTAAAAAATTTGTTCATTATCGTGTTAATATAATGTCACAAAAGTCGCAGTTTTAAGCAAAATCAATATTTTCACTATTTACCTAAATTTGAATTATTTTAGAATAAAATAAAAAATCCACCCTAAAAAAATATTAACATAATTAATTTAATAATAAAGTATATTTCATCAAATTAAAATTCTAAAATTTATAAATTTATCTTTTAAATATCAAATATATGTATATATAAATAAATAAAATTTCTTTTATTTAAAAAGTCAAAAATTTGAAAGTTGAAAAATACTTTTGAAAAATTAATTTTATATTAATAAATAATAGAATATATTGTCCAAGTGTCTATGTACATATATCTTGAATATCTATGAGAAATATCTAAGAAGAAGGTAAACTTTTTTGGTTGTTGAGTGGGGTGATTTCGTTAGCACATATCTCCAAGAAATTTTCATGTTCTATAATTTCTCTCACATATGATTTCACTAATATAATAATAATTATTTTTTATATTGGAATTTATACTTTTAAATCCATATTGAAGCTAATTCCTTTTCATGTTCAAAAAAATGTGCTTCATAAGGAAGACTTCCACTACCTATTTCAATTTCATTCATTTTTCTTCAATGATTTCTTAATATGATTACTTCCTTTTATACCTATTATTTTTACAGTGATATTATAATAATTAAATTTTCATTTAAAATATCATGGTTTTATTTTATTCTGTTATTTAATTTGGAAAAATATATTAACATAATATTTATTTAAGGAAAATATATAGTGAAATTATTGATCAATACATTCTTCACGCCCTTTTATATGAATTATATCCTCACAATATTAATTATTCCTAACTAATGAAATCGTTTAGGGTTTATATAAAACATACATGGCTATAAATTTTATTTCTAATGATTTTTCATCCTCATACATATTAACTTTATTCAAAACCAATGAAAATTGAAATATAATAATAGGGTGAAATCAAATGTTTAGTAACAAAAAACATAAGTGATAGTAATCAAAGATTATAAGTCATCATAAGATGGTCATAAGTGTACAATCAAGACACATAAAAAAGTGACAACCAAAAAAATCATAGATCCAAAATCATTACATTTGGCATGGATTATCATAAGAATACATTATGAAAATTCTTCATTTCATAGAAACAAGGCATACTTAGAGAATTATGGAATAACCATAAGCATGGAAAAATTGTAACATTGTGAACAAACAAAATGTCCACACATCATGTTGTAAAAAATTATCACAATTCATGTTGTAAACAAAAAAATCACACTTAATTTTTTAATCATATATAATGTCAAAGATAGAAATTGTCATCTCATGAGATATTAAAAAATATCTAAATCATTGGTAGGAGATATAGATTTCGACCCATCATCATCTATACATATGTGTTCCATAATATATCAATCATTCCACATGTTCTAAAAACCCATGAGAATAAAATATGTTTCATATAATTTTTTAATGGGATCACATAATAAAATAATCCTAATTCCAAAAATAATCATAACATGAAAACCATAATGAAAATAAATCATTTCCAAATGAAATTTTGTGATTTTATTGGAAAATAACCTTCAATCAAGATAATAAACCATACGGTATTTACACCATATAAATAAATACTATGTTGTTAAGTAAATAATTTCTCAAATCAATCAATGTATGGTATATAGGTGAACACCATAAAATAAAATTAATTAAATATAGATTATTCATATAGGAATAACATTGGAAGAAAAATTAGGTTTATAAACATTCAATGAGTTAGAATGAAAAAGGTAGTGGTGAATTATTTCTTTAATATAAAATAAAATTTAAAAATACATTCAAATAAAAAAATTATGGTATCATTCGAATAATATCCTTGATTAAGCATAAGATATTTCAATGGACAATAAATTCAATGAAAAATATTTTCTAGGACTTTCAGATATAAATTCACTTTGTAAATAATAAATATCCTTGATATTTGAAGAAATATTAAAGTAAATATTTTATAAAAAGAATAAAAAAATAATTTCTTTTAGAAAAAATTATAATTTATATTGTTTCATATAAAATAAAAATTTCATTGGAATTATACATTCACACAAAAATTCTATAAGTAATTTTTTGCCAAAAATGACCATACAAAAAATGTTAAAATGATTTTATTTTAAATAAATTGAAAAAAAGTTATAGGAAGTTAAAAAAGAACATTTTGAATTTTTTTAAAAAATATAGTGATTTAAAAAAAATATAGACTCAAAGAAAAAATATTTGTGGAAAATAATTTATTTTTTATGAAAAAACATTTTCTTAAAACCACGTCACATAAAAGGATTATATAACATCAAATTTAAAAAAAATATATTATAAAGGAAAAAAATATCAACAAGGATAAACAAATGAGAATAAATTTATTTATTTAATAAATAATGGCTATATAAATTCCCCATATGGGTTATCACATTTGAAATATTTGGATTTTAAAATGTGGTTTGGAAAATAAATCTTACGACCAGAGTAAAATTTTGATCTAAAACTTTAAAGGATTAAGAGATTGAAACTATAAATTAAATACAATTAATGATATATAATAAATGATATAATATATTAAATATGTATTATATAGCCCATATAAAATTAAAATGGTGTATAATAGGAAGTGGTACTTAATAAATGTAAATTAAAATAAAGAAACCCCTTAATGTAGCATAATCATTGAGGTAAGAATCGTTTGATAATGAGTTTATAAGAAATAATTGTAAAATGAAATAAAATATGGAGTAAATATTGTTTAAATTATTCATTAGGTAGAATACAAAAAACATGGAACAATAGATCTCCAAAAAAAGTTTTTAACTAAATGTAAGGTATAGTGATATGTTCATTTTCAGTGGTTAAGATTACTATGACCATTATATGTTAATATAACTTATAAAATATATATTATTATCTTTATATAACATAAACAGTTACATAATAATTATTTTTTACATTAAATAATTTATTAATGTAATCCATGTTAGGTGTTGATGGAAAACAAAGCACACCACTTCGTGGAGGTGGTAGTCTTCACGTACATGCAATCGACATTATTTTGTTATTATAAGTGGATGGAAATTAATAAATAATAGATGATTCATTTATATAATAACCCTATAGTATACTAATGAAATTTATTTCATTGTATTACTATGTTAATTACATGTCTGTAAAATAAAAACATTAGGAAAAAAATTTATAAGGATGATGTAATACTCACTTTGGGATGTTGAAATCTCTTCAATGTATAATTGGAATCCATGGGAATAGGATAACTTATGGTGAGTAGGGGATTTAAGTTCTTCAAGGTAATTCTAGGAGAGGATTATTTTCTATGTTTTCAAGACAATTTGATAGGGTATATGTAAATTTGAGTGGGTGGAAGTTATCCCCATTTATAAGTGAAGAAAATGGAACTTTTGTGAAAACCCAGTACTTTTCAACAACAAAATGAACATATTCAAGGTTCAATGTTTCTAAAAGTTATAAATAATTGATTTTTGAGTGATATATGTTTGATAAATCCATAAAATTTTATTTTATCACAACATTTGAACTTTTTTGAGTTATTTATCATTAGGTTTTTATATTTTACTATTTTCATGTTTACCTACATAACTAGTTTTATGTAAGTAATTTATGGTTATTAAAAATATAAGGTATCCCATATTACCAAATTAGGGAATTATGTATTTTCATAGAGAATAGATAACTAAAATCTCAATAGGGGGTGAATTGATTTCCAAATATTTTCTTTACTGTAAACCTCCCTCTTAAAGGTATGCAATTTCAAATCTTTTCCATAAAGAAGAGGCAAAAAAATATAAGGTCTTAAAAAATATTGAAAACAAGGGATTTATAGTGGTTCAAGGAACACAAATAACCTAGTACACTCCACATACACTTTACACTATGAGTTCAGTGATTTTAATTATAATGGCTCCTTTTCTATGGGATCCTAACTGAGTACAAGAAATTATTGCTTATTAAAAATGTAAAAGAGCTTTAAAATAGAATCTCCCATTACAGGACCGATCTAATACCTTAACACATTAACTTAAAATGTATGTAAAAAAATATATATGAGTAAATTCCAATTGAAATTCAGATGTACGTAGTTGAAAGCAGCAATTGACAGTAGTTGGAAATACATCCTCAAAAGATGATAGTCTTCAAGGTAAAACTTTGGATGATCATCAGTGCATCTGATAAACTTGTAAGTTCACTATGTGATATTTTTTATGAGATATTTTCTTTGTACAAACATTCATTTTTAATATTATAAAAGTATTAATAAGGGTGTTTCTATCGTTGTAAGTCTCTATTTATTGTGTCCACATGCAGTGACCAACTCTTCCTTTTATATCTCATATTTGGTTTTCAACATAAGCATACTAGATAATCACAATGGTCGAATGGAAAATCCATTGATAAGACATGTTATTAATGGAATGTGTCCATTTTTTCCAAATATAAAAATTACTTCTATAGTAGCGTTTCCAGAAAACTTCTCTTTCAGATATTTCTATTTTTGGAAAAATGAAATTTTATATAAATCTATTGTTCCTTAAATGGAAAATCCCTCTTCTAATATGTTCCAAAATCATGAAATTACTTATCAATATATTAAAAATGTAATCATATCATAGTTAATAAAACTTTTATCATTATATGATATCAACCATATAGAAACTATTCTCAGTTTATAAATTTATGAAGGAATTCATAAGATTAAAAATATATTTGAATTATAAAATACATAAGATAAACTGAATTAAATATTATGTAGGATAATTCTCCAAACAAATATAAATGTATTACTGGATTGTGATAATTATTCTTCACATGTTAACTATCATTTGTAAGATAATCTTCTATGAATAAAATTTTTGTATGATAATGATTTTTATGGCTGAACTCTGACAAAAGTAAATGATTTTGTAAATGCAGTAACTAGTCTATTCTCTCTGTAAGAAATTCTCTAACATATTCTGATAAAATTTCACATGGATTTTTTATTATTCTTAGGAGATGAAAGATAATATTTCAAAACATTAATTAAAGTATGATAAAATACTTTACCATCTATTGAACACTCTACATGGTGTATGATGTTCACTTGTAGTTAGCATAAGACAAATTTTGTATAGAAATCTATCATCTTAATCAATTGAGATAGACTCATTAGGATAAAAATATGGAATTTTTGCATCATTAGAATATATAATAAATATATATATGTTCGAAATAATTACTTCCAGAAATCTCCCCCTTTTTGATGATCAAAAAACCCGTTGAAGCATAATAAAAAAAATTTCTTAACAAAGCAACAAATATGTTTGAATTTTAATTTTTTGTATTCTACTTTTTCTTTTTCAAATGAATTTGTTTTTATCCCTTTTATTCTTCCCTATTTTGTGATATAAAATATAATTAGGATATGGAAAAAATAATAAAATTAATTTTTTATACAAACAAGTGTAAATATTTAATGCTACTGAATGAGAATAGAATTTGGCATGTAGTTTTCTTAAATAAAGAAAGTGACAACAATGAAGTTTGAAAAATATTAAGAAAAAAAATTCAATAAAATATGTAATATAAAATTAGGAAATAAATAATAAGAATTGTGAATAAATTTAAAAAATAAAGAAGAATCATATCAAAAACAAATTCACCAAAAAAATTATATAAAAATATAAATACATTACACTATTTAAAAATAAGTATGTAAGTAATAAAATGTTTTTTAGAAACTTTGAATCAAATATTTTCAAAACACTCATTCATTAAAATGTGTAAATTTTAGAAGTGTATTAGTTTTTATGAATGAAATAATTGGAGGGGTTTTTGAATGATAGGGGATGGACATAGGGTATAGAGGATGTCTGAAAAGGATTATCAACCGTTTCTCCAAGAACATCACCCAATGTTAGTAAATATTCTCTATGTCCTTATATATTACTTCAATAAATACTTATATAGGTGGATTGGATGTTAATAGGATCTTTTTAAAATTTCACCATATAAAATCAATTTACATGAGAAAAGGAGATCATAGAAGATGTTTTAGGTAAATGTATAGATGCATCTTTGAAAAAGTTAAGATTTTCCCTTAGGTAGATTTCAGTAGGGTCAAATATTTTCTTTATAAATTGAGGTAGTACCATAACGATTCATAATAGTATTTATTAGTAGATTTATCCCTAAAATTTGAAATATATTACCAACACACAAGTGTCGATTCCAATCACTGTGTCATTTTTGTAATAATGTAGAAGAGTTGTGATTCCATTTCAGACCCAATGAGAAAATTATACAAAGATATTATTAATAACTATCTTATTAGAGAAACTAACAACTCCTTTCTTCAAAAAGTCAAAAATTATTTCTAACATACTTAATAGTAAATAAACATAAACAATTTACTTTTATTTTGTATAAAAATAATGTTCTTGAGGTTCAACAAATGTGTCGGTCTGTTATTATTATTCTTCTTCTTCTAAAGTATTTATCTTTAAACTGCTTATAAATTATTAATTCCATTATTAAAAAAACTTTTTTAAAACATAAATATTGTTTATTATATATCCATCCATTATTTTCAAACAATTTATAATCAAACATAAATCCCTTTTCACTTGATACGTAATATATTGAACTTTTAGAAACTTTTATTTTAATAAGGAGGCAATCTATATTTTTGGATAATTGATAGAAACAAAATATTCTTGTGGAAAAACTAGAAGCCTTAATATTTTATTTATTATATCCCATTTGAGATATTGAATAATTTACTTAGATAGAAGGCCACATTTCATTAAATAAATTTTTGATGTTAATGTGTTCAATTCTAGAGACACTCATTTTGACTTTCACAATAAATCCATCAGACTGTTGGCTACTCCAGCATGTTCTATTAAAAATATTTCCAACATGGATAGAACTATATTATTTATTTAATAAATATAATATTTATTGACTACATGCATATAAATAGTCCTAATTACATTTATAGACTCATCCAAATGATCCTTCATAGATTCTAATTCATACATTAACTTAGAGTAGATCTCCGGATCTATCCCATTAGTCTTCATATTAGCTTTAGGAACTTCAAAATATATACACATTTCATGGATAAGATATTATGCATCCTATTCTACTTTTTAAATTTTGAGAATATAATTTTTTGGTTTTCTCCAACATGAGGTACTACTTCAACTATGGTGATTTTCCAGATTCTGATCTGATTCTAATTTATTCAACCAACTGATTCGACTCCCTAGATATTAAAATTTCATCAAGAGTTGTGGAAATTGAAATTATTTAGATGGTTCTTTCTTTACTAATAGTATCCAGATATTAAACAGCTAAGTATTACCTCTCTATATCCATTGAAATTGGAACAAAAAAAGTGGAACATGTGAAGGAGGTAAACTAGATTCAGGAGTAGTTTGTGCTCCCAGTTGAACAATAACCCTGAAAATTCATTGCATTTAAGAAAGAGTCTCATCATCATGAACATATCATAACTAAACAATTTCAACTAGTTTTTCTACCGAAATAGTTATATAAGTCAGAGTCATAGAAACAGATCTACTAGTAATTACTAGGCAGGAAAATTCCCCAGAGTCAAAGTTGGATCAACTTCTACTTCTTCTTTTGAATTTATAGGTATAAAATTACTTAAGGAATAATTACAATAGAAACCAATTCTATTTAAGATATAGACACTCAACATTATCATACCATGATAATGATTTTCAATATTTTCATCCATAGAAACACCAACCTCATAAAATAATAGGGATAATATCCATCCAAATGGATAAAAATTCAGACACATGTTCTAAACATGATACATATATCTTATAATATGACAGAAAATATTAACAATATTGCTGATCATAAATAAATTATGTAAGTTAAATCCTTTAAATATAACTTCCTTAAACTTTCCGTCACATTTTGTGATGTAAAATTGAATAAAATTTATAAGAACCCTTCTTTTGGGTTCCAAATCCTTCACTCATTTCTTATCAAAATATGATGTGATGAAGATGGACTTTATCATTTCTAGTGGAGTCAAATAATCTAAAAATAATAAAGAAGTAGTGAAGTCAATGTTCTCTTTATGAGCACATTTAAACGCATCAACCATTTCATGAGAGGTAATTAAAAAAATTAGTTCAATATCATAGAATCCAGATGCTTATTATCACCAGCCAACGAGCATGTACCCAAGAGGTATAGGATTTTGGTTGGAATAAAAAAAATCCAAGGATCATGTTCGGGCAGGGATGAATTTTATGGGATAACTATAGCAGTACTGTAGCAAGGCAATGTTGTAGTATCGTAGAAGCGATGAAACTGTAGCAGCAAAGGCACTGTAGCGACATCGGTACTGTAGCAGTGTGGGTACTGTAGTAGTACTATTCATCGAGGGGTCTATTCATCCAAAACATGGGCTTTCAAGACTTGTATTCAGGCCACTTGGCCTTGGACCTTTAGGATATGTAATGGGTCTCCCTTTACCCAGTCTTGAATAGGTCTTTGTTATAAATAATAAAATTGAGGCTTCGGTCCCACCCTTTTTTAATAAAAGATCCTTAATATCACCAAAATGATATAAAACGTTGTTATAGAACTCATGAACTTATTTATGAAAAAAAACATAGTTATTCCTTCATTAAATGCAAATTCCCAACCTTGATGGTTGATGACCTTTTCAGTAAACATGTCAGTTCCATCCAGTAAGATAAAATCTATTTCCCATCCACTTAAAGCTTTCCTTTCTATCCCTGGATGCTTAATTATTCTTTAAGATTCACCATTGGTTCATTTAGTTTTTTCCATTCTCAAATAATTTTTTTAGATTATAGTTTTATGGAATCAAGGTTCAGATTGAAGAGAGATGAGGGTTCAAAGGCTTACCAATGTTTCACCCTCCTAAATGAATCATCTTCATTTGTTTTATGGTAATCGAAGGGTCATGTAGTGATGTTCAATGAAATCAATACATAAACTAGGTGATGTATCCTATTTAATATGACTAGGATTTAATATAGTGAATCTATCTCTCAAATAATTAAAATATTAAACTAAATACAAAAATTAAGCTACTACATAAGTAAAATTTTAAAAAATAAAAATAAAATAAAACTTATTTTGATATGATAAAATATAATCTTTCAATAAGAAATAGTTTACTAAAAATATCTACGAATTGATTTTCTGTGCAACTAAATTCTAAATAGGCATCACTCTTTTCGGAATAATATGTTAGTGAATTATGCATTAAAAATATGTGCTTTTTTCTATAATTGTTTATTTTTTTTTTATTTTTTTTGGAACTTGTGATGTCAAATTTTATTGAAACAAAATTAAAACTAAATCCAAAGACCATTAAGATGTGTTTCATCTACAAGACTTGTTTACAACAACTTCCCATTGAAATATTTTCAACTATAAAGGTTGGTAAGGCTACAGAGTGTTATTTATTAATGGGCCGTGATACTAGATATTTTCAAAAAAAATGATAGGTTGGTGAGTTTCTTTTCATATATAGTTTACAAGAATCAAAATAATCATTTGAATATGATGTTAATTTAAAATGATAATTTTTTTTAAAAAATTACAAAAAATACACATTTACTTTTAAATATCATAAAATTTCTTGGAAATAATTTAAATGAGATTATTTTGGATTATATTCAAATAATAAACAACAAGATACTAAAAATAAAATGTATAGTCTTCTAGAAGTAAGATAAATTAAACTTCTAATGATTCCTCTATAAAAATATTTATTAACAAGTTTTCCATCCTCATCTAAATAAAGTTTAATATTAGATATCATATTAGTTGAATAAGTCTGAATATTTTTAAGTCTAAATTTTTTAATTAAATAATGTTTGTATTTAATTGGGATTATTATGTTTCCAAAATATTTTAGGTAAATTTGATATCCTAAAAAATAGTTTAACTCACCCATCATACTCTTTTATGATTTATTTTGAATATTTTTTGAAAAATCATTACATATTTTTTGGTTCGTTGACCAAAAATATCATTATAAACATATATTTTTACTAATAAGTTTTCTTAGGATGAATTTTCCAAAATAGTTTTTGGATTTTCCTTTCTATTGTAAAACGATTTCATAAAATAAAAATATTAATATCCCATACCATATTGTTGGTTCTTATTTGAGTCCATGAAGAGCATTGGTATGTTTAAAAATATATTTTTGAAAGTGAGGGTCTTTAAAGTAAGGAGGTTATTCTATATATGCATCCTGTATTAAAATTTTATTTAGAAAAGAAGATTTAGCATCCATGTGATATTATTTAAGAATCATGTAAGATGGATATTCTAGAATAATTATGATTTTATATAATCTAGGTGCAGGGAAAAAAACTCTTCATAATTTCTTCCATCTTATTTATTGTATCCTTTTGAAACTAATATTGATTTATTTATAGTGATTACAACATGATCATTTTGTATATTTATAAATTCCTATTTTGTTCTAATAATTGTATAGTCAGAGGGTCATTTAACTGACAAATACTTTGTTTCTTTTGTACTGATTTAATTCATCGTGCATGGATGAAAATAATATTTCATCAGTTAAGGCTTCGTATACTAATTTAGGTTCAAACTAAGATTGAAAAGTATATAATTCTACTAGATTTCCCATATTTCTTCAAGTTATAACTCCTTTATCTAGACTTACTATAACGGTTTCTACAGGGCGATCATTAAGATATCTACGTTATCTAGGAAATATAATTTATAGTCTACAAGTATCAAAACTTAAATGATTTCATTTAAGAAAATAATGTTCTAAATCATCATCCTTTGGTTTTCAAAGAGAGGGTCAGGTCTCATGCACTTAATGAAATCATTTAACACATCAGTTTGAGCCATTCTTTTGATCAAAAGGATAACTTTCATCAAAATTCACATGAGTTGATTCTTTAAATTCCAATAACCTTTCGAAAAAAACTATATAGGCTCTTAAATTAGTATAATAACCAATTAATATACCTTCATCATCTTTCAGAATAAATTTTCCAAGATTTTAAATGATTCTTAAGGTAGAGACCCGAACCTTGACGTACATGGACATTACATTACTTTTGCGGAATACTTAGTACATAACAAAAACACACACACAAGGATCATAATAGTTTAGTGTCTTTGGAAACTTGGAATATAATCTTCTAATCGTGGTGAAAGATCTTCAACATCTCCCATAAAGATCTTTTTCCTTTTTAACCTAAAACCGTTCTTTATATCCTCTTTTTGACGCGCCTTCACTTAACCTCCACTTAAAGAACTAAGGATGGTCTTTGAAGAAGACCAGGACCTCTAGGATGATACTAGGGAAGTATAGAAGAGATTTTGGCAGGGGTTGGCCGAGCGTGAATGCTCAAATTGGTGTGAGGAGGAGAGGGAGGAGGTGCCCTTTTATAAGGGAGGAGAGGGGCACCTTAGGAAAATCTCAAACTATTATTTTATATTAAGGTCAAATTCGGTTTATAATGGTTCCAAAGGGTCTTATTTCGAAAATAAAGTGGGGATGGGTCGAAATCCTCTCATACAATAGGATTTAGACAAGTTTAGGTTATTATTTTAACCTTATAAATTAGATTTAACTCTAAGTTAAATAATTTAACTTTTACAGTGTCTTTTTGTTTTCTTACACTATATGGTTAATAAACATACCATAACAAGACAAAAGAACCCTAAGTTGTTTATTATTAATATATCTATCTTTATCGAAGTCATTTGGCCGAACCTTATATTTTTAGGAATAAAATTACAATTAATAATATAATATTAGTTTTAAAAACTAATTTATGTCAATTATGACACTATTTGGTAGATGATTTTTATTAAATTCATAACAGAATGATAAGTTCAAAAAAAGTTACTTATATCAACAATAACATGTCATATTAACCTAGAAAATTAGTTTAAGTCATAAAAAGTATCAAATTACATTTATTTGGGCATTTATAACATCAATTATATCAATATTTCATTAATAAGACAATTACTGCATCATCTTTGTGTCATAATAAATGATAATTATTTAATCCCTAAAAATTCTAAATAAATTTCTATGATGTAGATAATTGTATTATCTTTTTGGAGACTATTCATGTTCGAAGTTTCATGAATTTCATCACTATATTAAAATTATTATACTTATAAGATTTAAGAAAGTGACATGTTGTCACATTCTTTGGTTTTAATAATAATTAAATTATTTTTATTGCAAAAATTTAATTAAATGAATCTAATCCGACCCTTAGGTGATATGGGTCTAATTTTAGTCTTCCAATATGATTTTTACACTTGTTAGGGTAATTTTAAAATATTATATTTACCCTTAATTACCTGATTTACCTTTAACTATGGTAAATAAAATTTACCGTAGTTACTATTCATAATTCCCAAAAATAAAAAGTATCTTATTAACATAATTTGAATCCAATGATTCCAAATATGGAATCCATTTTTCCAAATTCAATACACAAAAGTTGCAGAAATTAAATTAAAATTAATCCCGTTGTCGAAAGAAAACAGGGTTTTCTTTAAAACATTGCAAAAGATTGAGTTGATTTAACCTATGAATTCAAGGTAAAATCAATGCTAATGACATATATTATATTAAATGGTAAAAATATATTCTATTTATACTTTAAAACAATTCAATATTTTAATTTAACCACATAAGATATTACGATGAAAAAAAGTTGTTTTTAATTAAAATATAGCGTGTTTTTACTATTCATTAAAATACGAAAGTTATCGGAAAAATATCAAAACTTTATCTAATGTAAATTTTTATATCCTGATTCAAAAGAAGAATTTTATTTTGTCAAATTACACTTATAAACATGTCAAAAACTAGATTTAAAGTGGGTGCGCCATCAAAAGGCGGCAAAACTGCATTTTTTTAAAAATACTTATTTTACCTGAAAAAATTTATTTTGTTCTTATACCATGTTATGGAAATGTGTAAGATGAATAATAATGTTATAAAATTAAAAATTTAGTTAACACTATTCACAACGGCTAGTTCATAACAATATTATAATAATATATCGTTGTTTAGTAAAACACGATATTGCGTACAACACACGCTATCGAGGAAGATCGCGATTGCGTGTAATGCAAGCCAAGTCAAGGTTGCGTGTTGTGAAAGAATCCTTCGTTTTTTCGTATAATAGAATCCAACCATATTTCATTTATACATTGAATATATATTTATATATATATATACTCAATGTTGCGTAGAATAACTATTATCAAAATTGTGTGTAACACGATCCAAGAATAGTGTTGCGTATACTGCAAGCTAATATGGTGTTGCGTATAGCGCAAGGTAATCTTGGTGTAGCATACAACACAAGACATTAATTAAATGAATATTTTTCATAAAATCTTGGGGCATTACATTCTACCCCCCTTAAAATGAATTTCGCCCTCGAAATTCGTCGGGGTTATAAATGGGTTACTACTTGAAAGTTTGTTTAAGAGAAACCCACATCGTAAAAAGGAATACCAAAACATGGCTTTAAAAACTAAAGTATGAAGTGTAACGGTTACCCAAATTAACTCTTCATTGGGTTTCCACGTAGGAGATCATAGGTGAAAATATGGATATGGAAGAAAAATCTAACCATCAGGTTCTGATGGAGAGTGGTAGAGAACATGGCTATGAAAAAGCCACCAATCGCAAAGCCATATATTTGTGATGATTTAGGGTACCATCTGATTCATCAGATATAAGATCACTATGAAAACATTTTTGGTTTTCAATATCATTTCCCTAAAGTTGAAAATTTTGAATTAGAAGAAATACTTGCTTGATTTTGGTACAATCTCACTGTTGTTCGTGCTTTGAACAATTTCCACTTCATCTCTTAATGAAATGAAGTTGAATTTGTTATTCGTGAAGTGTTAACATATCATGTGATAGAATGATGGGTCATTCCATCTGTTTCAAACAAAATTTTAGCAATAGTTATCAAATATACATAAGTCCGTCTTTGGTGAGGTTAATCATATACGATTCCAAAAATGAACTTATACTTCATATATCATACTTCTTAATAAAATAAAGCTAGTATCTACTAAACATGGACTTCATGTAGGCCAGTGGTAGGTGAAAAAGGCCAGTCGCACTTCAGTTGTGGGTTCGATTCCTACAGCCTTGTCCGACGCGATGGGTTGTCGCCCGTCTTGCAGTTTTTCCTTTTTCTAAAAGTACATTACTATAAAATCCCATCAGTAATATCGAAAAAAGTTTTATCCTTAAACAATACTTAGCATATTTCCAACATAATCCATTCCAATATTTAGTCTTATCTAAAATACTTCGGTCCAAGCTCATAGTATAAATAAAACGATTACATGAAATGTCATCAACTAAGCATGTGAATACCATCATTTATCCCCCATATATCCTGTTGGTCACATTCCAATCATGTGAATACCTTAATCATGTATTCTCTTGAAAAATGAATACCTATTAAACCTTAGTGAAAACATGAATGCTGTCAAAAGTTAACTCTTACCACATACCAAAATCCAAAAATTCTATATACTCAAACCATGATATAACCTTCTCCTTATATCAGTCATGAGCTCATGAATACTATCAAACATTTAATTTTCTCCTTATCCCTTCATTATGTGTATATCATATTCATTCCAAAAATATCTGAATAACCTTTCATGGATACTAGTAGCATTAATCACACACTTTCAAAACTCAAGGAAAGACATCAATGCAACAATCATTAGATGTCTCTTTATTCCACAGTATCATGATATTCTTTATACAACATTAAACTTGATAAACATGTAATCATTCCACTACCTTCTTAAACCATTGACCGAGCTTCAACAATTCTTTCATCTCACATATCATTTGTAGTCTCTTCATCATCATCAACATAAATACTACCCATACGGCTGTACTGATTCTCTTCATGAGACTTTCCCTTAGGGCATTGGTTTGCATAATTCCCGTACATTCCACATTTAAAACATTTAACCATTATTGATGTCGTATCGATACCATTATCCTTATCCCTGGTGTTAACTGAACCTTTTCCTTTGCACTTAATGGCTTTGTGTCCTTCTTTTCCACACCCAAAGCATCTTCCAGTTCCTTTGAAACATTCTCCTTGATGCCTCTTCCCACATGATTTACATAGGGGAAATTGAACTTTCTTTCCTCTAGAATCATCATGAAACTCCATCTTTCTCTTATTAGCCGAGTCAGGAAACTTACCAAATTTTACTTTATTGATCATATTATGAGATTGCTGATTCGGCATAATAATGATGTTTGGACATCTAAATCCCATTTCATTTGGTTTCTCATGAATAATATCATTACATCGTCCATTATATCCTCTATTATCATGAATCACCTTGTTTCCAGCCATTTTCTAAAACCCAAAAAGAATAGTGTGAGAGGAAAAATCATAATAAAGGGGGAGTAACTTCAATATCTAACATCTTTGGTTTAATATAATATTGTTACAATAGATCTAGGACTATATCCTATACATATACTTATCCTTAGGGGCATCCCTAGACATACCTTAGAAATATCTCTAGGGATCTCACTAAAGTTCTCACATCCTAGTTTCCAAAGGTTGACTAAACCATTCCTCTAATACCAACTCTAGAGATCCGAAGCTTGATGTACATGGACATTACATTACTTTTGCGGAATACTTAGTACATTAAAAAAACACACACACAAGGATCGTAATAGTTTAGTGTCTTTGGAAACTCAGAATATAATCTTCTAATCGTGGTGAAAGATCTTCAACATCTCCCATAAAGATCTTCTTTTTTTTATACCTAAAACTGTTCTTTATATCCTTTTTTTGACGCGCCTTCACTTAACCTCCACTTAAAGAACTAAGGATGGTCTTTGAAGAAGACCAGGACCTCTAGGATGATACTAGGGAAGTGGAGAAGAGATTTTGGCAGGGGTTGGCCGAGCTTGAATGCAAAAATTGGTGTGAGGAGGAGAGGGAGGAGGTACCCTTTTATATGGGAGGAGAGGGGCACCTTAGGAAAATATCAAACTATTATTTTATATTAAGGTCAAATTCGGTTTATAATGGTTCCAAAGGGTCTTATTTCGAAGATAAAGTGGGGATGGGTCGAAATCCTCTCATCCAATAGTATTTAGACAAGTTTAGGTTATTATTTTAACCTTATCAATTAGATTTAACTCTAAGTTAAATAATTTAACTTTTACCGTGTCTTTTTGTTTTCTTACACTATATGGTTAATAAACTTACCATAATAAGCCAAACGAACCCTAAGTTGTTTATTATTAAAATATCTATCCTTATCTAAGTCATTTGGCCGAAGTTTAGATTTTTAGGAATAAAATAACAATTAATAATATAATATTTGTTTTAAAAACTAATTTATGTCAATTTTGACACTATTTGGTACGTGATTTTTATGAAATTCATAACAGAATGATAAGTTCTAACCCAGTTACTTATATCAACAATAACATGTCATATTAACCTATAAAATTAGTGTAAGTCATAAAAAGTCTCAAATTACATTTATTTGGGAATTTATAACATCAATTATATCAATATTTCATTAATAAGACAATTACTGCATCATCTTTGTGTCATAATAAATGATAATTATTTAATCCCTACAATTATAAATAAATTCCTATGATGTAGATAATTGTATTATATTTTTGGAGACAATTCATTTTTGAAGTTTCATGAAGTTTATCACTAGATTAAAATTATTATACTTATAAGATTTAAGAAAGTTACATGTTGTCACATTCTTTGGTTTTAATAATAATTAAATTATTTTTATTGAAAAAATTTAATTAAATGAATCTAATCCGACCCTTAGGTGATATTGGTCGACTTTTAGTCATCCAATAGAATTTTGACACTTTTTAGGGTAATTTTAAAATATTATATTTACCCTTAATTACCCGATTTACCTTTAACTATGGTAAATAAAATTTACCGTAGTTACTATTCATAATTCCCAAAAATAAAAAGTAGCTTATTAACATAATTTTTATCTACTGATTCCAAATATGGAATCCATTTTTCCAAATTCAATACACAAAAGTTGCAGAAATTAAATTTAAATTAATCCCGTTGTCGAAAGAAAACGAGTTTTTCTTTAAAACATTGCAAAAGATTGAATTGACTTAACCAACGAATTCAAGGTAAAATCAATGCTAATGACATAGATTATATTAAATGGTAAAAATATATTCTATATATACTTTAAAACCATTAAATATTTTAATTTAACCACATAAGATATTACAATGAAAAATAGTTGTTTTTAATTAAAATATAGCGTGTTTTTACTATTCATTAAAATATGAAAGTTATCGGAAAAATATCAAAACTTTATCTAATGTAAATTTTTATATCATGATTCAAAAGAAGAATTTTATTTTGTCAAATTAAACTTATAAACGTGTCAAAAACTAGATTAAAAGTGGGTGTGTCATCAAAAGGCGGCAAAACTGCATTTTTTGAAAAATACTTATTTTACCCGAAAAAAATTTATTTTGTTCTTATACCATGTTCTAGAAATGTGTAAGATGAATAATAATGTTATAAAATTCAAAATTTATTTAACACTATTCATAACGGCTAGTTCATAACAATATTATAATAATATATCATTGTTTAGTAAAACCCGGTATTGCGTACAACACACGCTATCAATGAAGGTCGTGATTGCGTGTAATGCAATCCAAGTTAGGGTTGCGTGTTGTGAAAGAATCCTTCGTTGTTTCGTATAACAGAATACAACCATATTTCTTTTATACATTGAATATATATATATATATATATACTCAATGTTGCGTAGAATAACTATTATCAAAATTGTGTGTAACACGATCCAAGAATAGTGTTGCTTATACTGCAAGCTAATACGGTGTTGCGTATAGCGCAAGGTAATCTTGGTGTAGCATACAACACAATACATTAATTAAATGAATATTTTTCATAAAATCTTGTGGCATTACACTTAAGATGTAAAAATTTCATCCAAATTCTTTAAATTATTCTATCTTTGGTTTTCGATTATCATATAACTCGAATGGGTTTTTCACTAATATAGGTCTTATTACAACTCTGTTAATTGAATAACAAGCTCTATTAACATATTTAGATAAACAATTAGTGGACATGTTATAGTCACATCACATGATTCTTGTAATTTCTTGTAAAGTCTTATTCCTTCTTTCAACTTCATCATTCTATAAAGGTGTCTTTAGGGAAGAAAAATTTTGTTGAATACCTTGATTTGAAAATATGAAATAAATTAATTCTTCTCAAATTCACCTCCATGATCACTTCACAATGTCCCAATTTTATCATATTCACCATTTTTTATAAGATTAAATAATTTAATAAAAATAGAACAAGCTTCACTCTTAATTATCAAAAATTAAACCCATGTAAATCTTGAAAATCGTCAATTAAAATGTAACAAATGAATATTCTGTTAATAATTGTAGTTTTGTAGGTCGAATAGATCCATGTAAATAATATCTATAGGTCTGTATGTAGCACCCACTATTAATTTTTTAATAGATTACTTGTGTTTATTTCCCATTCTACATACAACACACAATTTTTTTTATCCAAATTATGTTCAGGTAAGTAAAAAATAAAATGTGTTTAGAAAAATATTATCAATGAATGAAAATCACATGTTCCAAGTATTCAATACCAAATAAATGATTCCTAAATTTCATCATTTAAACAATTTAAACTTTTTAGAAAAAATAATTAAGATTTACAGTATAGACATTATTTGTTCATGGTGCTTTAAACTTGTGAGATTTTTTATTGAAAACTAAATATGAATTGTTAGAAAAATCAATTATAAAAATACAATGTGGTCTATTTTATCTTTACATTATCACGAAATGTGACATAGCCTCATTCAATTTATGATAGTGACTGAAAGTTAGAGAAATCATTACTAATATTCCTTGAATATTCACTTTCTATAAACCATTTTTCATTTCAATTTATGTGTACAATTCCAATTTATTAATGTTCCATAAAACAAATGTTGGAATTTATATTAGGAGCTTCATCTTCTCATTTTGAAGATATATATTTGGTAGAGTCTTTAACAGCACTACATGTAGAAATCATATATTTATTGGTTTTGATATTATATTAAGTATTATTAATGTATATTTTCAGACTTCAAATTTTCATGAACTTTTCTCCACTCTAGCATGATATGTCCAATATTATTTTACTCATTGCATCTCACTTAATTAGAGTTTTCACCATACTTTTTGTAATTATTCAAAGGTATTCTAAATCCTATTCTCTTATTTTATAACATTCTGAACTTTTAGGAAAATTTATGAAGTTCACTATTTGATCTAGAATTTCTTAAAAAAAATTATTCATCATGTGTTTAAGAGATATGCACTTTATTTTTCTTCTTCCAATATTTAGATGTAAAAAACTTTAAGGAATCATATTATTTCTAAATAATTTTATATTTTCACACTTTATCTTCTATTTTAGCTTTATACATCATAATAGTTCCAATGATATCTTTTATTTTTAAATTCAAGGCCTATATTGATTGTCTAATGGAAGATAAGATCCCACTCCACTTGGGTGGTAATAATATAAGAACATTAAATTCCTTCTTGGACTTAGAGATAGGGGTTCTTAGAGTATAAAAATTATTAAAAAATTTAGTGAGTCTTCCATTAAACTAAGTAATTCTTTCCCCTTCCTCAATTTTTAATGTTTATAACTTGATTTTGAAGATATATATTTGGTAGAGTCTTTAACAGCACTACATGTGGAATCATATATTTATTGGTTTTGATATTATATTCAGTATTATTAATGTATATTTTCAGAGTTCATATTTTCATGAACTTTTCTACACTCTAGCATGATATGTCCAAAATTATTTTACTCATTGCATCTCAATTAATTAGAGTTTTCACCATACTTCTTATACTTATTCAAAGGTATTCCAAATCCTATAATCTTATTGTATAACATTTTGAACTTTTAGGAAAATTTAAGAAGTTAACTATTTATTCTATAAATTCCTAAGAAATATTATTTATCATATGTTTAAGAGATATGCACTTTATTTTTCTTCTTCCAATATTTAGATGTCAAAATCATTAAGGAATCATATTATTTCCAAATAATTTGATATTTTCAAACTTTATCTTCCATTTTAGCTTTATAAATCATAATAGTTCTAATAATATCTTTTATTTTTAAATTCATGGCCTGTATTGATTTTCTAATGGAAGATAATATTCCACTCCACTTGGGTGGTAATACTCTAAGAACATTCAATTCCTTCTCGGGATTAGAGATAAGTGTTCTTAGAGTAGAAACATTATTAAAAAAATTAGTGAGTCTTCCATTAAACTAAGTAATTCTTTCCCCTTCCCCAATTTTGACTGTTTATAACTTGATTTTGAAAATATCATATCTAAGGGCCTTCAAATTGTCAGAACCTTCATAAGAAACTACTATAGTGGTCCACATCTCACGATCCAATTATGATTGAGATAGTATCTTTAATTCATCTGGTCTTAATCCAAATATTATAAGATAATAGTTATAGAATTCAGAATATAATATACTTTGGTTGTATCATCCCGTGTTTTAGGTTATATCTTATGAATTTCATAAGCTTTTACTACTTTAAAATAACTATTTATGCAAATATTATTCAAATAGATGGTCATGCGAGTCTTCCAACAACCAAAATTTTAACCATTAAAGTAAGGACTATAACATCCTGAGATTTTAAAAGGAAACAATATATTCATAAATGATACACTAAATACTAAATGACCTTATTAAAGTCACCATTAAACATAATTTTGATTCTTCTGTGTTTTGAATTTCGAAAAATAGAGATACACATTTGCGATCAGTAAGTTATTTGCAATCTAATAGAACCAAATTAATCTTTGGTGAATAGTAACCTTCCCTCACCCTTATGAGTATTAATATTAAACTTATAAATAATAAATCTTCCAAGAAAATAGTAACATCTCCAATGAGTGTATAACTAAAATTCTGCTAAATTATAAGTGATAATAGTAAAATTATTGTTCTTTTTATAAGTCAGAAATAATAAAATACAATTAATTTATTTATTTATATGAAAATGTATTTTCCTAAAATGTGTTCATAAATTAACAATTGTATGCTTCTGGTTTCAAGATAATTCTATAAGACCTTATGTTATTTTTGAAATCATTATAAAATCTGTTATAGTTTTAAAGTCTATATATTTCAAGTAAATTGTGATATTAATTCAAAATTAAATTTATCATATTTATAGAATTAATTTGGAAAAAAATATATCATTTTTTGATTCTATATGTTGAAAAGTAGTTAGGGTGGATTTTTGGGATTTTTTTAAAATACTTGAATTTTTTATGAATAGTAAATTATGATAATTTAAGATAAGTGCTAAAACCTAAATTTCTGCATCATGATTGAGCCATGGATGATATAAATGGCCATTGGTTCGAACTCACATGCAAGTATTGATTTTATTCTTTTATAATCATCATTATTCCTTATCTTGTGGACAAATAATAAACAAATGATTAAAATATTAAGAAAACCCTCCTACCCTCCACTATAAAAACCACCCACACTCCCTTCTTCTCTTCACTCCTATAATGCCTTTTTCATTTCCTAAATTATACAAAAATCTCACCAAAAACTCATCCCCCACTTCCATAATCACTATTTATTTTCAAAATACCAATTCCTCTCCCCACAATAGGCTCTAGTGAAGATTAATTTAAGAGGTAAATTCCTCTTTTCGATTCTTTTACTTTCCTTTCAAGTTCCTTTGTTTTCTTTTCTATCCCTACATATCCTCATAAAAATTATATGAAAACTATATCACCTTATATTTACTATAAATTTTTTATAAAAATGGAATAAATTAGTATTTTCTCTTATTTACCCTACTTTTGAACTAGTAGTAAAAACACCATCTAAGATGTGTTAATTTACCGCCTTCAAAGATGATGGGTTATCAATTTCTATTTCCATATTCAATTATGGTCACAAAACCATTATTAGACTATATTATATATATTATGTATCATCTATGGGTTTGAATATTTTTTACACATGGTTTTGGTTTATAAAAAAATGTGTTCATTGTGATCAAAAACCGCCAATTAACCCAAATGGTTGTCCTTAATGTTTTATGTAATGATTCATATTAACTCCAAGTAACCAAATGAAATTTAAAAACATGTAAACTACTGGATTCTCAATAATATAGCTCCAATTTAGTACAATTATATTCATTTTACATTCTTATCCATTCATGCATATAAGTAAATTGAACATCAAACGGACCCGAAAAATGAAATTGAACATCATAACCATCCAAAAAGGTTAATAATGAACTCATAAAGGTTGAAATATTTAAATTATGTATAAAAGTGGTTCTATAATAATTAATTAATGAACCTAATTTGATTATTAAGTCCATTAATATCAATTGGAGAACACCATTGGACTTATGGTAAGGGATCCTCTCTTTCTTACTTGTATTCAAGTATCTTCTCTGTGTTATTCCCTTTTATTTGTAATTCCTATTGATGGGATATGTTTTATAACCTCTCCCATAATTACCTCATGATGTATAAATTTTTAGATACCCCTTATATATCATTAATCCATCTTAAGTACAACTGTTATCATGCCGAGAATTCGTAAGGGATTCTACCCGAACCTCCATTATTCCTTCGGGTTATTCAAACTCTCCCTTTACCCAAATTAAATTTCCATTTATTTTTATGTACATATTCTGAATTTTTCCTTTATGTTACAAAATAATGTATCATTATCCACGTATACTTCTCTTTTAGGGATATAAATGTTTTTAAATTATTCCCTTCTTAATTCTTCCTCAAAAGAAAATCATTTTAAGGGAACTTCCAGAATTCTTACACAATTTCAAGAGAACTCTATAATCTTTTTTAATCCAATATTTTTTTTATAAAAAAACACTTTTTATTATGGAAGCCTTATTGGTTCACTCCTGTTTTTATATAAAATATTATTCAATTTTCTATTTTAAAGGCCTTTTAGTATTATCCTTAAAACCGCACAAAAATATTCTAATGTGAAAATTTCATAAATAGTCATCTTACATGTTGTCATTTATATTTGAAACCAATTACCATGATAGATTCATTTTTTCCATTATTAATGTATATATATTTTTTAATTCCTTTCTTACATGGACACTTTTATGATATTCCCAATCATTATGCCTTATGACATGATTATGATACCCATTTCTTTCCATGGGTACCCTTAGGTTTATATATGACAGATTATGTATGATTCTCTATGTGGAAAGAATATTCATGAACATATTAATATTGGTGATCCCAGATAGAGATACAATACATTGGGTAACATTGAGTCTCATGAGACGTTATGTGCAATAGTCTTGGTGGTTAGCCTTACCTTATTCTACCATGTGCAATAGTCTTGGCAGTTAGCCTTGACTCGTTATACCATGTGCAATGGTCTTGGGGTTAACCTTGACATGTGATCCTCTATGTGAAACAAGCCTTGACTCATGTTAAATTCATGATTTATTTTTCTTCCTCATTATTATGAATCCATGCTTATATGATCCCATTTTTATATGTTATGATTCCATATGTTCCATACCGTTTTATATCAATATGTCTTGTTTTCAAGCCCATGTGCTTAGGCTTTATTATTTTTCTTATTATATTACTGAGATTTTTGTGCTCATCCCATGTTCTTAAAATGTTTTCTCATAGAATTACTTAGATGTTCAATGGACGGTTAAGGTGCTAGTAGAGGCGAATCAAAATAATTATTTTATAATAATTTTTGTAAACTATAATTTTATGTATGGTGTGTCTAATCCTCTAGAACCTAGACAAAAAATGGTTCTCAGATGAATAATGTACTGTGTATTTTTCTTTTATCCTTTATAAAAAATACATATCATATTTTAGTACGGAATCTGAATGTGCGGGTTCAGAGATTTATAGTTGGTTTCATAAAAATGGTCTAGACAACTTTGGTGATTAGATATTGTCATTTTTTAGATAAATTTTTGTGACAGTTCTTAATTTTGATCTTCAATATAATTAAATACACATAATAAAATGGTATTTCCTAATTATTTATATGTATGTTCAAAATTATATGTATAATTAATAAATTGTGAGGTTAGAATTCATTTCAGGGGTGAGAATGTAACATCCTGATATTTTAAAAGGAAACACTATGTACTTAAATACACTAATAAATACTATGTGACCTTTTTAAAGTAACCATGAAACACAATTTTGCTTCTTCTGAGTTTTGAATTTTGAAAAACATAGATACACAGTTGCGATCAGTAAGTTATTTGGAGTTTGATAGGACCAACTTAATATATGGTGAATAGTAACCTACCATTATGAATAGTAACATACCCTTATGAATAGTAATATGACCATTATGAATAGTAAAATTTCCAAAATAATAGTTACATCACCCATGAGTGTATAAATAATATTTGGGCATATCATAACTGATAATAGTAAAAGTATTGGTATTTTTTTAAGTCATAAATAATTAATTACAATTAATTAGTTAATTTAAAATTAAATTTATTTTCCCAAAACATGTTCATAAATTAACAATATTATGTCCTCTAGTTCTATGAGAAAAACTTAAGACCTTATTTAATTTTTGAAAGCATTATAAAATCAATTATTGTTTTAAAATCTATATTTTTCATGTAAATTATGATTTTAATTCAAAATAATTTTAATCATATTTATAAAAAAAATTAAAAATAGATTTCATTTTTTGGGTTCTACATGTCGAAAAATGGTTATGGTGAATTTTTTGAACTTTTCTAAAATACTTGAATTTTTACGAATAGTAAAATATGAAAATTTATGAGAAGTGCTAAAACTTGAATTTCTGCATCATGATTGAGTCATGGATGATGTAAATGGAAATTGGTTCGGACTCACATTCACTTATCAATATTTGTTTCATGGAATCATAACTATTTCTTGTCTTTTGGGGAAATAATAAAATAAGGATTAAAAATTAAGAAAACCCTCTTCACCTCTACTATAAAAATAAATCACACTCCCCTCTTCTCTTCACTCTTATCAAGCCTTGTCCTTTGCCAAAATTATTCTCAAATATCTCCTAAAACTCATACTCTATGTCCAAATTCCCTTTCTCTCTTCAAAAGACCAAATCCTCTCCTCTCAAGAGGCTCTCAAGGAAGATTAATTTAAGAGGTAAATTCCACTATTCAATTCTTTTACTTAACTTTCAAGTTCCATTGTATTATTTTCTATCATTAATTATCCTAATACAAATGTTTAGAAAACTCCAGTACCTTATATTTAATATAATATTGTTATGATAATTAAATAAGTAATTATTTTCTCTCCTTTACCCTTATTTTTTATAGTAGTAAAAATACCATCCGAGATGTGTTTTTTTACCTCATTCAAGGATGATGGGTCATCAATTCCTATTTTTGTATACAATTATGGTCATAAAACCATTATTATGGATGAACCAGATTATAATATATGTATTATTCCTCATCTATGGTTATGGAATATTTTTTTACACATGGGTTTGATTTACAAAACAAAATGTGTTCGTTGTGATCAAAAACCATCAATTAACCCGAATGGTTATCATTTACGTTTTATATAAGGATTCATATTCAGTCCAAGTAACCAAATTAATTTTAAAACCATTTTATGCTCTATATGATCAATAATATGACACCAATTACGGAAAACCATCTTCATTTTACATTATTATCTTTTCATGTATATGTGTAAACTGATCATGAAACAAACGGACCTGAATGGTGAAATTAAACATCATAACCAAACAAAAAGGATATGAATGAACTAAAAAATGTTATAATAAATCAATTAAATTTAAAATATTTTATATAATTATTAATTAATTAACCTAATTTGATTATTCAGGTCATTAATATCAAGTGGATAACACCATCATACATAAGGTAAGGGGTCCTCTCTTTCTCACTTTTATTAAAGACTCTTCTCTATGTTATACCCTTTTATTTTAAATTCCGAATAATGAGGTATGTTTTTACACCTCCCCCATACTTCCATCATGATGTATAAATGATTTGATACCCCTTTATCTCTCATTAATCCTTACTAGGTACACTTGTAACCATGTCAAGATTTCATAAGGGATTTCACCTGATCCCAGTTATTCCATCCGGTTATTGTTACTCTCTCTTTACCCAAATGAAATTACCATTTATTTTTATGTATATATTATTTTTTTTGTTTTCCAAAATCATGTATCAAGATCTACTTATTATTCTATTTTTGGGTTATACATGTTTTTAAATGATGCCCTTATCTATTCTTTCAAACAAGCAAGTCCATTTTAAGGGAACTTCCTGAATTCTTACTCAATTTAAAGAGCACTCTATAATATATTTTTATCCACCATTATTATTATAAAACAACTATTTTCAGTATGAAAACCATATTGGTTCACTCTTAGTTTTATATAAAATATTATTTCCTTTTTTTAATTTAAAGTCTCTTTAGTGTTCTCCTTAAAACTGCACAAAATGTTTTAATGCTAATATTTCATAAATACTCTTTTTAAATGTTATCACTTATATTTGAAACCATATTCCAAGTTATATACCTATTTTCTGTTGTAATTATAAATTTATATTTTAATTCCATTCTTTCATGGACACTTGTATGATACACCCATTCATTATGCTTTATGACATGATTAGTATTCTCATTTCATTCCATGGGTACCCTTATGTTTATGTATGATTGATTACGTATAATTATTTATGTTTCAAGAATATTCATGAACATGTTTAGATGGGTGAACCTAGATATAACTACATTTCTTTGGGTAAAGTTGAGTCTCATGAGACGTTATATGCAATGGTCTTAGTGATTAGCCTTGACTCATTCTATAATATGCAATGTTATTAGCAGTTAGCCTTGACTCATGATACCATGTGAAACGGTCTTGGTGGTTAACCATGAATTGTGATCCTCTATGTGTAATGATCCTTAACTCCTACTAAAGTCGTGTTTTATTTTTCTTTCATATTATTATGAATACATGCTTATATGATCCCATGTTTATATGTTATGATTCCATATGTTCCATGCCTTTTTATATCACTATGTTATGATTTATATACGATTTTCTAACACTTAATTAATTTTCTTATTACCTTAATAAGATTTTTTTCTCATCCCATGTTTATAAAATGTTTTTTCAGACGATTCCTTAGAAGTTAGAGGGATGGTTAAGGTTCTAGTGAAGATGAATACCATTCATTATTTTTTAATAACTTTTCTAATCTCTAATTTAATGTATAGTTTGTTTAATCCTCCATAACCTTGACCAAAAATGGTCCTCAGTTGAATAATATACTATTTAATTCTCTTTTATATTTTATAAAAAACTATACATCATATTTTAGTACTGAATCTGGAATTTCGAGTTTAGGGATTTACAATGACCTCTAACCATTGACACACCTTCTCAATTATCAACTTTGATAACCATCTAAAAATAAATATTTTGACTTCAACTTTTATCAATTGTGAACTCAAGAGTCATGATCTCTAATATAAATTGTTTTCCTATATAATGGGTAACTGAAAACTCCAGAGGGGGTGAATTAATATCCGAAAATTTTCTCTGTTTCAAACCTCCCTCTTCAAGGTACGTGAGTGAAAATATATTCCTTAATTAATATAGGAATATGAAATATAATAGAATGGTAGAAAAATATTGACAAAAATGATTTATAATGTTTATTAGGATCATATATCTACTATTCTACTCAAACAACACTTTACTCTATGTGTTTGGTGGTTTTCACTATGATATAACTTTTTCTAGGGGCTCACAGCTGAGTACAATAAGCTATTACTTATTAAAAAGGTACACAATCTTTCAGCTAGGCTTTTCCCATTATATAACTGGTAAAATTTCTTAATACAATCACTTATAATGAGTATACAAAAAATATAGATGAATGAATCTATAATTAAATTCTCAACATGCAGTTTCATGATGAAACTTGTAGTAGTTTAAGGTGCATCCTGAGAAGATGATTGTATTCCAGTTAAAAATATGGATGATATTTTGGTCAACTAATAAAAATGTAAGTATAGAACATGAGTTTTTATTAGACATTTTCTATATACACACATTCGTTGTTACTGTTATTATAGTATTCATAAGTGTGTGTTCATATTTTTTAAGTCTCTATTTCATGTGTCTGAATGTAGTGGCTAACTATTAATTTTGTATCTCCTCTTTGATTTCGAACATTACCATAAGAGATAGTAATAATGTATAAAAAGATAGTCCATTGATATGATAAGATATTAATGGAATGCATACATTTTTTCAAATATAGAAAATACATATCAAGAAATGATATTATAAATCATCTCATTCTTTAGATATTTATATTCCTGAAGAAAAAGACATTTTATAAAAATTGAACTGTCCTTAAATGGAGAATCCCTCCTTTGATGCATTCTAAAAGCATTAAATGACTTCTCAAGAGATTATAATAGAAATAAAACCATTCAAAATTAAAATTATATCTTTATAATATATCCAACAAATATAAATATTATATGGAGATATATTTCTTATGGAATTCATAAGATAAAATAGATATTTGAATTATATTATACGTAATATAAACTGAATTAAACATTACGTAGGATAATTATTCAATGTAAGATAAATACGTTACTGATGTGTGATACATATCATTCACATGTTCTCTATTATTAGTAATAAAATCTTTTATAAATAACCTTTTCGTAATATAATGACTTTTTATGGATGAAATTTGACAAAATTAACTACCTTTTAAAAGTAGTATCTAGTCCATTCTCTTTGAAAGGTAGTATCTTACATTGTAAGATAAACTTTCATGTGAAGTTTTTATGATTTTTAGAAGATGAAATATTTTCTTTAAACACTTAAATTATCATAACAAAAAATAATTTTTTATTGATTTAACACTCTATATGGAATAATATGACCACTTATTGTTAGAATAAGATAAATTCTTGTATACAATGATATCAACTTAAAAACATGAGATAACTCATTAGCATAAAAGTAGGTACTTTTTGCATTATCAAAACACAAAAAAAACTGAGTTATGTTGGAACAACATAATTCTATTCAATGTGATGAACCTACATTTAATCTTCATTTAATCTAACTCAATTTCTATCTAAGATAAAATTAACTTTTAAATTAAGGCATTTTTATATATCAAAAAACTATTCTTTCTACAAACATGATGTTTTTACCATTATGTGTTCTTAATCTTTTTTAGGATTAATGAAAATATAAATTTATGTTAATTTATCATATTTGTCTCTATAAATTATATTAGTTTAGATATTTAATATAAATTAATTTAATTTATTAGAAAAAAATATACAACATTAATAAAAAAATCTTTGAAATTAATAGCTTCATCAGTATCAGTATAGTTGACATTAATCTTAGTAATTTTATTTTTATGCCAAAAAATTGAAATTATTAAAAAATAAAAAGATTTTGATCTAAAATAAAAAATAATTATTTTTATAATTATTTTCTAAAAGTTATGAAAACTAATTTTAAAAATAGTCAAATTGGAATTCTTTTAGAGTAAAATATTACTCAAGTTTCTTATATGATAACATGGATTTTATAAATTTAAAATATATTTTTAAATCATTTATGTAAATTAAAAAATTTATATTATATATAAAAAATATTTTATAAAATTTCTATTCATTCTTTTGGAACAATTATTTCATAAAAATGAATGTTTTTAGAAAAATATGTATTTTCAATGTTCACCTAAAAGTCAATTATTTTAAAAAAATCACAGAATAACCATAATATAATATTGATATGACTAATTTAAAAATGAAGTTCATTTTATAAAATTAAAATTATGATTTTTTTAAATTCATCTTTTAAATACAAAATATAAAGAAAAAAACCTTATTTTTTCATTAAAAATTCATTAAGTGAAATGTGTAAAATACATGTGATAAATAACTAATTATATTTATAATTACTTAATTTTATAATCCTAATATCTATTTACATATCCCATCAAGATATTCATGTATAATATAAACATATGGTAATATTTGGTGGCAGTTAAGGGTAGTGATTCTGCTAGCATAGATCTCATGGAAATTTCCATGAGTTTGATTTCTCTCGCATATGATTCCACTCATACGGTAACTGTTTGAGTTTTTTTTGGACATGGTATTTAGAAAAACTTTTTGAATATACATCCTATAAAATATTGTAAAAAATATATTCATAATAGATACTTATAATACCTAATACCATTTCTTTCCATTTTGGTCATAGAGTTTGTAATATGGTTACTTTGTTTTATGTATGCAAATTGAATGAAAATACTATAATATTCAAGTTTTATTTTATCATATAATGATTAAATTTTGTTTATATATTGAATTTAGAACAAAATAATAATCTAATATCAATTTAAGTAAATGACATGGGGAAATTTTAGTTTTTTATAGAAATCGGGGTTCCTTGACCATTGAAATGGCTGCATTATTGTCATCGTAAAGCTTTATTGATCACTCAATTGTAGGACCCATGCCATGTTTATTATTGAAATTCTTTATCCAAATATATTCCTTGTTAGAATAAATTGGGGTGACATATTGAACATCTTTTTTTCATTTTGTTGTGCTGTATTGTTTGTAACTCTTCCAATAGATAGTTTCTCCATTTAAGAAATAACACAAAACAAGATTGAGATCCCAAGTCATATTTTTTTTTATTGGAAACATTCATCAGTGTAACCCCTTAGATTTATCTCATCCTAAACTCCAAATACAAAGAAAAAATCCTGAGATATTTTTAATTACTTAATTATATTATTAATAGTAATCTATTGACTCTCACCTAGATTGGATAGGTATTTACTTGTAATGTTCAATGAATAAGAGACACCAAGTCAACTACGCAACATGGAATACATGAAATATATTATAGAGGATACATATATAAGTCTACCCATCGTTTATTTCACTTTATAATAATATTGAATCTTCAAAATATTTATTCCATGCAACATTGGAAAATACCCCATGTTAGAGTTCTCTATGATTAACCTATTTTAACATAAAAATATATGATTTTTCACTCAGTAAAATTTTTCTATTAGATATATTTCTATAGGTATTCATACCTAGTATGCTGTTAATTTCACCTATTTCTTTCATTAAGAATAATTTTTCCATCCAAATATTTCTATAGTTTAAATTCAAGAAAACATATCTGAAAAAAAATCTTTCATCCAAATACAATATCAAAAGTACTAATACACTCCCACTAATCTAATTATGTACAAACTAATTATCCATATTTTATAGAAACCAAAACTCTATTATGACATCATAAAACTAGATATTATAACTTTGAGAAACTTGTTTTAATCCATAAATGGACTATTATAAATTACATAAACTGTTAGACTCATTTGGAACATCAAAAGCATAATGTTGTATAATATATACAACCTAAACTCAATTTAGCTAAAGGAAACCAATTTTGAAATCCATTTGATATATCACATAATAATAATGACCTAATATGTCAAGAAATATCTAAATTTAATTTACCATCCCAACTGGTGAAAATGTATCTTTACAGTTAACACCTTGAATTTTTAAGCATTTTTAATCAAACATTCTTTACAGGTAGACACTCTACCATCCTTATCGGTTTAATGATGGAAAAAAATGTTAACCCTATTAGTATCTCCCCTTCAAGTGCATCCACCATGATTTAAACATTATTAGCGAACACAGATTCTATTTATGAATCCTTTGCTTTTATACATCACCCTGGATCAAAACTCTCAATGGAATCTTATAATGTAGTAGGTCCATTAAATATGAACAATAATTTATCATAATTATACTTAAAAATCCATATCCCTCATAATCCTAATGAATCATACTAGACCTTTGTGTTTTTTTATAGTTTTTTTCAATTTGTCCTTGTAAACTCCTCATAGAACGGAATCATCTACCATTTCTAAAACACATCCTATTTTTTAGGTCTTGAACTTCTCTAAGTTCAAATTTCCTCCCATTGAATCTATGATTGTTATGTTACCATTCAAGGAAAACACCATATAGTGTCCCAAATTATCTATTTTTAATGTAGTAATTGAAATAATATTCCATGGTTTCCTTGGGATAACAAAAAAATAAGAAACTTTCTAAATTGTTGAAAACTTTATCTTAATATAAGAATAATATATGTTCTTTACAACCCCAGATATTTTTAAAATAAATTTTTTTATTTTTTCCAGTCTATATCTTATATGGTGTCTTTATCAATGATTTATATTTAACATGGTTAATTAGGAATGCATTAATTTCCTAAGAATATCCCCATAATAAAATTAAAATTTCACAATGAATCGCCATCGATCATGCCATGTCCAATGAAGTATGATTCCATATCTCAAAAACACCATTCTACTATAGTGTTCCACAAGGATTATTTTTTCGAAAAATTATGCAATTTCTTGTATGATCTTTGAATTATTAGCTCAAGTATTCACCACCCTGATCTAATCATAGAAAATTTATACTTTTTTCTAGATGATTATGTAAATAATTTTGAAAATATTTGAAATTATAGAAAATATCATACTTTTATCTCATTATAAAAACATATACATACAACTAAAATCGTCATAAAAAGAAATAAAGTAACTAACCTCTCCTTTATAGAGCACTCATTAGTACACATTCATTATTAATTATGATATCAAAAAGTCTATTATTCCTTTTAACTTTTACACTAAATGTTTATTTTGTCATTTTACCTAATAAAGAAGATTTATAGTTTTCAATAAATTCATAATTGAATGGTTCCAATAATATATCTCTATGGAGTCTTAGGATGTGTCTCTCATTTATATGTCCAAGGAAAAAATGTCATTGGTATGTGTTATTATAATCAACTATGGCCTTCTTATTATAACTATTATATTTAAAATTATTTATATAATGAATGCATTAATCATTTACCATATTCCAAATACCAAATCAAATCATAAAAATTTTATAATAATGAATATTATAGGAAAATAAAAATTTATTCATCTTCAAAACATGTGATAAAAATATGAAATTTCAATTTTTTAGGCATGAAAATTTTATATTTACAGTTTCTAACACTTATCATTTATAAAAAAATTTATAAACTATAATAAATTATATGAGAATAATATATTTTTCACATATATAGTATATATCAAAATTTATGACTGATAATATAGGATTCTCATTCATAATATATGATTGATATCAGTGCTTATGATTAGTGTTGTTAAAAGCTTCCATTTGAATTTCACAATATCCGTTATATCATTGATACAATAAAATAACCTATTTTTGGGTAACATAAGAAATAATCCTAGTTTAAAATATATCATATCAATGTAAATATACATTAAAAACAAAGTATTTTGTTATATCGTATGATATGGTATACAATAGTTGTACACTGTGACAATGTAAAATAAAAGTAAATGATCATATCATATATTATGATATGGATCGAGTAGATTATGACTTTCATGCTGTTAATGAAAATAGCAAGAAGAACATTTGAATTCATTAGTAAACATCTATTTGATACCACTAATGGGTTTTGGAGGGTTATCCAATGACATTGAAAATATAATAAAACTCATAAAATTCATGATATATTATAAAAAATCAACAAGTGAAAATGAATAATATAAAAATAATACAATACATTAAGTATAGAAACATTTACCTTTTTCTCTTCTATGTAGTATACATGATTGGGATAGCCTAAGAAAGATCCAAAAGGATCCTACCTATGAGGAAATTATACTGGCCTTGGATCCCCATTCATAATGAGAGGATCCATATTCGTCAAAGTTGTTAAAGCACCTACCTCAATGAAGGTGAATGAAGAAACAGAGAAGAATAATGACTCGATAATGGAATGAAAAAATCATAGGTTAAACCAACAATGTGATCTCATCCTTTTATAAATACTCCTTTTTTTCAATAAAGAGATTAGAATGTCAACTGATTTCTCTTAGTATTTGGCATGTGTTATGATAACACACGGACCATTATAGATTTTACCATCTGAATTTTTCAAATGATTTCCAAGTAATAAATGAATAACTATATCTCCTATAATTTTAGTCATAGATATTAAATAATATTATATTAATATTCATTACACAACATTACCATCCATGCTAGAATCGTATAGGTATAGTGCCTTTGGAAACTTAAATACATAAACAATTTTTTCATAAGAGATCGACATAATCTCCCAATATGTTATTCATAATTTTCACCCTTCATAGAAGTATCAAACTTAAAACATCTCTTAAAAACTTTTGGAAGGGATTCATAATAAAGGGTCTGCTCATATGCTTGGTACAGGTAAACAAGAGAGATATCAATGATCACTTAAACATAATATGAACATAATGGTATGATAACTTGAGAATAAAATTTTATGATCAGTACCATGTATATCATATATCAGAATATAGAATCATGGAATAAATCTTGTCAGTTAATAAGACCTGAATCATGATATATTCAATGAATATGTTCTATTAGAGAATAATATAGACATTAGAATGTGGAAAAATTTTATTCTTATAAATTTATGAAAAAAATAAATATAAATAGGTTCAATCATTAAGTAGAAGACATCAAACTAGACCCATGAATAATCTTATGAATGTGAAACTAGGTACACATATAATATTATGGACATTAAACTAGGTCGATGCATAATATTATTAACATGAAATCCAAGTTCATGCATAAAATTATAGACATGAAAATGAGGTCCATGCTTAAAATTGTGTACATGAAATTGGGTTCATGCATCACATATTTAACTCTTGAGTTAACAATCATTACCCAATGAATTGGAGGGATATATAATTATGGTCTCACCAATCACATTATTAGAATCCTATAGATGTGTGGTACAATATCAAAAAATATTCATAAAATCATAACTTTTACAAATGATTAATGTATTTATTTATTCCATGAAAAGATTTTAAATATATATAATAATATTTTTTGAGGAAGGCACTGAGACTATGAAAACTTTTTAGAACCGATGTTCCAAAAAAATTAAATAAAAAAATTAAATATATTAAAATCAAAAGTACAAATTTTTCCTAAAATTATTGAATAGCTCCATACTTTGAACATGGATGTGAAATTTGAGTCATTCATTGATTCTAAAACATGATTTTTACCGTCGTCTTGACATAAGATTTACTAGTTTCAGATGTTTTGATAAAGTGTTTTCATGGGTCAAAATAATAAAATATTTTTATTTTATTATTTTTTGACACAAGGGACTAATTAAATTCTATAAATACACTATTAGAGCCCATTATTAGGATTATCTAAATAACCCATAGATTTTAGAGAGCGGAATGGAGGAAGTATTAGTGAATGATGATAGTAGATCAAGGATTTTTCTCACCAAAAAAATCATGTATCTCACCAATGATGATTATGAAGATTCGTTCTTCATCAATGATTTATCCAAACAAAGGTAGAGTGTTATTTAATTTTTATTTATCCAATTTTTATTTACCATTTTAAAAATGAAACAATTTATCTAATAAAAAAGGGTTCATGGATCAACCGTTGACTATAATTGATATTATTTAATTAGTTTTTGCTTCTTTTTTTGTCATTCTATTTACAACAGATCGAGGACAACATTAACATAGATATGGTTTATTCCTCACTTGTAATATTTTCATTTCAACCCATCTTCATCACACCTTCATTTTCATAATTTTACTTGGATGGAAGTTCAATGAATACTCGGTATTTTATCATTGTATGATCGTAACTTAGTGCAACAGATTGATACTGTGTGGGAGGTTTGAGATTAAATATGTGATCAAGGTGAAACAATTGTAGATGGTGATCTGAGGTGGATCAGATCAGAATTGTGATTTTTGTTCCTCCATGATTGATAGACATGGAAATACTGCATTGTGGTGGAGCTTGAATTTTTCATAGATCGAAGTCCAGAATTTAATGAGTGCTGAAACCAAGGTTGAACAACACCACATCCTAAATAAACAATCAATATTTGTAGTTTCTATGATGAAATTATAATAACACATGAATAACTGAAGTATTATTAAAAATTTGGTAACATTGAATATATCCTATATAACAAACTCTGTGCGGGTCCTTAACTGTGGCACTAGGTTTTACACATAGAGAAAAATACCACACGCCATGTGACTTATGTCAAATACTATGTGAAACATTTCACACACCATGTTCCCCTTTGTTGGTGGCTTTTCATGTACCAAAAAGGTTACATCGGAACTAACATGGCTAGGAATGATGGCATGGGTAGAGTACAAAGACATGACCTAGAATTCAAACATGACCTTGTACACGATCACTGACATAATACATGTGCAGGACCTAAAGTACACATACATGGCCATTTGTACATGGGTATGGGATGGTGGCATACCATATTCCAACTTGACCATTACATATCCTTTAACCCTCAATGAAATTCCATGTATATGGATTTTTAAATGTCATGTGAGATGGAAAGACACATGTAGACCCCCAACAAAAATAGACATGTCATTTACCCCTAGTACACAATGTGTGTTATTTCTAGGATAGTGTGAGGACCTTTGATTCTTTAGTATAGAAAAAACTCAGTTTATTGAGATCCCATGGTCTATCACTTCAAGGGTATAGGGTGGAATTACATCTTTGGCATAATATTTTTATCTCGTCTATGGGTTCTATTTTTTGATAGAGTTCAAGAAATTGGTACATGACTCCTGATGTGGGATATTTTATCATGTCCTTCATAGGTGTGGTTTTTTGTATTAATATTAACACCATGAATATGGAATCAATACCTTGTCTAGTAGTTTGATCCAATACAGTTATTGGCATACCCCAGTAGACCTAGGTGTGATTCTCTATCTGGGAATCATAATCTTTGGAGATCTAATGTGTACATATTGGCGAGGCCAAATGTGCCTGGACTATCATATAAGTTTCTTTAGTGAAAGAATGGATGGTGGAGTGACCTCTACCATACTATAATTGCCTTGAAACCTAGAAAATAATCTTATGGTTGGTAGTATTTGTCGAGAACTTTTGAGACTGGTAGTCTGTTATGAGTATATCTAGGTTATTTTTTATCATCATTATGTCTCCTATCTTGATTAACATACCCATGTATATAAGAGATGATTACTCTTTATGATTTTTTTATTTTATTTTAGTGTTTACTAGAGGGTATTTTTATAATCTCCCTTTTATGGGAACTTCCCACACTTGTGGTGTCTTATACAGATAACATTCCATTTGAATGTGTCCTAAGTGGGCCAGGAGTAGATGGATCATAGTGATCGAGGTGGGCATACCAAAGTTCTGGTCCATGTTGTATTGTCTATTAATCCCATCATTTTAAGAATGGTGGACTCTATTTTCAGTTACTATGGTCTTATATTTGTCCCCTTTATAACTTTTGGTACATATTTCATTCTATGAGGGTGGGTTTTAGTTATATACTTGCATTGGTATTTTTATTTAAATTTTAAATTTTAGCATTGTATGTGGTTGGAGATGAAAGTGTGTGTATATGTGCTTAAGGTAATGCCTCCCATATATGGGATATGACTACATGGGGCGAGTCACCATCTTGTGGCCTATTGAAGGTTGGATTTGGGTGCTACACTTGGTATATTGGTGAACAGGTGTGTCTTGGTGGGTCAGGTTATGATAGAGTGGAATTAGATCATGGTTCTACATTAGGATTGGTGTTTGGAGTAATTGTTTTGTTGTGAGTTGTGTTTTGGGATTTCTATAAATCATGTTAATTTGTTTCAAGTTCAGATTTCAAACAAGGGAAATCAATGTTGGTGTGGCGGTTGACAAACTCATTCACTATGATTCTAAAAACCAGCTTGTTAAATCAGATTATGTACGTACTGGTTTTAGGGTAAACATTGGTACATGCATCATATAGGAATGGGTAGTGGTTTCCATGACCTTCATGAGTTAACATACTAGGTATACTCATTCATCATGGAATGTATTGTTTGATTTAGGATGCCTCTAATAAGATAGCTAGCCAAGATTCTAGCACATGATCATGAGGATGATCTATTGAGTGATGGGTCTTCAATACAAGGGCATGTATTAGAGGTAGTATCTCCTTGTGGTTTTCCAGTTATTTCACCACCCCTTGGGAAAAAGATTTATCCAGGTATAACAACTAAAGATATATACAGGCTGAATTCACACATATATTTTCAAAGGAATCAACCTCTAATGTTTTAGGGTGATCCAAATCCCTATAAAATTAAGGACGGGATAAAGTAATTCACCCGGTCTTTCCACATTATGAAGAAAATTTCATATCAGATTGTGGTCCTTGTAGAAAGTATTCTTCAGGCCTCCCCTATGATATGGAGGATTTGGGTGACTTAGTCACATAATAAAACAACTCTATCCTAGTAATATTTTGAGCATCCCTTTTGGGATAATTTTTATTTCAACATATTACCATCACTTTTCATTCACTAAATTCAACAGTTGCAGTAGGGACATATGACCATAGAGGAGTATTTGGTGTGGTTTACTGGGCTTTTTTAATACTCTCTAGATATGGTTAGGGACCCTTCCTTTAGAGAACATAATGATTAGAGGGACTTATTCCAATATATCATGGATTGAGTGATTTATATTTTATTTCCCACCTATTCCAAAGTTATTAAGAAATCCTTAGTGGTATAGAAATTCCTTACATAGAATATATTTATAGTGGGTGTTGATTGTGGGAACACATGAGATGAGATCTCGATAGTTGGTATTTGACAATTTTCATAGGGATATGGGAAAGTGAGATGATTTAGGATATGATCCCATGAAAGTGGATTGGTGGTTCAGGGGTCTCAAGATGGCTCGATTTAGACTAGATTTAGGTGGTTCTTCTCTTGTAATGGGTGGGGACATCTTGCTCAAGATTATTAGAAATTCCACACAACAGAGATGGTGACAGTTGATAGATCGCATAGAATATGATAATGGTACTATCAAGGAGGTCCACAGGGTGGAAGATGTAGTTATGGACCATGTAGAGTAGTATGATGTGAAAGGTAGTTTGACCTATTTCCATAAACACCCCCATGTGGTATATGTTAGGCTGAGGGAGATAGTGGTTTGGGGTGAGGAAAACTACAAGAAATTGAGTCATAAGACCTCAAGGCTCCAAAGATGAATAGTGGTATGATATGTTCCTACTCTGATTTAGCTATAGTACTAATTGATATTGGCGTAGGCCACTATTTTATTGGAAATTCTCTAGTTCATGAATTAAAGATTCTGGTTGAGCCCTTGGCTAGACCATTACTCGTGAAGACTTCGGGTGTAGGTTACTCAGTGATCCCACACTTCTACTCATAATGTGGCTTAATTCTTAGATTTTAGAGATTTTTATATGATCTCTTAATAAAATTGATAAGGCCCTACAATATAATATTAGTTATGGACTATCTATCTATATTTTATACCCATATTAACTTTTTCTGGAGGAGAATGTAGTGTATCTACAATGATGGGATGAGGTTTTCCTCTATGGGTGATAAGGAAACCGAGGCAGACCAAGATGGCCTCACACATAGAAGGATATATCCAATTAATTTATCATTAGCTAGTTTTTCCCTTGGAATAGTGGATGATGTGGGCTTTAATTTTTCTATTGTGGTGGTAGAGTACGATGAAGTCTTCCATGAGGATGTACCAGTATCACATCCCTACGGAATTATTATCTTCCACATTGGATTAAACCAAGGTATATGCCCAATACCTATTCCAATGTATTAAATAGATCACATTGATCTTTGTGAGATGATGGTAAAGTTATAGGATTTTAAAAGTATGGAATTTGTAAGACCTAGTGTTCCCCCTTGGCAGCCCTAGTGTTTTTTACTTAGATGGAAGACATGTTCTTGAGGTTTTCTAGGGATTATTGGTTCTTGAACCAGGTGAACATAAATAATAAGTAACCACTACCCAAAATCAATGACATCTTTAATTATTTGACAAGGGAATGATGGTTCATGATGATTAACCTGAGATAAATCTATCACCAGATATGATTTTTGGATGAGTATATACTGAGGAATACATTATGATTCCTCTATGGTCAATTTGAGTAATTATTGATATCATTCATCATGATGAATGCCCAAGAACTTTTAACAGAACTCATGAACCAAATATTTTATCCTTTCTAAGATTTTATCATGTTGGTCTTCATTTATGATATCCTAGTATACTCATCACCTTAGGAGGATCATAAGAGACACTTGAGGATGACCCAACACCTAATCCAATAGCACTATATTTTCAGGAAGTTCATGAACTGTCAATTCTAGTTCGAGGAGTTCCTATATCAAGGATATGTCTTTTTAGGAGAGGGTGTATTAGTGGACATGGTTAAGGTCTAAGTAGTGTTATCTTGGGAGCCACCTTAGAGAGTGATAGTGGTGCATATATTTTTTGGGTTTGAAGGCTACTACCATATAAGTTTTCCTAATTTATCCAAGATATCATCACTTTTGACTAATTTAACCCATAAAATATATCCATTTGTATCCATTGAGAGGTCCTAACAAGTTTTTAATGAGTTACAAAAGTGGTTGGTGAGTGATCCCTTTTTGAAAATTATAAAGGTTGGTGTTGAGTACATAGTGATTTGATATTACATAGGGACCAGACATGGTTGTGTTTTAATGCAGTGGTAGTAAGTTATTTCTTATAGGTATCAACAGTTGATACCACATGAACATAACTACATGGCTGATGGTCTAGTGTTTTTACTGGTAGTATTCACCCTAATTAGGTGGTAATAATTCATTATGGGTGAGTGGTTTATCATCTATTATGAAAATAAGAATAAAAAGAATAACTTCTCTCATAAGGATATTAACTTGATATAGAGGTTATGGAAAATGGTCCTCCAAGATTATGAATTTGAGATATTTTATACTCCTAAGGGAGAACAATAGCAGATTATCTCAATAGAATATCTTAATCATGAATATTTATTTAGGCATTAGATTAGTTGGCCTAATTTTATTTGACATTTATAAAACCCATTGTTTTCATACATGGATATTATATCACTTTTGTAGATCATTCCACATAATAAACAAACATATGCAAAAATTCCATATTAGTTTTGTGTCTTTGGAATCATGGAACAAAAAAATCTAGTCTAGTGGAAGATATTCATTATCTCCCATAGATATATTCCCCATTAGAACCCCTACCAAAAAATTTTCTTTCTAACATTTGGAAAAAACCCTAAGAAAAGGGTGAGCTTAGATTCTCAATAAGGGTAAACAAGGGAGACATGTAATTATAATAATGAACATAAGGGCATGAGAACATGAAAATAACATTATAAGAGCATGCCTAGTATTTCAATGTTCATATACATGATTCATGGCATAAAAATTGTAATTTTATAAGACAATAATTATAAGGAAATCAAGGGCATGATTCATGAGAGGATCAATTTGGCATAAGACATAGACATCTGTCTTTCACATAACATGTAAAAACATTTATTTTTGGTCAAGGTGCATTGCCAAAACATTTCGGGGCACTTTATGGATACGAAACCTTCTGGGAAGGATGCACCTACATCCCTAGTATTAGTCCATTACTTATAAGGGATTGGGTTTCCCCATCTTCCCATAGTGGATCATGTTTCCCTATATTATCATATTTGATTGGGTTTCCCCATATTCTCATAGTGGATCAAGCCCATCAACTTGATTCCCGTAATTATCTCATTAGATATAAATCTTTACCCAATGCATTAGAGGGAGATATATGTCCCACCCATCACATAATGAAAACCATATATAGGTGTTCTACAAGAACTAAAGTCATTCATAATATTGGAATTCATAGAATAAAATGGATATCGCAAGCTTAATTCAATCATACTATAACCCATAGAAAAAAAAATGAGTATCATAAATATCATTCCTTCATATAAATTAATCATTCTTAAAAATAATAATAATGGTAGAATTATATCATATCCCTATAACATAAGTATCATAAATTAAAATTATCTTATATGTGAAATAATTTTTAGAGATCACTTGAATATAATTCATGAGGAAATTATCTTTTCCTCTTTGAAAATATTTTCATTTCATAAAATGTTGATTTTTTTAAAAGAAAACATCTTCTATGAGACTAACCATGTAATATATTAATATAAGTTTCAAATCATTATGTCGTAACAATGTTAGAATTTTTTGTCATTCCAAATAATTTAAGAAACATTTCATCTGTATATTTTTTTGTCGGAAAAGTCCCAAAGAGCCTTGTTTAGAAAAAAAAAATTCATTTCCAACTGTTTCATAAAATGTCAAACATGTGTAAAAATAAAATTTAATATTCATAGGATAATGGTAAAAACCATTTTGATTTTTTTTTACAATATGGAAATGGAAGTAATCTATTCCCCATCTAATATAAGAAATGAAACAATCCCAAATATTGAGAACATTATCAAATAAACACTCATCACTTTATAATCAGTAGAAACATATTACTAATGAATGAAATAAAATTATAAGGATATGAAAATAGAATAATATTTTGGATAAGACTAAAAAAATACATTAATGGTCAGTATATACACTATGTTGAAGAAAAAAGTAGTGTATAAGGCATGTTTCCTATATAAATAAATGTGAGACAAAGATCCCTTATATATTTGGTAAATTATAAACCACAAATACAATGAAAAAAAAATCATAAAATGTATTTTTAAATACCCATAAATTTATTTAATAGTTTTATATATTATAGTCATGGGTATTATATACACCACAAAAAATAACAAGTGGTAAATATGGCATAAGTATCTCAGAAATAAAAGTGAGACTAGAAATACCCTTACCATATGTTTTAAAACTCTTAATACTCATTAAAATTTACATTATAATAAATATAATTTTATTTGTATATATAAAACCATATAATATTTTATTATGGCATTAAATTACCCATTAATTAATAATTCCATGTTAATGTTGCATTTTGGGTAATATCTGCATTGTATATGTTTTGCCTTTTTATTCTAGATACTCTTACATATATCATAATTTACATATTTAAATAATGTAATAAATGATATAAATTTCCCATATATTCAGTAAATAAATATTTATAATGATTTATAAAAGATAGAATTATGAAATTTAATACACTGTTCATGGAGATGGTTGACCTTACGTACGCATGAACACTGTTTCAATTTAATTATCTTCTTGAAATAATCAAAGTAAATGAAAAATATTTAAATATATATACTAATTAAAATCGAATTATTACTTCATATATGTCATAAAATTTTATGAAAACAATAATTAATACCTTCTATTTGTAGTGTGAAGGAATCAAATTATTTTGAGTTGGTGGTAGTTCACACTTCCACAAACGAGGTTTTTGTATTTAAAAAAAATCAAAGCATGAATGAATGTGTTGTATAATAATTCCATAATAATATATAAATAATAAATATCATTTGATAACGTAATTTCTATTCTAACATCCAATGATGATAGGTGGTAAAGGAAAAATGAACAACATTGTTTCGTTAGGCGGTAGCTCACCGTACCGAAGAATGATAAGTTTGTTACACATTTGATGGAAGTGTGTGTGAGTGTAGGTATGGAAATTAATATAAAAACATCTAATTTTACTCAGGGTACTTATATTTTCATATAAAAATAAAATTTAAATAATAAAATGACTTTAAAGAAGAAATGAAACAAAAATGTTCATTAATGATTGTTACCTGTTTTTTGTGGGTCTCCCCATTAGATTTACATAGTAGAAGATCATTGGTTGGATTTCTGACCAATGTATGGATTCTAGGATGAAGGGAGACTAGTTGGGAGGAGATTTGGAAAGGTATATTTCAATCCAAATGAGTTATTAAATGTGAAGAGAAGACAAGGAGAGGTTCACTTTTATAAGAGAGGGAAGAGCCACTTTTGTAATATCTCAAAATATTAAATTATAATAAATTCAATATCACTCCAAATACCTCAAAAATTATATTTAATCTAATATAATATATTATAAATTTATAATATCATCAACCAATATATTTTCAAAATATCTTTGGGAAATTTTAAACCTCATCCTTTTTGTCGACCATTAATTAACCACTTTTAATTTTACTACGGTAACAAATTTCTCTTTGTTAAGAGGATTTAATTTTTACATATAAAGTTTAAATGAGACCATAAATTGAAAATTTAGGATATTTTAGACCATATATAAAACCCTTGTCCATATTTAATATTTTTATGATTTTTTAAATAATTAAATAAAATATTATTTTCATAAAGTATCACAAGTGTCTATTTTTACATTATTAATTACTTTGACTTAAAGAACCTCAATATAGAAAAATAACTTAAAAGATAATTTAAGACACCCCTAAAATGTAATATTATCCTTGAAAATTCATAGACAATCTTTTTAAATTCATGTTATATTTATTTTAGTATTTCTAATTTCATTTAATTGGACGTTTCATTTCTTAAATAATTATTGCATCATCATTGTGAAATTATTTATGAAATTTATTTCTACACTAAAATTTAAAAATAAATTTAATTTTAATGACCTTTATTTTTCATGTAATTTATTTTAATTACATGGGAATAATATGAGTTTATGAAAATTGACGGCGCGTGATTCTGAGGCCCAGAGTGCCCAGAAGGAATTTATGCACTTTTTTCGGGTACATTCAGTAAATGTGTGAGCGGGTTTCTGTAACTTTCTAACCAGTGCTCGGAATTGAAATCTAAGGACACCGTTGATCTCGCAGTTCTAGTATTCTCTTAAGGAGACCTTCACCTCGACCGTAGTAGGTCAAGGGAGGAAGCCAGTTTTTCAGTTTTTCATAGGAGAAGAAAAAATAAAATAATTAACATTTTATTTTTCATTTTGAAACCTCCTTTTTGATTTATGGAGGTTGGGACCACCTATGTTTGAAACCTCAATTTTTAATTCTAGGGGTGGGGACCACCCGAACCCTTATTTAATGTGGGGATATCCCTTGGAATCCTTCATTTTAATTGTGCCATTTAAATGTTGCAACTTAAATGTGCCAACATAACTAATTTAATTGTGCCAGCCTTATTAATTTAATAAACTTATTTTAATATATTGGATCCTCATTTCTCTGTTGAAAATCATTGGAAAAGGAGAGTTGAGAGAACCTTGGAGAATAGGGAATAACTTTTCCCCAACGAAGAATGAGGAACTGACCCCGATCCCGGATCGGAAAAGCCTTGCGGAAGTGATGAACGTCGACGTTCTTCATGGACTACGTCTTCTTCCACATGCCACCAACAATGAACAATTGAGGTAGGGGTTTTAAGCATGTTGAGTTTTATTCTATTGTTTCTCCTTATCCTAAATTCATGACGACGATGGCCAAATGAACATGCCCACCATCCCGCACATTAACCTTGCTACTCTTCCTTTTATTTCTTCGGGTGTTCTTTGTGCATTCAGCAACCCCCTAATTTCTAATGGCATCGGAAATATGGAGTTTTGTTGAGTGAAAAATTTGGTTGCGAAGCCCTAAACGCTAGGATCACAAATATGTGATCGTTTTATTTTTATGGCTTGGAACGAATCCACAATGGCTCATGGAAAGAGGCGATGGCCGTCACCCGGCCGACCGCGAGGAAGGAAAGGTAGCACACGTCCTCACCACTAGATGATTATAAGGTCACCTCCCGTTAGACTCGGCGGAGCAGGGTGGCGGCTGGAAACTGGTCGGCCGCGTGGCAGAACGGCGGTGCATGTATGTGCCGCTGGTGGAGCATGATTTCGTGGCCACGGCGGAGGCTGAAGGGTGGCCGGCCTTCTGGTCGGTTGTGCCAAACTGGGTGGGACCCCTCCAATGGATCCCGTGTGCAACCTAGTCGAATAGTCCAAGGGACCGTTCGGAAGAAACCAGAAGGGGGAACACACCCCTTCGGTGCCGGCTCGGGCAAACCACGCCACTAGGCCGCGCCCAGTGGGTCGTGCCCCTGGGCTGCTCACCGTGGGTTGTGCCACCAGGCCGCACCATCAGGTCGTGCCCAGTGGGCCGTGCCACCAGGCCGCACCCAACGGTTCATGCCACCGGGCCACCCCTTTGCAGGTCAGGCCGGACTACGAGCCAGCGAGCCAGGCCCACCAAGGCCAATGCCATCCAGGCCGGGCTCGGACCAGGTCGGGGTGACCCGAACCAGGTCAGGTAGGCCTAGGCTAGGTCAGGTTGGCCCAGGCCCGGTCGGTCCTACTGGGATCGGACCGGAACCGGACCCACTTCAACCCTTATTTCTTTTGACTATATCTTGGGCTACGATCATCCATTTGATGAACCTTATGTGGCACTAGAACTCTTGGATCGAGACGGTCCTTTTATTATAACACAACTGAGTTTTGGATAATGTTGGGCCTTAGTCGGGTTGGATCGAACACGAATTTAATCAGGCACATGGGGCTAAAAGGCTAATAAATTACAGACCAGGCATCTGATTGATGCACCGTCTGTTGCATTGAGACCCATACATGTGGCAGCCCTTTGGGATACTTCTTCATGGGACTTCATGGAAATTGGGGCATCGACCTGGGTCTTGAGGAGTGGACCCTCCCAGAATCAAGTGAGCTTAGTGCGGGAACCCTGTAGCTGGGTGTAACATGAGAAAGGGATCTTATGTGGTTTTGTGCTTTGGGATCCTTTGTGGGTTGTGTTCAGGAGACTCACTTGGATCCACTCTATGAATCCACAGGGGACTACTCTAGGATCCTACATGGGTTTATTGTACTAGGATCCTTTGTGGGTTCAATGATGTACTAGGATCCTATGTGGGTCTGATGATGTACTAGGATCCTATGTGTGTATGATGATTTAGTATCCTACGTGGGTCTGCCTCTTAATAGAGTAAGATGATTTAGTAATTACATCTAATCATCTTTATTATTGTACCTAAGTTATACCTAGTGTGAGCTGAGTCTTTACCTATCTAGTAATCTTCTGTGTGGCATACCTTTGTCGTACTTACCTTCTGGGTGATACCTTTGTGGTATTCTTCTGTGTTGCATACCTTTTTGGTACTTAACTTCATGGTGATACCTTTGTGGTATTCTCTGTGTGGCGTTACCTTTAACTACTGGAAATAGAGCCTTTCTCAATGGTTCAGAACTGTTGGGAAAGGCTGCAGAACCGTTGGGAAGTAAGTCGTTAGGTAAAGTTTTTCCCAACGGTTTACTGTGAACTGTTGGGATAGGGTGGGAAAAGCCTAACCAATCCCAACGGTTGTGCCAAACCGTTTGGATAGTTTTTCCAACAGTTTGGCTTGAACCGTTAGGAAATCGTAAGGATTCCCCTCTTTCCCAACGGTTCATTGAACCGTTGGGAAAGGATTTGTACCAACGGTTCAATGAACCGTTGGTAAAAAAAGGAACCAAGATGCTATGCCAACGGTTTTGAACTGTTGGCATAGCCTATGCTGTAAAAATTGCATAGTAGCCTGCAATTTTCACAGAAGGTCTTCAATTTTCACAGCAGGCCTCATTTTGTGCCCTCCCATTTTCAATCCAATTATTGTACCTGCAATAAACTAACACATACATATACAATTATTATACCTGAAATAACCAACTAACACATACATATAGAGAACAAATTCATACACATTTAATATATAATGCTGGAACTATAAAAATACATAATTAAATTATAATTCAAAACATAATTATAAACATACATAATTCATTTAGAATTCAATTTAAAATTTAGATAACAATTATATGTGGAATCCGGAAGTCAATTTATAATTTGATCGGTTTTTTGTATACCATATATTTTTACCTGAAATGATATCCATTTTAAAAAAAAATACATACACCTAGAGTTCTACTGGCCACACCGTGCCTCGGATTGAGGCAGGGTTGACTCGTACATGTCACATATGATCCATGGGTCATTGTGCTAAAGTATCGACATAATCCGAATGCATTTGGTCATTTTTCCATATGCCAGTTGATGTTTTTCAATTAAAATGACATCCTTTTGAGACAAAAGGTAGAAACTTTGAGTGGGTTTGGCCACACCACATCTCATATTGAGGCGGGGTTGATTCGTACATGTCACATATGACTCATGGATAGTTCTCCTAAAGTTTCAATGGAAACTGAATGCGTTTGGTCGGCTTTTCATATGTACTTAAAATGTTGTCCATTTTAAACAAAAGAGAGACACTTAGAGTGATTCCAGTAACACCGTGCCTCCTATTAAGGCAGGTTTGACCTGTACACATCACATATGACCCATGGATCGTTGTGCTAAAGTATCGACACAATCCGAATTCGTTTGGTCAGTTTTCCGTTTGTCAGTTGATGTTTTTCACTTAAAATGACATCCTTTTGAAACAAAAGACAGAAACTTTGAGTGGTGGAGGCCACACCGCGCCTTTTATTGAGGCGGGTTTGACTCGTACACGTCACATATGACCCATGAATTATTGTGCAAATGTATCAACACAATCTGAATGCATTTAGTTGGTTTTCTATATGTCAGTTGATGTTTTTTAATTAAAATGACGTCTTTTTGAAACAAAAGGAAGACACTTTGAGTGGTGCCGGCCACACTGCATCTTAGATTGAGGCGAGGTTGATTCGTACACATTACATATGATCCATGAATCATTCTCCTAAATTTTCAATAGAAAACGAATGTGTTTGGACGGTTTTCTGTATATACTTAAAATATTGTCCATTTTAAACAAAAGAGAGCCACTTACAGTGATTCTGACCACACCATGCCTTAGATTAAGGAGGGGTTGACTCATACACATCACATATGACCCATGGATCATTTTGCTAAAGTATTTACAGAATCCGAATGCTTTTGGTCAGTTTTCCATATGCCAGTTGATGTTTTTCACTTGAAATGATGTCCTTTTGAAACAAAAGACAGACACTTTGAGTGGTGGAGGCCACACTGCGCTTTGTATTGAGGTGGGGTTGACTCGTACATGTCATATATGACCCATGGATCATTGTGATGAAGTATCGACACAATCTGAATGTGTTTGGTCGGTTTTCCGTATGCCAGTTGATATTTTTCAATTAAAATGACGTCCTTTTGAAACAAAAGGCAGACACTTTGAGTGGTACTGGCCACACCGCATCTCAAATTTAGGCGGGGTTGATTCGTACACGTCACATATGACCCATGAATTGTTCTCCTAAAGTTTCAATGGAAACCGAATGCGGTTGGTCGGTTTTCCGTATGTACTTTAAATGTTGTCCATTTTAAACAAAAGAGAGCCACTTAGAGTGATTCCAGCCACACTGTGCCTCAGATTAAAGTAGGGTTGACTCGTACACGTCACATATGACCCATGGATCATTGTGCTAAAGTATCAACACAATCAAAATGCGTTTGGTCACTTTTCCGTATGCCAGTAGATATTTTTCACTTAAAATGACGTCCTTTTGAAACAAAAGACAGAAACATTGAGTGGTGGCGGCCACACTGCTCCTCGGATTGAGGCGAGGTTGACTTGTACACATCACATTTGACCCATGGATCATTGTGCTAAAGTATAGACACAATCCTAATGCGTTTGGTCAGTTTTCCGTATGCCAGTTGATGTTTTTCAATTAAAATGACGTCATTTTGAAACAAAAGGCAGACACTTTGAGTGGTGGCGGCCACACCATATCTCATATTGAGGTTTGGTTGACTCGTACATGTTACATATGACCCATGGATCGTTGTGCTAATGTATCGACACAATCTGAATGCGTTTGGTCGGTTTTCCGTATGCCAGTTGATGTTTTTCAATTAAAATGACGTCCTTTTGAAACAAAAGGAAGACACTTTGAGTGGTGTCAGCCACACCGCATCTCAAATTGAGGCAGGGTTGATTCATACACACCACATATGACCCATGAATCTTTCTCCTAAAGTTTCAACGGAAACCGAATTTGTTTGGTCGGTTTTCCATATGTACTTAAAATGTTGTCCATTTTAAACAAAAGAGAGCCACTTAGAGTGATTCTGGCCACACCGTGCCTCTGATTAATGCGATATTGACTCATACACGTCACATATGACCCATGTATCATTTTACTAAAGTATCGACACAATACGAATGCGTTTGGTCAGTTTTCTGTATGCCAGTTGATGTTTTTCACTTAAAATGACGTCCTTTTGAAACAAAAGACAGAAACTTTGAGTGGTTCTGGACACACCGTGCCTCGGATTGAGGCGGGGTTGACACGTACACGTCACATATGACCCATGGATCGTTTTTCTAAAGTATCGACACAATCTGAATGCGTTTGTTCGGTTTTCTATATGTCAGTTGATGTCTTTCAATTAAAATGACGTCCTTTTGAAACAAAAGGCAGACACTTTGAGTGGTGTCGGACACACTGCATCTTAGATTGAGGAGGGGTTGATTCGTACACGTCACATATGACCCATGAATTGTTCTCCTAAAGTTTCAACAGAAACCAAATGCGTTTGGTCAGTTTTCCGTATGTACTTAAAATGTTGTCCATTTTAAACAAAAGAGAGCCACATAGAGTGATTCTGGCCACACCGTGCCTCATATTAAGGCGGGGTTGAGTCATACACGTCACATATGACCCATGGATCGTTGTGCTAAAGTATCTATACAACCCAAATGCATTTGGTCGCTTTTCCATATGCCAGTTGATATTTTTCACTTAAAATGACGTCCTCTTAAAACAAAATAGAAACACTTTGAGTGGTGGAGGCCACACCGCACCTCGGATTAAGGCGAGGTTGACTCATACACGTCACATATGACCCATGGATCATTTTTCTAAAGTATCGATACAATCCGAATGCGTTTTTCAGTTTTCCATATGCCAGTTGATGTTTTTCAATTAAAATGACGCCCTTTTGAAACAAAAGGCAGACACATTGAGTGGTGGTGGCCACACCGCGCCTCGGATTGAGGTTGGGTTGACTCGTACATGTCAAATATGAACCATGGATCATTGTGATAATGTATCGACACAATCCGAATGCGTTTGGTCGGTTTTCCGTATGCCAGTTGATGTTTTTCAATTAAAATGATGTCCTTTTGAAATAGAAGACAGACACTTTGAGTGGTGCTGGCCACATTGCATCTCAGATTGAGGCAGGGATGATTCGTACACGTCACATATGACCCATGAATCATTCTCCTAAAGTTTCAACAAAAACCGTATGTGTCTGGTCGGTTTTCCGTATGTACTTAAAATGTTTTCCATTTAAAAAAAAGATAGACACTTTGAGTGGTGGCAGCCACACCGTGCCTCAGATTAAAGCAGGATTGACTCGTACACATCACATATGACCCATGGATCGTTGTACTAAAGTATTGACACAAGACGAATGCATTTGGTCGGTTTTACATATGCCAGTTTATGTTTTTCAATTAAAATGACTTTCTTTTGAAACAAAAGGCAGACACTTTGAGTGGTGCTAGCCACACCACAACTCAGATTGAGGCGGTGTTGACTCGTACATGTCACATATGACCCATGAATCGTTCTCCTAATGTTTCAACGGAAACCGAATGCGTTTGGTCGGTTTTTCGTATGTACTTAAAATGTTGTCCATTTTAAGCAAAAGAGAGATACTTAGAGTGATTCCGGCCACACCATGCCTCAGATTAAGGTGAGGTTGACTCGTACATGTCACATTTGACCCATGGACTGTTGTGCTAAAGTATTGACACAATCCGAATGCGTTTGGTTGGTTTTCTATATGTCAGTTGATGTTTTTTCACTTAAAATTACATCCTTCTGAAATAAAAGACAGACACTTTGAGTGGTGGCGGCCACACTGCACCTCAGATTGAGGAGGGATTGACTCTTACACATCATATATGACCCATGTATTGTTGTGCTAAAGTATCCACACAATCTGAATGCGTTTTGTCGGTTTTCCATATGTCGGTTGATGTTTTTCAATTAAAATGACATCCTTTTGAAACAAAAGGCAGACACTTTGAGTGGTGGAGGACACACCGCGCCTTGGATTGAGGCGGGCTTGATTCATACACATCACATATGACCCATGGATCGTTGTTCTAAAGAATCGATAGAATCCGAATGGGTTTGGTCAGTTTTCCATATGCCGTTTGATGTTTTTCAATTAAAATGACGTCCTTTTGAAACAGAAGATAGACACTTTGAGTGGGGCCGGCCACACCACATCTCAGATTGAGTCGGGGTTGATTCGTACACATCACATATGACCAATGAATCGTTCTCCTAAAGTTTCAATGGAAACCGAATGTGTTTGGTCGGTTTTCCGTATGTACTTAAAATGTTGTCCATTTTAAATAAAAGAGAGCCATTTAGAGTGATTCTGGATAAACCATGCCTCAGTTTAAGAAGGGTTTGACTCTTACACATCAAATATGACCCATGTATCGTTGTGCTAAAGTATCGACACAATCTGAATGCGTTTGGTAGGTTTTCCGTATGCCAGTTGATGTTTTTCACTTAAAATGACGTCCTTTTGAAACAAAAGACAGACACTTTGAGTGGTTCCGGACACACCGCGTCTCAGATTTAGTAGGGGTTTACTCGTACACGTCACATATGACCCATGAATCGTTCTCCTAAAGTTTCAATAGAAACCGAATGCGTTTGGTCAGTTTTATGTATGCCAGTTGATGTTTTTCAATTAAAATGACATCCTTTTGAAACAGAAGACAGACACTTTGAGTGGTGCCGGCCACACCGCATCTCAGGTTGAGGCGGGGTTGATTCGTACACGTCACATATGACCCATGGATCGTTCTCCTAATGTTTCAATGAAAACCGAATGTGTTTGGTCAGTTTTCCATATGTACATAAAATGTTGTCCATTTTATGAGAATCATCATGTGTCTATTAGTGGAATGGTATTTACTTAAAATCATGTGGAAATTCATATAAAATATTTTTATATCATTCTTAGTATGGATTAGATTTTAGTTTATCATGCTATGAAACATTTTGGAGCTAACAATGTCATGCCCAATGAATACATCTCTTTTATAACATACCAAGAATCTATGATATTGATTAGATGTGTAAATGTGATTTACATTGAATATCATGATGAAAATAAATAAAATATATATTATAGATTTTATAGTATTAAATGAAATCAAGGAGGGTGGGGGGCTGTCCGGCGGGCCTGTCTGGGGGGCTGTCCGGTGGGTGTCCGGGGGGCTGTCCAGGGACCATGGAGGAGGGTGGGGGGGGGGGGGGGCTATGCGGGGGTCTATCCAGTGGGTGTTCCGGGGGTTTTCCGTTGTCCAAGGAGGAGGGTGGGGGGGGGGATGTCTAGGGGGCTGTCTGGGGGGTTGTCCGAGGGGCTGTCCGGGGTCCTAGGAGGAGGGTTGGGGGGCTGTCCGGGGGCTGTTCAGGGGGCTGTCTTGGGGCTGTCCGGGGGGTGTTCGGGGGGTTGTTCGGGGTCCAAGGAAGAGTGCGGCGGGGCTGTCCGGGGGCTATCTTGGGGGAAGTCTGTGGGGCTGTCTGGGATCCAGGGAGGATGGTGGGGGGCTGTCCGGGGGGCTGTTCGGGGGACTATCTGGCGGCTATCCGGGGGGTGTTTGGGGGGTTGTCCAAGGTCCAAGGAAGAGGGTGGGGGCTGTCCGGGGGGCTATCTAGGGGGTTGTCCGGTGGGGCTGTTTGGGGTCCAGGGAGGAGGGTGGGAGGGCTATCTGGGGGGCTCTCTAGGGGGGGGGGGTGTTCGGTGTCCAAGGAGGATGGTGGGGGGTTGTCCAGGGTCTAGGAAGGAGGGGGGTTCCCAAACACACAACCACTAAAAGACAACAACATCCATAAAAATAGATAATATATGAAAATAACTCAACTCCAATACTATATTATGAGTCTAGATAAAACTAACAACTAGAATAGATTAAATATCAAATCTCAGTAATATTAGTCAAAAATGAAATGGATCAACTTTTCCCACATCACCAACACCATCATCACCATCATCATCACCCCTGTCCTAGTCCCCATCATCGTCCTTGCCCTCCTCTCCCTTTCCCTCCTCCTCGCCCTCGCCCTCCTCCTCGCCCTCGCCACCCGCCTCGCCCTCCACCTCTCCCTCCTCTTCCGCATTAGACTCCTCGCTATCATCATCGTCAAGCTGGACATCGTCCTGAAAACCACTAGAACTGCCACCTGGTGCACCATATATAGAACGTATTGACGACATATACTCATCAAAATATGGGCTGTCCTCTGCTGGAAGTGTTGTACGTAGAACTTCAATAAATTTCATAAACGCACTATTTCCCTAGCAGACTGTTCTGTCGTCTCTGTGGCCCTTTTCTTAGTCTTTTTTGCCTGTGCCCTAACTTTCTGTAGCTCGGTGGCACTAAAACTCGTACCTGAGGAGGCCAATACCTTGTCGGAGCTATCCTAGGTCAGCAGTGTACTCTGCCAGATTTCTCCTCTCCCAACACCTGATGTAAGTGATCTGTTGGCCCAAAATTATCTGGTTCTTGGGAATCTATGGCCTCTAAAGAAGCTAGTTACAAATATAAATATATCATTAAGTTACAAAATAGATATTAAAATATAAATTCAACAGATTAAAACATACAATCTGCTGCTAAGTCACTTCGTTGACGACACTTCCATCCTTTTTCCGTCTACTCGAGCAAAACAGTTTTGCTCGAGGCACACGTCCTTCAATATTTTGTATTTGCTTCTACAATGACATTGAAAACTAAATTTATATGAAAACTTTAACAAACTATTAAATAATTGAGGAAACAAAAGAAAGTGTAAGTCGTAAAGAAAACTTATAAACAATTGTCATACATGCTTCCTCTCATGATCAGGCATCATAGTGCGTCCCAGTGTGTAGAGGTATTTTTTTGCATCAATGTTATTTTTATTTTTTCCAGATGATTCCTAAATAAAATTCGAAAATGAAATAGATATTATTAATGTGAAACATCAAAGTTATTATTTAAATACCTCAAATGTTATTAGTAGCTTAAACTGGGTACTCGTCCAATGAGTAATCATCTGACGATACTGCTCTATAGGACAATCATCCACCACGGGTACCACCTCTAACTCAGTTCCAACTCTAGCAAACCAGCCAATATAAAACTCATGATTTGAGGCTCTCCAAAGCTCGCCTAAATCCTTTAGACGTTCCGGTCGTGCACCTTCACCATCGGGAAAATTAAATCGAAGTTGAAATCAAAATATTAATTCATATAAATAAAAAAATAATTCATGTCATTTAATAGAACAGATTTTTTACCCATATCTATGCCCAAGCTCTATCCTTGACCTCATGTGGCAAATCTCTCCATGATAGTGGGCTGACAGGAATGATGTCGGAGTATTTGGAAAGCGTCGCCAAAAAACTCAGACATTGCTGCCCTATTTTCTCAACCGTTGGTTGTCTTCATTATAATCCACCATAACCTATGTGCGGAGGTTCCACACCGAACGCATGCGTGTACACCCCTGCCCACGCCTCCTATTAGTATATGTATCTGTCATGAAAGAAAAACAAATATTTTATCAAAACATGTTATAATGAAAATAAATATTGCTACAAAATTTATTTAGGGTTCTATAAATATACTTGTGTCGGTCTGATCGCTGAGTGCCGCTGGATCCATAGAAACTTATGGAACACCCTGTGGTGGAACAGGAGTCGAAGACGATGGAATATAGAAGCTCGAAGAGATAAAAGTAGAAGGAAAGAAAGATGGGACAACTGTCTGACCGGATGCTGACTGGGGAGTGGGAATCATCATGGGATGTGAAAATGATGGTCCAGAAGATGCAGAAGGTAGCGAAAAAATGGGAGGCCTAAATATCCTATGTGTCCCTAACGACACACCAGGATCAGAATGTGGGAAGGATGACATGTCAGTGGGAGGGGCAGGGTCTAGTCTGGTACGCGCAGCTGCTCGTCCACCTCTGGTACGAACCCTCCTCGTACCACCGGCCTGAGTACTAGGACCAGTACTAGGCTCCTCGTCGAATAACTGTCGACGTATAGGTGGATTCTACAAAAACTTTTACAAAAAAATTAATTGCATGACATTATATATTCTTTAAATATATCAGTTTGAAATAAAGTGCTCACTACAGGCACTAATTATGGAATTCCTAACTCCATCATTCGACGATTTTTCTCCATCATTTTTTTCCTTCGTCTCTCTTCAATTGGATTCATATCCTTCTTTTGAAAACAAATATGTAATTAATTAGAAAGTGGAAACTAATGTGTAACCCAAAAAACTAAATATATGAGGGAATAGGGGGATTCATTGGTAATTTAGCTATCAATTGTTTTAGAAAATCTTGAATGGATTTAATAAATAATACAAGTTGTAATGTTCACCAAGTTAGAAATATTGTTTGACTATGTTTGAATACAGTTAAATTCCAAATTAGAAAATTCAATTCAAATAAAACTGCAACCAATAAACATTGGAAACTAACATAATGGTCAAGTCAACTATCAATTGTTTTGGAAGAGCTTGAATGGATTTAATAAATCATAAAAGTTTTAATGTTCACCAAGTTAGAATTATTATTTGACTATGTTTGAATACAGTTCAATTCCAAATTAGAAAATGTAGTACAAATAAAACTACAACCAATAAACATTGAAAATTCACATAACGGCCAAGTCAGCTGTCAATTGTTTTAGAAGAGCTTGAATGGATTTAATAAATCATACAAGTTTTAATGCTCACCATGTTAGAAATATTGTTTGACTATGTTTGAATACAGTTCAATTTCAAATAAGAAAATGTAATTCAAATAAAACTGCAACCAATAAACATTGAAAATTCACATAACGGTCAAGTCAGCTAAAACATATTTGTGATCAATAATAAATCAATTTGAATATTACCAACCTTAACAACCCAACTCGAGTTGAACCAAAAGAATTGAGAACATGGATGAATGATTCTATATATTTTCAACCCCAACTTCAGGTTCACAATCAACTCTGACAATTGAGCTATTTGAGTCATCAAAAAAGTAAATGGATTGGTTCCAATGGCACTAGGGACATTGTCAATTCCATCATCACCATCATCAAAAATATTCCATGGAATTACTTCAACTATGACACAAAATTCAGGTCAAAGTTGGTCTTTGACATAAAAAAACGTGTTTAGCCATTGATTCCAACACATATGGTTCTTCGGTAGCAAGAGTGTGAGTCATATTAATTACTCAAAATGCATAATCATCAATAAATCTGCCATGTATCGTCATCGAATCAAACAAATGGCATTTCATCATTGTGACTCGTCCAAGAGAGTAATAATCAAATATTATTATTTTCTCAACAACTCCATAATAACCCACATTTTCAAATCGCAGTCTACTATCTGATGCACTAGCATAACAATTTGTTGTGGCAGTAACCATAAAACCATCATGTTTTGTTCTCATGTTCTTTGCTCGTTCAGTGACAATAAATTTGTACCCATTGATAACAATTGATTTACAGTCACGAACCATGGTATTAGGACCAAAATCTAAAGCTCTTATTTCCTCAGAGACAGAGTTAGCAGACAAACTCAATACCTACAATATAAATGAATATTAAACTTAATTAAATATTGATATAATTATTTTAAACATTAATTTTTTTATACCTTCAATTTTAACCAACCATAAAACTCTTTGCTATGCAAAGTCTCTCTCCTTCTCAAAGATAAAGAACGATTCTTCGTATTTATCATTGTTTTATGTTCCTTATCGATAAAAAATATGAATAGTTTAACAGATATATATGTAAGATATACATAATCAATTTAGTTACCTGATATAGTCATCGAAAAAATCATAGTTCAACAAAATTGTGCGATGTGCCTTCTCCCGCTCTTCATGGCTTAATGTTTTCAGTGTATATGATCCATGAATTCCTCCTGTTTGAGGAAGTGATGGAAACTGGGTTCAATTTGCTCATACTTTTCTTCTTCATTTCTCATTGGTATGTTCAATATTTTAGTTAGATCAGACAAATACATCGAGCAGAAATCCATACATTCTTGATCCAAGTAACCGTTCACGATAGAACATTCGGGATGATTTCTGTTTCGGACATAAGACATTAATGTGAACATATTTCTTTCAGTTAGATACATCCAACGAAAAGAAACAGGTCCTCCGAGAAGTATTTTAGTGGGAATATGGATAGTTAGATTCAGCATGCATGTGAAAAATGATGGAGGAAAAATTTTCCCCAACTCACACAAAATTAATGGGGCATATGCCAACATTTTTTACAAGAAAGAATTAGACAACTTCTTAGCACAATGATCTCTAAACAAATGGCACAACCGAATAACAGCCACCCTTAAATTATTGGAAAAAAGATGATGTATTACTATTGGAAGCAACTCATGTAGTAGAACGTGATAATCATGAGTCTTCAAAGATTTTAGCTTCAACTCTCTTCTGTTGACCCATTTAGATATGTTTCTTGAATAGCCATTCAAAACTCTAATAGTCTCTAATACTTCTAGAAATTGTTTTTTTCGTAGGTGTCATCACATAAGAAGCACATGGAAGTTGCCATTTATTTTCACTAATACGCACAGGATGTAATTCTGGTCTGATGCCCCAATCCACCAAGTTACGCTGAGATCGTAAATCATCTTTTGTCTTCACCTTGACATTTCGAAGAACCGAAAGCAACATTTCAGATATATTATTTTCAATATGCATTGCGTCTAATCAATGACGTAACAAATTGGTTGATCAATAAGGTAAATCAAAAAAGATACTCCTCTTCCTCCAATTGTAACAGGGTTCAGTGGAAGCATTCTTTCTCTTTCCAGATTTCATTTGACCCTTCCCAAACAAAAAACTGAAATCTTTCAATTCATTAAGCACGTCAGTTCCATACATACGCTGAGGTGGATCATCAGTCTCTATGGTATTATCAAATCTTCGACGATTCATTCTATATGGATGATCCTTTGGCAAGAATCAGTGATGTCCCATAAAACTGAAACTACAACGATGTTTCAGTATTTTGGATTGTGTATTCTTCATCCAAATTGGACATAAAAATTTTCCCTTCGTGCTCCATCTAGACATCATTGCATATGCTGGAAAATCATTGATCATTCGCATAAGCGTAGCATGCATCTGAAATATGTCTTTAGAACATGCATCATATGTGCGCACACCCACATCCCAAAGAAGTTTAAACTCTTTTATTAAAGGTTTCATGTAGACATCAATATCAATGCTGGGATCAGGAGGACCAGATATGAGTATACTCATGAAAGTGAAAGATTTTTTCATACAGAACCATGGGGGAAGATTATAAATGTGTATAAAAACTGGCCATGTGATGTGCGAAGTAAGAATCTACCCAAACGGATTAAAACCGTATCATGAAAGACCCGGCCTCACATTACACACGCCAACTGAAAAATCAGGATGTCGAGCATCAAATCTCTACCATGCAAATCCATCTACAGGATGAACCAACTCATCATTAGTCTTCTTTCTCTCGGTATCATGCCATCTCATTTTTATTGATATGTCATCATACATAAAAAGATTCTGGAGTCTGGGGATCAATGGAAAGTGCCACATTACTTTCGGTGGAATGCGGGATGGTGTTCCATCATATTTTGACTTCTAGCGGGATGTGTCACATTTTATACAATCATTTCATTCAGCGTTTTCCTCCCAGAATAAACTGTAATCTTTCGGGCAAGCATTGATTTTGTTTTCTTGAAAATCCAAGTTCCTCAACTAACATCCATTCCATATAGTCGTTTGATGGAATATCTGCATCATATAGAAGTAAATCCTTTAAGTGGGTAAGAATGTAATCGATTGTTGTATTAGAAATCCCATACATAGTTTTCCCATTAAACAATCGGATTAAAAATTCTAGCTATTTCATTTTATCGCATTGTCGATGTACTGAAGTCGTGGCAGCATCATTCAATTATTTCACCCTATCAATATCATCATTTTCACTAGATGCATTAGTTGTGCTCATATCAATGTCTTCTTGAGTCGAAATCCTTTCTTTTTCATGATGACGAATAAACGGAAACCAATCATCTAACAAATTCTCTATTCCATTATTTTCATTTCGATCATCAGCAATTTGAGATTTCATTTTCTCCCCATTGTGATACCACACAAAGTAGTTTTCTTGAAAACCATTTTTAGTTATGTGGTAGCTAACTTTTTCACAGCTCAGCCAAGGTCTACCAACACAATTGGAACATGGGCAGTGCATGCGACCACTATCTGAAGCACTGTGAAATGAAAAATCTAAAAAGCTCTCCAAATTGTTTTGAAAATCGCTTGAGATCCCATCAGTTTCATACATCCAACTTCTGTCCATTCTGTAAAAAGAATTTATATATGTAATTTTGTCATAAACAATTCAATATGATTGAACTTTAATAGAAAATACATTTAAGTAAACAATAAAGGAAGAATTTCTTAGTCAATGCACTGAACTATTAAAATAATGTTAAGAACAAGTACTCATAAAATAAATTAAAATTTATTTATATTCATTTTCATTAGGTCTATAAGAGGCACATTCCTCAGCTCCCATCATGTGTTTTAGGCATCCCAAATCATTCACTCATGTTCAATAAGTCATTATTGACACCTGGACATGCCTTTATTTACCTAATTACTTCCCCAAGTCAAGCGCACCCCATGGGTGAATAAATTTTAGGCTTCTACACTAATAGATTGTTCATGGCCTTTAAAAAGATTTAATTTCATTAAGTATAGACAAAAACATTTATTTTTAAATTTGAAATTCTTAATAAAGTATGTCAATGATAACAACATTAATGAATTAAACTTGTGACTTATCTAACATTTTTATGGCTATCTATACATGCCATAATGGGTAGTGTAAATCACCCCACCCTCATAAAAGTGAGTATTGAGCAAGAAGGACACATAATATGCAACGTACAATGAGAACAAAATTTTGTTGAACCTAATGTTATATTAGTACAGTCATCTTGGGGGAAATATAATATATGATCCTGGTTAACTGATGAATTCAAAAGCTCGTATTCCATATATTGGACACTATCTAAGGAAAGAAATCATGTGAGGATGGGTTTATATAATTCAATTTCTTACATGCTAGTGAGAATGAAGGCTTAAATTAATGACTTGAGTTCACTGATACCATGTCAACCGTTATACACACCATGTGAAACCTTATACACACCATATGAACCCTTATACCATATCTTCATTATTACAACCATTAATAACAACTTATTAAATAACATCACTTGTTAAAGATAATCAAATTGAACATAAATCAATAATAATATTGGATATATCAAGTAAAATGAATTCATACTATCTTATATCCTAAATGACCACCCACAACCATGATTAATGACCACAAAGCTCCCCTTTTGGCCAAATCAAAAGTGAAAAAAAAATACATAGTTGTAGAAAAAACTTCATTTGTGTGAAGAATAATAATCTCATGGTCCTCGTGATATTTGAACCATGCAGTCATGATTTTCGAGATGAACTTGTATCCATGAAACAATATGAGAAACACGATTCAATACATGCATTTTTCTAATTTTCCCAAGCATTTTGAGGAACCCCAAATCAGTGAAAATGGTCATTGTGTTTTAAAAAGGTGATTGAATAACACATGTATGATGTCGAAGGTAGAATGATTAATGGTTATATTAGAAAAACTAATATTCACTAATATTGCGAATTTGACATTCTGTGAATTAGTTTCATGAAGAAGGAAGAAGTACTAATTAGGGACCACATACTATTTGGCAAAGTTCAAGAAGATAATCCATATGTTCTATTGTGTAAAGGATAAGTGAACAGTGTCTCATTTTATATATATATAGATTTTGATAGAAACATGATACATACTTGTTATGTAATACACATAGTGTACAAAAATTAAGATGAACAAGATCTTCATGTTTGGAATGATCTTAATGAAAGGAGTGATTTTCATGAAATAATATCAATAAATATTACAAACAATTTCTTATTAGTTCATATATATATGAAGCTATAATATTTGAAGAATTGAGATTAAGAAAAACTATGAATCTTCAGAATTAGAACACAATAAAGAGACATCATGCCCTTATAAATGTAAATGTGTAATGAAAACATTAATTGGACATACAACGCTATAGGTATTTGGGTACACAATTTGTGGAACAATCATAAAATTTTACAAAAACCCTAAAAATTGGGAATGAAAAAATCGTTGAGAATAGAAGGATATGATTTATAAGAGGTAGAACTATATCCTTGATAAAAAATGGAAGGATTCTAACCTGGTAGCTGCTGATCCGATGGAATAGGTGGGGATTCGGAAGTGCTTCTGCCAAGGAATCACTTCAGGAGACCAGCGGAAGGGTTCTGGGGGTTTTGGAATTGTGGGGAGACTGCTGCCTGCATTTGGAGAATTTGGGGCTTATTTTCCCGACGGTTTTTAAAAACTGTTGGGAAAACTCAATCTTTCCCAATGGTTTAATAAAACCATTGGGAAAACTAAATTTTTCCCCATCTTTCCCAATGGTTTCCTCAAACCATTGGAAAAGTGTTTTTTCCCCACTTTTCCCAACTATTTCATAAAACCGTTGGGAAATGTCACTTGTTCAAGGACTTTACCAACAATTTATTAAAACCGTTGGTAAAGACAACATATACCAACGGTTCTTTAAACCGTAGGTATACAAGTGTTGGGAAAAGTCCCCTTTCCAGTAGTGTTTGTGTTACTTACCTTTGTGGTGTTTCCATCGTGGTATTCCTTCCTTTTTAGAATAGTTGAGCTTTGGGATAAGAGCTGGGCCTTGTGTTTCCTTGTTAATGATATGGGTACTCTTGATAACAAAGGTATATGTTTGGGAATATACCTATGTAGGGTTGATATATGTTTTTATGATTTGTGGTTTATCCTTTTTGGTTTTTTTGAGACATTTAAGGGTCTCGGGGTCCCTACTGAGTATCGTTATACTCACCCATACATGGGCTACGCCTGCACATTATTGTGTTTGGTGCAGATGAAAGACAACGCTGACTGAGGACGAGAGAACCAGGACTGGAGGTGGCTTGGTGGTGTACAATAGACGATTCGTACCACATAGAATACTATTCGAGATCTGTACCTACCCTTCATGTGGGATCATTGGCGGGTGTTCACTGGATCTGTTCATTTTTTCTTGTACTTATTCAGTTTTCTTATACATTAAGGTTTGTCTTGTATTATATCCCCCTTTTACATTCTATACACACACTTTTTTACTACAGTTACTTTTTTTTTTGTATATTTTTGTGTGCTTGGTTGTGTGTGTTTACAGGTTATAAAGGCAATGCCTTCCCTATTTTGGGGAATACGCCTTTCGATGCTAATCTCTAGCCCCTGTCCTATGGAAGGCGAGCATAGGGTAGTCTTGGCACAGGCCCCGAGGGATGGTTCATGAAAAATTGGTATTAGATGTATTGGTTCTACCGTAGAAAATTGGACTATAATATTTTTAATAACAATAAGTTTATGAGTGTGGTTATCAGTTTAGGGAATCCAGTGTTGGTGTAGTGGCCGACGTTTACATACTCCAGGACCCTGACTTCTGATTCCCGAATCAGTGTATGAAAAAACTGAATGAATGTGTTTTATTGAGAGTTTTCATTGTGATCTCTTTGAGTCATCTCACCAAGTATAACTTGTTGACTTTGGTGTACTTGTTTCATTTCAGGATGTCTCCATGCAGACATCGAGCTAGGGTTCTTGGTAGATTACGTGATGATAGCCCACCAAGCGATGAGGCCTCAATGCAGGGCCCTTTATCAATAGAGGGTCCAGCGGAGGTACCAGTGGTACTATTACCCATTGGGCCACCAATGCCACCTGCCATAGTAGCTGAGGGTGCATGTCACTTGATCTTGTTTCACGAGTTCTAGTACTAGAGGCCACCCAGGTTCAGGGGTGAGATGGACCCACAGGCGGCTAAGGATTGGTCAGAGGTCATGGTGAGAGTCTTCTGACTTGTAGGTAAACCAGCTGATCTCATAGTTATTATTACTGTCATTCTTGTACAGGAATCATTAGGCAGATGATAGAGCTTGATGCTCCAGGTTCACGATGAGGTGACACTTCTCTGGGCAGAATTTGAGAGCCTGTTTTGGGTAGAGTTTGTTCTAGTGACCCATCGCGCAGTGTGCATACATGATCTTCTTCATCTGTAGTAGGGAAGCATAACTGTGGCTCATTACTCAGTGAGGTTCACTGACCTGTCACGCTACTCCATTGATATGGTTCAGGACCCATTCATCAGGGCCCGGAACTTTGACTAGGGTCTCGGGTGGGAGATCAGGGATTTGATGATTTCTCTCAGTATACCAACGCATGCGGGGGTGTTAGAGTGATCCCTCTTAGTGGACAACTTTCTTTTTGAGTAGTCACTAGTAGTTAGAACCACCACCAGGCGTCACATAGCGTAGTCTTCTGCATCTAGTAAAGACAGATGTCACAGAGGTCCAAAAGGACCAGACCTATAGGTGGACGGCCGCAGGATTCAGGGTCGGTTATGCATGGCACTAGATACAGAACCAATCATGTGATAAAAAGGTTGTGTTACACATTCAGCGGGCAGGGGAACATGGCTCTTGACTATTCGACCCAACATACGGAGGATCCGCAGACTGTCGAAGGACCACCCAGGCAGAGAGAGAGAGAGAGGTTCGACCGAGGAGGTTCGCAGGGAGTAGGCAGATGTGGTAGAGGAGCAGGCCATGTAGCTGAAGGTGGGTGACAATTCGATATGTTACCTACACCACCACTAAGTGGTCCACCCAGACCATAGGGAGTAGGTGGGCAGGGGCGAGCTCAGCTCGAGCCAGCTGAGGCCTATGACCATGGCGGTCCGGAGATGATACGAGGTATGATCTGTGTCTACTCCACCTGAGCTGCAGTACTTATAGACATAGGTGCCTATTAATATTTTGTTTCCACAACCCTCGTTCGGAGATCAGAGATTCCGAAGGATCTGTTGGCTCGATCCTTACAGGAAGAGATTCCTATGGGAGAGGATTCGACGGTTGCATACTGGTTCCGGTAGTGTGAGCTTACTCTAGGAGGTGAGAGCTTCAACTGTGATCTCCAAGTAGTGGAATCGAGGACTTATGACGTCATATTGGGTATGGAATGTTTATCTATAGTCCATTATTATATTGACTGTATTAGGAAAAAATTGCATTGTGTCCGCACTAATGGGACCTAGTTTACCTTCACCGGCAGGAAGGGATCCTTTGCCGCATATGATGGACTTACGCGGATGAGAGTGCAGCCGATCACTCATCATTTGGCAAGACTTACCCTCGGAGTGGTTTTGTGGAGAGTTCGAGCTATCCTGTAGTAGTGGACCAGTACACGGATGTCTTCCCTGATGATGTTTCAGGGCTACCTCCTCACAGAGAGATGGACTTTTACATTGATTTGTACCCCGGGACGTTGAAGTTCCCAGTCAGGATCCAAGTATCACTGAGAGAGGGAGGGGGTGAATCAATGATATATTTTTATTTTTATTTTTCCTTATATTTGAAATAACCTCCGCCTCCTATTAAATAGTTTCTTCTCTACTGAACACACACAACCACAAGAACACAAGATTTACAAGGTTCACTACTCAACAAGAGTAGATACATCATTGGTATGGTAGGGAAATAATCTGGTACCACAAACTCCACTAGAAAATAATCCTTTGATGTGGAATACAATGAGTTGGATATACCCTTACATACATGTAGAACTTGGAAAACAATCCGCAAGTGTGTGTGCAACCTCTTAGCACAAATAGGGAATTGCAGTATTTCAGTGCTTCTTTACAGTTGAACAGTTGTATTCTCTGAAGTAAAAATCTTCACTTTCCTACCCAGAAGCTGGTAAGAACTCCAATACACACAACTGAATATGTGCGAAGACCCCAAATGTTTCTCACATCCTTTAGGGTTTCTTGCGCGCAATTCAAATGGATTGCACATAAAAATTCCATTTTGGCACGAAAAACCTTTTTCGAGCAACTTCCTTTTTCCGCATAATTTTTCACTTTTTGCGTAGCTTCCAAATTTTTCTTGCACCTTTCCTCTTTTCATGCAAACCTTTTTCTTTTCACGCAACTCACTTAGAGTAAAATTTTACGCACACCAAAGCTCGTGATTTCTTCTAAGTGTCAAGAATTAACAAATGAGAGGGGGTCAACTTGTATTTATAGGCCTTTTTAATCCAATGTGAGAAAAAGTAATCCACACATAAAAACCTCTTCATTCATGTAAAAAATATTTCCTACAACATCATATCTCGCACAATGCTTCAATTTTTCATTCACCACATGCCTTTTCCAATTTTCGAGCTTCTGATATCGAAACACCTTTTGTGCGAAAAACTTCATTCCTCTATTTTCCGCACCACGCCAATATTTCATGCACCACTTTATTTTTCATGCATCCCACTAAAATTTCACACAACCTTTATTTTTCATGCATCCCTCTTATATTTCGCCCATCCAACTACTATTTTGCACATCCCAGTGATATTTTGCGCATCCCACTACTATTCCGTGCTCTACTTTATTTATTCACACAACTTGCCTAAATTTTTATGCACTCAATTCCTTTTCCATTTTTCGATGTTCTGACCTTAAATCCATCCTTGCACACAGAAATCGAAACCATATTCAATCTTGTACGCAACATCTATTGTAAAAAACACATATGTTCATCTCCCAATTTTTAGGCACTAAAATTTGGCAAACACTGGAAAACGGCGCCACCTTAAACTCTTCTTTTTTGTGGCCTCCAGACTGTCCATTCCTCTGTCATTTCTCTCTCCACTGTGTCCCATAACCATTAATCATCCTTCATCACAAACTCCACTATCGTGATATATATCCTTTGATATATCAGATTTAGCATCGTCAGAGTTGCAATGAGAAGTACTGAAACATCCCTATCTTCCAGTAGCATCATTCCTTCCAATCAAAACTGTATATGACTGGAATCATCATATCCACCCCCTTCCTTCATATGGCTTGCATCACAAGTTCTCCTAACTTATGATATTTGTGAAATACAGAGCCTCAAAGCATCGTCTGGTTCTAAGTCCTTTACAAAGTGAATTGATTTATCTTCTTTGACAACAAAAGACAACCTTATGAAAAAGCTAACTCTTCAAAATTATTTCTCCATCCAACTTGGAACCAACATAAGACACTGATATCTACCCCAGCATATTGTATGGATCTCACGGAGCTTCGTGATCTGCGGGTATAACTTGAGGACTTGCAGAGAAAGGGGTTTATTAAGCCCAATGTTTCTCCTTGGCCTGCCTCGATTATTTTCCAAGAAGGCATATGGGATCTTGAGACTTTGTGTTGACTATCGGTGCCTGAACCTAGTGACCTTGAAGAACAAGTACTCACTTATGATGATTGATGATCTATTTGATCAACTGGAGGGAGCACGATGGTTTTCGAAGATAGACCTCAGATCAGGCTATCACCTGCTCAGGGTATGAGACAGGGATATGCATAAGACGGCCTTCAGATGTTGGTATGTCCATTATGAGTTCCTGGTTATGCCTTTGGGCATGACCAATGCCCCATCAGTGTTCATGGTACTCATAAACAGGATCTTCTAGCCATACCTTCATCGCTCTGTGGTAGTCTTCATCGATGACATCCTGATATACTCAGCGATGGAGGAGGATCATTCCTATCATTTTCAGATAGTTTAGAACACACTCTGAGAGAACCATCTTTATGGTATGCTCTCAAAGTTATAGTTTTGGATAAGAGATGTGAACTTTCTGGGGCACGTCATCTCGGAGGCTTTAGTTTTGGTGGATCCATTGAATATTGAGGTGATACTTGCTTGGGAACCACCCAGGAGTGTGATGGAGGTATGAAGTTTCCTGAGTTCATCCGGATAATGCTAGAGATTTGTGAAAGATTTCAACAGAGTTGCATCACCTTTATCAGCATTGATGATGAAGGGGAAACCCTTCATTTGGTAGGAGAGATGCCAATGGAGTTTTCAGGAGCTGAGGTAGAGACTGACTAGTTTACCCATCTTGAGGATTCCAGAGGAGGGCGTTGGGTATGTAGTCTACTGTGACACATCAGGGACTGGGCTTGGATGTGTCCTGATAGAGGAGTGAGAAATTTTTGCTTATGGTTCTTGACAGCAGTGAAATCATGGGAAGAAATACACTACCCATGACCTAGAGTTAGCATCACTGATCTTCTCCTTGAAAATGTTTTGACATTACTTGATGGGAAAACATTTTAAAGTCTACTCTGATCACAATAGTCTCAGGTATATCTTCTCTCAAAAGGACCTGAACCTAATACAACGACGTTGGCTTGAGTTCCTTCAAGACTATGACTTCGAGATAGTCTATACTCTTAAAAAAGGGAATGTGCTAGTAGATTCACTCAGTAGGAGATCTGGTATACAACTTCTAGGTGAGGCATCAGAGCAGCTGGCCACTTTGCAGATACCCTTTGTGGATCGAGATGGAGCAGCTTTCCTTCAGTCTCTTATAGTCACTCCCCCACTTCTTCAGCAAGTCAGGGAGGTGTAGCATGGGGACGCTGACTGCGAGGCTCGACCTATTCAAGTATCCATAAGTCATGCACCTGATGGATTTTATGATGGTGGGGAACATGTCATTATCTTCAGAGGAAGTACCATGGTACTAATGTCACTTCTGGAGGAAGTGTTGAGGGAGTTCCACACATCCCCTCAAGCGGTAAATACAAGAGTGATGAAGATGTACCAGGACCTCCGACGATAGCATTGGTGGCCAGGAATGATGAAAGAAGTAGCAGAGTTTGTCTCTAGGTGCCTCACTTGTCAGCAAGTGAAGGCAAAACATCAGGTTCCAGTCAGCTTAGATTAACCTTTAGAGGTTCTAGAGTGAATGTGTGATGGAATTTCCATGGACTACGTGATGGGACTTCCATGCACATCCAGAATTCATGATTCTATCTGAGTAATCATTGACCGACTCACCAATTCGGCCTAATTCCTACCTATCAGAGAGCAGGGATCAATAGATGGATTGATACACCTCTTCGTACAAGATATTGTATGGCTTCATGGAGTTCCATCTACGATTGTCTCTTATCGTGAAGCATGATTTAATTCTCAACTATTTAAGCAGTTTTAGGAGGCTTTCGGGACACAACTTTGGTTGAGCACCGCCTTCCATCCTCAGACGGATGTCCTGACAGACTAGGCCATTCAGACCCTCGAGAAAATTCTACATGCATTCGTACTTGATTTTGGTTGTTGTTGGGAGGATCACTTTCCCTTAGTGGATTTCCCATACTACAATAATTATCACTCCACTATCAGTATGGCACCATTCGAGGTGTTGTATGGGAAACCTTGCAGATCACCATTGTGCTAGACTGACCCAGGGGAGTCAACACTCGTGGGACCAGAGATGGTACATGATACCACGGAGAAGGTGCAGATCATCTAGGAGTGGATGAAGACTTCACAGAGTAGGAATAAATCCTCTGCTGAAAGGAGACCGAGACCTCTAGAGTTCGAGGATAGAAACCATGTCTTTCTACGGGTCTCACCTCGATGAGGTTTGTAGAGATTTGTCCGAGGACTCAATTTACCTTTGAGTTTCATCATACCCTTTTAGGTCCTCAAAAGAGTTGGTAAGGTGGCTTACCGCTTAGCTCTTCCACCTCAGTTACATCGGGTGCACAAAATTTTCCTTGTATCCCAGCTGAGGAGATACGTTCACGACTAATATCACGTCATCAACCATGGTGATCTGGACATCGATGATGGGGCGACGTTTACAGATGTTCCAGTAGATATTGAGGATCGACAATAGAAGGACTTCATGGGAGGTCTATACCTCTAGTGCACGTTCTCTGGAAGCATGGGAACCTTTAAGAGAGAACTTGGGAGCGGGAGTCTCAAATACGTGCTCAATACCCCCACTTGTTTCCTTAGTTTGTTTTGTGGCTTTTGGGGACACAATGCCCTGAGGTGGGGAGAATGTAACGACCTGGATTTTCCATGTAATTTTTTTAATTATATGGGAATATTACGAGTCTGGGAAAATTAACGATGCATGATTCTAATGCCTGGAGTTCCTTGAATGAATTTCTGATCTTTTTTCGTGTATGTTCAGTAAACGTGGGAGCGGGTTTTTGTAAATTTTGAACTAGTGGTCAGAATTGAAATATGAGGACACTGTTGAGCTCACAACACCTTTATTCGCTTATAGAGACCTTCACCTCGACCATAGTCGGTTGGGGGAGGAAGTTAGTTTTTCAGTTATTCATGGGAGAAGAAAAAATAAAATAATTAACAATTTATTTTTCTTTCTGAAACCTTCTTTTCTGATTTATGGAGTTGGGGACCACCAGAGTCTGAAACCTTTGTTTGAATTCTAGTGGTGGGGACCACCGTATCCCTTCTTTAATGTGGGAAAATCCCTTGGAGTCCTCCCATTCAATTGTGCCATTTAATTATGCCAACATAAATGTGACAACATGACCATATTAATTGTGTCAACCTTATTAATTTTATAAAATTATTTTAATACGTTGGATCCTCGTTTCCTTGTTGGAAATCGTTGGAAAGGGAGATTTGAGAGAACCTTAGAGAACCAGGAAGAACTTTCCCTCAACGAAGAACGAGGAACTGACCCCGAGCCCGAATTGAAATCGCCTGGCAGAAGCGATGAATGCTGATGTTCTTCATCAACTACATCTACTTCCTCACTCCACCTCCAATGAACAACTGAGGTTGGGGTTTTACGATTGTTGAATTTTATTCTATTTTTTATCCTTATCCTAAATTCACGATGATGATGGCCAAATGAACATGGCCATCATCCCGCACTTTAACCTTGCTTCTCTTCCTTTTATTTCATTGTGCATTCTTTGTGCGTTCTTCAACACCCTAATTTTTATTGGTGCAAGAAATATTTAGTTTTCTTGAGCGTGATATATCAACATGAATCCCTCAATTCCAGGATCACAAATATTCAATTGTTTAGTTTTTCAGGCTTGGAACGAATTTGTAATGGCTCACCGAAGGAGGGGAGGTCCGACACTCGACCGACCACGATGAAGGAAGGGTGATGTGTGTCCTCACCACCGGATGATAAAAAGGTTGAGACCTGTTGGCCGTGGGGGAATAGGGGGTATCCGGTAACCGACCGTCCATATGGAGGTGCGGTGGCGCGTACTCGCACCACTAGTAGAGAAGGAGGTCGTGGCTGTTGTCTGGGCCGAAGGGTGGCTGACCTTCCAACCGGTCGTGCTAGACTGGGAGATACCCCTTCGACAGGTCCTTTATTCCACCTAGACAAATGGTCTGAGGGACCATTCGGGAGAAATAGGAAGGGGGTGCACCCCCCACCCCTTCGGCTCCGGCTTAGGCAGACCGCGCCCAATGGGCCGGGCCATCGGGCCACGCCAAATGGGCCGCCCCACCAGGTCGCCCCTTTGTGGGTTGGGTCAGACAGCGACCCAAAGGGCCGGGCCTGCCAAGGCCCAATCCATCTAGGAAGGGCTTGGACTGGGTCGGGATGACCTGAAGAGGGTCGGGTCGCCCCCGGCTGGGTCGAACCAGGTCGGTCTGACCGGGATCGGACTGGACCCGGACCAACTTCAACTCTTTTCATTCTTTTGGCCATATGTTGGGATATGAGTGTCCGTTTTACAAACCGCCTATGGCGCTAGAAACCTTGTATCGAGACGTTCCTTTTTGTGTACCCCAAAATATTTTTTTGATAATGTTGGGGTATGTCCGGGTTCGATCAGTCACGAATTCACTCTGGCACTCAGGGCTAAAAGGCTAATAACTTACAGATTGGGAATCTGGTTGATGTACCGTCTCTTGCATTGATACCCCACTCATGTGGTGGTCCTTTGGGATACTTATTTATGGGACCTTGTGGATATTGGATTATCGACCTATGTCTTGAGGAGCGGACCCTCCTAGAATCAAGCGAGCTTAGTGGGGGAACAATGTCGCTAATTGTAACATGAGAAAGGGATCCTATGTGGTTCTGTGCTTTGGGATTCTATGTGGGTCTATGTTCGAGATTCTCACTTGGATCCGCTCTATGAATCCATGTGGGACAACTCTAGGATCCTACATGGGTCTGTTATACTATGATCCTTTGTGGGTCTGATGATGTACTAGGATCCTATGTAGGTCTGATGATGTACTAGGATCCTATGTGTGTCTGATGATTTAAGATCCTACATGGGTCTTCCTCTTAATAGAGTAAGATGATTTAGTAGTTACATCGAATAATATTTATTATTGTACCTAAGTTATATCTAGTGTGAGCTGAGTCTTTACCTTTGTGGTAGTCTTCTGTGCGGTGTACCTTTGTGGTACTTACTTTCGTGGTGATAACTTTGTGGTATTCTTCTGTGTGGTGTACCTTTATGGTAATTACCTTCATGGTGATACCTTTTTTCTATTCTCTATGAGGCATTACCTTTTTGGTACTTACCTTTGTGATGTTACCTTCATGGTATTCCTTCCATTGTGGAATAGTTGAGCTTGGGGATAATAGTTGGGCCCTGTGTTTCCTTATGAATGAGATGGGTATTCTTGATGAATTATGTATATGTGTGGGAATATACCGATGTTGGGTTGTCATATGTTATTTTGATTTTTGGTTTATCCTTTGTGTGTTTTTTGAGACCTTCGAGGGTCTCGGGGTCCCTACTGAGTATCATTATACTCAACCATGCATGGGCTACGCCCACACCTTGTTGTGCTTGGTGAAGATGATAGACAATGCTGACTGAGGAAGAGAGTACCATGAATGGAGGTTGCTAGGAGGTGGAAAATAGATGAGTCATAATATAGAGATGACCATTTGAGAGAAGTACCTACCCTTCAGGTAGGATCTTTAGCGGGTGTTCACAAGAGCTGTTTAGTTTTACTTATACTTTTTTAGTTTTCTTGTACTTTATAGTTGGGTTTGTATTCTGGCCCATTTTTAATTTCTTTACACACTCTTTTTAATATATTTACTTGCATTAATAACTTTTTGTGTGCTTGGTTGGGTGTGTTTATAGGTTATAAAGGCAGTGCCTTCCCAGTTTTGGGGAATACGCCTTTCGATGCTAGTCGCTAGCCCCTGGCCTGTAGAAGGCGGGCTTAGGGTAGTCACGGCACGAGCCCCAAGGGATGGGTTGTGACATTAATTGATGTAGACAAATATTATATTTTATAATAATATATATAGTCAATAATTTCTTCTATTTTTCACTATATTAGATATATTATACTTATTAAAAGTAAGAGTGTGACTTTTAGTTACTCTCTTTCAGTTTCATAATATTTAAGTCATTTTCATGGACTAGTGTACATTAAAATATTAAATCTGTATTATTATGTTTTAGAATTAAATTCATAAAATAAATTTTTTGAATGTTTTATGGTAGTTTTATAATATTTTAAATATTTCCTTTACCCTTAATTACCCGAATTACCTTTAACCGTGGTAATAAAAATTACTACTATTACTATTCATACTGCCCAAAAATAAAAGGGACCCAATTAATGAATTTTTAAATTATTATTAAAAATATAGAATCCATTTTTCACAATTATACATATTAAATTGGAAAAAATTAATTTAAAATTAATCATATTGATGGAATGTAAAAATGAGTTTCTAATGTGAAAATAACCAAAATATTGAACTGTTTTTATATTAGAATTCAATGTAAATTTTATTACAATGATTTTAATTGGATTAAATGAAAAAACATTGATCTAATTATACTATAAAACAGATCAATTATATAATTTTACACTATAAATTATTTCGATTAAAAATCTACTTTCAATTAAAATTCAGTATTTTTAATTATTCATCAAAAGATCAAACTTATAAAAAAATTGCCAAAAATTCATCCAAAGTAAATTCTGATAACCCACTTGCAAAGAATAAGGTTATTTATTCACATAAATTTTTTAAAAGTATCAAAAACAATATTTTAAATAAGTGATGCATCAAAAGGTGAAAAAATAGTCTTTCTACAAAAATACTTATTTTATGCATAAATTTGGATATGTTCTTATGTCATGACTAGAAAACCAATATGCTGAATGTTATACATTATATTTAAGATTATATATATATATATATTTCATTAATAGACTTCAAAAAAGAGTTATTTTTTTATTCTATTGGTATGAAATACACTTGTGCACATTTAAATTGTTTTTTAGAAAAAGATTTCCTTATTGTTTCAAAAGGGTTTTATATGTATAAATAATAATTTCAGAATTAATTTAATCATATTCATACCCTCAATACTAATAGATTGGTTATAATTTTATTTTTTAAAAATAGTTAAATTAATAAAATTATGTTTCATAGAAACTCAATATTACATGTAAAGAAAGTTAATATAGTATTGTGTGTAGTGAATGATTGACATGGTGTAGCATATAACACAAGACATAAAATAAATTTAATTTATTCAAAAAATATGTACATAAAAACTTAGGTTGTTACATTCTACCCCCCCCCCCAAATAAATATTTCCCTCTAAATTTGTTATTCTAATACAAATAAATGAGGATTCTTCTACCTCATTATATCCCCATGTTACCACGCAACTTCTTCAAACTAGTCATTTTCTCTACAAAACATTAACCAGGTTAGTGGTTTTTTTATAAACTTATCTCTATTATCCAAAATGTCTACTAGTTTATCTTTATTTAAAGGATCTTTATCTAGTGGTATGACCTCTGAGTTTTGTACATGTGATGGATTGGGTATATAAATCCTAAGGAGAGATACATTTAATGCATCATGAACATGAGAGAGATTTGGTGGAAGTGAAAATGGATAATCTACCATTACATTATGATCAAGATTTTTAAGAGGAAAATTTCATCCTTATAATTTTTAATTTCACTTTGAAAATCAAAGGTGGATATTTGAGAATTTATTTACTGAAAACCCACAATGTAAAAATGAATATTAAAACATCCATTTAAAAAAAGAATGTCATAAAATTTATGGTTAGCCAAAGTAACTCTTAACTTGGTTTCCACATAGGAAAACAAAGGTTGAAAGTGAAAACATGGACATGGAATGGAAATCTAACAATCATGTTCTAATAGAGAGTGATAGAGAACAAGATAAAAATGTATTTAACAATCAAAATATATAAATTTTCAATGATATAAGGGACCATTTGATTCATTTTAAATGATGTTACTAGGATAATATTTTTGGTTTCAAGATCATTACCCTCTAATTGAATAAATTTCATGATAATATATACACACTTAATTTCATGAAAACGTCATAATTTGTTGTTCCTTGATCAATTTCCACTTCATCTCCTATTCTATGAAATAAATGTAAATTTTTCATTAATGAAGCATTAGCAGATCATGAGATCCATAAATAGAATGATAGTTCATTCCATCTGTCTTTATCAAAAAAAAATGTTTTTATAAGTTATCCAATATACATAAATTATCATATAGAGAGACGATACATTAATCTCTAAAACCAAATTCTATGTTTAAAATTAACCATTCCATAAATGGTTAAGCTTTTTACCAGTTTAAAGATAAAATTATAAAAATTTCAAAATAATAACACTAATGTTTTCAAAATTAGATCAATATTGATCCCCCATATATCATGTAGTATCTCTTGTATTTCATATACTAAACATGTGAATAAATTAATCCTGTAATCATTGAAAAAATGGTAATTACCATAAATCTTTATTGAAAACATGCATTCTTTATTAATACAAATATTATTGGACATATTCCTTATGTCCAAAAATGTCAAAAACTCAATTTGTGATAACATAAACCACTTTTTCAAAAAATCCTTAATTAATTCCCAAATAATCATTATAATCTAATTTACTTATTCATATATAACATATCTTTATCCTAACATCAATATCTTAACATCATGCACATAATAAGGGTTATCCTTCCCTTAATCATCGGCTTTCTAAAAATACCACCTTACCAACTCAATCAATTTTCAGGGTTACCATTACCATTCAACATATGATCATAAATACTTATGTAAAAATAATAGTGGATGAATTCATAGATGATTAATTATTTTATAATACAATAAAATTACATCTAGATTATTATTTTTGAATTCCATTACTTAAAAACATAATCATTCTACTTCTTTGTTGTCATACTCTACATCTCCAAAAGTTATTTCTTGACTTTTACCTTTGTATTTGGATTTAAGAGGTTGTCGATATCGATCTTCATTGTTATCCCTTAGATTTGGGTATTGATTAGCATAATTACCATTTTATTTACACTTGAATCATTGAAATATGAGAGGTCTATTCTGTGTAGATTTATATCCTTTTTCATCAATGTAAAACCTCTTCTCATATGTTTAGAAATAAATTTCCTTATGTCCTTCCCTTCCACACTTTAAAATTTTATTATAACCCATAAGATAATTACTTTTATTCAGCTTTCCTTACAGAGAGAATAAAGGAAGTATCATATTCTTCTCTCTATGGTTTTTATATTTTCCTTTGAAATATATCTTCCTTTTCATTTTAATAAAATTATAGAGATACGTAACTACATCCTCCATTTCAACATTTATTGAAAAACACACAATATCATCATATATACTAATTTATCTTATGGACGACTCCCTTTGAGTATTTTCTTTAATCCATTGAAGAACCTATTAACTTTTCTTTTGGATTGGTTGATAATACCAGAATTTTACCTCAAAATTCTTGTGATATTAGACCTGTAGTTACAAACATATTCATCATCCATTGGCTTCAACTCAAGGAACTCCTTTTCTATTTTCATACAAAGAACATGAGGAAAGTACTTATTAAAGAGTAAGTTCATGAACTCATCCCAATCCATGAGATCAATTTCATCTTTATTATTTATATTCATGATTAGAGTCCACTTATAGTCTGCTTCACCGTCTAAATGATAATAATCCAAAATTAATTTTCCATTTTTTTAATATTGGAGAATCTAAAATATTTTTGCAATGGTACTGATCCATTTCTTAGCCACTAGGGGATTAGAATACCCAATCAAAGAAGGTGGATGCTTCCACATGAAGGACTATATAGAAATTTTCCCTCCTTTTCACATTTGGAAGTCCTGTATTATTTGTAGATTGAGAAAGTTATGTGATCCTAGAAACAACATTTTTCATTCCTTCTCCTATAACATTCGGTTTCACATAAGTACGATCATTAAATTTCCCATTGCATTCATCATTAACACGGTTCCTTCAGGTTCCATCCATTGACTACATCCAAGAATCATTTTGTGAGAAACACGAATCGTAGTGATAAAACCAAATAATCAAGGGAAATTAATTTCAATAATTCAATCTATGAATCCCTAGTTTTAATTATAAGTAATTATATATTATTATAAAAAAACTATCATTTTAATATATACATATACTTATCCTTAGAGACAACCCTCAACATATCATTAGAAATATCTCTTGGGATCTAACTAAATTTTTCTTATCCTAGGTTCTAAAGGTTAAATAAAATTTTTCTCTAATACCAACTATAACGACCAATTTTTCCACACATGGATATTCAATTACTTTTTTGGAAAATTTCATAAAATACATACACACACGCACAAATACTGTATTAGTTTAATTATTTATAAACATTGAACACAAAATTCTAGTTTGGTGTAAGATCTTTAAGGATTCCCCCAAAGATCTTCCCCTTTAGTACGCCTATCTAAAACAATTATTTATAACCTGGGGAAAATAAAATATAATAAAAGGGTTAGACTAGATTAACTGTAAGGGTAAAAAATGAAGATATGTAAGAAAAACATTGATCATAGGGTATAAGAACATGATCATGACATTAGAATATCATAATCTGCCTGACAAAGTACATATACATGAGTCATGGCATAAATATTGGTAGTTCATAAGATTAAAATAATTCTTAAATTAGGAACATGATTTATAAGAGCATCAAGTGGGCATAAGACATTGAATTTCTTTTTCCAAATATACATGTAAAAATAATTCCTTTAAGTCAAGGTGCATTACCAAAACTTTTCAGGGTACTTCATGGGGACTACACCTACTAGATTGGACACACCACCATCCCCTATCGCATTCCATTCCATATAAGGGATCGAGTTTCCCCATATTCCCATACTAGATTGTGTTTCCCCATATTTCAATAGTGGATTAGGTTTCCCCATATTCCCATAGTGGATCAGGTTTTCCCATCTCCCATAGTAGATAAATCTAATCCACTTGATTTCCATCATTATCTCATGAGATATAAATATTTACTCATTGCATTGGAGGGAGATATAGTTCCCACCCATAATATTTTGAAAAAAAAAACATATCTTCCACAATAACATAAATAATCCATCATATCATAATCCATGAAATGAAATTGGTTTCATAAACGTCATTAAATAATAACATAACTAATGGAAAAGAAATGGTTTTCATAAATATCATTCTATCATAAACGTAAACCATTTTTAGTTTCATTGGATAATTTCTCCATTAAAACATTAGTAATTAGAAATATCATTATATTATATGGAAAATAATTATGAGATATAACATGAAAATAATTATTGAGAAAAATATCCTTTCAACTTTAAATAAGTTATCTATTCTAAAAATTACATTAAATATTAAAATAAATCATTTTATTTGTGAAAAAAAATATATTTTAAGGGATGTGTCAAATAATTAAGGTGTCACGATGGAGGAAAACTCTATTCATTCCTTATAATTTAAAAAATGAATTCCTTCGATATAATATTTTTTGGAAAAGTCACAAAAAGCCTTGTTTAAAAAAAGAAAAATCATTCTTTTCAAACTATTTCTTAAAAAGTCAATAAAAAAGATAAAAATAAATTTAAATAATAATAGGAGAATAGTGAAACCAAATTTGGAAACATAGTTTTTAGAAAATATGGAAATGGAAGTAAAATATTCCCTAATGGAGACTTAAAATGAAATTATAATGAATATTTATGAGACTATGAAATAAAAAAACCATCAATTTATAATCATTAAAATCATATTCCCCATGAAAGAAAGATTAAAATACAGATATAAAAATACCATAATATTCATTATAATACTCCTAAAAATCATTCATGGGAATTATATAGTCCATGTAGGAGAAACAAGTAGTGTATAAGGCACATGTCCCATAAAAAAAGTGATATAAAAAACCCTTTACGATTTTATAAATTTTAAAATGTAAATCCCATGAAATAGAGGTCATAAAATAGATATATAAATACCCAAAACATTAGGAAAATATTTTCATATATCACCATCATGGTTAGTATATACACCACCAAAAAAAATTAGTTGTGAAAATATAATAAGTCTCATTGAAATAAAAGTGAGACTAGAAACCCCCTTACCTTACATCTTCAATCTCTTCATAATCATCCAATGCTCCTTTAAAATAAATATAGTTTTATTATAAATATAACACATACAAATATTCACAAATATAATACCATATAAAAAATTATTATGACATAATATTTTCTATTTTTTAACAATTCCATGTTAATGTTATGTTTCAGGTGATATCCACATTGAATGTGCATTGAATCGTTATTCTCGATACTCTTACTTAAATTGTGATTTACTTATTTACAGAATGTAAAAAAATATGGTTTTGACCTGATTCATGTCCCGACCCTTTTTGGTGGGTGAGATGGTTGCATCGGGACTTGGAAGTATATCCTTCTTCTGTTACAAAGGAGGTTCACAATTGAGTGGTCTCAGCGGGTGATTATAGGGGGTTCAATGTTTGCGAAATCATCCCACAACAATTACAATGTCCTTGAATGGTCTCCATTGTGTTTATTTTCATATCCAGAAACTCCCAATGACCCTTTTATCCCTAATTCAAGGACCTACTTTCCAAAGGAAGATTCTCATTGGATGATTTTTCCAATGACACTTAAGGGACTCCATTGGCTGAGAGGATGTGAGACCAGGCTCATCACACCCTTTTAGGGGGAATTGTTTCCTATTATAGAACTCAGTTTTAGATTTATGAAATGTTCATATGTTCATGAATCATTTATTTATTCCCAAGAATGTGCTTGCATATTACTCATTGGTTATAAGATCAATCAGAAATATACATGGGTTTAGAATCATCTGTATGAATATGAGGTTCTATAGTGATGATGAAATATGTGGGTATCTGAGATTCTTCATCAATGATACACTTTTTTAGAACTATTAATGATTCTCTAGTCTTTTACAAAAAAAACTATGATTTAAGACTTGTGATGAGGTTCTCTAGAGTTTATCATCATCTAGTGGGAACGTATATCATTTTGATATTGGGATAAAACCCACAAGATGGGATTCCAATGTATCCTTTTGAGAGGAATAATGTTCTACCATGTTCGGTTCCACTATAATAGACACATCACCATTTATGGTCATGTGACAAGGATCCATCCATACAGTTTAATGTTATGTGTTGAGGAAGTTTATGTTGAATATTCATAGTCAAGATTTAATGTGGTACATACACTGAGGCATCCCAAGATGCTCATAAGAGATATGGTATTCTGGGTGGATACCATTCTGGTGATATGGACCGAAGAACATTAGTGTAATTTTTGTGTCGGTTTTGAACCTTATAAAGGCTTCCTACATATCATAGTTTGTTGGGAATCTAAGCCCTTATTGTTTGGTGTGACTGGATTGTGTGTATGCTTTCATCATAACTAACCTCTATGCCCATGTGAGTCATGATCGATGTGAGAAATAAGAGGTCATGAAAGATTCAATGATCCACACAGATTATTCCTTATTCATTATTGTAAAAGGGGGAGGATGGTGGTGGAAGATGCTATGGTGAGAGCCCAATGTAAGAGGGAGAGGGGGGATTTGTGTGTTCCAATTTCATCTGTTGTTTTGATATGCAGTATAGTCATGTCTAGTGGTTTATCTAGATGTGTCCCGAGAGGAGGTGAAGAGGGGGAGCAGCACAACCTTTTGCATTAAATTCTAGGGGATTTCCTTAGTAGGATCACCGTTCTGGTTTTAGGAGAAAGGGGAGAAGCATCATTCCTCTTAAAGAAGAAATGCGAGTGTGATCTCTTTTATTTATCACTAGATCTCATGGAAGGTAAAATCCTGTGATTTCCCTTAGTCCCTATTATAGGGAGATACATGTGATTATCCCAAGGTTGTTCCTCGTCTTACCATTAGAATGTAAACTTAGGGGAATTACAGTGGTCTATGTTGTTGCAAGTATTACCCAAAAATCCCTGCTTACCATGGATATGTAAACTCAAAAGGGTGTTCTAATACACCTGGTGGGTTTATTATATAGCTTTGGTGGCTCTAGAAGAGGCTTTGGCGTGATTTCAATGGACCGGTTCATGGAGGGTCTATGGAGGATATGACGGAAATAGAAGGATATGATCAAATCTAGAGATTGGAATAACCAATGGTACCCCATTCTATGTAATGTTTCTTCATGTGGGATGGGGGCCTCCCCGCAGAGAGGGTTGCTACATCGTTGGAGGGACTGATCATGTACGATGATGGTATGCGAACTTGTATGATGTTCGTGTAGTGTTTTTTTCTATGCGGGACTAGGTTCCAGCTACATAAGATAATTCTACATGGTGCTGAGTTTTATCCGCGTAGCATGGTGCTACGTGGCATAAGGCTCCACCCATTTATCCTTGTTCTATGAGGGGTGCTAGAGAGAAGAAGGATCATTGGTTCAATGCCTTGCACAAATTTCATCCTTGAGGAGGTATGGTTCACAATCTATGAATTATTACGTTTCCTTCTTTATTTTTCATCAATATAGTGAGTTTATACCTGATATAATTCTTCAGAAGAGGTATGTGCCTCATGGATCAATATCTTCATAAATCTATCTCAAAAGTCTACCCATTCTTCTAAAATCAAGTCCTTTTCTTAGCTCCCCTCGTGGTCCTTTTATAGTGTCAAGGAATTTGTATCTATCGATCTCCCAATACTCTTTTTGGAAGACCATTGGAAATCACCTAGCCCCAGATGACTCGGTCAATAAAGGAATATGATTGGCGGTGGTGAAAATCACTAACTCAATCGCACGAACGACCTTGTTTCACTCATGGGATACAGTCTGTTTTGCCTCACCCATGAACTGTTTAGTTTGTGGGGAAGCTATGCAGGGATATAATTCTCCACATATATTTACCTAATGATGCGGTTCATGGATTTTCCATCATGTCCTCTATCCTGCAAACCGTCTGGTTTTTTATGGTTTTGCAAAGTTTGGATTGGCATGTGAAGTGGCAGTCTATGAAGGGCATTATGGTTTGTGGAACCTTGTTTTCCTTTTCTGAAATTTACTCCTTCAACATCAGTCTTAAAATCATCATTCAAATCCTTTTTTAAACTTATGGGTGTAATTTATTTATCCTTGAAATTTTTTCAAGACCCAACAAATGCCCTCAGAATGGGTTCCGATCTGGGAAAAGAGGAGTATATTTCAATGTTGGAAGTGGTCCTGACTTGTACAAGTTTTTGGTATTAAGGTGGAACCAAATGGGGGACCATGATTATATATATGGTGTCCCGGGTCATTTGTCTTTTACCACTTTTCTCGGTGAACTTAGTGCTCTCTATTATCTATTAGTCTCTTTCTTTGTAAACCATCTTCTTTGTAGTCATCTTCACTGGTGACTACCCTTTTAATTTCATGAATCAAGCATTGAACCATTGAATGGTGAGTTAAAGATTCTATGTAGTGAGGGTCATTCGCGGGACCCCTTTTCCGTTAACATAATTTTGAATTTGTGAACTTATCTTCATATTTCCAAACATTGAGTTTGGATTTCCACATAGCGAGGGTTGGTGTGCAGCTCTCTTTTTTGCACGAACTATTCAATTAATTGGCCAACACCTCAAGGGCCAGCGTCTCGTAGGGTTTCCATGAACTGTTGGTTTGTGGTTAGTAAATTCCATTAACTATTTATGGGCTCTAGTATATGGATACTTTTTATATGAGTACTTCTCTTAGTCCTTTTCCATTTTTTTATTTTTTACAATTTTTTTAGGCTATCTCTTTTCTTGCATGGGCCTTCGGTGTTGAATAAAATAGTGGCTCTCCCCCTAACTTCATTAGATTCAAATAGAAGAAGAGAAGCTATATTTTAAAATGTTGAAGACAAAATATGGTCTTATTTCATTCATCAAGAGGTTATTTTGATGGTCCATCTCTCAACAGAGCTTATGGCCTACCCCTTATCCAATCAGTTATTACTCTACAACTTCATTCTCTAGGAGGATTCCCCTATTCCACCAGTTGATCAAACCAAAATCACTATTCATCTTGAGATGTCTCGAGAGTATGACCTTCCAAATATTCTTTTCCCAAGGTATATCATGACTACATTGATCTAAGATGACCTATTTTTTCTAAATGGCTCTATGTGGATGCATAGAAATCAATGTCGCCATAGTAAATCTCTAAAATCAATAATTTGGGACTACCCGACTATTGTTAACTTGTCACGAATCAATCACATTGAAGGGTCGATATCTGATCTAGATGGTTCTTTTCTAATGAGTGTGTCTAGCCATTCTGGGTTCATCATAACTGCTTGGAAGCCTTTTCACCACTAGAAGCTGTCAACTTATACAATGGGGTGTGGTTCTCACAATTCGCTATCAATTCAACAAGAGAGATACTACTTGTGTTGCTCAGCCACTAGTCTTCGAGCACCAACACCTTTCTCTTCTCCTATGGTGAAGTGGGGATTAGTTTATGGGATTACTACCAAATAGGGGGGACTTCCTATCCTTGGTGTCATGTATGATGAATTTCTACCAATGGCCAAAGAATGGTGGATTGTTGATAAAATATCCCCATTAGTGGGGGAATTTCTAACTATAACAGATATCATACTTGGTTAGTCTCTTCATTCTCTCTTAGTTACTTCATTTGATGATTGGATTGGACTATTCTTGTAGGTGAAAGGGCCTAGGTCGATAGTTCATCATATCTGAACCCATCTGACCCTGCAATCACAGATCATTCATAGATCTTACTATGTTACCCTCTAGGTGGGTCACTACACCACCTGGGGTTATGAGGTCTGAATAGACATATCTCTTGATCTCATATTGGCATATATCAATTCCATGTTTTTGATCAGGTGGCTCTTTTCTTCTCATGAAGATTATACTGGTGTCTATTTTTTCACCCTAATGATGGAGACCAAACTGGAGGAGGGGAATCACTTCAATTTAGCATTCCCCACCCTTGCCCAAATTTATGAGTTATTAGGGAAAATATAGGAAGGTAGGACTCCACCTCGTCATAGTGGGACATTTCAACTTTTTTATGGTTAGATAGCATAGCATTTCCACTGCTATGAGTATCAGCACACCATGACAATCCCCTATTCTGATTTCCATCCAACAGTACGTAAAATTTTCGTTTTCCATCCCAAGTCCTAAAGTGTTGACAACATCATAGAATTTATTTTAGATCTGACATATTTTTATTTTTCACCTTACCATGTGCCTTACGTAATAATAGAAGATGATGGGTGGGGATCCTTGAAAGCACATTTATACCTCATCACACTTCAGGATGAAATCTTAACATATTGTATAGGCAGGATAACCATATGTGAACCCTATGTTTCTTATTGATTTTCCTAGAAGTTTAGATGTCTTCAGTGAGTCTCATTCCTCTCTATTACCCTAGGTAAGATGGAATATCACCAGGAAATACTTCATCAAATATGGTTGATGGTGATGTGGGAGGACTCTGGATTTTATGTATTTTTTCCTCACATAGAGGCCTCTACTTAATTATCATTAGAGTATACCCAATAGTGGGAAATGTTCTATCATAACAACATATTGTCTAGGCCAGTTTGACATTTGCAATGTCCCTTCACTACTTCTAGTATGATTTTAACTTTTCGAGATGCGCCATCTCCCACCATTCCTATTGCCTAAATTTTCAATATCCACCATCACATGCATTCAGAGGGGACTTCATATGCACAACCTATATCATTGGAGAGAGAATCAAACCCTCTATTTTTGGGTGAGATGGTCCATGGTGATACCAATGTCAAACCATGTGGAACATCATTGAGTGCCCTTGAAGTGGCGGTCAACCCCCTAAACTTTGTTCCAGATATTGAACCACCTATAGAGCGAAAAGGATCCCCCACATGGATAACCTAGCATGGGGGGCTTCATCTGACATTGTTTCATTTCCTAACTATATACATATTGAGAAAAGGGAATAGAGTCAGGGTTCAAATATTGTTTGGAGACATTGAACCATGCAAAGATGGGAATGTCTGTAAATCTATAATATTGATGCTGAAACTCCTCTGCCAGAGTTTGCTGATAAAGAGGACACCCTTCAGTAGCTATTTACTGACTTGGGTTTGTGTGGAATCGACTACCTAAATCTTCACCAACTCACGTACAATATTGTCATAACTCAAGAGGATCTAGACACTTGTGAAGATAGCCTTACTCAATCCAATGCTTCGGACCACCAAACAATGACCTTTCTGGATCTTACTAAAGAAATTCTCCACCTAACAGCTATAGAGTTAAATTTTCATGACCGAGTTATTATCCAAACAGAAGTTTTGTGGGAGTTTGAAGCTTGTGTAGCCATGCTGAAGGCACAACTGGCATAAAAAAATTCTAGTTTTGAATCTATTAAGAAAAGTGGAAATATTTGAGATCCATTATGAAATAAGTACGTCTAACCGTTGAAGTTTATGTTTCGTAAAGGACTAATTTAGAACAATATTTTGATAGTTCCTTTCATACAGTTATTGATTTGGTAGAAAGAGCTAATTTGGTTTCATTGTAATCCTTTTTAATTATCTTGGGATTTTTTTCCTTTTCTTTGAAATTGAGTAGAGACTTCGGGTTGTGGATGTCCTCCTTATCTTCATATAGTGGAATGATGACTTTTTCTATCTAAATATTGTCATTCATTTTCTCACTATAGTTTCAATCAATCATGATCAACTGTATATGAATCCATGATCTCAAATGGATATCAATATCAGTCATAATTAGGGATAAAGGAAATTATCAAATAATTCTCTAATTTGTTCTTTAACTGAGGGGCTCAGAAAGTATAGTTCAACTGTTGTTGGGGTTCCATGGAAAACCCCAAAAACATTAATCCTTTGTCATTATAACCATTATTTTTCATAATCCTATTATTGTGTAGACTAAGCGGGTATAACATGACTTTTTCATAGGATGACCTTTATGGGTTTTTGACCTAAGAAGATTTGTGTTTCTTTATTTTTTTATTATTTATTGTTGGTCAATATTTTTTCTAAACCATACGATGTGTAGGTATGGTGAGATAGTGCTTGACTTTTGTCCAAGATTCCCTTTGTAGATTTTCATCCTGATGAGTGTTCTATTTTTCATGGGTAGTTTAATTTTATTCCAATGGGACTATCATTACTGATGTTTTAGGTCTGATAGCTCGGATCATGACTAATGTTTTGGGTTGAACAACATTGACCATGATGTGTAGGTTGAGGGCCTCAATTTAGTACTTGTTAACTGAGAATGTCCTATCAACATTCAGACTTGGATAAGGTATTTTTATTATCCCGGACTTGTGCTTTCAAGATAATGGTATATGACATGAATCATGGAATCCATGGTTCATATTGAGAAAGTAAAAAACTCTCCTAAGGATGAATTTTTCTTTACTTAATAGACCTTTTTTGTCTACTTTTGTAGAGCCACCGGGGCGTTGTGTGTATAGTTGGGAAGAGGTATCCACAAGACATTCGCCTTCCATATCTGATGGCCAAGAAGTTTGGTGGAAATTTAGAATTGTTTTATGTTTGTAAGACCACAGTGGTTGTCACATTGGGGGAATGGTGTTTGGAAGTAATAGGTGAATTTATATTGGTTCTGGTCTATAAACTGGTCCCACATGAATTTGACATGTATAAAGGTGGGATGGAGCCTGATATAGTTTAACGTCATAAAAAAGACATTTAAGACATATTATTTGAATTAAATTTACTATACCAAGGGGATAAAGGACCTTTCTTTCTCACGGTGGTCTGACTGAAAAATTTCTGTCTACTTCATGCATGAGAGGTGATAGAGGATGTAAACTATAATCTGGGGGGTTTCTGAAACCATGGAATGAGGTGAGACGTAAATTTTAGAGGGGCGTATTGAGTTTGGAAAACCCTATCCTAAGGACTAATTTTCCATTGGTTGATATTCCATTTTGTGGGAAACATATTCCTAGTTTCTAGGGAATTGTGTGAAAAGTCAAAAAAAGGTTTCTGTAGGACACTATCCATCCATTTCTAATGCCCATGGATGTTTATGTGGATTTGGTCCCTTTTAGACACAGAGTATGGTGTGTGGAGAGGGGTTTCTGAACATGAAAAGGGGCATTTTAGTCCGAATTATGCTAGGAATAGGTGACGACATGATTCCCATACAAGTGTGAGTAGGTTCTCCACATAGGTCTGACCCCTTACGCGGGAAAGAACAGGAAAATATTGTTTCATAGTTGTACTCGAAATATGAGACTCAGGTGTCACTATGTATCCTATGGTGATAGGAATCAAGTCAGATGTAGTTATTTTATAGTTTATCAATATACAGATTTGGTTCATGCATATGAATGGAGAGCTTATTTTTGTTTGTACATGGGGTTATCAATTTAGTGGTTCCTGCATTGAACGTTCATTTGTGGGTTTTTTTTCATGTATATGAACATGGGGGAGGACATTATTTGGCATGTCGGTGCACCCAAGAATGAACATTGATTGATGAGCATCATGTATTTTTAATTTCATGTGATTAGAAAATTGATATAGAAGACCTGATTAACCAATGTATGGTTAGGCTAAGGTGTTCCAACGTATTCAATATGTGGATAGGGAGGAAAGGGTAAGTCATAGTTTGTAGGGTTCTTGGATTAGGAGAGATGATACTGGGCTTAGAAGAATTTGAGAATATGTGAATAGGAAAATCCTCTAAAGAGGATGAATTTTTCTTTTGTTGATAGTTCATTTTTGGGGGAAACATATGTAGAGCCTCTAGGGAATTGTTTTCATAGTTAAACAATGGTGTCCATGGGACACTGGCCTCCCATATTTGATGGCCGGGGAGGTGTATGAGGATCTAAAATCGCTCAAATTAAGAATTTTAATAGAGGAAAAATACTTGTCTGGATATGTTAGAAACATCCAGGCCATGATCACCCATAGAGTTGGGAACTCTCCTATATGCATATAGCTCAGACATATGGAGATGCATTTTTAATCCCTTGCTAGAGCAGTGCCTAATTTTGAAGATCCAGGCATCCCAAAATTAGGATCCCTATATAGGTTTGGCCAATGCATAAGGAGTAGTGTTTTTTAGCTATAATTGGGGCACCATATTTTTTAATGTCATATGTTTAGGAATTTATGTTTCCTACTAGGGAGGGGAAAACTCTAATATTCCTTTTAAATTCTTTACAGTAGGATCAATCAATATGGATTGATTTTCCCAAACTCTGTGTGTAATCTCCTGTCGAAATTTCTATGCCCACGTGAGTTATTTTTAGTGTTAGAAAAAAGTAGTGGTAAGGGTTTCAATCCACCACTTAGGGATTATAGAATCATAGAATGGAGGATTTTTGGGCCATGCCGTTTAATGGCATATAGTTAGGCTGTGGGTGACTCCATGTGAATGAGATAGTTGTTGTTTTTCCATGTAGTTTTAAGTCTTTCGTAAAGGATTTTGACAGAATAGTTTAACATCATGTTGCAGGAAAAAATTATCAATGAAATCATCTGTAAATATGGTCTAATAAGTCTAGGATATACCTACTATGCCTTGTACGTGGGAGAGGGAATAAAGTTTAAACCATGATTTAGGGATCCCTCGAATCAGGATGGATGATGCGAGGCTTAGGAGCCAATGCGACTACAAAAGTTGGAAAATACTATCCTAAGGAAGAATTTTTCATTAGTTGATAGGGAATTTTGTGGGAAATTTATTGAAATCTATTGGGGAATTGTGCACATAGTCAAATAATGTTTTTTGTAGGACACTAACCGTCCATTTCCAATAGTCATGGGTGATTATAGGGATTCAAGATTTCCTGGGGCATATAGTTTCATGGATGAAAAGTGGATATATGGGTATGTGAGAAATATCTATTCCTAGATTAGTTATGAGGTATTAGATCCACTACATTGATCTGATTCATATATAAAAGGGGGCATTATCTTTGAACTTATCATCATTGTGGGGACCATTGTTTGGAATCTTCTACATAGATTTACATTCTCATGTGGGAAATGGAGGAATTTTGTTTTCCATGCGGTTATACCTGGGAAGGCCTAGGTGTCACTATGTATCTCTTCCTACAAGGAATTACGCCACACACAGTTCTTGAGATACCTTACAATATAATGTTGGGTGGTAAGGACTTCTTTGGCCATGAAGTTTAACATTGTGTGGTTAGGAATCATGTATTTCCATGTGCAAGTCTGACCTATACGTAGGGGGGAGGCATTTATTAAATGAATGATATACAGGGATATGGGATATGCGTATCACTGTGCATCCTACAAAGGTAGGAATCAATCCACACATAATTCTTAAAACATGTTCCCCATACATTTTCAACCTGTTTACAGGGGGAACATTTTATTTTTGAATGGTGGCTAGGACAAGATATAGAATCTAGGAGTCACTGCATATCATATGGTGATATGAATCAAGCCACATATTGTTCTGGTATCTCATGTAGTTTAACATCATAGGATTCAGATGAGAGTGAACTGACATAAAAATGATGAAGTTGGTGAAGTTTTAGGGTTAAACCTCAGGGATGTTCCCAATTTATCCTAGTCAGCTAGGAATCAATGTCTATGTAGTTCTAAAAACATGTTCACTATTCCAATATAACCCATGCATAGGAATAGATCATTTTTTTGGAATGATGGATATACTAGGATAAAGGATCCGGGCATTACTACATATCCTGTGAGGGAAGGAATCAAGTTACACCTAGTTTTTCAAAACTATTCATGTGAGTGTGACATGTGCACATATATGGGGGAATTTGTATCATATAGTGGTTGGACCAAGACTTTGGGTCAAGTTGTCTCTGTGTATCCTATGTGGGAAAGAATTAAGACATACATAGTTCTTGAATTACCCTGACGTCGGTCTGATGCATAAATAGATGGGACACATTTTTTTCAATGTACCATGGACTAGGATGATTGATCTGGGCATCACGACATATCCTGTGAGGGAAGGAATCAAGCCACACATAGTAATGGAATTCCCCCTTATGCCGGTTTGACCCATACATAAGGGGAACTTTCTTTTAAATAGTGGATAGACCATGATGAATGATTCGATTGTCTCTACATGTCTTGTGAGGGTAGGAATCAAACCACATATAGTTCTAGAGAAAAAGATTTCCCATGTGAATCTGACTCTAGTATAAGAACAGGGGCATGTTGTCTTTCTCTTTCACAGATCTGACTCATGTGAAATGAATAATTGTTCATGACAAAATGATAACCATGATGTTTAATGTCATACTATAAAGATGAAGATTCTAAGAAATTTAATTTCTTACAGTATGGATGCATATGGAACTATGCATTTTAACGACTTATAGCTAAGATACACTTTATATTATTTTACAAAACAATTCTTCTGGATCCTCGAATTGGTGGGAGATATGGTGTGATATTCATCCATTGAAATTAATACATATGCTCTATTTGAGTAAGCCTTGTGTAAAATATATGGTCCTTCCCATTTTGACTCCAATTTTGGAGGTTTCTTTCAAAGTATCATCCGAATTTTAAGGACCCAAAACTTTTCTCCTTTGAGGAAAAACTGAAGGAGAACCATTTTATTGAAGACTCATGAAATCTGGTTCTAGTAAACTTTAAAATGGTGAAGAGTGTGAAATATTTTTCCATCCAACTACTCTAGATCATCAAACCATTTCTGGGACTTCTCAGATGTTGATTATTGATCACCGATGGACACACAAAGTGATGATAGTTGAATTTTCATGGGCAAGACCACCACTATCCCATACAATAATGAGTATGGGGTTTCTTGGGTGGTGGTCTGGGTCATGGTATGGTATTCCCAGAGATTATGGAGTATCCTTTCCATTCAATATTTATTGTCATTGTCAACCATCTACTGAATAATGTTGGATAAGGCCTTATTGAATGCATCTATCTGACTATTGGTTGTTGCATGATATTAGGATGAACATTTGTCTTTAATGGCGTAATCCTCATATAGCCTATCCAATTTATCATAGAAGAACTTATTCTCAATTTTAATTGGTATTCTAGTGATGTTGTTGGGTTTTACAAAGTATAAAATGCGTCTTTCTATGACTTCTTTATGGGGTGAAGTTTCTTTCCATTTTGAAATAGAAGTTGGTCACTATGAGAATATACTTAAACAATTTGGTCGTAGCAGGAGGATATGGTCCCATAATGTCCATTCTCCATATGGAAAAAGGCTAGGAGTACTTGTATGAGTGATGTAACTCTGTTGGTTGGTGGATAAAATTATCATGAACTTGACATGAATTGAACATTTTTGTGAATTCAGCGCAATCCTATATCTTTAGATTTGATGAGAGATATTGGATGCTGACTAATCTACTCTGCAATTTTTGGTATGTACTTATTTTAGGTTGAGATTTGTGTCTTCCCCATTGATTCACCTAAGGAGAATCTTGTCAAGGCCTCTCTTGTAAAGGAACTTTTACTGGTTCATGCCATCGTACATCACGAATTTGATTTCTTGTCTCCTGATTTTATCCCTTCAAAACCAATCTAGTGGGAGTTCTCCCATTTTAAGGTAATTTTAAATTAGATTCACCCAAACAAGGGTATGACTATATTGTTCAGTGACAATATAAATATTGTTGATTTCTGCTGTATTGTTCGGAACGATTGGTAGGACCTTCTGATGGTGGGCAATGCGGATAACTATCTCATCTCGATCTATATCATCCATTGTTGTGGCAACATTTTCTAATGTAGCATCTTGTGTATTTTGTGACTGGAGTTCATGAGTTAAATTCATATCTAATGGAAATTCTACCATCAATTCTCAGATGTGGTCCCCCAAATAGATTATCTCCTCTATTTCATTGCACTTTCACCATTGAGTTTCTTAATGGCCAGATTTGAGTTACCTTTTATCTTTAAATGATATAGTTTTGGTTGAAGTCCCTACTCTAGGCCTGCAATGACGGTCTGGTACTCTGCTTCATTGTTTCTTCATCCTTTACATAGTTGTAAGGAGTAAGGTAGGACTTCCTTTTCTATAGATATAAGTATGACTCTCGGACCCACATTGTTGAACTTGGGGTCTTCCATCCTTTTACCTATCAGACTTCTAGATTCATCATCGAAGTACGTCTCCCATGTCTGGGAACACTCTTAAATAGATAATAACTCTTTATTTGTTATTTCAGTGTCCAATGAATTATTGTATGTCAAGGGGTTCCCTTTTATAAAGTCTTATAACATCTGGCCTTTTATGGATATCTAAGGAATTCATCATTGGTCGAACTGCTGCAGAATGACCACCCATCAAAACAAGAGTCTAGTCAACATCAGACAGCTGAGAATTTTTATGAGTGGGTTTCAAATATAGATCAAATAGACCACATGGTTTTTATATATTGTCTCATCTTTTGGACTGAAAATATTACCACCATGAACCTCTTCTCGATATTTTAATAAAGAGTCTCACTCTCAATCATGGTTTTGCTAAGATAATAGAGGCTATTATCTCTACCTACATTATTCTTCCTTGCAAGGAAGGAACCCAATGATCGATCCAAGGAATTAATATATTGAATAAGTAGTACTCATTGCACATGTGGCATTAGCACAGGTATGATCAAGAGGTATTTCTTGATGTTTTCAAATTCTTTATAACAATCTTACATCCATTCATACGCTGACAATTTTTTCATTAACCTAGTGAAACAAAAACACTTTCTTGCAAGGTTGCCTATGAAGTAGTGGATTTAGAGAAAAATGACCTTGATTTCCTCTCAACATAGTGAGGTTGTGATGTGGTGACATTACAAGGATGGCCTTTGTCTTCTCGGGGTCGACTTCGATTCCATGGTGGCATGTGATGAAGTTGAGAAGTTTTCACGAGGTAACACCAAAACACATTTTAGGGGGATAATTTTTGAGACTGTGTTGTCATATTTTACTAAATACAGTTTCAAGATTTTTTAGGCGGTCCGAGTTTTATTTTTATTTAACCACTAGATCATCAACATAGAATTTGACAAACATTCCAAGGAAGGGTTTGAAAATTTGAGGCATGGTGCATTGATAAGTGGTGTCATCATTTTTCTAACCTAAAGGAATTTATTTATAGAAAAATATTTCATAGGGAGCCCTGAAGGTGAAGGATTATTCATAATCCTAGGAAACTTGGATTTGATTATAACCCGAATAGTTTTCCATGAAATGAAGAGCCTCATATTTGAAAGTTGCATCAATCAGTAATTATATAATTGACATTAGGAAATCACCTTTCAGGAAATGCCGATTGAGATCCCTAAAATTGATGTAAACTACGATCTAATCATTTTTACTTGTAAAGGGGATAATTTTTTTTGTTCAGATGGTGTATTGGACTTCCCAAATATTGTTGGCTCTAATTATCTTTTCGACTTCAACCTCTATTTTACAACATCTTTTAGGTGCGTCCTTTTGGTGGATTTCTTGTAAATTTAATAATTTTTTGGAAGGTCCATATGGTGAGTGGACACCTCTAGATCGAGACCTAGTATTTTTGTATAATTATAAGAAAAAACATCTTCATGCTGATTCTGGAAATATGTGTATAACTCTTACTATTTGAAAGGCGTGGTTGCACTAATCAGAGTGGGGCATATGTCTTCTTCCATACCTAAGTGAATTTCCATGAGTTCATTAATGGTGGTTGATATGCCTTCCCCAGATGCTTTAAGGGAATCCCCTAGGTCTTCTTATTCCTCCAATTCACCCTCACCATCTTCCTCTTAATCTTCTAACAGGGAAACAATTCTTGAGATGATTGTTCCATAGTTGAGAGAATAGTTGAAATTTTTGTGTCTGAGAGGTGAATACGCCTCTTCTACCTCAGTCGTTGGTGAGGGATTCTCTAGAGAAGATGTAGCGATGGGTAAACGTGTTTACTCACCTAATTTTAGTGAAGAGTCACTTCCTCCCACCTCAGTGGGTGAGTCAGGTTTTTTTGAGTTTTGATGATTGTTCAGGGGAATTTCTATCCAAACCACCACCATTTTTATGAGAGTTAGTGAGTTTTAAACATTATTAGGCATGGTTTCCATGACCTAAATCATGACGACATCTAAATAATCATCCGATTTTGCACTTGTACACTCAATATAATTGATTGAAAGTACATATTCTTCCCCAATATACTTGATGAGATCCAAGGGGACCATTTCTAAACCATTTGGGGCAGCAATACAATCAACACCATTGACAAGAAGTCACTTACCATTCATATCAAAGAACCCTACATCAATATAGTGTGATTCACAGAGGTTTAATGGTGCCTTATCGACATTCAAGGTCCCACTCTATCCATTAATTCTATATTTGATGAACTGATGGTTAGATGAGGGGATTACTATGTGTTGATTCACCTAGGACCTTCCTAGAAGGGTTTTTAAGGCTGTATAATTTTGGACCACAATAAATTATGGGTGAGAGATGAGGTCACCAAATTGGGTTTTGATCTTAATTTGGACTAACATATTCTTCATGATTTTGTCACAACCCAATAGAGTCTTGGTGTTGGGTATCAGATCATCCCCATTACATCCCTGCCAACGAAGTTTCTGTAGTGTGGGGACATTAATTCCAAAGCCATTTCCAATGAATAATTTTAAGATATCAAAACCATTTATCATGCTAGAAACATATAAGGGTTTTATGTGTCCATTCAAGATGACATATTCATCTTGATTCAGGAAGGAGATAACTGCATGGTATTCTCTATGATTTTTACCTATAATGTATACTTTAGTGACTAGTACCTCAGCTTGAAACTCCTAGGGACATAAAAAAGCTTCGGTGAGTTCTTCCATGTGATCTAGTGATAGATTCAGTGCATCCAAGATTGAAATCATGGCTAGTAACAAATATTACTACTTCTTGATTTAATATTTTTGATATAAAGCCTTGTGCTTCCTAGCCCAGGGATTATCTTTCACATGCCCATTAGGGGGTTTATCATTTAATGGTGATGATTCAGCACTTGGGATCAGAGCTGAAGGAGCTTCCTTTTTTTGGATTGGACCTGGTAGATCTTCTCACATACTAAGGGTAATTAGTAACATATTCTTCGTCTAATGGATATTTTATAATTATTGGACCAGGGTGTCTTCTTATGGGGTTAGGATAATTTTCATGTCCCTGTTGGATCTGCTGGAGAGTTGTTCTATAGGTTTCTACATCAATGACTGTTTGAGCAGATATGGGGCCATAAGCTTGATTTATGCCATGGTTGTGTCTCCCTAGATATCCCTAGACTTTCCAACTTCTTCCTCCAGCCCCCAATTTGGTGTGGATAATTCTGGTTGATAACCATATTCATCAGCAGAGAAGGAATCAATTAAGTGGATGACATTGGAAAATCCAAAAATAATCTCGTCTTTTGATGATGAATTTTCCCATTGAACTTTTCCACTAGTGTCGTTTAGTAGGGCGGGGTGATGCTTATTGTGTCTTTTATTGGGGTGTTGCCCATATCATCAGAACTATTGGAATGAATTCTAATACTGTCAAATACAATTTTATTTTTGATGAAGATTTTTATCTTTCACTTGATTTTCCCGACCCTTGAAGGATTGTAGGTCCAATAATGTTGATTTTTCTACATGAGGAGCTATTGGGGGCATAATTGGTTTCTTTAACTTCACTTGGAGGATAATGTAGGATAAGTTGATTTTTTCTGAGTCATCAAATAATAAATATTTTGATCCTTTTTCTTAATATCATTTATCCACTCCCCACCATTATTTGGGTTAGTGGTGGAAGCATATTCCACTTGCACTAGTGGTGGTCCCAGGTTGACTTGTCAAGAATATATCATTCATTTCAGGAGTTAATTGAAGAAAAATAACTCATGGATGTTTTTTCCAAATATCTGGTGGAAGGGACAGTAATTTATCCAGTCCTCAAGACCTAATTCATCGGCCCTCTTCGACTCCAGAAGCCGGAGCAAGTTGAAATTCATGGAAGCTACAAAGTATACATAGAATTGGTCTTCCTTGAATGAGTAACATTATTATTCAATTCCTATAATTGATTTCTCCTAGTTCATATTCTATAATATTTATAAGGTGGGGTTGGCTGTTGACATCCAAGAGCCCCACATGGTTTTGTGCTGGCCTAGGAGTTAGAGCTAGTGAAAGGGGTGGCTTAGGCATGATAGAAGACGCTTTATCTCTTCCCACTCTTTTTTCTAGGGACGACGGGGCTACTCGGGACTTGATATTAGTCTATTGTAAAGAAATTTTCTATCCTTTGAGCAATATTGGAGAATCCTCATATCCCACTTTTTTATCTCCAATGAGTAAGTTTTGTTCACAGCTAATCACAGAGGTTGTTGATTCAAATGGACACCATATCATCTTGGGGGAGTGTCCAGTTCAAAGAGTAAGTCAGACCCTTCCATCTGGTAATGAATTCTGAAACTCTCTCATTCTCTCACTATTTTTCATTCATGAGGTCACTAAATTTTTTTTCAACGTCGAGCTGAACTTGAATAAGAATTGGCACTGAAGATCCTCTCATCATATTATTGACTTTGCTGGAAAACTAGTTTACCACAAAAAATTTTAAACATGTAGAGATCAAACAAATAATATGAGTTTCACAACTTCTTGTTTCTCTGGGATTACCATTATGGGATCCCAGTAAGACGTGTAGTTAATCTGGTGCTTCTCTGGGTCACATGATCTATTAATCACTATGAACATAGGGTTCCCAATATTTGGTGGTATTGGAGCATTACTAACCCAATCGAGGAATGGATTCCATTCTGGATATATCAGAGCATGCCACCCTTCCATCACTTCCAACCGAGCTATTAATAACTCGATGGTACTCATGATCCCTTGATGCATGTCTTGTTGGTCTTAGGAATGGGAAGGTACACTAGGGGGAAATATTGGGTGTGCCAGATCTACTATTACCTAAAGCAGATACCTAGCCAGGGCCATCCTTGGGTGATTCCAATGGATTTTGTCTAGTTTTTCCTTAAAAGGAGGGAATCTTGGTATCCTTAAATTCCCAAATTCAAATAGATTGATGGTCTCATCACTTCACTAGACAAGAATTTATGACTAGAATCATTTTCCAAGCGAAGCCCTTATGGTAGGGTTACCTCTTTCAGGAGTGTATGTTGATGTTCTGTCTTAGGAACATATTCAGTAGGATAGATTTCTTGATGTAGCTTAGCATTGGTTCTCCTAAGCCCTTTCATTTATTTCTCCAATTGAGGAAACTCTCCTCAAGCATTAGAGGTGTGTTTTCATGTTGAAGAGGAGGTGGTGAGACATGTATTACTTCATTTTAATTCTTCTCCTTGTTAGAAATTCGCAACGACGTAATGATGGATCTTTTTAAGGAGTTACCATGTTTATGTTGGAACATTGCTTCTAGATACACAAACCCTCAGGCTCAGTTTAGACCTCCTCCTAGAGGGAACCATCTTATCTTGCATCACCATCATTTGTGTTTTTTTAGTGACAGATGTGGGCAGACTTTTACTATGATTACCAATGTATACCACATTGCATGTGTCGCACCAAGTTTCAAATATTATGAGGGAAACTTGAATCCCTTTCTTGATCTTCTACTTCCATTCTAGGATCCTCTTTGAGTTCTTGGAGAATCTTGAGTCGAAGTGAGCCTTGATATGACATGGAAGTATGGATTTTCCCTAGGGTACATGAGTTTTAAGAACCCGGTTATTATTTTTGAGGTACGGGCTTCTTCCTTTTCCTTTTCCTTAAGTGTTTTTTAGATAATATGGAAAATGGAAAAGAATGATAATTTTCAAAACTACACACCGTGTACTTTGTCCACACGTCGTGTACTTTTGGCCGTGTTGGGATGAGTACACGGGGCGTGTAGCCTTGTCGGCGACGAGGGGTGTACGAACCGACTACACGCCATGTATTGGTACCTTACACGCTGTGTAGTCAGTCAGCAGGCTTGAATAGTAAGGCGGTGGAGTCACCACCAACTGGGAGACTGTACACACCGTGTACTTGGGAGTACATGCCGTGTACTCAGGTCGACAGATGAACAGTGTGGCGGTGCCGCCAAATGAACAGTTAAATGAAAGAAGTACACGCCGTGTACTCAAAAGTACACGTTGTGTACTTTGTTTTTTCGGCTTAAAACAGACAGTAGCCTCCTAATTTGGCAGAGGAGGCGTTTGATCCATTTTGGAGCCAAAGGAGGAGGCCGGATCTTTGAAGATCCATCAGGTGTTCGTCTGGAATCAGTTTCGGCTTCGGGCGATTTCGTTGGAACCGCACAGGTAAGCCCTCTACCCTCCTAGTACCGTTCTTACCAATTCTTCTCCTAACGTAAGTTATTTACATTTGAATGAGTTTTGTTCTTTTTCAGATCTACGTCGTTCTTGGGAATTTCTGGAGTCGGCGTTCGGGTATAATGTTCGTTGGCGTATAAGGTTGGTGTCTTTGTGTTCATTTTCCAACTATCGTGCATCTTTGTGTGTTTTTGTGCCACGAACCCATGTTGGGGTGTCGTGTGGCTAAGTCTGTTGCTATATTTAATTCCTAGAATTGAATATGTGATTAAATCGTGATAATAAAATTATGTTTGGGATCATTTCATGGATCTGGAACCACCCCCAGGGTGTGTTTCACTGTTTAGCCGTTTGGCCGGGATACCTGAGGGTATGCCTTTAAAGTAGTAATTGTAGAATTTCCTTGAGAGTAATTGCTTGTTACTGCTTGGTTACCTGTTGGTAATGGCCCGATTACCTATTTATCCTGAGGGTGTTATTGTATTTGGTCTGAGGGAGTTGTTGTGATTAGCCTGAGGGCGTGACTGTTTTAGCCCGAGGGCTATCGTTATTCCACCTGAGGGCAACCTTTCGTGCCTGAGGGCTTGACTACTATGCCTGGGGGCAACACTTCCTACACCTAAGGGAAATTTATGTTATGCCTGAGGGAAATACCTGCGGGTTGGATTCTGTATAGCCTGAGGGAGTGGTTACTATTTTAGCCTGAGGGCACGGGTCTGGTTGGCCTGAGGGCTTGGTGCTATTGAGCACAAGAATGTTACGAAATTAAATAAATTAAATGAATAATAAAATGGTAATTTAATTTTTAAGTTAGTTACTTTTTAGTATGGAATGCTTTATTACATTTTATTACTGCACACTATCGTTGCATGCTTACACGCAGTTGGGCACAAGCCTTTGGTGGGTGCCTACTGAGATATATTTCTCACACCCTGTTTGGGTCACATTTTTCGGCCCAAACAGATTACGTTTCTGCAGCTGTAGATAGGGGAAAGAGTCCCTATACAGGTACTTGACTGTTGCTGAGGAGTAGGAGGGCATAGGACTGAGCCTAGGCTTGCGATGCCACTGCCAGCTGTTTTGATTGTTTTGTTGTACTCTGTATTTTGTTGTACTGTATTGATGTATAACATGTTCTAGCTGTTTTCATAGTACTTGAGACATGTAGCATCGTCATTTATATATTGTTGGTTATATCCACTGTTGTTTTTTATTTCTGTTGTGTATAGTTTACTGCTTCCGCTGTTTGTTGTATGTTTTATTTTGTATTCTGGTATGCTACACTTTGACAAATGAGGGCATAGTTTCCCCACTATCAGACCTGGGCCCTCACTGCTAGTCAGCAGCCTCTAGCATTTGGGGAAATGCTCTTGAGGTCACGTGGCGAACCGGGCTCGGGGCACCCGTTGTGTGGCACCCGGGTCCGGGACGTTACAAAGTGGTATCAAAGGCGATTACTTTTCTTGACATACTATTTGGAGCTGTAGTCAGGGATAGGATGGAACATTAGTTGGTAATAAGTTGTGCCCAGGTGTAGCTAACCCGTGTATAGGGAAAATCCAGTCTACCTCGTATTTTTCATTCTTTGGATTTTGCAATTTTACGGTTGATATGTTTTCACCGTTGGGTGATGCACTTGGATTGTGTTGTTCATATTTTATCTGTGGGTTTGATTTTGTTGAAACCCGATGAGATGAGGGTATGTCGTCTCATGCATCATATAGGCACGTGCTAGGTATCACATTCCATGCATAGTTTCCATGCCTTGTAGGTGCATTAGAATTTTCATGTTGTTGTGATAGTTGTTGTGCTATAAAAGCATGCTGTTGTGATAGCTGCTTGATAAATACCTGCCTTTTTATATGGTGTTTTGTTGAGCTTGTTTATAGAATGGATGCTAAACATTGGTTTTTGGGGATTATGGGCCCCCATTGACTGGAATTTGGTGGGTCATTGACTGATTGTTGGTTATAACACATATAAGATGTCAAACATTGATTCGTGGGGAGTATGGGCCCCCACGAGTTGGAATTTGACACTTAGGTGTTGTTTTTAGTATTTTCTGGGTTCCAAAAGAAGTTCCAGAGGCATACTGTTTAGAATCCCAGTATACACGCCGTGTTGTATTTTTATACACGTCGTGTATGTTCTTCTGTTCGGGAAGAAAAATGAACTTTTTGAGTACACGCCGTGTACCCTGAGTACACGCCGTGTAGTCTCTTTCCGTGTCACAAACCGTGTGGGCGATGACATGGGGTAGGGAAGGGCTTGGGTAAAACACGCCGTGTAGGTCTGTGCACGCCGTGTAGTGTTGACCCGGAGTCTGTCTGTGTAACTAACAACACGGGTCGGTAAACTCCTTCACAGAACACACTGTGTCAATGATGCACACGCCGTGTAGTGTGACCTGGGGACTCGGCCGTGTAACTAACAACACGGGTCGATGTCACCTCTCCTTGAACACGTCGTGTACCTATGGGACACACCGTGTAGTCTTGACCGAGGACATACCATGTGGACTTAGCCATGTGGCTGTGAAACGGGGGTGGTGTACACGCCGTATGCGGGTGTAACACGCCGTGTAGTTGTAAGTCGAGTAGTCATCCATGTCACAGACGACACAGGCAATTGGAAAATAACACCATACACGCCATGTAGATATTATACACGCCGTGTAGTTTTTTTGAACGAAAGCCGTGTGGCCTAGTCCTGTAAAAGGACCCGGGCAGGGGAAGGGAAGTCAAGTACACGCCGTGTAGTCATTGTACATGCCATGTAGTCTTGTTTTGAAAAATTTTGAATGCCTTATTCCTCTTGTTCCTTTTTGGTTCCTTCACTTTTTGGTCTTAATAATATTGAATCTGAGGCATGATTTTGACCTTGTAGTGTCATGCCGCTGAGACGACCGCGAGTTGTTCGCCTGGAGAGTGGCAACAATTATACTCCGGAGATTGTGGTCCATGGGATACCAGTGGATCCACCAGCAGAGCCAGATGCGACACCAGCTGTCATACCGGACATAGGCATGGAGGCGCAGTTCCGTGAAGGTTTTAAGCGGTTTATGCAGACCTTTCAGGGAGCACCGCAGGCTGCTACATCTATGGTTGAGCTGACTCGTATCTTCCAGCAGTAGCTTCCGCCTACGTTTCTAGGGTATGGAGGACTGCATGCTGCGGAGTCTTGGCTAGGATCTATGCGGACTATTTTCGAGCATCTTGAGACGCCTCCAGGGCGGAGGGTCAAGCTCGCGACTTACATGCTGCGTGATTCTGCCAAGAGGTGGTGGGATGTTACCACGCAATCAGAGCATCACAGGGACATGGTGTGGGAATATTTTCAGGCATTCTTCTATGACTTCTTCTTTCCCGAGATGCTGAGGGCAGATAGAGCTTGAGAGTTCAGAAATCTGTAGCAGGGCGCTATGTCAGTGATGGACTATTCTGCTCGTTTTATAGAGCTTCAGCGCTTTGCACCCGTTCTGGTGGGTGATGAGAAACTGAGAGCCAGGCGTTTTGAGGATGGTCTTCGGTATGACATCTGAGCATTGGTGAATGTTTTCAGGTTACCTACTGTACACACAATTGTGAACCAGGCGTTGATTATAGAGAGGAACCTGTGAGAATCTAGTTGTGTGGGCCAGGGCAGTTCAGCACCAGTTACTGGTACTATTTCTACTGGAAAGAGGAAGAGACAGATGGACTTATCTCAGGGCGGTAGTACTAGCCAGGTAGCTTCTACAGGTGGTCCAATCAGGTGGTACCAGTGTGGTAGAGAGGGGCACAATAGGCCACAGTGTCCACGAGACCCAGTGGAGTTCTGAGCTTGCGGAAAGATGGGTCATCTGCAGCGCTTTTGCAGGGCGTTTCTACCAGTGTCTAGTGAGATGGGTTATGTGCAGACTCCACGTGCGGGAGCAGGACCAGTGGCTTATTACCATTCTGGGAACTAGAATACGTCAGGGCGTGCAGGTAGAGATGGTGGTCGTGGCCGTGGTAGCCAGACACCAGGATCTCAGAGGCAGGAGGGCGGGACAGCTCAGGGTAGCCAGGCTTTGTCGCAGGGCCGCGGCACTGAGCAGGCATATGCAGTGCAACAGACCCAGTAGGAGCCGGATCCCAGACATTTTACAGTCAGAGGTACTATTCTAGTAGCTTTTGTCTTGTCTTCACTACTTTTTGATACGAGTGCTACGCATAGTTTCATATCTGTACCCGTTGTGGAGAGCCTTGGGCTCGGTGTTTCTTCTTCTTCTGATATCATGATGCTAGACACTCCATTGGGGACTAGAGCAGCAGGTGTGCGTCAGTGCAAGGAGTTCCCCCTTGAGGTTGATGGGTGTCACTTACTTTGGGACCTCTATGTCTTAGAGATGATGAGCTATGACGTCATTCTCGGGATGGACTGGTTGGTTCCCTTCTGAGATTTTGTAGACTGCTATTGTTGCAGGGTGCGTTTCACATCACCAGAGGGCAGAGAGTTTCTATACAAGGGCGAATGGGATGTTCAGGCGAGTCGAGCTGGACCAGAGCATCATGGTCGAGGTGGAGTCATATCCCAGATTTCGAGCTTATATCTGGATGACCAGGGGACTTGTCAGACGGATTTCCCTCCAGTTGTCGATCGTTTCAGGGATGTCTTCCCAGACGACTTTTCAGGTCTACCCCCGGTGCGTGAGGTGGATTTCTCTATTGAGCTTGTGCCAGGAGCATCACCGATGTCCATTCCTCCTTATAGGATGGCCACACCTGAGTTGCAGGAACTCAAGAGGTAGTTATAGGAGTTGCAGGAGAAGGGTTTTATCAGACCGAGTACTTCTCCTTGGGTTTCTCTAGTCCTTTTTGTGAAGAAGGCGGATGGTACCCTTAAGCTTTGCGTGGATTATCGGAACTGAACCAGTTGACGGTTAAAAACTGACATCCCTTACTGAGGATAGATGATTTGTTTGATCAGCTTCGTGGAGCATGAGTGTTCTCGAAGATTGACTTGAGATCCAGATATCATCAGCTGCGCGTTAGACCATCTGATATACCTCTCACAGCTTTCAGAAGTAGGTATGGTCTATATGAGTATACATTTATGCCGTTCGGACTGACGAACACGCCAGCAGTTTTCATGGCTATGATGAATCATGTGTTCCATCCGTATCTTGATTCTTTTGTGGTAGTATTCGTGGACGACATCTTGGTGTACTCTCACACTCGACACGACCATTCCACCCATCTTGAGATCGTATTGAGTACACTAATAGAGCATCAGATATATTCAAATCTCTCAAAGTGCCACTTTTGGATGGACCAGATTCACTTCCTGGGTCACATTATCTCAAAGGCGGGAGTTGTAGTAGACCTAGAGAAGGTGAGAACAGTAGTTTCATGGGAGCAGCCTAAGAACGTGTTGGAGATACAGAGTTTCTTAGGGCTGGCTGGTTACTACAGATGCTTCATATAGGACTTCTCTCGCTTAGCAGCACCATTGACAGGTCTGACTAAGAAGGGTGTAAAGTTCGTTTGGTCGGAAGCTTGCGAGGTATCTTTCCAGGACCTGAAGGGAAGGTTGACATTTGTACCGATCCTTATAGTCCCAGAGTAGGGGAAGAGCTATACAGTTTACTGTGATCCATTAGGGATTGGGCTGGGAGCCGTTTTGATGCAGGGTGACAGAGTTGTCGCGTACGGGTCTCGGCAGTTGAGGCCACATGAGAGGAATTACCTGATGCATTATCTCGAGTTGGCTACATTTTTGCATGCGTTGTGCTGTTGGAGACACTATCTATTGGGAGATCATTTTGTGGTTTTCACCGACCAGAAAAGCCTCAAGTATATCTTTACTCAGCGTGACCTAAATCTGAGGCAGAGAAGGTGGGTTGGGTACCTACAGTTTTTTGATTTTGATCTTGCCTATACACCAGGTAAAGGTAATGTAGTAGCTGATGCACTGAGCAGGAAGACTCAGATACATGCAGTGCAAGAGGCCAGTAGTGAGTGGGAGCTCATGGCTTTGTTCTTTGAGATGAATCTGGAGGTGCATGACAGACAGGGGCATACTTATCTTTCCTCATTAGCTGTGACTTCTACCCTCCTGGATAGTGTGAGGATGAGGCAGCTATCTGATTCATAATGCCTAGTTATATAGGAATCGGTGGCAATTGAGGAACCTCCTCCCGGTTGGGCGATAGGCGATGATGAGGTTTTGCGTTTCCATGGACAAGTATGAGTTCCAGGGGATATATGCGAGAAGCTGATGTGAGAGTTTCATGCATCAGCTTGGGCAGTTCATCTCGGAGTTACCAAGATCTACAGAGACTTGATACGTTAGTACTGGTGGTCGGGTATGAAGAGAGAGATAGCTGGGTTTGTTACGAGATGTTCCAACTGTCAACAGGTGAAGGCAGAGCATCAGAGACCAGCTAGACTGTTACACCAGTTACCCATTCCGGAGTGTAAATTGGATGATGTTGCGATGGATTTCGTGATGGGTTTTCTGAGGTCACCTCGTGGAAATGACGTCGTGTGGGTTGTTGTGGACAGACTCACGAAGGTAGCTCACTTTTTACCGATCAAGGAGACCTTCGGTGTGGACGAGCTCAGAAGGTTGTATATCCGAGAGATCGTACGTCTTTATGGGGTCCCTCGTTCTATCGTTTCATATAGGGACTCCCTCTTCATGTCTCGTTTCTGGAAGAGATTTTAGAGGGCGCTGTGTACACAGGTGCTTCTGAGCACAACATACCACCCTCAGACAGATGGCCAGTCAGAGCTGACGATACAGGTGCTAGAGGACATGCTGCGCTCATGTGTCCTAGACTTTGGGGGCTCTTGGGAGAAGCATATACCCTTAGTCGAGTTTTCCTATAACAATAGTTTTCAGGCAACTATTGAGATGGCACCATATGAGGATTTATATGGTAGGCCATGCCGATCACCTTTGTGCAGGTTAGGGGCAGGTGAGGCAGCTTTATTGGGGCCACAGCTCGTGCAGGAGACATCTAAGCAGGTCCAGTTGATTCGGAACCGTATGGCTACCACACAGTCTCATCAAAAGTCTTATGCAGATCGTCGTAGATGACCTTTGGAGTTTGTGGTTGGGGATTAGGTTTTTCTACGTGTTTCACCGAGGCTGGGACACAAGCGGACCAGGAGACAGGGTAAACTTTCACCGAGGTATGTGGGGCCATTCGAGATTCTGGAGAGAGTCGGGCTGGTTGCCTATCAGTTGCAGTTACCGCAGTGGTACTAAGCCATGCACGATATCTTCCACGTGTCTCAGTTACGTCGCTACCATTTGGACCCGTCTCACACCTTTCAGCCTGAGGTGGTAGAGCTTCATCATGATGCATCCATTGAGGAGCATCTGAACCGTATCATTAACAGGAGCACGAGAGTTCTCCGAGGCCGGTTAGTTCCTCTCGTACGGGTGCTATGGCAGCATGGCCGAGTGTAGTATGAGACCTGGGAGCGGGAGGCCGATGTACGTTCTCAGTGGCCAGAGCTGTTCTGAGCTTTATCTTCGCCACCCTTGGAAGGGAAATTCGGGGACGAATTGCTATAAGGGGGGAAGTTTGTAAGAACCCGGTTCATATTTTTGAGGTATGGGCTTCTTCCTTTTCTTTTTCCTTAAGTGTTTTTGAGATAATATGGAAAATGGAAAAGAATGCTAATTTTCAAAACTACACGCCATGTAATTTTTCCACACACCTTGTACTTTTGGCCATGTTGGGATGAGTAAACGGGGCGTGTAGCCTTGTCGGCAACAAGGGGTGTAGGAACCGACTACATGCCTTGTAGTGGTACCTTACATGTCGTGTTGTCAGTCGACAGGCTTGAATAGTAAGGTGGTGGAGTTGCCGCCAGCTGGGCGACTGTACACGCCGTGTACTTGGGAGTACATGTCGTGTACTCATGTCAATGGATGAACAGTGTGGTGGTGCTGCCAAATAAACAGTTAAATGAAAGAAGTACTTGTCGTGTACTCATAAGTACATGCCGTGTACTTTTTTTTCGCCTTAAAACAGGTAGTAGCCTCCTCATTTGGCAGAGGAGGCATTTGTTCCATTTTGAAGCCAAAGGAGGAGGCCAGATCTTTGAAGATCCACCGGGCGTTCGTCTGGAATCCGTTTCAGCTTCGGACAATTTCGTTGGAACTGCATGGGTATGCCCTCTCCCCACCTGGTACCGTGCTTACCAATTCTTCTCCTAACGTAAGTTATTTAAGTTTTAATGAGTTTTGTTCTTCGTCAGATATACACCACTCTTGGGCGTTTCTAGATTCGGCGTTCGAGTATAACGTTCATTGGCGTATAAGGTAGGTGGCTTTGTGTTCATTTTCCAACTGTAGTGCGTTTTTGTGCATTTTTTGTGCCACGAACCCATGTTGGGGTGTCGTCTGGCTGAGGCTGTTGCTATATTTAATGCCTAGAATTTCATACGTGATTAAATCATGATAATAAAATGCTGGTTGGGATCGTTGCTTGGATCTGGAACCACCCCCAGGGTGTGTTTCACTGTTTAGCCATTTGGCCAGGATACCCGAGGGTATGCCTTTAAACTAGTAATTGTAGAATTTCCTTGAGGGGAATTGCATGTTACTGCTTGTTTACCTATTTGGCATGGCCCGGTTACCTGTTTAGCCTGAGGTCATTGTTGTATTTGGCCTGAGGGCATTGTTGTGATTAGCCTGAGGGAAAGACTGTTTTAGCCCGAGGGCTGTCGTTATTCCACCTAAGGGAAACCTTTCGTGCCTAAGGTATTGACTTCTGTGCCTGAGGGCGACACTTTCTATGCCTGAGGGAAAAAAAATTTACGCCTGAGGGAAATACCTGTGGGTTGGATTCTGTATAGCCTGAGGGCGTGGTTACTATTTTAGCCTGAGGACACGGTTCTGGTTGGCCTGAGGGCTTGGTGTTGTTGAGCACAAGATTGTTACTAAATTAAATAAATTAAATGAATAATAAAACAGCAATTTAATTGTTATGTTAGTTACTTTTTAGTACTACTTACTTTATTGCATTTTATTACTGCACACTATCATTGCATGCTTACACGCAGTTGGGCACGGGCCTTTGGTGGGTGCCTACTGAGATATATTTCTCACACCCTGTTTGGGTCACGTTTTTCGGCCCAAACAGATTACGTTTCTGCAGGTGTAGATAGGGGCAAGAGTCCCTATACATGTACTTGACTGTTGCTGAGGAGTAGGAGGGCATGGGACAGAGCCTAGGCTCACGATGCCGCTGCTAGCTGTTTTTTTTGTTTTGTTGTACTCTGTATTTTGTTGTACTATATTGATGTATAACATGTTCTGGCTGTTTTCTTAGAACTTGAGATATGTAGCATCATCATTTATATACTGTTGTTTATATCCACTGTTGTTGTTTATTTCAGTTGTGTATGGTTTACTGCTTCCGCTGTTTGTTGTATGTTTTATTTTGTATTCCGCTGTGCTACACTTTGACAAATGAGGGCATAGTTTCCCCACTATCAGACCTGGTCCCTCGCTGCTAGTCGGAAGCCTCTTGCGTTTGGGGAAATGTGCTTGAGGTCACGTGGCGAACCGGGCTCGGGGCACCCGTTGCGTGGCACCCGGGTCCAAGACGTTACATGAGTCATGAGATAGGAAATAATAAGTAACCTTTATATTTTTTTCTCCCCAATTGAAAAAATAATGAATTTTACTGAGCGGGTGGTTGAGGTAAAAATACCTCCAGCCTAGTGGGAATGGGTTTCTCCCATTCTTAATTAATGTGTCTCTACCAAGATTTTTTGTTCTTATGGGGGAACTTTGTGTAAAAAATTCCCCCAACCCTATGTGTTGGGGTTTCTCCCGTACTGTAGCATTTTCTTCTATTATTTCCACCTTATTCATATCTCACATTCCAATGTTATTGTGATCTGGATATTTTGTTTAATCTACAAGTGAATTTGTTTCTTCCAAGGACATGAAAAATTCTTGTTGGTTGGATTACCTTTGGCGAGAGGCCTACTGAATATTCTCATTGGTCTAGTTTAGGACCTTTTTGATGGATTTCTTTTATTAGGCCTGATGATTTTGATACGTACTCAAGGCTGGTTCTTACCAAGCATGTTGTCTTTCCTAAACATGTATTTCATTTTATTTCCATTTAGGGATAATGACACTGAATTATTCCATCTTCAATGGGCTCTGATGAATGGGACTATGGATGAAGTATAAAGCACAATTATCTCCCCATATGCAGATATAAATATGAGATGGTGAGTTTTAGATGAGGAAACACAATTTGTTCAGTGCGTGGAGGCAAGATAATTAAAATTTATTTTTTTTCCTTTCTGAACATGACTGTCATGCATAAGGAAGGGACTCCAGGTAAATTTTTCGACAAAGCTCCCCCAATATAAAGACATTGTTTGTATACCCCTCAAAGGGTAGAAATTTCATTTTCTACTAGAAGAGAGTTATCCAAACATTAAGGTAAATGTTATCCATACATTCCTTTGATAAATCTTTTGGAATACTAAATAGAGAAGTGGTTGTGGTCCAGACCATAACCGATATGTCATCCCAAGATAGTTTTCTTCTCATGATAAACATATTATGTTATTCTTCTACAATTTCTCCTCTACTTATTGTTCCCAACATGGATTACTTGTGACTATCTCAACCTGATTAGCGGGGCTAGTAGAGATTTCATTGATGCATTAATGGTGTGGGGGTGGCTTAGAGGATGGGTGTGGACACGAGCCATCTCAAGTTTGATAAAGGATTTCAATTTTCATTGAAAGAGTTTCTAGCAGATCTGACCTTGTACTTCTATGTAGATCATAATATGGGGGATTTCTGGTATCTGCACTAATTGGTGGAGGACCTTCTTACCAGTGTGAATTTGGGCTATGGGAAGGACCTTCATAGCTGAGTATGTGGTGGAGAGGACTACCATTTCATCTTAGCATCAAATTTCATGGATATTTTTTCAGGGTGTGTAACCTTGGGAGGAACTTCAAGGAAAACCGTAGCAAGGGGAGTAAATTCTTTCTATTTTTTTATTTTAGGGAGGAAATTTTCAATCACTTCCATTATGGCAAGGGCTACCATTATGTCATGATGTCTAGCTACAGGGAGAATATATGTAGTTTTTATCCTAGGGAGGACCTTTAGGATAAACTTCAATGAGGGGAGGACTTTCTCATTGCTTGATTTCACTGTGGGGAGGAAATTTGTAGTCACTTCCATCATATAGAGGACTACCATCATGGCTTGATGTATGATCGCAAGGATAATAATATCTATGTTGTATACCTTGGGGAGGACCATAGGGAGGATGACATGAAAGGGAGGACCTTTATACTATTTAGTATTCTAGTCAAAGGTAGGGCTACCATGAAACTCATCAGAATATAGGATCTCTTGATCGATCTTTTCTTTCCCATGAAGTGATCCCCCATGGTTACTCTGGGGGGACCGTCAGAGTTGCTGGTAACAAAATTATGGGGAGGAACATTGTTCTGCTACTGCCACTAAAATAATTTTCTAATGGATCAATAGGATCATGGGCCTTTATTGATTGATGTCTTATGGTATCAAGAACTGTATCTTCTAGTATAGTAGACTCATGAATGTGATTTTCATTTTCCAGCTGCCTTTGGAACCTTTTCTTTTTTTGTGCTCTCTTGCAGGAAACTGGGGCCCCCTGCTATTGGTAATAGGCTTCATATATAATTCATTTTTCAGTTAATTCCTGTGATGTCATCAGGATATGCCGATGAGCGTCTTGAGTTCCGGTAGGGATAAATGTCCACCCTGGAGCGGCCACCACATTGGACCAACGTCCCATTGTTGGAACATGTTTTTTTTTCTGATCTAGTTTTCCTTATATCGTGTAATATTTTTTTCAACCCTCCTATACTAGAGTAGGTATAAAATTATTCTTCGGAGTATCCATCTTACTTTTTTGTTGAATCACCCTACTCAGGGAGATGTGATCTTGGGCCCAACTCCTTACTTTTTTCACATACGCAATGACATATTGATAGGTTTAGAGGATATGGACTGGAATCGACGTTTGATCCTCCATCATTTCTAGGATGTGATAAGATACATATTTTGCTGGAAAGGGTATAAATCCTCATTCCAATGTCGGATTATGAGTATGTTCCATCTCCCATTCTCAATGTGTTTCTAATGGAAACTAGTAGTTATCCTATTCTAGGGTAGAGGAATGAGTCTTCCCCCAACTTGTAGTTGGGAAACGCCAACTACTTTCTATAGTTTCTATAGTATTTGACTGGTGGGATTTATATTTGTGAGAAGTAATTTGTTTCATCTCTTTTTCTGATGTATTTTTATCATGATCTTGATGTTAATTTGCAGGAATTTGACTTTTTTTATATTTGATTTTCACTATATTTGATTAGTCAGCTAGATATTCATAGGAAGGAATTTCCATCTACCTATTGACTTCCACTATATTTGACTAGTGGGGATCATATAAATTGGAATTTTTGTATGAATTCCCATAGTTTTCCACCTTATTTAGATGGAGGGATTGGTATGCATTAGCATATAATTTCTCCTACTTATATCTAGTTTTTTCCCTATTTGGATAGTGGGTTTCTTGTGCATCAAAAAAGATTTTCATCTAGTGAAAATTTGTCACCCTTATTGTGGAGTGGGACTGGAGAGTGTTAGAAGATGTATCCATTTGCTCGTAATGTTCCACCATTTTACTGTGGTGGGACTCATAAGAGAGGTCAGGGATATGTGTATGCTCAACGGTTTCTGCAATATTTCCATGGTAGGATTAAGAAGAGGGGATAGAGAGATATGATTTCTCGTAGTTTACCATCGTGTTTGTTCAGTGGATCTCCTCCTTAGGAACAAGGGTGATGACCTACTCCTAGTGATAGGGTTTTTCCTTTAGTGGTATTTCTGAGGGGCCTATGTCCATTGGATATTAGCAGGATAAATTGATATGAAATCCTCTTCAAAGTAAAGATATTGGGTCGTGTGGTGCTAACAACAATGTTCTCCAGAAGGGGCCCTCGAGGGGGGATCTTGTACAATAGTGATGAATTTTTAGGTGACTTCCTCATTTTCCTCCGCAAGGTAAGGAAGTTACGTATTATTTCACTCTAGGGATAGGATCCCAAAGTGATCGGAGATGGACAGTGGGGCTGCCTTGGGCTTGGATTCTGACCATGGATTAAGATGTGGATGATGAGATTTAACTAATTAGAGGTCCTATCTTGAAACATCCATCATGGGGAGACTAGTATAATGATGGTACTCTTTTATGATCATGTTTGAAACCCAGCATTGAAGACTCTAGGCAGTTTATGGAGTCCTATTCTTTATTTGGGACTCGGCTGCCTTTGTGGCCGCTGACGCGCATGTTTGAGAAAGTTTTTGGGATGCCATTAGATTGTAGGTAGCTCTGTGAAGTACCTGAAATATATATTAAAAGTACATAAAAACCCCCATAAAAGTATCATCCCATGATCTCATGTATAAATAATGATATTTCTTGGCCCTCTTCCTTTCAAATGTGAAAGGGGATTGAGGTGGGGTAACCCATCACCTTGGTAAAGGATTCACTTCAGGTTAACCATTTTTAGTTCGACCTAATTCGCGTTGTAACCCATTTTGGTGGGAGATATGGTTGTACCGGGACTAAGAAGTATATACTTCTTGTATTATGAAGGATGTTCCATAGTTTATTGGTTTTGATGGGTGATTTCAGGAGGTTCAGTGATTGTGAAATCATCCCACATCAGGTATGATGTCTTTAGACGGTCTCCATCAGGTTTATTCACAAAGCTAAATACACCCCCAATGACCCTTTTATACATGATTCATGGACTTACTTTCTAATGTTAGTCACTCGTTTAATGATTTGGAATATGAAAGTTTAGGACTCCATTAGTTAAGAGGATGGGAGTTCAGGCTCATCCAACCCTTTTTGGGGGAATTATTACCTATTTTGGGACTCTCTTATATATTTAAGAAATGTCCATATGTTCATGAATACATGGTTCATTTCCATGTATGTGTCCAAAGATTACCACGAGATCGTAAGATCAATCAGAAATATTCATGGTTTTGGAATCATCTGTATGCATTTGAGTTTCTCTATTGATGAAGATATCTGGGTGTATATGAGGTTCTTCATCAATGTTACCCTTTTATAGACAAATTAATGATTCTCTGGTATTTTACCAAGAAAACAATGATTTAATCCATGGGATGAGTCACTTTAGAGTTTATCATCATCCAGGGAGGATGAAGATCATTTCAATATCCAGATTGAACCTACAAGATAGGCTTTCAGCATATCCTTGTGAGAAGAATTAGATTCCATGTAGTTTGATGTCACTTTACTGGAACATACCATTTTAAAGTCATGTGATAGGGAACCATCCATTCAGTTTAACATCATGCGACGAGGATGTCTAGATAGAAGATGAAAAGTCGATATTTCATGTGGTACTTACACTATAGAGGCCCGCAATTATGATCAGAGATATGGGTTCCTGAGTGGATATGACCCTACCAGGGATATGGCCCAGATAACATTAGGGTGACTTGGATGTGGGGTTTAAACTATAGAGATGATTCCTAGGTATCCTAGTTAGTTTGGAATCAAAGACATCGTAGTTCGGTGTGTTTGGATTGTGTGGATGTTGTGATCATCAAAAAACAATATGCCCACGTTAGCCATTCCCATTGTGAAAACAAAGAGGTCATGAAAGATTCAATGATACAAAAACATTTTTCCTACTTCATTGATGGAAAAAATAAGATTATAACGGTGGAATATAGTAGGGAGAGATCCCAAAGAGAGAGGGGGCGCTTTGAGTGTGCCAATTTATGCATTTTTTTGGTATCCAGGATAGTCATGACTTGTGGTTTATCCCAATGTGTCCAAGGCTGGAGAAAAGAGGGGGAAGAGAGATACCTCCTGCAAGAAAGTCTTGTGTTTTACCTTATGAGGAGTGACCTTCTAGATTTAAGAGAAAGGGGAGAAGTTTTGTTCTTCATAAATATGAAATGTGATCATGATATCTTTTATTTATGACTATCTCTCATGGAAGGAAAAAGCCAGTGATTACCAATATTACATAGAATAAGGAGTAAATGTGAGTATCCTAAGGTCTATCCCAATGTTACCATGTGAATGTAAATTTAGGGACATTCTTGGAGTTTGATCCATTGTGGGGATTACCCAAACATCCCCGCTTATCAAGGGTATGTAAACTCAACAGGGTGTGATGATGCACCCGGTGGTTTTATCATACATGTATGGTGTATTTGGAAGAGGATTTGACCAAATGTTGTTGGACTAGTTCGTGGAGGGGCTATAGAGGATGTGATGGAAATAGAAGGATATGATCAAATCCAACAAGTGGAACATCTGAGGGAACCCCATTCCATATATCATTTCTTTATACCAGATGGGGCCCTCCCTATGTTGCATATTTCTACATGGGTGGAGGGACCATCTATGTACCATGATGGTGTTCATACCTGTATGTGGCCTGTATAGTGTTTTACTATGTGGGTCCAGGTTCATACCATGTTGCATGACGTTACATATTTCCATATTTCATCTCTGTAGTGTGGTGCTTTGAGGCATAGGATTCCACCCATGTTACCTTGTGCGACGCGAGGCACTGGAGTGATGAAGGGACATTGATTTAGTGCCTTGTGGGAATTTCATCTTTGAAGGAGGTATGGTTCCTCATCTTCCAATTATTATGTTTCTTTCTTTATTTTTCCTATGTGTGGTGAGTTTATAACTATGAGAATTTTCCAAATGTGGTCTGCACCTCATCAATCAATATCTTAATAAATCTATCTCAAAATTCTATCCAATCATCTTAAATCTAGTCCTTTTCACAGCACTACTTTCTGTTCTTTTATAGAGTATCATAGAATCTGGATATATAGATCACATGACACTCTTTTTTGAAGCCCACGAGGAATTTCCTGGCTCACAGAAGACTCAGTCAACAATGTGCTACAATTTGTGGTGGAAAAAATCACCTCCTCAATCTCTCTCATAGGGAGCTAGTGGCTTCACCTCACCTACGAACCATTTAGATTGCATGGACTGTATATGGTGGTGGAATACACCACCCCTATTTTGAAAACGACGCAGTTCGCAGGGACGACGTTATTGCCTCAGCCCCATGATACAATAGGTTCGTGGTGGTTTTGTGAAGTTGTGGACTACCTTGTGAAGTGGCTGTCTGTGAAGGGCTTTATCATTTGTGGATCTTAGTTTTCCTTTCCCAAAATTGACTTCTTAGACATATGTCTTAAAATATTCAGTCGAATCCATTATCAAACTTTTGGGAGTATTTAATTTCCCCTTAAAAAGTTTTCATGACCCAAACATTATATAAATATCTTATAAATTTAGTAAATAAATATTTATTATAAATTATATAAATATGAAATATGAAATGTAATTCACTATTCATGGAGACAGTAGTACATACGTATGCATGAACATTGTTTTTTTGTTAATATTGAAGAAAGAGAGTAAATTACATATATCTATATATATATATATATTAGTTAAGTTTTAATTATTACACCATATATATCATAACTTTTTACTAAACCAATACTTAATACATTCCATGTAGAGTGTGAATGAATCACACCACTTGGAGGAGGCAGTAGTCCAGGCATCCACAAACAAAGTTATCCTATTTACACAAATTTAAAAGTATAACGGTATGTGTTATATTATAATTCCATATGAATATATAATTCATATATATCATATATATAATATTAAAACATAGTTTCCATCATAATTCCCAACCATAATAGGTGGTAATTGAAAATCAAACAACATCGTTTTGTGAGATGGTAGTTCTTTGTACACAAGAATGGTACGTTTTTTACCCATTTGATTAAAGTATGTGTGATTTTTGGTAGAAAAAATAATATAAAAAATCTCAGTATATTTAGGATATTGAGGTTATCATATAAATATTAAAAAAAAATAATTGAAGTGGTTTAAAGATGAAATAATATAAAAATGTTTGGTGATGAATATTACCACTTTTTTGGGCATCTCCTATTAATTTGAATAAAATAAGTTCATTGGTTGGATTTATGACCAATTTATGGATTCTAGTATTAAGGGAGGTATGTTGGGAGGATATTAGGATACATTTTGTCTGAACTAAATGGGTTTTGAAATGTTAAGAGAAGAGAAGGATATTTTCCCTTTTATAAGAGAGGGAAGGGGAAGTTTTGTAATATCTCAAAATATTAATTTATATTAAATGAAATATCAATAAAAATATCTAAAAATGATATTTATTCGAATATAATACATGTTAAGGTTGTAATATAATCAAATAATATATTTTATACTAGTTTTGTGTAATTTTAAACATTTTCATTTTGATTAAACCTTAATTAACCCATCATAATTTTAACTAAGGTAACAAATTTTTCAATTTTAATAGGTTGTAATTTTTTGCATATAAAGTTTTAATTAGACCATAAATAGAAAATTTAATATTTTTTCGAACATAACTCATTTTTTTTATTATTTAACATTTTTTTGATATTTAAATAATTAAATAAAATATTATTTTTATAAAGTATGATAAGTTTGAGTTTTGACACTATTCAATATATTGAAATTAAGAAACTCAATACAGTATTATAGCTTAGAAAAAATCATTTTAAGACACCAATAACACATAATATACACATATAAAAATCTTGTATCACCTTATTTAATTCAAATTATATTTTTTTTAATATTTTAAATATCAATTATTTTATTGTTGGATTAATTTATTAATTACTCCACCATAATTGTGTAATTATTTATGAAAATTATTTCATAAATAAAATTTAAAAATTAATTTCCTGGATGTAGATAAACCTTTTATATTTCATAATAATATATATATTCAATAATATCTTCTATTTACCTTTATATTATAAATATTATACTTATTAAAAGTATGAGTGCAGTATTTTGTCACTCCCCTTGAGTTTAATAATCTCTCATCCATTTTAATGGAAAAGTGTCAATTGAATTATTAAATTTTGATCCTTATGTATTAAGTGTAAAATTAAATTCATCAAATAACATTTTGTAATGTGTTATTGTGGTTTTCTAATATTTGAAATTTTATTTTTACCCTTAACTACCTGATTTACCCTCAAGTGTGGTAATACAAATTACTAATGTTACTATTCATATTTTCCAAAAGTAAAAGATACAAAATTACTAAATATTGACCTTATGATTAAAAATATTGATTTCAGTTTTAAAAATTCAAAACACATAATTACCTAAAATTAATTAAAAATTTATCAAGTTGATGGAATGAGAAAACATGTTTTTAAAGTGAAAACATCCAAAAGATTGAAACGTTTGTATATTCAAATTCAATGTGAAATTTATTAGAATGAAATAAATAGGATTAAATGATAAAAAATTTACCTAATTATAATATAAAAAATCAAATATAATATTTAACATGATAAATTATTTTGATGAAAAATGAGTTTTCAATTAAAATTCAGTATTTTTCACTACTCATCAAAACATGAAACTTATCAGAAAAATGCAAAAAATTCAACCAATGTAAATTTTTATATACAAAATTAAAATAAAAAGTTTATTATTTTCAAATATAATTTATAAAAGTTTCAAAAACAAGATTTAATACAAGTGTTCCATCAAAAGGTGGAAAATGTACATTTTTAGAAAAAAAATCTTTTATGTGTAAAATTGGATTTGTTCTTATATCATGTAGAGAAAAACCATAAGATGGATGTTAAAAATTATATTATATATTATATATTTATTTATTTATCATTAATATAATCTAATAATATTGATTTGTTTATTCTATTTTTATAAAATACTCTTGTGTACATTTAAATAGATTTTTAGAAAATGATTTTCTTTTTATTTCAAAAGGGTTTTACATGGGTAAATCATACTTTCATAATTAATTTAATCATATTAATACACATAATCATTACCAACAATGGAATTGGAGGATATAATCGACAATAATGGTGAATATTCATTATTTATCAATGATCAATCTAACAGAGGTAGGGGATTTTTTTATTTGTATTTATCCAATTTCGATTTCCAATGTTGGATGTGAACCCATTCGCCTAAAAAATTATTCTGTGATAAATGGGTGATTATAGTAGATATTTTTTATTAGTTTTTGGTTATTTATTTAACATTATAATGGAAATTTATAGATACCAAACCAAACATGGAAAATGTTAATTCCTCATTTTTTGTACATTTATCCATTATTTCTTAAAACATTCATCACCGTAATTTTATTTGGACTGTGGTCATATCAATACCAGGTATTCAATCATGGTGTAAATGTTATTTGGTGTAATAGATCGACACCAAAACTAAGGTTCATGATCAAGGGTCTGATTGAGGTGAAATGATAAGATATAATGATCAGAGGTGGATCTAATTAGACAAGTGATTCTTGTTCTTCTAGATTTGACACGCGCAATGATGGAACAATGTGATGGAGGTTGATTTTCAGGAGGATTCATGTATGGAATTTGGTGAGCAGTTATGATAGGTCTGGCCAATCCTAGATTTAAAATAACTATGTGAGACTTTTTGTGATGACCACGAAATTAGAATAATGCTTGAAGAACATGTATAATCGGTAAAATTACACATTATAGAGTATATACTCTATAGAACACACACCGTGTGGGGACCTAGATATGATTCTAGGGTTCATGTGTGACGAAAAATACCATACTCAATGTGACCCCATACTAGCATCTTGGAATATAGCCTAGAGGGTACACACACACAGACATAACTAGTCACATGGGTAGGGTTAGAGTACACGGGCAAGACCTGGTACTCAGACATGGTCCAACACATAGGCACAACCACAATACATGGCCATGGCCTAAAATACACAAGCATAACCAGTTGTACGTGGGAATATTCTTTTAGCTTGCTGAGTTCCAGGATAACCTTAAGACACTATGTACCCCCACTATAACACTCCTTGTATATGGTGATTTAAATGTCATGTGAAATGGTGATACATGGTAATAGCCCTAGGTAGGCGAGACACGACATATACCCTTAGTACACGATGTGTGTTATATATAGGGTATTGTGAGGACCTCTTTTTCTTTAGTATAGACCGATTATAGTTGAGTGAGATACCTTAGTCCATCCCTACAAGGTTAAAATATGGAATTATATCCTTGGAATACGATTTTGATTCCCTCTATAGGTTCTGTTTTCGATAAATCCTAAGGTATCCATCCATGTGTCTTAGGGTCGGATCCTCTATCATATCCTTCCTAGGTGGGTTTTTTGGTATCATAATGAACACTATGCATAGGGTATAAATCCCCTATCATGTAGTTTTATCCAATAGGGTTGGGGGAATCCCCTAGGGAACCTTTGTGTAATCCTTTATCTACGTAGTGGGATTTAGTTGTATTCCTGCATTGGTATCAGTTGTGTTGTTTTAAATTTATGCATTGTATGGTCTTGGAGATGTGGGTTGGTGCATAAAGGTACTTAGGCTAATGCCTCTCATATGTGGTATATGCCTAACCAGTGCTCTTCTCTAGCACTTAGCCTGTTGGATGTAGTCTTGGGGTTGTCACACTTAACCTATCACTAACTAGGATATACTAATGGGTATGGTGCTGATAAAAAGAAATGTATTACATAAACATTTAATCATATCATAACCAATGGAAAACAAAAAGGTTTCATAATCATTGCATTAATTAATCATAACAAAACCCTTGGAAAAATAAATTCGTTTCATAAACATCTTTTCATCATAATCATAAAGCATCTTGATAATGAATAAGGATGGTATCATTGGATCATAACCTCATTACAGGTTATGAACCATTAAATGATGTCATATTAAATGACGAGTTATTTTAAAAGATCACTTATAACACTTCTTAAGGAAAAATACATTTTTCACTTTTAAATAATATAAACTAAAAAATTACCCAATATTAAAGAAAAACTTTCCTTTAAAAATAACCATGGTAATTTTTAACGAAAGCATCAATGTATTTATCAGTCATTATGATGGAAAATTCCATTAATACCATATACATTAAAACAAATATTCATATCACGTTTTTGATAAAAAGTCAAAAGTTCCTTATTCAAAAAAATATAATAATGTTCCTTTTAAATCATTTATTAAAAATTAATAAAAGTGTAAAAATATAGTTGAACACTCATACGATAATATTAAACACATTCATGGAAATATTTTTAGAAAATAAGTATATGGAAAAAAATCAACTCAAGGGATAAATAAGGTCAAATTTCCTTAAAAACAAGTTTTTGATCTCTTGGGAACTTATGGTGGGTAAAATGAAATAAATATATGTTTTATTCATAAATGACTATATCATAATAAAATTTATTATTTTATTGAGAGATATATCATATGAGTTCAACATCACAAACTTAACCTTAAATAATCCAATAAAAAATGTGATTATAACATTAAACACTTATCAGCCTAGAAAAATTTGAATCACAACCCCCATGAAATAAAGAAATATTATATGGATATGTGAATATCCATATAATTCATAATAATTTTCATAAACGCTATTCATGGTAATTATATACACTACATAAAATAAATAAGTGGCGAATATGGCATGTTTCTCATAGAAATAAAAGTGATATAAAGTTCTCTTACCTCAAGTTTGACTTCCTTAGTATGTCATAAAACCTCCTATATAAAAAAATAATATTTATTTTAAATATTTTCCTAAACCATAATCATATATATCATACCATATATTATTTAATTATAACATTTTATAACACATTTATCAAAAAATCTTTATTAAAATCACTATTCCAAGTGGTATCTTCCTCTTCTTTCCACATATATTTTGGTTCGGTAGTTTTTGTCCTAATTGTTTGATCATGGGTCAATTATATCCATAATTTAAATAATTATATAAATATAATTTATATTCATTATATACATATTTATATTCATACTTAAAATTATATATAAAAAATGAATTACACCAGCCATGGAGATGGTTGGTCGTACGCACACATGAATGTTGTTTTCACTTTTAGATAGATGAAATGAAAGAAATGTAAATAATAATTAAAATTTAATGAATTATTATTTTATCATGTATATCGTATATATATTTCATATTTATCCTTATTTCCATCCATGTAAATTATAAATGAAAAAAATAATCACATCTCTTTGTGGGGGTGATTTCCACACATATTCACGAGCGTCATTATCATCTTCCAACAGATTGAAAGTTTAGAAGATAGAAATGATATTATGATAACATAAGTATAATTATTTCATATATTTCATATATAAACTTCAAAACCATCATTATAACCATATATCAATAAATATTATGTAAAATGAATTGTATCTCTCTGTGGAGACGAAAATCCATATGTATGAACGAGCAATACTATCACTTTCCAATTGATGAAAAAATTGGGAATAAAGGTATTTTTTTAATGATAATAGTATTTAAGTATATTTAGTATACATAATTTATTATTTTATTAATAATATAAAATATTTATGGTAGGTAAAATAATAATTAAAAAGAAAGTGATCGGTTAAAGCGATAACCTCTTCTTCGAAATGACTCCTTTAAAAGTTATTTTAAGGATCCTAGGGTTGGTATTTTGGAAATAAAAAAACCTCTAGAATTTGTATAAGGATGATTATAATGGATTTTGGTAGGTTAATATATATATATATATATATAAGTTCAAATGGTGTTAATAAGTTATGTGATGATGCACCATTTTATAGTCAAGGCGAGGAGCATTTTTTAATTTCCCAAAAGATTAAATTATAATAAAGTTATGCTCAAGAAAAATGAATCAAAATGGATAGGTATTACAATATTAGGTTGTAAAGGGTTAAAATAACACAAACCAATATTATTTTTATAGGTTTATGTGCTGTTGTAAACCTTATTGTTTGGTTTAACCCCATAGTTACCAAATTTTAACATTAACCACGATAACGTCTGTTTCAATTTTAAAGGGTTTTAATTTTACTTATAAATATATAAGTTTCTCATAAATGGAAAAAGTATAAAATTTTAGACCATATAATGTCCACTTTTTCCCCTTTATTTTTTTTATTATTTATAAATAATTCAATAAAATATTATTTTGATAAAATATCTTTAATGTCATTTTTACACTTTTTATTTCATTTGTATTAAAACACATAAATAAAAAAATATGATTGTAATATAATCCTTTAAAAAAACTAATATGTCATAATAATCAATATAAATCATGGAACACAAAAAATCATTCCAATTCTCATAGTTTTCAAAATTGTATAATTTATTTTTTTCTATTATTGGAAAAAATATTACATCGTCATTTCATAAGAATTTAGGGTAATTATATAATTATAAAAATTAGAAATAAATTTAAATAATGAATAAATATTCATTACTATAAAAATATGAACTTATATTCATTCATAATTTACTTTTTTCTCTAAGTGGACACACAATAGATATTTAAAAGTAGGAGAGTAACATTTTGAATTTTTTTTCCTGAAATATTTTATTGGACATTTTCATGGAAAAGTGTACATTAAACAAATAAATATCACATATAAGATGATAACATTCAAATTACCATTATCAAATAATAATATGGATGAAAATTTATGGCCTTTTCACATTGTTTAAACAAATATTAACATGATTTTCCCTTTACTAAGGTGATAAATTTTACTATGGATGCTATTAATATTGACCAAAAAATAAAAGGGTTATATTTAAAAAATGACTTTGTAACTAAAAATATAGAATCTATTTTTCAATATTAATAACATATAATTGGAAAAATTCAATATAACATTAAACATACCAAATGAGATGAATTTTTTTCATAAAAATGCATTTTTTAAGTACAGAAATTTACTTTTATTATAAATTAATGAATAAATTCCATTTCAAATAATATAATTTGATTAAGTGTAGTGAAAAGTAAGTAATTAAATTTTAAAACTAAAGTCAAACATATTTTTAATTTATAAATACTTTAAATGAAAATATAGTTTTCTATAAAAATCAGTATTTTTCACTCTTTTTTAAAAATCAAACATTCAAAAAAATTTAAAAATATCACCACAAGATAATTTCTCTTGAATATAATGAAAGGTAAATATGATTTTCAACTACATTAACTCATAAAATTGTTTTGAAATAGAGAAACATTAGTGGGAAGTGGAAATATGGACATGCAAGAGAATATTAACACCCAAGAATTAATAGAGAGTGATAAAGAACATTGTCAAGAGAAAGTTAACCACAACAAAACCATAAATATATGATGGGGTAAAAGACCATTGATTCATTGAAAATGAAATTAAATTTATAATGTTTTTATTTACATTCCATTTTTCTATAGTTGAGAGATTTGTTTACTATAGATATAATGTAAACAAGAAAATATAATTACTTGATTTCTTTCCATTTTATAAGAACAATTATATCATTTGGTTGTGAGTCAATAAATTTCACTTCTACCTCATCTCTTACCCTAAGAAATAGATATAAAAGATTATTTTTGTATTCCTAAATCACAAAAATTACTTTCTAGCATATCAAAATATCCATAAGTCATTCCTTTATCCTATAAATTTGTACACAAAAATTGGTTTATGGAAATTATCTAATGACATCCAAATTTAAACATAATCCATCAAATAAATAGTTAACATTAAAGATCCTCCAAAATATATCAAACCAAAATTAAGTTCTTATGATTGGAATGATTGGATCTCACATCCTTCGATGATCAAAATAAAAATAATTGTAATAATTCATAAAGTCTCATACCAAAATTTATATACTATAATCATTTCCCAATAATAAAGTCACAATAAAAACATATATTCTTCAAAAATATAAATAATATTAAATAATATCATTTATTATCCAAAAAAATATCCATTTGAAGTATGGGTTCATACTAGCACCGATAGAAAGTAATAAGATGATTCAAAATATCATATGTGATTTCCTTATTCCATAATTTGTGTAGAGATAGATAATAAATGCTCATAATGACTTAAAATATCACTAAAGGGTGAAAAATAATATTTTCATAGGGCTTATTAATAAAAAAAATATAATATGAAATTCACACCTATGGACTATAGTATGTGTTCCCAAATTATCATGATTCACTTCAACAGTTTTGATTACATATAATTTCCCTTTTTCCTTTTTCATTATAGTTTATTGAGGAATATTATCTTCATCAGCCCTTGGATAAGGGAATTTATTAAAATAATTCCCAAAATCCGTGCAAATATAAAACCAAAGTGTGGTTGTTATACTATATTGGACCATCTTTTCATTCATTTTGTTGATTAGCTACTCAAATTACTTCTATAATATTTTTCTTGATGGTCAGGTTTCCAACACTTGAAACATCTTCTTGTTCCTTTTAAAAATTCACCTAATTATTCCTTCCCACATTTTTGGAAATTATAAAGATGAAACATTTTCTCCCATCCATGTGATATGCTACAAGAGTTTCCATGATACTCCATCTTCCCTTTCTAATCTCCATAACCCTGAGGGTTTCAAAATTCTATTTAAAATTTGAGTTCACATTGAATGATATCTTCATAGCTTCCAACATCCCTTATGGATATTTCCTTTTGAATACTTGGTTTCAAATCAATAAGGAATCAATTTTTTTAAGGATGATGATTAAACCTGAAACATACCATACAAGTCTTGTAAAATTTTCCTCATAGGGACCAATGTATTTATTATCCGTTTTCTTAATCTCAATTAATTCCTTCCCTAATTTTGTATACCAAATAAAATGGAATTAGTTGATGAAAAATATCCTCTTAAACATACTCCATTTTTTAGAGATAATTTCATCCTCTTCACCAGTATTATTAATAATTTCCACCATTAATATGATTCACCTTCAAAATGATAAATGGATGTGACGAATTTTTCATGGTCAGAGCACTAAATAACTAAAAATACATTTTCCAACACATTGATCCATTGTAATGAAACCAATGTATCAGAAGTACCATATAATGATGGTGGATGTTATTGAATAAAATATTCTATGGCATGTTTCTCCCTCCTTGGAAAATTTAAAAGTAAAAAATGTCAAATGTTACCACTTATAGGTTGATATATTTTAGTGATCATAACAAAAAATATTTTATCCCACATTCTAAGAAATTTGGTTTCTCATGATGATGGTCATTAAATTTTCTATTCATTGCTCACACAATTCTGTTGGGTTCCAACCATTGAATAAAACTAAAAAATTGGTGTTTGTATCAAGTTATCTAAATTATATTTTATAATCGCATATTCAATAAAATAATTCCGATAATGCCCAAAATTATGACACCTAGGTCATTCAGGGTTATCATATATTCAAATACTTCATAATGGTTTATAAGGAAATTATGAATTAACCTATGCATATCCTATGGGAGTACCAAACCATGTTTGCAATATGGGTACACTCATCATAAACTAGAATAATGATTGATAAATACTCGACCAACTATTTTCAGGGTTATTACCCCAAGGTATATCTGTTCAAAAACCAAATCCACTCATAGTGTCTAGATAATGATATTTTTTTGGATATTCACAATCCTTTATTTAACATAAAAAAGGAATTTCTCCTATATATTGGAATATACTAAGGGTTCTTACTAAATTTTTTGTCCTAGTTTCCAAAGGATAACTAAACATTGATCGGATACACACTATAATGACTCCTACCTTTCATAAATATATATTACATCTTTTTAGATGATTATCCATTATATAACATTATGTTCTACACCATAATTGTATAAGTGTAGTGAATTTTGAAACATGGATATATAAATAACATATTCATATGAGATCTATAAAATCTCCCATCTGTTCTTCTTAACCAGAACCCTTCTATAAAACTACAAATAAAACCCTAGGAAATGAAAACATCAAAAAGTGTGAGGTCAGATTCTCTATAAGGGTAAACAAGGGAGATATTAAGGATCCCATAAACATAATATGAGAATCAGATTATTATAAAATGAGCGTAAAGCTTGAAAATCCATACCCTATGTATCATAGATCATATTTTTGAATCATAGAATTTTTTTGTCAATTCACAGAACATGAATCATAAATGAATAAAAGGATATATTACATGATAGAATAATTTAGACATATGAAATTATAAAAAAAATCATATGTCTTTCTAAAAATGTATAAATAGAAACAGGTTCACTCATTAAGTAAATGAAATTAAATATGTCCCTCACATAAAATTATGGACATGATACCAGGCCCTCGCATAAAATTTTGGACATGAAACTAGGTCCACACATAAACCTATGTATATGAAATCTAGGTCCCCACATAAACTTATAAACATGAAAACTAGGTCCATACATATGTTTGGAACATGAAATCTAGTTCTTGTATAACATATTTAACTCATGAGTTATTTATCATCACCCAATGAATTAGAGGGATATATAAATCTGATCCTACCCATAACATAATGAAATTCATATAGATGTGTGTTACAGGATCATAAAAATCATAAAATCATAACCCATGAAAAATAAAGGGGTTTTGTAAAAATTTTATCATAGAATAACCCATGGAAAATAAATGAGTTTCATAATGATTACATCAATTCATCATAACATAGCCCATTAAAAAAGAACTGGTTTTATAAAAATATGGTCAAAAAAATCATAATCCGTCTAGAAAAATAATATGGAAGGTATCATTCAATCATATCCCTTGAAAAGGTTATAAAACATCAATGGATGTAATCTGTTGTATTTTTTTTAAATATCTAATATAAAATCTCTAGAGGAAAAATACCCTTTTCATATTGAAATAATATATTTAAAATATAAAATAAATACAAATTTTAAATAAAAATATTATTCAAAAAATCCTTTGAATCGTTCTAGGTAATATTAAAATAAATGATTGGTTATGTAGGATGGAAATTTTGGACTTGTTGTAAATGGTAAAAAATATATTCCTCTCACATTTTTGGTAAAAAGTCAAAAGTAACTCATTTGGAAATGAAAAAAATGTTTTTAAAACATTTTGTAAAAATTAATACATGAGTAAAATGTATTTAAATAATAATATGATTATATTAAAAACATTATTGAAATAATATTTAGAAAATAATGATATTTAAGAAAAAGTTTTTTCCTCAAAAAAAAGAGAAATAAAGTTGATTTTCGTTAAAAAAAAATTTTGGTTTATTGAGTACTTATGGTGAGGAAAATGAAAGGAAAAAAATGTATTATAAATAAATAACTATAGTAAAAAAAATTCATGAGTTCATTTAGATGTTGATCATAATATTTCATAATTATAATCTAATTTATAATCAATCTTAATAAACAATGCGATTGTTACATAAAACCCATACCGCTTTAGTGACATTTGAATCATAAACACCATTAATTAAAGAACCTTATATAGATTTTTAAATCCCAATAAATTTCCAAATAATCATTATAAAATATATTCATGAGTATTATAAACACCCCATAAAATAAATAAGTTGTAAATATGGCATGTGTATTATAGATATAAAAGTGAGATGAAAATCTCTTACCTCAGGTCCAAATTCCTTCGAACATGTTCAAACCTCATATATAATAAATATAAATTATATATATATTAAAAACCCATAATAATATATAAAATTCCATATATTATTTATTTATTACCTTTTATCACCCATTTATTAACAATTGTTTATTAAAATCACTGTTCTTGGTGATATCTACTACTTTTATTAATATTATTATTAATATTATTTTTTTTTTTTTTTCTGTGACGAGATCATCAAAAATACTTATATGTGAGTATCCCTTCGTAAAAATTTATTTTTGATAGGATTGTGGTGAAAGGGGTGTTTAAAAAACTAGGAGAAACTAGTTATGACAGACCGTTTCCAAAAAAATTATTTGCAACACCATTTTCAGTAATAAGGTAATTGCGACCAGACCTCGTCAAAAATGAACTTTTGCGATGGGCTCCCTTCACAATTACCTCATCGCAAATGGTTCATTTTCGAGTTGTGATAGTGGGGATGTCCAAGGTATTCTCCATGCGATCTCTTATATTTGGAACTTTCTTTTTTTCCTTTTGGTCCTGTTTGGTCTACCATATATGTGTAATATATATTATTTTCCAGTTTCACACTTTTTTATAGAATATATATATTTTTTGGGCCATGGTTTAATTTATGTGCATGTTTATATATTTATTCCATCTTTTTTTGTCTCGGTATTTTGATAAATAGGTGTTTCAATGATGGATATCTATTATTTAGTAACCCAGGTACAATACCCCCAAGTTTAAGGATGAAATTTCAACTAAATCATTTATTTATTTATTTATCTATTGATTCATTCTCAATGAAAGGAAATCATCAGCAAATTTTATTCCAATTAACAGTCGGTATTTACATCTTTCTCTAGTGATTTAGAGGTGTGCATGTGGTGGTGTGGTGGTGTGGTCTTGGTACCATTTTATTATTCGAGTCATGGTCATCACAATTATGGTGTGTCCAGTTCCTACAAAGGATTATAATGCATATAATCTAACAAAATACCATGTAAAAAATCATGAAATCCACACTAATTATCATGGTATTAGATACATTGGTGATTAGGTTTATTATAAGTGATATATTTTTAGTGTTTTTACCCGAAATTTATCCAAATGTTGTTGGTTTAAGGACATGTTATTTTATATAATATACATTAATGATAACATTTTATCATAAATTTATGTTTTTTTTCATAGAACATTTGATATGATATATTAATAACCCCCTGAAATATATTTATTACCTATCTATCCTAGATTGATGGTCATCATATTTGGTTATAAAGATATGTAAAAATCATTTTTAATATGATCAATTGTATAGAGACAAAATTGATCACTCATAGAATATAATTTAGGGAATTTGTGTTCGTATTGACCAATTTAGAGTCCATTGTTAAATTTATAATTTTATAATTTTTATATATAACATAGTATAATTAATATATTTTTTAAATTAAAATATTATAAATAAATACATTTTATATTTATTAAGAATATAATGTTATTAAGTATAAAATGGCCTAAAATGGTATTTTCAATTTATTTATTTATCATTACTCATTTTAATGGAATGTTCGTACATTTTAAAATAATTTTTTTTAAGGAATTAGGTTAATCCTGTGAATAATTGTAGTTCACATGTGATTAAACCAAAATTTCAATGCATCTGGTGAGACTAAAATAGAAATTATGTGAATCATGAGATTAAACTATGGATTCCAAGAGACATATCAAATTAATCAAGACATTTGAAATAATAGAAAAAATGTTTTACTAGATATCATATACCAATAACCTATGCAAATCAAGACTTCTGTAGGATTAAAATCAGGGTAAACACTACATGTAATAATCAATGGAGATTCATCTCAGAATGAATCAGGTGGCCACCATCCCCCAAATGAGATTAAAACACCATATATGTAATTCAAGTAAGATAAAAAGAAATTTCTTGTCATATTAAAATCAAAATATAGAAACTCCTTTCCTATTAAAATGTTGATGTGTGTGATTAAATTGAAAATTTTAGACTCTACACAATATTCATGAAGTCAACCACCATCCATGTGTAAGGAAAATCATGAAACATTTGAGCCTATGTAAGAGTAATTCTCTGTGAGTAGCATTGATGTATAAATAATTGGGTTGGGTAAGAACTAATCTATTAATCATATCAAAAGGTGGTATCACTTTTCATCTCCCTTGCTATTCACTCCTAGTGTGCTATAACTCTACGCTATCCATTGAGCTTATGTAATTTTAATTTTTCCATCATTAATGTGGATTAATACAAACTTAATAGTTTTTTTGCACCAAATAGGTCAATCCTTGAGTGGGATCACTATGCGGATCTCATCATTGAATTCATGAGCCAATGGAATGTGAAAACATATTCTAGTTTGAATAATATTCCAAAACATCATAAAAGTAATAATATCCTATTTAGTTGATGTTACATGGAAAAAATACATTCATTCATTGATAACCACTATTGCCTCTAAATTCACTTCATCATTTTCATTGTGAGGTGTACATAAATTATGGGCTATTGGACCTACTCATTAAGTGGTGTAAGATTTTTTTTCTAAATATTAATACACCAGTTCTCTATTGTTCCCTATTACATCTTTTGATTTTGTGTTTAATTTTTTGTGCCTCTTGAATCATTACAAAGGTGATGTTCTAAATTGAGGCTTGTCCCAAGGGTATTTAACTTGGAGCCTCTAAATCCATTTCTTACTTTATTAATTATTTTGATCAATTTACAACAAGACATTAACGATACCTAAGGTTTAATGTGGTGATTATCAATATTACCTTAGTTTACTTATTACCTCATTCCATTATCTACTCTTTATTTCTTCCATCTAATATCTTGAAAAACTTTTCAGCTGATAGAGTCAATTTAGATGAGGTATGAATAATAGACAAAGGAGTCAGTCATTATTTGGGGACATGTCTACTACATTGGAATGTTTTTATAAGAAACCATGAAGGTAGTGGACATAGAATGATTAATACATCTCCTAGGAATCTCATGTTCAACAATATAATTGGTGTATGGTGACTCATGTATGGTATGATGAGTAATTAAATATAATTAAAATTATTTTAATGGATAATAAAGGAAATAGTGTAGTCTAAAATAGTATGCAGGTCTTTCACACTTACATTTATTTAGGAATTTTAATTTTGTATTTTATTTTCATGGATACACAAAATAACACAACCCCCATCCTGTTTTTTTCAAAAAATAAAAATAAAAATAGTGAAACATAAATAAGTGGATATATTAGTGAGTAGTTGACCAAATCTATTTAGGGAAAAACCATGGTCAACTTTATAAGTTAAATTCATAAGGGGTTTGCAAATTTATATCTTATGTGCTAAATTATTTGATAAATTCAATGATTTTAAAATTATACATCATTAATGGGGGTTAGTTTGGTACCCATTTTTTTATTTTTTCAATTTGTATATATTTTACAATTTTTCATTTAATAATAAAATATAAAAATCTAGAGTCACGATTTGACTCACCATCACCCATGGAAGATAAATTTCCTTCATTTTTTAGATAGATGTGGGGAGTTCGGAGCTCACATTTCACTAATGAGGGATATAGAGGAATGATCAAGGTTCTCAAAGATAGTATCGAGTACTGAATGTTATAATACTTGGCCAATGAACATAGTAAATTTGAGGAGTAATTTCCATTGTTTAAATCATATGATAAGAAGGCATAAAATAATGTCTTATATTCTATTAAAATTTAAAAAAGGACCTTGAAAAAATAATGGAAGAACTGAAATATCCTTTCCTCCCTAAACTATTAAATTTCCTCCTAATAAACCTTGATCAAGAAATAATGTTTCAAAAAAATTAGTTGAACAAAGTGGATTTGAATCTATATTTACTTGTCTTTTATTTTAATTTTTTATCGAAGCCTACTTAATGCCCATATAAGTATGTTTTATAATTAACACTACAATTAGAACTGTATAGTTATGATGAAAAGGATTAATTGAACACCACCAAGGAGAATAAGGTGGTAGAGATTGTAGAGTGCACCACCTGAGTGGTGGTGATTGAAGAATAAGAAAACTGGGCCCTGAAGTAAATCCCTGACCACCTCAATATCAAAAAGAAAATCAAGTGAAGGAGGATTTATTAAATAGGATGTATATTTTCCTTCCCACTCTCCCCTTTTATTACTCTTTTCCTACCCAATTTTGGTGTTGGGGAATTTTTTTATCTTATAGGGTTCTAACTCTTGGTGTCTACTAAAGACACTAGGAAAAATAAAATGTGTCAGTTGAAATAAAAAAAACACCACCCATCTTTATATTTGGGTTAATAATCAGGTACTTACTAAGTAAAGGTAGTATAAACTTAGTCCCTACATGGGGATTTATACGAATATCTCTTCTATTTTCCAATTTCCCCCTTTTATGTTCTTTAAATAAATTCTAATGTTATTTATTTTCTTTTGTAGTTTTAATAAAGATTCATTTGGGACAATTACTCAGGCTACTACAATCAAATAACAAGGTTGTATTTATCTATCCCACTTTTTTTCATTTACAAATATCTTTATTGTTTGATTTATTTAAATAGGGTATTAGATTTTAAGTGTGGGTAATTTTCATCATGTTTTAGGTTTATATATGTGTATTTATTTTTTCTTTATTTTTCTATAAATAAAATGGTTTTTGCTCATTTTCCAAATATAATGAATCATATGTTTGAGTTATATGGGTAACGGGATTAACCATACAAAATATGCAGTTTATTGTTTAAAATTTAGAAAAAAAATAAATTGCAAAAATACTTAAGTAGACCATAATTTAGCAATAATAACTGATTCAATTAACTTAGACATGTGTGATTTTTTTTCTAACTAAAACAAGCACCTTAGAAAATAATCATAAATGTGAATTTTATAGGTAATTTTAACTAGTGTGAAATAAGAAATTTGGATCCAAATTTCAATTCCTTGGTATTTATAAAGCACATTTTTTTCAGTAAAATAAAATCCATTAATAATGATTTAAAGTGATTTGTTAATTAGTTTTCTGAACCCTACTTTTTTACCTTGACTATCAGAAATATCCTCAAGGGATCCATGTTGTTTGGAATTACTAGTTCTATATTTTTCATAGTAATTAAGTAAGTGTTATAAATAATTCAACGTTGAAAAATAAAGGTGAAAAAGTTATTGTTTATTGAGAGGAATTAAAGGGAATATTAATATTGTACTCTAATTATTAAGGGGTAATGAATTATAAAAAGTTTGTTTAAGATGTATCTAATGAGGGTAAAATTGGGAAGTGAATAAGGAATATGAATAAAAAAAATTGGAAATTGGATTGTAAGTTAATATTGAGATTTAATGAAATTTTTATAATTTAGTACTCATTAAACAAATCTAAAGTAAGGGAATTAAGTGGATTCTATGAGAATATTTTAATTGAGAGTAATTCTGTGAGAACAAGTATTAATTAAAGTATTGGGGAGTGCTAGATTCATAATCATTGAATTTTTTTTATAATTTAGTATATTTAATATATATATATATATATTATTAAAAATTAATTCATTTTTGTTTTATTAAAGAAATTATGTGCTTAATGCTAAAATGTCATAACATGGAATTTTAAATTGATTTTATTATTATTCTACATTTTTATAGAAAATGATATAAATTTTAAATGCATTTTTTTGAAGGAAAAGGTGTTATACTACATAGTGATGTAGCTCATGAGTGATGAAATCACAATTTCCATCCATTATGTAAGGTTAAAATAGAAAATTATATACTAAATAAGATTAAACTAGGTCTACCTAACATTATTCCAGGTTAATCCAGATCTAAAGAATAATAAATAAAGGGTCATAATAGAACTCATATATGAATAAACACGGTGAATCTATACCTATATATGATTAAAATCACGTCTCTTCTATATCTCCAGGAAACTTGTTTTATAGTTTTCAGAATCACTATTTCCATGCGGTTTTCATTGGATTTATTTATGGAAATGGAAATTTCCAACAGTTCTTTATCCAAAGGGGACCTTCCTTCCAAAGGTAGGTGTCTGTTATGTTTGAACTTTGCGATACTTAAGAGCGTGCATTGGTCAAGAGGATGAGAGGTCGTACTCATCACACCATTTTGGGGGGGAATTATTGTCTACTCCGGGACTCTCTTTGTAAATTTAAGATATTTTCATGAATCCTTAATAATTCACAAAGTATATAATAAGTATCCCTTGAAATTTACAATCCTTTAAAAACATGTGTAAAATTTAGAATCATCAGTATGCATCCAGGGTTCTTTATTAATGGAAGAATCTATATGTATTGGAGGTTTTCTATCAGTTGTATCCTCTAATATACTGATCAAAGATTCTTTTAATCATCGTTTTGATGATATTGGTTTTCAATCCACTCAGTGGGGAACTCCGGTATTTATTATCATCCAGGGAGATGAAGGTTTGTTTTGATCTTGGGATCGTGCCCGTAAAATGGACTACCTACATATCCTGGTTAAAGGAATTAAAACCCTCATAGTTTGGTGCCACTTAATAGGACACATCAAACCTTTTAAGGTCATGTGATCATGACCTCTATGTGAATGGTGCTTGGTCAAAACATAGTGTGGGACTTATACTGAATTAGCCCAAGGAACTAGGAAAGGATATGGGTTTCTAAGTAAGATCATACCCTGTTGGGAATATAGCCCAAGGAGAACAAGGTTGATTTGAAGTGTTGGGTTTGGACCTTAATGAGGCTTCCTACATATCCCATATGGAAGGGAATCAAATCCCATGTAGTTCGATGAGTCTCATAGGAGAGTACGGTCCTTTAAGAGAGATGAGTTTAGGATTACTTCTTGAAAATGATTCCTTGATGATTTGGGGTTCAATTTAGGGATTATTCATAAGGAGAATTCTCAGATTAAAGAAATTAGGATGGAATTTCTGAAGAGGATGTCCAGTGAGCTCCGACCCTGAAAAGGATTCCTACATATTTTGGTTTGAATAGGAATTAGAGATCTCGTAGTTCATTCGAATGTGGAAATTTTGTGACTAAGAAAAATCTCTAAGACCACGCAATTCATGCTTGGAGTGAGAAACAAGAGTATTTCAAAGATTCAACAAAGGCATTCACACTTTAAAATTTTCCCTCCTCCACTGGTGGATGACAGCGCACCTATGGTGTCCAATATGAACAATGTTGAGGAGACCGTGGAAAAGGGTGAGGCAACGATCCTTCCCTTTATTCTATTTACATTGGACAAGGGTCCAATATAAGGAGGAAGGGATGAAGGTTAGTGGCTTACACCCGGATGGCTTCCCATGGTAAAAAAGTGCAATGGGAGAGGGAAAGGGTAACAAGAGTCCCTGTTCCCATCTCCCCTTTGGTATTTGTCACTGAATAATGGAGGAGGAGAAATGATGCAACATCGTGTAAGAAAATATAGGGGCTTACACCAAACTGTTTTCCCTAAAATTGATCTAGGTAGGGGAGGGAGACTTCAACTATGAATGTGCGGAAAAGTAAGTGGGAACTGTACCTTCCCTACCAGTGACCAAAGGTTCGGGGTTTTAGAGATGAGAAGGGGAGGAAATAACCCAAACCCTTATTCTCTAAACTGGGAAATTACCAGCACTATATCTGGTAGAAATTTCCATGTGACTGTGGATATACAAACCCACAGATACTCCATGAATCTTTAACCCAATATGAAACAAATGTGGGAAACCTCTGACTGTGGAGATACAAACACAAATAGAAGACACACTGATGTGATTTTACCAAATGTTTGATAATTCAAGAGGTTTTGGTGGAGGGTAAAACTTAGTCCCTTTTAGATAATGGAAACAAGGAAGTAGTTACCCCTCCATGAATGGATTTTAAAGAGGGTAGTTAAGTTAGTAGGTATGATTTATACCAAGTTCTGTCGTGTAGGTACCTCATGCATGTATTATGCGTAGGTACCCAGTGTTGATGTACTGTACAGGTATACCACATAGGAAGGTCGCACAGGTATGTTGCGCAATAGTGGTGCATTGGTATGCTGCGATGATGTAAATGATGACTAAAGAATGTGTTTCACATAGGATAACCAAACCTATGTAACAAAATTGTAAAGGATTTTCAAAACATGCTTATCCCTTTTAATTATCTCTTCTCTCGAGTTTAAGAGAGCTACCTGAGACAATATGAGGGATCTAAGTGAATGAGCTACGCAATGGGAGATTCAAAGAGTCTTTCAACTTTTTCAGTCCTTAAAATATAGATCCCAAGGGTGTAAAATCCCCAAATGATAAAGGGTTAAATAAATAAATGATATGACAAATGTTAACAAGGTGCACCTTCCTTTTCGGGAGCCTACCTGATTAGAACTCCAAAGTTAAGCGTGATTGGCCTGGAGTAGTGATTAGAATGGGTGACCTCCTGGGAAGTTTCTCAGGGTGTGTGTGAGTGAGGACAAAGCACACTGGAAAGGACATGTGTTGGCCTATGGGGACAGTCATTAGTCAGATAACCCGTTCGGGGACATGTGTTGGCCTGTGGGGACAATCATTAGTCAGATAACCCATTTGGGCACGTGGGTGGAACCTGGGGTGGGCCCACGTGTCTGCGGGGCAACTGGTGGTACCTGGTGGGCCAGGACTTGATGGCCATGTTAAGGCGGGGTGGTTGTGCTGTCACTGGGACCCGGTTGTTATAAAGGGAGATATTTATAGGGGAATATGGGCCTGGTCAAAGGAAGGTTTATCCATGTAGGTTCTCCGCATAGCTCCTCCATGCAGGTGCTCCACGCAGGGGTACAGAAATTATTCAGGCATGTAGCTCTGCTGAAAAATTCGATCGAATAGGTTTGTCGTGCAGTGGGATTGCACAGGTTTTTTTGGAGTATCTTTACTTTCCACTTTGAGTTCTTTGAACCTTTCCTTGGGATTTTTAAATATGCAGGGCTCTCTTCCTCATATTTTTGTTTTAATAAATGTTTTCAATAAAAACCCCCTTCAGGATTGGATCCAAAAATAGAAAGAGGGTTGAGTCCTGAGGTGAATTTTTTGGGAAAAAGATGTTTGATCAATTGAAAAATAGTGCTGGTATAGCGTGTAGGTATCCTGTACAGATATCCCATGCAGATGTTATGTGTAATCTGGGCACGTAATTATTCGGTTTCCTATAAATTGGTCTCATCCTTTGCAATTTTCTTCACCTTTGATTTTCATAATTTGACATCTCTCGTTGTGTAGCACATTCACCTTCCCCCATCACGTTTTTCTCTCATGTAAATCCTTGAAATTTTTTCAAGGTAAAATTATTTAAGTGATGTAACAATAACAAAGGACTTCATTGAGGAGTTTATCTAGGATCCTTATCAAAGGACCTATGCGATAGACCTCATCGAAGGGCCTATACGAATAGTGTCCTTTGCCGAATTTTTATTTTCCTCTTCAAAATTACAATATAATAGAGAATGTTTGGTTATTCTTTCAGAGAAAAAGAAAATGACTCATTTGATGACCCATACTGAAGAAGCTAAGGCTCGTCCAAATGAAATGATGAAGATCATCAGACCAGATTTTTATGATGTTGTTGAAAGTAATCTTCCTGGGTTATGGAAGGTTTTAATTTTTTACCAACATGATTATCCCCAAAGACCATACTTACCCCTGTATGGGCATGGTATTTTGCAAGATTCCCATGTTCCATCAGTTAAGAATTACTTTCTGAAGAGTTGGTTTCTTCAATACTCCAGCTGTAACTATATGAATATTAGTGCAAGGGGGTTCCAATACAAGAAGGAATGATCCCTATTAGTTGCATCCTTCATCATAGTTGTTTCACTCCTAATATAAAGGATAACGTTGTAGATCCAAGACCACATTGTTATGATTCCTCTTTTCGGGCTTCTCAAATAGATCAGTCTAAAAATTGGAAAGAAGATTGGGATGTTTGTTCTGGAGGAGGTGTCAAGCCTGAATATATGTAGGCATTCTGGGTACATTAGACTTATGTAGAATTCAGGAAAGGGTTATCATAGATTCATATCTATGAAGCTGTATGGATGGGGAAACTTATGTTTATAAAAACAATTTTATTCCTGAATTACTAAGCTAATAAAGTCCGTAAACGAATCCATTCCATTTGATGCGTGTTGAAGTTGGTATTAGTCTCTTGGATATTTACCAAATACCTAGAATTCCAATTTTTGGGGACATGTATGATGAATTCATTCCACCTGCCACAACACAGGGTGATTCTACTAGAACACCACCACTAGCCCATGAATTATTTAAAATGTGGAAGATTTTACCCTAGGATAAGAAAGATATTCATGCCAGAGTGTGGATGAAAGCCTTCTGAAAACCAATAATAGAAAAAAGCCCAACATGTGGATGTCCTGCTATTTTTCCTTCTGTAGATAACTAGGGAAGTTTAGGCACATATTGGCATACACAAGAAAAGGGTGATGATAAGAACATGTCTATAAAGTAAAACCCGATATAGATGAAAAGGTATGCTTAGTTTCCTTCCTTTCTATGTGGCTAAGCATTTACTTGCTTCCCGTCCATGAATCTGGAGGTGGTGAATGGTTCGGGAATTTTTTCATTGCAGCTAAATTGGTAGAAGGGAAGTATATTGGATTAGAAACCCCTATATTGGAAAGAATGTATTATCTTCTACTGCATTTATACAATGGGAAGGCTCCATTTAGAATTTTTGGGCCATTCCAAGTGTTGTGGGGCCGGATTGTAGCACATTTTTCTTCATACTCAGGGTTGAATTTGGTTAGAGTTACCAATGGTCGATTCACCACATTTCTGTAGAAAGTTTCGTGTATTCACCCTATAAACTTAATACCTGATGTGGTGCTAAAGGAATTGAATGTCTCAGGAGAATTCGGCTTCTTTCCTTTTAGTAACCCAGGAGTTGGAACATTTATTAAAGATGGTAAAGAAAAGAATTATGATATGAGATCTTATATGGTGGCATTAAGGGATGGTATATTATCAACCAGGATTGATGGTGACTTTATATATGAGGATTACGTCCCCTATAGGTTTTCTCTTCAGTTCAGATGTCTTCAACAATCAAACACTTTTCCACCCAGGTATGTCAGACATGAGAAAAAACCAATGTTAGCACGAAAATTATGGATTCTAATGTCTTTAGAGGTATCCAAACTATCGATTACATTACCTCCACTAGATACGTCAGTTGGATTGGAATCTGGGTATGACAAAGCTTGGGATACTTCATATCCTCAAGGGGCATTGACAAATGGAATATATCGAGTGGAAGCTACAACGACTGTTGCACGTGGAAATCGTGGTAAAAAGTCCAAGGCCATAGATGATACAAAAGATTCAGAGGTTTCAGAGCCTTCAAAATGTCTTTGTATAAGGTATACCAGTAAGGCCAGGCCTAGGAATAAATACCTCCAATTCCAAGGTGATCCATTTGCCGCCATCAAACAGAGGTTCTTATCCCATCTGTTGAACTTTCTGAAGAAGAAAGGAGGCCAGAAGAACCTCAACATTCAGAAGGTGTTGAATCTCCTCCACAATCAAGCATAACAAGATTGAATTATGTGCGGCCTTCATCCATTCATCATTAGGATGGTGTAACTTTTGATATTAGGGATGCATGGTCATTCCTCCAGTATGGAATTCGAATACCAGGTGTTGGTGGCATCAAGGCACCTTCTGATTGCAATCTGAACAATAAACTAGCTGAAGTATAGAAGTATATTATGGAGTTGGAGGCTTTTATATATGCAACTGATGAAAAAATCACAGCCTATAAATGAGTATTTCATATGATGTACATAGTAGTACACGAAGGGGTAATTATAGACTCTAAGAATGAGTGGGATATTTATGTTAATACTGAGATTGTATTTTCCTTTCTATTTTGTCTCAACTATGCATTAACATTTATCATGATTAATCCTGATGAAAATGTATTTGTGCGGCTTGAATGTAGAGAAGGAAGCTCCAGACCAATTCTTTAATCACCTAAGTATGGTCCTGCAAGCTCTCCTATTGATGAAACAGATGATCCTCCCAGGTCACTAGAACTATCTCCAGGAGCAAGAATCATGAATGGCGTAATGGAGATGGATAATCCTCAATCATTAACTCATGTTTCTCCTACTAAGAGGAGTGTCTCAATTTTCCCCATGTTTTTGAAAAAAAATTCAAGAGAACAATGAGATTGATCTGAAGTGTTCACCAAAGGATTAAGTATTTAAACTATCCTTAGGGCATATAATTTGCTCAATAAACTCTGTTAATCACCTTTTATTCTCTTGCAGGATATATGTATCTATCCTCTCTCAAGGGATTAAGAGCTGATTCTTCTAGACCAGAAAAAGAAACCTCAGGGGAAACCTAGGTTCATGGTTATGAATTTCCAATTTTAGAAGATAAATCATGAAAATATTCAACTATACCTGCTCCTAGATCTATTGAATGAGAGGAATTCCACAATATTATTAAATAAATTCCCCAGTTTCTTTCATTAGAGGATCTTGAAATAATCAATATTCCTATTCCTATTTCTCTAGAAGAAATGAATGAAGACCCAGGGCAGTCTGGGATAAATAATAATGTTGGTCTGAACCTGAAAAGATATGATGATTCTATACCAATTAAAGAGTCTATGGAAAATAATGTCAGCGGTGCCAATTTAGGTATCAACCAATGTTTGTTGGATAATTTAAATGGTGAGGATGCTAAAACATTCCAAGCTCCATATACTGAAATGGGGAAATCCCTTAATCCAAATATTGTTATTCCAGGTTCTGTCAAGGATTTTGGGGATTTTTTTGAGGAATTTCAAAGACATAAGTCCTTATTCTTGCATTTTCCATACATAATTATTCTTCTTTACTTGATGCTTTACATCAAATTTCACTTTATGTAGCTTTATCAGCAGAAAATGTCGCAAAGGCGCTTCGAGAATTGGGTATTCCACTCTATCCTTATGTTGGAGCTAGAGAAATACCTATAGAGGATCCTCCACCAAGAGATACTCCAGAGCCTTCAAATACAATAACTGAGAAAACTCAAGGGAATGCCCCTTCTCAAGAAACATTTCTTTAAAGCACTGAAGCTAAGAATATTGGGGATGAATCGAATCAAGTAGTTAACTTATTATTGGGTAAATATAATCAGTTGTTTGAATCATATCTGTTACTTCCTTTTGAAGTTGAAAATGACCTTGATTTGGTAATCAGCTCCCAGATCATAAGAGGAAGCTTCTACTATTCCAAGTGAAGTAGAAGAATGCAACTCTTTAAGTGACTTATTTCTAGAGAACATTTGAACTCTTGGTAGTGACACAGATTCAGACAGAGAGATGCAATATGCTCTTGGCCTGGCGCATAAGAAGACATTGCGGAATATCTGGAGCATAATTTCTAAGAAGCTTTTAGATGAATTGATGTCCCTTTTTTCCAAACTCCCAACATTATTTTGTGTATTGGGATTTGGTGGATTTAATTATCGACCAGTCCATGATGCTATGAAAGAGATCATTCGCCGGCGGGAGTAGGAGCATAATCTATGACAAAATTTTGAAGAGGCTACATGACTTTTCAATATTGAGGGCTTTCAAGCTGCAGTAGTTGAGGTGGAGGAAAATCATAAAAATAAATCAATGTAAATTAGCCAACAAATTAAAGAAGTCATGAATGAGTTTTTATAACTTTAACAGTAACTGGATGGTATTCATAACAAACTTGAGTAGTTGAATCTAACATTGGGAGAAACTGAATTAGAGGAGATAACTTCTATTTTAACTACTAAGGAATCGCTTCGTCGAGTAGAAGAGGTTGGAGTTGCTCAGCTGTCTCAACTTCAAAAATCAGCTGATAGTGCTCATGAAGCTATCCAACAAATGAAAAATCATGTTGAGAGTTTATTCGAAAACATGATAGAGAGGCTCTATTTTGTGGATGGCCCTCTGCTTTCATATGAATGAGAGAAATTTTGTCTTCAATATTATATATTTTCATTCATGTTTTCTATGATTTATTTATAAAAGGTAAATGAATATAATGACTCTTTTATGTTAGTCAATAATTTTTATAATGGAATGAATTGAGTGTTCAAAATTTTCTTATTTAGGTTATGGTCCTAATGAGCATAATTTTACTATTTCAAGGGTTATATGGATAACCCCACAAATTTAATATCTTTTGACTTTTTTATTTCTCAATATTACCAAAAATCATATGAAGATTTATGTTTAGTGAGCTGGGACTCAGCTTTTGTTTAGAGATCCCTTCACGGGTTCTCAATCTAATAAGCACCATGTCTTTTGATATTGGCAGTTTATAGTCATGCATGTTGGACTATAAAGGGCTAGTTTTTAAGGTATAATATATTTGACCATAAATTTTGAAATTATATCTCAAACAAAGCTTTGTGGCTATGAATTGCTTTAATATTCTTTAAATATTTCCAAAGCTAATCTTGAGCCATGATTTTTATGGTCATCAAATTTAAAACCCGTGTCAACCAAAGCGGTATTTTTTCCAAGAACGAAATTACCATTATTTGATAAACCTATTATGGGGGTTGTGTTATGTAGGTCCCAATAGGGAATATGCTACATAGCCAAATAGTGGCATCTTTTGACTAACATGCCTATTATGTAGGCAACTTATGCAAGGCCACTTAAGGGAATGTATTGCAGAGTCAAACAAAAGAGATCTTTGATGTTTAACATTTTACTATTGATAGATAGGGGAAAATAAGACTTGGGTGACTCAAGACCACAGTGGGTGGTTTTTCCAAGGAAAATAATTTTAAGAATGAAATAGTTCTATTTTAGACCGACATAAGTCATGAATAGGAAAACCATCTCTATAAAAATTTGGTGTATGAGTAATGGTTAAATTTAATCAGAAATGGGAATTTTTTATATCATATTGTGTAGTTTTAAGTCATGCAGTGATAACATTGGTATTGTGTAGTTTTAAGTCATGAAATGATGACATTGGTATTGTGCAGTTTTAAGTCTTGTAGTGAGGACATTGGTACTATACAGTTTTAAGTCATGTAGTGAGGAAATTGTACTGTGTAGTTTTAAGTCATGCAGTGAGGACATTGTGCTATGTAGTTTTAATTCATACATTGAGTACATTGGTACTGTTCAGTTTTAAGTCATGTAGTGAGGGCATTGATACTGTATAGTTTTAAGTCATGCAATGAGGACATTGGTAATATGTAGTTTTAAGTCATGCAATAAAGACATTGGGGGGATTTAATTTAAGGTCTTTAGCTCTTACCAAATGTATGAAGCTCTTCCAATTTCATGATAATTTGTTTTGAAATATACTATCATATTCAGGTATGGAAGGGAAAATAGTAAACTAAGATTTGGAAATTTCTAGAACTGGGGAATGATATGGAAAAAGGTCTAAAAGCATTAGAGGAAGTCTTTTCCAAGAACGAAGTTACCATTATTTGACAAAACCCATTATGGGGGTTGTGATATGAAGATCCAACTAGAGCATATGTTGCATAGCCAAATAGGGGTAACTTTCTACTGATAGTCCTGTTATGTAGGCAACATATGCAAGGTCACCTAAGGGCACGTGTTGCATAGTCAGACAAAAGAGATCTCAGATGTTTGATGTTCTATTACTAAAAGCCGAATAAAGTTTACGAAGCTTCATATTTTAAGAAGTATAGATTTGGGTTTATATAGAAAGGTACCTGAATATGAAAAGGGTACTTCCATCCAATATTTCTAAAGAATCGGAGGAATATGACTTTAACGAAGGTCTGGCCTAAATGTAAGAGGTATTATGTCTGCATATTCAGGTCATACAACTAGGACTAAAAATGGAAAAAATATATAATATGTGGCCAAGTGATTTCAAGGTTATTTTATATTGTATTTAATAGATGGTGAGGGAAATTTGTAAACCAGGGTCTTAAAGACATTCAGATTATGGGAAAGATAATTGGACAAGTACACATGAATGACTATTTTAAAATACAGATTCTTGTATATTGTCATCAATGATTAAAGGGGAAAAAGATACTATAACCAAGAACAAAGTTACCATTATTTGACAAACCCATTATAGGGGATGTATTATGTAGGTCCAACAGGGTCATATGCTGCATAGTCAAATAGTGGAATCTTTTGATTGACAGGCCTGTTAAGTAGGAAACTTATGTAAGGCCACCTAAGAGCACGTGCTTTATAGTCTAGAAAAAGAGATCTCATGTATTAGAAACATTATCACAAGAAACCATAAGAAATATTATGAGGGTCTGAAAATATTCAAGATTAAGAGTCTAAAATATGGAAGGTATTTATGTCCAGTGCATATGGTAAATCTTTTAACCAATATTGGCTATGAGTTTGACGTCCTTTACATAGATCTGACTCATATGTAAAATGGAGACTTTCTTTGTTTCCTCTAAATTAATATTATAATGTGCAGTTTAAAGTAATACAATGAGGACATTATACAGTGCAGTTTTAAGTCATGCAGTTAAGACATTAATAATCCCATAATAAATTAAGACACCTTATTTATATAAAGAATCCATTTACCCAATTCCTAGTCCCACGTGAGCTATGCTTTGTGTGAGAAATAAGGAGCAGTAAGGGTTCCTTTTATAGTGAAAAGGTGATGCAAGTGAAGAATAGGGATGTTATATTTCCATACAATTTAACATCATGTGGTGAGGACAAAGATGAACTGATGTGAAAGGAAAATACATATTGTAATTGGGTTAAGGGATAAAACTCGAGTGTCACTATATGTATTTTCTAGGGAAAAAATCAATTCATACATAGTTCCCAAACCATTCTCTATGAGGATTTGATTCTTATACATGAAATAAAGGGTTTTGTTTTATCATAGTTGGGACCAAGATTGGAGATATAGGGGTCTCTATGTATCTCATTGAAATATGAGAATCAAGACATACATAGTTCTTGAAACAATAATTTCTCATTCCAATCGAGTTTGACATGAAGAATGGGAAATTTTGACACATTTTGATAGAATGGTAAATCTTAAGAAAAAAATGTTATAAGGACCAAATCATATATCTTAAGGAAACACTCTGTATATATCTGATTCATATGCAAGAGGAAAAAAGAAAATAAAAAGATTTTGTGATTTTGGTTGGGCCCAAATCTGAAGATTTAGGCATCTCTACATATATTATTGGAAAATGAGAATCAAACCATATGTAGACCTCAAAACAAGGTCTCTATGCAGATATGACTCAGACATAGGAAAGAGAGGGACTCATGTACTACTAAAGATAAGTGATGAAATTAATGATGTTTGTTTATGGAATCTTCTAAAATCAAAATAGATAAAATGTTAGTTGTAAAAATGATGTCATGTAGTTTAACATCATGTGGAAAAGATGAAGATTCTACACATTTTACTGTCATGCAGCATGGATTCTTATAGTTATTATGCAATTTAATGTCTTGTAACTAGGACATGGGGGATGTGCGGTTTTAAGTATTGTAGAAAGGACATGGTACTATGCAGTTTAATGTCTTGCAGTGAGGATGAATATACACAACTACACAAAGTACTTCTTCAAGAATATCATACTGGTTGGACTTTTAATAAGCTCTCCATCCATTGAGATTAAGTTATAAGCTCTATTTGAATATTCCTTTTGTATAGAATAATTTCCTTCCCAATTTGGCTCAAGTTTTGGAGGATTCATTCCTAGTATCATTGGAGTCCTAAATACCAATACCAATTCTCCTTAAAGAAATGAATGGAGGAGAGTTTTTTTGTTAAAATATCATGTTATTCTATTCTGATAGACTTCATGATAATGCAATGTATGAAATATTTTCTCGTCTAATCATTCTAACTCATTGAACTGTTTCTGAGACCTCTCATATGTAGACAAATGATCACATATTGCAACTCTAAGTAAAGGTAATTGCATTTCAATTAGAAAAACTACTTCAGTTCCATATACCAATGAATTAGGATTTTCTTGGGTAAATGTATGGGTAGTTGTCCAATAAGCCCATAAATCCTTCAAAATTTTATCAGTATATGATTTCTTATCTTTATCCACCATTTTCTGGAGTATATTTCATATGGTCTTGTTGAAGGCCTCTATCATTCCATTGGTCACCGCATTATTTCAAGATGAATGGTTGGATTTGATATTATGTTCTTGATATACCTTTTTTACCTCAGGAAAACACAAAATGGTTCCATTTTCCATCAAAATATTGTGAGGGACACCAAATATTGTGATGGTATTAGTTTTGACAAAACTAACAATGATTTTTTCTCTGACTTCCTTGAGAGGTATTGCTTTATCCAATTTAGAGAAGAAGTTAGTAGTAGTGAGAATATACTTGAACTTCTTAGCCGTGGCTAGAGGATAATCCCCTAATATATCTATTCCCCATGCGGAAAATGGCCATGAGTATTTCGATATATGTTGAAACTCTTGGGGTTGATGAATGAAGTTGGCGTGCACTTGGCAGCGTTGACATTTTTTAGTAAAATCTGTAAAATCATGCGCCATTGACGGCCAAAAGTATCCAAGACTTCAGATCTGATCAGAGAGTCTGTGCCCAGACTGGTGGGAAACACAAACTCTTGAATGTACATCATTCATGATAGCTACAGTCTCTCATCCATCAATATATCTAAAGAGTAATCCATTAAAGCCTCACTTTTAGAGGATATTTTGGTGGTCTTGAGTATCATATAGAGTAAAATTTTCCACTCGTCAGTGGATATGTTCTTTCTCAGTCCTATCTGGTGAAAGTACCCCATATTGAAGATAGTACATGATGGATTCTCTCCATCTCGTAGTATGACAATATGGTTCATAAATAGGTCAAATTTTATTAATTTCCTCCATTCTGTTTTGAACAAAAGGTGAGACCACATGACGATGAGCTATGCTAATGATTGTCTCATCTCAATTTGGATCTACCATGTTTGTAGCTGCATTAACCTGTGCATCTTCTTAGGCATTTTGTGGTCATGGGACATAAGACAATATCGTCTCTAATGGAAATTCATCCATTAACCCTCTAACATAATCACACCAAGGGATTAATTCTTCTTTTATGATACAATATTCCACATTGATCTGTTTGATTACCAGTTCTAAATCACCTTTACCCTTTAAATGATCCATTCGCACATCAAGGGCCAATTCCAAACCTGCAATGAGAGATTGATATTCTGCCTCATTGTTGGTTCCATGTTCTGATAACCAGAAGTAATAAGGCAATACTTCCTTTTCTGGGTAAATAAGGAAAATTCCTAACACAACTTTGTCGAGTTTAGGGTTTTCCAATCTCTTTCCCATTGGACTTCTAGAAGCACCATCAAAATACATTTCCCATGTTTGGGAATTATCTTTAATCAAGAAGACCTCTTCATCAGAAAGTTTAGTATTAAATGATGTATCTTCCGTAGATGGATGATCACCTAGGAAATCAGCCAGATCTTGGCCTTTTATTTCCTTTTGAGGCACAAACTAGATATAAAACTATTGTAAAATAACCACCCACCGTGCCAGATACCCTGTGAACATATGAAGATTGAGCATAAATTTCATAGGGTTATTGCGAGATACCAATTAAACCTCCTGATGTTAAAGGTAGTGCCTCAATTTCTAAACTGCAAAGATTAATTCCAAGCATCACTTTTCAATATTTGAATATCGAGTTTCCGCATCAAGCATAGTTTAACTGAAATAGTAAATGTTATTTTCATTTCTAGCATCATTCTTTTGGGCGAGGAATGCACCTAGTGATTTCTCTATAGCTGTCACATAGAGAATAAGTGGTCTTCCTTCAACAAGTGTTCTTAATATTGGTGTACTCAAGAGATATTTCTTGATGGTATCAAATGATTGTCGGCAGTCTTCAGTCCATTGGTAGGTGACTCCCTTCTTCATTAATTCGGTAAAGGGAAAACACTTGCCTACCAAATTGGAGATAACGCACTGAATATATTCCAAGTGTCCTTAGATTCCTCTTAATTCATTCAAATTTTGAGGAGGTGACATACTGAGGACTGCTTTTGTTTTCTCAGGACCAACTTTGATACCACGATGGCGTACAAAGAAGACATGGAAATTTCCCAAGGTTACCTCGAAAGCATATTTCAAGGGATTCATATTCAAACTATGTTGCAAAAGTTTATGGAATATGGTTTCTAAATCAGCCAAGTGATTTGAAATTTGTCTGTATTTGACCACTAAATCATCCACATAACATTCAACAAATTTCCCTAAGAAGGGTTTGATGATGTGGTGCATGGCACGTTGGTATGTTGCACATGTATTCTTTAATCCAAAGGGAAATTTCTGATAGAAAAACACACCTTGAGGGGATCTAAAGGCTGTATATTATTTATCCTCTAGGGCCATATATATTTGATTATACCCAGAGTAGACATTCATAAAGGAAAGAGCTTCATAGCCAATTGTTGCATCAATAATGTGCTCCGTAATCAGAATTAGAAAATCATCTTTAGGACAATTCCTATTAATATCTCTAAAATCAATGTAGACTATAATTTTCCCTTTCTTATTTTTTACCTGGACAATATTGGGTAGCCATTTGGGATACTGAACTTCCCTGACAAAGTTAGCCTTTATATGCTTATCAACTTCAACTTTAATTTTAGAGTCATGAGTTGGGTGTGTTCTTCTTACTGCCTGCTTGAATCCAAGATGTTCTTCTGGAAACCCCAAATGATTGGTAACTACATCAGTATTAAGACCTAAAATTTATGTATAATTCTAAGAAAATATAGCTCGATGTTTCTTTAGAAATGAATTATACACCTATTTCTCTTCAGAGGTCATGGACGCACTAATTAGAGTGGGGCGTGGATATTCTTATATATGCAAATTTAATTCTCTTAGCTCATCCACATTGGTAGAGACACCTTCCTCAAATATCGGAGAAGCATCCCTGAGATCTTCCTATTCTTATTCATTACATGTTACCTCTTCTGTTTCTATTTTCATAGCAGATAATGAGGAAAAAATCCTAGAGTTATAAGGGAAATCAGTATTTTAACATTCCAAAGAAGAGGCCACTATATCTAACCCTACTGATGATGAACAGTTTTCTGGTGGTGATAAAGAGGGATTGATGGATTGAGAATCAACATCATTGTCTATATATAGAATTGTTACAATCAATTCTACTATGGTTGACGAAGAAGAGGCTTGTTGTATTACAATGTATGAAATGAAAACATCTCCATTTAGGCTTTCATCATTGCTTGGTAGATCAACAGTTTCTTCCATGTTTTCAGGATCCATTGTCGAAATTTACATTATGGATGTTACTGGACGAGTTTTCAGATTTGGGTTTACCTTTTAAATTTGATTGATGGGTAGCACATAATATGTACTCAGAGGTATAAATGGATACGATGAGATCTTTTCCAGTGCATTTGGAGCATTAACTATAGTTACTTCATTTGATATGGACTTTGTTTCTTTTGTCTGATAAGGATCTACCTCAATGTGTTGAGATTCACTAATTTTGAATGGAGCCTTGTCACCATACAATATCTTGATTTTACAATTAAAATATTAATTAAGACATTGGTGGTTTGACGAAGGTATGGATGCATGTTGATGCAGCCAATTCCTTCTAAGGATAATATTGAAGGTTGTGTCCTGACGAACAATCATGAAATATGAATTAGACACAAGATATCCAAATTTAGTTTTTAGTGTAATATTTCCTAGAGGTTTTTGTTCATTCTTATCATAAGCATGCAACATTAATGTCTAAGGAGATAAGTCATATTCAGTTAAGCCCAATCAAGGAAGTGTATGGAGGGGAATGAGGTTAAATACAGAGCCATTATCAATGAAGGATCGTCAGATATCTACGCCATTGACCCTGATAGAAAAATACAGGGGTCTGATATGCCCATGCACCACATCATTTTTATCTTCATCTATAAAAGATATGACTACAATACATTCTGCAGAATCATTCTCTATACGGTAAAACTCATCAGCAGCAACTTCGGTTTCAAACTCTTAAAGACTTGAAAAAGCCTCAATGAGTGCTTCTAGAATATCTTTTAATAGATTTAAATCATCCAGAATTGATAACATGGCCAGTAATTGGGCCATTTGTTTCAAGACATCATATTTTTGGTCCAAAGGTCTACATTTCACAGCATGAAGATGTGGTTTTCCAGGTAATTTGGAAGTTTATTCTTCTGATGTAGACGTACTCTATATCGGAGCATAAGCTGGTAATACTCCTAGCTTAGATAAATTGGACTGACTAGATGTATTCATTTATTGAGAAAAAGACTACGTGACTTCTAATCAGTCTTCCAAAATAATTGTGTCAGAACTAAACCTATATTTCATGGAAGAAATTCCTTGTTCCTGTTGAACCCACAGAAGGGCTCTTCCACGAGTTTCTGCCACGTATATGGTTCGAGCAGGGGTAGAGTTAAAATGGTGGTTTCTAGAATTTCCATGTCTTCCCTTGTATCCTCAACCTTGGCCTCTTCCTCATTTTCCCCAATTTGGTACAAAGAATTATGGCTCATTATAATCAGAATAATCATTGGCATAAGGATCTATTAAATGGATAAGATTTGTGACACCCTGAGATTTTATGAGAAATATTATTTTTAGTTTCATTGATGTTTGGGTTTTATGCTACACCAAGATTATCTTGTGCTATATGCAACACTGTATTAGCTTGTAGTATATGCAACACTATTCTTGGATCATGTTACAAACAATTTGAAGTTTGTTTGATAGAAATTATTCTACGCAAAATTGAATATATATATATATATATATTCAATCTATAAATGAAATATGGTGGATTATATTATACACAACAACAAAGGAATCTTCCACTAAAATCAACATAGTTATGGCTTGCATTACACGCAAGAGCGACCTTCCTCGATAGCTTACTTGGTACGCAATATCGAGTTTCACTTTCCAATGATATATTATTATAATATTCTTATGAACTAGACGTTTTGAATAGTATTAACTGAATTTTTAATTATATAACATTATAATTCTTCTTACACATTTTCTAGAACATGGTATGAAAAAAAAATCAATTTTTCGGGTAAAAGAAGTATATTTCAAAAAATACAGTTTTAACGCATTTTGATGGCGCACCCATTTTGAATCAAATTTTTGACAAGTTTATAAGTTTAATTTTAAAAAATAAACTTCTTCTTGTGAATCAGGACATAAAAAGTTACGTTCGATAAATTTTTGATATTTTTCTGATAAGTTTCTTATTTTGATGAATAGTAAAAATACGCTAAATTTTAATTAAAACAACTTTTTTCATCAAGATTATTTATATGGTTAAATTATAATGTTTAATGATTTTAATGTTTAAATAGAATATAATTTTACCATTTAATATAATTTATTTCATTATCATTTATTCTACATAGAATTCATAGGTAAAAACATTTCAATCTTTTACAATGTTTTAAATAAAAAACCAGTTTTTCGACAACAGAATTACTTTTAAAATTAAATTCTGCAACTTTTTTGTTTTTAATTTGGAAAAATAGATTCCATATTTGGAATCAGTAGGTCTGAATTATTTTAATAGGATATTTTTTATGTTTTGGCACAATGAATAGTAACTACGTTAAATTTTATTTAAAGGTAAATCGGGTAATTAAGGGTAAATATAATATTATAAATTTACCCTAACACTTGTATTAATATAATGGGATGATTATATTTCATCCTAAAATATACTTGGGTAGAAATGGAATCAATTGGAACCCACTTGGATGTGATTAAGACCTTTAATTTATTTTATTTAAAGGAAAGTGAAATATGTCTCACTCACACATTAATAATTAATGTATTTTTAATATAAGGTTATACATAATATAAATTCGAATATAAAAATTCATTTGAATTCTAAAATGTTTTTATTTGTTATGAAAATTTATTTTTCATTTTGAAGAGATATTTAATTACCTTAATAGCTTATACATTAATGGTGGAGAAATTATTTATTTAGTGAAAAATCAATAATATAGTTTTTATTAAAATAATAATACCCATTAAAAGGAAAACAAACCTGACCAAAACTTATTGGTCATATATATAGAAACCATAACCATCCAATTGTAGAATTTTTTACCATTTTGAGCTTTATAAAAGCAATAATGACACTTATATTATTTTATTTTAAATGATGTCAAAGTTATCACCTTCATAATTTAATAAATATAACAATTTAAATGTTGTGATTTTAATATTATAAATTCATGTAAAAGTATTATTTTGAAATATATTGTATTTTTAATCATCATAGTATTTTATTTTTAATTTTTATGCAACAAATAAGTATATTAAATAATTATACAAAAATGTTGTCGTAATTATTTTATTAAGAGAAATATCAAACAAATGGTTTTAAAAATATTAAAATAAATATTATATGAACAAATTAATATTCCCCAAAATTTTTTAAGATAAATATTACATTTTATTAATCTATTAAACATTTTGGTTATAATATATCCTCTGTGTGTATTTTATTTAAATTCAAATAAATAAATTGTGTTAAAATTAACACTAATGTTATTTTTTAAAAATAACATATTATTAAGTTGTTTAAAAATAAAAAAAATATTTAAAAATTATAAATTGAAATTTATATGGTCTAAAATATAATAAAGTACCCATTTATGCATAATTCACAACACATGGGTAATTATTTATAAAAATTTAAAATTTATAATATTATTACCACAAATAAAATTAAATAGATTAAATAAGGATAAATCATGTGGATAAGGTTTAAAATAAATTTACAACATGTCTAAATTTTATTTTTTGATGATATTACAAACCTATATCATCTAATATTCGGTTTTGAGTCATTTTGGATGTTTTTTGTGGGGTTTGAATTTATATTAAATTAATATTTTTTAGGTTTCCAAAGGTGCCCCTCTCCTCCCTTATAAAAGGGCACCTTCTTCCTCTCTTCTTTACACAATTTTGAGCCATCAAGCTCGGCCAACCCATGAAAATTTCTCTTCTCAACCTCTCTAGTTATATCATAGAGGTTCTGGCCTTCTCAAAAGACCAACTATAGTTCCCTAATAAGAAGTTTAAAAGAGGCACGTCGAAGAAGTGGTAATCTCTTCTACCGATTCTTTCAAGTTTATTTCTTCTTCTACATACTCTTCTTTAGTTTTTTCATTATAAATTAATAACATCAGTATTAATTATATATTTATATGTTATTATAAATATTAAAAAACCAAATTTCACCTTCTATCCATCCTACGGAAAATGAAATCACCACGCGTGCGTACATACGGAATACCGTCTCCACACCGTGGTGTAATCTGTTTTCCACCATCACCATACTTGGATGAGTATAATGGTGTAAAGAGTAACTAAATATGATTATTATAACATTATACTAATTCTGAGATATTATATCATCCAATCTAATTACATTCAATAATTATGGGAACAATATCATCGCTCGTACGTACGTACGGATTACCATCTCCACGACGCGATGAGATTCATTCTCATTGTTAACAATTCAAGAAAGATTATAATGTATATATAATGAATAATAATGAAATATATGACATTATAATGCTATTTAATTTATGTACATATATATATATATTTCATCTACTTACTTCCATTCAAGTAAATAAGGAATGAAATAGTGTTCATGCATACGTACGACCTACCATCTCCATGAACGGTGTATTTCATTTCATTTATCTATCTATTATATATATATATATATACTGAATATATATGATATATAATTCATTTTTTATATTCTGGAAGTAAGTAAATCATGATATTAGTAATAATAATATCAAGAACAACAAGTCCAAACACGTACGATAATTGAAACGAATATTACCCAAAACATTGCTTTAACATGGAATTGACAAATGAACGGGTAATATAAAGACCTAAGTGAATCATATATTATATCATAAGAATGAATATGATTCTGGAATAAGTAAATGACATTATTTAAATCATTATACAGAAGTTTCGGATACGTACAAAGCATATTAGACCTAAGGTAAGGGATAATTTTTCAAATCTCATTTTTATACGAGATTGCTTATACGTAAGTATTTACTGGGGTTATATTTTTCATCCATATCTATAAAAATGTTTTTCATATAGTGTTTAATATTATTCCATGTATGTTTAAATTCATTTTTATCCCTCTTTGACTTTTACATTGTTTTATGGAAGGAATCTTTCTTTTGATTACCATATGAGGAACTTTTTGACTTTTCAGGAAAAAGTACGAGGAGAATGTTTTTTAACTTATACAGCATGAATGGTTTTTTATAGTTTCATAATGCCTTTTATTCATGAATATTACTCTACAACATTTCATGATTATCTTCAATAAAATACTTTTCTTTTTAAATTGTGTGGCATTTTGGGAAAAGAAAATGATTTTAGAGAAGAAAGGATATTTTCCTCAAGAATTCATCTCAAGTGTTTTATCAAAAATATTTTCCATCTAAGATGACATTATTTAGTATGTTTATGTTTCAAGTATAATTTCTCTATTATTTACATGGATTTATTTTTCTTATGATAAATGATATCCATTTTTTTATATGGATTATGTTATAATGGGATGATGTTTATGAAAGCCATTTTATTATTTGGGTTGTGATGAATTACTTATGTTTATTTTGTGGCACACATAAGGATGATTTCATTATGATATGGGTGGGACCTATATCTCCCTCCAATGTATTGGGTAAAGGTTTATATCTCATGAGATAGACATGGCTGGAATGGAAAGTGAATCAGGTTCAGTAATACAGGGATGGAACGACAAGTAAACTCGGTTCAGTAATGGACTATGTCCACTATGATGGTCTTGGCAACAATTCCATGGCTACTATGGAAATAATATCATGTGCTTTATGGATTTCCACAATTACATGTTTTATTCCCATGCTATTTTATCATGATTAATGTTCCTTTATGATATATGCCATATTTACTTCCATGATTTATGTCATCGCTCAATATTTTGATGTTTTATGTTCATGGTTTTACATTAAAATGTTTATGGATTATTTTATGTTATCCATGTTTACCCTTACTGAGTATTTGTGATCACCCTTTTTATGTTTTCTTTTCCCCATGATATAAATAAAGGTTTTAGGTAAGAAAACAAAAGGGGATGATCTTTATGGGAGATGTTGAAGATCTTTCACTATGATAAAAAGATATTGTTCTGAGTTTCCAAAGACACTAAACTAACACAGTCTTTGGGAGTCTTTTTGTGTCATGTATTATGTTTTCCACAAAATTAATGTAATGTACATATACGTCATGCTTGGTTCGTTATATGATTAATAGAACCAAAGATTAATTCTTCATCTGACAAAGATTCTTGTTGACAGGTTCATTCTGATAGTGTTGTTTGGTGGGGCGGTGCCTATGTTTTGAAATATATGGCATAAAATCTGCTAAGGTCAAGGACAACGTTGGCCTTGACACGATCTCTTCTTCTTCTGACTCCTATTTGTCCTTATAATCACTTCACTTTATTGAGGAAAGACCTTTTGATGACGGTGGTTTTGCTGTGGTCGGAGAGGCTGAAGACACAATCAGTTGTTTCAACTGTGTTCATAAAATGGTATGAGTCTGGTTGATTGTTTTTCTGATCATCCAATCATCATATTTTTCCACATTTTTACTTTTTACCACATGCCATTTTCCTTATTCTTTGAGATCAGTATCAGTAACACATGCTATTTGAGATGTTGAAATTTTTAGTTTCACTTGTCCATAGTCTAACATCTTTTGCTAAAGGACTTTGAAAACAAAACACTCTTTAATGGGGTGTCCCAAAATCTGGTGAAAGGGTCACTAATTTATAAGATCATCATCTCCATCTTTATTTGAATTCTTCAGCCTTGGAAACTGAAACAAATTGTTTTCAAAGGCGGAGATGAAGTAACTTGGAACTTGTTCATTTCTAAAAGAATAAAAATTATTCTTTAATTCCTCAAACTATTTCCTCCTTTTATCTCTTTGATCATCATGACGAAGCGATCGTTGCTTCTGAAGCTCATGGAGTGATAATTTCTTGTTTGAGTGTGACTATAGCATCTTCTTCCTTTCCAATCCTCCTCCCAGAGCTGATGGAAGTACATGAGTTTTAGCCTTAGTTTCTATAATATAGTCTTCTATCTGTTGAGCGATTGAAGTAAGGTCTCGAAACCCACCTGTGTATTTCACAGGGATCAATGGTGTGTGTAATTCATCACATAGATTTTCCACACAAATTGGCCGTAACTCTTCATGGGGAAGTGCCAGACTTAAGGAATATGTTAAAAGTTTCCATCGTGAAATGAAATATGAAACCCTTTAATTCTCCTTTTTTTTACAACTGGTATGATAAAAAATTGTCATCTTTGGTAGTGTTGAGATAAATTGAGGAAGTAATTTCTGATAGAGATCTTCCCATCTAGTAATTGATCGAGATTGTTAACTTGTATACTAGACAAAAGCTAGTCTTTGTAATGACTGCACAAAACACCTAATCTTAACTGCTTCTTGTTGTTGAGAAGTTCCCATCATGGGATCACAACAAAAATCAAAATGTGTTAAGTGTTGTTCTAGATCTCCCGAACCATTAAATCTTGGGAATGTGGTGTTCACAAAATTTGGTGGGGGGGGTGGATTGAATCCACCCATTCAGGGTATGATCTCTTTTCTAGTAGAACTGGTGCACATCATTCTTCTATAGATTCCAATCGAGACATTAATGCCTCAATTGTGTTCATAAGAATTTAGGGAACATCTGGATGAGCTGGAACATATACAAGTATAGCAACTGGAGAATGAGCTAGTGCAATGACCGACAAAACCACTGATGGTGGTGCTGATATCTTCCTTTGATAATCCAAGGGAACATGCCTATTATGATATATATGGTCATTTCTTGATCGTGTACCCAGTGGAGGGAATTCATTATCCACATCATTAGTTATTACAAATCCTCTTTTTTTAGGACATCCTACCGGATTTATAAGATGAGGTCTTGTTTTGGGAGTGAATCTAGAAAAAATGATGTTTCGAAGTAACTCTATATTGAGTCTTTTCAACTACTTCATTTCCTCATCTTTCTGTGAAAATATCACTTCAAGAAAAAGAGATTGACCTTCTCTAGTGGAAAAGTGAGATGCAATATGACTTTTTCCCTTTCCCCTTGTTGGATTCCTTTCGGAGAGGATGGAGTTAGTTATTTTAAGGCATACCTAGATTCTAGGTAAGCCTCTGATTTCAGATGCACACACCTTCTTTATTTTCCTCATTGTGTACTGTATTATGGACAAGAAACTTCATATTTTGATTCCCTTGTACTAGAATTATTTTTTGGAGGATCTTATGTAATGGTGGTAATGAAATTTACTGATACGTAATGCATCAATGGAATTATATCAGTATTTTTGTGAGATCATATTTCGTTGTGTCCTTCATGAGACTTTGTTCTCCTATATGATGAATTCCCTGGAACTTTTTGGTGGAAAGTAACCTAAAGGAAATCCTCAGATAGTTTATTTGTACGCTTTCCTTATGGATTCTTTCTTAATAGGGAGAAAACTAACTTCCATTGAAGAGGGGATTGCAGATATGAAAAATTTCCTATCCTTGCAGGATGAGGCTATTATTATTCTTCTTCTTCAAAATATTGAACTGTATTGAATGAAATTGAAGGTTGAATTAAACGATCCCCAAGCCTTACAAGCTGGGGTGATTCGGGAACTACTATGGCTGAAATTTGTGCAACTACTCTTCTGATTTTGTAGATTCTGGTTCAAACATTAGCGTGGTGCATTATCCAATAACCATTCAAATCACCTCTTTCAGAATATCGTTGTACTATTTCAAACATTTGCATTCTTTGATGCCTGAAATCCTCTAAGAGGGATGCCTACTCAAGATTCTTGTATTATTGGTGTAAAAGTAACTCAACAACTTCTTTTATTTGGGCCTAATTCTGATGAGAACTGGTTGTGGTCTGTTCTTGAGCATACATCCGATTACATAAAAAATCCCATTATTATGGATGATTGTGGGTAATAACATTGCATGAGAGCACTTTTGGTGGACATTTCTGATTTTGGAGTGCAGTAAAATTCAATTCTCCATATGCACTTTATCCTTTGACACAAACACTAGATGGGGAATCATAAATTAACCGACATAATCTCAATAGAGCATTGATACATGGACGCTGAAAGGTTCTATGTTGTTTTTCAACCTTTGGATGTTGGAAAGCTGAGAGAGATGCCAAGTAAATTTGGCATTGAAACCCTTATATTACCTTTACAAGATTTTTATATTCATCATATGGTAATACTTTGGTTTTCAAATGACAAAGAGTTTTACATCAGTTGAGGCAGATGTCATGAATGCAATCTTATGCCATCGATTCTGGAATATTATACTAGGAATTTTCCAAAGGCCATAACATGACTATTATTTCTCCTTTTCCCAATTGCTTTCTCATGTTTAACATGTCTTTATTGTCCTTCACTAGAGGTTTCTCCACTTGGTCTAACCAAAGTGGATGCTCTGTATTAGAAGTTAAATGACCCAAGGGAGATTTAGAGAATGACCGTTCCCTTAAGATATATTTTAGTTGAGAAAGTGTTTCATCTGTAAATGACATGGCATCAGACCTGAATGGACTTCTGTGTTCATGTGCCTTGAGATAGGATGGCGTTATCATTGCTACATTTTAAATAATGGAATTATCTTGACAATGTGAAATACTAATGCAGAGAGGAAATTCACAAGAAATTACATAACGCGGAGGATCACCATGATAGATTACAGTAAGGGATTAATATTCTTAATCCATGGTCTTCTGGCCACGCAAAGGGTTGTCATGGCTCTCATCTTGAGATAAGCACTGTGGATTGACTAAATTTTCATGAAGAAAGCCTTCATGATAAAGGTTCCGACGAGGAACTTCATAATTAAAACTACCAATCCAACAATTTGGTAATGAGAGGGTAGGATATTGAGCTGAAACAAATAAATTTCTGAGGGCTTCAAAAACTGCAGTATTAAGAAAATCCAAATCACAGCTTGACTCTTGATTTTCCAACAGTTCTTGGAGAGACTTCTTCTTGGATGATCTCTTATACTTTTTTGGGGCCACTTGCTGGGAAGAGTGGTTATCATGGGAAAGTGTATGTGCCTTCCTTGGAGTGGTTACTAGAATGGACTGATTACCTACAATTGGAAAGGGTGTATGTTCCTGATATTGTTTTCCGTATGATATGGGAGAGTATACACCATGACCCTTCTGTATAAGAACAGAGGTGTGTATCTATTCTGAGATCACATGAAGATGTGTCATCCAACCTATGGGGATAGATTCATGTGTCTGTTCCCTTGATACTGCTGAATTTATTGTTAAAATATCCTAGCATGCTTCCAGAATATGAGAAGGGATATGCGTAAACTCATTCACCATTAGTAAGATATGTTTAGTGACTTCAGCGGCCGGAAAAGGATATAATTCAATTCCATATCTATATTAGGTGTATTTGTCAGCTCCTATCCTCCTTTTCCTATCAATGGATATTGACAGTACTCATGCATGTGGGCAGAGAGTTGGGTCTGCCCCAAATTTTTCGCTGGAGCATTCCGACTAACTTCTCTGGTGTAATCAAATGAGACTCTTGGTAGTCTAGATGAACAATGGTAGGTTTATGTACCTAGTGGTTGTTTTCTTTCATGTATGGTTGACATAATTCCTTCAATATTGGTAGACGAGACTACTGACAGAATTGGTGATTGTAAATAGATCTATGTACATGTTTACCAGTTGCCACCACATTAGATTGGCGAGCTTCTTTAAATGCAGTCAGACGAGCCTACTGACTGGATGATGAATTGTAAACAGGTGCATGTTCCTGTTCACGGTACTCCACTAGGTTTATCTGGTGGGATTGGTGGGTTGCTATCAGATGATTATGTTGAGAAGAAAAATTTGGATGGATGGGTGTATGTTCCCACTCGTTGTCTTCCATCAAGTTAAATTGATGGACTTCTCCCTAGGAGGAAGAGGTGAGAACCTACTCCCTGTTGACCGGACATTGTCCCTGGCAGTTTGTCTTGAATGCCCGAGTTTGGGAGACATGGGATAAACATTCAGAGGCAACACCCCCATCATGATGGGGGTACACTACTACACAATTCTAGAGATGACTGCTAATGGGAGTCCTCAGGAAGGACTCATGCATTCTTGAATTGAGGCTTTGAGTGACCTCTTGATCCACCTCCCGGTAGTATGGGAGGTATTGATTGTTGCATTTCAGGGATAAGGACCTAAAATGGTTTGAAATGGTGCTTGGAACCATTTTCTTCTTGATCATTGGTCGTCATTGGCCAGATAATAGAGGATTGTTATTGACCTGGAGGGCCTGTCGAGCAACCTCTAATGTCAGGATTGTACTGTGCTGGAGATATTCCTTTACCGTCACATTAGAGACCAAGCATTTAAGATGTTTGTTTGGTGATTACATCCTTCCCGTCGATGGAGATCCAACATGAGTAGAGGGTGAGAAGTTCACAAATGTTGTCTTGGAGAAAGCCATTTGGGAATAAAGATATTTCTGAGAATAAAAAAATGAAATAAAACAAAAAAATCCATTAAATAAACATATTTTTATATGGATACATGCATGATTGATTCCATTGTTTGTCTTTCCTTTATCAATTGATAAGGGTCTAACAGGAGGGTAACATTATTAACTATGTTAATGATTTGCGTCGGGTTCACCATTTTTGATCCGTATTTTCTTGAAATTTGTTTTGTAGTTTTAAGAAGCACTGTATCCAAGAAGTTTACATTGGATTTATTTATGGAACCGAAAACTTCAAACAGTTATTTATCCAAAGGGGTCCTTCTTTCCAAAGGAAGGTGTTCATTATGGTTAGACATTACCATACATAAGAATGTGCATTGGTCGAGAAGATGGGATGTCAGACTCATCAAACCATTTTGTGGGGAATTATTGTCTACCCCAGGACTCTCTTAGTAAATTTAAGATATTTTAATGAATCCTTATTAATTAACCATGTATATTATAATTATCCCTTGGAAATTACAATCACTTATTAACATGTGTAAAATGAATAATCATCAGTATGCATTCAAGATTTTTCATTAATGGACATATATCTATGTATTTGAGGTTTTCCATCAATGGTATCCTCTAATATACTGATTAGTGATTATTTTAATCATCGTTGTGATGATTTTGGTTTTTTAGCCACTCAGTGGAGCACTCTGGAATTTATTGTCATCTAGGTAGACGAAGTTTTGTTTTGATCTTGGGATCGTGACTGTAAAATAGGCTACCTACGTATCCTTGTGAAAGAAATCCTAACCCTCATAGTTTGTTGATGCTTAATAGGACACATTATACCTTTTAAGTTCATCGGATCAGGACCTCTAAGTGAAAGGTGCATGGTCAAAACATAGTGTGGAACTTATGCTAAAGTAGCCCAAGGAACATGGAAAGGATATGGGTTTCCAAGTAATATTAGACCCTGTTGGTAATATCACCCAAGGAGAACAAGGTTGATTTGATGTGTTGGGTTTAGACCTCAAGGATACTTCTTACATATCCCATATGAATGGGAATCAAAGACCACATAGTTTGATGAGTCTCATTGGATAGTACGGTCCTCTGAGAGAGATGAGTTTAGTCTTACCTCCTAAGAAGGATGTCGTGATGATTTGGGGTATAATTTGGGGCTTATTCCTAAGGAGAATTCCCAGATTAAATAAATTAGGTTTTGATTCTTGAAGAGGGTGTCTAGTGAGCTCGGGCCCTAAAAAGGATTCCTACTTATCCTGGTTTGAAAAAAAATCAGAGTTCTTGTAGTTCATTTGATTGTTAAAATGTTGTGAATGTGACAAATATCTAATCCTTGGTGAGTCATTGTCATGAACCAACCCGGGTCAACCCTGAACCGGTCACCCGAGCCGGTCCGCGGCAAGTCCCGAGGGGCGTTCCTGATCCCCCCGGGATGGCAACCAGTGCCGGGCATTGAAATTTGATCGTTGGGAATGATTTCAGCCCAAAACAAAAGTAAATAGAACAGAATAAATAAACACTAACATCGGAAAAGAAATAAAAGCCACAGGACCAAAAACTGGGCATGACATATCCGAATCCTTAGAGACCTTTCTGGGCGGCATTTCCTGAGCGATATATAAAACACAAAGCCAAAACCAACATCAAATCGAAGCAACATCAATAAAAGCGCCTTCATCAAAAACAGTCAGCACAAGGACCAAACAAATACAACACAACCCAAAACAAAATCTCCTCTTTAAAATTCCCTTTTCATTTTTGATTTCAAAACCACCCTTTCTCAAGATCACTTTCCAAAAACCAATCCACTTTCAAACCAAAAACTTTCCAAAACTGTTTCCCATTTAAAACCAATTTAGAATACAAAGTCAAGCGTTAAATTTCAAGTACACACCCAGGTACTCCCATGACCCGTTGCACATGTCTTTATCCACTGTCCATTAATACTCGCACCAACACGCATTTTTAATGCATTCTCACACATGTGAAAACGTTCATGAAGAGGAACCGAGGTTTCACCCCAAATCATTCTTAACCAATTCCAAGCAAACAAAAGATTTTCAAATCAAGAGATTTCAGTTTCAAAACCCATTTTATACATTTAAAGTCCTTTAAAATAAACCAGTCCAATTTTCAAAAACCCTTTTTCATTTCCAACTACGCACTCACACAGACCAAAATGGAAACAACATCCAAATTTGCATCAATCACTGAAATGAGGGACTAGTAGTCACACTCAACCTGGAGACATGGTAGTGGGCCATGTCCCAAGTCAGTGTCGACCACTAGGAGGAATTCAAACCACGTACTCGGACTCCACATGGGTCACTACTCCATGTGAAATTACGATGTAACGTCGGCTTGCCTCCATTATCATCTCTCAATCCAAGACAAACCAGGAAAGACAAGGACACAATTCCCGAACTACCCCTGGTAACTCGAGGATCAGTGCAAGCAAGAGTTCGCGATGCTCTTCCCGTACCTACCCCTTGAGTTCCGACAGTCCTAATCTCCTTCTACCGGACAACCCAAATAACAAGAACCTCCTTTGATACCATTTTGTCACGAACCAGCCCGGGTCGAGCCTGAACCGGTCCCCCGAGTCGGTCCGCGGCAAGTCCCGAGGAGCGTTCCTGATCCCCCCGGGATGGCAACAAGTGTCGGGCATTGAAACTTTAATCGTTGGGAACGATTTCTGCCCAAGCTAAAAACAGGATCGAAATAATGAATATAAACTAAAAAAACTGACAAACACTAAAGACATAAACAACTACACCATGACATACCTCCATGTGACCTCGCGGGTCACCACCCAACTACAACCAACGTCACTCCCACACTGAGCGACTCAAGTAGGAGAACCTGAACACAAGGAACCTGCAACTGAAAAGGGGTAAAAGATAGGCGTGAGCACAAAAGTACTCAGTAGGTGAGCCCCACAACAAATCCCAATGAACCACCAGTAAATAAAGAATCTACATAATCCAGGTTTGAACTTTTATGTATAAAAGTAAGTTTTCATAATGCTTTACTTGAAAATCAAACATGAGACATTTCCCTTATTCATTTTTGAAAGTTAATTCCCTTTCATCAGTTTTATACTCATTCAAAAAAAATAAAGTGTTACATTTTCAAATCTTACCCAAAGAGAGTAAAGCATTTTCATTTGAGAACTATTTTTCCAATGTCTAACAGTATAGGCTGTGAAGGATGACTGAAAGTAAACAAGTAGGGAAAACAAGTGCGAGAAAAGGGTAAACAAGCAAGGAAAACCAAGAGCAAGCAGAAATAAACCAGAAGTTATCAGCAATAACCATGGGCGATCCTGAACATCCCTAGAAAACCCCTGGACGTACTCGGGTTCAGACTACCTACCGGCGTGGTACTCCATAGTCAATAACCAACTGGTCGCCCTAATTGCCAACCAGTGGCACATCCCTCCTGGCCTGTCTACAACTCCAGGGGGTACCAACCCATCTAATCAGGGATAGCAAGCAACCGTCACTCGATAATCTACAAGATGCCCAGGAACCCATGGTGGTTTTAGTAACACTGTGTAAGTGGGAGACCCTCGCACGCGTGACTCATCTCACCGCACTTGCCAACCCCTTACACGGACATCGCTACACGACAACCCTCGAAGGGAAGTCCCCCTGTAGAAATTCCCTCACAAGTACGTATATATATATATATAATCACTTCACATTTGATAAAGTGCCAACCGGGCCGTCATTTCACTTACATTTTGATCATTTAAGACTAAAACATTTTTAAAGAGAGATGACACACGCCATTTCATTGAAAACCAAAAACACACTTAGAACTTTGTTTAAGAAACCCAAATCAGCATATCAACCCTGGAACACAATTGTTTCACAAGTAGAGTTATTTTTTAATATCAAAACGTACCCCACTTTTATCAAGAGCCAAACGGGCCTTTAATCACCTTTTTAAGGAATACTATTTCTCAAATGAAATCCAAACTTTTGTTCACACAACAAAGGAAAACATCTTTCATCAACCAAGAACCACACAAGAAGTTTCCAAAAACAATTTCAAAGGGCCACACGACGTTTTCTCTAATCAAGGTTCTCAGAAAACACCATTTTCCATAAACAATACATATACTAATTTACACACGCCAAAACATTTCAAAACCCAATTCAACATGTCTTTCATTATTCAGGAGGAACCATCTAGCAATACTACCATGGAAGAACACAATTAAATCCAAGAAAACGCTTTTAATGAAACGCTAGAATTAAAACAACTTTTATCATCAGCAGATCACCTAACTATAGATAACTACTTAATAATACTTTTGAATTTACTGAAACTTAATAAAAAGTCATGGAATAAATAAATTCTAAATTTAAAGGCGAGTGCAAAGGGAGACCTACCTCAAGATCCAAGCGCGACCGTAAAACGACCTTTGAACCAAGGCGCGATGACACGACGTGTGTCCGAAGCCACGTGATAAAGTCCAACACTCTGCATAATAGATATGAAGGACTCAGACACATACAAAAACTCACTAGAGCATGCGAAACCAAGCGTCGGGGAGAAACGCTCACCTCGAAACTGAGGCGCGGAGACGGCGGAACCTCGGAAACAAGGCGCAGCAATGGCGCTCTCTCGGAAATGCCCTGCGCGGGTCCTAAAATCCTAAACCTACCAAAAACAAATATAAGTTGATGAAGAACCCCTAACAAAGCACAAGTGAAATCCAGAGTAATAATAATAATGTGAAAAATAATAATAATAACATCATAATAATAATAACACAATATAACAATAATAATAATGATATGATAAAAATCATAATATGGAACGACTATAATATAATAATACAATAATAATAACAATAATATTTTAGCACAATTATAATATAATAATATAATAATAATAATAATAATAATAATTTAGTAATTCAATAATAATATAAATAGAATAATATTAACATAATAATTATATAACAATAATATAATCACAATAATAATAATAATATAATGATAATAATAATAATAACATAACCATAATATAATAATAATAAAAATACTAATATAAATAATAATATAATAATCATAATTATAATATTAACATAATCATAATAACAATAATAATATAATAATAATATTAATATTAATAACATAATCATAATGATAATAGTATATTACTAATAATAATAAGAATAATGTAATATTATTAACATAAATAATAATAATTAACATAATATAATAATAACAATAAGAATAACAATAAAATAATAACATAATATAATAATACCAATAATAATAATAATAGAAAAATATTAACATAATAATAATAATAATACAATAATAGTAATGACATAATAATAATAAAATAATTATAATATTATCAATATGATAAAAATAATTAATGTTACATAAAAATAAAGATAAAAATAAAAATAAAAATGAAAACTCATACCGGAGGGGGAGGGAGGGAGTCGGACAGGGGAAAAGGGAGCCGGAACGGCGTCGAGAGGGGCGCGGCGGTCGGGGTCGGCGCAAGGCGGAGGAGTCGGGGAAAATGGGACGCGGGGAAGGTTGGGACGGCGCAGCGAGCGCGGAAAAAGGGAAGGGGTCGGGGGAGGCCGGCGACACGGCTGGGGTGAGGCGGAAAGCTGGGACGGGGTAGAGGGAGCCGGGACAGGCCGGGATGAGGCTGGGGCGCCGGCGGGAAGTTCGGACGACGGCGAGGAGGCCGGGCGCGGCGGCTGGGTGCAGGGCTCGGGACGCCGGTGGAGGAGGGTCGGCAGGTCGGACAGCAGGGAGGTCGGGGCAGCCGGCGCAGGCCGTGGGGAGAGCCGGAACAGGGGGAGACGGTGCGGCTGGCGAAGGGGAGCAGGAGCGGAGACAGCCGCTGGGCGCAGCGGGGTCGCGCGAGGGAGCACCGGACGAGGCCGATGTAGGGGAGCTGGGACAGCGGCGGTGCGGCGTTGGCGCAAGGCGGAGAAGGCGGGGATGGGGTCGGCGACGGGAACAAGCGGAGGAGCGGATGATGCTGCACGAGGGAGAAGAAAGAATGGGGAGAGAGGAGAGAGAGGGAGCGCCGCCAGGGGGGAAGAATAGAAAGAAGAAAAAAAAGAACGGGATTAGGGTTGGGTTCTTGTACATATATATATATATATATGATAAAAATAATAATAATTATTATTATAATAATAATAATAACATTACAACAATAATTATAATAAGTATAATAATAATAATAGTAAAACATTATCATACATTTTATTATTATTATTATAATGTTTTACTATTATTATTATTATACTTATTAAAATTATTGTTGTAATGTTATTATTATTATTATAATTATAATTATTTTTATTTTTATCATATATATATATATATGTACAAGAACCCAACCCTAATCCCGTTCTTTTTTTTTTCTTCTTTCTATTCTTCCCCCCTGGTGGCGCTCCCTCTCTCTCCTCTCTCCCCATTCTTTCTTCTCCCTCGTGCAGCATCATCCCCTCCTCCGCTTGTTCCCGTCGCCGACCCCATCCCCGCCTTCTCCGCCTTGCGCCAACGCCGCACCGCCGCTGTCCCAGCTCCCCTGCATCGGCCTCGTCCGGCGCTCCCTCACGCGACCCCGCTGCGCCCAGCGGCTGTCTCCGCTCCTGCTCCCCTTCGCCGGCCGCACCGTCTCCCCCTGTTCCGGCTCTCCCCACGGCCTGCGCCGGTTGCCCCGACCTCCCTGCTGTCCGACCTGCCGACCCTCCTCCACCGGCGTCCCGAGCCCTGCACCCAGCCGCCGCGCCCGGCCTCCTCGCCGTCATCCGACCTTCCCGCCGGCGCCCCAGCCTCATCTCGGCCTGTCCCGGCTCCCTCTACCCCGTCCCAGCTTTCTGCCTCACCCCAGCCGTGTCGCCGGCCTCCCCCGACCCCTTCCCTTTCTCCGCGCTCGCTGCGCCGTCCCAACCTTCCCCGCATCCCATTTTCCCCGACTCCTCCGCCTTGCGCCGACCCTGACCGCCGCGCCCCTCTCGTTGCCGTTCCGGCTCCCTTTTCCCCTGTCCGGCGCCCTCCCTCCCCCTCCGGTATGAGTTTTCATTTTTATTTTTATTTTTATCTTTATTTTTATGTAACATTAATTATTTTTATCATATTGATAATATTATAATTATTTTATTATTATTATGTCATTACTATTATTGTATTATTATTATTATTATTATGTTAATATTTTTCTATTATTATTATTATTGGTATTATTATATTGTGTTATTATTTTATTGTTATTATTATTGTTATTATTATATTATGTTAATTATTATTATTTATGTAAATAATATTACATTATTCTTATTATTATTATTAATATACTATTATCATTATGATTATGTTATTAATATTAATATTATTATTATATTATTATTGTTATTATGATTATGTTAATATTATAATTATGCTTATTATATTATTATTTATATTAGTATTTTTATTATTATTATATTATGGTTATGTTATTATTAATATTATCATTATATTATTATTATTATTGTGATTATATTATTGTTATATAATTATTATGTTAATATTATTCTATTTATATTATTATTGTATTACTAAATTATTATTATTAATTATTATTATATTATTATATTATAATTGTGCTAAAATATTATTGTTATTATTATTGTATTATTATATTATAGTCGTGCCATATTATGATTGTTATCATATCATTATTATTATTGTTATATTGTGTTATTATTATTATGATGTTATTATTATTATTTTTCACATTATTATTATTACTCTGGATTTCACTTGTGCTCTGTTAGGGGTTCTTCATCAACTTATATTTGTTTTTGGTAGGTTTAGGATTTTAGGACCCGCGCAGGGCATTTCCGAGAGAGCGCCATCGCTGCGCCTTGTTTCCGAGGTTCCGCCGTCTCCGTGCCTCAGTTTCGAGGTGAGCGTTTCTCCCCGACGCTTGGTTTCGCATGCTCTAGTGAGTTTTTGTATGTGTCTGAGTCCTTCATATCTATTATGCAGAGTGTTGGACTTTATCACGTGGCTTCAGACACACATCGTGTCATCGCACCTTGGTTCCAAGGTCGTTTTACGGTCGCGCTTGGATCTTGAGGTAGGTCTCCCTTTGCACTCGCCTTTAAATTTAGAATTTATTTATTCCTTGACTTTTTATTAAGTTTCAATAAATTCAAAAGTATTATTAAGTAGTTATCTATAGTTAGGTGATCTGCTGATGATAAAAGTTGTTTTAATTCTAGCGTTTCATTAAAAGCGTTTTCTTGGATTTAATTGTGTGCTTCCATGGTAGTGTTTCTAGATGGTTCCTCCTGAATAATGAAAGACATGTTGAATTGGGTTTTGAAATGTTTTGGCGTGTGTAAATTAGTAGATGTATTGTTTATGGAAAATGGTGTTTTCTGAGAACCTTGATTAGAGAAAACGTCGTGTGACCCTTTGAAATTGTTTTTGGAAACTTCATGTGTGGTTCTTGGTTGATGAAAGATGTTTTCCTTTATTGTGTGAACAAAAGTTTGGATTTCATTTTAGAAATAGTATTCCTTAAAAAGGTGATTAAAGGCCCGTTTGGCTCTTGATAAAAGTGGGGTACGTTTTGATATTAAAAAATAACTCTACTTGTGAAACAATTGTGTTCCAGGGTTGATATACTGATTTGGGTTTCTTAAACAAAGTTTTAAGTGTGTTTTTGATTTTCAATGAAATGGTGTGTGTCATCTCTCTTTAAAAATGTTTTAGTCTTAAATGATCAAAATGTAAGTGACATGACGGCCCGGTTGGCACTTTATCAAATGTGAAGTGATTATATATATATATTCGTACTTGTGAGGGCATTTCTACAGGGGGACTTCCCTTCGAGGGTTGTCGTGTAGCGATGTCCGTGTAAGGGGTTGGCAAGTGCGGTGAGATGAGTCACGCGTGCGAGGGTCTCCCACTTACACAGTGTTACTAAAACCACCATGGGTTCCTGGGCGTCTTGTAGATTATCGAGTGACGGTTTCTTGCTAACCCTGATTAGACGGGTTGGTACCCCCTGGAGTTGTAGACAGGCCAGGAGGGATGTGCCACTGGTTGGCTATTAGGGAGACCAGTTGGTTGTTGACTATGGAGTACCACGCCGGCAGGTAGTCTGAACCCGAGTATGTCCAGGGGTTTTCTAGGGATGTTCAGGATCGCCCATGGTTATTGCTGATAACTTCTGGTTTATTTCTGCTTGCACTTGGTTTTCCTTGCTTGTTTACCCTTTTCTCGCACTTGTTTTCCCTACTTGTTTACTTTCAGTCATCCTTCACAGCCTATACTGTTAGACTTTGGAAAAATAGTTCTCAAATGAAAATGCTTTACTCTCTTTGGGTAAGATTTGAAAATGTAACACTATTTTTTTTGAATGAGTTTAAAACTGATGAAAGGGAATTAACTTTCAAAAAGGAATAAGGGAAATGTCTCGTGTCTGATTTTCAAGTAAAGCATTATGAAAACTTACTTTTTTACATTAAAGTTCAAACCTGGATTATGTAGATTCTTTATTTACTGGAGGTGCATTGGGATTTGTTGTGGGGCTCACCTACTAAGTACTTTTGTGCTCACGCCTATCTTTTACCCCTTTTCAGTTGCAGGTTCCTTGTGTTCAGGTTCTCCTGCTTGAGTCGCTCAGTGTGGGAGCGACGTTGGTTGTAGTTGGGTGGTGACCCGCGAGGTCACATGGAGGTATGTCATGGTGTAGTTGTTTATGTCTTTAGTGTTTGTCAGTTTGTTTAGTTTATATTCATTCTTTCGATCCTGTTTTTAGCTTGGGATGAAATCGTTCCCAACGATTAAAGTTTCAATGCCCGGCACTTGTTTCCATCCCGGGGGGATCGGGAACGCTCCTCGGGACTTGCCGCGGACCGGCTCGGGGGACCGGTTCAAGGTCGACCCGGGCTGGTTCGTGACAGTCATGCTCGGTGTGATAAATAAGAGGATGTCAAATATTCAATAAATTCATTCACACATTATATATTTTCCTCCTCCACTAGTGGAAGACGGCGCATCAATGGTGTCCAAGGAGAATGAGGTTGAGGCAATCGTGGAAGAGGGTGAGGCAAAGAGTCTTTCTTATGTTCTATTTACATTGAACAAGGGTCTAATGTAAGGAGGAAGGGATGATTGTTGTGGGATTACACTAGGATGGCTGCCCATGGTGACAAAGTACAACAAGAGAGGGAAAGGGTAACAAGGGTCCATGTGCCCATCTCCCCTTTGGTCGTTGGCACCGAAGAAGGGGGGAGAATAAATGATTCCACCTCCTGCAAGAAAAGATAGGGTCTTAAACCATAATGATGGCCCCAAAATTGATCCTGGTAGGGGAGGTAGACTTCTCCTATGCTTGTGCGGAAAAGTAAGTGTGAACTATACCTTCCCTACCAAGGAACTGAGTTTCCAGGTTTTAGAGATGAGAACGGGAGGACATAACCCAAACCCTTATTCTCAAAACTGGGAACTTCCCAGCACTGTCTCTGGGAGAAAGGTCCATGTGAATGTGGATATACAAACCCATAGATACTCCATGAATCCTAACCCCGTTGTGAAAAAAATGTGGGAATCCTTTGACTATGGAGATACAAACCCTAATAGGAGACTTGCTGACATGCCTTTCCCAAATATTTGATAAGTCAGGAGGTTTTGGTGGTGGATTCAACGTAGTCCCTTTCAGATAAAGGAAACAAGGAAGGAGATACCCTTTCATGAATGGGTTATAAAGAGGGTACTTGAGATGGTATGTAGGCTTTATACCAAGTACTAACGTGTAGGTTCCTCACACAAGTATGCCATGTATGTACCCCGTGTTGATGTACCGCGTAGGTATACCATGAAGGTAGGCCGTGCAGGTATGTCGCACAGCTGTGGCGTGTAGGTATGTCATTCAGATGTGAATGATGACTAATTAATTTTTTTTACATAGGAGAACCAAACCTATGTAAAAACTAGTAAAAGACTTTCAAAACATTCTTATCCCGTTTAATTATCTCTTCTCTCAGGTTTGAGAGAGCTACCTGACAAAATTTGAGGGATCTAAGCAAAAGGGCTATAAAATGGGAGCTTCAGAGGCTCTTTCAAATTTTTCAGTTTTTAAAATGGGGAGCCCAAGGGCTCTATTTATAGGCACGGATGGTCCTGTTCGAAGGAAGGTTTATCCACACAGGTTCTCCACGCTGCTCCTCCGTGCAGGTGCTCCACACAAGGGTACAGAAATTATTATGGCTTTTAGCTCTACCACGCAAGTCGATTACATAGGTCCATCACATAGAGGGATCAAACATGTTTTTTTGGAGTATCTATACTTTCCACATTGAGTTCTTTAAACCTTTCCTTGGTATTTTGAAATATCCAGGGCTCTCTTCCTCATATTTTTGTTTTCTTAAGTGGTGTGAACAATGGAAAAGAACCTTTCATAAAAATCTAATGTGTGTCACATCTGAATAAATCATGCATCCCACATCCCTCAGCTGATATTATACCTCCATGTTTTTCACTCACATAAGATAAAAGGAGACACTACATGTGATTTAAAATGAAATACCAAATCTCATGTTAAATTAAAATGGTGTCTCTTTTGATTAAATAAAATTAAAATCTCATAAAAAAATCATGAAGATGGTCGCTAGAATAAATTTATAATAACTAGGAATGAATAAATACAATGTAAGAGTAATTCCCCCTGATCATAAATCATGATGAATAAAAACAAGAAATGACTCATGAATGAATCTTCTCAAGGGGAGGACTCACGATTCACATCCCTCGATTCATACCCCCAATAACCTTGAATTGTATACTAGAAATTGATCTTATATAATTTTCATATGACCCATGCATGAGTACTTATAAAAAAAGAATAATGATGTTTCAAAAAAATGGAAAATATATACTAGAATAATTATATGGACCTCAACCATGAATCAAGGTGAGAATATATAGATGGAGATTATTCCATCTTGGAGATGATTATAGAACTTAATATGTGAAATAATATACAATTTTTATTTTGTTATGCGTCATTAATACTTGCATGAAATGACTTACACTAGTACCTAAAAATTCAATTCATAATATTTTTGTGAGGGGTTCTTGGAATTGGGGCCTTCAACAATGCTCATTAAGTAGCATATGATTTTTTTCATTTTTCTAAATTTTAATGTGTTATTTTTATCTTCATCTCAAATATTTATTCTTATTTTTTCTTCTTTATTTACCTCATAAAACTCAATAATAGTGGAGTGTTATCTTGAGGCATATCCCAAGAAAGGTTATCATGGTGCACCGAAATCCTTATCTTAATTTCTTAATGCATTTATTCTATTTATAGTGAGATACTGAGGGTACATAAGGGTTAATTGGGTGATTGGATATTTTACATTAGTGTTCTCATTAGATCTCTATATTTTCTAATCAATGTTTTCACCCACCCATCTATTTTTCAATTTTTCAAATAATGGAGTTGGGTTGGATGATAGATGAATAAAAAATTAAGTATTTTGGAGGATCTTGGTGACATGTCTATTATAGTGTCATGTTTAATATATGAAACCATGGAGGAGGTGATCATGGGGTGATGAATAGATCTTCTAGGTATGTAATGTTCCATAATATAAATGGGGGATAATGACTCATGTATGACAATATTGGTTATTAAATAAAATTAAAATCACATGAATTGATAATTAAAGGACCTGTGTATCCTAACCTAGGACCAAGACATTTTACATTATTATTTCTTATGAATTTAAATTCTAAATTTTATTTTCATGTAAACACATCACAACACCGCCACCAAAATTTACATTGTTATATATATATATAATCGATAAGTGATTAGATTAGGGAGTAATTAACCAAAACACTTTTGAGACAAACCAATTTTCATGTTATCTAGCATCAATCATGGGGGTGTTTAAAATTTATAATTGACACACTTATTACTTGGAAAATATTTTGGTGTTTCTTAAACCATATGAATATTTATATAGGTTTAATTTGTGTTGTTAACATAAAATTTAAATGGTTCTTTTACCTTTAGGTAGCCAAATAGGATCCCTACATGTGAGGTTCTATACTTTGATACCTATATAATTTCATTTTAGGACATCACATTATAGAATTTACTTGGGTATCACACAAATCAAAAAGAGGAATTTTATTATCCAATATAGTTTGTGTCTTCCCAAATGATGTGTTATAACAACATGGTCTCCATTGAGTTTTTACTAATTAAGTGAAAGAAAATTCCAATATAATTACATGTGATGTATTTATATAATATTTAGTCATCTTGGGAATAGAGAAAAAAAGATGAGCTATATCCTCCTTCAATGGCCCAAAGGCCTTCATTTTTTATTGATTTTTGATAATCCACCTTTAAAGGGGTGAGGTGAAACCCTTACAAGGCCCGTAGGTATGAGTATTACATGGCTCGTAGGCCTTAGAGGAATTCATTTCCTATAGGCTTCAAACATTACATACAACCCAGACTAACTTCTTGGAACTACTCATCCACAACATCTTCATCATGAAATCAGCTCTCTACCTTTTCATGGCTATTCGTCTAGGCTTTCCCATGCATGCACAAGCTTGTCCCAATGGCAGTTGACATACCATCTCATTCTTGCAAACCGTTTAGCTTCTTCTATGGTGAAAGCTCTTTGCTCCTCCTTCATCTAAAGTTTGTTCCCTGTAGGTTGTTTGGTTTGCATCTACATTTAAGGTGGCCTGAAGGCCTTGAGGTGGCCCGAAGGCCTTGAGGTGGCCCGAAGGCCTTACTAACCCGAAGTCCTAGGTAGCACGAAGGCCTTAAAGGACTTGGGGACCAAATTGGTGGCCTGAAGGCACAAACAGGGGAATATTCCCAGCTGTTATAGTGCCAAACAGTGACTACTATAGTTCCTGCTATAGTACCTACTACAGTCTAGCATAGTTCCTTCTACAATACTGCTACAATACATGCTACAGTACATGCTACATTACCCCCAAAAATTATCCTCCATTTGGATTTGATCTCGGGTCTCCTGGATGCTCTTAAGGAGTCCTCACCACCAGGATTAAGTCTCATGTGCAAAAGATGAGCTATATGAGAGTTAAATTATCCATGTATCATGCTTAAGCTCAATATCAAGGGTAATGTAACTTTACTAATAGACTTTTGGTGGATTAGATCCCAAAAAAACCGTTATGTAAATTGAGTATTTATTTCATGTTACTAGATACCACTTTTAGTCCATTATTGTTAATGAGATTCATAATTATTTCCAAATTTACATTGGGATCTTGGGTTCATATATATAATAATGTTATTTTTTGAATTTTTGGCAAACAAGATAAATTCATGTGTAAATATTTTAATGTTTTTTATAAAAATAAATATGTTTTTCATTTTTTATGTTTGAAATATTTAATTAAAAATAGTAATTTAATAAAATAAATAATGTGTAATTGAAATAAATAAAAGGAAATAACAACGCATAAAAGGGATTTAGGATTGAGTTGAAATAATAGTATACTAAGGATTACTACATGGTTGGAATTCGTATTCCTTGATAAATATTCCATTTAATTGCATATTTTGATAGTTTTAACTAATTTGAAAGCTCATTAACCAACATCAAAAGGTAATTTGAGAGTAATTCCACTTTTTGAGACTATTTAATGCTCTAAATGTGAATTTGATTCTATGTATATTCCCTCCATTGGTTGGATATGAATTTAGCTTCCTTGGAGGATATTAAATGTACCACTTACTTAAAATGGAAAGATAAGTGGTTTAGTATTCATTCCATTGAGATAAAAAAGGAATTCTTAGTGTTTTCTACTGTTCCTAATCCAAGATAGATTCCTATTTTTGTTCATATTGGAGGTTTTCCAGTTACTTTGTCATCCTATTTTATATCATTTTTCATTTAGAGTGTCTATAATCACTAGGATATAAAGAGGAAATCATCAAGGATTTGGTTATTAGAGTTATCTGTAGACATAAAAATATGCTTTAATTCATCAATTCAAGTTGGATTTAAAAATTATATACCTTTTTAAATATCATTTTTTCTTTATTTTTTATTATTATAATAATTTACTTTAACTTGTTATAATTTTAAATGGGTGTTATTATTTATTCTACTTTATATCGATTATTAGTAATTTTGTAAAAACCTAGAACTATAGGGTGGTCTAGGGTCATTTAGTTATGTGGAACAATAAATCCCATCAACTACTACACATTGTAGTCATCCTATAGATGACCTTGGTTGGGGAATTATAGGGATTCCCCATTTAATTCTATATCTTTCATCCCCTCTTCAAAAAAATCAACTTTGAGTCTATGTAAATATAAAGAATCACTTATGACATGAAAATATTTAAATAATCCATACTGATAATATAATAAATATATTATCATTAAATAATATCTACCATAGAATCATTATTTTATATGCACTCAAAATAAATACATAGACCTATATTCTTTGGCTTTAGATTATTATTAGTTCTGACTAATAATATTTATCTTTGAAGATGAACTATAATGGGAACACTCATCTCCAAAAAAAAATTCCACACATGTTTATAATATTTCTAAAATCTTGAGGGTCTAGGTTCCTCATCAAATGGTGATTATTCCTAGAATTCTCTTACTCAAGGAGAATTTCACTATGTTAGAGTTCCCAGTCTGATAGCCCTCAACATTAAAATTATTATTCCCATACATTATGTTTCTGTAATTATATGAATGAAATAAAATATTTCATTATAATTAATTACTAATACCTTTATCATTTATAGTTTTAGAACATTATAACAAAATTTTAACAAATAAAACTCATTTATTTTCTAAATAATTGACATTTTTTCTTTCAACTATTAGTAGAAGTGCTTAATCCTTAACCAGTTCTTGATATATCCCATTAATTCTTGTCATAATATATCTTTCTAAACAAATATTAAATGTTATATTTTTCATAAAAAGAAAATATTTGTTCATAAAACAAGGAATAAATGTTGACATGAAATAATACATAACTCAAAAGAGTGACTCAATAATCATGATCTATAAGGATATAACATAGTCATGAGAATACATAAAAAACTCTAAAACTTCTTTCAAATTTTTCTAAAAAATTAGTATATAGAACATTACATTCATAAGCCACACCATCAGTGCCCACTCTTATGATAATAATGTACTGTTGGATACATTATCTCATGGGATATATATACTTTTAACCAATTCATTGGAGGGGGATATAGGACCCTACCCATCATCATCTATACTTATGAATTCCAATTGAAAATCATTCACTTATCACATCATATAGAACCCATGGATATAATATAGATTTCATAAAACATTACTATGGATAATCTTTCAATTATATAGAATAAATAACACATTGAAATATAATTGGTTCCACTTAATATATCTAAAAATCAAGTAGAATAAAATGGGTTTCAATGACATCGAGTAACAATCACTGTAAATAACATTCAATAAAGATAATAAAGCATGTGTTATATAAACTATATATATATAGGACATAATATTAATAAAATAATTACCCCAATCAATCAATGTCTGGAATCATGGTGAAGACCCTTTAATTAATGGAATCAAGAATAAGGTATTTATGTAGAAAATTAATTGGAAGAAAAATTATGGTTATACATTGAAAATGATATGAAAAGTCAAAGGTAGTGATGGATAATTGCATTAAAAAATAAGAAATTTATATAAGAAATTTAGATAATAAAGGTGAATGACCACAAAAGGACATAACACTGGTGCAATAATGCAAATTAATAAGGATTACTGATATATATGAAAAATATCCTTTAATAAATAATTTTTTGAATAGTATCACTCGAGAAGGGATCATGAATCGAATTATATGATATCATGTGTTCAATCCCCAAAATTATAAATTTATATATTTATGAAAAAAAATATGATATGTAACATAAAACCCATTAGTGTAAATCCATTTGAATATTAAATGTAAAATGAAGATGAAAACTTAAAATATCATATAGAAAGAATTTTTATCATTGACATAAATTAAAAACTTTTATGTCACTTTAAAATGTACCATTTTAAAATGTGAATTGAAATACTTGGAAAAAATTTAATTTTTTAGGAAAAATAATCTTTGATAATGGTGGCTTGAAAATGATATAAATTTTTCAATAGGAAATTTGGATCTAAATATAAAAAATTTGGTAATGAAAGGAAATGGTGCTTTCTAATACTTTGAAAATAGCTTTGTTGAAAACACACATTATAAAAAGAGTAAACAATAATTATTTTTATTAAAAATTAATTTTATTAAATAGGATTATAAAATATCATATTATAGAATATTATGGTGGTATATCCCTATCAAAGAAGAATAAATTTTCTAATAAAACTTTACAAATCAAACAAAGGATATTTAAGTTATGAATATTTCTTATTGGTGACATACTCCATGAAGCATAATATACTTGAAAAAAGGTTTACGTAGTAAAAATATAAAAAATGAGTTATTACCAAATAGTAAAATAAAAGTATAAAATGTTTCTAACTTATATTAAATATTTTCATGAGAATAATCATAACCTAATGAATGAAAATTGAGAAACCAAAAACTCTTATGACTGGGGTAATACTTGAGTAAGAAGATGCTTGGAGAAAAGAGCATTATTTGGATTAGTACATCCAAATAATTATATGGAAATAAATTATAGTAAATTCATGGGATATTAATTCAATATAACTCCACATAAAGAAAACATGGTCGATAACATGTAACATGTCTCAAAGAATCAAAATTAAGACTAAGAAACCCATTATAGCTTGAGGAACACATTAATAAGAACATATTGAATGAGTTGTAATATAACTGACCATAAAATACCATTATAAAAGATAATTCATGATATAATTAATCAAATAGTTAGTATTTACAACACATAAATGAAATATTGTGCATAATACCAAACATGTCTCAAGGAGAGAAATTTAAGATAAAAATCCATAACTTGGTCTAGATTCATTTTGAACTTTCCCCAAATGTCCAAAATAATAAAAATTAGTTTATTAAAAAAATACTCAATAACATTATTCATAACTTTAACCCTTTATAATCATAATTTATAGTCATTATATATATTAGTAATATTTTACCTAATTTCTATACCAGGTGTAAGTAATCTCCATCGCTCTGAACAAGTTTTGTAAAATGGGTGTTGGTATCTATTATTTTACAAAATTATATCACCATTATATCATCTAATATAATTTAATGGATGTTTACATAATTTTTATAAATCTATAGTTTCATTTCATGGTTTTTTGTTACAATTCTTGAGTTCGAAATCAATGATGAGTAGGTTTTGGTGTTTCTTAATGAATAAAGGGTTATTTCCCAATTAAGGTATTAAATATTCATATAAGCTTACCTGAAAAATAATTATTTTTATTTTTATATCATATTATGAAATTAAATATTTTTTACATTAAAAAATTATATAAATTCATAGTGTAGTTCATGTAGTTGGTTAAAACATCCCAATCATTTACATACCTGATTAATGGATGATTCTAATGTGTTTGGGTTGTAATATCATTATAATAGTAGAATAATTATCATACTTATTATTTTTTAGATTTATATATCTATATTATAATGTATTTAAAAATAAAATATAATTTATATAATGTTATCAAAAAGAATGAATAAATAATTTTCTTCTCAGTTCACCCGTTTAAAACGATTAAATTAATGATATTTGTTTGTCAATCACATCAATAATAGTTCTTAATTTTGACAAAAAAACGTTAATTGAATAACGAAGAAACTATTTATCCTTTAATATAATACTCATTAGCATACATGTAATAAGGTGATGAAATGAAAAGAAAAAATCAACCATTTTATGGATGCAGTAGTCCCCACATAATCATGGTTGACTATTTCATTTTCAATATAACATGAGAAAAGAGTAATATGGTTTAATGTTTCATAATAATTATAATAATGATATAAATATTATTATTATTTAATAAATATTCCTTTTATTCCCTCCTTTTAATGTGGTGAAAAATATGAAGCATGTTGTGTCGTGGATGCTGTAATCTATACAACCCACGAATTCCATTTTTTTCATAATTGAGAAGGGAAAATGCGACACATGATTATAACTATATAATAATAAAAATAATTATATTACTAAAAATATTTTAATTATATAGCCATTATAAAATTATATTTTGAAAAGAAAAATAGAAAATAATAAAGTTAAGTAAAAAATAATTACTCACATTGAGCACTTCGAGATTTCCTTACAAGATCGATTGGAATTGGATGGAATAGTATAATATCTTGTAAAAAAGCTCAATATAGTGAAATATTATTCTAGGGGGTGTAAAAGATATAGGGTTCCAGTAGGAAACATAATTTATAGGAGTTTTTTGAAGTGGTTGTGTGAGCCCCTTTTATATATATTGAGAATGACATTATTTTGTAAATATTTCAACTTAATATAAAGGGGGATCATGTAAATCATGTCATGTGGATATAGATTTAGAAATAAAGAAGAGGGGGAATAGATAAGGTTGATAAAAACCTCATAATATCAATTATTTACATTTTTTACATATATTGGGCCATTTACCCCTTGGATTGTTAGTTTTACCATTACAACTTTTATTGTGACATCTAGTTTTTACCTCGTATAACTTATCATTTCTAAACAAAAAATTTAATGTCCATTATTAGATAATTTAGACTTTATAATTAAAAATTAAAAATCCATTTTTTTTATTCAATTTATAAAAGTAAAAAAAATTAAAATTCTAAAAGTATAATGTATTAAAAATCGTATTTTTGAGAAATATACCTAAAGTTATAAAATGTCAAATATGGGTTTGTAAATTAAAAAAATTAAAAATTAAAAATAAATATTTTTCCTTATAATAGGGATTCAATAATTTCAAATTCAAAATTATAAACTAATAATTTCATAGAACTCATGTTATTTTTAAAATAATATTTCACATTATTCACTTAAAAACAATCATTTTATAAAAATATAAAAAATCATATAAAGAAAAAATTGAAACATTTAATCCAAAAATGAAGTTATTTTTTATAAAATTAAAATTTTAAAATTTACAAATAAACTTTTAAATGAATATATAATATATTATGAAATATTATTTTATTAAAAAATAACATTTTTTAAGTTTAATTGTTTTTAAAATTATTTCATATATATTTATAAATAAATTAATATTGATATATTATTTTATAAATATTAATATTACATATTATAAAATTCTTTTAACTATGGTCATTTTAGTTTATTATGGTAAAATACAATACCTCCTTTTAAAATGGTTATTCGAAATACATTCTTTATTTTGAAATATTAATCAATGAAAAATAATAATATATAATGATTTTAAATTATTACTGTATTTTTATTTACTAATGTTTATATAATTAATTAAATTTTAATATTTAATGGTTTTTTAGTGGTTTGTTTCACTATTTTGGTGTTTTGTGTCACAAAATATATCCAATATATTATTAATTTAAGGGATCTGAAATATTGATTTGTTACATTATACCCCCTTATATAAATTGTGTCCTCATAATTTTAATTATTACTCACTGTTGAAAGAATGTGAGGGTAATATTAACATACCCATAATTCAGGTTATAACTTCAAATATGATATCTTCATTACCTTCATATGCTATACCATTTTTTTTATATTTCCTTAAACAATATTGATCATTAATACAATCATTTTCTCTTGTTTGTATAAAACCAAATCATATATTCTTCATAGTTTACCTCTACCGAAACCATTTGAATCTCTATAGTGAAAACCAATTGTGAGATTATATATTCCTCAAAAAATTGAAACTAATTTTAACCCACAAATGTATTAATTGCTAATTCTTAAGGCCAAGAACTATTAAATGTATATCAAATTAAAAAAAAAATAGATAAAAATGAATAAAAATATCATTTATTACATATTATTTAAATAAGTAAAAAATATCAATTCTTTCTAACTCACTTTTATCAAAATAAATCCACCATTTTATGACCTTAATATCAATATTATATAAATCCTAATAGTTATCTATACCTGAATCATATTTTCTTCGATAGTTATCACCAAAAATATTATCTTATCAAAAAATCACTTTTCGTGATTAATCGTTTGATTTAATATTTGGTTCAAAAACTATAAAGAATAACTACTTAAAAACCCCTAATATATTTCACATAAACCACATAAATTTTAGAATACACTAGAATGGTATCGATAAATATCACTTAGTGTTGAAAATTACTATGATTAACAAAAATTGAAATCTATTATGGTATCCACAAAAATACCATAGGTAAATTTAGAAAACTCACATTTTCTATATTAAAAAGAATATACTAATATTCTCAGTCATTCAATCATTCTTCCTTAATTAGTTGTAAGACATAGTTGTTTTTGGATACATACCATTCTCAACTTCATCTTTATGATCTTGTTTCAACCAAACACTAAAACTAAAGTAGCTATGGTAATATCAAAAAAAATCTTAGTATATGAACATCGAATCTCAATCCTAAGAGGTATTATCCAATGACACCTTCATTTTAACCGATGAAAATTTCATTTCAACTATGTCATTCTTCGTTAATCTTATAACTCTATTGGTTCTACCAACATTATTTTAATTTATATTCTCTCATATTTCTTAACCTAATCCAATAATGTAATTAAGAATAAAAAAATTATAATTTTTTATAAAGAGAATGTTATTGACCAAATAAGATCCCCTAGGATTGTCTTTCTAGGTCTACAATTATTCTTCTCTACCTTGTACCAGGTTATGGTTGAGTTAATACCTAAAATTACCTCTTTAAGGTTATTATACCTAGGTGAAACTATTCCTGAGATTACATCCACTAGATAGTATCCATATAAGGATTTATTTTCTAGGAAACCACCCAACCTCTAGTTTACCAAAATTTAACGATTTTATCTTATTCTTAGGAATACCCCTTATACCTTTCCCTAGGGTTTAAACTGAATTTATTTTACCATAATCCCTAAAATATTCAATATTACATAAAATTTCTTAAAGGATTACATATAATTTTGAAATTATAATCAACCATTACTTATCAACTTTTGATGAAATTTCTAACTCCAATTTTTTCCTCAACTGAAATTATCCTAATCTTCTAGGTTATGTAAAACATTATCTAAATTCAAATATAAAATCCTAGACATAATCTTATGGTAATTACATAACTTAAATCAAATAATTCATTACAATAAAATCCCAATACCATTTATTCCTAGTGTTATAGAAAATTTGGACAAATCATAAACTATAAAAAATAATTTCTTTTCAACTAATGGACAATTTTCCTTTCCAATATTAGAGAAACTTCTTAATCCATAACATGTTATCAACATTTCCCATAAATTCTAATCAAAATATACACTTTTATATATATATTATGTATTAAGTTTATTTATAACCCAGTGAAATTGAAATTTTATAAAGGGAATATATTTGATTATAAGTAAGGGTAAACAAAAATGATAACAATCAAATATCATAATAGATCATAAGATAATAATTTTGGTATAATAAAGATACATGATAAAATTATACCCAATATATATTTGGTCATGTAACATTCCATAAATCTTAAAATTAAATTGTACATGAGTCAAAAGAGTGAGTGAATAATTATGAGTTATGTTAACATAACATAGTCATGAGAATAATCATAAAAATATGAAATATATTTCAAATTAACCACAAACATTAGTATAAGTAACATTACTTTTAAGATCCATAAAATAATTCCTAGTCTTATGAGGAATAAAAATGGGTAATTGTAAAAATATTATCTGATGAGATATAAACTGTTAACCAATGAATTGGTGGGTGATATAGGAGGCTGGCCATCATCATCCATACTTATGAGGGATACTTAAAAATCATTCACATCATCACATAATAAAGATTAAATTGAAATAAAATTATTTTCACAAGACTTTCCAAATAATTTTATTTCAGTTTTATAGCATAAATAACTCATGTAAATAAAATGGGTTTCACTCAATATATATTAAATAATCCATGAAAATAAAAACTACTTTCAATTAAATCAAGTGACATTATAGTTAAATTCAATTCATTAAATATAATAAATCATATGGTATATACAATGTATATCTAATGGATATATAGTTAACATAATAAATCTCCCAAATAAATCAATGTCTGGAATCTAGGTGAACAATATTCAGTTAACTGAATCAGGATTATTGTATTCAGAGTGGAATTAAATTGAAATAAAATTTATAGTTATACACTAAAAATGATTATTCAAGGAAACAACAGTGATGGATCATTTGTTCAAAAGATGTCTACATTACTAAATCTATAAAAATAATGAATATGAGTGCTTAAAAATAACATATCCCCAATATAACCATGGAAACTAGTAGGGATGTTCAAATAGATGAAAAAAATCCCTGAGAAAGAATTATTCAAATTGTATCACCCATTAAGAGATCAAGAATTTTTTTAATATCATGAGTTTAATCCCCCAAATATATATATATATATATATATCATAGATAGTAAATCATGTAACATAAATACCATGACTTTAAATTCATTTCAACATAACTATGAAAATGGTGGTGAAAACATATAAGATATATTTGAAAACATTTTTAACATTGATGGAAATTAAAATAATACATTTTATTATAAATATTAAATTTTTAAAAGGTGAAGAGAAATATTTTAAAAACTTATAATTTTTTTTAAAAAACTTCAATATTAAATCCTTGAAAATGAACTATAGTTTTCTATTGAAAATGTGGAGCGAAAGATAGATTATTTGATAATAAAAGCGAATTACATTTTTTAATACTTTTAAAACACCTATGTTTAAAACCCACATTTTAAAAAGTTTAATAAAACATTATTTGTATTAAAAATTCATTTTTGTGAAATCCCATTGCCATTTTTAGGTACTTCTTGACCCTTATTTTCATTGTTCATTGTTTAAGTCTTATTAAGGGATTTTTTCGGAGAATTCTTTAGATATTTGGATGTTTTTGGGGATCTTCATGGTTGGATAATGTTTAGGGAAAGACTTTCATTTCATACTAGGAAACTATGTTCCATGTATAGAGGTTTTGGAGAGGTTGGTGGGTTCAAGATTATTCTCTTCCATGAGGCCTCCCCTAAAAATAGTGCAGTATGAGGCAGTGGGGATGTGCATTGTTAAAACATAGTTTTTCATACCATGGGGTGAAATTGTTCAACTCTTCCCAAAGGAAATTGAGTGTTCATGGTTAGGCACATGGTTAGTACTAATCATGATTCCTAATATAATAAACCATGTGAATTCATTTTTCAAACCCCAATAATTTTAATTAAAATTTTTGTATCCCCATTTTTAACCCTAAACACCTCACATTCAACCCTAAATTGGTCCATTGGCTTTAGATGCTCTCGAGAAAGGATTTTTTGTGCCTCCAAACCCATTATAATTGAATTAAATTGTGGGTGTATTTGATTGATCTCTATCAGGAAGGTGTATCAATCCTTTATTTTCAATTATCCTTCATCTATTATCTAATTATTTGACAGTGATAAATCATCTTACTATTGGTGGATCTAAACATTGATTTGAAGGATTCAGATTCTAAGGGTTCCTATTTGATCTTCCACATCTCCTTAATTCTATTGGCAATTAACATGTTGGTTGATTTATTGATTTATCATGTGATTGAAGTTAGGTGGTTTCACAAGGCTTTTACTTCAATAGAGACTTTTTTTCTTAGTTTTTTAAAATAAAAATTTCAATTGATTTCCTTGATTTATAAACATTTGAATCTTGATTTCAAAAGTCATGGTATTTTAAATAAATTTATTTCAAAGGATTTGAAAATAATTATTGGATGTTTACGAAAAATATGGATTAAAATTAAGTTGATTGGATGAATTGATTTGATAATGATTCTTGATAAAAGTTAATTTAAATGAAAATTGATTTTGAAGTACATGAACTTCATAAAATTCATTGATTTTGTTTTGAAATTGAAAAGGAATGTTTAATCTTGAAATTGGTAATTTGAACTATGAATGATGATTTAAATTGAAATGATTTCCCTTGGTTGATTAATTGCTTGAAAGAACACATGAAACTGAGTAGTTTGTGGGTGATTAGGATAAGTGTGCTAGGAATATGAATTCTTAATAATAGATTGTAATGAAAATTTATACTATAATAACTTTGTCATTATTTTTCCAACTGGGGTGTTGATTTATTCTATCCAAGTGTCCTAATCTATAGGGATGTGTGCACAAACGTTGATCTGTGATGATTGAATAAGTAGTGTGAGGATCATTTAGTTAGGAAGTGACAAATATTAGTTCCTATGGACTTGTTTTTTTTGTTTGATTTGATTATTACATTATTTTGATTATAGAACTATTTTATTCACCCACCTTGATTTATGAAAATGTTAATTTAATACTATTTTTATATACTTTCAATATAAATGAATTGAAAGCTTATTTAATCGATAAATGTAAAAATGATATTCACCGACTTATTTTATTTAAAATTGAAGACTATATGGTTTATTTTTGATAAAAAAACTTATGGACCATTAAGTGAAATCATATTTTGATTTTTTACCACACCTTATATTTTCCTTCGGGATATTTAAGACTATGTTATTCTTTGTATAGGATAAGGGAAAGTGAAACTTGGTGGTGGTGGGTATTTTTGATGCATGTGACCATGCATGATGGTGGTGACTGGTGGATCTATAATGCAATCATTACACAGATATCATGTGTTCTTATCTTTATAAATATGGTGTCCTCTTTTAGTTGATGTTTTTATTTGACATATTTATCAATCATCTTGTGTTACTTTTCTCATTGAGGAGTATTTGTAATAATGTTTGTTCATTATTTTATCCTACATTTTGATATTCTAATTGTTGATATTGGGGAAATTTTTTTCCTATTACTTTTATTAATGATCAAGTTCTAGTTTATGGGGATCATGAATTTGCATTGAGTCATGCCATTTCCAGCTCCGGTACTGGTATACCATGGTATTTAGGTTGGTTCCTAAAACAATTATTTTTCTTATGTGGTGGATACTAATACGCCCCTCAAAATGAAGAGAGATAAGGGTATAAAATAAATATCTTATGTATTCTCTTTATAAGATATCAATATCTCCTAATATTTTCTAGTTCTAAACATGAAATATTTGGATGTAATTTTTTCTATGGATTGGATTATTTCCCATAAATCTCAAATTGACTAATATCTTCAGCAGGCCTTCTTTTATTCCTATAATGGGGTGTTCAATGTTTTCTAGGGAGAATAGGACTTAAGGTCGAGAAGATTTCAACCACCTTTTCCAAATATGGGAAGGTTGGTATATGTGATTTATTTTATCATGGAGTGATAATTTTTGAGTGGTTATCTTTCTTCATTATTCATCAAGTTTTCTGATATGTTTCATTTTGAATTTTCTAGTTTACCACTAGAGAGGGAAGTATAGTACTCCATTTACTTAGTAATAGGTACCCATACTATATTTAATCCTTCTTCACATATTGAACTAGAAAAAATGAAATAGTTAAAGACTCAGTTGGATGATTTATTAGATAAAGTATTTATACACCTGAGGTTGTTCCCTTGGGAGATACCTATTCTTTTTTCAAAGAAACCAGATGGAAGACTTATAATTTTTTTTTTGATTTCATAACAATTAATATAGTTACAGTAGTGAAGTAGTTTCTATTAACATATATTTATGATATATTTGACTAGTTGAAAGAGGCTAAGTGTTTCCTAAAAATTGATCTTTGTTATGGTTATCACCAGCTGAGAATCAAAGAATCTAATAGCCTGAAGACCACATTTATGAGTAGGTGTGTCCATTATGAGTACCTTATTATTAATTTTTGTTTTAAAGATTTAATGAAAGTTTTTATGGTTCTAAATAACAATATAGTTCATTAATATATCAATCTAGTTTAGGTTTTATTTTTGGATGACATCTTCACTTAATCTAAAACCAAGGAGGGTCATGGGCGTTATCTAAGAGCAGTGATTAAACTTTTTGAGAGATTCTAAAATTTATCCCAAGCTATCAAAATGTAATTTATGAATTTGGTATGTAATGTTATTGGGACACATAGTCTCATAAAATAGTATTTTAGTTAATCCAGAATAGCTAAAGGTTGTTATGAATGAGGAACAACTACGAAATGTTTTCATGATCTGAAGATTCTTGGTATTAGTGAGGTATTACCACAGGTTTGTCAAAAACTTCACAATTAAGGGTTAATTGATGAATTCCCCCACTCCTAAAGTAGTAAAGTTTATATGGGATTCCGAATTCTAGGATAATTTTGATGAGATGAAGTACCTTCTGACTTATTCCCCAATATTGAATCTTCTTGAGGATGGGTTGGGGTATGTGGTTTCTAATGAAGCATAACGATCTGGTTTAGGTTGTTTTCTCATATATGGTAATCATGTAATGGTCGATGGTTTTGTAAACATAGGATTCACAATAATAACTATCCTAATTATGATATAAAACTCAAAAATATGATAAATTCTATTTAGAGTTAGTGTAATTTCCTTTTATAAAATGTTTTAACATTTATTTTAACAAAAAAATCATGAGATATATCTTCTATTGAATGGAATTGAATCTCTAACAGAGGAGATGGGTGGAGTACCTAAAATATTTTGAGTTCAATATTCCCTACACTCTTTGTAAGGGTAACATAATTGATTATACTTTGACTAAAAATATTCTTACCCAGGCTGTGAAAGAATCATCAAAAGAGTGGAATTTAATTGATCTCTTTTCTTGTATGCACTTGGGTGTTTAGGAGGATGAGAATGAGATTATGTTAAAAAGTGTTCTGTTAACCAACTCTCTTTTCAATATGATTCTTTAAGAGTATTATCCTGACACATAATGTGGTGTCTTTACGGAATCTCTTTATAGTGGGGATACCATCAATGAGTGTTCTTTATCCTATAAGGATATCTTATATTTTTTATTAGGTGTGTCTTAACTTTTTCCATGAGGAAAAATATGGTGAGGGATTTCTATATTTCCAAGTAAAAAGTTCAACTTGGCACCATTAAGATGTTTTATTATATGTGGCAATAATTTTGGTGGCCATGTATGAGGAAAGAAATTTCTGATTTTATTTCTCATTGTTATACATGTCAACAAGTCAAGGAAGAGAACCAAAAACCTTTGGGATTGAATTACACACTTCAAAGTTTTATTTTGATGTGGGAAAATATATCTATATATTTCATGGTTAGGATGACTTCTACCCCTTGAGGGAAGAATGTGATATGGGTAGTGGTCAATCAGCTAACCAAATCACCTCACTTTATCCCCATTCACAATACAACTAAATTTGGGGACATTGGAAGCCTATCTGTATGGGATATTTTCAAATTTCAATAAGTTACATCTAATATTGTTTCTAAAAGAGATCCCTGGTTCAATTCCTATTCCTGTAGAGGCCTCTAAGAGTAAATGGGAACTCTAATTAGTTTAAGCAAGGCATATCATCTATAAATGGATGGTTGGATGGAATGAACACCCACATTATTAAAGACATTCTTCGTGCATGTGTTCCTAACATTTTGTAGATCTTGGGATAACCAATTAGGACTAGATGAGTTTTCCCATAACAATAGTTATGTGTCAACCATTAATATATAACCCTTTTAGGCCTTGTATTTCCACCCATATAAATATCTACTTTTATGGTTAGTTAATGGTGAATCTTTCTTGAATAGGTATAGTTTTGTCCAAGAGATGATGGAGAATCCTCAGTTGATTCATCATAGAATATGATGAAAAATATTCAATATAAATATAATATTAATCATTAATGACCCCCTTTTTATTTTATAGTTGGTGAAGAATTATTTTTGAGAGTTTCTCTTGGGTTAGGTAACCAATGTCTTGGAAAATATGGAAATATTACACTATGATACATGGGAACACTTGAGGTTGTTAAGAATATTAGAGAAGTTTCTTAGTATTTATCTCTTCCACATAAGTGGTCATTTATTCATAATGTGTTTCATGTATTTTAGGTAAAAACCATAAATTTTTAAATTATATTTGTTTCCGGAAAAAAAAATTGTGATATATTTTACCATACACAACAAAATAATATCTATTTAAAAATAAAAGGAGTATAAAGGGAAATATGACCATCAGGATTTGACCATTTTTTGATCGTTGGTCAATGTGACCATTTGAAACTATACTCTTAGTTTTACATTATAATTTTTGTATAGAAATGAAAAAGAATATTTATACATAAAAGAGAAACAATGTACTCAACCAGAAGAGTTGTGCCATATGAAGCCAATTTTTCAAAACCTGGGAGGTAGGTGGCATCATTGGTGTTCTCTTTTGACAAATCCCAAGATGATTTTAAACAACTGAATCTGGAATGAAATCTACTATGGGGGATATTCAAGTATGTCAAAACTACCAAATGGGAGATATTATCCAAGACACACTATGAATCATTCACCAACAAACACCTTAACCTTAGGCCATATGTGGATTTATAGGGGTTGATTTGTCTAGTCCTATGTTTCTTAAAGTGTAATTTTATTGTATAAATAAAATTTTTATTCCAACAATTCCATTTTAAGAATAGTTTTACTTTATAAAATTTGGATGAGATTAGACAAATTGCTTTTCTGGCCAGAAATTGTACTTTCTAGAAAAGATATAAACATATATAATAATGTATGATATTATGAATAATAATTATTTTAATTAAATATTCTGATAAACACACTCTTAGTTAAACATAAAATAAAAAATAATTTTTTTCAATTGTCAAAACTTTTACTATGAATTTTCAATCCTCTATTATTTTTAATAAATAAGGATGTTTGTATTTAAAAGTTAGAATTATCATATTTAGAGATTCTTTATGATAAAATAAATATCATTTTTGAAGTTATATATCAAAATTATGATGGGGTAAATTTATGATATTTTTCTAAAATACCTTATTTTTTTATGAATAATAAAAATGCAATTTGAGTTTTTCAGTATGTTTAATTAATTAATTATTATGCCATAATGATTTAATAACTAATGAACCACAATCTAGGACCTAAAACATGTTATTTTATTAATATCAATTATTTTAATATATTTTAGAAAATTTCCTAACCTATAATTTACTTTCCAAAGTCTAAAATGGAAACTTTAACATTATAAACATTAATTCTGTTGAAAATTTAGTTTCCCATGATAAAATAAGAACTTTAAAATGATGGTGGACACTTTTGGATTAAAATAATATAAAATATGACCCAATTTTACAAAAACAAGGGAAAATACTAGGATAAGGTTCACGGTATCTTATTTTCCCCAACCTTGGTTTCCATGGCCTATATTCAGAAATTAAAAAACAAATCCTTCACTTTTTCTATAAATACCCACCAATTTATCCATTTAATTTCCCTCCCTATCCATAATCCACAAATATATATCTTTTTTACCTCCCAATGAGTAGTCCCATGGTTTCCTCAATCCCCCATGGTTCCAATCCTCATGTTTTATGAACAACTCATCAAGCTAAGGGAAATCTCCACTTTTCTTTTCTATTCATTTTTCCTCATTATTTTTTATATATTTTAATTTCAAAAATAAGTTTTTTTTACCACTTTGTTTTATCCCATTACTTTGATAAAATTATTTTATAATTTTTATACACTTGTTACTTCTAATATTACCGTATTATTAAACCATGTTTTACACTCGTTATTTTGTTGGATTTACTTCTCAAAATTATACTTTTCTCCTCTAGAAATTCTATTTTATTTTCTTTTTGTGAATACCAAAACCTTTTTCTCTTCTAGTGGAATTCACATAGATGTAAAATTTTTGGTTTTTATTCATATATTAATATACTTTAAACCTTAATTCCATTTCCATTTGTTAAGAATCACAAAATGATCTTGCATTTAAGTAGTTTTTAAAATGACATGTTTTTATATAAAACATATTTTATAATTTTCCACATGTTATTTATGAAATGTTTTATTATGATCTATTTGGCTCATATTAATTAATACATATTAATCATTCACACTAAAATTTATCCAATTCATTTGGTAAAGTATTTAATCTATAGAGATGACTTGTTTTATGATACCTTTGTGAATAACCTTGGTAATTTTTATGACACCACAGTGACAAACCGTTGTGATATTCATATGAATGTATCAATTTAATTTTTTTCCACATTTTCATGTTATTATTAATGCTCTTTTTAATATGATATTCCTTATTTTACCTTTCCCATTTCATAATGATATTCCTCATGTTATTATTAATATTCCTCAAGATCACTTGTAAACTATTTTCCTTGTTTTCCCTTACTGATGTTTATGCCCACCCTATTCTTTTGATTTATGTCTGTAGGTTATAAGATATTGTAAATTTATTTTTTATGAACCAAAAAATATTATGTGTATTAGAAGAATGTTTTATGTTTTTTATTTATTATATACCTTATTTCTAAGAAACTAAATGTTATAATATCCTCTATTTGTATAATGTAATGAAATGTTTAGTAATAAAATTGAAGGATTCCATAGTTGATATCAAAATATAGTTTAGTTATTCTTTTAAATTGGGATTCTAAAACATTATGAATAACCCTAAGTACATGTTTTAATATTGGAAAACATCCTTTTATTTTGGTGGAGTACTAAGTATTTGGTTTCTGAGAAAAAAAAATCTATGTTTGGATATGAACAAGTGGATTTGGATCTGGAATAGATATATCTAGGGGTAAAACCTGATAAAACCACTTTTTATCTATACTTGAATGGAAAATAGTGCATGATAACGGGCCATTATACACTCCTGGTTTCACACTCATGTGGGATATGTTTGGTTAATCACAAACTTTTTTATGAACCAATTTGAAGGATTTATAAAAAATGTAATTGTTGTTAAATAAGGACATATTTAAGCATGATATTTTAAGACATAAAAATTCATTTATAATTATAATATTATTAAAAGAAATAAATTTCTCACTAAGGTTTTATTATTATCGGTAATGGTGAGTGAAACAGAACATAAACTGATGAACCTTTGATGGAAGTAAGAATGGAAAACATCATAATAATGATTAATCAAATAACTCAAGTTATGATCAATAACTTGAATCAAGATAAGAGGAAACACTACTACAAATATGGGCAAGGTAAGCACCCCCTTATATAAATGCTAAGAAAAACTGCTGATAAAGGTTACCCTGTATCAGTGCTAAAATTTTAGCGCGGATACATGGTAACCTTTATCAGTGCTAAAATTATAGCGCTGATAAAGGGTAACCTTTATCAGTGCTAAAATAGCACTGATAAAAATAAACTTTATCAGCACTAGAAAAGCACTGATAAAGACTCCATGTATCAGCACTAAAATTTTAGCGCTGATACAGTAAGGATTTATCAGTGATATTTTTAGCGATGATAAAGGGTACTATTATCAGCGCTAAAAAAGCGCTGATAAAGGTAGTCGTTATCAGTGCTTTTTTAGCACTGATAAAACCTTAGTGCATTTTTTTATAAAGTCGGTCGCACAGTGTCCTCGTTTTATCGTGACCTAAAGCTCTCGCAGTACTGGAACTCTGTGACTCCCCTCTGCCGCCCACTGAGATCATGTTGCCGAACCTCCGCTGTCTTCGCTTCTCGTTGCCGGACCTCTGTCGCCCACTGAGTTCGCGTTGCCGGACCTTCGCCGCCCTCGAGCTTCAGTTTTTCGGACCTCTGCCACCCTCAACGCTTTCAAGCTTTGGTTTGTTGGACCTCCTTTAAGGCATGTTTTCCAAATCTTCTTTCAATATTGTTCTCCTCTCCCATTTCTATATCATTTTTTAACATGCTTTTTTATTCTATGGGTGAGTATTATGGATTGAACGATTGAAGAAAATGAACCATACTTGATGGAAAATGATTTAAAGGGGATGATTCACATGTGTTTACTAATTTTCATTATATTTCTCAAGAACATGGTGCTTGTTTACTTTTATTGTTGAAAATTATCATTGTTTTTTGGTGGGGTTTTTGAGAAGTTTTTTGTTAGTTTGCTTGTGATAGATTCCATTGGGGGAAAATGTGAGATGGTTGAGGTGGTAAATCATGCAGTGGGGAAGCATCAACCTTTCCATTGTTAAAAAGATGTAATGAGTGGGTTATTGTGGGAGATGACATCGTTAGTTGATATGGGTTTTCCTTTTAGATTCCCAGTGACATAGAATATAGTTGTTAATGATAAAATTAAAAAGGGTTTGGTGGGAATTGAATAACTTCATGGATAAAAATGAAATGGTGGCTATAAAACTATGCTCACCCCCTACGTGATGAGTGTATCGGGTGGTTCCCTCTTCTAGAATTCAAATATGTGAGTTCATTTACCGACATATAAACCTATGACCACTCTTAATTTAGGAAACATCCAACTCTAGGTGACAATACTAGGTTTCCTTAGGTGACGAGAATATGAAGTCCCTATGTTATGGGAATATGAGATCTTCTTTATCTCCCAAATAATGTTCCCTTGATTATACCTCATGAGATTATAAATAGATTCATTAGGGGATATGACTAAGAATCCCCTAAGTGATGATTATACGATCTCTTATTCATCTCCTAGGTAATGATCCTAGGATTATACCTCATATGAGGAGTATGAGATTCCTTAGGCGATGTGCCAAAGAATCCCCTATGTGATGAGCATACGATCTCTAAACACTTCCCTTAGTAGATGATCTTATGTTCTTACCCGGTGTGATAAGAACACGATTCATTAGTTAATGAATTTAGAAATCCTTATGTGGTATGAATATATTTTATGAACCAAATTGGTGTAGATTCTTCACATGAAAAATGTGATCCACCCTGTGTAATGAGCATAAGATTATAGAGGTTATAAGACTTGAATTCCTTTTGCAATAAGAATAAGTTACCAATTATCAATCATGGTATAACACATGTATTACAGATAATACACCTCATGTCATGAGCTAATGAAAAATTAATAACCTCAATTTTAGATGGATTTTATAGTTTATCAATACACTCATCACCATTATTATATTCAACTAAAAGTATATTACCTATAACTAGAATAATAATTGTTATTATCTTATGTCCACTAGAGAGTAGAACCAAAAACTAGATTCAGAAACATGTCTTATATCTGGAATAGAGACCAAGAATAGGAATCATACTCCAAGAAGGAAACCATAGAAGGAATATCTAACATCCCATATTCCCATTCCAATCAAGGGGACAATATTATCAACCATGGAGGTGGACTCTTTCTACCTTTGGAAATAGGTAAGGTAGGTTATGAGGATTGTAGCTAGCCCAAGGAAACAGATTCAAGCCTGAGTGATTTCCCTAGTAGAGGCATCAAAAAATTACCCATGAGCCCAAATATCCAATTCAAATGGGCCTTATTCTATGGGAACCATACATATTAGGCCATACTCTAAATGAAAACATTCCCACACATAGAGGACCATATTCACTAAGTGGTCCATACTCCTACTAGTTGAAAAAACCCTATACCAAATAGAGTCATATTTTTTGTGAATCCAAAATACACTCATTAGGCTATATCCCCTTTTAGTTAGACCAAAAATGTCTTATCACACATATTTACCATACTAACTTTCACTTGGTATCATTAAAAAAATCATCTATACAACTTTATGTTAAACTATATATGTAACACCCGAGATTTTTATGAGTAATATTTTGTTTTTATATGTCATCAAAGGAATCTTTCACTACATACTATCTTGGCTTACTTTACACGTAACCGCGACCTTCCTCGATAGCTTGCGTCGTACGCAATACTGAGTTTCACTAAACAACGATATGCTATTAAAATATTATTAAAACTAGCCGTTATGAATAGTAATAACCACTTTTTTAAATTTTATAAATTTTATCTTTCAAAATGGACTTTATTTTTGGATTCGGAATACCGAAATTAGCCTAGGGTGAAATTTTGGTATTTTTTCTGAAAACTTTCAATTTTTGATGAATAGTGAAACCACTAAGTGGTAGGTTAAAAATTGAATTTTGCATAAAAATTAATTTTACCGCTTCTGTGAATGGAATTTCGAAAATCCGAGAGACACGGTTAATATCAAGGACTAAAATGTGGTTCAATGAGATGAAAATAATTTTTGGTGAATAGTAACTTTTTACTTTTTTTTTTACCACGGTTAAAAGTAAATAGGGTAATTAAGGGTAAAAATGATATTATTATTACCCTAACACATGTCCTAATTCTATTGGACAAGTTTAATTTGACCAAAAACAAACTTAGGAATAAAATATGACCATTTAGGTCCACTTGGATTAGATTAGGACATTTATTATTAATTTATTTAAAGAAGGGTTAAAATAGTTAAAATCAAAGTTTAATAAGTAAATAATTTTTAATATGGGGTTATACATAAGATAAATTCGACTATAAATATTAATTAGAAATCTAAAAATATTTCCTACATGATGGTATTTTATTTATAATTTTTAGACATTAAATAATTTAATTTAATTATGACACAATGATGATGCAGTAATTATCTTATTAATGAAATATTGACATAATTGATGTTATAAACACCAAAATAAATGTAATTTGAGACTTTTTATGAATTCCACTAATTCTCTAGGTTACTATGATATATTAGTGTTGATTTAATCAACTTGGTTCGAACATATAATTCTGTTATGACTTTCACAAAAATCATATATCAAATAGTGTCAAAATTGACACAAAATAGTTTTTAAATAAAATATTATATTATTAATTGTTATTTTATTCCTTAAAATATAAGGATCGGCCAAATGACTTAGATAAGGATATATATATTAATAATAAACAATTTGGGGTTCGTTTGGCATGTTATAGTAAGTGTATTAACCATATAGTGTAAGAAAACAAAAAGACACGGTAAAAGTTAAATTATTTAACTTAGAGTTAAATCTAATTGATATGGTTAAAATAATAACCTAAACTTGTCTAAATCATATTGGTTGATAGGATTTCGACCCATCCCCACTTTACCTTCGAAATAAGACCCTTGGAACCATTATAAACCGATTTTTACTTTAATATAAAATAATATTTTGAGATATTCCTAAGGTGCCCCTCTCCTCCCTTATAAAAGGGCACCTCCTCCCCCTCCTCATCACACCAATTTGAGCACTCAAGCTCGGCCAACCCCTGCAATTTTCTCCTCTCCACTTCCCTAGAATAATCCTAGAGGTCCTGGTCTTCTTCAAAGACCAATCTTAGTTCCCTAAGTGGAGGATTCAAAGAAGCGTTACAAAGAAGAGGTAATATCCATTACCGATCTTTTCAATTTCTTTCTTCTTCAACTTATTCTTATTTAGTTGTTTCATGATAAAGTAATAACATCAGTATTACTTACATACTGATATGTTATTATAAATATGAAACAACCCTAATTCACCTTCTATCCATCCTACGGAAAAATGAAATCACCGCGCGTGCGTACGTACGGAATACCGTCTCCACGCCGTGGTGTAATCTATTTTCCACCATCACCTTACAAGGATGGGTATAATGGTGTAATGAGTAACTATTTATGATTATTATAAAGTAATATTGATTCTGAAATAATATACATATAATCCAATACAATTCCATGATCATAGGAACGATATCATCACTCGTGCGTACGTACGGAATACTGTCTCCACGATGTGATGCGACTCGTTCTACATGATCATCATTACATAGTAATTATATAAATGAATTGAATGAATAAATATTATATATGTTACACTGATACCATTCTGGATATAAGGTATCTATAACCTTAAAAGAAGAATAAGAATTTATTCGGCAAAACACGCATAAGAACAAAAGGCAATAAAGACCCGAGTAACAAGTAACAATGAAATATTACTAACAAGAAGCTAATAATATGACCATATATGATATCATATCAATATGTATGATTCTAGAATAAGTCAATAACATTATTTAAACCATTATACAGGAGCTTCGGACACATACAAAGCAAATCGGACCTAAGGTAAGAGAAATATCACAATCTCATTTTTATCCGAGATTGTTTATTCGTAAGTATTTATTGGGGTGTATTTTATCATCCACATCCATGTTCCCTCAATATGTAATATTGTTTCCATCCAATTACACTAGTTTAAATCCAATTTTACCCTTCGGTGAGTTTTTAGTAAAAGATATGAAAGGAATCTTTTGTCGTTTTTCGTACGAGGTACTTTTTGACTTTTCTGACAAAAGTACGAAGAATGTTTTTTTTAACTTATACGGCATGAATGGATTTCTAAAACATTATTTCCAAGAAGCTTCCTTTACAAGTATTCTAGTTTATTTTTAATCAACTTCTTTTAGTTTAAAATTGTATGACATGTTAAGAAAGTAAAAGTGTTTTTGAAGTAGAAAGGATATTTTCCTCAAGAATGAAGTTTGAAGTATTTTATCGAAATTATTTTCCATCTAAGATAATAATAGGGTTCTGTTTTTATCCCTATTATTACATTGAATTGATTATGTTTTGAGGGAATTATTTTTATGAAGTCATTTACCTTATATGATTTGTTTTATGATGTCGTGATGTTTCAAGAATCCCATTTTTGTTACATGTGTTATGCGATGATGTATGATTTATGATTATGTGGAACACATAAGAAAGGATTCATTATAAGATGGGTGGGACCTATATCTCCCTCCAATGCATAGGGTAAAGATTTATATCTCATGAGATAGACATGGCTGGAACGGAAGGTTATTTCGGTTCAGTGATACAGGACTGAAACGAGGAGTGAACTCGATTCAGAAAGGGACTTTGTCCACTAAGATAGTCTTGGCAATGAGTCATGACTAACAAGAAATGATTTTCCATGATTATGTGTGCATGCCACAAAGTTTCAAGTTTCATGTTATGATTATGGGGATCTCATTTTCACTTCTATGATTTATTCCATGTTAAGATATTATGATCTCTTTTGCAGGTTATGATTTTCAAAAAGATATGATATGACTTTTATTTCCTTTATTTGCCCTTACTGAGCATTTGAGCTCACCCTTTTATGTTTTCTTTTCCCCAGGTCAGGAAGATGGATATTAAGTAGAATATGCTAAAAGGGACCCTAGATATGATGAAATAAATGGGAGACACTGTAGAAGATTTATGAACCAGTTGTTTATGTTTCCCAGTTTCTAAAGACACTGTACCTATACGGTCCTTTGTGGTTTTGTCATATTTTGTAATAAGTGTGCTTCAATTTTGAAGTATTAACAATGTATGTAAAGTATGGGTCGTTATAGTTGGTATCAGAGGAAAGGTATAGTCAACCTTTGGAAACTAGGATGTGAAAGCCTTAGTAAGAACCCTAAGGATATGTCTAAGCATAGAACACAATCTTAGTGTTTTAGAAATGGCCATGAATACCCTAGGATAAGACCTTAAGTGTGAAATTTTATCCTTGATTATGTGGTTTTCCTATTATAATTAGTGTTTCTCACACTAATCTTCTTGGTTTTAGTCAATGGCTGGAACCCGAAGGAACCGTGTTAATGCGGAATGCGATGGGCAATGCAATGATTGTCCCCCTGAGCAACCAAACGATATGGGAGCTGGAATGCAAAATCTTGTAGCCATGCTCACACAACTTTCTCAAGCTATGAATCATGCAGGACTTCCAAACGAGCAAAGGAAGGAGCAACATTCTGTTGAATCCTTCATGAGGCAGTGTCCACCTTCTTTCAGCGGGTCTACTGATCCATTAGTTGCTGAACAATGGATTAGTACTACTGAAAAGATATTTTCAGTTCTTCAATGTTCTGAACATGATAAAGTCATCCTAGAAGTGTATCGTTTGGAAGGAGATGCTGATCAATGGTGTAATCTTATTAAGAATACGGGGCAAAGGGATGAAATTTAGTCTATGGAATGGGACGAGTTCAAGAACTTATTTTTCAATAAGTACTTCCCTCGTATTCTCCGAACAAAGATGGAGAAAGAGTTCCTTGAACTGAAGCAAAGGGATGATGAATCTGTTGGTACCTATGAAACAAATTTTACAATACTTGCAAGGTACGCTTCTGGTATTATTATCCAACCTGAGAGTAAGATCGATCGATTCTTTAGTGGCTTAAAACCAAGTCTTCGAAGGGCATTAGCCATAAGGGACTTCAATAGCTACGAGGAAATCGTTCGATGTGCTCTCAAAGTCGAGATGGAGATTGGAGTAACCCATCAGTCACATGGGTTTGATAAGAAGAGGAAGATGGAATTCAAAGGAAAATCTAAAGAGCACACTGAAAAGAAGATGATCTTTCCCTTATGCTCAAAGTGTGGAAAGAAACATGGAGGGAGTTGTCTTAAAGGGACAAGTAAATGTTTCAAATGTGGAAAGGAAGGTCATCGGGCATTTGAATGCCGTGATAATAGGAAGAAGATGTCTAATGATGCAAACAAAGGAAGGGATACACAGAATGAACCTACTACACTTCAATGTTTCAAGTGCAAGGAGATGGGGAATTATGCCAATTAATGCCCAAATCCAAGGGTTGATGATGATGGTCGACGTCAACAAACTCTTAAGGATAAAGAAAATGGAAAGTCACATGCAATTTCTATCAGCGATGTGGAGTACGATAACGATGTGGTGAAAGGTACACTTACCATCCACTCTAAAGTAGAAAATGTTTTATTTGATTCTGGATCCACCCACTCTTTTATTTCTAAAGACTTTTCTAAGGGTATCACCGTATTACCTCAACAATTAGATGTTGAGTTAGCTGTGACAACACCTAATGACACATCAATCACATCAAAAGTTTATAATTCTTCTACGATCGAAGTTTGTGGGAAAGTGCTTCCTGCAAATCTTGTGATCCTTCCTATAGTGGAATTTTATGTGATTCTTGGCATGGATTGGCTTTCTTTATACGGAGCTCATATCAATTTCCAAAGAAGGGAAGTCACATTTCATATTCCAGATCAATCTACGATCGTCTATCGATGCAAGGATGAATATAACCTTCCAGTGGAAATTTCTTCCATCTTATGGGTCTTGATTCCACTAAATGAAGGTTATTTATCTCAAATGGTTGGTGAGAAACTCACGATTAAGAATATGCCCATCGTACTGGAGTTTGATGATGTCTTTCCGGAGGAATTACCGGGTCTTCCACCAAATCGTGAAGTTGAGTTTTCAATAGAACTCGTACCAGGTGCTTTGCCTATTTCAAAGACACCTTATAGAATGGACCCAATTGAGTTGCAGGAATTGAAGAAGCAACTCCAGGAGAATCTTGATAAGGGATTCATACGCCCTAGTGCGTCACCTTGGGGAGCACCTGTTCTATTTGTTAAGAAGAAAGATGGATCAATGAGACTCTGCATTGATTATCGAGAACTTAACAAGATCACTATCATGAACAAATATCCTCTCCCACGCATTGATGACTTATTTGACCAACTACGCGGAGCTCAATACTTTTCCAAGATTGATCTTCGTTCAGGGTATCATCAATTAAGGGTCAAAAGGGAGGATATACCAAAGACGGATTTCCGTACAAGGTATGGACACTATGAATTTATAGTGATGCCATTTGGTCTTACTAATTCCCCTGCTATCTTCATGGATCTAATGAATAGAGTCTTTAGAGACTATCTTGATAAATTTGTGGTAGTCTTTATAGATGATATTCTTGTCTATTCAAAGAGCAAGGAAGAGCATGAAGATCACTTGAGAATTATATTGAAGACCCTAAGAAAGGAGAAGCTTTATGCCAAATTTACCAAGTGTGAATTTTGGATTCAAAAAGTTGCATTTTTGGGTCACATAATCTCAAAAGAGGGGATATCTGTGGATCCAGCAAAAACAGAGGTTATTGAAAGATGGTCGAGACCAACAATAGTAACTGAGATCCAAAGTTTTCTTGGTTTGGCTGGATATTATCGACGTTTTGTAAAGGATTTTTCACGATTATCTAATCCACTCACCAAGTTGACTCGGAAAGGAGTTAAGTTTGATTGGAAAGAGGAATGTGAAGAGAATTTCAAGGAGTTAAAAAGAAGGTTATCCAGTGCACCTGTGCTCACACTACCTTGTAGTGGAGAAAGGTTTGTGATCTACAGTGATGCATCCAATAAGGGATTGAGGTGTGTTCGTATTCAAAATGATATGGTGATAGCTTATGCCTCACGACAGTTGAAAATCCATGAGCAAAATTACCCAACACATGATTTGGAGTTGGCTGCGGTAATCTTTGCATTAAAGATTTGGAGGCATTACCTTTATGGTGAATGGTGTGATATTTATACTGATCATAAAATTTTAAAGTATATTTTCACATAAAAGGAGCTGAATATGCGTCAAAGAAGATGGTTGGAGCTGATTAAGGATTATGACTGCTCAATCCATTACCACCCTGGGAAAGCAAACAAGGTGGCAGATGCATTAAGTCGACAAGACCATGCTAGTTTATCCATGATGAGGATCACAAAAGATCCAATATTTATGGATTTACAAAGGAAGGATCTTGGAATTATAATGGAAGGGGAAAAATCTTATCTTTCTCAAATGAATGTTCAACCATCTATACATGTGAAGATTAAAGAGGCACAGAAAGAAGATGTCGAGTTACAAAAGAAGGTGAGAAATGTTCCTAATTTCAACCTTGATTGTGATGGGATAATAAAGTTCAGGAATCGGGTTTGTGTTCCTACCATCCCCAAATTAAAGAAGGAGCTGCTGGATGAGGCTCATAGTTCTTCATTCTCTATTCATCCTGGAAGCACAAAGATGTATAGGGACCTGAAAGAGTACTTCTGGTGGGATGGCATGAAAAGAGATGTTGCTGAATATGTCTCTCGATGCTTGGTTTGTCAACAAGTTAAAGCTGAGAGACAAAAGTCTAAGGGGATGTTACAACCATTACCCATACCCGAATGGAAATGGGAAAACATCACTATGGACTTTGTCACAGGACTTCCTAAAACATCCAAAGGCAATAATGCTATCTGGGTCATAGTTGATCGTCTTACAAAGTCTGCACACTTCATTGCTATTAGAGAGGATTTCTCTCTAGATCAGCTTGGAAGGATATATGTAAAGAAGTGGTAAGATTGCATGGAGTACCACTTTCTATTATATCTGATCGGGATCCGAGATTTACCTCGAAGTTTTGGTGAAGTCTTCAGCATACTCTGGATACAGAGTTGAGTTTCAGCACTGCTTATCATCCCCAGACAGACGGTCAGTCTGAGAGAACAATTCAAACCCTAGAAGATATGTTGAGAGCTTGCTCTATGGATTTCAAAGGAGGTTGGGATCAACACCTACCTTTGGTGGAATTTTCTTATAATAATAGCTTTCACTCCAGTATTCAGATGGCTCCTTATGAAGCTCTCTATGGAAAGAAATGCAGGACTCCAACTTGCTGGGATGAAGTTGGGGAAAGAAAGCTATTAGGACCTGATCTCGTTGATGAAATGGCAGAAAAGGTCAGATCTATTCAACAACACATAAGAGCAGCTCAGAGTCGACAGAAAAGTTATGCCGACAACCGAAGAAAAGACCTAGAGTTTGAAGTGGGTGATAAAGTGTTCTTACTAATATCTCCCTGGAAGAGGGTTATGAGATTTGGAAATAAGGGGAAGTTGAGCCCTAGATATATCGGTCCTTTCGAAATACTGGACCGTGTTGGAAAGGTAGCTTACCAATTGGCACTTCCACCGAATCTCTCTCAAGTTCACGATGTGTTCCATGTATCTCTCCTGAGAAAGTACATACCTGATCCTTCACATGTAGTCAGCTCAGAAGTTGTACCGCTGGAGCAAGATCTTTCTTATGAAGAACAACCGATAGAGATTCTGGATCGTAGCGAAAAAGTCCTACGAAACATGACCACTCGATTGGTGAAAGTTTTATGGAGGAACCACCAATTAGAAGAAGCTACGTGGGAGCTTGAGGATATGAGGAGGGAGAAGTATCCTCATCTGTTTGTTACAAAGTGACGAATTTCGAGGATGAAATTCTTTTTAAGGGGGGTAGAATGTAACACCCGAGATTTTTATGAGTAATATTTTGTTTTTATATATCATCAAAGGAATCTTTCACTACATACTAGCTTGGCTTACTTTACACGTAACTGTGACCTTCCTCGATAGCTTGCGTCGTACGCAATACTGAGTTTCACTAAACAACAATATGCTATTAAAATATTATTAAAACTAGCCGTTATGAATAGTAATATCCACTTTTTGAAATTTTATAAATTTTAACTTTCAAAATGGACTTCATTTTTGGATTCGGAATACCGAAATTAGCCTAGGGTGAAATTTTGGTATTTTTTCTCAAAACTTTCAATTTTTGATGAATAGTGAAACCACTAAGTGGTAGGTTAAAAACTGAATTTTGCATAAAACTTAATTTTACCGCTTCTGTGAATGGAATTTCGAATATCTGAGAGACACGGTTAATATCAAGGACTAAAATGTGGTTCAATGAGATGAAAATAATTTTTGGTGAATAGTAACTTTTTACTTTTTTTTTTACCACGGTTAAAAGTAAATAGGGTAATTAAGGGTAAAAATGATATTATTATTACCCTAACACATGAACTAATTCTATTGGACAAGTGTAATTCGACCAAAAACAAACTTAGGAATAAAATATGACCATTTAGGTCCACTTGGATTAGATTAGGACATTTATTATTAATTTATTTAAAGAAGGGTTAAAATAGTTAAAATCAAAGTTTAATAAGTAAATCATTTTTAATATGGGGTTATACATAAGATAAATTCGACTATAAATATTCATTAGAAAGATAAACATATTAACTACATGATGGTATTTTATTTATAATTTTTAGACATTAAATAATGTAATTTATTTATGACACAATGATGATGCATTAATTATCTTATTAATGAAATATTGACATAATTGATGTTATAAACACCAAAATAAATGTAATTTGAGACTTTTTATGAATTCCACTAATTTTCTAGGTTACTATGATATATTAATGTTGATTTAATCAACTTGGTTAGAACATATAATTCTGTTATGACTTTCACAAAAATCATATATCAAATAGTGTCAAAATTGAAACAAAATAGTTTTTAAATCAAATATTATATTATTAATTGTTATTTTATTCCTAAAAATCTAAGGTTCAGCCAAATGACTTAGATAAGGATATATATATTAATAATAAACAATTTGGGGTTCGTTTGGCATGTTATAGTAAGTTTATTAACCATATAGTGTAAGAAAACAAAAAGACACGGTAAAAGTTAAATTATTTAACTTAGAGTTAAATCTAATTTATAAGGTTAAAATAATAACCTAAACTTGTCTAAATCCTATTGGTTGATATGATTTCGACCTATCCCCACTTTAGCTTCGAAATAAGACCCTTTGGAACCATTATAAACCGATTTTGACTTTAATATAAAATAATATTTTGAGATATTCCTAAGGTGCCCCTCTCCTCCCTTATAAAAGGGCACCTCCTCCCCCTCCTCCTCACACCAATTTGAGCACTCAATCTCGGCCAAACCCTACCATTTTCTCCTCTCCACTTCCCTAGAATAATCCTAGAGGTCCTGGTCTTCTTCAAAGACCAATCTTAGTTCCCTAAGTGGAGGATTCAAAGAAGCGTTCCAAAGAAGAGGTAATACCCATTACCGATCTTTTCAATTTCTTTCTTCTTCAACTTCTTCTTCTTTAGTTGTTTCATGATAAATTAATAACATCAGTATTACTTACATACTGATATGTTATTATAAATATGAAACAACCCTAATTCACCTTCTATCCATCCTACGGAAAAATGAAATCACCGCGCGTGCGTACGTACGGAATACCGTCTCCACGCCGTGGTGTAATCTATTTTCCACCATCACCTTACAAGGATGGGTATAATGGTGTAATGAGTAACTATTTATGATTATTATAAATTAATATTGATACTGAAATAATATACATATACTCCAATACAATTCCATGATCATAGGAACGATATCATCACTCGTGCGTACGTACGGAATACCGTCTCCACGATGTGATGCGACTCGTTCTACATGATCATCATTACATAGTAATTATATAAATGAATTGAATGAATAAATATTATATATGTTACACTGATACCATTCTGGTTATAAGGTATCTATAACCTTAAAAGAAGAATAAGAATTTATTCGGCAAAACACGCATAAGAACAAAAGGCAATAAAGACCCGAGTAACAAGTAACAATGAAATATTACTAACAAGAAGCTAAGAATATGACCATATATGATATCATATCAATATGTATGATTCTGGAATAAGTCAATAACATTATTTAAACCATTATACATAAGCTTCAGACACATACAAAGCAAATCGGACCTAAGGTAAGGGAAATATCACAATCTCATTTTTATCCGAGATTGTTTATTTGTAAGTATTTATTGGGGTGTATTTTATCATCCACATCCATGTTCCCTCAATATGTAATATTGTTTCCATCCACTTACACTAGTTTAAATCCAATTTTACCCTTCGGTGAGTTTTTAGTAAAAGATATGAAAGGAATCTTTTGTCGTTTTTCGTAAGAGGTACTTTTTGACTTTTCTGACAAAAGTATGAAGAATGTTTTTTTTAACTTATACGGCATGAATTGATTTCTAAAACATTATTTCCAAGAAGCTTCCTTTACAAGTATTCAAGTTTATTTTTAATCAAATTCTTTTAGTTTAAAATTGTATGACATGTTAAGAAAGGAAAAGTGTTTTTGAAGTAGAAAGGATATTTTCCTCAAGAATGAAGTTTGAAGTATTTTATCAAAATTATTTTCCATCTAAGATAATAATAGGGTTCTGTTTTTATCCCTATTATTACATTGAATTGATTATGTTGTGAGGGAATTATTTTTATGAAGTCATTTACCTTATATGATTTGTTTTATGATGTCGTGATGTTTCAAGAATCCCATTTTTGTTACATGTGTTATGCGATGATGTATGATTTATGATTATTCGGCACACATAAGAAAGGATTCATTATAAGATGGGTGGGACCTATATCTCCCTCCAATGCATTGGGTAAAGATTTATATCTCATGAGATAGACATGGCTAGAACAGAAGGTTATTTCGGTTCAGTGATACAGGACTAAAACGAGGAGTGAACTCGGTTCAGAAAGGGACTTTGTCCACTAAGATAGTCTTGGCAATGAGTCATGACTAACAAGAAATGATTTTCCATTATTATGTGTGCATGCCACAAAGTTTCAAGTTTCATGTTATGATTATGGGGATCTCATTTTCACTTCTATGATTTATTCCATGTTAAGATATTATGATCTCTTTTGCAGGTTATGATTTCCAAAAAGATATGATATGACTTTTATTTCCTTTATTTGCCCTTGCTGAGCATTTGAGCTCACCCTTTTATGTTTTCTTTTCCCCAGGTCAGGAAGATGGATATTAAGTAGAATATGCTTAAAGGGACCCTAGATATGATGAAATAAATGGGAGACACTGTAGAAGATTTATGAACCAGTTGTTTATGTTTCCCAGTTTCTAAAGACACTATACCTATACGGTCCTTTGTGGTTTTGTCATATTTTGTAATAAGTGTGCTTCAATTTTGAAGTATTAACAATGTATGTAAAGTATGGGTCGTTATAATATCAATTATTTATTATTAAAAGTACATTGCACATGGTTGTGATAAATACCCTCAGTGAATTCACTAACCCATGACATATTGGAGGATGGTTTTAGGGGGTCACTATACTATAATCTACAAACCAATAGAGGGGTCTAAATGGGTATAGGCCATGAAATAGTGTTATAAAAGAATTTTATTAGGAGATATGATGGGGTTTGATGTTAGGAACATTTGAGGATTTCAATGGTTGGGTTTAGAAAGTATTTCATTTGAATTCATTGGTATGTTTTGGGTGTACCTTTCCTTAGGTTTCAAATTATGCTCTTAGTGGTTCTTCATGGTTAGTGGTTGTAGTCTCTTATTTGGGTGAAGGGATGTGTTCTTAGTATATTTCCATATTATGATGTTCTTCATGGTTAGTGTTTGTAGTCTCTTATTTGGAGATGTATGATGTTCTTGGTGAGGGCCACTATCTAGCTAGTGGTGTCGTTGTATATGAGAAAGCATCGATGTAGTTGGAGATGTATGATGTTCTTCATTTTAGTAGACTCATTCAGATTCCAAATGGGTGTTTCTATACTATATCTTCTTTTTGAGATTCATGGGTTTCATGAATTCATATTGTATTCATTTGAAGTTGGTTAGACATGTTTTGATCATTTTGAAGCACAAAATAACCCTATTAATGAAAATAATATATGGAATGGATGGTATCTTGTTGTGAATTAACTTTTTTTATTGAAATAAATTAGGTTTCCTTCTACCGTTGGTGGATTTGATTTTATAAATGAAAATAGTGTTTTAAAATAAAGATACATTTATTATTTAAATAAAATTCCAAATGGTTTGGCATGTGTTTGTTTATTGAATTTTTTTGGGAATTATTTACAAAATAAATTAAAATGTCTTGTTTTTAAATGGTTTATGGTATTAGTATTTTAAAAAATTGAGGGGGATTGATTGTCCTTTTGAACAAAATACCTTTGATCCCGACCACCATCCATTGTTTGTTGGGGGTTAATTTAATTTCATTTCCAACCCAAATGAAAGGAAAGGTAGAAGCCCATTCCAGAGGAAGGCCATCATGGAGTTTTTTCAGTTCATGGCTGGGGAGGGCCTCATTGATCTCAGCTTCTCAGGTGACAGTTTCACCTAGTGCAACAACTGTAGGGGCCATCACCGCTTGTGGAGTCCATTGGATATGTGTCTAGCCAACATGAAAGCCACTAACCTATTCTCAAATACCATGTTTTTCCATCTTGTTTGGGGTATTTTGATTCACTCCCCCCTTTTGGTTTCCATTTCTTCTTGGCATGATCATCATGAACGATTTCACTTCCACCAGTAGTGAGTATTTAGGCATGATGATATTGAATGTAGGGCAGAGACCTAGGAGTGGTAGATATATCATTCTTGATTATTCTTGTGTTTGGTCTGGGGTGATTTTAGGAAACTATAATGAATCTAAAGTAATTATATTTAATGAAGATGAATAAATACTAATGGTTAGGCTCTATTACTCTCCATTTTTATAAGGAAGTGGTTCTATTCTATTGTATTTGGAATTATTGTTTTGTGTACTTGAACCATAAATACTAATATTTGAGATTCAAATAGGATGGAGATGAATAAATATTGTATAGATGTTAATCGTTTAACAATAGAGTATGAGAACGGAGTGAAAGAGTTCATCAAGTTTGCAAAGGATCACGCAAAGGATCATTCTCAAATACTTTGTCTGTGTTAACATTATTGTTATTCTAGACTACTTACTTCAGAGGAGTTGGAAGAACATTTGATATGTCACGGAATAGATCATAGTTATAAATTTTGGAATAAACATGGAGAAAAAGTGAATGTAGCTACTGGCTGGGATAAAACTGCATTTTATGGATTGTCAGATATGAATAAAAATATGGATAATGAAGAAGATCGTATGGAGGATGTGATTACAGATGTCAATGATGATGAAGATCGTATTGAGGAAATGACAAAGACAATTCAAGGTGAACTCCATGATTGCCCAAATTTTTTTGAGAAGTTAAAGAGTTGTGGAAAGACGCCATTGTATGCTGCTTGCACTAAGTATACAACATTGTCAGCCTTACTAAAGTTGTATAAATTTAAAGCAGGCAACAGATGGAGTGATGTCAGTTTTACGGAACTACTTTCTCTCTTGAATGACATGCTCCCGGAAGATAATGAGCTCCCAAGTCGGACATATGAAGCTAGATGAATTCTACGCTCGATGGGAATGATTTCTGAAAGAATACATGCCTGCCCGAAATACTGTATATTATTTTGCAAAGAGAAAAACTCACTTACAGAATGCCCAAAGTGTGGTGCTTCTCGATACAAGAAAGATAAATCCAATCCTACGAAATTTTTATGGTACTTTCCAATCATTCCAAGGTTTAAGCGTCTATATGGAAGTGAAGAAACTACAAGACAATTGTCGTGGAATGTAGATACAAGAAATAAAGATGGGTTATTACGTCATCCGGATGACTCTCCTCAATGGAATCAAATTGATCATGAGTATCTTGAATTTGGAAAAGAGCTGAGAAACCATCATCTTGTGTTATCTACAGATGGAGTGAAGCCTTTTGGTTTTCAAACCAGCACTCATATTACATGGCCTATTATGTTGGAAAATTAGAACTTGCCACCCTGGTTATGCATGAAGTGGAAATTCATCATGTTATCTATGATTATATCAGGACCAAAACAACCAAGTAATGATATTGATGTTTATATGGATCCTTTGATCGGGGATTTGAAGTTATTGTGGGACTCAGGTGTAATTTTGTATGATGCTTATAAAAGTGAATACTTCACGTTGAGAGCGATGTTGTATGAGACAATAAATGATTTCCCTACTTATAGAAATTTTATAGGCTATAGCATTAAAGGAACTCAAGTGTCCCATGTGTGAAAAAGATATAGAATCAATTAGGTTGAAACATTCATCGAAATCTGTGTTTCTAGGACATTATAGATTTCTACCTCGTCGGCATAAGTAATGATCTTGGAAGAAATCATTCAATGGAAGTTCCAAAAAATGCACAACACCATCTCCACTAATAGGTAATCAGTTGTTTGAGAAAGTAAAAGATCTGAAAACTATTTTTGGTAAACCATTTTTGAAAAACCTTACAAAAATCAGTTGGAAAAAGAGAATAGTTTTTTTTTGAATTATCATACCAGAATTGTTTGTACATCAGAAATTTTCTTGATGTGATACATGTGAAAAAAATGTGTGTGACAGTGTTATCGGAATGTTGATAAATTCCCCTGGAAAAACAAAATATGGAATTAAGGTAAGGTTGGACCTAGTTGACATGGGAATATGAGAAGAGTTGGCTCCTATGAAGGGTGAAAATCGAATGTTTCTTCCTCCAACTGCTTATACTCTTTCTAGGGAAAAGAGATATCATTTTTGCAACTTCTTCGATGATGTAAAGGTTCCAGAGGGGTACTCATCAAATATCAAGAACATTGTGTCAATGAATGATTTGAAGTTAAAGGTTTGAAATCACATGATTTCCATGTTTTGGTGCAAGATCTAATTCCTATAGCTTTACGTTTCATTTTGCCCAAGAATGTTCGTCATACGTTAACCAAAATTTGTTTCTTTTTCAAAGCTATATGTAGAAAAGTTTTAGACCCGGGGAAATTTCCATCTATGGAAAAAGAAATTGTCATCATATTATGTGAATTAGAAATGTTCTTCCCACCAACATTCTTTGATATGATGGTTCATTTGATGATTCACGTGGTGAGAGAGATTTGACTTTGTGGTCCTGTTCACTATAGATGGATGTATCCTATTGAATGGTATATGAATATTTTTAAAGGGTATGTCAAAAATCAAAGTCGGCCAGAGGGTTTTATAGTGGAGCGATATATTGTTAAGGAAGCCATTGAATTTTTTACTGAATACCTATCTTATTTGGAAAGCATTGGTCTCCCAAAATCTCATCACACTGGATGCATTGTGAGGGAGAAGGAATTTCTGGAAGAGAAGTTGTGACAATCAGTATTACAGATCAGGAGAAGGCTCATCTTTATGTTTTGTATAACAGTTGGTAGGTTGCTCCATATATTGAAACTCACAAAGAAATTCATAGGCAGTTGAATCCATCGAGGTCTGAAAAATGGTTATTAGATACACATTATCACCAGTTTATAGGATGGTTTCAGGATGATATTTTTAAGAAGTTGGATGAAAATCCAAATTCAATTTCAGAATGTCTTCGATAGCTAGCCGCTGGACCAAGTGTGTATGTATTATCTTACAGTGGTTATGTAATTAATGGTTATACATTCTATACAGATGAACATGATGAAGATAGTACCATGAAAAATAGTGGAGTTACACTAGTGGCTGAAGCGATTCATGTTTTTGGTAGTAAGGACATAAATCCAATTTATGCAAATATGTTATACTTTGGCATTATCAAACTAATATGGGAGATGGATTATACGACAATAAAATTGCCGATTTTTCAATGAAAATGGATTGATAACAATAGTGGTGTTAAAATAGATGAATGGGGATTTGTGAAAGTTTATTTTAGTAAAGAAGGGTATAAAGACAAATAGTTTATAATTTCATAACAAGCGGTACAAGTTTTTTATGTTCCAGATACCGAAAACCGAATGTGATCGATTGTTCTATTATCGTCCAAAACTACTGAAGGTTCTGATGAAAATTCAGATGAGGATGATCCTTTTAGTGGTACGTCGCAATCATTTCAGAGTGGTCCCAATGCAAATGATGTTTTTTATGCTAGAGGAGACCACAATGAAGGGATTTGGATAATCGATAGAGGTGTCAAATCCCTTCAACCATTGAAAAAAATAAAGAGAGTTCAGTAAAAAAGTTATAATTTGTTTGTAATATAGATCTTGTTATCTCATGTTATTATCTTATCATTACTAAATTTATGTAATCTGGATTAAATATTCAACCACTTTTGCAGACAATGACTTCTTCACATTATGATGCTCTTAACCTTGAGGCTGAACAAGTCTCTCAATCAGCTGCTGCTGCGGCTGCTGCTGATCCTGCAGCTCATGCTACTGCTGTTGTTGCTCCTGTTGTTGCTCCTGCAGCTCATGCTATTGTTGTTGTTTCTCCTACTACGGCTTTGGCTGCTCTTGCTGCTCCTCCTGCTGCGGCTCCTGCTGCTGCTGCTCCTCCTGCTGATCCTCCTGCTGCTGCGGATCCTTATGCTCTTAGTGTTCAGGTCCAACAACCATCAACACATGTCGTTGATACCATTCTAGATGAACATATAGATGATGTTGATATCGATGAAATGGTCGGGAAGGAAGGACCAACAGTGCAGAAATCACAGGTGCATCGTAGTTTGATGGTGTTAGCCAAAATTCTTAAGGCGAAAAGAAAAGGCATCAAATTTGAAGTCGAATGGAATACACGAGGCCAACATGTGAATCCCAACAAGGCTATGTTTAGCAACTACATTGGATTTGTCACTCAGAAACTCATGCCAATTGACATAGATTCATGGCACCATGTTGTGTCTGGGCTGAAGGCTGTGATCTGGGAAGAAATTACGGTAAAACTATGAATTTATTTCTTTAATTTACTAGCAAATAAAATAATGAAACAATGTCTTACTCTTCTCAATCTCTTGCAGAGTACATTTATAGTAGACAATTCACACAAGGATTATGTACTAATTCTTTCAGGAAAGATTCATCGAGGTTTTTGCAATATTTTAACAAGATGTCACCTCAAATTTTTTAAAGGTAAAATAAACCCGCACCCACCCATTGTATACGCTCACCTGATATCCCAAGAAGCATGGGATGCATTTATTGGCCGTCATGGGGATGAGAAGTTTTATATACATTGTGAGTGATAATACGTTGTTTGAGGATACTTGTATTCATCACTTTGATTGTCAATATTTCATTTATGAAACAGAAACTCTGTACTGAAAATAAGGAACGTTCTTCAAAACCAACATACCCCTATCATAAAGCAAGGATGGGGTACGCTTCATTAGAAAATAAAATGGTACGTATTTTAAATTGAAAATAATGTTGTTAGGTTCCAATAAACAACATTATAATTATTTTTCTATGTTTATATGTAGATTGATGAGTCTAAAACAAAATGAACTTCCATCCCACGTCATGTGCTATGGAAGGAGGCACGTGTGAACAAAGAAGGGAAGTTAGTAGATGAGAACACACAGAAAGTGTGGGAAATATGTGTAAGTATGACACGACGATAAAATAATTTGTTTAAAATTGCTATTACATAAAAATAATTAATTATTTTACTATATCTGATAGTTATAGGAATCAGCTAATCCTGTAGCTGATACAGACCTATTATCAATGGCTTTGAAGTAGCCAGAAAAATACGGTCGTGTCAGAGGTGCAGGGTTTGGGGTGACACCCTGAGTATATTTTGAGAAGAAGAAAAAAATGGTTGATATAGATGAAAAATTGGAACAAATGAGCGAAAAAATAGTAACCCTTGAAGACAAATTTAAATGGCAGGGAGAGTTGCTAGCAACATTTATGGGTGGGAAGCAAAGGGAAGCCACAACTCAAGAACAACCACCGCATGAACATCCCACCCCACCCCCCACCAGCTTTGAGGTGAGCCATTCGCCTCAATGAACTGTCTTAGCCATCGTAATCAATATTCTAATAATTGTTCCCATGAAATATGAATCAGACAAACACTGATAGTTTTTCTGTACTCATCTTCTACAGGGTGATAATGATTGTGATTTATATCTGTCAACAACCACCTATCACGTTGTAGCGAGGGCTAAAGTGTTTAATATCCCAGATTCCACACTGCATAATAGACTACTTCTGAAAGATCATATGAAAGTGACGATTTCTGTAGCTCATGAGCCAAAGGCAGAGCTACCTAGTCCACTTGATGGCGATGATATTCATATGGTCGAAAAGGCTATTAGGACATTCATTGCATGGCCGTGACAACTTGTAAGAGTACATGCAGACAAAGAGGTATTTATTTCCTTTTATTTTCAAGCTAAACCCTTAACAATTAATGAAAAAATGGTCTGAACTAATGATTGTTGTTATAGACGGAGAAAGGGAAGGGGGTGACAAATGTCGGTTCAAAACCATCTAAAGGATCGACCAACCGATCCCAAGGAGCTACTGAAAGCACAATAACACCAATTGTTCTCTATCCACATTTACTAGCATTGAAGACTCATGTGGATACAAAGCTAAAAGATCGTAATAGTCATATAGTGGTTTTCGAAGAGAATATATACAGAGAGGAAAGTCAATATTTCATTGCTGCTGAAAATGTAAATTAAATCATTGAAAATGGTTAGCTAGGCGCCGCAGTTGTAAATGTATATATGAGGTATGTTTCCATGAATTAATTTTCCAAAAGATGATCTAATATGTAAATTATGACTAAATGCATTTTATATTGTTGACAGACACATTTATGAAAAACAATTGAAGGAATTTTCCCATGAGCCAAGATTTGGATTGGTTAGTCCTTATATAACATCAACACACCTAAAAAAAATAGATCCATCAAAAAGGGATGCAATATTGAATGGTTTACTGAAAACATTTGAACACAATATTACAGATGAAAAAATTTTCCTAATACCAACCATGTAGGGGTAATACTCTATGATTAAAGCATTTTTATTATATTTTCACTTTTTTTATTACTTATTCCTTTTTTTGTTTTTAGGAAACATTGGTTGCTAATTGCAGTGAACTTGGATACTCCAAAGATTTATTTTCTGGATTCAATGCAAGGATATCCATCAGACTGACCACACATGATGGAGTTTTTGAATCTGTAAGACACTACATCTTACGTTTTAGGTCTAAACATCAAGTAATATAATTTATATTATCTTTTACTGATGATTTTGTTATGATAGGGCGGTGTATCATTATCGTCTAAAAAATGAATGAGGACAGGGGCTAAGCATAGGAAGGCGAGAAAGTACTACATCTGGAAAAATATCAGGGTATATATAATAAAATTTCACTATCCAAACACATCTCAACACAAGTTACTTATTCTCCTAATGATCAATTTTTTTCCAGTGTCTAATAAAAACAAACGATAATGATTGCAGTTATTATGTTTGTAAATTTATGAAATAGATCATTTTTCATCAGCAAACTAGTATCCCTAAAGAGGTATTTTTAAAAACAACTACTAGTTTGTTTAAGTTATTTATTAATTCTTTATTTTTTTTATTCTGTAGTACTACTCTGACTACTGAAAATCCTCATACTCAAAAGGTGACAAAGAGGTGTTCAGAAATGAGTGGGCTGCATACCTAATGGAAGATTGTACACAAATACAATGAAGATCTGACTTAGGGACATGTACAATTTGTGGTCATTTTTGAGAGGGGTTAAGGGGATCAAAAGATGAAACATTGTTGTATGTAAATGTTCGTAGGAAATTGTAATTGTTATTAAATAAAACAACCTTTCTCCAATGAGTCATTTTCCCATTTTAATAGATGATATGCACCAGCAACATGCAAGAATGCTGAACCACTCAAAGGGTCTCTATTTTGTTTAAAATAGACCAGATTTTAAGTAAAAACAACAACTAACCTACGGAAATTTGACCAAACGCATTCGGATTGCATTTATATTTTATAAAAAAGATCCAAGGAACCTTGGTGATGTGTATGAGTCAACTCTGCCTCAATTCGAGGGACGGTGTGGCTACTAGCACTCAAAGGGTCTCTATTTTGTTTAAAATGGACAAGATTTTAAGTGAAAAGAACAACTGACCTAAGGAACTCTGACCAAACGCATTCAGATTGCATTTATCTTTTATAATAACGATCCAAGGGTCCTTGGTGATGTGTACGAGTAAACCCCTCCTCAATCTGAGGCATGGTGTGACCGATAGCACTCAAAGGGTCTCTATTTTGTTCAAAATGGACACGATTTTAATTGGAAACAACAACTGACCTACGAAAATTGGACCAAAAACATTCGGATTGAATTGATCTTTTATAAGAATGATCCAAGAGTTCTTGGTGACGTGTACGAGTCAACCCCACCTCAATCCAAGGCACGGGGTGACGCTATCACTCAAAGGGTCTCTATTTTCTTTAAAATAGACAAGATTTTAAGTGAAAACAAAAACTGACCTACAGAAATCAAACCAAACGCATTCATATTGCATTGATCTTTTATAAGAACGATCCAAGGGTCCATCGTGATGTGTACGAGTCAACCCCGCCTCAATATGAGGCATGGTGTGGCCGCTAGCACTCAACGGGTCTCTATTTTGTTTAAAATGGACATGATTTTAAGTGAAAACAACAACTGACCTACATAAATATGACCAAACGCATTCGGATTGCATTTATCTTTTATAAGAACGATCCAAGGGTCCTTGGTGACATTAATGAGTCAACCTTGCCTCAATATGAGGCACGGTATGGCCGCTAGAACTCAAACGATCTCTCTTATTTAAAGTGGACACGATTTTAATTGAAAACAACAACTGGCCTAAGGAAATCTGACCAAACGCATTCAGATTGAATTTATCATTTATAAGAACTATCCAAGAGTCCATGTTTATGTGTACGAGTCAACCCCACCTCAATCCGAGACACGGTGTGTCCGCTAGCACTCAAAGGGTCTCTATTTTGTTTAAAATGGACACGATTTTAATTGAAAACAACAACTAACCTACAGAAATCTGACCAAACGCATTCAGATTTCATTGATCATTAGTAAGAACGATCCCAGGGTCCTTGGTGACATGTACGAGTCAACCCCGCCTCAATACGAGGCATGGTGTGGCCGCTATCACTCAAAGGTTCTCTATTTTGTTTAAAATAGACAGAATTTTAAGTGAAAACAACAACTGACCTACGGAAATCAAACCAAATGCATTCTGATTGGATTGAACTTTTATAAGAATTATCCAAGGGTCCTTGGTGAAATGTACGAGTCAACCCAGCATCAATATGAGGCACGGTGTAGCCGCTAGCACTCAAAGGGTCTCCGTTTTGTTTAAAATGGACAAGATTTTAAGTGAAAACAACAACTGACCTACAGAAATCCAACCAAATGCATTCGGATTGCATTTATATTTTATAATAACAATACAAGGGTCATTGTTGTCGTGTAAGAGTCAACCCCGCCTCAATCCGAGGCACGGTGTGGTCTCTATCACTCAAAGGGTCTCTATTTTGTTTAAAATGGACAAGATTTTAAGTGAAAACAACAACTGACCTACGGAAATCCAACCAAACGCCTTCATATTGCATTAATCTTTTATAATAACAATCCAAGGGTCCTTATTGATGTGTAAGAGTCAACGTCGCCTCAATATCAGGGACAGTGTGGCCGCTATCACTCAAAGGGTCTCTATTTTGTTTAAAATGGACAAGATTTTAAGTGATAACAACAACTAACCTACGTAAATATGACCAAATGCTTTCGGATTGCATTGATCTTTTATAAGAACGGTACAAGAGTCATTGGTGATGTGTACAAGTCAACCCTGCCTCAATCTGAGGCACGGTGTGGCCGCTAGCACTCAAAGGGTATCTATTTTGTTTAAAATGGACACGATTTTAATTGAAAAAAACAACTGACCTACGGAAATCAAACCAAACGCATTCAGATTTCATTCATCATTTATAAGAACAATCCAAGGGTCCTTTCTAACATGTAAAAGTCAACACCACCTCAATCTGAGGCACGGTGTGACCGCTATCACTCAAAGGGTATCTATTTTGTTTAAAATGGACAAGATTTTAAGTGAAAACAACAACTAACCTACATAAATCTGACCAAACGCATTTTGATTGCATTGATATATTATAATAATGATGCAAGGGTCCTTGGTGACATGTAAGATTCAACCCCGCCTCAATCTGAGGCACGGTGTGGCCGCTAGCACTCAAAGGGTCTCTATTTTGTTTAAAATGGACAAGATTTTAAGTGAAAACAACAACTGACATACGGAAATCCGAGAAAATTGATTCAGATTGCATTTATCTTTTATAAGAATGATCCAATGGTAGTTGGTGACATGTATGAGTAAACCCCGCCTCAGTACGAGATATGGTGTGGCCGCTACCACTCAAAGGGTCTCTCTTGTTTAAAGTGGACACGATTTTAATTGAAAACAACAACTGACCTATGGAAATCTAACCAAACGCATTAGGATTGCATTTATCTTTTATAAGAATGATCCAAGGGTCCTTGGTGACATGTATGAGTCAACCCCACCTCAATCTGAGGCACGGTGTGGCCGCTAGCACTCAAAGGGTCTCTATTTTGTTTAAAATGGACACGATTTTAATTGAAAACAACAACTGACCTATGGAAATCTGACCAAACGCATTTGGATTGCATTGATTGTTTATAAGAACGATCCAAGGGTCCTTGGTGACTTTTATGAGTCAACCTCACCTCAATCTGAGGCATGGTGTGGCCACTATCAGTCAAAGGGTCTCTATTTTATTTAGAATGGACAAGATTTTAAGTGAAAACAACAACTAACCTATCGAAATCCAGCCAAACACATTTGGATCGCATTGATATTTTATAAGAACGATCCAAGGGTCCTTGGTGACATGTACGAGTCAACCCTGCCTCAATCCGATGCACGGTGTGGCCGCTAGCACTCAAAGGGTCACTATTTTGTTTAAAATGGACAAGATTTTAAGTGAAAACAACAACTGACCTCTGACCAAACGCATTCGGATTATACTGATATTTTATAAGAACAATCCAAGGGTCCTTGGTGGCATGTACGAGTCAACCCCGCCTCAATCCAAGGCATGGTGTGGCTGCTAGCACTCAAAGGGTCTCTCTTGTTTAAAGTGGACACGATTTTAATTGAAAACAACAACTGACCTACGGAAATCTCACAAAACACAATTATATTGCATTGATATTTTATAAGAATGATACAAGGGTCCCTGGTGACGTGTATGAGTCAACCCCGCCTCAATACGAGGCATGGTGTGGCCGCTAGCACTCAAAGGGTCTCTATTTTGTTTAAAATGGACACGATTTTAATTAAAAACAACAAATGGCCAACGAAAATCTGACCAAACGCATTCAGATTGCATTGATCTTTTATAAGAACGATCCAAGAGTCATTGGTGATGTGTACGAGTCAACACTACCTCAATCCGAGGTACGCTGTGGCCACTATCACTCAAAGGGTCTCTATTTTGTTAAAAATGGACAAGATTTTAAGTGAAAACAACAACTGACCTATGGAAATCCAACCAAATGCATTTGGATTGCATTGATATTTTATAAGAATGATCCTTGGTAACATGTACGAGTCATCCTTGCCTCAATCTGAGGAACGGTGTGGCCACTAGCACTCAAAGGGTCTCTCTTGTTTAAAGTGGACACAATTTTAATTGAAAACAACAACTGACCTACGAAAATCCAACCAAACGCATTCGGATTTCTTTGATCATTTATAAAAACGATCCAAGGGTCCTTAGTGATGTGTAAGAGTCAACCCCTCCTCAATCTGAGGCACGGTGTGGCCGCTACCACTCAAAGGGTCTCTATTTTGTTTAAAATGGGCACGATTTTAATTGAAAACAAAAACTGACCTACAGAAATCTGAACAAACGCATTCAGATTGCATTGATCTTTTATAAGAACGATCCAAGGATCCTTGGTGATGTGTACGAGTCAACCCCGCCTCAATCCGAGGCACGGTGTGGCCGCTATCACTCAAAGGGTCTCTATTTTATTTAAAATGGACAGGATTTTAATTGAAAACCACAACTGACCTACGAAAATCTGACAAAACACATTTAGATTGCATTTATCTTTTATAATAACGATCTAAGGGTCCTTGGTGATGTGTACGAGTCAACCCCGCCTCAATCTGAGGCATGGTGTGGCCACTATCACTCAAAGGGTCTCTATTTTGTTTAAAATGGACAAGATTTTAAGTGAAAACAACAACTGACCTATGGAAATCTGACCAAACGCATTTGGATTGCATTCATCATTTATAATAACGATTCAAGGGTTCTCTGTGACATATACGAGTCAACCATGTCTCAATCCGAGGCATGGTGTGTCCACTAGCACTCAAAGGGTCTCTCTTGTTTAAAGTGGACACGATTTTAATTGAAAACTAGAACTGACCTATGGAAATCCAACCAAACACATTCGGATTGCATTTATCTTTTATAAGAACGATCCAAGGGTCCTTCGTGACATTAAGTGTCAACCTCATTTCAATCCGAAGCACGGTGTGGCCTTTAACACTCAGAGGGTCTCTCTTGTTTAAAATGGACATGATTTTAATTGAAAACAACAACTAACCAACAGAAATCCAACCAAACGCATTCGGATTGCATTGATATTTTATAATAACGATCCAAGGGTCCTTGGTGACGTGTACGAGTCAACCTTTCCTCAATACAAGTCATGGTGTGGCCGCTATCACTCAAAGGGTCTCTATTTTGTTTAAAATGGACACGATTTTAATGGAAAACAACAGCTGGCCTACAGAAATCTGACCAAACGCATTCAGATTGCATTGATCTTTTATAAGAACAATCCATGGGTCCTTGGTGACGTTTATGAGTCAACCCCGCCTCAATCTGAGGCACGGTGTGGCCTATATCACTCAAAGGTTCTCTATTTTATTTAAAATGGACACGATTTTAATTGAAAACAACAACTGACCTACGGAAATCCGACCAAACGCATTCGGATTGCATTGATCTTTTAAATGTGGGGTCATGGAATGTGATCTATCAGGGGCCTCATATATATCATGTCATGGTTGGCCTGTTATACTAGGGTGATCATGTGTTTGGGTTTATGATACTTATGGGCTTATATCTGGATGAAAATACTCCCATTTGGGAGGGTGGATATGCTTATGGGTATTATTCCTTAAATGATAATACTCTCATAGGGGAGGGATGAGATGTATATAGGTATTATTCTCCAAATGAGAATTCAACCATAGGAGTGAGATGAGATTCTTATCAGGAATATTCACTAAATAAAAAAAATCCCATAGGGGAGGGATGAGATGATTATATAGATTATGCCACAAATGAGAATACACCCATATTGGAGGGTTGATATGCTTCTAGGGATTATTATTTGGATGATAATACTACCATATGGTAAAGAATATATGCTTCTTAGTATTATTCCCTAAATAAGGGTACTCCCATAGTATAGGGATGAGATCCTTGTAGGTCTTATGCCTCGGAATTTGAAGAACACATATTGGTGGTCTGAGATACTATTGAGGGTATTCCCTGGATGAGAAAACTCCCATAAGTGGATTTCCATGATGGAGTATAAATAAAAATCACATATTTGAGGTCAATGATAATGATGTATATAGTGGGGAGACCATGGTATATTATATGTTTTGTGTGGTTCCTATGATATACTCAGAGAAACCCTAACATTGGATGAAGTAGGTATGGTTGATCAAGCTTTAATACTTGAGAATCAATGTGAATTTATGTAGATGGGGGTAGGACTTGGTCAAACTATATTTTTATAATGTCGACACGGTCCTTGTGAAATGCTTGGAAAAAGTTCAACACTTGGAAAATTAATTTTTGTTTAATCATGGTCATGGATTTTGAGGATCAATGATGATTTTTTATTAGTTTTATACCAGTTCTTTCTCAACTAGGTTGTGCATATTGCCTGATCATGCACATACAATAGCCTATTGCAGGTTTAATATTGGGGGTATATTAATGAGATTCATCCCCCCACCAATTTTGTGCACCTCAGTGTGTGTACAAACATTATATCTTCTTTGAGGTTGAGAAAATGATGTAGAGTGGATAGAGAAAAGTCCAAAGATTTATGTATTGATAAAACACACCCATGTGGAGCCTTAGGATTGAACTGGAAAGCCCCCCGGACACTCCCTACCCCCCCCTTGGACAGCCACCCCAAACCCTTGAATATCCCCCAAACCCCATGAATTATGAATTTATTTCTTTAAGTACTTGATTAACTTATAAATTATGTGTTAATGGTTTACGAGTATAATTTTTGTATGGGTATACTTGGTCAAATTTTCTTATGATTTATGAGTTAATTTTGTATGGGTATACTTGCATTAATTGGCTTATTGAGATGCTGTTTTTTTAGGTGTTTGGGTGTGCTGCTGTAGATTTATCGTAGCAGCAGAGAGGGCATTTATCAGTTCTCTTTTAGCGCTGAAAAATCGTGCTTTTATCAGTGCTAAAAAAGCGCTGATAAACTACACCTTTATCAGTGCTAAAGGAGCGCTGATAAAACAATCATCTATCAGCGCTCTTTTATCACTGATAAAGGTTTGTTTTATCAGCACTCTTAACGCTGATAAAGGGTTGTTTTATCAGCGCTATTTTAGCGCTAATAAAGTAACCCTTTATCAGCGCCGAGCTTTTAACGCTTTTTTAGCGCTGTTAAAGCCCATTTTTAGCACTGTTAATGCCCGTATTTTTAGTAGTGAAAGATTCATCTTGAAGGGAAAAACAATCCATGTAGTATTATACGCATCAATGGACAACTTCTTTTAGGGGATCTACTAAACTGTTGATTGCTGAAAATTGAATAAGCTCTATTGAAAAGATCCTTTCTATACTCTTTTGTTCAGAAAAAAAAAAGAAATTCACCATGGATGTGTACCACATAAAGGGAGAAGCTTATCAGTGGTGGACACTGATTAAAAACATGATCCCAATAAGGGAGAATTATTATTTTGAGTGGGAAGAGTTCAAGGGAACCTTTTTCAAAAAATATTCCCACCATTCGATGTGACAAAAATAGAGAAGGAATTCTTAAAGCTGAAGTGGAAGGAAATGAATTTTTGGTAATCCATGAGATGAACTTTATAAGACATTATCATTATTCCATTAGCTTTTTCATGGATCCTAATAGAAAGTATAAAATATTCTTTAGTGGACTAAGACCCTATCTAAGGGAGAATCTATCCGATTAAGACTATGATAGCTAGGAGGATATATTTAGATGTGCTATGAAGTTTTAAATGGAGTTCAAAGACACACAGTGGTCCCATATATTGAATGAAAAGAATTGATAAATAGATCCAATAATTGGGAGCAACTTTGATCATGAAAGAGGATGAAAGAAAGTGAAACTTCCCATATGAAAAAATGTGGGAAGAAGCATTTGGGGAACCGCTTTCTCATGAGAGGGAAATGTTAAAAGTGTCGAACAGAAGTCCATATTCATCAAAACTATCTTAATTAGTTAAATCCTCAACTTATCAACACTAATGAAAAGGGGAATATGGAAAAGGTCCAATCTAAGGTCTAATTCTTGAAATGTGAATATCTTGGGAACTTTTCGAATCACTATCCATATCCTAAGATAATTGAAGGGAATTTTAATGCCCCGACACCACAAAACTAGAGTCGGTGAATTGTTTTATTATATTTGAAAGATTAAAACTATTAAAATCCTGAATTACCAATTAGTTTAGTAGTTTTGGGGGACCAGATTACATACATTATACTCATAGTACATTGGGAATGATAAAAAATACATCATGAAACATATAAAAATAAATTGCATCCTTAAAAGATTATTCAATGTTTTCTTATTCATAGACCTGGGAATAGAAACATAATATGGGTAATATAAAATAATCAGTAAGGGTTAAATGAAACAATAATTATTCACATAAATTCAATAAGTCATATACATTATGGGAAGCTAAATAATATGAAAGACACATTCCATCAGAAAACTGGAAATGAAAATATATCCACAGATTTTTTCACACTGAAAATGTCATGGAAAGTAATAATTTAGTAATGAATGAATAAAATTATTATTTAGTGGAAATAATTTATCTGTAACATGAACCATTATACCATCAATATAGTTTATGTTTATGGGTAGAAACATGTTTAATTCTATTTGGAAAAGAACACGAAGGGTTTGTCGCCAACTATTTTCTCTCATGAGACTTGTCGATGCATTGAGGGGACATAGCAGCCCTCAAACATAACTATAAGTCAAGATAATTATTTATAAATATATTTAATTCCAGTAAAATATGCCTTTTAATTTTTTTTATTGAGTATAGGATACAGATTCTTCAATATTTATCCAATTAGAACAACATTCAAAATAAACAACGTATGTCAAAAGGATTGTATCTAAGACAATAATCATGTCCATGATACAATATTATGGATATTTGATATAAAAATAATTTAAAATGAAAAATGATATGAAAGGGGTAGTATATACACCACACAAGAATTATTAGGTGCATAATTCCAAGTAAGTCTTGATGGACAAAAAATTGAGATAAAGTCCCTAACCTTATATCTGAATATGTTCTGCACTTGATATTAATGTCCTAGATAATAAAATTAAATCAATTAATTTATTAATTAATAAACTTTTAAACATTTATTTTATTAATTATAGTTTTATTAAGTTCATTTATGGCATTTTTGATGAGTTATTGAGTTTAATTTCATTGTTCGGGAGCATTCATTTTCTTGGTTTTCATGATCAGTTTGCTTGTTTATAAGTAATGAAGTTCATGTAAAATGGATATAATTATCCATAATTGAAATTATATGTTGTTAATGAACATATATAATATATAATGTTATTATATTTTTTTCTAGATATGAGGATTATTTATTACATAGAACTTTAAAAATAAATATTTAGATCATATTGCGGGTTTTTAGATCATCGAAAATAGTTTTGTCTTGGTAATTAGTATCATGTATATATACTAGTCCTAGAATACTAAATAAATTATAATATGAATAATAAAATATTTTTTAACCATAATTATGATTTTATGAACAGCCTTGAAGATAGTAATGGAAAATGAAAATGCATCATCCATGATGTTGGTAAATTGACATATCAGAGGTGGTGTTTTCATTTATAAAATAAAGATACAGAGAGAGAGAGAGAAAGAAGTTTAATGATGGATCTTAAATTAACATGATATTAATATAGTATATTAATGATACTAGATTTTTCATGTATCTTTGGCCATAGTAGGTGAGGATAGGATAATAAATGAAAATTTAAATTGAAAGGAAATTAAAACAAAAAGAAAGAGGATTTACCTTTTGAATTATCCTCATTGAGAACCTCCTTAAGGGACCGTGGTTTTGGTCTTTTTATGAGATCTAGAGCTCCTAGAAATGGGGGGAAACTTAGTAATTTTATTGGGTATAATTTGGACAAGACTCAAACCAGGGAAGGTGTGAGGAGAAGGGGTGGAGAGGGGTGGTATTTATAGTAGAGGAGTGGAGTGTTTTTCGAATATTTTAATCATTATTATATTATTTTGGACCAAGATAAGAAATTGTGACAATCATTGTGATTAAATACAATAATTTATATATGTTAGTTGGAACTAATGGTGATTACATCATCCATGACTCAATGAATAGTGTTTTTAACTTATAATGTATACATCGTAAATTATCGTATTTTACTATTCACCAAAAATTAAAATATTTCAAAAAAATACTAAATATTCCCCCTTACCATTTTCAATATGTATAATCTAAAAATGAATTTCCTTTTATGTAGATAGTTTTATAAATATTAAAAGTTTACTTTTTATTTAAAATCATCATTAACTCAAAAAATACATATTTTATATTCATAAACCATTTTATTCCACCCTAAAAATTAACTAAGCTGGAAAAAAAGTATCCAAATATAATAAGAAAAAAATATTAATTTATGAATAAATTTTATCATAATAAATTTTCTTTTAATTCATTTTATTAACTATAAATTTGTAATTATATATTTATGACATATAAAAATACTAACACTTAATTATTAATTTTTAAAATTTTCATTTACTTATAATATGATATAATTGTTTCATACATTCAATTATAGGATGCCTAAATTTTATTTATAATTACATGGGCGAAGTTACTATTAATTTGGCCGATTTACTATTAATAAGGGTCATATTACTATTCCTAAGGTGAAGTTACTATTTCATAAATATAGGTTCCTTAACATATAGAATTTCCTCTTCATTCATTAACTATTCTTTTATATTGTTTGTATTGTGTTCCATATGTGATTTTATATGATTTATATTAGATAATTTTGTGTGCAGTGTAAACTATCAAATGAATTGAATTTATTTAAGAGGATACATACAAGAAAATCATGGGATATTATATTCCTCCCTCCTATAGAAATTTCCACCTCAAAATTTTTATAAACATTGAATTTTAGAAAGAAGTGGGTTGTTCTTCTACATAATATCCTAAGGTTCCCACATTACTTCCCCCATCTTATGGTTTCTTCAAAGATCTTTTAGAAATTGAGTCGTCCAATTTCTCAATACTTTCTCTCTTGTGTCAAGAATCTTGATAGGCTCTTCATAGTAAGAAAAATTAGGTTCAAGCTCTATTTATTTATTGGTGAGTACATGTGTTGGGTCTATACTATATTTATTTAGCAATGACATGTGGAGCATAACATGAACATTAGAGAGACTTGGTGGCATTTCTACATAGTTATCCACTGCTCAAATTCTTCCTAGAATTTTAAATTGTCTGATGTTCCTAGGGATTAGTTTCTCTTTATTACCGAACTGTAAGCCACCCTACCATGAGTATACTTTTAGAATTACATGATATTCTTCTTTAAATTCCAAATTCATTCATTGGTTGTCTATATAACTCTTTTTCATACTTTTTGATGTTTTAATATGGACCTAAATTGTCTTTACCTTTGTCATTGTCTCTTCAATGAGTTCTAGGCCAATAAGTTTCCTCTCACAAACTTCATCCCAAAAAGTTGGAGTTCGACATATCTTTCCATATTATTGTTTATATGGATCCATTTGAATAATAGAATGAAAACTATTATTGTAGTAAAATAACACCAAATTTAAGTACATATCCCACACACCATGAATGTCTTGTGATCCTGATCTCAACATGTCTTCCAATTTTGAATAGTCCTTTTACACATTCTACCAGTTTGAGGGAGATAAGCAGTACCCATATAAAGATCAGCATCCAAATACGTCTAAATAATCTTCAAGAATTTTAATGTAAATCAAGCATCTCAATCTGACACAATTGATAGAGGTTCCCCCGGAAGTATTACAACTTCATTAATATAGGGTCTTTCTAGGTGCTCGAGTGGAAAATCTTCCCTTATTATAAGGAAATGTGAAAATTTGTAAGTTGATCGAAAATAACCCATCCTTCATCATTCCTTCTTGGATTCCTTGGTAGTCTTATGTTAATTCCATCATAATATCATTCAAATTTCACACAGGTATAGGAAGAGTTTTCATGACTCCTATAGAGTGTTTTATTTCAGACTTTACCTATTGAAAAACTAGGAATCTTGACAAATACTCATAAATATCTTGCTTCATATTATCCCATCAATTATGTTCCTTCAAATATTTATACATCATGGTAATACCATGGTGTATGGTGAAATCAGATCTATGAGAATCATCTAATAGTTCCCTTTGTAGCTCAGGAATTAATGGAATACACAACCTCCTACAAAATTTTATAATTCCATCTTCATACACAAAGAATTTCAGTATCCCATCCTTAATGGCTTTAATTTTCTTTTGAATATTCTCATCATCAGATTAAGAGTTTTTTATCTTCTTCTATAAATATGGCTTAACAATCATTTGGAAAAGGAAGGATTTTCCCCTTCATTAACAATTACCATATTAATATTTACTATATCTATGAACATAGGACCTTTAACAATCATCATTTAGGTTAGAAGTCCATGATCCTTCATGCATAATGCATATACTACCTTATGTTTCTTTTCATGGTGGTAGTGTGTTGAAAAATTATAATTTATGAGTAACTAAATTCATATCCATTTCCTCATGTTGATTTCTTTATGTGTAAAAATGTATTTAAAACTCTTTTGATCTGTATATATCTCACATCATTCACCATAGAGATAATGAATCAATATTTTCATATCAAAGATTATGATTTCTAAATAATGATCATGAGTTGGATAATTTTTTTCATGTGTCTTCAACCGTGTTGATGCATAAGAAATAACATTATCATTTTGCATAAAGACATAACCCAATCCATACTTTGATGCACATTGTATGTCACAAAATCATCATTTCAAGATGGAAGAGTTAAAATTGGATCATTAAACCATATTTTATTTAATTCTTCAAAATATTTTGTACATTCTTTTATCCATAAAAATTTATCCCATTTACCTTTGATCTTGGTTAGTGGGTTAGAAAATCGGAAATTTTTTTGTCTGAAATGATGATAGTAACCTTTTAATCCAATAAACCAATATACCTCGGTTATGTTAGTTAGAATAGTAAATTCTGGGATTTCCTTTTTCTTCTCCTGATAAATTGTGATTCCATCCCAAGAGACAATATCTCAGAGAAAAGAAGTTGTTTTAAGATATAATTCACAATTTCTAAACTTCCCATATGACCTCTTTCTTTCTAATAGTCTCCAGAACAACCCACATGTTGTTCTCATAGCCCCCATAGATTTTGGAATATATCTATATATTTTTAATATATACCAAAAAAAATCATCATGTTATTTCTCAAAAATTAGGTTAATTAGATCCTTGAAAAAATATGGTTCATTAGTTATTCCAAATGGAATTACTGTAAAGTATTAATATCTATACCTGGTTCAAAATGTTTTTTTAGAATATATTCTTTCCTTATACTCAAATTATGATATCCATATTGAATCTCAATCTTTGAAAATTGTTGAGCTCTATGAATCTGATCAAATAAATCATCAATTTGTGGTGTATGATACTTGTTATTTATTTTTATATCATTGATTTCTCTATAGTCGATTCATATCCTCATGGATCCATCTTTCTTCTGAAAAAAATCGAATAGGGACTCCCCATGGAGAAACAATATGGAGAATAAATCAACTGTCAGTCAATTCCTCTAGTTGTTTCTTCAATTCCGATAATTCCATAGTGTCCATTCTTTTGGAAGTAATTGATATAGGTCTTTCACCAAGAATTAAATTAACAGAGAAATAGAATTCCCACTTTGGAGTATATCTCCGTAAATCCTATATATATACATCAATATATTATTGCACAATTGGTACATCCACAATTCAAATATTACTTTCCTCATCCCTAGATATTGTTTTCTCTTAGACCCCAATAATTTAATTTAGTAATGATACAAGAGGTGGATCTAGATAAGAATTATATGATGAGGTTTATGCTCTAAATATAAGGGACTATATACCTTTCGAAAAAATTGTAACTTCCTTCTTCTTTCAATAAATTGTTTTCATTATAGTTTGAAATCTAGTTCATAATGGGGATTATATCAAAGTAAATCATAGGAATAATGATAAGGTTAGCCTCTAAAGTACATTTATGTTTCATAAAGGGGACTGAATAACACATCTTTGTTCCAATGATACATCCCATAAGAGTTTTGTCTAACAACTCCTTTATTAACTCAAAAGGGAAATGATTAATTTTCTTGGAAAAGTTGGAATATATAAAAGTATAATATGATCCAAAATAAAATAAATCATTGGATAAGTTTGAAGAAATTATTAATGTATCAGCCACCATGTCATTAGGAAATTCGACCTCATTATGATTGCATAAGTTTGGCCTTCCTCTCTTGGTCTTTTCTGAGGCAAGTTTCCTTAAAGTTTAGGGAAATAATTTTCATAATTTCCCATATATCAATAATTTTTTCATTAAAAATCATTCATTTATCTCATACCCTTTCATTTATTAGATTGATGACCCTTTTATCTACACTTATAAAAAACTCCCATTCCTTTCAAGCATTTTATAAGTTGATTCTTTCCACACATTTTACATAATTGGAATTACTTCATTCCCTTATTTATTATAACATCACCTTTTCCAGGGATATCAATAGATTTCTTATTCTCTTGTTTACCTTTAAAAAATTGGATAAAGAAAATATGTTCTCCATTTTGATGGAACTTAATAATATGTTATCATATGATGAAAGTGTTTGAGAATCTAGTTCCCTTCAGAGACTTGGATTAACACCTTCAAAGAAATGATCAATCTTGTTTTCTGAATCATGTTCACAATCTATAGTATACCTGGCTAGTCTCATGAAGGTATCCTCATACTCTGCAACATGCTCTCCTTACCTTTGCTTTAAACTAGGTAATTTTATCTTCATTTCAGTTTGTTTCTCATGAGGAAAGTATTTACTAAATAATGATTCTATAAAAGTTCTCTTATCTATGTACACAAATTTTTATTCCTCCTATGTAGGTTGGATAAATAACCACAATTAGTCACCATCTCCCTTGATACAATATACTTCCAGTACGACATTTTCATTTTCAATACACCCCAATGCTAGAAATATCTTTTCCAGGGACTTGATCCACTGCTCGGATACAACTGAATTAGTCATCTCACTATAATATGAGATCCTTTTTCACATGAAATGATCCATATTTGGTATGGTCTGGTTATTTTTTATAACCTGAGTAAGATTTCCTAATATGGTCATAATCTGGTAAGCTCCAACACTGACTATTTTGACTTTTTCAGTGAGAGAATCCCTACATTATCCCCTAGTATTGATTTCCTTTCTTCCACTAGGATCCATAACTATACAATGGCGTACACTAAATTTGGTTATGAATCATAATGTATAATTTTGTACTATAATAACACTTATCATAAATTGGAAATTTATGCATAGCTAATCTTTTTATATTAAACATGGTTTTGTTGAGGACATATTTAATTTTAAACAATTCATACTGGTTTATAAAGAAAATAGGAATTATCCTAAACATATCCCCCAATAGTGTCAAATTAGTTGCGCAGTAAGGGTTGTTGTCATGTACCAGGTTACCCCAAGTTATTCTTAAATCACCTTATCAGGGTTGTTACTCTAAGGTACATCTATGTCAGAACAACATCCACTTGTAGTATCCAAACAAAGATATATTTCTAGGAAGACCAACATAATCTATACTTTACCAAAACTCTAGGTTGTTCTTATATGACTATCCTCAATGTCTATCTTAGGTTTGTGTTCCTTAACTTATGCTCTCAAAATCTAGCTTCCAATGTTGTGGTTAATCTTCCTTTTATACCAACTTTAATGCCCCAACTGCAGAAATCTAGAGCCGGTGCTTTATTTTATTACATAAGAATGATTTCAAGTAATCAAATCATGAAGGGCTGGTCTGTTAAGAAGTTTGGGAAGGCCATATTACATACATGATAATCATAGTACATTAGGAATGATAGAAAATACAACATGATACATAACATAGTAAACTGCATCCTTGAAAGTGTATTCAATGTTTTCTTCATAATAATCTGGGTAAAGGAAAAATAATAAGGGTGAGATAAAATTCTCATTAAGGGTTATACGAAATAATCATAAGTTAGGTAAATTCAATAAGTAAAATACATTATGGTAAGCTAAATAATCTAAAAAACACATGTCGTCAACAAACTGGAAATGAAAACATATCCCTAGATTTCTTCATAGTGAAAATTATAACACCCCAAGTAAATAAAGAATATGACATTTTCATATTTATCTATATTTGTGAATAAAATATTAATATCACTTTAAAGGGGACGCTATGCTCGATGGCGTACCCAACACGCAACAACGAGTTTTTTTGGAAATCTTACGTTGCACTCTAATAATAAAATAATATTATTTTAAATGGTAGTTAACATGTAGCCGTTCTATTGGCGGGAATGGATATAAATAACTAAAATATTATTATACATGTTTTTAAATGTTTTTACACTTATCCAATAAAAGATAAAGGCTTAAAATATGGAAAGAATTCAATTTTAGGCGTATATGCCCTAGTTTTCACTAAAGGTTCACTTATCGCCTTTTGATAGTGAACCGTCATTAAATATAGTTTTGTTCACTCTTATAAATTCTTTTGGACCAAATAAAACTCTTCTTAAGAATTGGGACATCAAAATTTACTTTGTGTAAATTTTTGGTATCTTTCCGATAAAGTTCATTTTTTAATGAATAGTGTAAAATGTTGTATTTTAATTCAAAACCTCTTTTTAATCTAATTTATTTATATGATTAGATTATCTTTTTAATTGATTTTAAAGTGAAATTAGAATATATTTTTACCATTAAATCCAATAGTGGTTGTTGGAATTAATTTCACTTTGAAATCGGACTTAAACTAGTGTCAATCTTTTGATACTTATTGTTTCATAAAAACACGCTATTTGTTATGACAGTGGAAATTAATTATTAAATTAATTAATTTGAATTATATGTTTTGAATTTTTTAAAATATACTTCATTTTTGAATTCGGAATATCAAATATATCTTAGGGTGAATTTTTGGTAATTTTCTGAAAAACTTCAATTTTTGATGAATAGTGAAACCACTAAGTGGTACTTATAAAAACTGATTTTTCCGCTTAAATGAATTTTTGCCATCATTGTGTTTTGAATTTCAAAAATCCAACATACATGGTTGTCATTAAGAAGTAAAATTTGGTTCAATGGGATAAAAATAATTTTTTGGTGAATAGTAACTTATTAAGTTTTTAATCGCGATTAGAGGTAATTAGTGTAGTTTAAGGTAAAAATAATGTTTTAATAATATTAAATGAATTTGACACATGTCCTAACCTCATTGGATGTGTCATGGCCGACCAAGACAACCCATGGGTCAACTTGGGGACCCAATGGAGCCACATTGGCTGGAAAATGACATAAATATCTTTTTATTTAATGTTAAAGTAAAAATAACACAAACATGACATGTTTTACTAAAACAATTGTTACATGGGGTAATACAATTCAGTTTTTGATTATAAATAGTCATTGGAAAGCTAAAAAGATTTCCTAAATCATGATAGTTTTTTTAGCATTTTTAGACTCTAAATAAATTAAATTATTTATGAGATCGTGATGATGCAGTGATGACCTCATTATTTAACGATTTAAATAAAATGGAAAGATAATGTAAAATCTAAGACCTACACATGTCAAAAACCAATTGGATGGGTGTATTTCTAAACCTTATCACCTTATCCTCGAATTATATCAATATGGGACCCTTTAAATCCGAAACTCATTTTCAAATAAAGTAATATTTCTTTACTTTCCAAAAGTGCCCCTCCTCTCCTCTTATAAAAGGCCCCCACCTCTACCTCTTTTCCCAAACTTCAAAAGCCTTTGGCTCGGCCAATACCTTCCCATTTTGTCTCTCCACTTCCCTCCCTTACTCCTTAAAGCCTCACTTTGGGCAGAATACTTCCCAAGAAATCCTTTGAGCTCAAACCAAAGGGAGTTACCCGATTTTAAGGTAAAGTCTTTACTTGAGTCCGTTGTTTTATTTTGCTTCTCCAACTCCCTAAAATCTTTTTATTCTTTTATTTTGTAACAACTACAGTATCCTAAATATACTAGGATGTTGTTATAAGATGTATTCGAGCTACACTTACACACACCTACATCTAATGGTTAAATAACATACTGTTTCCGTGGATGGCGAATTTCTGCCTCACGAAACGATGATTGTTCAAGACTCATATAACACCTTCAAAGGTGGCAATTAAGATGTCCCTATATTTATATATGATATATAATATGTTTATGTTTTACTTAAGCTTCTGTATTTTTCATTTGTGGCTTACCTTTATGGCTTCCATTATGGGTATACGCGATATCTTCATTTTTGGAAGTGCGGACTACCGCCCCCTCAAAGTGATGTGATTCGTTAATGCCATACGTGGGACGTATAAAGGATGGATTTAATGTTATTATATATGATTTTATACTGGAATTATTATATACCTATATATCATTATTATTTCTTTCCATTAAAGTATGAAATAGAAATGGAAGTAGCGTTCATGCGTACGTACGGCTTACCGTCTCCATGAACTGTACATTTCATTTCTTATCTCAAAATATTATGTACTATTATAAGTACATATATATAATGGATATATATGATGTATGATACATCTAAATGATTAATATAATTCTGGAATTAAAATATACATACCTCTCATATAGTTTTAATTCCATTAATACGACATAGAAATGAAAGTAGCGTTCATGTGTACGTACGGCTTACCGTCTCCATGAACGGTGCATTTCATTTCTTTCCTCTAAATGATTATGTGATATTATAAATACATGTATATTATGGATATATATAATATATATGATATCCAAATCAGGAATGTCATTCTGGATATAAATAACCTTTGACCACACGAACAACATGTAATTGTAAGAAGTCCACTTTCGACTTAAGAACCAAATATCGACAAAACAATCATTATTAACTTAATGATTACATATTGTTTATAACATGGAAATAAGTGATATAAAAGGAATAATAAGCTTGAAAAAGGTTCTTAATCAACTAGAAATTAACTCAAGTTTATTATTCAGGACGTTAAAGAACGAACAAGACAAGTTGGACCCGAGGTAAGGGATCTTACACCTCTATTTCTTTTTAAGTATACTCTTTTATGTAATTCCCTATAAAGCTCATCTTTCTTGTTATTGTGATGTTATTTTATATTACAATTACTGTAATTTTTATGTTCATGTGATGAGAGACCCTATTCTCTCTCATCAATCCATTTTGGAAGTTTTGAGTGGCGTCGTTAGGCTGCCGAATTTTCGTAAGAGATCTAACCTCTCTCTTTCTTTTTAAGTACTCCCCTTTATGTCACTTCTTTTAAGATCCTATTTTTTATGATGGGGGATGTTCTTTCATATTCTTCTTTCTGTACATTTTGTTGTAATGTGATGAGATACCCTATTTGATCTCATCAATCCATTTTTGGAAGTTTTAAGTGGCGCCGTTAGGCTGCCGAGTTTTCGTAAAGTGATTTTTCATATCACTTTTATTCCCGTGAGTTTTATGTTACATTTGACAAAATTTCCTTTGAGTGGTGTATTTACTGACCATTATTTTACTCATTGTGTAATATTCTTTCATTTATGAGTATTTACATCAATGATGTATTGTCCTTCTCTCACGGGGCGTATGTTTCGAAAGATACCCAAGTCGGTAAGGGAACCTTTCACCCTCCTCTCTTTAAAAGACTTCGTTTGTTATGTCTTTTAATTCACATACTATTATGTTGGGATATGTTCTTATATATCCTGATTGATGTAAATTTTATTTCCAAGTGATGAGATTCCCTTTTTATCTCTCATCAACTCATTTTCTGAATTTTTGAAGTGACGTCGTTAGGCTGTCAAATTTTTACAAGGGAACTTCTTAGCCCAAATTTGATTCTTTGGGATAAACTTGTACTCCTTCAATATGTCATTCCATGAATATGTGTGAATAACCTCTGATTGTTTTACGCTTAATATCCAATTATATTTGGTGTATTCGTTTGTTACACATAATTATGTAATTGATTTATCCTTAAACCAAGGATACCGTCTTTGTAAGGGACTTCGTCTCAATCTCCTTTCATTGAGGAATATTTCGTTTTATACACAACATTCTTTTATATGTTTTATAAACCCCTTTGACTTTTACTTTTATACAAAAGAAATCTTTTTCTACGAAGCGTTTTACAAAACGACAAAAAGGAATGTTTCTTTTAACGTACGCGGCGACAACGACCTTTTCCGCCGCCGTGAGTATTATTTGGTCTTTGGCTTCCTCAACAAGCCGTAATGTTTTTAGAATAAAATAAATACCATATACTCTTTTATGTATTTTTGGTATTGAAAATGGTTTTGATAAAGGATTCTATTATGTCAATATATTTATGATATATTGTGATTGAAATGTGGAAATGTTATCATTCCTTTATATTGGTTTTATGTTTTATGATTTTATATTGGTACTTGGACATTTTAACGGGTGGTTACGTTATAAACCATATGACGGGTGGTGCCATGAATACCAGGAAGGGTGGTTACGTTATAACCTCCAATTCATTGGGTATGGAAGTCGGCCGTATGCCTACTCCATTAAGTATGTATGGAAATTGGCTGTATGGCTATTCCATTAAGTGATATGTGTGGGAGTCGACCGTATGGTTATTCCAGTTAAGTATGTTTATGTCCCAAGTTACCTTAATATATGTTATGTGTTCTTTATATGGGTTTTATGGTAATCCTTTGGTTACAAAAGGGTAAGTAATGATATTTTATTCAGTGAAGAGTTTTACTACTTCATAAAGGTGAAAAGTATTACTTTGATAAAGTATACATGGTTTACTTTTTGTTTTGATAAACTAACAGTTTTAATTCTTTGTGTATCCCTTACTGAGTTTTTATGCTCATCCCAAGTTTTTTAAATGTTTTTCACAGGACTTAGCGTGGAATAGGGTCAAGGATGGGATCAAGGGAAAGTCGTGCTACCTAAAACATGAAACTAGACATGTTTCTTTTTAAGAGTTTTTATTTTATGGAAATTTAGAAGAATAGACTACTTTGTAATATTTTGAGATGTAATAGTTATGTCCTAATTCTCTAAAACTATAAACCTGAAAAGATCCTCAATGTGAATTATTCATTTAATTCAATTTTAAGTAAGGTTTAAGGCTGGGGCCTTATAGTTGGTATCAAAGGTCGGTTTAGATAACTTTAGAGGTTAGGGTATTCTTTAAGCATAAGTGACATTACCATAATGGTTAGGATTTTAGAAAGAGTCCTAGTTTTAGATAAAATTAATGAGTAAGTATATCTTAGTGTTTATCTTCCTCATTAGTACATGATGGTTATGTTGATATACTCACACTGACCTTTTTGGTATTAGTAAATGGCTGGATCTAGTAGGCACCAAAGTGACAATGGGTTTGAAGGAAACTGTGGTGGTTCTCTGATTAAGATACTGGATGAGATGGGGGATTCAATGAGGAATCTCATAGTTGTTCTAAACCAACTATCAAGGAGTCATGATCAACCACTTCAACCTTGGTGAGTTCTCTAATGCATCATGTACGAGATGGCCAACTCGATGTAGAAATTCAGGTAATAATTATTAAGGTAACCATTAGGGTTTATATGATCCTTAATTTTTAGGTAATTATGGGTTACTCTATGAAATGATGGAAAACGAAAGGAATGAGATAAACTTGAGGTTAAAATATTTTATGATTATTCTTGAAGATTGTATCTCATTTTGGGGAATTTTTTAAGAATTATATAGTTTTGGAAAAAGGACAACACGCAGACCGTGTGACAACCCGTCGCGTCGGACAAAGCCGCGGGAATCGAACCCACAACCAAAGTGCGACTGGTATTTATCGCCTACCACTGGACTACATGAAGTCCCTGGTTAGTTTGACTGATTATTTCTAGTTATATGATTTTATGAATTAAGAGTAAGTTGATTTTGGGTTATTTATGAAAATGATTAACCTATCATGGAGGATATGTGATTAGGTTAATTACTTTTCAATACGAGACTTTAGGAGCAACTGATGTTGTTTGGAGATAAATGTTATGATTTAACTTGGTAGACTCTGTGACTAAATCCTTAAAATATTTGGGTTTCAATCTTAGTTTGGTTTACTTTGAAGAATTTTATGGAAAAATGGTCCTCGTTGAACTTTGGGTTTTGTTGGACAAATTTTGGAGATTAAGAATAGATTTTCTTTTTATAAAGGGTTATCCTTTTCTGGATTATCTGATCTTGTACTAGCCTTTTTTGTTTTGGTTTTGGTTAAAGTCTAAAGACATGGGAAGTATATAGTTCTCTTTTTGGGATTAGGTGATTCTCTAGAAGTTGATTATAGTACTCTTAATGTGAACAAGTCTTCCTAAATACTCATCTTTTGGAGAAAATATGAGTTTGTGTAAGGAATCTAACAAAATTTGAAAGTCAACATGATAAGTGGTTATGTTTCCTTATGAATAAATTCCTCAATAAAAAGTAACTTAAAACAAAAATGTTTTCTATTAACTTTTCCTACTGGGGAATCGAATACCGTTTAACCCATCACAAGTTTGTGATTTTCTCATGGTTAACTTTCTCATAAACATGTTTTCTATCACTCTCCATCAGAACATGACCCTTGGTTTTTTCCTCCATGTACATATTTTCATACTTGGAATCCTAGTATGGGTTAACTTGGGTGACCTTTGTACTTATCTTCCTTTATTTTAAAGTGATTGTTTTACCGACTCTTGTTCCGATGTGAGACTTTCAAGGATGTTTCCAAGCGCAATTTTAAAATTGCGAGGACGCAATTCCCAAAAGGGGGGAAGGATGTAACACCTGAGGTAAATAAAGAATATTACATTTTCATATTTATCTATATTTGTGAATAAATTATTAATATCACTTTAAAGGGGACGCTATGCTCGATGGCGTACCCAACACGCAACAACGAGTTTTTTTGGAAATCTTACGTTGTACTCTAATAATAAAATAATATTATTTTAAATGGTAGTTAACATGTAGCCGTTGTATTGGCGGGAATGGATAGAAATAACTAACATATGATTATACATGTTTTTAAATGTTTTTACACTTATCCAATAAAAGATAAAGGCTTAAAATACGGAAAGAATTCAATTTTAGGCGTATATGCCCTAGTTTTCACTAAAGGTTCACTTATCGCCTTTTGATGGAGAACCGTCATTAAATATAGTTTTGTTCACTCTTATACATTCTTTTGGACCAAATAAAACTCTTCTTAAGATTTGGGGCATCAAAATTTACTTTGTGTAAATTTTTGGTATCTTTCCGATAAAGTTCATTTTTTAATGAATAGTGTAAAATGTTGTATTTTAATTCAAAACCCCTTTTTAATCTAATTTATTTATATGATTAGATTATATTTTTAATTGATTTTAAAGTGAAATTAGAATATATTTTTACCATTAAATCCAATAGTGGTCATTGGAATTAATTTCACTTTGAAATCGGACTTAAACTAGTGTCAATCTTTTGATACTTATTGTTTCATAAAAACACGCTATTTGTTATGACAACGGGAATTAATTATTAAATTAATTAATTTGACTTATATGTTTTGAATTTTGTAAAATAGACTTCATTTTTGAATTCATAATATCAAATATAGCTTAGGGTGAATTTTTGGTAATTTTCTGAAAAACTTCAATTTTTGATGAATAGTGAAACCACTAAGTGGTACTTATAAAAACTGATTTTTCCGCTTAAATGAAATTTTGCCATCTTTGTGTTTTGAATTTCAAAAATCCGACAATCATGGTTGTCATTAAGAAGTAAAATGTGGTTCAATGGGATAAAAATAATTTTTTGGTGAATAGTAACTTATTAAGTTTTTAATCGCGATTAGAGGGTATTAGTGTAGTTTAAGGTAAAAATAATGTTTTAATAATATTAAATGAACTTGACACATGTCCTAACCTCATGGGATGTGTCATTTCCGACCAAGACAACCCATGGGTCAACTTGGGGACCCCATGGAGCCACATTGGTTGGAAAATGACATAAATATCTTTTTATTTAATGTTAAAGTAAAAATAACACAAACATGACATGTTTTACTAAAACAATTGTTACATGGGGTTATACAATTAAGACTTTTGATTATAAATAGTCATTGGAAATATAAAAATATTTCCTAAATCATGATAGTTTTTATAATTTTTAGACACTAAATAAATTAAATTATCTATGAGATCATGATGATGCAGCGATGACATCATTATTTAACGATTTAAATAAAATGGAAAGATAATGTAAAATCTAAGACCTACACATGTCAAAAACCAATTGGATGGGTGGATTTCTAAACCTTATCACCTTATACTCGAATTATATCAATATGGGACCCTTTAAATCCGAAAATCATTTTCAAATAAAGTAATATTTCTTTACTTTCCAAAAGTGCCCCTCCTCTCCTCTTATAAATGGCCCCCACCTCTACCTCTTTTCCCAAACTTCCAAAGCCTTTGGCTCGGCCAACCCCTACCCATTTTGTCTTTACACTTCCCTCCCTTACTCATTAAATCCTCACTTTGGTCAGAATACTTCCCAAGGAAGCCTTTGAGCTCAAACCAAAGGGAGTTACCCGATTTTAGGGTAAAGTCTTCACTTGAGTCCGTTGTTTTATTTTGCTTCTACAACTCCCTAAAATATTTTTATTCTTTTCTTTTGTAACAACTCCAGTATACTCAATATACTAGTATGTTGTTATAAGAAGTATTCGAGCTACAATTACACACACCTACATCTAATGGTTAAAGAACATACTGTTTTCGTGGATGGTGAATTTCTGCCTCACGAAACGATGATTGTTCAACACTCATATAACACCTTCAAAGGTGTCCATTAAGATGTCACTATATTTATATATGATATATAATATGTTTATGTTTTACTTAAGCTTATGTATTTTTCATTTGTGGCTTATCTTTATGGCATTCATTATGGGTATACACGATATCTTCATTTTAGGAAGTGCGGACTACCACCCCCTCAAAGTGATGTGATTCGTTAATGCCATACGTGGGACGTATAAAGGATTGATTTAATGTTATTATATATGATTTTATACTGGAATTATTATATACCTATATATCATTATTATTTCTTTCCATTAAATTATGAAATAGAAATGGAAGTAGCGTTCATGCGTACGTACGGCTTACCGTCTCCATGAACAGTACATTTCATTTCTTATCTCAAAATATTATGTACTATTATAAGTACATATATATAATGGATATATATGATGTATGATACATCTAAATGATTAATATAATTCTGGAATTAAAATATACATACCTCTCATATAGTTTTAATTCCATTAATACGACATAGAAATGAAAGTAGCGTTCATGCGTACGTACGGCTTACCGTCTCCATGAACGGTGCATTTCATTTCTTTACTCTAAATGATTATTTGATATTATAAATACATGTATATGCTGGATATATATAATATATATGATATCCAAATCAGGAATGTCATTCTGGATATAAAGAACCTTTGACCACACGAACAACATGTAATTGTAAGAAGTCCACTTTCGACTTAAGAACCAAATATCGACAAAACAATCATTATTAACTTAATGATTACATAATGTTTATAACATGGAAATAAGTGATATAAAAGGAATAATAAGCTTGAAAAAGGTTCTTAATCAACTATAAATTAACTAAAGTTTATTATTCAGGACGTTAAAGAACGAACAAGACAAGTTGGACCTGAGGTAAGGGATCTTACTCCTCTATTTCTTTTTAAGTATACTCTTTTATGTCATTCCCTCTAAATCTCATCTTTATTGTTATTGTGATGTTATTTTATATTAAAATTACTGTAATTTTTATGTTCATGTGATGAGAGACCCTATTCTCTCTCATCAATTTATTTTGGAAGTTTTGAGTGGCGTCGTTAGGCTGCCAAATTTTCGTAAGAGATCTAACCTCTCTCTTTCTTTTTAAGTACTCCCCTTTATGTCACTTCTTTTAAGCTCCTATTTGTTATGATGGGGGATGTTCTTTCATATTCCTCTTTTTGTACATTTTGTTGTAATGTGATGAGATACCCTATTTGATCTCATCAATCCATTTTTGGAAGTTTTAATTGGCGCCGTTAGGCTGCCGAGTTTTCGTAAAGTGATTTTTCATCTCACTTTTATTCCCGTGAGTTTTATGCTACATTTTCCACAATTTCCTTTGAGTGGTGTATGTACTGACCATTATTTTACTCATTGTGTAATATTCTTTCATTTATGATTATTTACATAAATGATGTATTGTCCTTCTTTCACGGGGCGTATGTTTCGAAAGATACCCAAGTCAGTAAGGGAACCTTTCACCCTCCTCTATTTAAAATACTTCATTTGTTATGTCTTTTAATTCACATACTATTATGTTGGGATATGTTCTTCTATATCCTGATTGATGTAAATTTTATGTCCAAGTGATGAGATTCCCTTTTTATCTCTCATCAACTCATTTTCTGAATTTTTGAAGTGACGTCGTTAGGCTGTCAAATTTTTTCAAGGGAACTTCTTAGCCCAAATTTGATTCTTTGGGATAAACTTTCACTCCATGAATATGTCGTTCCATGAATATGTGTGAATAACCTCTGATTTTTTTATACTTAATATCCACTTATATTTGGTGTATTCGTTTGTCACACTTAATTATGTAATTGATTTATCCTTAAACCAAGGATACCGTCTTTGTAAGGGACTTCGTCTCAATCTTCTTTCATTGATGCATATTTCATTTTATACACAACTTTCTTTTATACAGTGTATAAACCCCTTTGACTTTTACTTTTATACAAAAGGAATCTTTTTCTACGAAGCGTTTTACAAAACGACAAAAAGGAATGTTTCTATTAACGTACGCGGTGACAACGACCTTTTCCGCCGCCGCGAGTATTATTTGGTCTTTGGCTTCCTCAACAAGCCGTAACGTTTTTAGAATAAAATAAATACCATATACCCTTTTATGTATTTTTGGTATTGAAAATGGTTTTGATAAAGTATTCTATTATGTCAATATATTTATGATATATTGTGATTGAAATGTGGAAATGTTATAATTCCTTTATATTGGTTTTATGTTTTATGATTTTGTATTGGTACTTGGACATTTTAACGGGTGGTTACATTATAAACCATATGACGGGTGGTGCCGTGAATACCAGGATGGGTGGTTATGTTATAACCTCCAATGCATTGGGTATGGAAGTCGGCCGTATGGCTATTCCATTAAGTATGTATGGAAATTGGCCGTATGGCTATTCCATTAAGTGATATGTGTGGGAGTCGACCATATGGTTATTCCACTTAAGTATGTTTATGTCCCAAGTTACCTTAATATATGTTATGTGTTCTTTATATGGGTTTTATGGTAATCCTTTGGTTACAAAAGGGTAAGTAATGATATTTTATTCAGTGAAGAGTTTTACTACTTCATAAAGGTGAAAAGTATTACTTTGATAAAGTATACATGGTTTACTTTTTGTTTTGGTAAACTAACAGTTTTTATTCTTTGTGTATCCCTTACTGAGTTTTTATACTCATCCCAAGTTTTTGAAATGTTTTTCACTGGACTTAGCGTGGAATAGGGTCAAGGATGGGATCAAGGGAAAGTCATGCTACCTAAAACATGAAACTAGAAATGTTTCTTTTTAAGAGTTTTTATTTTATGGAAATTTAGAAGAATAGACTACTTTGTAATCTTTTGAGATGTAATAGTTATGTCCTAATTCTCTAAAACTCTAAACCTGAAAAGATCCTCAATGTGAATTATTCATTTAATTCAATTTTAAGTAAGGTTTAAGGTTGGGGCCTTATAAAAATATTATGGAAAGTAATAATTGAGTAGTAAATGAAGAAAATGATTATTTAATAGATTTAATGTATCTAAAACATGAACCATTATACCATCAGTATGGTTTAAGTCTGTGGGTAAAAACTCATCTAATTCTGTTTGGAAACAAACAAAAATGGTTTGCCTCCAACTATTTTATATCCTGAGACCTGTCGATCCATTAGGGGATATTACAGGCCCATCCCATCACTAAAAGTCCAAATAATTATTCATACATAGATTTAATTCAAGAGAAATATGCTTTTTCAATATCAGTATTGAGTAATGGATACTGATTCATCAATATTTACCCTCTTAGAACATTATTCAAAATTAAAACCCTATGTAAAATTGTATAAGACTAAAAAAATAATCATATCCATGAAACAATAATATGGATATATGATATAAATATAATTTAAAATGAAAATTTATCCTAAATGGGTAGTAGATACACCACACAATAATAATTAGGTGCATAAACAAAGTAAGTCTCAATGAAATGGAAATTGATATGAAGTCCCTTACCTTATGTCTAAATGTGTTTTACACTAGATATTAATGTCATAGATAATAAAATTAAATCCATTAATTAATTAATTAAGAACCATTTATAAATTTATTTTATTCATTATCATTTTTTAAGTTCATTTATGGCCTTTTGATGAGTTATGGAGTTTAATTTCATCATTCAGTAGCATTCATTTTCTTGGTTTCCATGATCAGTTCTCATGATTATAATTAACAATGTTCATGTAAATTTGGTAGAATTATATAGAATTGGGATTATATATTTTTAATTAAAATACATTATATTTAATGGTATTCTTTTTTTCTATATTTCAGGATGATTTATTAGATATAACTTTCATAATAATCATTTAGGTCATTTTGGTGGTTTTTAGATCTTCATGAAATAGTTTTGTCTTAGTAATTAATATCAGGTATATATTGTCACATCCATGAATTATTTTAAAGGTAAATTTCATTTAATTTCAATTCATACTTGGTTTTGGGGGTTTTCGAATCTTTTTTGGAGGAAATGGTGAGTTTTCCTGATTTGGGCCAAACCATGAGCCCATTTCCAGATTTAAACACCAATTTTGATTCTTATATAACTATTTTAGTTTTTAATATTGTGAACACATTCTAATTCCTAAATGGTCTCACTTGACCTATTAACACAACAATTCAATTTGGACTCTTTAGGAATCAATAATGATGGTGGATTTGAGTTTTTATTTAAGGAATTGGGATGTCCTTAAAATTGATTTCCTGTTTTTAAAAAAACGTGTTTAGTTAATAACTTGTTCAATTTTTAAAAAATTCGGTGATTCCTAGTCTTTATCCAGCCCATTGAATCCATCCGAACTCTTATTATCCTCCCAGACTCTTTAGATCTCATATTCATCATGAGTTAGTACAGAACTTCTTAGGGTGTCTCAAATCATCCAGATTTTAAGAGGAAACTTTATTCCTTTATAACTCTTTCAATTGTTACTCTTCTTCCCCCATTTCAGTACTCACATGTCCTTCTCAAACTTATTCAATACTCATCTTCATTTTTGGATATTTTGAAATTCATCTACTAGTGTATTTGGGGAGAGTTCATCAAGATCCTTTAAGTAAGTGGGTCTCCTTCATTCTACCTCCCATTTGCTTTGGGTTTTCTTTCCTTTTATTTTGGGTTTATTTAAATTCAACTTGATTTTTCTAATTCATAGAGGGTATTTTTTTGAACCTATATTTTAACCTTGGGTTTTCTGTGTATATTCTTGTGGTTTTAGGCTTGATCTACGTCCCTCTTGGTGCGGCGATGGTGCAATTTAATTTTTTCACAAAGAATCAAGGGTTTCCATTAATTTTTATGTGATTCCATGTTTATGGAATATTTGTGTCTTAACATTATATCTTTATCATATTTTCCGGTTTATCTCATTTCATTATCTTTGAAAAAATTAGTTTTAGTGGTGGTTGTATAGAAAATGAATTTTAAATGAAAATCTTATCTGAAATTGGGGGTTTTTCATAGAAATGCTTTATTGGTTTATTTGGGGTTGAAAAATAAATACTTAATTGATTATATTGAACATAAATAAGGCTTCAAATCATGTTTTTAATTTTATTCCTCTTTTTTTATTGCTGAGAAAATGGGTTTTAATGGTATTTGTGGGACATGTGAACTTTAAGTGCCATGTTTGTGTGTAAATAAAGGTTTTAAAAAGTTATCATTTATTGGTTCACATGGGGCTGCCCTAAATTTTATTTTTTGGTTTCATTGAAATTTATTGAGATGAATTTTCTATTTTTTTAACTTTCATGTGTTCCCATAGTGTACAATGTGGGGTTTTCAAGGAGTTTTGGGTGAAAAACAACGTGGGATTTTGAGATTTTGTTTCATTTAATAAAGAAAAGTGTTTTGTTGTATGTTTTAAGAGATTTAAAATGATGTAATGATTTTATGTGAACTGTAGTTGTGTTTTATATGAATATGGGTTTATGTAGATTGCATAAATTGTTTGAGCACAAAGGGGGAAGCATGGGTACCTAGGTGAGGAAGATATGTACTAGTTTGGCTAGTGGATCGGATGGGTTTGTCCCTGTTTTACTTAGCCTTTGGATAACAACAATCCTAACTAAACTATATGGATGATTATTGGGGACCTCTAGGTTATGTGTATGTTCTCTACTAGTGGATCAGGCATGAAGATCGATTTTACTATGGTTACTTTACACCGAGGTAAGAGGTACATGGGGCCCGAGACTATCTAGTGCCTAGGGGTGTTCCTGATTTTGTTGCTCATTTGATTTGTGGTATTTGCCCTTGTCTTTGGGTGTGTTTGGAAGTATATTATAGTAGTTAGCATGACCATTTAAATGTGTTAAAATTCATAATGTTTTATCTTGAAAACCGTTATCAATTGAAAGTTTCATTTATTGGAATTTGTATCCGCTTTTCATTGAACATTAAAACTACTTCCTTTTCACTTTTTATTGCATGTACTATGGAATAATTGGGTGTTATCCTATTGGGATTAGGCTCACACCCTACATACACCCCTTGGGTGCAAGTAGAATTTATTATTCTTGGCTCTGGTAAAAGAAATACTTTGGGTGATGGTGATTCGGGGTGTTATCTCTCATCCTTGGGGCAGGGTTGTGGAGATGGCTTATGGGTGATGACCACTTGCCATGTAGAGTCCTAGGGGTTGTTTTTCTGCTATTTATTTGTGTCTTTGGACATTTTTTACTTTATTTGAAATTATGTATTCAGTTATTGATTTTTATATAAACCATGTTGGAATGAATTTTTTAGATTCAATTTACAAAATGTTTTTTAAGGTTTTATATATACATATTTGGGTAAATCATTCCCAAACCAAGATAAATGATACCCGAGCACTTGTGATAGCCTGTGGGGAGAGAGAACTCCCTTTGGAGATTTCCATAGGCTAGGATTGGTTCTGGTATTGGTGGATACCAGATTCGGTTTATGACAAAATGGTATCAAACACGGGCCAATGTTTTTGGGTTATATTGCTATTTTGGGATGAGTCAGGATAGACAAGAGCTAGGACCACCGGGCCTCAGAGTTTTGGTCGTGAGTATGGTGTCTGGACCACACCTCTCATGGAAGACCTTGAGTCACCAGGGTATGTTGGAGTTTACAGACAAACATCACTTCCAAGTGAGACGTGTGGGTTACAGACCACACGTGGACATCAGGCAGGGGTGGAGTAGTTGTTTCTTTTATTACTAAAATGTGTTTAGATTATTTATATATAATTTATTTGATTAAAATTTTCATAATTGTGGTATGGATTATTTTTTGTGACTGTTACATTTTGTAGTGACATGCCTCCCTGAAAAGCTCTCATGCTCCCATGGGAGGAAGCCAGAGAGAGTTCACCCACACCGATTGATTAGAGTCTAGTAAAGGTTCTGGTCCAGGATGTCCGAGATTAGGGACAGGGACATGCTTCTACTCCTATTTCTATTAGGGAATAAGAGATGGGTCCTAGAAATGATAAAGCACTAGAGTTTCAGAAAATCAATCCTCCTACCTTTAGAGGCAGCTCAAAACCCCAAGAAGCAGAGGAATGGCTCGAGAACATAGAGTATATGTTTGAGTTCCTGGAAACACATGTGGATATCAGAGTAAAGGGAGACATATTTCTATTTGAGGGTCCTAGTCGTAAGTGGTGGGAGTCAGTGTTTCAGACTTGGAAGAATGAGTAGATGCGCTAGGGAAATTTCAAAGACTTCTTCAATGAACAGTTCAACCCAGAGGTCTTGGCATATGCCAGGTCCTGTGAGTTCATGGACCTTGTTCAAGGGAATCTTTTTGTGATGGAGTATGCCATCCATTTCACGGAGTTGGTTTGGTATGCCCCTGTAATCATCTCGAATGAAAAATCAAAGGCCCATAGACTTGAGAAAGGCTTGTGACCATAGATATACTCTCAGGTGTTCTTGTTTACGCTGAGGAACTATGCTGATGTAGTTGACCAGGCGTGCATGGTGGAGATTGACCATAAAGTTAGTACTAGATTCTCTAGTCCAGCATCTTTAGTGGGCATTGGAACCGCTTTAAAAATGTAAAGGAAGCTGTAGTAACATGAGAAGAAGGGAGGTGGTAGTTCAGGCCACTCTTCTAGGAAGTTTTCTTCCGTGGCTTATAATGCGAGATCAGTCATTTGACACCATTTTGGGAAGTCTTGGAACATCTGACCAGCATGCTTGATTCCTTTGAAGTCTTATTACCAATGTGGAGGTTTGGGAGTTTTTAGTACTTCTGTGGGGTAGCACGTCCACTTCAGAGGGGGGTAGGGTCAGTGGATTCAAGAGGAGTACCAGCACAGTCTGAGCCATCAAGGACTGGGGGATCTTGATTTGGAGGTTGTGGTGGTAGGTTTGGGTCATCATCTAGGTATATCCAGTTCATGTCACAACCACAAACTTGTGGCTGTCATCAAGAAGAGACAGGACATCTTCATACAGTGGATCAGGCACCAGTAAAATCAGAGGCAGGACTGTCGATAGCTCGAAGTACCGTTCTAATGGAATCTTCTATAGTTGCTACACTTTGGGGAACTAGAACCTCTGTTTCATTAATTTCATCATGTTTCGTGTACATGATGAATTTTCAAACTTAGTTGATGTCTTTTGGAAAGGAGTTGGTGACACCGTTGGGAAAGAAGAAGGAGCAGGGCCTCAGGTGCCCCTCGTGTGCGCTTTTTGTGTCAGGGGTTGAGATGGAGTGGGACCTCTTGGTTCTATATATGGAACTATTTGACATAATACATTGCATGGATTGGCTAGTACACTTTCAGGTATACATTAATTGCTACAGGCGGTGAGTGACTTCGACGACACCTGATGGGAGTCGTTAGGTTTTTTTAGGGAGAATGGGATCCTCGGTCGGGTCGTGTAGGACCTCCACTCCTAGAGTTGGGAAGTCTTACCCTCCATTTATCTTCACTCATGCTAGAGGATGATGGTATTTAACCTGAAGGTGCACTATCGCATGTATTGAATGATTCTCCGAAGGTATTCCCGAATGATTTCTCAAGTTTTCCCCCAGAGGGGGATGTGGAGTTTTCGATTGATCTAGCGTCCGGAACACATCCAACATCTCTTCCCTAATATCTCATGGTCCCCAATGAGCTGATGGAATTAAACATACAACTGGAAGACTTATAATCCAAAGGATTCATTCACCTCGAGCATCTCTCCTTGGGCTACTCCTGTGTTGTTTGCGAAAAAGGATGACGGATCCCTCCAGTTGTGCATTAACTACTGGAAGTTGAATAAGGTAAAAATGAAGAACAAATACCCTTTTCCTAAAATAGATGATTTGTTTGATCAGTTGAAGGGGGAAAAGTGGTTATCAAAAATAGACTTACTTTCGGGCTATCTTCAACTCAGGGTGAAGGAGTCAGATATCCCAAAGAAAACCTTCCAAATGAGGTATAACCACTTCGATTACTTGGTCATGCCCTTTGGATTGACCAATGCTCCAGTGGTCTTTATGGCACTCATGAATAGGTTGGTCCATCAGTATCTCGATTCCTTTGTTGTGGTATTCGTGGATGACATTCTAGTATACTCTGGCTCTAAGGAGGAACATGAACATCACTTGAGGATCGTCTTGGGAAATTTGGAGGATCACCAGCTCTATGAAAAGTTGTCAAAGTGAACTTTCTTGAGCAAGGAAGTGTGATTTCTAGGCCATGTGATCTCTGAGAAGGTAGTTTTAGTGGACCCCGAGAAGACTAGTGTGGTTATTTCATGAGAGAAGCTAAAGAATATGTTCGAGATCAGGGGTTTCCATGGACTGGATGGTTATTACAGGCAATTTGTTCAGGATTTATCTCATTTTTCTTCACCAATGACCATGCTCACCCAAAAAGGGGTGAAGTTTGTATGGGGCCCACAATGTCAGGCATCATTTGAGGAGCTGAAGAGGTGGTTTACTACCACCCCCGTGCTTATTTTTCCAGAGGATGGAAAAGGGTATATGGCCTATTTTGATGCTTCAGGTATGGGTATTGGGTGTGTGCTTATATAGGAGGATCAAGTGGTGGGGTATGTCTCTCGCTAACTCCGACCACAAGAAAAGAACTACCCGACCCATGACTTGGATGTGGCAACGTTGATGCATTCTTTGAAGACCAGGCGTCACTACCTCTCTAGGGAGAAGTTTGTGGTCTACTCTGATCAAAAAAGCTTGTCCTATATTATAACACCCCAAAAATTTACAAATAAATTTAATGTAAAATGGATGAAACATTGAGTCTCTAAAAAACACCAATTCATTATAACCTAGCCATTAAAAACAAATTTTCCTGCTTTGTGATTTGAGTTTTGAAAATCTAACATATACGGTAGCGATCAGTAAGTTATTTAGAGTCCGATGGAATTAACTTAATTCTCAGTGAATAATAACCTACCATTATGAATAGTAACAACCATTATGAATAGTAACATACCCTTATGAATATCAATACGACTCTTATGAAGGATATCTACACCCATGAAGGTATAAATAAATTTAGGCACCTTAAAAATGAAGATGAATATTTTAAGTGTTTATATTTTTCGATTAAATAAGGATTTTAATTAAATATATAATTAATCATAATTAGAAAAAAAAAATTGAAAAATGAAGTTCATTTTTTGATTCTACACATCAAAAATTGGTTTGGGTGTTTTTTTAGTATTTTTTTGAAATACTTGAATTTTCTGTAATCGTAAAATACATTAATTTACAGTGTAAATACATTATAATTTAATATTCCTAGAATCCAGAGTGATGCAAGCACCCAAATCTCGAACTGACAAGAATATATTACTATTTTTGGTAATGTAATTCTCAATATTTCTTGTCTTGAGAATAAATAATAAATTAATGATTATAATATTAAGAAAACTCCTCTCACATCCACTATATACACCACCCTCACCCCCTCTTCCTCCCACACCACTCGAGCTTCAAACCTTGCCCAAATTATGCTCAAGTAGATCCCTAACCTCCTCTCCCACATCCAAGACTTTCTAGTCTCACCAACAGGAAAAAAACAAATCCCTTAAAATGTTTCCCAAGGAGGAGTACTCTAGAGGTGAACCTATCTTCCTATTTCATTCAATACCTTTTACTAGTTCCATTATTTTGTTCTGCCTTCTCACCTCACTTTCTCCAAATACCATGATAATTATAGTACCTCACATGTAATTTATTTTTATTATTATAATAGAATATTTCTTTATAATATCTATTTTTCCCTCCCTTTATACAATAAATTCAAACACCGTCCGAGATGTGTTAATTCATCACACTCAAGGAGTACGAGTTTTCAATTTGCATTACTATCTTCAATACTGGTCATGAAAGCTTTTCAATGGTTTAATAAGATCATAAAATATGTATTTTATCTTTTTTAATGTTATGTATTCCTTACACATTCATAATATGGAATAATAATACAAAACAAGTTTATTGTGCACTAAACGGCCAAGCCAAATCCAAGCATTTATTTTTAACTCATCAAATGGGTCATCATCATGGTATATAAACAAAATAAATATAATATAATTTATATATCTTTAATTTCACTAAAAAATTATATTAAAAATTCTGGATGTTTAACAACATTTCAATCAAACATCCATTCATGAATACAAGTAAACCAATCATGAAAACCAAAGAAGAAAATGCTACCAAAACAACAAAATTGAATTTCTTAAACCCAGCAAAAAGGCCATTAATGAATCTAATAAGGATATAAAAGATCAATTACATGTTTATAATTTTATGTAATTATTAATTAATGAATATATATTTGGTTATTCAGGTTGTTAAGAACAATCAAGAACACCTTCATGTACAAGGTAAGGTATCCAATCTCTCACTTTTGTTGAAGGATCTCCCCTATGTTGTGACCTTTTATTACCTAATAATGGGGTATGTTTCTGAACCTCCCCCATACAACCCTTATGATATATAAATAATGTGATACCCCTTTACCTCTCATTAATCTCTCACATTAACACTCATAACCATGTCGAAATGTTTGTAAGGGGTTTTCTCATCTCACTTTCAATTCTGTGGGATTTCCATTATTTGCTTCGTATTTATTATATGTGTTATAGGTGTACTACCATTTGATATATAGTATCATGATTCTATTTATATTCATAGTATTTTGTGATTCTTTTGGTGGTTATTAACTTTTGTTCATACGACTCAATTGGTTACAACGTGGTAACACGCTTTATCTCGATTTTCACTTCATTGGGGCTTACTTAGTATTGTGCTCATACTCTTTCTTATGAGCTATACCTACTGACAATTTGAGATAACTTTTCAAATGAAATTATATTCCATTTAAATTTCCATATTCTCATATCATGGATATGATAATTGTGTAAGTTGTATACCATTTTACATATAATATTTATTTTGAATGTTATTTTGACTATGGAAATATTAATGAATCTGTATCCTCTATTCTATATGGATAATGTAAAGGAATATTGAACTTGTGTTGAATATATGTATAAATAATTCTCTGGACATAAAGCAGTTTGTGGGGCTCGCTACATCCCCTTGATGCATCGACAGGTCTTATTAGACAAATCAGTTGGCGACAAACCCTTTGAGTTTGTTTCCAAAAATCAGATGAGTTTCTACCCACAGAACTAAACCGTTTTAATGTTATTATGGTATCATGTTCCAGATACATGACGTCCAATTAATAATCATTCAATTTATTCATTATCAGTAATCACTATCCATGAGGTATTCACTATGACAAAATTTATGGATGTAGTTTCATTCTTAGTGTAGTAAGGGCGTAAGTTGAACATTTATTCTCCATGCCATATGGATTATGTTAAATTGTTTATTATTCAGTTATTATTGATTCATACTTCCACCATTTGTAAACCTTATTGATCATTTGAGATCACCCCTTTCATTTTTTTATCTTCAATAGGTTAGGAAGATGAGACTATTTTCTAAGTACTCTGGATGCAGTTTTTAGTTTTGTTATGTATTGTATTTTGTAAATTTTTCTATAGTAATTTGAGTTATATCTATGTATCTAGTTTCATCAAGACTACTAGACTGATTACTCCTTCGAGATTTTCATTCCTTCTAACCATGCCAATATAACATGTACTAAAACGGCTCCGGTCTAGAGGGTTCGAGGAGTTACATTTGGTATTAGAGGATATTTAGTAGGAACCTTGGAAACTAGATTTGAAAATATAGATTAAGGAACAAACCCCTAAGGTAGTTTTTGAGTACAAACATACAAAAACGTCCCAGTGTTTTGGTAAGGAAAAGATAATGTGGATACTTCAAGCAATGCATCCTCGTCTGGATACGAACAGGTAGAGGTGGCTTTGACATAGATGTACCTAGGAGTGAAAGTTCTGATAATTAGTTTCAGGGTTGACCTGGGGTATCCTGGTACGTGACAATGGGCCTTGATACAATCTTGGTTATGACACTCCCAGGGGATATGCTTAGGGTAATTCATATTTTTCTTTACAAGCCATTATGAAATATTGAAAGGTAAATTTTTCCTCAGAGAAACCATGTTTATGAGATTAACTATGCATATAATTTCAATCTAGGTTAAGTTCTTTTTATTTTAGATTCATCTACTAATCTAGTGTATGACATTATTTAGATATGGAGCCTAATGGAAGAAGGGTAATCAATACTCATAGACAAATTTAGGGATTATTATTTTTCTTTAAACATATGGTAAGTCTATATGTCTATTATTTAAGTTAAATCAATTTTTTATAACTTTTAAGATCAAGGAAAGTCAGTTAAAAATTGAAGGAGGAGGATCTCAAATGATATTTTTATCCCTAGATGATGACTAGCTTGCAATAATTATTGTAAAGTCATGTCCCAGGAATTCTGAAACATTTTCTAACATACAAATCACCTACAAGAAATTGTTTGAGATATCAAACACCTCCACTATACCTCAATTACATCATGGATCATGGGTTGTATTTAATTAAATCATATTTTATCAATATTCTCATATTTTCAAGAAAGGTAAATATTATCAAGGAATTTTAAAATATTTTACCTTATCATATGATTTTGAAGAAAATTATGATTTTGAGAAAGGTTCTGATGAAGGAGACCCTGTGAAAGTTATTTATATTTTCTTTTGAAATATAATCCTTCAGCACATACTTATTGAATTTTAAAAGGACCATTGATTGAAAGTTTCAACTATAATTCAGTCTGTCTTTTTTATAAAAATCATTTTTTTATTAGATGTTTTGAAATTATATGTCAAACATAATTATTCTCCAGAACTAGTTTTCTTTGAACACCCATATGACCCAAGTTGTACAAGGTGTATCTGGATGAAAGAAGAAAATGATTTGGAAGGATCTCTAAATAATTGTTGCAATGCATGGACCTTCTATTTACGTGAGCAATATGATGATGAAACCATATGGACACATTGATCAAGGTACCCTCACTTTTTTAATAAGTAAATAAAATTTTAAGGACACAATGTCTATATGGTGGGGATAATGTAAAACCCCAAAAATTTACTAATAAATTTAATATTGAATGCATGAAACACTGAGTCTCTACAAAACACCACTTCATTATAACCTAACCATTAAACTTAAATTTGACAGTTCTGTGATTTGAATTTTGAAAATCTGACATACAGGGTTGTGATCAATAAGCTATTTAGGGTCTAATGTAATGAACTTAATTTTCAGTGAATAGTAACCTAACCTTATGAATAGTAACATACCCTTATGAATAGTAACATACCGTTATGAATAGTAATATGACTATTATGAATGGTATCCACACCCAAGAAGGTATAAATAAATTTAGGCAGCATAAAAATAAAGATTAGTATTTTAAGTGTTTATATTTTTCGATTAAATAATTATTTTAATTAAATATTTAATTAATCCTACATAGAAAAATATTTCTGAAAAATAGATTTTATTTTTTGATTCCACACATCAAAAAATGGAATGGGTGAATTTTTGGGGTTTTTTGAAATATTAGAATTTTTGTTAAATAGTAAAATACATTAATTTACCGAATAAATACCTTATTATTTAAATTTACTATTCCTAGCATCATCAGTGATGAAAGCACAAAAATCTAGAACTCACATTCATATATTACTATTCTTGGTCATGGAATACTTACTATTTCTTTTCTTGAGAAGAAATAATAAATTAATGATTATAATATTAATAACTCTCTTCTCCCCTCCACTATATAAACCACCCATCACCCCCTCTTCCTCCCACACCACTCAAGCTTCAATTCATGCCTAAATTCAACTCAAATAGCTCCCTAACCTCATCCCCCACGTCCAAGACCTACTTGTCTTACCAAAAGGCCAAAAACAAAGGCCTTAAAGAGTTTCTCAAGGAGTACTGAAGAGGTGAACCTCTCTTCCATTTTCTTTCAATTTGTTTTACAAGTTCCATTATTTTTTTCTCTCTTCTCACCTCACCTCAGACAAATGACCTGATAATTTCAGTACCTTACATGTACGGGATTTTATTTATGTCAACAGAATATTTCATCATAATCTTTCTTTTCCTCTTCCTTTTATACAATAAATGCAAACATCGTCTGAGATGTGTTAATTTATCGCACTCAAGGAAGACGGGCTTTCAATTTGCATTAATATCTTCTATACTGGTCATGAAACCTTCTCAATGGTTGCACCAAATCATATTATATGTATTTTATCTTTTTTAATGTTTTGGAATCCCATCACATTCATAATATGGAATAAAATTACAAAACAAGTTTATTGTGCAAAAAACTGCCAAGCCAAATCCAAGCGTTTATTTTGAACTCATCAAATGACTCATTCTCTTGGTATAGAAATGGAATCATTATAATATAATTTATACCAATTTAATGTCACTAAAAATTTGTACTAACAATTTTGGATGTTTAACCACATTTCAAACAAACATCCATTCATGAATACAAGTAAAAAGATCATGAAAACCAAAGAAGAAAATGCTACCAAAACAATAAAATTGAATCTCTTAAACCCATCAAAAAGGAAATTAATGAACCTAATAAGGTCATAAAATATCAATTACATGTTAATGAGATTATGGAATTATTAATTAACGAAGCTAAATTTTATTTTTTAGGTCGTTAAGAACAATAAAGAACACCTTCAAGCATAAGGTAAGGGATCCTCTTTCTCACTTTTGTTTGAAGAATCTCCACTATGTTGTGCCCTTTTATTACCTAATAATGGGTTATGTTTTTTAACCTCCCCCATACTACCCTTATGATATATAAATAATGTGATACCCCATTACCTCTCATTAATCCCTTTCAATAACACTCGTTACTGTGCCGAAATGTTTGTAAGGGGTTTTCTCATGTCACCTTCAATTTTGTGCGATTTCCATTGTTCGCCTCTTATTTCTTATATGTGGTATAGGTGTACTACAATTTGATATAATGTATCTTTATTCTTTTTATATTCATGGTATTTTGTGATTCTTTTGTGGTTATTAACTTTTGGTCATACAACTCAATTGATTACAACGTGGTAACGAGCTTTGTCCCAATTTTCACTTCGTTGTGACTTGCTTAGTGTTGTGCACCTACACTTTCTTATGTGGGGTACCTACTACTTATTTGAGATAAAATTTGAACTGAAATTATATTACATTTAAATTTCCATATTCTCATATCATGTATATGATAATTAGATAATTCATATACCATTTTATATATGGTATTTATTTTGAATGTTGTTTTGACTGTGGTAATATTGAGGAATTTTTATCCTCTATTCTATATGGATAATGTAAAGGAATATTTCTCTTGTGTTGAATCAATGTATAAAGAATTATTTGGACATCCAGTGGTGGGAGGGGTCGGCTATAGCCCCTCAATGCATTGACATGTCTCATGAGACAAATCAGTTGGCAACAAACCCTTTGAGTTTGTTTCCAAAAATCAGATGGGTTTCTACCCATAGAACTAAACCGTTTTATTAGTATTATGGTATCAGGTTCTAGATACATTATGTCCAATTAATAATAATTCTCCTTATACATTATCATTTATCACTATCCATGAGGTTTTCACGATGACAAAATCTATGGACGTGGTTTTATTCTCAGTTTATTAATGGAGTGATTTTTTCATTTATTCACCATGCCATATTGATTATGTTAAATTTTTTATGAGTTAGTTATTATTGATTCATGCTTCCACCATTTTTAACCCTTATTGAGAATTTGATCTCACCCATTTTATTTTTTTACCTTCAATAGGTTATGAAGAAGAGACTATTTTCAGAGTTATGTGGATGCAGTTTTTAGTTTTGTTATGTATTGTATTTTTTAACCTTTTCCAATGTAATTTTAGTAACATATATGTATCTAGTTTCTTTAAGACTACTAAACTGATCGTTCCTCCCGGATTTTTATTCCTTCTAACCATGCCAATATAACAAGTAATGCACCTGTTCTGGACTAGAGGGTTCGGGGTGTTACATATATCTTCTCGCAGAAGGACCTCAACTGGAGAAAGCATTGTTGGATCGGGTACTTATACGGGTTCGATATTGACATTGTCTATACCCCATTCAAGGGTAATTAGGTGGTCGATGCTTTGATAATAAGAGTTCAATTGTAGGATTTTAGGAAGTCTAGTGATGAGTGGACTTTGATGGGGCTCTTTTCTCAGATGCATGTGGGGACCAGGGAGCACATTGGAGGTGTGTTCTTGGCGAGCATCCAATTGAATCCTTCTTTATTGGAGTTTATTTAGCGGGAACAACCCAGTGATGATATTTTTCAATGATCAATGTATTTTCTTCATGGTGTGGAGACATCCTCTGATTGTCATTGTCTCCTGAGGGCATCTTGTGCATTAAGTGTCGTTCAATAGTGTTGTTATCTCTACAGAAGGTGGTGATGGAGGACAGCCACCGGTCTCAGTGGACTATCCATCTGGGTGCCACCAAGATGTATTATGATGTTTGTTTGTAGTTCTGGTGGCCGGGTATGAGACGAGACATAGCGGACTTTATGTCAATATGCTACACATGCCAGCAAGTGAAAGGAGAGCATCAAAGGCCCTCTAGTTTTCTCCATCCATTATCCATTCCTACCTAGAAGTGGGATGAGGTCACCATGGACTTCATTGTTGTCTTACCTCATACACCTCGGGGTAAAAATTTTATTTGGGTGGTGATTGATCGTCTGACCAAATAAGCCCATTTCATTTTGATCAGATATACAACTAAATTGGATGTGTTGGGATGTTTGTATCTTCAGGAGGTGGTGAGACTCCATGGAATGCCATCAATAGTTTTCTTAGATAGAAACTATCATTTCACTTCTTGGTTATGTGAAGGCCTTTAAAAGGCCTTGGGGTCTCAGATTAAGATGAGAACAACATACTATTCTTAAACAGATGGTCAGACATAGTGGGTGAATCATATTTTGGAAAACATTCCCCATGCATGTGTCTTAGACTTCTAAGGATACTAGGATATCCATTTTGGGTTGGGTGATTTTATTTATAATAACAGTTACCAATCCTATATTCTAATGTCTCTTTCTGAGGCACTCTATGGTCGGCTTTGTTAGTCCCCCCTGTGTTGGGATAAGGTAGGCAAGACCTCACGACTAGGGATGAGTCTAGTGAAGGAGACATCTGAGAATGTCAAGTTGATTAGGAAACATTTATTAAAAGCTCAAATTCTCCATAAATCATATGCTTATAGGAGGCATTGATGCCTAGAGCTTTATGTGGGTGACATGGTATTCTTGAAAGTGGCCCCTCATCTGGACCATCGTCAATTTGAGAAGCAAGGGATGTTGATGTCGTTGTATGTCGGGCCCTTTGAGATCACCAAGCATATTGGAAAGGTTCCATATATGTTGGATTTACCTTTTCAGTTGACATCCATCCATGGCGTCTTCTACTTCTCCCAGTTGAAGAAATACAACCTAGATCTGTCCCATGTGTTGAGTTGGGAAGAACTGGAGATAGAGTCTGACTTGTCTGTTATTGAGAGGCCGGTGCAAATAGTGGACTCCCAAGAGAATGTTCTTTGAGAAAATTCAATTCTATTGGTCTGGGTTCTTCATAGCATGGGAATGATACACCTGAGACATGGGAGAATAATTCATGGGTCAAGGAAGAGTACCCGTTCTTATTTTCCAATCAAGCTTCAGATGACATTCCTGGGTGGAAAGTATTTCATGGTGGGAAGAACTGTCACATCCATGACTTATTTCAAAGGTAAATTTCATTTAATTTACATACATGCTTTGTTTTTAGTATTTCTCAAGCTTTTTTGGAGGAAAGGGTGAGTTTTCATCATTTAGTCCAAACTATGAGCCCATTTCCAGATTTCAAAAGCAATTTTGTTTCTTTTATAACTATTTCATTTTTATTATTTTTCACCCATTACAATTCTTAAATGGACTCCAGTAATCTATTAATACCACAAATTTAATTTTTACCCTTTATAAATCTATAATAATGTTGGATGTTGGTTTTTATTTAAGGAATTGTGCCAGCCCGAAAACCCATTTCCAGTTTAAAAAAATTGTTTAATTATTAACTTATAAAATTTTAAGTATTTTTTAGTGATTATATGTCTCACCCAAGAGCACTAAACCCACCCGCATTCCCATTATCCCTCACCCTCTTTGGATCTATTATTCACCATGGTTGAGTACAGAACTTCATAGGCTATTACAAATATTCTAAGTTTGAAGAGGTAACTTATTTCCTACCCAACCCTTTCAATTTTTACTCTTTTACCCCATTTCAATTCACACATGACCTTATCAGACTTATTTAGAACTCATTTTAATTTGTGGATATTTTTAAATTAAGCTACTGGTGTATTTGGGTATATTTCATCAAGATCCTTTAAGTAAGAAGGTCTCCTTCATTATTCCTCACATTTGGTTAGGGTTTTCATTCCTTTTGGTTAGGGTTTATTCCAATTCATCTTGATTTTTCTAATTTACAGAGGTTTGTTTTTATAACCTTGGATTTAACCTTAGGTTTTTTCATATATTCTTGTAGTTTTAGGCTTGATCTAGGTTCCTCTTGGTGCGGCGGTGGTGCGATTTGATTTTCACACAAAGAATCAAGGGTTTTCATTAATTTGGTTGGTGAATCCATGTTTATGTAGTATTTGTGTCTTATAATGTGTTATTTATCAAATTTTCAAATTTATATAATTTAATTATTTTGGAAGAAAAAAGTTTTAGTGGTGGTTGTATTTCAAATAAATTTTAAATGCAAATTTTATGTGAAATTGGAGGGGTTTCATAGAAATGTTGTATTGGTTTATTTTGGGCGTCCCTATAAATACTTAATTGATATAATTGAACTAAAATTGGTATTCCAACCATTTTTGAATGTTAATACCCTTTGGTTGTTGCTGTGAAAATGGGTTTTAATGGTATTAGTGGAACATGTGAACTTTAAGTGCCATGTTTGTGCGTAAATAGTGGTTTTACCAAGTTATCATTTTTTGGTTCACATGGGGATTCCCTAAAATTGATTTCTTCATTTCATTGAAATTTATTGGGCTGCATTTTTTATTTTGGTAACTTGAATGTGTGCACATAGTGTACAATGTGGGGTTTTCAAGGGGTTTTGGGTACAAAACAATGCGGGATTTTGAGAAATTGTTTCATTTAAAAATAAAAGTGTTTTGTTGTGTGTTTTAAGAGATTTAAAATGTGTATAGATATTGTACTTATTATATGTGACATGTAGTGTTGTTTTATATGGAAATGAGTTTATGTATCATGATGAAATTGTTTGAGAAAAAGGGGGAATCTCAGGTACCTAGGCAGGGCAGATATGTAATACTATGGCTGGTCGACCGGATGGGTTTTTCTCTATTTCACATACCATTTGGATAACGAAAACTATAACTAAACTATATAGATGATGATTTGGGACCCCTAGGTTATGGGTATGATCCCTACACATGGATCATTCATGAGAGTGGATTTTACTATGGTTACTTTACACTGAGGTACGAGGTACATGGGGCCCAAGACTATTTAGTGTCTACGGGTGTTTTTGATTTTGTTTCTCATTCAATTTGTGGTACATACCATGTATTTGGGTTTGTTTGGAAGTATATTAAAGTATCTAACATGAACATTTAAATGTTTTAACATTCTGAATGTCTTATCTTAAAAACTATATTCAATTGAAAGTTTCATTTCTTGGAATTTATCACCGCTTTTCATTGCATATTAAAACTTCTTGCTTTTTCACATTGTAATTCATTCACTTTGGAATCATTAGGTGGTATATTATTGGGATTAGGTACACAACCTACTTTCACCCCTTTGGTTTAAGTAGGCTTTATTATTCTTGACTCAGGTAAAGGAAATACTTTGGGGGTGGGAGTTCAGGGTGTTAGTTCCCATCCTTGGGGGTAGAGTTGTGGAGACGGCTTGTGGGTGTTGACCCATTGTCAGGTGGAGTCCTTTGGGCTGTTTTTCTATTGTTTCTTTGTGTTTTTGGACCTTTTATATTTCATTTGAACTTATGTATTCCATTCTGAATTTTTTTATAAACCTTGTTGGAATGAATTTTTCAGATTCAGTTTACCAAATGTTTTTGAGGTTTTATGTATACATACTCAGGTAAATCATTCCCAAATCAAGATAAATGATACCTAGGAACTTGTTCCAACCTTTGGAGATATGGAACGCCCTTTGGGCCTTGCCACGGGCTAGGTTTGGTGCTGGTATTGGTGGTGACCAGATTCAGTTTGTGACATATATACTGGTTTTAGAATTATAAATAACTTATAATATGTATAATATATTATGGTTTAACCATAATTATGGTTTTATAACCATCCTGGAAGGTGTTAATGGAAAATTAAAATGAATCATCCATGGTGTAGCTAAATTGACACATCACAGGTGATGTTTTCATTTTTAAAATAGAGAGAGTGAATAATGTTTGATGGTGGATATTCCATTAACATGATACAATTACAGTATATTAATCATATTAGAGATATCAAGTCTATTATTATAGGGGATGTGAGGAGAGGATAATAAATGAAAAATAAAACTGAAAGGAAATTAAAAGAAAATGTTAGAGGATTTACTTCTTGGATTTTCCCCCTTGAGAGCCTCCTTAAGAGAACGTGGTTTTGGTCTTCTTATGAAAATAAGAGCTCCAGGGCAAGGGGAGAGACTTGAGAGGACTATAGGGTATAATTTTTATAAGGCTCAAATCTTTGAAGGTGTAAAGAGAAGGGGTGGTATTTATAGTGGAGGAGTGTGGTGTTTTGTGAATATTTTATCCATTATTTTATTATTTTACCTCAAGAAAAGAAATAATGATGAATTTTGTGACTAAGTAAAGTAATTGATATATGTGAGTTTTAACCAATGGAGGTTACATCATCCATGACTCAATGAACAATGTATTTATCTTATAATGTATATATACCGTAAATTACCATAATTTATTATTCACAAAATATTCTAGTGTTTCAGAAAAATACAAAAAATTAACCCTAACCATTTTTAAATGTTTAGAATCAAAAAAATAACTCTATTTCAAGATAGTAATTTTATAAATATGAGAAATTTAATTTTTAATTAAATTCTTCATTTAATCAAAAAATACAGATTTAAAAGTTATAAATCATTTTATAACACTCTAAAATATAACTAAGGACTCGCAAAATTATCCTAAAATAATAATACAACAAAATATTAATTTATGAATACATTTTATGAAAATAAATTTTCTTTCAAATTGTTTTCTTAATTAGATAATTTTAATTAAATATTTAATACTTACCAAAATACCAACACATAATTAATAATTTTTAAAATATTTATTTACTTATATTATGATATAATTAAATAATACTCTAATTTATAAAATGCCTAAATTTTATTTATACTTTATTGGGCAAGGTAACAATTCATGTTGCTGATTTACTATTCATAAGGGTCATATTAGTATTCCTAATGTCATGTTACTATTTTCATCAATATAGGTTCCTTAACATATAGAAATACATATTATTTCATTAATTATATATTTATAATATTTTTATTGTGTTATCTATATGATTTTATATGATTTATATTAGATAATTCTTTGTGCAATTTAAACTATCAAATGAATTTAATTTATTGAAGAGGGAACGTACAATAAAATCATGATATTTTATAAGAATCACCGTCAACATCAACATTGTCCAAGAGAGAATGTTCATGATTTTACTATCTTGACGGCTGAATTTGATGCTCCAAATAATGTGATGGTAGGTACATTTGTTGTTCTCTCAAATCTATAAAGTATTTTTTTTATTTAGGTTCTACGGTTTAATTTATTTACTCAGTGTTTTCAAATAATATTGAATCAAATCCTGAACTCCTAGAAGTAAATTTATTAGTCAATACACCTCATGGGATTATCCTAGCTTCAAAAGTGTATAGAAATTCTAGTATTAACCTTGGTGAACACCATCTCATCAAAAATCTCATAGTCTTTCATATGTTGGAATTTGACACTATACTAGGGATAGAATGGCTCTCAAAATATAATGCTAAGATCAACTGCATAAGAAATAGAATCATAGTTGTCTTAATTGTACAATATAAAGTTTTTTTCAAGGGATATATTTTTCTAGATAAGATTTTTCTATAAGCACCTCCCCTATCACTCTTTATGGAAGTGAATGGTGAAGATGAAGAAGGAAATGAATGTGTATGAATAGAAAATTTCCAATCATTCTAGAATACTTTGATGTATTTCTTAAGGATTTTTCTAGACCTTCCCCCCAAAGATAGGTATAGTTCTCCATTGAACTCATGCCTGGATCAAAGTTGATATCATTGACTCCAAATATAATGGAAAATGTGTATCTGGAGGAATTAAAGAAAAAACTCCAATATTTTTTGGAGAAGGGGTTTATTAGACAATGTGTGTATCATTTGGGAGAACCTATTCACTTTTTTAAGAATAAGGATTGATCAATATAGATAAACATTGATTATAGAGAACTTAATGACATCATTGTGAAGAATAATTACCCACTTCCAAGGATTGATGATTTATTTGACGATCTTCATGGGGCTCAATTATTCTCTAGGATTGATCTTTGATCTGATTATAATCAATTGATGGCTAAAACTAGATATTCCAAATACTACCTTCCAATCAAGATATGGTCATAATGAGTATGTTGTTATTCCTTTTGTCTTGACTAATGAACCTGCTATATTTATGGATTTGATTAATATAGTCTCTAAGGACTATATTAAGGAATATATGGTAGTTTTTATTGATGATATTATAATATATTGAAAAAAATCATGGATAATAAGTATCATTTAAGGGTTATATTTCAAACTATGAGGAAGGAGAGGCTATTTGGAAAATTCATCAAATATGAATTTTGGTTACATCAAGTTTCTTTCTTATGAAAAATTGTGACCAATGAAGTAATCTTAGTTGATCCTATCAAGATAAAGGTTGTAGAGCAGTGGTCTCATCCTACAATAGTAATTCTGATTCATAGTTTCCTTGGTTTAGAAGAACATTATAGGATGTTTTGAGAAAAAATTCACGACTCTCTAATACACTAACCAAGATAAATCAAAAGGGTCCAACTTCAACAAGATAAAGGAATGGAAGAAAGTTTCCAAGATTTAAATAAGATATTGGTTAATTAACCCATGTTAATTCTTCCCTATATTAGAGAAGGATTCATTATTATTAGGGATGAATCTTTGAAAGGGATTTGGTGTCTCCTCATGAAAATTTAAAAGTTGAATTTATATGCGTCTTGATAGTTAAATCCATAGGATTAGAATTATCCCACCCATTACATGGAGTTATATGTGATCATTGTTTTTCTACGAATATACAGAGACACTGTCTTTTTTGGGAGAAATTTGATATTTAAATAGACCACAAATGTTTGAAGTATATTTTCATGAAAAGGTAATTCAACATGAGAAAAAAGGATATGGTCATAACTTCTTAAATACTTTTATTGTTCAATTAATTATAACCCTAGAAGGGCAAACAATGTTTATAATGCATTAATTAAGAAAGACCCTATTGTTCCAGCAATGATGAGAATTCAAGGAGATCCTTTGATCAAAGACCATGTAAAACTAGATATGGGAATTTTAAGGGAATAGAAATCATAAAACCTATCCAAAATGATTAACCAACCATAGTTAATAGATAAGATCAAGAAATATCAAATATAATATCCTTTATTACAGACAAAGATAGATGATGTGAAGAGTGATAATTTTTTTGATTTCAATATTGATCAAGAAGGTGTATTGAAATTTCCTACAAGACTATGTGCTCCATATATTCCAGAAATAAACAAGCTGATGGATGAAGCTCACATATCCACACTCTTTATACATCCTAGAAGAATTAAAATTTATAGGGACTGTTGTGATCATTATTGGTGGGGTAATATGAAAATGGAGATTACTGACTACACTATAGGGTGCTTGGTGTGTCAATAAGTGAATGAGGAGTGATAACTTCCAAGGTTGTTGCAACCACTTCCCATACCAACATGAAAGTGGGAAAATATCATTATGTACTTTTTAAGTAGTCTCTTGAAAAAATACAAAAGAAATAATGTGATATGGGTTATAGTGGATCATCTCACCAAGACATCCCATTTTATCACTATTTGGGAAGACTTTATCTTGACCATCATAGAAAGATTTATATAAAGGAAGTAGTGTGGTTTCATGGAGTTCCATTTTCTATCATTTTTTATCAATTTCCAATGACCAAATCAAATTATAGAGAATTATTTAACATGATCTGACTATTGAATTGAATTTCAGTATGGCCTATCACCCCCAAACATATGGCCAATATAAAAAGAATATTTCGACACTTGGGGACATGTTGAGAACATGCTCAATGAAATATAAAGGGGGATGGTATCAACATCTCCCATTAGTTGAGTTCTTATAAAAAAACACCCATTTTATTATTAAAATGGTTCCCTATGAATCTCTATATGGGAAGTGATGTATAACTCCTACTTTTTGGGATCAAGTTGGTGAGAGAAAGAATCTTAGGACTGATCATGTGAAATAGATGAATTAAAATGTTCATGTCATCTAGTAACACATAAAGGCTACATAGAGTAGGAAGAATATATATTTTGACAACCATCGAAGGGACATCGAGTTTGATGATGATGAAAAAAAATTCCTTCAAATATCAACATGGAAGAGAATCATGTGGTTTGGGAAGAAAGGTAAGCTTAGCCCCAGGTACATTGACCCCTATGAAATCCTAGATCGCATATGAGCAATGGTCTATCAGCTTACACTTCCACCAAATATAGCTCAAGCTCATGATGTATTCCATGTATATTCCTTTATTAATTTCATACCTAATCCCTAACATGTATTGAATTTTGATGTGGTACAACTGGAACATGACCTCTCTTATAAAGAGAAACCAGTGGAGATCTTTTACTAAAGAGAAAACATTCTATGAAAAAAGAATACCCTCCTCCAAAAGCATTTGTGAAGGAACCATATATATATATATATATTGAAAAGTGTCATGGGAACCATAGGAGGAAATGAGACACAAGTACACACACCGTTTCTCAACTGTGAGAATGAGTTGAAGTTTCGAGGAAAATTTTCTTAAGGGGGGAAGAATGCAACAACCTAAATTTTTTAAATGATATATTTTTTTGACAAATTGTGTGTTATACTACACCACACACAACAAAAACATGTCTATTTATATATAAAGAGATTATAAATGGAAATTTGACCATTGGGATTCGACAATTTTTTGATCATTGGTCAAATATAACCACTGGTTAATATGACCATTGGTTAAATATGATCATTGGTCAAATATGACCATTCTTCAATATGACCGTTGGAAACTATACTATTGTTAATTATGTTTACATTATAATTTTTAAGTAGAAATGATAAAGAATAATTAATTCAGAAAGGATAAATGATGGCCTCAACCATCAGAGTTGTGATGTATGAAGCCCATTTTTTGGATCTTGAGTGGGTTGTAACATCACTGGGGTTTTCTCTTGACCAATACCAATATAATTTTAAATAAAAGAATCAATAATGATATCACATATGGGAGGAGTTCAAATTATTAGAAATTACGACATGGACGATGTTAGCCGACCCACCCTATGAATCTATCAACATATCACAACTTAAACATTATTCATATCCGGGTGTTATAACGGGTCATGTGTCCAAGAACTATTTACATAAAGTGTAATTCCATTGTATAAATAATATTATTATTCATTCAATTCCATTTTAAAAATATTTTTTCTTAATAAAATTAAGTTGGAATTTGATAAAATGATTTTTTAGGATAAACATTTCACTTTTTGAAGAACATATAAATATTTATAATGAACTAAAATATTATGAATAATACTTATTTTAATAAAGTAGTATGATAAAAACACTCTTATTTAAATATAAATGATAAAATAATTTTTTCAACTGCTAGAAATTTTACTATACATTTTCAATCCTCTGTTATTTATATTAAAAAAGGATTATTATATTTTTTAAGTTATAATTATCATATTTATTGGATTATTTCGATAAAATAAATACCATTTTGGAAATAATAATTCAAAAATTAGGTTAAAGTGAATTTATGATAATTTTTTAAAATAATTTATTCTTTCATGAATAGTGAAAATATTGTTTAAGTTTTTTGGTATGTTTAATATCTTAATAACTGTTTTATAATGATGTAATAACTAATTAACCACAATAAACGACCTATATATCTTATTTTATTATTATAAACCATTTCAATATATTTTATTCTATTTCCAAAGCAATAATTCAATTTCAAAAGTCAAAAATTGAAACTTTTACATTAAAAACATTATTTTGTGTAATATTTACTTTTCCATGAAAAAAGAAGAAATATAAATGTATTATAAACACTTTTGGATTAATATAACATAAAATAACACCCACGTTTCTAAAACCATGGGAAAATACCATGGGAAACCCCATGGTTTTTCATTTTCCACAACCTAGGTTTCTAAGGCCTATATTGGGAAATCAATAACCAAATCCTCCACTTTTGCAATAAATACCCACCCATTTATCCAATTACATTCACTAAAAATCCATAATCCATGAATATCTAGTATATTTACCTCCCATGGTGTCATCATTTCCTCATGTTACCAATCCTCATGTTTTAGGAATAACTATTTTAGGTAGTGGTGTCCATGGGTCGGGTTGGGTCGGGTAGAAGGCTATTTTGGACCCAACCCAAGCAAAATAGGTCAGGTCAGGTTGGGTTGGGTCAGATATGTTTTTGTATTCAGATCTGATCCGACCCAACCCGTCTCAAATTGGGTTGGGTCGGGTCGGGTTGATCGGGTTATGGAAAAAATTTGTTTGGTTTTTTTTATGATCCCAACCCGCATGTTGACCGGGTTTCGACAAAAAAAATTATTCAGTTCTTTTTTTGGCTATCACCCCATGGGTTTATTGGGTTACGTATTCCTCTGCTTCATCTTCTTCTCCACACTAGGTAACGCCCGCATCCTCCACCCTGTAATAAATCGACCCAAAAAATGTCAGTTTGTGACTCGATGGTGTGATGTGATTATCATTCCTTCAAGTAGTTATCAAGGTTTGAGGAGGTTCAAGGTGAGCCCAAGAGGGTGATGAGAATGGGGTAGTGCCTAACACTGATAGATTTGGCATCGCACACAGTCACGATGGAGATGGATGTGGTGGCAGAAGCAGGGGGTACATGCAGGTGCGGCATGGTGGATACACTAGACAGGTGAGGGAGAGGGAGATGTTCAATGATCGTTTTCTTAGTCGATCCTCCACCGTCAGATCTTCAAATCATTAAAATTGTTCTATATTTTTTTTTCTTATTCTTTAGTTTTCGTACCAAAATCGAATGAAATCCAGTTATCTTTGTGTTTTTGTTGGTTGATCGGCCATTGTTCTTTCGCTGATTTTACATGTCTTGATTAATTTGAATTTATTTTATGTTTGTCTTAGAAATGTCATGGAAGATTCAATCATCTATGTGATTAGAGTATTCATGTAATGGTGGTCGATGGCATGGACTCAATGGATGGTGTAGGAAAGGACAAAGACAATGGCATGGGGCCAGGGTGAGGGGGAATTGGGATGAGAGGCAGGGGGAGAGGGCGAAGTCTGAAGAGGCGACTCATAGTAGTCGGGTTGGTTGGGTCGGGTTGGGTCAATTTTTTCCCAACCCGTGACCTGACCCAACCCAACCATGATATAACCCAACCTGAACCAACCCGTCGTATAAATTTTTTAACCCAACCCAACCCGATCGGGTCGAGTCGGGTTGGTCGGGTTGGGTCGGGTCTGGACACCACTAATTTTAGGTAAGGAAAATCTCCACTTCTCTTTTCTAATCAAGTCCCCTCTTTATGTGGTATGTCTTTCAATTTCAAAAATAAGTTCCATTTTACACTTTATTTTATCCATTTATTGTAATAATATAACATTATTAATTTCATAACTCTATTCCGACTCATTTTACCATTTTCTAAATACACATTTTATACCCATTATGATTCCCAATTTACTTCTCAAAATTTCTATTTTCTCCTCAAAAAAAATCTCTATTATTTTATTTTTGTTAATACCAAAACTATTTTATTTTATAATTATATTCAAACAGTGGAAAAAATGACATATTTTCTTTATTTATTAACATACATGAAACCCTTATTCAATTTTTGTGGGATAAAAATGACATAATGATCTAGTATTTAAGAACTTTTTAAAATGCTGTGATTTTTTATGAAAAAAAACCATTTTATTAATTTTACAAGGGTTATTTAGGAAATTTTTTATTATGATATATGAGGATCACATTAATTAATACAAATGAAGGGTTCTCTCGAAGAGTTCTTAAATTCATTGGGTAAATAATTTAATCTCTAGCAATGACATGTTTTATGATACCTTGGGGAATAAACATGCTATGTTTTAGGAAACCTTGGTGAAAAACCTTGGTGATATTCTTATGAATTGTAAGAACTCAGATCTTCTTTTTCAGGTATATATTCTTTTCCTGGTTGTTTTTGAGAAAAAGATAAATTTCTGATAATTTTTGAACTATACACCATGTACTTTATGAGTTGGGATGGTTTCCTTTTTATGTGTTTAAAGTTAATGGATTGAGTTGAGAAGAGGTTGGGAGAGATTGGAATGGTTTTGAATAAGCTTGGAGGCTTTTCTTAGGGAGCACAGTTTGAGCACAGTTAGGGGAAACCGTGTAGGTTCTCCAAGAAACCATGCAGGAAGATACAGTAGGCTTCGCACGGCTTGCACACAGTTTTCCAAACCATGCAAGGAAACAGTGTAGACCCCTCCTCTCAAGGCAGTGGCATGCGCACAGTTAGCGCACGACTTTCCAAACCATTTTTACTAACCGTGAGACCAATTAAAAATAGGGTTTTTAAATCCATGCTCCATTGAGGGTGCCTCATTTCACTCCAAACTCTCTCACACTCGATCCACACTCGGGATTTTGTGTTCTCAATGGTTGAAGGTGCTCTCCCACTTGTTTTGGAAGCAAATCAAAGGGGTTTCTTGATGGATTGAAGTTGGTTCTTCTCAGGTAAGTCTCTCCTCTTGGTTTCTATTTGGTTTTCTCTAGGTATTCTCTTCCCTCTCTCTCAGTTTTCTAGATCTATATCTGATGCTTGTAGATCTATTGTTGGGGTTACCTTGGGTGCTAATTTTAAGTCTTGTGGATGATAGAGAAGGAGATATAGAGTCGTTATCATGATGCATTTTCCCGGATTGGGGTGTGGTTGTTTGTGGGTCGATTTCACCAGAACTCTAAAGGTAGGTGTTTTGTGCCTTTCCGTTGAAATTCTTTGAGTATTTTGAGCAATTGTTCCTAATACCCTTGAATGGGGTATTTTGAATTTACCATTTTACCACTGTTAATTTTATGCCCTGCTTGTATGCTTGAGTAGAGATTGTTTGGATATGAATAGAGATGATTTCTATGTTTTGGATGTGGTTTCCCATGAATGTGTTGTTTATGACCATTTGGTCATGCTTAGACTTTTTGGCCACCTTAATTGTTTTCTCATGCCTAGTGTTCTAGGGTGGAATGTTGTTTTCTTACATACTTGATATGTTGTAGACCGATTAGCCAAGTAGTTCTTGATGTTTACTTGGGTTGTATTGCATTGTTATACTCGTTGACTTACACAGGGCCATGACAACCTGGTGTAGAAGATGATAAGGATAATTGACCGAGTGATCTTCCTCAGAGAGTCTTTAAACCATTTTAGACTATAAGGGGAATTGAGCGAGTGACCTTCCTCGGAGATTCTTTGAACCATTTTAGACTATAAGGGGAATTGACTGAGTGATCTTCCTCAGAGAGTCGTTGAACCATTTTAGACTATAAGGGGAATTGACTGAGTGAGCTTCCTCAGAGAGTCATTGAACCATTTTATACAATAAGGGTAATTGATCTAGTGAGCTTACTCAGAGACTCTTTGAATCATTTTAGACTATAAGGGTTATTAATCATGTGAGCTTCCTCAGAGAGTCTTTATATGCTTGGGACTATAAGGGAAATTGACTGAGAGAGCTTCCTCAGAGTGTCTCTATAGTATCCTTATTTTGATTGAACTAGATAGGTTAGTCTAAGAGTACTACCGAGAGGGTTCCCTAATTATTTGTTGTCATTGATGTATATAAGTGATTTCATTGAAACTGTAGGACTGGTTACTGCTGAGTACTTCCTTGTTTAATAGTTTCTTTGGTTTGTTACTTGCCATATATTCACTGACTGTTAGGCACAGATCTTGTGGTGATTGCCTAATGGGATTTAGTCTCACAACCTGTTTGGGATATGAATTTGGGTCCAAACAGATTATATTTATGTAGGTATAGGTAAGGGAAATCGCCCTTCTACATCTGGTAGTTGATAAACTGTGGAGTTGGAGAGCATGGGACTAAGCTGAGACTTGCGATACTGAGGAGCTGTTTATCTATTTTTTTGTGTACTTTGGCTTATTATTGTTATGTATTCCATAATTCTGATGTTTTTTGCTGTTTTCCAAGACATATGTACCATGAATCATTTTTATATATATACACTCTAGCTGTTTATTTCTTCAGACTTCTACTATTTACTTTTGTATAGATTATTACTGCTTCTTCTATTGTTATCTGTTTTTTTCTCTTCTGATGTGTTAATCTACCAATGAGGGAATAGTTTCTTCACTAACACACCCAAGGTCCTCACTACTAGTCGGTAGTATCTGGCGTTAGGGGAAATGCATTTGAGTTCATTTGACTAACCGGGTATAGGGCGCCTCTGGGTGGCTTCCGGAACCGGTACGTTATAAAGTGGTATCAAAGTAATGCTTTTCTTCTTGACTTACTGTTTGGAGCCTATGTCCAAATATAGGACGGAATTGGTACTTGGTAATAAGTTACGCCTGGGAGTAGCTAACCCATGTATAGGAAAAAGACAATCTACCTCATTTAATTGAAATTTTTTCTGGGTTTTCAATTATTACTGTTGATTTGATTTCACCTTGAGTGATTCACATGATTTTTGTTGTTATTGATGATTTTTTTGAGGTTTTATTTCTATTTACACTTGATGAGATAAGGATATGGAATCTCATGCATCATATAGGCACTTGCTAGGGATCACATATCATGCATTCTTATCATGCCATATTTGGTGCATTAGCAATTTCATGGTGTTTTGATAGGTGTTGTGCTAGATATTCATGTTGTTGTGACAGTTTCCATGATAAAAATACCCACTGTTTGATAGGGTATTGTTTGTGTAAGAATTTTTTTGAATGAATTCCAATCTTTGGTTCTTGAGGTGTTATGGGCCCTCATGGACAGAAATTTGGAGGATCATTGCCCAGTTTTTCTTGTTATAACATTTATAAGATTCCAAACTTTGATTCACGGGGAGTATGGGACCTCACAGATCGAAATTTAGAACTTTGATGTTCGTTTTAGTGTTTTCTAGGCTCCAGAGTAGTTTTTGAAGCTCACTGTCTGGAAAAACCCAGAATACACACCGTGTAGTTTTGACTACATGCTTTGTGTTATTCTGTTCGGGAAGAAACTGTTTTTCTTAAGTACACATCGTGTACATTATGTGCACACCGTTTTGTCTCTAACTGTGTCATAGGTAGTGTGGGAAGAGACACTGGATAGGGAAATTCTCATGGGAACATGTCGTGTACCAGTTGTACATGCCGTGTAGGGTTGACCCTATGTCTACCTATGTGACTAACAACATGGACGAAGAAAACTTAGGTGATACATGTCGTGTCAATTATAAATAATCCATGTAGTGTAATATTGGAATCCGGTCATGTATCTAACAACAAGGGTCAGTGTTATGTTTTCTAGTACAGGTCATGTCTGTATGGAACACACTGTGTAGTGTCAGCTGAGTACCTGGCCATGTCACAGACAACACGGGTCGGTGAAGCTCGTCTAATACACGCAGTGTCTAGAACAAACTTGAAGTGTAACCTTGTTCTAAGGGGATCTATGTGGCTTATCAGTATAGAAGGACTTGGGAAGATAAAGAAAATTCAAGTACACATCGTGTGTAAGAACAACACACCGTGTGTTTGGGGTGTTACATGACCAATTCTGGAAGAAGTACGCACCCATGTGAAATACTTAAGGGAACACGTCATGTAGTTATTATACACACCATGTAGTCTTGTTTTGTAAAACATGAATGTTTTCTTTCTCATGTTCCCTTCATAGGTTTCCAATTCTTATTCCTTGATGATCTAAATCTAAGGTGTGTGCTTGACCTTATAGATTCATGCCACTGAGACGTCCTCCGGTTGTACACCAGTTGCAAGGCGATGATCAGACACCAGATATGGCTGATCAGGGATATCCGGTAGATCCTCCAGTTATGCCTGTCTTGTCACCAGCAGTTATACCTAACGTAGGTGTCTATGCACAATTCAAGGATTGATTTATGAGGATGATGCAGACCTTCTAGGGAGCGTCGCCTCATGCTTCTTCAATGGTAGAATTGATGGGGATCTTTTAGTAGCAGTATCCTCCCACCTTCTCACGGGATTGAGGACCCCAGGCTGCATATTCATGGCTATAAGCCACACTGATGATCTTCGATCATCTCTAGATAACTCTAGAGAGGAGGGTGAAGCTCACTAACTACATTCTTTGAGACTCCTCAAAGAGGTGGTGGGATGTGATCTCACAGGAGGGATGCCAGTAGAACATGACTTGGAATGTGTTTCAATGCATCTTCTATGATTACTTCTATCTGGAGACATTAAGGGAAAATCGATCCTGAGAGTTCATGAGTCTGGATCATGGTAATCTTTATGTTATGGAGTATTCATCTCATTTCATAGTGCTGCAGTGTTTCACGCCTATTCCATGAGGTGATGAGTATTTTCTTGCAAGGAATCTCGAGGATGTTCTGAGGCATGAAATCCGATCGCAGGTGAATATCTTCAGGTTAACTTCTATATATTCTATAGTCAACCATACGCTGATCCCTGAGCACAATCTGAGGGATTCTGGAGCTGTGAACCTGGGTGGTACGACATCCAAAGTTAGTGCTACACCTGCTTATAACAGGAAGCGTCGTATGGAGATTGCATGAGGATATCAGAGTAGGCAGGATACATCTTCTGGTAAACAGGTGGTATGCGACCAGTGCGGGAAGAGCGGACATTCGAGGCAACAATGCCCGAGAGACCCAATGGAGTGTCGATCTTGTGGCAAGATGGGTCATCTTTAGTGCTTATGTCAGATATTCTCACCTGCAACTGGTGACAGGGGTTCTTCTATGACTCCTCGTTCAGGAGCATCACCACTAGTTTCTCTCCATTTTGGGAACTAGAGTTCTTCCGGCCATTCAGGCCGAGGTGGAGGTCATGGTCGTGGTAGCCAGTCACCAGGATTTTAGCGACATCAGGGCGGATCATCTTAGAGTGGTCAGGTAGAGTCACAGGGCCATGATATAGGCCAAACTTTTGTAGTGGATCAGACCTGGCAGGAGCAGGATCCCGGACCTTCTACAGTTCAAGGTACGATCTTAGTTGCCTCAGTATTAGCTTCTACTCTTTTTGATACAGTTGCTTCCCATAGATTTATATCCGTTGCAGTTGTGGAGAGCCTTGGGATCTGCATCTTTTCTTCTACTGATATCTTGACACTAGACACTCCATTGGTGACTAGAACGGTGCACCTATTTCAGTGCATGGAGTGCCCTCTAGAGGTTAGTGGGTGTCACTTTTTATACGACCTCTATGTTCTTGAGAAGATGGTCTATGATTTCATTCTTAGAATGGACTGGTTAGTTACCTTCCAAGTAGTTGTCGATTTCTATCACCGTAGGGTGAGTTTCACATCACCAGAGGGCGGATCTTTTCTTCATACGGGCGAGTGGGATGTCCAGGTGAGTAGATCGGGACCTGAGAATCATGGGTAAGGAGGAGTTACATCCCATATTTCTAATATATATTTTGGATGACTAGGGGACTTCACAGTTAGACTTTCCTCCAGTGGTGGATCGTTTCAGAGATGTCTTCCCTGTAGACTTTTCAGGTTTGCCTCCAGAGCGTGAGGTGGACATTTCTATTGAGCTTGTTCCGGGAGCGGCACTGGTGTCCATTCCTCCTAACAGGATGGCTACACCAGAGTTACATGAGCTCAAGAAGCAGTTGGAGGAGTTACAGGCAAAGGGTTTCATCCGACCCAGTACTTCTCATTAGGGTTTGCCTATCCTGTTTGGGAAAAAGGCAAACGGTTCCCTCGGGCTTTGTGTGGATTATTGGAAGCTGAACTATTTGACGATCAAGAACTAATACCTCTTACCAAGGATTGATGATATCTTTAATCCACTTTTAGGATTCTGGGTCTTCTTGAAGATTGACTTCAGGTATGGTTATCATCAGTTGTACGTTAGACCATCAAATATACCTATCACAGCCTTTTGGAGCAGGTATAGTCCATACAAGTATATGGTTATGCCATTTGGTATCACGAATGTGCCTGTAGTTTTCATGGCACTGATGAACCAAGTATTCCATCTATACTTGGATTCATATGTGGTGGTCTTTGTGAAAGATATCTTCGTGTACTCTCACACTCGACATGACCATGCCACGCATCTTGAGATCATTTTGAGTACACTGAGAGAGCATCAATTATATGATAAGCTCTCATAATTCCACTTTTGGATGGAACAGATTCACTTTTTGGGTAATGTTTTCTCATAGACAAAAGTAGCAGTAAACCCAAAGAAAGTGGGAGAAATAGTTTCCTAGGAGCAGCCAAAGAACGTCCTTGAGGTACGGAATTTTTTAGGGCTAGCTGAATACTAAAGATGTTCCATACAAGACTTTTCACACTTAATGGAACCACTGATGAGTCTGACTAAGAAGGTTGTGAAGTTCCTATGGTTAGATTCTTGTGAGTCAGCCTTTCAGGAGCCGAAGGGGGGGCTGACTTCAGCACCGATACTATTCTTTCCAGAGTCAAGAAAGAGGTAGACTGTGTATTGTGATGAATCAGGTATTGGGTTGGGAGATTTTGTTGAGTCAATAAGGTTTTCTTTATGAATTTTCCATTTCTTCATACATGGGGGAGATTGTTAAGTCATTATGGTTTTTCTTATGACGTTACGATTCCTTCTTATTTTTACAATCACAAACACCTTATCTTAAGGAAAATTTCATTTTACCCTATGTTCTACCCCTATAAGGAAACATTTCCTTCCCCAAGGAAATTTATCCTTACCATGTTTTCTTTTCTCATATCAAAATATTTATAAGTATAAAATTTGGATTGACACCAAAACCTCAGAATCATATAATACATGGATTTGAAGAATTCTGTTTAAGACCTTGAATTCTAGTTACGAACTCCCATGAAGTTCAACTCTGAATTCAGGTTATGAACTCTGATGAAGTTCAACTCTGATTTCTGGATACGAACTCTCAGGAAGTTCAACTCCGAATTATGGTTACGAACTCTCATGAAGTTCAACTCCAAATTCTGGATACGAATGTTGTGAAGTTAAAGTCTGAATTCTGGATATGAACATTCATGAAGTTCAACTCCGAATTCTGATTACAAACTTATTTAAAGTTTGACTATGAATTCTGATTATGAATTCTAGTTACGAAAGTCTCTAAGCTCTTACTCCGACTTCTCTGAATTCAGGATCAGAACTCCTATGAGTTCTGACCCCGAATTCTCATGAACACTGACTCCAAACTTTTTTTGTTCAGGTTTTGAATTCATATGAATTCAGATTCCTAATTTCCTTGAAATTCAGACTCTAGAATTCTATAGAATTCGGGTTCTGAATTTCTAGAAAACAGAATCTGAATATTCTTTCATTATAGACTCTGAATTTATTTTTAGTTAGACTCTGAACTTTCTTTTACTTACATTCTGAATATCGGATTCTGGTTATGCTTAAACTAATTTTGTTATAAAACGATTTCGTGCTTTCAGTTATCAACTAACTGTTGTTTGAGTGACATGTGTATAGGTCCCTCTAAAATTCAAGGAAAAATATGACTGTTGGAGGAGGTAGTCGACCGTTGGAACCATGCCTATATGTAGGAGATCATTTTAAAAGAGCTCAACACTGAACTTTGACAACTATGCTTACATGTTGTTGAAGTGATTTCTAGAGAGATAGGCTCTTAAAAACTCTCAGGATTTGCGTAGAAAGTTTTGAACTTCCTGTTCAAAATTTTCTTCTTGCATATTTTCTTAGTGAAGAGGTTCGATTTCCTTAAAATTAGAGACTTCGGGTTGTGAAGTCATAGTTACCAATTTCCTTAAAAAACGAGGGCTTGCAGGGATTGCAAGACAGATACCGATCTTCGAATTGATGGATTACATGGGTTTGGGTAAGACATACTTTCTTGAAAGTATAAATCAAGGGACCTTTTATCCGGGATTGTTGGATACCATCCTCTTTGGGTTAAAAGAGTTATTACTTTTTACTTGTAATATTTTGTTTTCCACTGTGTATTTTAGTTGTTGAGGAACGTATAACTTTTATATACTTCCTTAAACATATACTCTGATTTTATAGGATTCTATACATGTTAAGGTAGAATCTTAGTGGGTGGAAACTTTTGTTAAGTTTCATTTCTGGAATCACTTTTTTGGAATCAAGCACGTTATTAGAACCTATAAGTTTTGTGAATTTTGGTTACGCAAAATTTCCTTAAGGATTTTTAAAGTATACAATTCACCCCCCCCCCCCCCCTCTTGTATTTGAGTATATCATGTTTATATATTTGATCCTACATTTGGTATTATAGAGTATATCATACTCAGACATACCATATCAACAATTGTTAGCAGAGCATGGGTTACCTCTGAATTAATCTCACGATTAAATTTAGAAGAGAATATTCGAAATTGAATTTTCCAGATTCATACATTTTCAGAATCTGTTTTTCGGACTCATATAGTTCGAATTCAGTTTTTTTCATAGAGATACAATATCTAGTTTTATTCTTAGGATATTTTCTCTTATTAAAAACCCCATACTACTAACAAGTTTGTGTGTCAAAGATTATCTTAAGGATGGCAGGTTTAAATGTTGGTTATATTGATAACCTAAATCCTACAAGACCTCCTGTTTTTTGATGGAAATTATGATGAGTACTGGAGAGATAGGATGAAAACATTCATTATAAATACTAGAGTTGATAAATATCTAATGGTGACTGGAGATTATAAGATTATAGATAAGGAATTGAGAACCTTTACGAATCAAGAGAAATAAAAATATCAATCAAACTTTAGAGTCATAAATACTTTGTTATATTCCATGACTAGGAACGTCAATAGTCAAATATCAACATGTGAAGCTGCAAACAGTATCTGGAAGAAACTTGAAGTTACACATTTTGGTACATCTAAAGTCATAGAGACAAGAAGATCTATGCTCAGAGCTGAATAACATGGTTTATTTCCTTATGGAGAACCTATAAGAAAATTACATCAAAGGTTTATGACTATCATGAATATCTTAAAATCTATTGGAGGAAAAGGATAGTAAGATGAAGCTCTTATTGACAAGATCATAGATATCATGCCAAATTAATGGGAGTTTAAGAGGATGGATATTGATGAGAACATAAAAGTCAATTAGATTTCTTTAGATGAGTTGTTTAGAACTCTTCTTCAACATAAAACCAGAATGAAGAGAGATTCTGAAAATATTAAGAAGAATAATGAGAATGGAGGAGTTGCTTTTACAACCACTTCTAAACATATGAAATCCAAGACCCAAGAAAGAGTAACTAGATCAAAGACAAAGAAAGTCATTATTCAGTTAGAATCTAGTGACACATAAAAGTCTAAGAATGAATTAGCTAATCTTGCTTGGAGAATGAACAAGATTGTAGCTCAAAAGAACCATCAGAATAAGTACAAGAACAAAGACTATGGAGATAAGAAATATGGTGAAGTTACGTGTTATGAATATAGAAGAATAGGTCATATCAGACCTGATTGTACCTTGTTGAAAAAGAAAGAAAATAAGAAAATGAATTCAGAAAGGAACAAGAAGAAATTTTATCAATCAAAGCACAATAAAAGCCTTAAATCTAATGATACTTGGAGTGCTAGCTGTGGAGACTCTTCAGAAAGTGAATCTTCTGAATATGATTCATCAGCACAGAAGAATATGGGATTCATTTCTACTACTTATTTCCCTAATACATGTCTTATGGATATGGTACACTCTGCCGAGGCTTTAACAAATTTATCTCTTGATAATAATTTCTATTTCAAAAATAGTACTTCTAATGAAGATACTTTATCCTTAGAAAATGACGAAATACCTTCATATGATGAAGTTTCTAGATTTTCCAAGTTACTTGAAGCAAGAAATTGAAAATTTTCCAAGAAATTAGACAAGGAAAATACTAGGGAATAAATTCTTACAAAAGAGATTTCAGATCTTTCTAGATATCTTATAGAGAAAGATGAGATTTCAGAAAAACATTCTAAATACCTTGATAAAGAAAATTCTGTTAAGGAAGAACTTTCTAAAGATATTTAGAATGATATTTTAGAGATAAAAGTTTTTGAGGAAAAATATTACTCTAAGGAAATGATTCCTGAGGATAATAATTTAGTCATCAGACTGAAATCCAAAATATTTTCTCTTAAGAAGCTTCTTGAAAACTTTACCTCTAGGAAAGGAAAATTTCGACAAGATGTATTCTCAAATTAAACCTCACAGAAACACTACTAGATTAGGTTATACTCACCAAAAACCAGTTTTCAAAAACAACTATTTTGTTCCTTCTAGATCCCCTTTTTCACTAAATGTCAATGTGGTGGGCATTGGAAGAAGAATCGCACCTTGAATAAAGTTAAATATCTTGGGTTTCATATAGATTATTTTTCTAAACAAATGTGGATACCCTAAATTTTGTTGTCTGACAATTCCGTATCCAAGAAAGTTTGGATTACAAAAGTCTAACACTTTTGTTTTCAGGAAAATAGAGAAGGTACCAACAACAATATGTGGTACATGGATAGAAGATATTCCTGGCATATGACTGGTAACAAAAACTATTTTGAAAATATTATCAAGTTGAAAGGAGTAAAAGTAACATTCAAAGATAATGCTCAGGGAGAAATTATTGGCATAGGTAAACATCTTCCTTCTTTGAAAAACTTTGATTTCAAATGTTTTATTTCTAAAAGGAGATATCATTCTTCAATTTACCAGAATGAAAGATCAACTTGCCAATATTTTCATAAAATATTTACCCTCTGATAGATTTGAATACATTAATCAAAAGTTAGGAATGATAAACATAAGGTAATCATCCTCAATAACTTCTTATTGAACCAATATTATTACAGTAATATACTATTTTTCATAGGGGGGTACATTTTATAATGAAGCTTTTTCATATTTTTCAAAATGAAGTTTTTCATATTTTTTGTAATGAAGTTTTTCATGTTTTTGTAATGATGTTTTTCATGTTTTTCTTAATGATGTCTTTCATATTTTTCGTATTAAAGTTTTTCATATTTTTCTTAATGAAGTTTTTCATGTTTTTCCTAATGAAATCCTTCATATTTTTCTTACTGAAGTTATTTTATTTTTCATAATGAATTCTTTCATATTTTTTCATAAAGTAATTTTTTCAGGTTTTTTTGTAATAAAAATTCTCAGATCTAAAGTTTTCATAATAATAATTCTCAAAAGTGAAGTTTTCGTAATGAAAATCCTCGGACCTAAAGTTTTCGTAATGAAAATCCTCAGACTTGATGTTTTCGTAATGAAAATATTCAGACCTGATGTTTTCATAATGAAAATCTTCAGACCTAAATTATTCATAATGAAAATCTTTGGACCTAAAATTTTTGAAATGAAAATCATCGAACATGCAATTTTCATAATAGAAACTCTCAGATTTGAAAATTTTTGTAGTGAGGTTTTTTTCGTATTCAAATTCTTTTTAAATCTAAATTCCTTCAAAAAGAATTTTACTCAATACAAATAATTCCCCAAGAAATCTGAAAGGTATGATTCTTTCTTGAGTTTTTCGTAATTACCTTTTGCTTGCTATTAGTTTCTTTTGTTTTTAAAATTTCTCAGATTCTAGTTTCCTTAAATCCGAATGCTTTCCTTTTAAAACCTCAAAAGATTGGATTCAACCAAATTTTTCCTTGTAGCTATCATATCAACCGTTAGATCAGATTATAAGGTTTCCCAGCCGTTAGATATGATTTTGAAGTTGAAAGGTCACTTCCATCACCTATATAAAGGACCCCTGAAGGGTTGTCCCATATCAGTTTCCAAAGATTTTGTGTGTCGAAGCTCTACCCCTCTACAAAATCCCGTTCCAAATTTTTCAGAAGTGCTCAAGTCTGAATGTGTACAGAAGTCCCTTCTCAAGAAATGTCTACTGTCAAGCTGATTCAGGAGTGGAAAATTTATAGAGAGTGGTTGGTACATCTAAACTTTTACAACAAGTATGACTCTATTATATCCAAGAACATCAACCTCAATGGATGGGATAGTGTAGCTATTTCAGAGACATGAGCTCAGGATGTTGTCTATCCGGATCTACTCATAGAATTATATTAATTATTTTTCTTCTTTAAGGAAGAAGGTAGAGAAAAATTCTCCTTCAGGAGTTATAGAAAGAAATATAAACTCTCTTACACCAAGGCTGCGAGCTTGGTGGGGCTGTTATATGAAAGAGAAGCTGAGTTTCGTTCTCAAAAATTGCCATCAGTTCAAGGAAGCTTTGTTAAGGAAAATGCTATGGAATTTCTTGATCTTTCAGATGTCAAGACCACAAATATTTCTCATCTGTCTACCAACAATCGGATCCTACAGCTATCGGTTCAAGGATTTATCGTAATGAGGAAGGGTGATAAGGACACCCTTAAGAAAAGTGAAATGCATATCTTGGTCTTTTTACCAAACCTATGGAAGGTCAACCTCATGAGACACATTCTCATTATGATAGAGAATATAAAAAATGGGAATATGAGAGATCCGATTTTCATGGATCCCACATTACTATCCAAGATGACAGTTCAGTGTCTAGAATCTTTCAGGATCCGCTACAGTTCCAAGCTGAGGAATTGCAAGGTGATGTTGATCAGTGATGACACCCTCAAGAGAATGAAGGTTGGTTTCTCCAAGGAGAAAGGAGAATTTTATGATCTGCCTAAGGATGAGGCAGAAGCCATTCCAAAAAATATAGAATAATTTGAACCTTCAAAGAAGGCCGGAATGAAAAGAAAGTTGAAGGATGTGGAAGTAGAAGAAAAAAACCCCGAAGTCTAAGGAAGTCTAATCCGCACCACCTAAACCTAAAAATAAAAAAAGCCTAGCCAGATGAAGTTGTAGAAAAATAGAGGGAGGATAAGAAGAATAGAAATGCAGGGGAGCCATAGTTTGGTTTGGATCCTTTTGAGATAAAGACCTAGAAAGAATCAACTGCTGAAGAGCATGAGAAACAAGCCAAGGAAAAGAAGCTTAAGAAGAAGATGTCAGAGGCTGAAATCTTTCAATCCCTTTTGAGGGATACTGAAATTGTATCCGAGAATATCCATGTTCCAAAGTCCTTCCAGGTGGAACCATTACCTGAGACTCTGGGTAAGAGGTTTATGATTCTGGAAAATCCACAAGATAATATTGTGAAAGTGAAGAAAGTTATAGAAGAAGTACAAGAAGCTGAGAATAGTGGTGGCTCGGATGATGTGATTAATCAAGTTGAATACTATCAGGAAAAGGAAAGTGCTTCTAAAAAGTTGTCAATCTAGACTTCTAAAGCCAGATCCGCAAAACTTGATGCTCCTGGTGTTGATGAGAAGGGTGAAGAAGAGTAATTGAATAATTTTTCAGAGGAAGAGAGTCATAATTATGACTTAATTATTCTTAAAGATGTTAAAGCTGGATCTGAGAAGGAAAATTTTTATGAAGATAAGATTATACAGTTATCCATAAGTGAGCATGAATCTCTTGATGAAAAGGCTATTTTGAACATTAGTAATGGTAAAAAAGTGGTTGTTGATACCCCAACCAAATATATTTTGAGGAAGAAAGAAGATGGAGGAACCTCTAAGAGGAAGTTTGTAGAGTTAGAGGAAGAACACTCTCCATGTAAAATGTCTGATTTAGATTCATCATCCTTAGGACATTATTTTGTAGTTCAATCTCTGAAGAAGATGGTGGATACCATTCCGATTTTTCCCGCAATTGATTCTCGATGCTAGATGCTTCATCATAGTATGAATCAAAAGTCAGAATCTGTATCCATGGTGATGGATATATGTATTAATATTGGGGCTGATCACAATAATTTCCTGATCAACTATGAAGCTCACAGAAAATCTTGCAGGAAAAAGACCAGATGGTCTAAGAAATTAGTTGAATATTTTGAAGAGATTGATCATTTTCAAGAAGATTTCAAGGAAAATTTTGATACTGAAGACACCAAAATCAAGAATCTTATGAACAAATTTCAGGAAAATCTTAATCTTGAACAAAATTCTCAGATTCAAGATGTCAAAGATCAGAATGGGAAGATGAGTTATTTTTTCCAAAGCTATAAAACAGAAAATGATCTCCAGATTGAGATCCAATAAAAGATAGTGAAATAAGAAGAATTGCTAATGGTTTAGGAAGAGGCTATGAAAGCTCTGGAAGACAAGATCAAATCTCTAGAAAAGAAAGCAAAGGAGGATCACAAAGAGATGAAAAATCTAAAGACCATTGTGAAAAAGATAATGCCCAAGGAAAAATAAGAAAAATAAATCCCACCCAGATCTTTTGTTGTATTTATTTCCTTGTACTAATTCTTCCAATCGTAATGAAATTTTGGATGCTTGTTTTGTTTGGATGTCTATACTAATATTTCAAGGACTATATTTTTTTCCATTCCCTCAAACACTTTTTGAAAATCACAAAGGGGGAGAAGGAAAAATAATTCTAAAGGGGAGAAGGAAAAAATATTTGTATGTATAGAAGAATTAACCCTAAATAAGGGGGAGTTTATCTAATGGGGAGTTATCATTACGAATATTTACACATTCAAATGAAAATTCTCATTCCAGAAATCTAGAATATGGTCTTTAGTGTTCCAATGCCTAAGGGGGAGTTAGTCGTATTCACCATTGTTCATATGTAAAGGGAGAAAAGTTTTATTTACAAATTTTAGTAAAATAATTTCTAAGTCCTTATATTATTTTTCATAAGTATGTTTATGCTTTCCAAAAAGGGGGAGATTGTTGAGTCAATAAGGTTTTCCTTATGACTTTTCCATTCCTTCATACACGGGGGATATTGTTAAGTCATTAAGGTTTTTCTTTTGACTTCACGATTCCTTCTTATTTTGAAAATCAAAAACACCTTATCTTAAGGAAAATTTCATTTTACCCTATGTTCTACCCCTATAAGGAAAATTTTCTTTCCCTAAGGAAATTTATCCTTACCATGTTTTCTTTCCTCATATCAAAATATTTCTAAGTATAAAATTTGGATTGAGACCAAAACCTCAGAATCATATAATACTTAGATATGAAGCATTCTATTTAAGACTCTTAATTCTGGTTACGAACTCTCATGAAGTTCAACTCCGAATTATGGTTACGAACTCTCATGAAGTTCAACTCCGAAGTCTAGATACAAACTGTCATGAAGTTCAACTCTGAATTATGGTTACGAACTCTCATGAAGTTCAGCTCCGAATTCTGGATACGAACGTTGTGATGTTCAAGTCCGAATTATGGATATGAACATTCATGAATTTTGACTCCGAATTCTGATTACGAACTTATGTCAAGTTCGACAATGAATTATGATTACGAATTCTGGTTACAAACTTCTCTAAGCTCTGACTCTGAGTCCTCTAAATTCAGACTCCGAACTCCTATGAGTTCTGACTCTGAATACTCATGAACTCTGACTCCGAACTTTGTAAGTTCAGCTTCCGAATTCTTATGAATCCATATTATAAATTCCCTTGAAATTAAGACTCCAAAATTCTATAGAATTTAGGTTCTGAATTCCTAGAAAATAGAATACGAATATCCTTGCATTATAGACTCCAAATTTATTTTTGGTTAGACTCCACAGTTTCTTTTACTTACATTCTGAATATCATATTCTTGTTCTGCTTACACTCATTTTGTTATAAAATTATGTCGTGCTTTCAGTTATCAACTAACAGTTTTTTGAGTGACACGTGTATAGGTCCCTCTAAAATTCAAGGAAAAATATGACTGTTGGAGGAGGGAGCCGACCGTTGGAACCATGCCTATAAATAAGAGCTCATTTGAAAAGAGCTCAACACTGAACTTTGACAATTGTTCTTTCTTGTTGTTGAAGTGATTTCTAGAGAGAGAGAGGCTCTTACAAACTCTCAGGCTTCGTGTAAAAAGGTTTTAACTGGTTGTTTAAACTTTGATTCATAAAGATTATCTTAGTGCAGAGGTTCAATTTCCTTGAAATCAGAGACTTCGGGTTGTGAAGTCAGAGGTGCCGATTTCCTTACAAATTGAGCATTTGTAGGGATATCAAGATAGATAACGATCTTCGGATTGAGGGCTTACCTGGGTTTGGGTAAGACAAACTTTCTTGAAAGTATGAAACAAGGGAAATTTTATCCAGGGTTGTTGGATACCCTTCTCTTTAGGTTAAAATAGTTATTACTTGTTACTTGTAATATTTTGTTTTCTGCTGTGTATTTTAGGTGTTGAGGAAATTATAACATTCATATACTTACTTAAACTTTTACTCTAATTTTATAGGATTATATATGATTTAAGGTAGAATCTTAGTTGGTGTAAACTTTTGTTAAATTTTATTTCCAGAACCACCTTTCCGGAATCAAGCAAGTTATTAGAGTCTAGAGGTGTTGTGATTTTTGGTTATGCAATATTTCCTTAAGGATTTTTAAAGTATACAATTCACCCCCCCACTTGTATTTGAGTATATCATGTTTATATATTTGATCCTACATTTGGTATTATAGATTATATCATACTTAGACATTCCATCTCAAAAGTTGTTCTTATGCAAGAAAAAGGAGTCATTGTGTACGGGTCTCGACAGTTGTGGCCACATGAGAGGAATTACCCAACACATGATCTTGAGTTGGCTGTAGTTGTATATGCCTTTCACTATTGGAGACATTATCTTCTATGAGAACATTTTGTGGTTTTCACTGACCACGAGAGTCTCAAGTACATCTTCACTCTGCATGATCTAAATTTGAGACAACAAAGGTGGGTTGAGTACCTTTAGTCCTTTGACTTTGAGCATGCCTATACGCCTGGGAAAGGCAACGTAGTTGCTGATACGTTGAGAAGGAGGACTCAGATATAAGCAGTTCAGGAGGCCAATAGTGGGTGGATGCTTATGGATCTGTTCTCTGAAATTCATTTGGAGGTGCATGACAAACAGGGGCAAACTTTTCTTTCTTCTATGGCTGTTACCGCTACTCTTCTTGATCGAGTGTGAATGAGGCAACTATCAGATTCAGAAGGCCTAGTCTTACGAGAGAGTGTGTCAGGATAGGACCTTATTTCGAGATAGACCATAGGTGAGGATGAGATCTTGCGTTTCTAGGGGTGCATAAGGGTGCTAGTAGACATACGTTGGGAGCTGATGCGGGAATTTCATTCCTTAGTTTGGTAAGTCCATCCTGGTGTCACCAAGACGTATCGTGATTTACACCATCAGTATTGGTGGCCATGTATGAAGATAGATGTTTCTGGATTTTCCATGATGTTTTCCACCTATCAGCATGTGAAGGAAGAGAATCATCGACCATTAGGGCTTTTACAGCAGTTTCTTATTCTCGAGAGGAAGTGGAATGATGTCGCGATGGATTTCATGATAGTTTTAACGAGGTCGCCTTGAGGAAATGATGCAGTTTGGGTTGTCATTGACAGAATCACGATGGTTTCTCACTTCTTACCGATCAAGGAGACCTTCAGTGTTGATGATTTGGGACGGTTGTACATCTGTGAGATTGTTTACTTACATGGAATTCAACACTCCATTGTTTCAGACAGAGATGCACATTTTTCTTCTCGGGTCTGGATGGGGCTTTAGAAGGCTTTGAGTACACATGTACATTTGAGTACAGCTTACCATCCCCAGATAGATAGCCAGTCCGAACGTACGATTCTGGGTCTTGAGGACATGCTTCATGCATGCATCCTGGATTTTGGAGTTTCTTGGGGGAAGCAAGTACCTCTTCCAGAGTTTTCCTACAACAATAATTTTCAAGAAATAATTCAGATGGAACCATAGGAGGATTTGTACGGTAGGCCATTCCGATCACTCTTATGTTGGATGGAGGCAAAATAGGCAGCTATGTTGGGACCTCGTCTTGTTCAAGGGACCACATATCTGATAGAGTTGACTCAGAAGAGGATGGCTACTACATAGTCTCGACAGAAGACTTATGATGATCAGTAGAGACGACCTCTGGAGTTTGAGGTCGGGGATCAGGTTTTTTTGTGTGTTACACCGAGGTTGGGGCACCAGAGGATTAGGAGAGAGGGTAAGTTTTCACTGAGGTACGTCAGACCATTTGAGGTTTTAGAGAGAGTTGGGCCGGTTGCCTATCGGTTGTAGTTACCTTAGAGGTACCGGGCTATGAATGATGTCTTCCACGTTTCTCAGCTTCAACATTACTTCTCAGACCCGTCTCATGTGTTTCAACCTGAGGAGGATGATTTGGAAGTGGGTGCATCATTCTAGTAGAATCCAATCCATATTTTCGAGTGAAGTATGAATGTTCTCAATGGCCGGTATGTACCTCTAGTATGAGTGTTATGGCAGCACAGACGAGTACATGACAAGACATGGGAGAGAGAGGAAGATGTACGATCATAGTGGATAGAGAATTTCGGGGTTTCTTCTTCTATGCCACCTTTATAGGGAAATTCAGGGACAAATGTTTTTAAGGGGGGAATTTTTTAAGAACACGAATCTTCGTTTTCATGTATGTTTTCCTTTTCTGTACGTTTTTTTTGAAAAATAGGAGTTTATGGAGATTTTCAAAGTAAACACCATGAACTTTATGAGTTGGTATGGTAGAATTTTTATGTGTTTAAAGTGCATGGATTCAGTTGGGAATATTTTGGGAGAGTTTGTAATGGTTTTGAATATGTTTGGAGGCTTTTCTTAGAGAGAACGGTTTGAGCACGGTTATGGGAAACCTTGCAGGAGGAGACAGTAGGCTTCACACGGCCTATGCACGGTTTACCAAATTGTGTGAGGAAACCATGCAGACCCCTCCTCTGGAGGTAGTGTTGTGCGCACGGTTAGTGCACAGTTTTCCAAAATGTGCGTACTAACTATGCAACCACATAAAAATAGAGTTTTTAAATCCGATCTCCCTCAAGGGTGCCTCATTTCACTCCAAACTCTCTCCCACTCGATCCTCACACGGGATTTTGGGTTCTCAAAGGTCAAAGGTGCTCCCCACTAATTTTGGAAGGAAATCGAATAGGTTTCTTGTTGGATTTAAGTCAGTTCTTCTCGGGTAAGTCTCTCTTTGTTTCTCATTGGTTTTCACTAGGTCTTCTCTTCCCTATCTCTTGGTTTTCTAGATCTACATCTGTTGCATGTAGATCTAGTTTTGGGGTTCCCTTGGGTGTTGAGTTTAAGGCTTTTGGATGATAGGGAAGGAGATATAGAGTGGTTTTTGTGAAGCGTTTTTCCAGATTGGGGTGTGATTTTTGGTGGGTCTATTTCGCTGGAACCCTAAAGGTAGGTGCTTTGTTCCTTTTTGTTCAATGTCTTAGAGTATTATGTGCAATTGTTCCCAATACCCTTGATTGGGGTATTGTTCATTTACCATTTTACCCCTGTAAATAGCCTACACTGCTTGTATATTTGAGTACATGTTATTTGGATATGAATAGGGTTGATAACTATGTTTTGGATGTGGTTCCCCATGCATGTTCTATTTACGGCCGTTTAGTCCTGCTTAGCCTTTTTGGCCACCTTGCCTATTTTCCCATGCCTAGTGTTGTAAGGTGGAGTGTTGTTTTCTGAAATGCTTGATATGCTGTAGACCGATTAGCCAAGTAGATATTGTGGTTTACTTAGGCCGTATTGCATTGCTATACCCATTGACTTTCACAAAGTCTTGAGAACCTAGTGTAGAAGACTGTAAGGGTAATTTAACGAGTGAGATTCCTCAGAGATTCTTCGAACCATTTTAGACTATAATGGAAATTTACTGAATGAGCTTCCTCAGAGAGTCTTTGAACCATTTTAGACTATAAGGGGAACTGACCGAGGGAGCTTCCTGAGAGAGTCTTTGAACCATTTTAGACTATGAGGGGAATTGACCGAGTGAGATTCCTTAGAGAGTCTTTGAACCATTTTAGAATATGAGGGTAATTGATTAAGTGAGCTTCCTAAGAGAGCCTTTGTACCATTTTAGACAGTAAGGGGAATTGACCATGTGAGCTTCCTCAGAGAGTCTTTAAACACTTGGGACTATAAGGAGAATTGACTGCGAGAGCTTCCTTAGAGAGTCTCTATGGTATCCTTGTTTTGATTGAACCAGTGGGTTTAGGCAGAGAGTACTACCCAAAGGGTTCCCAACTTATTTATTGTCATTGATGTATAGAACTGATTGCATTGAAATTGTAGGACTGGTTACTGCTGAGTACTTCCTTGTTTACTGCTTTCTTTTGTTTATTACCTGTCATATATTCACTTATTGTTAGGCACAGATCTTGTGGCGATTTCCTACAAGGATTTAGTCCCACACCCTATTTGGGATATGAATTTGGGCCCAAACAGAGTATATTATTACATGTATAGATAAAGGAAAGTTCCCTTCTACTTCAGGTACATGATATGTTGTGGAGCTGGAGAGCATGGGACCAAGCTGAGGCTTGCGATGCTAAGGAGCTATTTATCTATTTTCTTATGTAATTTGGAATATTTATGTTCTATATTCCATCATTGTGATGTGTTTAGATGTTTTACTAGACATATGTACCATGCATCATTATTATATATATACACTCTAGTTATTTATTTCTTCAGACTTCTGCTGTTTACTTTTGTATGGATTATTACTGCTTCAACTTTTGTTATCTGCTTTTTTTTCTCTTCCACTGTGTTACTCTTCCAATGAGGGAATAGTTTCCCCACTAACACACCCAAGGCCCTTGCTGCTATTCGGAAGCCTCTGGTGTTAGGGGAAAGGCGCTTGAGGTCATGTGAAAAACCGGGTACGGGGTACCTCTTGGTGACTTCTGGAATCGGGACATTACATGAATGTGTCATTTGAATTTTGTAGCCACGTTTTCATATTATGATTAATGTCCTTTTTATTATCATATGCCTTGTGTCCTATTCCTCATTCCATAAAGGTATTCCCCATGTTTTTATTGATATTCCTCAACATCACTTGTAAACTATTTTCCTTTCTTTTCTTATTGGGCCTCATGCTCACCCATTATTTTGATGTATGCCCCTATGTTATGATATTCAATAAATTTAATTAGGATGTTTCAATGAAGAATATTTTCAATTGGAATAGAATAATTTTTTAAATTTTCATGTATTATGTACCTTATTTCCAAGAAACTAAACTATAAAAGATCCTTTGTTTGTACAATTTAATGTAATAAAAAGGTGGGATTCCATTTTTTAGCTTAGGAAGTATCTCATTAAACCATATCATGTTTTGAGTTGGTATAACCTTTATGTGGAACCATATTTATTTGTGACAGAGCATCCAATTTGGGTTATTGATTTCGAGATGAAGGTTCTTCATGGGAAGACAATACCATTGTTCATGTGATTTGGAAGCATAATTTTTATTCATATGAGACTTGGGAACATGAGTCAACAATGAGAGAATAGTGTAATTATCTCTTTAATATGGTTTATTATTGAAAGGATTTCAAATGGAAGAAAGAATTTATGGTGGGAATATTGTACCATCTCATTACCAGCGTTCTGGTAATTCATATCCCTTATTTTGAACATTATTTGTTTGAGCCTTGTTCTCAGTTGTTGTTTTTTTATGATTTTTGATATTTGTGGAATTTTTTGGGTTTTAAATGGTTGGTTAACTATTAGGTAAATTTTTGTTGGTCATCCCATGAAACTATGTGACATTTACAAATGTCTTGGAGGTAACACACTTTTGACACATGGTTAGTCCAAACCAAGTGACCTACCCCTTAAACCGTGCACCATGAGACCATGGATATTTTTATGGTTGGTGTATTATTTTTCAAACCATGTGACAAAAATATGTTTCAATTCTATAATACAAGTGAGGGGGCACGGTTTGGTTAATATTTACTACTAACCATGAAAATAGACCCTAAAAATTGTGTAAACAGAATTTTAACCCTTTAGGAATTTTAATTAAAATACAAGGACCCCTATTTTTAACTCTAAACACATAAAAATTGACCCTAACTTAGTCCTTTGGAATTAGTGGCTCTCAAAATAATTTTTTGGGCTCCTCCAACCTTATTCATCATGAATAGGAGCATAAGTGGATGTGATGATCTCCTTTCAGTAAGTGTGTCTCATATTGATTTGGAATTCTCCTCCTTCAATTCCCAATTTATTTTGGAGTGATGGATCCTCAAATTTTTGGTGTATCTAAAAATTTATTGTATGGATTTTTATTCCTGGCATTCCTCTTCGATCTTTCTCATATTAGTCTTTCCATTTTCGGTTCCTATTTCGGGTCATTTATTGAATAATTATGTGATTGAAGGTAGGTGGTTCCATAAGTATTTTCTTATAATTGGAACCCATATTTCTTAGTTGGTTTGAAATTAAAATTTTAATTTATTTCCATGATTCTAAAATATTTGAAACATTATTTAAAAAACAAGTATTTTTTAAATAAATCACATTTTCAAAGGCCTTGGTAATAATGGGTGGGTGTTTTAGAAAAATAATTCTTGAAATTAAATTGATTTGATGAAATTATTTGATAATGATTCTTGAAAAAATGGATTTAAATAAAATATTATTTTTAATAGTGTGAACTAGATGATAACCTAAAATTTATTTTTGAAATTAAAATGGTATGTTGAAAATTAAAATTATGAATTTAAAATATGAATGATGATTTTAATTTAATTGATTTTTCTTGATTGATTTATTGATTGAAAGAACGTGTGATAGTAAGTAGTTATTTGGTGATTAGGAAAATAATTCTTGTAATTCAACTCCCTATCAGTGGATTGATGATGAAAACTCTAACTAGACCATGTTTGACATGATATCCCCCTATAAAGTGTTGATTGATATTATCCAAATAGCATGAGCCTTAGGGGTGTGTGCACACACATTAAGTCGTGATGATTGACTAAGTAGTTTGAGGATCCTGTAGCCAACAACTAATGAACCTTTAGGATTACGACTATGCTTCTTGGTTTAATTTGATTATTAATTTCCAAATATTATAGAACTATTTTATGTGTTCCCATGATTTAGTAAAATCTTAATTTAATATTATTTTGATATACTTTCCATATTTTTGAATTCAAATCATATTTTGACAAATAAATGTCCAAAGATCTTTCATTCCTTTTTTTATTTAAAATTGATCCATATATGTTTTTTAATGGAACTTCTTATGTAGCATTTTAGGAAATACTATAGGGATTGTTCTCTAACACCTTATCTTTTCCTTTGGTAACTTGTAGATTATGATATGAAAGGTAAAGAAAAAAGGAAATATCTATAAGGTGGTGGTGGGTTTTATTAATGCATGGGACCTTGGGAGATGGTAGAGACTAGTGAAGCTGTGATCCACTCATTTCACAAAGATCATCGGTTACAGTATTAATGGATGTGGTTTCATCTTTTGGATGATGTTTTTTTTCACGATCTTTATACCTATTCTTGGGGTACTTTTCTCCTTGAGGAGTGTTTTCTATACTGACTGTTCATTACTTTATATTCTATGGTTTTATTATATTAATTAAACTTGGGGTGAAATCATTCCCAATGATTTTTATTTATTCTCATGTTCTAGTAATAGGGTTTTGGTGGTCAGGAATTCTCATTAGGTCATGCTAGTGTCGTCTTAGGTACCGGTGTACTATGATATTTGGGTTAGTTTGTGACAATTTTCTAAAATATGATTATAAAATACCATTTATTATAATATTAGGGTAGTATAACCCAATAATTGAAAAATTAGGTTTAAAATAAAACTTTATAACTCAATGAAATGATATTTGAGTTATCAATATCCCTGATATTCAATATACTCTATAAAGCATGAAATATTTGAAAAGGGTTTTATGTTATAAAAATGTAAAAAATTAGATAATTACACATTATGAAATAAAAGTTTAGAATGTTCAAAAATTATATTAAATAATTTTAAGGGGATGATAATAAATATTTTAATGAAAAATGAGTTACTAAAAACTCTTATGAATGCAGTAATAGTTGAGTAAAAAGAATTTTCAAAAAAAGAACTTGATTCATCTAAGTACATCCCAAAATTTCAAGGAAATAATTTAAATAAATTCATGGGATGATAAATCAATATAACACCACACAAAGTAAACATAGTGTATAATATTTAACAAGTCCCAAAGAATCATAATTGAGACCCAAAATACCCTTATGGATTGAGTAATAGTTTAATAAAACCTTTTGAAAGAGTGAGATTTTAATTGAACATAAGACATCATAATCAATAGATAATTTTTGATATAATATCTGAAATAGGTGTTACATAATTAAAATAAAGGAAATTGAGTTCATAATACTAAAGATTTCTCCAAGTGATTGATTTGATATAAAAACCCTTACCTTGGTCCGGAAATGTTCTACGCATGCACCAGTTGTCCTAAATAATTAAATTAAGTTTATTAAATGAATTACTAAGAAACATATTCATAAAATTAAAAATTTATACTCATAAATTATTATGATTCTATAAATATATAATTTATTTATTTTTTACACCACATAATATAAAACAAGTAGTGATTATATCATATGTCTCAAAGAAAAAAATATTTGATGAGAAACACATACCTCAAGTCCTCACTTGATTATTACACACTCTAAACTCTTGTAAAAAAATTTATAATCATTATATTTATATAATATAACCATATTAATAATTGTCTTACAATATATCATTCCTTTATAATTTCTATTCACCCATTTATTAAAAATTCATCTTTAAAATCAATTTTTTTGTGTTAACTATTTTATTTCCCAGGGATGTTTTAGTTCGAAAGTTTCAATGATTGAACCTTTATTATGGATATAGATTATTAATAATTTCATAAATAACATATCTATTTATTAAATACTCTTTTAGAAAAATAAATTAAAGGATTTCATGAAAAATTAATTACATCACTTCCTGTAGGTGGTAGTCTATACATACGCAAGAGAGATGATTTCATTTTTCAAAGGAAATAAATAAATCTAAAAATAATTAATGATTATAAAATAAAAAATATATCATATATATCATATATATTAATTAAATTCATCTATATAATCATAAAATATTGGTGGTGGTGAAAAATTAATTACATCTATTCGTAAGGCTGGTAGTCCACATGTATGCATGAGTGACACTTTCATTTTCAATCGGATGAAAAGGATATAGAAAATAGTTTTGTCATTAACATAATAAAATTGAATTTTTATTAAAGGAAAAAATTTCTTTATTTTATTACAATTATATAATATTTCTTGGAGTTTTGAAGAAGAGAGAGACTTGAAATAGATCAATAAATATAATTACCACTTATTTGGGTATCCTCCATTAGTTGAAGCCCTAAGACTTATCAGATAGATATTTTGGGAAGAAAAATCATCTCATCCAAGGATAAGGGTATCAGTATGGTGTTTGATCATTTTTTTTGATAAAATAAGGTGCTCAAGTGGTTTTTATAAGTGATAATAGGATATTCCCTTTTATAAGTTGGAGGAGTGACACCCATCTAAATACCCTTAGCTTTAAAATAATATAGTAATTTTTTTGGGATTGTGGAACCAAATAGAAATATTTTCAAATATAGGATATGTTAAGGTATAAATAAACACAAAAAATCATAATTAAATAAGCTTTAATTATAAGTTAATATATATATATCTTCATTTAACCCCCTTTATTAACCCTTTCAACCCTTACTGTAGTGATAATATGTTTACCATCTTAAATATTAATTGTGGATAAATATTTAGTTGAACATATTACATAATAACTATTATGATTGATTATAATATTGAATCCATTTTACAATATTCAATTACCATAGGTGGTAAAAATTAATTCTAAAAGTTGTGTATAAAGTGTGTAAAAATTATTTTTAAAAAAATAATTAATCCTAAAAATAATTATAATTTAATTAATTTCCTAGTAACAACATTTTAACGAATGTTAATTTATTTTATAGAATATATTATCTAAAAATTTCATTAAAATAATTCATAAATAGTGGATAATTAAATTATTTAACATAAAATATAATATGCAAAAAAATAATTTTATGAAAAATAATTCTTTTTCCATTAAAATGATTTTATCTTTATTTTAAATATTTTATAATAAATGTATGAAATATTATTAATTTTTATTCAAGGATAAAAAATATTCTCTAATAATTTACATAATCAAAATAAAATAAATTAATATTTAAATATCCCATATATAATAAAACTATGTTTTTTAAATAATATATTTCTATTTAACCAAGAATATTTATTATAGTACTTCTTATAATAACTATATTAATTTTACAAATTATTTTGAATTTCATGACCTTGTAATATAATTTATTTTTTACTACAGTAATTATTTTTCACTTTAGTTTATTTTGGATTACATAAAAAGTTATCAAATACATCATTTTTATTAAAGTAAAATCTATTCTAAATCTCAGGGTGTTACACTTATCCAACGAATTTTAATGTTTTTTGGAATAGAGTATTGGGTGAAGATACATAGAAATGATTTCTATTGTACTTACACAAGATAAACCCATTCTATTTTGGAATAAAAAAAATATGTCGGCTAAAGGTTTGTAGGGGATTACATCATATTGGAATCCCATTAATGCCCATAGATCCATGGTTGGACTCAGATGGTTGATTAAAAAAATTATTTGGGTACCTGGTGAACAAGGATTTGGTTTAGAATATCCATGTTAGGTGAGACATGATGTAATACCCTGACTCAAGAAACCTAGAGATAAGGTTTATTTTATTACACTGATATAGAATACAATATATTACATTATATAGGATCTAATAGATTATTAGTCTTAGGATACTAAAAACATACATGATCCTTACATTAAAATTGAGAACATAAAATACATCATAAAAATTAAGTAAAATTTTTATTCTTCATCCTAGAATTTTATTAGATCATTTATAGTAATCTTATTGGTTCCCTCAAGAAAAAGGAAAAAAAATAAAGTTGTGATCTTACACGCTCAATAAGGGGTAGTGTATAGAAAAATCTATCATGGAATAAACATGGAAAAAATAATAAGGAAAAAATACATCATAATAAAACAATAACATATAATTGAAAAAATGAGCATGAAATATATACATGTGTAACATAACATTGTAAATAAGTAATCACATTAATTAAAATAAATTAGTTCATAGTGATGGATTTCATAATGTCAAGCATAAATATAATACTTCCACTGTATCCTTGTAAGAATTCATACATAAATAGGTATAGAATATACCAAATACTTAACCAAGTTTGTCCCATGAGATTGACCAATGCATCAAGGGGATATTAATTTTGATCCCCTCCATTAAATAATATGTCCAATGCATCTATCATGTGAAACAGTTTGGCTAACAATACATAATGTTCTAAAAGGAACCTATTACATACACATTACTTAGTAATAAATACCCCTCTATATATGTAATGGCTATTTAGATTATTAAAATTTTCTTAGTCAATTGAATAACATGTATATCTTAGTGAATATCCATCTGTCTAGTAGGAATTGTAGGATATTTATAATTTAATGTAAAATATCCTTTATAATTATATAACCAGGTGAGATACATTCATTATATAGGGGTGTCAATAGGTATCCATGAATGTGATGGTTTGAGACCAAAGAAATGATAGAAAAATAACCTATTTAATGAATTTTATAAAATTTAAGGGATTATAAGAATATTTCAATAAGATGAAATGGAAAATAATTATTCATAATATAATCATAGGTATATAATAACTTAATATAACATCACTAAAAATAAAAATGAAAAGTAATTAAAATGACGTTTGAAATAGAAAAAAAGATAAAGGTAAAGAAACCCTTACCTTCCAATGAAATTTCCAAAATCATGATAATAAAACTCTTAGATCCTTAGAGTTTGGGTTCTTGAAAGAAAAAAATTAATAAACCTTACCTTATAAAACCTCTTGAGAAAAAATAATAGGGATATATTTGATAGATAAAGGAAGATAGTGTTTGAAACTCTTATAAACCTAATTATCTTACCAAATACTATTTAGAGAGAAAATGAGAGAGAGAAAAATATTGTTAATGGTTTTTGAGTGGAGAGAAAGTTGTAATGGGTGAGATTTTATAGAAAATGAGTGGTAGATGATTTTTAATTTCTAAACATAGCATATGGAAATTTGTTCTGGATAAATAAGAAATTATTAGCCTTTTCATGGTTTTAAATCAAGGAATTTGATATTCATAGCCTAGATTTTTACTATTATAATTTTATGAACTAAGATCCTTTAAAATATATTATTTTGAACATGGAAAATAGTTTTTATTCATAAATAATTTTTTTAAAATATCAAAATATATTTATGAGTTGTAATCATTTTTTTAGGTTTGGAAAATTAATTTTCTTATTTTAAAATTCAATATTTTAATGAATAAACGTGTTTCTTTTCAATAAATAATTTATATTATTTACTATAGAATTTTAATTCATTATAATGACATAATAATTTCTATATATTCATATCGTATGTTAATATTTAAAAAAATCATTTGTCTTTAAAAATTATGAAAAATTAACCATTATATAATTTAATGGGTTGATTCCAAATTATAAAACTTTTTTATGAATATATTTGTATATATATATGAGAAATATAATTTCTAAATAAAACTATTAGTTTATTTTAAAACCATACATTTAGAGATAAATTTTTTAAAAACACTTCTTTAATAAATCTTATTTTTATTTTAAGACGTATGTGGGAAATTATATTTTTATTTCTAGATCATTATACATTATTCTTAACTATTAATTATATTATTACCAAATTATTTTATATATTTCATCAGACAATTATATGTGTAAGGGTTACATTAATGTCATAAAAGTCATAGATGTGAGTTACTATTCTATCATTTTGATTCCCAACGACCACCTTACCCTTCCAACAATCATATTATCCCTTATATATACACTAAATTATAATATAGAATATTTTTCACATCCTTATCTTATTTGTTATAAAATTCTATTCCATTTAATATATTTTTCTTTATAATAATAGTGTATCTCATATACTTGTCATTATTTTTAGAGTATGATACTGTGGAGTTCATAATTATGGTGATTCCTAATATTTTTACTTGTTCAATGGTATCAGTTTTAGTTCTTATAGTGAATGTAATATTTTAATTCTATGTTGTACTATTATGATGAAATAATAGATGGTGAATTTTGAACTAATTTTTATGGTGAATTTTGTATTTATTATGAATCTCTTATCATACATGGGAGGACTGAGCAATATAATCATCCACCATTTTTCCAAATAGATAGTCCTCATTATCATGGAAACACACGGTTAACTATATACTAAGGATGTTATCAATCAAGGTGGAAACCTAAAATTGATCTCTTACTGGATTCCCAAATCCCATTATCAAAGTGATACATGATCAGAAGTGATTATAAGGATGTGAATAACCCAATCATGTACTTTGAGAAGCCTTGGAAGAATCGTGTGTGTATGATACCCTTTGAAAGTTTGTCCAATACTATAGTGTGTCAGAAAAGTCATTTAGGTTACAAATTTTTCAGAAGTATTTAAACTCAGAAAATGGTGTTCTGAAATATGTTTAATGTGGGTTAGGCATGGTATTATTAGAGAATGGACATTTGGTGGCATGATAGATGAATATCATATGTTCAGTGTGACCACTGATGGGATATCTAGAAACCGGCACAGCTACTTTGGTAAACATGTAAAATGGGTGCCATGTTGGGTGAACTATGTTCGATGACCAGTTATTCGAACTGAGAATGAGCCAAATTGTAAAGATCTGACCACTATGTTGAGTAGAACTTGGTGTCTATATAAGATCCTATAACGGATTCCTATGTAAATGGTCACCCAATTATATCCTCTAAGTAATATCCTTGGGTCCATTAAAGGATATATAATTTCACCACAATTTCCACAACCTTCTTCATTAGGAATTCCTCTTTGTAATTTCCCTTCACCCTAGACTTGACGATGAACATGGTGAAGTGGTCAATTATGGTGATCTAAATCCTCAAAGAACAAAAAAATCCCTTATATTTATTATTATCCCCATGTTTTTACATAAAATCACTTCAGGATAATTTAGGAAAGCATATGAATATAGAATAGGTCTTTAATGAAATAAAATGATATAAAAAGTTATCTTCTTGATAAATGGTAGTTTTGTTCCCTTATATAAGAAAGGTAAGATGGGTTCCCAGGTAACTATTGGAAACCATCTAGGACACCTTATTCCTTTGAAGATGGTTTGTAGTGGGGAGATACACTGGGTATGATGCATGGTGCTAGTGAATAATGAATGGGGAATGGCACTGGTTCATAGGTTATGGGGAATTATATTAGTTACTAATCATGTAGCACAACATCAGTTATTAGGAATGATCAATAGTACTGGTGAACAATGTGTGAGGAAGGGGGATCCCTTTTATTCTTCATCCCTTTAAATTTTGTTCAATTCCACAATAAGATTTATAGTGTTCCCCTCTTAATAAAATTTTGAGTACCCAAAAATTCCTAGATCAAAATTGGTTATAATCAAGATAACTAGGATCAAATTATTGGGAAAACATGACTTAGTATAAAAGGTACATTCTCATGTTGAAAAAGATAATAAATGTGGAGGAAACCTGATAGCATGGATAGGTCTAAACATGTGTGTTATACATATTCAATATTTGACTCTAAGGTGGAATTTTGGGATCATTCATGGATTTCCCCTATAAATATAAATATTATCCACATCATGGAGAACCTTTGATTATAGTGAATACTAATTTTAAATCTCTCTATTTGTATCCTAGTCGGGCACTAAATACTCATAATTCAGAGTGCCACGAAATTTAAATACTAGGTGAAAGTGATGGGGTATGAGATCCTAGTTGGGAGTGACTAGATGATATAACCTTATAAAGAGATCATGTATGTGGGATCCTGTCCAAGAATTATTGGTTGCTAGATCTTGGTCATAAAATACTGGGTGCAAGCACCTAGGCACATCAAAAATGGGAAAAAATAATGACTTTGTGGAATTATTTCCCGCATGTATTTTACACTATATTTCATAATTTATTCCCAAGATACCTTCTATTTTATTATATATAATATGATATCAGTCCAAAAAATTTCAAATTTCTCATAGAAAATGGTTAGATCATAAAATACCACTCCCAATAAAGTTGTTGTATCTCATATTGACCAGTTGGTCAATGATGTTCAGAAAGTAAAAGGTTGGTAGAGCATGCTATATTTATGAGCTCCTATAAAGATTCTGATTATTTGATCCCCTACCCTATAAATCTTTGACATCTTAACTATCAGTCAAAAATAGGACCAAGATCATTGGTATGGATTGCATAGTAAGAGATGGTTTTGAGAGATACTTTAGGTATGACTACCCAAGAACACTCAAAATCTCTCTTGGAGTTTAGAAACACTAACAAAGACATGAATAAACATAAGTCTTGGTTTTTAAATTTTCCACATTGTAATTTAACATAAATTACTACTTTTTAAAACTCTATATATAGTGAGTTTTTGTATAGTATCCTCAAACAAGAGGTTGTGACTCTCATTCCCTCATGAGATGAAAGTTTTATCACTCACGGCTCATGTTCATGACTAAACCTATCAAGACTAACTAGAGTGTTAAAGTAGGATGTTTAGAAGTGTATTCCTGAGTTGAATTTCTATACCATTAAAACCAAATAAATATAAATGGTAGATAAATAATCCCCTTTTAATATAAGAGTGAGGTAGCTCACAAATAGGTGATAGTGACATAGGGTATTTCCATCAAACCACTCAATGGAGAAAAATAAATGGGTGGAGTTAGAACTATAGAGGTATAGGTAAATACCAACACATCACTTTTCTAAATCTCTAGTTTTTTACTGATAAACCAATATATTCTTAATATCATATTCAATTATTACACTAGATGATATTGAGGGATAGATAGATAAAGCTTCTATATAATGGTCAAAATCTTCAGAGATGTTAGAAAGTTTCCAAAAAAATAGATCGAACTATCCCTAATTGAATCTGTTCAAAATTACATCATTATATCCCTGATAGACCCTAATTCAAATTATATGTCTCTTTCACTCCCACAAAACATAAAACCAATGGTGTGGTGAAATATTTGGAGGGCAGTTTTTAAAAACCATATAGGAAAGTTGTGTTAAACATTTCTTGATCTCTATTATATGTTCATCACATTGGTCTATGGTGGATTTGACTATCATTAATTTCATGTTGTCATATAAAGAATTGTTGAAAAATAAGATCATGAAATGAGATAAACTTAATCATACATAATTACATGATTTATATATAATATTACATAACTTATATACCCAATACCTTTTAGGTTTATAGATATATATAATTAGGAAAAAATATTAAATAACAAAACCCATAATATTTTTTTGTTAGAATCACTAAACCAAACACATTTTATGATACACTTACATCACTCACAACTAAAATATCATATCCAAAACATTGACCTCTCAATTTTTTTTACTAATCTGTAAACATGGGTTGAGAATAAAATCTTAGTAAATGGTGAACATATGTAATAACAATATAAGATCATAATTGATCATGATATGATCATTTGGGTATGAGAACATAATAAATGTTCCTAAATATAGAATTAGAAAATCATACCCAATAAAATATAGATCATACACCATAAGTCAATGCATAAGACTTTGGACATAACATATCAAATGAGGCATATGAATTCTGGATCCTAAGATGATTATTATAATCTATGATACATAATATAGGAACAAATAAAAGCAAAGAATTGAGTCATAATATTTTTGAATATTAATAGAAACATAAAATCAATATTTATGTATAGTTTCACTGCTAAGACCATCATCACATAATGGAAAAAGTCTCATAGTGTATTGGGTTCACTCTCCATTCCCATAAAATAAGTTTATAGAGTACCATTGTAGATTGGGTTCACTCTATAATTCCTTAAGAAGTAAAGGAGTAATGGATATAACATAATGAATTTAAATTGAGTTAAGAATCCCCGTACCTCAAGTCCCAATGTTTCTTGTTTGCTTCCCAAATAATAATTTTTTTTTAAAATTTACTTTATTCAAAACCTTTTTTATATTTATTTTATTTTCTTATTATTTATTTTTTTCTCATATATTATCATGTATTTTTCATTTAGTCGAATTTTTTTTCATTTTTAATTGTTTTGACGTTGTCCAGTACATATTTCCAAGATAGCTTCAGTATGACAATAAATATTAAATGTATTTTTACAAAGGATCCTTAGAAACTATAATTCCAGAGTTATATTTTTTATTTAATTATAAAATATTTGTAACTTATTAGTTTCTAAATATTTACCATTCAAGGAATATTCCTCAGGTGGCTTGTTTTTTACATTTAAAATGAATTTTATTTTTTGGTTTTTATTTAATTATTACAATGGATATTTTACCATTTCATAATTATAATCATTAAATTAACTGAATATCAATTTTATATTAAATCCTAAAATTAATTTTTGAAAAATATTCAGAAAATATATATGTTTTTAAAAGCACCATTGATTACTTAGGTAGCATAAAACTACTACGGTAAGCAACGAAGGGAAAACAAATATTTTATTTTTTAAAAATTATATTATAAATAAACTATAATATTTCAGTTATTTTTTAATATCACTTACCTGATTGAAAGTAATAATATTCTAATTGAAATAAAAAAGTTAGGTTTTTGAAAAATCCATATTTGATAGTGTAACAACTTATGAAAAAAGAGTCCAGTGAGAGGTAATGCGTACTCCATCATCACTGATGGATCAAAAGGTAACAATAACATCATAATTTCATAATTATAACAAAAATAATTTAAGGATTAAAATAGTTATAAAGAGTAATAATTTCAAATAAGAATGGAAATATTGAGTTTGGAACACTTTCTTATCCCTTTGAATCACCTCCTTTGGATTAAATCTTAAGACTTCAACGAAAGAAATTTTGGACTGAATAAAAAAATTGAACTTATAAATATATATTTTGAGAGATATTTCGGAATAATATGCATATAAAACCAAAATTTAGAAGTGTTTTCTAAGGGGTAGAATGAGTCTACTTTTATAGGAAACATTTGATGGTGTTTACGTAAATATTTGGTCTTTAAAGAACAATAATATATTTGGGTAAAAAATAAAATAGGTCATAAATTGAAAATATATAATATTATTGACCATAATAATTATTCACTTGACTCAAGATTGAATTTTGTGCTTTTTATTAACTTATAAATTATTTTTAACAATAAATACCCTTTAATGAAAGTTTCAAGGTTGTTCTTATAATTTAACTTTAAAAATACCCAGATAAATTTGAAATTTAGATTTAAATATTAAAATAATTTATTTAGTATCATTTATATCTCTAAAAAACTATTAACACCATAATCCACAATAACCATTCCATTTAATGTCTGTTAAAACTACCTCCTTTGACTATTCCCCAGTGTGCAAAAAGCAATGCATTGAATTGCATAAATATTTTGTATAATTATCATATTGTTTAATGTTTAAACTAAAATTTTGACATAAATATAATTTATTATTAATCAATATTATCATTTAAATCCATTTATATTGTCATTTATTTCTATTTATATCATTATTACAGTTTTAATATACGAATTTTGACTTGTATTACCTTGTGTATATGTTGTGTAAGATTTTGGATAACTGACATGTTTTATAATTTTTAAATTAATAAAAATATATAAAAAATAATTTATTAGTTGGAATATTTATCATTAATGTCAATAATATCCTTATCTATTCCTAAAATTTTTCTCAAATACATTTTTTTTACTTTTTCAGTGATGTGTATGCACTATGTCAGTACCACTAAATGTTTTTATAATTATCATGACATAAAATTTCATTTATTTTAATTGGAAAACGTTTATTTGATATTTTTATAAAATTATAATTAACTACATGTTACATATCTTTTTCTAATGTTCTATATCATTTCATATAAAATTATTATAATAGAAAGTAAAATTTCACTTCAATTTAAAGTATTATTTTGAAATAAATTTAAATTAGAATGTATCACTCAGTATGTAACCACATGAAATTCGAATATTGACTTTAAAAATAAATACTTTAAAAAATTACAAAGAATAATTTCAAATAAAAATATCATTTTTAATCTCGTAAAGTTATTTTTAATCAAAACTATGAATACACATTAAATTTAATATTTATTTCCATATCTTATTTTTTATAAATTTTTTATAAATAAAATCCACATAATATTATTAATTTTATTAAAATCAATTAAAATATAAATTTGGGAATAAAATACTCATTATATATTAAAATAATATTTTTTTTAAACAGTATTGTTTTCAAATAAAAAAATAAAATTCTTGTTTCACACATTGATAAGATTATTTATATGACTACAATATCAATATATTTAATTATAAGTCAATAAAATTAACATAAATATAAATTTAAAAAATATCCAATAATTAAATAATTAGATAAATAATTAATAATAAGAAATTTGTTTAAGAAATTAAATTTAATATTTGAACAGTACTTCTTCTCATCCATAATATATACATAATAATTTTAAATGGATAATGTGTTCATAATAATATCATTTTTTACATGAAATATACATATGTATAATTATATATATAATTATTAAAATTAATATTCCATGAATAAATATAAATTCAAAACACAAATATTAATTAATGATAAAATGGTATATTATTTAAAAATATATGGGTTTTCACATTATCCCCTTATAAGGAAATTGTGTCCTTGTAATTTTAATTTTATGATTATAAAAAAAATAAAAAAAAATTCATACATACCCTTTAATATGAATATCATTGAGTACTCAAATTCTTCTATTGGTTTTGAAGGTTCAAAGGTGTATCAGATCAAGTAAACACATTGTACAAATGCATCATAAGGTTTATAACTTCTTTAAATTCTTATTCCCATGCATAAAAGTGAAAAATTAGTTGAAATGGGTGTATGAAAAGATATATAGTTATATGTAACTAGTGAATTTGAACATACAATTTTAAAATATCATTTCAAAATATTTTTCTAAAAAACATTCAAGTATGATCTAAGTGGAATGTTTTAAATTAATTTATTCCAGAAATATTTAAATATTACTCAAATTTTTAAAATAGGATAGATATATTTTTCTCAAATATCGATGAACACTGTAGATATAAAAATGACCACAATATCATTTTTTTTGTGACATTCTGAAAAATTAATAATTACCCTTACAGTAATTCCTAAACCAAGTAACATGGGAAATTTCTGTCTTTAAAATATTATCAAAATGTTTGAAATAATAATACTAATATCTATAAATAATAATAGAATTTGATATATTACAAAAAAAAATTAAGGGAGACAAATTTTATAAAATGTGACTACATCACTTAAACTAGATTGTTCAATAATTATTGAAATAAAATCATCTAGAAGGGTTAATAGTTGTGTGAGTTTTTCCCCGTTAATATTGAAAAAATAATAATCTATTGAAAAATTATAGTTAAACCATGAAATGAATTATCTAGTACCAAATTTTGACCTGATTAATTACCTCATAACTATATTCATTAAAAACATAACCCAAAATATATAAAACTTTCATAATTATTCTTACATAGTTCTCCCAATTTCTAGCCATAAATTAAAAACAAAATGTTTTGTAAAACAAATACCCTAATAAAACATAAGAAACCATGTCTTGACCCCTACCCAAAAGTGTACCCCTCTTAGGCTAACAATGAGGGAAAGGAAATTGTGATTGCCTGAGTCCCTCCTCTAGTAGGCCCCATGTTAGAAACTAGCACCAAGAGTATATTAAGAATATATATAGAAGGAATTATGCTCTAAAAGAACATGTAAAATTGGGAGAAAATGAATATAAAAACAAATTTCTCAGAAATATATATATATATATATATATATATATATATATATATATAATAAGTCCCAAGTGCATATATGCAATGTCATACAATACGTTAACAACAGAAAGGAAAGCTACATGTTCCAAAAATTAAATATGATAGTGACCAAAAAGCCCAAAAAATTCCTAAAAACCAGGATCTAGTCATATCTAACACAAACTCCAACCTGGTCTACCTAGCCTAAAAAATATTTGGTATATATACATAGGGTGAGAATAATAATATACTCAGTAGGATCATCTCTAGCGCATATAATACACCAGATAAATAAAGCATGCTAAAATAGAATGAACAATAGTGAAACTAACTCGTCGCCTAAATAGATATAATAAGTTTCTAACCTCACAATGGGTTAATCTCACTATGTATCACATAAAATAGAATATAATATAATAATTAAACATCAAGGGTACCCTGATCCCACTTCCCCACTAGTTTTCCACTCTTCCACAACAATGCACGTCCTGATCCATCTCTCTCTAAAAGTAACCAAGACCAATAACATCTGGGCAAGGCAGCATAAAATGAACCCCATATATCGCATCATCATATCATTACATCCACATATCCATATATAGTAACCATGTTTTTTTTGGGATCCACTACAACCTGTGTCACATGTATCATACATAAGGTATTATACCTCAGTCCATCACAACCCATACACTGAGTAAGTAACTCGATCCATCATAGCCTATACACATCACACCTATAATAATCAATTGGATACTATATCTAGTATTAAATGTGTGTGAAATAACCAAAATCCATCATATACTTGTATACAAATATATAGGAAAACTAATTTTCATTCAAAATAGCACAAGTAACTACCATGAGAAGAGATTTAGGTCAAAGGGGGTAGTCACCCATCCATCCTCCCACTAGGATGTTGGGGAAAGCACCCTCTCATAGTACACTGGTTTATAGTATCCCTAACATACATGGGTGGGGTAGTATATTAAATCACTTAATATAAAATATATAATATATCTCCTAGCCACGCTATGGGTATAACCTTATCATAGATGCAACTATAGCAACCACCGATCTGACTCCTGGATAACACTGTAAAGACCAGATATCCTATAAGCACAAAAGAATTTTAAAGATCTATATAAATTACTTTATTTATTTTTATCATTTCCAATTATTAATTAATTCATTATCCATTAATAAACCAATAAAATTTAACCAAATTGTATTATATTAAACATTAGAGTGAAGTTCATTCCCTCCATGTATAATCCAAATTGAGTCAACAGTTTCTGAACAGTAACATCTCATTTTCATTCCCACATTAACCAAAGATTTGGGTTAATAATTTATTCGACTGTGTTAGAATCATTCCATAAGATATTTTCTCTAGAAAACCCATCCTAAGATACCACCATGAGGAAAGATGCATCCAATCACTTCCAGCTGCCTCAAGTAGTGGGAAAATAAATGCAGATAACATGAGTACCCCAGACATCATCCATTAAATGGTGTCATAAAAAAGCATCTTATGTCATAGTATCACATCAATTGGTAATCCAAACTTTAACCAATTTCATCAAACATAGTTCCATCGCCAACACTTGCATGCATATTTGGATGTATCACGCCCTCACAGGCATTAATTGCTACCGCATCATCTACCCACTGCCCACATATCACAACAACTATCCCATGATGATATCACATTTGGGACTAATCGCCCCATGTCACATCACATAGTGAATCTCACATCCATAGAACACCACATGTTAGTAAGAAACAAACATAGTTAGTAGGGAAATATAGGCGCTAAAATAAGGAATCTAGCCTTTACATGAAAATGTGATCTCACAAATCTAAACTCGAGGAACTACAACCTTCAATAGAAAATAGGAAACTCATTCCACATCAATTATCTTTGTCCAAAAATCATTTCTTATTCCATATTTAATTAAATTATTCATTATTCATATGTTCCAAATGAGGGAAACCTAAGGCATCAAACTATAATAATCTATTAAAATATAAACATGATCTTAACATCAGAACTAGTTTCATAAAACATAGAGAAGTATATTTATCAACTAACATTCATTTTATTTATCAACAACCCCAATCACAAATATACTTCCCATTATTTTTAAATTACATTATCATGGATGAAAAAATTTATCTATACATGTGCATTTTATCAATCTAATCATTATCAAATTAAAAGAAACACAAGATTAAAACATCCCACTTCCTTAATTGTTAGTCAAATCAATCAATTAATTCTTACCTTACATTCATTATCAATTTAAACATGTTAATACAAGCATTAAATATGCTAAACAATAATCACATAGATATCACAGTATCTATAAAATGTTGAGGAAAATCGCTATCAAAATACAAAGAACATCAACATATTATTTCAACACAATTATTTATAAATTTGGTTTAAATAATTATTAAGTTAATTTTACTTCCATCCAAATAGATAAACCCTGAATAATTTATGATTTAACATAATTAAATATAGAATCAATTAATCCCCTTGCTCATAGGCATTAACATTCTTCGTAAGAGAATCGACCAACATTGTGGATCTCTGATCACCTCTCTCTCAAGAATATGTATCCTTCCAAGAACAACATGGTACAAACACTCCAATAAATAACCAATAAAAATCCATTAGAAATAGTTAATATCAAGTACCATAACTCGCAGAGAATAAACTGAAGGAAACGAGACTGATCAAGGATAACCCACTAGGAAATAAAGAAAAAACTCACCTTGGATCACCACAGGTATAAGACAAAATCCAAGGATTTTTTCCCATAAAAGGAATCCTTGATTACTATAGAGTGTTCTTCTAGACACGTAGAATTTGAGAGGGAAGTAGGGTATGAGGAAAACACTTATCAATACAACATTTATTAGCATGCTACACATGGTATTTACTAGGTGTGAAACCCCTTTTTACATTGTGTAAATTTTGGTATTCAAGTTTCAATAAAAAATAAATTGCCTTGAATTATTTAATTCTAAAAATTTATACATCGTGAATAGGCCTCACTGAAGAGGTAAATCATCCTTTCATGTCATGTAATCTTTATACAGTCTGAATTCTCCCTACTTACATTTTTTCACCATCGAACCCCTATAGCCATATTTTATGCCACCTCCAAGAACCACATGCCTCAAAAACCCTCAAAGGGTAAGACTATATAGAGAAGGGCCATTACATCTCAAACAATAATCATCCTTTATAGTCTAAATTCAAACTATAGGGAAAACAAAAAATGGGTTATCTGAAAATCCACCATGTGAGATACCTCTTGAGGATATTGTCATCTCATGACCTCAGCAACCTCATGAGAGGAACAATCACAAACCTTCTCGAAAAAACAACTTGATCCCAAACTCCCTCCTGGGGTAGATACCTCTCAAATAAGGGTCAATAAACAAGAAGGGAAAAAAGTAAACCATATCATTAACTAGAAGGGTCAACATCCAAAAAATAGAAGAAAAAAAATTAACAAAAGAAGTGTTAAACATCAAGAAGCTTGGGGTACTAGGTTTTCATATGTGACTCACATTCCCAGGTACTCTCCTCCATGAAATAGTGCCATCAAAATACACGAACCAATGGAATAGAATACCCATAAAATTTCTCATCTTGAAAGTCCTAGATCTCCATAGGTTTCTCCTTGATCGTTTCATTATTTTCAAAATATATTTCACCCCAATTGATGACATTAGAGTCATCATAGAGATAATGATGAAATCATGATACGTGAAAAACATCGTATCCAGATCATCCATAGGGGAAGTGCTATATGATATTCTATAGATTCAACATGATATAACCCCTCAAAATTCCCAAAAAAACAAGGGAGAAATATTAATACAATGAAAAAACCTTCACTATCCATGATTAAGAGTCACCCTTGAGAACACATAATCTCTAATGTCAAACTCTAGAGGTATCCACCTATGATCAACATAGGATTTCTGATCATCCTACACTACCTTCATCCCCTTATGAATTACCTAAACCATATCTGTCATATTTTTACCTGTTCTAGCATGATAATTGTTTCCTCAATAACCCCAGTGCATTAGAATAATGATTAGAAAGGTCACCCGTACAATACTTCAAATAGTGCCATATCAATGGAGGAGTGGAAACTATTATTGTAATAAAACTTAAGGAAGGGAATGTTAATCATCCAATAACCTCCAAAATATTGAACACAAGAGTGTAGCATAAATTCATGAGTTTGGATGATCTTCTCTATCTAAAAATCTATCTATGGATGAAAAATAGTGTGGAGTAAAAACATAGATCCTAAAGCATGTTGGAGACCTATCCACACCATTGAGGTAAATCAAGGATCATGATCAAATATGATCATCCATGGGACTCTATGGTTTCGTACCACCACCTCCAGATACTTCCTCAACAAAAACACTATTGCTCTCGACTCCCTCATCATTATAATGTGGGATAATTTCAACAAACATTCAAATATCACCCATATAGAATCACATCCTGCACAAGCATGATATATACCAGTAACTAAGTCCATAGATATGTCCCCCCACATCAACTATGGAATATCTAATGGCTAGATAAAATCACCAAGAACATAGTTCTTGGCCTTCATCTTCTGATATACCAAACATTGAGAAATAAACTATGCAATTGAATGTTTCAAACCCAAACACAAAAACTAACCTCCCAAAGCACAGTACATCTTTTTCACATGGGGATGTACTGAAAAAGGTGTTCTATGGAACTCATAGAGAACCATCTCATTCATCACTGAAATAATGAATAGTATTCCCTATAATAACACCCTGTATCATCCATCCTAAGAACAACCATATTGGGTAACACTAAAAACAACTTGGTCTCTTCAGACCTCCACCTCAGAATCCCCCGACTGGGGCTCCTCCACCTCCTCTTCCAATGATGACTGCACCATCATATAAAAAGACAAAATCTTCCTCTAACCACCCATATATCTACATTCTTCACTAAGAGTTCCCCCATCACTCTCGAAGAATCCTCCAATTCACACATGACATCATTACGTGACTTCTAGTTCAGCACCTCAAGACACAACATTTTCCTTTCCAATCATATATGAAATATCAATGTTATAATACTATAAAAAATCCATCCATCGATACTAATTCTAGCTCAGGTCTCACTGGTAGAAGAAATATCATAGGCTCTTATGATCAATAAAACCCAGAAAACCATCACAAATAAGTAAGTTTCTCCAAAAACTCAAATAAAACACAAATAACAAAAACTAAAGATCATGGGTAGAATAATTAAACTCATGGGGAAATAAATTTTGATAATGATAAGAGATAAATAATCCATTATTGATCCTAACATAGCCCAATCTGAGAAGTGAATCCTTACAAAAAACCTCAATCTAAACTCCCTCCACTAGAAAACAAATAACTGGAGCGCTGAAAAACCTCTACTATAGGAACTCAAAAGATTCATAAAATTGGACAAAAAATAAGAATACATAATCCTTTATGTTCAAGGTTTTTAGAGGAGTTGGAACCCCAGATAAATTGGATATGAAATTCTTGTAATAGCTTGCAAGACCAATGAATATTTTCACCTCTCACACTATATTGGGGGCTGTCCAAAACACATTAGGCTCTACCTTTGAATAATCCATAGGTACTACCTATTATGATTCCAAATTCTCTATGAAATGAACCTCATGAACCCAGAACTCACACTTTAAAAACATGTCAAAAATTACTCATGAAGAAGAACTCGCAAAATCGCATATAGATTCTCTGTGTGATCCTCTTTAGACACATAGTACAAAAGAATTCTGTCAATAAAAACCACTAGAAACTTATCCATAAACTCTATAGTAATTGCGTTCATACACCCTATGATCATATCTCCTGTGTTAATTACACCAAATGACATCATAATGAAATCATAATACCCATGCTAAAAATGAAAAGCAATCTTCTGAATATCCCCATCCTTCACCTGCATCTAATGATAGCCTAACCACAGATCGATATTTGAAAACCAAAATTCTTACTTAGATTGATCAAATAAATTATTAATCCATGGAAGAGGATAGAGGTTCTTTACATTCATATGGTTAAATTGATAATAATAATTATAAAATAATAAAATTTCATCATCCTTCTTTAGAAACAAAACTGGTGTATCCCAAGGTGACACACTCAGCCAAAAAAACCATGTTTGTAATAAGTCATCATGATATACTCACATATCTCACAACTAAAAAGGTTAAATCATATACAGAGACATCAAGATAGAATACATGCTTGGTTGTAGTTCAAACCCAAACCTGATCTCCCATCAAGGGGGTACCACTAAAAAATACTCTGGAAATACATCAGGGTACTTTTCTACAGTCCTAATAAATCTTGACTACTCAACATTTGATGAACTAAGCATCATCTTGGACATCAAAAATGATAAGTATAGAATATGCATCTATAATATATGAGGGTGTCTCTCATTAATAAACTTTGATGGCTCTCTATTATTATCATAGAAAAAAATTTATCTAGAAAAAATCCATGATAGATTACACTGAATATAACCAATCCATAGGAAGGATGATGTCATATGGATGTATCTATAAACAAATTCTCCCCTAGAGTGGTGATTACCCATCACTAGCTCACAATCTCTATAGAAATCATGTAATTCAACTTTACCACCAACGGGAATAGTCAATGCCAATGGAACTATAAGCCTCTCAACCTCAAGCCCCAAAGGATGGATGATTGTAGGTGATATAAATGAGTCTGTCATTACCAAATCAAAAAAATCATGATCTCGTGTAAAAAAATAATAGGGTACCTCGAACGATGTTTGACTCACCTAGTTTGAGATAAGATCAACCATGAAATAGGCCACGAACTGCTCCACGGCCTCACTAACCCTATGGATGACCAACTCCACATCTTCACATTCCTCCCTAAGGACTAGGAGAATCTCATGGATATAACATTCCTTCCCTATATACTCTATATTGATCCAAAACTAGAACATCATATTGTTTCTACCACGACTAAAACTTCTTAAACATAGGATCCTAATGTGGAACTCTTGGAACACACTAAGTACTCAAAAAGGATGGGCACTCTCGCCAATGATGACCTTTTACTTCATAAGAAAAAAATTGGTATGATCCCTTGGCATGGGTCTGAGATCTATTACCCCCAATGAAATGAGATGATGATGGATGGGACGTACCCTTGGTTGACTGAAAGTGCTTATGTCCTCACAACTAGGAACCCTAGACTAGAACTCTACATCATGAGGAATCCTAAAAAATATCCTCTCTTGATGAGATGGTTCTGGGAAGAATCCTCTTAAAAACCTATACTTTCACAACCACCTTGAGATACATATTCAGTTTAAGAAGGGTGACTTAGTGACTGATCTTTGGATACAAAGACACTTCAAGATTCCTCATCCTATCCTCCTTATCAAAAAACAGGTCTAAATCATACAACTTAAGGGTCCTAAAATGTGTCCTAGACTCTTTCAGTAAGGAAATCCACTAGTAAAAGGTAAAAAACTTCTAGTGACCGGATACCTTTATGATCAAAGAAGGTAACTTTGCTCAGAAATAATATTCAAGCTTATCCCATGAGACAGTCGACTCCTCATGAATCCTAAGGAACAATAACTAACATTACCTTTATTCTCTATGAAACATCTTCACAAACAATTAAACCCACTATTTATTTCGAGAACAAATCGAACTGAATTCTATATAAACCTCCTCCAACTAGTCTTCTTTGATTGAATACGAAATGTATTCCTCAAACTTATTCAAACTCTAAAAAAAACTCCTCGAGTTTCCTCCTCTAATTTTCATCATTGTCAACCTCTACTCTACTATGATATACTGGGTCATCCGGTTGAACACCTTCAGCGTGAACCTAATAAAGATGTTGACATGGATCCATTCCTGTAAAAACAATAGAGGTCTTAAACCTAGAATATGTAATATTTAACATTAATTAATTACTATATATTGTCTTTTTAATGTTTTCAAATATCCCAAGTTCTACCCATTAAAACATATTTCAATAAATAATGATGCATTATCCATTACTAAGTCTCTACCTTGCAACTAGTATCACTTCATTTAATATGGTCAGTAAAATTAAAGGTATTTAGATCACATCATAGGGGGGTCGAAATACTCAATTCTAATATATTAGCCCATATTAACATTGCTTACTAAACTCTTTTAATACTATTTCCCTACCAACTGATGAAATCTCGCATGTTCCAAACTCCAAAATCAATCCCATCCCTCAAACATAAACCGTTGATACCACTCTACCATGATCCCCTCCCCCTAAAGTGAACCAATCATGGGCCGACAAAGAGGGAATGTATATGGTGACTACCTGGGTCCCGACTCCTGTAAGACATGAATTGGAAAGTAGCACCAAGCGTATAGTAAGAATATATATGGGATTCATTCCCCTCTAAATGAACACGTAGATGAGAGATATAAGATAGATACACCAATACACAAATTGTTAGAAATATATATAAAATAAATTCCAATTTCATATATGAAATTTCATATTGTACTATAACAACTGAAAGGAAATATACAAGTACTAAAAAGGTACAGACAACAGTGACCACGATTCCCAAACAACTCTTGAAAAACCACAAGTTTCTAATATCCAACACAAAATCCAACATGGTCAATATGGCATGAAAAACAGTTGGTATATATAAATTTGGTGAGAATAATATTATACTTAGCAGGATCCTCTATTGATTCTCTCATACAAAAGATAAATAAATAATTCTAAATCCTAGTGAACAATAGTGAATCAAACTCACCACCAAAATAGGTTTACTAAGTTCCCAACTGTACTATGGATAACTCTCACAGTGTATCACATACAAGATCAAATAATATAATAATGAAACATCAAGCGTACCCCACTCTCTATGACCCACTAGTTTTATTCTTTTACCAATTTTCATGTGTCCTGAGACATATCTCTCCATAATTATGCCAGTCCAAAGACACTTGGTCCATGCATCACAACATGCACCTCATACATCACATGATCACATCATCTCATCTATATATCTAGATATAGTAACCAATTAGTTTCTAGTATCCCCTGAATCTCATATCATGTGTATCATACCTTAGGTATTATACCTAAATCCATCACATATGATACACTGAGTATGTACCTTAAGCCATCACAACATGTACACATAATACCTATAACAATCCTTTGGATACTATATCCAGTAAAACTTGGGCATGAATTGACCAAAAGACATTACATCCCTCTACACACGTATATGGGAAATCTAACCTCTATGCATACCAACACAAGTAACTAAAAAGATAAGAGAGTGGGGATTGATGGGGTTATCATCCATCCATCCACCCACTGGTATGTTTCTAAAAGCACCCTCATAGATTCCACTAGGTGTCATTTTCTGTTAGGACCTAAAAACTTTTCAAATGGAAATAAAATACTTGCATGGATTTAGAAAAAGAAGAAAACATATCAAAGGTAGAATTGAATAAGAGTAGTCGAAGATTCCAAAAATTTGGAAATATAAAGAAGAGGCGCCACAAAGTAGAGCTCATTCATGGTCCAATTCTCTGTATGGTGGTCTACTTCATGTGGAGACTGTGAACTAATCATTTCACAGGATGGAGGGAATGGTGTTGGTCTCCCACAAATGAAATTGTTTGACCAAATGAGGGAAATAAGTTTTCCTGATATATAATCCCCCACAAAACAAACAGTTCTAAAGAGAGGTGAAGCTGAAATCTTACCGCGAATGAATCAAAATCGTTTGACAGAGTGAGGCAGAAATCCTCCCCATCGCAGATGACGACCTTGTGCCTTTGCCGACCAAGTCATCTGTGGTTCAGGTTTCTTCCTTGGGATTCTAAAAAATACATCATGTGTCCCACTTATCCAGTTCCTCTTCCTCTTTATTAAAGGATACCGATTAGAGAACTAAAAAAGGTTTTTCAAAGAGACTCAGGAGGATATCGATCAATGATGGAACATAAGAATATAGAACCAAAAAATATAGACTCTTTCGACGGTTACCTACATGTATTACCCACCACATAGTATTAAATAAGGAAATATAATACTAATTGGTAAACCAAGAACCCATCTTCCATCACAGATAAGTTTTCTATGAAGCACAGAACTAATACCCCTTCTTCAATCCGATGAACCACATAGCAATATGCTATGCGGGTGGAACCCTACACTACTTAAAAAATTAATACGTTGTTAGATCCCATCCCCATACAACATCATTCTATATAGACAAAACTTGGTTCTGTATAGAAAAACACTATGTGGACTGAATCTAGGTCTGCATACCATCACAGTATGTGGAAGGCCCCTTCACCCACAGAGTAACATGCTATGTAGGGGAAACCCCATCCCTCATAAGGAAATGGTATGTGAAATTGGGTATTCTCGGGCATTCCACCATCTTACTTCAATCATTTCCTTCAGCTTCCATCATATCCTCTGTAGCCCATCTGTGATCTAGTCCAACTACACTTAGATAAAGCCTATACCAAAGCCATCAGACTCGTATGACAAAACCATCTAGTGAATTTGTGTGCCCTTTTGAGTTTACAAACCCATGGTAAGTAGAGTCACATGGGTAATCCCCACAATAAGGAAGAACCCAAGAATGTACCTAAGTTTACATTCCCATGGTAATAAGGGTTTTGAACATGGGATGCTCGCATGTACCTCCACATTCTAGGGATTAAGGGTAATCACTAGCCTTTTCCTTTGATGAGGGCTGGTGATAAATAAGGTAAATCACACTTGATTTTCACTTTGATGATGAATAAATCTCCTAAACTTTCTAATAACCAATCTTAGGGCACTCCATTTAAGGTAAGCTCATAACCTCTCTTCAAATAATTGTTGTATCCCTGGACTCTTTCGTCGTTGTTTTTATCATTTTCTACTATCGTAGAAGGGAAAGTGAGTGCTTTTTTGGATCTACCACTTCCTCTTGTTTCTCACACTGAGAATGACTCTTTTGGTCTTAGAGAATGGTGATGATCATGGAATCTACACAATTCACTCAACCATTTGAACTACAAGAACTCATATTCCTACTCCAAACAGGATATGTAAGATTCTTTCCTAAGGCCCGAGCTCAAATGGGGCTTCCTTCTAGATATAAGTCCGAAATAATGCTTTCATCATGGGTAGCTCCCGTGAATAAATCCATGCTACTGACTTGAACGAATCTCCTCTAAAGTTTAAGTCCCAGTCTTCCAGAACAATGTGGACATTGATTCCCAACTAACTGGGATACATAGGAAACCACCATGAGTTTTGAGACTGATACTTCATGAATCCAATTTTTTACATCATTTTCACATCAACTCACTCTCATCCCAATTACTAGATGTTAAACTCTATGTGGAACTAAACTATGTGGGTTCTGATTCCGCTCACAAAGATACGTATAAAGCCCATCTTACAGGTTTGATCCCAACATTGAAATAATTCACTTCCACCATGGATTGTGATAAACTCCATAGCGCTATCCAATATGGATCAAAACCAACATTGTTTTAGTCAATGACTAAGGAATTATAGATTTTTTCCATAAGATGGTATCATAGTTGAAGAATGTTAGAAACATATGGATTTATTCATTAATAGAGAACCTCATATTCATACAAATAATTAATAACCCTTGAGTATTCATGATTGATCTTACCCAGTGGATGTCTATAAACACATGCTTGGGAATAATCCAAGTATTGAAAAATATATGAATAAGGATTAAATATATAAGTGTGTCTCGAAATAGGAAATAGTTCCCCCAAAAGGGTGTGATGATCCTAAGTTCTCATCCTCTCGACCAATGTGAGTTCTTAAGTGTCATCATCCAAATCATCCAAAGAATGAATGAATTTGTAAAGTAAATCCATGAATCATGGATTTGAGATATGTTGGGAGATTGAGGATCCATGAATAAACCCATTAGAGTCCATATGAGAACATTGTACCGATCATTTAATGATTGCACAAAATAATAACCCTCAGCAATAACTCATTGGACCCAACACGCTTTTGGTAAAAATAAAAGGACTAGCCCAATATGAAATGCTTAACTGGGGAATCTCCTCCTTAAGTTAAAAAGGATATACTACCCAGCCCTCTTTGGACCATTTTTTTCTAGGTACAACATGCACTTCAGGTCGAAAAAAATGGTGAACCTAATGTGAATCCTTAACCAAGGTGGAAGCATCACCCCACCTCCGGCACCTTTCACATTCAAAAAGGAAGAAGGCCAAGTAAGATCACCAATTATACATGTGGACATGAAATGATACTTTTATGAGGTATTCTATACATTAATTGTCACCTATATTGTAGGTAATTCATATAGATTCATTCAATATAATGGAATCATGAAACTTCTCTCAGAAACGTGTTTTGGTGACTGTACAATCGATCGGGTCCTCATGGAATAACACAACCCCATCGCCCAACCTATACAATCAACACTGGGTCTCAAATGTACTGATTAGGGAGAACCATTAAAACAGTACTCTCCACACTCAAGAGTTATAAATACAAGCCATGTAGGACATGAATGTCCACTAATCTCCCATTCATTTTCAACTGGTGGTCCAGAACAGAGACGATCCTCTGGACACCTCCAATCGTCTAAGGAGCAAGTCCCCAAAGCATGATAATGAGTACCTCCCCTATCATGGGGAGGAAGATGATGTAATAACTAATGAATTAATCCCTAAAAAACAGGGGTTCCACTCAGGGGCCCCTTTAGAAAGATGTTTCCTTCAACACCATGTGGCTCAGTATTCTCATGTTGAGGAAGATATCATATCGAGGGTTCTTACTGAGGTTCAAAAAACCTAGGTCCCTCATGATTTATACTAAGGAAACAAAAATATAATCAAGAGTATGTAATCACTCTAGTTCTTGAGGAAGTGATGCACTATAAAAATACCATGGAAAACAATAAGCATGCATACATTCTTCCTCCCTCTTCTGAGTCCCGCCATGAAAATACGGAATAATATTACGAGAAAGAAAAAGTTACTTCTAATGATAACCAAGGAATCCATGAAAATAGGGAAGAAAATTATAGGCACACAAAAATCCTTTCTAATTCACACCAATCCCTTCATCTAAATAGGGCGTCTTCCACCAATCAACATACGCTCATTCCTGCAGACGCATATCAAGCTCATCATCCAAATAGGATGAAAAACTATAGGTAGACACATATCATTTCCAATAAATACGAATAACTTTAGTCAAATATGGTTTCAATCAAGTACTGGTAGATTCAAATTTCATCCCCCTCATATCAAGCTCACCAGTCAAATATGGTGGAAGTTAAATATAGACAGAGTCAAATTCTTGTAGATTTATATCAAGATTGTTAGAAAAATACAACAAAAAATGAGTAGATTCAAATATATACTTGTAAATTTAAATCCCTACATCCAAATAGAATGGAAACCAGATAATATAGCTAGTGTATCCAAACAATAAATTTGGGGTATACTCATTTCTCTACCCCGACCTAGGAGAACTGCCAGTATCCACTAATAAATAATTGGGTGCCGGAGAAGTAAAAAAATCCTTCTCAATAATTGTAATAGGAATATATCCTCTTTTTATCCAAATACATGTCTCAAAATTTCATAGGAATGATGGATGTCTAGGAATAAATTCATGATTATATTCATCATACCCATCATGATGTAATCGCATCTGTGACAATAGCAAGGAGTCGTGCCCACAACCTCATCTCCCCAAGGGGGTGACTCATCCACAAGATAAGATATTCACTATGGAGTATACCTATATTACTTCTCTATTCTGGGATGTTTGACATCTATATTTTTCAATACTATGACAACCTAATTGGGAACAAACACTCGTTCCAACTAAGGGACATTGATCCACAAAGGTGGTGGCTCTAGGGAAGACATTTATCCCGTTCAAAACTCAAGATGATCATCATCATATCAAAATGGAATCACAATGACCAACCAAAAAAGAAAAAGAATATTAAGGATGTTTTCAATAGTGGAAAGTCCTATTTTTCCACAAAAGAAAACCCAAAAATGAAAAGTGCTTAAGGAAACTAGAAAATGAAGAGAACATTCATGATCCTACTCTACTAAAAGTTCGATTTCTTGATGTCATCAAGAACCTATCAATAGAGGATCAAGATCCTATCAACCCATTTAAATATTATGGTAGTGGTAGTAGAAATTTTTGAAGGTCCTCCCCACAATATTATTACGAGACGTTATGAAGTTTCTCTTCAGAGTACCCAGTGGGGACTACTTCATGGGAAAGAAATGATCAATCACGATAACCTATCTCTTGATGAGTGTCATGGAATCCCTCCCCCTGACTAAGATATAGGATAGCAAGAAGTCCCTCCCCTTACTTTCTTCCCCCAGATGGTCCTCCCCAGGGTATATGCTGTATAAATTCTCCTTACAATTAGACTTCAAGCTATAATAGTAGTCCTCCCAATGATTATTGTCACTATAAAGACCCTCCCCACAATGAAATCATGTAGAAAGAAGGTCCTCTTGTTATTGAATCCCATATTATAGTTCCTCCCAAGGATGTGCACTATAGATATTACACATAAAGTCATAAATCCAACTATGATTGTGGTTCTCTCCAAGATGTCGGTAACTACGAAGCGCACCCCCCCCCCCATAGTGACATCAAGTAGAAAAGATGATCCTCACCTTGCTATGATCATCCCAGAAGTTCTTCCCCATGGTATACTCCATTGAAATTCTCTATACGGTCGGACATTAAGCCATGATAATAGTCCTCACCACCACAAAATTGAATATAGAGGTCCTCCATATAGTAAAAATCCACATCGGTAAGAAGTTCCTCCCCTCACAAATCCATAAATGATAATGCCCTCTTATTCTTAGGTGCCTAAAAAGATGGATTTAGACATTTCAGATACTCTATCTATGAAAGTAAACATCATTTATCAGTAAGAATATGGTATGGGGCCACACTCATCTTCAGAGCCACCCCATACCATTCATATATTGATGAGACTCCCACTAGCCCCAATGTTTGGGAAGAAATCATTAAGAAGAATCCATGTGGGGAAGACTAAGAAGAAGAGTGTCTGGTAAATGAGTAAAAGGATATGTTTCTCATGAGAAGAAAATTATACCGGGATGCAACACCAGTTATATTTTGGCCCACAAACACTTCTCATTTAAACAAGTGAAGAGAGTTGTCTGAGGAATGCATACATATCATTCATCTCAAGATCTGGGCAACTCTCCACCATCTGAAATAAAATAATTTACCCTTTGATGGGTATGAAGACCATGTTAATATATTGGGGGATCTTATCCATAAAATTTACCTAGAATATATTCTATATTAATGATGGCCACAACCTGTTAGGTGGTAGAATTATCTTGAATTGGTCTACCTCCACTCATTACCCAAGATTAATTGCCTTATTGAGGACACAACATCTGGTGTTTATATCCTGTGTTGGAGAGAGCATGGAGCATTTCACTAAACCCCACATCCCATCCAGCAGAACCCATTGGAAATGAAATCCTATAATTTCATTATCCCAATACAATGAATAAATGAAATCCCTGTTTTAGAAAGGCACTATTATTTATAAGAACCAGTCTTAATTAATTCTCAAAATCATCAAGACCAATGAGAACGAGCCATTGAAAAACTCCTAAACTAGGAAAAAGAGAACGTTCAACTCGGTTCTTTCCTGAGGGAATCCAATAAAAAAGAATTAGTTATGTCCTTAGAGATAAATAGTTCACATGCAGACCTGACACCATATACAGATCTCACTTTATTAGTAATTCATGAGATCAAGAAAGCAACAATAGCATAAACGACTATTCTAGTACGCGATCATCCCCAACCCGCTGGATTGGAGGATTTTTTTTAACAAAAAAGGCCCCAAACGGAGGAATGGGAGCAACCCCAAACCATATGGATGGGGGTATTTTTGCCTCAACTGTTCTCCTAGAAGACTTTAGTATTTTACACCAAGGGAGGAAAAAATATAGAGATCCTACCTATTACATCTCATATCATGATTCATTTCCCCCACAAGGGAGGCATACATAAAGTTTATAAAAGGGTTATCTCCAAGTTACCCATTACCAAGAAACATGAATAGGAACTTTTAATGTAAGCATAAAATCTAGTAAAGGATAAAAAACTCTCTTACCCTTTGGAAGATGGTACAGAACCCACCATCCCATATGCATTAGTGAATGTCATGGACATCAATCCTACGGACCCTGCCAAAAATTATGAAAATGCATATGAAAAAGGAAAGGATGGTTCCTTATATAATCTAATACCAACTGAACCCAAAGGGATGCACACCCATAAAGAGAAGGCTACCAAAAAATTTGGGCACACCCTCATTCAATCCCTTACTACCACCTCTGCGAATTCTCAAAAACTAGAAAAAAAAATGGTGTACATGACCCACCTCCCCCCAATGAGAACAATTCCATGATGCTCAAAGAGATATCCTCTCAAGAGGAGGAAGAATTGAAATATTTTAAGTTAATAAATTCATATTTTCTCTGAGAAATCTATCCTATAAGATATGGCCCCTAGTAAGAGGTTCAAAAAACACTTCTAGAAGGTTTTCCTCATACAAGGTCTTATCCTGACAAATGAGATATAGCTGGAAATCTCATACATGATTATGTTGGGACCCTCAGTCTACTTGATCCAAATCCTAAAAGGATATCTATATTTCCCTCCATTGTGAATGAAATTGGAAAATATTCTAGAAAATCTATGAAGGATTCCTGTGGTTGAGTATCTGCCTCAAGTACCAGCAGCGCTGACATGACCAAATTTCTTCCATGTTGTCCATCTCTAGGTCAAGTCCAGCAAGCCATGCATCAAGGTATCATGAATACCATGTATTAATTGGTATATTAATTGGAATACATGGAAGGATGATGTTATTTGATACAATCAAAATAGAAACCTTGCCCAGACTGGGTGAGTAACATTCCACTGCTACCAAATTTCAGGAACCACGTATTCCAAATATTCAATAGATTAGGTGACCTAGAACAATATATTATTCCGTATTCATCTTATTTTGATCCATTTATGGTTACCCCATAGCAATAAGAAGAAGTAAAACATAGATGATTTTTATGAACCATGAATGTTTGACCCTTTTATGGTACACTAGTTTTCTAGCACATTCAACAATAGGATGGGAAGATCTACGACAATAGTCCTTTTCCAGTTCAATTCAACATTTCCAAAAACAATATTCATAGAGATTATGAACTAAATATATCAAGATAATGAATGAGTCTTAGATCTCATTTCCATATATATAGGTCTGACCTACTCTCAGAACTGACCACTGCCCCAATATGAGATTCTTGTTATGTGAATCGATAACCTCCATGAAAATCTATGAACTCCACTCATCCTAGAAAAATATACTAGTGGGTTTTGAGATTTCTGTACTATTTATACAAATTATAGAGGATTCCTAAGAGTATAATAACCTCAAGTCCTGAGTATCTCCATCGGCCCCAAGGAAAACAAAGGGAATATTTGAAGCAGCTTTTGTTCTGCTTAAGCCACCCCTTTCACCTACTCAAGCTCCCAGGCCTACACCAAATCATACATGGCCCCATAAACATCAACAACCACCTCTAACTTATTAAAATGATTAGGGGGGGCTAGAAAAAATCAACTCTATGAATTAATAAATAAAATCTATTCGTTCTGAGATAACCAAGTCTGTGGCTACTTTGTAGGAACCATGAATTGAAACTTACTCATATGTACCATGAACAAAGAGGGCCAATGAATCATTCCTCAATGGCCATCCAGATTATTATACATTCCACTAGATAATGGTAAATACTATCCAAGAATGTTTCATCTTCAAATACCTCCTTCAAAGAATGATGGATTCTAGACAGATCAAGCTAGTACTACTACCATCACAAGTGTCATATGTTTCCACCATTAACCTGAATGAAGGAGAAGAGTGGAAAAATGTTGTCAGCAAAAGGTTGAATGATCTAGATAGCGAGATGGATTTAAAAACAGTAAATAGATCTCATAGAATACTCCAATCTCAGTTGAAGAAATCTATTGTGCCTCCAACAATCCCTAATGTAACATAATAGACATCCTAAGCCCCAAAATCTTCCAAATATCTATTGGACCAAGTGCACAAATATAAACCTAGTTAAATGCCATAGTTAGCATTGACACTCTCATATTTTATTCCATAGGATCTGAAGGTATGGGTATCACCCCACCAAGAAGAACCAATAGAAGAAGTTGATCAGGAAGATTCATCCTCAGATGGGGAACTGATCTTTGGCTCTATTAATGTTATTCACCTAGTGGATACCCTCTCTGAAAAAGATATTGGATATGAACTCGAGTTCCATAAAATCAATTGAAAAACTAGATGAGGGGACTATGGAATCTGAGCATGCCTAGGAAGATAAAGTCCTAGAAGAAATCAAATATTTTTCCACACCTTAACTCAAATGGAAACATTACAGAAACCCACAGAAGATCCCTTTAGTGAACCCAATAGAAATAGTAAAATTTGCATAACCCTACTAATAGGCACTCTATCCTAATTATCTTGGAATATCCATTGAATGTGAAATAAATTTTTAATAACCCATGGAATATAAGAATTCCTACCTGACCAAACCCACAAAGTACAGAATCCCCACAATCTCTTTTCTCGGGGACCAGTCCATCTTCATCCAATGCTCAAGACCCTAAATCACCTGTGAAATAGCATTACCATGTTGGTAAGTGCTGAACTTTAGATCAGAAATATGATATTCTAAATCAATTATCTTTAGTACCAGTAAAACTATAAATCCTTAACACCTTGATATTCTCATAGGATCTTAGGGAAGTTCTTATAGATGATTTTCTAAGTCCCCAAGAGTTTGAAGCTGAAGTGTCCACTGTTAAAGTTTATCGGACATAGAATGATCCTACAGAATTCCATAAATTCATCTCCTTTATAGATCATAATGAATACACAATTATTCAGGGGAACATCAGACCAATATATGTGTCTGGAAGGATAAATGGCACCGAGTTCTAAAAATTCTTCATTGGTAATGGATATAATGTTAATCTCCTCCCAGCATAAACACTTCATTGGATTGTCTACAATGTATATGACCTAACACTATCTTCCAAAACCCTATTAGGTTAATAAAAATGTGGGCATAAACTGCTGGGATAGATCAAGATCAAAACATGATTCGGAGACCTAATAGGTGACTCATAATTTTGGGTGGTTCATCCAAACACGACCTTCAATAAATTATTAGGAAGGCCCTTGTTGTATTAGCAGGTAGAAATTCCCTCATCATACCAAAAATGCATCAAATATTTCACTAATGGAAAACATGAGATGTTATATGCCGATAAGAACTCTTTCAATTCAAGTGAGTAACACTTCATCGATGCAGGATTCTATGAGAATAAAGGGAAGCAACATTCAGTCAACGGTTTTGATTGGGTCACTACCCCCAAATAGTTTGGAAGTGGTCCTTTAGGAGCCATCCAAACAATTTTGGGAAGAATATGTAATACCCATCAATAATGTGGTTTTCATGAGTCCCCGTTCAGATTCATATTCAGTAATCCTTCTGATTTTATTAATGAAAACTAATCCTAACAGTGCAGAAACATCCATTGGCCCCCCAAAAAATAGAGTATTTTCGATTAAAAATTCCCTCAATCCATACTCAGGGCTCTAGATAATCTTTTCCTCGCCCATTATGGAAGATAAGGAATAATACACTTTTCATTCCCTCACTCTATCCTCTCAAAAAAATTCATCACTGTCAATTAGGTCAGAAGAAGTCACCCCATCCTCTGAATACAAAAATTGAGACTCTTCTCTCAACTCTGGAGATCTCATCTCAAGAATCATATCCTCATCAGAAGAATATGAGGAGGAAGATGATGTGGAAGAGGAAGAGGAATAAAACCTTATGGATTCCCCCCTCCATCATTTGATAAGGGTGTTTCTACCACCATTGATATACTCGAAGAAATAAACATGGGTACCAAAGACGACTCGCACCCTACACTAATCTATGCAGTCGTGTCTACCATAGAGAAAGAGGTATGCACCTCTTTTCTAAGGAATAATTGAGTTGTTTTCCCTAGAATTATACATAAATTCTAGGCCTCGATCCTAAGGTTTCCACTCACTAATTGGGATTTCTAGAAGACTATTGTGGCTACAAGAAAGCAGACAAAAAGATGCACCCGACACATGTTTCCAAAATAGAGGTTGAAGTTGACAAGATCATCATAGAAAACTTCATTCGAGATGTCCAATACCACATTTGGTTGGCTAATATTATGCATATAAAAAATGAAGAATGGGAAAATCATATTTTTCATTGTCTTAAGTAATCTCAATCGAAACTATCTGAAAAATGACTTTCTGATCCCGATCACAGAATTGATGATTGATGAAACTACCGAATATCAGGTTTTTTCTTTCATGTATGGTTATCCAGTATACAACCAAAGACAAATTATCTAATAACATGAAGAATATACCTCCTTCAAGGGCCTCAGGGAGATTTTTTTTCAACAAGGTAATTCGTTTCAGTCTGAAAAATGCTAGCACCACATATCAACACACCATGAATAAAATCTTAAATCCCATCTTGTTAATGTTCGTCAAATTATATGTTGATGATATGTTGGTTAAATCATGAAAATGTTCATACAACTTGGTAGATCATAAAACCATCTTCAAAAAACTGCTACAACACTTTCATAAAATGAACATCATAAAATGTTATTTTAGTGTTAACTTAGAGAAATTACTCAGTTTCCTTATATGCCACCAGGACATAAAATTCAACAATGAGAATACAAGGTCCATCCTTGTCATGTCACCTCCTCACAACCTGTTTGAGTTGAGAGTAATTCAATAACATTTGGCCTACATTCGGTGCTTCATAGACAACCATGCAGGAAAATGTTTTCCCTTCACCAGGTTGATGAAAAAATGGGTAACATATCAATGGACTAATTATTTTCTAGAAGTGTTCGACAATATCAAAAAATGTCTCTTAATTCCACTAGGGATAATGCATCATGTCGAAGGAAGACTACTCATTATGTATTTTATTACCTTGGTGTGATCTCTAGGTGCCTTCCTTATGAAAAAAATGATGTTGGAAGCAATAATAGTCTCTATTATCTTATCCAAACCATGATCAATGCTGATACTCAATATTTGATATTGAGAAGAGTTTCATGGACCTATTCTTTATGTTCCAAAAGTTGAGGCACTATCTTTAGCACCAAACAGTCCATTTGGTCTCGTGAATTAACCAGATCAAGTATATTCTCAACCATCCAATGCTGACTGGATGTCTATCAAGGTTTGTGGTCATCCTGTAGGAATTCGACATACTGTTTATACCTTAGATAGTTATAAAAGGATAGGCATTAGCATATTTCCTCGAAGAACACCCCTCAGCAGATATAATTCCATTTGATGCTGAACTACCTAATGATGAGGTTTTATCTATTCAAGGGGACTCCCAAACTTGGGATATTCATTTTGATGGTTCATCCATACACCTGATAGGGAAAATGATGGAAAACCCCAATTTCAATAAATTAGGGATGGGATTCATACTCATATATCCAAAAATAAAAGTCCTGACTTACTCCTTACCGCTGTCAAAGGGGGGCACAAACATCGAAGTAGAGTACCAGGCCCTCATTATAGGCCTAGAGTTAGCACTTCAATTACAAGAAGAATACATGAAGATAAATGGTGACACATAACTATTAATAAATCAATTCAATGGTTACTATTCTATCAATGAGAAGGTAATCCCTTTTATGGAACACGTCTGAGAGATTCTGAAATAATTCTCATCAGAGATGACATTAACTCATGTCCCCCAGTCACAAAATGCACAGGCATATGCATTGGTAAATATAGCCACAACTCTGGTAGATCCAGACCTAGATGAAATGGTCATCAACACTTCCCATTGTCGGATGGTCTTACCATTAATTTAAGAAAACATAGAAGAAATTGATGTAATTAGTCTCGTCTCTGAGTTGTATGGTCAACCCGCCATCTAGATAACTCCCATTAAAAATTACCTCCAAAAGGGAATGGGTGAAAATATGAAGACAAGAAATAAACTTTGTTCTGTATGATGACAAAAACAGGAAAAAAATTCCCACTATATGTGAGGCCTCGATGGGGGCCTTCACAGGTGCATTGATTGAGAAGAGACCATTTTCATCATGAAGGAAGTGCATGTTGGAAATTGTGGGGAACATCAAGATGCATCCAATCTCTCCCATCAAATTCACTGGATTAGATACTATTGGGCCACAATGATTCAGGATTATGCTAAGTTCACTAATAAATTCCATTTATTCCATCTTCATTCCAATTTTATCCATCAACCCCTAGAGTTAATTCACACATCCAATTACTATTGGTCATTTTCCATGTTGGGAATGGATTTTTTAGGATTGTATCCCCCTGCTACATAAAAAAATTTAAATATATTCTCATAGAAACTGACTTCTTTTACAAATTGGAAGAAGTTATACCCTTTAAAGAGGTTTTGTAAGAAGCTTTGTCAAATTTTTGAAAGACAATATCATCACCATATTTGGTGTCCCTCAAACAGCACTGAAGGAAAATGGCCCCGATTCATACAATTCTGGGTTGTAAAAATTATATCATGAGTATAGTATCATTGACAACCATTCATCCCACTACCATGTATTGGAAAATAGATTGATAGAGGCCTTTAATGAGACCCTATCCATCATACTCAAGAAGATGGTATATAATGACACAAAATCATTGATGGACAAGCTACTCCATGCTATATGGGCTTAACAGACCGTGACCCGCACTAGCCCTTTATAAACCCTAAACTCATTAGTATATAGGATAGAGGATGTTATACCCATCAAAGTTAAACTGCCATCAATTTGTATTGTTTTCAGTGATCAACTATATACAAATGAGTAATCCCAAAAAATGGATTCATGAGTTGGAGCAACTGGATAATAAAATATTGCACACTTTACAGCATTTTAATGTTTACCAAAACTGGATTACATGAACCTTAAACAAAAAGGTTCTCCTTCAGTCGTTCCTTGAAGGAGAATCGATTCTCTTCCTTAGAAGTCTAATGATACTCGTGAAGAAACCCCCACAATTAGTGCCAAAATGGGATGGAATGAATGTCATACACAAGGTCTTCCCCAATGAATCATATGCCTTAATTTCAATGGATGGATTACTCACCATAGCATCCACCAATGAAAGTTTCATGAAGAAATCTTTCATGTAGCCCAAGGATCATCATCCTGATTGTATGAAACAAAACTGCAAGATAATACGTCTAGACCACATGATGTGTTACTTTGAGGTAATTTATTCTAACCGCATGATGTTAAACTGCCTGAACATAAATGTACTTGTCAAAATATGTTAAAATTAAAGATACAACATGCCTTCCCCTTCACATTGGGTGATCATTGTCCTTACCTCATGACTTTAAACTACATGGGAAAATCTTCTTAACAACTTGATGTTAAACTATACTGGATCATTGTGTTATAATCAATGATTCATCACACATGTTTTAGATCTGTGCAAGAGAAAGGAAAAATTCCTATATTCCTATGTGAGAGTTAGATCCACCTAAGTGACAATATATATTCATATAACTATATATGGATTGATTCTCATTTTAGAGAGATAAGTAGCAATACCTAGAATCTATGTCTCAAGTCCAGGCACCCTAAAATAAAACTCCCACTCTCTGTGTATAGGACAAAACTATGCGAGGAGGACTCTTCAAAGAACTACGTATGGATCAATACGAATTTTGGAAAGATACGTAGCGACGCCCAAACTCTATGACTTGGGCCCATCCATCATAAATCAAAATTCCCCCTATCTTTGTATGACCTAGACCTAATGGGGAGTTCTCTTCACAAAACTATATATGTCTTGATTACCATTTTTCAATGGGATACGTTGTGAAACCTCAATCCTAGATCTTTGTATAACAACTAAATGATACAAAATGCCTCTGTTGTACATTCAACTTCCTCTGTATTTCAAGAGAATTCCCAATTATTCCTTGTTTCTCACCCTAAGCTTATATCACCTAAGCATAGTAATTGTGTTTAGGTATTTCCCCCCACAACAAAGAGTAATGGTACATGATAGTCCCACTGCCTTGAAATAATAGTTTAATAATTCCCCATCTCCTGACTTATAGAACTAGACTATCTAGGGAGAAAAAATCTAGAACTACATGTGTCTTGATTCCTACGTTCATAGGATACATAGTGACACATAGATTTTACATCCTGGTCCAAACACCTTTCAAAAAAATGATCCCTTCATATACAAAGGTTAGACAGGTATAAGGAGAATACTTCAATAACTATGCGTGTCTTGATTCTTACCCCTATATGATATTTAGTGACACTTGAATTCTATATCCTAGTCAAGCCACCATTCAACAAAAAATCACCCTCCCTATTCGCATGTCAACATGATATAGAGAGAAAAATTCTATAACTACATGTGGCATGATTCCTTCCCCCATATGATATATTGTGACACCCAAATTTTATATCCTGGTCTAGCCACCATAAAAAATTCCCTTTCCCTACATATGAGTCTGAACTGCGCAGAGGAAATTCATATAACTATGACCGGATTGATTCTTATCAACACAAGGTACATTTCAATACATGGGTCTCTGAACCTGGGCGTATCTATGATAAAGGATGAAAGGTAAAATGTCACAATCCTTCATCATGTTACCTCTGTGTGGTAGAGTAATCTTTTGTCACCCCTTATTTCTCACACTGATCACAACTTCTGTGGGATTAGAAGATCGGGTGGGAAACTCCCCACAAATGTATCAATACACTACATTCCAAAGTCCTAACCATGTGATGTTAAAATGTAATGAACTTCAAGAACTATTTATGGATTTATTCTCAATATAACAATATATGTAGTGATTCCAAGACATCATTCCTGAGTCCATCCGAACAAAATGAGAAAACCCCTCCAATCTCCTTCACATAAAATTAAAATCATTGCAGCTGATTCCAAACCTTGATTCCTACAGCAAGGATTTGTTATAAGATCATTTCCCCTACACATGAGACCAATCTATATAAGGAATTACATACCTCACAAATGATCACATTCTTGATATTTATTGTGTACATAGATATCCCCTTTTAATCCATCAAACACCATGTCCCAAGAAATCTTGGATCCTAATTATCATGCATGGCCATCATAGATATTGGGTCAGTGTCCCATAGACACCTTTGTTTGACTATGCACACAATTCTCCAACGACTCTGTATAAGGTGACTAAAAAAGTCATGTGAACTAAAGACAAATTCATCCTTAGGAGTGGGTTTTCCTACCTCTGTATTCCCATTATCTCCCAAGCCCCATATCATTCCCCCTGATCTAAGGGCCCCTAGAATTATGGTTTACACTTTCTTTCCTTAATCATAGCTGGGGAATTCCAGAATATCCTGACCTGATTAAACCATAAATAATCATGATTTCACTGACAATTAATCCCTAAAACATGAAATTAAACTTTTATTCTAGCATCCTCGCTGAATAAAATAAAATTTCATTGCATAAGAGTGTTTTATCCTGAGAGGAAATGGCCCCCAAAATCATTCACCTACCATGTCGCATTATATAACTATGTACAACTCGATTCCTTCCCTCACAAGATACATAGGGACTCTTGGATTTTCTTCCAGGTTCAACCACCTCAAATTAATACAAACTCTCCCATTGATAATGCCCTAAATGTACTTAGGTGGGTTTTTATAAAGAACTTTGTTTGGCTTTATTGACATCGAATGATATATGTACTCATTCCCAGATCCGGTGACCTGTAACCAACCATAGAACATATAAAAATTTCCCTTTCTCTATATGTGACATAAGTCAAAGAAAATGATTCCCACACATGCCCCATTTACAAGACCCTTTCAAGAATAAGCACATGTTCCTTCATTCATGTCAAGTCATCCATGTCCTCACTGCATGATGATAAATTTCATGGAATATACATCATTTCCACATGATTCTAAACCATACAGAAATTGTCCTAATCATAGGACATTAAATTGCACGATAAAATTTCTTTGCAATACGGTGTTAAACTACTCAACACAATCTCAATTATAAACTATTTCCCTCATTGAATACGCCATACCTAGGGGTAATTAACCATTTAAACCCCTTTTTCCTCACACTCATCATAGTTGACATGGGATTAGGAACCTTAGCAAGGGATTCCTTGCAAATCCATTGTAACTCAATGCACAATGGTTAGCATTGGAGGCACAACCTTAAAAGGAACATCAGGATTCTCTCCTTCATAATTGAGAAACCAAGGTCTAGGACACATGAGGTTAAATTGAAAGGTATTTAAAGAACTATGTATGGATGGATTCTTCTCCACATAGGATATATAGTGATGTTGGGATAGAAAATTCCAGGCTCATCCATCCCCAAAATAGAAATGAATATAGAAAAAAATCCCCTTCCCCTTGTGTATGGACTTAACCTATAAAAGGATTCAAATCTCAATAAATATTCCCATCATGGTTCTTGTCATTTCTAAAGACATAGTGAAACTTGGATATTCACAATTAGTATCCAACTACAACAAGGGAATAAAAATTCATCAGCCTACATATAAGTCAGAGCTATGTAGGGAGGTTCCCAATTCCATGGGTAATCACAACCTAAATTTTTTTAATATGTTCAGACTCATTATTTCCATCCATAAAAATATGTGCTTAAAGTGATTATGGATAATCATAAACCTTACATTCCCTTGTAGAAGGATGTTTAGTGTCGTATAGATACCTTTGTTTGACTATGTGCACAATTCATCGACGACTCTACATAAGCTTCCCACAAAAAAGGCCTATCAACCAAAAGAAAATTCATTCTCAGGAGATGATTTTCTTTCTTCTGTATGGTAAAACACTCCCAGTCCCCATATCATTTATACTAATCTAAGATCCCTCAAAGACATGGTTTACACTTTCCTTCCTATTCACACCTCGGACATGAACACCTTGGCCATATTATCTTTCACTTACTTTGGGATTCTATAACAATGTCCTAATTTTATGACATTAAAAATTCAGTATTATTGATACCCAATGTTCAATTTTTTTATCTATAAACATCAATTAATATATTTTACCCCATATTCCTATGTGTGAAAAAAATCCTCGAAGGAATGTCTGGTATGTGTTTTGCCTACTTGGTGAGCTCGTATGCAAGACACAAATTCCCTATTGACATTTGTGAACCAGATCCACATATGCATAAAATTTAAACCTTAAAAGAACTACTTATAAAAATATTCCTATCATAATAGTATATATAGTGACACCTGGATCTCATATCTTAGGTCCATCCATGAAACAAATTTTTCCTTCATTTCCTTCAAAAAGTTCGGACCTGCGTAGGGAACCTCCTCACACCGTACTCTATATCCATAAGTTTATGAATCCCCAGAAACATCCATTCCCATAATAAAAGTAAGAATTGTGTCCTGGGGACACCTTTGTTTCACTATGAACATAATTCCCTCACAGCTCTGCATAAGTTTCCCATATAAAATCCATGTCAACTAAAGGCAATTTCATATTTAGGATATGATTTTTATACCTCTTTATTCCCCTACGAAGTTTTCATCCCACCTTACTCTTGGTTTTGGAAACCCCTAGATTACATTTTTTATCCTCTATCCCCTTTCATGCCTGAAGATGATTGTACATTTCTATTTAGACTACTGTGGAAAAGGTGAATCATTACCCCTATAGTTAGAGTAAAATTACTTTAAATAATAAATCTAAAATGTCTCGGTTTTATGAATTTGAGCTACCGCATGCTTCATCCATCATCTGCACAAGATAAATTTACATGGGGGGAGTTTCTCAATAAAAGTCGATGAAAATTCCCCAATTACTTCCAGATATTAATCTATCAATAGGCCAATCACTATGTCCATCAAGGAAAAAATGAATTCAAAATACCATAAAATTTCCTAGCCATCAGAAGTGGCCAAATAGTGTTTTTAGGACTCCTTTGTTTGACTATGCGCACAATTCCATGATGGTTATTCATAAGTTTCCCACAAAAAAACCTATTAACCAAAGGAAATTTTATCCTTAGGAGAGGCTTTCCTTACATCATTAGGTTCCATGCCTTCCAATCCCCATATCATATCCCATATATAAAAACCAAAAAAATATTGTCAAGAACAATCCCTCATTTATATCTAAAAGCTATTGGGTGATCCTCAGTCAATGAGTCCTAAATTGGATTCATTTCCTTAAAAATAAAGGTTAAAACCATTTGACCTAAAACATCAATCTTGGCCAAATATATTCAACCTAAAACATAATTAATTATGGTCTATTTTGATAGAAATTAAACTTCCCATGAAAAAGAGATGAATCCCTCCAAGATGAAAACCCATAAAAGGTACCCTGGAAAAAATTTGATTACCGGATTGCTAAAAATACACTTTTTACGATTTAGGAAAAATATCTAGCAATAAATCATCTAAAGACACAGAAATATTCTTAGGTAAAAACCCCAAAAAGGTTGTCCTAAGAAAAAGTCAGGTTATACACGCTAATCCCACAGTAAATTAGGTTTAGGCACAAATTAGGGTGATAAATAAAAGATAAAATGTTTTTAGGGTTTTCCATATATCCTTAGAAATATTCAAAATATGCCTACAGGGTCCCTCGAATCAGAAAACATTAAGAGCATGATTTTATTTTTTAAATTTCATTATCTCGGATCATGATTCTGATCGATATTCGGTGAAAGGTTATCATTCAAAATGTACTCAATTACAATTGATTGACATTTAATGAAAATAAAAATGAGAAATGATAAAGAATAAGAAATTTTCTATTATAATTAATGGGACTAGGGGAAAATCCACAATATGGAGTCTCTCTATAATTTCAAAACAAAGATGACATATGACAACTTTGAAGATTACAATGAAGCTTGACTGGTTCTTTCTTTCATATTGATAACACCTTGACATGTGCTATCAAAGGAATTTTATAAGGAGGTATTTTTTAGCTTCATCCTTAAATTTTGAATGCACTCATTTCACAATATCCCTGATATCATCCTCTTTCTGTTTAATGGACACATAATTGGCACTTTTTGATGCATGTTGCACCTCTATCTTGGATATATGATCCTCTCACTCCCACAACTCTTTCATTTGGTCTATCACTTGGTCATAAGAATTTGATTCCTTGGAAAATAGGTGGTGAAATTCCTCAGTGATATCCAAAATGTTTCTCATTTGATGATGTGAGGCATTGAATTGAACAAGGTTGCCTTCACAAGCAGTTGGGTCCTTACGAGCTATGAAAATTTGGTATACAAGAAGGTGAATGTGCTGGTAATCAAAGCCTCTTGAACCTAAGTCAATGAATAATCCTCGAAGGGTGTCCTCCCTATTAGAAAATCCTTCTAGCAAAGTTTCTGTGAAAAAGGGGAATATTTGATTTTATGTGTTCCTCTATACAGTTCAGTGTTTCCTAATGGAATTAGGACTTTGGTTTTCACCTCTATCGTGATGGGTATATAATCGGGATGCACCATCATGGTAGATGGATCCTCCCTTAGTTTATTTACACAAGAAGGATAAATCTCTTTCTCTATAGATGGTTCGATGATTGGAGCTAAATATACATGGTGGATGTAATTTCAAGAATGTCTGGTGATGTCCCGCTCGAGACAACTTCAGTGGGACTGTAGACCATTCCCACTAGAAATATGGGGTCTGAGTCACTCTCTATAGATATAGGTTGTGTGGGTGAATTCCCTTCCAAAATCATGTGACGACGAATAGAATTCCTTCTTAAAGTAGTAATTGAGGAAGATGTCACATCTAGAATAGTTACGATAGGACTAGAAGCAGTCAACAACCTTTGAACTCATCTAATCGGCCTTGAAAATACCCCATCAGGATAGAAAGCCACCCACAGTTGATCATACTCTAATAATAAGTATTTTGAGGCCATTTTAGGAGGAATAAAGACTTCTATATTAGCATATTCATGCATCATCATCATCCATAATCAGTGAATAATGACTGGATGAGATTATCTTTTTACTTGGGTAATATAGAGAAATGTGATATGTAGTAGGCATCTAAATTTCTTAGAAAACTCGTAAGGGGTATACGATTCTCAAATGGTCCCTATATCTATGTGCGTAGTCAAGACTCTATCATGAATTAAAATGGTATTGTAATATCCTTCGGGGGATCCCATCCTTTTATCCATCATTGTTCCATGGGGTGTAGTGTATGGCACAAATGTGAATTGTGAAACATCAATCAACAATTCATCCCTACCATAAATGTTCAAAGATTGAGGATGAATGGAGGAAATGTTGAGAGGAGTTGGATGGAATTATGAATGAGAAACTATTGTGTAATTATAATACTCGTAGAAAGGGAAATTATCTTCCATGAAGCCATCTATAAATTTAAATGACCCACTAAGACGATGCGGGGGAATTCCCTCCTTTATATGCCTAAAAATTTTAATATACAGGAAGGGTAGGGATGGCTAGGCCAATGGACTTTCCCTATGCCAAAATAGACTCCATCATTAAGGTATATGCTCTGAAACCAGTGTAGGCATTGTGGGAAGGGAAATTTCATGCACTTAGAAACATGGAAAGATACACACTAATCTGATCTCGGGTGATATGTATGACTGAATCTTCTATCCCCATGTGGTCTATCGAACCGCCTCGAGTGTAGCACTGTATGATCCAGGAATATTCCATGATTGTTGAGTTAGATGTGTTTGAATATGGTAGAATTTAAACTTTATCCCAGTAACCTCCAATAACATTTATATCCAATATTTGAATGAAAAAAAGTAAGCAAGAATGGAGAGGTTGACCAAGAAATCCCTCTGCCCTAACCTGTAAATCAGTCACAAGTGGAGATACATGTTCCGCATTCCCCTGGGTATTGGTTATCAGTATAAATTATGCTTACATATTACCAAGTATAGTACTACCTCTTATCTAGTAAATATCCCACAAACATATCCCCACTTCACTATGAAAAAAGTAGAAGGTGTTGGTTCTTGAACACTAGTGACTAAGTAGTTTAGAAAGAATTTCACATGGGGAGTATATTGTGAACTGGGAAACCCATATTTCATAATACAGAATCACACCTTCCAACCGTACAGAGGATTATAAGTAGTTTTGGTGCACCAAGAATGACCAGAACCATTCATCGGAGAAGAACCCTCCTAATCACATGTCATGTTTGGAGCTCCACCCTCCATTGGGATTTCCTTGTGAAAGGTTGAAAATATATGGATAATCCTGAATCAGTCAAACCATGGAAAAGGAGAACCACATTAAAGTACCGAGTTATAAATTGGAAACTGATAATATAATGGGTAGGCCATAAGTTTTGGTGGTTGAAGATATTTCATCATACCTCCATGAAGAAATATAGAAGACTGGAGGTTATCTTCAATGTTCTCGACTTTATCTTCCCTTTTTATGGTTGCATCCATTGAGATAAAAGGAAAATCCATTATCATTCCTACAGTGGATGATCAAAATGATGTTAGATTCTAGGAAAATCAGCAATGTTCTAAAATGATTCTCCATAATTAAAGGTCCACAAACTGATTGTTTGAGGAAGGCATCGTCCGTGAGCTGATAGTTCACAAGATCTCATGAGGAAATGGGCCACAAAGAATTGACCGAATAACTGATAGTTCATAGAGCAAGAGAACCACATACAAACCCTAGATTTTAGAAGTCTTGAACTCACCATTAACTGAATTATTTTTTTCATTTCAAGAATGAAAAGGAAAATTTACATATAAAGGCATCTGCAAAGGATATCATTTAGGGAAGCAAGTCATCCGAGATAATTAAGGGGGCGTAGAGTTTGATGAGTAACACAGTAAAAGAAAAATGACTAGGGACTCCTATTTATAGTTATGGTCCCTCCTACTGGTCAACGTTTATATCATAAACCAGTTCTAATCAAAACTGCTTTTTAAATTACAATAGCCTCCTCTTCTTCCCGATCTGAACCCATCCCGATGAGGGGCATTGGTTGGGTCCTAAAACATTGAAAATGGAAATAAAATACTCCCATGAATTTAGATAGGAAGAAAAAATATCTAAGTGTTAATTGAAGTGGAATATTTGAAGAAGCCAAAATTTTTGAAAAGTAATGAAGGGGAATCGTGAAGTAGAGATCCTTCGCAGATGGCTCGTACACATGGTGGACCACTTCATGAGGTTCCCATGAACTAATAAGTTCACTGGATGGAGGCCATGGTGTTGGTTCCCCACAAAATAAATTATTTTTGTGATGGATGTGGAGAAATCCACCACCCATACAACCCCCCTTCGAACTCCAATAGTTCACAGGTGAGGAAAAGTTAGAAAATCCCTGCAAATTAAAGGAAATAATTCTCAGGAATGAGGCGGTAATCCTCACCACCATGGACAAAGAACCCATTCTGCCACTTACTGAGTCATCCAAGGTCCATGTTTCTTCCTTGGTATTCCATAAAAGAAACTATGGGGCCTACAGATCTAGTTTTTCTACCTCTCTATAAAAGTATCATGAGGGGAGGACTAAAAAAGAAGTCTTTTGAGAGAAGATTCTAGAGGATATTGATCGAATAAGGAACAAAAGAGGATATGACCACAAAATACAGACTCTTTCGATGATTCCATGTAGGTATAACATGTCACATAGCATTAAATATGGAAATATAATGCAAATTGGTAGACCGTGAACCCATATTCCTTCATAGATGAATTTTTTATGAAGCATAGAACCAACGCCCCTTATTAAAACCCGCATCACACATAGTAAAATTCTTTTCTAGTTTAACCCTACACCATGTAGAAATTCTCTATGCAGATGGATCTCGACCCCATGTATCGACATTCTATACTGATAGAACATAGTTCCACGTAGAAAAATGCTATAGAGACTGAATCTAGGACCACGTACCATCACATAATATGGAAGAACACTTCACCCTCACTACAACACACTATTCATGGATAACCCCATCCCATATAATGAAATAGTATGCAGAAAATGGTATTTTTTATTTTTCCACACTCTGGATTTAATCATTTCCTTTTGTTTCCATCTCATCATCCATTTCCCCTTTGTGAACCAATCTAAGAGCCCTAGGCCAAAGCCTCTCCCAAATCCACCAGACCTGTATGATGAAACCATCATGTGTATTAGAATGCCCTTTTGATTTTAGATACCCATGGTAAGTGGATTCAGGTGGGTAATCCCCGTAATAAGGAAAACCCCCAGAATGTCCCTAAGTTTACATTCCCATGGAAATGTGTGTTCCAACCTCCGGATCCTCACATGTACCTTCCTGGTAAAGGGATTAAGTGTAATCTATGATTATTACCTTCGATGAGGGCCATTAATAAATAAGGTAAATCACACTTTCTTTCCACTTTTACAAGGAATCATGCTCCCCCCTTTCCCATAACCAATCTCAAGGCACTCCATATGAGTTAATCCCTTAGCCTCTCTTTAGGTAAGTGTCGTATCCCTAGCCTCTTCCACCTTCATCCTTCTCCTTTTATACTAGAAAAGAAGGTAAAGTGTGTGATTTTTTGGATCTACCACTTCCTCTTGCTTCTCACACGGAGAATGATTCATGTAGGATTACAGATTAGCGGTGATCGTGGAATCTACACAATTCACTCAACCAGTTGAACTAAGATAACTAGGATTCCTATTCTGATTATGATACGTAGGAAACCTACCTATGGCCCGAGCTCAAATAGGCCTTCCTTCTAGATATAAGCCCCAAATCATGCCTCCTTCACGGGTATCTCCCCTGAATAATTCCCAACCAACGTCTTGAATCGGCCTCCTCTAATGTCTAAGTCCCAATCTTCTAGAACTATGGGTACATTGATTCTTAAATAACTAGGATACGTAGAAAACCTCCCTGAAGTTCAACCCAATAATTGACATATACCATCCACTCCCTCATTTTCACATAGGCTCACTCTCGTCCTACCGACAAGATGTTAAACTGTACGGGTTACCGAACTACATTAGTTTTGATTCCTCTCACAAAGATATGTACGAAGCCCATCTTATGGGTTTGATACTAACATAGAAACAATTATCATCCCCCCTGAATGACAAAAAGCTTTAGAGTGCCATACCATATGGCTCAAAAGTATCATTGTCTTAGTGAATGACTAAGGAATTCATGATTTTTCTGTAAGTGGGTGACAATGATGGAGAACCTTGAAAATATACAGATGTCCTCATTAATGGAGAACCATAGATTCATATAGATAATTTCGAACCCATGTGTATTCATGATTGATCTTAGCCAGGGAAAGTCTAAGAACATAGTCTTGGGAATGAACCAAGGATTCTAGAACGTATGTACATGACTTAAATATATAAGAGAGTCCTAGAATAGGCAATAGTCTCTCCCAAGGGTGTGATGAGCCTAAGTTCTAATCCTCTAAACCAATATGAGTTCTTAATTGTCATTTGAGAAATCATATAATGAATGCCTTCTTTTAGAAACAAGGTCCATGAATCATGGATGTGAGAGACATTGTGTGTTTCTAGATCCACAAATAAACCACGTGGAGACCATATGAAGACATTGTAGCCAATATGGAGCGATTTCACAAAAACTTATCCCCCTTTAATCACTTATTAGACCCAACACACTTTGGGTTGAAACAAAATGATGATTCTGATGTGAAACACTTAATTATGGAACCTCCTTCATAAGATAAAAAGGATATACTGCCAAGTAATCATTGAACCATTTTGTTTCGAGTACAACATGCACTTCAGGTTAAAATAGTCTCCCTAAATTAAAAGGGTGGGGAAATGTATGAAATCACATAATATACATGACATATTGTGACTCACAGCCACACTATGGGTATAAGCTAGTCTTATACTCAACTTCAGCTAATGTCGCATGGACTCCCTGATTCCACTAAAATGATCATATATCCTATTAGAAAAAAAATCATTTTAAATAGATATATTAATTACTTATTTTTTTCAGTAATTTCCTACCATTAATTAATTAATTATCCATTAATTAAAAATCAACATTAAGTGAAATTAAATTACATTAATCATCATAGCAAAGTACATAAACTCCCGAAATAATCCAAATTGTGTCTGCGGTTTCTCAAGTGTAATAACTCATTTGTATTCCATCATCAACCAACCCCATGGTTTAAAAATTTAATTAATTGTATTATCATTATTCTATAAAATAGGTACTCTAGGAAAACAATTCTAAGATACCAACAAGAGGTATAATGAAACCAAACACTTTTTAATGCCTCATGAAATAGAGAAAGTAATGTAGGTAAAACAAGAAACCCATCCATCATCTATTAAGAAAATTTATAAATGAAAATCCTAGATCTCAGCAACACATCAACAAGTAATCCAAGATTTAACTTGTTCAATAATATCTGGTTCTATCCCTAACACCCACTTGCATATCCCGATGTATCTCGCTATCACAAGAGTCAACCGCTGCCATATTATCTACCCCCCCACATATCACATTAGCCATATCTAGATCATATCACATTGGGGCCTCCCAACTACATATCACATCATATCGTGAAGCTCACATCTAGAGAACATCACAAGGAAATAAGAAACCAACATATTCAACATGGAAATTTGGGACTTAAAACCTGGAATCCATCCTTTACACACAAAAGATCTCTCTTAGCTCCAAACTCAAGGCACTTCATCCTTCACAATAAAATAGGTAAATAAGATCACATTAATTATATTTATCAAAAAACAAGTTCTTATTCTATATTGAACTAACGAATTAATTATTCTCATGTTTAAATTATGGCCAACCGATGGCATCAAGCTATAATAAGTTATCCCAAGATAAACATGCTCTTAGAATCCAAACCAGTTTCATAAAACATAGAGAAGTATAATTCGAAATTAATATATATTTAATTTACTATAAACCACAAGAATAAACTTGATTCAAATTATTTATCAAATTCATTATCATGGAAGAACACATTTAATTATACATGCACATTTCATCAATGTGATCTTTATCAAATTATAAGAAACATCATTTCCAAATATGTATATTCATTAATTATTAATCTAATTAATCAATTAATTCTATCATTACATTCTTTATCAATTTAAACAAGCTAAAAAATCAAGGCATAGATATCCCACTATCTATAAAATCAATAGGCAACCCGCTCTCATGATACAAATCACATCAACATGTGATGGCTATCCAATTATTTATTTATCATATTTAAATAATTATTAGGTTAATTTCACATCAATATTGCAGGATAAGAAATTATAAATTTACAACTGCACATAAATAAATAGAGGATCAGAAAATCCCATACCTTAAATATATCAACATCTTCTCATGAGAATAGGACAATGTTGTAGATCTTTATCACCTCTCTCATAAGAATCTACATCCATACAAGGATGGTACAACACAACTGCACCAAAAAACCACCAAGAAAACACCATTAGAAATAGTAGAGATCAAGCACCAAATCATGATGAGAATAAATGGGAGGAAATAAGAATGGTCAAGGAGAACCCACTAGGAAAGGATGAAAGAACACACATTTGATCAACATGGATCAAAGAAGGAAGTAGAGGATCAATCCCCATTGAAGGAGTACCCTGATGCCTGGAGGGAGTGATGTCAGATTCATAGAACTCAAGAGGTTCATAGGGTTTGAGGAAAACCCTGAGTATTTCAAAATTTACAGACGTGTTGTATAGGTGATTTATTCGGTGTGAATCCCCTTTTCACATTGTGTAAATGTTGATTTCAAGTTTCATAAAAAACATCCCCTCAAAGAGTTTATTCCTAAAAAATTAAAAAATGTGAAACAACCTTAAACAAAAAATTACTTATTTGAGGCCTCCTCTGAGAACCAAATTCCTCGAAAACTCAAAAAATTTTGTACTATATGTATATGTGCCCTTATAAACCATCCCATGAAAAAGTAATATTTAAACTTCAAGACCTTCAATGTAAAGAAAAACATCCCCATCCCAGAAAAACTTGTATTAAACATTTATTCATCCAATCCAAAAAATAAAAAAAAACATTAAAAATTCCCTAAAATTTTACTTAACAAATTTGAAAACAAAAAATAAAATAAAACCATGATCACATGTTTTCCAAAAAAACCAATAAGACCTTTATCAAAAAAATTATTAAACCTTAATAACCATTAAAATATAACTTAATATATGCCTAAAAAAATTTATGATCCCATTGATCACATATTCTCTCAAAAATTAATACAATATTGATCCCTCAAATAATTTTAACCAGTTTAACATAAAATGAATAATTTCCAATAAAAACACCCTATTTATGTATGCTCCAAAAAATATAATAAACTTATTCCAAAATAACATTAATCACTTTTATAACAAATCAATATTTAACAAATATAGTCATATATGTTTTTAAAAATATGTTCTCAAAGATATAAGATCATTTTATCCAAATTACAAAAATTACCTTGACATCATATTACAAGATAATCCTAATATTTATCCATATCTAAATCATGATATTTTTCTAAAACCTAAAAAAATTCACCCAAAATATCATTATCCACCTTAAAATTCAATCACATAATACCTCAAAAGGGTACTTATACCTTTGAAACTATGACAATCCATAAACTTATTAACCTAAAATGGTACTAGAAACTAATATATTATACTTACCTATTAATATCCCAATTTATAAATTTATATAATCCATTATATAATAAAAAATTTCAATGCATAAACTTAACCATTAATAATTAAATGATTTATAGTAAATAATATATCAGTTACATACCCATTACTTTTTAAATTTTGTTTTTTAGTGGGTTAGGATAACCCATACATAACAGAACCCAAAACAAATAGATATTTTTTATAATAAACCAAAATAAATAAGTTTTTAATTTTCCTTATTCATGGTTAAAAACTAATACCTTGAACTTTAACTTCATAATTGTTTCTACCCATCCTTAATCCCTGTAAAAAAATAATTGAAAACATCATGTGATAATGACAATCTTGGTAAATGGTGAACATAAGAATAAAAGAATAAAAGATTAAAAGTTAGTATATTATGGTTATGAGATCATAAAAAAGTTACATGAACATAACATAATAATGTAATACCAAAAAAAACAAAGATCAAATATAAGAATCATGACAAAATCCTTTCTATATAACATATTAAATGAGGTATATGAAAACAGTTTCATGAGATAGTAATCATAATCCCCAAAACATAACATATGAATGTATATTACCAATTAAATTTAGCATAATATTTTGGTATATAAATAAATATAAAAAATCATTACATATTTCAAATCTCACTTCCAATAACATCATTACAAAGTGGAAAAAATTTCATAGTGGATTGGGTTTGGTCTCTAGTCCCATACAAGTCATATCATGAAGTATAAATATTCACCCAATGAATTAGATTGAGATATAATTATATTAAAACCTGTTAAATAATTAAAAATAATACATATATGTTAGGATTGAACATGAGAAAATTCATAATTCCAAATAAGAATAATTTAACCATGGGAAAGAAATAGGTTTCATGAAAATAATCACAAGTCATTATCATAAGACATCTAGAGAAATAAGGTGGATGATATCATTAGAACATGAACCAAGTGAATCATTAGAAACTTTAAAGTATATTTATATATGTGAAAAAAAACATTATATGTGTATTATAAAATTACTTTGAAAAATAAGAACATTTACCATTTAGATTTTTAACAACTTTTTTTAAAATAATATAATTTATAAAAAACTGACACGAAAAATTAATTCAAAAACCCTTGAAAACATAGAAAATAAGATTCATAGATAAAATCAATGAAACCATAAGTATAAATTTACTATGTGGAAAAATTAGAAATATTCCTTTCACACTTTTGTATGGAAATCCCATGTAAAAAAAAGAACATTGTAAAATTGTATTAGTATAGAGAAAGACATACATAAAATAATAAAAAATTATTTAGATATATAAGAGAATTAAATAGAATTACCTCTATGTAAAAAAGAATATATAATGTTCTTAAATATTAATTTAGACATAGATTATCTTTATTTCAATTTGATATTGGAATAGAAATCTCACAAATATTGTAACATATGATGGAAGAAGATATCATGAAAGAGATTATATGATTGAAATTTGAATCTATATAAAACAAATGTAAATACCATATAAATTAATAAATGGGAAAAAATTATGTAATATTAAAGAAACATATTCAAATAATAATGGATACAACTCAATGAAAGGAAATGGAATCAAGAATCCCCTTACCAAGTGTTTAGAATCACCTCGTTCATTCTATAAATCATGAATAATAAAATTATATTAATTTTTTACATGATTCAAAAACAATATATTATTTATTTTATTATTTTAATTATTCTTGTTAAATAATTATTTTATTATTTATTATTCATTTTTAATATTACTTTTTCTTCCATTATTCATTTGGAGGTTTTTTGGTCCATAGTTCTGAAATAGATTCGGTATAATGGTAATGATTAAAGATCCTAAATAAATGGATTATTAATCTCTAAAACATCTAAGATATATATTTTATTTAAATATAATAATGTGATTAGTTTAATATATCATGAAATTTTTACCATTTATATAATCTCCCTCAATAAACATATTTTTTATAGTTAAAAATTAATGTGGTTGTTTACTTTTAATTCCATTATTATAATGGATATTTTACCATTAAAAATTATAATCATGAAATTACATGACTTTAAATGTTATATTACATCATTAAATTAGTTTTTAAGAACATACCTGAATTAATTAAATTTATTAAAACAACATCATTTACTTAGGTAGTGTAAAACAATCATGGTAAGTAGTGTTTTTCAAAATAGTTAAAATGAAGAGAAACCCCAATAATTATTTATGTTTCATAAAAAATTAAATTATAATTAATATAATTAGTAATTTTTAAAAGTAATGATGAATTATGTTATCAAAAAGCGTAATAGGATAATTGAAATGAAAAAGGCACATTTTTTGAAAACCTATTATTTTGAAAACCCCTTATTAAGCCTCTAGAGAAAGGACTTTTAGAAAGAAAAAAGCCTTATAAATGTGAAAATATATGATTAAATATATATTTGGGAATATTATAGTGGATAAACAAAATTTTAGATATGTTCCTTATTTGGTAGAATTATTCCCCTTTCATAGGAAATATTCGATGACATTTTTTAAAATTTTTTATTTTTAAATGTCAAGAATGAAGTTTATGAAATGAAAAATATATATAAAATAAATGGTATTATAGACCATTAAATATCCCCACTGTAATCATGATAATGTTTTATTATTTTTTATTAATTTATAAATCATTCTTAATATTAAATACCCTTGAGATGCCCTTGTGGATGGTTTATGAGTATGGTAGTATTTTTTGACAAAATATAAGAATGAATTAGAAGTCAATTTATGATTAAGTCATCCATGATTATTAATTAATAATATAATGAGAAATTGGGAAATATTTTTAGATATATTCAACAAGATTTATAATAATGCCTGAAGAATTGTTATGGATTCATGGTGGTCATTTGGTAAGACAATTATTCATGATTTGTGTTGATGCCTAGATAATTTTTATGGATTCATCTAATGGAATTGGATGTCACACTTGAAAGATTATCCTGGTAAACTAAATGTAACTATTTCATAATTCCTGTTGTAAACTCATATTATTGTTGAAATTTTTTTAAGTTCAAGGATATGTTTTTATTGTACTAGGGGAGTGAACATTTTCTTAAACATTTGATAAGGTGAATACCATGAAAATTTTAATTTTCGTAAAGAAATTTTTTTAAGAATATTTGAACATTTTCCATGTAAAATTTTTATAAATTTCTCTATGATGGAATTAAATAAGTGTAGGGAAAATATCTATTGTGTTGAATAATTTGAAGGAGTCTTGGAATTTGGTGATTGGATTAAGTTGTATTAGGATTGGATTTGTGTTTTATACTGTTTATTTACAAATTATATTTTATATGGATCTTTATTTAAATATATAGGAAAACCCACATAGCAAGGCTAGGCCAAGCTCAACCATAGCATGTGTGGGACTCGGTGGTCAACCACGCTGGGAGAGTAGCCTGAGCTAGCCTATGGGATTCAGAGAAATATGTGGCACACATAGTTCCCACCATGTATAAGAAGGATTGTGTATAAGGCCCGCATATGGGATGACTGAAGTCAAATGTAGACTGTTCCAGAAGCCTATAGACCGTGTGTGCCATAACCCATATGGGAATAGTGTGTAGTGAATCTGGGTGCCGACCCTAGTGTCATCTTGAATGGGGCCAACACATGGATTTTCTAATAAAGTGAATTTAAAACATTATAGTAATTAAATTTGGGACTAGTTTATAGTGAAAAATGTTTATCGATTTTAAAAACAACTAATTATAAACACAAGAGTTTGATCTTCAATCTTCATCATCATCGATATCGTGCATATCACATATTTTAATTGGTCCATAGTCTGACCTCCTACAGAACACTATTTAGAAATAAACTATGGATATTTCGAACCATGTCATTATCTTATACATATCGACAAGGTATATTCATGTGAGATCAAGAAAACAATACATATACACTCATCTTGTCAAAGGACTGAGATGTGGAATAATTAAGTATTTGAAGGACAACAATGTCACAGGAAGCTGTTGTGAGATAAATCATACAGTGACATAACATGATGTAATTGCATGATGATCTTAATATTATGTGACTGAATGTATCTATCCAAAAAGGAAATATCGATTGTGATCCTGGCATCGTATTATGTTCTATGATACTGTCATGTAAAGTAGAACCCATCACGTAAATAACATCATATCAACAATCATGAGATGCTTCCATTTTTTGAAGATAAAATTACATGATTTATTTTGATTTTTATGAGGATTTATACCAAGTTTGAAAGTGCCATCCTATAAAGTCATGACCAAAATTACATCATAAGAATATTACCAAGGTTCCACAAGATCGAGTTAAGTTATTATAAAATCACATGGTCACCTCAACGGTGGTTGGAGAATCCAACATGTCATGTATTAAAAAAGATCTCAAGATCATTAGGATTGGTTGAACAATCCTCAACACAAAACTTTTTTTGATTGAGAGGTTTTTCATCTTCCTCTATAAAAAAATGAAGCATGGTCAAGAGTGTTGTTGTTAATGCCCTTTGACAGATCAAAAAGTATCTCAAGAAAACAGATCCATCGCATGAACTATACACCTGAAAGACATTGACCATCAACATGATTCATTCACATGAGGTAAGAGAAGTACTCATGATTTGATCATGTGAATGAGATATTTGAAAACCATTTTTCTTATGAAAAGGAAAGAAGAGTGGACCCATAGAAAAACCATTGTCTTGCAAAGTTGATTCAAAAAATAGATATATTGTCTCATGAAGGAAATATCTTCTAGACATCCAGATCCTGTGGGAAGTCTATGAAACTCATGGACATGGTCAGTGTTATCTAAAATTTACTTGCAAATTACACTTTCATATGAAATGGTATTTGGAGATATCTATAGAAACCTAGCTGACTTGTGTGAAGGCAGTATGATTGAAGAAGAACACATCATTTGAACCCTTTCTGGTCACACAAAATTGATTGCCATCATGTGATCATTTCACACAATGAAAGAGTACCACCTAGAAGTCATTATAGGAATTCAATAGAATAGTGTGCTTATACAAGGTCTGTGAGAAGAACATAGGTAACATGATGTCAATGAACATATCATGGACTTTTCATAACATTGGATAGGTCATACACTTCATTTAAATCAGTGAAATGTCATGTGAAGTGGACAAATAGTGTGTACAGTATGTGAAATTGTGTGAGAAAAAGGAGTGGAATGTATTTTCACAATCACGTCCTTGTGCAAAATATTTTCATGGTCTCATGAACACATGAAAATAAAAGGTAGTGAGTGTATGTATTATCCAATATATGCATGCATATGTGCTTCACATTCATGTGATCATCAATACACATGCACATGTGAATAGATACTTGAAACAAAATTGGGAAGTGTATAAAATAATATAGGTTATAATTGAATGTTCTTTGTTTTTAGAATCCATGAAAACCATGCAAGATGTGTGCTTGATTTGAGACTAAATCTAGAAAGATTATCAGAGGATCTAACATCTATGTTGATATTTTTTGAGAATTCAAGAATGTTGAAAAGGTTTACATTGTTCAATATATTTCTTGCGTATAAATATTCTTGAATATATTGTTTCCACCACTTCCACCCATTTAACTGAGGTTGGGAACTTCATCCTTGGAAGGATTTTATGACTAAACATTTGATATATTGAGGAAGAAGAAAACCTAAAATGTATTTCTAGATTATTATGTTAATCATTTTTAAAGAGAATAGAAGTGGGCTGATGTGCAAGTAATATTTTTGGTTTAGTATAAGTAGAGAGATATTTTTGAGTGTATTTATTGATAAAATTTAATAAATGGTGGTGCTAGTATAAATAACACCATTGAATACTAGTGAAATCAGTATAAAGAACACCACTAACTCAATAATATTGTTTAATTCATACCTAATCATTGTATTCCAATTATAGGACATTGTAGTCATTATAAATTATACAGATAATACTATCCATTAAAAATTTTAGGTTGATCACATAAAGGAGTATGTATTAGTAATGAACATTATAAATATCCTTGTGTGTTTTTGTCTCTTTAATTATCTGTATTGCATGTGTATGTAATTTTGGAGAGCTCACAATGGACACATTCCTCCTAACTAGGGAATAGGTTTGATAATAAGAGGTTCCAATTCAATTGAAAGTAAATTTTGTAAAAATGTAGTAAAACTGATTCAACTCCCCCCCCCTCCCTCAGTGTCCCTTCATGATCCATTTGGGATCCACAGGTTTCATTATAGCATAGGTCTACCACTGATTGGATCAATGTTTTATTCCCAGATGTTTTATATGGTTTATATGATGTGAGTATTTAAAGATAATTCTAAATCACCTTAAGCGGAAAATTTAATCTCCATTTCAATAAATGAAAACATAATGTTTTCTGCATAGTCACTAACAAAAAGGAAGAAGAGGGATGCAAATATATTGATTAAAATGACAAAAAAGAAGAGAATAATAAATCCCCTCTAGTAAAATTAGTTGAAAATGATTCTTATGAAGAAACTACTTTAATATATGGAGAGTGTGAGGAAGTTGAATATATCAAAATCATTTATGGATTTTACTCTAAATTTGAAATTTATTTGAATAATGTTCCTAAAGAATTTATTTTATACATGCATTGTTATTTCAAGGAGATTTTTGATAATAGAGAAAAACTTAAAGATGAAATAAATATATATGAGGATTCAATTGTGAAGAAATTAAAAAGGTTAAATGTACTCACACACCTCATTGAAGGAAAGGAAAAATCTATAACTCTTTTTAACAAAAATATTTCAATAATTGAAGTATTATTTCATTGTAATTATTATTAGATCACTATCAAAAAACATGTTTTTGGTGAATTAATCCTTGCACTTGAAACATTGGTCAATATTTCCATGAAATTCATAGAATATCGTATTGATGGTAAAACTAGTAAGGTGAAAGAGCTTCAGAAGTTAGTAGATTAAAATAAAAAGTTTTCTGAAGGGTAAATATAGATGATCCATTCTATGGAAGATTCATATAAAGATGCTATTGGTGTCAAGGAATCCCATTTGGATGTTAAATCCAAAATAATCAATGACATTAAAAACTCTATGATTGAAGGTAGTAAATACTATAAAGATCAAATTATTAAACTGACAAGTGAATGGGAAGTAAAACAGACAAGAGTTGAAAATGTGATGTTTTACCTTAGTATTAAATGTCTAAAACAAGAGACTGAATTGAAAAATGTGATGGAGACACATACTGTAACTTCCCAAGTTTCTTAGAATAAGTACTCTACCAACAAAACATATAAAGAGTGTCAAACCTCAAAAGGGGTGTTTATATAAAAACTTTTGATGAGACTCATGTATCTTAAGGGACTAATTTCTATGGTAATAAGGGATTGAGGTCATCTCTTGATCAACCTTCTATAGGCCCATGGAATAAGGTAACCCTTACCTGAGTTATTTCTTCCTCTAATAATACTATGTCATATGACAATACAGATTCAAAGATAAAAGTTTAAAAAATGTGGGTTAATAACAATGATAATAAATCAACTAAACATGACTGTTTTACACAGGTATGATCAAAAAAATAACCCCCAAAATGATACCCCAAATAAGGAAAGTAAATTCTTGAAACAACATAGTACTAAATATATTGAGACTTGTACTGCATGATAAAGAAGGATATTTGATGGCTATTGTTGGTTATATTAGATATTTGGCATTCTTGACACCGATTATGGGAATAATGTATTAGCATATGAAAATTATATAAGGACTTCATTTAGGGAGAGTAGATGTGAATAAATGAATAAACCCAAAAAACTAAAGAAAAATATACAGATGAAGAAAAATATATCTATCAAGGAAATATTTGGTTATCTTGAAGAATTATATGATTATTACAACATAAGTGGTCATACTTATGAAGATTTTTTGTATATTCCAACCATGCACTATTCATATATTCATGATAATAAAAGGCCACCACAAATGCAAAAGAAACAAAAGTTGAAAAGTCTTTATTGGGGAATATGCGTAATAATGTAGTTAATAAATGTATGAAGTAATATAATCCTAAGAATAATTATAAGTTATAATCAAATAATTTTATGTAAACTAATAAAATATGTGTCTATTGAGGAAAAAGAGTTTATATCATGGACTACTACAAAGAGGCAATGTAATTGTATAAAACAAAGATAAATGTAAGAAGATAATCAATCCAAGAGAGAAAACATAAGACATGATTAGTTAAAGACGTTTTTGAAGAATATTTTCATAATTAACCTAATAATGGAAACTCAAAAAGCATTGAATAATCTATGTGGAAGATCCAAAATAGAATTTTTTAAAAATGAGTGCTAGATAATTTTTCCGGATCAATTTCAAATTGCTAGTGAAACGAAAAAATGATAAAGATGAAGAATTAGGTATAGAAAAGGAAAAGGGAAAATTATTACTCCACGTGAAGAATAATTCTTATTTGTTCATATCTTTTCAACACATGAAAATTCATGTTTCCAATATATTTTTTTTGGAAGGTTAGAGCAATCTAGGCACAATAAAAATAATTGTATAATTGTTCTACCAACTCAACGGGTGGTATTGATGATTGAGAAACAAACACCAAGGGAAGATGATACACTACTGGAAGAAGTGAGGATAAAAAATCCACACAAGATAAAGGTTAATGGAAGTAAAGTCTCTATGATATTAAAATAAATATAAAAATTAAAATTTAATGGAGACACATGCATAAATAGTACCAAATATTTTAGAGCACAATGGAATGGTGTCTTTGGGTTTAGAATAAATTCTCAGTGTTGTTTCACCAATTAACAAGCTCACAAGTGTTCTATCTTATTCCCTAATTCTTTTGTAGTATCTTGTTACATTATAAGTAATATAAGGTGAATTTAAGTATCAACCTAAGTAATGAGTGGAAAAGTGGAAGACAACATGTTATAATGATTATTCAAGATCTGATAAAAACATGAATTGCTCCAAAATGGTGGATTGTAATCATGAATGACTTGATGACTATTTCATGAAATTTTCCACCATGTCAAATATTCTTTGATTTCACCCATTGAGGGGGAGAAAACAAAAATGAGAAGTTATCAAAAACTGTTTCATGAATATCTGGAAGATCGAATCATCTCTAAAGAAGTTGAAAATATCAGTAACTTAATCACACATATTTTTGTTGTCTTGATTGTATCAAACTTAGTAACTCAGAGGGAGTTTTGGTTGATGAGTAAGCTCACTGAAAGGGGGAGTAAAATATTATTTCACTTGAAATTTATGATGTGTTAAATGAAGTGTGTAGGATAATATACTACTAGATGATTTTTTTAATACAACCCTGTATTTGGGGAATAAATATTGTATGATCATGATATCACAAGCATAGTTGTTATTATAAACCATATATAACCATGGTTATTTCTCTATTATTTGATACACTTGGTTAGCCCACATAAACATAGATTAGAAAAAATAAAGGGACTTTACCAACTGCACTATATGGTACCATATTTCTTTCATAAAAAGGATAAGTAATTTCAAAATTCATTGAAAGGAAAAAAATAATACCATGCATTAATCCTTTTTATCTATTGTCAATAAGAGGGATAAGGGAAATTAACTATAAAGAAATTCTATTAACAACAATTCCAAAGGGGTCGATTGAAAATCCCATGTGTGTAGTTAATGAGTATTATTGTATTTGATTTCAATTTATAAGAATAAATCAAAATCCAATGTATGTTGAATTCCTCTATGATTTGTAATTAATAATGGAATGATAATGTTAAAAAGAGTTTCAAATATATTCTATAAGATTACTGATGATTCCTAAAGAATTATTATGGATTCATTGGTTTTCATTTGGTAAGAAAATTATCCATTATTGGTGGTTTTTCCTAGAAAATTTTTCTGTATTCATCAAATGGAATTGGTTTTCTGGCATGGAAAATTCTCCTTGTAAACTCAATGTTACACATGGAAATTTTTACTTATAAACTCAGACGATTGTTGAAATGTTTTTAATTTCAATGACTTGTGGCAATTATATAAGGATATTTCATATTGCCTTAAACAATTGATAAAGTAAAGAGAATTAAAATATTCTTTTTAATGATTCATTTAGTTTTGAAAGAATATTTGTGAATTTTATATAAAAATAATTTATTTATTTCATGATGATGGAATTAAATAAGTTCATGAAAAATATTTTTTTTGAATCATTTTGAAGAATGTGGTTTGGAATTTTGTGATTAGATTATGTTGGATTAATATTGTATTTATGTTTTATAATTAGTATTAACTAAGTATATTTTATATGGATATTTATTTAAAAATATAGGCCAACCCACTTAGTAATTCTAGGCCATGATCAAACTTGGAATGTGTGGGACTCTATGTTTAACCATGCCTAGGGGATCTTGGGCTGGCCTGTGGATGAAAGAGGAATATGGGGCATGCACAACGCTCACCAAGTGCTAGAAAGACCATGTATATAGCCCACACATTTCACGATCGGATCTGAGTATAGATCAGGCCAGAATCCCATGGACCATGTGTGTTATGGCCCATGTGAGCATGGTGTAATGTGAATCTGGATCCCAACACTGGTGCTGACTCAAACGGTTCCTTATCATGGCACTTCTTATAAAGTGGAGGGAATAAACTTGTGAATTTTATGTGGGACTCATTTATATAATACCCTATTAATCTTTTTTAGAAACCATTATATATAAGAAAATTTGACTGATCTTCAATCTCTACCTTCCGTCAATCTCATACACATCGCATATTTGAAATATTTCACCATCTGAGCTTCTTTACATCACTCTTTCAAAATAAAATGTGAATATTTTGAACAATTCCTTTTCCTTATACATCTTTATGAGGTCTATCCGCACAAAATTAGGAAAAACAGACAACTTAACTCATCCTTTAGATTTATTGATCCAAGTAGGAATGAAGTATTTTAAGGAAAATGATGTTGTATGATGTTTTCACAAGATACAGTGACATCACATGATGTTGTTTTGCAATGATCTTAGGATCATGTGACTGAATGTATCGATCCAATGATGACGTGTCGACTATGATCCAAACATCATTTTTTGTTCTCTATTGCTATCGAATGAAAAAGAATCCATCCCATAATGAAAATTTTATCAATTATTTTGAGATGATTAAATATTTTAAAGATAACATTACATGATTTTTTTGGATTTTTTGGATGATTTCCACAAAGTGTGAAAGAGGCATTTCATAAATCCATGTCCACCATGCTATCTCAAGAATATTACTAAGGCATCATCTCATAAACTAAAGTGATCATGTGATCACATGGTCACCTAGGCGATGCTTGGAGAAGCCAATATGTCAATATAAAAGAGGATATCTAGATCCTCAGGAGCGATTGAACATGTCCCCAACAAGACACTTTTTTGAAGAGGAGAAGTGGTGCATCCACCACTATAAAAACTAAGGTGTGGCCAAGAGTGTTCTCACTACTTCCCTTTGATAGATTGAGAATGATATCATGAAAATATATCCATCACATGAACTATACACCCAAAGGATAGTGATTATCCATTTGATTCATTCACATGACGTAAGAGAAGTCCATGTGATTCAATCATGTAAATGAGATCTTAAGATACCATCTTGGTTATATAAAGGCAAGAATATGGGACCTATGAACAAACCATTTTCTTGAAATGATGATACCATATACATATATATTATTTTACAAAGAATAAAACCTGTAAGACATCTAGATATTGCTATTAGTTTGAGACACTCACTGGAGCAACATGTGTCATTTTAAAGTAACTCGTGAAGTATTATTTCTTATGTAGAAGCCTTTGGATATATTCACAGAAACTCAAAAACCTTGTGTAAATATAGTGTTATTGAATAAGAACACATTGTGTGAAAACATAATAGTCACTCTAAGGATACTGATGTAACACCCTAAGATTTCATAGTACGTTATTTTTCAATGTAATTCAATAACTTGCATTACACGCAACACCGGGTTCGAGCGCACCACAAGATTACCAAAGTTACCGTTCAATAGTTGTTATGAATAGTTTTAACTGAATATTGAACTATATATAATCCATATAACTTTAGAATCCATATTATGAGTTTCGTGGACATAATGTATGATCGAATTCATTTTTTAGATAAAAAAGTATTTATTTAAAAAATGCTCTTTTACCGCATTTTAATGATGAACCCTTTTTAAATCCAATATTTGAAACTTTTATATATTAAATTTGAAATAATAGTGTTCTTATTTTGAATCGGGACATAATAATTTCATTTCAATAATTTTTTGGTGTTTTTCTGATAACTTTCATATTTGGGTGAATAGTGAAAAATAATATATTTTAACTGAAAACAACTTTTTTAATCGAACTAATTTATAGTGTTAAATTATAAATTTTAATGGTTTAGAAGTATAAATAGATTATATTTTTACCATTTAATCCAATTCTGGTCATTGTAAGTAATTTTGCTTTGATATTGGACATAAACAAGTGTCAATCATTGGATAGATATGGTTTCTTAAAAATATGCCTTTAGGTTTTGACAACATGAATTATTTTTAAATTAATAAATGCAACTTATATGTTTTTAATTTGGTAAAATACACTTAGTTTTTTAATTTGGACTGTCAAAATTATCCTTGGGTGAATTTTTGGTACTTTTCTAAAAACGTTCAATTTTTTATGAATAGTGAAAAATACTAAATTTTAATTAAAAATAAATTTTTTAATAAAAATAATTCATAGTGATAAATTATAAGATTGAATAGCTTTAAAGTATAATTATATTATATTTTTACCATTTAATCCAATTTTGGTCATTGGACGTAATTTCACATTTAAACTGGACATAAGCAAATGTGAATCTTTTGATAGTTATTATTTCTTAAAAATACGCGTTTTGTTTTGACAACGGAAATTAATATTAAATTAATTTTTTCCACTTATGTGTTTTGAATTTAGAAAAATGGATTCAATATTTAGAATAATGATTTCCAAATTGTGTAAATAGATAAATTTTATTTTTAGACATTTTGAATAATTACTTCGGTAAATATTTTATTTACCACGGTTAAAAGGTAAATCTGGTAAATATGGGTAAATAAATAATATTAAAATAATATTGAATTACCCTAACACATGTCCTAACACTATTTGATGATACATGTCTGACCATGGGCATCTTTGGGTCGATTTTGGGACTACTTGGAGCCACTTTAGAGTGATAACGACACTTTATATTAATTAATTTAATGTAAAGGCCAAAATGACATAAACATATATCTTTTAGTAAAACACTTTTTACAAGGAGTTATATAAGTTATCTTTTAGACTATAAATATTAATTATAAATCTAAAAATATTTCCTACATAATGGTATTTTATTTATAATTTTTAGAAATTGAATAATTAAATTTATTTATGACACAATGATGATGTAGTATTTTCCTTATTATTGAAAGAATCAAATAAATAATATTATAAATACTAAATTAAATATAATTTGAAAGTTTTGATTCCATAAACAAACTTTGTAGGTGACTATGACATGTTAGGGTTGATTAAATGTATTTATGTCTAAGTAATAATGTTTTTAAGACTTTAAAAAAAATCAATTATTAAATAATCTCAAAATTGACATAAAAGAGTTTTTAAAACAAATTTTATATTATTAATTAATATTATATTCCTAAAAATCTAAGTTTCCTCCAAATAACTTATATAATGATAGGTTTATAATTAATGAACCACTTTGGGTTTTATTGGAAGTATATAGTAAGTTTATTAACCATATATTATAAGAATACAAATAGACATGGTAAATGTCAAACTAATTAACTAAGAGTTAAATCTAAAAGATAAGGTTAATATAGTAACCCAAAGCTGTATAAAACCTATTGGTTGAAAAGATTTCGACCCATAACCACCTTATCCTGGAAATAAATTAATTTTGAGCCATTATAAACCATATATTAATTTATTATAAAATAATATTTCTAGCTTTTCCTAAGGTGCCCCTCACCCCTCTTATAAAGGGGCACTCCCCCTTATCTCTAATTCAGACCTTAAAAGCCTTTTGTATCAGAGAAACTCATCCCAAATACCCTCTAAACTATCCTCCCTTCCTTCTAGAGGCCCTCCTTTAGTCATAAAGCCAATCTAATGAGCCCTTTTTATCAAATCAAAAGGAAGAACCCGAAGAAGAGGTAAATATTTCATCACCTCTTTCAAGATTATTTATTCTTCCACTTCCTTTTTCTTTGTTGTTTCCATTCTAAAATAATAACTCTAGTATTTATATATACTGTGATGTTATTATAAATATAGTAAAACCTAATTCATTATTCTATCCATCCTTTGAATGACATGTCACCATACGTGCGTACGTACGACTTACCATCTCCACGTCATGGTGTAATTGTTATTCAATACATCATTATTTGGATGAGTAGAATAATGGTGTGTAATTGATGTAAATAATAAATATAACATGATAATTATTCTTTATATATGATATAACATCCAATTATATATTATTTTAATATCAAAATAGTGATATTGTCCCTCATACGTACGTGCAGATTACCATCTCCGCGAACGCGATGAGATTGATTCCCCATCATATCCATTCGAGACTAATTTTAATTTTATGATTAAATGTAATATTTAAAGGCTTGATATCATTCTGGATATGAAAAATATACATCCCATCCATTACAAATATGACTCACAAAACAAAGAATATAAAGGAAAATGAATCCATTAACAACCGGAACGACGATAATACTAAGATATTATTAAAAAAATATATTAAAAGATCATATATGATATCATATTAATGTATATGATTATTGTATAATTTAATAACAATTATTTCACCATTATATAGGAGGTTAACCTACCCTCGGCCAAGAAAAAGTACCAGGTAAGGGTTAATTTCACAATTTCTTTATTATCCGAGGTTGTTTTACTTAAGTATCTACTGGGACATATTTATTATCCATGTCCATGTTTCATAAAAGGGTATTCAAAGGGATTATTTTTAATGGAATTTTTACTAAAAAATCATTTTAAATTTTTTAAATATTTATCTTTATAAACCCTTTTAATTAATGTCTATGATTTCAAAATAATTTTTAAGAATTTATTTATATGGACATGAATGCTTTGAAATGATGATTATTTTCAAAAGTTTCAAAGTGGTATGGGACACTTTGATTCAAAAATATCTTTTAAAATAATTCCTTTATAAATTGTGATACTTTTAAATGATTTCATGAAAAGGGGTATTTTTATCAAATCATTTTACTGATCATTTTCATATATGTCAACGTCCTTTGATGGATTTTAAACTTGTTTGAAGTTGATTTATTATGATACAAATCTTCCATATTGTATTGAAGGTTTTTTGATATGATTGATCGTGGCTGTGTTATTTTTATACCATTCATGGTTTGTGGTTAATGTATTAACATTCCGTATGATAGTTTTAATATGAATGTTTATGTTATGTTTCAATCTTTTCATATGAGGAATGTATTGGACTTAGTAAGTGATGGGTGGAGCATGCTATTGCTTCTCGATGCATAGGTAGGTCTCATGAGACAAACTAGTGTCTTGGCACAAGGCCTTGACAAAATCTTATTTGTAGTCTTGGCACAAGGCCTTGACATGTGGTTATGATAGTCTAGCATTATGCACTCCATCATTATGAAAGTCTCTATTGATATTTCATGTGATTATTCAACTAGTAGAATATCCATATGAATAAGTAAATGGCATTATTTCATTTTATTTTTTCCATATTATGATGAATTTCAAGTTTAAAAGGCTTTTGTTTTAGTTATACATTACTTTAAATGTTTATTCATATTTATGAAAGTTTCCACTATATTGTTATCCTTACTGAGCATCTGAGCTCACCCCTTTCTATGTTTTATTTTTTCCCAAGATGTGAAGAAGTATTTTATGACTGGCCTGTAGGGATAGTCTGAGGGGATATGAGTGTGGACTATGGAGACTATGTTGTTTCAGTTTATAATTTTATCATGTAATGTAAGACTTATGAATGTATCTATTGTTTCCAAGGCTACTAAACTAATAGGTCTTTCATAACTTGATCTTTTGTGATCATACCAATGTTATGTAATAATGCATCGACTCTGGGTAACTAGGGTCGGGGAGTTACAGTTGGTATCAGAGAAAGTTTAGTACAAACATTGGAAGCTATATTTAGATAAACTCTGATTAGAGCACATAGACCTAAGATGGACTTTGAGGATTAGTATAGAAGAACTTAATAAAATTTTGGTATTGTAGAGATTTTGTGAGTTTTCCAAGAAATACATCCTTGTCTGGATACGAGCAGGTAGAGGTGGCTCTGGCACAAATGTACCTAGGGGTAAAACTCGAAAACACAACTTTGAGCTAGACTCGAATGGGAATTGTTGCACGACAATGGGTCTTGCTGCACTCTTGGTTACAACACTCCTAGGGGATATACTTAGGATAATTTTCATTTTCATTACAAACCATTATGAAGGGTTGATTAGTATATAATTTCTAAAATAAAACATTTTTATGATTATAGATTATATCCATAAACCATTCAATCTATGTTAGGTATTTTAAAAGTTTGGAATTATTCCTTGCAATTCATAAACTGACCTAGTGTATGCTATTGTATAGAAATGGTGCCCAGTAGAAGGATTGTGAACTCCAGCAATACGTATGATCCAAAGAGTAAGAAGGATCGTATCTTTCACGGTATTAAGACAACATTTTTAAGGGAAATTTCCTCCCATATATTCTCAACATATGAAGAAATAGTATCATGAGTTCATAAGATAAGTAAATAATTCTCTAAGTCATATGGCTTTGAAGGGAAGCAAGAGAAGAAAAGGATGGAAGAGAGAAAGATGGATAAAGGGAAGAGGGAAAGGAATAATTTTCCCATATGTGATAACTGTGGGAAGAAACACCTTGGAACTTTCCTGAAGGGAATGGAAGTTTGTTATAAGTGTGGAGAAAAATGAGACCATGTACATGACTGTAAGGGTAAGAAAATGGTTTCAAATGTACAATGCTTCATTTGTAAGGAGTTGGGACACTACGCGAACCAATGTCCAAATCATCAAAGTAAGCCCCAAATGATGTTATTGGATAATAATCAAGTTATGATACTACCACAGATGAGGAGGAATGATTAGTGTTCTTATGTTGTTATTAAAGAATTATGTCATTTGAGTGTTGTATCAACGATGTAATGGTTGTAATAATTGTGGAGTATATAAGAATTGTACTATAGTACTATTTAATTTAGGACTTGAGATTGTGTGGAACCAAGAAAAGTTACTCAATAGCAGGTTAAATTTTTTGGAAAATATATGTTTGAGAGAAAGATAAAACATAATATGGTTCTGATACTGAGGTAGTGATTATGAAATAATACATGTTTGATTTGGATAAATTATATTAGATATTCTTGACTACTGTGAAACTAATTAATAATTAGTATATTCCATCATTGTTTGAGTTTATAACATTTGTAGATAGAAGGAGTATATCCAATATTCTATAATTAATAAGTGAGCATGAATGTAATCAATAAAGTTTTATGGTAATTCAGGATGTTGCATTGTTTTAAAAGAATGCATGATAAAGGTTTTCACATGTTATTATGTGGAAGAAAGGATTTTAATTGTGTTTAACATCTCTATAAATTTTGGACTATGATTTTGGACTGATGTATTTTGGATATGTATAGTTTGAGATGATTTTTGGATTTCCATAAAAAGGACAACCCAGAGGTCGGGCGCAACTCGTCGCGTCCGGCAAGGCCGTGAGACTTGAACTCGCAACCGAAGGGCGACAAGGCTGTATCTCCTACCACTGACCCACATGATGTCCTGGATTAAATAATGTAGTTTTTTTAAAGGTTCTGGTAGATGAATTATAAATTCATTTTTTGGAACCCTTTATAAAAAAGATAAATATAATATTTTTTAGTTCTATTATCTTTTATAGTGAAAAATGAGTTTGTGGTAGAAATTAGTCAAAGGATGGAACTCTACTTGTCAATTATATATTTATTATTCTCTTATTATATGAAGAAATTAATTCTTAAACTTTAGGTAAGGGATCTGAAAATTAAAAATGGGTTAACCTAATACCTTATGTTTTGTGGAACTAATGATATTCTAAATCATCATAGATTGATGGCTTTGAGACCCTCAATTCTACAATTGTTTGTGACTTATAACCTCAATCACTCCCTATAAATATTTACATTTTTCTCCAATTATGTATCTCTAATTTCCACCAATGTTCTCCAAATCTAGATCATAATTTGGTGGTTACTTTTTCATTCCCCTTTTCCTCTTATTAAGATTAAATTTTATTAACTCAATTTCTAATGTGGGTTTTCCCACAAAGGTATTTTCTATTTTCAACATTTTATTTTTGAAGAACAATTTAAAATTGCGAAGACGAAATTTATTGAAGGAGGGAATAATGTAACACCCCAAGATTTCATAGTATGTTATTTTTCAAAGTAATTCAATAACTTGCACTATAGGCAACACCGGGTTCGAGCGCACCACAAGATTACCAAACTAATCGTTTAAAAGAGGTTATGAATAGTATTAACTGAATATTGAACTATATATAATCCATATAATTTTAGAATCCATATTATGAGTTTCTTGGGCATAATGTAAGATCAAATTCAATTTTTTCAGATAAAAAAAGTATTTATTTAAAAAAATAAACCTTTACCACCTTTTAATGATGAACCCTTTTTAATTCCAATATTTGAAACTTTTATATATTCTATTTGACAAAATAAAGTTCTTATTTATAATTGGGACTTATGAATTTAGTTTCAAAAAAAATTTGGTGTTTTTCTGATAACTTTCATATTTGGGTGAATAGTGAAAAATAATATATTTTAACTGAAAAAAACTTTTTTAATCAAACTAATTTATAGTGTAAAATTATACATTTTAATGGTTTGTAAGTATAAATAGATTATATTTTTACCATTTAATCCAATTCTGTTCATTGTACGTAATTTCACTTTGAGATTGGACATAAACAAGGGTCAATCCTTTGATAGATATGGTTTCTTAAAAATACGCCTTTAGGTTTTGAAAACGGGAATTATTTTTAAATTAATAAATACAACTTATATGTTTTGAATTTGGTAAAATACACTTAATTTTTTAATTTGTAATGTCAAAATTATCCTTGGGTGAATTTTTGGTACTTGTCTTAAACGTTCAATTTTTGATGAATAGTGAAAAATACTAAATTTTAATTAAAAACAAATTTTTTAATCAAAATAATTTATAGTGCTAAATTATAAGATTGATTAGTTTTATAGTATGATTAGATTTTATTTTTACCATTTAATCTAAATTTCGTCATTGTACGTAATTTCACATTTAAACTGAACATAAGCAGGTGTTAATCTTTTGATAGTTATTATTTCTTAAAAACACGCATTTTGTTTTGACAACAGAAATTAATATTAAATTAATTTCTGCCACTTCTGTGTTTTAAATTTAGAAAAATGGATTCCATATTTATTATATGGAGGTCAAAATTGTGTAAATAGGTAAATTTAATTTTTATACATTTTGAATAATTACTTTAGTAAATATTTTATTTACCATGGTTAAAGGGTAAATCCGGTAAATATGGGTAAGGAAATAATATTAAAATAATATCTAATTACCCTAACACGTATCCTAACCCAATTGGATGACACATTTCTGACCATTTCCATCTTTGGGTCGATTTTGGGACCACTTGGAGCCACTTGAGAGTGATAATGACACTTTATATTAATTAATTTCAAGTAAAGGAAAAAATGACATAAACATATATCTTTTAGTAAAACAATTATTACATGGTGTTATATAAGTTATCTTTTTGACTATAAAGATTAATTATAAATATAAAAATATTTCTTACATAATGGTATTTTATTTATAATTTTTAGACATTGAATAATTAAATTTATTTATGACACAATGATGAGGCAGTATTTTCCTTATTATTGAAAGAATCAAATAAATGATATTATAAATAATAAAATAAATATAATTCGAAAGTTTTTATGCCATACACAAATTTTATAGGTTACTATGACATTTTAGGGTTAATTAAATGTATTTAGGTCGAATTAATAATGTTTTTAAGACTTTAAAAAAATCAATTTTTAAATAATCTCAAAATTGACATAAAAGAGTTTTTAAAAGAAATATTATATTATTAACTGATATTCTATTCCTAAAAATATAAGGTTCCGCCAAAGGACTTATATAATGATAGGTGTATCATTAATTAACCACTTTGGGTTTTCTTGGAAGTATATATTATGTTTATTAACCATATAATATAAAAATACAAAGAGACATGGTAAATGCCAAACTAATTAACTAAAGTTAAATCTAAAATATAAGGTTAATATAGTAAACCAAACCTGTCTAAAACCTATTTCTTGAAAGTATTTGGACCCATACCCACCTTATCCTCTAAATAAATTAATTTTGATCCATTATAAATTTAATATAAATTTATTATAAAATAATATTTCTAGCTTTTCCTAAGGTGCCCCTCACCCCTCTTATAAAAGGGAACTCCCCCTTCTCTCTAATTCAGAGCTTAAAAGACATTTGGATCATCCAAACCACACCCAAATACCCTCTAAACTATCCTACCATAATCCCAGAGGCCCTCCATTAGTCATAAATCCAACCTAAGGATCCCTTTTGATCAAATCAAAAGGAATAACCCGAAGAAGAGGTAAATATTTAATCACCTCTTTCATGTTTCTTTCTTCTTCCACTTCCTTTTTATTTTTTGTTTCCATTATAAAATAATAACTTCATTATATTCTATATACTGTGATGTTATTATAAATATGTTAAAACCAAATTCATTATTATATCCATCCATTGAATGACATGTCACCATACATGCGTACGTACGGCTTATCGTCTCCACGTCGTGGTGTAATTGTTATTCAATACATCATTATTTGGATGTGTAGAATAATGATGTGTAATTGATGTAAATAATAAATATAACATGATAATGATTTTCTATATATGATATACCATCCAATTATTTATTATTTTAATATCAATATAATCATATTATCGCTTGTGTGTACGTACGGATTACCATTTCCATGAACGCGATGAGATTCATTCCCCGTCGTATCCATTCAAGAATAATTTACATTTTATGATTAAATGTAAAATTTAAAGACTTCATATCATTCTAGATATTAATAATATACATCACATCCATAACAAATATGACTCACAAAACAAATAATATAAAGGAAAACGAATCTGTTAATAACCAGAACGACGATAATACTAAGATATTATAAACAAAACAATGTTAAAAGATCATATATGATATCATATTAATGTATATGATTCTTCTATAATTTAATAACAATTATTTCACCATTATACATGAGGTTAACCTACCCTCGACCAAGAAAAAGTATAATCTAGGGGTTAATTTCATAATCTCTTTATTATATGAGGTTGTTTTACGTAAGTATCTACTAGGGATATATTTATTATCCATGTCCATGTTTCATAAAAGGGTTTTCAAAGGGATTATTTTAAGGGACTTTTTACTAAAAAAGTAAATTTAAATGTTTTAAAGATTTATCTTTATAAACCCTTTTAATTAAGGTCTATGATTTCAAAATGATTTTTAAGGATTTATTTATATGGACATGAATGCTTTGAAATGATAATTCTTTTAAAAAAATTCAAAGTGGTATGGGACACTTTGATTAAAAAATATCTTTTAAATGAATTCCTTTATAAATTGTGTGACTTTTAAATAATTTAATTAAAAGGGGTATTTTTATCAAATCATTTTACTGATCATTTTCATCTATGTCAACATCCTTTGATGGATTTTAAACTTGTTTGAAGTTGATTTATTATGATACAAATATTCCATATTGTATTGAAATTTTTGTGATATGTTTGACTATAGATGTGTTATTTTTATACCATTCATGGTTTATGGTTAAAGTATTAATATTTTGTATACTAGTTTTAATATGAATGTTTATGTTATGTTTCAACCATTTCATATGAGGAATGTATTGGACTTAGTAAGTGACGGGTGGAGCCCACTATAGCTCCTCGATGCATCGGTAGGCCTCAGGAGACAAACTAGTGTCTTGGCATAAGGCCTTGAAAAAATCTTATTTGTAGTCTTGGCAGAAGTCCTTGACTATGTGGTTATGATAGTCTGGCATTATGCATTCCATCATTATGAAAGTGGTTATTGATATTTCATGTGATTATTAGACTAGTAGAATATCCATGTGAAAGAGTAAATGGAATTATTTTATTTTATTTTTTCCATATTATGTTGAAGATAAATTTTAAAAGGCTTTTGTTTTAGTTATACATTACCTTAAATGTTTATTCTTATTTGTGAAAGTTTACGGTATATTTTTATCCTTACTGAGCATCTGAGCTCACCCCTTTCTATGTTTTATTTTTTCCCAAGATGTGAAGAAGTATTTTATGACTAACCTTCAGGGATAGTCTGAGGCGATATGAGTGTGAACTATAAAGACTATGTTGTTGTAGTTTTCCATTTTATCATGTAATGTAAGACTTATGAATGCTTCTAGTGCTTACAAGGCTACTAAACTAATCAGTCTTTCGAGACTTGATCTTTTGTGATCACGCCAATGTTATGTAATAATGCACCGACTCTAGGTATCTGGGGTCAGGGTGTTACAACTGCCACCGTGTGATCATTTCACGCAAAGGAGGAGTAGCACATTGAATTCATTACATGCATTCAACAAAATAGTTTTCTTATAGAAGTAGAATGAGAATTAATAATATCTTATGAAGGTAATGAACATATCACATTATTCACATAACCTTGGATAGGTCATGAAATTCATATAAATTAGTGAAGTGTAATGTGAAGTTGTAAAACAGTGCATAAAATATGTAAAATTGTCTGTCCAAAGTGAGTGGACAATATTTTCACACTCACACCTTTGTGTGAAATATTTTCATGGGTTCATGAACAAATGAAAATAAAATTTAGTTAGTGTATTCATTATCCATTATATGCATGAACATATGAAATACAAGCATGTGATAATAAATACACCTGATCACATGAAAAGATACATGAAACATAATTGAGAATCATTTAATATAATATAGGTAATAATTAAATATTTTATGGTTTTAGATTGCATGAAAACCATTCATGAAGGGTGCTTGATTTGAGACTGAATTCAGATAGATTATTAAAATATCTTACATCTGATTTGACAGTGTTTGGGAATTCAATAATATAAACAAAGCTAACATTGTGAATGATTTTTATTGCTTATAAATATTCATGGGGAAATTGTGTTCACCACTTGAACCCATTTAACTAAGGTCTAGAACCTCATCGTTCGAAGGAGTATCAGCTTGAGAATTTTATATAGTAATTAATAATAAAACTTATAATGTATTTCTATATTCATCTATTTATCATTCTAAAAGATAAGAGGAGTGGACTGACATGCATGCAATCTTGTTCCTTGTGTAGAAGTAAAAAACCTACTGTTAAGAGACTTGATTATTCAATTGATTCAATGTCATAGAGTGATGTTGATAGATATTTTTCACTATGTTTATTAAATATTTTTTAATAACTGGTTGTTCTTGTATAAATAATTCCATTGAAGACTCGTGGAACTAGTTTAAAGAATACTATTGATTTAGGAAGATTTTTTTCTTCTTTCCAAAACATTGTACGCCAATTCTAGAAATTTTTTATCACTTTAAATTATATTGATAAGAGAATACTTAAAAAACCACAGGTTGATCTAAGTAAGGAGTATGTCTTAGAACCCAACATTGTAAAAATACTTCTGTGTTATTGTCTCTTTTATTATCTGTATTCCATGTGTATGTAATTTTTGAGAGTAAAAAATAGATTCATTCCACTTATTTAGGGTATAGGTTTGAGAGTAAGAGTGAATCATTGAAATGATAGAAAATTAAGTAAAAATTTGGGTATAATTATTCACCCCCCCCAGTGTCCCTGCACAATCCATCTAGGCTCTAAACCATCTAAAGACATTTTTAGAGTTATAATTTTAATTTGACTTTGAAAATATCTAAAAACTATGGAATTCATATTTAAATATTTAAATCATTTATTAAATATCATTTTATTCCCTAAATATTGTGAAGAATCATAATTCATCCTAACCTCACAGTATTAAATATTTTAAAACAACTATATTTTACTTTTCTCCTGATCGCACAAACACTATGTTGACACTACATAAGCATTTTAGATATTAATCCTATTATTTAATATTAAAAATAGGATAATAGAAAACAAAATTTATAATTAATAAGTATTATTGTCTAAAACCATTCATAATATTATTTATTCCTATTTATATATTGACAACATTATTAAGATTAAAATTTAAACTTTTCTTGTCTTGTGCAAGTATTGCGTAAGCATTTCGATAATTAACCTGTTATATAATTTTAGAATTTATAAATATCTATATAAATATATTATTAGACATAATATTTATCATTCAATTCAATAATACACTTATTAATTATTAAATATTATATCAAAGACATCGATTTTTACATTTCAAATATTGTGTTAGCACTACTTCAATAACAATAAATGTTTTTATATTTATCTTGGTATAAAAATTAAATTATATTAATGAGATAGTATTTATATTTTATTTTCATTATATTATGATGTAGAACATGTTACATGGGTTTCTTTAATTTTCCAAATAATTTTAGATAAAAATATAATAATATGAAGTAAATACTACTTGAATTTAATGTATTTTTTAAAAAATAATTTAAATTCAAATGTATCACTTAACATGTAACTACATTAAATTTAAACCTTAAATTTAAAAATAAATTCTTTAATTTTTTAAAAAATATAAATTTAAATAAAAATATCATTTTAATATTTTATTGTATTTTTAATTAAAAACTATTTATAAACATCAAATTTCTCATTTACTATAAAATATTATTTTTTATAAATTTTTCACAAAATAAATTCCACCTAATTTTGATATGAATACTAAAAGTATATTATTAATTTTATTAAAATCAATTAAAGAATAACTTTTAAAATAAAAACTCATTATATGTTGAAATAAAATATTTTTTCAAACAATATATATTTATTTTTAAATAAAAATTATTTTTTTATTTAATAACTTGATAAAATTATTTCTAGGAATATCATTATAACAACCCCAAACCCACACTTCTAGATTCAGTGATAAAATTATAAACTTTAAATTTCTTACTTGATACCAATAAATATTACATAATGTTTTCCATATAAATATTACAACATCAAAAGGAAACATTTGATCACTTACATACCCATGGAACATTTAGGTTTATGGTTTTAGAGAATTAGGATAAACACTTAACAATTTTAGATCAATAAACAACTGGTCCATAATGATTAACATTATCTCCCATAATACCTAGCCTTTCATATTCCATATTAAGTCTTCAACATCTCCCACAAACATCTACATGTTTGAGACTATTATAGACGCAAACAATTTATCAAAATTAATCATAACATGGTGAAAAGGGAACATTATAAGGGTGATATCAAATGCTGATTATGTGTAAACATAAGAACTAAAAATTTGATGTCATCAACAAGAATAAGAAGAGCATAAGGGTATGATGAAATAATCAAAGTGAATTACCATATCATAGGAGTAATCATACCCATAAAAAAATGGACCATAAAACATGGAAAAAAGGAATAAGGATTTAACAAAAGCATTAGTCATCAATATCAATAATCATGAGCCATGTGATATCAATCTTGATAAAAAGAAACATTTATAACTCATAGATAAAATAATGAAAATGTTTTGGTATCATGGGACATAATCTTCATAACCCTTTCTAACCCCATGTTAGGAAGAACCGGAGCCCAGTTATATACATAGGAAAAAAACTCATTGGTAACTCCCTCTTTCTGTCATTAATGGATAAGGAATATTACCCAATTCATTGTGTCACCTCTTAGTGCACCCATCATATAATCTATGTCAGGCTCACCTGACGCAATCTGGGAGCACCCATCCTATAACATATATCAGTTTCACCCATGAGTTATAATATGGATCAACCCTTTTATATGTTTTTTCAAGCTCAACCATAATTTACAAGTATCATTCATGAATTAAACATTTATAATACTTTAATTTTAAACATAGATATAATCATTTCTCTTTCATTCCTGGATTCAACCATGGAAAAGAAACAAGTTCTATTTAAATATCATATCCCATTTTGATAATGAATATGTTTTGTATTAATACCACATATCCATGGTTTAGGATAAGTTACAACAAATATTTTTTGTGTTTATGAATGGAAACTCCATTAAAAGTTCATTAAAAACATTCTTGAAGAAAATAAACTTTTTAATTTGAAAATAAACATTTTCAAACTAAACATTCATAGAATATTGTTAACATATTTTATTTGAAAATAAATGTAGATACTTTAAAAATAATCTTAAAAGTAAATAATGGTAATTATTATGGGAAAATAAATTCATTCTATACGCGTAAAAACAAATGTCTTTCACATTTTTTGGTAAAAGACAAATATGCCATGATTGAAAAATAATATGAATATTCATTTTAATATTTTTTTTAAATAAGTAAATGGTAACAATCAATTTAATAAATAATTTGGAGAATATTTTAAAAAAAATAAAACAAAATTATAAAACATGGATTTAAAAAAAAAATTGATTTCTGAATTTAGAGATAAATGAAGTAATATTTTCTTAAAAATATTTTATTTTAAAAAATAACTTTTTAAAATATAAGAAGTTTGATGATAAAAATGAAACCATTTTCTATGAAATATTATTTTAAAAATATAATGTCAAAAATAAAATCACTGAGGTTTCATGATGGTGGAAAATTCCATTCAATCCATATATGTTAAAATAATATATTCCATATGAAATGATTTGAAAAGTAATCTTTAATAGATAATTTTACAAGAACATTGTTTAACAATTTTGAAGCATTTGAATCATAGTCCACACGAAAGAATAAAATAAACCTTAAATTTCATTAAAATAGATAAATTAAATATATAACATGTCAAAGGGTCTATATATACACCACCTAAAATATAATTGGTCCACAAAATAAAAATAAACCTTAACGGAAATAAATTGAGATAAAGTTCTTTACAACTTTTTCAATATTTGGATGAAAACCCCATGAAAGAGGGAACCTAATATATATTTTTAAATCCAAATAAATATCATGTAAATAATCCTAAAATAAATTAATGTGTATTATATATACCATATGATAAAAATAACTGGGGAATATTTCACATATCTCACTGAAATTAAAGTGAGATGAGGAACCATGTACCACTTTGGTAACTTTTGAATCATAAGCCCCATTAAAGAATTAAAAAATGAGAATTTAAATGTCATAAAAATAATTATATTCAAGATAAAACATTTAAAATGGGTATTTTATACACCACAAACAATAAAATAGTGTAAAATATGACATAAGTCTCTTGGAAATAAAAGACTGACTGGAAATCCCTTACCTCGAGTCCAAACATTACATGAATTTCCTTTAACAACTTAATATAAATTATTTTATTTCTTAATATATATTTACAGGTTAAATAAATTTTAATTAAATCGTTTGTTTTATTTCATTTTATTGGAATATTTAAATACTTAATTAGTTAAGTCCATGTTGGGTGTTTTGAGGACATCTGGTTCATTGTTTCAAAACGGTTTCCTCGTGTTGATAATAGTCCAATATGACATTATTTAATTACTTACATAATAAGAATTACATATTTATCATATTTATACATAAATTATAATTTTAAAACCAATCATGGATTATAGTTATGAAAAATGTACTACATCACAATCATAGAGATGGTGGGCTGCACATACGCATGAGTAATGTTTCCATTTTCAGTGATCATTATGAAAAGAAGGTAAGTAATATTTTATCTTTCCATAATGACCATAATATCATAAAAAACTTATTTTTTTCATAAGTTTTACTTATATATATCATCCTTGGTATGTGGTGATTGTAAAATAATCATATCGCATCCTAGAGGTCATAGTCCACACGTACGCATGAATGATATTATCATCTCTTAGTGATTGAATGTAAAAAGTAAATTGTAAATCTTATCTTTTTAGAATGATAAATTTTTAAGAAATAATTTTTTTCATTTATATCACATACAGTCATCATAAATATCCTTATTATCTTCCATTTCATGTGTTAGTGAAAAACACATAACAATTCTTAGTGAGGAGGTTGTCCTCCATACACACGAGATATATTATCATATCCACCAAGGAATAAAAATTAAGAATGTATATGTAATATTATAATTAAAAAATTATAATTATAATATAAATATCATATATATAATTTAATTTCATCATTTTGAAAAGTCATTAGAGGATATGATGAGAAACGAATAACATCAGTTTGCGAGGTGGTAGTCCACCGTACACACGAATGATGATTTCATAACCCATTTGATGGATGATGAAATGCATTTAAGATGTGAAATTAACAAAATAAAATATTTTTATATGGGTGATATTGGTTTTATTATATAATCATAATTGATTAATATTTCAAGTAGTTTGAAAATAGAATAAAATAATGATTCTTGGTTAAGCATGACACCTCTTCTTCAAACAAACTCTTTAGGTACGTACCAAAATCCATTATAGGAAGGATTTATGATCAAAATATGCACTCTATTTAATGAGGAGATAATTTAGGAAGATATTTGGGTAGTTATTAACTGATAAAAAGTTATTTTAAGGTTTTATGAGGAGATGATAAGGGAAACCATTTATAATTTAGGTGAGTATAAAACTTGTAATTTGTTAAAATAAAAAAGTGTACCCATGTTTTTCGCATTCCAAAAGGCTAAAAAATAAACCATTATCTATAATTAGTCATTATAAGTTCTAAATTTGGAAATAAAATATATTTTATACATGTTTTTAGGTCATGTGCTACAAGTATAGTTTTATTTTAGCCCTCGGTAAAATCGTTATCAACTTAAGTGTGGGAAATAATTTTTATTGTTTTCACTATTAATTATTGTAAAAAATAAATTTTACATAATTAGATAATATAAATTATGATTATTCTAAATATTTATTCCCTTTTAATAAATTCAACTCATAAAATTGGAAAACTTTTGTTTAAAATTAATCTCACAGATATGATGAAACGCAGGTTTTCAAGAAGCAAAATTTTCAAGAATACTATGATTTTATATTAACTCAATGAATAGATATAAGATTAATATGAATTTAAATTAATAATTATTAAAAATATTATATAAATTTCATTAAAATAATTCCACATTACGGATTTTTTTAATTAATTAAAAATTAGAGAAATTATGCATTTTAAAACTATTTTCAGAATAATATCATTTTTAAACCAAAATACAAACATATCCTAAAATCTAATATGAAGATGATTCAAAAGAAATATAGTTTATTTAATATAAAAAAATAATACTTTTGTTACTTTAAATCAAATTAGAATCACAATGTTATTTTAAATTAATTAATTTATTTGAATGAAATGACAGTTTTACAAAATTTGGTATTTTTCACTACTCACAGAAAAACCATTATTTTCCATAAAATAACAAAATTTCAAACTAAATTATTTTTTATATGAAAATTTCAAAAATAAATTACATTTAATCAAATTAATTTTTAAAAATATATAAAATTAAATTATAATATTTTCTAAACCAAATTATTAAAATCATTTTTTTAAATATTTTTGAAGAAAAAAATTACTTTACTAAAAAATTGATTAATCATTAACAAATAATTTATTAATAATTTTTTTGAATACGATATATATATATATATATCATAAATTAGTTAATACTATTCATACCCTCCAAATTAATAGTAGGGTTATAAAATTCTTATTAAAAATAATATTATTTCATGGTTTGTAAATGCTTCGTGCTGTCTTTCTTGTATGTTATCAAGAATAAAAATATTAGGGTTTCATGTAAAAAAACTATTTTAGAGATTAAATTTATTTAAAAATATATATAACTTAATTTATTGGGGTGTTAAATTCTCATATAATCTTAATGTAGTGTGTCATATATGCTATTGAACATAGTTTTCTTCTTTTAAAATATCAGAGTGTTACACCCCCCCCCCCAAATTATGTCCTCAAATTTTGAAATTAAAATTTTTAATCAATGTTTAGATATTTAAAAATAATTTTTTTTTGTAAACCAACATAAAAAAATGGTTAAAAACATCCTATTTAAAGATAAAAATTTTAAGTACAATGGTCATATAAAATAACATGTACTATGATTCCAAATAGGAAAACATATGGGAAAGTGAATATTTAGTGGTAGAAGAAAATATAAATGTCTAAATAATAATAGAAATTGATAGAGATCATTTATCAAAATAATTTTAATGATAAAGTTAATTTTCACAACTACAAAACCATAAACTGGAGAGGTGTGAAAGGGGTTATTGATTTTATCATAAATGATGGTAATAAGACAAAATTTTCTTTCAATATCTTTTTCCTAAAGTTGAAGAATTCCATTACCATCTATATGAATAACATGAGAAAGTAAACTTAATTAATGAGTATAATTTCATTATTTAATAAATTTACACTAAAGTCTATTTTTTCTACAAACAACAATTATTCAAGATGAGTTATTCATGTCCAAAGCACTAAAATAAACGGTTAATCGATAACATTATTCTCAAAAGGATACCCATATATTTCCCCTATATTTAAAAACTAACCACAAAAAAATGATTATAAAAGGTTAAGGTAATTCCCAAAATGAATAAAATATTATATGATCAAAAAATACATTAATTTCAAGAGTAATACCAAATGTTAAACAAAAATAATTGCATAAAATGAAGGACCCTATATCCTAAAAACCTCAAAAAGGGTGACTTATACTTTTAATTCATGACCATCCTTTATATTATATACTTATGATAGTGTCCAAAAATCTTAATATAACCTCACATTAAAATATACTAATATTTAAAGTTATTTAAACCCTCCTCTAATACTAAATATAATAGCCCTAAACCCGCACTCCCAGATCTAGTTCAAAAATTATTAACATTACATTTCTAGAACGATGTCAATAAATGTGACCTAATTATTTCCATCAAAATGTTAAAAACAAAAATTATATATATGATCACATACATACCAAAGGATATTTTAGGATTATATTTTTTTGATAATTAGGAAAAACTCTTAACAACTTGGATTAATAAACAACTCATTCATAATGATAAACATCATCTCCCACTATAATCATATTTTAATATTCTATATTATGTATACAAAATCTCCCACAAACATTATCATGTTTTTAACTATTCTAGACAAAAATAATTTTTTCATAATTTTCCATAACTTTGGGGAAAGGAAACATAACAATGGTAATCCAAAATCTCAGTAAGGGTTAACATAAACATTAACATTTTTTTCATCAGTCGGAATAATAAGAGAATAAGGTTAGGATGAAATAGTAAAAGTAAATGAGAAAATCATAAGAATATTCCTACCCATAAATACTTGGGTACTCAAACATGAAAACATGACATAAGGCTTTAAAAAAGGCGATATTCATAAAAATCAATAATCTTATTCCATGTGATATCAGTCTTCATTAATAGAAACGTTTATAACACTTTGTAAGTATAAAACAATATGTTGGTATCTTGGGAAATCATCTCCATATTCATTTTAAATCCATGAAATAAATTATTGCAGCCTAGATAAATCTATAGGATAAACCCAACAAAAACACCCTCCTTCTTTACTTAATGGAAAAAGAACATTACTGAATACATTGGAGTGTTAGCACACCCATCCTATATGTTATGTTTGGATCACCAGGGGCTATCTGGGTACACCCATCAAGTAACATATATTAGACTCACCCATTATATATAATGAGAAAACACCCTTTATATAGTTTTTATTGAGATCACCCATAATGTATATATACCACTAATGAATAAAACATTTAGAATCTTTCACTTTGAGATATAACAACAATCAGTTTTCTTTTATTGCTTTGTTAACCCATCAAAAATAAATAGGTTCAATATCAATTTCATAATCCATATAAAGAATTAAGGATGGTATCAATACCACATATACCCATTGGAGGATAAGTAAAAATAATTGTTTTTTATAGTTATTAATGGAAATACCATTAAAATACCATTGAAAACATTCTTTAGAAAAATAACATTTCTATTTTGAAAATTACCTTTAAAAATTAAAAAATCATAAAATGTTTTTTAAATAGTTTTATTTGAAAATATACATGGATACTTATAAAGGATTATTAAAAGAAAATAATGGTTATGATTGAAGAAAAATCCATTCCTTTCATACAAATTAAAACAAATATGTCTTTCACATTTTTGGTAAAAACTAAATGGTCCTTGTTTTAAAAATAGCAGGAAGATTCCAATTAATAATTTTTCTATAAAAAGAAAGACATGGTTGAAAATTCCTTTAACAAATTATTTTGAAATTTTTTTAAAAAAAATATTTTTTTTAGAAAACATGGATTTGGAAGAAATATAATTTCTAACTGAAGAGAGAAATGAACTCGTCATTTCGTAAAAATAATTTCTTTTAAAATTAAATTTTTTAAATCAATAAATTACGTATATAAAAATGAAACCATTTTTTTTAACAGACCTTGGAAACATATAAATGTAACATCAAATCATTTAGGGGTCATGAAGGTGAGAAATTAAATTTAATCCATATATGTTTAAAAATGTGTACCTTTTTGAAAAAAGTTGAATATGAAACATTAAAAGATTATTTTTAAGATAAAGTCATTTATCACTTTGGAAACATTTTAATCGTAAGACCCATGAATTAATAACAACATAAAAACATTAAATATCATAATATTAAGTAAATTAATTATATAACATTTCAATAGTGATGTTTATACACCACATAAAATAATTTAAGTGTATAATATCAAAATATGCATCAACTAAAAGAAATTGACACAAAGTCCCTTACAAATTTGGCAATATCTGGATCAAAACCACATGAAATAGAGAAATTAATATGGAATTTTGAATCCCAAGAAATTATGAAAATAATCATAAAATACATCCATGGGAATTATATACACCACATAATAAAAATAATTTTTGAATATTTAATATGTCTCATATAAATTAAAGTGAGATGAGGAACCCCTTACCACTTTGGTATCTTCTGGATCATAATCTCAATTAAATAATAACTTCAAATAAAACTATGAATATAGATATCTATGATTATAATACATAAATATTACATTATTTTTTATGAATATTCATCAAATTACACAAACACATGCCTAAGGATTGTAATAGTCTAGTATATTTGTATATATGGAAACAAACGAGCAATATATATGTAAACTACATCATCTATCACTATTATATTCATAAATACCACCCTTATTAGAAATAGCATATGTAATACATTTATTTATTAACTCTGTAAGGGAAACACAAGAATCGGAATGCTTTGATGTTCAGTTAGGGTAAACAAGGGAGATAGGTAAGCATAACATGAACATAAGTGTATGAGGACTGAGCGTAACATATAAAAACCATACCCAACATATCATAGATTGTAATCATGAGTCATGGAATAAATATTGGAAGCTAATAAAATTTTAATCAAAAGTAAATCAAATAATATGATCCACGAGAGCATAACATTAACATATGACATGGATTTGTGGCATACACATAAGTATAGAAAATATTATTTTAGGGATATCCACCATAACATTACTAAAATGTGAGGCTTGTGATAACAACATGTGTACCTTCTTCAAGCTTGGTATAACCTCTTGTGTACCCTGATTGCATCTTGGGATGACCTCCCAAATACCTTATTTCAGGCTTGTGTGAACCACCTGTGTCCCTCCTTTTCAGGCTTGCGCTAACCACTCATGTACTCGCTGATCTCGTAGAACATTTATCCTTACCAATTCATTGCCCGTAAATATAGGTCCCACATTTCACATAATGAAAATAATACATATTTATTATATAAGATCATAAAAAATTATCACATCATAACCCATTAAATGAAATGGTTTTTGTAAACATTTCATTCAATCAGAACCTCTGGAAAATAGATAGGTTTGATTATCATTTCATCATTTCATGATTGCATGACTCATGGAAAAATAAGTGGGTTTTATAAGAATAATATAATAGTATAACCCTTGGAATGGAAATGGGTTTCATAAATATCATATCATCATAAACATAAACCAATATAAGAAAGAATAAGAATGGTATCCTTGGATACTATATCTAATAAGTCATAAATAACATCAACAAATTTCATCTTAGATGGAAAATGATTTTAAAAAATCATTTAAATAATTTCTAGAGGGAAATTTCCTTTACACTTTGAAAAAAGAATTTTAAAACATAAAACATTTTTAAAACACTTTTATTTAAAAATAACCTTAAAAATGTACAAATTTAGCTCCAAAAAAATAATGGTCATGATGATGGGATTTTTTTAATGCCATATACGTTAAGAGTAAGATTCCTTTAAAATTTTCGGTAAAAGCCAAATGTGTATTTTTAAGAAAATGACATGAATATTACGTTCAAATATTTTCATAAAAATTAAAACATGGGTAAAAATATAATTTAAAAAATATTGGATAATAATAAAATGTTTTTTAAAACATTTATAAAAAACATGGTTTTGAAAGAAAATGGATTTCTGACAGAAGAGAGAAATAAAGTTATAATTTCATAAAAAAAAATCAATTATATTAAGTAAAAAAATAAAAAAAAATGGTACTATTACATGAAAATATTCTGAATAATTATAGGATAATAATATTCATGAGTTTCATGAGATATTTATATTAATATTTTACCATAAGAAACATAATCATAATTAATCCCAATGAACAATAAAATTGTAACATAAAATTGTTACCACTTTGGTAACTTTATATCATAATTCCCATGAAGAAATTAAAAAACATGGAACTTAAAATATAATGAGGATAATAAATTCATGATATTTTAAGTCAAAGTGTATTTATATACTCCTTATTAATAATATAGGTGCATAACATGACGTACAACTCAAATAAGGCCAATAGAGACAAAAAATCCTTTACCACTTTAGTATTCATTTGAATTGTAAGCCCCAAAAAATAATAACATAAAAGTAAAATTTTAATACCATAAAAAGGTTGAGATAAATTATATAACATGTAAAAGTGTCATTATTTACAAAAAACAAAATAATTTAGTGTTGTATTCGCATGTCTCCCAGAAATAAAAGAAAGACTAAAAATCCCTTACAACATTGATTACATTGAAACCGAAAACCCTATGAAAGAGAATTCATTAAATTGATGATTAAATAAGCATAATTTTAATTTTACGAATAATATAATACATTTATGGGTATCATACACACCACATAAAATAAACATGTGGTGAATATGAAATTTGTGTCACAAAAAGTAAAAGTAAGATATAAATCCCTTACGTTAAGTCTCAACTTATATCGTACTCGTTGAAACCACCTGTATAAAAAATATTGTTTATTATAAATATATTATATAACAAAAATTCATATATATAATACCATATATGATTTTATTTTTACCTTTTATTACCCTTTAATTACCAATTCCATGTAAAAGTCACATTTTGGGAAAGAACTTCTTTGTTTTTCATACCTGTTTTCACTTTTTATTTTTAGTCCTCTTAATTAGATGATGGTTTAAAAATCCCCAAAATTTTACCCATGATATAAATATCATATATATTTATTATATATCTATTTATTGAAATCCATAAAATTTAGTGATAGAAAATTAAATACATCGTTCATAGAGATTATTGGTCATACGTACGCATGAATGGTGTTTCCATTTTCTTTCTAGATTGAAATAAAGTAAACGATATAAATATTTTAATTAAATAATTATATTTATGTCATAAAAAACACATATGTTTATTAAACCCCTAGTTAATACATTCAATGTAATGTGTGAACGAATCACATCGCTTCGCGAGGCGGCAGTTCGTCGTACCCACGAGCGACGTTACCGTATTCCGACAAAATAGAGAGTATGAATGTTTGTGTTATATAGTAATTCTATAATCATAATAGAATACTAAATAACATATATAAATTATGAATCCTTAATTATTTCTATCATTGAGAGTTGTTAATGTAAAAACTAATGACATCAGTTCGCAAGGTCGTAGTCCGTAGTATACACAAACAATGATTTTGTAACCCATTAGATGAAAGTGGAGATAGTTGTAGATAACACCCTTAACGTAAAAAAAATATAAGTATTTAGAGGATAAAAATTGTATTATATCCTAATTTTATAAAAAAAATTTAAGGAGGTGGATGAAAAATTAATAAAAAAATGCTTGTTGATGAACGTTACCTCTTCATCAGGTATCCTCCATAAGTTTGCACAAAAAGACTTCCTAGAATAGCTTTATATCCAAAATAAATATTATAGGATGAGATTATGGAATTCCCAAATCACATCACAAATTCCCTACTCTAATCCTATAATAATGGGTGGCCTTATACGGGTGAGGTGAGTGGTACACTTGTAATATTTTGAAAAGAAAGAATTCCACACAATTTTTTTTATTTAAAAAGAAAAAAAATTGAATTATTATATATCCTATAAGTTATAAGGTCTAAATAAGTCCATAAAATGTTTTTTACGCGTTTTATGTCATTTTTATTCATATCTGATTAATTTAACCCCCTATAAATGCATTTTTACCTTAACTTTGGTAAATAATTTTAACTGTTTTTAATATTAATTTAGGTCAAAAAATAATTTGAACAAATTATATAATATAAATTATTTTTATTTCAAATATTAAATACATATTTTCAAATTAAATTTACCTAATTGGATAAAATTAAATGATAATTAATCTTGTAGAAGTGATGAGAAAGTGGGGTTTTGAAGATAAAATGTTTAAAAGTTTACAATGTTTTTATATTGAAAATAATAACTAAATTGAATAGAATGAAATATAATGGATTAATGGACGTATAATTAAAATAATTTTACTTTAAACCCAATTAATATATAATTTATATTTATAAATAATTTAAATGAAATGGTAGTTTTTAATTAAAATTCAGTATTTTTCAATACTCATCAAAATTTGAAATTTTTCCTAAAAAATCCAAAATTAACCCTAACAAAATTTTAAAATTATTATTTGAATTTTTTTATTTTAAAAAATATTTTATTTAAAATTGATAAAATGAAATATTAAAATAAGTATTCTAAATGCGAAAATACCTCTTTTTAGAAAAAAAATATAGTTTCAAACATAAAATTGGATTTATTCTTATATCTTGTATATAAAAAAATAATATGAATATTAAAATATATGATTGAAAATATAATATATGATTTTCATTAAAATCATTCACGAAAACTTATTTTTTTAATCTATTAAGCTAAAATTTATTTATGTGTAAAATATAGTTTTTCAAAAAATGATTTTCTTTATTTTCGAAGGTTTTTTATTTTCATTTATAATTAATTGGTTTCCAAATAATTAATTATATATACATTGTAAAACATATATTTATATAATTTATTCAATCACATTCATACCCACTATTCCAATGTCTAGGAGATAAATATCATATTAAATTATAAAATTTTAATATTATAGCACATTTCGTTTAAACTTGGTGTTGAGTGTAATGCAAGCTAAAATTGATTTTAGGTGTAACAAATGCCAAAAATAGTGTTACATGAAACTCATGATCCACTCAGTGTTTCATGTATCATAAAATCTTTAATATATTAAATATATTTTAAAACAATATTTCACAGAATCTTGGGGTTTTACATTCTACCCATCTTAAAATGAATTTCTCCCCCAAAATTCATCTTAGTCATCAATGGTTTTACATTTGAAAATTCCTTAACAGAAACCAACATGGTATAAAGGTTTAACAATACACCTTATCGAAAAATAGAAATAGATGTGTAAAAGTCATCTCGAATAATACATACTAAGTTTCCAAATAGGAGATCATAGTTGGGAAGTGAAAAAATAGAAATAGAAGAGAAAACTAACACCCAAATACTGATGGAGAGTGATAGAGAACATTAATCATAATAAATTGGGTGATCCCGAGATATTTAGGGACTAAAAATGCAGAAACCAAAGAGGTCTGAAAAATGACATTGATACCATAATAATTATGATAATAGGAAAAAAAATTATTTCAAGATCATTTTCATAATATTGGGGAGTTTTTTTCATTTTGACTGAGAAAATTTGAACATTAAATTACTTGATATCTTTTAATAGGCACAATTTTATCCATTGGTTATTACTTGATCAATATATATGTAAAGACCCAAAAATTTCAAGGAAATTTTTTTCTTAATTTCTTTGGAATTTTATGAGTCTGTAGCTTCTGACTGCACTCGATTCCTAGGCCTAGTGTTCCCAAAATCAATTTCCAAAGTTTAGCTCGGGTACGTTCATTGAACAAACGAGCGGGTTTTTCTATCTTTTAAACCGGTGATTGGAATTGAAATCCTAGGGCACCGATGAACTTGTAGTGCCAGTAATTGCTTAAGGGGATATTTACTATAGTTGTGTTTTAAGCGGGTTCAGAATTATATTTGGGGTTTAATTAAGAAGTAAATAAAATTGTGGAAAAATTTTATTTTATATCTAAGGAAGTTAACTCCTCCCATGGGAAGTTATTTGTGGGTCCTCACACACCCAACATCCCATGTGTGGATAATTGAAAGGTGGGGCCTACACGAGCCTCAACCTTTCACCTCCCCCTAAACTCCTTAACCCTCTTTAAACCCCCCATTAAAATCCCATGTTAATGTTGACAACTCTCCCATTTATGAGACCTCTCACCTCTTCCTCTCTCCCTCTTTAACTTTTTCCAACACATTTAATTAATGAGGTGGTTTGAATTTTTGAATTTGAAATGGATTTTGATAAATAAAAATAATAAGGTAGCTTATTATTTTATTTTGGGGGAATGCTTTTGTTGTGTGGGATCTCTTGGGTTTTTGGGAAGAACACCGACCCTCCGATGAAGAATAGAGACTTCTACGATGAAAAACGACACTCTCTTCCATAAAGAATGACAGCACACCTTCTTTTCTTTTCCTCGTGACAAGAGGGAAGATGCCACATCTTCGGGTACACTCTGACGACGACGGAATCGACACCGTCATCCACGATGCTCGGCTACCGTGAATCTCTATCGAGGTAGGGGAATCAAGTTCAATTTTAATGGATTAAAATTGTGCTTCGCTTGTCATTGAACATCTTTCTTGTCCAGTCTTCTTCTATCTCTTAAAGAGAAGGGCACGGGCTGAACAAACACGGCCCGACGACCCTCCGTTTGATCCTGTTTATTGATGGAATTGGTGATCGGAGGTGGAACACGGAAAAGGCCGGCGGCGTAAGGTCCGTCGTCGCACACGCTAATAAAAGTCGCGGACAAGAAAGCTGCGGCAGAGGAAGAACGACACTGTCGCGCCGTGCCTAGGATGTGGAATCGCGGACAGCGTAGGCTATGGTGGAGGAACCAGGCGCCGTTGTGCTAGCTGTGTAGTGGGAACCGCAGCCCACTTTGCAGGCCACTTCGGTGGAAGAACCGGTTGGCCCATCGGATGGCCGGGTGAAGGGGAGTCGCGGCGCCAGGAGGGCACCGCGCTGGAGAAACGGTCGGCCCGTCGGCCGGCCGGGCGGAGCTGAACCTCGGCGCCAGGAGGGCACCGCGCTGAAGAAACCTTCGGCCCTCCATGTGGGCCGCATGCGCCAGAAGGCCGGCATGCCTAGCTGGCCGGTTTGGAAGGGCGGCGCCACTTGGCGCCCCTATTTTGGGCAGCCGGGGGCCGTGCCCCCACCTCGGACCGCTCGTCCCTCAGGTTGTACCACTCCGCTGGCCGGCTGACCCAGCCAAACCGCGCGCCCAGCTGGGCTGCACCGGGCCAAGCCGGGTCGGGCCATGCTGGGCCGGGCCAGTCCAACCCTTTTTTCGGGTCGGACCCGCTAAAACTGAGGCAATCTGACCCGTCAGCCCATCGGGCCTAACGAACCGGGCCCTTTTTCATTTAAACATGAATTTTGTAAAGACCACGCATCTGATCGACGTGCTGTCTGTGGAACTAGGACCCTTGTGATGAGGCAATCCTTTTGCGTTACTCTTAGTGATTTTTGGACGACTTCGGAAAGACGGCCAGGTTGGTTCGAACCCAAAACCAACCGGGCCCTCGGAGCGGAAACGCTTTTAACTTGAGGACCGAACATCCGATTAGCGTGTCATCGACTACAATGGATTCCCCTTGATGAGATGGTTCTTTTAGCATACTCCACTTGAGGTTTGGTATAGTTGATATGTGGTTGAGTTGATTTGTACATGAAACCAACCGGGCCCCTAGAACAAAAAGGCTAAAAAATCACAGATCGAGTGTCCGATTGATGCGTCGTCTCTTGCATTGAAACCCCTATGACAAGGCAATCCTTTGAGATACTTCTTCATGGAACTTCGTGACACTTAGAGTGTCGACTAGTAGCTCGTGGAGTGGATCCTCCCGGAGATGAGCATACGGAGTACGGTAACCTTGTAGCTAGCTGATACCTGATGACTGCTTGTCCGACTCGTATCAGAGTGACTTGACTAACCCAGTGGGGAGAACTACTGTGTTGGGGTTGCAGACTCGCGGTACTCAACAGGAGGAGTACCTTTGTAGGCTAGTAGGGGGAGCACTATTGTGTTAGGGTGGAAAAACCACAGTACTCGACAGTGGAGGAGTACCTCATTGGTATATGGTTAGTGGGTAGCACCTCGGAGTTGAGACAGTACAACTGAGCTCAACAGAGGAGGAGTTCTCCAGAAGCCGTGTTTTCGTCATCGTGAATAAAATCCTGGTTTGAGCTGATTCAATGACCTTTGTTTTTTCCTCATGATTGAGATGGGTTACTTGATAACATAGGTATATGTATGGTCATATACCTAAGTAAGGGTTATCTATTGAGATCCTTCTTTGTGGTTATCCTTGTTAGATTTAGTGAGACCTTGAGAGTCTCTGGGTCTCTACTGAGTATCGTTATACTCACCCCTACACGGGTTATGCCTGCACCTCGTTGTGTTGGATGCAGACAACGGACATCGCTGACGAAGGCTGAGTGTACGAGGACCAGAAGACACCTGGAGGTGGACCTCATGATGAGTCGGTACCCGGAGGTGGACCTCACGACGAGTCGGTACCCGGAGGAGGTTGACGGATGAGGGCACTGAGGAGGCTATCTATACCTACCCTTCTGGTAGGATTTATGGTGGATGATCTAGGAGCTGCGCTATCTGTACCTACCCTTCAGGTAGGATCCATGGTGAATGATCTAGGAGCTTCTTTTTACCTTCCAGCTGTTTTGTCTTTTACCTTGTACTTTACAGTTGGGCTTGTATTTTCGGCCCCTTTACTTTTAGCTATACTTTTGTTTTCAGTTTTACTTAGTGTTTACTTCCACTTGTACTCTGGTTGAATGTGTTTACATTTTATAAAGGCAATGCCTTCCAGGTTATAGGGAGTTATGCCTTTGGTGCTAGTTGTCAGCCCCTGGCCAATGGAAGGCGAGATTGGGGTAGTCACGGCACGGGCCCCGAGGACGGGTCGTGAAAAATTGGTATCAGAGGAGTTGGTTTTACCGCAGAACTCATGACTCTGATATTTCTTTTCTGTGAAGAAATATAGTTAATAGTACCGAGTGTGGTCTTCAGTTCAGGGAGTCCAGTGTTGGTGCGACGGCCGACGTATCCATACACCAGGACCTTGACTACTGATTTCCGACTCAGTGCACGAAAACACTGATTGCGTTTTTTTCAAAAAAAATTCTTTAAGTCATCTCAAACTAGGTCAGCTCTCCAGGTTTAAATAATTTGACCATGTTGCGTCTGTTCAGGATGTCTCCACGCAGACAGTCAGTTGGAGTTCCGAGAGAGTACCCGATGACAGCCCACCGAGTGATGAGGCTCAGGTGCAGGGCCCTCTTGCTATGTTGGAACCTTCAGGTGGTGTACCAGCAGCACCACCACTCGTTGGGTAGCAGATTCCACCAGCCGTACTAGCGGACGATGCACGCTGACAAAGTGTGTTTCACGAGTTCCAGCAGTAGAGGCCTCCGAGGTTACGAGGCAAGACAGATTTCCAGGAAGCATTGGACTAGATGGAGGTGATTGCTAAAGTTCTACACCTATTTTAGACACTAGTAGAGTATATGGTGATCTTAACTACTGGTGTTTCCCCGTGAGTGACCATGAGGATGGTCGGCATAGTGATGGTACTTAGTTACGTGGACCGATGTCTGAGATAGTACCTTCGGGTAGTGTGCCAGCTATATCACTACCTGTTGGTCAACAGTTTCAACTGGCAGTACCGGTAGATGACACATGTAGGTTCGGTGCCTTAAACTTGTGCTAGCATCAGATACCCCTCAGGTTCCGAGGTGAGCCTGACTCATAGGCGGGTGAGGACTGGCTTGAGGAGGTGGCTGAGAGTTTTCTAGATCTTATACAGCTTCGGCAGGATGACATGTCTGTAGATGAGTAATCATCGAGGCGTACCGATCGTTTTTGGTACTTGATGACTACGATACGATCAGTTCTTTAGAGCTCAGAACTCAGAGCGAGGTGTGTTTAAAGGACATCTGAGCCATCAATTTTCCTCTATGCATTCCTACTTACACTAGGGTTCTAGAGAGAACATTTTTGGTTGAATGTTTTTTGGTTGAATGGATACAACCAGTAAATGTTAGTAGTGTGAAAACAGAAAACTGGTACCAGTCTCAGAGACTTGGGCATGTAAAATGTTTTACGAATAGGAAGTGTTAAGGACAGATGAATCTGCAATGCAGCAGACATGGAAGCAGAGCTAGGAGGGAAGCATGTGGTGATGTATATTTAGACATGTTACAACCACCCGCCTTTGCAGTCCCCACTAGGCTCAGGGAGCAGGAGGGAAGGGGAAGAGAGTAGCTACATTCGTTCAAAGAGTGTGACCCAAGGGCTCTAGGAATGATTAAAGGTACGGTCTGTGTCTACTACTAACTACCGTAACAATAGACATTGATACGAATCATTCCTTCCTTCCACGAATCTTGTCCCAGACCTAGAGTTTTTAGTTAGGCCACTGACATGACCCTCACATCTGGAGATACCTTTAAGAGGAGACTCGATAATCACACGTACACCGATGGTGTGATCTGACCCTTGAGGCAAGAGTTTCGGTTGGAACCACTTGGTGGCAGCGTTGAGGCCTTACGATGTTAGTTTGGGTGTGGACTGGGAAACTACAGTTCATACACAGATTGACTGTATTAGGAAAAAAGGTTGTGGTTTACCTACAACGTTGGGATGGGTTTTCCTTTAGTCGGTGAAAAGAGACCCCATGCAGCACAGGATGGAATCATGCATAAGTGGTGCAGTTGATCACTCATGAGTCGGTCAGACCTAGATTTGTGCCAGACTTCTCCAGAGTTGTTGCACCGCTTTTAGAATTGACAAAGAAGGGGAAACTCTTCATGTGGTCAGAGAGATGCTATCAAAGCTTTATAGAAGTTGGGGCATAGGTTGACCAATGCGCCCATCTTGAGGCTACAGGAGAAGGTGCAGATCATCCAGGACTGGATGAAGACTGCATAGAGCAGACAGGAGTCCTATGATGATAGGAGACAGAAACCATTAGAGTTCGAGGATGGCCTTTCCACCTCAATTGCACCGGGTGCACGACGTCATCCATGTATCTCATCTGAGGAGATACGGGCATGACCCTTCACACATCATCGACCATGGGGAGCTAGACATCGATGACGGGGTGACTTTCATGGGGTTCTAGTAGAGGTTTAGGATCAATAGGAGTGGGTACTACTAGGACAATCGATTCCTCTTGTGCGCTTTCACTGGAAGCACAGGAAACCTCCAGGAGAGCATAAGGGAGCGAGAGGCTCAGATGTGTTCTCAGTACCTTCTTTTGTTTCCCTAGTTTATGTCGTAGCTTTACGGGGATGTAAATCCTTGAGTTGGGAGTAATATAAAGACCCAGACATTTCAAGAATTTTTTTTTTAATTTCTTTGGAATTTTACGAGTCTGTAGCTTCTGAAAACACTCTATTCTGAGGTCCGGTGTGCCCGGAATCAATTTCCAATGTTTAGCTCAGGTGCGTTTAGTGAACGAACGAGAAGGTTTTTATATCATTTGAACCGTTACTCAAAATTTAAATCCGAGGGCACCGATGAACTCGCAGTGCTGGTAATTGCTTAAGGGGACCTTTACTGTAGTTTCATTTTAAGCAGGTTGAAAATTATTATTGGGGTTTAATTAAGAAGTAAATAATATTGTTGGAACAATTTTATTTTATATCTAAGGAGGTTAACTCCTCCCATGGGAAGTTGTTGGTGGGGCTCACCCACCCAACTTCCCATGTGTGGATAACTGAAAGGTGGGGCCCACACGAGCACCAACCTTTCACCTCCCCCTAAACTCATAACCCTTTTTAAACCCCCCATTAAACTCCCATGTTAATGTTGACAACTCTCCCATTTATGAGACCTCTCACCTCTTCCTCTCTCCCTCTTTAACTTTTTCCAACACATTTAATTAATGAGGTGGTTTGAATGTTTGAATTTGAAATGGATTTTGATAAATAAAAATAATAAGGTAGCTTATAATTTTATTTTGGGGGAATGCTTTTTTTGTGTGGGAGCTCTTGGATTTTTGGGAAGAACTTCGACCCTCCGATGAAGAACGGAGACTTCTTCGACGAAGAACAACACTCTCTTCAATGAAGAATGACAATGCGCCTTCTTGTCTTTTCCCCACAACAGGAGGGAAGACACCACAACTTCGGGTACACTCCGACGACGATGGAATCGACACCATCATCCACGATGCTCGGCTACCGCGAATCTTTCTCGAGGAAAAAGATCAAGTTAAATTTTATGGATTAAAATTGTGATTCGCTTGTCATTAAACATCTTGCTTGTCCAACCTTTTGCTATAGCTTAACGCGAAGGGAACGGGCCGAACAAACACGGACTGACGACCCCCCATTTGATCCTATTTATTGATGGAAATGGCGATTAGAGGCAGAACATGGAAGTGGTCGGCGGCGTAAGGGACGCCGTCGCACACGCTAAGAAAAGCCACGGCCAAGCAAGACGCGGTGGAGGAAGTCGGCGCCGTCACGCCAGCTGTGCAATGGGAACCGTGGCCTGCTTTGTGGGCTGCTGTGGTGGAAGAACCAGCAAGCCCGTCGGCCGACCGAGCGAAGGGGAGTCGCGGTGCCAGGAGGGCGCCATGCTGGAGAACAGGTCGTCTCATCGACCGGCTGGGCGGAGCCGAACTGCGACACCAGGAGGGCACCGCGCTGAGGAAACTCGCGGCCCGCTGTGCAGGCCGCATGCGCCAGAAGGCCGGCCAGCCTAGCCATCTGTTTTGAAAGGGCGGTGCCGCCTGGAGCCGCCGGTTCGGGTAGCCGGGGGCCGCGCCCCCGACTCAGGCCGCTCGGCCCTCAGGCCGCTCGGCCAGCTGGTCAAGCCAGCCACGCCGGGCCGAGCCGGGCCACATCGGTTCGTGCCAGGCCGTGCCTCTCCGGGCCAGGCCACGTGACTCACTGGGCTGGTCTGACCCCTTTTCCAGGTCGGACCCGCTAAAAATAAGACAACCTGACCCGTCAGACCATCAGGCCTAACGGACCAGGCTCTTTTTCACTTAAACGTGAAATTAATGGAGATTGCGCCTCCGATCGACGCGCTGTCTGTGGCTCTAAGACCCTTGCGATGAGGCGGTCCTTTGCGTTACTCTTAGTGAGTTTTGGATGACTTTGGAAAAACGGTCGGGTTGGTTCGAACCCGAAACCAACCAGGCCCTCAGAGAGGAAACACTTATAACTTGAGGGCCGGATGTCCGATTGACGTGCCGTCGACTACGCTGGATTCCTCTTGATGATACGGTTCTTTTGGCATACTCCACTTGAGGTTTAGTACATTTGATATGTATTTGGTTTCATTCGTACATGAAACCAACCGGGCCCCTGAAAAAATAAGGCTAATAACAAACAGACCGAGCGTCTGATTGAAAAGTCATCTATTGCGTTGAGACCCCTATGACGAGGCGGTCCTTTGAGATACTTCTTCATGGAACTTCGTGACACTTGGAGTGTCGACCCATAGCTCATGTAGCGGATCCTCCCGGAGGCGAGCATACGGAGTACGGTGACCTTGTAGCTGGCTAAGACCTGATGATTGCTTGTCTGATTCGTATCAGAGAGACATGACTATCCTGGTGGGGAGCACTACTATGTTGGGGTGGCAGACCCATGGCGGGGATCACAACTCTGTTGGGGTGGAAGACCCGCGGTACTCGACAGGAGGAGTACCTCTATAGGATAGTAGGGGGAGCACTACTATGTTGGGGTGGCAGACCCGTGGTACACGACAGTGGAGGAGTACCTCAGCTCTCTATGGTTAGTGAGTAGCACCTTAGAGTTGATACAGTACTACTGCGCTCGACAGAGGAGGAGTTCTACAGCAGCCGTGTTTTCGTCATCGTGAATAAAATTCTGGTTTGAGCTGATTCAATGACCTTTGTGTTTTTCCTCATGATTGAGGTTATTTGATAACTTAGGTATATGTATAGGCATATACCTAAGTAAGGGTTATCTATTGAGATCCTTCTTTGTGGTTATCCTTGTTGGATTTAGTGAGACCTTGAGGGTCTCGGGGTCCCTACTGAGTATCGTTATACTCACCCCTGCACAGGCTATGCCTGCACCTCGTTGTGTTTGATGCAGACAACTGACAGCGCTGACAGAGGCCGAGTGTATGAGGACTGTACAACACGTGGAGGTGGAACTCACGACGAGTCGGTACTCAGAGGTGGACCTCATGACGAGTAGGTACACGGGGGAGGTTGACGGACGAGGGCGTTGAGGAGGCTATTTGTACCTACCCTTCAGGTAGGATCCATGGTGGACCATCTATGAGTTGCGCTATTTGTACCTACCCATCAGGTAGGATCGGTGGTGGATGATCCAGGATCTTCTTTTCACCTTCCAGCTGTTTTTTCTTTTACCTTGTACTTTACAATTGGGCTTGTATTTCCGGCCCCTTTACTTCCAGCTATACTTTTGTTTTCAGTTTTACTTAGTGTTTACTTCCGCTTGTACTCTGGTTGAATGTGTTTACGTTTTATAAAGGCAATTCCTTTCCAGTTATAGGGATTTATGCCTTTGGTGCTAGTCGCCAGCCCCTGGCCTATGGAAGGCGGGCTTGGGGTAGTCACAGAACGGGCCTCGAGGACGGGTCATGACAATACACATCAACACTCACTCTAAGAGAAGAATTTTTTTCATGTTTTAAGCACTAAATAACGTCCATAATATAATGATAAGTCATTCCTTTTATCTCTTATTAATAAAATTAAACTCTGGTTATCTAATTTGGATAAATCTTAGTATGGTGAAGTAATAGGATAATATTTAAAACCTCATCAAAATTTTAACATAAACCATTCCACAGATTGTTAACCTTGTAACCATTCCACAATGTTAAATTTATAAATAAGTTCACTAAATTTATAAAAATATAATTCACATTAATCCACCAAATATCATATAGTGTCTCTTTATTATCACATACCATAATTGTGAATATATTTTTCATGTATTCTCTTGAAACTTGGTAATAATATAAATTATCATCATACATTATTTTAAACATACATTCTTCCTAATTCTATACATAAAACATATATTGTTATTTATATTCCTTAAATATAAATTTTTTTTAATCTCCATCCATGATATCACAAACCACATTATCAACAAATCATTAATCATTTCCAATGTAATCTTTATTATCTAAATTAATTTATCCATATAAGTAATTTAATTATCCCAATATCATTATCTCAACATCAAAAACATATTATGGGTTATATTTACCTTAATAAAATGTTTTTTATGTAATATCACCTTACCATTATATCACTTATCTAGTCCATCAGTACAATTTAACATATTTTTAAAAATCCTAATGAAAAAAATATTCTAAACAATACTCATATATTTCATGATTCATATATAATAATCATTGAATTTAGATAGATAAATACTTAATTCATTCCACTTCCTTCTCAAACCATTTACTAAGATTCATAATCTTATTCCATAATACATTTTTTTTCATGATTAATTTGTAGTCTCTTCATCGTCAGCAATATAACCATTACTCATACAACCTGGCTGATCTTGTTTATGATATTTTCTATTAGAACATCAGTTAGAATAATTTCCATACTTTACAAATTTAAATCATTCAATAGTTGATGATGTCTTAGGGAGATCATTGTTCTCATCCATTGTATTAACCAAAGTTTTTATTTTCCTTTAAAAATTACATGCTTTGTGTCCATATTTCCCATAGTAAAAACATATTCCCATTCCTCTAAGACATCCACATGGGTGTCTCTTACCACATTCTCAACATATAAAAAACTAAATCTTCTTTCCTCCATAGTCTTCACCACCTGAACTCTCATTGAACTCTATCATTCTTTTCTTTGTTGAGTTCATGGGTTGGTTAAGGTACATATTGTAAATCATGTTCTGTGATATCTAATTATGCATAATCACAATATCCTTCACTCTAGTAATTATCAAATTTGGATTCTCATCAAAAAAAAGTTTCCATCACATTAAAGATTATATACATCCTTTCGGGTTTCCACAATTTACTAAAACCAAACATCATAATGTGAGAAATAATAATCATGGTGGGAAACCACATAATCATGAAAAATAACTTATTAGATGCCAATATCATGACACCTTATTTTTATTCTATGTAACCTTAGGTTTATCCTAGGGAATTAATATTCATCATCTATTAAAATCCTTCATGATTGGTTGTAAATAGTTTGTGACTTTCTGAAGAATATCTTCCCAGAGTGTCAAATAAATTGTGCAAAAAGGCCCATTATCATGTACTAGCTGACGATTGAGTCTAGTTTAATGCACCATTTTTAAAGTTATTACCCTAGGTACCTCTTTTAAATATCCAAAAACACAAATATTATCCATACATGGATATAATTTCTTATAAGACACACAACATATCCTTTATCACAATTCCCATACATTTTCCTACACTTTGAATCATCCTTAGACTTATCTTTAGAGACATCCCTAGATATATCCTAATAAATGTCTTTAGGGATCTCACTAATGTTTTTCCTTACTAGTATCCAAAGGATAACTAATCATATCTTATGATATAAACTATAATGAACTAGGCTTATCATACATAGATATTATATCATTTTTTAATAATATTCATTAAATTACACAAACATATGCCTATGGACTGCAATATTTTATTATATTTGGAAACATGAAAACCCAAAAAACCATTACATAGGTAAACTAAATCTTATTCCTCTATGATATTAATAAATAACACCCTTCTTAGATATAAAATAAGTGATAAATGTCTTCATAACATAGGGAAAGGTAACATATTAAAGGGTGACCTCAGATTCTCAGTAAGGGTAAAAAGTGAGATGTGTGTGTATAACATTAACATAAGGGTATTAGAACATGATCATAACATTTGAAAATTATACCCTATATATTAAATATTGTAATCATGAGTCCTGGAATAAAGATTGGTAGTTCATAATACATGAATCCTAAGGAAATCAAAGAACATGATCAATGAGATCATAACATTGACATAAGACATGGGTTTGTGGAAAACACATAGGCATATAAAATATTATGTCAAGGCTACCCACTAAGACGTTCATAACATATTTGGATTTGGTTAACCACCAATGTACCATCTTTTTCTTTGTTATGAAACCCCGTGTACCCTCTTATATGCTTGGGATGACCTCTTATGTACATTCTCTCCGGATTGGTCTAACCACTTATAAACCATCCATTTCAGGCTTGGGATAACCACCTTTATTCCCTTTTAACTCATACTACAATTCTTATTACCCAATTCATTGAAGGTATATATTGGTCCCACCCATCACATAATGAAAATCATAAATATATGGGGCATAAGTTCATAAAACATTCATATTATCAAAACCAATTAAATTAAATGGGTTTCATAAACATTTCATTATTTCATAAGCTATGGGGAAGAGAAAGGTTTCATAATAATTTCATCACTTCATCATAGAATAACCCAAGAAAAAATAACCGGATTTGATAATAATTAAATCATGGTATAACCCATGGAAGAAAAAAGGGTTCAATTAAAATCTTTTCATCATAAACATAAATCATTTAGAGAAATAATAATAATGGTATCCTCGGATAATACCCTTAGTAAGGCATATGTAACATCAAATAATTTCAACCTATATGGGAAATGATTTTGTATGATCATTTAAAACATTTCTGTAGGAAAATACACCTTATGATTTAAAAAACACTTGTTAGGAAACATTTTTTTTAAAAACATTTATTTGATAATAACCTTACAAAATTATAATTTAAGATTCTGTGAAATAATGTTTAAGATTATTATTAGTTTTATTCATGTTGTACACTTTATGAAAAATATTCCTTTCAAATTTTTGCAAAAATCCAAACAGACATTGTTTGGAAAATAACATGAAGATTACTTTAAAACAATTAAAAATTAAAACATGGGTAAAAATTATTTTAAAAATAATATGGTAATAATAAAATTATTTTTGAAAACATTTTTATAAAATTTTTTCTTGGAATTAAATAGATTTCTAACCTAAGAGGGAAATAACGTAGTAATTTCTTAAAAAAATATCAGTTATCTTAAGGGAAAATGAGTGTATAAATGTTACTATTACATGATTATATCATGAAACCCATAGTATAAGTATGTTAAGGAGATTATTGAGAGAATTATCATAATATTTTATCATCATAATCATAATCATACTCAATCTTGATAAATAATGAGATTGTAATATAAAATAATTACCACTTTCGTAACTTTGAATCATAATCCCCCTGAAGTAATAAGATAAAATGGAACATATAATATCATTAGGATAAATAAATTCATTATATTAAATTTAAAAGGTGTTTTATATATACCTCATTAAATAATATAAGTTCATAACATAACATATGTCTCAAATAGGGAAAATTGAGTCAAAATACCATACCACTTCAGTATTATTTTCAATTCTAAGACCAAATAAGTCATAACATAAAATGAAATATTGAATATAATGAAAATGATGAAATTTATGATATAAAATTTCAAAGTGGAAGTGTATAAACCATAAAAAATAAATTAGTGGTGAATTCATATATGTCCCCCAAAAATAAAATAGACATTAGAAATCCCTTACCGAATTGATAACATTGAAATAGTAAACCCCATAAAAGTGATATAATAAAATGAATGTATAAATAATTATAATTTTAATGTTAATAATCATAAAATAAATTCATGTTCTGTATATATAGTGCATAAAATAAACACATGGAAAATATGGAAATTGTATCATGGAAAATAAAAGTTAGACTGAAATCCCTAACCTTAAATATTGAATTTTATCATAATCATTCAAAGATCATGTATAATAAATATAATTTTATAATACAAATTTTAAAGAATAATATTCATATATATAATACCATATATTATATAATTATGACCTTGTATTACTCTTTTATAACTAATTCCATGTAAAAGTCGTGTTTTTGGCAAAAACTGTTTTTTTTCATGTTTGTTATGACTTGTTATTTTTTATCCTTTTACATAGATAATGTTTTTTTTAATCTATATAATTTTAAACATGATATAAATATCATATATTTTCATTATATATATTTATATTAATCTGTAATATTTAGTGATATAAAATGAAATACTGGATTCATGGAGATAGTAGGCCATGTATACGCATGAACGTTGTTTACATTTTTTGGCCGAGTTAACAGAAATAAAAGAAAATTATATATAAATATATATTATCATTATAAAATAATTTTATTTTATAAATATTACATATTTTTATTAAACATATCCATAATATATTCCATGTAAAGAATAAACAAATTGCATCGCTTCGTGAGGCAGTAGTCTGTTATACACACGAGCGACGTTATCATATTCCCACTAAATGGACAGTATAAATGTATGTGTTATATAGTAATTTAGGAATAATAATAAATTAAAAAATATAATATATAAATGAAAAACCTATAATTATTACCAACCTTGAGAGGTGGTAATGGAAAAAATGACATCAGTTTACGATGTGGTAGTTTGTCATAGACACAGACGATGACTTCCTAACCCATTTTATGGAAGTGGGGATAGTTTTAGGTCATCCACTTCACATAATAATATATCATTATATAGAATAAAATTATGTTGTTATATTATAATGTTATAATATTAATTTAAGGAGGTGGAGTAAAAACTAAAATAAAAATGCTCATTAAAGAACGTTGCCTTATTTTTGGGTATCATCCATAGGTTTGCACTAATATACTTCTTAGGTTAGATGTATTTATAACAAAATGATTCAAAGATGATATTAGGAAAGTTATAAATTTATTTTTGTAGGTATTTTTTGATCAAAAATGGTTTTAAGGTGTGAGTAAGGGATGATAAGGAGTGTCCTTTTATAAGTGAGGTGAGTGACACACTTGTAGTTTCTTGAAAGGAAAGAATTCCACCCCCCCCCACCATTGTTTTTATATAATAAGGATTAAAAATGGATAATTATCAATATTATAAGGTATGAGTTCTAAATATAGTCATTAAATGTGTTTAGTACATGTTTTTGATCAATTTTTACATTATCCTTTTAGTTAAAATCCTTTTTAAATCCATTTTTACCATAAACATATTAAATTATTTATTCTATTTTTACTATTAATTTGGGTAAAAAATTAATTTAACCTAATTAAAAAATAAAAAAATAATATAAAAAATAATATTTATTACATTTTTACACATTCCATTCATATAATTGGGTAAATTTAATATAAAATTAATCCCACAAATGGTAGATAATGTAGGGTTTTAAAGAGAAAATGTTCCAAAGTTAAGAAAGTTTTTATATAAAAATTAAATATGAAATTTATTTTAATGAAAAATATTGGATTAATGGATATATAATAGATATAATTTATTTTAAAACCAATTAAAATATAATTTAACATTATAGATAATTTAAATGAAAAGGATATTTTCAATTCAAATTCAGTATTATTCACTATTAATTAAAATAAAATACTTCTCAGAAAAATCCCAAAAATTAACCACAATATATTTTTTAAATTATGATTTAAAATATGATGTTGATTTTTTCAAATAAATTTTTTTATAGTTGGAAACAAATTATTTTAAAATAAATTCACCAAATTTAATAATACAACATTTTATAGGAAAAAAAATTTTAAGCATAAAGTTGGATTTATTATTCTATCTTACCTAGAAAAAACATAAGGTGAATATTAAAATTTTTATTGAAAATATAATATATTAATTTCATTAAAATAAATCACTGAGAGTGATTCTTTTAATTAATATAGTTAAAATTATTTTATTTACACAATTAATTTTTCATAAAATGATTTACTTTATTTTCGAGAGTTTTTTATTTTCATTTATAATTAATTGGTCAAAAAATAATTAATTCTATATGTATATTGTTTAAAATCATATATTTTCATAATTTAGTTAATCTTATTCATACCTATTATTCTAATGTCTAAGTGATAAATTTTATAATATATAATAACATTTTATTAGTATGTAACGTTTTGTTTAAACTCAGTGTTTTATGTAATGAAATCTAAACCCAATATTATTTGTAACACATGTAAAACATAGTGTTTCATCTAACATAAGCTAAAATTAGTGTTTCATGTGACATAAAATATCGAAATGATTCTATATATTTCAGAAAATCATGGAGGGTTATATTAAATATCATTAAAATTATTAGATTTATTATATAACATTTCAAAGAGGCAGTATATACACCACAAAAAATAAAATAGTGTTGAATATCAGATATGACTCCCCAAAATAAGATAGAGATAAGAAATCCAATACCTCAAGTCCAGACTTTCCATGCATTTCCTTTAACTCATGAACAATAATATTATATCAATTTTTTGATTTTTAAGATCCTTTTACAGGTTAAATACCTTATTATTAGATCATTTATTTTATTTATTTTTAATGACATATTAAAACACTTAATTAATTAAGTCTACATCATGTGTTTTGAGGATGTTCGATTCACTTTTTAAAAACAACATTTGTGTGTTGATTTTGTTCAAAGAGAACATTATTAAATTATCAACATGAATTATAATGATTAAATATTTATAATATTTATACTTAAATTAATCTATGTAAACCAATAATGGAACATGGTTATGAAAAATTATTTATGTTACAATGGTGGAGATGGTAGGTCATACATACACCTAAGTAATGATTCCATTTTTCAATAATAATTTTGGAAAGAAGGTAAGTAATATTTTATATTTACATAATGATCATAATATCATAAATACATTATATTATAATTAAATATAATCATATATATCATCCATTTATATGTTTATTATAAAATAATTGTATCTATTTGTGGAGGCGGTAGTCCACACGTATGCACAAACGACGTTATCATCTCTCAATTAGTGGAAAGGTAAAATTAAATGGTATATATTATCTTTTTATAATGATAAATATCTCATTAATATCATAATTATTTCAATTATATCATATATATTCCTTAACATTTTCTTTATTATCTTCCATATAAATATTTAGTGAAAAAAAGCATCACGTCACTTTGATAGGTCATAGTCCACCTACACACAAGCGATGTTATTGTATCAATCGCATAGTGGAAAGTAAGAAGGTATATGTGATATAATAATTAAAAAAGTATAATTATTTTATAAATATCATATATATATATAATTTAATTCTATCATTACAATAATCCATGAGATGTGATGATGAGAAATGAATGACATTGGTTCTCGAGGTGGTAGTTTGTCGTACACATGTTTGATGAATTCATATCCCATTAGATGGAAGAGGGAATAGATTTAGGCTATGATATTAAAATAATATAATATCATTATATGGGATATTGATTTTTATTATAAAATCATAATTGAAGCATATTTTAAGGATGTGGAATAAGGAATAAAATAAAAAAAGCTCGGTTAAGCACTATACCTCCTTTTTGGACAAGCTCATTAGGTAAGACCCAAAAGGATTATTAGGATGGATTTTTTATTTTAATAATGGATATAGTTCATGGTGAGGTAATTTTTAAATATATTGGGTTAGTTATTTGATGATAAAATGTATTTTAATTCTTGAATAAGAGATGAGAGAGGGTATCCTTTTATAAGTGTGGTGAGTGGCACATTTGTAACTTTTAAAAAGGAAAAAGTGTACCTACATTTTTAACATTCTATAAGGCCCTAAAATAGAATATTAATTATAATTAGATAAGATAAGGTAAAAAATCATTTTAATAGTTTTTACACAAGTTTTTAGGACAATGTTACCCTTATATGTTTACTTTAACCCCCAAATAAAACTATTTTCACCTTGACTGCATTAATTATTTTTTATTTTTTTCACTATTCATTAAAGTAAAAAAATTAATTCGAACTTAATAGACAAAATAAATTATTATTATTCCTAATATGGAATATATATTACAAAAAAATTAATTTAAATAAGTAGAAAATGTTAATTTATAATTAAACATGCAGACATGATGAAAAAAGGGTTTTTAAGAAATTTAATTTTCAAGAAAAATATAATTTCATATTATATTTATGACTTGAAATAATATTTATATAAATTTAAATTTAAATTTATAGATATATAATATATTCATTTCATTAAAATCCTTCCTCACTCGGGTTTTTCTAATTAATTAAAATAGAGAAACATTATACATGTTAAAACAGTTTCAAGAAGAATCTCGTTTTTAAACACTAATATATACTTCTACAAATTTCTAATATGATATTATTCAGAAGAAATTAATTTTATTAAATATAACTAAATTATAATTATTTAAATTTAAATAAAATTAAAATCACTATGTGAATTTTAAAATACTATTTTTATTGTAATGAAATGATAGTTTAACAAAAAATAGTATTTTCACTATTCACTAAAAAATAAATATTTCTGGAAAATAAAATCCATTCACACTAAGTTAATTTGGATTTTATGATATAAAAAATAATAATTAAAATTTTATAAGATTAATTTTAAAAAATATCAAAAAATTATTTATAATATTTTCTCACCAAAAGTAATAAAAATAATTTTTGAACAAAACTTATTTTTGAAGAATAAACATACACTAAAAATTGATTGATTATTTACAAAGATTTTATCAATAAATTTATATTTAATTGGAAATATATATATACACATATATATTTCAAAAATTAGTTAATACTTTTTTTACCCTCAAATTTAATGGCTAGGTTATAAATGAGATATTTAAAATAATCTTATTTCATGGTTTGTTAAAACTCAGTTTTGTGTGTCCTGTACACTATAGAGAATAAAAATATTAGGGGTTTTTTTTACCCTGAAGCATTAAATATATTAAATTTATTCAATCATGACTATATATTAATGTATTAGGGTGTTATATTCTTATCTAATATTAGTGTTCTGGATTGTATATGTTATCAAATATAGTTTTCTTCATTTAAAATATTAGGGTGTTACATCTTTCCTACTTTAAAAAATTATTCCCTCAAAATTTTAAATTATCATGGTAATAAAAGGTTGGATGTTTTAGTATACCTTTGTTGGAGTCCCACAACATAAAAAGGGTTAATAAAAAATACTCTTGATAGATATAAAATGTTAGTATGATGGTGATTTGGAATCACACATACTAGGTTTCTAAATAGGAGAATATTGGTTGGAAGTTAATATTTGGATGTGAAAGAAAATACTAATGTTGAAATTATTACTGAGATTTATAGAGATCAATGATAATAATAAATTTAATGATCAATAAAATGTTAACACCCACGAAACAATAAACTAAAAAGGTGTGAAAAAAGGCCATTGGTTTTATCTGAAATAATGGTAATTGGACAACATTTTATTTTAAGATCCTTTTCTAAGAGTTAAGGAATTACATTATCTATAGACAAATAATATAAGGAAATATTCTTACTTTATGAGTATATTTTCATCCTTTAATTAATTTCCACCACAATCTCATCTTTTTTTCCAAATAATGAGTATTTAGGATGAATTTTTCATGCCTGAATCAATATAATCTACTTCAAACGGAACACATTATTACTAAAAGGATACCCATATATTTCTCTTTTATTTTCAAATTAAATACAGAAAAAAATAGTTAGAAAGTGGTAATTTAATTTACAAATTAATAAGCTATAATATGATGAAATAATAAATTAATCTCAATATTAATAGCCAATGTTCAAACAATATCATTCCATAAATGAATGACCGTATATCCCAAATAACCTCAAAAGGGTTTTCTCTAACATTGAACATATGATAAACCTTTATCTTATAGACCTATTATTGTGTACATAAATCTTAATATAACCTCACAATAAAATATTATAATCTCCAAAAAAAATTAAACCAGTCTCTGATACTAACTATATAAGCACTGAATACACACTTCGAGATCTAATGTTAAAATTATAAACATTAAATTTCTGGCCTGATACTGAAAAATGTGATTTTGTTTTTTCCATTAAAATATTTCCACATAAAAAGATAATATTGGATCGATTACATACTCAAGGTCCTTTAAGATATAGTGTTTTATAGAATTAGGAAAAACTCTTAACAAATTGGATTAATAATCAATTAGTTCATAAATATGAAAATCATCTCCCATTATACTGAGCATTTTATATTCCATATTATATCTTCAACATCTCCCACAAAATTAATCATGTTAGAAACCATTAGGTAAAAAAATTATTTAAACTTCATTATTCATAACCTGAGGAAAATGAAACATAATATGGGTGAGCTCAAATGATCGTTACATTTAAACAAAATCATTAATAATTGGATGTCATTAGTGAGCATAATAATAACATAATAGTATGATGACATAATAAAAGTTCATAATAATATTCATACCCATCAATACCTGGATCATAAAACATTAAAACATGTAATATGGCTTTTAAAAAAGTTTTTATTAATCAAAATCTAAAATTGTGATCCATGTGATATCAATATTGATCAAAAAAACATTTATAACCCACAACAAGCGTAAAAAATACATGTTGGTATCTTGGGAGGTCATCTTCATAACTCTTTTTAAACCTGTGTCAAAAAAAGGATCCTAGTTAAATATATAAGAGAAACCCACCAGTAACTCCCTCTTTATTTCCTTAATAGATAAGGAAAATTACACAATGCATTGGGGTGCTATATGGGTGCACCGATCATATAAGTTATGTTGTGATAATTTGATACTAACTAGTTCCACCTATAATGTAAGATATATTAGGTTAACCTATTAGAAATAATGGGGATAAAAAATTCATTTTAGTTGTTTCATACTCACCCATAAAGTACAAGTTCCCTTCATGAATAAAACATTTATAATCATTCACTTTCTATATAACTATAATAACTAATCTTTAATTGCTTAGTTCAACCATGGAAAAGAAATGGGTTCCTTGTTAATATCATAATACATCTAGAGAAAGAATAATGATGGTATAAATACTACATATCCAAACTGAAAGATAATTAAAAATAAGGGTTTTGAATGTTGATGAATAGAAATACCATTAAAATATCATTAAAAAATAATGATCCAAATAACCTTTTCACATTGAAAATCACTTTTAAAAAATAAAAATGCATAAAAATGTTTCTGAAACATTTTATTTTAAAATAAACGTGGGTAATTTTAAATGTATAATTAATAAAAATAGTGGTCATGATGACAATAAAATCCATTCATTTCATACATTTTAAAACAAATATTTCTGCCACATTTTCAGCAAAATCCAAACGGACCTCATTTGAAAAAATGACAAGAATATTCCTTTAAATTTTTTTTGTAAAATGTAAAAAATGTGTATAAATTCAATTAATAAATCATTTATATATGATGAGAAAAAATTAGAAACATTTTTATAAAACATGGATTTGGATGAAAATTAATGTTTGACTAAAGAGAGAAATGATGTAAGATTTTCTTAAAAATATTTTTTTATTCAAAAACCCACTTTTTAAAATCTAAAAAATGCACACATAAAATGGAAACAATCTTATTTTAAAATAAAATAGAAAAAAGTATTAAATAATCATTAAATAATTTAGTTTCCATGATGTATTGAAATTATAATCCAGTAGTATATGTTAAAAAAATACATTCCTTTTAAAAATAATCGAAAATGAAACATTGAAAGAGGATATTTAAAAGAAAGTCATTTACCACTTTGGAAACATTTGAATCATAATACTCATGAATTAATAACAATAATTATACATTAAATATCATAAAAATATATAAATTCATTATATAAAATGTTAAAGGGACTCAATATACACCACATAAAATAATATAGGTGAAAAACATCAAAATATGCCTCAATGAAAAGAAATTGATATGATGTCCCTTACAAATTTGGAAATATTTTAATCAAAAACTCGTGAAAAAGATAAAGTTATATGGATTTATAAATCCAAATAAATTCCATAAAAATAATCATATAATTCATTCATGGTTGTTACCTACACCACAAATAAAAATATAAGTGGTGATATGGAATATGTCTCAAAAAAATTAAAGTGAGACAAGGAACCCCTTACAACATTTGTAAATTCTAAATCATAAGACACATTAAATAATAACATCAAACGATACATTAACATCATGAATATAATTATATTCATGATATAACATCTCAAAGGTGCATTATATACACCATACAAAAGAAAATATTGGCGAATATGACATATGTCTCCCAGAAATATAAGAGATCCTAAAAGTCCCTTACCTCAAGCCAAGAATTTCCATGAATGTACTTGAACTCATGTATCATAATATTATGTAAATTATTTTATTTATTTTATTTATTTGTAAAATTTACAAGTTAAATACCTTATTATTAGAACATTTATTTTATATCTTTTTAATGACATATTTAAAAACATAATCTGGTAATTCCACATCGGGTGTTTTTTGGGACATTCGCTTCATTGTTTCAAAACGGATTTGGTGTGTTGACCATGGTCATAGAAGAAATTATTTAAATATGTAAATAATAATATTAATGAAATATTTATCATATTTATAAATCAATTAAACTTTTAAAACCAATCATGCAATATGGTTATGAAAAATGAACTGTGTTATAATCATGGAGATGGAAGGCCGCACATACTCTTGAATAACATTTCCATTATTCAATAATAATTATGGGAAAAAGGTAAGTAATATTTTATATTTACATTATTATAAAAATATAATAAATACCTTATTATCTTCATAAAATATTCTTATATATATGATCTATTTAATGTGTTGATGAGAAAAGAATCACATCGCTTCATAGAGGTAGCAGCCCACAAGTACGCACGAATAATGTTAAATGGTATATATTATCCTTTTATAATGATAAATATATCATGAATATTATAATTACTTCATTTATATCACATATATCCAATAAAAATAATAATATTATCTTCCATTTAAAACATTAGTGAAAAACGCATCACATCGCTTTGCAATGCTGGAGTCTGTCGTACACACAAGTAACGTTATTGTATCCATAATGGAATGGAAATTAAGAAGGTATACTTGTTATCATAATTATATAAGTATAATTATTTTAAAAATATTATATATATAATTTAATTCATTTACTACTGAAATTCATTAGAGATAATGGTGAGAAATAAATGACATCGATTTGTGAGGCGGTAGTCCACCATACACATGAATGATGAATTCGTATCCCATTTAATTAAGATGAAATGGATTTACGATATAATAAAGATATAAAAAAATAAAAATATATTTAATATACTATTTTTATTAATAATAATAATTTAATAAAGTTTTAAGTAGGTGGAAGAAAGAATAAAATAAAGAATCTCGGTTAAGCGCAATATTTCTTCTTCAGACAACCTCCTTAGATAATCACCAAAAGGCTTCATATTGTGGATTTATAATCACGATAAGGTATCAAAGTCATGGGTATAGAAGTTAATAAGGTTTTTAGTATGGTATTCACTGATATAAAGGGATTTGAAAGTGTGTATATGAGAGGATATAGGGTAATCTTTTATAAGTGAGGTGAGTGTCACACTTGTAATTTTTGACAAGAAAAATTCTTACCCACATTTTTCACTAGCCACAAGGATATGAAATGTACCATTATCAATAATTATTCATTATAAGGTCAAAATATGTCCATAAAATTATTTTTAAATAATTTCTTAGGTTATTTGGACTCTTATACTTTTAGTTTAACCCGTTGGACGAACTGTTTTCATCTTAATCCTCGAAATTAATTATTACTATTTTCAATATTAGTTATAGAAAAAAATAAAGATAAACTTGTTATATAATATAAATTATTATTATTAATGTTATTTAATCCATTTTATACAATTAAACTCACATAATTGGGAAATTTTAATTTAAAATAAACACATAGATGCAATGAATAAGCGGGTTTTCGATAAGTGTATTTTTCAGAAAAAGTTGATTTCATATTAAATCTATGACTATTAGTAGTCATTGTATGAAATTAAATTAATATTTATAGATATATAATATATAAATTTCATTCAAATAATTCCTATTTAGGGTTTTTTTAATTAATTAAAAAGGATAAACATTTTTCACTTTAAAATAATTTTTAGAAACATCCCGTATTTAGACCCAAATAAAACTGTATACTAAAATAAAATATAAAGATGATTCAAAAACAATTAACTAGATTAAATATAAATAAATTAAACTTATGTTACTTGAAATAAAATTCAATTCATAAGGAGACTTTTATACTTAATTTAATAAAAATAAATGAATGTTTTACCAAAAATGATATTTTTACTATTCATTAAAACAATATTTTTTCAAAAAAACTTATAATTTATTCATAAGATAATTTTGAAATGATTATTTGAAAAAATTAATTTTATTTTTTAAAATTATTTTTTAAAAATATCTAAAATTTTGTTATAACATTTTCTCATAAAAATTAAAAAATTTGGTTTTTAAGAAAACACATTTTTGAAGAATAAAGTTACTATAAAAAATGACTGATTATTTACTAATAATTTATAAATAAATTAATATTTATAGGTAACATATATATATATATTCCATAAATTAGTTAATACTATTTAGACCCACTAATTTAATGGCTAGGTTATAACTATCATATTTAAAATAATAATATTTCATGGTTTGTTAAAGCACGATGTTCTGTAACCTATGCGCTATTAAGCATAACAATCATTGGGTTGTTTTTACCACAAGAGATTATAGATTAATTTTATTCAAAATAAAATTTATCTTATTGTATTGGTGTGTTACATTCTCATCTAAGCTTTGTGTTTCATGTCATATACACTATTGAACATAGTTTTCTTCTTTTAAAATATTGGGGTGTTATAATGATAATAATAGATATCATAATAAATCCATAAAATTAACATAAATATCTATTTATAAAATATATAATAATTGGATAATTGTTTAAAAAAATCGTAATCAAAAATCACTTTAATAAATTGTATTCACGTTTAAATTAGATATATTTTTTGTCAGAAAGTAAACATAATGATTTTAAATAAATAATAAGTAATAATATTATCATTTTTTACATGAAATATATATATACATTGTAAAATAAATATTTCTTGAATTAATATAAATTCATAACTTGGATATTAATTAATCATAAATCTACTATATTATTTAGAAATATCTAGTTTTTCACGGAGATTGAATTGTAGCTTTAATTCATCCTTCAAGGATAAAAATCATATATATTCAGATAAATCTCAAGGATATGGCTCTTATAAAAAAAATCTAAGCATGATGAAATTATGGGTGAGAAATCATAATTACCTAATTTAGGGATGTGTAATTCCTTGGTCTTAAATCACTAAACAGTGCTCTAGGAGGAGAGTTGTAGGGACCTCAAGCACACCACCCCATATATTAGAGGCTACATATTAGTATAAGGGGTCTAAGTTAGTATTGTGGGGATAATATACCCTTATAAAAAATAGTGCAGTAACAAAAAAAATTATAAACATCTTCCATTAAAATAGTAGTCACAATATATATAATCAAATAAAACATAACAAAATATAAGTGTTGTGCCCCAAGATTCCATAAGAGGAGAGGGGTGAATTAGGGTGTCAAATTTTTTTTGAATGGATATTGTTCCCATGTTTATAAAACTAAGTTAAAAAATTATTTTACTTCTCATTCGCCAAGAATTGAAATGAAAATTTTAAACAGGATAAAACGTTTTTGCTTAGTTCACCACTAAGAGATTATCCAAGGAGCGTAAACCAATGATGTTTCAGTCATACTAGATGAAAATATAATTAAATATCATTTGTTCATTGTAATTTTTCATCCACAGTCACTATGTTCCTAGGTCATTACATTTTCTATGAATTTAGGAATAGTGCACTACCTCCCAAAAATCACTTATGTTGACTCCTCCTCTTGCATTGAATTGGATGAAGTCTTACTCAATTTAACAACTCAAAATTTTCCACCTCATCATATAAAATTGTTTGAATACATTTTATCTTTAATCGAATAATACAATTCTCCAATTCAATCCCCATAAATAAAAAACTGAATATATCTGTATAAAATTTCAGATCTAAAAACTCTATAGGAGTAAGTGCTACATGGTTTATGCTTCATTATATATTGTACATCATGGAACACCCTCAGTGTTATTTTTTTAGACTTATGCTTTATGGTATGGTGCCTTGTGAACTATCATTTTTATACAGTCTAACCAAGTTACATGGTCTCCCATTCTACATAGTCAACCCCTACTACTTGGATGGTTCTCATTGCATGTTCATTCTAACATCTTCAATTTTTTTTTAAAACTCCAAATCATATTAAACATTTATGTGATCCGAAATCATGGGATTAGTGAGGTATTCATAGGAAATAATATCCATAAAAATCACTAATTACTAAAATTACACTTATTCTCCTTAACCTACTGGTATAAATGTTAAACAATTGATCCTTTATGGTCCTCCCAAAAACATTGCCTCCAACCAAAAATGAAGTTCATTTCTATATAAGTTTTTAATTTAAAAAAAATCAATAAATCACATCATTCCCCTCCGAAAAAAACTATGATTCCATTTTGAACTTCCGTTTTCACTATATGGTGACACGTTCTTACTATGTAATCAAGTTTAATTTGTCAAATTTTTTATTGAAAATATCCTATGAAACATAACATACTTTTTATGTGGTGACACATCTCCACCAAAAAAATATCTCTAATTTTATTTTCTCCTTACCAATAGATTTATAAGCTATATGAAATTCTTTCTTGTACCAAAAATTCTAATCTGTTCACATTAATTATATATGAAAAATATCCCTTCTCTATAATCCTTTACACAACAACACAATAAACCATTGAATTTGATGCCTAAAATTTTGGAAAACACTAGGAAATGTCACCATTAACAAATAGATTCTGAGATTCCATTTTCTAAAAACAATGCTTTCATAGCTTTGAAACCCCTTTATCAAACTATGAATTGTTGAAAACAAACACAAAACATCATAAATTTTCATCAAAGAAAACCATGGTTCTAAGACTCTACGCTATTGGGTTTTTTGGAAGTTAAAAGTGAAATTCAATTTCATGTGCATTTTATAATTCTTTAAGATGGTAATAAAACAACTAGCACATCACTCTATGTCTATATGAGAAATTCTAGATGTATAAATCTATAGATTAAATGAGCATTCCATTTCACCAAGCTTTAAAAATCGATAAATCTCCATGTCTCCATTCTTAAACAATATTCATTCCATGCATATAATCTAACTCCCCATAGATTGTATCTCCCCTAACTTTAATTCTAAAAAATCCCCCTAAATTTACCACAAATTTCTCCCCCTTTGACTATGAACCCAAAGATATAGAGTACCTAAAAATCATGAACAAACATGTGAAAAAATATATTCAATGAGGATAGGGGAATTTACATACCTCATTATGTAGGGAGATAGTTTAACATAGAGGTTCAACCAATGTCTCCCAATATTTTGTGTCACCAATGATTTATTCAGGATGTTCTCCACGTGGTCATCTGTTCCAACATGTTCCACTATCATAATTTCGTACTCCATTTTTTATTTAATAAAGTAATAAACAATATCAATTTTCTTGGTATGGATGTTTTTTACTAGATTATTTGTGTGATTAATCTTCCTTTTGTTATGATAAAAAATCACTATTTGTTTATTAACCTATTTACAAATATTAAACAACTATTTATTCATCCATAATAGCTTATTACAATCCTTAGTTAGTGAGATTTATTCTTATCCAACAAAAGTTATGGAAATATTTTCCTACTTCTTGCTCATCCATCAAACTCATTTTGTGCCAATGAATAAAGCACCACTACTCAGGTATTTTCCGCCCACCACATCACCATATTAGTTAGTACCATCAAATACAAACAATTTATAATATTTTATTACGTCAAAGAGAAATCCAAAAATAACTCAAGATTATTTTAACTATTATTAGATTATCTTCCTTTGGGTTACTCTGAAAATGTTCCTCTAGACATATTTCGAAGAAAATATTTTTTCATGTTACTGTAAAATAAAAAAACCATACAATAATTTTCATGTACAAGTTGGATCCATGGGTTTTCCTTCATCACGCTTCCCTAAATTTATTATAACTACAGTTAGATTCAACATTAGTTTAGGATCATTATTTTTTAATATCTTCAGTAGCTTTTTCACATACTTTTCATAGATATAAAAGTGTATACCTTATTTTATGTCACCTATATCCCACGTAAGTATGGGAGTTTATAAATAATTGACATTTAAAATTCTAATTTCATATGGTTTGAAAACACTTCAATGTATTTCTATTTACTTCTATCAAAGATGATACCATACAAATATACGAGGAAAATAAAATTTTATTCTTTATATATTTTCATATAAATAGTATGGTCAAAAACACCCCTTTGGAATTATATCTTCCTCATGTATGAATCTATCCGATCATACCAAGATCTTTGTTCCTGATTTACACCATATAGAGCCATATTCAAATTTTAAACATTTGTTTCATCATTCCAAATTTTAAATCCCACGGGTAGTTCTATGTAAAACTCTCCTTCAAGTATTATATTTAATAATTTAATTATGGAATCAATTTGATAAACTTTATTTCCTATCTAATTGAAATTTCCAAAAGTTAATCATTGAATCTATTCAAGAAACTAGAGAACACATTTCTTCAATATCATTGAATTTAATCATTTAATATCCTTTACAAACTAGTTGTTATTTATATTTTATTAAATTTATATTCTCATAGAATTTTTATGAACATAATCGCAATTTTGTTCACATCATGCTTTTATGTAATTTTAAAAAGCTCTCGAATCTAGTTTTTGTCAATATGATCTAATTCTTCATTCATGGATCAAGCCCATGATTCATATTTCACTACATCTTCAAATGAGGTTGGTTTTAATGTTTAAAATAGTAACACGTGATCAAAAATTTTAATTATCTATATCTATGTTGGTGTAGATATTTCACCAGTTATATTAGATAGATCAACCTCTATTCCCCTATTTCTTTTCAGAGCTCAAAAATTATTATTCAATAATAAATTCATCTTATAACCAATCATTAGAGTATTCATCATCCGAACAACTTTAATAGATTCCAAAGATACACTAAATTCACTTTCATTATCTTCTTATTCACATTAAATGCTTGTTTTTTTCTTTATAATTTTCATATATTTCTCCTCTATGATTTTGAAAATAATACTCTAAAAAAAATTCTCAATCAATATTTATAGCATTTATAGGCCTTACTCTTTGTATAGTGTCCTATAAATACACCTTCATATGTAGTGTCAGCATTACCCCACTTATTTCATTCTTTTTTTCTACTAGAGCTTACTTATAATGAAGGAAAATATTCTATGAAAACCATAATTTTTATTACCCATTAATTCATTATTTTTTACATATGAGTATCCATAATAATACCCAAAAGATCGAGAAGTCTAGTGTATCTGTGAATTAGGTACATTATATAACAATTTAAAATTGGAAATATATCATCTTTATAAAAACTTCTTTAACATTCTCATATTATTCCTTCATACATAAAACTATGAGGGATAACCTAAGAATATACATAAGAAAGGGGTGAGATATAAAGCCTAATAATAAAATAAACATGGAATAACATGAATAAAGTGATAAATTTTTTATGATAGTTATATCAATGAGACTTAAAATGTATTAGAATTATAAACATAAAAATGAGGCATGAGATATAATTATAACATAATGGAAACATGAGAAATGTGGAAACAACTTAAAACATTGTATCATAAACATGGGTCAAGGAAAACTGCCAAGAGAACATGATGGAAAAAATATTATGATATATTAGGTTTGATACCTAATAACTTTCATGATTTATCATGATAGTAAAACATTGCCCAATTCATTAGAGTACTATAAAATTCTGGGCACACCTATCACTTTCATTTCACTCTCATGCTTAAGTGTGTCATATAGATCATAAAACATGAAATCATTTATTATCAAATTTTATTCTTTGGTAAAGGAGTGTGGAATATATACATATAATTCCTAAATAAAATAATTATAATTTAATAATGGCGAACACCATTTATAGGAAATGGGTATTGGTATTCACTACATAATTTTTTTAGCATTGAAAATCATGGTGGAATTTTGACAATATAACGAGGGTGTATAAATTATCATGGGAGGGATTAATGAGATTCAAACAATTATATAATAATTTAGTAATCATAGGGTAAATAAGGGTTATATATAAAAACATATAATATAATTAGTAATTAGATAATAAAGTCACTGGATAATGAATATTCTATAATAAAGAGGATAAGGAGAGGACCCCTTACTAAATTTCAAAATTCTAACAGGTGTACATAAAGATTTTTGGGAGGGATTAATGAGTGTGAAATGGGTCTATAATAATTTATAAATAAAATTTATAGTAATGGGTAAATGTAATAATATATCACACTATGAAAATTTATAAATTATGTTTAAAATATAAAAGAGATGATTTAATAAAAAAGAGAGTGGAAGATCACATACTAGATTTTCACATGGTAACATTGGTAAAAAAGAGATCATGGGAGGGATTAATGAGAGTCAAAAGGTATCTTATAATTTGTAAATAAAAAAATATATTAATTGGTACATTGAAGAATATATCCCAACATGAATAAAGGGAAATTGAGAGTCAAAACATAAAATAGGTTCTTGAATAAAAATAAGAGATAAATCCCTTAAAAAATTTCATCATGGTAATGAGTGTACATAAGGGGTCAAGGGAGGTATTAATGGGATTGAAAGGGGTAAATCATCATGTATACCAAAATTTTTAGTAAGAAGGATATGTAAAAACATATCCCAACATGAAAAAAAAGTAAATTAACCGGTATAACCTAAAAGAGGTGCTTGAATAAAAATGAAAGTGTAAGAACCATTACTAAATTTTGGTATGGTAACAACTTAGGGAAATGATATAATGATATAGAATAAATTATATTTCATTATTATATAATAAATTATAAAATATAGGTATAATTATGAATACTTGAATACATAATCAATTTATATTCAATAGGATATTACAAAGTAGGTGCTTGAATGGAAATAAGAAGAGAGAAATCTCTTACCATGAGAGAGTGATTCCCAAAATATTTTTAGGAACTTCTTGAGATATTTGGGGCACCTTGGGATGCCTCTAGAGAGGGTATTAATATTAAGGATGTTATTCATGGGTTTTGAGTGAATATAAATGGGATCATAGTGGGTTTATATAGGAAATTAATGGGAAATTCTTTATAATTTCTCAAACTTCGGTTTTGGACTCTACAATAAAATAACCAAAAACAAAAACATTACCATGTTTTTTCCCATGGTTTTGGATAAATAGGGGTTTATTTCATTATTTTTTATGGAAAATATCTTACCTAATTAAAATAATACCCATGCTGTTGTGGAAGTGAGTCATGTCTTTAAAGAAATTATTTTAAAACCTTAAAATGTATTATGGGTTTTGGAGGATTCATAAAGGATTTATAAAATTAATAAAATAAAATTATAATCAAATTATTTTAAAGGTAAAATGTATATTTTTTCTTTTATACCCTTTTTAGTATTTATTACATAATTTTTGGTTTATTATGATGTCATAATACACACCATATATTTAGACCATATTTAATTTATTTCCAAAAATTCAACTATCTTAGAACGTTGTGAAAAATTTACCATTGGGTAACTTAAAAACTATATTTACAAAAAACATTTCTATTTTACTAAAAAAATTAAATATATGAATTTTCACTTTTAAAATAGAGTTATCATTTATTGAGAAATGATGTGTTTTTTTACAATAATTTTTTTGAATCATTATATAAATTACATTTGAAACCATAAAAATTATATTATCATTTAAATTTAACAAAAAAAAATTAATAATTATATATTATTAAAATAAAATTTATCTAAAAAATACATTAATTCATCACAATGAATGTCTTATTTTAAATTTTACACAAAAATACAATTTTTTTCTACGTATCAAAATATAATTTTTATCAAACTGATTACTCAATAATTTATAATGTAAAAACAATAAGGAATAAATGGGAAAATTATTTCCTATAAAATTAAATATAATTATTCATAATATTATGTTTAATTTGTTTCCAATCTTTGTTAAATTATTTTTACACTTAATTAACTTTTTTCCTTTTAACATGGTAACTATAGTATTTTTTCATATTGTCCAAAAACTAATTTGATCTTATTAACTAATATTAGTTGTAATAATTATAATTATGGAATATCTTTTATCAGAATCAATTAATAGAGTTTTAATATTTTAATTTAAAATAAAACATCCAGGCATGATAGAAAACAGTTTTTTGGAGAAAAAATACATTTTTTAAAGAAAATATGATTTTACTTAAAATCCATAACTAGTAATATTCATTATATGAAATTAAAAGCATATATATATAATCTAAAAAATTAATTTATATAATTTCTCTTTATGTTTTTTGTAATTAATTAAAATGGAGAAATATTATGCATTTTAAAATAGTTTTCATAAAAAATGCATTTTTAGTCCTAAAAATAAACTAATAATAAATTCTGGTATAATGATGGTGTAAATGAAATTAATATAATTAAATATAACTAAAAAATACATATGTTACCTTAAATTAAAAGTATAATAATATTTTTCTTTTAAATTTATTAATTTATCAAAATAAATGACAATTTTACATAACAAAAAGGTAATTTTCACTATTCACTAAACACTCTATGTTTTCTGAAAAATCCCAAAATATCGCCATATATTAATATCTATATGCTGATATAAATTATATATATTATTTTATCACATTAATTTTATAATTTTATAGAAAATAATTAAAAAAATATTCATAAAAATATATATTTTAAGAAAAAAAATTGATGAACAAAAAAAACATTTCCAAATTTTCATTGATTATTTACTAATATTTTATCAGTATATTTAGGAAAATTAAATATATTTCATAAATTAGTTGATCTCAATCATATATTAAATTTTATTAGATTGTTTAAAATGGAAATATTTAAATAATCATTGTTTCTTTGGGATTTGTAAAGTGTATCAGAAACGCTATCAAACATAATGTTATCCTTTAATAACTTGGGGTGTTATATTATTTCTATATTTAAAAAATTGTATCCTCACAATTTAAACTTTAACTTGATAAGTAGAATTTTTATACATGAAAATATATTTATTTGAAAACTCAAATCATAAAAGGGTTAATAATATATCCACTTGAAAAGAGAGAAAGGTAAGTATGAAGGTCATCAAACAACTAGGTTTCTAAGTATGAGAACATTAGTGGGATGTGAAAACATAGACATTGAAGATAAACCTAACTCCAAAGAACTAATATATTGTGATAAATGTCACGACCCGACCCAACGGGGCTCGAGCCGCGACTCCCCAAGCCCGCCTCCAATAGGCCAGGGGCTGGCGACCAGCGCCGAGTAGGCTATCACACACATGGGAGGCATTAGCCTAAGGTACCTGTACACACGCACCCACAAACACCTCCATGCAACAGTGAAGAGATATAGAAACTGAAAAGAAAATGCATGCATACACTATCCCACAACCAGAGTATAGCAAAAGTACAAAGGGCAAAACAGGGCCCACCAAATGAAAACTACAAAGCGTATCCAACCTGCTCTGAAGAAGAGAAACGCTGCCACAAACACCCACCGGAAAGCTCCCTCGGCACAGCATCAGTAGACACCCCGGTCAACTCTCTCACTAAGCTCCGCCTACTCCGGGTCCTCCTGGGACTCCGTCAAGAGGCCTGTGGTCTGTGCAAGACACAAACATGTGCGGGCAAAGCCCGTTCAGGGGTGAGTACAAACATACTCAGTAGGCACCCCAAAAACCCAAAACCCAAGGGAGAAACTGAAAGGCAACAATCCGCTCAACCCAGCCAGAGGGAACCCAGACGAGAGAGAAACTCCATCTCGTGACCATCATCGTCTAAACACAACTAGTCAGCTCAGCTCAGCTCAGGTGTATGCCCATACATACACCTTGAACAATCCAGCCATATATACTCAGATCACGCCACAAAGCCACAAGAGGTACCGACCTCGTCACCAGCAACCGTCCCAACCAGGAGAGTACACCACACGAACACTGTCATACCAGATGACACTCATCCGAGAGATACACTCCATCGGGTCCCAAACAAACACCTCAGATGCTCACCCGAGAGACCATTCTCGTCGGATAACATCATTGAGGAAACCTCCCTGAAACAACAGAACCTCCAAACTCCTCGGATAGGGGATCGCTCCTAGGGTCTGCTAGGGGATACCAAGACCCACTCCGGTATACGTAGCTCACAGATAGGGGATCACTCCCAGGATCCGCTGGGGATACCATGACCCGATCTGGCATACGTAGTTCTAACAGATAGGGGATCACACCCAGGATCCGCTGGGGGATACCACAACTCGATCTGGCGCTCGACAGAAGCTCCACACTCAGTTAGAGGATCATCGTCTATATAAAGATGGTTACGACGATACCGAAACCCTATCTGGTACAACTTGCGATGTAGGGGATCGAACTGATGATGCCACAACCCTACTGAAACTGCGCGCTAAGTAGGGGATCGCATAACCAATGATACCGTAACCCTACCGACACCAAGCGCTGAGTAGGGGATTGTATAACCAATGATACCGCAACCCTACTATAAACTTCATGCCTAGTAGGGGATCGTATACCCGACGATGCCACAACCCTGCTGGGAAAGACCCACCGCATAGGGGATCATATTCCCGATGATGCCACAAACCCTACGGGGTTAACCTGCTAGATAGGGGATCGCCGCCCGTGAATAAGTGGTCACAGTGATACCAAGAACCCGATCCAGGGTAAAGATGCTAGAGGATCCACTCCGGGACCACCGGAGGGATGCCACAACTCTAACAGTTAAAACATCCCATCGAGAGGATCACAAACCCATACGAAGGTTGTGATGCCACACGAACCCTCGTAGGAACGAACCACGGGAGAACCCTCAACCACTGTTGGTCCAAACGTCGCTAACCCGAACGACCTGCCACAACACCACACCGCGCACCTCCTAGGCCAAAACTGAGGCCACCATCGCATTCCACGCGGAAAAACACGCAGGATAGGCTGTTTACTCGCCCGAAACGGAGCACCGGTGAAAAAGACACTATTCACCGTAGCTAGCTCGTGCGGGGCCCACACAACGATCCCGAAACTAATCGAGCGGACCATACCACGACGATCCCCTTGGAAAAACAAGCGGAATCGACTACTCGCTCGTCCAAAACAGACACCCGGTGAAAAAGGTATTATTCACCAAAGCCAGCTCGGGTGGGGCCCATGCCTGGATCCCGAAACACATCGAACGCATCGCACCATTGCGATCCTCTCGAAAAAACACACAGGATTGACTAATCATCCGCCAAAATCGGACTCCTGGTGCAAAAGCTGCGTTTCTCCGCAAACGCCAAAACCCGGCCTCGTGGGGCCCGCACCCTGTACTCGATCCCAACACCTGGAAACCATCTCAAAAAGTCCGTCGTATCATCAGGGTCTCAACGCCACTGACGTCACGTCAATCAGACGCTCCGGGTAGAAGTTACAACGGTCCGAAGTCGTAAAATAATGAAATATTATTATTTTATACGACGTTTCTAACTCTCGGACCACGATCCCAAACCATAAAATTCTCAAAGGAATTTCAAAAGTTTCGTCTCGACGCAAGGAACGCGTCGCCACAAACGGCTCGCAAATCGGAGTTTCGGTTTCCGAGTTACGGGGGTTTAAAGAACCCCTAGAAAATCATGGCCGGACCACCGCCAGCCTCGCCGGAAACCACCGTGCCGCCTCCGGATTCCGCTGCGCTGCCGCCGCCGTCGCCGGAAACTGCCGCGCCGCCGCCCTGCCTCACCGGATTCCGCCATTGCCGCCGCCAGAATCCAGGATTTCCGCCGGAAAACTTCCGGGGACCCCCGGGAGCACCCCGGTGCTCCAAAATCAGATCCGAAACATGTTTCGGAAACCCCGGGACCCACACTATACAACCCTTATAACGATTTGAAGAAAAACAAAAAATAAATGGTGTCCGGGATTTCAAAACTCAAACTGCCATCCTGTTGGTGGATCACCGACGCTTTGGATGCAGAACGGCGCCTGCGACGCACTGGAGCTCGATCTGCTGACGATCGGCGCTGAAAACGAACGCCCGGAGCTCAATTTGGTGAAGAACAGAGGAGGTGGGGAGGGGTTCGTCCGTCGATGCACGTAGGTGGTGAGGGAGGGGAGAAGAAATGATTTTGTTTCCTTTTCCTCTTTTTTTATTTAAAAACCTTCATTTAAAACAACGCTCCCGACTCTGCTCCTGATGCGGACAAAGGTAAGGTCAATCCTAGGGTAAACGCACCGTTCTGAACGCAACGGCGGACCCAGATTAGCGATCCGAGACTCCATTCAAAAGTTATTCGAGCCGATGCTCTTAAATGGACTTTTCCACTTATTTATGAAAACGCCCCTGGTGGCGTTTCTCAACGCAGGCCCGCGCCCGCAAAGTTTACACCTCTCCTAGGGTAAACGGCACGTTCCGGACGCAACTGTGCCCTCAGATTCCTGTTCTGAGCTACCATTTAGGAGATACCACACCCTCTCCATGTGCATAGTATAATAATACTTAATATTTTAATAAAATTAATTCCGGGCACACCGGGCCTCGGATTCGCATGCCGTCTTCGCGCCTAGCTCTGGAATTCTTCGAAGAAATATTCCAAAGTCTGATAGGTCCAAAAACCCGAGTCGCTACATCCTCCCCTCCTTAGAACTTTTCGTCCCTGAAAAGCCCTAAGCGCAAGGAAAGCGACTGGACTCTCAACTAGGTCTCGCACACCAGTGAGTTCACCAACAAACACCCCTACCTGAATGCATAAGTCATAGGGACTCATCCGCCACACCTCAATACTATCTGATTTGGGTGGCACTGACTCGCCCGCACGGTTTTAATCGCGTCACAAAAACACGTCTTGGTGGGGGAAGGATCTATCTTCCTCACGCATTCGAAGCATTCAGAACAACACCCACACAGGGTCTTATCAACGCCCTGAACAAAACTCGAGCAAGCAACAGAAAGGAACAGTACCGCTAAACAGTGTCTATCAAACTACTGTAGTAAGTAGAAAAGACACACGGCGTACCTCTATCCATTTGCGGAGCCTCTGGGTCAATAGCCTCCAGGGCATGCAGCGATCCTCGCCCTCGGCCACCAGCTCCCTAAGCTAGGCGTGGACCACCTGGGGGTGGAGTTGGTGGCAACTGGTACTGCCTACCACCGCCTCCCACTGCACCAGCTCCGCCGCCACGTCCGCCGCCCTGCGGACCTCCTTGCTCGAGACGCTGCCTCTGCCAAGGCGGTCCATCGACCAGCTCCCTCTCAGCAGCATGTCGGGTCATACAATCTCTAGCAAGATGTCCCCGACCATCGCAAGCGTAACACCGCCTCTCCTACGGCTGACCAAAACTGGCTTGCGAGCCCTGAGCCTCAGATCCTCCATCCTGGGGTCACCTCCTGAAACGTCGACCACATCCTAACCCCTGAGTCTGTCGTCGGCTACCAGATGTCGATCCAACTGAAACAGTCTCAACCCTCGAGTGCCTAGCACTAACAGGGGGAATCTGCTCAGCCAGAAAACTCTCCACCGCCAATGCTCGCTCCAGCACTCCAGCATAGGTGGGCAGGCACAAGGAAACCACACCTGCCCGGATGTCCCTGCGTAAGCCCTGCTCGAAGGTCCGAGCCCTAAAGAACGGGTCTCGAACCATATCCAGGGAGTTGTGCGACAGGTCTGTAAACCTTGCTGAGTACTCCGACACGGTCATGCTCTCCTGTCGACGCTGCAGAAGCTCCTGGATCCGCACTGACCTCAGTGTCACCGGATAGAACTCTTTCCTGAAGAGCTGCTCAAACTCTGCCCACGTGAGCGTCTCCTCGTCATGGGACTGCGTCACCAAAATCCACCATCGCCCGGCCGAACCATGCAGAAGTCTCGCCGCTAGGACCACCATCTGATCAGGAGGTGTCCTCACTAGGTAGAAAACTCAGGTGACTACCTCATGCCAGTCATCAGCTTCCTGGGGGTCTGGATCACCCCGAAACCTCAGAGGTCGCTGCCTCTGGAACTCGTGCAGTGCACTCAGCCTGCGTGCAACCTCTTCCTGCACCGCCGGCACAATAAACTACTCGACAGGTGGCGGCTCAACTGGCAGACCACCTGGAGGTGCAACCCCAGAACCTGCACCCTACTCTACAGCCTCTACACGGGGCGGGTCGTCAGCACAATCATGCTGCGGAACCCTCGCTGGCTGTTGTCGTGGAGGCATCCTGAAATACATTCAAGACACACCACGGTCAAAGAGTATATCTAGGGAGCTGACTCAAGAAGGACAAGGAAAACCCAAAAAACCCAGTCCTATATGATGCATGTACCATTATGTCCCCGCAACCAGTGTACGAATGTCCCGAGTCGAAAGGCAGGTTATCAGAGTCTTGGTGTATGGATACGTCGGCCGCTGCACCAACACTAGAGTCTCTGGCCTGAAATCCGAACTCGAAACATCCTAACACTGCCGTTATGCAACCCGAACCAAGCTCACAGCTAGACCAACTACGCTCTGAGATCCCAGAGGTGGAACCTCCTTTGATACCACTCTGTCACGACCCGACCCAACGGGGCTCGAGCCGCGACTCCCCAAGCCCGCCTCCAATAGGCCAGGGGCTGGCGACCAGCGCCGAGTATGCTATCACACACATTGGAGGCATTAGCCTAAGGTACCTGTACACACGCACCCACAAACACCTCCATGCAACAGTGCAGAGATATAGAAACTGAAAAGAAAATGCATGCATACACTATCCCACAACCAGAGTACAGCAAAAGTACAAAGGGCAAAACAGTGCCCACCAAATGAAAACTACAAAGCATGTCCAACCTGCTCTGAAGAAGAGAAACGTTGCCACAAACACCCGCCGGAAAGCTCCCTCGGCACAACTCCGGTAGACACCCCGGTCAACTCTCTCACTAAGTTTCGCCTGCTCCGGGTCCTCCTGGGACTCCGTCAAGAGGCCTGTGGTCTGCACGAGACACAAACATGTGCGGGCAAAGCCCGTGCAGGGGTGAGTATAAACATACTCAGTAGGCACCCCAAAAACCCAAAACCCAAGGGAGAAACTGAAAGGCAACAGTCCGCTCAACCCAGCCAGAGGGAACCCAGACGAGAGAGAAACTCCATCTCATGACCATCATCGGCTAAACACAACTAGTCAGCTCAGCTCAGCTCAGGTGTATTCTCATACATACACCTTGAACAATCCAGCCATATATACTCAGATCACGCCACAAAGCCACAAGAGGTACCGACCTTGTCACCAGCAACCGTCCCAACTAAGAGAGTACACCACATGAACACTGTCATACCAGATGACACTCATCCGAGAGATACACTCCATCGGGTCCCAAACAAACATCTCAGACGCTCACCTGAGAGACCACACTCGTCGGATAACATCACTGAGGAAACCTCCCTGAAACAACAGAACCTCCAAACTCCTCGGATAGGGGATCGCTCCTAGGGTCTGCTAGGGGATACCAAGACCCACTCCGGTATACGTAGCTCACAGATAGGGGATCACTCCCAGGTTCCGTTGGGGGATACCACGACCCAATCTGGCATACATAGTTCTCACAGATAGGGGATCACACCCAGGATCCACTGGGGGATACCACAACCCGATCTGGCGCTCGACAGAAGCTCCACACTCAAATAGAGGATCATCGTCCATATAAATTTTTTCACGATGATACCAGAACCCTATCTGGTACAACTCGCGATTTAGGGGATCAAACCGACAATGCTGCAACCCTACCAAAACCACGCGCTAAGTAGGGTATCGCATAACCAACGATACCGCAACCCTACCGACACCAAGCGCTGAGTAGGGGATCGTATAACCAACGATACCGCAACCCTACTATAAACTTCATGCTGAGTAGGGGATCGTTTACCCGACGATGCCACAACCCTACTAGGAAAGACCCACCGCGTAGGGGATCATATTCCCGATGATGCCACAAACCCTACGGGGTTAACCTACTAGATAGGGGATCGCTGCCCGTGAATAAGTGGTCACAGCAATACCAAGAACCCGATCCAAGGTAAAGATGCTAGAGGATCCACTCCGGGCCCACCAGAGGGATGCCACAACTCTAACAGTTAAAACATCCCATCGAGAGAATCACAAACCCATATGAAGGTTGTGATGCCACACGAACCCTCGTAGGAACAAACCAAGGGAGAACCCTCAACCACTGCTGGTCCAAACATTGCTAACCCGAGCGACCTACCACAACACCACACTGCACACCTTTTAGGCCAAAACTAAGGCCACCATCGCATTCCACGTGGAAAAAAACGCAGGATAGGCTGTTTACTCGCCCGAAACAGAGCACCGGTGAAAAAGGTACTATTCACCGTAGCTAGCCAGTGCGGGGCCCACACAACGATCCCGAAACTCATCGAGCGGACCATACCACGACGATCCCCTCGGAAAAAAAGCGGAATCGACTACTCGCTCGTCCAAAACGGACACCCGGTGAAAAAGGTATTATTCACCAAAGCCAGCATGGGTGGGGCCCACGCCTGGATCCCGAAACACATCGAACGGATCGCACCATTGCGATCCTCTCAAAAAACACACAGGATCAACTAATCACCCGCCAAAATCGGACTCCGGGTGCAAAAGCTGCGTTTCTCCTTAAACGCCAAAACACGGCCTCATGGGGCCCGCACCTTGTACTCGGTCCCAACACTCGGAAACCATCTCAAAAAGTCGGTCGTATCATCAGGGTCTCAACGCCACTGACAGCACGTCAATCGGACGCTCTGGGTAGATGTTACAACGGTCCGAAGTCGTAAAATAATAAAATATTATTATTTTATACGACGTTTCTAACTCTCGGGCCACGATCCCGAACCATAAAATTCTCAAAGTAATTTCAAAAGTTTCGTCTCGACGCAAGGAACGCGTCGCCACAAACGGCTCACAAATCGGAGTTTCGGTTTGCGATTTACGGGGGTTTAAAGAACCCCCAGAAAATCTTGGCCGGACCACCGCCAGCCTCGCCGGAAACCACCGTGCCGCCGCCGGATTCCGCCGCGCCGCCGCCGCCATCACCGGAAACTACCGCGCTGCCGCCCTGCCTCACCGGATTCTTCCATTTCCGCTTCCGGAATCCGGGATTTCCGCCGAAAAACTTCCGGGGACCCCCGGGAGCACCCCGGTGCTCCAAAATCAGATCCGAAACATGTTTCGGAAACCCCGGGACCCAAACTATAAAACTCTTATAACAATTTGAAGAAAAACAACAAATAAACGGTGTCTGGGATTTCATAACTCAAACTGCCTACCTGTTGGCGGATCGCCGACGCTTTGGATGCAGAACGGCGGCTGCGACGCGCTAGAGCTCGATCTGCTGACGATCGGCGCTGAAAACGGACGCCCGGAGCTCAATTTGGTGAAGAACGGAGGAGGTGTGGAGGGGTTCGTCCGGCGTTGCATGTAGGTGGTGAGGGAGGGGAGAGGAAATGATTTTGTTTCCTTTCCCTCTTTTTTTTATTTAAAAACCTTCATTTAAAACCACGCTCCTGAATCTGCTCCCGATGCGGACAAAGGTAAGGTCACCCCTAGGGTAAACGCGCCGTTCTGAATGCAACGGCGGACCCGGATTAGCGATCCGAGACTCCATTCAGAAGTTATTCGATCCGATACTCGTAAATGGACTTTTCCACTTATTTACGAAAATGCCCCTGGTGGCCTTTCTCAACGCAGGCCCGCGCCCGCAAAGTTTACACCTCTCCTAGGGTAAACGGCACGTTCCAGATGCAACTGTGCCCTCAGATTCTCGTTATGAGCTACCGTTTAGGAGATACCACACCCCCGCCATGTGCATAGTATAAAAATACTTAATATTTTTATAAAATTAATTCCGGGCACACCGGGCCTCGGATTCGCACGCCGTCTTCGCGCCTAGCTCTGGAATTCTTCGAAGAAATATTCCAAAGTCTGACAGGGCCAAAAACCCGAGTCGCTACAATAAAGAACATGGTCAGGGGAAATTTAATGAACACAAATCCATTAATATATGATTAGTGATAAGACCTTCAATTCATGTAAAGTGATCATAAATGGATAACTTATAAATGATGTTTATTCCATAACTTATGGATTTCTTGGTTTCAAATTTTTTTATTAATTATCTATTTTCTAGCATAAAAACTTATGGTAATTTATATTTCCTTAATAATGGTATGTAATGAGGTAGTGAATTATAAAATGCATATCTTCTGGGAGTTTCAAACCAGGTGTGCAGTAAGACCGATTTTCATGCACTAGTCTTTGATCGAGTCTAGCCCAATGTGGTGTTTTTAGGTTTTACCCCTAGGTACATCTATACTAGAGACACATCCCCTTGTAGTATCTAGAAAAAGATTTATTTTTGTGAAAACCAATTAATCTATACATTACCAAAATTTAGGGATGGATTCTTATGTATAGTCTTATCACTAATGATTTTTATAAATTTTTATAATTCTAATCCTAAAAATAACTAAACATTTTTTTGATACCAACTATGAAAATCCTACTCTTTATTGCACATTAATTTATGATTTATTACATAAGAGTACACATAATACATCCTAAAAATAGATATGACTAGTGTATTTTTAAATTAGTTACATTACATTACAACTTAAAATAGTAAATATATCATCATTATTGAAAACTTCCTCAATGTTATCATATTTTTCCTTCGTACATAAAACTATATGGGATAACCTGGGAACATACATAAGAAATGGGTGAGCTATAAAGCCCGGTAATGGAATAAAAATTTCCTAACATGAATAAAGTAAAACATGTTAGAGAATATGAATATTAATGAGAAATAAAAAGGGTGGTAATCATAAACATGAATAATGAGGCATGAGATATAATTAAAACATAAAGGTAACATGGTAAATGTTGGAAAATTTTAAACATTGCATCATAAACATAGGTCAATGATACCTTACAAGAAATCAGGATGGAAAAATTCATATGATGGATTAGGTTCACTCTTTAATCCCTTGAATGACATCTCATGAGACTAAAATATTATCCAATTCATTGGACTGCTATATAATTCTGGAAGCACCGGTCACTTTCATTTCATTCTCATGCTTAAGTGTTCTATATAGATCATAAAACATAGAATCATTTATCAACACATTTTATTCCATGATCAAAGAGTTTTTAATACATATATATAATTCCCTGATAAATGAAATATAAGTTAATAAAGTTGAACACCCTTTATAGAAAATGGGTAAGGGTATTCACTAGATAATTGTTTTGTCATGGAAAATCACGGTAAAATTTTTGCATCATAATAGGGGTTTATAAATGTTCGTGGGAGGAATTAATGATATTAAAAGGGGTATATAGAAATTTAAAAAACATAGGGATAGTAAGAGGAATATATAAGAATATATCCCAACATTTGGAGTTTTATAACAGACTCATAAGTTAATAAATATGCTTGAATAAATTAGGGATGGGGAGGATCCCCTACTAAATATGGAATTGTAACAGGTGTAAATAAAGGTTTATATGAGGGATTAATGAGAGTTAAAAGGGTATATAATAATTTAAAAATCGTATTTAAATTAATTTGGATATTTAATAACATATCCCAATATGAAAAAAATGGAAATTAAGAGGCATAACACAAAATAGGTGCTTGAATAAAAAGTAGAGTGGAAGATCCCTTAATAAATTTTGAAATGGTGATGGGTATACGTAAGAGTTCATGTGAGGGATTAATGAGAGTAAAATGGATTTATAATAATTTAAATATAAAACAGACAGTAATTATCATATGTAATAAGATATGAAAACTTGAAAAAATTAAAATTAATAGGCATAACATGAAAGATCTTTTTGAATAAAAAGAAGAGATAAATCCCATACTAAATTTCGACATGGTAACAGGTATACATAATGGTTCATGAAATGTATTAATGAGATTAAATAGGGTCTCTAGTAATTAATAAATCAAATTTAAAGTAATTTTGCATGTAATGATATATCCCAACATGAACAAATGGGAATTAAGATTCATAACATAAAAGTGGGGTTTGAATAAAATGGAGATTGGAAGATCCCTTTCTAAATTTTAGCATGGTAATATCTTAAGGAAATGATATAATTAGATGGGATAAATGGTATATAATTATTATATAATAAATTGAAAATGATAGGTATCATTATAATGACATGAAAACATAACCAATTTAGATTCAAATTGATAATTACAAAGAAGTTTATTGAACAGAAATGAGAAGAGAGAAATATTATACATTAAGAGAGTGATTCCTAAAATCTTTTTAGGAGATTCATGATAGCTTTGGGGAACCCTATGAGGACTCTATAGTGGGTAGGAAAGATAAAAAAATTTATAAATTTTTTTAGTGAAGATAAATGGGATTTTGTGTGGGTTTATATAGGAAATGAGCGGGAAATTCTTTACAATTTCTCAAACATAGGTTTTGGACTCTATATAATAATATAACAAAAACAACATAAATTCCCATGGTTTTTTCCATTTTTTGATATATAGGGGTGTTTATCATTATTTAATAATTTAATGGTCCTAAATTATTAAAATAATTCCTTTATGATGTGGAAATGAGTCATGTCTCTAAATAAATGATTTTATAACATCAAAATATTTTATAGGTTTTAGAGGATTCATAAAGGCTTAGTAAAATTAATAAAATAATAAAATGATCACATTATTTTGAAGGGAAACATAAATTTGGTCTTGGATACCATTTATTGTATTGATTACATCATTTTATGGTCATTATGATCTCATAATACACACCCTATGTTTATTCCTTATTTTATTTTTACCCAAAAATTTGATTGTCTAAAAAATTATGAAAAAAATGAAATTTAGATAATTTGGATGTTATGATTCCAAAAATAATATCTATTTTATCAAAATAATTTTCCAAAAAAAAATTAATTTTTAATTTTAAAATATAATGAACATATTTTGAGAAATGATCGGTTTTTTGACAATAACTGTTTTTGAATCATTATAAAAATTACATTTGACATCCTGAAATTTATAATACTTTTTTCATTTAATAAAAATAATTTAATAATAATATTGTATTAAAATAAAATTTATTGCAAAAATACATTAATTAAGCATAAAGAATTTTTAAATTAAAATTGTAATCCAGAATACAATTTATATTTTATTTAATCAAAATATATTTTTTATCAAACTGCTTACTAAATCATTTATAATTTAAAAAAAGATAAGGAATAAATGTGATAATTATGTAAATTAAAATTAAATATTAATATTAATACTATTAGGTTAAAAATTTTTATATTATTTTTTAAATTATTTTTTCCCTTAATTAACCAATTTTCCTTTTACCGTGGTAATAAATATTTGCTAAAGTTTCTCTTCATGTTGTCCAAAAAATTAGTTGAAATTATTACCTAATATTAATTAGGATGATAGAAAATATGGAATCTATTTTATCAAATTTAATTTATATATTTTGAATAATTTTATTTAAAATAAAACTCACATGCAGGATGGAAAGAGGTTTTTAGAAGAAGAAAAATACATTTTTAATGAAAAAATGATTTTACTTCCACTCTATAACCAATAATGTTCATTAAATGAATTTAAATTTATATATATATATATATATATATTCTAAACATTTCATTTATATAATTTATCATTAGGGGTTATTTTAGTAAATTAAAATGGATAAACATTTTGAATTTTAAAATAGTTTTTAGAAAAATGTGTTTTTAGTCTTAAAAATAATCTTATGATAAAATAAAGTATAGAGATGATGTAAATGTAAATAATTTAATTAAATATAACTAACTATACCTATATTACCTTGAGTAAAAATTATAAGAATTATTGGACCTTTAAATTAATTAATATATCCAAAGAAATGATAATTTTACATAAAAATGGCAATTTTCACTATTCACTGTAAAATCTATATTTTATGAAAAATATGAAACTGTAACCCTATATTAATATTGACATGATGATATAAAAAATTGTTCTTATTTAAAAAATTACTTTTCAAAAGTTATGGAAAATAATTATAAGTTTTTTTTTCAAAGATAGAAATAAAAATATCATTTTTAATGAAAATATATTTTGAAGAACAAAAAGACATTACCAAAACTCGATTGATTATTTACATATATTTTATAAATATATTTTATATATATATATATATAAGATATATATATTTCATAAATTAGTTATTCCTACTCATATATTTATATTTAATGGAAAGGATAAAATCGTCATATTTGAATAATCATTATTTGTTTTGGTTCGGTGTAGCATATCAAAAATTATATATGATATAGTATTATCTTTATAAAATCTAGGGAATTATAGTTTTCCAATAAGGGATTCCTTCCATACCAAATTTTATATAGGTACCTCTCTTCCCCAGGGCTTGGAAATTCTCAATTCTGAGGGTATACTACAACTTACACTACCTATTTCCATTAGCAATGTGAAATTACACCTTCAACGAGTAATGTTTTGGATGTATTTTTCACCATTTTATTTATTTACTAAATATCATAATTTTTTTGTGGAGTTATCATAGATGAAACTTCATACCTTATGCCAAGTTTCCCAAGATAGTTATCAAAATCCATAGAGGTATATTAGTGTCAAGAAACTTTTGACTACCTAAAGGGGAGATGGATCAGTTCTCTCATGCTCCAATTTCTACTATAATAAGTGATATTTGAGTTGTTTTATCACCCTTACTATTTGGGATTAGTATGTGTATTTATGTAGTAAGAATAAGTGGTATATTATTGTTCTAGGAAGTTATTCCCCAACAATTTTAACTATTCCACCCAAGATCTTGAGCTAGTGGTAGTTCTGTTATTGATGAAGTTGTGTCGGTATTACCTCTTTTGGGGAGTTCTTTGTGACATTTATTGATCACAATATATTTTGATATATCTTTTATTAAAATGGTACAAATATAAGGTGGTGAAACTATATATAATTTCTTCAGGACTATGATTTTTAGATCTTCTACACCTAATGGAAAGGAAATTCTGTGATTGATCCATTGATTAGGGATTTACAGATGGATGTTATTAGAGAGTTTGGATATTATTTGGGGTTGATGTAGGAGTTAAAATATTTTTATTTATGTGCGTGGATGATTGATGGTGGAGGATTATTATTTCATATAATGTTGTAGCCTTATCTGATACATAATGTGGAGAAGTCTCGATGGGAAGACTCAAAGGTTGAGGTGATTTTTGATCGTGTTGTCCAAGGTGATGATCTATAGGGGTGGTCGGAGGATGGTCAGAGAAAAATTTTGTTTCAAGGAAGGTTTCCTATTATGTCAGAGATGCATGAGGGATCCGATTGTGAGTTTCATAACTCACCTTTTGTTGTACACCCAGGAGTGTGCAATATGTACCATATAATGAGGACATAGTTTTGGTGGCCCAAGATGAAAGAATAATTTGTAGAGTTTATGGATTGGTGTCTAGTTTTCTAGTTGTTAAAGGCTAGGCTTCTTGTTCTTGGTGGTTGTTGCATCCCCTAGAAGTTATTTATGGTAAATGGGATGATATCTACATGGAATTAATTATGGGGTTACCCTAAGATCAAGGAGGTTGTGATGATATCTGGGTAATTGAATATTGGTTAATGAAAATGGTTTAATTCTAGTGATCAAGGAGTCAAGAATCATAGATGTATTTTCAAGGAGTTATGTGAATTATTTCATGCAATTACACATATTTCTAATTTCCATTTCCATATATATGGATTTTAAAATTACCTCACTACTATGGATAGGATTTCAGAATGATTTTAGAACTAAATTGCACCTCATCACTGCTATCCAACCTCAGATAGATATGAAGATAGAGAAAACTATCCAGAATTTTGGAGGAAATATTGTGGGCATACATAATAGGATTTGAAAGATCTTGGGTGAAACATTTTCCTTTGATTTTGTTTCATTATAATAACAGATGTCACTCATCCATCGGCATGGACTAGTTTGAGTGTTTTTATGGGTGTTCATGTCTTTATCCATTATGTTGGGATGAGGTTTGGTAGTTTTCAGTTCTCGAACATGATGTGATAAAAATCATGACAAAAACTATTCATGTTATTATTGATAGAATGAAAGTAACATAGGACTAGTATAATTGTTGTGTTGATTGTAGGAGGAGGACCATGGAGTTAGTGGTTTGAGACCATGTGTTCTTGAAGATTTTCCCTCAACATGGGAAATAGAGGTTTTGAAGAAGGATTAAGCTCTCTCCCTAGTTTTTTAGTACTTTTGTGGTGTTGGGGTGCATTGGTGAAGTGGATTATTAAATGGCACATCCACCACAACTGAACCATAATCACGATGTCTTTTATGTCTCTCATATCTTTTATTATCTTTACGATGACTCATATATCATTTATTAGGGAGAAAGAGATATAGAGGATGATGATATATTCAGGGAGTGGCCAACGGAGATCCAATATCTTTAGGATAAGGTGCAGTGAGGATGGACCATTACTTTTGTTCATGTTTTATAGAGGCATTGTAACTTGTAGGAGATTACTTGGGAGTAAAAGAGGTCGATTTTTTCCCAAAACCATATGTTTTTTATGTTTTTCATTGCTATTTTTTTCTTTGATGACATGATGTTTGGATCTTGGTTTTTTATATGATTTTTTTTCATTTATAATGTGAATTTTAATTGAAACATCAATCATATTAAGAGGGAAGACCAAATTTATAATTGAGAAAAATTATACTTTGACAAAATAAAAATAGTGCAGGCGAGTTAGTGTCACCCAAAGTGGATAATATCTTGTCATGGAAGATGGAATTACATTATTTTTTTACTTGTGGGTCTATTTTCAGTGGTATTGGTGATTTTTTGTCTGATATTAATGATGGATGAGGTAGTTTTTATGATGGCTATGTGTAAGGGAGGAGGTTGTTGGCAAGTTTGAAGTAGTGTGTTGTTGTTCTTGGTTGGGTGGATAGGGAGGTAATATGGTGATTTTGTCTTGTGGGTTGTTTATGGAATTTTGCATTTGGTTAAGGGGTTTGACTTGTGGTTGAGTTCAGTTATAATGATATCATTGAGAGGTATCTCATGGGATGGTATTTTGGACAATTTTCCATCTTTCCTTATGAGTTAGTTTAGATTCTCGAGAGAGAGAATATTTTGAGAGTTATCTGATGTAATTTCCCAGACCATTCAGCATATTACTTTGTGAGAATAGGATGGTAGAGGTGTCCAGGGGAGTATTATTGATTGGTAAAAAGATTATTTGTCTAGAGAGTATAATGATAAGGAGCCTTATGGCTTGGATCCAAGGTTTGTGGCATGGTGAGGGGTGATTTTTCATGGTCCCTTTAGTTTTTAGCTATTCTATAATGAGGTCTCATAGGCTGAATCATAATCTTATATTTTTTTCAGGATGGGTATAAATTCATAGAGTCCCTCGAACCCAACCATTCTTCCAGTATTCTTCTCGTTTCTTAGTTTACCCAAGTGCATCCAAAGCGGATCTTTCATCCCCATTTCAATGATTTTCAACCTCAACCTAATAGGATCTTCTTTTGGTGGGTGATGTGATTTCTCCTTGATATTATCCTATTTTATCTTTATTTCTTCATTTGGGAAGGGATTTTCTCTTGGGGATCATGGGTTTCAGTGGGGTATTGGTCATGTTATGACATTGTTGTATTCTAGGATAGTAAGGTTTTCTTCTTTATTTCTCTTCTAGTGTATCTTATGGTAGGTGTTTTAAGCTTTTTTATCTATAATAATATGGTTTTTACTGTTCTAATAAAGATAACTAAATGGTTAACTAATATTAAAGAGGTAGAGGGTTTGAATCACATTTTTTTATATTTTTTATATTATTATTGACATTAATATTGTATGGGATAAATTCCCTCGCTAAAAATTGTGGTCATTGGGGGATTTATTATGGAGATTTTACATGTGTTGTGGAACATTATTTATTGTGTTTGTTGAAATAACTTTAATTACAATTGGATAATCACTTATATATGGTTAGGGAAATTTTTTCCTTGGAAAATTCATGGTTGTGTGAGAATTCCCCGAAAATAAAGAAGTGGAATTGATGAAAATCCCCTTGATAATTTGAAAAATGTTAGGTGTTCTGTTGTGAAAATTAATGTTATGTGTGGTTTTTATGTGAGGAATATGTGGTGTATTATTCTCATGTTATGGGGTGGTGAAGTTGTGTTGTGATGTGGGCGATTATGTGATGATTTGTGTGGTCATGTTATGGGATGGTAATGGTGGAAAAGTGGTTGTGATGTATCTTTGTTAAGGACTAAGTTGATGTGTCTATTAATTGTGGTGATGTAGGGATGGTCGAGTTGATGAGGATAATGGATTTTGTGTTTTTGTGGTTTTGTGTTGTGCTAGTTTCTTAGGTGGTAATATAATTGGTCAATATTGATTTCAAATAGCATTGTATGGTTGGTTAATGGGTTGAATTTATAATGAATAAATTCAAAATTGGAAGGGGGTTAAATATGGTTGATGTTTGATGTGAAATTAAATGGGTTTAATAATAAAATTAATGGGATGGATAATGTGATTGGTTGGTAATGAAAAATCTATAAAAATCTACTAGAGTAAAGATAAAATTTCACATGTGGTTTGTAGAATATTATGTGGTGTTTTGAATTTAGTGGTGGCGGTGAAAGTGGTGATGTTTTGGGGTTGGGTGGTGATTTTGTGGTATGGTTAATACTTTTTTGTGAACCCATATCTTGGTCTTATGTCTTTTTATATACATATATAACATATATGTTCCTTTTTTACATGCACCCCACCCACATCAAGTTCTTTGTGTCGGCACCCATATATTTGAGTTGATATTTTCCCAACATGTAGGTGGCCAGGATGGATGTATGGATACCCCCTCCTTACCACTCACTCTTCCAAGAGACATTGACATGTATGGGTCATGTTGTCTAGAAGAAAAAAGTGCATTGTCGATATGTAATGTGAATTGAAGGACTAGGTCTCTACAGACGATGTGTGATATGATGGGATGTCTTATGGTGGTGTTTATGCATGGTCGGAAGAGGGCATTATGTTGATGTCCTTCATGTTCACAATACCCAAATAATATAGTTATGGATATTTTGTGATGTCCTATGTGTCTTTGGGTGAGGTATAGTGTGATGGGATAGGTGTCTTTAATAATGATTTAGTGTGACGTTTAAGGTTTCTTCATGTGATATGTGATGTGATTTACAATTTCACATGGGTTTCTAGAATTTTGTGATGTGTGGAAGATATGGGAGCACTAGGATGTGTGATGATGGCATGTGAGAGAAACAAACCAGTGGGAAAGCAGTTTTTGGTACCCTTTATTAGCATTATTATTATTATGTTATTATGATTTGATGTGTTATTTTCTGAGCATTTTAGGTTGAGGATGGGATTTGTTAATTGATCTATATAGTTGTTTTTGATTTTGGTTGTTTGATCACTAATGAATATTTATTCTCTTTTCACATATACTCTATAGACATTGCTTACCCTACAGAGTAAACTTTTATTCTCAATAAATGTATATACAAAATACCTTTAGGTTTATAGGAGGACTATGTAGATCATGGTGGACTTTATTAGTGTGCAAATTCGAACAATTTTTGTGTAGCTTCCTTATCTTTTATTTTGGGTATTTATGTGGAGAATTTTATATGTATGTGATTAATTAATACATGGATTGTGGGATGGTTTGAATTTCTTTTTTTATATTATTTCATGGTGCTTCTTGTGGTTTATTTATCTCATCTCTAAATCCTATTATTATAAGTGGTAATTCCTCCCATTTGTGAAATTTTTATACTCTTGGGGCTAGTCATCATCCTGGGGCCTACTAGAGGAGGGAATCAGGGGTCTTTTTTTATCTTCTTACATTTCTAGCCTAAGAGGGGTAGCTTTAGAGGGTGGGGGTCATGACATTGCTAGTTCTTATCAAACATCCACTTCCCACTTGATATTTAGATATAGGAGTGTAAGGTAGTACATCATGGATTTCACATCACTTCTTTAAGGTCTTCTGTGTCACATCCTTTCCCATATGACTCATCCATCTAGGATCTGAACTGAAATGTGGAAACACCCGAAGGGTTTTCCTAATCCTCATAGGCTAGTGACTAGAACCCAATCATCAAACAATAATATAGGGAATTATTTATCCCAATATAAAAAAAGATACATGGAACATATACATAGTGGAAAGAAATAGTGAAAAATAAATAAATATATGCCATAGTAGAAGAAAAATATAGATATTAATACCACTCAAAAATAATAGATTAAAACCCCAAGGAACATGACCAAAAAATGGGGAAGGATAACTAAAACCAACAACAACCACTCATTGTGATAAAGTGGTAATGTCCCACCATCTCAGCACTAGCTACCCATTCCCAATTAACATGAACCTCACCGTATCATTGTAGTGCCATGCGTTTTCCTGAACCAAAACACATTGTATGGTATAAACAATTCCAAATGGGTATGTAGGGTGTGAGATAAACATGGTTAATAGGATCCCACATAATGTTTCCATATCTATTCACTATACAATAATCCCAATATTATCAATTTACAAAAAATTATGTCATTATAAGTAGTCAAATAGTTTTTAACTAAAAATCATGTTAAATAAATCCATTTCTTCCACAATTCAAATATTTTTCAGGAAAAATAGCTCAATGAAGATCACATTTATCAAATAATGTCATCAAATCCAAAATAATACAGACCAAATCGTGGGTGAATCATAGCAAGGATCATTGTTGTTCTGGATAGTGGACTGCAAAAGCAAACATAATCAACTATTGATCACTTGAGTCCTTAGAACACAAGCCTAAGGATCAAAGAAAATCTGATCAGTGAGTCCCGCCCCCCAATAATTTCAATACCATGTCCATTGATAAATAGGCCTAGAGAGTAGATTAACACTCCATGAGTGAACCTACCAATAATATACTGGATTATTTACCAAAGATACACCTTCCACCTTTGTACCTAAGGATTTCTGTGTGCTATATTTCCCAAATAATTTCACCAAAACCATTCTTTGAAAATACATTTTATTTTACCAAAATAGGGGAAACCCATATTTTCTAAAAACTAGTTTTCAAAAACAAAAAAAATCAATAAATCATGCCAATTAATTTTTAAAACAATTTAATAAAACAATAAAAATAAATGGTTCACATAACATTGGCTAGAGACAGAACCACCCACCTCAACTCAGGTCACAAGCCAAAAGAGACTGCATCTACAATAATTATAAGGAATTGAAAAAATAGAGGCCATGTCAATGATTACCACATATTAGAATTAAATTAGAAAATAACAAGTGTTGAAAGAGAGGTTAGGTCACACATACCTCGAGAACCACACACATTGCACCATGACCAATGAAAGAAATATCCACAAGAAGAATATTTCACAATGGATCTATAAGTATGAATCAAGAATCATCATCACATGATCAACTGATCCATAAATATAACCTAATTCAACAACTAAAATAAGAGAAATGAAGAAATATAAAGGCCTCTTACCTATAGAGAAGAGGCACAACCAATTTTGATATCGAGAAATGAATGAAGTGATCTGGAAGAAATAGAGATACCCAAAATCGTCTAGAATGATTCCTAGAGTTCTAAGAAGGTATATAAAATTTTAATTGGTTAGGATATTGTCTTGCAATGCATAAGAAATATAGAGAATGAGGGGTTTACATCATGAATCATATATTTGAGGTGTAAAATCCCCATAATTCATGTATTCCAAAAAACATGTCACCTAGTATTAAAAATTCCATGAGACATATTTATGATGTAAAAATAGTGTTTATGATGTAAATAGAATTACACCGCAAACCATTTTCACAACTTGTGCCCTGCAAACAATTTAAAACATAAATGTGACCTTCCCAAGCTCTATAGAAAAATTCCCAAAATATTATTGATACCCTACCCCATAATAAAAATCATAAACATAAAATAGGGCATAATTTTTATCTAGGGTGTTACAATTTTCCAACCATAACACTTTCTATCCCTAGGAGGTTCTGTGGAAGAAACATTCTCCAAAACGAAATGAGAGCACAACTCCCTCATTAATGATTCTTCCTCCCAAGTTTCATAATAATTGGATCTATGTCATTGTAACACTTTGACCAACAAAATAGACTTCCCACACAATAATTTCACCTAATAATCAATGATATATATTGGTTTCTAATAATAAAAACATCTGGATCTAACTCGATCTCTTCCTAACTAAAAACATGGGATTGATCAGGATGATATTTCCTGCATTGAGATATGTTGAAAACATCATGAATAACCAAAAAATGAGATAGAAATGATAACTGATAATCAACCTTTATAATATTTTTATTTTCCTCAAATGGTTCAATACATCTCACATCCAGTTTCTCCTATTTCACAAGCCGATGGGGACCCAACTGGGGAGTAATTTTCCAAAAACACAATCACCTATAGAAAAATCTAAAAGGGATATTTCTATAATCCAAATATTATTTTTTTCAACTCTAAGTTATAATGAAATTATGATGAATATTCTGAATCCTCAATGAATTCTTCTGAATTAGGGTTCATCTCAGGAGAGAGACTTCTCCCACCTCTATCCAATAAAGAGGTGACATCCACAGGTGACCATAAAAATCCTTGAATGGATCAATTCTGATTGATGAATGGTAAATATTATTATATGTGAACTCAGTCAATCAAAAATTGTTGTACCATGATGAAAAAAATCCAATATATAGGCATGATTCATATCCTCGAAGATCTAAATTGCATGATTCATCTGATCATTCTTATATAGATGGTGAGATGTACTAAACCTGAACCAAGTCCCCATCACATCTTGGAAAAACATCCAAAACTAATAAATAAACATAGGATCTCTTTCTAAAATAAAGTAATATGGAACCCCACATAACCTCATGATTTCCTACACATATAGCTTACCTGGATCTTCATCCTTAGTGGTGTACCTAATCAGAATAAAATGAATAGATTTTTTTAGACAATCAACCACTATATAGATAGAATTCATCCCATAGAGAGCCCATGGTAGTCCAGAAATGAATTCTATATAAACTTCATCCCATTTCCAAATTGTTACTATAAGAGTCTCGAGAAAACCTAAAGGTTTCAAATTCTATAATATTATTCGTTGGTAGGTGTAATAGTGAGTAAAAAATCAGAAATGTCATCCTACATACCCAACTACTAGAATTTTCATCTCGTGTCATAATACATCTTCATAGTGCCTGAATGAACATCCCAAAAATAAATATTAAAGTAAAACAAAACTAACCTCTTCATATATTCTAGAATGAAAAAATGATTCTCGAAGTGGAAAATACCATCAGAAGGTAGAAACTAACCGAAAATGTTCGAGGCACTATAAATGGTTTCTATGATTCCTCTAAACTCAACATCTTTATACTACACTGAACTATAGACTCAATGAGTGATGAAAATAACTAAAAACTTTTTATAACTAGGAATAAAATTTCTTCCTGAGTATCTAAATGAAACTTAGTGAAGATCCCCATAAGTTTACACTCTTCCTTTGATTCTAAGACAACCTATAATGTAACTTTCCTATAGTGATCATCCAATATGGAATTCTCCTTCCCTATGGTGTATACGATGTAAAAATTGAATGTTTGATAGTACTCAGGCCACCACCTCTATCTAATATTCAAATCCTTCTTTGTAAATATATAACTCATGCTTTTATGTTTATAAAAGAATGTGTATCTCTCTCTAAAATGATAATTCCACCAAAACTGAAGCGCATGCATAACTGCGAAAATCTCAAAATCGTGTGGGGGTAATTATTCTCATGTGGATGAAGATAATGAGAACTATAGGTCATGACATGATTTTCCTATAAAATAACACCACCCATACCAACACTAAAATCATCATAGTATATTATATACCCCTTATTGTTCTTAAGTAAGATCAAAATAGATCTTGATGTTAAAAGTTGTTTCAACTCGTAAAAATAATTATATCACTAAGCACCCCATATGACAGTTATAACATTCCAAGTAAGAGTGGTCAAAGTTGATTCCAACTTCATGAAATCATTGATGAACCACTAGTAATATTCAACAATACCAAAGAAACTTTGAATCTCAAAGACATTTCATGTCTCTTCCTATGAAAATATATCCTTCAACTTCTAAGGATCAACAGACCATCCACAATCACAAATCATATTCCCTAATAACAACATTTCTTGAATCCATAAATTGTATTTCAAAAACATTCCATATAGACAGTGAGTCCTCAGGATTTCCAAAACTTGATTTAGGTAGTGCTCATGCTCACACTCGAATCTCGAGTAAACCAAAATGATTTCTATGAACACCAAAATGAATGTGTCAACATACAAATCGAATATTTGATTCACCAATTCCATAAAAACTAAAAGATAATTATTCAAACCAAAATCCATCACAATATACTCATAATGTTCATATCTTCTCTTAAATTCTATCTTTGGTATATCAGACTCTTAAATCCTAAGTTGATGATAACCCGAACAAAGATTAATCTTTGAAAACCACATTGAATACACTAACTAATAAAAAAAGTCATCTAAATGTGGAAAACGCTGATTATTCTTAATTTTCACCTGACTATAGTTTAGATAGTCCATTAATAATCAAACTAAATCATCTTCCTTCTTGAAAAAATGCACTAGGGATTCCCATCGTGAATCACATGGGAAAACTAAATATTTATCCATCATATCATCCAACTAAATTATAATCTCTTTAAACTCTTCTATTTCCATTTGATATGAGGGTATCAAGATCAGATGTGTACCGAATTCTAGATCAATCAGAAACATCACCTCTCTCTTTGAAGGAAGACCAGAGAAATCATCTCTCAAATTTTAAGAAGGACCTCAAAAACTAGTGAAGAACAATAAAATATGAAACCAAATCTGGATGAAATAAAATATAAGATAACAAACTCTTAATATCTAGGATAAATTCTCCTAGACAACTAGACCTCGGATCCAACTCTCCCTAAAACACATCATAGCTCCCATCATAAGTAAGGAACATGACATGCTGATGATAATAATCAATCTTAGCATGGTGAGAAACAATCCAATCCATCCTAACGATGATGTTAAAAATATATAGATCGAGAATGATTAAATACTATACTATCTCTATATGAGGTATTGATAGAGAAAATAGACACTGAAATACTTGATCTTTTCTCTTTCTAAGAGGTGTTGTTAACTCTAGAAAAAATGACATGAGCACTGTTGTAAATTTCAATACATTGAAAAAATGGAAATACATAAATGCGTGGTTGTCAATTGTATCTAATAGATATATATATAGAGAGAGAGAGAGGATGAAATAAATATGGTACCTCTCACTATCTCTAGACCAGTAGCCAGCTACACTAGAGACTCATACATTTCATGAAGGTGATTCACTCCTGAGGCCTAGGGATGGGTCCCTATGGATTTTGAATCTTCTAACTATGTCTTACTATTATTTGAAGATTATGATACTTAGTTATAAAAAGTTATAGATATATCATAGAATAACCTATGAAGATTTCTATAGGGGTCGTAACCATTCCAAATCTTTTTAGGCAAAGAACTAGTACTTCGAGTGGGTCTAACCTTACCACAAAAGTAACAAGTTATGGGCACACTATAGGTAATGTATGATGGTTCAGAGGATGATCACTATTGAGGACCACCTCCACTAACCCTACAATGATAATGAAAATTCCTCTTCTTCCCATTCATTCCACTAAAGCTTCCCCTGGGTGGAGAAGAAGGGAGAATATATCCAATCTTTCTTATTTTGTTCATCTCTATCATCATATCCCAGTCAACTATCTACACATAGGTATAATTCTATAGAATAAATACCTATGATCAGATATTTTGTCGTAAACCCAACATTTAACTATTCATATTCCAACTAATCATTATTTACCACCTATTGAGAAAAATGACCAAGATCCACAAACTGATTGTTGTATTCCAACACTGAACACTCTCCTTGATACAAATAAGTGATCTTTAGGGTCTTTCATATCATCAGAGACTATGTTAAGTACTACTAAAATAATAGGTTCTTGGAACCCTTATAAACTAATCTCGTGTGTCAATATTCCTATACCATGGAACCCCACCATTGCCTGTTGGGACCCTCATGCCTGAACGTTTCGCACATCACCTTGATGGTCTCAGATGTATCCAAGAATTCAAATATCTGATCAATCTTATCCATTCATTCATCCACATCATGAGTCTCATCCATGCTCTTAAACTAAGGTACTTCTTTGGTAATAACTCCCATGATTGATATATTTCTCCTCTATCTTCTAGTTGTACCTCAGTGACTGGGTGATGAACTCATTTTACTTTCTGGTGCATGGAATTAACTTCTTTCATGATAGCCTCTATAAATTTTTTATTTAGAGGAGGATTACCTTTAAGATCATCTATGTCACCCACCTATGGAACACTTGAATATTTCTTATTTATACTAATACACACAAAAAATAGAAGATAATGATTAGACAATAAAATAATCTCTATTCAAACTAGTATGCCAATAAGTAGAAACGGATATTAAGATCAATACTCAATATAAAAGACACACATCCCAACATCTCGTGGTATCTTAATTATTTTAAAAGAAATATTTAGTCAGTTACTCATCATAAACTTCCTATCATGTTCTAACAATCCTCTATATTGCCTAATAACTTCCCAATACTAAGAATAACCATGCCATGATTCCAAATTTCCACATCACAAACTAGATGACCATCCATCTAGGATCTAAATTGAAATGTAGAAAGACCTAAAGGAAATTCCTGATCACCATTAGATAGTAACTAGTACTTGGGGAATGAAAAAAAATAGAGGGAATTATTTTTCCCAACCAGAAACAAGATACATGACACAAATATAGAGTAAAAAAGAAACAGTGGAAGAAAACAAAAAAGAAATATATCTCATAACCAAATAGAAACAACAGTGGCGATACAACTCGAATTTTGAAGTTAAAAACCCAAAGGAAAATGTACAATAAAATGGGAAAGTAAAACTGAAACCAACCAATACCACTCCATTTGATAAGGGTGTAACGTCCCACCATCTCACCACCATCTACCCACACCCAGCTAACATGAACCTCACTACCTCACTATGGCACATTGAATTTCATTATCAAAAGACATAACAACATCTATACAACACCGGAAGTTTGTTTAGGGTGTGATAAAAAACTAGATTAGTAGAATCCCACTAAGGTGTTCTATATCAAGTCTCTAAGAAATAATCCCAAAAAGATGAATTTAAAGAAAAACATTTCACGATAAGATCCTAAATAGATTTTATCTCAAAATAATGGTAAATAAATCTCCATGTTCTACAATTCTAAAACAATTCTGGTAAAATATTTAAAATCATATCAAATTTATTGAAGTGGGTGATAAAATCCAAAATAGTGAATAAAAAAATCACTTGTGAATCATGCCATGGATCACAACATGTCATTCTAGTAGACTTCTTATAACAACATCAATAACTAGGATTCTTAGGATCAACCCATAGGATAACCTTCTAATAATATAATTTGAAATATAACTAAGATACACTTTCCACCTAAATACCCAAGGCTTCCCATGTGCTGTATTTCCCATGTCATTTCATCAAACCCATTATTTGAAAATACCTTTTCTTTTATCAAAAAATGGGGAAACCATTTTTGTCAAAAATCAGTTTTCACACACAAACAAATAGATAAATCATTCCAATTCATTTAGAAAAAAATTAGTAAAACAAGATCAATCAATGGTTCACATAACATAGGATAGAGATAGAACTTCCCACCTCAACTTAGGCCACATGCCAAATTTGACGAGATACACAACCATATAAAGGAATATAAAACAAAAAAATAGTCTATATCAATTTTTCCCATGTATTAGATAATATTACACTAAAATAAGGGTTGGATGTTATTTTAGGTCACATATACTTCAAGAACCATGCACACCACACCTTGACCTAAGAAAAAACTAGCCCCTGAAAGAATACCGCTCAACGGATATATAATAATTAAATAAGAATCATAATCACATGATCAATTGATCCCAAAATGTAACCCAATTTGGCAACTACAATAAGATAAATGAAGAAGCGGAAAGGTCACTTACCCAAAGAGAAGCAATGAAACCCAGCTAAAGATCAAGGGTTGAACATAGCAATCTATAAGAGGAGGAGATAACCAAAATAACCCAGAATGATTTATAGGGTTTAAATTAGGGATAAAAATGTTTAATAGGTTAGGATTTAGGTTTACAGCATATAAAACCTATAGGGTATGTGGGATTTATGTTATAAATAATGGATTTAGGATGTAAAATCCCCATAATTCATGTAAACCAAAAAACAAATCTCCACGTGTTAAAAATATAGATTGAAATATATATTGTATAAAATAATTCTTTTATATCCTAAATAGACTTATGCTGAAATTTTCATACACATCTTGTGCATTATTTCCTATTTATGTTGTAAATTAACAATTTACACCATAAATGTGCCCTATAGGAACTGCCCAACCCAATCTCTATAGAAAAACTCCAAATGAATTTTTTATGTCGTGTGAAACTAAGAAACACACTCTTAAATATAAAATAGGGCATACCTTTTATCCAGGATCTTACATTTGATCCTTCAAAATTTATGTCTTTCAGCCATATTATGGAATAAAATAGCTTTAATGGGTGTATATCAATCTATTGGGAGCGGAATGAGGGTTAACCCACTGTGTTTTCTAGGTGTGTGTGCAGTTTTATTAATCCCGTCAATAAAATAAAAATTATTATTATTTAACAGCAAGATAATTATATTTTTAAAAAATATTTAAATTAAAATTTTGAAAACATCATGTATGCATAGAGTTTATCCTTCATCAATTCTAGGAGATCATCCCCCACAAATTCTCTATAACATGAAGACATGTCCTCTTTCATCCTTCATTCCTATGATTAATAACCATAGAAAATTCATCTATGATACTGAAATAGATAAAGGGAGAGGAATATGCCTTCATCATTAGCATCCATTCCTCCAAATTATCACACTCCCTCACATGTGCATAATAATGTGATTCACCATCCAATGGCCATCTTATCGAACTCCCTATGTAGTGCAACCCCCTATCTCATTCCATCACCCTACCATTAGCCCAAAAAATCATATCTCCACATCTATATCCATCCTTTATCATCATAGGAATACATACCTCATTGTGAGTCGCATGTAGCACTAGGAAACTACACTAGACTACCATTTATATCCAACTTGAATCTACCAACCTTCTCCATTCAGTATCTACAAACATGGATGCATCCCCTACAGGTAGTACCACATCACATAAGCACCTAATGATACTCCACCCACTACAATCCACCTCCCTACTACCTTCATGCAGTACTTCCCAAATAGTTTTATCAAAATGATTTCATAATATTTTATAGTGTGCCTTCATGATCGGTTTCATCATCCTCCTCTCATTGTACTACTTCAATCTCTTTGTACCTGACACACATTCATTATGGTGTTGATCTGTCAAGGAATTTGGTTTTAAAGGTAATTTTTTTGCATGGTATATGTCAAAATACTAGGTGCATGGTGATTTTGTATTGATGTTATCCATGTTTTTATTATGTCTCGTGTTTTTTTTCATTTGGTTTTTGTTTTCATGTGTCAAAAATGAAAATGGTGGTTTGAATTTTGAATTCAATGATTAAAGAAGTGATGTGTTTGATTTGGATATCATTAGTAGTGACATCCAATGATCTTTCCATCAATATAAACACAATGATTTATTTTCATCATTTTATGTGTAGTGTTTGTGTGATGGATGACTAAGTTCATCAAGTATGAGTTTGAAAAACATAAAAATGTTTTCATGTTAATATTTTTGAACCATATTTGAAAGATAATTATTATATATTTAATATATGTTTAATTATTTAATTTTATCTATGTATACTTTATTTTTTATATGTTATTTATGCACATTATTTAGTGTTTATTCTTGTAATACGCAATAAGTAACCATGATTAGGATAAACATCAAATAATTTATTTATTTTGAATTTTTTCATGTGTGTGATAGACTTGTATGTTTCACACAAGAAAATTCATAACAAATAAATATATTAACTTAAAAATTAATATTTTGTGTTTGTTATCTACACACATTCATAGGTGATACCTAATAAGTAATATTTTGTGAGGGATCCCAACACAGATTGATATATTGACTTTGTGAGGTGTGGTACATAATATTTACCAACTCATTCAATTATGAAAATTTTTCATAAATCATTCTTCATATTAGAGAAATAGATATTGGGTAATATGTATAAAAAATATAAATTACTATCTAACATCAGAGAGTGAGACTTGATAGAATTTTAATTAAATTAGGAATCGACAATAATTATATAAATAAAAAATAAAATATGGGAATAAAATTATAGTAATCGCATTCACTTGAACATGAGTCACAACTCTGACACTTTCATCTATATCTTTCTCAGTTAAAATAGTATTGGTTAATTTATTTTCATTTATATCTATAATTTTTAGTTTTATTCACATTGAAAATTTATCTACCTAAACTTTATTTGAAGAGGATATTAGTAGTATCTATATAAATTCTCCCTATGGAATTTACCCTACCATAGCCTCCAAATTAGTTTTCGGTTTACAATTTTTTAAATTTGGAATGATGTGATAATGTGTACCAAATTTTTAGCACTATTATCATGAATTATATTTTCATTAAAATATCCATTAAATATATTGATTTATGATAAAAAAAATAAATCGGATTACTACTCTAAGAGACTTGTCTTTTCAGGAAATATCTATACACCCAAGAGTTCCAAATGGAATGGGTCGCACCACACATTAATAATAAACACCTACCTTTCCCACTCCCAATGCATGGTCTGACTTACATTTTTTCAATGCCTATAATTTTTCGGGTTATTACTTATATTTCAAGGATTATTATTAAATTCAATGTCATGAAACATGTGATAACACATATTCATATTTTGAGAGTTATTCAGACTATGAATATAATTATTCTCAAATTCAATATATTTTAAGAAATGTTATACCTAATAATTCAGGTACAGTATCTAGGTTGAAATAACTTTTATAAAAATTTCAAAACTCAACTACATAATCTCAAAATTATAAAAAACATGAACCATCTTTCACAGTGGAGGATGATACTCAATTTAACAAAAAAACATTATGATCCTAAAACATTAACATTAGATTGCCCAATGTTTACTATGATGAATGAGGTAAATAAATGGTTTTAACATCAGGAATAATGCAATGAAAATTTGTTTTCCTCAATGAGAAACCTATAAATGTAGGTGAGTTAAATTTTCTATGTAACCCTTTTAAAACAACTTGAGATCCAAACCCACATTAATTATTATGATGAAACAATGGTAGAGGTTACATATGAACAACATTCATTCCTATTGTCTAGTGATTATTCTACATTAATTGATCCTTTTTTTCACACCATAGATGATTCCTCATTATCACAATTTGAATCTTCCATTACAATCATATATCTAGAATCTGAGAACCTAGTATTAAATCTATCAGATATAATGGTACCTCAGATAATAATATTTTCCATCCCACACCTATTATTTTACAACCCTTACATCCAAAAGTGATAATGGATACCTTATTTGCATATTAACTTACACTTTTTAAGGATTAAAATACATTTGATCATGAAGAGTATATTTAATTAAGACCCTTTTTACTGTGATGGATTCGTAATTGACCCAATATACCATAAATAACCATATCCAATTGGACCTAACTTCAAATAACATTATTTATCCTCTTCCAAAGGACCATTTTGAGTCAAACAAATTTTATAAAATAAAAAAATCTAAAATTGTTTAGGATTCAGAAAATTACTCTATGATAATAGTGGAGGACTAACACAACATTCTAGAAATAAATGAAAAATGGGATTACAATGAGTATTATAAATTCATAGCGACACATGTGTCAATTGTGAGATATAATTAAGGAAATATATAATAATATTTTAAATAACATATCATTATTGATTCAATAGAATCACCTACTACATGTTATCTTGTCAAAATTACTCCACACATTGTGGTTGATAACACTTCACTTAAAATATCCATATATTCTAATAAAATTTTAAACTAGTAGCATTAAATGAAACTTGTGGGCATCAATTGAGTTGTAAAGTTGACCATTTTCTTATGTTAGTGGTCATTGACAACAAAAAAAATAAATTAATTGAATTAACTAGAAAGTAAATTCAATGATGTGATGGATAAAAGGTGGTCATTAAGGTATTATGGTAAGGAAACTTGTTCTCTTGTACACATTCAAATAGGTAATATTCTTGATATCCATATTTATTTCCTTAACCACATTCCCATTTTTTATTGGTTTTTATAACATGAGGTTTATTCATCGCCTTTTGATCTGGGTTGTTATTATTCTATTCCTTGAATCCATTTTACTAACTAGATTCTATTGAGACATCATATAGATTATAGGATAAATAATTTCTTAATAGATCCATTAAACACTCATAATGATGAAGAAATAGATACATGGTATACCTTTATATTAAATCCTGGAATAATTTCATCAAGATCTAGTTGAAGATGAAGTAAACTTGGAACTCAATAGGAAATAACCCATCATTACTTAGTTTTTATTTTCATAAATTCAGTTATATATAATTTTGTTTTTTTGGTAATAAAATGGAATGTATTTACCTGTAAATATTTTTTCCCTAATACTAAAATGGGTATAAATCCTTCATACATATTTTTTCATCCATTTTATTTTGATTATGTTGTTATTTCTTTGATATGATGCAGGTATGTTTTGTTTATATGTATATTTTATATGTCATGTAATTTTTGGAGCTTCATTAAATATTAGAAGCCTCTCCACATCTATCTACAATTACTCAAGGAAGTGTAATTTTTTTATTCTTTATATTCACATCTAGAAATACAATGAATAAAAAACTAACCAAAAACACCTAAAAACAAATGAAAATGAAAAATAGAATCCCTCTCATTGTTAAAGCCACATTAAAACCACTTTATTTCTATAGTAACACAACTAGGGGAATAATTTTGTCCTAGTTTAGTTTTAGTGGATGATTCATGGTCTAAATTCTTTGAATCTTGATACCATGAAATAGATGACTATTTATATCATTCCGTTAATTAAAATGTTTTTTAGAAACTTTTTTATCTTTTATATTTAATTTTCCCCATGCTCATATGTATTATGTAATTTTAATTTCACATATACATGAGGACTCTAGAACCTTTTTACAACACTTTCTATTTCTCTTTTTCGTGAGCTAATCTCTCCAGGTTATGTCTTCTAGAACATGTTATGATTATCCATCAATGAAATAGGAATTTTTAAAGCTTCACTGAAATGAATAAGGTATTTGTCTATTTTATTTATCTCACTTAAAAAAACAGAATTTCCAATAAATTTTCTTATTTTTGTACCCTTAAAATATATGAAGATTAATATTTAGGATTATACAATAACAAAAACCCTTCCCTGCTATCTGTTGAATATTTTCACGATGATTTTCAATCTCAGTATAGTGAAGAGAGTCAACCATGTTGAGGTTTGTTTGAGGGATAGTGAGTCATTTTATATGCATCTATATTCATTATCTCATCATGTTATATGTGTTCCTTTTTATATTATCTTCATTTCTTTCTAAAATATTTTGATATGGGAATATAAAGTCATTTTATTTCCAAGAATGATTACATTTGAGGTTATTACATAGAAACCTACACATTCATCCTAAAATCCTGAATGAACTAAAATTTTGTTAATTTTTTGGATAATCCTCTTTTTAATTAGGTTAAGGGGTAACATTACATGGCCCATAGGCCCATAGGCATTAGGACCATTATATAGCATTTGAAGTCCCAATGACCCAACACTAACCAGAAATCCCTCCCTAGTTGTTTCTTAATGTGGTTCCTAAGCTCTCAACCTGCAATTCTTGTTATCTAGAAATGCCCCATGTTAGACTACTAATTTCATGGTACCAATCTAAAATCTATAAAATCTAATTATTCCAATTTCATTTTCTTTGTTGGTGGCTGCTTCCTACCCTTAACCTCCTCTAGGACTACACCTAGGTATATAACCCCATGTTTATCCCCTTTGTTGAATCTTCCCCCATAATTCCACCAATTTTTTGTTGCTCACCATCCCCACACCTTCGTCTATGTACCGCCATCATGGATGTCACACACTCACAGATCAAGCCGACCATAATATTTAAGAATCATGCATATGCATCCACTCTCTATGTCGCCAACATTTTAGACCCTCCACCTTCACTATTGTGGAATCCACTGACGGTCGAATCCCTTCATTGATGATCCATCGTTGACCTTATCCCCTCTAACATAGACAACCACCGTGGGACCTCACCATAATGATAGGCTACCAAACGTGACCAAAATTTACCCACCCCATATAATTGGGGGTTCCCCAAGAATTTTTCTTGGGATTCGATGTAGGATGATGGGGTGCCTTACCACTAGGCTAGACATGAACAGCTACCCTCTCCATCAGGGATACCTACAAAGGTGATAACCCATTACTCGTAGAGCTAGTGAATTTTCATTAAACCTGATTTAAATAGGACCCCATAGAGTATGAGTAAGTTGGGTACTTTTTAAGGTATATTGTCTTCTATCAATTTCATGGGATTTTTGTGATAATAAATACATGTTTATCTAGCCATTATGTTTCGGTGATTTATGTACCCCTTTCCATCATGAGTGTTTTGATATCATCATTTTTATAGGAACAATAAACCTTTAAAATATGAGGGAGACATAATTTTAGGGGTCTATTTGGGTTGACATGTATCATGCATTTATTTCAATATTCAACAATCATTTTTCCCAAAACATGATTTTTTTTAAAAACTACCATCCTAGACCCTCATATATCATTTGAAACTAATTTTTTATTTTCAAGATTACTGCCTCATTTTGGTTACCTCTAGAAAAGATGTGAAATTCATGGAAAAAATATGGTATGCATTCATGTGTATGAGAATTCACTATAGATTTTATTAAAATTATCATAAGCTATGAAAATGATGGTGAGGTAGGTCACAAGAAGCATTAGTGTAGATGTTTGTTTTTAAAATAATGTGAGTAGAGGGGATATAATTTTTGAAAAAAAATTATTTTAAATGAAGCATGATATTTTTTATGTAAAATGATTGAAAATTTTTGAACTTGTGATTGTGTAGTTTTGGATTAACAAATGGTGAATTTGTGTGTTGTTTTTTAATGTTCTTCCCATGAGTGAAAATTTTTAAGTGTGGGAAATTTGACAAAATTTGAAATCACTAACTTTTTTTATATTTATAACTCAATTTTAATTAATTAGTTTAACCATTTTTTTCTATTTTTAGATTATTGACATAGTTTTGTAGTATTATAGTTTTTTTTTGTAATTTTATGTTAATTATATGATAATATTAGTTATTAATTTATTTGTCTATTTAATATTTGAAATTATATATTATTAATATTAGTATTATTTTTATTAAATTATATTAAAATTTATTAGTATTATTATTATATTATAATTATTATTATGTATATAATTATAATTTTTTTAAATTATATTAATGTTTATATTTTACGTATTTTTCATAACATATATAATTATATATATGTATACAGAAATACTATATCATTCACTATATTAGTGAGGGTATTCACCCAAATTGAGCATGTGAACCACAGGTTTGGGCCTCTAGGCCACAGGTCCTTTGGGGCACCAAAGGACTTCAGGACATAGGGCCTCTAAGACATCATATGCCTTTAGGGCATTAGGCCTTCAGGTCATGTATTGGTTTTGTTCCACTAAGACTATGGTAAATGGTATGCCCTTGTATATTTAATCACCCTGATACTTTAGTAGTTATTTCCTTTTAAATAAATTAAATATATTCAATGGCTTCTTACGCACAAAATAATGAGTTTAAATGAAAAATGATACTCTATTAAAGTATTATTTAAACATAAAATATAAAACATAACTATTAAATTTAAAAGTTTGAATAGGACTAAATATATTATGAAAAATATATAGTTTAAAAATATTAATTGGTTATATTTTTGTTATAAATAAAAATAAGAATCAATTAAAATTAAAAAAAAGTTTTCTGAGAAACTGTATTTTTTCAAAGAAAAATGTTTCGTTGTTTCTTGTGCAATTATTATAAAGTTAATTTTTGACAAATATAGAAAATTTATTTGATAAAATAAACTTATTTATTTAAATAATCATATAAAAATTATCTTAGGGTTAATTGTTTGGTTTTTTCTGAAAACATTCATTTTTTCGATGAATAGGGAAAAATACTGATTTTTTATTTAAAATTTTCTTTTCATTTAAATTATTTGCAAAGTTAAATTATATTTTAAATTTTTATTAAACTAAAATTAGTTATTTTATATTATATTTAATACAATTGTGGTAATTTTAATCAATTTCATATTAAATTTAGATATTAAATCCTATAATACTTATGAGAATTTTCTCTTTATTAACCCGTTTTTTTCACATTTGTGGGTATAATTTTAAATTGGATTCTGAAAAATATATGAATTGAATTTAAAAAAATATATTAAATATCTGTAATTATAATAATTAATATTATATAATAATTTCAACTTAATTTTTTTCTATTATGATTAGTAAAAGTAGTAAAATTTAATTATAGCGGTTAATGTAAAAACTGATTTACCAGGGGTAAAACTAAAAAGATAAAAGTTATAAATGACCTAAAAATTATCTAAAACCCATTTTATGGAAATATTTAGACCCTATAATCTATAATGTTTTATAATGATCCTTTTTTTAACTTTTTTCATGATAAACAGGTTGGTGTAATTGAATTTTTCAAAAAATCCATGTATATCCTCTCCCTCACATTTAAAAGGTCACCCCTCTCCTCCCCTATTCGCACCTCAAAATAAATTTGGGTCATACAATCCACAAAAAAATCACTTCATTAATCCACTAAAAATATCTTAGATTTCTTTTTTACTCCATTATCCAACCTAGTAAGGATTTTGGTGCAAACCTAAATAAGTTTTTCAAAGAAGAGTTATCATTCTTAAATGAACGTTTTCATTTTATTTATTCTTACTCCTCCTTAAAATATTATTAAATAATTATAATATAAAAAAATTTATCCCATATACTTATATGTTATTATGTTAATTAAATAACCTATATACATCTCCACTTCCATCAAATTGGAAATGAAACTGTCGATAGTGTATATGGCGGACTACCGCCTCGTGAACTGGTGTAATTTGTTTTCCATCACCACCTTTAATGACTATATATAATGATGTATTTTACACATTTATATGATATTTGTGATATTATGATAATTATTTAGTCACAATATCACATATACCTTCTTACATTCTATTCTTTTTAAAATAAAATAATTTCGCTTGTGTGTACGTCGGGTTGTCGCCTGGCGAAGCGATGTGATTCATTTTTAAATAACTCTTTACATGGAAGGTAATAATGAAAAATATAATGAACATATGTGATATATATAACATGATATAACGTTTTTAAAATTAATATATCATACACTTCCTTACCCTTTCACTTATTAAGGGAATGATATTATCGCTCGTGCATACATACAACCTATTGTCTCCACAAAGCGGTGCGATTCATTTTCCATGCCCAAATTTTTATAATGGATTTAATAATTTATATTCTAAGTAAATATTATATTTATAAAATTAGTATAATTTTTCTCTGTTTTATTTATATATTATGAACAATAATCAAAACATTCATTACAAAACACGCATGAGAAAACAAGGCAATTAACACCCAAAATAATAAAAATAATGAATTATTATTAACAAATAGGTGGTAAAATGTTATAAGAGGACCATATATGATATTATAAATATTATTATTGTTCTGTTAAAAATTAATAACATGATTAAAACCATTATATATGATGTTAAATCATGTTTGACTAAAATAATGTGTGAGGTAAGGGACTTCATCTAAATTTCCCTTCATTGAAGCATATTATGTTGTTTTTCAGCTAATATATTTTATATGGTGTAAATAATTTCCCTTTCACATGTAATTTATTTAATCCTTCATAATTCAAGGGTTTTTAAGTTTCAATTTTATTTATTTCATCCAAGGTTATTTTACTTGAATGTTACCAAGGGGTAAATGATTTCCTATCACGACCTGATCCAAGTAGGGGCTCAAACCGCCACTACCCCAAGCCCTCCTCCATAGGTTAGGGGATGGAGACTAAAAATGAGGCATAAATAACATATGGATGACTTTTCTTATGTACTTTTACATACATTCATATCAATCCCGATGTAAAAGTACAAAGTGGTTAAAATAAAAAGAAACAGAAAACTAAGAGAACAAACATGCATGAAAAACCTCAAGAAAGTAAAAAATTATGATAGTGTAAACTGGAAATTATTGGGGTAAAAATACACACCCAATAAAAAATATGTACCAACCTGAAAAAACTAATAAATTAAACTGCTAATAGAGCCCAATTTTTGAATCCCAAGCTACAACCACCGTACGCAGTCCAAAGTACTAGGTATCCCTAAGATCCTCTAAAGTCACCTCTGACCTATTTTTCGCCTTCATAAGACATGAAATGTGTGGGAAAATCCCATGTAGGGGTGAGTATATACATAACCAGTAGGAAACCCTGAAAGTTGAAGGGGGAGCAGTGAGAGATACGACAAGAATTGAAAGACAGTAGATACCAGATAGAGTGAAAGGGAACAACTCAACCTAAGAAAGAGAAAGAGTAACCTTTTCCAAGAATAGGCGGTGCAATATAATGATTATATTAACTATATGTCAAATTACTTCCACCCATAATAGGAGATTAAACTCATCCTACCACAATAATCTAAACATGGAATGCACGTATAATACCTCACACGTCTCCACCTCCCATAGAAAGAGAGTAACCAAATCCACAGTGTAGATATATATATAATATATATATATATCCCCATTCAAAATAATCACAAATGAATGATTAAGGGGTTATACATCACACAACTTATCCCATGAATAAGAGTAGAAAACAATTCCAAAATTCTATCAATGATTCATATAATCTCATGCATCCGCCCATAGGTAAATTTCCAAGACAAGCCAAGCCTCACCACTATGCCACACAGTCAAGCGAGAACCAACTCAAAATATAGTACACACACCATAGTGGTTAAGATTGGTTTCTCTCTATAAGTATCCATAGAGGACCTACACACATGATTATGGGGGGTCACTCTTATGTCATGATGACTTATGCCCTATCTGATAGGGGGTTCCACTCGATGGGTAGAGGAGTTGCACCCAAGCTGATGGGGGGTTACACTCTATAGGTATAGAAAATTCTACTTGGTGTGATAGGGGGTTCCACTCTTTTCATAAAAAACTTTTTTCTTATCCAGTAGGAGGTTTCCACTTAGAAGGTAGCTATAGGGGACCTGCGCCCATGTCGATGGATGGTTCCACTATAGTGTCCCTAATGATCATCTACCAGTCACTACCATCGTTGCGCATCCCCTAAAATAATTTCCATTCCTATAAAATTCTATATTTTATCTTTAAATACAAAATGGATAAACCCATCACATTCTACATATAAAAAAACTCAGGAAAGCCTACCCACAGGAAAAAAATCCAATCCCAAACAAAGTAGATACGACTGATTGAAGTTTTCTAAAAAGGAACTAGTAGCTACATGGGGTGTGCGGGGACCCACATGATTATTAGTCCTACTCTACCACCTAGAGACATATCCCTGGTGTAACATGTTTCCCAATCCATGTAGCATTAGATGGTGTGTATGGAGTCTATATGTTTTTTCCTTAGTACTCGGGGTCCCGACCTATGCACCTTGGTCATGTCTGTGTACTTCTATACGTGGTTGTGTGCCTGACCCTGTGTTCATGTAATTTGGTACATGGCCAAGTTCATGGCTATGTACACTCACATGGGGTCCTACCCGTGTGATCCATCACATGGCTAGTCTACCTTTGGATGATATAATGACATGTAGGAAGGTTACAAGTCGTTATATCCTTATGATTTTCTGAAACCCTAGTTGTCACATGTAAGGGGATACACACAGTGTGTTAATCCTTTAATATAGTGTCTAGTCATAATTTTAAAATGTTTTCAGATCTAATATCCACACCTTTAATTTGATTCATCCACTTTGATGTCGTCCCTATATCCATCCATAAAATGGGATATAGGTCGAATAAGTCATTTCCAGCCATCCTTCAGTGAAAGTTGGATTCTGATGGAGCATCAACATTTTTCTCATTCAACCAATATGACTTTGTTCACTCCACAATTTAAGATGTCACCTTTGATCACTGAAATAATTATATACAACCTGTAACAATCCTAGATATGTTCTGGATTAGTTGACATGTCCCTCGTTCATGAAACAATTTCAATTTTGGGGGTTCAGTCAGTCTTGATTCCACCAGGCAATGTCGAACTAGGATCGCATGATCCAATCGGTGAATAATGCCAAGAAAATGATGCATAAAAGCATAAGAAAAAAATTTTAATTGATTTTTTCCAATTTTTCTTGTCCAATGATCATGAATAGTACATCCAAGTTTAGAAAACAAGAATAATCAATTAAGATTTCAATACACAGCATATGAAATTAGCCAAAATTGGCGTAGATTCAATAAAAAAGATTGATATTCTCAATATATTTAATTAAAATGGCTAAATCACCAAATTTATGATTTAAATTGGCATATTAGATCATTAATCATTGAATAATGCTTATTAAAATGATCGAAAGAAGTTATTGCATTCACTTCATCCCAATATGCTCTGATCCGATGTTTCGTTGTCATCTAATGAGATTCACCAATGAAGGGGGAGGGAGGAGCTATGGAATCCTATCATGATTTATGCGGCTAACCTTAAAGACTTTTCCATGCTAGTATTATTATATAAAATTTAATTCCATTAGAATTAATTAATTAATTAATTAATACACTGAATGTTCTACAAACGAGTGAGGTGTCAAAACACCCAATTCTGACCAATTTTAGGTCATTCCTATGGTAAAAAAATGTTTTGGACTCAACTGTGCACTCATATTTCTTATCTTATATTCCTTTTAATATTTATCTCATTTTCCTTATGGATTATTCATGTATATTTTAAAATATATATATTATTTTTATAAAAATAATTTTAGGCACACTGATCCTTGGAATCACATGTCGTCTCAACGCTTATATGTGAAAACATATATATAAATATTTCAAAGTATTAAAAGAAAAATAAAAATGGGTCTCTAAAACATTAACTCATTCAAGTTTATATCTATAATAATAAAAACTATAAAAACAAATCATGATATTGATCCCGCATATGGATCTTCTGCTCCTAAGAACTCTCCTTCACATTCATATTCTACCACAACACGATAAAAAGGGGGTGGATCTTCCACGTAGGGTCCTCTCCTATCAATCCCCAATTTCCATTAGATGCTCCACAAAGGTGTATCTATCCTTGATGTTCATCTCACCCTATTAGATGATATGGATAGGGTCATGCACTTATCTCATTATTTATGACACATGGAAGACGTCATGCACCCTCTCTAACTGTCAGGATAAGGCAAGGTGGTAAGCAACCTCACCAACCCTCTTCACCATCACAAACATCTCGATGAACATCAGGGATATATTTCCTCTTCATCTGAACCACTACAATCCTCATCTTGGTGAGACTCTCAAGAAAACATTGTCTCCCTATCCAAAGTCCATGGTCATAAGATGATGATATATATAAGATTTATTTCTACTCTTGGTCATCCTCATTCACTCTTGGATGACCTGGACTTTCTCCATCATCACCTGCATGATATTTGGGCCCAAAAGAGATATATAACTTATCTCAATCTAGAATAAGGGTGACCTTTATGGTCTCCCATATAGGTAATTAAATTTTTCCATGCTCATGGTAGATTGTTAGTTATTGTTGTAAGCAAACTCTACAAAGGGTAGGTAATCGTCCCAGCTCTGACCGAAGTCTAACACATAATACCTCAGCATATCCTCCACCACCTGGATAGTATACATGGTATTTCCATTGATCTAGGGGTGAAAGGTTGTCCTCATATTTATTTGGGTTCCTAATGCCTCTTGTAGGCCTCTCTACAATCGTGATGTAAACCACACATCACGAATATAAACAATTATTCAGGTCACCCCATAAAGGCGAATGATCTTCTGTATGTATAGCTTCCCAAACTCTCCACCAAACTCTAATCCCTGATAGAAAGGAACTGTGGTGAATTCATGAGTCATTGAAATATCACCTAGATGGAACCATGGACCTTCTCTATGAGTGGAATCCCTATAAAAAATTCCATATATAGGTCATATCACTTCAACTCCGCAATCTCAAGGGGCTACAAAACACCTGCCAAAACATGGTTCTCAACCTTCACTTGCTAACAAGTGAGGCACTGAGAGAAGAAATCAGTTATGATTTGTCTCATTCCAAACCACCAAAAATGTGGTGGAAGGTCTTTTTTTATCATTCCCACTCTAGGATGTGTATCTAAGGTAGAAGTGTGAAACTCCAGCATCACCTCCTCCAACATCATGATTGGAACCACCGTCTTTCCCTATAAAAAGATTATGTGATTACATCATTCATAATACCCATCTGGTGAATCCCCCATGGATATATAGTCATGTATGACCTCAGAGTCAATTTCTTCCAGTTGGGAATCTCTTACACACACGAGAATTATAGTAGTGAACACCATTGACTGCAAAAAAGTTGTACCCTCCTGCTCCACTAGGGTCAGCTGCAGGGAAGCCAACCACTCTGAATCCTCTTGCACCAAACGAGTTTGGGACTTCCTACTAAATAAATATTCTATGATGTTTCCCTTTCATGGATTATAGACTATCTCAAATTCATAGTCCTTAAGGAAATCCAACCAGTACCATTGTCTCAAGTTCAAGTCTCTATGAGTGAAAATGTACTTGAGACTTTGATGGTCTAAGTAAACAAAAATGTGTTGTCCTAAAAGTTAGTGCCTCTACATCCTTATGGAAAAGAAAACCATTCTGAGATCTAGGTCATGATTTGTGTAGTTTTTCTCTTTGGGTATCAACTACCTCGACCCTTATATGATAACTTCATACCGCTACATCAAAATACATCTGATCCTAGATCCCGAGGCAACACAATACACTTAAATCTATAAGCCTTCCTCTAGTAGTCTCAAAATAGGATCACTCATCAGCCTCTGCCTCAGCTCCTTGAAGGCCCTATGGCACTATTAAGACCAGGTAAATGTCTATCGTTTCTGTATTAAGGCAGTCAATGGGAATTCCATTTTGGATAAGTATACCACAAAACTCCTAAAGTAACCCTCCAAACCAAAATATCTATGCACCTATGAAACACTCTAGGGTGGCTCCCAAGAAAGCATTATATCTATATTCCCTGGGTTCATAGATAATCCATACTTGAAAATGACATGACCTATAAAGTGAACCTCATGAATCTAGAGTTTTCACTTCGATTGTCTCCTATAAATTTGGTGCTCTCGAAGAAAATATTGAATGTTTCTCAAGTAATCTTTATTCTCCTCCTTTTTATATAGAGTAGATGAGTATGTCTTCAATGAAGACAACTAAAAATTGGTTCATGTAATGTTTGAATACTTAGTTCATTAAATCCATAAACATGGTGGGGGAATTTATCACACCAAAGGGATTCACTAGGAACTCATAGTGTTTGTAGAGACATGGGATTGATAACTTTGGAATATCATCCTTGAAAACCCTCAAATGGTGGTATTTATACCTAATATCGATCTTTGAGAACCATCCCATGCCTCACAACTAGTCAAAGAGTTCATAAATCCTTTTAAAGGGGTACTTTTTCTATATCGTGTCTAGTTTCATGCGACAATAATCCATGAAAATCTATAAAAATCCATCTTCCTTTTTCATGAACAACACTGGGTCTGCCTAGGGGGACACACTAGGTCTAATGAAACCTTTCTCTCAAAGGACCTCCAACTATAACTACAACTCTCAAAGCTCGGTAGGGGCTATATGATATGTCACATAAGATATCATAGTGGTGTCGGGATGAAATTCAATAAAAAAAAACTCCATTTTATTCCATAGAGGTGGTCTTTGAATGTCCATAAGGAAGACACCCATGTAATCCTCCATTACTAAAGGAATCCAAATGCCTGAAGAGAATGTTGCACATAGGTATATACTCACTAACTAATGGGTGATGGGATGTAGCCTACTGATTGTAGAACCCACTCAAATTGCATTGATATCTCTCTCTCCCTTGGAGATGAATCTCATCCCATCAGCGCATAGTAATATGACTCATCTATGTTGTCTATCAATATGGACTCACACCGTAGATAGAAAATACATACCCAAGATGATTTCATAGGGTTCCATCATGAAGACCAAATATTTCCAGGTGATCCTCTCTCCACCAAGTGATAGATCGCACCCCCGGAAGATAAAAGATACAGAAAAACCATTCCCTGTAATAACCTCAAGATGAATCTGTTGGTCAAGAACCTCTACTGGAATATTGGTTATGCCCAAATTTACCCTACTGGTAAAAAGTAGTCAATGTAGTACATGTAGGGGTCGAGTCCATAGGGACCGAAGAAGTAACCTTGAGACGCTATGATTTGGTGAAGGATGGGCTATGAAGTAGACAACTTTGGTTTTGATTTTGGATGGTTATAAAGAACACTAAAAATCCTAAGTGAATTCAATTCAAAGAAAATGGGTTGATCTTAGGATTATGCTCGAGGTTGATTGAATGAATTTTATTTCTTTAGGAAATTTTGGTTTTATTAATTCTTGATGAATCCATTCTTCAAAAATAACACTAACTTCATCATTTTCTGGTTTAGTTCTTACTAAACACAATTACTAATACCCTATACACTTAAAGAACCAAATTCATGAACTCTCCAAGGTATATGGTCATTTATTAATTGAATTTTGTTTGAGAAAACACAGTAAAGATGAATAGTAGAAATAACTGAAGAATGGATGTCTTAAATTAATTATCCAATTAACAAAAATTCATTCATAAAATAACATTCAATCCATCTTTTTCATCCTCCTAAGATAGACCCATTAAATGGTTATCCCTCCATTTATGGTATACTCTCAATGGTGGGTGGAATATGGCTTACAAGAATTGGATTGAAGAAATTAAAACCGTGGAAATAACGAGCACTCCTCTGTGTGTGTGAATGAAATTCACACCTATGTGTGAACTAATTCACCACAACGCAGAGATATCACGGTGCTTTGTGAAAATTTAGTTTTAATAAATTAATGGAAAATATAGAAAAGAAATATTTTTATTAAGAACAAAAAAAACTTACATGGAAATTGAAAACATTACAAAGGAACTTTTGTAGCATAACCTTACAATGAAACAAGCAACACAAGATGATAAGAAAAATATCTGCCCCTATTACCTTCACCACCAACTCCTTATATAGGAATATTAGGAGCCTTTGGTCTACCAACCAACAATTAATTTACCCCCCCCCCCCCAATAATTAATAGAGTCAAAAGGAGGGTGAATAATTACAAGGAAATTGACGTTTCGAAATTGACCTGGAAAACTGTCTAGATTCGTCCACGATTTTGATGTGTGAATTTGGAATTGATGGATGCCAAATCCTGAGGGGTTGTAGAAGAGAAATATTCCCGTACTTCTGTCCTCTATGATTTGTAAAAATATCAGGGATTTTGGCGCATCCATTTGGAAGTTATGGTCGAAATGGTGGGATGGCTTTATATGCATTAATGTCGGGTCCACCATCTAAATCTCAACTTCAGATCCCTTTATCATCATGAAAACATTATAATTAGCTCTGGTCATAGTTGAATAAAATGATCCAAATATTTTTATATTTCTAATATATAAATTTGAGCTTCATTGGGATTGGTTTTTGGGCCCCACATTTGTTTGATGGGCCTTAGGCCCATTATGCTTTTTCCAGTAAGTTTCTGCATTCAGGTGCAAAAATATCCATCTTACCTTGTGATTCATCCATCAGACATAAAAGAAAAATTGTTCCAAATAAAGTGGTGAATCATATAAAAAAATATCAAATTAAAATGAAGAATATTGTAATTTCCACAAGCAAATTATTGAGTGGGACCAAATTGACACTTTAAGCATGAATTGCACAATGATGGGAAATGAAGTTCAATTTCTGAATTGGACTAAAATTGATGTTTATGTACTTTTAAACAGATTAATATTAAGATCTTAAAAATTAATATTAGACACTTTTAGTGACTAATCACACCCCCCAACTTGAGGTTTTCTAGTCCCGAGAAAAATATATTACAAATATGAAATTCAAGTCCCCTTTTCCAAAAACATTTTAATACACATTGCTCACCCAAATATCTCATACCAAAAAAATTATGAAACCCATAAAAATCATTTAAAACAAGATAGGTCCATAAGAATATCTCAAGCCCAAGCCCATTCCTTTGTTCAAATTCATCATCACATTTCATCCAATTCCAATTAAACATGATAAAGTGTTGTGCATCATAAAAGATATGGGGCCCATTTTATTGTTCAAGGGGAAAAATGGAAGCGCTAAGTGGGAATCACATTAAACCTTAAGATGAGTGTCCTTTTTTCATTTTTTTTGTTTGTTTGTTTTTATTAACCACAATAGATATGAAAAGACTAACTCTGGGAAAGACAACTATGGAGTCGCGATCCCCAAGTGTCGAACGCCACCCATATTGTCAATTCCATGCTCTACAATAGAGATATAAATCCTAACTCTGGGCAAGACAACTATGGAGTCACGATCCCCAAGTTCCTGATGCCATGCATTTGGAAAAAACATTGCTCTATGCGGTCATTTTTTTTTGTTTCAATTTTTTTTGGATACTCAAATTAAACTAAAAGTGACCCAAGAACCCTATGCTATAATTAAAGGGACCCAAGAACTAAAATTTACACCCACAATCCAGTAGACGTGCATTGTGGCATTTTTATTAATAGTATAAAAATGTAAACTTTGAAAAATCACATTGGACAACCGCACTTTCCAAAAACTATGCTCATTAATTTAAACTTACATTAAAATCAGAATCAAGGCATGCATAATTATTTGATACCCAATTTTAGAGTTTGAAATGTGTGTTATCATGTTTAAGGTTAATGGAATTTTTATTTTCATGCATTTTTTTATTCACAAAAAAATCATTTTTTATCTCCCCCCAATGTAGAATAACACTGTCCCCAGTGTTTAAAGAAAAGAAAAGTTATAAGGGGGTAGGAGAGGAGTTCAAAGAGGAAATTTGAAAATGATAAACATGGAACAAATTCACCTGGTTTTTGAAGTTGAAGTTCATGATGCTCTAGATTACTCCTTTGATCTCTTGGGGGATGTAGGCACCTCCTTGATTGAACATGTATCACCCAAAATAGTTCCTAAACCATACAAAGAAGAACAGAGAAGACAAAAAACAACACAATGATTTATTTATTTCCAAGTATCATCATTTTTATTATTTTCCCATTTTTTTTGTTTTTTTAAATCAAAATAATGATACATTGTCTTCTTTTAAATTTCTGGTTAAGGTATTACTCAGGGATCACACCGTGTGACACGGATGAATACAGTGCTCCCCTTTCATACCCATTCATACTCATAAAAGAAGAACAGGTCAAGAGTCTATTTTTTTAACCTACAAAAAACATAAATAAAATAAAATAAACTGATGATACATTGTCTTCTTTTAAATTTCTGGGTAAGGTATTACTCAGAGATCACGCCACATGACACGGATGAATATGGATCTCCCATTTCATACCCATCCTTACTCATAAAATAAGAACAGGTCAACAGTCTATGGTAATTTATTATATGAAAAATAAAATGATTCAAAATTATTGGAAACATGAAAATCATGGGTTGCCTCCCATGCAGCGCTTTTGTTTAACGTCGTTAGCTCGGCATGTACCCTCCAACTTATCCAATTCCAACTTTAAAAATTTTAATGAACACATATTTCTCCACTTCAACTTGATTTAGATTGATTTTTTTTAGAATCTTTTCCTTGTATTAATCCATGTTCTGAAATGAATCTTAAGATATAAGGAATGTCAGAAATGGTTGATCTAGTTTCATTTTTTGTCTTGCCTAAGACGTCAAGGTTCAATCTAACATTATGGTTTTCATTAGAAGAATGAATGACTAAATTATTGTCGTGTGTATCACCTATTATGGAATTATTATGTGGGTAAGGAAGGAGAATAATTTTGAGTTCTGGTCTATTGCAATTTCCAAATGAAGATTGGCAATTTGAATGAAAATCAGTTTCTTCCCCGAAAACATTAGAATGAATTGGTTCCTTATAAAAATATGATTCATCCCCAAAAGTGTTCATTTTAATTATAGGAGTTGGTATGGGATCTATATTTGATATTTCTCCCAATTGTTCAGTGATTGGTGGTCCTAAAAATTCACTAATGGAGCCATGTTCAGGAAACTCAATCCATGATGTCAAATTTCCCTCTTGTGAATACAAAAAGTCGGTTTCCTCTTGATTTAAGAACCCATCAAAAATTTCATTATTATATTAAACTATCCCAAATCCAATGCTTGGTTTTTCAATAAATTCATGTGAGTATTGTGGGAGACAAGATTCTTGTGTTAGTGATGAGGAAGAGACAACCTGAGTGGGAATGGGTTCCACAACCATTTCAATGCTTTGTAGTTCTACTCTTAAGGATGAAACTTCTGAATTCATTTTAACCATTTTTCACACAAATGTTCAAGAATTTTTTCTGAATTATGATTGATAGATGTTTGGACATCATGAACTTCATTAAGTTTGATTTCTTCAATCATCCTCGAGAGGTATGGAAATTGATCTTTTAAACAATCAGCATCCCATTGATTGTACATCTCATATTGTGTGGTGTATTCAATCAAGGTTTGGTCAATGGAATTCTCTATGTGAGGTGATTCCAAATATTGATTTTCCAGTTGATTATAGCCTTGGTCTATCAATGGGTATTGTGGAAGATAATCCATTGGAGTTGATTGAAAATTGGTTTTGTGATTCATTGGACACACAAAAACAGAAAGGGGACTAGAGAAGAGAAATTAGGGTGAGAATAGAGAATTTGGGGTGAGAAAAGAAGATGAGTCTCTAAGGTAACTTACTTGGGTCACCGGAAACGGCTCCAAAATTTGGTTACGCCCAAATTTACCCTACTGGTAAAAAGTGGTCGATGTAGTACATGTAGGGGTCGAGTCCACAGGGACTGAAGAAATAACCTTGAGATGCTATGATTTGGTGAAGGATGGGCTATGAAGTAGCCAACTTTGGTTTTGATTTTGGATGGTTTTAAAGAACACTAAGAATCCTAAGTGAATTCAATTCAATGAAAATGGGTTGATCTTAGGATTATGCTCGGGGTAGATTGAATGAATTTTATTTCTTTAGACAATTTTGGTTTTATTAATTCTTGATGAATCCATTCTTCAAAAATAACACTACCTTCATCATTTTCTAGTTTGGTGCTTACTAAACACAATTACTAATCCCCTATACACTTAGAGAACCAAATTCATGATCTTTCCAAGGTATATGGTCATTTATTAATTGAATTTAGTTTTCTCAAACACAGTAAAGATGAAGAGTAGAAATAACTGAAGAATGGATGTCTTAAATTAATTATCCAATTAACAAAAATTAGTTCATAAAATAACATTCAATCCGGCCTTTGCATCCTCCTAAGATCAACCCATTAAAGGGTTAGACCTCCATTTATGGTATACTCTCAATGGTGGGTGGAAGATTGCTTACAAGAATTGGATTGAATAAATTAAAACCGCGGAAATAACGAGCACTCCTCCGTGTGTGTGAATGAAATTCACACCTATGTGTGAACTAATTCACCACAACGCAGAGATATCACTGTGATTTGTGAAAATTTAGTTTTAATAAATTAATGGAAAATATAGAAGATAAATATGTTGATTAAGAACAAAAAAACTTACATGGAAATTGAAAACATTACAAAGGAACTTTTGCAACATAACATTACAATGAAACAATCAACAAAATATGATAAGAAAAATATCCGCCCCTATTCCCTTCACCACAAACTCATTATATAAGCATATTAGGATCCATAGGTCCACCCCCAACAATTAATTCACCCCCAATAATTAAAATAGTCAAAAGGAGGGTGAATAATTAAAAGGAAATTGACGTTTCGAATTTGACCCGAAAAACTGTCCAGATCCTTCCACCATTTTGACGTGTGGATTTGGAATTGAAGGATGCCGAATACTGAGGGGTCATAGTATAAAACTATTCCCATAATTATGTCCTCTATGAGATGTAAAAATTTCATGAATTTTAGCGTATCCGTTTGGATGTTATGGTCTAAATGGTGGGATGGATTTATGTGCATTAATGCCAGGTCCACCATTTAAATCTCAACTTCAGATCCCTTTATCATCATGAAAACTTCATAATTAGCTCCGGTCACAGTGGAATAAAATTATCCTCATGTTTTTATATTTCTAATGTTTAAATTTTAGCTTCATTGGGCTTGTTTTGTGGGCCCCACATTTTTTTGATGGGCCTTAGGCCCATTATGCTTTTTCCAGCAAGTTTCTGCATTCAGGTGAAAAAATCTCCAACTTCCCTCGTGATTCATCAATCAGACCTAAAAAAATAATTGTTCCAAATAAAGTGATGAATCATATACCAAAATATAAAATTAAAATGACGAATATTGTAATTTCCACAAGCAAAGTATTGAGTGGGCCCAAATTGACACTTTAAGCATGAATTGCACAATGATGGGAAATGAAGTTCAATTTCTGAATTGGACTAAAATTGATGTTTATAAACTTTTAAACACATTAATATTAAGATCTTAACAATGAATATTAGCCACTTTAAGTGAATAATAAAATATACATATCTCTCACTAAGAGTATAGAGATGAATGAATGACTAGAATCTGTGTCTACTAATACAGAAGTGAGAGTATAAAACACAAAAATCCAACCTCTAATCATCTAATGCACTAGGGTTTCATAAGCCTCTAAATATTGTATTTGTATGTTCCCTTAATTAATTCTGACATGGGATGACTGGTGGTGGTGGTTGAAAGATCTCTTAGTATCATCCCCCATCCATAGCTCCTCTATCTCCTCTTCCAGCTCCTCCCCCTAGGGACCACCTTGCCCACTCCTGGGAGATCTTGGATCACAGTGCTTCCTCTACTATGGAAGACTGTCAGTTATATTATTATGTTTCTTAGCATGTATAGTTGGTTAGTCTTGTGACATGTGACCTTGAACATCATAAGAAAAACACTACCCTTCTTTGGGATTCCATGGACCTATATGCTTTCCCTAACCATGTTCCAGAGTCTGATCACGGGGATCCCTCCTATGTCGAGATCCTGGTGTATGGTGTTTGCTTCTACTGTAGTAAATGACTCAGTTTTGTAGTGCTCACTTCCAGCCTCAGCTGCCTGGCATCCCTTTGACAGAAATATATCTATCACTAGTGTTTTCTCTAGAACCCCGATATTGGTGGGGATGAAAAATGCTACTTTGCTAGCATGGATCTCTCGATGGAGTCCCTGATCAAACTTCCATGCTCTAAAGTAGACATCCCATGTCATGTCAAGGGAGTATCGAGTAAGGTATATAAACCTCGCTGCATACTCAGCCAAAATTATCCCTCCCTACTATAGCTCCAGAAGATCCTGAATCTGAACTGAGTGCAAGCAGGAGGGGTAGTACTCCTCTAAGAATTGATGCTGGAATTCGTTCCATGAGAGTATCGACTCATCATGCATATACATAATAAGGATCCACCAATAGCCATATGCACCATGGAAAAAGATATCTTCTAGTGTAACCACCTGATCTTTCGGGGTCTAAATGAGCCTAAAGATAAAGACCACCAACTCTAGCCAATCCTCTACTTTCTAAGGATCTGGCCTTTCATGGAACCTCGGTGGCCTCTGGTGCTGGAACTCACAGAGTGTACTAAACCTATGTTCATCCTAAACATACTCTACATGGATGATATACTACTATATAGGTGGAATTTCTTCTACCTGCCCACCTGGAAGAATAAGCTCATGGGATGGACCCTGAACTGAGGGCCCATCGCTCAATGGATAGTCATCATGATATGGAACTGGTATCCTAGCCGGATATCTTGGTGGAAGAATCATGGAATTTATTAATATGTTTCACAGTAAGATGAGCATATATATATACAACAATGGGGATCTAACTCAATATGTATAGTTAAAGACTCGATCATATATGATGTATGTACCATTGATCCCTACAACCAATGTCTCAGTGTGCCAAGTCAACAAGAAATTAGTCAAAGTCCTGGTGAATGGATACATCACTTTCCCTCACTATCACTACATTTCCTAACCTATGAGCCAAAGTCAGAAAACTTTGACATTGTTTCCCTAAACATAATAAAATCCTCATAATGGGACTTGTAAGAACAATTCTTTAAGGATCAAACAGCCTATGATACCAATCTATCATGACCCTACCCAAGATAGAGCTTTAGGCGCAACTGCCCCAAGCTCACCTCCATAGGCTAGGTGTTGGCGACTAGTATTGAAGGAATAACTAAAATATGGAGGCATTTTACTATGTATTTGTATTCACACACACACATCCATCTTGATGAAAAAGTGTAGATGGATTAAAAGTAAAAGAAATATAAATATAGGGGAATAACCATGAATGAAAACCCTATAAAAAATACAAGAGTACGGTAGTGTAAAAAGAAAAGTAAAGGAGAAAAATAAATGCCCAACTAGAAATATGTCCCAATCTAACAACACTAGAAAAATTCACTATGGAGATTGAATAGCTTGTGAATCCCAAGTTGCGACCACCATATGAAGTCCAAAGTACCAGGTATCCCTAAGCTCCTCTGAATTCTTTGTTGACCAATCCATCATCGGAATAATACATGATGTGTGAAAGAAAATCCCATAGAGGGGTGAGTACATACATACCTATTAGAATGCCCCAAAAGCATAAGGGGGATCAGTAGGAGATACAACAAGGATTGAAATATAGTAGATGTAAGAAAAAGTGGAAGTGAACAGCTCAACCCAAGAAAGATAAATTGTATCCTCATCCAAGAGCAGGGAGCTCAACATGGTGAGTATATGAACTACACATTGAGAATTTTCCACCCATAGAAGGAGATTAAACTCATTAAACCATGAGAATATAAACACTGAAAAAATGTGGTATACCTCATGCATCTTCACCTCACATGGAAAGAGAGAAAATAAATCTTAGGTGTGGATAGAGAAGAATATATATATATATATATATATATATATATTCTTAGTAAAAATAATCCCAAATGAGTGAGTAAGGGGATCTCCATATCACAACTCGTCCCAAAAAGAATACTATACAATAATTCTAAAAGTCCATCAATAATTCCCAACATCTCATGTGTCGACCCAGAAGTAATTGTCCAAGACAAGCCACACCTCTCTACTATTTCACACAATCGAGGGGGAACCAACCAGAAGAAGAGTACACACACCATAGTTTGTTAGGGGTTTTACACTCTATAAGTATCCATAGAGGACCTGCACCCATGTTGATGGGGTTTCACTATTGATTCATGAGGACTTGTGCCCTATTTGATAGGTGGTTCCACTCGATGGGTAAAGGACCCACACCCAAGAATATGGGGGGTTACACTCTATAGGTCAAGGACATGTTCTCTAGTATAATAGGTAGTTATACTCTTGTCATTGAGGACCTGTTAACTATCTGATATGGGGATTCACTCGGAAAGAAGATGGAGAAGGCTCACACCCATGTCGATGGGGGGTTCCACTCTAGTGTCTCTGATGATCCTCTGCCTGATCACTACCATCATTGAGTCTTACCTCAAATATTAACAATTTATGGAACTTTTCACATCATATCATGAAATACGAAAAAGAGGGTACCATCACATTCTATGTGGAAAACCACTCAGGATAGGCCACTTAGGGACCAAAATCTGAATCCAAACGAAGCATATATGAATGATTGAAGTTTCATAAAAAGGAACCATGGGGTACATGGCCTGTGAGGGGACCCACACACTGTGTTGTCCCACTCCACCCAATGGTTGTTTCCCTAGGGGTACACAGCCCCCAGGCCATGTAGTAGAACATGATGAGTAGGGAGTCTTCACAATGTTTCCTTAGTACTTGAGGTCGCTAATCATGAAGTTTTTCAATGTTCATGTACTTAGGTACACAACCATGTTCCTGAACCCATGTGTGTGTACTTTGGTACATGGTCATGTGCTTGGTTGTGTACTCTCACATAGGGACCTTCTCATGTGATCAATCACATGGCTCGTCAACCCAGAGATGAGGTACACAATGTGTAGGAAGGGTTCACACCGTGATATCCTTATGATTTTTGGAAACCCTAACCGCCACACTTAAGGGGCTACACGCCATGTGTTCATCTTTGTACATGGCATGTACTTGGGATTTTTACAATTTCTCATATCCAATATTCACACCTTGAATTAGATTCTACCACTTCGATTTTGGCACTATCATCAAATTAAAATAGCTGATCCAAACTAGATATCTTTTACCCATCCATACTTTACTAAAAATTGAATTCTCGTGGATCATTGGGAGTTTCATCATTCAACCTATATACCTTAGTTCACTCTAACTTTTAAGATTTGACCTCTGATAATTGAAATTATCATCTAAAACCTATAATCATCACAGATCTATTCTAGATTCATTGATTTTTTCCTCAATTGTGAAACCATTTAAATTATCGGGGTCTTATCAGGCATGGTACCACTCGTAATTGTCAAAACAAGATTTTGATATCCAACCAGTGATGAACGTGATGAAAAATAAGGATAATGGCATAAGAAAATAGTTTTAATCAAACATTTCCATGTGTTTTTTTACCAATGACCAATAATATTGCATCTAAGGTTATAATAAAATAGTAATAAATTAATATTTCAATACATATGCATATGAAATTTGCCACAACTATTGTTGATCGAATAAAAGGGATCGATTTACTCACTCAACATAATAAAAAATTGTGTAAATAAAAAAATTGACTATTATAACTTGTATATTGGATCATTCTCCATCGAAGAACATTATCTCTAATGATCTAAGGAATTCATTTCTTTTGTTGCTTCCTGATCTACTATGATTCGGCATTTCACCATTATCTGATGTGATTTTGTAAGAACCCGATTTTTGCTGTGAAATACTTCGGAATATTCTTGATGATATTCCAGAGTAGCACCTTCAGACGACGTGCAATTCGGAGCCTCGGTATGGCCGGAATTAAATTTTCAATGCGTTCACACTGGAAACGCCAAATAAATGGGATAACTCTTAAACGGAGTTCCGGATCAGGGATCTGAGTGTATGGATTGGTCCAGAATAGGATTTTTACCCTAGTAATGACATAAAAAAAGTCAGTGCGAGACGTTTGGACCCCTCGCTCGCTTCTGGAACGAGAAACGGATAAATTAAATAATTAATTTATTCGTTTAAGGGTGAAGTTCAAGTATCTCTTAAACGGTGGCTCGGATTTAAAAACTGAGGGCACCGTTGATTTCAAAGAATTCCGTTTACCCTAGAAGGGGTGTAAGTTTTACGGGCGCGGGCCATCAGTGAAAAATGGCCCCAGGGGCGTTTTCATAATTTGGCAGCCTCGGACGTTCAGCTTTATAAATTTCAAACAGAAGCTCGGAATCAAATTCTGAAACCACCGTTGTGCTCAAGAGGTGGTGTTTACCCTAGGGGATGTTTAATTTTGACCTCGCCAAAAGGGTCGGATACAGGTTAAAATTAGGGGTTTAAGTTAATTAAAATTTTAATTAATTAACTTATTTAAACCCTTAATCACCCCCTCCTCCTCCCTTTGCACCCCCTGGAGGAAGAGCTCACCCAAGGGAGACCTCCACCCTCAAGCTTCACCTCCTCTTCTCTGGCGAGGCGCGGCTCCGATGGATCGCGACGAAGCTCCGGGCAACGCCCAGCATGTAGGCTTTGTTGCGTTTTCATTTTTTGGTTTTCGCACCATCTTTGAATTCAACTGTAGACTTTGAAATGCTGTTAAATTTCTGAGCGAGCTCCATGATTTAGTAGCCTATGTTTTAAGATTTCAAATGCTTGTTTCATAATTGAAATCCGGGATCGGATGGGGTCGTGGTTGTCCGCCGAAGATGAGCAGGTTTTGGAGTGTTTTCTGGCCAAAAAAACCATTGTTTCCAGGGTTTCTGGTTGGTGCCGGTCACGGGGGTCCTCCGGGCGAGCAGGGAGCACGGTGGCCAGGTGAGGGCAAGCGGGTGTCGGCAGCAGGTCGCCGTGGGCATTCGGCGGAGGTCCGGGCGACCGCAGATGCATCGAACCAAGGCAGCGGCTGGCCGGGGTGAGGAGTCGGCTCGTGGATCGGCAACAGGTGGTCGGGCTTCGGCCATCGAGCGAGGCGCTAGGCAAGCTGGAGGCGAGCGGTGTCGGCCGGGACTCGCGGATGGCAAGCGGAGGATGGCGTGAGGTGGAGCGGCGGCCGGTGAGGGAGCGCGGTAGGCGGCCGCGGCGCCAGCGGGCGGAGACCAGGGCTGACCGGCCCTTGCCGGTCGGTACGCCTGAGAGAAGACCGGGGTCTACGGACCCCGGCTGGCCGACCAGGACCCGCCTTTTGCGGGTCCTGTTGGGAGAAGAAGACCGGCCGAATAGCCGGTCTGGTTTAGTTAAAAATAAAATAAAATAAAATCAAAAATAAAAAAAGGTTATAATAATAATAATAATAATAATAATATATTATTATTATTATTATAAAATGATTTATATTTTAATAAATCATAAACCGGGAGTCGGTTTCACAAGCTGTCTGCAGCGGCGCGTGCCTCAAAATGAGAGGAATATTTTGAGATGGTTTCGGGTGATTTCAATCCCTAAGACAGGGGCCTCGGAAGCGCGACACGCCGTCAAGCGGTTGACCGCTTTTTCCGAGGATTCTTGTTTTGGACGGTGCAGACACATCTGATGTCCGAATTGGGCGTCGTCAGTGGTTTTGCGACCCTAGCATCGAGGCATAGTTTTTCAGGGAAGTTTTGGGCACTGAAACCGGAGTTGAGGTGTGGGACCCACGGCCTGTCCTTTTAGTTGTGAGCATCGTTTAGCGACTTTCTCATCGGGCATCTGTTTGGGGCGTGCGAGCAGTCGATTCTGGATGTTTTTTTGAGGGGATTTCAATGGTGTAATCCACCCCCTAATTCCGCACGATGGTGCCGGCTCCACGAGGGTCGTTTGGGCGTTGAAGGTGATTTTCCATCACTATCACCGGGTAACCATTTTGGACAAATGAATAGTCCATCTTGTGTACTTTTTCAAGAGGAACGCAATGGTGCAATCTGTTGGCAGCGCTTCGGGACCGGGGTGCGGGTCATGCGTGGTACCGCTCATGCGCGGTAAGCCGGAATGTATCTTTTTCTCCGGATATCCATTCCACTCAAGTGAGTAGTACTTTTGAATGGTTTTTATGAGCGCATTGCAAGGGCGCAGTTCGCCCGACCTTTTTCGGGGACGTGGTGTGGGTCCCACCCGACCCGGCTATGGTGAATAGTACCTTTTTCACCGGGTGTCCATTTTGGGTGATTGAGTATTCAATCCTGTGTGTTTTTCTGAGGGGATCGCAGTGGTGTGATCCATTTGTTCAGATTCGGGATCTTGGGGTGGGCCCCACATGGGTTTGGTTATGGTGAATAGTATCTTTTTTACCGGTTGACCATTTCGGGCGAGTAAGTAGTCTATCTCACGTGTTTTTATGTTGGGATTACAATGGTGTAATTTGTTAAGGCGAGCGGAGGCTCATACACGATCTTATTAAATGTGGAAATATGAAGGGTGCCTCGGTGGCGGTTCTTCTACCGTGTTTGTAGCGGACACATGGTGTGTGATCGCGTGCACTCCCGTGTGAGTGATGTAAGTGCTTGAAGAGATGTGGTTGGTTGTGCCTCAGCCGTTGAGGTGGCAGGTTGGCAAAGTTACGTTTACTCCCTTCGCGTTGACGTTGGGGTGTCGTGTGCACGATAGCCTTAGGGCTAGAGACGTGGTATGCTCTGGGAGTATACGTGGATGCTTGGAGGTACATGTTGGGGATGTTTGTACCTGAGAACGTTTGTGCCCTTGGTTGGGGTTGACTTGGGGCCACACATTGTCTGGGCCCCATGTGCGTGTCGTGTTCTGCTTGCGTACGTTTTACCTCTCGTGACGTAGAGGGTCCCTCGGTTCTCGATTGTTGACCAGTGGGGGTTGAGTTTTTCCCTTGGCTTTTTGCTCGATGGTTTAGAGCAGCAGGGTTGAGTGGTTTCCCCTAGTTTTGTTCTGGAGTCGGGTGGTTTCACGATACCCACTCCGTGTTCGGTTGGCCAGTGTTGTACCCTCCAGTAGAGATGGCCATAGTAGTTCTGGGTTTACCCTCTAGTAGAGACTGGGCAGTGGGTTTCTCATCTACTTCTTCGGGTTTACCCTCCAGTAGAGACTGGGCAGTGGGTTTCCCACTGACTTCTAGGGTTTACCCTCCAGCAGAGACTGGGCAGTGGGTCACCCGACGACTCTTGAGGGTCTATCCTCCAGCAGGGCTGGGCAGTGGGTCGCTCGTCGTCTGGATCCAAGTCTACCCTCCAGTAGGGCTGGGCAGTGGGTCACCTGCTGACTTCTTTCAGGTTTACCCTCCAGTAGGGATGTTCAGTGGGTCACCCATCGACTTCTTCCAGGTTTACCCTCCAGCAGGGATGGGCAGTGGGTCACCTTTCGGCTTATTCCAGGACTACCCTCCAGCAGGGCTGGGCAGTGGGTCACCTGATAATGTATTAGGGTTTACCCTCTAGCAGGGCTGGACAGTGGGTCACTCGATATCCTATTATGAATTACCCTCCAGCAGGGGTGGGTAGTGGGACACCCGTTGACATTATAGACTCAGTCCTTTCTACTAGGCTAGTATGTGTCTTTCCTCCGTGATTACCAGAGCGGGACCCTTGGTTGTACGGGTCAGTGATGGAATGACCTTGAATTTGAGGAGACCTCTCGACTACGGGGTAGTGAAGATGTGTGGTTTGACTTAACCCAGAACTCTCAAGTATTATGGGCGCTTTCCCCCACCGAGACGCGTCCTTATGACGCGACCTAAAACCGTGCGGGTGAGTTAGTGTCGCCCGAAGCGGATAGTGTCGAGGTGTGGTGGTTTGAGCCCCTTGACTTGTAGTTCAGGGCAGATGTGCGGGATTCTGGGCATCGATGGTGTTTACTTATGGGACTATTTGTGGATCACTTTTCTTGGGATGAGCTACGGGACGGAGATCCCCTTACGACATTGTTCGGGCTTCTTTATTGAGCATAAGGATATATATACCCCTTATTCTAGTACCCACTTCTTGGGTTTGGTTACTCTCCTTCTAGGAGAGGCAAAGACGTGCGGGGTATGCCACGTGCTTTCCGTGTCTAGATTCTCGTGGTTGGACGAGTCTACTCTTCTGCTATAGGTATCGATGACTCGACAAGAAGTTCATCTTCTCACCGTTTCCAGCTCCTTGTGTCTGGACAAGTCTATCTCCTTTCTTTTGTTGGGTTGAGATGGACTCTCTGCTGGTATTCTACTGCACTTCTTGTTGTATTCCTTTACTATTCTCTATTCTCTCTACTCCTCACCCTTCAGTACCTCCTTTTTTGCTCCCTCGATCCTTCGGGGTATCCTACTGAGTATTTTTATACTCACCCCTACTTGGGATTTTCCCACACTTGGTGTGCCCTTGCAGATAACGGACAGGTTGGTCGTGACCTCAATGAAGCATAGGCGTTCGGGAGCTTGGACAGCGTGTGGTGGTCATAGTTGGGTTCCAGGTGGGGAACCCTTCTAGCAGTTTTTCTTTTGTTCACTTGTTGCCGGGTTGTTGCACTTTTCTGGTTGGGCGTGTGTTTTTCCCCTTTTTCCTTTCAGATTTTACTTTGTATTGTTTTAGTGGTTGATGCACTCTTGTGGTTATTTATAGCAGTTTCCCTTTTCTTTTCTTTTTTACTCTGTAATTTTTCATTGAGTGTGTTGTTTGTGTGTGTGTACAGGTACTTAGTCAAAGGCCTCCCCGAGTTATTGTGCCTTCGACGCTGGTCACTAACCCTTGGCCTATGGAGGCGGGCTTGGGGTAGTTGCGGCTCGAGCCCAGGTAGGGTCGGGTCGTGAAAAGGTGGTATCAAAGGTGGTTCGTTCCTTGGGACGTTGTTTGGACGTCCCTAAAAATTAATTGGTTGGGATCTAGGGCAACAGTGTTAACGTGTCTCGAGAGCGGTTCTCAGGGCAGGGAGTCTAGTGATGGTGCGGCGGCCGATGTATCCATTCACCATGACCCTAATAACCTGCTTGTAGACTCGGTATGCTGAGACACTTGTTTCAGGGAAAATTGGTTTGTGAATCACATAGGATTGATTCCTTGACTGTCCTTCTTGAGTCAGCTCCCCATCGTTGTTATTGTTATGTACATATATGCTCATCTGACCGCGACACTCCTTGATAATATTCAGGATGTCTCCGTGAAGACAGCCAGCCAAGATACCAGCTTTGGTGCGTGACGACGACCCTGTGAGCTACGAGGCCTCAGTCCAGGACCCATCATGCGAGCCCCGTTCTCTGGGTGGGCTGGAAGCAGCACCCTCACCTGTTGAGCAGCAGACAGTTTCAGCAGAGCAGGCTGAGCTTGAGTGCAGGTTGAGCGCGCTCTGTGAGTTCCAGCGGCAGAGACCGTTGATGTTCAATGGTGATCCAGACCCTCTGGCAGAAAAGGTTCGGCTTGAGACAGTGGTTCTCCTTTTCAGGCTCGTGCAGACACTGATAGTTCAGAGAGTGGCTTTGGTAGCAACATTTTTTGTGGAGCAGCTTGGCATTGGTGGAGTCTGGTGACTCAGTTTCTTGACGAATCGTCGCTTTCCTGGGGCAACTTTCAGTTGTTGTTTCGTGAGGAGTTTTGCCCCTCCAGCTTCGCACTGTTCGGATTCAGGATATCTTGCAGTTTCAGCAGAGAGGGATGACGGTGGCCGAGTACGCGGCTAGTTTCGCAGACCGTGCACGCTTTTACCCGAACTTGGTCTCTGATGAAAACATCCGAGTGTGGAAGTTTGAGCAGGGTCTCCGCCGAGAGATTTGAGCTTTCATAGTACCCTTGGGAATTTCCACATATGCTAGGGGGCTAGAGTAGACACTGGTGACTGAGAGATTCTTGTCACGTTCTAGGGTTGGTGGTGGCAGCAGGTGCACCGCCACGACGGAGGCAGGGCCGTGATCGGAGTAGTGCCCAGAGAGGTGGTGCTAGCAGAGGAGCAGGAGGAGCTGGAGGTGGGGGACGACGTTACGAGGTCTTCCAATCACCATCAAGTGGTCCACGTCAGGCTCTGGGAGTTGACAAATTGGACCATGGACAGCCGCGAGCCTTGGATTTCTATGATCCTGCAGAGAAGGGGATGACGAGAGGTACCCCTTGCGACTCTTCTACTTCTTGCAGTAGAATTGCTAGACTCTGTGTTTGAAGTGCCTTTTCTCCCCACTCCTTGCTTGAGTTGATACCAGGGTGACGCATGGTGTCAGGTGTAAACCTATGTTGGTAAATTAGAAGGTGTGAGACCCTTTTCTTTAGTTGATGGTGGTGAATCCTTCGCCTTTCAAGCGTGTATGAGAGTCTTGGTTGTGGGAGATCGACTGTGAACTTTTCGTGACCAGATATCCTTGGGTGTTTCACCATATGAATGTTCTGAAAGAGGGAATCACCGGGCCTTGTTCCAAGTGCGGGCGGTGATTCCAGTCGCGGCGTGTGATGTAAGGGTTCGGTCGGGGAGGTGAGCTACCCCCCGAGAGCCTTTGGGCCGTTTGAGAGTGTGCAGAGGGATGGCAAGGTTCCCTACTGCCTTGCCCTAACCCCAAAGGCTGGTTTGGGTGTATAGTGTCTCCCGCGTGACTCACCTGAGAAGAAGTGTGTGTGCTCCCATGCACTCCATTGGCGAGGGTAGACCTCGCGTGAACAGATCAAATCCTTTGGTCTATGTGTGGTGGCGGAGAAGTGTGCAAGAGTTCTTCTAGGTACGGGACAGCCAAGTGCGGGCTTAGTACCCTGAGTTGTTCCCTGGTTTTTCTTTTCAGGGATGAAAATCTTGAAGGAGGGAATTATGTAAGAACTCAGTTTTTTCTGTGAACGACTTTGGAATATTCTTGATGATATTCCAGAGCAGCGCCTTCAGACGGCGTGCGATTCCGAGCCCCGGTGTGGCCAGAATTAAATTTTCAGTGCGTTCACACTAGAAAGGCCAAATAAATGGGATAAATCCTAAACAGAGTTCCAGATTAGGAATCTGAGTGTACGGATGGGTCCGGAATGGGATTTTTACCCTATTAAAGTCATAAAACATGTCGGCGCGGGACGTTTGGACCCCTCGCTCGCTTCTGGAATGAGAAACAGATAAATTAAATAATTAATTTATTTATTTAAGGGTGAAGCTCAACTATCTCTTAAACGGTGGGTCAGATTGGAAAACTGAGGGCACCTTTGAGTTCAGAGCATTCTGTTTACCCTAGGAGGGGTGTAAGTTTTGCGGGCACGGGCCGTCAGTGAAAAATGGCCCTAGGGGCGTTTTCATAATTTGGCATCCTCGGACGTTCAGCTTTATAACATTCAAACGGAAGCTCGGAATCAAATTCCAAAACCACCGTTGTGCTCGGGAGGTGGTGTTTACCCTAGGGGATGTTTAATTTTGACCTCGCCAAAAGGGTCGGATACAGGTTAAAATTAAGGGTTTATGTTTATTAAAATTTTAATTAATTAACTTATTTAAACCCTTAATCACCCCCTCCTCCTCCCTTTGCACCCCCAGGCAAAAGAGCTCACCCCAGGGAGACCTCCACCCTCAAGCTTCACCTCCTCCTCTCCAGCGAGGCGAGGCTCCGACGGATCGCGACGAAGCTCCAGGCAACGCCAAGCAGGTAGGCTTTGTTGCGTTTTCATTTTTGGTTTTCGCTCCATATTTGAATTCAATTGTATAATTTTAAATGCTAATAAATTTCCGAGCGATCCCCATGATTTCGTAGCCTATGTTCTAAGATTTCAAACGCTTGTTTCGGAATTGAAATCTGTGTTCAGATGGGGTCGCGGTTGTCCGCCGAAGATGAGCGGGTTTTGGAGTGTTTTCCGACCAAAAAAAAACCATTGTTTCCGGGGTTTCTGGTTGGTGCCATTCACGGGGGTCCTCCGGGCGAGCATGGAGCATGGTGGCCAGGCGAGGGCGAGCGGGTGTCGGCAGCAGGTTGGCGTGGACGTTCGGCGGAGGTCCGGGCGACCGCAGAGGCGTCGACACGAGGCAGCGGCTGGCCGGGGCGAGGAGGCGGCTCGCAGATTGGCAGTAGGCGGCCGCACTTCGGCCATCGAGCGAGGCGCCAGGCGAGCTGGGGGCGGGCGGTGTCGGTCGGGACTTGCGGATGGCGAGCGGAGGATGGCGTGAGGTGGAGCGGCGGCCGGAGAGGGAGCGCAGCAGGCGGCCGCGACGTCAGCGGGCGGAGACCAGGGCCGACCGGCCCTTGCCGGTCGGTGCGCCTGAGAGAAGACCGGGGTCTACGGACCCCGGCTGGCCGACCAGGACCCGCCTTTTGTAGGTCCTGTTGGGAGAAGAAGACCGGCCGAATGGCCGGTCTGGTTTAGTTAAAAAAAACAAAAATAAAAAAAATGTTATAATAATATATTATTATTATTATTATTATAAAATGATTTATATTTTAATAAATCATAAACCGGGAGTCAGTTTCGCGATCCATCTGTGGCGGTGCGTGCCTTGGAATGAGAGGGATATTTTGGGATGGTTTCACGTGATTTCAATCCCTGAGACAAGGGCCTCGAAAGTGCAACACGCCGTCATGCGGTTGAGCGCTTTTTCCGGGGATTTTTGTTTTGGACGGCGCGAACACATCTGATGTCTGAATTGGGAGCCGTCAGTGGTGTTGCGACCCTGGCGTCGAGGCAGAGTTTTTCATGGAGGGTTTGGGCGTCGAAACCGGAGCTGAGGTGTGGGCCCCATGGCCCGTCCTTTCAGTTGCGAGAAGTGTTTAGTGACTTTCTCATCGGGTGTCTGTTCGGGGCGTGCGAGCAGTCGATTCTGGATGTTTTTCCGAGGGGATTGCAATGGTGCAATCCGCCCCCCTAATTCTGCATGATGGTGCAGGCCCCCTGAGGGTCGTTTGGGCGTTGACGGTGATTTTCCATCTCTATCACCGGGCAACCGTTTCGGAAAAGTGAATATTACATCTTGTGTACTTTTTCGAGAGGATCGCAACGGTGCGATCCGTTGGCAGCGCTTCGGGACCGGGGTGCGGGTCTCGCGTGGTACTGCTCGTGCGCGGTAAGCCGGAATGTACCTTTTTCTCTGGATATCAGTCCCACTCAAGTGAGTAGTTCTTTTGACATGTTTTTCTGAGAGCATTGTGATGGCGCAGTTCACCCAACCTTTTTCGGGGACGTGGTGTGGGTCCCACCCGACCCGGCTACGGTGAATAGTACCTTTTTCACTGGGTGTCCATTTTGGGTGATTGAGTATACAATCTCGTGTGTTTTTCTGAGGGGATCATAGTGGTGTGATCCATTTGTTTAGATTCGGGATCTTGGGGTAGGCCCCACATAGTTTTGGTTACAGTGAATAGTAATTTTTTCACCTGTTGACCGTTTTGGGCGAGTAAGTAGTCTATATCGCGTGTATTTCTGTTGGGATTACAACGGTGTAATATTTTAAGGCGAGGGGAGGCTCATACACGATCTTATTAAATGTGAAAATATGAAGGGTGCCTCGGTGGCGGTTCTTCTACCGTGTTTGTAGCGGACCCTTGGCGTGTGATCGCGTGCACTCCCGTGTGAGTGTTGTAAGTGCTTGAAGAGATGTGGTTGGTTGTGCCTCAGCCGTTGAGGTGGCAGGTTGGCAAAGTTATGTTTACGCCCTTCGCGTTGACGTTGGGGTGCTGTGTGCACGATAGCCTTAGGTCTGGAGACATGGTATGCTCTGGGAGTATACGGGAATGCTTGGAGGTACATGTTGGGGATGTTTATACCTGAGAACATTTGTGTGCTTGGTTGGGGTTGACTTGGGGCCACACGTTGTGTGGGCCCCATGTGTGTTTCGTGTTCTTCTTGCGTACTTTTGACCTCTCGTGACGTAGAGGGTCCCTCGGTTCTCGATTTTTGACCAGCGGGGGTTGTGTTTTTTCCCTGGCTCTGTGCTCGATGGTTTAGATCAGTAGGGTTGAGTGGTTTCCCCTGGTTTTGTTCTGGAGTCGGGTGGTTGCACGATACCCACTCCGTGCTCGGTTGGCCAGTGTTGAACCCTCTAGTAGAGATGGCCAGAGTAGTTCTGGGTTTACCCTCCAGTAGAGACTGGGCAGTGGGTTTCTCATCGACTTCTTCGGGTTTAACCTCCAGTAGAGACTAGGTAGTGGGTTGCCCACTGATTTCTAGGGTTTACCCTCTAGCAGAGACTGGGCAGTGGGTCACCCGACGACTCTTAAGGGTCTACCCTCCAGTAGGGCTGGGCAGTGGGTCGCTCGTCGTTTGGATCCAGGTCTACCCTCCAGCAGGGCTGGGCAGTGGGTCGCCTGTCGACTTCTTCCAGGTTTACCCCCCAGCAGGGCTGGGCAGTGGGTCACCCGTCGACTTCTTCCAGGTTTACCCTCCAATAGGGCTGGACAGTGGGTCACCTGTCGGCTTATTCCAGGTTTACCCTCCAGCAGGGCTGGGCAGTGGGTCACCTGATGATGTATTAAGGTTTACCCTCCAGCAGGGCTGGGCAGTGGGTCACCTGTTGACATTCCAGACTCAGTCCTTTCTACTAGGCTAGTCTGTGGCTTTCCTCCGTGATTACCAGAGCGGGACCCTTGGTTGTACGGGTAAGTGATGGAACGACCTTGACTTTGAGGAGACCTCTCGACTGTGGGGAAGTGACGAAGTGTGGTTTGACTTAACCCAGAACTCTCAAGTATTAGGGGAGCCTTCCCCCACCGAGACATGTCCTTGTAACACGACCTAAAACCGTGTAGGCAAGTCAGTGCCGCCTAAAGCGGATAGTGTCGAGGTGCGGTGGTTTGAGCCCCTTGACTTGTAGTTCGGGGCAAACCTGCGGGATGCTTGGCATCGATGGTGTTTACTTCTGGGACTGTTGGTGACTCACTTTTCTTGGGATGAGCTACAGGATGGATATCCCCTTACGACGTTGTTCGGGCTTCTTGACTGAGCATAAGGATATGTATATACCTTGTTCCAGTGCCCACTTATTGGGTTTGGTTACTCTCCTTCCAGGAGAGGCAAAGACACGTGGGGTATTCCACGTGCTTTCCGTGTCTAGCTTCTCGTGGTTGGACGAGTCTACTCTCCTGCTATAGGTAGCGATGACTCGATGAGAAGTTCATCTTCTCACCATTTCTAGCTCCTTGTGTCTGGACGAGTCTATCACCTTTCTTTTGTTGGGTTGAGTTGGACTCTCTACTAGTATTCTACTTCACTCCTTGTTGTATTCCTTTATTATTCTCTGTTCGCTCTACTTCTCACCCTTCGGTACCTCCTTTGTTGCTTCCTCGAGCCTTTGGGGTATCCTACTGAGTATTTTTATACTCACCCCTTCTTGGGATTTTCCCGCAATTGGTGTGACCTTGCATATGATAGATAGGTTGGTCGTGACCTCAGTGGATCATAGGAGTTCGGGAGCTTGGACCGCATGCGGTGGTCATAGTCGGGTTCTAAGTGGGGAACCCTTCCAACTGTTTTTCTTTTGTTCACCTGTTTCTGGGTTGTGGAACTTTTCTGGTTGGGCGTGTGTTTTTCACCTTTTTCCTTTCAACTTTTTCTTTGTACTGTTTTAGAGGTTGATGCACTCTTGTGGTTATTTATAGCAGTTTCTCTTTGATTTTCTTTTTTACTCTGCACTTTTGCATTGAGTGTATTGCGTGTGTGTGTACATGTACTTAGGCAAAGGTCTCCCCGATTTATTGTGCCTTCGGCGCTGGTCACCAGCCCCTGGCCTATGGAGGCGGGCTTGGGGTAGTTGCGGCTGAAGCCCAGGTAGGGTCGGGTCGTGACAGATTTACCAACAAAGGAGGAGGAAGGAGCTAAGGAATCCTCTTGGGGTTAATGCAGCTAACCCTAGAGAATTTTCCATGGTATTATTATTTTAAATAATTTTTTTTGTGTTAAAATGAATTAATTAATTAATAAACTAAACATAATTTTAATGAGTGAGGTTTCTAAACTCCCAATGATGACCTATTTCAGGTGAACCCTAGGGTAAAAAATTCATTCTAGACTCAATAGTGGTCTCAGATTCATAATACGAGCTTCTATTTAAGAGTATCAAATTTTCCTTAAGGAATGATCTTGAATATTATAAAATATACTTAATATTATTATAAATTTAATTCTAGACACACCAGAACTTATAATTTCATGATATATCAGTTCCTAACTCTGGATATATGTATATATATATATATATATATATAATTCTTATGTCAAAAATCAGGTCTCTATATATTGTCTCAATTTCCATTTCATTCAGTCATTTTGGTTAATATGAACATATTCACATTTATGTGCTTTATATACTGCCCCTTTGATGTATTTAATAGGAATACCTATTTATTCATGATGATTAATATTTTGTTTCATGTTTTTTCTTTAAGGGGGTAAAATTTAAATGTTTCTAAAGACGTAAAGAATATACTGTATTCTCACTTTTTGTTGTGATTGTTAATTTTCTCTTAAATCAATGACTTTATTGTGATAATATTAATTATAAATTACATTTATATTAAATATACATATTATTTGTATCATGGGTACGATTACTTTCTAAACAATATACAATTTTTACATATGGTGTTAAATTTTAAAGTTATTTGATTAACTGGGAAAATCTTGATAAATCTTTATTATTTACTCAATACATATATTTGTTAATATGGAATATTGATTCATGAATTAAATTAGTTATTCGATATATGAGGAATTATTTGGAAATGAAGTTATCTATGGGGCCTAGTTATAGATAGTCCCTCAGTACATCAATAGGCCTCCTGACACAAATTATTTTTCCAAATCAGATGTGATTTTACCCAGTACTTTTAAATTTTTATAGGAAAGGTCTTGAGAGTAGAGGTATTGATGATTCCTAAGATCATGATGTCCAAAAAATAATCATTTCCTTTATTAAGAATTCAATTATTATTATTATCTATGAGATTTTTGTAATGATATTATCTCTAGAATCATTTCATTCTATGTTTATTTATTAAATTACATGTACTTCTAATTATTTACCTTTCCATATTGATTATTCCTTACCTAATTATGATAGTCAATTATTTTCTTAAATTAAATATGTGTTAATTAATTTTTCTTACCATATTGATTATTCTTTATTTACTCATGATAGATTTCACTGTATGTAAACCTTATTGAACATTTTATATCTCCCCTATTTTTTTCATTCCCAAAGATATGAACAAGAATTCTTGGAGTGAGTTCATGGATTCCAAATTTTTTCCATTACTATGCATTGTATTTTATTTCCTTATATAAAATGGAAATCATGTATGTATTTGGTTCCCCAAAACTATTAAACTAATTAATCCTTTGGGGTTTGAGCCCTTGTATCTAAGAAAACGTAAAAAATTTAGAACTAGCTCCAAGTTACTAGAGTTTATGTCATTATAGTTGTTATCAGGGAAAGTTTAGTAGAAACCTTGAGAAATAAATTATGTAAAAAATAGATTAAGGGATATAACTCTATAATAGGATTTGGGAATGAGAATATATGAACATCCTAAAGTTTTGGTAAGAAAGATATTGTGTGCTTTTTCTAAGAAATATTTACATGTTGGGATACTACAAGTAGATATAGTTCTAGCATAGGTGTACCTAGGGGTAATAACTCTAAAAAGGGAACACTGGGCTTGGACAAATCATCACCTGGTGTAGGACAATAGGGCCTTACTACGCACCTTGTTTAACACTCCTAGAGGATATTTTTAAGATAATTCACATTTTATTTAAAACCCATTATAAATGATTTGAAAATACAGATATTCCCAAATAAACCAAGTTTATAATTATAAGATTATCAATGCCTTAATTTTTTAATTTGTTTTAAGTGTTACACAATATTTAGAGTTATACATTATGATCTAAAATTTATAATTTAATAAGCTAATATTGTATATGTCATTGTTTAGAAATAGATCCTAGAAGGAAGAAGGGTATCAATACTCATGGACAATGTTGAGATTTCCCAAATGAGAAATCTAATATAGTTAGTGTTGGAACTAAAAAAATCATGGATATATTTGGGCATATTAATCAGGATGTAAAAAATTACCTTTCTCAAATGGAGCAACCTATTCCATAGCATGATTCTCTTATGTTGGATTATTTCATGCAATATAATCCCCTATCATTTGGTGGGACTGTTAATCTAATGGTAGATGATCAGTGGATTAAGTCACTTGAGAAGATATTTATAGCTTTAGGATGTGATGAAAAGGAAAAGGTTACACTTGTAGTGTATTGTCTCAAATTTCATATTGATAAATTATGGATGTTGATTCAGAATAATAGGGATGCAGAGGAAATAGAACTAATGGAATAGAAATCTTTTAAGGATATATTCATTGAATAATATTTCATTCATGAGAAAAAAACTGAAATGAAGAGAACATTCCTAAGATTAAATAAAAATGATGGTGAAATTTTTTCTGAGTATTATGCCACATTTACAAGGTTATCCAAGTATGCTACAGATTATATACACACCACAATATCTAATATTTACCATTTCATTGAAGGGATTAAGCCAAGTCTTTGATGGGAGATTATCTCTAAACTTTTTCATCATTTTATGAAATAGTATTATGTGCCATCAAAATGGAGAATGAATTATCTATATCAAACATATCCAAGGGAAATCAAGAAAATATAAGTTCAAATGAGTAATGAGGAAAAGGGAATGTTTCAAACAAGATGAAAATAATGAATTAATTTCCATCTTGTGAGAACATTAGAATGAATAATTATGGTAAATTCTTAAAGGGAATGGGAGTTTGTTATATGTTCATTGGTGAGGTTCATCCTGATAAATAATGAAAAGGGAAGAAATAAAACACTACTATTTAGTGTTTCAACTACAAGTAGATGGGGCCCTATGAAAATGAATTCCCCAAGAATCATGGGAATTTACCACAAAAAAAAGGAAAAGGGAATAAGGCTAAGCTTATGTGATCACTATAGATGAGGTGGAAGTACCCAATGATGTGGTGGTAGGTATTTTAATCATAACTTAAAATTTATATAATCTATTATTTTATTTGGGATTCTCCCACTCATTTTTAACATCCATGTTGGTGAAGAAAATTATATATTTTCCTAGCACTTTAAGTAGGGAGTTTTCAATCAAAATCAATAGTTTAATTCTCACTATAATAAGGATGTGACAGGAAGTCCCCATTATGACACATAAATATTCCTTATCTCTTAACTTTAATATAATACCTATTATTGAATTTGATATAATCCTTGGTATGTAATGGATTTCAAAATATGATATAAAATTTAATTTCAAGAAGAAGGAAATTATGATTCATGATGAACATTTAGAATTTCTTATCTTTAGAGAAGAGACATATTAATCTAATACATGTCTAGATAAACCCTTAGCAGCTCTACCGAATGAAATCCTTGGTGAAAAAGATCAAAAAAATATGGAATATTAATTTAATATTCAAATTGAGGATATACCTATTATATATGAATACATTGATTTATTTCCTGGGAAATTACATGGACATACCCAAGAGCGTGAATCTGGGTTTTATAATGATTTAAACCCTGATGCAAGATCAATATCATTGGATCCCTATAGAATAGCCACTATGGAATTAATGGTGTTGAAGAAACAACTAGAGGAGTTGTGTGATAAGGTATTTATTTCACCTAGTTTTTCACTATGATGATTCCATATTCTCTTTGTTAAGAACAATTATGGATCCATGAGGTTGTGCATTGATTATAGAGAAATCAATGCTATTACGATAAAGAAAAAGTATCTTTTTCCATGCATTGGTGAATTATTCAATCAAACACATGGAGACCAATAGTTTTTAGAAATTAACATTATTTTTGGGTATCATAAAATGTGTTTAAATAAGGAAGACATTATAAAGATAGATTTCTAAATGAGGTTTTCACATTATAAGTTTATAGTAATTCAATTTTGATTGACTAGTGGGCCCTCTATTTTTATGGATCAAATAAATATAGAATTCAAGTAATATCTTGATGATTTTTTATAGTATTAATTGATGATATCTTTCTGTGTTCTAAAAGATATGAGGACCATCAGAATCACTTACAGATCATTCTTGAGACTCTTATAAGGAAGGAGTTATACGTTAAATTCAGTAAGTGTGATTTCTAGATTAAAGAAGTTTCTTTTCTTATCTATATTTTCTCCAATGATTCAATCTCAGTTTATCCTATAAAGGAATTGGTAGTAAAATAGTTTCCCCCACCAATGAGTAAAATAAGATTTGTAGTTTTATTGGTTTGGAAATTTATTATCGGTGATTAGTTTTGAATTTTACCGCATTGGATAACATATTAACCAAGTTACATGTAAAGGGGATAAGCTTATTTGGACAAATGAATGTGAAGATTGTTTTGATTAACTGAAAAAGATATTATTCAATATTTTTATTTTGACTCTACCATTGGGAAAATATGGGTTTGTTATATATAGTGATGCATCAAATAAGGGACTTAGTTGTGTCATAATGAAAAATGATAATGTTATTTCATATTTATCAAGGAAATTGAAGACTCGTGAATAGAACTATCCAACCCATGATCTTGAGTTGGAATATATAATATTTTCTTTGAAGATATGGATAAATTATAACTATGGTAAATGATGTGAGACATACATAGATCATAAAATCCTAAAACATGTGACAAAGTTGATTGTTTGAGCTACTCAAAGATTATTATTACTCAATACACTACCATTTGGGGAAGTAAAATAAGGTAGCAGATGCATTGAGTAGAAAAGATCATAGAGTTTTGAACCAAATGAGGTTAGATGGGATATTGTGTTCATGTATCGAGTAAATATTGATATGGGAATTATTATGTAATGGGATACATCATTCCTTTTCCAAATGAATTTGAAAAAATGGTTATTATAAAAAAATCATCAATATGATGATGAGAAATTTCAAAAAACAATAAAATTTATGAATGGTGGGAAATTACCAAACATAATTTCTGAAGATAGTGTTTGGAAATTTGGAAAGAGTTTATTAGTTCTATCTATACCTGAGATAAAAAGGGAATTTTTAGATGATACTCATAGCTCAAACTTATCTATGCACCCTAGTAGCATAAAGATGTATATATATTTTAGGTGTCATTTTTTTGGGATAACACAAAGCAAGAAATTTCTAACTATGTAACTAGATATTTGGTTTTTCAAGAATTGGAATCTATGAGACAGTATCCTAGAGGAGTCATATGACCACTACTTATTCTTGTGTGGAAATTGGATGACATTACTATGTGCTTTTTTATAAGACTACCAAGGAATCCTAGGAAGAATGATAAAATATGGGTTATCATTGATCATATAACAAAATATACAAATTTATTCACTATAATATAACATTTACCACTATATAGCCTCACAATGATCGATATTAATGAAGTTTTAAGACTTCGTGGTGCACCTATCTTAATGTTTTTTTATCATGATCCTCATTTTACATCAAAATTGTGTAATATTATTCAGAATGATCTTGATACTAAGATTTTTTTGAGCACTGTCACCATCCTTAAATTGATGGAAAGTATGAATGGACTATTCAAGAAATGGAAGAAATTTTTAGGTCATTATCACTTGACTTTAAAGGTATGTAAGATCAGTATTTACCTATGGTAGAGTTTTCTTGTAATAACAGTTTCCATTCAAGTATTCAAATAGTATCATATGAAGAATTATATGAAAATAGATGTCATAATCCAACTTGTTGGGATGAATTTGGTGAAAGGAAATTTGTAGGCCGAGAACTTGTTGAAGATAAAACAAAAAAGGTAGAGAAAATTCAGGCTCATATTAAAGAAACTCAAAGTAGGAAAAAGTGTTATTCTGACAATCAGATAAAGGATTTGGAATTCTAAGTGGGATATCATGTTTTTTTGAACGTTCCAACATTGAAGGGTGTTATAAGGTTCGGTAATAAAGGGAAACTGATACTCTGGTACATAAAAACCATTTAAATAATTTAAATAATTGGATTTTTTCTTATCATATGGAAATTCCACCAAACCTCTCAAAAGTACAAGATGTGTTCCATATATCATTGTTAAAGAAGTACATGCTAGACCTAACGCATGTGCTCTCATATTTTTAAATAGAATTGGAACCTATTCTACCTTACTGTGAATATCCCATAAATATTATATATACTATAGAGAAATTATTGAGGAATCATATGACTTTACTAGTAATGTTACTTTGGAGAAATCATAAAATAGAGGAAACAACATGGGAAATAGAGGATGTTATAAATAATAACTACCCTCATTTGTTTATAATGGAATATCCACAAAATTTAAGGGATAAAATTTTAATAATATATAATAATTTAACACCCCAAGACTTTATTATTTATTTCATTTTAAATAAATTCAATCTTTTCAATAGCTTCTAATGTACATAGCACCAGGTTTAAATGAAACTTGATACTTTATTAAAATATTATTTAAACATGACCATTATAACATATCTATTAAATTATTGATCATCAATAAGACTAACTAAATTTTGAAAAATATATAGTTTACACATTTTCATGGGTTTAATTTTATTATAAATAAAAGGAAGAATCATTTGAAAGTAAAAGATATATTTTTTGAAAACTGTATTTTTCAAAGAAAATGGTTTGGTTGCTTCATGGGAACTTATGATAAAATTAATTTTTTATAATTTAAGTGAATATATTTAATAAAATAGAAATATTTTTTGAAATCATCACTTCAAAATTATATTTATGTGAATTTTTTTTTTTTTTGATTTTTTTGAAAAGTTAAACTTTTTGATGAATAGTGAAAGTACATATTTTTATTGAAAACTGCATTTTCATTTAAATTATTTACAAAGATAAATTATATTAAAAATTTGTTTTAAATTAAAATTAGTTCAATTATATTATATTAAATACAATTTAGGTAAATGTAATTGATTTTATATTAAATTTTGATATTAATACCTTCTATACTTATGAGAATTGACTCTTTGGAAACCCACTTGTTCGCTGCGTCTGTGGGTATAATTTTAAATAGTTTTCTTGAAAATAAATTAATTTAATTTGTAGAAATGGATTCCATATTTTTAATCACAATAATTTATATTATCTAACAATTTAAACTTAATTTTTAACCATTACGAATAGTAAAATAATAAAAAAATTAATTATCGTGGTTAAGGTAAAAACTGATTTAACAGGGGTTAAAATAAGAATATAAGGGTCAAAATGACAGAAACATTTTAAATTCCCATTATATGGATATATTTAGACCCTATAATATATAATTATTTATTATTATCCATTTATTAGTCTTATTTCATGATAAAAACGTGGCTATAATTGAATCTTTTCAAAAAATCCATGTGCGTCCTCTCCCCCACATATAAAGGGATACCCTATATCCTACCCTATTAAGAATTAAAAATCCATTTGATTCAGAAAATACCTACCCAAATTACCTATTTACTACCCTACCAATATTATACATTCCTTTATTTTATCATAAATTTAACATATTAAGGATTTGGTGAAAATATTAAGAAGCTGCCCGAAGAAGACGTAACATTCTTAAACGAACATTTTCATTTTATTTCTTCTTACACATCCTTAAAACCCGATTCAATCATGATAATATATTAAAACCAGTATATAAAATATACTAAGATGTTATTATGTTAACTTAATAACCAATATCCATCTACACTTCCATCAAATGGGATTTAAAAATGTCGATCTTGTGTACAGTGGATTACCACCTCTTGAATTGACTTAATTCATTTTCCATCACCACATTTCATGGATAGATATAATGATGTATTTTAACATTTATATAATATTTTTGATATTATTATACTTATTTTATTATAATATCACATATACATTCTTACTTTCCATTCCATTTAAAATATGATAACGTCGCACATGTATATATTGCGGACTACTGACTCACAAAGCAATGTGATTAGTTTTTCACTTATGCTTTAAATGGAAGGAAATAAAGATAAATTTAATGAATATAGGTGAAAAATATGACATTATATAAATTATTAAAAAATAAAATATCAATCAATTCCGTACCCTTTCACCTATTAAGGGAATGATATAGTCGCTCAAGCATACGTACACCCTACCATCTCCACAAAGTGATGTGATTAATTTTCCATTACCAGCATTTAATAATGGTTATAATAATGTATATAATGATTTAACATTTTTTTTATAAATTTATTATCATTATGGAGACTATGTATTTATATTCTTTTTACAAGAACCATAACTTTCATTACAAAACACACATGAGAAAACAAGGATATTAATAACCGAAACAATGAAAATAATGAAATATTATTAAAAAAAGACGGTAAAATTTTATAAGAGGATAGTATATGATATTATAAATATTATTTTAGTTATATTGTAAATTAATAACATGATTAAAATTATTATACATTAGGTTAAATCATGTTCAACTAAATAAAATCATGGGGTAAGGGACTTCATCTAAATTTCCCTTCATTGAGGAATATTTTATTATTGCGCACTTAATTAATTTTATATGGTGTAAATACTTACCATTTTACAAGTAATATCATGAATTCATCATGATTTATTTTATTTTAACTTTAAATTGTAATTATTTCTTCCAAGGGGAATTTACTTTAATGCTACCAAGTGGTATGAGATTTCTTCTCAATTTCCATTTCATTGAGATGTTTTTTTAATACAAACATATTCACTTTTATGTGATGTATAAACCAAAAATTTCATGTATTTAACATGAATAAATATTTATTCATGATGATTAATGTTTTGTTACATGTTTATTCTTCAAGGGGTTAAATTTTAAATGTTACCGTAGAGTTAAAAATTATTGTGCATTCTCACTTTCTTTTGTGATTGTTAACTTTCTATTAAAACAAACAATTTCTTCTAATCATTTTTCATTGAATGATAAATTATATTAAATATTTTTTTATTAGGTATATGATTATTTATTAAATCATTTACCATTTTAACATAAGGTGTTTACTTTAAAAGTTGTTTGATTAACTGGGGAAATATGGGTAAATCTATATTCTAAAATAAATATGGATATTTTTTGATAAAGAATATTGATTCAGGAATTAAATTGATTATTATATATATTAGAAATTATTTTACATGAAGTTATAGGTGGGGCCTATTACAGATAGTCCCTCGATGCATCAAAAAGTCTTAGAAGCCAAATTACTTAGAAAATCAAATGGGATTTAACCAAGTAGTATTAAAATGCATTGATAAGGGTATTGATAGCATAGGTATTCATGATTTCTAAGATTTTGAAATCAAATAATCACAAATTTTCTTCATTGAGAATTCATTTATTTTTATTATCCATGATATTTTCATTATTATATTATCTCTAGATGCATTTCATTATCAGTTTATTGATTAAATGACATGTTTTTTTGGTTATTTATCTTACCATGTTGATTATGCCTTATCCAAATATGATATTAAAGTTATGGATTAAATGGAATTTTTTTAGTAATTTACTTATCCGTATTGATTATGCTTTAATGATTTGTGGTAGCTTTCCTTATATGTATCCCTTACTAAGAATTTGATCTCACCATTATTTTGTTCTCTTTACCTTGGATATGTAGTAGAATTCTTGGAATCAGTTTAAAGATGACAATTTTTTTCCAATACAATGCTTTGTATTTTATTTCCCTATATAAAATGGGTATCATGTATGTATTTGGTTTCCCAAAACTACTTAACAGATCGGTCCATCGGTATTTCCCCCCTTATATCTGAGCCAATATAATAAATTAGGAACTGGATCTAGGTTATTGGAGTCATGGTAATTACATGTATCTAGGATTTTGGCCCATGTAAGGGTTCCCTATCAACCTAATTAAAAACAGGATTATCCAAAAATTAAAAAAAATTGTGGCCTCTAGGCCAATGACACCATATATTATTTTTATGATTATAGTAATTTTTTATTATAATCTTTTTATTGTTTCCATATATTTATACTAACAATATTATTATCATCATTATTATTACTAACTAATAGATATTATGATTATCATTATTATTATTATTTAACAACTAGATAATTAGATTTTTGAAACATTAAAATTTAATATTTGAAAACTTCATGCAGTTGCAGGGATCCTCCTCCCTCCACTTCTAGTAGATCAGTTCACTACACTCCTCCCTATAATGAAGGTGTTACCACCTGCCTCCTTCCCTCTTGCGATGCAAAACCCTAGCATATTCATCTTTTGGACTGAACTAGAATTAGGGGGTGGAAAAAGCCAACATCATCAGCAACCAAACCTAACAGTTATCGTACACCCTCACCTACGCATCATAGTGTGATTCACTACCCAAATGTTTTCATTTCAACATCCCTATATAGCATAAACCCCTTCCGCACACCATCCAACCATCACCAGTCCCACCTTGGTTTACATCTATTTTTTTAATAAGTTTTTTTAAAGTAAAAAATAATCCTTAGTTAAGGAAATATTGAAATTGAGCATAAAAGGCACAAAGGGACTTCATGTTGTTGGCCTTTTTCACATGGGTAAAAGGAATTTTGGTCATTAACTCCTTGGCCAGAAACATTTTTAAAATGTTTATAAGGCCCAAAAACCTTTTTAAAACCTTAAACAAATATTTAATAAATTACTTATATATATGCTAGTATATTTAAAATTTTTCTTTTTGTTTTTGTTTAGTTTATACACACACACACACAAATAAGAATTAATATTATAAATATTATAAATTATTATTGATTTTATAATAAATTGTTAATAATTATATTATTATTTTTAATTAAATTTTCTATACTGCTAATTTAATTAATAATTATTTAAAGTTATATTATCAAATACTTTATTAGTTACATTAATAATTACATTATTTACATCATTATTCATATTTATCATTATAAATATTTAACAAAATAATTAATAATTATTATTAACATAATTATTAACATTTAACAATACTAAAATTATTAATAATACTTCATAATAATGTAATTAATAATATAATAATTAATAATAACTATAACCATAAATATTTTATAGTGTCAATGTTATGTTTTTAAAAAATAAAGTTTGTGTCGTGAAAGTTAGTTTTTGTTTATTATATTTATGAAATTATTATAATTTTAAATTATTTTTTATATGTTTACTTAGTGTTTCAAATTTAATTTATATTTTATTTATAATTTATAATTTATACGTTCTCAATGTCACCTACATGAGACATAATAATGTTTCAATTAGGTTACTTCAAGAGCCTATAAATTATAAAATATAAATACAATCTAAATGAAATTTTACACACTAACAAAACATATACAAATAATTAATAAAAATAATTGTAAAAAAATTAATGAAAAATAATTATAATGGGTCAAAATAATATTGTTTCAAAACATAACATTTTTATTTAATTTTTTTAACAATCCTTTTATTTTCAATTATTTTTAATATGTCTATTCAATGTTTAAAATTTCATTTAGATTTTTATTATAGAATATTTAATGTGTATGTATTTTTTAATATTTAAATATCATGTTTTAATAAATAATGATTGTGTTATGTAAATTAGTTTTGGTTTATTATATTGATGAAATTATTTTAATTTTAAACTATTTTTTATATAATGAGGATATGTTTTAAATTTTTTTTAAGATTGTAATTATAGTTTATATTTTATAAACTTATAAAGTTACCTAGTTAAAATTTAATAATTTTTTTTATATTTTAAGTAGTTGAGTTTGAATGATTATAAAATTTAAACTGTAAGTATACTCTAAGTAAAATTTGAAACATAGGCTAACCATATAAAATATAGTTGAAAAAAATCATCAATTTAATAGAAAAACAATAATATAGATGATTTAAAAACCATTATTGTTTCAAATATTTTAATTCAATATAAAACATATAAACCAATGAGTTCAATCACTATCCTATGATGAGGTATCGTCGCAAAATCTAGTTCACAAATGGGACACGTGTATCTAGATTATTGAACTCTCTATTAGGGTGGACTATGATCAGCTACAGGGATCCTACTTAGGTGTAGGAAATGTAATGTATCGACCTGATTCACTCAATAAACTATAACCAGACCAGTTAGTGATAAGGCCTCAATCATTCCTCCTCATACACTATAGGCTACCAACTAGCAGTAGAGGTCTAAAGGTTGTACAGTGGGGATACTATACCCTCTAGATTATAACTAAATAAAGCAGAATCATAATAAATGAAAATAAGCATAAATAAATTATCCCAACAATAATAAGCGACCATGAGACACAACCCATATCATAAAAAATGGCGATGATAAGATGGTATACAAAATAAAGACCAGGAATACAATACAATACATGTTATAAAAAATAAACAAAAGACCAATAGCTAAACTCCACTAGCATCATGAACCCTAACATGATTCTCTATTTTCACACTCTATCCTAGTGTATAAGATCAAGCATCTATAGTTGGGTGATTTCCCTGATCCATACCTACAAGCATGCGATTAGTCAAGGTACTCAATGAAAACTAGAACATGGTGTGAGAAAAAAATTCAGTAAAAAACTATGAATGTTGCCCAATGAAAATCTAGTAAATGAATATAAAATTAAACAAAGTTTCAATATAATAAATAAATTATGTAAATAAAAAAACCATGTCGGTTCAGGTTCCTCATGGAACACTTGTTTGATACTACCTACTTCATCCTAAGACCGAAATCTCTCTGAGCATTTTTCATTTTCATTTTTTTTTATAAAGACAATACCCAAGGCATTCCACCAAGGTTCCCATGTATTGTGATAATCATTTAAGGTTCCTTAAATCCTGTGGAATTTAATTTTTATAAACTAAGTGAATTCCATTTGTGTGTACCCTTAGAAATTCACACTAATGTAAAAATTCTAATTGAGCCCTAAGAACATAGCCTAGGTAGCCTTAGTGTGACTTGAAAGGAGCCTAAGGAATAATCCAAGTAGACTATAACATCAATCAAAATCCAATGAGAATTATCCAAATCATTTAGTTTAATTCACATAAATATAGGTGAACCCTCAATGCCAAGCAAGGGCATTCACAATCATAAGACAAATACCAAATCCAAGTGTGGCCTTTCACTTGGAAGATAAATCAATGAATTAGTTGGTGTCCCAAAAGCCTATCCCATCCAAACCAAAATGCGAGTCCAAGTATTGCTCTAGGTATTCCACACCATTAAAGGTAATTCAGGTCTATTACTATATTGAAGCATGATATAAAATTACATAAGTCCACCTTAATGTCCATTACCACTAGCAATTAAATTATTATAATTGTTTCATTCCATTTATAAATAAGTAAGAAGTCCATGAGAAACAATCATTCTATTTCGGCTTTTATTAAATTCCATTGAGTCATAGGTATAATTCATAATTTAACAGGAGTCACGTAAAAAGGCATTTCCATTCATATTGCATTTCTATCATTCAAAATTTCAATTACTTCAATTTACACATTTGAATCATCATAAATAGGAAAACCCCACCTTATATGGTGGTTCAATCACATAGGCATGGTAAAAGTGTCAATAGAACATGAATCAACACACCCAAAGGGATGGTTCATGTCGAGGTAGATGGCCTTTGACATTTTAGGGAGTCCATGGGAGTATTTGTCATGGTCTATGCATTTAATTTAAGGAATTTCACATTTTAGGAGAGATTAATGGAAATTATATTATGCGTCATAACAACACAATATTTAGGCATCAAACATTTAGGGAAAAGAACTAGTCCACCCGCCTCATGATTATGAAGTTCCACTCATCTAATATCAGCTGTTTATTCAAGATGAAACAACATAAAAATATTAGAATATAAAAACACTCTAAAATAGGTAATTTGAGATTACATGAAAATATCAACCAAAAAAGTGAGAGAAAATGAAAAACTAAGTGAGAGGAATGATAGACATACTAAAGGGAATCCAATAGAACCATTGCCACTTGAATTGGATGTTGGATAGAGGAGTTATCTCACAGACGATGTGATAAGAGATAGATATCCCCTGGTTGTAAGAGGTGTTGTGAATTAATGAGAGGGGTAAGGATGATTTTGGGTTAAAATAGAGAAGGTAAAAATCAAAAATTGATTCTTTTTAGAGGGACATACAGTTTGGTCACATGGTTATGCTAGTTTTGTGTCAACCGTACACCAAGAGTGTCCTAGTTGCATACCCCTCACACGACTAGGCACATGGTTAGACAAACCATGCACAACCCATGGAGTTACCCTAGGCCATCTTCTATAGTTTTTCATATGGACATGCATCCTTGGGGACACTATTTTACAAACTATGTGATACCCCTTCAAGGCCTCACAGTTTGGGTAAATGGTTAACACTAACTATTTGATAGTCGGGTGTTGTAAGGTTTCTTTCCAAATACAAGTCTTTCAAATCCTATTTCTCTCGAGACTCATCCATACATCGAATACCAATTTCGATCCAAATGATCTACCAAAAAATAACACTCTAAATTGTTCCAACTCTTTCAATTACATTCTGAAGATCAATTTTTGATTTGGACTGTCCACCAATCAAAAATTCAATTTCCTTTAGAATTTACAACTCAACCCAAAAAATAATATCTTACAACCTCCCAATAGTATAAATTGTCATCCCCAAGAAGACCTAGTAGATATTTTAAACAACACTCGACCTAATTGGGTCATGAATTTCCCACTCAAATGGTCATGTGGTATTTTCAAGTGTCCAACACACCTTCAAGTGTCGCTTTAAACATATGATACTTAATCCATAAAAACATGATCCAACACTCATAATTTCCCATGAAACATTAATATGGTACTTACACAATACCATATAGTACATGACACAATCACATCATTATCATTTTTTTCAATTTTCCTATGTCACCTCCCACCATAGGTTCTATGTTTGTAAAGACAATTTTGTTCCATGGTACCTCCACTATTTAATTTTCATATTGAAACATGTCATTAGTGTCCTAGAAATTCTCCTAGCATGATTATTATCATGTTTCACCCAGTAAAACATATGTACACAACCTCTAATCCTTGATTTAATCAAAACACTCAAATTACAATCAACCAAACTTAAATTGGTCACATAATATTTCCTTTAAAAATCTATGGCCGAAATTTTCACTGCACTTATCTCAACCCACATCATGCATGATATAGTTCCTCACCAATAACACATAACTTGGGAGAACTCAATTAAAACCCCTTGGGCTGACTTTTTTGAAAAATCTAAGCTTTAAAATTAGACTTTTCATCAAACCATATTTTGAAACCTTTAATCCAAAGCACACTGATATCATTCCAAGAATGATCACCATGGTCTATAATCTACTTTTAGTGACCTACTTTTAGTGACATCCCTTGTTATATCCATTCCCTAATCATTTTGTTATTGTGCCACAACCTAAAAACTAGTTCATGATTAATTCAGCACCCATACATTATCACAAACTAGCTTAGAGCTGAAGACCACACACAGACATCTACCAAGTACACATTCAAACTTATACTTTTCATTCCCTAAGGAAGATAATCATACATTTTCCCTTTTATCCAATGGAATGTGATATCCAAAAAAATCGCCCAATGACTGGTACTTTACTATCATGACCCTTCCCATGTTAGGGTAATCATTCAATAGACTATGTTGAGAATCCAAACCATATGTCTTTTCTTACACCACCCCTCACGTGTATGTTTAAAACAGTTCATTTACTAAACTAGAGAATACATTTATTTAACTCAATGTATAGTTCACTCTCTCTCTCGTTATACTCATTATTATATCAATATATGTGGAATAAACATCTCTAAACTAGGACTACACTATGATCTCATTGAGAGGAATGTATCCCTCTCACTGAGCCATGATCACATAAAACAAGGCTATATTTTCCTTTATCCAACCCCTGACACCACAACTCCCAATATTTCTATCAATGTCCAGCCACAGGTAAACTATATTGTGGTATCTAGTTCATTATCAATATTACTTATACCATTCAGATACATTTCATATATTATCAAAACGTATAGGAAACCATGATCACAACATAACTTCATTGAAACCATAGGTCCCTAACTTTCACACAACCACTCACTAATTGATTATTTAAATAATACCTCACACCACTGGCGCATACCATTCCTATTTTTTCATAGCTCAACAGGTGTATAGTCCAATACCATATGATTAAAGACCCAACTCACACTCCCATGAGATGTCCATCCACATGATCAAGATAACTATGCTATATGATGGATAATATTTTACATGTCAAGAGATCCCTTGGAAATCCTCTTCAAAATTGTGGACTATTAGGCCATGGTTTATTCCATGACCGCCTATCACATGGTGTCATTTATTAAATTAAAGCATCAATTGCACAATAATCGGTCAATAGGGTCAGCCACCCAAAAAATCATTCCCATCAAATCCAATCTCAAAACCTAATCACCCTAGGTGCTTCATCAAAAATTTCAGTCATTACCATGAGTACATCATAAAACTCAAGAACCTTCTATTCATTGGTCTCGAGACAAGCATAAAAGCAAGCTCATTTCCCATAAACGTGTTTTAATCCAAATCCATACTCTCTCATAGTTTTACCTCTATCTATCTAGATATCACTATGAAGACTAAGAAGCTAAAACCTACCAGCTCATTGGTTTCCAAAATTTATTTTGACCATTCTCAAATTGTTCTTTAAAGTCGTGTTCCCTCAACTAAGAAGGACATGCTTTTCATGGATTATGAGACACTCCCCACCTTAAGAGTGTACTAGTCATCATATTATTAATAAAAAATGTTTCCCTCTATTCATGCTCCATCCAACACCATAAACGGTGTCTGGATATGGATCAAAACTCTTATACCAAGCATCAACAAAGAAAGATAGGATCATCCGCTTATAAGTACAATGGTTTAGCTTCACTCTTAAATGAACACATGGTGATCTTTTTTAGCCACGTTCATGCATGTTATAAACATTATATGTAAAACTGAAACTAAAACCAACCAATATTTTTACAGCACATGATTCATTTTATAATGATATCCCAAAAAAAGGGACTATTCAACCTTCTCCTAAAAGATCAAGGTTATGGATCTTGTAACTACTCTTAGTTTCCAGGTCACACTACTCCAAATATAACCCATACACATATCCTTCAAAAACTCATGACCCTTATTCCAATAGATCATGAATTAACCAGGTAAATCTATTACTAGGATTTCATTTATCCAAACTAGAAAACTTGAATGATTATCATCAAACTATATACATTTCACTGCACCACTTCATAATTCAACAACATCATGCTCAAAGCACATACTTACTTGATATCACATTGATGAAGAAAGATCAGTTAAATTACTATTAATAGGAACAATGAGAGTATTCATTATAGTATTGTGACAACATACACAAAAGATCAATTCATAGTAGCATTAATTCACTTGACCATCAACCTAGATGGAATCATATTGAGTCATCTATCTAGAATAGTGGAAAGTTTACACAACCAACTAAGCATCCAACCATTCTATAGGCATGTATACACAGATGATCTAGAACATTATAAGATTTTCATGTCTATAACAAGGTTCATATTATAGAACGACCACCCCTCAACCTAGGGGTGTCGTTTCACCACTAATATTCTCACCTTAGTTGAGTACCACTTGAGTAAAACCTCTCTTATGAAACTCTACGCTAGAATTTTTTGATTATTTTACTTCTGAGAGTGCTACCATAATAGGCTAACCCCTCATTTTAACATAAAGAATCAAACATAAAACTAGAGTCATGTATAGATGGTCTTTTGGCTCTACCTACTAACCAATAGGTCCAATGTAAAGGAAAAAATTCTACAGAGACTCAAGGGAAACATCCAAATTCTCATCCAATACATCTCTAAAATAAATATAAGAAATAACCATTACACAAGGTTACATGTTTTGAAAACCACTACAGGGTTTTATTTAATACATCACATCAATTCACTTTTATTTTAAACAATAATGATGCTCAGATATTTGATTTAAAAAGTACCAGTTATTGAAGAATAACTACATTAGGTTCTCTATTTATTTTATGCCTCATAACATTCCATGAAAGGAACCTCATATTTTAAAACAATTTAATTTATCCACAAATTCTCACAATAGGGACCAGTTAAAGAAAATTATAATTCCAATCTATAGAGGAAAACACCCTTTAGGTTGTAATTGGAATTTTAATTAACTGATGCCTCATAAAAATCATAAAAAAAGAAAAAAGTATTCTATTAATTAAAGGAGATCAGTCAATTAATATGCCACTGTAAATTTATATGAAACAACATATAGATGGCTATAGATAGTTTATATAAGTATCTCGTACAATGAATGTATACCCCCAAGAGGTTAATTACCAAGTTATATCAACATAAAGATGAACTATAAGGGTCTCATCATGCCAATACTTGGTTCATTTATATGGGAATCCATTCCAAATTTATAGAGGCAACACTATAAATTGCAATTGTTGTCCCATTTATGTGAAACCTAACATCATTCAAATTACTATAATTGTAACACACACTCCACAAGGTTATATCCTATGAATATAATGATAAAACACACCTATAATGTTCAAGAAAATAATTTATGTATTACCTTATATGGGTTGGCATTCCCAAGTTATGAAGGTTCAAGCCATTATAAGTTGTAATTGACACATCACTTAACTAAAATCCATCACTGAGTAATTTAGCTGACAAAGAAAGATAAACATATTATTACTTTAACCATTAAAGAATTTTTTTTATACAATAATATACTACTATGATGGACCTACATAGATCAAATCAAGCATATAAGGATTCAGATACATGGGTCACCATTCCCAAATTATGGAGGTACAAGCCTTTATAAGTTGCAATTGGCCCCTCATTTAAGTGAAATCCATATTAAATGATTTTTTTTTTAAACCAATTCCTTGGCATCTAAAAAATATACATTCTGGATAATTCATTAATCATTTCGAAACTAGTTCAATTATTTATTTTATTTTGGGGTAGTTAAATAGAATTCCTCCATTAATCTATGTGGGACAACCATTTAGGTTGATGTTGAAACATTATCTAACCAACCATAAATCATAATTATATCAAATAAGCCATCACATCTATATAAAATATAGATACACTAGGTAAGAAGTCATATAATCATGATATATAGGTAATCAAGGTACATAATCACGCAATCATGCTATACATATGAATGGTAATTATATGTGAATCCTATGTGTCGAAAATTATGCATTAATACACAATGTATCTTGACATACCAATACGAGAGTAAAATCTCATAAATCCATAAAGCAATATATTGATGAAATACTATAATCACTCTAGGTGAAACCATATTTAACTATAATAACCAATAGCATGAACAACAACCCTATCCATGGAAACTTGATCTTTCCCTCATGTACGGGTTTTCCATTCCCATAAACGATCTATTTACCAACTTCTAACACATTCCTAGTCTCTTGTCAACTAGACCAAAATAGTAATATAATAAAAATGAAGCTCTGATAACAACTTTCAAATCCTAGCTCGGTTAACTCAATAAAAAGTAACCAGATCGGTTGGGGACATGGCCTGAAGCATGCCTCCCCGTACATGAGAGGCTGATGACTAGAATTGAGGGTATAAAGGTTTTGATATGGGGAATCCATAACCTATGGATCATTACTAAATACAATATAATTATAATAAATGAATGGAAGTGGAAGTAAATTATCCTAATAATAATAAAAGGCCAAGATCCACAACCAGTATCATATACTTATAATTATGAAAAGATGCTGTAAAAATAGGTCGTACGCATATAATACAATTCATGCTATAAAAAATAAAAAAAGGCTAATAGCTAAACTCCGCTATAATCATGAGAAATAACTCATTTCTCTACTCCTGTACTCCATCATAGTAAATAAGATCAAACATCCACAGTTGGACGCTTCCCCTGATCCATACCTTCTTACATGAGATCTATTAAAGTACCCAATGGAGGCCCGAACAGGGTGTGATTAAAACTCAATAGGCCACCACCAATGTTGTCTAATGAAAAGCCAGTCTGTGAATATAAAATTAAGTAGTGTGCTAGTATAATAAATAAAAGGAGTAAATAAAAAACTATCTCAATCAGGGTTCCTCAAAGAATAACTGTTTGATACTACCTTCTTTGGCGTAAGCCAATAATGTCTCTAAGAAATTTATATTCTCATTTATTATATAAATATGGGACCTGGGGAATTAGACTAAGGCATCCATGTATCATGATAATCATGTAAGGTTCTATAATTTTAGTGCAATTTATGTTTTTTAAACCAAGTGAAGTCCATAGGGTTGTACCCTTAGTAGTTCTCCCTAAGGTGAAAGATCTATTCAATCCCTAGAAACATGTCCTAGGTATCCTTAATGTGATAGTTGAAAGGATACTAAGGAAAAAATCCAATGTAGTTTTTAGCATCAAACTGATTCCAAGGATATTCATCCAAGGAATTCTATGTTTTTTCAATAAATTTAGGTGAACCCTAAGTTCCAAGCCAAGGAATTCAAAATTGTAACACAAATACTGAATCCAAATGTGATCCTTCACATAGAAGACACATCAATGAATTTTTTGGAATCTCATGATCCCATCCAAGGAAAACCAAAATGGGATTCCAAGTATCGTTTGGGGTATTCCACACCTTTAAAGGTAATTTAGGTCTATTACCATAATCAAGCATGATATAAAATTACATAAAGACATTTTAATTTTCATTTCCATTACCAATTAAATTATCACCATTGATTCATTCAATTTATAAATAAGTAATAATTCAATGAAAAACATTCATTCCATATCACCTTTAATTTAATCCCTTTTATTCATAGGTATAATTCACTATTTAACAAGGTTCAAGTGATAAGTCCTCCCATTCACATTTCATTTGTATCATTTGACATTTAACAAAGTTCAATTCACTCAATTGAATCATCATCAATCACCCAAACCCACCATAATAGGCATTTTGATTGTATAGGCATGGTAAAAGTGTCTAGGTAATAAGTATTAAAACACCGAAAGGGTCGGTTCGAGTCATGGTTGATGACCCCCGACAATGTTGAGGGTCCATGTGAGTATAATTTCATGGTCTATGCATTTAATTAAAGTAATTAATAATTTTAGGAGTAACCAATGGAATTTCCAGCATGTGTCATAATGGAATCTGATATAGACTTCAAAAATTTTAGGCAAAATAAGTAGAACACATACCTCATGCTTAAGAAGCTTCAGTAATCCAATTTTAGTATTTGATTTGAGAAAAAAGAAGATAAATAAAAAAATGAACAAATTACTTGAAAATAATGCGTATGATCTCACATAGAAATAACATCCAATACAATGAAAGAAAATGATAAAGGAATAAGATTAATGATTTAATTACCGAGGGGAATCCAATAAAACCAAAGACACTTGAATTGGTGGCTAGATAGAGGAGTTATCTCAAATCCTAGGAGAGAAGAGGGAGTGATCCTAGGGCTAGAGAAGGTTTTGTGTGTGAATGAGAAGAGGAATGAATATTTTGGGATAAAATAAATAATGGAAATCATAAATTCACCCTTTAAGAGGGGTGCGTAGTTTGGTTTCATGGTTGGACTAACCGTGTTCCAATTGTGCCCCAACACTATCCTAGTGGCATGCCCCTCTCATGGCTAGGTGCACGGTTAGAAAAACCATGCTTAGATCATGTTGGTAAACTCTTCCATCCTATACTATTTTTTATATGGTTGTAAGACCACGGATGTTGGTTTAACAAACACTATGAAACCCCTATAGGGTTACATAGTTTGGGTGCACAGTTATCATTAACCACGTGCTAATCATGTGCCTCCCTTTTCTTTCTAAAAACAAGGATTTCAAATCTTGAGGATCTTGATACTCATATGGACTCTTGAGATACCATCTAGGCCTTAAACTCCCTCCAAATACAATACTTTAAAGTGTTAAAACTCTCAAAAGTTACATTTTGAACCATGATTTGTGATTTTTCCCATCCAATAAATGAAAATTCTATTTCCTTTAGAATTTATAGCTTGACCCAAAACATGTGATCTAATAGGAACCTCCACTATCAAATTCATCTTTGAAAAATTGGGAGGAGCTTTCATTGGGATGTTTATATTTACACCTGATCCTTCTCTCACTATGTAAGTAAAATTGCCAGCTTTATTATGAGGGAACCATAATTCCTATAAAGGAATGATAATAAAAGATGGATCCATGGGAAATGACTCCTGATATGAGCTCAAATCAACTATACAAAGAGAAAAGTGTGGATATGTTGTCAATAGTAATGGATCCCATGTCTGATGGTGTACAACAACAATCAGTTGTGGATCATTTATTGGAGATGTTTCCTCTTTCTATAGAATTATTGAGGCCTCGTGTATAGCCCAATATATTCTACATTATCATCATCACCTCCCTAAGGCAGATGATCAAAAAATCTATTGTGTAGAACATGATACGATGGCATCATGCCAGGTGTTATAGCATGGTATGTTTCCAGAATAAACATCTCTCCCCCTTCTAGATCAGACCTATGGATGATACGATGTAGTCAAGTCAACTTTAAAGAGATTTAAATTGAATTAAAAATTATACAAAAAACAACCTAATGTAATGTTATTAACTTACCAGATCTGGATCCCTCTGCTGTGTGGTATAAGATATATTATATATTTCAGTCTATACCATGGATCATACTCATGATAAACTGATATATTAAATTAAATCATACTCATGTAGTTGTATGAAATGATTCATGTGCGTCCTATATGTTGAGATATTGTACATACTATCGGTTCCGGTCGATATTTGGCCTCCCCGTCAACTTCAGAGAATGAAGTACTAATGGATGTCTTGGTGGAAATTTAATACACTGAACAAATCAAAACTGATTCATGAATCTATTAGGTTGGTTCCACAAAAAAATATTAATGTGCATGAGAGGCACTACATCCATGGCATTGTCAATCCCAATAGTGCAGTATGCAGGAATCTAGTCTAAAAGATCCTAGTATTGAATCCATGAAATTTGAAATGATATGTGATAATTGTTAAAATATTTGGTTACAAATTCCAAAAAATGATAATATTATGAAATAGATTACTCAATATAAGAATGTATATACTTACATTAGTAGGTAGTAGACTATCCAACATGAGATGGTATGGACCCAACATGTATCTTGATGTCCTAAAAAACTTATGTTCTTGGATACACATGTAACATAAAACATAGAAAGTGATAAATAATAAGTAATTAATTATAATATCTCATATTATCATAATAAAATAAAAAAGATGATTGATCATACTATTTTCCATATGGAGAATCATATATCACATCCATATGAATCTTTGAACCAATAACAATAGAGATTATGGGAGGGATTTTCTCTTATGACAACATCTAAATGAGGATGATACATCCCCTAAGATAACCATGATCTTATCGAAATTTCATGCATAATTTTTTGTACATGAATTCCAAGAACACATATTCCATGTAGTATCTACCAGACTGATCAAGTTTCTCTATTTTCCCCAAATACAACTTGTGTACATGCTAACTATAGTGATTAGTACAAAATTTCTCTCCCCCAGGAAAGTAGAATATGTGATTTTCGGGTCTCCATCTCTTAGTGAGGGAAGAAATGAGGAGATGATAAATTAATGTATAATCTAATACCAAAAATCCAAAGAATTCATCACTTCATAGTTATGGTATAATAGCAACCTGAGGTAGAATGTGATGATAATAGTGTGTCATATGCACCCTATTCCATTGAACCACATTTCCCATTTACACATTGTGTAAAATATGTCGACACTGCTTAGTGAGTAGAGGAATATAATCCATCTCAATACATAAAAATGAAATAAGTATCAAGTATGTGAAAAATGTAATTATAATTTTATAGTAAGTAGAATGGTATGATTGGTAGAATACAGGATATAATAGTTATGTTAACACTCTTTGGTCTTTCTATAGTTGATAACATGGATGGATCATTTTTCCTCATAGAGTGTATTATACATAATTATATATAAATTATTCATAAGGTTTATTTTCAATCAATAAAACTTTTACAAAAACACCCAAAAGGCTTATCAGATGTCCGAACCTAGTATAATTTTTAAAGACTTGTGATATTACATTATTTGCAGACAATACATCATCATGGATGAGAATGAGTACTCATCCCATAAATGTAATGGAATCACTTACTATTATGACCTTCCCTATGATATATTCTATATCTCAGATGTTATCCTTGTTCGTGAGGCTAGCCCATGTCATTCTGAATCATGTTGGACTTCAACCTCTTTCATGGTCACAACCTATTGATTTCGAGTATCAATGTGAGATGATCGTTAGACCTTGGGAAATGTCAAAACTCCCAAAAAGAAATCCCTGGTGCACTATATTAATTATAAATGGTGTTAATATGATACACTAGATTAACATATGTCTCCCATGAAATTTTCATAGAGGCACATTCCACAATGGCATGTTCTCATTGAAACTAAAATGCTTCGAATTTTTCACCTTCAAAAATGCCTCACATCTTGTAATACCAAAACCCCTCGACCACTATTACCTGTGAAGTGGTCCTGATAGTATATCACTTCGAATCCACTTTATTCTCAATTGAAAATTCATACTTGATAAAAAAATCTTCATCAATATTTTTTTCAACCCCTCACTAAAATTATCATCCATACTACAAACCCTAGTGAATCTCCTCAATAGTTTTTCTTTTTCGTTTCATGAAGTATAATACACAGTGACAAAATGTCTCATGAACTAGGAAAGTGATAGTTAACTTTTGAGTCCTCTCAAATATGAAATATTTTCACTCTAAAACGTTTGTGTTCATGTTTCTGTACCTTTTCTCCCATCGCATGTCAATTTCCATTTCCCTTTTGGAATCTACATCATTTGATCATACACTCCCTGATTAGTCCTACCCATTCCTTCCAATCACTACTCAAACTGATGTTGATCCTAATTATATTATACATTAAGGTGGTCATAATATATATAAATTAATTTTATCATTATGTTGATAATGTAAAAAAAATTAAGAAACTGGTTGTATACAATGCTTCTTGATAACATTCTTCATAGCTTCATCATGAGTTTTTTTCATGTTGTTAGAAATTTGTCTAATACAGTAGTGATGATGTACATTTGGGTTTCCCCAGCTAACCTGAAATGAATTTTTTTCCTCATTGATTTCCTAATGATAGCATAAAAACTAATGAGTTGGGGTAGGGTGGGCTAAACCCATGTAGGATTTGGACTATACAGCCTTGAGATCCCAAAATCCAGCATGTTAAACATGCTGACTTATCAAGAATTCCCTTCCCCACAGCAGATGTGGGTAATCCCATGAGAAATAAGCATTATTTATTAATATTATTATTATTATATTTTTAATTATTTATATAATAAATTTTTTGATAAAATGAAATATATATATATGCGTGTGTAAAATAAAAATATAATGAAAAATAATAAAAAAAATATGCATACTGGGGGTGGGGGTGATGGAGCCGAAAACATGGGGGAGGTGGGGAGAGGAAAAAATGGGGGATAAGGGTGGTCTGTTTTGGGGTGAGGTAGAGTAGAAATATTGGGTGGGGGAGGAGGAGGCTAGAGATGGGGCCATTCGGGTGTGTGGCGATGGAGTCAATAGATGTTTTTGGCACGGTGTGGGGGTGGAGGAGGAAGACGTGGATGGTCTGGCATAGGGTGGAGGAGAGTGATGTGGCTAGTATGGCATGTGGGGGTGGAGAAGGATGATGATGTGGGGGAAGGCCGAGGTGGGTAAAGGTGCTGGTTTGGAGTGGGGGAGGTAGAGGGGGGATGTAGATGATACTATGTTGGCGGAGGTAAAGGTAGGTGGCAACGAGCCTGGAGGGGGTAGGAAAGCAGGTGTTGGCCTATCTAGAGAAATAAAGACCACCCTGGAGAGGGGAGGTTGAGGTAGCGAGTAACAATTATGGAAGGAGGGAAGAGGGGTGGATAACAATGGTATTTGGAGAGGAAGGGGTAGGGAGGCCTGATGCTGAGGCAGTCTCAGGAAAAGAAGGGATATTGAATGATGGTTTGGGAACTTCTTCAACATAGATGGCACACAAATATCATATACTTGCAGGGGTAGTGAAGTTCCATGGATAGGAGAAGTGGCACACACAGACAGACAAAGCATCATAGACGAGGGATTTTCAACTTCGACTGGCGAGCAGTGATGGCAACAGATGTGCGACATAAATGGGAAGGATTTGAATTGGCGTGGGTGGTTTGTTTGCGGAATAAACGGATAAATTCAATTTTAGTTAATTCATATTTATATGTATATAATCGTATATTTGAAAATATAATATTTTAAAAAAATGGACCAACCGGCTAACCACACTCACGTGGGCTTACCCACCCCAGCTCATATCTGCATGGGCTCAACTCACATAACCCTACACTCTAAATGGTGAAAAAATTTAGGCCTGTGTCACCCCAAATTTGCCCCATATCTGAGTCCCTGGGACTTTTTTTCATCGCTACATGATGATTATTAGATATCAAACATACACCCTAAATGCGGGTGAAATGGTTTCTAATACATGCCAGAAATTAACTCAAAGATTCATATTTTTCCTTCTTTTATATGGAAAATAAAAGAGTAATAGATGTACGGTTTCCATCATAGGTTTTAAAAATCAACAATACAGCCATGCACTTTCCATATAGCTTGTTTCTTCAATATTTATAAACTGTTTATAGAAATGAAATATGGAAACACATGGAATGAATTACCCAAACAGCTGATGAGATTTTAAATGAGAATGATTGAGTCAGTTATCTTGAGACACATGTTAATTCATATTGTGGTGTAAGATAAACTATCTTTTTTTCTTCGGTATTGATAACAATTGTGGCAATACCCGATTTGAGTCATCTCAGTCGCTATACACCATGATAATTTCCTTTTGTTTCTTTATCCATTCCTTTAAATTGGAAATATTATATCCAATTTTTTTTTGTATCATCTCCTAAAAAATGGATATAAAAACCTCTTGGTCAGTCCTGATCATATCAACAATAATAGATGACACAACTTCATCATCAAATGATGAATGGTCTTTTTTCAGATTAGGATATAAGAAATTATGAGATGCCACAATCTTAGAGATTCTGCACCCACCAAGATAAATGTGATTAATATGCATAAAGTGAAATATATAATCATCAATATATTTTTCACGCCATATAATTTCTTTTTTTGACTTCTGAACAAAATATCTACAGTATATCTCAATATGAAATTGTTTTGGTATATTTTTTCAGGCATCTTTACTTGAAAAATATCTTCCAATATTTAATTTTTTTCCATTTACCAAATCTATCCTATATAAATCCAATAAAATAAGTTGAAGGTGTGATTATATTCCATTCTAATTTAAGAAAGCATTCCACTGCTTTTGATCAAGATGTGAAGAGTGGTGGATGACTTATTATGCACCAAGGATGATGTACAACTATTTCATTTCTAGAAAATTTCCCCCAACTTCTCTAGCTTCCTCCTCATAATCATTGTTTTCTCCATCTATTCCATCGTTAGACACTTCCTCATCACCATAATTTTATTACAGCTTATTTTGGTGATCAGTTTGGGTTTCTTCTTCCATATGATACAGAAGAATCACATATTCTTAGAATGGACCTTCTTCAATAACTCTTGTATAACTATTTCATTGTAAAATAACAGTTGTTGGACAATAGAAACCTCCACATATAACTCCATAAAATCATTACTAGACCATTGGTTAAGTAATGTTCTTTCTCATAACCAACTCTCATCAATAGTAAATAGATAAGATGGATTACATAGGAAATCCATGAATTTCAAATGTCTACACCTAGTAGATTGTATCTCTGGATGAGTTATTAGATTTAATTGATAAGGGATTCATTCCAAAAGTCAACTTAGGGTAATAAGCTAATTTATTATAACCATTCATGTTGGTTGTGTACTATATGAAGCTCCTTGATTGATTTCAATAACTTCCTTGTAGTAGTAGACATAGGTAGACATGATTGTCTATGTGAAAAAAGGTTTATGATCATGATTTCGATAGTATAAATAATATTTACAAGGAGGAATAGTCATATAGTGATTTCCATGAAATAAGTGTGTAGAGTTATTTCATGTTACAAGGATATAATTAAAAGTTCAATGGTTCAATAATAGAATGAGAATCATTTAAAGTAGATCCACTAGGAGTGTCAAACCAGTTATGTAATTAGGCCTCATTTTCATGCACTGGGAGACGATTGAGTTTATACCCAATCATCCCTTTTAAGGTTTATTACCCCTAGGTATAACTGTGCTAGAGCCTATATCCACTTATTGTATCTAGATATGGATTTCATTGCTCTAATAACCCACTAACTTTATTTTATTGAAATTTTAGAATATTTTCTTATATCCTCAATAATGTCACAAATGTTTCATAGCCCAAATTAAAATATTCCTAAAGGTGTCTAATGATATTAACTAAAGAGAATGTGAATCATATAAAGAAAAAAATTTGATGGTATTAAATCCGGAGTATAGATAGGCATCATTGTCTTTCACCAAGTGACGATTGAGTTAATAGACAATCCATCCTTTCTAAGGTTATTACCCCTAAGTACATGTATACCAGATCATGCATCCACTTATAGAATACAGATAGGAATTTCATTTCTCAGATAACCACACAATCTTTACTTTCCCAAAATTTTAGAATATATTCTTATATCCTCAATGATTCCACTAATATTCCATAATCCAAATTTTATTATTCCTAAATGAACCTAAAGATATTAACTAAAGAGAATGTGAATCCTTTAAATAAAATCCTTCGGGAGTGTCAAACCAAGTGTGCAGTTATGCCTTTTTTCGTGAACTAGGTGACACTTGAGTTAATACCAAATCCTCCCTTTTGGGGCTATTAACCCTAGGTACAACTGTGTTAGAGCTTGCATCCACTTATAGTATCCATACAAGTACTTCATTTCTCATAGAACCACATAATATTTTGTTATTCATTCGTTAACCATTCAAAAATCATTCGTTAATTAGTAGTTGTTATGTATTTTAATAATAGGTAATTATTTGCTAAATATTAGTTACAAATTAGTTAATCATCAGTTTATCATTTGTAAATAATTATCTAATCAATATTTGATCCTAAGTTAATCATTAGAAAATAATTACTTAATCATTATTTGATCCTAATATAATCATTATATAATCATAATTAATCCTAATTTAATTAGTAATAAATCATTAGTTAATCACTACTTAATCATTACTTAAACATTAATTATAGTGACCCAATCCCAGATAGCTCAGAGCCAGTGTCTGCTATCAATTACATTGGCATGATTACACGGAATCAAATCCTGAAAAACCAAAAGATTGGTAGTCTTGGTAAACTAGATACATCAGTGATCCTTGTATTACAAATGAATACACTAATTAAAACATAATTTTTTCCCTTCTCAATAATAATCAAGGATAACTTTATTCCATCTAGTAATTCCTTGCATACCTTTCATAGTATGCTTCTTGGATACCCGGGGAAAGAAACATAATAAGGGTGAGCTCAAATGCTCAGTAAGGGTAAATTATAATGGAAGCAATAATGAATCAATGAGATTAATAATCATGGCATGGAAAATAATAGAACACACATACCATATAATCAATAAACTGGTAAGGAAGTGCATAAACACTATAGAAAAGAAAAAAATGGAAACACATTCCCTTAAAAAAACTAGATAAGGCCAAATCAATTTGGCAAGGTAAGGAACTGAGACACATTCCATTTAATCAACTAACTAAAAATAAAATGTATCTATAGATTTATCTTCGCAAGATCTCATGAATGAATAATAACTGAAATTAAATCATTGAAATGTTTAATTATTGAGCGTCATGTTTCCTAAGTACATGGAACCATTACTGTTACAAGACAGTTTACCAATTCTAATTTGCGTAACAAATTCATCCCATGAGACTAATGATGCATCAGGGGATTTCCTTAATTGGTCCCCAACCCATAGGGATTCCCATAAACGATCATCAACCCATTATTGCATGTCCAAAATATTCCACTACAGGTAAAATGGCTATTTGCGACGGGTCAGGGGTCGGTCGCAAATAACCTATCGAAAGGAGTTATTTGTGACATGCCAGTTACCCCGTTACAAATAACTATTATTTGTGACAGCCAGTAAGGCCTTGTCGCAATAGGTTTGGTGTGAAATATGTGTCATACCGTGGGCAAGGGTATTTGCGACCGGTTCCTATTCCCATAGCAAATACCCGACAATGGCTTTTAGTATTTCCGACGGGACACTTGTCTCATCGTAAATACTTCGTCAGCAGGTACCATTTGCGATGGGACCCGATGCAAATAACTTTTTAACAGCCCATTGTAATTAATGCGGGCATAGTTATTTGCAAGGGGCCCGTCGCAAATACCACTATTTGTGACGGGCTACCCATCGCAAAATATCTAACCTATATATACCCCATCCATTTTTCCTTTCATTCCACTCTTTACTCAACTTCTCTCTCTATATTTTTTGAAAAAATTACTTCTAAATTTTTTAAGAGTTTAAACTTTTAAATAAGTGCATTATCTGTGACTTTGATCCTCCGAAAGCTTAAGTTTCAAGGTATTTGTCTATTTTTTTATTGTTTAGTTAATTTATTTTATTTTATATTATTTATAATTTTTTTTAATTAGATGTAAATTAATTAAATTAGAATTAAATAGTTTCTTTCATTATTTATTTTTATGAATAGTTATATCTAAGTGTTAATTAGTAATAAATTGTAATAATTTTAAATAATTTGTAATAAATTGTAATAAATTGTAATAATTAGTAATAACTAGTATTAATTAGTAATAACTAGTAATAAATTTTATTAATTAGCAATAAATTGTATTAATTAGTAATAATTAGAAGTAATTTTTAATAATTAGAAAAAAATTGAAAAAATTAAAAATCATTAGAAATCATTAGAAAAACATGGTAACAATTAGAAAAAAATCGTAACAATTAGAAAAAATAGTAATAATTAAAAATAATTTTCCAAAATTAGAAAAAAATGAAAATAATTAGAAAAAAAAGAATAATTAGAAATAATTTGGTATAATTATCAATAATTAGGAATAATTAGTAATAAAATGTAATAATTAGTAAAAATTAGTAAAAAACTATAATAATTAATAATTAGAAATAATTGTGATTAATTAGTAATAATTAGGATTAAATAGTAATAATTAGGATTAATTAGTAATAATTAGGATTAATTAGTAATAATTAGGATTAATTAGTAATAATTAGTAAAAATTAGTAAAATTAGTAATAATTAGGATTAATTACTCATAATTAGTAATAATTAATGATAGTTAGTAATAATTAAAAATAATTAGTAATAATTATCAATAATTAGTAATAATTATCAATAATTAGTAATAATTATCAATAATTAGTGATAATTATCCATAATTAGTAATAATTAGTAATAATTAGTAATAATTAGGTATAATTAATAATTATCAAAAATTAATAATTATCACTAATTAATAATTATCAATAATTAGTAAAAATTAGTAAAAATTAGTAATAATTAGGAATAATTATGAATAATTAGTACTAATTAGGATTAATTAGTAATAATTAGTAATATTTATGATTAATTAGTAATATTTAAGATTAATTAGTAATAATTATAATTAATTAGGAATAATTAGGAATAATTAGTAATAATTATCAATAATTATCAATAATTAAAAATAATTAGGAATAATTAGTAATAATTAGTTATAAATTGTAATAAATTTTAATTATTAATGATAAATTGTAATAAATAGTAATAATTAGAAATAAATTGTATTAAATTGAAATAAATTCTAATAATTAGTAATTAATTGTAATAATTAGTAATAAATTGTAATATTTAGTAATAATTAGTAATAAATAGTAATAAATAGTAATATTTAGTAATAATTAGTAATAATAAGTAATAATTTGGAATAATTTAGATTAATTAGTAATAATGAACAATAATTAGAAATAATTAGTAATAAATTGTAATAAATTGTAATAAATTGTAATAATTAGTAACAATTGGTAATAATTAGTAATAATTAGGATTAATTAGTAATAATTAGATATAATTAGTAATATTTATTAATAATTAGAAATAAACAGTAATAAATAGTAATAAATAGTAATAAATAGTAGTAAATTGAAATAATTAGGAATAATTACTAATAATTAGTAACAATTAGTAATAATTAGTAATAATTATTAATAATTACTAATAATTACTAATAAGTAGTAATAAATAGTAATAAATAGTAATAATTAGTAATAATTAGTAATAAATAATTATAATTAGTAATAAATAGTAGTAAATACTAATAAATAATAATAATTAGTAATAATTAGGATTAATTATCCATAATTAGTAATAATTAGGGCTAATTAGTAATAATTAGGATTAATTTTTAATAATTAGTGATAATTAATAATAATTTGGATTAATTAGTACTAATTTAGGTTAATTAGGATTAATTAGTAATAATTAGGGTTAATTAGAAATAATTAATCCTAATTAGAAATAATTAATCCTAATTTGTAATAATTAATCCCAATTAGTAATAATTAATCCTAATTAGATATCATTAATCCTGATTAGTAAAAATTAATACTAATTAGTAATAATTAATAATAATTAAGAATAATTAATAATAATTAGGATTAATTAGTAATAATTAGTAATAATTAGTAATAATTAGTAATAATAAGTAATAATTAGTAATAGTTAGTAATAATTAGTAATAATTAGTAAAAATTTGTAAAAATTTGTAATAATGATTAAGAATTAGTAATAATAAATAATAATTAGGAATAATTCGAAATAATTAGTAATAAATCACCACAAATCATCATAAGTTCGAGTACATTCATAAACTGGCACAATTTCCAGTGGATTGGCAGCATTCCTTTTGATCGATGGCTCATCTCCTTACAACTTCCCCCCACTGAAATCAATATGGAAAATATGCTCGGGCATACATTAGAGTAGATTTTTCATAGTGATTTAAGTCAGAGAAATTTTTAGGGGGTGAGTCATCAGACAAAATTGGCTCTTTTTCTCGATGACTCATCCCCTTGCAACTAAAATCACTATGAATGGTCTTCTTTGACGTACAAATATTCATTTGGGTATGGATGAGAGCATGGATAGTAGCACAGTGAGGCCTCCATGCTCTCCATCCCTGTGAATAAAAAAATGGATATTCATACATCAGAGCATTGTTTTCATAGTTATTTTAGTCGTAGAAAGATGCAAGAGGATGAGTCGTTGGAAAAAATAACTCTTTCTAATATGTTAGAAATTGTGTCACCAGTAATTAACAATAATTTGTAAGAATACCTAAAATTAATAATAATTAATGGTAATTAGTATACATTTTTATAAATAAGTGTAGATTGGTATAAAAGATTAAAAAATAGAATAAATAACTATACAAATAGAAATTATTACAAATTACTAGTAAAGATAATTTAATTGTCTTCTCTTTTTTTGATAGTGTTTATTTTGTAACTAATTATCCAATATAACTAATTATTTCATATTTTTTAGAAAAATATGGAACAAGGAAGTCAACAAAAGTCATTATTAGAATATCATGTTTGGATCACTCAACATTGGAATCCAAATGGTTCTTCTTTAAATCCTATACATATTGAGGGTGTTTAAGATTTCTTATCATTTGCATCATCAAACCCAAAGTTAGTTTCAGAAGGGACAATTAAGTGTCCTTGTAAAAAATGTTCTCCACAGACATATGACACATTTGAAAATGTTGGAAGTCATTTATTTCATTTTTATTTTCAACCAGATTTCATTTTTTGGTATCAATATTGTGAACATAGTTCTAGAGAAGATATTAATAATCTAGTTCTAGATCCAGCAAATTTTCAAAATATAGTACATGATGTGGTAGATTCATATTTTCAAAAAACTAAAACTTGTGATGATATTGATTTAACTCCTCAATTGGAACTATCTCATTTATATGATTTGTTGAGGTCCACTAAGGATGTCTTATATCCTGGTTGCAAGATAAGCATGTTTGAACCAATTTCTAAATTTATAGCCATTAAATCAGATAATGGAATATAAAATAGTTGTTTTGATTAGATATTCTCTTTGTTAAAAACACAACTACATGAAGGAAATGTGTTTTCTATAAATTTATATGAGGGAAAGAGGCTGGCTCGTAATCTGGCGCTTGGTCATTAGAAGACTCATGCATGCTCAAATAAATACATCTTATATTATGGTGAAAATGATTTATTGGATAGTTTTCCTACATGTGGAAAATCAATATATAAATAAGCTCAACCAAGGAAGTCTGGATTTGTTCCTGAAAACAATTGAGATATTTCCTTCTCACACCCAGATTTCAGTATTTATTTATGTCTAAAAACATAGCATCATTGATGCCATGGCTCAAAACAAACAGTTCAACCAGTAAAATCCTAAATCATACCTTTGATGGTGATTCATGAAAACATTTTGACCAAGTACATCCAACAATTGCTTTAGAAGCCTGAAACATGTGATTGGGTCTTTCTACTAACGATTTCTGTCCATTTGGTTCTTACGATAATCAATATTCATGTTGTCATGTCTTTATAACTCTGTATAATTTACCTTCATTGATTTTGATAAAGGATCCATATATTTTTTGACCTTATTAATTTCAGATCATCCAAAAAAGAATATCTATGTTTATTTGAGACCATTTATTGGTGAGTTAAATTCGATGTGGATTAATGGGGTTAATACATTTGATGTTGCTATAAAACCAAACTTCCTACTAAAAGATGCACTGATGTGGACAATTAGTGACTTCCCAAAATATGGCATGTTATCTGGCTGGAGTACACATGGTCTAAAATCATGTATGTACTGTATGAGAGAAATCAAATCATTTATGCTAGTCAATGGAAAAAAACCTTGTTTTTTGACTGTCATTGAAGATTTCTTCCAACCGATCATCGTTTTCAAAGAAACAAATATCATTTCAGAAAAGAAATAGTTGAAAAAGATGGTCCTCCAACAATGATCTCAGGTACGTAATGGAAATCAATTGTCTCTTTATTTTCTCCCATCACATTTGGACTAATAATAAACAAATAGAAAATTCATGGGTTTAGAAAAGAGCACAATCAGGTAAAACAGAGTATTTTTTGTGATTTTCAATATTGGTCTGATTTGTTGTTTTGTCACATGTTGTATGTGAGTCATATTGAGAAGAAATATTTTGATAATTTATTTCATACAGTTTTGGATATACCAGGTAAGACCAAAGACAATGTAAAGGAACAATTAGATCTTTCCCAAATTTGCAAGCGCACATAACTTGAACTGTTTGAAAATGTTAGATCACATAAGATAATGAATCCAAAAGCATATTATACACTATCCAAAAAGATTCATTTATTATTTTGTTAGTGGATTGCATATTTGATACTTATAGATGGTTATTATTCCAATTTGGGAAGATGTGTTAGAAATGGTCATATTATCGAATTGAAAAGTCAAGATTGTCATGTTTTAATGGAAAGACTTTTTCTAATTGGATTTTGAGGTTTTTCCAATAAAATGATTTGGGATGTTATAATAGACATATCAAATTTATTTGGATACATTTGTGCATCAACAATAGACTATAATGTTCCAATGAGTCAAACAAACATGACGGGAAGTTCATGAATATACCTCAAAACATAACCACATTATCCATAATGAGGGAAATGTTTATGATGAAATGAGAAATCAATTATTAGTTTTTAATCTGTCCGAACCTGGCTTCGATGGAGTTCATGAACGATGGCTTTCAGATGATGATCATCACAGAGCTCATACATATATTCTACTAAATTGTGAAGAAATTATATCATTCGTACTGTGATTTCTCCTATCAATTATTCTATAATTTTTATAATAATAGATTAATATTATTTTATTTTTAGGTTATATGATAATCATATAAAAAAATAGTTTCTACAAATTATGGAATCCACTCTTGAAGAAAATCGTCAAAAAAATTCATAATCATTTCAAAAACAAGTAACATAAATTAATTTTTTATTTCGCATAAAAATAAATTTAATACTTTTGATAGTGATAATAATTTTACAACTTTTCATGAATCTCAACATGATGATAAAATTGATAATTGATTGTATATATTGAGTAAACCACCATCCAAAATAGTTAAATACTATAATGCATATGTGTTGAATGGTTATCTATTTCATACACGTGAAAATGCGGAATCAAAAAAACAATTAATAGTGGTGTTTTCTTGAGAGGATCTCGTCATAGAGAAAATGAAGTTGACTATTATGGAATCATAGAAGAAATCACTGAGTTATGTTATCTGGGAAAATATTATATAACAATGTTTAAATGTTAGTGGTTGGATACTAAGAGAGGCTTACATGTGCATCTGATCCATGGAATCATTGATATTAAATATAAAAGTCTTATTGCAATAAAAGGAACCATTTTTATTGGTTAATCAGGCACATAATATTTATTATGAAAATTAATATCCCACTTCAATGGAGTTGGGTGATTGGTGGAGCATAATAAAAATTAAATCTTGAGAGAATTGGTTTAATGAAAGTTAATGTGGTTCCTTTGAAGTGCAAGGAATTGAAATTTTTCAAGAGACTAATCTAAATCCATCTTTTACACGAAGAGACATGAATATCATTGATGACACCCCATAGTTAAGGGATGATGGTAACGATGATTTTAATGATGTTACAACTGAATTTGAAATAAAAACAGATGATGAAACTGAAACTAATATGGAAATTGATGATGCTGAGGAGGAAGATAAAGACATTGACATCAAAAACTATGAAGATGATGAAGAAGATGGACATTGACACAGTTAAATGCTTATTATAATCATATATAATATTTATTTTATTTTATTTTATTTTAAAAATATAATTTCCCAGGTGTGGTATTTTCAAACCTTCCAAACTAGGAAACCACCATCTCCATGAAGGGATCACTCCAGAGAGAGCCCCAGCTGGGAAGGATCCATTGTTAGCTGAGATGGAAAAGCGTCTCGGAGGGTGACAACCTGAGTGATGATAGTTCGAAATAGAAATCTTTCATCAAAAGTGGGTCACGTCTTATTTTTCCCACCCAGTCAGGAACCGGGTGACCTGGAAAGGTGAGTGGATACTTGGGGAAAGGTTCACCCATAATCATATATAATATATATCTATATATAAAAGTTTCTTTCAATTGTTTTATAACAACAATGATTTTGTGTTTTTGATAGACGACGATCTATTTCATCCATTGTAGGAGGGAGATTTTCCTTTGGATGAGAAGGATGTCAGATCTTCGGACCCTCAAATTACTGGCAGTTCAGGGGGTGTGGTCTTTCCCGAATGATGATTCCTGACCCTATTCCCAAGTGACATCCACATCTTGTGTTCGATCCACGCATACATAGGTATGTTTACCTGTGTATTTTAGTTATTTTTCATTGATTTTTTTATATTCTAATTGTTTGATTAATTTTTATTTTTTTCACAGCTTTATGGATATAGCTATTGGACAGGAGAGCACTATATTGTGCAATTATTTTTCTATTTCATGTTTTTCATGGGATCGGATTCTCATTGATGTTCAACAATGCATGTTTGAACATTGGTTGATACATAAATAAATAATATTTATTTTTAAATTAATTTAATTAATAACTTGATATAATAAATCATATGTAGGGTTTATGTTATCCCATTGAGGGTAGAATCTATGAGACTATTTGGAAGGTATAGAAGGGAGCCATGCGTCCGCATTACGCTCAGTTTTTGCACAATTTAAAAAGGAAAGCAATGGAGAAAGCTGGAGTTAAGGAGTTTAATGAGGCATGTCACTTATACTGACCTGTTTATATTTCATCTTAGGTTTGGGAAGGATTATTTACCCACTGGTTGACAGAAGTTTTTAGAGTAGATCATCAGTAGTTCAGAAAAATCAGGGGAGACAGGTGGTGACACATCGAGCTGGTAGTCATAGATTCAGTAGGGATAAGGAGCATATGGTAAGTACATTTTTTTAAATATTTTATATAGCTTTAAATTTAAATTGTTTATTTTATATTCATATAGGCATTCGTACAACCTGATATTACGAAGTAATACATTTATAGGAGGATGTATAGTTATCTAGCCACTAGGGAGATTAGAGGTGCTCTCCAGCATCAGATTGTGGTCAATATAAGTTTTTTTAAGTTTTAAATTTAACTAAAAATAATATTTTAACTATTTTAATTTTAAATTCTAATTGAAGGAGTCATATGAGGTCGCGACGTCCTAGAAAGATATTGAGAGTTAGGTTGAGACTAATGGTCAGACCAATACCCCCGGATTTGATGAGACAACATGGATTTAGGTGACCTAGTATGGCCTCAAGAAAGGCCGAGTTATTAGTTTCAGCTCTCGAGTGACCCCTAGTGGTTTTTATGGAACCTCTGCGATGTGGACGACCAGCTTGAGAAGAGCTTGCAGAGAGTCATCGTCATCTCATCCACAGTATTAGGAGCAGCTGCGAGCTTAGAGTGAGCTTATGGAGACTAAGCGTAGGGAGCTGGAGGAGATGCATCAGTGGTAGCAAAAGTATCAGGAAGAGTTCCTACGACAACAGAAGTAGCAATAACAGATGCAGGATAAGATGCATCAATGGCAACATGAGTAGGAGCCGGAGATGAAGTACATGTAATTTCCGACTCGTAGTTTAGGGATGTAGTTCCCTCTATTATCTCCTCCAGCTCCCCCAAATGACCCTCCCCCTCAGTGATGTATTTATAATTTATGATGAAACATTTGAATGTGTTTTTTTAATATTAACTATTTAATGTTTTAAAAAGTGTGTGTTTTATATTATCTCAAAAATTACAATTTTTATTATTTATTTAATTTTTTTATTATATTTAATATTTCATTAATTAATATATTTTTCAATTTTTGTGAACACTTAGGATTTTATTATATTACTAATATTATTATTTCATTAATATTAATAATATTATTATTATTTTATTTATATTAATATTATAATATATTTATTATTTTAAAAATAATTTTATTCTATTAATATTAATATTAATATTTTATTTATATTAATATTATATTATTATTAATATTATTTTATTTGATTTGTTAAATTTTTATTTTATTTTTTAACTATTTGTGACGGTCCGTCATAAAAGGTGTTATTTTTTTATATTTTCAGAATTAATTATTAGGGTCCGTCACAATTACTAATTGTGACAGACCATCACAAAAAAGTAAAAATAGGAATGTATTTTTGACAGGTCACTAGACCGTCACAAATTGTTTCCTAAAAAAATCACCAAATGTTTTTTGCGATGGTGTTACTACCCATTGCAACAACTATGTTTTTGTAATGGTCTGTCACAAAAAGTAATATTGTCACGTCGTTTTCCACAATGGGTCATTTATGACGGGGCCCCATCACAAATAACCTGTCGCAATAGTCCATTTTTTCAGTAGTGTTCCTTATATCAAATTAACAATATTCCTTAAAAAATATCCATATTGAAAAAAGTATACATATTTATCAATATTTCCCCAAATAATTAAATAATATTCAAATTAAACACAGTATGGAAAACGGTATGTGCTTTAAGCAGTAATCATATCCATGAAAAATGATATGAAAATTTAGGGGAAATTCATTTTCAAATGATAATAGGAAATGGAATATTTCAAAGGGACTAAAGGAATCAAGGAATCAAGTGTAAATACTATCCTTTGAAAAATCAATCATAATTTATCTATAGGAATATTAAGGATGGTATCAATACAATATACCCAAAGGGGAGTAAAAAAGTTTTGTTATCAATGATGAATGGAAATATTATAAAATGACCATTCTTAAAAATCATTGTTGAGGAAAATAACCTTTTATTTTGAAATAAGTTTTTACAAACATTTCATTGAAAAAAAAATTGAACAAATTTTATTTTAAAAACTAACCTTTTAAACATGAAAAAGAAGCTTCAAATAAATGATGGTGGGTAAATCTGTACATGTAACACCCCGAGATTTTATGAGAATTATTCTTTTTAATTTCATTGATGTCTTTTGTTGTACGCTACACCAAGATTATCTTACACTATACGAAACACCGTATTAGCTTGTAGTTTACGCAACACTATCCTTGGCTTGCATTACATGCAATAGCAACCTTCCTCGATAGCTTGCGTTGTACGCAATACCGAGTTTCACTAAACATTGATATGTTATTAAAATATTATATAAACTAGCCATTATGAATAGTAACACCCACTTTTTAAAATTTTATAAATTTTATCTTTCAAAATGGACTTTATTTTTGGAATTGGAATATCGAAATTATCCTAGGGTGAATTTTTCGTATTTTTCTGAAAACATTCAATTTTTGATGAATAGTAAAAACACTGAGTTATTGGTTAAAACCAACTTTTTATTTAAATAATCATTTATTTTATTTAAATTTACGTTAGGTTAAAATTGATACATAATACCTATATAAGTTCAATGTAATTCATTGGAGTCATTTTATAACAATTTTAGATATATAAAAATTTTATTGAACTTTTCATCATCTTTTACCCACCTCCTAGGAGAATTTGAAAATTTACATTAAACTTAAATTTACCACTTCTGTGAGTGGAATTTAGAAAATCCAAGAGACACGGTTAATATCAAGGAGTAAAATGTGGTTCAATAAGATAAAAATAATTTTTGGTGAATAGTAACATTTTACTTTTATTTACCACGGTTAAAAGTAAATAGGGTAATTAAGGGTAAAAATGATATTATTATTACCCTAACACTTGTATTAATTATATTTAATAAGTTTAATTCTACCAAAAACAACCTTAGGATTAAAATATTACCCTTTAGGTCCACTTATATTAGATTAGGACATTTTTTATTATTTTATTTAAAGAAGAGTTAAAATAGTTAAAATCAAAAAATAATAACTAAAACATTTTTAATATAGGGTTATACATAAGATAAATTATACTATAAATATTAATTAGAAATATTAGAATATTTCCTACATAATTTTATTTTATTTATAATTTTTATACGTTAAATAATATAATTTATTTATGACACAATAGTGATGTAGCAATTACCTAATTAATGAAATATTAACAAATTTGATATTATAAATACCCAAATAAATGTAATTTGTGACTTTTTATGAATTAAACTAATTTTATAGGTTAATATAACATATTATTGTTGGTTAGATGAATTTTTTTCTAAGAAATAATGCTTTTATGAATTTTTAAAAAAACAAAATACCAAATAGTGTCGAAATTGACATAAAAGCGTTTTTAAAACAAATATTATATTATTAATTGATATTCTATTCCTAAAAAACTAATGATCATCCAAAATACTTATATAATAATATATATGACATTAATGAGCCAATTGGGGTTTTATTGGCAGTTAATAGTAATTTCATTAACCATATAATGTAAGAATACAAGAAGATATAGTAAAAGTTAAATTATTTAACTTAGAGTTAAATCTAAATGTTAAGGTTAAAATGGTAACCTAAACTTGTATAAAACCTATTGGTTGAGAGTATTTCGACCCATGACCAACATATCCTCGAAATAAGTCACTTTATATCCACTATAAAATGAATATGAATTTATTATAAAATAATATTTTTAGTTTTTCCTAAGGTACCCCTCACCACTCTTATAAAAGGGCACCTCCTCCCTCTCCTCTTCACACAAATTTGTGCCTTCAATCTCGGCCAAACCCTACCCATTTCACTTATACACTTCCATATAAACCTACTATAGGTCTTGGTATTCTTCAAAGACCAACTATAGTGCCCTATGAGGAGGTTAAGAGGAGGCGCGTCGAAGAAGAGGTAATCTCTTATACCGATTCTTTCATGTTTCTTTATTCTTCTACTTCATCTTATTTATTTGTTTCATTATAAATTAAGGACATAAGTATAAATAATATACTGATATGTTATTATAAATATGAAACAACCCCATTTTACCTTCTATCCATCCTACGGAAAACGAAATCTCCACGCGTGCGTACGTACGGAATACCGTCTCCACGCCGTGGTGTAATCTGTTTTTCCACCACCACCTTACTTGGATGGGTATAATGGTGTAAATAATAACTATATATGGTTATTATAACATCATACTAATTCTGAGATATTATATCATCCATTACAATTCCATTCAAATAATTATGGGAATGATATCATCGCTCGTGCGTACGTACGGATTACCGTCTCCACGACACAATGAGATTCATTCTCCATATTAACCATTAAAGAATGATTATAAAGTATATATATAATGAATAATAATTATATATATGACATAATAATGCTACTTTATTTATGTATATATATATTTCATCTACTTACTTCCATTCAAGTAAATAAGGAAAGGAAAACAACATTCATACGTACGTACGACCTACCGTCTCCATGAACGGTGTGTTTCATTTCATTTATCTATCTATTATATATATATATATATATACTGAATATATATGATATATAAATATTATTTTACATTATGGAAGTAACTAAATCATGATATAAGTAATAATAATATCAAGAACAACAAGTCCAAACATGTAAGATAAATGAAACGATTTTACCCAAAACGCTGCTTTAACATGGAATTGACAAAAGAACATGTAATATAAAGTCATAAGTGAATCATATATTATATAATAAATATTATTATGGTTCTGTTAAAAGTTAATAATATGTTTAAACCCACTATACATGAGTTTCAGACACGTACGGAAGAAATTATACCTAAGGTAAGGGATAATTTTTCAATCTCATTTTTATCTGAGATTGCTTATACGTAAGTATTTACTAGGGTTATATTTTGCATCCATGTCCATAAAAATGTTTTTCATAAAGTGTTTAGTATTATTACATGTATGTTTAAAGTCATGTTTACCCCTCTATGACTTTTACTTTGTGTTATGGAAGGAATCTTTCTTTTTTTTACCATACGTGGTACTTTTTGACTTTTCCTTTAAAAGTATGAGGAGAATGTTTTTTTTAAATTATATAACATGAAATGATTTTTATGGTTTTATAACGCCTTATTTTCCTGAAGATTACTCTACAGGATTTCATGACTATTTTCAAAAAAATCGGTTTCTTTTAAAATTGCATGGAATTTTTTGAAAAGAAAATGATTTTGAATAAGAAAGGATATTTTCCTCAAGAATTCATTTCAAGTGTTTTATCAAAACCATTTTCCATCTAAGATGACATTATTCATATGTGTATATTTCAAGTATAATGTCTCTATTATTTTCATGGTTTCACTTTTCTTATTATGAAATGATATCCATTTGTTTTATATGGATTATGTTATGATGAGATGATGTTTTTGAAACTCATTTTATTATTTGGGTTATGATGAATGATTTATGTTTATGTTGTGGAACACGTAAGAATGATTTAATTATGAGATGGGTGGGACCTATATCTCTCTCTAATGCATTGGGTAAATATTTACATCTCATGAGATAGACATGGATAGAACGACAAGTTAATCTGGTTCAGTGATACAGGAGTGGAACGAGGAGTGAAATCGATTCAGTAAGGGACTTTTTCCACTATGATGGTTTTGGCAGTAATGCCTTGGATAATATGGAAATCATAACATGTTCTTAATGGTTTCCACAATTACATGTTTTATTCCCATGCTATTTTATCATGGTTAATGTTCCTTTTTGATCTATTCCTTATGCACTGCCAATATTTATGTCATTACTCATGATTTTGATGTTTTATGTTCATGTTCTTACGTTCAATTGCATAGGGATTGTTTTATGTTCTCCATGTTTACCCTTACTAAGAATTTGATCTCACCCTTTTTATATTTTCTTTTCCCCAGGATATAAATAAATGTTTTATGTAAGAAAACCAAAGGGGAAGATCTTTATGGGAGATGTTGAAGATCTTTCACCATGATTAGAAGATTATGTTCCGAGTTTACAAAGACACTAAACTAATATGGTCTTTGGGTGTCTATTTTTGTAATGTATTAATTATTTTGCAAAAGTAATGTAATTTCCATGTATGTCAATCTTGGGTCTCTACAGTTGGTATCAGAGTGAAGGTTTAGTCAACCTTTGGAAACTAGGATGCGCAAACTTTAGTGAAATCACTTGAGATATTTCTAAGGTATGTCTAGGGATGTCTATAAGGTTAAATATACGTATAGGTTATAGTCCTAGAATTACAGTAATGATCTTAGAATTAAACCTAAGATGTTATATATTGAAGGTACTCCCCCTTTGTTATGTTTTTTTCCTAGCATGATTTTTTCCTCCCACACTATTCTTTTTGGGTTTTAGAAAATGGATGGAAATAAGAAGACTCATGATAATGGGGGATATGATGGACAATGGAATGATATTCTTCATGAGAAACCAAATGAAACGGGATTTGGAAGTCTAAACATCGTTATTATTCCTAATCAGCAAGCTCATAATATAATCAATAATCTCAACTTTGGTAAGTATCCAGACTCAGATAATAAGAAAAAGATGGAGTTTCATGATGATCATAGAGGAATGAAGGTTAAATTTTCCTCACATAAATAATGTGGGAATAGACATCAAGGAGAATGTTTCAAAGGAACTGGAAGATGCTTTGGGTGTGGAAAAGAAGGACACAAAGCTATTAATTACAAAGGAAAAGGTTTTGTTAACTCCATGGACAAGGAAAATGGTATTGCTAAGACATCAACAAAGGTTAAATGTTTTAAATGTGGAATGTATGGGCATTATGCAAACCAATGCCCTAAGGGAAGGTCTCATGAAGAGAATTTTCATGGTCATATGGGTAGTGTTTATATTGATGATGATGAAGAGACTAAAAATGATATGTGAGATGAATGAATTGTTGAAGCTCGGTCAATGGTTTAAGAAGGTAGTGGAATGATTTATGTTTATCAAGAGTTATATTATATCGGTAATGGTACTATGGAATAAAGACATATATAAGGATTGTTACACTATTATTTTTCATAAAGTATTTGAAAGTATATGTTGAATGGTACCAGTAACCATGAAAGGTTATTTAGATATTTTTGGAAAGTATATGATATGTGCATAATGAAGGGATAAGGACATAATGAGATGTTTTATAGTATTAATGATCTCATGACTGATATAAGGACAATGTGATATCATGGTTTGAGGATATATAAATTTTGAGATTTTGGTATGTGGAAAGAGTTAAATTCTGTCCGAATTCATGTTTTCACTAAGGTTCTATGGTAATTTATGTTTCAAGAGAATACATGATTAAGGTATTCACATGTTTTTAATGTGACCAACAAGATATATCTTATGATATATGGGGGATAAATGATGGTATTCACATGCTTGGTTGAGGAAATTTCTAGTAATCGTTGTATTTATACTATGAGATTGGATAGAAGTATTTTGGATAAGACTAAATATTTGAAATAGATTATGTTGGACATAAGATAATATTGTTTAAGGATAGAAACTTTTTTTCGATATTATTTCTGGAATGTTATAATAGTGTAGTTTTAGAAAAAGGACAACTTGCAGGATGGGCGACAACACGTCACGTCGGATAGGGTTGCGGGAATCAAACCCACAACCAAAGTGTGACATGCCTTTATCACCTACCTCTGGCCGACAAGAAGTACCTGGTAAGTAGAAACTAGTTTTATTTTGTTAAGAGGTATAATAGATGAAGTATTAGTCCATTTTTGGAATCATATACGATTAACCTCACCATAGATGGACTTATGTATATTTGATAACTTTTTCTAACCTTTTGTTTGAGATAGATGGAATGACTCATCATTCTATCACATGATCTGCTAACACATCACGAATGAAAAATTCAACTTCATTTCTTTAAGATATGAAGTTGAAATTGTTCATGTAATGACCAATGGTGATATTGTACCAAAATCAAGTAAGTATTTCTTATAATTCAAAATTTTCAACTTTAGGGAAATGATATTGAAAACGTTGTCATAGTACCCTCATATCTGATGAATAAGATGGTACCTTAGATCATCACAAATTTATGGCTTGGTGATTGTTGGATTTTTCATAGCCATGTTCTATACCACTCTCTATCAGAACTTGATGGTTATATTTCTCTTCCATATCCATATATTCACCTATATTCTCCTATGTGGAAACCCAGTGATTAGTTACTTTGGGTATTCGTTATGTTTCTAACTTTCCCTTTTAAAATGATGTTTTAGTATTAATTTTTACGATGTGGGTTTCTATGAAAGAATATTTCAAGTAGAAAACCATTTATAACCCCGACGAATTTTGAGGGAAAAATTCATTTTAAGGGGGGTAGAATGTAACACCCTGATATTTTATGAGAATTATTCTTTTTAATTTCATTGATGTCTTTTTTTGTATGCTACACAAAGATTATCTTGTGCTATACACAATACCATATTATCTTGTTTTATACACAACACTATTCTTGGCTTGAATTACACACAAGAGAAACATTCCTCGATTGCTTGCATTGTACGCAATACCGAATTTCACTAAACAATGATATGTTATTAACATATTATATAAACTAGCCATTATGAATAGTTACACCCACTTTTTGAAATTTTATAAATTTTATCTTTCAAAATTGACTTCATTTTTGGATTCGGAATATGGAAATTATCCTAGGGTGAATTTTTGGTATTTTTCTGAAAACATTCAATTTTTGATGAATAGTGAAAACACTGAGTTACTGGTTAAAACCAAATTTTTAGTTAAATAATGATTTATTTTATTTAAATTTAATTTAGGTCAAAATTGATACATAATACCTATATAATTTCAATGTAATTCATTGGATTCATTTTATAATAATTTTAGATATATAAAATTTTTATTGAACTTTTGACCGTCTTTTACCCACCTCCTAGGAGAATTTGCAAATTTACATAAAACATAATTTTACTACTCCTGTGAGTGGAATTTAAAAAATCCTAGAAACTCGGTTAATATCAAGGAGTAAAATTTGGTTCAATAAGATAAAAATAATTTTTGGAGAATAGTAACTTTTTACTTTTATTTACCACGGTTAAAAGTAAGTAGGGTAATTAAGGGTAAAAATGATATTATTATTACCCTAACACATGTATTAATTCTATTTGATAAGTGTAATTCGACCAAAAAAACCTTAGGAATAAAATATTACCCTTTAGGTTCACTTGGATTAGATTAGGACATTTATTATTATTTTATTTAAAGAAGAGTTAAAATAGTTAAAATCAAAGTTTAATAACTAAAACATTTTTAATATAGGGTTATAAATTAGATAAATTAGACTCTAAATATTAATTAGAAATCTAAAATGATTTCCTATATAATGTTATTTTATTTATAATTTTTATACATTAAATAATTTAATTTATTTATGACACAATGGTGATGTAGTAATTACCTAATTAGTGAAATATTAAAATAATTTCTATTATAAATACCCAAATAAATTTAATTTGAAACTTTTTATAAATTAAACTAATTTTATAGGATAATATAACTTATTAGGGTTGGTTAGATGAATTTTTTTCGAAGTAATAATGCTTTTATGAATTTATAGAAAACAAAAGACCAAATAGTGTCAAAATTGACATAAAAGAGTTTTTAAAACAAATATTATATTATTAATTGATATTCTATTCATAAAGAAATAAGGTTTGGAAAAAAGACTTATATAATAATATATATGAAATTAATGAACCAATTGGGGTTTGATTGGATGTTTATAGTATGTTTATTAACCATATAATGTAAGAATACAAGAAGACATGGTAAATGTTAAATTATTTAACTTAGAGTTAATTCTAAATGATAAGGTTAAAATGGTAACCTAAACTTGTCTAAAACCTATTTGTTGAGAGGATTTAGACCCATACCCACTCTAGCCTCAAAATAAGTCACTTAGGATATATTATAAACTGAATATTAATTTATTATAAAATAATATTTTATGTTTTTCTTAAGGTTCCCCTCACCACTCTTATAAAAGGGCACCTACTCCCTCTCCTCTTCACACAAATTTGAGCCTTCAAGCTCGGCCAACCCCAGCCCATTTCACTTCTACACTTCCATATAAACCTACTAGAGGTTATGGTATTCTTTAAAGACCGACTATAGTTCCCTAAGAGGAGGTTAAGAGGAGGCGCATCGAAGAAGAGGTAATCTCTTCTACCGATTCTTTCAAGTTTCTTTATTCTTATACTTCCTCTTATTTAGTTGTTTCATTATAAATTAATGACATAAGTATAAATAATATACTGATATATTATTATAAATATGTAACAACCCCATTTTACCTTCTATCCATCCTTCGGAAAACGAAATCACCGCGCGTGCGTACGTACGGAATACCGTCTCCACGCCGTGGTGTAATCGTTTTTTTTGCCACCACCTTACTTGGATAGGTATAATGGTGTAAAGAATAACTATATATGGTTGTTATAACATCATAAGGATTCTGAGATATTATATCATCCACTCCAATTCCATTCAATAATTATGGGAACGATATCATCGCTCGTGCGTATGTACAGATTACCGTCTCCACGACGGGATGAGATTCATTCTTCATATTAACCATTCAATAATGATTATAAAGGATATATATAATGAATAATAATGATATATATGAAATAATAATGCTACTGGATTTATGAATATATATATATATATGTCATCTACTTACTTTTATTCAAGTCAATAAGGAAAGCAAAACAGCGTTCATGCGTACGTACGACCTACCGTCTCCATGAACGATGTGTTTCATTTCATTTATCTTTCAATTATATATATATATATATATATACTGATTATATATGATATATAAATCATGTTTTAGATTTTGGAAGTAAGTAAATCATGATATAAGTAATAATAATATCAAGAACAACAAGTCCAAACACGTATGATAAATGAAACGATTTTACCCAAAACACTACTTTAATATGGAATTGACAAAATAACGTGTAATAGAAAGTCATAAGTGAATCATATATGATATCATAAATATTATTATGGTTATTTTAAAAGTTAATAATATGTTTGAACCTACTATACTAGATTTTCAGACACGTATGGAAGAAATTGGACCTAAGGTAAGGGATAATTTTTCAATATCATTTTATCCGAGATTGCTTATACGTAAGTATTTACTGGGGTTATATTTTTCATCCATGTCCATAAAAATGTTTTTCATAAAGTGTTTAATATTATTCCATGTATGTTTAAAGTCATTTTTAACCCTCTATGACTTGTACTTTGTGTTATGGAAGGAATCTTTCTTTTGTTTACCATATGTGGTACTTTTTGACTTTTCCGTTAAAAGTACGAGAAGAATGTTTTTTTAACTTATACGGAATGAATGAATTTTTATGGTTTTATAACACCTTATTTTCATGAAGATTACTCTACAAGATATCATGACTATTTTCAAAAAAATCCTTTTCTTTTAAAATTGAATGGAATTTTCTGAAAATAAAATGATTTTGAAGAAGAAATGATATTTTCCTCGAGAATTCACTTCAAGTGTTTTATCAAAACAATTTTCCATCTAAGATGACATTATTTCATATGTATATTTTTCAAGTATAATGTCTCTATGATTTACATGGATTCACTTTTCTTATGATGAAATGATATACATTTGTTTTATATGGATTATGTTATGATGGGATGATGTTTATGAAACCCATTTTATTCTTTGTGTTATGATGAATGATTTATGTTTATATTGTGGAAAACATAAGAATGATTTCATTATGAGATGGGTGGGACCTATATCTCCCTCCAATGCATTGGGTAAAGATTTATATCTCATGAGATAGAGAGGGTTGGAACAGAAAGTTAATATGGTTTAGTGATACAGGACTGGAACGAGGAGTGAACTCGATTCATTAAGGTACTTTGTCCACTATGATGGTCTTGGAAGAAATTCCTTGGAAACTATAGAAATAATAACATGTTCTTAATGGTTTCCAAAATTACATGTTTTATTCCCATGCTATTTTATCATGTTTAATGTTCCTTTTTGATCTATGTCTTATGCACTGCTAAGATTTATGTCATCACTCATGATTTTGATGTTTTATGTTCATGTTCTTACATTCAAATGTTTAGGGATTGTTTTATGTTCTCTATGTTTACCCTTACTGAGAATTTGAGCTCACCCTATTTATGTTTTCTTTTCCCCAGGATATAAAGAAAGGTTTTAGGTAAGAAAACCAAAGGGGAAGATCTTTATGGGAGATGTTGAAGATCTTTCACCATGATTAGAATATTATGTTCCGAGTTTCCAAAGACACTAAACTAATATGGTCTTTGGGAATATTTTTTTGTAATGTATTAAGTATTCTGAAAAAGTAATGAAATTTCCATGTACGTCAATCTTGGGTCTCTACAGTACAAGTCATATAAGTTAAAAAAACATACCTTTTTTACGGTTAAAGGTTAGAAAAAATGCCTTGTTCAGAAATTGACAAAAAGATCCCATGAAAAACATTGGTAAATACAAAAAGGGTAAAAAAAGTATTTATAGAATCATTTTATATAACATTTTAATACAAAATATTTTTTACTAGAAAACAGGTTCTCTAAATAAAGAGAGAAACAAATTCGGGTTTCCTAAAAAACATTTTCTTAAACATTTTGAGTACCAAAGAGTGGAAAATGGTACTGATACTTGAAAATGGTCATGAATAACTAGAGGAGTGAAAATGGAAGGATTTATTGAAAAATGTTCATATAATTTCCTTTAATGTAAATACCATTTAAAGATCATTAAATTTATTGTTGAGGAAAATAATCTTTAAACATTCTAAAGTGTCCCATACCACTTGGAAACATTTTAAATAATACGACTCATGAAAGAATAAAATTAAGTGAAATTTATAATATCATGAGAATAAACAGATTCATGATATATCATGTAAAATGGTATTATATACACAATATAAAAGAAACTATGTGCATAACAATAAATAAGTCTCAATAGAAAGTAAATTGAGATGAAATCCCCTGCCATGTGTTTCCTTTCGAGTTAACGTCCTTTAACTTCTTGTACAATAGAATTATGTTAATTTTATACTTTATTAAAAAACGTTTTCATGTTTTTACTTAATTTTATTTCACTTATTACTATTTTTTGTAAAATTACTTAAATAATTATGTTTACATCGGGTGTTTTGACAGTATTCGATTTATGTGTCAAAAACAAAATTAGTGGGTCAGCTATGGTCAAAGGGGTCATTATACAACATCTCTAGAATACTAATGATTGAATAATTATCATATTTATACTTTAATTATACTTTTTAAATCATTAATTAAATAGGTTTATTAAAAATGGACAAACATTTCAATCATGGAGACGGTAGGACATACTTATGCATGAGTAACGTTCTGATTTTTCAATGATCGTTATGGAAAGAAGGTAAGTAACACTATATCATTCCATAATGATCATTATATAATAAATACCATATTATATACTTATATATATATGAATATTGTTATTTAAAATTAATCACATCTTTTTGAGGAGGAGGTAGTACACACGTCCACGAATGACATTTTCACTTTTTAAGTGTATGTGAAAGGGAAATAAATAAAATGATATATATATATATTATTTATAGAAAGGTAATTATGTAATTAATATAATATAGAGTTCTTTATGTCACATATTGTAAATTAAAACCATCCTTTATATGTTTCATGTATAGTGTGAATGATTCACATCACTTTAAGGGGGTGGTAGTCCACACTTCCTCAAACGATGTTATCGTATTCGCACAAAATGGTGAGTATAAGGGTATGTGTTATAAAATAATTAAATATGAATAAATAAAAAATAAATATATTATATATTATATATAAATAGAGTTACATCATAATTTCCACCATGATAGGTGATAAAGTAAATAATGAACAATCATCTCTTTGTGAGGTAATAGTTCGTCGTACACAGAAATAGTATGTTCATTACCCATTAAATGGAAGTGTGTGTAAGTTTATGTCAAAAAAATATCATAAAAATATCCTAGTATATTTAGGATAATTTTTTTATACAAAAATAAAATTATAATATATGATGGGTTTTATAATAGAAATAAAACTAAAAAGCTTAAAGAAAGATGTTACTTATTAATCGGGTAACTCCTTTTGGTTGGAACCAAAAGCTTCTTAGGATTTATTTATGCTTAAGTTTAGGATTCTAATATTATTTGAGGTATGTTTAGGATCTATTTTAGAAGAGATATTTCGAGCCAAGGTGGATTGAGAGGTGTGCGTAAGTGGGAGGAGATGAGGCCTTTTATATTGGAGGAGGAGTGGAACTCTTGTAATATTTTCACAAAGGAATTACATACAGGTTTTTCACATTGAAAGTGGATCCAATATAGGATAAAATTATACACAACGTATTATAGGGTCTAATTATGACAACACAATGGATTTTTGACAAGTTTCTAGGTCATTTTTTCCCTTAATATTAAGGTTCAGTCTCTTATTAAGCTTAATTTTTCCTTAAGAATTATAATTAATTTTAATGGCATTTATTAATATTTTTGTTCAAAAACTATTTTGACCATATTATAAATTATTAATTATTATTATTCCAAATATAGAATCCATTTCTCCAAATTCCAATAATAAAGGTGGTGTAAATTAATTTAAATGTAATCCTGCTGATAGGGTGACGATGAGGGTTTTTAAAGTAAAAACGTCTGAAAGTTTGCTATGTTTTTATAGTCAATTTCAAAAGAAAATTGATTCCAATGAACTATACTATATTAATTGATAAAAATATTATCTTATTATAATTTATAAAAATTAAAATATTATTTATCTGTATAAATAAATTAGATGAAAAAGCAATGTTGAACTAAAATTCAGTATTTTTCACTATTCATTAAAAAAATGAATCTTCACAGAAAATTACCAAAAATTAACCCTAAACGAATTTTTGTGTTTAAATTTCAATTATCAAGTTTAATTTGACATATTAAATCAATAAATGTTTCAAAATTCATATTTAAAATGGGTTCTCCATTAAAAGGCAGTAAAATTTCTTTTATAAAAATACAGGTTTTTTTGTGTAAAATAGAGTTTGTTCTAATTTTATACCAATAAAACCTAATGTATGAATATAAAAAATATTTTAATAATTTTATGATATATATTTCATTAAAATATTTCATTAATTTTAATAAATTATGTTTATTACAAAAAAAATCTTTTATAATAAAAAAATAATAATATATCTTTTTATATCTCATTGGTTCTTATTTTTGTTTCTAATTAATTGTTAAAAATGAATTCATTTTATATTTATATAAACAAAAAAATTTCATAATTTTTCTAATATTATTTAAAAATTCTAACATAATAGCTAGGTTATATCATATTATATTAAATAATAATATTTTAATAATACATTGGTTTTTGGTCAAACTCAGTCTTGCGTGTAATGAAAGCTATCCAAAAAGGTCATTATTACGTGTAACACAAAATATCAAGGAAGGTATATCTTTCATGTAATTAAATCTATGTTAGTGTTGTGTGAATTATAAGGTATCGAATCTATTATATTTATTTAAGATACAAAACATATTATAATGTATCAGGTTAATATATACCCTTTTTACACATGGTGTTGCGTGTCATACACGCTATTGAATACAAAGTTGTGCTTTTTAGAATTTTGGGGTGTTTCATTCTCCCAAAATTAATTAAATTGAATCCTTAAAAAATTTAAACACAATCATGATAATATATTGTTTGATATTCCTAATATTGAAATCCCACATCATGAGAATGGTTCATAAAACATTCTCTAGAAAAGAGATAATGGGAAGTAAAAAGGTCACATTGACTAACATATAACTATGACTTTCAGTATGATATCATTAGTGAAACAAGAGATTTGTACTTAGAGGAAAAGAGTAAATATATATAGGGAGTGAATGAGATCATCAATCACAAACAAGTAAATGATCAACAGAAAGTTGAGGGCCTCAAAGCACTAAATCTGTGATGATTTAGATGGTCATTGGTTAAAAAAAAGGTATTCGGAAAGAATTTTTGTTGGAAGATACTTTTTCTAATGTAGAGGAATTATTTTACTCCCTATGTATACTTACTTTATAAATTTATATAAACAAAATTAAACATTTATTTGTGCTTAGATCAGTTTTCAAATTCATACAAAAATTAATTTTGATTCCTGAAGAATTAAAATAAATTTATAAAGGATATTAAGGCCCATAAAATAGTGAAAAGTATAACTATTTTTCTTTAACTATTATAAAAACTGATATGGTTTAAATGTTAATATACTAACAAAAAAAAGTGATACTACTTGTTCATAATTAATATTTATTCGTCAAATTTATTAATTAAACACAATGGAAAATTAAATAGAACATTTCATAGGTCAGTGGTTGGGGTGAGACCCTTATCAGCCTTCAACCATGGGTTCAAGACCCTCTACCTTCCTAGATTTTATTGGTTGTCACCCAGATTATAGGTTTTCCTTAACTAAAACTACATTAACTTGATTTCCAAAAATAAATATGATGTACATTATTTAAATAAGTTTAATCACTAAATATTTTTTTAACTAAGGTTTTAAATATATCCACAATATTTAAATACTTCATCCATTTATATCCATATAGTTATTTCTTTGTTTTAGGGTATATCCAAAATATAATTCCTCATGCCTTCAGTGATGTTTTTAGGGTTTTTTCTGCGAGCACTTTTCCTGGTTGGTTTTTGTTCGGTGGTGATGTTGATTTTCTTCTGGTCTTGGGTTTGTTCGACGAGTTGTTAATGGTGGTGTTTTAATGAGGTTGGTTCATCTGTGATGGTGGTTTGATGATGCGGTGTGTTCGTTCACATCGGTCATGTTGGCGGTGGAGTACTCTCCGGAATCTGGTGTGGTGTTGGCCGACGACTGCGATGACAATTGGTTTGTCACATGAGGATGATTGATGGCGTCTTTCTGGCTGATGCGGGTTCCTCTCGCTTCGAGGTATCATCGGGTTTGGGACTGTTGTATTTTTTGAATTTTGAATTTCGAATCTATTTTGGTATGGTTTTTATCCCACGCTTTGTTTAGGTTACCGCTCAGCCAAAAAGCGGCATTTTGAAAATCAAAAAAAATGGAATTTTTAGTCACTTATTATATATCTAAATACTTCATAATGGTTTGTAAAGAAAATGTGAATTATCTTAAGAATATCCCCTAGGAGTGTCAAACTAGGTGCATAGTAAAGACTATTGCCATGTACTAGGTTACCCTGAGTTAGGCTCAAAACACCTTGTTGAAGTTCTTACTCTCAGGTATATTTTTTCCTAAACCACGTCAACTTATAGTATCTATAAAGGGTTGTATTTCTAGGAAGGCCCATATAATCTCTACCTTACCAAAATTCAAGGATTTTCTTCTACACTTATCATAAAATTATACCTTAGGGTTATTTTATTTAATCTATATTTTCTAAAATCTAGTTTCCTAGGTTGCTACTAAACTTCCTTTGATACCAATTGCAGTATCCCAACCCCATATATCCTGAAGCCGATGTCTAGTATCAATTACATTATCATGATTACAAGGAATCAAATCCCGAAAGACAAGAAGTTTAGTAGTCTTGTTAAAAAAGATACATAAATGAATCTTGTATTAAAAATTAATACACTAATTAAAACATTATTTATTTATTCTAAATAAAATTCGAGGATAACTTTATTCCATATAGAAAATCTATGTATATCATTCATATTAACCTTCTTATATACCTAGGGAAAGAAACATAATAATTGTGAGCTCAAATACTCAGTAAGGCTAAGGTATAGTGGAAGGAATAATGAATCAATGAGATTAATAATTATGGAATGGTAAATAATAAAACACACAAACCATGTAATCAAAAAACTGAGAAGGAAGTGCATAAAAAAATATAGAAATGTAATAAATGGAAACATGTGCCACTGAAATAACTAGATAAAGAAAGAAATATGTCAACTTAAGAAACTGAAACACATGCCATTAAATCAACAAATTAGAAATTAAATTTATCCATAGATATGTCGACATAAGATCTCATGGATGAATAATAACTGAAAATAAATGAGGTAAGCGCTTAATTATTGAATTCCCTATTTCCTAAGAACATGGAACCATTACCATCAACATAAATTTTACCTATTCCATTTTGTGGAACTAATTCATCCCATAAGACTATTGACACATTGATGGGATTTCATTAATTAGTCCCCAACCCATAGGTATTTCCTTAAATGGCCCCCAACTCGTTTATTTTATTTCCAAAACATTACTCATATCTAATAAACAATATTCCATATAAAATATCCTTATTGAATTAAGTATACATATTTATCAATACTTCCCCAAATAATCAAATAACTTTCAAAGTAAACACCGTATAAAAAATGGTATATGGTTTAGGAAATAATCATATCCATGAAAAATGATATGGATATTTAGGGAGATTTCATTTTAAAATGATCATAGGTAATTGAATATTTCAAGGGGAATAAAAGGAATAAAGGAAGTGAATTTTAATACTATCCTTGAAAAAATAAATCATAATCAGCATACCCCAAGGGGAATAAAAAGGGTTTTTGTAATTGTTAAATGAAAATATTATAAAAAATATATTTTTAAGAAACATCTGGATGAAAATATCCTTTTGGAAAATATACTTTTGTTTTAAATCTATGCTGGGTTTTCTTAAAAGAATTTTCTAAAACATTTTGTGTACCAAAGAGTATAAAATTGTATTAATACTTGAAAATGGTCATGAATAAACATAGGATATAAAATATAAGTTTTAATTGAAAAATGGTCATATAATTTCCTCAAATGGAAATACCATTTAAATATCATTAATGTTTTTTTTAGATGAAAACAATATTTAAATATTCCAAAGTGTCTCATACCACTTTGAAAATTTTTAAATCATAAGCCTCATGAAGGAATATAATTAAATGAAAGTTATATATCAAGAGAATAAATATATTCATGATATATCATGTAAAATGTAACTATATATACCATATAAAATAAACTAGGTGTATAGCAACAAATAAGTCTCAATAGAATGTAAATTGAGACAAAATCCCTTATATTGTGTTTCCTTTCAAGTGAACTTCCTTTAACTTCTTGTATAATAAACCTATGAAAAATTTATACTTTACTAAGAATTTTTTTCATGTTTATCCTTACTTTTATTTCACTTATTACTATAATTTTTACAAATACTTAAACAATTATGTTTATATTGGGTGTTTTGACAAAATTTGATTTATGCGTCAGAAACAACTTTGGTATGTCAACTATGGTTAGAAAGGTCATTATATAACATTTACAGAATAATAATCATGACATAATTATCATAATTATCATATTTAAAATTTAATTATACTTTTAAAATCAATAATTAAATATGGTTATGAAAAATAAACCAACCTTGCAATCATGGAGACGATAGTTTGTACGTACGCATGAGTAACATTCTCATTTTTCAATGATCGTTATGGAAAGAATGTAAGTAAAAAATATCTCTTTAAATAATGATAATTATATAATAAATACTATAGTATATACTTATATATATAATTCTTGTGATTTAAAAGGAATCACATCATGTTAAAGAGGCGGCAGTCCACACGTCCTGGAACGATATTATCACTTTTTAAGTGTGTATTAAAGGTTAATAAATAAAATGGTATATATATATTATTTAAATAAATTTAATTATTTCACGAATATAATATTAATTTTTTTTATTTTACAAAAGTTTAATTAAAACCATCATTTATACGTTTCATGTATAGTGTGAAAGAATCACATCTCTTTGAAGGGGAAGTAGTCCACACTTCCTCAAACGATGTTACTATATTACCAAAAAATGGAGAGTATATGGGTATGTGTTATAAAATAATTAAATAATAATAAATTCATAATAAATATAATATATAAAATTATAAACATCGTGTCCGTAATTATGTCCACCATGAGAGGTGGTAAAGTAAAAATGAACAATCATCGTTTCATGAGGTAGTAGTTCGCCATAAACAGGAACACTGTGTTCGTTACCCATTAGATGGAAGTGTGTGTAAGTGTTGGTGTAATGATTATCATAACAAAATAATATTATATTTAGTATGTTTTTGTTATACAATAATTTAATAATAAGAGATGATGGGTTGGATAATGGAAATAAATCAAAAAATATTACGGAAAGATGTTACCTCTTAATTGGGTAACTCCTTTTGGTTTAAACCAAAATATTCATTAGATTGATTTATTCCCCAGTGTAGGACAATAAGAAGAGGATAGGTGTTTTAAAAGATATTTTGGAAGATATTGTTTGATCCAAAGTGGCTTGAGAGGTGGAGTATGTGCAAGGATAGGAGACCTTTTTATAATGAAGGAGGAGTCAGACTCTTCTAATATTTTCACAAAGGAATTCCATGCACGTATTTTACATTGAGAGTAGATCCAATAATAGATAAAATTATATAAAAGGAATTATAGGGACTAAATATTACTATCCAATGTATTTTGGACATGTTTCTAGGTCATTTTGACCCTTAATATTAAGGTTTAGTCCCTTATTATGCTTAATTTTTCCTTATAATTGTAATTATTTTTAATTACATTCACTAATATTTTTGGTCAAAAACTAAGTTGAAATTATTAGAAATTTTAAATTATGATAATTTAAAATATTATTTCTATTTTTCAAAATTCTAAAAACAGATGTTGGAGAAATTAATTTAAATTTAATCTCACAGACGGGATGGCAATGCAGGTTTATAAACTAAAAACATTCAAAAGTTTGTTATGTTTTATAGTCAATTTTAGAGTGAAATATATTATGATGACCTATATTTGATTAATTGATTAAAATATTGTCTTATTATACTTTAAAACATATTTAAAATATGATATATCCTTAAAAATAAATTTGATGAAAAAGAATTTTTGAACTAATATTCATTATTTTTTCACTATTCATTAAAAAATGAAACGACAAAAAAAATTACCAAAAACTCACCCTAAAATAATTTTGGTGTTTATATTTAAAAATTAAATTTTATTTTGAAATATTAAGTAAATTTAAGTGTCTAAATTCATATTTAAAATGGGTTCTTCATTAAAAGGTGTTAAAATTGTCTTTATAAAAATATATGTTTTAATGTATAAAATAGAGTTTGTTCTTATCTTATGCCTACCAAACCTAATGGATGATATCAAAAATATTTGATTTAATGTATATAAAAAATACAATTCATTAAAATCATTCACTAATTATAATTAATTATGTTTATAAGACTAAAATTTTTTGGGAGGATAAAAATAATAATATTTCTTTTTATATACAATTGGTTTTTTATAATTAATTGGTAACTAATGAATTCATTTTATATTTATATAAACCAAAAAATTTCATAAATTTTTTAATAATATTAATAATCTCTAACATAATGGCTAGGTTATATCATATTATATTAAATAGTAATATTTTTATAATACATTATTATTTGGTGAAACTCGGTCTTTCATATTACGCAAGCTATCGAGGAAGGTCACTCTTGCTCGTAATGAAATTTACAGAGAAAGGTCTCTCTTACGTGTAACGTAAGATAACTCAATGTTTTTTTCATTTCAAGCCATGGAATATATTATATTTATTTAATATAGTATATATATTATAATGTATCAGGTTGATATATTCCCTTTTTACACAAGGTGTTGCATGTCATACATGATATTGAATACGAAGTTATGCTTTATAATTTCGGGGTGTTAAATTAATTAATCATTTTGTAATCATTCATTAATCACTCTATAAACATTAATTAATTAATGGTGACTTAGTTAATAATTAATAATTAATTATTGGCTACTTAATAGTTAATTATCAGTTAATTATTAGTTAATCATTAGTTATCATTAGTTAATCATTAATTAATCATTATTTGATCCTAAGTTAAACCTATGTGAATCCTAAGTTAATCCTTAGTTAATAATTATTTAATCTTTACTTAATAATTAATTAAGCATTAGTTATTAATTATTTAATCATTCGATAATAATTTCTTAATCGCTCGTTAGAAATTTGTTAAATATTCATCAATCATTCATTAATTAGTGGTGAATTAGTAGTTAAATAATAGTTTATTATTAGTTACATGATAGTTCATTATTAGTTAATTATTAGTTCATCATTAGTTAATCATTAGTTAATCATTATTTAACCATAACTTAATCCTAATTTAATCATATGTTAATTAATATCTCACCGTTATTTATTCCTAAGTTAATCCTTAGTTAATAATTATTTAATCACTACTTAATAAGTACTTTATCATTAGTTAATCATTAGTTAATCATTCGTTACTTATTAGTTATTAAAATTTTAATTTATACATAATTAATAGTTAATTGATGGACAATTAATAGTTAATTATTAGTTAGTCAGTCATCAATTACTAGTTAATCATTACTTAATAATTAGTTAATTATTATTAAATCAGTATTTAATCACTATTTTATCCTTAGTTAATCATTAGTTATTTATTATTTAATCTTATGTTAATCATTAGTTAATATTTTATTAATAATTCAACAAAAATTCGTTAAAAATTTGTAAATAATTTGTTAATTAATAGTTAATTAATAGTTAACCATTAGTTCACTAATTTTTAATCATGATCCTATTAATATTAATTATTAATTACTATGAAATTAATTATTATTTATTTACTAGTTAATTATATGTTCATAATGATTTCTTCCTTGATTATCTATTAGTTGATACTGATTGTTTATTGATTAATTATTAACTAATAATTGATACTATATAATAATCACTTAATAATATTTATCCAATTACTTTGACTAATTCTGATTTAATTACTAAATATTCATAATTTAATAATAATAATTTGCTTACTAATATTAACTTTTATTTACAAATTACATCAAATAAACTAAAAAAATATGCAAATAAAATAATTAAAAGAAACTAAAAAACTAAATAAATAAAAAAACATTAAAAAATTAGATAAAAATTACCTTTAAATAAAGCTTAAAAAATTTATCATTATTTTGAAGACACCAAATGAGTCACTGGAAATGGAGAAAAAAACTAGGAAAATTTTAGAGAGGGGGATAAAATTGATTGACGTTTAGAGAGAGAGAGTGAAAAATATGTAAAGGGAGTGAGTGCTTGGTGGATTTAATAGGGTTACATGCGAAATGATTTACAACAAAAATTGTTTTCCACCTTTTATTAGGTGAAAGGTGTTTTCATCCACAATGACTTCTTTTAATAAAAGGCCAATGGCGTTTTCGGTGGTAAAGACTTCACTATATCTCTGATTTGGGGAATATGTGTTATGTTCCTTAATTCCTTTCAGATTAATCCTAAAGATGTTAAGTCAACTAACTCTTTTTAATATTATTTTTGAAAAAAATGACCATGCCTTATTTAAAAAAATCAAAACATTTTAAAAATATTTTTCACAGTACTATATCTGTGCCCATACTCCATCATCATAGGTGAAAATCCTTAATTGTAAGATACATGTAGCACTAAGAAGCTTCACTATGCTGCCCTATCTCTTTGGACTCCCTCAAACGACTTTCCCCCTAAAATCATTATAGGCTAGGATGCCTCTCTGATAACAACCCCATCTCAAGAACCCTAGAGCTGGTGGTTATTTTATTACATTGGTACATAGATCACAATATAAAATATCAAATAGTTTAGTTGCATTAGAAAACCTGATACATAGATGAGTTTTAAATTACATTGAAACTAAAATTACACCATATGAATACATTAAAAACATCATTATTCTCCTTCTAATACATTTTTCATATGTAGTACTCCTATTGGTTCTGTGAGGAAAAGGGAAACTATAAAAAGGGTGAGATCAGATTCCCAGTAATGAGATAATATTCAATAGAAGCTATTATAAATTAATCATTATCGCATGAGTAAATAAATTGAGCAATTCTATAAAAAATAAAACTGAGAGAATAAATAAATCCATAGACAACTGAACAATAAATATATTTCTGGATAATAATAACTGAACATGTAGAAAAGGTTTTTATAAACTATTATGGCATGAATAATTAAACTGAGTTAAATGAAACTGAGAGCATAAATAAATCTAAGGCTAACATAAAAATGAATATATTTCAGGATATCAATAACAAAAAATGTAGTGAATGGATTGCAAAGCAATTGTTACATGAATAAATAAACGGATTTATTCCATATCAAATGAAACTGGATCATAAATAAATCCATATCTAGATTAACATTGAATATATGGCAGAATATTAATAATTAAGGGCAAAAATAAATCCATTTACATAATAACATTCATTAAAATCCAAGACATTAAAAACTAGTCATATACTAATGGAGATACATAATAGAAAATGATATATTTCCCTATAAATATACCATAATTATTTCTTCAACATTCTCTACATCACTTACAATAGTTCTTTCACACTCGTTTATATTGTCTATCATTTTTTATTCGTCTCTTCCTTTTTATGACATTTATGGTAGGGGAAATATTTTTAGGGGAATTCAAGCCTATAAATTTATTTTTTATTGAATGTATTATTCTTCCAAGTGTATATCCCTTTACTGTTCCAAGTTGAACTAGTCCATATTTATGCATGAAGTGTAGTGTTCTTATGTAATAGCATTTCTATTATAATACTTTTTATTTTATTGAGCATTATAGTAATGTTACAAAATAATGAACTAAAGTGTTGTTTTCTTCTTCTATGCATCTTATAATATAATAGATCCCGAATAATAACATAAGAGTGTGTATATATATAAAATAAATAATTTTTTAGGTTGTTAAATTATTCCTCCCTTAATAAAAATTACATCAGAGAATTTTTTTTCATTTGATAACTTTTAATTCATACCTCTTATTCGAAAAATAGGATCTTTATTAACATTATTGATATCTCCTTCATCCTTCAGTATAAATTCCACAAATTTAATATAGAAATGTTCAAGTACTTGGTGGTGTTTTCTATTATTTAAAGAGAAGATATAATTTAGATTTTGAAATCACATAGCAAAGACACCATGATCTATATATTTTTTTGGAGAAATAAAAAGGTTTTAGATAGGTTAAATACTTTCTTTCAAGTGAGTTGAATATTTGAAAAACATTAAAAATCATTCAAACTAGATTTTTTAATAATTATTAGGATTAAATGATTTGGATGTGATATGAATGTTGAATGGGTTTTCCTTACTTCCATTTGATAAATTTTATTTTATCCATTAGAGTGAAATGGATAAAATATGAAATTAATTACCAATAACTAAATTATAACATGTTTAATTAACTCCTAGTTTCATCCATTAAAAAATAAAAACCTAAATAATTATAAGGATACATTAAGAATTACTAAGATAATAATTTCCTAAGGATAGTTTAATCATGCTATTTTTTTTATAACATTGGGATTTTAAAATCGTATTCTTTAAAAGGTTACAATTTCTATTACTTCTTCATTGTTAGTTAAAAACATTCTTAAATCATATCCCCATTAAATAAACTTCATCCTTGATAATTTAATTATTACTTACTAATAACAATGCCTAGGGGTATAAAAACGGTTATAATGACTCAAAATATTGAATTTAAAGAGATTAAACCCTTACAATATTAAGGGATACTAAGTATAATATCTTTTCCTAGGTAGCATATATTTTCCAAATTTTATTCATTATATGGTTATAAGTTGAAACGCACGGCCGATTGTCACCTATCGACAGTTCAAGGTTCCGGTGCTCTGCTAATGTGTATAGCAGCACTCGGGTCGAATCCTCAGCGATAACACTTTGTAATAGTCGTTTGTTTTTAGTTGATTGTATTTTGATTAGGGGGGGTTTGTTTGCAGAGATTAATTGAAATGATTAATGGATGATGTTTGATTTACCAAATTGATAAATATTGGGGTGAGTTCATTATTGGGGAGTTAAGCATGTGATATCCTTGAGACTTACTTTGTATTGCATTAAATTAACACCCATGTCATAAGTTGACGTTGATTGGAATTCCTAAGTGTGAAAGATTTAATCAAAGCCTTAACTTAACTTAGGGTTCTAATATCAAACAAAACTTATTTATGGTAGTTTATTTATGGTTCCAATAATCCATGTAAACCACTCGTTAAACAAAACATATCATTAATCCATGACATATTAAGCTTAACATACAAAATATTAATTTAAAGAATACTCATCAAGCAAAAATCTCAATCACTTAACATCCCCGAATTATAACTCACCCCAATGAGAGATTTACTCATCCATTTGGATGTTTAATATTCTGGTTAAAATAATTATGATGATAAATTAAGAATAGAATAAAAATAAAGGGATTAGAAAAGAGTGGTACGTTGACACACACACACACGAACGATGATGATAATTAAAAACGGATTTTTGATTGAATGAGGAAGAAAAAGAAGGGAAGGGGATTAAATTGAATTTAAACTATTTTAAGAACATAAATATTAAACTACAGAATATGGATGAGAATAAGAGATATTGAAGATGTAACTTTCATTAAAACAGAATTACAAAGAAACAGAATTACAAGATTACAAAAATGAAGAACACAAAAGAAAGTGAAAACAAAGAGAGGCGTAAAGGTCTCTTAAGTGAAAACATTAGTATGGCAGGTCCTCCCAAGACTTTGGCAAAGCTTTGGTCGTGCCAATATGATCTCCTCTCTTCTGAAATGCTGACCCCTCTCAAGGAGAGAAGGGGAGAGTATTTATAGCCCAAGGAGTGGACTGTTTGCATTCCCAATCTGTCCCTCCAATTGTATCGCCAATTTGGCTATTCATACAGCCGAATCTTCGAATATCGTCTTCTTCGAAGTTGTATAAAATAATGTTGGACGACTACTCTCAAAAGTTTAAGTCATTTGGATTTAAGTATCAAAAGTTATGGCCGGTTGATTAAACAAAGTTAAACTGTCCATTTCAATCCAGTCGTTTTGAAGTCCATAATCTGAAAGGGTTTATGAATATGAAGATGCCTTCAAATACGAATGGTTTCTTCAACAAAGTCGGCCGCCTATATCTCCTTTTTCAAACTGCAAATTATCAACTCTATTTTATTCTTACATCAGGAGATATGTCATGAATACTATACTGATTTTAATTCTCGGCCAGAATGGTGGGCTGGACTTCAAAGATTTATTTGGGCCCCTTGTACTTGGATTTGGGCCATGAAATATTTATCCAAGATGACATGTAGTGTCCCCCGAATTATGGTGGATAGTTAATGTTTTTGGACTTTTGGATTGATCCAAGTAAATCAATCTTCAAGGGTGGTCCAGTTTGTTCACAGATTCTTTGGTCTTGTTTGTGAGGACCATATGACCCTTCAAATGGAATAATTGGATCATGGTTCCTTCTAATGAAATGTTGTATATTGAAAGAAAAATCCTAAAAAACAAGAATCACACAATTTGGATCAGTATAGTGATAGTTATTATTAAAACAGTAAACTGACTCAATTGGACTACTTCTAAAAATGCTCAAAAATTATATTTAATATTAAAACATTAATATTTCACACAAATTATGCACATTTCATATAAAATCAGTAAATGGGGAATATAATAAGTCATGAAAATATTAATAACATTATAAGTCATAGGATTTTCTAGAATTATACCCTTTTTAAATGAATATTACTAGATTCTCCAATTCTATTGGTGCTTTTGGGGGATAAATGGGGTATCAAGTAATTTCCATGAGTTCACACAGTGAATCATATGTTTTTTTATTTTAATAAATTATTGTTTCCAAGAACATAGGTATAATACTTATTTAAATGAGTGTGTTCACTATTAAATTATTTCATGTAGTCATGGATCTTCAACATATAGTTTTTAAATGTAATTCCTAACTCATCCTCCATAAAACCTTCTAACATGATCTGAGTGAAATGTTTTAAAAAAAATTTGGTTGTGGAAATATTTAAAACATTCTCTAATTTTTAAAATAAAAAGATATATTATTCCTATAGATCACATTGATCTATATATTTATAGTGGATGGAAAGACCACTTTTTATTTGTGACATTGTAAAGTACCGATAAATTGTTTTCTCATAGTCCCAAAATTAAGTAATATGAGAAATTTGTGTCTTTAAAATATGGATAAATGATTTGGAAGACCCATAATAATACAAATCAATCTAGGGAGAGTTATATATTTTAAAAAATGACTTGCAAGTGAGTTGAATTCAAGAAAATGTGGTATGATCACTAGAATTAGATTTTTTAATTAAGATTTAAATTAAATCATATAGGAGGGTTAGGAAAGTCCTCTGATATTTCATTTCTTCTATATTTATAAAAGACCTTTAATCTGTTGAAGAAACATAACTAATACATTAAATGAACAACCAACCTCCTAATTATAATTAAGCTACCACTTGTTTCTAGTCTTCAAATAAAACATAAATAGTTAACCATGACTGATCAACAATATCTATAGAGAATAAAAGTATATAAATTTTTAATGAATCATATTATGAATGAATATGGTACCCAAATTTAGACTAGTATATTTCATGTTCAACCAATATTACTATTGGATCAATCTAAGTTTCTTTAGGTGAGGTTTTATCATAATCTTAACCTAATTCCCAAAATAACTATCCCAAAACTATCATGAACATTCCCAAGAAACCTTAAAATATATAATCTTAAAATTTAACATATCCTTTATCCACAGAAGCACATATAATATATTCCAAAAATTATAAATCTATATTTTTTAATCTAAGTTATCCAGGATCATTATCTTATTAATTTATTTGTATGTTATTCTAAATCAATATCCCAAGGTTTCTACTAAACTATCATTTGTTACCAATTGTAACAACCCAAAATCCGACACCCTGGATCTTGGGGTTATTTTATTATATTGGTTCATAAATCACAATATAAAAGATCCAATAGTTTAGTATAATTTAAAACTAGATACAAAAATGAGTTTTACATTACATTAAAACTAAAATAACATCATATGAATAAATTAAACAAATTATTATTCTCTTTATAATCTATTTTTCAAACATAGTACTCCTACTAGTTCCCAGGGGAAAAGGGAAACAATATAAAGGGTGAGCTCATATTCTTGGTAATAGGATAACATACAATTGAATCTATTACAAATAATTCATTATGGAATTAATAAATAAAATGATTTATTCAATAAAAATGAAACTAAGAGAATAAAAAAATACATTTCTAACCAAACAATAAATAGATTCATGGATAATAATAACTGAACATGTAGAGAAAGGATTGTTAAAAAATTAGGGCATAAATAAATGAAATGATGTAAATGAAATCGCGAGAATTAATAAATCCATGGCTTACATAACAATGAATAGATTCCCTGATATCAATAACTGAACATTTAGTGAATATATTTCAAACTGATTATGGAATGAGTAAATAAACTGAGTTATACTATAAAAAATAAAATTAGAGCATAATTAAATCCATGGAACACTTAATTATGAATATATTCTATGACATCAATTAGTGAGAGAAAAAATAAATACATGGCCTCAATAAAAAATGATTAGAATCCAGGATATCAATAAATGATCATATAGTGTTAAAAAAGAATAATTTAAGACATCTTAAACATACCGACATTTCCTTGATCCATGAAATATTAAACATTCCATCAAGGACTTATGCCAAGATATTTTACATAAAGGGTAAGGAAACTCCCATTACTCTATCTTAGTTGTATCATGAGACCTACCAATTCAATGAGAGGATTTATAATTCCAGGATCCACCCATCAAATAAAAGTCCAATGTGATCTATTATAAACTAAATAATTTAATGGGATAATGTTCAAGGAATACAGAACATGCATACTTAGTACAATTTCTAAATGGGGGAATATATTATAAGATTTTACCATATAAAAAAAGAATTATATGGTATGAAGTTATTTTTTCCAATAAAATAACCAAAATAATATCTACATAAAATCCCTTAAGTAATAACTATGTGTTTTGCAATATACAAATTAACACCCATAAAAAGTGAAAGAAATGATATTATTGTCATTTTTTTTCATAATAAATATGTTTATATGGTATATAGGTAACTGGATATATGTATTTTCAAAGGTAGGAGATCAGTGAAATGATAAATAAATCCTTCATAATGGTTTTCTAAGGAGCATATAAATTATTCAAAGTGTAAGATCTTGGAATTTCATATGAGATATAGATCATTTATATTATAGTTTAAATATTTCATTTTATCTATGTGAATGTTATAATGGAATGAGGATCATTTTAGGAGTGTTCGGGGCTTTTTTAGAGCCAGGAGCCCTTAGTTTTGAAGGAAATGGTTGGGCCACATGAATTGTTTAAACCATTCACCTAGGGACACATAGTTTGGGTAAACTATGTGGTGTGCTACAGAGGGTTTGTTGAAAGGTGAATGGGCTACACATGGTTTTCCAAAAAATTTCATCAATCATGCACACTTAGTGACACTTATGTAGTGGGTGTGTAGGTTTTAACCACACTGGACAACCCAACTATGCACCCCTCTAAAACTGGGTAAAATTATGATTTCTCCCATACCTTATTAAATGTTTTAACTCTCCTTTCTCCTTCATTTCATGCATTGTAGTCTCCAAATTTTTTAGATATCCCTCTTCTCTATCACATAGGCTTTGATCTAGGTTTCTCATACATTATCAGAATCTTTCACCTTCAGTTTCATGGGATGTCTACTGGTAAGCTCTTCAATCCAATAGCTTACCTTATTAATTTATCTCATCATATATTATGATAAATCTATTTGAGATAATATTCCTTAATTTTAAGAAATTTGTCTTTTTTCGATTTCTTCCATTTTATAATTAGTTAGAGGTGGATAACAGATGGGGATAGTAATACTTGTATAAGGTAGGTAGTATCATGCATTTCCCTCAAATCCTACTTGTCTATATATTGCATCGTTCTTCCACACACCAGACTTCCCGAGACTCACCGATTAAATGGATATTTTCTTAAATTAAATGTGTGGGTCTATTTTTACATGACCCATGTGACCCATAATCAATGATGAGGGTTGAGGAACCTAAGTAGAACATCACCTTTGGGTGTATTTCTAAACTAGACAAAACAACCATGACTTTCTTATGAATTCGATTCACTTTATGAGGTGTGTTATTTGCCCCTTATAATGGTGAGGTTACAATTAATTAAATAAAAATGGGATTACTCAAATTGAATGGAAGAATTTATGATGTACTAGAATTTATAAGCCTAGTATATGAAATTGAACTACCTTATGAGGTGAGTTATACTTATCTTTTAATAATGTTATTGTCTAATTAGATTAGAACTGATGTTAAATTATATGGTTAGACTAAGATCCCTAACCATTAATTATGATATGCTAAGGGTGACACATGGATTCTATCTTGAAACACCGTGGATGGAATCATCAGACTTATTGAATAAAAATAAATTATTAAATTGATTTAAAACATGTTATGAGTGATACATAGGTTCTTATATGAATTCCAATGATGGTAACACTTGGGATATGGATTTACTTTATCTCAGGAGTGATACATGGGTTCTTGGTATGGAATTACACTGATGGGATCATTGGTAAATTCACTATATTATTCTATGAGTGACACATGGGTTTCTTACCTGGAATGCTAAGGAGATAATCAGAGGGAAATGTCATTATACCATGCCTAGAGTGATACCTGAGTTCCTATAAGGAATTCCATGGATGGTCTTATAGGGTGATGGGTTTATAGAATCCCTAGAGTGATATTGAGTTCCAAATATAGGAACACCTTGGATGGAATCATGATTCCAAATTTATTAATTAAACTAAATGACATTTATTCCATGTCTAAGAACATAATTTGATTTAGTCAATAATTTATATACTTGATAGACTTGTAATATTTCATTTATCAAGTGTAATGACAGGGGATGTGTTCATACCTTATATTGTTATGATCCATGGGGGATGAATTGGATGTGATCCAGGTCCTGAGCTCTTTTATGAATTAAATTATAATGTGTAATCATTTAGAGATATTCTGGTTTAGACCGAAGCAGGTGGTATCGGATGAGTGTCCTATTTGAAAACCAGTATAACTTGTGATTTATATATTTCATAACCAATTTATATCATTACCTAAACTCTAATTATTTGTGTATTCACTAACTAGATTGCATTAGACGCCATTGATGGTGGACTATAGAGTATATCTCACACCTTCTTCAGGATATAGATTAGTACCCAAACTAACTTTATGAATGCAAATAGGGATAACGGAATGTGGCTAGCTACGAATGCTTTATTTTCAATATACTATGATGGAGTATAGGATTATATGATTAAGCTTATACTATTAATGCTATTAGATATATATTTTGTGTGTTTTTATTTTTTATATCATGGTGTATATGTTAATGCTATGTATCCCTAGTATTCTTATTTTGTATGTAATATAATCAAGACATCATTTTTTTTTATATGATACATGATATTGTTTTTTATTAACTACTGTAAAATAAGGATATACCCACACTTTTGTAAAAAACGTTGATATAGAGCTTAATTCAGACATATAACAACGATTTTACTAAAACTATGGTTATACGGTTTGGTTCATGAATAATACCCACAGTTTTGTCCAAAACCATGGATATAGGTCACCCCTATACCCACAATTTTAAAAAAACGTGTGTATAGGGTTTTGTTGAATACTTATACCCATGGTTCTCTAAAAAAAGTTTGTATAGTGGTGACCTATACCCCAAATTTTGGTAAATTGTGTCTATACCTTTTCTATAAGAGCATAAGGAAAAAAATTCCATGGGGACAACAAAATTTTATATGGGAAAACCTTTTACCATAGTTTTCCACCTCTGGCCATGGTTTAAAAAAATATATATAAGTACATATATATTTATATACCAATAATTGTAAGTGGTTTAGTGGTTAGGCACATCGATTGTATTGAGGCAGTCCAAGGTTCGAATCCTACGACATACATTTTTTTAAATCCTATACCCACGGTTTTAGAACCATGGGTATAGGGTTTATAAAATGGTGTACTATTTTTCATACACCTATTCCCATAGTTCATAACTAGGGGTATAGAATTTTAAAACCATGGGTATATGTAAGATCTATACTAATGGCTTAAGCTCTGATGGTTCTCTAAATAATTTGTATAGCCTGTACCCGCAGTTTTGTAGGCTATACCCAGGGTTCCAAACCGTGGGAATAAGGTAATTTTTTAGTAGTGATGATGTATTTTTAATGGTTTTTATTATTCTGGATGTTATGATTTCACAAATTAATCTGTTATTTTACCACTGTGTTCCACTCAAATTATGAGGGAATAGTCTATCCATCATATTATTACAGACTCTCACTGGTAATCAGAATCCTCCAGCATATGGTGAGGTACACATGAGTCCATATGTCCATTGGTTCAGCTACTTTTATTGAATAATCTAGACTAAGATGTTACAAAGTGGTATTAGAGCCTTTGTTTCCTTTTTTATACTTTTTGGGATATTATATAGAAGACTAGGAACATGTCATAATTTGGTAATGAGCATGTTCCTAGGAGTGGCTAACCCACATATAAAGAAATTCTAAATTACCTAAGAATAGAATTCTTTCTCTATATTATATTTATTATAGTTGTTTGATTTCCCTATTGGGTGACACGCATTATTTGTAGCATTATTTTCATTATGTAATAACTTTACCCTTGGAACGATATAAAAAGTAAGTATCACTACATGTATCATTGTAGGCATATTGAGTTTCACATGTCATGAATATTCCATTCTATGTAGATTATATTGCTTAATTTCCTAATTATGTTCCATTTTTAATTGTATAACATGTTTAGGAAAAGATTTATCATGCTTAATTTTATACCATGATTCTTTGTTTATTTCTATGTTTACCAGTATTGTTTTACTTTTATAGCATGCCTTGTTGTAGTTATGATATAAGATTGGTTATTAAAGTGTTTTCATCAGCCTAAATGGTTTTTTCAATATAGCTTGATGGTGGAACCTTAATTATCCAATTATGAAAGGTTTGAGCCCTTGAGCATTGGTTAAATGGGATGAAACATTTATGGTTGTTATTAAATGATTTTCAATAACAATTTATAAAGAGTATGGGACAATTTAAATTGCGAACTATAAACCATATAATCAAAACATCATATATGAACTTCTTATATTCTAATAATGAAGGTAAAGACCTGGGTTTAGTTACATGATGTTTGAATTAAAACTTATAAAGCATAGTACATTATAAATTTGGAATGGTGAATCATTTAATCAAACCATTATATACATGAATCTGTACTAACTATTGATTTATAATTAATTAAATAAAATGGTTTCCACTAAATGGTGATTTCAATTTCAACTTAAATGATGGTTTTATCTATAACATTCAAATGACATAGTGTATAATGAAATCCCTAGTATGACACAGAGATATTTAACTTGGACCGACCATAGTAGTAGGAATTTGGAAGTATCTATAGTGAATCTCCATGGTCTAATACATTTTCCAGACCTGTATTTATGAGTATGAATACTGGTGTGACTCTTATATAGGAAGATTTATCATACCACAATGTCTAAAAGTCATGCTTCGTGAGGGTGGTGACACCCATTCTCTATAGGTCGTGGACCTTGATCCACCTATATTACCTCATGTAGTTCCACTTGAAATACCTCCCACTATACATGATCTAGTGTGATGATGCCCAGTTTCAAGAGGAATTATTATGGATCATCATAACTATATAGTGATCCTGATGACCTTCCTCTACTACGGAAGAGTTAACGCATGAATTTCAGTAGAAAAATCCACCCAAATTTTCATTTGATGTTTGTACACAAGCTCTGGAGTCATGGATAGAGGCCAAACTATCTATCTTCAACCATCTTGAGACACCTACTAAGAGGAGAGTAAATCCAACTATGTATATGCTATGAGATTCTTCCAAGAGATGGTGGAAATCATTATCTAGTTTGTTAATCATTTGGACATGATTTAGAGTTCTTTTCAAATACCCTTCTATGATTATTTCTATCCTGAGATGTCGAGGGATAATAGGATTATAGAGTTTATGCACCTGGAGAGGATCACTTTATCGGTTATAGACTACTCCTCTCATTTCATGGAGATCTATATCTTTATACCAATCCTTCTAGGTTATCAGTTATCCAAGGCTAGGTTATTTGAGGATGGTCTTGAGTATGTCATTCCATCGTAGGTAGACATATTTTAGTTAACTATCATACTTGGGATAGTGAATCATTCACTCATTACTGATCATAACCTAAGATATGCTAAATGTGTAAGCTAGGGTGGTTCGGATCTTAGACACATAACTGCTTAGATTAGTGGTACAGAGCACCATTTTGAGTATCCTTATGGGAGTAACAGTAGCCAGAGTGTCACTCAGGTAGTTATGTGGTATGCCATCAATGTAGTAAGCTAAGGCATATGAGGACCCATTATATCAAGGATCCAGTAGAGTGGTAGTCTTGTAACATTATGGGTCATGTTTAACACTATTTTAGGGGTTTACCTACAGTATCTAGTGAGAGTAGATTTTCACTAACTCCATATTCAGGAGAAGGGTTAGCATCCCCTCTTTAGATAGGTAGTTAGAGTACTATTGGTCAATCAGTCCAATGCGGTGGTCGTGGATGAGGGATTCAAACACAAGAAATAAATTTCTAGTAGAGCAGGCCTTCCTAGGAAAGCTAGGATATACCTTAGGGCTACAGATAATTCCATATGTATGTACTAAAGTTGATTCCTAAGGGGAAGAGTGGCGTCTCTTCTATTATTACAATAATTATCTTAGTAGTTACTGTACTAGTTTCAAAATTATTTGATATATCCACTTCCCAATACTTTGTATCTATTATTATGGAGATCCTTGATATTGAGATTTAGTAATTTTTTGTGTAATTACACTCAATACCCCATTGGGAACACAATTAAGAGTTGTGCTCTAGTGTAAGTAATGTCCCCTTGAGGTAGGCACTTTTCATTTCTTTTGGGACCTCTTGGTCCTAAAGATGATAGGATTTAACATCATTCTTGGGATGGACTGGTTGGTTCTTTATCATGTCTATATGGATTATTATCACCAAAGGGTATCATTTACCTAACCATATGGAGATAGCTACATTCATAAGTGTGTATGGGATGTCAAGGAAAGTATAACTGGACCAAAGCATCATGAAATGGGAAAAGTGATAGCTCATATTTCTATTCTTCATGTAGATGGTTATGGAATACGTCAGGGGAATTTCCTCCTATAACAGATCATTTTAGGGACATCTTACCTGATGAATTTTTTGGACTACCTCCTAAGAGAGTGGTAGATGTTATTATTGATCTAGTTCCATGAGTAGCACTAGTATCCATTCCTCCTTATAAGATGGCTACTTCTGAGTTATATGAGCTCAAGATAAATCTAAGGGACGTGAAAGATAAGGGTTTTATTTATCTCAATACCCCCCTGGGGTTCACCATTCCTTTTCCCCTAAAAGGTGCTTGGTACCATCATAATTTGTTTGCATTACCATCAATTGAACAATTTAATGGTTAAGAACCAATATCCATTGCCACATATATACGGACTATTTCACTAGCTCTAAGGAGTGAGTGTTTTCTCCAAGATCGATTTGAGTTCGAGCTACCATCAGGTTCATGTTAGACCATCATATATTCCACGTACACCATTCCATAGAATATATGGATTGTATGAGTATTTGGTCAAGTAATTTAATCTTACGAGTGTTCCATTTGTATTCATGGCTATAATGAATCATTTTTTCACCCATACATGGATTTATTTGTTGTAGTATTCATGGAATTCATATTAGGGTACTCACATACTCAACATAAAACTAAACAACAAATTGATATCATTTTGAAAAAAATAACACTGCACCAACTATATGCTAAGATCACCAAATTCTATTTTTGGATTACAAAGGTTCAATTCCTAGGTCACATTATCTCAAATATAGGAGTATCAGTTGAACCAAATAAGGAGAGGGATGTAGTATCTTTGGAGCATCCCAGGAACCTATTTGTAATATGAAGTTTCTTAATTTTGGTGGGATATTATAGGTGCTTTTTCATAATTTTTCAGGACTATAAGAATCTATTATGGTATTCAAAAATAAGGGTATTAAATTTGTGTGGTATGAAGCATGTGATAAATCCTTTCAAAATTTGAAAGTAAGGTTTACTTCAACTCCAGTCTTGATTGTTCTTGATAGTATCAAAGGAAATTCAGTTTACTATGATACATTAGTAATCGGTCTTAGAGTCATTATAATGTAGGGAGATTGATTTGTGGCATATAGTAATCATTAGCTGAGGCATCATGATCATAATTACCTGATGCATGATCTTAAGATAGCAGTTTTTGTTCATGCCTTGTGTTTCTAGAGGCACTATTTTCTAGGATAGATTATTTTGGTGTACACATTCCAAAAAAGCCTCAAGTATATATTCATGAAGCCTTCCTTGAACCTCAAATGAATAATATTGTTTGAATACCTACAATACTTCAATTTTGAGATTTCTTATACATCTATTAAAGGTAATTTTGTTGTTGATGTTCAAATCCAGAAGCCTCATACATTGGCAGTTCATAGGGAAAAAAGTGAGTGGTAATTGATGTAACTCTTTTTTGAGATTATTTTAGAGGTTCAAGACCATTATTGATAGTCAGTAGTAGCATATTTAGTGGTGACATATTAACTTATGGATAATGTGGTAATGATGATGCTTTTTGATAGTGAGGGATTAGTCCTACAAGAGAGTGTTTTATGTGAGGACTCACTACCTGGTTGGGGTTCTGATAGGGATGAGATCTTTCACATTCATGGGTGTGTCTGGGTTCTAGAAGACATAAAATAGGAGTTTATATGAGAGTCTCATTCCTCTTCATGGGTGGTACATCCTATCCTTATGAAGATTTACTATTATTTTCTTCACCAGTATTGGTGGCCCAGTATGAAAAGGGAGGTAGTTGGATTCATTACTTGGTATTCCACCTATTAGTAGGTCAAGGTGGAACACTAGTGGAAAATAGGGATTTTATAGTCATTTCCCATTCCTGAGTGGAAATGTGATTATGTCACTATGGATTTTGTGATGGGATTATCTAGGTCACCTCAAGGATGTGATGTGGTATGGGTAATTATAGATAGATTAACTGAGGTTTCTCACTTCCTACCAATTAGAGAGATAGTTTTAGTGGATGAGCTGAGAATTTTATATGTTAGAGAGATCATACTCCTTCATGGAGTTTCGGACACTATTGTATTACAAAAAGATTCTCATTTTATGTCACAGTTATAGAATTGGTTTTATAGGGCAGTATGTTCCCATGTACTATTTAGTATAACCTATAACCCATAGACCGATGTTCAATCCAAGCATATGATACAAGTTTTAAATAACATACTCTGGGTTTGTTTCTTAGATTTAATAGGTTCTTCGAAGAAACACTTCCCTCTCTCTGAGTTTTCTTGAAATATTATTTTCTAATAGAGTGTGTAGATTGTTCCTTATAAGGATTTATATGGTAGGTCATGTCATTTATCCCTGTGATTGTTAGAGGAAACAGAAGAAACACTACATGACCTCATCCCAATCAGAATTCATCATAATAGGTTTTTCTAATCGAGAAGTGTACAGATACAACTTAGTCTGGCCAAAAATAATACATTAATCGCTTCCATAAACCACTAGAGTTTGAGGTGGGGATCAGTTTTCTTTCATATTTCAACTAGAATAGGGCTTAGATGGATTATGATATAAGGGAATCTATCACATTGTTATGTTGGGCCCTTTGAGATTATAGAGAGAGTCAGTTCGATAGCCTACCAAATGTAGTTACCTCTAAGGTAACATGCCATGCACTATATCTTCTATATATCTTAGATTCACCGTTATTATTCAGACCTATATCATAATTTTTATCCTGATTAGGTTGAGTTGGAGGTAGATACATCCTTTGAGGATCATCCAATATGTATCATTGATTAGCGCATTAAAGCTCTATGAGGTAGGTCAATTCCTCTAGAAAAGGTGTTTTGGAATCAAGGTCGTGTACAAGATGAGACCTAAGAATGAGAGTCTGGTGTCCATGCTCACTATATAGAGTTATTCTCAGAAGATACTTTACCACCCATGGAAGGGAATCACGGGGATGATTTATTTTAAAGAGAGAAGATTATAATATCATGAATTTTTTTATGAGGTATGGATCCTTTAAATTATGGTTTAAATAATTCATTTGATCTATGTGAATGTTTCAAGGGAATTTTTAACGTTTCGGGAGTGTTAGGGGCTTGTTCAGTGACCGAATCCCCAAAATTTGGAGGAAACAGGTGGGTTGGATGTTTTTTTAAACCATGTACCTAGGGATATAGAGTTTGGGTAAATCGTGTGTGGTGATGCATAGCGTTTGTAGAGGGGAACATAGACTATGCTTGGTTTTCCCAAACTATGCATGTATGTTGCATGCTTACTACCACTTAGGTAGTGGGTGCACACATTTTAGTCAAAACATGCAGCTAGACCGTGTTCCCCTTTAAAAGGCAGTGATATTATTATTCAATCCCTTACTTATTAAATGTTTTAACTCTCCTTTTTCCTTCATTTCATGTATAGTATTCTCCAATATCATTTGGATCATCCTATTCTCTATCAATTAGGCTTTGATCTAGGTTCTTCATACAGTGTTATAATATCTTATCATCGGTTGAGTTTGAGAGATACTGGTAAGACCTTCAGGACACTTTCTTACTTTCATTACTTATCTTGACTTATGGTGTGGTACCCCTGGATATAAGCAAGTTACCTTTTATTTATGCTTTTGTAAGTATCTAAAATTTTTGTGTAATGTTTTGGGAGGGTATGGAATACTTTTGGAATGTTTTTGGGAAATTTATAAAGGTGAATGGTTTGAGAATAGTGGGTGTAAATCATGAAACTCTAATAAGAAATCATGAATAGTGATACAAGGGATAATTGGATGGCACCTGGTAAGGTGCACTATTTTTCCCAACTATGCCGCCACCCAGAAGAAACTGAGAAAAGTGGGATAGAGAGATTTTTCATGGTTGGAACATGGTTTTTATAAGTGTATGGGATAAACATGAGAGGTTCTCTTTAAGGAAGAGGCTCGTGCATGGTTAGTGCATAGTTTTCCTAACCATTTAACTAACCATGAATGGTTTAAAAAATATGTCCTAAAAAAGTGGATCTAGATCAAGATTATCCTTTAACCCCTTTTTTTCCTCCATTTCAAACATAACTCAAAAATTATTCATCCATAGGCTATGGAACCTTTACCCATTGAATCAGAAGTGATCTCAAGGCGTTTCTTAGTTCATTTAAGCATGATTACCTTCGTAAGTCTCCTTTAGTGGTAGTTCATTATAGTTTTTCTAAAATCTACTTTCTTCCCTCTCTCGGTTTCTTAGATTTAGTCTTTTGTGGATAAATATAAAGTTTTTTATGTCAATCATGGTTAGATTTGAATTTTTTGATGTTTGGGTAAGAGATCTAAGGAATGTCTTTGGAGATTCAAACTGGTTTTGTTGGATTTTTTGTGTTTTTATTCATTTTAACCATAATTCCGAAGGTAGGTGGATTTACTCATGACTCCTATTATTAGAAATTGAAGGATTAGTTTCAAATTGGTTAACTTTCTTGATTTTGGTTGTGAATTTGGTGGGAAAATCAAGGTTGAAACCTTCTTTAGTTATGTTTTATGGAAGTTTGGAATTATAGAAATTGGAGATGAAAATTACCTTTCTTTCATTATTTTAAAATGTTGATTTTGAAAAATGAATTTTTTAGATTTATAAAAATGGTTTACTTGAATAGTTTTTAATAAAAATAGTTTTTATTGAAATGTTTTTTGCCTACATTGGTTGGTGTGAGTTCATGATTTTGAATTGATCCTAAATAAGGGTCACTTCCATTTGGAAACAAAGGTACCTGATCCTAATTAAGGGGCATGTTTCATTGGGGTACAAGGTGATTGGACACTTGGTGACAACTTTTTGGATAGATGAGAAACTGCTCATGATTATAGAACATTCACTAAAGAATGTATTTGTGTCTATGTTTGAATCAAGTATTGGTGTATGCCAAAATGTTATGTGAAATATTTGAAAGATATATTTGGTTATTTTCCATGGAAACTATTTTGGTTTGGAAATTGTTTTATATTCTGATATAAATTGTTTCAATTATTTTATATAAATTTTTTTATAAATTTTCTAACACATTCTATCTTATTGTCATGAGTAGGGATAATATTTGGGGATAATATACTAAGTTTCATTACTCATCCCTACTTTAGAACTTTAGTGCTTTAGAACTTTGGTGCTTTTGTATATGTTTCTTATTGAAACAAAGATAAAGGTAATGCATTGAACTTATTTAGTAGTGATTCTTGATTCTTGGGCATGGAGTTAGATTTGGATCTTTGAATCATGTATTTGGACTCTTCTGAATTTCTATTGGTTTTTTCTGTTGTGTTCTTTGGTGTTAGTTTTCTTTGGTGTTAGTTTTCTTCAACTGTGGTACCCTTGTTTATTTTCTAACTAATTTGGGTCAGGTGGAAACCCCCGCCACTGGGCCTCAAGATCAATATCGACGGAACCTGTGTTGCGGGGATCATGCGTGGCAGAGGGATGATCTGCGACTCTAACGGTTCGGTCATTCTGGCCTTCTCCATCCGCTTGGGCAACGGCTCATCGCTTATCGCAGAGGCAAACACTATGCTCGTGGGCCTCTCGATTTTCCAGCAGAAGGGGATCATCCTTTCGGAGGCTGAAACGAATTATCTCATCGTTCATAATTCCCTCAAGGGTATGGTTGACACCCCATGGTCTATAGAGTACACTATCCGGAAATGCCATGATCTCCATGACAACAACATCAAAATATTTCACACCTTACGGGAGGGTAACAAGGTGGAAAATATTTTGGCCTCCTACGACATTCATGGAATGGAGAGCCTCTTCATACACGACCTTCATAGTTTGACTCTAGAAAGAACGGACATTATCCGAGGGGATTTCCTTGGACTTCACAATTTTTGACACCCATAGCCATATCCCCCCGAGCCCTCATTGGAACCTTTTCTTAATAAAAATCTTGATGATGATGATGATTAAGAGAAGTTACGTATCCCTTGGCCAATTTAGATTTGAATTTCTATGATCTTTAAGGCTACTTTCTTGGATCTAGAATAACAAAGTAACCCTTCTTATATATATATTTTACCAATGTATTGTTTAAAAATATGGGATATTCAAGTTACATATTTTTATATATGATTACTTTATGGTTAATATCTTTTCATTGTGTTTCTATGATGAATGATCGACTTTTTAGAAGAGACTGCACCTTGGATACATACATGTTATACCACATTATTCTTTAAGATTACTACTACTATTTTTTCTCTTATTATTGAATATCATTTGCAACTAGGATCGCTTCATAACTATACCTTCTTAAAGACTTTTATTTCTAAAGAATCATATCCATCTATTTTCAGTGGCTACTGCTGAAACTATGAAGAATAACCTGAATGAATAAATCAAAATCTTTTGATTTATTGGAGTATCAACTTATCATACTCAGTTGTGGTGGAGTATAAACTTCTCCATATAATCTATGGATAATCAGTTCTCTATTAAAGAACTAGAAGTATTTTTTTAGTCTTGTTGAAAAGGTGTCAATTGCCTACACTCTATTGTGTATTTTTGGTCTTGTGATAAGAGGAATATTCTAGTGAAATTTGGGTGATTGGTAGAGTGTACTGGGGGATATGTATTAACCAAACCACTATAAAAGGTCATGTTCTTTCTTTATATTCATCTTCTTCCTATAATCATTGTAGAAGTAAACACTACATATCTGTATTAATCAACTAAGGGTGTCAAAATCCAAAAATGTGGAAGATCTTTTGAAAAGACACAATCCCCCCCCCCCACTGTTGTGTTACGTTGTATTATTTAAAACTAACAATTGGTATCAGAGGGGATGTTTTGGAATAAAATATATAGCAAGAGAAAAGTAAAAGGTCTATACAAATATGTTAATGGTTGATCCTAGAGAAGGAATTTCTATGGTACGTGATTCATATTTTAATGGTGAAAATTATGGGTGATAAAAATAATATATAATTATCTATCTGAAAAATAATGGGTTTAAAATATACAAAAAATCCTTACTCCTTATAATATTTTTGAGAAACAAGAAACATGGGATGTTGAGATAGAAGTTGAGTGTGATATCTATTCTAAAGTAATGAATGCTATTATATTCAGTATTAGACCTGATGAGTTTAATCGTGTATCACAATTTCCAACAACCTATGAGATGTGGAAAACTATTAAAGTTGCATATGAAGGAAAAAACAATGTTTGATAGATGAGGTATGCTAAAACAAAGTTAATGTTTGACACTTTTAGAATGATTGATGGTGAAATCATCACGCAGATAAATGAAAGGCTTATAGAAATTGCCAACAATATTAAATCCTTAGGAGAATGCATCAAAAAATCTAATCAATCTTTGAATGTACTCAGAGTACTACCTTCAAAATGGAATGAAATATCTACTATTATTTTTCAATCATCACCTATCAAACATATAACAATTAAAGAACTAATTGAAACACAGATGATGTATGAAGCATATATGAAAGTTGAAGCTAAACATCCTAAAATTATAGTGAAAAAGGAAAATAATTAGGTAAAGGTAACATCTCATAAGAATAGAAGAAAAAAACAAGAAGTCAATGATGATAAAAATTTAGATTCCTCATATTTTTAAATGGAGTTATCAAAGCTAGCAATAAATTTTATAAAATTATATAAAAAGAATAGGCTTCAAAAATCATTCTAGAAGGATAGGAAAGAAATGAGAGAAGTTAGATGTTATGAATGCAAAAAATTTGGTCATATCAAACCTGATTGTCCTCAATTGAAAGATGAAAAGAAAAATCCAGAAAATATGTATTAAAAAGGGTTGATTTTGAGAACAAAGGAAAAAAGAGCATTGAAAGCTACATAGGGTGTATTTGAAGACTCCAGTTTCTCTTCAAAGTATGACTTATAGAAGGAGACATCAAATATAAAATCCAACATATGATTTATAGATGAATAATAAAAGGAAACAGGTCACAAGAATAGAAAATACATATGGTATATGGATAGTGGTTGTTTTAGGCACATGAGTGGAGACTGGAAAAATTTTCATACACTGAATCAAATGGACGGAGGACTAGTCACTTTTGGTGACAATGCCAAAGGAAAAATTGTTGGAGTTGGAACTATTGGAGATCCAAAGACTATATCAATCAACAAAGTACTGTAGGTGCAAGGGTTAAATCACAATATGATAAGTATCTCTTAACTCTATGATGATCGATTTTATGTTGATTTTTATAATAATTTATTCTCTGTGTTTAAAGATAATTTGTTTAAATTTTCAGCACCAAGAAATGATAATGTTTATAAATTGGATTTAAACTCCCTTTATAACCATAAATTCAATAGTTTAACTACCAATCAAATGATTCATGGATTTGGAATAAAATATTTGGAAACTATAACATATATTTTTTACATAAATTATCTAAGAAACAATTATTTTATGATTTTCCTAGTATTAATTTTGACAATAAAAGATTCTATTATGAATTCCAAATTGAAAAACATCACAAATATTATTTCAAATCAATTAACAAAATTGAAACATCTAAACCAATAGAACTTATCCACATGGATTCTTTTGGACCATTGAGAGTGGTAGGTTTGGATAGTAAATTAAATGTCTGTGTTTTAGTTGATGATTATTCTAGATTTACTTGGGGTACATTTTTGAAAACATAAAAGTGAATTATTCAATGTTTTTGAACGTTTTGGTAAAATTATCCAAAATGAAAAATGTTTTAAAATAATTGCATTGAAATGTGACCATGTTTTAAATTTTTTGAATTGCACATGAGCCTCAGCCCAGTTAGTGAGGAATCCTTAAGTGCATCCATGAGACCTGGGATCAAATCCAGTTGGAGGCTAATTTCCAGGTACTGTAGCAGGAACTGTAGCAGTACTATAGTAGGGAATGTAGCAGTACTGTAGTAGGTACTGTAGCAGTATTGTACAGAACTGTAGCAGGAACTGTAGTGGGAACTGTAGCAAGCACTGTTTGGCACTATAGCAGCTAGGAATATTCCACCGTTTCAGCCTTTGGGCCGCTGATTTGGTCCCTAAGTCCTTTAAGGCCTTCGGGCCACCCAGGTCTTCAGGTCAGTAAGGCCTTCGGGCCACCTCAAGGCTTTCAGGCCACCTTAAGTGCAGACGTGAACTAGAAAACCTACAAGGAACAAATTTCAAAATGAGGATAAGCAAGGAGCTTTCACCATAATAGAAGCTAAATGGATTGCAAGAATTACAGGGTATAGAACCTTCCATTGGGACAAGCCTATGCATGCACGGGAAAGCCTAGCTGAACATCCATGCGAAGGTGGAGAGCTGATTTCAAGATGAAGATGCTTGGGAGGGGGAGTTATAAGTAGTTAGTAAAGGGTTGTATGTAATGTTTGTAGCCTATGGGAATTTAATTCCTCTAAGGCCTACGGGCCATGTAATACTTATGCCTACAAGCCTTCTAAGGGTTCCACCTCACCCCTTGAAATGTGGAATATCAAAATCAATAAAAAATGAAGGCCTCCGGGCCATTGGAGTTGAATCAAGAATTTAATTATTTTTTTCTCAAATCTAGGTATTAAACACACCTTCTCTATACCAATAACACCTCAAAAAATAGAATTATTGTAAGAATTAATATAACTATTCAAGAAATGGAAAAGACTATTCTAAATGAATACAGATTCCCTACTTATTTTTTAGTAGAATCTATAAGCATAGCCTGATGTATCATGAATAGTGTTTTAATAAGGCCTATTTTCAAAAGAATACCCTACTAAATTTGGAACAACAAAAAACCAAAAGTAAATTAATTTATTTTTTTGGATGCAAGGTTTATATATTGAATACAAATTACAGCCTTGGTATGGAAGATCCAAAAGTTGATGAAGGAATATTTTTAGGATATCTATTACTTCTAAAGATTATTGAGTGTTTAATAAGAAGACATGGATTTTGGAAGAATCAATTCATGTGAAGTTTTATGAAAATGACCCTTTTATTAAAGAAAAGATCAAACTGATGAAGTTACGGATTCATTTGATAACAAGATACCTAAAACCTCTTTTTTTTTGAAATAATAGTAATAAAATTCAGTCCAATTCAAAATAACATGATACTGATGAACCTGAAAGTGTATTGTCTAGATAGTTTATAAATTTAAACAACCAACTTTTAGAAACTATAATAAGAGACTTAGACAATAGAATTATAACTAGAAGAAATATAGGAAACCTAGCCAAATTATCTGCCTTTTTATCTTAGTTTGAAAATAAGACTATTGAGGAAGCCTTAGAAGATGAGAGTTGGATGCTAACTATGCAAGAAGAACTAAACCCTTTCAAAAGTAATGGGGTTTGAGAACATGTAGAGATACTAAAAAATTATCCAGTTATAGGAACTAAGTGGGTCTTTAGAAATAAACAGGATGATAAAGGGACCATAACTATAAACAAAGCTATATTATTAGCTAAAGGATGTAATCATAAAAAAGTTATATATTATGATGAGACTATTTCCCCTAGAGCTAGATTAGAAGCCATTAGAATGATTTTAGCCTATGAATCTCATATGAATTTTAAATTTTATCAGATTGATATTAAGTCTTCCTTTTTAAATAGTTATTTAATGGAGAAATTCTATGTTGAACAACCTCCTGGTTTTGAAAATTCTAAAAAACCAAACTATGTTTTTAAAATTACTAAATCTCTCTATGAACTTAAACAAGCACATAGATCCTGGTATAAAAGATTAAGTTATTTTCTTTTGAAAAATGGATTTCTTGTTTGACTGGAAGACCTAATATTTTTTAAGAAAACCTTTTTTCTAATATTTTATTTGTAAAAAATTATGTTGGTGATGTTATTTTTGGTTCAACTAATAAAAATCTTGGTCATTATTTTTCAAAATTAATGCAAAAAAATTGAAATTAGTATGATGGGAGAACTGAATTTCTTTTTTGGATTTTAGATCTATAAAAATATTATGGAAATATTTTAAATCAAATTAAATATATTATTTATTGTTAAAAAATATTGGATTTTAAAATAGCAAGACATATACAACTCTTATGTGTACTAATGTGAAACATGATTTGGATGAAGCTGGAAAACCAATGGACAACAAGCTATATAGAAGTATTATTGGTAGTTTATTATATCTTAATATTACTAGAGAAAATATTATGTTTTCAATATGTTTATATTATATATTTAAGTCAAACCCAAAATAATCCCCTACTATTGATGTTAAAATATTTTTTAGAAATTTAAAAGGACCTATTTTTGAATCTCTTCTTTAGCCTAGAACTTCTAATTTTAATTTAATTTCATATTCAGATGATAATTTTGGAGGTTATAGATTAGATAGAAAAAATCACTTTAGGTACATATCACTTATTAGAAAAATCATTAGTGTCATGGTTGAGTAATAAACAACACTCAGGTGCTCGGTCAATAGTTGACGCAGAATATGTTTCTGCTGGAAATTGTTGTGCACAAGTATTGTGGATGAAAAACACACTACTATACTTTTGACTAAATTTCAACTGAATACCTATTTTATGTGATAATAATAGTGCTATTAATATTTCAAAAAATCCTATAAGTCATTCTAGGATTAATAATACTAATATAAGGAATAAATTTATGAGCGATCATGTTCTTAAAAAGGATGTATCTGTAGAATTTTTTTATACCAAATATCAATTAGTTGATATTTTCATTAAACCACTTCCTAGTATAATTTGTGATTTTATTAAGGGGTAGTTACGATTATTTAATTTTAAATAAATGTTTCTTAATTTATTTTAATCTCTCTATTTTTATGTTAAGTAAAATGTATATGATATATCTATTTATTGTTTTTTATTTTTTTGTTACGTTTTAATTTTATTTAAAAAGAATTAAAATAAATTTTTATTTTTTTTTGTCTTTTAAAAATTAAAAATTAGTAAGTGTATCCTCAATCGGTGTGAGAAAACCATCCAACTTCTCTAGTTCTTCTTCTCAATTCTTCACATCTTTTCGGTTTCCAAAGCATCTATTATTCCATTATACCAAAACCATAAAAACTTTGAACCCTAAATTGAAAAAACCTTCAGAATTGAAAACTTTAGAAATATTTGAATATGTTGGCCCAAGTGAACCCATTCGTCAGTTGAAGTATCAAAAGCTTCATCATGGAAAAGTAGTTGATTTCAATTGGATAAAACAAAGGAATATCTCTTTAAAGAATTATATTATATTCCAAGGATTGGAATATATTTTGATGAAAGAAATAATCTATTTGTTTTTTTATATAAAAGTAAAATAATTCTATCATAATTCTTCTTTTAGTTTCAGATCTGATGAAGATGTAGTTTTATCTATGATTCATCATGATGAGTTTTCCATCTCTACAGTTTAGATTGCTAAAATATTGTATTTCCCCATGAAGGGGAATTTAATTTTTATTTAATGAATATTGGTGATGAGAAGTATAGATCATAGGATATCATGTATTCTATTTTTGGAACTATAATAATTAAATAGAAGATGACAAGAGATCTAAACACTAATCACCAAGTTATGATGAAGTTCATTCAGTCAAGATTAGTGCCAAGAATGAAAGATCTTGAGAAAGTCAATTATCAAGATATGTATATTATGTTCTTATTCATGAACAATATCAATATAAATTTCAGTAGATACATGCTAAGGTATCTAAATCATTACTGTCAAAAAGACTCCCTGATGGGTTTTAACCCCTATGGTAGGATTCATTCCCGGTTTTTTGTTGAGGTTGGGAAAGATAAGGGATATTTATTTTTGGCAGAGATATCATCATTCCAACATTCTCAATGCTAGAACTGTTAGAAAATTGGGATTTTTATAGAGTAGTTCCTACAACCATATTCTTCTAGTTATTATAGAATAACTAGAATAGTTGATGTATGCTGCTTAGGTGGATAAAACATTGTTACTTACAATTGGTTCTGTGATGCAAAGACCAGATGAAGAAGAAAAATAAATTATTGATGAAGAAAGAATTAGATAGGGGAGAATAATTTTGATCAATATTTCTAAACCGGTGGTTGTTGGAAAAGCAAGAGAAGAATAATTTACCGAATAGGATACTCATGTAACTGAAAAATTTTCTAATCAGGAGGCTTGTTTGACTCAAAATGTTGAATAAGTTTCTCTATGAATTGATCAATATAGATAAATTGATCTTCCTACTCATCAGGATTCTCATTAGAATCAATCATTAATTATTGATGATTCGATTAATGTAGGGGTATATGCATTAAGAGAGGAAGAGGATATCAGTTTTCAGTTGGTTGGAGTTAGTCAATCTAGGGAAAAATCTACTAATTCGTCTGACTCATTGGAAAGAGACACCGAAGAGTGGGTTAATAGTTTCAATAATTCAAATCCTCAAAAATTTGACTCTGAGGAAATAATTATAGTCTAAATTTTTTTTTGAGGAGCTCAGGAATTCAACTATTCCAAGAGCTGAGTTTGAAGCTATTCAAACTCAACTTATAGAAGTTCAATATAATTTTATTTCTATTGGTGATTTTGAAGACTTTCTCACTTCTTTAGGTAGAGATTTCAGATCTTTGAAAGAAGAGTCTATGAATAAAATTGATTTTGATGAGCTGAAACCTATTTTGGGGATAGAATTTCATTATATCTTGGATATTCATTAAGATTCATCCTCTACCCCTCAACCTAACTCTCATGATCTGATAAAGATATTTGAAGCAATCACTTTTTTCATGGATGAGTTCAACAATATGTTACACACTCTCTAGTGTGACAGTACTTCTCTGAATTTACTTTTGGACAATCAGAAATATGTGACCAATTGTTTGAATTCTAATGAATCCTAGTTGGGACCAGTTATTAACCATGTTAATGATAGATTGGTAAATGTTATTCAGTCTGAAGTGACTGTAAATGAGTTCTTAAAAGTGAATATGGTGGAGATATTAAAAGTTGTTCAAGACTTAAGGAAGATTTTATAGAAATGGAAAAAAGTGTTTAACAATCATTTTTAGAGGTTAATGGTGAAATATCTTGATATAAAAGGTGTTTTTAGTAATCCAGTTATAGCGACTACTACTCGTGGTGATTCAGATCAAGGAACCCAATCAGATTTGAGCCCTTCATTTTAAAGACCTCTTTTGTTGATGTTGGGATAAACTCATTGATTTTTAAAACATTTTATCTACATTGATATTTAATTTCCTTTACTTTTATATTTTTTGGAATTTTATATTTCATTCCTTTCTTGTTATATTATTTTTTTTATATTTCTACTACAAAATCACATAACTTATTTTTATAACTGTAGAATATAAAATTTATTTTATAGTTCAGTGCAATATTAAAACTATGGTTTATATTATTTATTATTTTTGATATCACAAAAAGAAGGAGAATATTTACATTTCTATTTTGGGGGAAAATATTTTCATTTTTTGATGATATAGATGTTTTTTTAATTAAAATAGTACTGTGAAATCAAAATACTTTGGTAATCTTTACAATTCATATATGTTCTGATAATTATTTTAAGGGTTTTGTGATCATTAAAAAGGGGAGATTGTTGGGAAATTATTTTCTAAGAAATAATCTATAATTTATATTGATTTTGATTCTCACAAATACCCTTTTTTTAACGAAGTTGTGTTGAGTATGTTTTAAGAATATATATAATGTTTTTTATGTTTTTTTTAAATGAAAAGACATACATTGTGTTATTGAAACACAGTTCAAACCCAAATTTCGGTAGCATAATGTATGGTTCATCATTCCTACTCTATGAAAAGGAAATATATGCTATACCAAGGTACCGAATGCTATGCAGAGGAACCATATACTATGAAAAGGAACCTAAAGCTACATGGATCAACCCTACATCATCTAATAAGCAGTAGAGTTTTAAATTCAAAATTTTATCCAAGTTTCATGTAACAACCCTATCATAATATCAGAATGATTCAAAGCTCATTATGATCGATTCAAAGAACAATTTTTATCATAAGAAATCACTCTTATTCTTAAGGGAAGGTATGACTCCCATGATAAATTCAGATTTGAATTTTTGTGATCTTTCAAGATACTTTCATAGATCTAGAATATCAAAAAAACCTTCTGCTCTATATATTTTAGTAGTGTATCATTTCAAAATCCAGGATATTCAAGTTACATATTTTTATATATGATTAATTTATGGTGAATATATTTTCATATTGTTGTTTCAATGAATGATCGACTCTACAGAAGAGACTAAACTTTGGAGACATACATATTATATCTCGTACTATTGTAAGATTACTGCGGATATTTGTTATTATTATTATTGAATAACATTTGTAATTGGGATCACATTAGAACTATACCTTCTTGAAGACTTTAATTTATGAAGAATAAGTTCCATATAATATTAGTTGATGTTACTGCAATACTAAATAACAACCCAAATCAACAAATGAAACTCTTTCAATTTATTGGAGTATCAATTGCGCGTACTCGGTTGTTATGAAGTATCATCTTCTCCATCTAATATGAGGATAATCATTTCTTTATTAAAGAACCAGAATAATTTTTTATTAGTCTTGTATTAAAGGTTTCAACTAGCTTCACTCAGTTGTGGATTTGTGGTCTTATCATAAGAGGACCATTCTAGTGAAATTTACCAAGATTGCAGAGTGATTGATTGGTAGAGTGGACTAGAGGATCTTTGTTCCCCAAACCACTTTAAAAAGATATGTTGTTTATTTATTTTCATCCGTTTATTATAATCATTTATAGAAGTAAACACTTCATATCAATATCAATTAATAGAGGGTTTCAAAATCCATAAATGTGGAAGATATTTTGAAAATACACAATTCACCCCTCTTGTGTTACTTTTTATTAGTCTGGCCTAACAGTTATTTTGTTAGGGTGTGTTTGGTTGGGTTGTTTTATTTACAAATATAAAATAACCCCTTGTCTTTTTTGAAGTCCTTAACATTTTTTTCAAGACTTTGGCATCTTTGTGATGTCACTTAAGGCCAAGTAACATTATTTTTCCTTCTCAAACAAATGTGGAGGGGTGGGACATTACAAATGTTATCAGTTTGTTTGGTACTTGACTTGTAAATGGTATTAGTTTTGGTCAATATATCTTTCATTTTGGGATAAATGGTATTAAATTTATATCTTAGATTTGAAATTCATTTTGGTATATTCCATTTGTTGGGTTGGTATAAAGGATTAGGATTTTTGGGACTTAAAATATAGAGCATAAAAATATATAGATAACTTTTTTATATTGAACATTAAGTTACTAGGGAGTTGGGTACATAAGTGTTTTGGATACACTTATTGGAGTACAATCTCATTATCATGGGTTTATCCAATGAGATGATAATGACATGAATTATAGAAATAACTTCCCACTATGAGTGCATATTTCATTTTTAGTAATAATTTTTGATTTGATGAATCTGTGTTGATTTTTGAAAAATGTTTCCAAAAAATTTCAAATAAGAGCTTTTGAAAGGGGAATGGATTAAAATTTTGAAAATGGTTTTATTTTTAAAATAATGGGAAAATTTTTCAAAAATGGTTTGACAAAGGAAAATTATTGAATTTTGCGAAAATAATGCAGTGATCGTTATGATGTGAAAGAATTTGAAATTTTTAATCCTTCAATTACTAGAGAATGAGACTTATGTCATTTTTTGTTTTAAGTGACAATGGAACCCAGTATGAATAGAAGAAACCAACTAGAATAAGCGGTTGAGAATGTGGTTACCCCTGATCCACAGGTGAACCAACATCTAGTTCAGAGTATAGTCCAAGCTTTTCAATTAGTGGATACAGGGAACCGAAGTGATGAACCAAGGAAATTTTGTCATTATGTTCAGTTTCATCAGTATAATCCACCCATGTTTCAAAGAGATTCTAAACCAGAAAAGTTATATGAGTGGATAAATAGAATGAATCGAATATTTTATTTCCTTAGCACCCAAATAGAACTAAAATTCAATTTTATGATGTATATATTGAAGAATATTTCACACCATCAGTGGGATTTAGTGTTTCAGGCTAAATTAGACCAAGGCCTTTCATGGGAGTATTTTGATTAATTATTCAATAAAAAATTATGTCATCATACGTTTAGGATTCCAAGAACAATGGAATTTTTTAGATTGAATAATGATATCCTCACAGTGAAAAAGTATGCATCTAAATTTATGAATTTATTCCACTTTGTACCATAATTTTTTATTAGTGCATCCTTGAAGGAGCTCATCTTTGAATCTGGACTGAGGAAGGAGATTCGCTCAAAGATTTTAATGCTTTTTATAATGAATTATACAGAGATGGTCAATAGATTGATGGTGGTAGAATAGGATATCTTGGGAGCTATGGGTGGAGGGATCATGTTGATACCTATAGGAAATTGTGGGAACTCTAATGTTGTAAGTAAGAAAAAGTGGGTCACCTATTTCCAAGTTAGTGGTATGAATCAAAATCAAACTACAGGATAAGTTATTCTTCCTCTAAGACCCAAAATAAAAGTATGATGTTTTCAATTTGGTTCATTCGACCACATGAATTGTGAGTGTACAGAACCACCTATAGAATGACACAATGGAAATCAGATGGGGCATCTTTAGTGCTATTATCATAGTGCTCTAAGGTTAGGTGCTTGAGACACTTATCAAGTGTCATAGACACTGTATAGTTCTATGGGATAAGGTCATCTGAATACATCTCATCAAAAAAATAGATCTATCTATGGTGATTCTATGAATTCCATGACTCCTCAGAAAGGGAGATCTCAATAGGGAAATAAGGATCAAAGTGTAGTGAGTAAGTATTTTTATAGAGCTCAGCAGGTAATTATAGATGATCAATTTAGACCATTGACTATGCAAGGTATACTTATTTTGAATTCTACCCTTATGAAATATTTTTTTGAAATGGTTTCATCCCATTCCTTTATTTCTTGTCATGCTATTGATTTGATGGGTTTAAATATTGAGATAATTCCTTCTATTTTTAATGTGAAAATTCCTCTTGGTCAAAAAAAATGTCAATACTTTATGTGTAAATATTGTTCTGTGATTTTTGATAGAGCTGAGATGATATGGTATTTCTTAGTTCCCAAGAAGCATGTCTATGAAATAATCTTAGGTATGGGTTGGTTGACTATGTTTAAAGCCCACATCGACTATTATACCTGACGTGTCAGTTTTATGACTTAGAATGGTGTCGAGCATCTCCTTAAAGGGTAAAATATTATAAATTCAAGTGTAATGGGATTTTTGGCGCTATTATTTGTAATTATCTCATACCAATTGGTAGTGTTGAATTTGGAATCAATGGAAGATATTGGGAAGAGCATTTTTTGGTAGCTATTGATCTGTTTCCAAATTCTTTTCATGAGAATTTCTCATTGTTTCCACCCATAAAGGAAGTGGAGTTCCTGATTGATCTCCTTCCAGGGACCAGTCATATCTCACATAAATCTAATCTAATAGAACCAATATAATTAATTGATATCAAAGTTTTATTTGAAGAGCTGGAAATCAAAGGGTTTATTCAGACTTGCAGGTCACTGTGGAAATCACTGGTCTTGTTCATGAAAAAGGTGGATAGAAATATTCAGTTGCATGTGGATTATCATAGGCTCAACCAAGTTACAATAAAGAAAAGGTATCCACTTCCATGAATTGATGACTTGTTCGATTAATTGAGGTCGGGTCAATGGTTCTCTAAGATTGAATTACGACCAGGATATCACTAATTGCAAGTTTAGAAGGAGGATATTCCAAAAACAGCTTTCAGAAGAATATATGGCCATTATGAGTATGTGGTAATGATTTTTGGTCTTAAGAATGAACCAGTGATATTTATGACATTGATGAATATGATATTTTAGAGATATCTAGATTCTTTCATGGTGGTGTTTGGAGATGACATATTGGTGTATTCAAGGATAAGGATTGAGCCTGAGGAAAACTTAGAGATAGTTTTAGGAATCTTGAGAGATCATCATCTCTATTCCAAGTTATCAAAGTTTGATTTTTGGATACAATAGGTATGTTTCATTGGACATGTATTCTCTAAAAGTGATGTTTCTATGAATCCTAATAAGATATAGCTTTTTAACTTCAGGAAACCGCCAAAGAATTTTTTTGAGATACACAGTTTCCTTGGTATATCTAGTTATTATCGATGTTTTTTTCATGATTTATAATGAATAGAATCACTAATGACAACTTTGAAAAGGAAAAAATTCTATTCCAATGGATCTAGGAATGTCAAAATTATTTTCAAGAGCTTAATGTTTTCTTTACATCAGCACAAATCTTGATTTTTTCAGAATTAGGACAAGGGTACGTTGTGTATTATGATGCTTTGGGATCTAGGCTGGGATGTGTTCTCATGAAGGGAGATCATGTTGTTAATTATGTCTCATGTCAGTTATATTCTCATGAGAAGAACTACCCAATTCATGATTTAGAGTTATATATTGTGGTCCATGCATTGAGGACAAGGCATCATTTTCAATTTGGTGAGAAATTTACGATGTTTATGGTTAATAGGATCTTTAAAATAATTATCATAATGATAAATGAATATGAGATAGTGAATATGGATAGATTATATCCAAATTTTTGACTTTGACTTGATGTATACACCGGGTAAAAGAAAATTTAGTGGTATATAAATTAAGTAGAAAGTAATATTATTAGTTGGAAAAGGAGGATTTAGATCAGTGGTGGTTGATGTTGGTCCTAGAAGAAATTCACTTGTAATGTGAAGACTGAGGTGATTTTTTGGTTTTATTTCTAGTTTCAGTGGTTTCTAATTTAGTGAGGATGGTTAAAGAGGCACAACAATCCAATTATAAATGTGTTTCTATGAGGAAAAAACTCAATGGTGAGGAGACCATTAAGGGATAGAAGATATATGGGAGTTAAGTGTTGTGGATTATAAATATAATGGTTATACTGTTTTATTTTCAAGAAAAACTTATTCATTCATACCACCAATCGATATTGGTTGTCTATCCTATAATACTGAACATGAATAAGGCATTGAAAACAATGATTTGGTGGATCAGCATAAAATGGAAGGTGTATGAGCTTTTTTCAGGATTTTTAACATGTTATAAGGTTAAGAAAGAATATCAGTGACCAAATGGTATGTTTCAATATATACATATTCCTATTTGGAAATGGGAGAAGATATCCATGGATTTTATATTAGGTCTCAAAAGAATAGTTCAGAAACATGATTCCATATGGGTGATAGTGGATTGGATTAAAAAGTTGTCCCATTTTCATCCCTATTCGTCAATATCATACGGTAGATGAATTTTCAAAAATTTGTATCTAAGAAGTGGTAAAAAGTCATGGCATACCGATTTCGATAGTTTCAGACAGATATCCGAGGTTTGTGTCTCATTTCTTGAAACCTTACAACAAGCCTTATGAAATCAGTTGACAATGAGTATGGCATATCATCCTCAGATGTATGGAAAATATGAAAGTATTATACAAAAATTATAATACATTTTTAGGGATTGTTAAATGTATTTTGTTAGCTCATGGGAGGAACACATATTGTTAGTGGAGTTCTCTTATATCAATAGTTATCTAGACTCCAAGCATAATGATCCATTCTAAACATTGTATGGGAATCCTTGTCATTTCCCCAATTTATTGGGTGGAAATAGGTGAGACTTCACTAGTTGGGTTGAGCCTTTCCCAAGAAACAATGAAAAAGATTTATTTGATCAAGAAAATGATGGAGATGACACAAATTCGTCAGAAATTATATGCATGTCATCATCAACGGTCATTTTCATTCGAGATGAGTGAACATGTTTTCTTGAGGATATCTCCATGGATTGTACATAGTCATTTTGGGAAGCAGTGAAAGTTATATCCTTGATATATAGGCCCTTTTGAGATACCATAATGGATTGGTGATGGGGCATATCGATTGGCATTGTCCCCAAGGTTCAGTGTAGTGCATAATGTGTTTCATCTATCTCAGTTGGAAAAGTATCATCTTGATCCTGACCATGTGATTTTATGGGATCACATTGACCTAGAGCTAGATGATTTGTTGGTGTATGTGCCAGTGTAGATTTTGAATAGGTAGGAGAAAGTCTTTCATGGGAAAATCATCATTCTATGTGGGTTTTATAGAAACATGGTTGGATTCTGGAAGAGACATGGGAATGGGAAAATGAAATGATCGAGAAATGGCCCAAAATCTTTTGGTATAGTAGTGTATTTCTAATTTTTGGTGAGAGAGAGGCCAATGGTGGGGAAAATCTTGCACCCTAGATTTCAAGTAAGTAACCCTTTCTTTAAGATTTTTAAATAAGTAAAGTGTTTGGGTTATGTTTTAGATTGTATGGAAACATTTTGAAATGTTTTTAGGAATTTTCTAAAGTTTCACAGTATGAGAATGGTTAGTGGAAACCCTGAAAATACTATAGGAAATTGTGCATAGTGAGATAGGGGATAATGGGAATACACACTATTAGGTGCACAATTTTTCCAAACCGTGAAGCCAGCCAGGAGAAACCATGAAAATTCTAATACAGAGATTTTGTAAGGTTGTTTCATGGTTTTTTCAACTGGGTGGGATAAAAATATGAGGTTATCTTTAAATAATAGTCTGGAACATGGTTTTCCTAGTTGTGCGATGAACCATGCACAGTTTAAAAACTAGATCCTAAAAAAGTGTATTTGGTAAGGATTAACCTTTAACCCCTATTTTTTCCACTATTTTGGCCCTAAATCTAAAATTATTCCTCCCAAAGGCTGTGAAATATTTCCCCATCTAATCAAAAGTGATATGAAGGAGTTTCTTGGTGCTTTGAAGCCTGATTCCCTTGGTAAGTCTCCTTTTATGGTAGTTTTCCATGGTTTTTTTAGATCTACTTTCTTTCCTCTCTCATTTTCTTATATATAGTCTTTTGTGGATAGATCTAAGGTTTTTTATTCCAATCATGGTTTTATTTAGTTTTTTTGATGTTTGGGGAAGATATCTAAGGAATGTTTTGAGATATTCAACTCGGTTTTTTTCTAATTACCGTGTCATTCTTCATTTTCACCAAACTTCTCAAGTTTGGTGGCTTCACTCTCAACACCTCTTATTATAACTTAAAATATTAGTTTCAAATTGGTTAAATATCTTGATTTTTGTTTTTAATTTTTTGTGAAAATCATTGTTGTAACCTTCGTTGGTGATAGTTTGTGGATTTGTGCAATTGTTGAATTTTTTTGTGCAAGGTTCCTTGTTTCCTTGGTTTTAAAATATGGATTTTTTAGATTTTAAAAAAAACGTTTCAAAGGTTTTCAATAAAAGAATAGTTTTACTGAAATGGTTGATATGAAATGGTTTTTTCATACATGGGTTGGTGTGCATTCATGCATTTGATGTGACCCTGAATAATAGGCATGTACCATTGGGGTACAAAGGGACATGACCCTGAAATAGGGACCTATGTTGTTGGAGAACAAGGTAATTTTCCACTTGGTGATGACTTTGTGGATGGATGAGAAATCCCTCATGATTATGGAACTATAACTGAATCATGCATGTGTGTGTGTGTGAATCACGGATTGGGGCATGCCAAAGAGGAATTTGAAATGGTTCAAAGATATATTTAGTTTTTTTCTTTGGAAAGAGTTTTGGTTTGGAAATTGTTTTATATTCTAATATAAATTGTTTTCAATTTTTTAATATAATTTTTTTCATAAATGTGATAATATGTTATATCTTATTTTCATGAGTATGGAAGAAATTTGGGGATAATAAATTGAGTTTCATTACTCACCCCTACTTTAGTGCTTTGTTTCTTTTGCATATGTTGTTTATGAAGACATAGGTAAAGGTAAAGCATCACACTTATTTAGTGGTTCTTCATGATACTTAGACATGGAGTTGGATTTGGATCTTGGAGCCATGTCTTTAGAGACTTATATGTTTTTTATTCACATTATCAGGTGTGTTCTTTACCTGTTATAATAGTGAGGTTATAAGTAATTAAATAAAAATGGGCTTACCCAAATTAAATGATAGAATTTATTCTATGCTAGGCTATCTATTCCTGGGATATGAAATTGGACTATATTCTGAGGTGATTTAAACTTATCCTTTATAAATAATATAGATCGATTAGATTAAAAGTGATGTTAAATGAAATAGTTATACTGATATCCCATCACCATTCATTATAATATTCCAAGGGTGACTCCTAGGTTTCGACTCAGAATTCCATGGATGGACTCATCTAGATTATTGAATTAAAATTAATTATTTAATGGATTTACATCACACTATAGGAGATACGTGGGTTCTTGTATGAATTTTATAGATGATAACACTTGGTTGATGGATTTACTTTATGAATTGAGTGATACTTGGGTTCCCAGAAAGGAAGACTAAGGATGGGCTTAGAGGGAAGTTCATTATATTATTCTATGAGCGATACTTGGGTTTATTGCATGGAATTCCAAGGATGGACTCATTGAGTGATATATTTATACCACACCTAGAGCGATACCTAAGTTCCTTGTAATAATAACATATATGTGATTGTAGGGTGATGGGTTTATAGCACACCAAGAAAAATATCTCATTTCCATATATATAAATGCTTTAGACAATCTTAAGATACCAAATTGATTAATTAATATAAATGATGTATCTTCCAAGTCAAATAATAAACTTGGATTTGGTCTATAATTTATATACATTGTGGTCTTATTATATTTTCTTTATAAATTACAATAACATGGGATGTGTTTGTTCCATATATTGATATGATCTGTGGGGGAACCTTTTCTATGACCCAAGTCTCGAGATATCTTATAAATTAAATTATAATGTGTAATTATTCAATGATATCTTGGCTTAGGCTGAATGAGGTGGTATATGATGAGTGTCCAGTTTGAAATCCAATATGGAATGTGATTTATGTATTTCATACATAGTTCATATTATTATCTATGAACAGATTATTTATATATTCATGGATTGGATAATATTATACACCATTGGTGGTGGCCTACTAAGTATATCTCACACCATGTCCAGGTCTTCAACTTGTACCTGGATAGACTTTATCAAAACAGGTAGGGATGAGGGAAAGATGCCTAGTAAAAACGCTTGATTTTTTTGTACTAGTGTGGAGTATGTGAGAAGAGGATTGTGATTATTATCTTAATTCGATTAGATATATATTTTGATTTTTTCATTTTTTAAATAGCATGTTTTATATTCATGATGCTATAAATCCCTTGTATTTCCATTTTGTATGGAATACAAACAAGACATCATTTTTTGTATATTATACTGGATATTGTTCTTCTATTATTTAGGATTCATTTCTACTGATTATTAATATTCTAGATGTTATGCTTCCACTAATTCATCTATTATATTACCATTTTTTACACTATGATCATGAGGATATAGTCTCCCCATCATACTATTATAGGATATAAATACTAGTATGTAGCCTCTAGTGTATAGTGAGGTATTCTTGAGGCCATATGGCCATTGGTTTGGCTAATGTTATCGAATGATTTGTGCTCGGAGATTACAAAAAGCATATCACCTGGGAGTGTCAAACCAAGTGTATAGAAAGACTTGTTATCATGAACCAGGTGATGATCACTTCAAATCCCAACACACTCTTTTCAAGTTTATAACCCCTAGTATAACTATGCCTTATCCACATCCACTTATAGTATCCAAATAGGGATTTTGTTTCTTGGAAGAGTACACACTTTTTATTTTACCAATATTTTAGGATGGTTTTTTGGTTTTGGGATAGTATAGGTATTATAACAACTTGAAAAAGACTATAATGAGAGGAAATAAATAAACACCCATTTATAAAATATCAAATGGAAGATAATACCATGGAATAAAAATCACATAGTATAAGAAAATAAATTTGAAAATATAATATAACAAAGGTAATGTACTTGAGAAGGAAAGATGACGATTTAGGACTCTTACCTTGGTATGATGCTTCTTAAAGCTAGGGAGGGACACCTTTTAACTTTTGAACTTCCTTGGAGAGACTCTAAATAGGGATATTGAGAGAGGATTCATTCTCAAATGCGTTTTTTGGAATTGAGGATGGAATGGAGAGTATTAAAACTTGAGGAGGATTGGTTTTAAAGGATTAAATATATGTTATTTTATTATATAATCTGAAAACTTATGGGTTAAATAAATTCAAAACAATTTTATTTCTTATTAATGAGTGAAATATGGTGTTTGGATGTTCAATTCCTTCCCAAAATGAATCTTACCTTCCATTAAACCCATATAATGTACACAAACAAAAATTAATTTCAATCTCAAAAATCTAATTTTCTTTTTCCAAAATGTAAAGTATAAATTTCAAAATTAAATTTAATATATTTAAATTAATTTAAATTGTTATTAAATTCACTTATTATTTAATAAATTTTTTCATAAATTTTTTAATCATGTTCACACAATAATGATTTCATAAAATAAAAGTGCTCGTAAAATGGTAATTTTCACTTTCTCACCAAAAAATATCTTTGTTTGAAATTTCTAAAAATTCAACCCTAGACTAATTTTGATATTATGATTAAAAAATATATTTTATCAAAATAATTATCTAAATATGATAAATTTAACATTTAAATAAAATTATTTATTTATTGAAAATTTACCACTTTTATAGAGTATTACTCATTTTGACCATTATAAAAATTACTTAGGGCTTCTTTAAAATATGAAATTATTTTCAAAAAATTTATAAGATTATTGCATGAAATAAATTTTATTTAAAATATTTAAATTTATCATAAAACATATTCTTTAATAGAAAATATTTACATTCTCCATAAATAATACAATTTATATTATATCATAAAATAATCCAAATGGTCACTTAATTAAATCTATATAACCAATAATAATAATGACTAATTGTATTACTAACTAATGTTCATAATGTAAATTTTCCATATTAGCCAAAAATATTTAGGAAAATGATATAGTTCTCTATAAATATACCATAATTCTCATTTAATCATTCACTATTTCACATAAAAAGGTTCTTACACACTCATTAATAATATCTTTCTTTTTTCTAAGGCTTATCTTCCTTTTTATGATCTTTATGGTATGGTTAATCTTATTAGAGGAATTCAAACCTATGTAGTTTCTTTTAGTGAATTTACTATTCTTCCAATTATATATCATTTTACTCTTCCCAGTTGTACTAGTCCATTTTTACGCATGATGTGTAGTGATCTTATGTAAAATTATTTATGTTGTAATACTGGGTATTTTATCAAGCATTATTATAAATTTATAAAATAAATAAATAAAATATTTTTGTCTTATATTGTATGTCTTCTATTATATTAAATCACTAATAATTACAAAATAATATATATATATATATATATATATATAATAAATTTATGTGTCGTTACATCCCATGTATGAGGTATCACATTGCACAAGTGCCTAAAGAGCCTCTCCCACCACAATACACCACCCCAATATCTTCACTTGGTGATAACCAACAAACTTTGTTCTCACAGGTTCACAATAGTCTATTGTGCACCTTCATTTTCGCTAGCATGAGTTTTTTTTGTCTTAGAATTTCTTTTTTTTTTAAATAAGTTATGTTTATATGTATTTATCCAAATGATCTACAAGATGAATGAATCTCTTTCACACATATTTCGTCGGTCAGTAATTGTAAATGGGTTCACAGTTCTTCTACCACATGAATGAATGTTTAAGCTCTATTAATTCTTTCTGTGTAACTCTCAAACAAGATTTTTGAACAGGGTTCATGCTTCCCTCTAGAGAAAAACTATAAAAAGGGCACCCCCCCCTCATTCTCCCATTCCCACCACACTTCCAAATTTGCAGCGAATCTTTGGAGAATTGGTTTCTCAATTTCTAAATATATTATTTGAAACCTTCAAGAAGATAAAATTACTTCTTGAAAACTTTATTATTCTACTTATGTTAATTATTTTTTTCATGATTTATTTATTTAATATGTATGGTTCTGTGAATATATGATTTAATTTATATGTTCTTTGTATGATTTAGATTATGTAGAATGATTTAGGAAATTTAAATATGATGTTAGGATAATTTAAATTGTGGTTCATTATGATTAATTAGGTATAAAATACTATTTATTAGATTTAGGAAATTATAATTGCTTACAAAAATGATTATTTATGATTATAATTTAGAGTATTGATAATTATATTTGAATATATTTATTTTTTAATATGATATTATATATTATATTTAAATTAAAAAAAATTTACAATAGGTTGTTGAATATATAAAATAATTCTATCCAAATATTTTCTTAAAATTAGATTACTAATAATATTTTGTAAAAAAAATACTATTCACCTAATTTGAATATAATTATATATATTTTATATTATTTATCATAATTAAATTTAATTAAATTTATAAAATATTATTCAATATATGTATAAATAATATTATCGTCGTTAATGAAATTAAAAAAATTACTATTAACAATATCTTTTAAAAAATATTAATTATAAATAATAAATATTATGATCAATTATGTATAAAATGAAAGTATTTATATTTTGAAATTTTTAATAACTTATAATAAATTATATATATATTAAAATATTTTTTAAAAAATTTAACATAAGGTGACAATATATTATTAGTTAAATAAATGAAAATAATGATATTTTCTTTAATTAACATAAAAAAATTAATATTAATAACATTTTTATAAAAAAATCATTATATACATATAGTATTGTGAGAAATTATGTATAAAATAATATTACTTATATATAAGAGATTATAATTAGTTTTAAACATGTTTTTATATGATTATAATTTAGAGTATTAATAAATATATTTTATTATATTTATATATATATTTAATATTATTGATTATATTTAAATTAAAATAAATTTACAATATATTGTTGGATACATATATTACTAAAATTACTCTAGGTAAACATTTTTTAAAAATTATATTACAATAAATATTTTATAAAAAATAGTATTCACTTTATTTGAATATGATTATATGTATATGTGTTATAAAATTTATAATATTTAAATATAATTTCATATTTTAATTGAATAATATATTCATATCATTAATTACATAGTTGTTTAGTAATATATATAATTATATTTAAAATATTTTTATTCTATATTGACTATGTCAAGAACTAGCCCGGATACCCTAGTACACTGGTACCTAAACCGACTCTAACATAGCATAAAGGGTGTTCCTTGTCCCAATGGGTGGCGACTATCACATATCATCAATAAGAAGTAAGAGGGAATTATTTTTCAACAAGTAAAATAATATAATGGAAGATAAATCAATACAAATCTGGGATGTCCAACGCACCTCAAAAAAAAAGTACGATAAACAGAAAGATATCCTAAAGAATACTTCATCCAATAAAGTCACATCACATCAAGATAAGATCATAGAAACCCTATGCAAAAACTAGACTCTGGCTCCACCAGTCACCACCATCACTCCAGGTCTCGTGCTCAAGAACATCTGCCACCTCTGAGTGGTACTTTCCCTTTTCATGGACCTAACATGAAAAAATATACAAAATCTCAATGGGAAAGGTATGGTGTGAGATAAATAGTCTAGTAGGGTCCCACCAAATTTACCATAAGAAATTCCATAAAAAATAAATTATATAAGCTTTAATTTTTAAATAAAACAAGTCATTGAAATTTATTTCATATTTTAAGATAAAATATACTTTCAAAATCATAAGTTGGTAGATATATCAAAACAATGAACATTTTAATAATATAGTAGAGCACAAATAAAATAGTACTACAATTATTGGCATGTAATCATCCAGTAAAAGAATATCATAGCACCATGCCATAAGCCTTGAGGTTAGTTAGTTCAAGTTTAAGGATCCTCACACTTCTCAATCAGTGATCACAGCTCAAGTTTCCACACATCCCTCGACTGATGCCAATGAGACGAACAACTTATCGGAATAAAATAATATCTAACTATGTTTTTGTTATACTTTTCATCATCAATCCATTGTTATGGGGTCATAGTCCTGTCATGCTTGTCTGATTCACCCAAAAACTACTCAGTCCCATATGTGCTTCTATCAAACTATCAATCATGGGAAAATTATTCATTTCAAACAATACATTATTCACTATTCAATTTCCTTATTTTTAAGTTCCAGCATGCCCTTTTCAATTTCAAAACGAAATCATGGTTTTCAAAAAATTCTCTCATTTTAAATTCCAAAACCAAATCATGGTTTTCAAAATCATATTCCATTTAAATCCATTTTCTCCTGAATCTATGTCAAATCCTTTCATGAAATAATTTGAGTCATTTTTTCACTAAAATCCATAAAATTTATAGAAGCCTTTGAAAAAGGGTCTTCATTCATAATCCCTTACCTTTAAAAATTACCACCAAAATCATCTCCATTCAAGGTTTCAAAATCAATTGAAATCAAATTTTAAATTAAACAACCATTAAAGGAATAATAAATATGGAAAATACTTATATAACCACCTACCTTTAATCACAATATCAATTGATCAAATTCTTGAAATGGGAATTCTAATGGAGAGTTGAAGTTGCAGAAGATCAAGAATAAATCCTTAGAAACACAGTCCATTTGATCAAGGTTCCAATCCACCGACATCGTGAGGATTTCTCAATCTCAAATAAGAAGAGATGGGAAAAAAAGAAAGTATTATACACCAAAGATATAACAATTACCTAAGAGGAATTGATCGCATCCACTATTACATCGATCCAAAATGAATATAGGTTAGAGGATACAAAGTGCCATTTGAGATCATTCCAAAATCCAAAGGTTTGTGTTATAGTCAAATAATAGGGACGTTGGATTTTAAATTGTTTTTGGGATTTTAAAGTTTATAAAACATAGAAAATGTCACATACCATCATATCCATAGTACAGAAGGGTGAAAATAACCCAAACCACGGTGCAGCCACCCTAGAACACGATGCATCCACTCCTGGCCAACTTTCCTCCAGGACCCATGGAGCATCATATGCCCAGATCTACTTTTTCAAGGGTAAGGCTATAGAATATCTCCAACTCCATGCCACAAACTCCCTTAAAATGGAAGAGGAACCACATTCACCTCTACATTGTAACACTCTTATACACCACAACCATGTTTTATTTTCCAATGGCTCAAAAACACACCATGTTATAGCCTAGTGGTCCATGCCACAACCATGATGAAAAAGGCAGTGTCTCTAAAATTGGCTATATCCTAGTACACCAACATGTTTTAAGTGTGTAAAAATTAGAAAAACCCAGCCAAATATACCCCTTGAACCCCTATATCATAGTATCTCCCTCCACGCTATATATAATAGGAGCTTATACCAAAACCTAGATCCTAAAAATTTTATCCTAATGAGAAACTCCGAGTAAATTTCCTAAAACCCTAGAAAGGACCTCTTAATGAAACATGAACCAAAGGGAAAATAAGTTCCTAAAAGCTGTTAAAGGGATGTTACAACCCCCCATCATAAATACATTATACCCCCATAAAGCCTATTAAAAAGGCATCATGAAAAAGAGATGAGGCCACTTCTCTCTCATTAGTGTCTCACACTCCCCAGTCTCATGAAAATAATAATTGTGATATGATAGAACTCAAACCAAAGGTATAGACTTCCCATGAAGAACATTTGTCTCATAATTATTAATCTGATTGGTCTACTCATTCATGGATAAATAAGGTTCATTATAAAGGACCTCCTACCTCAAAACATGATATGGGTAAGAGATATACTTCTGAAGTTGTGATAATGTAAATACACTATGAATTGACATCAAATGATGTGAAAATACCAAACTATAATCTACCTTTATATCTTAATCAATGACCCCATTACCTCCCACATATCTATTTTCAATATTTCCATGTTTCTTAAGTAATCTGTGACCCAACCATGGTGAAACTCACAAAACCACTTTATCACCAACCAAAAAAATCAAAGGGTGTTTGTGATTATCAACATAATATTTATACTATCTCTTAGTTATACCCTTCCTCTAATAGATCAATTAAATATTTTTCATCTTATATTAGACCAATATACATCCAAGCAATGAACCTTCACCAACCTATGAACAACGTAATACATGTTTACATAGATATACATATAATTCCTCAAAGGGTTCCATACAAATGGATTACTGGTAACTATTGTTGTAGGAAAACTAAACCAGTCCCAAGTGGCTATCCCAATCTCCAAAAAAATAATGAACATAGGAACAAAGAATTAATTAAAGAATATATATAGCTCATTCTATATAACCATTGGTTTGAGGATGATAATATATGCTCAAACACAAAATAGTTATGATTCCCTCCTAGAGGCCTCCCAAAAAATGAGAAGCGAAAGAGAGATTTCTATCAAAGACTATAACATATGAAACTCAGTTCAATCATATGATATCATACACATATAAGAATCCCAATTCTTTAAATTTTATTATATAAAAAGTGGATATAAGGTTATATGATCTGGTCATTTGATTGATCACTACCCATATCACATTCTTACCTAGAGGCTTACATTGAAACTTGAACAAAAATCCAGATAAATATTAACCTACTTCCAAGTCATCCTAGGAAGAGGCTGAAGAAAACCAAAAAGTTTATGGAACTCAGACTTGACCTGTTGGAAAGTATAATAATGGGAAAAAATTCAATGATATATTATTTAATACCTAGCAACCAAAATCATCACTGCGTGTCATAGAATATCTTTCTGGTTCCCAGGTGAACTACCCACTGGTAACTATGGTAGACTCCAATCAGATCATTCCTCATGGGTGACAGAACAACACACCACTTTCTAAAGAATAGGATACCCTTGAAATAAAAAGAGCACTCACTTATTGTCACCCCACCATAAAGAGATTCCCAAATTCCATGAAACTAATTATCAAGTTTTTTTATTATGAAGAATCATCTCTCGGATAGAGTAGGTCTACTTAACACTTGATAGAACATCCTCAGTTTCATCCTCCTAGACTCCCAAATTCATATGAGTGACGATATCCATCATGTTACACACTTTTGATGATTATTTCACATACTAGGTTGGAATTTTAATGATCAAATCATCAGTAATGGAATTCCACTTGCTATGGGTGTATCCAATGTTGAAAGGGAGAGACTATAGGTACTCTACCCAATGCCTTTGATAGAGATTCAAAAAAAAATAAAAAAATATATAACTAAGACTCTCTAGATTTGAATAGACGATAAACATTCACTTGAAAAGTTTATGAATCCAACTTGTTAGATCATGCATCGTGGATGTGATTTTGATATCATGGGTTAGATAATTCTTCACATGTGTCCTAATATGTCTGGAACTATGTGCCACCATGTGTTCGCCATACATAATAATTCATCCTAAACCTGAACCTAATCCATCAAAAAAGACCACATAGCCCTACCTAGACTCTAAAATAATAAACAATAGAATAGAATTAAAAATATGTTTTAACTGAAAAAAAAATCCTGAAATTTCATATCCCATAAGGTCTGTACACCTTTTTTAGTGAGGGTAGTCATTGAAGATTCCAAGTTCAAGAAATCTTTAGCGAACTGGTGATAATACCCCAGTAAAATCAGGATGCTTTAAATCTAAAAAACATTATGTGATTGTTCCATGTCATAACAGATTTTACATTCTCAGGATCAACTGAAATACCTAGTTCTAAGGCCAAATTTTCCAAGAACTTCACTTCACATATCCAGAAACTAAATTTTTAATCTCAGCATAAAATTGGTGATTCATAAAATATTTCAAAACATATATTAAATGGTGCACATGGTATTCCTCGGTCCTTGAGTAAACCAAGATATAATCTTAAATACCCCCATGAATGAATCAAGGTACACTTAGAAAATATTTTTCATAAAAAAAATAAAAAACTACAGGATATTTGGTTTGACCAAATGGCATTAAAAGATATTCAAAATGGTCATACCTACTCTTGAAGGAGGTTTTTAAGATGTCAGATTCTTTAATTCCTAATTGGTGGTAACTTTACCTTAGATCAAATTTTGAGAACCACTTTTCCGCTTTTAACTGATCAAAAATATAATATATATTAGGAAATGGTTAATTTTTATTTACCATAACTTGGATTATTTTTTAGTAGTCAACACAATGGTAAAGAGTCTCGTCAACTTTATTTTGAAAAAGCACAGGCACTGCCCAAGGTGACACACTCATACATATAAAGTCTTTATATAGAAAATCAAATTAAGTCTTAAAATCTTTCTATTTATATGGTTACATATTTTAATAAGGGATAAAAATAGTTTTCATATCTGGTGCCACGTCAATAGAGAACTCTATTTCCCTTATCATTGTAAAACTATAAAATTAAGATAGAAATACATTGGGAAACTCAATGACCACTAGAGGAGGATCATTACTCAATGATTCTCACTACAGATCAAAAGAAAACAACATTACTACACAGTCCAACTCTAGAAGAGGATGTCCGACTCTACTCAATTGTGGGTCCCATTCTCCTAGGAAAACATATCACACCCTATCGAGGGTAGTAAAAAGAGTCACAGTGAAGGTAACATTCAATCTAAAATTTATGTGTGATCATCCAATCCATCTTGAGAATGAAATAATGATTTTTCATATAAATAAAGACAAAATCCTAGAAAAGCTTTATCTCTAATAAATAGAAGATACAAGAAGTGCATTAGAGGCCATGTTATCTCTTCATTCTAAGGGGAATAACTATATCCATCACATAAGATATAACATCTATATGGTGGTTTATAAAATAAACAATATGAGTCAATATAAATGATTGGGATCCACCAATATCAAATAAAGTAGTCATTAAAGATGAATATATAGTGATGGTACCTAAGGTTGTTGATAGACCCACATCAGCTTCTTATGGAGACTCTTCCACTACATAAATAAGAATCATTCCATATGCTTGTGGTCATAAACTATTAGTTCTTAAAGAATATGATTACAATTTATTACCTCTAAGTGATGATGATCCCATGAAATTGTGTGCGGTTGAGAAAATATAGTATAATTTTTGTAGTTTTCCTAACGGATCGCCTAAACCACAGATCTTTGGTTCCTTGGTACAAACTTTCCTTGAATTTCCAACATTGACACACTAAAAACATCTCAAATGGCCTCTTTTAGACACCATAGATGGTATGCATGATTTATTCTATCGAGATCCAACATGAGACACATAAAATTTCATCTTCCCCTTATTGGGTCAAACATAACTTCTATTGGGAGCCAAATGACCTCCCATCAAACCTGACATACCAGCCATGTCATTATCTTCCATCAATGCCCTATCCAATATGTCCACATTAGAAATGATATTCTACATGAAAACATGAGATTGAATTTTAAATAAAAGAACCATCTTAAATATTAGATCCTTCAGTTTTTCATTTCAGACCACATCAAGGTAAAATTGAAAAAGTTTAGAAAAGTTGTTTGAGTACCAAGACACAATGTTATAACCCTATTAGAGAGTTAGAGGCTAAAAAATTTACCAAAACCATAAACTTAGGATATAAATATTTCTTGAAAACTGTCCTAAATTATTTATACTCAAAGAATTCATGTTTCATCACTATAATCACAAAATAACACCACCACCTAATAATCCATTCAATCATAAAGGTATAATACTTCACGTTTATGGATTCTATAATTCCAAATAACTAAAAAAGAAATGTAATTTTTTCAACTAGCCCTTTTTATATTGAGGATCATCCTAGCCTTAGAAATATGGTGGTTTCTGAAAAAGAAACTATTAAGCATGATATCTAGATTCATCCCAATCAGGTTCTACAAATGGAGCCAAAATGGGAATGGGTGCGACTACCTATCCTAGAGCTTGGAAAGTATACACCACTATCTCAACAAGGTTCAAATAAAATGGTGGGTTCTCTTTTCATGGTTCATCAACAACTCCCTGTTGATGTATGTTTGAATATCTTAATGGAGGAATGTTACTACACAACATCAATAAGAAACACCAAAAAATCCTCAAGGACACTCGGGTCATCAACTCAATCAAGATATATATGGAAATCAAGGAACTCAAATTAAGCTAAGAAAATACTAGAATTAGATCAATTATTCTATTATGAGACTTTTCCCAACACCCATGGTGACTTAAGGATCACTATAATGAGATATGGCCAGTAAATCACTCAAAACTACCTCTTAAATCCTGAAAAATCCTAACCCCTATATAATAGGACATCCTAGACTATATACTAACATTAAGGAAATACACAAACATCCACTTTGATACCACATTTTCATGAACTATCCCAGATACCGTGGTACATCAGTACCTAAACTAGATCTAATATATCCTGAAGGGTATTCTTGATCCCCAAGGGTTAGAGACTAGAAAAATACATCAATAATAAGTCAAAGGGAATTATTTTTCCACAAGTATGAAAAAATAGTTTAATATAAATAAATAAAGTCATGATTCCAAAAACACATCAAGGATAAAGTACCATAATAGATAGATATCCCAAATAACAAATCATCTAATAAATTTCACATCACAATAATACATGATCTCAAAAACTCTATGCAACAAGTGGACCATGGATCCACCAGTCACTACTATCAGTCCATGTCCCATGATCAAGAACATCTACCGCCTCTAAGTGGTTCTTTCACTTTTCCAAGACCAGGCATGAAGAAATCTACAAATAATCGAAGGAAAAGGTAGTTTGTAAGATAAACACCCCATTATGATGTTAGTAAGTGTTTTATAAGTATTTTTATAAAAAATAAACAATATAAGGTTCCATTTTTTAAATTTAAAAAGGCATGGGAATTTATTTCACATTTTTTTGGAAAAACATGATTTCAAAACTAGAAGATGTAAAATATATCGAAAACTATATTTAATAAACATTTTAATGAAATAGTAGGGAATGAATAAATAAGTTATATAATCCTTAGAATGTAGTCATCAAGAAAAGACATATCATATCACCATGTCATAAACCATGAGGTTAGTTAGTTCTGGTACATAGATCCTCACACATCTCAATCAGTGGTCATGGATCAAGTGTGCACACATCCCTAGACTCATACTAATTGAAAAAACACCCTATTATAGAAAATTCAGACCGAACTGGGTTTTTGTTAGAGTTGTCATCGTCAATATATTTCTAGGGGTCATAGTTTTAGTTTTCTTATCTATTCACCCAAAAGCTACCCTAGCTCACATATACTTAAATCCAATAATAAATTATTAGAAAATCATCCATTTTAAAAAATACATCATTCAGAGTTAAATTTCCCATTTTTCATGTTTCAATATACCCTTTTCAATTTTAAAATAAAATCAATGTTTTCACCAATTTTCAATGTTTTGAATTCCAAAACCAAATCATGGTTCTCAAAATCATATTTCATTTAAATCCATTTTCATCAGTTCTTTTGAACCATTTTCCACCAAAATCCATCAAATTAATAAAATCCTTTGAAAAAAGGTATTCATTCACAATCCTATTCCATTATAAATGATTGTCAAAATCATCTCCATTCATAATTAAAAAAATCAATTAAAAACACATTTCAAATCAAGAAAGAATTCAATTAATAATAAGTATGGAAAATACTTACAAAACCACTTACCCTTAATCATAGTATCAATCAATAAAATACCTAAAATAGGAAAACCAATTGATATTCAAAGGTGCATAATATAAATATGGAATCCATAGAAACAAAGTTAATTATATCAAGGTTCTAACCCACCAAAATAATGGTCATTTTTAACTCTCAAAGACATATAGAAGGGAAAATAGATGATTCCATTCCAAAGAGAAAACACTAAATGGGGAGGAATTGATAGCATCCATCAGTACATTAATAAAAAACGAACAAAGTTTTGGGGAGACAAAATGCCTCTTGTGAGCCTTCCAAAATCCAAAGGTTTAGGTTAGAGTCGAATAGGAGGTTTTTTGGAGTTCAAAATGGGGTTTGAGATTTTAAATTATGTAAAAAATGGACCATGTTGTAGCCTCCCATGGACATGGTGTAGAATGGAAAAAATAACCCAAACCATAGGTATCCCCCCTAGACCAGGATGTTACCACCTCCATCCAAGTAGCCTCTAAAATCCATAGCATAGCTTATTCCCAGATCTTATTTTCTAGGGGTAAGTCTATATAAGAACTAATACACCACACCACATCCACCCTCAAAATGGAATAGGCATTTAATTAACCTCCATGTCACATCTCTCTTCTACATTGAAGCCCTATCTGATTTGGAAGAGGGTCAAAAATACCCCATGTTGCAGCCTTGTGGTATAATTTGTAGCTATGATGAAAAAGGCATTGCCACTAAAATTTGTTATTTCATAGCCCACCAACATGTTTTAAGGGTGTTAAACATGGAAGAAACGAATAAATCTTGAACTCGAACCTCTATGTTGCATCATTTCCCTCCACGTTGTAGATCACATGGGATTACACCATATCCTATATCCTCTATATAATACCATTCTACAACACTGCCAAAATAGTTTCAATAAACCCAAAAAAACACCCTGTAATAAAACTCAAACAAAAGGGAGTCAAAAGAAGGGAAAGGAAGTACCTAAAAGCTAGTGATAGGGTGTTACAAAATATATATATAGAATTATCCTAAAAACATGGAAATAGTATCATGTAATAAATAATATTGATATGATCTTCCAATGTATGATTTTAATTGAATGTGTGATGATTTGTTATGTGGTTTTATGCTTTTTAATATTTTCATTTTATTTCTTCATTTATGACCTATGTGTCATCCCACTCTTTAAGAATGTAAGGGTATACATGTCTATGATAAAATATTATATATCCCAAACCCCTAGAACCACTCAGTTTCAAGTGAGTATTATTGCAATAAAAGGAGGCTTCATGGGAGTTTTTTATGTTTAATGGTGGATTTATACACCATGATTGAAAGAAGATTGGTTGTTGCCAAAATTTGAAATAATGGAGGCTCCAAGAGTTTCCATTTAGGTTTTGGTTGGTTTATCGATTAATGAAAAATCCATCCATAAAAACATCTCAAGATCAAATAATTATTTATATATATATATAATCATATATATTTTTTATTAAAGATATAATATATTATTATAATCATTAATTATAATAAAAAATTTATTATTACTTAATAAATCATTAATTACATATATGTATATATATATATACACGCATTATTAATATGAAAACTATTAATATTTATATTTAACTTATATCATTGATTATAAAATTTTATAGTAATATATAATATTTTATTTAAAAATATTATTACTAAATATTTATTGTATGTAGAACATAATAAATTCCCTTAAAAAACAAGGTTAGATTATTAAGTGATGATAGATCTTGAGATTACTGACCAATGTATGATTATAATTGAATGTGTAATTATTTTATATTTTTCTTTATAATTTGTAATTATTTTATTTTATTTCTTCATTGATGACATTTGTGTCATCCATATCTCTAAGAATTTAATGGTATGTGTGTCCATAGTAAAATATTATTTATCCCAAATCCATTGAACCCCTCACTTTTATGTGAATATTATTATAAGAAAAGGGGTCTTTATAGGTCATGTTGATGTTCAATTCTAGATTTATACACCATGACTAAAAGGATATTAACATCTACTAAAATATAATATAATGGAGGCTTAAATATTCTCCCATTAGGGTTTGATTGTTATATCAATTATTGATAAACCAATCCATATAAAAGTATCAATATTAATTCGTCATTTTTAAAATTTTATCAGATTTAAAAATGTTGATAATTTTATGATTCTCTATAAATATATATTATGATTTAAAAAAAATTCATTCTATATAATCATGTCTGCATCCATATATTTTAATGGTGAAGTGATTTATAATTATAAGGTATTTTTATATAGTTTTATACCTATAACAGGGGTTACCCTTCATGAATGTGTGGCATTGGAATAAGTTCATAAGAAAATTCATAATCTCTTAAGACCGAGGGTTGATCAAGTAATTACTTCAATCACATATCAAAATATTCAATATTATAATCATTTATGGAACAATAAATATCCTTTTCTCAATGGTGATGATTGGATGAAAGAATCATCTTTGTTCAGGGAACAATACAGTACTGGTATGGAATTATATATTGATATTTCTATTATTAATGAGGTGCAACCAACTACTAAAAAACACTATTATGGAACATGTGTTAAAGTCTATCCTTCAAAACCTTAGGATTCATTTTATTCTCAAATGACTACAATAATATAAACTAATTATTAATAATATGATTAAAATATGGACAAAACTATAGGAGACCTCCCTATATAAACTCCTGATTTAATGAATGATATTTTCTATGATGATGACGTATCTGATGATGCAACATGAGATGGTTTTGGTGAGGATGATGTGTCCAATGAAACTTATAAGGGTACTATAAAATATAGTAAATAAAAAATTCGTGTTAACCAAACACCTTTATTGACCTCCTTAGTGTAGGTAAAATTACATGTACATGAGTTTTATTGAGGTTCCATTACACCATGTACAAAATTATATTGAATTATAGGGAAAACATTTGTTGCAAATGGTAATACCATGTATGTTGGATAATAATTTGAAACTAAAAGTGCACTGAAAATTTTGGTTAAGAAATACCACATAGAGATACATTTTTCATTTGTGGTTTATGGCACCAGTAAGGAAAATTACATCATTCGGTTTGAAAAATACTGGTCTGAATATAAATTCATGATGTATAAAATATATGATACATTCTTTTCATTTTATAAGATTATTAAATTGGAAGGCCCACATACTTTTTTACACCCAACGCTATCACGAGATCATTCCATACTATATGAGAAGTTTATATCAAGTATTATTCTTGAGATGATATGTACATGCCAAGATGTTCATGTGTCATTCATTTTGGAACGAGTGCAGTAGTTGTTCAAATATAGGATTTCTAATGCCAAACTTCATATATAAAAACAGAAATCTATTGTAAAAGTGTTTGGTGATTAGGATGAATTGTATAAGGTGTTTCCACAGTTAATGGGTTTTTCTCTCTCTCAATAATCAAGTTTTTTATCATCATAAAATTATTGAGCATGTATCCAATGATAATCAAGTTGATCAAATAAAATACAAATTTTGTAGGATATTGGAACATGATTGTTGTAGGAGATATAGCCATATTACCACTAATATTGTGTAGTGCATAAATGATGTATTCAATGGTGTTTGTAAACTACTGATCATTGGATTAGTACATGAGATATTTTATCGGTATGTGAAGTACTTTGTTAAATGCTCCCAACTGGCTTATCAGAGGATGAAATAATGGATTCACTTTGGTCACAAGTTCCAAAGAGATATTGATAATATATTACAATATTCTTCATCATTTAATGTTCGAATATTTGATAATATGGGGAGCCGGTATGAGTTAATTGAGTTTCATGAACCACTCACAAGAAACCATGGTCGAGTGGTAGTGTTATTACTGGAAAATAGGTACTGTTACTATGGTTCTTCTTCGGAATTGAGGTTTCCATGTGCATATTTCACTAGAGAATATACAATAGGAAAATTTTCTTGGGAACCCTTTTTTGATCCAAAATATCACTTGAGTACTCTGTTTGAATATTGTAGTTCATGTTACATGCCTATTGTGATTTTCATTATTTTATCTTTCCTATTGATTAGGCATATTTGGTCCTTGATTTTAGAAATTTTCATCCTCAGGGGAGACCAAAGTATACACATATTAGAAATGATATGGACTAAACTTGAGAATAGGTTGTGGGAATATGATGTAGTATATGATGTATTATATATCATACTCATAATAAATGTCCCAATGTAGTTGGAGGGAAATTCATTGCACATCATTGATGACCGTCTCTATGTATTTTTTCATTGTTGTGTAAAAAGATTATTGTAAACTGTCTTGTTTTATGTTTTATTTTTGTGTCCCAAAATTGTTATTCTATATCATTTCAGAAAAAAATACATTTTTATATTTCATGATATTTTGTTTATATGATATTGAGATAATTCATAACCATTAAGAATAATATATATGTGTACTTTAAAAATCAATAAAATAGTTTAAACATTTAATATAGGCTTATTGTAAATCAAAGTATTAAAATGTTGTTGAAATATAGAATCATATTTTATTTTTAAAATATAAGGAATATTGAATAAAGGTAGAGATAAGTTTACATAAAGGTGAACATGAAATTCAATAATCTACATATATGTAAAACAAAATTTCATAAAGATAATATGTTCCTTTATAAACATGAAATATGTCCACATAAACTACTTTACAAAAATGTATTACACTAAATTAAGATTCATAGAATCAAAACACATACAAATGCTAACTTTGTACATGATTTTCTTACCAAATATATTCATTTATTATGACTTATAATTGTTTACACCATTCTCTTACTTTTATTTTCTAGAAAATTATTTTACAAAATGCATTACCCTAACTATAAATATTAATGACTATATCAAATGTAGACATGGGGGGTTCTCATTTGATCACCTTCCTTGAGAGACATATTTTTTTCTTAACTTATAGGGGAATTCCATTCCTTCTCTGAGTGTATAGATGTCACACCACTTCCTTTATGAGTCACCCCCTCTATAAATGACCCATATCTTTGATGTGCAAGGTTCTATGGTGTAGTAATTTATGATTAAACCTTAATTAATCACCAACTCATTGGATCCCTTGTAGATCTATGGTGTCCAGAGAAACAAACTTTTCATATACTATAGATACAGATAATGATCTCCCTTGAGGATGTATCCCTTATGTTGGGCCTCCCTATTGAGGGTACAACTTTGATAGGATGATTTGGTGGTGATTTGTTTGATTTAGTTTAGAGACTATTGGGCATTGAGTTCTCAGATGATGGTAAGTCTGTCGTTATTAGTCATCTATGAATGCCATGTATAAATCAACACTTAATTCATTTAGATGATGATGCTAATGAGATAATTATATTTATATTTTCATATAAATATATTCTAAGATTTATTAGTGGAATGATCTTTGTCGATCATTCTAGTACATTTGTTAATTTGATGTATTTACCATTACATAAAGACATAGACTTGATAAGGTCATACAATTGGGGGTATTCATGTCTTTATTATACATACAGAGTGATATGTATTGTATTTCACATCAATAATGTTTTGATTATAGGATTTGTTATTCTTATCTGGATGTGGGAATGGGAGTGAATCCCTCACTTCACTCTACATGTGTGTGCATTGTTTCTTGATAACATTTTACAATACATACCATATAGACGATGGTATGTTTTTATTTATGTAGAAATAAAATATATATAATTTATTATTAAAATATTACCATAAAAATGTTGTCTTTAGGTAGATTCTGGCCCATCGGCATTCAGATACTGCTAGACATTATGTCCACACTTACAAACTTCTTTTGTACATTATTCTACCAGATGATGTATGTGATTGTTAATTATATAGTAAAATTATAAACATGTAGTGTACATTAGTTCATTTATTAATTGTATATTCATTTTTTTGATATTCTTAGTATCTTGGACTTCATATGTTGGACTTGTCCTCTAGAATCTCTCGTCTTAATGTATGGTGATTCTTGATGCCATCACATGCATTGTACCTCTAATTCATTTTTACATTATTGAATTGAACAATATTGATAGATTTATGAGGGAGTTATACTTCCATCCTTCCATCCCCATGCTTCCTATTAAGTTTCCTTTACATTATCCCTAGAAGATATTCTATAAGCAAGATTTCAACTCGAGGCGACATCATGCACTTTATATTGAGATGTGGGATAAACATCATTAGTCCTGATTGCGAGGGGCAGGCATAGTACGCATGCATAAATCATTTTTTTTATTTTTACCATGGTATCATATGAACTCATTGATATATCTTACATGACATCAATGATTCTTTCATCAGTTGGTAAAAATTATTCCTTATACTTTTAAGCAAAATTTTTATTAACCTTATCTTAATGTGTAATTTTTTTGAAGGTTGATCATATCATACACCACATTCACATATCTAATCTTTTAGAGGGAGGCATGTTTTACTAGGCCTATTGTCATGATACAATGACATAGATTCTTCTTCCCATATATGAGATTTATCATTGGATTTTCATTGATGTGGCAGGCGATACTAAGGGCGATGAGCCTAATATATATGTGTTAGAGGGTGATGAGCCTATTATGGATGAGCCACCAGATGATGTGGAACATGAGGATCACTTTCAGTATGATCAACCAGATACTCCACTCTTTATTGTAGATTATCCATAGGTTATCTCTACATATTTCCATGACACATCTGGTAGTGATTATGCTTCACTCTCTCTTACATTTTTAGATTACGGTGCATTTCTTACTAGCGATTAGAGTGTATTTTAGCTGAAATTTTACCCTGTTCATGATATAATCATCACAAATAAGTCATCTTCTTTCTATGTGGGAGATATTTCTAGCTTGCAGCCACTTTCCATCCATCTAGGACAGGGTGTGGGCGAGGATACTTTAGATCCACCACCTGTCACACGGAATGATGTGGCCACAAGTACAACAGATGATACATAGCAGGTGAATACACCAAACCATACACATATCTAGACATGGTATGGATGCATTATTTATACCCCAAGTTGTGGTACATAGGAGCTTATGAGATAGTGACACAGAACAGAGTGATTAATTTCTTGTTGTTCATAAATTTTTCATTGAGATCGATGTTATATGTTTTTTAAATTATTTGTTTATTGTATATTATAATTAGCCAGGATTATTAATATGTATTAGTAGTATTATTATTATTATTAGATAATTAATATTTACATGAACATTATTTAAAAAATAATAATTACAATTTTTATTAATAATATTATTAATCATTAAATATATAAAATATATTAATTATTTATTTTTGTACCATTAAATATATAAGAATTTAAATTTTATAATTATATTTATAATATAAATAGTAATTATTAATATAAAAAACTATATTTTTAATTACATTAGTAATTATATGATTATTAATTCATAGTATAGTTAAAAATTGATATTTACATTATTTGTTAACATATTATTATTAATGATATTTATATTTATTAAATCATACATTATTAGAAATTAGAAGTAATTAATTATATATTATTAATCAATAATAAATAATAAAATTACTAATTAATAAATATATTATCTATTAATATATTACTAATAATTACCATAATAATAATTATTAACATATTAACTAATATATGTTAATATATCATATTATATCTTTATAATTAATAATTATAATAAAATTAACTAATAATATCAATTAATAATTACTAATAACCAACTAATATTATTTGTTATAATTAATACATAATAAATAATATATTATATAAATTAATTATTATAATTATTATATTAAATATATTAAATACCTTTTAATTTATTATATTTATAAAATTCTTTAATTAATTATGTATTAGTTACTATGTAATTATTTAATTAATTATATTTTACTTAGTATATTAGTAATTACATATTAAATTAAGTACATTATAAATTTATTTATTTTTATAAAACAAAACCAAATTATATTAGTTAATTTTTTTAAAAAAATAAATGGAGATGTCAACCCTATCCACACCTCTTGTGTGGTGAAAGCATAAGAAGCATGAAGGGAGTTCACACTTCCTGTTCTAATTAAAGGAACTGTTAACAGGGTCGATGCATCTTACGGATTATTTTTATAAATAAAAAAAACCCTAACTTTTTTTTAAATAAAAAAATTATAAAATCAAATAAAAAATAAAATAGTGCCTATCTCTTCTCATTGCACTTGAGTTCTCCACACATGGCACACAGTCATTGTAGTGTGTATTTGAAGATACTATGGGTGTTTATAGAAATTTGGGTGTGCAATACATGTAAGCATACTGGGTGCACAATGTTTTGCAGAGGACGTTGGTATCATTTGTGTTGTTTCCCATGTTGCATTTTCATTTTGAGGTGGTATGTGATGAACTTTTTCGATATACCTTGGTCAGTAGATTTTAAACCAACCCCAATGACCATAGACTTCTCTCATGGATTCTATATGTAAAAGAATTGTACCATTGGTAGACATGGGTGTAGGCGTGGATTGGTAAGGTTTGGTGGAGGGATTGTGTCAAACATGGACTCCTCCCACCCTTATAATAAAAAGAGGAAAGGTATATACTTCCACCATCATCCCTCTAAGCTAGAGAGCTCTTCTATTCTGAGAGATAGACTTGATAGATCATTGTATATAGAGAGATGAGTGTTCAGAGGGATTTTTTGTAACATTTTTTCAATTTAAAAAAATCCCATTTCTGTCCCATATTGTTCATTTATTCCCTTTCTTAGTGATCAAAGAATAAAAAAAAGGTGATATCATATCCATTTTTTATGAAATTATGGTCGGGAAAGAATATTTTCTAGTGAACAGATATTTAAAGTTTCTTATATTCGTGTTATGAATCAATAATTTTAATGTTCATGTTGAGATGATTATAATGGTGAAAATGACACCAGAAATAGAGCTAAAATGATCTCCCTAGGCTCAGTTAAAGTTCAACGTGCTATAATACCCCCTTACTAAAGAAGAAGACACTATTTCAGTGCTGGAAACATTTTTTGTGAGATTCTAGCAACTACTCCATCATTCCAAATATATTCCACATCATCACTGCATCGCTACCACATCAGTCGTGAATCTCATTTATTGACACTGATTTGATCATATCTTAGTCAATTACAATCATTTCTTGATGAACTAGGAGTCCATTCCACTATTTTAGACTATTACCAATGCTAATTTGTTCTCTATATATTCAAATTATGATATAATTTTTATAAAATTTAAATTATATGGAGGGACCATCCATGGGAGGTCATTAAGGTTCAAGAAGTAAAATTAAAAGAAAGAGTAGAGGAAGGTCTACAGATAGTGGGAGGATAACATAAAAATGATTCCATTGTGGCATGAAGGGACACTTAAAGAAGAACTACCAAAATTTTCTATAAAAAGGGCCAAAGTACTGACCATAAAATAAAAAATGGGGATGACCACATGAGAATCACTGGAAAAGTTATTCTTTTCTCTAAATATGTAGATGAAAATTCTTTCACACATCTATCTAATATATAGATTGAGTGGTCGATATTGTAGCATCATACCATGTCACTCCACATCAGGAGTATTTCTTGACTTATCAAATGGCTTACCTTGGAGAAATCAATGTGGGGAATACCAATTTAGTGTAGCTCATTGTCATGGGTGATATCCAAGTTAAGATGAATGTTAGATACACCATCACACTGAAGGATTTTTATCATGTTTCAAGCCTTCGACTCAACCTATTATCTAGGATATCCTTTAACAGACAAGGATATGAAAATATCATTAGGAATTGAGGATGTAATATAACCAAAGGATCCATCCTCATAGCCTAAGTAAATATATGTAGTATGTTATACCAAACTCATGTGAATATTTTCAAAGATAGACTAAACACTGTGGAAATATAAGTGTCATCAAATCCTTCTAATAAGATACTCAAATACATGAGTGAAATAGGGTTATCTATTATGATGAATAAGTACATCAATGTTGATAAGGATACATCACTCGACCCTTGAAAATATTTATTTTATGGGAAGTGGAATAAAGTCCCATTCAATATTGTTTCATCAAATAGATCAAAGTTATTGAATCTGGTTCACTTTGATCTATGTGGTCTTATATAGGTGGATTTACTAGGAGGTAACAAATACTTTCAATCATTTAATGATGATGAATCATAAAAGTTTTGAGTTTTATTATTGTATAATAATGACCACATACTCGAATACTTCAATATGTTTCATGTCATGTTGTAGTTTGAAACTATAATAAATCTGAAGTGTCTTCATTCATACAACAAAGGTTAGTAAACATCTATGGATTTCATTTCATATTGCAGAAGTCAGGGCATCCAACATGAGTGAATATTCAAACTCACGACACAAAATAATGGATATGAAAAAAGGATGAAAAATACCGTTATAGAGAAGGTTAGAAGCATTATGATTTTGGACAAGATGACTAAGCCATTTGGGGGAGAATTTATTCAAGTTTCATTCTATCTCACCATCATATGATCATTAGTCCCCCCTCAATTTGAAGATTCCACTGAAGAAACGGTCTGTTAAACATACCTTTTACTATAATTTATGATTATTTGGTTGTTTTTAATTTTCATATATATTAATATAGATCATAAATAATTTATATGGGAGATCTAATCCATTCATCTTAATCGAATATTGAGATAATGACTTCAGATACAAGATTTAGGACTCAAAGGAGAATAAGTTGATTAGAAGTAGAGATGTTGTGTTCCCTGAGAACTAGACAACCAAAAAGATTCAAAATACCATAGTATCTTGAATAGAATGTGTCAAGGAATTAGTTTTGGATCATAAAAATTTACCAACGCCACTTGTAACTAAAGAGGAGGAGGTGTCAGAAAGCTCATCGGTAGCATATCAGGAGGTAGTTGAAGAGGACATTGAATTGGGGGAGACTCAACACCCTCCACTAGATGTTTTAGAACCATCACAATGTCTAGAATTTTTGTGCCTCTGGAACCTAATATTTCATAGTTTCAGATATATTCATGAGGTAGGATTCCATCAACAAAATATTTAGAGTCAGATTAATTATTGTTGATTACTTAGGGGGATATAGAAGGATACCAAGAAGCATTGTATAATCTTGAAAAACTCAAGTGTTTGTATTAAATGGAGGGTGATGTAGATTATTTAATGAAGAATAAAAAATATGGCTTGGTGAAACTACCCAAAGTTAATAAGGAACTAATGAAAATTGGTGTTCAGGCTAAATAAGGATGGAAACAGAAAGAAGGTTAAGTACAAATCTTGCTTAGTAGTCAAGGGATTACTTTAGAATAAAAGAGTTTACTTTTATGGTATCATTTCACTTGTGGGAAAGGTGAATAAAATTCAATTAATTTTAGGATCATTGGATAACTTAGACCTATATCTTGAACATATGGATATGACGTAAACATTTCTTCATGGTGACCACTATGAGGAGATCTACATGATGTATTCTAAGGGTTTATTGGTTTATAGACAATAAATCCTCATATGAAATCTAAATAAGATATTTTGAGAATTTAAAGAATATCTCAAATAGTTGTATAATAAGTTCGAATCAATCATGGTGATTCATGGCTATAAACTGACACAATAGGATCAATGTGTTTACTTCTATATATTGTAGGATGGTATCTTTTTTCTCTCCTACATTATGTCAATGACTTATTGATTATTGGGAATTATTTATTGAGGATCAACTGGTTGAGTAAGAGGTTATCCAAATATTTTTATATTAAGGACTTGCTATCATCTCAATAGATTTTGGGGATGCAAATCACTTATGATAGAAATAAGTGGTTTTATAGTTATCTTAGGGGAAGCATGTTGAATGTGTTATTAAATATTTCAATATGAACAATGTGAAAATGATGAGAATTCTTCTCCCCAGTAATCTAATGTTGAGAATGATTTAATTTCCAATTTACAAGGAATAAATTTAGGTTATGGATACGATGCCATAATTCTTGGTAGATGGAAGCTTGATGTGTTCGATGGTGAGTATGATTCCAAACATTTCCTATATAGTGGCGATCATAATCTGATTTCTCTCTAATTTAGGGAAGCAACATTGGGATGAAGTAAAGTGTATTTTGAGGTAACTTAATGGTAATTTAAATTTATGTTTGTGTTATGGGGTATATGACCAACTCTTAGAGTTCTATACAAATGATGATATGGTCGAGGATCATGATAGTTGGAAGTCTAAAATAATATATATATATATATATATATATATATACTTTTTCTGGAGTAGTTTTATAATGAAAATTAAGGTTGAAAAAATGTGCCATGTTATCCATGATGTAAGTAGAGTACATTGCTACTTTAGATACTGGAAAGGATATGTTAAGACTAAACCATTTTATCTAGGATCTCAGATTCTTCCAAAAGGAATATAAGGTTCATTGTTATATACAAAGTGATTTGTTCTTGAGAAATAACTCCATAAATTATTTGTGGATAAAACACATCAAAATTCTCTATCATTTGATACATGAGGTGATGGACCTTATACTACTTTGACTTGTGAAGATCCACATAAATTAGAACCAAGAAAATATGTTTAAAAAGGTGGTAACTTAGGAGAAGCTAGAATTATGTAGATGCTCTAGTGTATTATAAAAAGAGGAAGATAATTGATGGAGTTTTTTAAATTCCTTGGTAGGTGGTTGGTGCACCTACTCTACTCACCATGGACTTATCCCATGATCATTGAATGTTCAATAATAGTATTGTTGGAATCTATAGGTGTAGATGTGGATTAATGAGGCTTGGTGGAGGAGTTGTGTTAAACATGGACTCCTCCCACCATTCCTATAAAAAGTGGCTAGGGAGAGTCTTCCACCATTATAAATCCAAGTTAGAGTGTTATTTTATTTAGAGAGAGATACTTGAAATCTCATTGTATAGAGATAAGGGAGTATGGAGATGTTTTTTTATCCTTTTTTAAGTTCAAATAAATCCAATTTCCCCATTTTTTCTTTTATTTCCTTTCTCATTGATCACAGAAACACAATATTCAATGTGAATAAACAACACACATGATGGTTTTCATTGTACTTTGGATGATTTTCAGGGTGATACATCTAATTTGGAAATCATCAATGGAAACATGTTATGATATTTATTTCAATGAAAACATGGTGATTTATATTAATTATTTCATGAGCCAGGTTTTCATAATGGAAGTCTAGTTTCTTCATTTTAGGTTTTGAAAAAATGTAATAATATTTTCATATCAATATTTCATGAAAATATTTTATTGAAAAAAACTATGAGTATTATATATTTAATTATTAAACTGTATTTTTTTCAAATTAATTTTTTATATGTGATTTTTTCATATGTTTTGGTTCTCATTATTTTGATAACTAATAAAGAATATGTGGGATAAATATTAGGGAATTTATTTAATAAAAATTCAATAATTTACAAGAGAGAATAATAAGCCTCACAAAAGTGAATTTAGAATAAATAAATATATTAATTGAAAATTCAATATTTGGAATTAGTTGTCTCTACTTTTCATAGGTGACCCCAAATAAGTAAATCTATGTGGGGGATCTAGAAAAAAATAGATATCTTGAATTTATGAGAAGAGAGTCTTGATATTTCACCAGTTGATTCAATTTTTAAATTTTGTATGAATTATTCATCGTATCAATGAATGATATGGAGAATAATGTTTTGTAAAATAATGAGTGTTATATAACATCAAAGAAGGAGACATTATAGAATTTTAATTAAATTAGTAATTGGTGATAATTAGATAAATATATATTCATATGTGGGAATAAATTAATTGGTATTAAATGAACTAGAACATGAGTCACGATTTTGAAACGTTTAGCTTCATCTTTATCAGTTAAAATAGTTTTATTTATTTTATTTAGTTTAATTGATTCCTAAAAGTGTTAGTTTTAATCACATTGAAACTTTATATGCCCAAATGTTTTTTGAAGAGGATATAATTAATTTCTACACACATTCTCCATGTGGAATCAACCCTAATTTCATAGTTATAGTAGTTTTAGGTTTATAAATTTCTAAATTTATTGTGTTGAAATGGTTCATACTAATCTTCCTTATATCTCGTACAGTAGTGAGTAGCCACTTGGGTTGAAGAGTGATCAAGGATTCTTGATCACTTTAAAAAGTTTAGGATATAGAATATAGTATCATTTCATGTTATTACCTGATCCAAACACATTGAGGGAGAGTGATTGGTTGATATCATATCAAATTTGTAAGAAAATAGGTGATTGGTTCATTTAAATAATTATAATTTTGTTGGTTTTTTTGATTTAATATTTGAGGTGAGACAACTATTTCCAAATTAATATAAACACTTTTTCACTTATTATAATCATAAAGATATACTATAGTTCCATTTAATACCATCACCTAAACCCAAACATGCACAAAAAAACTTGAGGGATATTGTCACTTCATGATATAGGTTGAGTCACACCACTATACTATATTCCACATGAGGTTCAAATTTGTATTTCTTGACAAACCCAAGATAGTTATGTTAAAAAAATCATTGTTTCTAGAGAGGCGCTATTATTTACTTTTTCTTTGTTTTTATATATTTGTTATGTTTTTGTTAAAAGATCAAATAAAGTTCTAGTAACATATTTATTTTTGATCCATATATTAAGAGTAATTTCTTAGAAATGGAAAGAAACTTTAGAATCATAGAGCACATGGATTAGGAATTTTTCAATCTCACATTGACGGATTCATAATCCCCTTTTTATTCTTCTTCTTATAAATCCATTAAATAGTGATAACATGGAATAAAATACAATATAACTAAACAAAAAACTTAAGGACTTGTGTACACATAACTATAATTATCAAAATAGTCATTTGTTTTTACAAAATAATTAAATTTATTTTGAGTTAAAACATGGTCCAATCTAACTACTATAAAAAATTCATGGTCTAGTGGTTAAATATCTCAACAAAAACCTTAAGTAATTAAGTATTGTGTGAATCACCTTCAAACTAAAAGGAGTTACAGAGGATCAAATCAAGTGTAGGGAATTCTAATTTTCATTTCATGGTGTAGTTAAGAAGTGGATACAAAATATCTAATCAGGTTAAGTTAAAAGCTGGGAAAAAGTATATAGATAATTCCTTCAAAAATTATTCACTACTTAATGATGTATAGTATTAGGGAAAGAGATTAAGGAAATATAATGGAGTGACATATTACGAATACTGAGAAATTTCTATGAATTTGTGTGTTAGTTACCCATATCAACGCATCAAAAATCACCATTTCATCCCTAATTTAAGGAGTAAAACATAAAGAAAATAGATTTATAGAATAAGTAAAGTTGGTAGACATACTCTCTATGAATTCTGGGATAGATTCAATAAGTTGTGTTCTATTTTCCCACATAAACTCATAATTGATCAGCATTTCCTAGACATATTTCACCAACTAATTTTAGAAAATGATATAAACCTATTGGATGGTTCATAAGAATAAGATCTGATTGAACAACATCCAATCAAGACCATAGAATTGATTGAAAAGATATTTTATAACTCGAAATAGTTTGTTACAAGGACTTACACTTAATTTGTACATGAGGTCAAATGCTAAAATTCCCCTTTACTTGAATCTTAAATTAAAGAAATCTCATATCTTGTGAGATATATATGTTATCCAAATTAATTTAAATACCCCAAGAGGGGGGTGAATCAAGGTATGACATATTAAAACAATTTCCCCTTCAGATCTTGTTTCATTATTAAACAAAACACTCTTATCACTCTATCATATAGAAATGTATGAACAGAATTGAAATCATTCATGAGACACAACAATTTTGATTGGTTCACCCTCATTGGGATATGTCAAAGGAGAATAAAAGGGTGATGTTATAACGTACCAATCCAGTAAATCTCACTTACAAAGTATAAGGTTTGGGAAAATCACTTTTGTGCCCAGGATAACTGTCTTTACATGGTTTAGGGTTAGATCACTACTTTCCCAAGGGTCACTCCGCGTGTCTATTTCTTTGGATCACTGTCGGTGGAAAGGGTTATCATCTTCCTCTTCCTTTTCTCACTACTCTTAGAAGGGATTCACCCATGATTTATAGACTTATAGGTTTCTTAATTATCACTAATTAATACATCCTTAGTTCTAGATGGCTAAAATGTTGAATTTCCACTTTCATCCAATTGATGAATAACCCTTTAACACAATACTACTGGGTAACTACAATCTTTTGTAAAACCATTTAGTGCCTTTCATGTGACTTTACCCCTTTTCCTGAAATAGTTTCCTTTGTTACAGAAAACCAACTTCCACAAAAAATTTATGTTTTTCATGAAAACCACTTCTTACGCAAAAATCTCTTCTAACACACAATTGTATTCTTACACATAACTTCCTTCGCACACAATTCTTATGTGATTCAGAGCCCTAATTTTTTATAAGGGTTGAGCTATTGAAATGATGGGGTAGATGTCTATTTATAGGCCTATAAAACCCTATGTGCAATATCCTGATGCATTTTCCTTTACATGTGTAGGATCCTCTTAGAGTTCGTAAAACCACATTTGATGTATTATTTGGTGCGTAAGACTCTCACTAGTCACTTCATCTTTATTTTACAGGCATGTAAAAACCACCTTTCACACAAAAACCAAAATTACATGTGATTATTTCCTTTTTTATATTTTTATATTCTCATACGAGAGAACCACTTACAAGAGACATTTATATTCACTTTCAATATTACATGAAACATCCTTTACCAAAAAAACCTTTCTCCATTCTCCAGATTTTGGACCTAAAATATTGTAAAACACTAGAAAATTACACCACCTAGAATAAGAACTTTTTGTTCTACCTCCAGAGCATCCATTTCATTGTCTTGGATATTTTTCAATATAAATTTTCAAAAATATCTCTAGAACTCACCAAATGATCATAGAATCCCTCTTTTTCAAAAAATGCAATCAACCTAAAAACACTGCAATGTTACTTTGAGGGATTTTTTCCCAACAATAAATAAATGAACAGAGTTGGAGAATCTCAAGATATAACCCCTCAGGTCTTCTAAGTATTTAAGTCATTAGATAACTACACTAATTTTTTTCCTCACGTGTAAGACATCGAGTATTGTGATGCCATGTACAAAAGACATTTATAATAACTTATGGAAAATAAAGGTTTTAAGAAGTATTTTGTAGTGTGGTATGTATTTGGAAATCAGTAGTCACAAAGGACTCCATTAATACAAGTGATGAACAATTAAAAAAAATCAACAAGCTACCGACCATATGGATATAGATATAAGCTAGTCATGAAGGACTTACTAAGATGCTTTATGAAGTAACAAGATAATCAATAGATAACTTTGACAAACCATGGTTCTAATATTAAATATCTAAAAAAATCAGTTTGGTCAATTCCTTAAAACTTTAAATAAATTCGTTAAACATGGGTCAGTTAAACTACCATATCAACCTATTATTATCCCCAAAAGAAATTTTAGTGTTATTTCATTGATAAATGTAAGGTAAGTATATAGAAATGAGAAATATCCATTGGAAACTAGAAGTGAACAGCCAATTGAGGAGGATGTAGGTCTTATGAAATAGCCATTATAGGAACCTTTGAAAGTATAACCAGTGAAGGAGGATAAAGTTAAATCCAATATTGAGGATTTTCCTTAACCATTTCCACCATTCCCTTCAAGATAATTTCTCCCATAAAATAAAAAATGTATCATTATAGAAAGAGGTTTTTAACACATTAAAAAAAGTTGAGATATATTTCCCTCTAATTGAAGTAATCAACTAAATCCCTAGGTATGGGAAATTTTTAAAAGATATCTATACTAAAAGGATAAGTATGAATGGAGTTAAAAGGGTAATATTAGATAATAATTTTTTTTCTTGAATCACACCATAGTTACCTATAATATTCCAAGAACCTAGTACCTTCACTATTTCTTACCCTATATAGAAGCTAACATTCACTCATTCCTTATGTGATTTGGGTGCATTGATTAATTTTATTCCTTACTCCATTTATTCATATTTGTAGGTTGGAGAACTCAAAACTACCTGAGTAGTGGTATAAATAGACAACTGATCTATTACCTATCTTCTTAATGTCTTGGAATATATTTTGGTGAAAATGAAAGGGTTGTCATTACTTTTTTGATTTTTATGTTATCTATATGGAGGAAGAAAATGGTACTTATTAATCCCTAATAATCATAGTAATTCCATTCCTGAAAACCTAAATAATGATAATCATTGTACATGAGGATACCCTATCAATGGATTTAGTGAAGACACTTTGAATTTCAATATTTCAAGCTCTATGAAATTTACTAAACGATAGAACTTTTTTTATTCTCTATAATTTTGAAAACAATTCTTTCTTAGTGTGGAAATTTTTATTTTAGACTAAATCATGAATTTAGGAGCAGAATTAATGTCACAAATAGCCATGGATAAAACTATTTTTGAGAATGGTTTTTATTTTGAACTAAATTTATGTGACAACCATTTTTAGGAAGAGTTAGATGAAGAATTTTATGATGATATTTATTTTTGTTCAATATTGTTGCTAACTTTTCTTCTCTTCACATGTAGGTTACATACATGGGTAAAAATGAGTTGAATTCGTCATTAGAACAAACACCACATTTTTAATTGATATTTTTACCATTAAATATTAATTATTCTTATCTTTTATATAGTGATAAACTCCTTGTGATAATATCAAATATTTTTTCACCCAATAAAGAGTAAAAACTATTGAAAATGTTGAAAATGATAAATTATTCAGCTAGACACTTGGTCGCATACCTGAATAAGTCATGTTATTTATATGCATCAAAATCTACTTTAAAATGACCCCAAAACTCTAATGAAACCCAAAAAAAGTATAAAACCAATATTAATGAATGTTTTTAAAAATGTGGTTGAATTTATTTTTTAGAATTTGGAATCATCTACCCAATTTCATATTCCAAGTGGGTGAACCCAATTAAAATTATTTACAAAAAGACTAGAATAATTATATTGAAAAATGATAACAATGAACTAGTGATCACCCAAATTTAAAATAGTCAAAGGGTATACTAATATTCTTATAAAATAAAATATTTTACTCAAAAATACATTTTCTATACCCCATTTTTTAACTAAATTCTCAAGAGAAATATTAGGAAGATCCATTTAAATTTTCCTTAATAGTTTTTATGGATATTTTTAGGTTCCTATTTCACCAGATGATCAAGATAAGACCATTTTTATTTTCCCTTATGGTATCTTTTCTTAGAGGTTGATTCTTTTTTATTTATATGATGCCCTAAGTAAATTTCCATGCTAAATGGAAAGAAACTTTTCATATTTCATCAAACAATACATGAAGGTATTCCTGGGTGACTTTATAATATATATAACATCATTTGAATGTTTTATTTAGAATATGGATAGAGTTTTAAAATATTGTATTGAAAAAAAATTGGTTTTCAATTTTGGGAAATGTCATTTTTGGTGGAAATATGTATTATTCTGGTCTATATCATTTCTAAAGATGGAATTGAGGTGGAAAAAACTATGGTTGATGTGATTTATACATTTCTGTTCTCCAACACTATAAAACATATTAGATTATTGTTAGGCCATTCCATTTTTAATAAGATATTTATTATATACATTAGTAAAGATTTATTTCCTTTGGATAATATTCATAAAAAGAAAATTGAATTTGTTTTTAATGAACCATGAAAGAAGGATTTTTATGAATTCAAATAGGTCTTGACTACAACCCTCATCATTAGTCCAGATCTAGATGATTAATAGATGATCATATATGATAGATTATGATTTATAGTCTCTTGATTCAACCTAAATAAACAATTCAACCACCAAAGAGTTTTTATCCAAATTATCTATGCTTAATAAATTTCATACTTATTTGTTGGGAATTAAGGTGATAGTTTATTCTAATCATGAAAATTTTAGATACTTGATGAAGAATGCATATTTAAAACCCATGGTGGTGTACTGGATTCTTCTCTTATAATAATTGGATGTAAAGTATAAGGATAAGAAGGTCTATAAGAACATTACTATGCAATATATTAAAACGAATCTTCATACTAATAAAGTGGAAATTCCTATAGAAATACCTTTGAATGAATCACTCAGTAGTGAGAAGCACTATAGGATCATAGGCAGGGTACCATGGTATGAGGACATGATGAATTACTTGAATACATCAAAGGTACATTCCTTCATTATGGAACATCAAATATTGAAACTAAAATTCAAGTAAAAATTATATATATGGTAGGATCCTTACATATGGAAGATCTATATTGATCAGGTGATAAGGATATATATTCAAGATAAAGAGTCATATTATATCCTAAATTCATTCACATGCTTTTATATGGAGGTTATTTTAGACCCAAAAACATTGCTATGAATGTATTAGATGCTAGACAATATTATTCTACCATTTTTATATATGCCCAAAACTTTTTTAAGGCATATAATAATTTCCATTTTAATATATATATTTCCAAAAGATATAATATTACCCAATAAACATTGAGTGTCTTTGAAATTTTTGATGTCTAGGGAATAGAAATTCTGGGCCCATTTACTATCTCTTTTGTATTTACTTACATCCTCTTGGAATTGAAATAAGTTTCTAAATGGATTAAATCTGAAGATACTATAACTAGCGATGTTTAGTTTGTTATGTACTTCCTCATGTCATGTATTTTTTTTAAGTTTAGAATACCCAAGATAATCATTAGTGATAATGGAAAACATTTTTATAATAAAGGTATTGAAACACTAATTAAAAAGAATATAGTTCAACACAAGACTTCCACTACTTACCATCAATAAAAACATTGAGTAAGATGAGGTTTCAAACTAAGAAGTAAAGATAGTTTTAGAGAATATATTCCAACTAAATGGGAAATATTTTAGTTGGAATCTAGATGATACGCTATGGTGATATAAAACTAGATTCAAAACCCCCCTCAGTATGTCACGTTACTGAATTCTTGATGATAATTACTATAATTTCCTTTTTGAGTTATATCATAATTCATTTTGGAATATGAAGAAGTTAATCATGGATATGAATAAAGGTGTAGAATATGGGAAGATTTAATGGTGGATCTATAGGATTTGAGTAGGTTTTATGATATTTACTTACTATACACGGAAAAATAAAAAACTTCCCATGAAAAACTATTTTAAAAGAAGGATTTATAAGTTGGTGATAAATTGTAACATTTATTATAAGTATTGAAAATTATTTCAGGTGAGCTTAATTCCAAATGAACTAGACCATACACTATTATTAATGTGTTTCCATTTGGTGAAGTGGAAATTAATAAAGTAAAATCATATAAGTTTGTCAAGGAGAATGGGTAGTAGCACAAAAATCTCAATGAAGATTTTTGAAAAGAGCCTTTAGAGGATTTGGCTCTCCATTCTTCCACCTATGAGTAATCTTATCAATTTTGCTCTTTCATTTAGACTTATTTTTGATACACCTATCTTATTTATAATTCATATTGAAAAATTAATCATTGAGTTCATTATGGGTAGTGTCAAGGATAGGTATGGGGGAAAGGATATTATTATATCTTTAGGATTTTTTAAGTGTTTCATTTTATGATTTATTTCTATTGTTCATGTGATTTTATAAGTGTTTTAATAAATTTTGATCTAAAATGATAAAAATCCTTGTAAGAATTAGAATTAGTGACACATTTGGGAAAAATGGATCCTTTAATTCAAAATTAGGTAAAGTAAGTTTAGATAAAAATGTATTTGGAGTATCAAAATTTTAACATAAACCCACTGGAAATTTGAACTCAATGTTTAGTGATTTAAAAAAAAAGAAACGCCTTAGAGAGATTCCTTAAATGAAATTATCATACATTATATAAAGTAGTGTAAAATTTGTACATGGTAACTGATATATAATTATGATTAATATTACATGGTATAATTTTTGTTTCATTTTAAGGCATAAATTATAATTAGATAAACCTTAGAGTTGGTTTCTCAAACCTTGATTCCATAAATTAGTTATCAAAAATTGACTTATTGGGTTTTTACTGGTTTGAATGGTTTAATTATAGGTTAGTTGAACTCATTAAGTAAGCTCTATTCACAAATATGGTTGGGTAAAATTTAATAACTACAAATTTATAAAATTGGGTGGATAGATTCGGGGAATTTTGAACTCAAATAAAGAAGGGGCAGATGATAAATATGAAGTATCAATAAATTTTGGAATTGGTTAGTGGATAAAGATATTGATAAAGTGGGAATTTTAAAGTTATGGGTTGTTAAAAAATTGATTTAACTTATCCCTTTTCATTTAACCTTCATTCACCTATGGTAGGATCTTGAGGGGAGATGGAACCCTTATGATGTTTGTTACAGGTGGTAACTTGGGAAACAAAGATAATTTAAGTGTCGGGGAAGTGACTCATGATTTCCTTTTCATTTTCTATTCATTATAAATTTAACTCTCAAGGAAAGATAGGGTTCATATTTTTGTAATTTTTTATTGTTACCCCTCATTCCATTGATTTTGATAAATATTTATTAAAATAGTCAATTTGTGAACATAATTTATTAATTAAGTTTTGAGGAATTAATTTAATAGTCAATTCTATAAACAATTTGATTTGATGAATTTTAAGAATAAGGTGAACCATTGGAAGAAAAGGATAATAAGTTAATTTAAGATATGTAGTAAAATATTTGCAATATGTTGGTATTATAACATAACCTAATAATGAGGCCTAAGGGTCTATCATCTGATTGGATGAAATCCAATATCTAATCCTCACATTACATCCCAATTCCAATGTAGTCACAAATATTTTCTTGAGAATGCATCAGCGTGATAATAATTCATATAGAGATCCCTGAGTATTCATTGAGACCAATACAATGTGGTGAGGAGGAGATTAAGAATATTCTAGTCTCAATGGAATCTCATGAACATCATTACAAGGCTATGTATTCTTCCCAATGGACTTTGTGTCAACTTTCTAAGATTAAACCATCTTAAATGTAACATTAATATACAGATGGGGATATGTATATGATCATATGTAAGTTGAAGAGGAAATGTAGGATAAAAACTCAAAGCCAATGTAATCTTCATTGTGATTCCCTATTTTGCGAACATGAAAAGTAGGTCCAAATAAGGATGAATTATAAAGTCACAAAATATCACATCACATTCCAAGGATGTTCTAGAGACAATGGAAACCCACATCACATATTGAGGATATGTTCACATCCCAAAACTATATCAGGAGAAAATTCATGATACATCATCACGTGAACATACTCTAGAAGAAGTATTTTTGAGATTAAGTCATCAGTTGAACAACATGTTAAGACCTAATAAAAGATATTTTGGATCCAAGATACTCTTAGTGATCAATTTAAAAATGTACTACATATCAACTATACCAATAGTAGAATTATTTCATAATTATTTTTTGACCCCCAAACACTCTGTAAGGGTATGTTATGATCAAAGGGAGTAGTTTAAAACATTATAATCTCTTGATTCATATTATTTCAACATAGATCACATGAAAAGGATGCGGTTAAAATATATTCCCTTCAAGTTTCTGAACTAAATTGGGTAAAAACTATTATAGACTAATAGATAGCACCCAATCCATGTGAGAGAATTACTCTCTTAGAAAAAAGGTAATACATCGATCACTTGTTCAAGGGACTTTCAAACAAGGAGAATATTGAATCCTTTTTCAATTATGATTTGGATTTAATCCAATATTTAAGTTATAATTTAGTAAATTCACTTCTAAAACCCACTAATTTAGGGTTGGGATTCTTTAAATTTCTATTTTACCTTTGATTTATTCTATAATTATGGAACATTATGCCCCTTGGGGCCAAGATAAGGAGATTTCCTCAGCCCCCACTATTTAATTCCAATGAATTTACTTTATTATCTCTTATATCAATCTCATGGGTTATTTTTTTAATGAATTAAGCACTAGGATATTTCCATTATTATCTATATTTAAATTCAGTATTTATTTTCTTTCTTTGGTTTGCACACACAACCCCTTGATATTCCTTATCTCTCATATTGTGTAGAGTAGTGAGGTTGGTTAAGGAGTGATCATGGATTATTTATCACTTTGTAAAGGTAAGGTTAGTGATCATTGCATATCTCTACTTGAACCAAACACATTGAGGAAGAGTGATTAGTTTAGATCTTAGTCAATTACTAATAAAACATAAGAGTGGTTATTTTAGAAAATTATGATTTAGTGGGTTGGTTGAGAAAATATACATGGTAATAACATTGTTACATAATTAATATAATTAATTATTTACTTTATATGAATCAAATAAACACACTTTAGTTCCATTTTATACCATAACACAAACCTAAACACACAAAACAAACACTAAGTGCCGTACCCTAACCCTAGAATCCCTAGAGTTGGTGCGTTAATCAACATGGTGTCTAATTTTTTTATAAAAATGCTTAATAATTAAACATCATATTACATAAAGAGGATCTTTGTGGTTTAGGTTTTAGAAAACTAGATACAAATATTACAATCCTTCAATACTGTACATAAAAGACTCCATAAAGTAGCCACCAAAGTGAAACTCAAATCTACTAAACTTGTGAAAATTAATTGAAAACATAGTTTGAGCATACAAATGCCTAGTAAGGGGGTTTTTAAAATATAATATTTCAAATAAATCCTTTTAAAAACTTCACTTTAAAAAAAATTCAAAAAAAATTCTTAAAGAAAACTACAATACATGAAGCATAACTTAACAATTTTCCAAGAATTACCAGTGAAAATTTTAAGGAACATTAACAGGGCTAAAATAAAACATGATCCAATCATAAGCATTCTTATAAAAAATAAATTTTCTGTATCATATTATTCAAGAGTTAATTAAAAAATTATAATTGAATCATACAAGGGTGAAGGTACAGAATTTACACAAGAAAAAAGTACATGATCAGAGTTGTGCATAAACAAATTCATAATTAATTTATCACATAAAAATGCACATCATAAAATAACTGGTAAACTACCATCACTTGTATTAATGTTTAGGATATGGGTGCTGAATAAACCTCATTCCATGGGAATTTATTTCTTCTGATACTCATAAGTACAAGCTCTTAACCAAGTATATTCTACTAGTCAAATATTAACTTGGCTAATTACATATTTTAAACATAATGAGGGAATGTATAATTCTAGAATGTTTCAACGCCTCGTGCCAGGACCATAAACTCTCTATCAAGGCCTTGTGCCAATACCATTATTTTTTCAAGGCCTCATGTCATGACCTGATTTGTCTCATGAGACCTACTAATTCACCAAGGGGTTATATCGGGGCCCACCTGACACTCTCTATATCCAATACATTCCTCATATGTTCAATTAACATCATATATTCAAAGTGTCACATACCACATTCAATATTTAATTTCTCGTTTCACATTATTCAAGGTGTCCCATTCCACTTTGAATAATTTAGTTCTTTTTAATGAATTATCATGATATATTAGTTAACATTTACATAACAATTTTCTCAATGACATGCATAAACTAGTAAACATTCATTGCACCTGTGACAATGATTAAAAGACATATGTAATGAATGGATGATGTTGTCACATAAAATGATAATTTCTTAATTTTAAAATCATTGATTCATGGAAATGGACACTTAATAGAAATAAATTACATTTAATACAATAACAAATGAGTCAGTGTACATGAAAATAGATTAAATCATAAATTTTATTAACTAACAGTCAATTATTGCATCAGGTTCATCATGCAATAAAACATAAAGTGAGGATAACATGATAACATGATTTTACACATCCTTTTATCCTATAATATATTTTTATCTATTATTTCATACCTATAAACACATATTGGTTAGAAAACTCAATATGAATACTTACTAAAATCTTACAAGTGTTAATTACATCAAGATATTAATTAAATCCTATTATCCATCACTTGGAATTTGGGTTTAAAAATCGTATAAATATATATGTGTGTGTGTGTATCCATATCCCAAAGTATGTGTATGAGTTTTACAAAAAAAGAGACAAGGTTTAATGATCCCTTACAATTAATTAATGGTCCATAATATTATTTAATCACCAATATCACTAGATTGAAAATCAAAACTCAAGTTAGGTTTATAGTACATAACCGTATGGAAATACATATATAAAAACTAAATTTTTTTATAATAAATACAAATCCATTTGAACCCAAAACATTATTCACATCCATGACTTTATTTAATGATTGAAAATAATCTTTAATAACATAAAAGAGGTTTGGATTTTATTATATGTATATGTCTGAATATACACTAAGTGCATATTTGGTTTTTTATAATCAAAACCCGTGTTAAATGAACCCTTTTATCGACCTTAGAATTATTAATGCATGCAAACTGTTAACCTTTGAAAACCTAGGTTCACCTTAGAGATGATATATATATACTTATATATATATAATGTATATACATATAAATAAGTGAATGGGTTTTGCATTTCACAACCAAACAAGTACTGATCGCATCAGTTAAACACTGATAAATAACATTTTTAAATACAGAATAGGTTAAGGATATAAAACAATATATATATATATATGAGCATATATATATCAATATATACAAAGTGTGTATATGTATTATTTAGGCACAAGAAATAAAAAGCCTAAAAAACCCTTACACAACCTTAAATGAAACATGACTTGTAAAATTAAAATAAATCTTTACAGATGAACACAACTTTGATGAATTATAACTCGTTACTAATTTGATAAGAAAATACCATAGTTGAAAATATAATTTTTACCCATATGAAAACCAGAAAATAGCGAGAATATATTGACATAAATAAATAAATTTCCCTTATAAGACCATAACCTTGAACATAAATTGATAAGAAGAAAATAAACCCCTTACTTAATCTATAAACGCATGATGACGCCCTTCTTATAATGTTGCAGCTTTCACATCATCTCACCAAACTGATAGATAATGGTTTTTTTGAAGTTTATATTTTCTATGGATTTTATATCCATAATCTCCTCTGTGTAGTGATATTTACATAATTATTTATGAACAAGTCACGAAACAATAGTGATCTTCAGGAAAGCAGCGACATGAGGCTTGCAGAGTAATCTAAGCATAGAAAAAATTAAATTTCTAATTAATCTTCGATGTATTATATTCATCATAAAAAAATTTACAGATAACTATTGAAAATATTGAAAATTTTATTATAAAATTTACACTACAATAGAATCTAAATTGTTTTAATGAACCGAAATAAAATAGTTGATAGATTTATCCGAAAACATAAAAACTTACAAAGATAGAATTCAGACTAGGAATAGAATTAATCACTTATATAAATTTGACCAAAAATATTAAATAGAACACTGCAATTCAAACAAAAAAAATTCCAAGAACCAGAGTTTATTAGAAGAAAAAATAGGAACACCTAAAATGTGAAATTATTACAACTAAAAAGGGAATCAGGGAACCTACCTGTCAAAGATTCGAAGACCACGAATAGAGAACCTATCTCACCAAAAATCCAATCCCTAACCTTGATCAGACTAGTTGACGTTTCTTGGACAGTCTTCCTCACTCACATTCAGACACCTCGCATTGGTCTCGATACCCTTGATGAACCCGACCCCTGCCATGTCTAGAGATATACGGCGAAGACCCTAACTCCTACGAACATAGCTGGACGACTATACTCTGATGGCCACGGTGTATGACTCTCGAGTGACACCAACCCTCAGCCTCGACCACGCTCACGATCCCTAACACCGGATGACTCCCGATGGAACCCTAGCCTCTCCCATGAAATGTGACACAGATGCCCCTTGAAGTCCCCTACGACGGTGCGATACCCCCATTGTGGAACACTAAACACACATGCTTTCATTTTTTATCTTATTTCTTCTTTTATTATTATTATTATTATTATTATATTGTTGTTGTTATTATATTATTATCATTATTTCAATATATTTTTATATCCTTATTATCATCTATTATTATCATATATTATATTATTAATAATTTTACACTGTTGAAAGTTATACAAAACCAATAATCTATTACAAATAATTTTATCTATACTTTTTAAAAATTACATGTTTTTCTTATTAAATTCATTTATAATACATATATATATTTCATATTATATACTTAAAATTTTGTAAATTAAATTAATAAATTGAATATGAATTAACATGAAAATAAAAATAATAATTATCATAATTTGTACAAAATATTTTTAATTTTGAAACTAAATAAATTTTAATACGAAATATATATGATTAAAAGTAAGAATAATTTTTTTTAAAAGATCATTCATATATGTAAAATTTTAATAATTCTATTAAAATATTTATATTATATATTTATAAATTTATTTAAAAAAATTCAAAATGTTAAAAATGTTTTTAAAACTTCAATCTAATCAAAATTTATAATCTAATCATTATTACTTTATATATATCATATTTTTGAAAATATATAAAACCCCTATAATTATTCATATAATTGATTAAATATTTGTCACCATATATTAAAATAGTGAACTTTTACAAAATAATGTCATTAAAATACTTTAAAGTAATAATTTTCAATTTCATGTATAACCTCAATATAAAATTATAATTTTATAATAATATTAGTTTTATATCATAATTTCATATAATTCAAATCCATTATATATATGTATGTATATATATATCATACTTTTTAAATCAAACAAAAAATTAGCTATATTCATATATTATTATTTAAAATATTCTATTAAATAATAATTTGATAAGAATAAATTCTATTTAATAAAAATAGTTATTTAAAACAATCTGTAACCAATGTGATATAATATTTACTTTGAAAATTGTACTTATAATAAAATAATATTAATTTTTAATAATAATTTTAATGAAAATAGTCTTTAAAATGTTCCAATTATAAATATATTCATTTAATAAAACACTAATGGTCACAGAAAGAAAAAAACAGTCATCTTAAGACACTAATGGCTATAAAAATATCAGTCATAATTATTTATAATGATCATAAAGACCCTTATAAATACATGTTTATGGAATTTCGTACCTCTATGTCGGTTTGGATTACAAAGATGGTTCTCTACATCCCTATGTTGCTTAGTACATGTGCCCTTCTCCTAGAAATTACATTATTCACTACGGTTGGTCCAAGGGATGATGGATACCTGCATGGTCTCATCGTGGTGTTAGGGGGTCTCCCAGTGGTGCTTCTCGAATTTTCCATTAGTTTCCTAGGATAGCTAGGGTCTTTTGGCCTTGTTGTAATGTAATCGTTTTAGTGTTTAATTAAATAAAACATCTCTTTTTTTTATTTTGAAATAATTGTTTGGATAGCACAAAAATTAAACCAAGTAAAACCCTAAAATATTATTATTACACATGAAATAGGTTTGGGGTGTCACATTATCCCCCATTTAAATAATTGTGTCCTCGCAATTCCTTTGATCTCTTAAGCTTCCCATTACCAATCCACATACTTCACCCCGGATTCCCCTCCCTTCACCAGGTCCACCATCGTTGGAGACTTTCCTAGTAGGTTCTTACAGATAGATTGATCCCCAAAACATTCTTAAACTCCTCAATTTCATTTTCCTAGATTTACTTGTCATAGCTCGAGTCAAACTCATGCAGGCAGTTGTAGTTCCTCAAAAGGGTGGAATGGGAAGTGTAGATTTTGGAGATATCAGAATTAACGTGGTTCTGATACACTAAACGAATGAATTGGTTTTCTAAAAACAAGATGTTATAAATCCTCCCACACCTATTGTAACTCAAGACTTGGAACATATAGGTTGCACGAGGGTCACCCACCTCTGTAACTTTCTGGAACATCCCTAGGGCTAGATAACCCTCAGATAGGGTGAAACACGAGAAGAGGCCTTCGTAGTACCTTCCTTTGTGTTCATAAAAAGAAATTTGTTCTTGCGAAATGAGGTAGTAAACATGACTTGGTATTTAATAAAGTCAAATGATATTTGGGTTGTTAGACACTTGATAAAGGCATTTACAAGTTAGATGCAGGTTCACAAATAGAAAGTATGTCTCTGAACATGACCTAAAAATTATGTGTTCTAGTAATTTGATGGGGAGAGACAAAATACATGTTTCATATACCATCTGAAAATTTAAATAAAGAATTCTACTTAGTAAGACAGAATTAAATTTTTAGATTTATTATAATTTTCTAGAGTTGTCTAAACCGACCTTTGATACTAATTGTCATGCCCCAACCCCAGAAGCCCTGGATCTGGTGCGTTAATAAACATAGTGTGTAATTTTTTTATAAAAATGGTGAATAATTACACATAATGTTCCATAAATATGGTCTTTTATGTTTAGGTTCTGAAAAACCAAATACAAATATTACAATCCTTCAATACTGTACAAAAAAGTCTCCACAAAGAAACCACCACATTAAAACTCAAATCTACCAAACCTGTAAAAACGAATTGAAAACACGAGGTGAGCATACGAATGCCCAATAAGGGGGATTTTAAAATATAATATTTCAAATAAAACATCTTAAAAACATCCCATTAAAAAGAATATTCATAAAACGTTTTCTTTAAGAAAACTACAATACATGAAACATAACATAACCTTTTTCCAAGAATTACCAGTGAAAATTTTAAGAAACATTAACAGGGCTATAATAAAACATGTTCCAATCATAAGCATGCTTATACAAAATACAAGGTGTGAAGCATATTATACAAGAGTTAATAAAAAAGAGATAAGTGAATAATGAAAGGATGTAGGTATAGAATATATACATGGAAAAATTACATGATCATAGTTTCATATAAACAAAGTCATGATTAATTTATCACATAAAAATGCACATCATAAAATAACTGGTAAACTATCATCACTTGTATTAAAGTATATGAGATGGGTATTGAATAAACATTAGGCCATGTGCATTTACTTCATCTCATACTCATAAGTACAGGCTCTTAACCAAGTATATTCTACTAGTTGAATATTCACTTGGTTAATTAAATATTATAAACATAATGAGGGAATGTATAATGCTAGAATGTGTCAATGCCTCATGGAAAGACCATAAACTCTCTATCAATTCCTCGTGCCAAGATCACCTGATTTGTCTCATGAGACCTACCAATGCACCAAGGGGCTATCACAGGCCCCACCCGACACTTTCTATGTCCAATACATTCCTCATATGCCCAATTAAGGTTATATATTCAAAGTGTCACATACCGCATTGAATATTTAATTTCTCATTTCATATTATTCAAGGTTTCCCATACCACTTTGAATAATTTAGTTCCTTTTAGTGAATTATCATGATATGTCAGTTAACATTTAGATAACATTTTTCTCAATGACATGCATAAACTAGTAAAAATCATTGTGCATGTGACAATGATAAAAACACATAAGTAAATAATGGATGTGGTTGTCACATAAAATGGTAATTTCTTAATTTTAAAATCTTTTATTCATGGAAATGGATACTTAATAGAAATTAATGCCATTTAATACACTAATAAATGTGACAGTGAACATGGAAATAGATTAAATCATAAATTTTATTAACTAAAAGTCAATTATTGAGGAAGGTTCATCATGAAATAAAACATTAAGTGAACATAACATGATAACATGATTTTACACATCCTTTTATCCTCTAAAATATTTTTAAGTATTATTGCATACTTATAAACACATATTGGTTAGAAATATTAAGATTAATACATAATAAAATCTTAAAAGTATTAATTGTATCAAGACATTAATTAAATCATCTTATCCATCACTTAAAATTAGGGTTTTAAAATAATATATATATATATATCCATATTCATAAAGTATATGTATGAGTTTTACATAAATGGGACAATATTTAATTATCCCTTACAATTACTGAATACTGCATAAAATTATTTAATCACCAATATCACTGGATTGAAAACCAAAACTCATGTTAGGTTTTAAAGTACATAATCATATGGACATGCATATATAAAAACTAATGTTTCTCCTAATAAATAAAAATACATTTGAACCCAAAACATTATTCACATCCAAGTATTTATTTAAAATTTGAAAATAATCTTTAATAACATAAAAGAGATTTGGATTGAATTATATTTATATATCCGAATATACACTAAGTTTATATTCGATTTTTCATAATCAAGAACCATGTTAAATGAACCCTTTTATCAACCTTTGAAATGTTAATACACACAAACTGTTAACCTTTGAAAACCTAGACTCACCTTAGAGATGATATATATACTTATATATATATATAAACCATATATGCATATAAAAAAGTGAATGGGTTTTGAATTTCATAACCAAACATGTACTACTTGCATTAGTTAAACACTGATAAATCACATTTAGAAACACATAATAGGTTTAGGATGAAAAACTATATATATATATATATATATGAACATATACATATCTGTATATACAAAGTGTAAAGACCCATAATTTTCAAGAAAAGTTTTTTCTTAAATTTTTTGTAATTTTACGAGTATGCAGTTTCTGACGGCACCTGATTTCGAGTCCTGGTGTGCCCGGAATAATTTTTTGAAGTTTAGCTCGGGTAAGTTCAGTGAACGAATGAGTGGGTTTTTATATCTTTTGAAAAGATGCTCAGAATTGAAATCTGAGGGCACCGATGAACTCGCAGCGCCGGTATTTTCTTAAGTGTACCTTTACCATAGTTGCAGTTTATGCGGGTTGAAAGTTAAAATTGTGGTTAAATTAAGGAGTTAAATAAAATCATTAGAACAATTTTATATATATATATGGAAGTTAATTCCTCCCATGGGAAGTTATTGGTGGGGCCCACACCCACCCAACTTCCCATGTGTGGATATTTGAGAGGTGGGGCCCACATGATCCCCAACCCTTTATCTCCCCATAACCACCCTTAAACCCCATTTAAACTCCCTTGTTTAATTCATGACAACCCCCTTTAATTGTGAGAAATCTTCCTCTCCCTCTCTCCCTCTTTAATGTTTGCCAACACATGTCAATCAATGAATTCTAACTCTTCAATTAATATAATTAAGTGGTTTGAATTTTGAATTTCATGGGTTAATAAAATAAAAGCCTTAGCCTATTATTTTATTTTTTGGGCTTTCGTTGTGTTAAGGGATAGAGCTCTTGAGAAAGAGAGAATAGTTTTCTTCTCCGACGAAAAACACCAACCATCATCGAAGAATGACTCGGCGAAGAATGTTCCACGATTCTCCAAACCACTTCTTCCTCCGCATCTAGGGAGGAGACTCCGCTGCGGGGAACTCGCCAATGACGACGGTTCTTCCTCCGATGTTGACGGAGCGACATCTCTTTCCTCGTTTAGGACGAACAAACCTTATTCGAGGTAGGGGTTTGTTCATTTTGAAGTGTTTATCTCGTACCCCGTTCTTTGTTGAAAATCATTATTTATTTTTGGCCAACTGCTACCACATAACATGGAGGGCGCGGCCCGAATGCACACGGCCCTCCGACTCTCCGTAGTCTCTTTTGATTGTGATGGAAATCATGATAAGAAGGTGGCAATGAACGGGAGTGGCGGCCATGCGCCAGCCGCGTGCGGAAGAACCGCGGGCCGCAACTGCGGGCCGCTCGATCGATGAAGAATTGGCCGGCCATAGCCGGCCGGGCTGAATGGTGGAACCGCGGAACCCCAAGGTTCCATGCTGCGGAAGACCGCGGCCCACGTTTTGCGGGCTGCTTCGGTGGAAGAACTGGCCGGCTCCTCAGTCGGGCAGGCAGAGGAGAGCCGCGACGCCAGGAGGGCATCGCGCCGAACGAACCACAGCCGGCCCGAGTAGGCCGCTTGTGCCAAGAAGGTTGTCGGCTCTAGCCGGCCAGTTTGGGAGGGCGGCGCCACTTGGTGTTGCCGATTAGGGCAGCCGTGGGGCCGCGTCTCCCCCACCCCCCCCCCCCCCCCCCACCCCCCCACCCCTCGGACTGCTCGGCCTACAGGCCACGCCCTGTCGGGCCAGGCCGCGCCGCGCTGGGCTAGGCCGCACCCCGTCGGGCCAGGCCGCACCCCCTCGGGCTGGGCCGCGCGATTCATCGGGCCGGTATGACCCTCTGACGGGTTGGACCCTCCAAAACCGGGTCGACTCGACCCGCTAGCCCACTCGGTTTAACGGGCTGGGCCCGTTTTCAATTAAATGTGAATAACCTAAAGACTGCGTGTCCAAACGATGCGCCGTCTGCGGCACTGGGACCCTTACGATGATACGGTCCTTTTGCGATACTCTAAGTGAGTTTTGGATGACTTTGGAAAATGGTCGGGTTTGGAACGATCGTATTTCCAACCGGGCCCCCAGAGCAAAAAATTATAATATCTCTCAGACCGGGCGTCTGATTGATGAGATGGAACTTCAGGATACATCAACTCTGGACTTCATGATAGTTGATGTATCGACCCCTTGGCTTGAGGAGTGGACCCTCTCGGAATCGAGCATGTTGTGTATGGGAACCCTAGAGTTGGTTGCGACTACAACGACTACCATGTTCGGATCCTCCATGGGTTCGATGACGATGACTACTGTACTTGGATCCTCTGTGGGTTCGATAGCGGTGAATACTGTACTTGGATCCTCTGTGGGTTCGGTAGTGACAACTATTGTACTTTGATCCTCTGTGGGTTCGGTAGCGGTGATGACTGTACTTGGATCCTACGTGGGTTCGGCAGCGACGATTTCTGTACTAGGATCTTATGTGGGTTCAGTAGAGAAGATGAATGAGAGGCTACATCTAATCATCTCCACCCCTCTCTGTGATTTATATACCTGTGTAAGCTGAGTCTTGACTTGCAATCATTACCAACGGTGTGATTGACTTCTTTCCTATGTGGACTGGGTTGTGCTTAGGCTCGAGAGTTGGAGCCGAACTGGAATTGATGACTTAGGTATATGTATGGACATACACCTAAGTAGAGTCAGTTGATACTTCATGATTGTATCTTTCCTTTGTGGTTTATCCTTCATGGATTCTGGGAGACCTTTGGGGGTGTTGGGGTCTCTACTGAGTATCGTATACTCACCCCTGCACAGGCTATGCCTGCACAACTTTGTGTTGTATGCAGATGATGGACAGTACTGATCGAGGTAGAGGTTTGTGGAGCTGGACGGAACCCAGAGGTGGACCACTTAGCAGGACATACATGGGGCAGACGACCAGACTTGAGGAGATGAGGAGACCATCTGTACCCACCCTTCAGGTGGGATATTCGGAGGACGACTCAATGTTTGTCACGTTACTTTACTGCTATTGTAATTTCTTTTCAATTGTACTATACTTTTAGTTGGGTTTGTATACTGGCTCATTTACTTTTCAGCACTTACTTTTGTGTTCAGTTGTACTTAGTGCTTACTTCACCTGTGTACTCTGTTGTGTTTGTTTACTTTTATAAAGGCAATGCCTTCCCTTTTACCGGGATTTACGCCTTTGGTGCTAGTCTCCAGCCCCTGGCCTATGGAAGTCGGGCTTGGGGTAGTCACAACACAGGCCCTGAGGACGGGTCGTGACAAATTGGTATCAGAGGAGTCGTTTCTACCGCAGAACTTAGGACTCCGATCTTTCTTTTCTGTGAACCAATAGTGTTAAGAGTATTGAGTGTGGTTATCAGTCCAGGGAGCCCAGTGTTGGTGCGGCGGTCGATGTATCCATACACTAGGACCCTGACTCCTGATTTCTGACTTAGTTCACGAAAACATTGATTGCATGCGTGTTTCAAAAGTTTTCTTTGTGATTAATTTGCATCAACTCACCTGGTATACAGTTTGACCATGGCGCACCTGTTTCTTTTCAAGATGGCCCCACGAAGGCAGCCATCTAGGGTTCCAAGTTGGGTATGAGATGGCATCCCATTGAGCGACAAGGCCTCGGTGCAGGGCCCCATCACAGCAAAGGCACCAGCGGTACCACTACCCGCTGAGCCACCGATACTACCAACCCCAGCAGCAGAGAGTGCACACCGACTGAGCGTGTTTCACTTGTTTTGGTGACAGAGGCCACCCAGGTTCCACAGAGAGACGGACCCTCAGGCAGCCGAGGATTGGCTGGAGGATATCGTCAGAGTCTTAAGATTGGTAGGGAGACTAGCTGACCTTATGGTGATCCTTGTCGCAAGTCTACTGCACGCAGAATCAGGTAGATGGTGGATCTTGATGCTCCAGGTGCACAACGAGGCATCTCTACTTTGGACAGACTTCGAGAGTCTCTTCTGCTCAGAGTTTGTTCCAGCCACCCTTCGTGCGGTGCGCATCCAAGAGTTACTTCATCTACGATAGGGCATCATGACAGTAGCTCAGTAGTCGGTGAGATTTACCGACCTCTCGCGCTACTCCATGGACATGGTATGGGACTCGTTCTTCAGGGACCAGACCTTTGAGTAGGGACTGAGGCATGAGATTAGGGCTTCTATGATCTCCCTCAGCATCCTAATGCAGGCAGGAGTACTGGAGCGAGCCCTTCTTGTGGAGAGCTTCCTCGCTAAGCCGACACCAGCAGCGAGACCTACCACCGGGTGACACGTAGCGGAGTCTTCTGCAGCCGACAATAGAGAGATGTCACAGAGGTCCAAGAAGACTAGGCCATCAGGAGGGCGACCCCAGGATACTGGTTCAGAGGTATGGGACACACGAAACAGAGCCATCCATTTGAGGGGCATGCAGTGTTATGCATGCGGTGGGTAGGGTCACATGGCTCAGGACTGCCCGACCCACCATGCGGATGAGCATCAGATAGTAGAGAGACCTCCCAGGTAGAGGCAGAGGTTTGACCGTGGTGGTTCGCAAGGAGCAGGTGGATGAGTCAGAGGAGCTGGCCGAGCAGCGGGTGGTGGACGACGCTTTGAGGCTCTACCACCACCACCACCTGGAGAACCACCCCGACCACAGGGAGCTGGCAGACAGAGACAGGTTCAGCTCCAGGCAGTCAAGGCCTACGACCATGGCACACATGAGATGATTCGAGGTACTATCTGTGTCTACTCTACCCTTGCTGCAGTACTTATAGACACATAAGTGAGTCATTCTTTTATTGTCTCTTCCCTTTTTCGGAGCTTGGAGATTTAGACGGAGCCGTTGGCTCGATCTTTACGGCTAGATACTCCTACGGGAGCAAACTCGACTATTACGCACTGGTGCTGGCTGTGTGAGCTTACTCTAGGAGGCGAGAGCTACGGCTGGGATCTTCTTGTAGTAGCGTTAAGGCCTTACGACGTCATCTTAGGTATGGACTGGTTATCTACAGTCCATGCCCAGATCAACTGTATTAGGCACAAAGTGCAGTGTGTCCGCACGGATGGGACCAGGTTCACCTTCACCGGTGAGAAGGGAGAATTTCCAATGTAGGATGGACTTACGCAGAGGAGAGTGTAGCTGATCACACATCAGTTGGCTAGTCTCATCCTTGGAGAGGTTGATGTGCGGAGTCTGAGTTTTCCTGTTGTGGTGGATCAGTACACGGACATTTTTCCTAAAAACGTTCCAGGACTACCTCCTCACAGAGAGGTAGACTTCTACATTGACCTGTACCCCGAGATAGCACCGATATCTACTCCAGCATATCGGATGGCTCCCACTGAGCTTCGTGAGCTGCGGGTACAGCTGGAGGACTTGCAGGGAAAGGGATTCATCTGACCTAGTGTTTTACCCTAGGCTTCTTCGATTTTGATCGCCAAGAAGGCGGATGGGAGCTTACGACTGTGTGTTGACTACCATCACCTGAATCAGGTGACCGTAAAGAACTAGTACCCACTCCTGAGGATTTACAACCTCTTTGATCAGATCAAGGGACCACGATGTTTCTCTAAGATAGACCTCAGGTCAGGCTATCACCAGCTCAGAGTTTGAGACGAGGATGTGAAGAAGATGGAATTCAGGTGTCAGTATGGCCACTACAAGTTCTTGGTTATGCCCTTTAGTGTAACCAACACACCAGCAGTGTTCATGAGTTTCATGAACAGGATCTTCCAGTCTTACCTCGATTGCTTTGTCGTAGTCTTCATCGACGACATACTGATTTACTTGACTACTGAGGAGGAGCATGCCTACCACTTGCGGGTTGTACCGGACACACTCCGAGAGTACCAACTTTATGGTAAGATCTCGAAGTACCAGTTCTGGATTCGAGAGGTTCATTTCATGGGACATGTTATATCAAAGGTTGGGGTTGTATTGGACCCAGCAAAGATCGAGGCGGTACTTGCTTGGGATCCACCCTGGAGCGTGATGGATGTGCGGAGTTTTCTAGGTCTAGCTGGGTACTATTGGAGATTTTTCATATACTTCTCCAGAGTTTCAGCACCACTTTCATCTTTGACGAAGAAGGGGAAACCCTTCGTGTGGTCCGATAGATGTCAGCAGAGCTTTCAAGAGCTGAGATAGAGATTTACCAGTTTGCCCATCTTGAGGCTACCAGAGGAGGGCGTAGGGTAAGTAGTTTACTGCGACACATCAGGGACTGAACTCAAGTATGTCCTGATGCAGGAGCGAGCAGTGATCTCTTATGGTTCACGGCAGTTGAGACAACACGAGCAGAACTACACTACCCATGACATGGAGTTAGCAGAAGTGGTCTTCTCCTTGAGGCTACCAGAGGAGGGCATAGGGTACGTAGTTTACTGCGACACATCAGGGATCGGACTCAGGTATGTCCTGATGCAGGAGCGAGCAGTGATCGCTTACGGTTCACGGCAGTTGAGATAGCATGAGCAGAACTACTCTACCCATGACCTGGAGTTAGCAGTAGTGGTCTTCACCTTGAGGCTACCGAAGGAGGGCATAGGCTATGTAGTTTACTGCAACACATCAGGGACCGGACTCGGGTATGTCCTGATGCAGGAGCGAGCAGTGATCGCTTACATTTTACAGCAGTTGAGACAGCATGAGCAGAACTACGCTACCCATGACCTGGATTTAGCAGCAGTTGTCTTCACCTTGAGGCTACCGGAGGAGGGCGTAGGGTATGTAGTTTACTACGACACATTAGGGACCGGTCTCGAGTATGTTCTAATGCAGGAGCAAGAAATGATCGCTTACGGTTCACGGCAGTTGAGACAGCACGAGCAGAACTACACTACCCATGACTTGGAGTTAGAAGCAGTGGTCTTCGCCTTGAAGATGTGGGGACACTATCTTATGGGAGAGCACTTTACATTTTACTCTGACCACCAGAGTCTCAGGTACATCTTCTCGCAGAAGGACCTGAACCTGAGACAGCGGTGATGGCTCTAGTTCCTCCAGGACTATGACTTTGAGATATTCTATACTCTTGGGAAAGGGGAACATTGTGGTTGATGCTCTCAGTAGGAGATCAGGTATCCAGCTACTAGGATAGGCGACAGATCATCTATTCACGTTGCGGATATCCTTTGTGGAGAGAAATGGAGCAGCCTTTCTACAGTATCTCACAGTCACTCCTCCACTCCTTCAGCGAGTCAGAGAGGCACATCGTGGGGTCATTCACTGTGAGACGCGACGTGCTCAGATTTCCATAGGGCAGGCGCCTGATGGGTTTTCTATAGGAGGGGAGCATGTAATCCTCTTCAGGGGACGTAATATGGTACCAGTTGCATTACAGGAGGAAGTGCTGAGGGAGTTTCACACTTCCCCTATAGAGTTACATCCAGGAGTGGAAAAGATGTACCAGGATCTCAGACATCAGCACTGGTGGTCGGGCATGAATAAGGCTACAGTAGAGTTCATTTCACGATGCCTCACTTTTCAGCAAGTGAAGGCGGAGCACCAGGTACCAGTGGGCTTGGTATAACCCTTAGAGTTCCCGGAGTGGAAGTGGGACAGGATATCCATGGATTTCGTGACGGGGCTTCCACGTAAATCCATAGGACACGACTCTATCTGGGTGATCGTCGACCGACTCACCAAGTCGGCCCACTTCCTATCGATCAGAGAGTAGGTATCAGTAGAGAGTTTGGGATGCCTCTACTTCTAGGAGATCATACGGCTTCATGGTGTGCCATCTTCTATCGTCTTCGATCGAGACGTTTGTCACGACCCGTCCTCGGGGCTCGTGTCGTGACTACCCCAAGCCCGCCTTCTATAGGCCAGGGTGAGTACAGATAGCCTCCACAGCTCCTCGGTCCAGCCGTCCGCTCCGAGTACACCCCGCGCAGTGGTCCACCTCCAGGTACCGTCCTGCTCTGCAAGCCTCCGCCACGATCAGCGTTGTCCATCGTCTGCAACCAACACAACGTAGTGCGGGCATAGCCCATGCAGGGGTGAGTATAAGATACTCAGTAGGGACCCAGAGACCCCCGAAGGTCTCCCAGAATCCACAAAGGATAACCACAAAGGAAAGATACAATCACAAAGTAACATCCGACACTGCTTAGGTATATGCCCATACATATACCTAAGTCATTAATTCTCACTCAGCTCCAACATCCGAGCTCAAGCACAACCCAGTCCACACAGGAAAGCAAAACGTAAATCCACACAGGATAGCACAACACAATCCACAAAGGAAAGCAACACGTAATCCACATAGGATAGCACAACACAATCCACAAAGGAGAGTAAACAGGATTCAGCTCACACAGGTATACATCTTCGAATGATGATATAGATTATCACTGATCCATCTAAGCCATCGGACCCACAAAGGATCGATAGGTACTAACCCCCGCAATGACCCACAAAGGATCTGACCCACAAAGGATCGATAGGTAACTAACCCCCGCAAAGACCCACATAGGATCGGGCCCACACAGGACCTGTAGGCGCTGGCCCACACAGGACCGCTGAGCGCTGACCCACACAGGATCGGACCCACACAGGATCGGTAGCACTGACCCACAAAGGATCGCTGAGTGATGTAGTCGTCGTCGTCGAATCCCCTGAGGATCTCTGTACAGTCATCATCGTCACAGTAGCAGTCGCAGCCAGCTCTAGGGTTCTTGCACACAGCAAACTCGTTTCGGAGGGTCCGCTCCACGAGCCGAGAGGCTGATATATCAATTGACATATAGTTCATAGTTAATGTATCCAAAAGTTCTGTATCGTCAATAGGAACTCAACGTCGCAGACGGCGCGTCAATCGGACGCCCGGTCTGAGAGTTATTGGCTTTTTCGTCCCAGGGGGCCGGTTGGTTTTTAAGGCAAAACCATCCCGACCGTACTCCACCTGCATCCAAACCTCAGGTGGAGTATTCCAAAAGATCTGTCTCGTATAGAGGAATTCAACAAAGTCGACGGCACGTCAATCGGACGTCCGGAGCTTAAGATATGGGTGTTTCTGCTCCGAGGGCCCGGTTGGTTTCGTGTATGAACCAACCCAGCTGAACCCAAAGTGTTCTGAAACCTTGATTTTGATATACCGAAACGACCTTCTCGATCCAAGGATCGCATCGCCACTGACGGTGCATCGTTCAGAGGCTCGTAGCTCAAGTTATGAGCAAAAGACCGAAAAGGTCCGGAAACGGGGGGTCTGGGCCCGGACCGACCCGGACCAACCCCCCCTGGGTCGGCCCGAACCGGGTCAACCCGACCCAGGTCCGGGTCCGACCCGGTTGGCGCGACCCGGCCCGGCCAGGGCGGCCTGGCCCAGCCTGGGCGTGACCCGACTCGGCGGGTCGGCCCGACTCAGCTCGGCCGAGCGGCCGAGCGGAGCAACCGCGGGGCGCGCTGCCCCCGCGGGATGAGGTGTTGCGGTTCCGTGTGGGGCCGCACTTGGTCAGCGGACGCGGCTTTGCTGCATCCCGTGAGTCGCCGGACCCACATGGTCGTGGTTCTGGTCGGCCTCCACCGGTGGATTCCACGGGCCACCAGAGTTGCTCCGGTGGTCCGATTCCACTTCCGACTGCACCGTAGCTCCTCCCGGGTCCCATTCTTCACTACTAGGCCCTCAAATCGCCATTGCGGCCCCGTTTGTCATCATCTGCCATTTCATGCACCAAGAACGAAAACGTGCGGTGGGTTCGGACTTGTTCGTTAGTCCGCACCCACCGCGTTAGCGGTTTTAAAATATTACACAACAAAAGTTTAACAAACGTCGAGGGTATAAATCACAAAGATTTTTAAGAGTCAAACCCATACCTCGTCGAAGCCGTCGAGCGTGCGTTGTACGCGGAATTGATCGTCGTGGAAGAAGAGGATCATCGCGGCACGGAAGGGCGTCGCGTCGTCGCGGTATACGGCGTTGCGTCGACGAACTCCGAGGATCAATAACATACAGATTTAATTACAACAATTAAATCCATGTTGTTGTTATAAACCACAATGAATTAAAAGGTCCGCAATCTCTTACCTCAACGGATGATCGAAGATTTGTCGCGGATGAAGGAACGTCACAAGAGAACGTTGCGGGAGAAGAATCGTCGGCGTCGTGGTACTTGGCGTCGCGTCGTCGATCTCTGAGGGCTCGGCGTTCTTCGTCGCCCTTCGTTGGAGGCCGGTGTTCTTCGCGTTCTTCACGTTCTTCGCGTTCTTCGCAAAGGAGGATGAAGGACTTAAGGTTTCTGTCAAATCCTCTCAACGAACAACACTCAAGAAGAATAATGTTGGTCTTATTTTATTACATGCCAACAAACGAAAAACAAACTAAGTAACGACCCATTAATTCATAGAATTAATTTCAACGAATAAATCGCCCAATAAATAAGAGCATTTAATTGTTTAAGAAAACTCCCCAGTTGACTTTTATTTAATAGGGGTTTTCGCGGGTGCGTTACTTAGCGGAAAAGAAATGGTGGGGCTCGTGCGGGCCCCACCTCACAAATATCCTACCAAGAGGGTAGGATATTTTGAATTGTACCATATCCGCTTTAACTCAGCTTAAGTAGCTTTAAGTGGCTTTAAGTGACTTTAAGTGAAATAAAATAAAGTTTGTCGTACCATGTTATTTTATTTCTTAACTTAAATCCCAAAAATTAAAAACCACACACGAGCAAACGCAACTCCGAAAGAGGCGTTTCTAAGCAAATACTAGCGTTGTGATTCCATCGGTGCCCTCTGAATTCGATTCCGAGCACCGGTTCAAAAGTTATAAAAACCCGCTCGTTCGTTCACTGAACGTACCCGAGCCAAACTTACGAAAATGATTTCGGGCACACCGGGCCTCGGAATCAGGTGCCGTCAGAAACTACATTCCTATAAAATTCCAAAGAAAATTAAGAAAAAACTTTCCTTGAAATTTACGGGTCTTTACAATGCTCGCTTTACTTCCTAGATTTGGAAGGGATTACAGGGGGCTTTTAGGATGCAACTACATTTGAGCACCGCCTTCCATCCTCATATGGATGTCCATATGGAGAAGACCATTAAAAATCTAGAGGACATGCTACAGGCATGTGTCCATGACTTTGCTCGTAGTTGGGAGGATCACCTACCCTTGGTGGAGTTTGCATACAACAACAACTACCACTCCACCTTCGGAATGACACCTTATGAGGCACTGTATGGACGACCTTACAGATCACCTCTATGCAGGACTGACCCTGGGGAGTCAGCACTTGTAGGACCAGAGATGGTTCAGGCTACGATGAAGAAGGTGCAGATTATCCAGGAGCAGATGAGGACTGCACAGAGTAGACCGAAGTCCTGTGCTGATAGGAGACGGAGACCACTGGAGTTCGAGGATGGCGTCCACGTTTTCTTACGGGTCTCACCTCGATGTGGATTACGGAGATTTTTTCGGGGTGGAAAGTTATCTCCAGGCTTCATCAGACCATTCCAGGTCCTCATCAGGGTATGCAAGGTGGCTTACCGCCTAGCCCTTCCACCTCAGTTGCACCGGGTGCACGACGTCTTCCATGTATCTCAGCTGAGGAGATACGTGCACGACCCATCACAAATCATCGACCACGGGGAGCTGGACATCGATGACGAGGTGACATTTATGGAGGTCCTGGTGGAGATTGAGGATCAACAGGAGTGGGTCCTACATGGATGGTCGATTCCTCTGCGTTGCATTCGCTGGCAGCACAGGAACCTCCAGGAGAGCATAGGGGAGCGGAAGGCTCAAATGCGTGCCCAGTACCCTCATTTGTTCCCCTAGTCTATGGTGTAGATTTGTGGAGACTTAAATCCCTGAGGTGTGGGTAATGTAAAGACTAATAATTTTCAAGGAAATTTTTTTCTTAAATTCTTTGGAATTTTATGATTACGTAGTTTCTGACGGCACATGATTCTGAGGCCCTGTGTGCCCGGAATAATTTTCTGAATTTTAGCTCAGGTACGTTCAGTGAACGAATGAGTGGGTTTTTCTATCTTTTGAACCGGTACTCAAAATTGAAATCTGAGGGCACCGATGAACTCGCAGCGTTGGTATTTACTTAAGGGAACCTTTACCGCAGTTGCGTTTTATGCAAGTTGAAAGTTAAAAATGGGGTTAAATTAAGAAGTTAAATAAAATTGTTAGAACAATTTTATATATATATATGGAAGTTAATTCATCCCATGGGAAGTTATTTGTGGGGCCCACACCCATCCAACTTCCCATGTGTGGATATTTGAGAGGTGGGGCCCACACGATCCCCAAACCTTCATCTCCCCATAACCTCCCCTAAACCCCATTTAAACTCCCTTGTTTAATTCATGACAACCCCCCTTAATTGTGAAAACTCTTCCTCTCCCTCTCTACCTCTTTAATGTTTGCTAACACATGTTAATCATTGAATTCTAACTCTTCAATTAATTAAATTAAGTTGTTTGAATTTTTAATTTCATGGGTTAATAAAATATTAGCCTTAGACTATTATTTTATTTTTGGGGCTTTCGTTGTGTTAAGGGAGAGAGATATTGAGAAAGAGAGAATAGTGTTCTTCTCCGACGAAGAACACCAACCTTCAACGAAGAATGACTCAGCGAAGAATATTCCATGATTATCCAATCCTCTTCTTCCTCCACGTCTAGGGAGGAGACTCCACCAAGGGGAACTCGCCAACGACGATGGTTCTTCCTCCAATGTTGACGGAGCGATATCACTTTCTGTGTCTATGACGAACAAACCTTATTTGAGGTAGGGGTTTGTTCATTTTGAAGTGTTTATCTCATACCCCATTATTTATTGAAAATCATTGTTTATTTTCGGCCAACTGCTACCACCTAACACTGAGGGTGCGGTACAAACGCACACTGCCCAATGACCCTCCGTAGTCTCTTTTGATTGCGATGGAAATCATGACAAGAAGGTGGTGATGAACAGGAGTGGCGGTCGTGTGCCAACCGCGTGCTGAAGAACCGCGGCCTAGAACCGTGGGTCGCTCGATCGATGAACAACCGGCCGGCCATAGCCGACCAGGCCGAAGGGAGGAACCGCAGCGCCCCATGGTGCCATGCTGCTGAAGGGTGTAGAATGAATAAATGGGATATGGAAATGAACCACTATAGTGAAGCATAAGGTAATGTGATGTGGAAAGTACCATAAAATTACCTCTATGTTGTATAGGGGGAGACATTGTTGTAGAATTAGTTTGAAAAAATATGAGGTGGCGTAGGGTGAGGAATACGACATGGAGTTGTCTATGTAGCCCTTCAGAACACTATAATGATCCAACTAAAAAGGGATATTGGGATATGTGTATGTTTCAATTCGTATTGTAAAACCCTCATTAATTCCTCTTGAGTTTAAAAATGAAGACCACTCTTTATGTCTAAAATGGATTCCCTAAATAATAAACATAGCAACCTATTAAAAATATTAACTCCCAAAGAACAAAGTCTAGAATAGCTATCTAAAACTGAGGTGGAAAAGGTCTATACAACATGGTCTAGACAACCATGATGTGACCTCCATGATCATCACTCTATACAGAAGGTTGTGGTACGACCTCCATCAGTCTCTATCACCAAGGTGTATCCCTTTCCTCTGTGGAATGGTCTTGCATCCATAGTAGGTCTATGGAAAATCCATTAATCCCATGGAATAGTGCCCTATGATTTGGAAAAAAAGTAACAAAAAAGTAAATACATCATCCCCATTTTTTAAAGCCCTTAATTATTTACCCAAACATGGACCAACTACAAAACAAGGGAGAGAAGAAGGGGAAAAAGACTTTCATTGAAGAAAAATAGTTTCAAGGTTTTACAATTCTCCACCTCTAAAGACTTATCACCCTTTATAATTATCTCTAGGGATCCTTTTCATATGAATAAATCAATTAATCATTAATTTCATCCTCTTTCTCGCATGTATCCACTTGGATCCTTCCATGCGATCACTGAATGTATACAAGTGGTATATTCTTCCCTCAAAAAACTTTCTTGCTTTATACTATAATCCACACTAGATGCTCCTCATAAGATTCATCAGGATATGACCCAATTTCCTCACCATTGATTATAAGTATATGATCATCCATTTATCCTCATATCTGTGACACATGAAACATATCATGCATACCTTGATTGCAAGAAGGGAGATCCATTCAGTATTCCACTTCACCTACCCCCTCAGTGATCTCAAAGGGTCTAACAAAACATGGATCAATCTTTCCTTTCTTCCTCAGATGATAGTGACCAAACTGAGGAGTCACTATTAAGAAAACCTGGTCACACATAGTGAACTCTAAAGGTCTCCTCTTGTGGTCATTATATAATCCTTTCTACTCTGAATAGTGATCAACCTCTTCTAAATCTGTTATACTCTCTCAAAGTTTCCATGAACTATACTAGGGCCCACAACCAATACCTCACCTACCTCGTGACAACATATCAGTTAATGACATGGCCTCCTGTAAATATCCTCATAAGGTTCCATATGAATTGAAGCCTAGTAACTGTTGTTGTTAGAAAACTAAGCCTATTCTAGGTGGCCATCCAAATAACCAATAAAGTCCAAGATATAGGATCATAGAATACCCTCTAGTATAAGTATTGTCCTCTCAGACTATCTGTCTATTTGAGGATGGTATATTGTGATCAATCTTTGCTAATTCCGAAGGTATTTCTATAATCCATTCCAAAAGCGTGATGTAAAACACGAATCTATGTTCGATACAATTCTAAATGGAACTATATGTAAGAATAAGATCACTGATAAAACACTATTTTGTTGAATATTTTATTGATAATAAATGATATAATTTCCTTACATTATGTTAAATATGTTTATTTATAAAATATTTGGGATTTGATCATTCATTTGAAAATTTGGTGAAAATTCCAGTTTTACCCTTTATAGTGAACTGTAGTATTTCAAAGATAAATATATTTATATTTATGATTTGAATTTTAAATTTTGTAAAAGTGTTCCTAACTTATGTTTCTACAAATTTTATTCAGGACACTATAGCTAATAAGTGAATTGGGATGGAGTAAATGGGCCATTAAGACAATGGTGGGCTGGACTCGGTAGAATGGACATGGGTTCTGTATTTAGGCCATATCTTCTTCATCTGGGCTTGGATTGAGCCCAAATTTCGAGGAACGCTCAGGGACATGATTTGGAATAAATATTAATTCTAGAAGGTCGGCCAATTCACGCGTTTTGGTGGTCAAATGGGCGGTGAATGTTGGCATAAAATATTTGGCCGAGATTCCTTATTCACAATTAAAACCACTTTGAACCTAGCCTTTCCACCACTCTATAAATTTCTGTTTTTCACATTTTTTGGGGTTGGGACATGAATTAAGAATTTTAGGGCAGAGGAGAAGTGGATCCACTTCAATTCTCCAACCATTTAAATAAGGGTAGCTCTTGAAGCAAGGATCCCTTCGACGAAGCCTTCTTCTTCTCCTTCATGTTGTAATGATTTTGTTTATGTAATAAAATTTGTTGTTCTTATTTTATTTCTTCTCTTATCTTCTGTTTTGTATAAATTTATTCTCTTAATCATCCTCTTTGGGCTGGAATTCTTGAGTAGAAGTGTTATTTGGTTATACCCTTTATAAACCTTTGCACATGCAAAACGCTTCTACGATGATTACGCCACCCATGGAAGAGTAGTTCTTTTTAGTAATCGATCGACCTATATCCTTCTTCATTCATTTATTTTGAATCAATGAACTACTGTAATTTACATATTCTGATCTATTAATTTAGTTTTTAATTTAAATGAAACTAAGCAATCAATTGAATAGTTAACACAAAACACGCGAGGTCGGGAATTGTGTGAACTGTGAGAGCGCAACCTTAACCGGTAATTCAAAACCACAAGGGATCAATTTGTAGAGTTAAAATATAATCCCTAAACTCAATTAATACTCATTTCCAGAGTGGTTATGTGCCTTAATTTACCACTGACCATAAGCTAATCTTAGAACATCAATCAAAGCTAGGTGTTGCGATTGCATGTTCCGAAGTTAGCCTAAGGTTAAATTCACTTCATCTTCGTGGTAAAGTTAATTCTCGTAGGGTTAGAGATTTAACAAATTAAGGGATAATAATTAAGTGAATATTAATTTTAATGATAATGATTAATAAATGATTGAAGAGGTATAGTTATATCGATTACGTCTTTTAAATATTGTCTAAAAACATCTTTTTGTTGTGTCATTTTAATCGAACTTCATTTCAAAACTAAAAACAAAAAAATATACAATCTTCTTCCAGCAAACTTCTTCTAGATTCATAAACTATAACCAAACCCTATCCTTTCAAGTAGTTTTTTTATTATATTTTATTTTATTTGTTTTATAATACCTTTAATAAGTTGTTAAATTCACTTCCTTCTTTGAGAGACGACCATGGTCAGCCACTCTACTGCACCTAAGAACCCCAAAATCACATTAATCATTTGAGAGCGCCCACGACAGCGCTCTATCAAATTGGCGCCGTTTCCGGGGAGGAAAGTAATTATTTCAACCAATTAGAGGTATTTTTTTTACATTTTATTCACTTCCTCTCTTATTTCTTTCGTCTTTACCCAATCTGATTTTTTTCCTTCTTCTTTTATTTCCTTATACTTCTTTTTGGACCATTAACTCAAACTTCTAATTTTTATTTTACTATGGTCCAATTTCCTTCTTTTAATCTTTAATTGATTTATGACACGAACTAATCCCAAAGATCTCTTAGATCTTGACCCTGAGATTGAACGTAGCCTTAGGGCTCAAATCAGACATTCTCAGTCTACGGAAAGTTTCAATATTCAACCAGTTGGTGAATTCCTCTATTCTGGAAACATAGAAATTGGAAGCAATTCAAATTCAAACATAAAAGAGGAACCAATGGCTGGAAATAATGGAAATGAACTTAATAGAACCATTCGATAATTGGCTGCACCTGATATTAACTATCAACCAAATTGTATTGCATACCCAAATCTCGAATTGGACTTTGAACTAAAATCTGGGTTAATTCACTTACTTCCAAAGATTCATGGCCTCTCTGGTGAGGATCCTAATAAACATTTGAAAGAATTTAATGTGGTTTACTCAACCTTGAAACCAAGAAATGTATCTGAAGACCAAATCAAATTAAGAGCATTCTCATTCTCACTTGATGGAGCTGCGAAAGATTGGATGTATTATTTACAACCCGAAGATGTAACTTGTTGGAATGATTTGAAATGTCTTTTCTTGCAGATATTTTTTCCAGCATCAAGGACCACTTCCATTCGTAAGGAGATCTCGGGGATCAAGCAATCACAAGGGGAATCAATGTATGAGTATTGGGAGAGATTCAAGAAGTTATGCACAAGCTATCCGCATCACCAAATCAGTGAGCAACTCCTCATCCAATACTTCTACGAAGGACTCACACCCATGGAGAGGAGCATGGTTGATGCTGCAGCTAGAGGAGCATTGGTGGACAAGACACCAGCATCCACAGGTTCATTGATCAACAAGATGGCCCAAAATTCCCAACAATTTGGTGATTGAGGTACACCACATATCAGGGAAGTACATCAGGTAAGTCCTTCTTCTCTTGAGAGTCATTTGATTGATACCAAGTTATAAGAATTGACAACTATAGTGAGGAAAATTTCTTTGGAACAAAATACATCTCTACCCCCTCCTTCAAGGCCTTGTGGCATTTGCACTGAGACAAGCCACCCAACTGAATGTTGCCCACAAATCCAAGAAACAGAAGATTGTGCAGCAGTGTTCCCTGGGAGACCATTTCAGCAGCAACAACAACCATATCCCCAAAAGAAGTTTGATTCATTTGCTCCAACATACAACCAAGGGTGGAAGGATCAATCAGACATGAGGTATGGATCTGGACAACAACAAAGGCCACCCTTTCAACAAAACTTCCAGCAGCCTCCACCCTACCAACTGGGTTTCCAACAACCCCAAAGGAGATTTGAAGCTCAAACATCAACAAGCCAACAACAAGGGAATCCCCCACCCAAGGTAGATTCTAACACTGATGAACTTTTGAATAAAATTGTTCTTAATCAACAGAATGAGCTAAAAAGTCAAGGTTCGGAGCTGAGGGAGTTTAAGACTCAAATGAGCCAGATTGCCACCGCCCTCCATGAACTTATAAGTAAGAATTCCAGAAATCTACCTTCCCAACCCACTCCAAATCCAAAGGGGAATGTTAGTTCCATCACATTGAGAAGTGGGAAGCCAATGAATGATACATCTTTACCTACCATTCCACCAGGATTCACCTCAACTTCGGAGCAGCCGCATTCCAAACCAACTAATGAGCAATCCAAGGAGAAAGATAAAGGTAAGAAAAAGATTGATGATGTTCCTCCTAAACCCCTTCCTTTTACAAATAGGGTTGTTCAAACCAAGAAGATGGGTGATGAAGCAATGAAAAAGGATGTTTTGGACACATTCAAGCGTGTGGAGATCAACATTCCTCTACTTGTAGCCATTAAGAAAATCCCAAGGTATGCAAAATTCTTAAAATAACTCTGCACCAATTGAAGAGGGCTCAAGGGAAATGAGAGGATCAAACTTGGAAGGAATGTCTCGGCACTCATTACACCAAATCTAGCAATGCCAACAAAGTGCAAGGATCCCGGGACATTCACCATCCCATGTACCATAGGGGAGTTGCACTTCTCCAATGCTCTTTGTGATTTAGGAGCTTCAATAAATGTGATGCCTCACTCTGTATTCTCTTCCTTGCAGGTTGGTGAGTTGAAGCCAACAAGAGTAGTGGTGAAATTGGCAAATAGAGCTACGGCATATCCAACGGGATTCCTTGAGGATGTACTTGTCCGGGTAAGAGACATGATCTTTCCAGCAGGCTTCTATGTGCTTAACATGGAGGATGATCAGGTAAGTTCTCATGCCCCCATTATCTTAGGTAGGCCCTTCCTCAAAACTGGAAAAACTATCATAAATGTCAATGAGGGTACACTTTCCATGGAATTTGGAGATGAAGTTGTGATATTTAATGTTATGGATTCCATGAAGTACCCATCAGAGGACCATTCTGTTTTTTTATATCCCATTTTGAACCACCAAGTAAAAACACCATGGAATTGGATTGTCCTATGCTTAGGGAGATTATGATTATTGGTTCAAGTTTGATGTCTAAGAGCACTTCCACACATGTTGCTGATACACAATCCTCTATTGGATTTGATTTTGATGGGGATTCATATTCTGATTTTGATCATGTTCACTCTGATTATGAAATGGATATTGAGTATGCTGATAGATTTGATGATTTATTCTCTGATTTTGATGATGTCTATTCTGATACTGATGCTCTTTGTGCACATATTTCAGTTCCTTCAATGTCTCCATCCATACTACACCCTCCTTCATTAGAACTCAAGCCATTGCCACAAAATTTGAAATACTCATACTTGTTGAGTGGTGAGAGATTGCCTGTTATCATTGCTAACAATCTCCCTTTTGAACATGAAGAAAATATTTTGAATATTTTGAGGGAGAACATCAGGGCGATTGGGTGGACCTTGGCTGACATATCAGGTATTAGCCCCTCCATTTGCATGCATAGGATTCTCTTGGAGGATGGTGCTAAACTGGTGAGACAACCACAAAGGAGACTCAATCCCACCCTCCTGTAAGTTGTTAAAAAAGAAGTTGAGAAATTTCTTGAGGAAGGTATAATCTTTCCCATTTTAGATTCTCAGTGGGTAAGTCCTATTCAGGTTGTGCCTAAGAAGAGTGGTGTTACTATTGTTAAAAATGAGAAAGATGAGTTAGTTCCAATGAGGGTGCAAAACAGTTGGCGTGTGTGTATTGATTATAGGAAACTAAATCAGTCCACTCGTAAGGACCATTTCCCCCTCCCATTTATTGATCAAATGCTTGAGAGACTAGCTGGGAAGACACACTATTGTTTCTTGGATGGATTTTCTGGATATTTTCAGGTTCCTATAGCTCCAGAGGATTAGGAGAAGACTACATTCACCTGTCCCTTTGGCACATTTTCCTACCGGAGGATGCCATTTGGACTTTGCAATGCCCAGGTACCTTACAGAGATGCATGGTGAGTATTTTTTCTGATTTTATTGAGACCTTCATGGAGGTATTTATGGATGATTTTATAGTGTATGGGTCTTCATTTGATGAATGTCTTATTAGTTTGGGAAAGGTGTTGAATCATTGTATTGAGAAGAATCTAGTCCGGAACATTGAAAAGTGTCATTTCATGGTAGAGCATGGCATTATCTTAGGGCATGTAGTGTCAAAACATGGGATAGAGGTTGATAGATCAAAGGTAGATATTATTTCATCCTTACCATATCCTTCATGTGTGAGTGATGTTAGATCTTTCCTAGGGCATGCAGGATTTTATCAGCGCTTCATCAAAGATTTTAGTAAGATTGCTCTTCCTATGTCAAAATTACTTAAAAAGGATTCTGATTTTGTGTTTGATGATTCTTGCAGGACTTCCTTTGATGAGCTAAAGAAGTGTCTGACCACTCCACCGATCATACAGCCCCCACGGTGGGAGATTCCTTTTGAGCTTATGTGTGACGCATCCAACTTCACGGTTGGAGCTGTCTTATCTCAGAGGGTAGAAGGACGTTCATATGTGATTGCCTATGCATCGAGGACACTGGATTCAGCCCAATCAAACTACACTACCACGGAAAAGAAGTTTCTTGCTGTCATATTTTCTTTAGATAAATTCCGTTCATATTTATTGGGCTCTAAAGTAGTTGTTTTTTCTGACCATGCAGCTCTGAGGTACCTCTTGAAGAAGCTAGATGAAAATCCATGACTTATCCGTTGGATGATCCTTCTTTAAGAGTTTGACATCGAGATAAAGGACAAAAAGGGGCCAGAAAACTTGGTGGCGGACCATATGAGTAGTCTTACTCACACACTAGAGGATGACACCTTGGATCAAGTACCACTTCGGGACACTTTCCCCGATGATCATCTCTATACCATCTCAGGTACGCATCCTTTGAATGCTGATTTAGTTAACTACCTTGTTGCTTCTAAAATAACTGCAAATTTAAAGAAACATCAAGTCCAAAAATTAAAGAGTGAGTCAAGATTTTATGTTTGGGATGATCCATACTTATGGCACATGTGTAGTGACCAATTTATTAAGAGGTGTGTTCCTGATCATGAGTTTGAGTCTATTTTGCAATTCTGTCATACACTTGCGTGTGGTGGACACTTTGGACCCCAACGGATAGCTAGGAAAGTTTTAGACTCTGGATTATATTGTCCTAGCTTATTCCATGATTCCCATGTGTTTTGTAAGTCATGCTCTCGTTTCCAACACACTGGAAATATTTCAAGGAGACACGAGATTCCCCAACAACCCATTTTATTCTGTGAGATTTTTTATGTTTGGGGAATTGATTATATGGGCCCTATTCCTAGTTCCTTTGGTTTTTTGTACATTTTGGTTGCTGTTGATTATGTGAGTAAATGGGTGGAGGTTAAGGCCACTAGGACTGATGATTCTCATGTTGTTGTGGACTTTGTCAAAGCACAGATTTTTTGCAAGTTTGGAGTACCAAAGGCCATCATCAGTGACCAGGGGACACACTTTCTCAATAGGAATTTCGCTTCCCTCCTTCAAAATTATGGGGTGACACACAAAACATCAACACCATACCACCCCCAAATAAAATGGCCAGGCTGAGGTTTCAAATCGTGAGTTGAAACAAATTTTGGAGAAAACTATGCAGCCAAATAGGAAGGATTGGAGCAAGCGCTTGGATGATGCATTGTGGGATTATAGGACAGTATACAAGACACCCATTGGTATGTCCCCATTTCATATTGTTTTCGGGAAAGTGTGTCATCTCTCCATGGAAGTTGAGCATCGGGCTTATTGGGCTATAAAGAAATGCAACATGGATTTGGCCCAAGCTGGAATTCAAAGGAATCTGCAAATTCAAGAGCTTGAGGAGATTAGATTGTTATCATATGAGAACTCAAGGCTCTACAAGGAAAGATCAAAAGCATATCATGACAAAATGATCCAACAAATGGAGTTTCATGTTGGAGAGAAAGTCCTTCTCTACAGTTCACGACTGAAGCTGATGCCTGGTAAGTTGCGTTCCAGATGGTTAGGTCCTTATATTGTATCTAATGTTTTTCCTTATGGTGTAGTGGAGATCACACAAGAGGACACTGGAAGGAGATTTATAGTTAATGGGAAACATTTGAAGAGATACATTGAGGGACATCCTACTGATGCAGTGGATTTTATCACACTGCATGACCCCATCATCACTTGAGCACATCAGGCTGTTCCTAACCCTTTCACTTTTATATTATTTGTCCTATTTAAAAATTATGCATTTCATGTGAATATATCATCTCATGGGTTCACATTGAGGACAATTCAATATTTTAAGTGTGGGGGAGGGAACCTTTTAATTTAGTAATTTCAATTGTTTTCCTATTTAAAAAAATTGTGAGTTTTTCAAATTTTGTGTGTTTATTTTACAATTTTCTGTGTGTTTTTTAAACTTTTGAGCTGAAATGATTCTCATCACCATTTTTAAATCCATATCAATAAGTGAAACGATTTACCCCTTGAAACTAAGCTTAAATGAATGCTGAAATGACTTTGTTTCGAGTTCAAATATTTAGTAATTTCATGAAAAGTACACTGAATTTTGAATCCCATGCCACATCTCACTGTCTTTATATTTGAAATCACTTTCCTGTGAGGATTCTGAACCATTATTTGTGTATTCTATACATTCACCTCACTTCTTGAGAGAACCAAACCATGCTTGATTTAACCAGAATTTGATCTATTCCTATCAAAACTTGATGGTTTGAGGTACTTAATTTTAAATGATTGAGGAATTTGTTTGGTATTAAAGCCCCTATTTCAAATAATCCTTTTTTATAATGTCCTACCATGAATATTTAATCCTTGTATCCCTTAGAATCCACGCATAGCCTGTTAGGTTAGCCACATTACAATCCAATTTTCCCTATCCAACCAACTCTTTAAGTGAAATTGCATAATCTAGTTGAGCTTAAGTGTGGGGGAATCTATCTTGTGTTGTGACACCGCATTATTTGATGCTTTGGGTGGAAAATTAAATTCTGAAGAGATGTGTTTTCTACTAAAGAAAGTCATTATATTGAAAGCTGTGCCTTTTCTGGAGCTTTCATGATAAGTGAAGCTGTGCCTTTTCTGGAGCTTCTAATTGAGGTGGAAAGTTGTGCCTATCTGGAGCTTTCAAGAAAATCATGTTTGAGAAGATTGACATTTTTTATGCTGAAATGATAAATGGTGTAAACTTTTCATGAATTTTCATGATGATGGAGCTGAATTAATACTATGGGGATTTAGGAGAAGACCATATTTATGTGAAAATTAGATTAATGCAATTTTGCTTCAAAAAGAGTCAAGCCCTCCTCATTCAGCCTCAGAGTTTTTCACATCTTAATCCTACCAACCGAAAGCCACAGAACAACCCTGAAAAGTCCTCATGATAAACATATGTCCTTGACTCACATCGGGTGGTGATGTAGGAATCTATCAAGCCTATGGTGACCCTTTTATGAGTTTGGAAGAGAATGACATTGCAAAAAAAATTGATATTTGAGTGATGAGAGAAAATTCAAGCGAGGTAAGTGTTTTGTGCATGGGAGGATAAATGAAGTGGAAATATATTGAATTATATTAATAAATAACTTGAAATAATGTCTTTTATGAGGCATGATATCTTTTGATTCTTGGTGCGAAATTGATGGATCCCAATGATATGTGTTTTAAAATTGGTTTTGATTTGATATTGATGTTTACATGACATGAGGTTTTGCCCAGGAGTGCAAAAGGGTAAGTGTGGGGGAGTTGATAAAACACTATTTTGTTGAATATTTTATTTATAATAAATGATATAATTTCCTCACATTGTGTTAAATATGTTTATTTATAAAATATTTGGGATTTGATCATTCATTTGAAAATTTGGTGAAAATTCCAGTTTTATCTTTTATAGTGCACTGTAGTATTTCAAAGATAAATATTTTTATATTTATTATTTGAATTTGAACTTTTGTAACAGTGTTCCTAACTTAATTTTCTACAACTTTTATTCATTAAACTAGATCTAATAAGTGCATTTGGATGGAGTAAATGGTCCATTACGACAATGGTGGGATGGACTCGGTAGAATAGACATGGGTTCTATATTTGGGCCATATCTTCTTCATCCGAGCCTGGATAGAGCCCAAATTTTAGGAACGCTCGGGGAAATGATTTGGAACAAATAATAATTCTAAAAGGTCGGCCAATTCACGCTTTTTGGTGGTCAAATTGGCGGTAAAATTTTTCATAAAATATTTGGGCGAGATTCCTTATTCACACTTGAAACCACTTTGAACCTAGCCTCCCCACCACTCTATAAATTGGTGTTTTTCACATTTGGTGGGGTTGGGACATGAATTGGGAAGTTGAGGATAGAGGATAAGTGGATCCACTCCAATTATCCAACCATTTCAATAAGGGTATCTCTTGAAGAAAGGATCCCTTCGACGAAGCCTTCTTCTTCTCCTTCATGTTGTAATGATTTTGTTTATGTAATAAACTTTGTTGTTCTTCTTTTATTTCTTCTATTATCTTATGTTTTGTTTAAATTTATTCTATTAATATTCCTCTTTGGGTTGGAATTATTTAGTAGAAGCGTTATTGGGTTATACCCATTATAAACCTTTGCACATGCAAAACGCTTCTACGATGATTACGCCAACCATAGAAGAGTAGTTCTTTTTAGTAATCGATCGACCTCTATCCTTATTCATTAATTTATTTTGAATCAATGAGATACTATAATTCACATATTAGGATCTATTAATTGAGTTTTTAATTTAAATGAAACTAAGCAAGCAATTGAATAGTTAACACAAAACACGCGAGGTCGGGAATTGTGTGAACTGTGAGAGCGCAACCTTAACCGGTAATTCAAAACCACACGGGATCAATTTGTAGAGTTCAAATATAATCCCTAAACTCAATTAATACTCATTTCCAGAGTGGTTATGTTCCTTAATTTACCACTGACCATAATCTAATCTTAGAACATCAATCAAAGCAGGGTGTTGCGATTGCATGTTCCAAAGTTAGCCTAAGGTTAAATTCACTTCATCTTCGTGGTAAAGTTAATTCTCGTAGGGTTCGGGATTTAACAAATTAAGGGATCATAATTAAGTGAATATTAATTTAAATGATAATTATTAATAAATTATTGAAGAGGTAGAGTTATATCGATTACGTCTTTTAAATATTGTCTAAAAAACATCTTTCTGTTGTGTCATTTTAATCGAACTTCATTTCAAAACTAAAAACAAAAAAATATACAATCTTCTTCCAGCAAACTTATTCTAGATTCATTAACTATAACCAACCCCCATCCTTTCAAGTAGTGTTTTTATTATATTCTATTTTATTTGTTTTAGAATACCTTTAATAAGTTGTTAAATTCACTTCCTCCTTTGAGAGACGACCCTGGTCAGCCACTCTGTTGCACCTAAGAACCCCAAAATCACATTAATCATTTGAGGGCGCCCATGACAGCGCTCTATAAATCACATAAACATAAATACTTCTCATCTATTCTACTGAGTGAGTCTCTTAGACCAGCAAGAAGTTGTAAACTATCATCTGGTGATCTAAAATCTCCCAAATAGTTTCGCAACTCCTTGGGGTCCTGGGAAACCCTATCATAAAGTCTGTAATGACTTCCTACCACTTCTAAATGGGAATAGGAAGTGACTGGAGTAGGCTAGAAGATTTCTAGTGATCATCCTTCACCCTCTAGAAGGTGAGGCATCATGAAACAAATCCAGATTTATCCCTATTTATCCCAGGACACTATAATTTTTGTCTAAATTCATAGTACGTGTTAATTATGCCAGGATTTAATACCTATATAGAGGTATGAAAGTCCCCTATAAGATACTCTCTAATTGAATTAGGGACTACCAATATCTCATGCACAAGGATCGCATTTTTCTCTCCCAATGATCACCCAAGTATTGGATCACTTCCAACCAGGTGTTCTCTCATCACATCACACTCTGGGTATTTCATCTATCCTAATTTTACCTAGTCTAAAATAGAATATGTGAACAACAATGGAGAACAATTCGCCAATCCATGATCCTATGAAACATTCATCCTCCAATCATCAAACAAGTTTATCACGAGGCATTGCTCCTTAGAAGGCTGCTCACCCAGCTCCTACTTAGCATGCAACTTTCAACTAAAAGAATCTGTGAAAACATTTCTCTTCCAAGGTGAATACGTCATCTTAAAGTTGAACATCTTCTGATATTTCACCCAATTCCTATGCCTCACATTTAGGTCTCTTTGTGTGAAGATATATTAGTGTCTCTTTTGATTCATATAAACAACAAACCTATCACTAAAGAGATTGTGTTGGGAATAAATAAGAGCATAGACCACAGCTACTAAATCTAGATCATCAGTAGGGTTGTTCCACTCACGGGGTCATAGCTAACATGACCAATAATATTCTACCTTCTCTCTCTCTCTCTACATCAGTACCACTCCCAGAATAACATCTGATGCATCATATTAAACTAAATATCCAATTCCAAGATTGTGAAGTATCAGTACTAGAGCTATATTAAAAATCATCTTCATCTTAAGAAATGATTCATCAAAATTTTCCAACCATTGGAACTTCCCTCCATTATTTTTTAATACATTCATTGGTGTTGATAATTAAAATAAGTCCTAGATAACATGTTGGTAATATCTTGCTAGGTCCAAAAATCTCCTAATCTCGAAAATGTTTTAGGGAGGTGCTCAGGAAATCATTGCCTCTAGTTTCGATGGGTATATGGATATTCCTATATTAGATTACAAATTACCTAAGATTGTCACCTCCCATATCCATAAGCCACACTTAGATATATTGGCATAAATTTAATGTTCTTGAAGCATAATCAGGATCGTCTCGAGGTGCCTAGCATGTTGTCATGTTTTCAATTAGAATATAAGGATTTCATCCATGAACACTATGACAACGAATATAGGTATGGGTGAAATATCTTGTTCAAAATATCCATTAACACCACTGAAATGTTCATTAATATGAATTGCATCACCAAGAAATCATACAACCCATATCTTATAAAAAACACTAACTTTAGAATTTTATCCTCTCTAACTCAGAAATTGTGTTAGCCTGATCAAAGATCAATCTTAGAGAACCACTAAACACCCTATAATTGATCAAAAATATCATTGATCCCTATAATGGGATGTTTATTCTTCACTTTCATCGGGATCAACTTCTGATAATTGATGCAGAGTCAAAGAATAATATCTTACTTCTTAGAAAACAATACAGGTTCATGTCACAATGAAGTACTCACCCTGATAAATCCATTCCACTTGAAGTCATCTAGATGCATCTGGAGCTCCTTTAGCTCGATTAGAGTCATATGATATGGGTGTATCAAAATGGGATACATACCTGACATGAGATCAATCACAAATTCAAGTCCTCTATCAGGATAAATTCATGTGAATTCATCTGGAAAGACATCTTGATGGTGATGCATGATTGGAGGATGAGTCGAGGGGGTTTTCACTTATCCTTCCAAAAGATCCAAACCTTCCATATATGTCATGATCATCCTGAGAAATATCAAGTCTAGTCCAACTATGCATGCTCCCATCTCCCACTCTTTGTTCATCATGTATCTCTCTTCCATCGATGAAGTAAACAACCCCCATCTATCATAGTAATCAATGTGGGCTCAGAAGCTAGACAATCATCCAATGATGAGAATCACATTGAAGGTCATCATCTCTAAAATCAAGAATTACCACATAGTTCAATATCCTATAATGTATAAATTACATTTTGGGAATCACTAAAGATGGCCCACTATCATGCCCACTAGTGTATCAAGGGAGACTAACTCATAAGATAACTTAACCAGTAGGTCATACACAGTAATTACATACATAAATAAGAAAGAATGGGAAACAATAGAATCAAATAAAGTAATAGATAGGGTATAAGTGATCATAATAGTACCCAAAAATTATATATACCCCCTCCACTATGTACTAGTTTCATATTCATATCATACACATGGATGAACTCGGCTCTATGAACCTATCCCTAACGTGAAAGACTAGTATGAGTCCACTATTGATAACATTGGCCAGATCCCTAGGTTGAAGATCAATCCCATCCTGCAACTCTATAGAACCTAATCCTTGATTCACTAGCACATAACTATTGGAGATGTTCAGTATTTCTATACTACTAAAACAAACTCTAGGGTGTTGTGCAGATCTTGTTGTAGTGTTCGAACATCCCACATTTAGAGCACTATAGGTAACCTCTAGAAAGATTTAAATAATCTAGAATATACTCCACCTATATATGATTTATGTGTAACATATCCCTAGTATTCCTATTCCTACTATTGGAATATATACTCATGGAAGTAGTAGGAGGTCCACCTGACTAAGCACTAAAGGGTAGGTGAAGACCAACCACGAGAACCTCCTATATGATATTATCGATAGTCAGATACTTTCATAGCACATTTGAGTATAAATCAAGGATTAAACTCTAAACCATGTATCTAATGTTGGGTCAAAGTCTTATCTTGAAATTCCTAGCCTTATGAGTCTCATTAACATCCAGAAGAAGAGAAAAGTAGATAATCTTGGTAAAACATGTGGAGTAGGCAAATACTATCATGGATCCCTACTGTAACTCCTAGAACTCATGTTCTTGATCAATATTTATCCTTTTAGTGAATACATATCCAAAAAAAGTCCTTCAAGTCCCCCCATGAGAGTCCCTCTTGTATTCCAACCTGACCCATAACCCCCCCCCCCCACCCACCAACATCTAATGGCTCCCTACCGCATGAATTCTACTACCTACACCTTTCTATTTATCAGTGTCTTGATAAGGCCAAAGATTTCCTCAATTATTTCTAGGAAATCCTCAACATTTTAAATTCCACCAATACCCAGAAATTATAGATGATTATAGAGATATAAATTCTTGGAATAGTTAACCATGGATCTTAGTGGTTGATGGAATGGACCCACTAACTGCACCCCTGGGGAAGGTGCAGGAATGTGCTTTGGAGAACCCACCTGCTCGGGTGGCAGTCCCACAAAATTTCTATTAGGTGTAATCTCTACAAAGATGTAAAATTAGGAACATAAACATATCCTAATCAGTATGTGGGATCATACAAGGTTTTCTCAAGAGTATACACATAACCTAAGGTATACCCCTCTAGACACTAACCATAGTTTTTCCCTTTCACGTTAGTCACAATCATCATTTATATACTAACACAATAACATGATTAGTTCAACTAATTAATTCCAATAAATATATATCATAATAACATAGAAAAATATATATATCACACAATAGAGACACCATCCGGAACAAATTTCAAAAATCATGGAATTTAATTAAATTACTACTATGCATCATAACAATAGGTATATATATGGAATGTGGGCCTATGTACCTAGTCAAGATTCATGAACATACCCAAAATCCAAAAAATCACATATCAATATCATGTGCATCACCCAAGGTGAATTTAACTAATGGTAATATCAAAACATAATTCCCTACTTCACATAAACTTAGAGGATTGCTATATAGTGCTGGATAGAAACTATCATAGTTCCCATACCCGAGTCCCAACTATCATATCTCCTAACTACCATGCCCCAACTCAAGGAAAAGAGAAGAAACAAGTTAGTGAGACATCCCCACCCTAATACCATTTTGTAACACCCTGACCCAAACTATCAGGTTCAAGCTGAAGGGCCATATAACCTCATTCGTGTCTCTCAGTATGCAAGAGATTATCGATTAGCAGTGAGGGTCTAAGTCTATTTGTGGGGAAACTATACCCTAATTATCATGTTATAGAACCAATAATAAATCATAAATAATATAATAAATAACCATAGTAAACATATAGAAACTAAATAATGTCATACAAATAATAAAATATTAATAAACTCCCAAAGTGGAACTCTTATACTGTGTAATAAGATTCAGGTAATTAATTAATTAATTAAATATCAAGGTCCTTTGGATTCCTCCTGGTATACCACCTGATATGTGCCCCTCTACTCGACCATCCACCATAGGGCCCTTTACCTTCATCAAGTCTCTGGTCCTGAAATCTATAAGCACACTGAAATTCCCAAGTAGGTTGTGAGTAAAATACTTAGTAGGACACCACTAATGTGTCCTTAACCAATTTTTCTCAAGTATAAAATGTGAATTACATGAATATAATAAATAAAAAAACATTCATAATGACATAAAACCCAAAACTGAGTGGTTGTATGCTAACCAAGCTTCTAAAAAACCCAGATCATACCAATTTTAGCTCTATTCCAGAAGGATAAAGAGATGATTTCAGAAGTAACCAAACAATACACTTGGATACTAAATCTATTTCTCAAAAACCTTATGGCATCGTGTGTGCATGTGACTCAGTCTAGGCCTCAAGTATAGCATTATAGTCCCTAATAAACTAGGTATTGAGTGCCCAATATATGAAATATAACTCATAGGTCAACTGGGCATCTAGAAACCCAATACTTAAGCATCAATTACATTCCTAACACATCATTACATGGTATAATTATATCTAAACCTTGTGATTAGGTCCATTGTTTTCATTGTCACAAGTCAAACGCACTCCCCCACTAAGGGATAAACATGTCATGATGTTCTGCATGTTCCAAGAACCAAGAAAAACACCTCCAACATAAGGTAACAAATATACAAGGTGGAGAACACATGGAAATCATATCAATATCAGAATAAATAATCAATACATTACAACATGTTATCATAATCAAATATGGAAACAAGCTACTCTAGTATCAATCATGGAATAAAATATCATAATGGGTCTCTCAAGGTGTACACATGCCCACATGTGATCATAATCAAGCATGGTTATCAAATATTCCAAACATATATTATAACATGGAAAGATTTGTAACTAAATCCCCAAGAGGTAAATAACTTCCTACCACATAGTAGTCAAAGTCAACATCAAGGTTCATTGAATGTGTTGTCACCCAAACCACATTTTCACACCAACCGAAACATGATGGAACACCAAGGACTCCTAGAACTGGTTTCAAACCAATATGAAAATCATTTTAGAGTATGTAAAATAGATATAAGACAAAGTGGATAATCAATTATTACATGAGGTTTATCGTTTTCAAGGGAAGTATTCATTTTTGTTTTGTAAAGATTCATAGAAGTATAGAAGGCTCCATGGTGCAAGTATGGTTCCACATCATGGAGGTGTAAAGAGAACCATAGTGAAAATTCATCCACCATAGTGTAGACAAGCACTAGAAGAAACCACCATTGTGTAGAGTCTTCCACCGTAGTGTAGGTTAAACAACTACGGTGTGTGAAGATTCCAAAATGGCATAGAACTTGGGACTCCAGTATAGAAAGCACCATACAACAACCTCCATGTTGTAGAGGGTAAGAATTAGGCAGAGAACTAATCTGAAAAAACAAAATACTACAGTATAGAGTGAGTACTATGGTTTGTAGTTTTCTATGAATCCCTTTATAGATCTAGAAATATACAATTGAATAGGAATATTTGGATGTTTTTAGGGTTTAATTCACATGGAAAAACCCTTTCTAATTCCTCTTGGATTCAGAAATAAAGTCCCCTATTCAATTCCTAAATGGGTTCCCCGAATGAAAAATGTAATAGTTTATTAAAAACATTAAATCCTAAAGGATAAAAGTTGAACTAGTTATCTAAAACTGATGTGAAAAGGTCTCTGTAGCGTGGTCTAGACTACCATGTCACAACCATCATGATCATCCCTCCATAATGAAAGATAAGGTGAAACCTCCATCAGTCACCATTACCATGGTGAATCCCTTTCCTCTATGTCATGGTCATAGATCCATAGTAGGGCTATAATGAAACCATCAATCTCATGGTGTGGTGCCCCTTGATTTGACTAGAAAGTTACCCAAAATGAAACAAAATATTCCCCATGTTTTTCAAATACCTCAATCATTTACCCAAACATACCTCAACTACAAAACAAGGGATAGAAGAAGTGAAAAAATACTTCTATTGAATAATAATGGTTTTAGGTTCTTATATAAATTCCCTATAGAAATGTTTTGTTAGTCTATATAAACCATTTTCATAATCAAAATGTATAAATACCTGGAATAAATTCCCAAAACAACCGATAAAATTTGACATGAGAAGGATCAAGTAAGTTATCTTGAGAAAAATGTTTTTTCATATTTAAGTAGAAGATAATTTGGTTTTTTTGACTCACTATTGATATCAATTGTGGAAACACCTGATACGATTCATCACAGTCACTATACACCTTGACAATTTCTTTCTGTTTCTATATTCATGCATTTCAATATGAAATAGTGTACCCAAAAAAATTTTGTATCCTCAACTAAACATGGGCTAAAGAAACATCTTGGAAGGTTATTATCATCATAAAAGTAATATATGAAAAAAAATTAGAATCCAATGATGTATGATCTTGTACTAGGTTAGGCTTCACATAAGTTTCAAATTTCTCAATCTTATAAATTCTCCAACCTCCAAGAGTAATGTCTGAAATCTCCCTCAAGAAAATATAAAATTATCTCCCTATTTGTCACACCATATAATGTATTTTATCTATTTTAACTCCTAAAATAAATATATATGTTTTCTCTCAATGTGAAATCATTTTAGTATATTTTTCATGGAATATTTAGTTGGAAAATATCTTCCAATATATAATTTTTTATCCATTTGGTCAAGTTTATCATCTAAAAATCCAATAAACTTATTTCCCAATGTGATAATATTCTAGTCAAATTTAGTAAAATATTCCATAGATTTACCAAGATGAAAAGAGTGTTCGATGAATTATTATGCATCGAGGATGATGTAAAACTATTGTATTTGTACCATATTTTTCCTCAACTTCCCTAATTTCCTCCTTATAATCATTATTTTCTCTATCTTTTCATAGTTAGAAAATTCCTCATTATCAAAATCCTCTTGTATCATATCTGGTTGATCTTTTTGGTTGTTTCCTTACACATTATATAAGAGTTTTATATTCTTTGGTTGGACCTTCTTTGATGACTCTTGTATGCATTTTTCATTGTACAATAGTAGGATAGAAACCTCCTCATATAGCTCCATCAAAGAATTATCGTGATCATGGTTAAATAAAATTTTTATATATAACCAATACTCATTATCATCCAATGGATAAGTTAGATTTCATAGACTCTACTGGAATTGAAAATATCTATATCTAATCAACCAGATTTTCTAATTAGGTCTCAGATTTAACTGACCATCAATTCTTTATTAAATTTCTCTTAGGGTAACATAATTATTAATCATAACCATTTATATTGGTTGTGTACTATATGAGTCTCCTTAATCTGTTTGAATAACTTCCCCACAATATAAGACACAATAAGACACGACTTTCTATGTGAAAATAGTTTTTGATCTTGATTCCAATAGTGTAAATAATATCTACAATGAGGAATAATCATGTAGAGTTGACCATTGAATAATTGTGTAAAGTTATTTCACAATAGATGGATGTAATTAGAAGTAAAATAGTTTATAAAAATAATGTGGATCATTTTAATTTGATCCCATAAGAGTTTCAAACTAGGTGTGCAGTTAGGCCTCTTTATCATGTACAAGGTGACGATTGAGTTAATACCCAATCTTCCCTTTTCATGGTTATTACCCTTATGTACAATTGTATTGAAGCCTATATCAACTTGTAGTATCTGGGTAGGAATTTCATTTCTTATATAACCACACAATATTTACTATACTAAAATTTTATAATGTTTTCTTATATCCCCAACGATTTCACTAATGTTTTATAGTCCAAATTAGTTAACATGTAGTTAATCATTCATTCATCATTTATTAATAATTATTTAATTTATAATTATTAATTAGTTAATTATTAGTTACTTAGAAGATAATTATTAGTTAATCATAAGGTAATCATTAGGTATTTATTAGTTAATCATTAGCTAATATTTTTTTAATCCTTAATTAATCCTAAGTTAATCCTTAGTTAATCATTATCTAATCATTCGCTAATCATTATTTAATGATCAGTTAATCCTTATTTAATCATGAATTAATCATTACTTAATTATTAGTTAAACATTAGATAATCATTAGTTAATAATTTATAAATCAATTATTAATCATTTGATAATTATTCTTTAATCATTCATTAATTAACAGTTAATTAATAATTATTAAGTAGTCACTTAATAGTTTATTATTAGTTAATTATTAGTTAATGATTAGTTAACCATTAGTTAATCATTACTTCATCATTAGTTAATCTTTATTTTATCCTAAGTTAATCCTAAGTTAATTCCAAGTTAATTATTATTTAATCCAAATTTTATCCTTAATTAATCATTAGATAATCATCATATAATCATTCATTAATCATTATTCAATTAATATCTATTGAGTAGTTAATTAATAGTTTATAAATATTTAATTATTAGTAAATTATTAGTTAATTATTGGTTAATCATTACTTAATCATTAGTTCATTATTAGTAAATCAATAGTTAAGCATTGTTTGATCCTTATTTAATCATTAGTTAATCATTAATTAATCCGTAATAATAATTATTTATTAATTAGTTAATCATAATTTAATCATTATTTAATCATTATATAATCATTATTTAATAATTAGATAATCATTATTTAATCCTTAGTTAATTATTTTCTATTCATTCGATAATCATTCATTAATTAATAGTTATTTAATAGTTAATTATTAGTTACTTAGTAGTCAATAATTGGATAACTAATACTTAATCATCATCTAGTTAATATTAATTAATAATTAATAAGTAATTAATTATTAGTTAATCATTATTTAATCATTACATAACCATTATTTAATCATTCATTAATAATTCTATAATAATTCATTAATCATTAATTAATTAGTATTTAATTAATAGTTAATTATTAGTTAATTAATAGTGAATCATTAGTTGACTAATACTTAATCATCATATAATTAATATTAATTAATAATTACTAAGTAACTAATTATTATTTGATTATAATTTAATTATAAGTTCAAAATGATTAATTCATTAATTGTCTTTTAGTTAATAATTATTATTTACTAATTAACTATAAAATAATAAGAGATACTAAATAATAATAATTTCATAATAATTATTCAATTACTAAGACTAATTATAAATTATTTAATAAATAGTTATAATTAAATAATAATAATTTACTCACTAATATTTAACTATTATTTTCAAATTTCATCTAATTAATTAAACAATTAATTAAATAAAATAATTAAAATAAACTAAAAACTAAATAACTAGGTCAATAAAAAAAATAAAAAAAATTAGAAAAAATACCTTTAAATGATGATTCACAAATTTTTCACTCCTTTAAGGCCACCAAATGAGTCTCCAGAGTGAGAGAAAAAAACTAAGACAATTTTGGAGAGAGGGGGAAAAACAAAAATAGGTGAGTTTTAGAGAGAGGAAGGGGGGATCTGTGAGTAGGGAGTGGGGTGGATTTTATAGGGGTGGGGTAAAAGGAATTGCTTCCTAAAACAATTTTCACATTTTGTTAAGTAGAAAATATTTTCACTTCTAATGTATTTCACATAATAAAAGTTAAAAGGTTTTTTTTTTCAGCAATACAGTTTCCATGTCACTAATCTAGGGCAAAGGAATTGCACTCCGTAATGACTATTTGACTTAAAATTCATAATATTTAAACCTAGGTTTATTTTCTTAAAAATATAAAAAACTTATAAAAACTAGGAGGGAGGCGTGAATAGATCCAACTAACACTTTTATATATATAATTAAATATTTTATATTATTTTTAATAAAAATAATACTGTGTTTTATTATTATTATTAATCATTCATTTGATTATAACTTTGTATTGAGACATTAGATTGACTATTCGAATGAGGAATCCTGACCTAGTGATCAAGATGAATGATTCAAGATCAATATGTGGTACTTAAATCTGACTCATGGAATAGACCTTAGGTCCCATCACATATTGAATTTTCTGTTTGATATGGTGAAATTAATAATATTCATTTGATGACCGTTTTTGATAAATAAATATCCTTTCCTGGGTATTTTTATATGTAGATCACAATGGTGTGGTCTATTTTTAATTACAAGGGAATTTTCAAGGTGATATGGGAATATTTTTATTTAGTATCGTAGGTCCAATAGCTATGTAATGTCCCATATTTTCCATGTATCTTTTTAAATTATATGGATTAATTTGAAACTAGGTGCAGAGATGGAAGATGATTTGGAAGCTAAGGGATATGATAAAAAATGTTTAAACTTTTTTTTAGTCTATTAAAATTAGCATGATTGCACTATTTAGGAAAATTCCAAATAGATGCTCAGATTAAAAATCTGAGGGCACCGTTGTGTCCGAAATGATAAATTTTACTTAGAAAGGACCTAACCTGGATCGGTGTGGGATGAGGGTAAAAGTTAATTTTTGGTAATTTTAAATAAAAATAAAATAAACTTAAGAAAGTTTATCTTATTCAAAAATGTTTCGCCGCAATGCAACATCGAGCTAGCTTAACTCAGCGTAACAGAAATGCAGAAATTTATTTCCTCCATTTAATTGATTAATGGAGATACGGGATCTGGAGAGGATCCTAGTGTTTCCTTTGAATACTTGGAGGAAATTCATTATCAAAAAATGAGAGGCGATGAATGATGAATCACTAATGAAGTCGAATTCTCCCTTCTCGTCAAAGAACTTCTCCAATGGCGACAGTTTGTGGATTAGGGATCGATGAACGATGGAAGTGCGGCTCTGTGCTTCACCAATGACCAATCCAATCCTAGTTATGGGTTTATTTCTAAGTTATTTATTCCTTTCCCCATTTATTTATTTGAGCAATGAATGCAGATCAACCCACGAATAGGTCGACCCGTGGATCAATCACGTATGCGGGATGGTTTAGATTTCGGGAATTTGAATCGAGGTCATCCATGTTTTGATGTAATCCATGCTTATAATTGTAATCTCCCCCCATTATTTCAATTCTAATGTGTATGGATCATGAACGACATGAACAAGGCCTAGATATATCCCTTTTGGGCGTTTTTTTGTTCTTTATGTTCTTTTGGTTGTAATGATCCAGGTCGCCAGCTCAACGGTAGCAGCTATCATAATCCAAGATAAAGGAGGGACTATAGGAGATAGCAGTGCTCAGTGGGCTTGGTCGCAGCTAGGTGGGTCATGGCGTTGGTGGAAGACCACGTCTAGGAGGTCTGTGGTGGTGGTGGAAGGTCACGACCAAGCGGGTCGCGGCGACGGTGGAGGCCACATGTTCAATGGTCGATGGCAGAGGAGCCTACAGAAACAACCACGGGTGGCGAGCGGAGGTCGCGGCTAAGTGGGACATAGTGGTGCAGACCAGCGGCGCCAGAGGGCTGCTGCATCAATCTGAAAGACTCATAGATTATCCAAGGGTTTGCACTATCACGCAGTCCAAGAGACCACATTTGGGGGATGCGGCTGGCCATCTTCCGGTTGTGTTGACCAAGAGAGGACGCAGTAGCCGCTGCATCCGATCAAGACAAGTCAGCCCGCTTGAGTGGGTCGTGTCTGGCCAGACCAGGCCTGACGGTTTGGGTTGGATCTGATGGGTTGGGTTGGACCCAAAGGGTTAGGTCAGTGGGCCCCAGGCCTGGTCAGGTTGGTTCGGTCCGACCGGGTCAGACCGGACCCATAACCCAACCAAACCCTTCCCACTAAATTTCCCCTAAGATTCAAACCGTACGCCTGATTGATGAGCTATTTGTGGCATTGGGACCCTCACTAAGAGATGGTACATTTGAAATACTCTATGTGGGTTTTTAAAGAATTCAACATATGACCTTTTGCTTAAGGAGTAAGTTCTCCGAGAATAAGAGCGCTACGAGCATGAATCTTATTTCTAGCTGTGACGAGAAGACTATGACTACGGCTCTAAGTGACTCAGCGGGTCTAAGTGACTTAGTGGGTCTCAGTGACTCTGTGGATCTAAGTGAATCAATAGGACTGGGTGTTCTATGATTACGTTTGATAGTCTTACTTTTCAAACATTAGATTTATACTTGTGTGAGCTGAAAATACTTCATGTATACCTTCCTTTGTGGTTATTCCTTAGTGGTCTTTCCTTTATAGTTTTGGGGTGTCCTACTAAGTATTTTTTTACTCACCCCAACATGGGATTTTCCCACATGTGTTGTGTATTGTGCTGATGACTGATAATTTTACAAAGACAAAGTTGGTCTAGGACTAGGTGGTTCCTAGTGAGATTAGATTGGTGAGGTCTACTCCTATGGCTTTAAGCAACTACCCTTCACCTACCCTTTACGTAGAGTTTTCTAAATATGGGTTCCCAGTGACTTGTGTACTCACTTGTTTATGGATTTTCTTTTGTTGGGCTTGTATACTGGCCCCTTTAATTTCAATTTTATACTATTAATATAAGTGGTTGTCTTAGTGGCATGCATGGTTTACTCAGTGTTTAATTTTCAGCATTAGTGGATGTGAAGCTGTGTGTGTGCATACAGGTTTAAATGCAATGCCTCTTATTTGTAAGATATTCCTACTTGGCGCTAGTCACCACCCTCTGGCCTATTGGAGGCAGGCTTGGGGTAGTCACTGCACGGGCCCCACTGGAATGGGTCAAGACAGGTTGGTTTTGATCATGAAGATCATAACACTCTCTTCTTTTAGGTACAATTAGTATTCTAACCACAGGATCAAGGAAAGGATCCTCTATTTACATATCATTTTATATGTGGAGTTTTTATTTCCCCTATATACTCTGGTTAAAGATACTCTATCAGAAAATTTAGTTCCCCCCACCCCTGTTTAAGGTATAATTTGAGGTTGGGATCCTCCACTACAGTTCCTATGAGGTTTAGTGTATTTCCTGGAATTAGCAGTTTGGTTTTTTTTGTTTTACGATTTTGATGGAATGAACGGTGTGTTCATCCCTTAACTGAAAAGAAATCTTTAGTGATGCATGGGATCCACTTCATAGACTCTCAATGTGGTGTAGAAGTTATAATTATATATTTTATAGACTACTTTAGGACTTATAATTCCTTAACACCCATGGGGATTCCTTTATTATTTGATTTATATATAGCTATTGAGTTCAGGATTCACAAACTTTTCAATACTTTGAATACCCCTAGTTACATGTGGGGTTTGTATCTTTTTGATTTAGATATGTGGTGGGTAGTACTCATTTGTGCACCAATAATTCTAATCATAGATCATATCTTCATTCCTTCTTTTTATTTTTTAGACATCCTCTCATACCAAAAGTTTGTGTTGAATTATTGCTTTGTGTTTCTATTCTGGTTTTTTGAGGTTCCCTACTAGGTATGTTTATACTCACCCTTACAAGATATATTTTCCTACATGTGTTATTTATATATAGATGAAACATAGTTCTATGTAAACGTGAAGCTGGTGTGAATTTTTTGGAGCTGACACCTCAGGACGCTTAGTGCTACATGATAGACATGGTGGTTCTTGATGGTGTTAGTATCCATTGTGTGTGGTGGCTAATCAAGGATTACACGTAGTGAGGTACATTTTTCTAAAGTTTGGTGTTGATTAGATTCAAGGAATTTTCAGATATATAGATTTTTTTATTTTCCTCCATGTGATGTGATTGTATCTAATATACTTGTATATGTTTTCACATTAAGTGTTTATATATATTTAAGTTATTTATATATTTCATGTTAGTGTTACTGGTTATTTTTATGCTCTATAGATATGCATTATTGCTAGTTTACTTAGGATAAGGTCTCCTAGTTGTGAGTTTTTCCTTGGTACTAGTCACTAGATTTTAGAATATTAGAGGCAGACTTGGGGTGACAATCTCGGCTTACCATTGTCTTAGGCATGGTCTCGGTGGTTCAATTCATGTCAGAGTGGTATCAAAGTAGGTTTTTCCTATGGATGGATTGTAGAGTTAGTATTCATGTATATATTGGTTTTGGAATTTAGTAAAATTGTGTTAATGGGTTACTTGGCTCTTTTATCAAACCAAATATACCGACATAAGTGAAGGGGATAATGTATCCGTTTTTTAACACTTTGATAGCTAGATATTTGACCAAGATCTAAAAAAATCAATACAGGGTAAAAGTAAGTCGGTACATGCATCATATGGTGGTCAGTTATGATTTTTTTTCTTTTATGTGTTATCTAATTCAGATATACTCTAATCATTGTGGGTTTATCCTATTTATTTTTGGGAATTTTTCACTTATAGATGACTTCTATGTGGAGTTTTGGTCATGATGATCTAGTTAGTGTATTTAGTCTACAACCACCAATTAGTGAGTGATGAGGTTTTTCTTCTAAGTTTCATTTGAGATATTAATGTCCTATGATTTGAGAAATTTCTTATCCTATTTACACTTTTTTGTGTATATTTATTGCAAAGAAGATAGTAGTTTCCACTGATTTGGTTGAGACAACATATAAACTGAGTATGTTATAAGAATTTTAACGAAAGATGCCTCATGTGTTTAGGGGATTCCCATGATCCTTAAGTGGTGGAGGTTTGGATGGAGTCTATGACTTGTGTTAGAATTTGTCTCGGGATTTTCTTGACTAGATATCAATTATTATAATGATTTTACTACATTACATATTAATCTATTAATAGATGGTGTTTAGTTCTTAAACTAGTGATGGAACTAGTCTAGGATACTTGGATTTTGAGCTCTTGTTTGGGATGGAGTTTTACCGAGGGATATTGTGAAAGGGATATGCCCTAAAGCCAATATTACATATGATGTATTTTGGAGGCTATAGTACAAAGGATACATTTTCTCTCTATAATATGATCTAGAATCATGCATAAGATATGTTTTATATCTATTACTCATTGGAAGAAAAAATTTAACGTGGTAATATTCGGGTAAAACATTCACATAAGCTATCATAATGGAACTATTAGATTAGATGTAGCATGAAGATAATTCATGCATATGATGAATGAACCTTGGAAATAAATTAACTCTTATGATATAATTCATGAGTTAATATGGTAATCAATAATAAGTATCCTCAGGTTATATATAAACCCTTCTTCCATATGATGGTTGATGTGTGTGATATGTTTATATGATACATGTTTGAGATGCCTAGGTTCCTGAAGTTCTCTTATATATTCTTATAACCTGAGGCACTAGCATTTCATGAAGGAAGGGGAATCTTGTACATATTATGTGTGATTTGGTTTAGCTCATGAATAACTCCAGAGGTGGGATTCCTTTTAGATTCCATTTTGTGATCTTCATCAAACACATTCAAATGTACTGGTGTGGTGTCTCTTTGGTGTATGGTACAAACATATTCTAACTTATTTATTTATTATTTTAGTGTATTTTAATTACTCTTTGTATGGTTGATCTTGGGAAGGGTTTATAATCAATTTTTCTTCTATGATTAATTTTTAATCTATCACTAATAAACCTAATTGTGGTATGATAGCATCCCATGTTTTATGATTTTTGAAATCAAGCATTAAATGAAGAACCCAAAAAATAAAGCACTATTTTTTTTTGTCGCCACACCAAATCCAAGGTGTAACTACTCTATATAGGTTATTTCATTAATCTAAAACAGTATGCATCCATTTCATAGTGAGAAAATAGTTCCCTATTATATAGGACCACATGGATCACACACCTGGAGATGATAAAAACCACTACTATGTTTTTTCAATGTGTGGTGAGTGTTTTGATGACACCACAAGGAGTCCCATAACATAACAAAGATAGTGGTACTAAAAAAATAATATTTTAATTTTTTTCAATTATGAATTCAATTAATTATTTATAATTTTTTTTATAAATAATGGGGAAATATTATTTTCGGATATGTATTTATTTATAATTTTTTTATTAATTAATTAATTTTAAATTGTGTATGATTAATTAAGTAAATGTTTTGAAAACATTTATTATATGTATTCCATTAATATTAAGTATTGATATCAATAATACCTTTTCAAATTTATAATTAAAATCATAAAAATTTAATATAAAATGTTTTTATGGAATAATTATAAGAGTAATTTATAAAAGTGTTATAAATTAAAAAAAGAGGCAATATATTAACTGTGTTTGTTTAATGAAATTATGAAATGTCTATAATGATTATTTTAAAGTGTTTAAATTAAAAAAAATCCTTATTGTAATATTATTTAAAATAAGTCAAACGGAGTTTTTATGAATGATGGGATCATGTCTTAAACAATGTTAAATATGTGATATTAAATTTTGTAAAATGTTTACATAATAGAAGTTGAATTATAAAATTGATTATAATTTATAAGTTATCATATATTTAAAATTGACATGACCTGATCCATTAGGGAATGCATGGATGATGGTAATCTTAGTGTGCCACCCCAAGCCCACATCGAATATGTCAGCAGATGGTGACTATCACCGAATTGGCATATCATATCGATGGGAGGCCTTAGGATAATGTACCTATACAAAAACACATATCTCCATACACAATAGACTAATATAGAAGAGTAAACAACTATAATAATAAATTCATGCTCAACCTATAATATCCCACAAAAGAGTACATGAACTCCAGAGTCTGACCTTAATCCTGCTATCATAACCATTGAGTATTGATATGAACCACCTGTACTAGGTTCACCTAGATCTTTTTCATACAACATCTCATCAATATATGATATTACGTTTGTGGGTGGATCCCATGTAGTGGTGAGTATATAAATACTTAGTAGGATAACTTAAAATCATCAAGAAGTAAATTAACAAAATGGAGTCAGTTCTAAACCAAAAACCAGAGAGTAAATAAGGAAGAACCCAAATATTATCATAGATGGATACAAGTAATTCAGTAAGGTAATAAAACTTATATTCAATCACATGATCAGTATTATTCACACATATTCACAAGTTGTTCCATCAAAAAGTGGTTCGTAAGACCTCTAATGTAACACCCGAATGGAAGGAATGCCTTTCTAGAAAACACCACAACCAGAGTTATTCGACTCAAAGGTAGAAAATTAAAACCTGGGTACATGGGGATACCTGACTCCATTTATGTTCAATTCAAAAATAAGGAATCATTCCCTAGTCCATATGGTTATATCTAAATCTATATGTACTATCTTATAGGAGGGGATTACATGCCTTGGGTGTAGTTGATAATGAATAAATACCTAACCTTACCTAGGGAAAAGGAAGAGAGGATTGTGACCCTAGACCCTATAGAGGATACATGATTCTATCCATGATAGACTTGTTGATAATAGATCATGCAACCAGAGTTGTAGGGTGGGATACATGCCCTTATCTAGGGGAAAAAAGACTCTACTATTGTATCCCATTCCAAACCCTATTCCAAAAGGGATGAAAAAAGTTATAATTCAAGTGAAAGGGGAGTAAACAACATGTCCAAGGAGTATACAAGGCGTCACTCCAAGTCAAAAATTCAGTCATGTGATGCTAATCTACATGGTGTTTAAAAGGCCAACTACACAATGTGTGAGTCTCATCGCATGATGTATGGGTCAGGGAATAGAACTAAATGTGTGCCTCAACTACCCGAGTCATGTTCCTCCAAGGTCACATGATGTGTGGGACCTTCACATGGTGTGAGAGAGCGCTTAGGGTCCCTAGGAATGTACCTTTTGTACATGATGAGTGGACCATCTAGGGTCATATAGCATGTGTTCCTAAACATGCACCAGTAAAAAAAGTGACATAAACATTTAAACTATGAAGTTGTTTTTTTATAAAATGATGAAAAAAATGTTTGCTGACACTTTTGGTGTTGGTTTTAACAAAAACTGATACAAAATATGATTTATTTTTATTTTTTAGCATCATTTTTTAATAAAATTGATGCTAAAAATTGGCATTGAATGACCTTATGGTGTCATTTTATGTTAAAAACCAATTCTGTAAATTTAAAAAAAATTAGTGTCGGTTTCTCTAAAAATCGATGCTAATAATGTATTTTTTTGGCATCAGTTTCTATAAAAACTGATGAGAAAAAGATTTTTTTTTAAATCAGAACACAAAACCCTCATTTTTGGATCTACAAAATACTTTTTCTCTCGACTCCTGATCACTCTAAAGGACACCCGCTGACCCTTGAAGTCCATTTATCTTGAGTTTTTTTGTTTTTTATCATCATTTTATGATCAGTGGTATCAATTCTTTATCCTCTATCTTTTTTTCACCATCTATCAAAGTATTTTTTTTTCAGAAACCATTTTACGATCGACCATCAACCATAGTTTGATTTTATTTCTTTTTTCTTATTAATTATACTTTTCTATATTGATTATTCTTCAAACGAATCTGAGGGATAAAATTCAGATTTTGGATCAATTTTCCTTATTGAACTCCGAATTTTGTAAGTTATTTTTTAAATTTTGAAGATAAATTATATATCATTTAGTTATAATTATTAGTTACAGTTTAAAATATTTGTATGTATTTTATTTTTAAGTATAAATTTTGTTGTTAAAGTTTTTTTATTTTGATAAATTTTTTATTTGATTAAATTATCAAAATAAATTCTAATAATGATATATACATTTTTATATGTGTGTATATATATTAATTGAAATTAGTAGATATGATATTTTTTATTTTTTATTCTAACCAAATTATGTACTTTTGGATCAGTATGACACACATCACACAAAATTAATACCTTTATTAGATTAGTTGTTATTTTATTCCTAATAATCATTGATATTTTCTATATGATTACCAATCATTCTTATTGAATGTGTTTATGCTAAAAAAACTATCTTTATATATATATATTTATTTATTTATATATTTATATTTAAATGTTTATATCTTTTAATATATTAACTAATGATATTGTGGTATTGAGTATTGAATAGATCATGATTGGATAAATTTAGGAAGAACCACTAGTGAATATGAAAACAGAGTTGATGATTTATTGGAATTTGATAAATGAAATATTTAAAACAGAGATTTGATGTTATGTCCATGTGTGAAGTTTTTGAATATGAGAAATTTAAATTCTAGAGAAATCAAGGATCTTCTCATTTGCTATGGTTTTAGAATTAATTATACATGTTGGATCTGTCATGGTGAAAGAACTAAAAATTCAACATCTAATGTTGATGAAAATATTCCTAATGATGTAGAGGATTGTATTGAATAATTAATTCATGATTTAGGTGTTGAAACCATTGAAAAGAAATCAACATTTGAATGATTTTACAGAGATTATAAGAAACCATTATTCCTAGGTTGCAGTAAATAGATAGTGTTATCGATAATTTTGAGATTAATTAACTTGAAAGTACGAAATGGATGGAGTGATAAAATTTTCTAAAACTTACTTGATATTTTAAAAGAGATAATTCTAGAAGGAAATGGTCTTCTAGATTCCAATTATGAGGTGAAGAAAATATTATGCCCAGTGGGATTGGGGTATAAAAAGATACATGCTTCCCCCGATGATTGTGTGTTATATAGGAAGGAATATGAATATTTATCAAAATTTCCTACATGTGGAACATAAATGTATAAGATGGTTGAAAAATAAAACTCATATTAATTCATACGTATTAAAATCTAACCTCATGCAAAATCAATTTTGTGCTTTCTAATAATCCCATCCAATAAATGTTCTATATAATTACAATAATTCAACTATGATTCATTCTTAGGTACTAGAATAAAATAACCTACTAAATCAATTTGGTACCTTCCAATAATTCCATGTTTGAAGCATCTATTTTCAAATTCAAATGATGAAAAATGGTTAAGATGGACATAAGTTGAGAGCATCTATGATGGTAACTTACGCCACCCTAATGATTCACCACAGTGGAAGAGATTTGATAAAAAATTTCATGATTTTGAAAGTGAAGTTTGAAATCTCATAATGGGATTGTTCAAAGATGCAATGAATCTATATTGGATCCAAAGTAGCTAACATAGTTCATGGCCTATTTTTTTGGTAGTTTACAACTTTTCCCCACATATATGTATGAATAAAAAATATTTTAGGATATGATTGATGATTTCTAGACCAAAACATCTAGAAAATTATATTTATGTGTATCTTTCACCATTTATTGTTGATTTTAAACTTCTAGGGGATATATGTGTTATAGTTTTCAATGCATATAATAATTAGTATTTTCTTTTGCGTTCTATGATAATATTCACTCTAAAATATTGTCCTTCATATTAAAACTTATCTGGATACAATATTAAGGGACATAAATTATGTTCACTTTGTAAAGAAGATACTTCATATTATTAATTACTGAATGAAAGAAATACAGTGTACATGGGACATCAAATATTTTTTTGAATTGATCATCCTTATCATAAATTGAAAAAAGTATTTAACAGTTTACAGGAAGGAATAAATTTTTTACCCATGACCAATTTTAGTTGAAAAATATCATGACAGTGTGAAAAATATTAATTCAATATTTGGGAAGAAAATAAGTTCTTGTCTTCAAAACAATATATGAAATAAACAATATATCTTTTTTAATCTATCTTATTGAATATTTTTAGAGTTAAAACATAACATTGATGTAATTCATGCTGAGAAAAACAAATTTGATAGTTTGATTTAAACTTTTTTAGATATAAAGGAAAGAAAAAATATGTATTTCATGCAAGATTGGACTTGATATCAATGGGAATATGTTTAGAGTTTTCTCCCACTATGAAAGGATATAGAACATATTTACCTCCATCTTGTCACACATTAAGCGAGATTAAGAAGATGAATTTTTTTCAGTGTCTTAATGGAATTAATGTACCTAGTGGTTATTCTTAAAATTTAAAGAATTTGGTATCATTGAATGATTGTAAATTATTAGTTATGAAATCTCATGATTAGTGTGTATTGATGCAACAACTTCTACCTGTCGTAATTCCTGGTATATTGCCGACAGTTGTCAGAAAGACTATCATCAGGTTATGTAATTTTTTCAAATCTATTTCTAGAAAATTCATCGATCCAAATTTGTTATATGTGTTGTATAATGAATCTACCTTATACTATTTCAACTAGAAATGTATTTTCCATCTACATTTTTTGATATAATGGTTTGTCTGGTGATTCATTTGGTGTCTGAGATAAGAATATGTGGTCCTGTTTATTTATGATGGATGTATCCATTTGAAATATATATAAATTTTTTGAAGGGATATGTTAAAAATACTTATCAGTCAGAGGTATATATTGTTCAAAAATATGTATCAAAATAGGTGATTGAATTTGGTACTGATTATTTGTATGAAGTGGAGCATATTGGTTTCCTTATATACTGACATATGACAACTGAGTTAGGGTAGAGGGATTTGAGGCTTATAGGTAAAGTTTATTCCATGTGATGAAGTGATGCAGGTAGATTTATAAATTTTAATCAGCATATATGGGGTTCAATCACATATATCATCACATATTTCTGAATTAAGGTTATTATATATGAAAAGAAATGAAAATTTGGTGATTATTGAGCATAAAAATACATTTTTTCATGGTTTAAAGAGAAATTAATCATAGATATATCAACATAAGAAACATTTAAATGGTTTTCAAGTGGACCATCTCTTAATGTGATCACATGTTCTTGTTTTGAAATTAATGGATACACATTTAACACAAAAAATAAGGATGACAATAGTACAATTAAAAATAGTGGTGTGATGGTCGTTGCAGAAGCATTTCATTATTAGAGTAAAAAATATGAATACCCAATTATTTCATCAATGCCAAATTTTAGAGTTCTCGATTACATATGAAAAAGTGATTATATTAAATTTTGAGTCACCATGTTTCACTGTAATTAGGTTTCAAGTAATAGTGGTGTGAAACATGATGAATATGGGTTTAAACTGGTTGATTTGAAAATATTTAGTTGTAATGCAGATCCATTTATCATGGCAACACATGAAAAGTAAGTATTTTATGTCATTGATCCATCTAATGATCAGTGGTCCTTCATTTTTCAAGGGAAAAGAATCCATTTCGTTGATGAGGATGATGATGATGTTATTTATTTATATGAAGCTTCTTTATCTATTACACAATTTCTGAATAACAATGACTACAATGCATATATAGTGCATGTAGTATGAAATGATCATGCTAAAGGGATATGGTAAGCACTAAATTACTCTCCTAATTTATTTGGTAAATATTCACATTATACTTCTTTTTTGGAATTTACATGTGTAACAATTTTATTTCTTAATAACTATTGGATATTTAATTATATATATTTGATTATTTATATGATTTTTCGTGTTAAATTTTATATTCCATGGTTAGGGTTAAACATTTTTTCATTAAAATACTTGATGTATATTATTATATTTTGTTTCAATTTACACATATGGAAACACTTTTTTAAACTTTGATGTTTAAATTTATAAATGTTTATATCATTTTAGAATTAATGTTTATATTTAATAGTTTACCTTAATTTTTTTTATGAAACATATCATCAAATTTTTTTAAAAAACTTACACATGTGCACCACTTTTTTTACTTTCATATTTTTTATTTTCCTATTTTCTAATTATTAAATTTTCTAATAATATGTAGGTACACAATAATTTCATTACATTTTCCTATTTCGATGAAAGATACAGATAAAAAGACAAAGAAACTTGTACCGAGGTATATGTATTTTTCATATTATTAAATATTCTATAATATAATTATTTAATGAAATAAATCTTTTAATTTAAAAAAAATAATTTTGGAACTACTGATGAGACTTTAGTGGAGGAGTCTTCTTCTTTTACTATTCATAAATCGAATTCTCGAGTTGGTAAATGGGGAATTACACATTTACTAACACTCACTTTTTCATGGATACGATTGATTTCATATTAATTTTGATGATAATAATAATGCAACAGACCCAAATGCAACATAGTTTATCAACTATATCTCCATACAGATTCGTTGCAAGATTAGCATATCTTCATTGGAAGTTCATTAACATGTGTCTGTGATGGGGTGTGACAAAAAAAATTCCTAAGTTAAAATTTTATAAAATGGGTAACCTTGGTATTATCTAGATAGGAGAACACTTCAATCAATATATCACCTTAAATTTTGATAAAGAAGTGAGATTTTTTTTGAAATTGTTTGTTTTTTTAAAGAGAGAAAGAAATTAAAATAAAGTTTGAACAATTATGGATGAATAGATTGGAGGGTCGGGATAGGTTCAACTTTTTCAATGCCATCATGGTCATGGAAATCGTTCCCACTCTCTTCCTATTTAATGATAAATGAACGACTCCTCGATTTAGTTGTCAATCTTCCTTGGTTAAAGGAAACCGTGAAACCCATTCCTATGTGAATAAAAGTTCATAACCCATTCCCAAACAACTAAGGAAAGTACAGATATGGAATTTTTGAGCCTCAGAAATATATAAATGATTCACTAGTTCCACACACATGCCTATAATCACTAGACACTCGCCACCTAACATAATCTTCTCGATCGAGACAAATTGAACAAGGCGAAGGGAGTCTAATGTTCTTCAACCAAAGATATTAACAATGAATACACCCAAAAGACAAAACAATATCGCATTAAGAAAAATAGAAGCCACTAAAAATATAAATCATTCAATATAAAAAATAGATCATTACATTTAAGAATAAGACTCTAAGATTACAAAATTGAAACCGCCCCTTCCCCGATCACTCAAAATTTTTACCCCTCCATGTGATGGGTAAGAGAGTTTAAAGGGGAAGAAGAGAGAGTAATTTAGTAAAGAAAAAATAGAATATAAAATAAACAGAAATTAAATACTCCAATCCTCTATAATATCCCCTCCTGTACCTTCTTCAACAACCCTTGAATGAAAGTGTACATAGATATTTATAGGCTTGAGGGTGGAAATTTCTCCCTCTTGATTCATCCCGCAAAATATCAAGTTCAACTATAATAATAAATCTATGAATATGAATAATTTTTCTTCATAAAATGTGTTTCTATAAATCTTTTTCATGCATCCACAAAATCTCAACAGATTTAAAAAAGTTTCTGAAAAGTTATACTTGAATTAATTATGAATACTTTTTATGCCCGATTAGACTGCTCAACTACCACCACTTTGGCACATGTAATGGATGACATAGTGACCTAATTTCTCTATGAAATTTTATATACCCATGATTAATTCATTCATATTTCTCATACAACTGGAATCACCTCATTTGAACATATCTAGGTCTATATATGCCTCTATAACTGATGTGGGTTCTATTCAGTCTGCCAGTAAACTTTTTCCAACTGATTTATTTTTATGGGCCATTGTTTTTCGAATTGGATCTAGGTTGAGAAGAAAAACATGAATCCCCTGAAAATATGAATCCTAAAAAATAAATCACTCAATTTGAATCAAAATTGTAAAATATATACCCAAAATATAGAATCTCCATAAAATGATAAATTTCTAGAATTAAACAATTTTCAAAATTAAGCACAAAATTCCCCAAAAATATTAAAATGATTCAAATAAGCTCAAATTGATTAATTGGAAAGGATTAAATAATTTAAACACATATGAAAAATAATAATAATATCATCTCTAATAATTCTTCCATACTTAGTAATTGGAATCTTGGACAAGTCAATAACAAAATTGAATCAATTATAATTCAAAACGCATGCTCATGAGATCCACCAATTACATGCCAAGAAATAAAAGATATCATACCTCCTTAAAAAATCATTTAAAGTCCTATATTAATATAATTAAATATATTTCCCCTTAATTTCTCCTCCCATGCACACAAAACACCTACCTCACCTGAATTTTATCTCATCTCACAAATATTAATTTTCAATAAAGTTTTTCTCATCCAAACCAATGCAAGAGTCCCCATATGCTTGATAAATTCCTAATTCTCTACCTAATGTACGTCAAGGACATGTGTTTATCATGAGGACATTTTAATTTTATTCTATGTATTTGGGTTTGTAGCATTAGATTTCAAAAAAATTTGAGGCCAAATGAAGAGGGTCTGGCTCTTTCTGAATCAAAATTTAAAGATTCTAATTTTCACTTAGGTATGGAATCCTCCTCACTCCCCTTAGAAGAAAATAAGCTCCATAATCATGAAAACTCAATAAAATTGAACTCCATTTATCATTTTAGCATAAAAATTTTCAATCATCTCAAAAATGGTTTTTCTTGAAAGATCTAGAAAAGGAAAAACTTTCTTTCTTCATTAGAAGCTCCAAAAAGGCACAACTTCTCTTATCATGAAATCTCAAAAAAATGAACAGCTTTTAAAAAAATGATTTTTTTAGCAAAAAACACATCTCTTCATCATTTTATTTTCCACCCAATGTATCACCAAATGAGGTAGAAAAATACAAGATTGATTCCCCCACACTTAAGTTCAACTATATCATGCAATTTCAATTCAAGAGCGGGTTCAAAAAGGAAAATTGGCTTGTAATGTGTCTAACCTAATAGGAAGTTCATGGATTATTAGGGATATAAGGATTAAATTTATAGGATAGGAAATAATGAAAAGTATTCTCTTGAAATAGGGGGATCTAAAACAAAATAAATTCCTCAATAATTTAAAACACAAGAACTACAAACACTCAAGTTTTAATAGGAATTAATCAAATTATGGTTAATGTAAGTGTGGTTTGGTTCTCTCAAGAAGTGAGGTGAATGTAAATAATATAAAAATAACAATTCAAAATCCTCACTGAAATTTGTTTTCAAATATATAGATAGTGAGATGTGGAATGGGATTCAAAAATTAGAGTACTTTTCATGAATTTCACAAATATTTGAACATAAAATGATGAATTTTCATCATTCATTTATGATCGGTTTCATAGAATAAACTGTTTCACTAATTGAAATAGTTTTCAAATAAATGGTATTTATAATAATTTCAACTCAAAATTTGCAAAAACACACAAAAAAAAAGAAAAATACACATTTTTTTAAAATAAAATAAACAAACAGCAACAAAAAATCTTAAACTAAAAAGGTTCCCTCCTCTATAATTAAATGATATAGTTTACTCGATGAAGTCAAATATATTTAAAATGTAAGAAGTTTTTAAAATGAATCATTGAGGAGTGTGGTCTCCTCTACTGTATTTGATGGAATGGTCCCATGGAATTTCTTTAACCTGTTTCCACTAGCATTGAATGGATCTTGTTATCCATACTTCACAATATCCAGAGCACCGAAAGGATATATATGAGTAATTGTAAATGGACCCTCCCATATGGAATGAAGTTTACCAAGCATCAGATTGAGTCTTTAGTTGAGTAACATCACTTTGTCTCTAGGATGGAAGTCTTTCATTTGGATCAGTTTGTCATGATCCACTCTTGTTCTCTCCATGTAAATATTGTAATTTTTAAAATAGTCCCTTCTAATTTCCTCTAGCTCCTACAACTTCAATATTCTCTCTTTCCCATTACTTTCAAGATACTAGTTCATCTTCTTTATAACCTAATATACTTTATATTCCAATTCCACTTGTAGGTGACAACTTTTCCCATAAATCAGCCAATATGGACTCATTCCAATCGGGGTCTTATAAGTTGTCATGTATGCCCATAATGTGTCTTCCAACCATTGTCTCCAATCCTTCCTATTTGTTTTAATAGTATTCACTAAAATTCCTATTATTTCCCTGTTAGACACTTTAGCTTGACCATTTTTCTATAGGTGATAGGGAGTTTTGGTTTTATAGTGCACCCCATACTTATTCAGAAAATCTGCTATTCTTATATTGAAAAGGTGAGTCTCTTGATCACTAATGATGGATCTAGGAACTCCAAGCCTACAAAATATGTTAGCCCTGACAAAATGACAAACAACTTTAGCATCAACAGTCCTGGTGTCTTTTTCTTCCACCCATTTGGAAACATAATCAACCACAAGAAAGATATAAGAATTTACAAATGGCATTTGGAAAGTCCTATAAAATCTATCCACTGGAATTCAAAAATCTCAAATTAATTAACTGGTTGTTGGGGAATTTTTTTCTGCAGAAAACTGACATTATTACACCTTTTGAAAAATTCATGAGTATCTTTAAAAATAGTGGGCCAATAAATTCCAGATTCTAAAACCTTCCTTGCTATATTTTGAGGTCCAAATTATCCTCCACATGCTAAAGTGTGACAAAAATCAAATACATAACCAATTTTACTATCATTAAAACATATTCTTATCACTTTTTCATTGCAAATCTTCTAAATAAATGGATCATTCCAAATGTAATATCTAGATTCATCTTTCAGTTTGTGAATTTGGTGAAAATTGAAATGAGATGGGACATGAGATGTTACCAGATGATTGACCATTTCATTATACCAATGAAATTATCCTTCAATAAAGTACAATTTTTCTCATGGAAGGTGATCATTAAATGGTTATTTTTCTAGAATTTCAGCTTTAGTAGTGTAGGATAGTCTACTTAAATGATTAGCCATTGGGTTATCAGATCACTTCCTTTCCTTTATTTATATGTTAAACTCCTACAACAATAACATAAATCTCACTATAATTGGTTTAGATTCATCCTTATTCATCAAGTACCTAAGAGCAGCATGATCAGAAAACACAGTTACTTTAGTTCCAAGAAGATATGATCTAAATATTTCTAAAGCAGAAACAACTGCTAAAAATTCCTTTTCTGTGGTTGTGTAATTTAATTGAGCCATATACAAGTTTCTTGATAAATAGTAAATTACTTTTTTCTTTCCCTCTATTCACTGAGAAAGGACTACTCGAACTGCTAGCTTGGAATTATCACAAATTAGCTTGAATGGTTATTTCCAATTTGGTGGTTTCATCAAAGGTGGTGTAATCAATTTCCTCTTCAACTCATAAAAGGCTTCCCAACATGCACCATTGAATTCAAAATTAGAATAATTAAAAATAAATAATAAGAGATGGAGATAAATCTTAACAAAATCATTGATATACCTTCTGTAGAATCCTACGTGTAATAAAAATGATCTAGCATGCTTCACACAAGTTGGGTAAGGCAATGAATTTATCACTTCAATTTTTGACTTATCCACTTCAACTTCTTTTTTTGAAATGACATGCCCAAGGTAAATTCCTATCCGAACCATGAAATGAAACATTTTAAAATTTAAAATAGTATTTTTTTTTAATGAAGGTTTTCAAAAAAAATCAAATTCTTCAAAAAATGGTCAAAGGAATTTCAAAAAACTATGAAATTGTCTAAGAAAACCTCTAGTAAATCTTCAATGTGATTAGAAAAAATACTTACCATGCGCCGTTAAAATGTACCTAGATAATTAAATAATACAAATGGAATCCATTTATATGAAAAGGTATAGAAGGGATAAGAAAAGGTTGTCATCTCTTGATCCTTGAGAGCAATGGGTACCTGAAAATAACCTGAAAATCCATCCAAAAAAATAATCAGTTCTCACTCCCAATCCCTCTAAAATGTGGTCAATCAAAGGGTATGGGGAAATTATCTTTCTGAGTGACCTGATTCAACTTCCTAAAATCAATTCACACTCTCCATCTATTCTGAATTCACATAGAGATTAATTTACTCTTTTCATTCTTCATACTGGCTAGGCCAGTTTTCTTTGGAACTATATGAATTAAGATAACCCATTTTAAATTTGATATGGGATAGATGATCCTAGCTTCCAACAGATTCTCAATATCTTTCTTCACAGCCTCTATCAAGGTGGCATTCATCCTCCTTTGGGGTTATCTGAAAGGCTTGGAATCTCCCTCAATAAGAATTTTATGTGAGAATATTTTTCAGTTTATTCCTAGGATATCACCTAAGTTCAATTCTATTTCTTTTGAATTCTATCCCAAAATTTCAATCAGATATTTTTATTGTATTTTAGATAGATTATTATCTATTATCACTGGTAATTTATCTCCCACCATAAGGTATACATATTTCAAATTGGGGGGAGTGGTTTTAATTCCATATCAGGGGTCTGATCAAGGGATAAAACTAAACTGATGTTAAACACTTCCAAAGTATGGACCTCATACACATAATAAACCATATAATCTTCCTCGTCATTTAAAAATTATCAAAGAAATCATATTTTACCTCTTCCTCCCACATGAAATCAAAATCTATAATATTTTGGACATTCACATATTCAATGATATTATCAATGGAAAAAGTCTCTCTTAATGCTAATAATTCATGGAACATACCTGATTCTTCAATGGGTTCAGTACTAACTTCATGGGAGAGTGTAAAAAGTTATTGGTCATCCGATGGGTTCCCCATGATTCAAAAATATTAAAGTGGATTGTTCTATCTTCAAACTCTATGGTGAGTGTACCTTCATGAACATTGAAGATGGTTTTAGTCATCTTAAAGAAAGGTCTCCCCAAAATTATGGGTGAGTGTGATAGGCTCTTATCTTCTTTAATATTCAATACATAGAAGTCAGCTGAGAATAAGAGATCTTTGACTTTCACTAGGACATTCTCTGTGACTCCTTCTAGGAAGAATGTGGATCTATTTGAAAGATGGACCACTAATCTTATGGGATTCAAGTCTCCCATATTCAAATAAGTATATAATGAGTGAGTAAATACATTAATTGAAATACCTATATCATACAAATAATTAAAGAACCAATGGTGCATGGAATGGAAAACATCCCTAGATCTGGACATTTGGTTGGAAATTGTTGTATGATAAGGGAGGATACACTTCTTCCCAAGTTTATCATTTCATTCCCTTGAATTATACTCTTATTGGTGAAAGTATCATTCAAAAATTTAGCATACTTTTGATTTTTTTTGAGTTCTTCGAGAATGGGGGTATTAATTTCCTCTTTCTGGAATGTGTACAGAATTTATTTTTAAAGTGCTTCTTCTTGAAATCTCTTTTAGTCAATCATCCTGGATGGAAATGGTGGGGTAATTTTTTATTATCCCTTTTTTCCTTTTCAACAGTGTTTCTTATCTATTATTCATCATTATATCCTTATCCTCCTCTTCTTTCTTCTCTTATTCATGGTGCATTTTCATAGAATTTTCAGAATTTACAACTTAATTCTCCCTCAAAATAGTTGATCTTGTTTCAAGTTCATGGGCTACTGGTGGTGATATTTCCTTTCCACTCCTTATTGTTATCATTTTGAAATTCTATTTTTGGTTTGAGATTGCGTGGGAAGGAAGTTTTCTTGGGTTTTTAGACATGATTTCAACAAACTTCCCATCATTGTTTCCAACTAATCAACCTTATCTTTTAGGTCAACATACTTGGATTGTAACTATTCCAAAGAAGGTTTTTTTTGGTGGATGGTTGATCATAAGGTATTGGTAAAGTGGGTGTTTGGTGGTTTTATTGATGTTTATAAGATTTATTTTGTTTTAATGGTGGTGGGTTTTGGAATTGTTACTAGAATGGGGGTTGGTTTTGGAATTGGTTTTGGTATGGGGGTCTTACTTGATTCTATTGATTTCTAAATCCATATTTAACAATATTAGGATCTCTTGATCCTTGATTTTTTTGGAACTAACTCAGATAAAATTATGTCTCACATGTTTACATTTCCCTATATTTAATCACATTGGTCAATGAAATGATTTGGTGATGAGTATAAACCAATTACCTTAGTCGGTTCTTGTTGGTCACTCACTTGATTCAGGCCCCTCTGTCTCACCATATCGGTTAGCTCATCAATCTTAGTTTCCCATAAAGGTGATAGATAAGAAGTTTATACCTCATTAATACCTCTTTTTCTAGTACTTCTTATACCAAACTGTTGTGAGTTCTAGGAAATCTTCTCAATCAGACTGTTGGCTTCTTTTGGTGACTTGTTAATGAATTCTCCTCCAGATGATGCATCAATAAGGTTTTTTTTCATTTTCTAGTAATCCTTGAAATAAATAGACAATAAAATGATGATATTAAATGGATTGATGTGGGAATATAGAACATACATTTTTAAATATTTCCCAATACTTGTAAAGGGTTTCTTCATATGACTTCCTAATGCCTTAGATCTCTTTTTTTGATGGTTATGCTTCTAAAGGTGGGGAAGAATCGTTTCATGAAGCATCTTACCAATTCATTACAATCATTCACATCTCCAGTTTTTAGATCATACAAACATTATTTGGAAGATCCTTTCAATGAAAATTGAAATGGATTCCACTTTACATATTACTCAACTACTCCACGGGGTCTAAAAGTATAGCAGACATCTGTGAACTCTATAATATTTTTGGTTTGGACCTTTACCTTCCAAGCCATGAAACATTGGAGGCAATTTAATCAGCTTAAGTTGCATCTCAAAATAATTTTGTATCACTGGAATGAAAAGTTTATTATTTTTATTAAGTAATTATGGTGAATAAAGTTCTCTAAGGGTTCGAATTTTATTTCTAGCCATGATGATAGGCTCAGAGTGAACACATGAAGTTTCACTTGAATCTTGAAGGGAAATGTCCTCAAATTCAGATTGAAAATTAATTTTTCTAAGTATATTCAACAAGGTTATTTAAATTTCTAGATCAAGAGGTCAAGGTCCGGTGTTTTAGGTTCTATTCATGCAATTTTGAAGAGAAAATAAGAAAAGAGAAATGAAAGAGAGGGAGAAAAAATGTTAGTACTACCTCCTCTGCAATGGCACCATGTTTTGACATGTTCATGTCATGGGGTGTGAGAAAAAAATATTTCCTAAGTTAAAATGTATTAAATTGGGTAACCTAGGTATTCTCCAGGGAGGATCACACAATAAGCAAGTTTTCACCTTAAAATTTGAGAAATAAGTGATATTGTTTTTTGAAATTGAATGTTTTTTAAAAGAGAGGAAGCAATTAAAAAATTCTGAACAATAATGGATTAAGAGAGTGGTGGGGTCAAGAAAGGTTCACCATTTTCAATGTAATCATGGTCATAGAAATCTTTCCTCTCTCTTCTTACTGAATGATAAATGAATGAATCCTCAATCAATTTTTCAATCACCCTTGGTTGAAGGAAGCAATGTAAACCACTCCTATGTGCATGAAAATTCATGACTCATTATCTAAAAACTAAGGCAAGTACCAATCAGGAATTTTTTGTCCTTAGAAATGTATAAATTATTCACTAGTTCCACAAATGTGTCAACAATTACTAAAACTCACCATCTAACACAATCTGCTCGATCGATACAAATTGCATTAGGAAGAGGGAGTTTAAAGTTCTTCAACCAAATCTATTAACAATGAATATACCAAAAACACAAAACACAAAAAACATTAATAAAATTGGGAGTCATTGAAAATATAAATCATTCAATAAAAAAAATAATTTTACATTTAAGAACAAGACTATGACATTATAAAAGTGAAACTCCCCCTTCCCTGATCACTCAAAGGTTTTACCCCTCTATGTGAAGGGTAAGAGAGTTAAAATGGGAATAAGAGAGTATAATGAAACTAAAAAAAAAGAAAATAGAAAATAAATAGAAATTAAATACTCCAATCCTCCAGCACAACCCCTCCTTCGCCTACATTAACAACCATTTAATAGAAGTGGACACACATATTTATAGGCTTGAGGGTGGAAAAGTTTCCATCCAAATTCAATCCCCCAAAAGTTTGAGGTAAATTAAAATAGTAAATGATCGAATATTTGCAAGTTGTCTTCATAACAGTTGTTCCCATCTTTCTTTTTCATGCACCCACAAAATCTCAACATTATTGTAAAATATTCCAAAAATTTGTGATCAAATTAATAATGAATACTTTTTCTTCCCTTGGATAATGCTCAACTTCCTTTACTTTGGCGCATGTAATGGATGCCTTAATGACCTAATTTCTCCATGGAAATTTATATACACATGATTAATTGAGTATTATTTCTTCTAGAACTTATATCACCTAGTTAGGACGTATTTTGTCCGAGATATTATTCCATAACTAATGTGAGGTCCATTATGTCAGTCATAAAACTTTTCCAATTGATTTATTTTTATGGGCCATTGTATTTCGAATTGGATCTAGGTCCAGAAGACAAACATGAATCACACTAAAAAATAAATCCTAAAAAATTAATCACTCAATTTGGACCTAAAATGTAAAAAATATTCCCATAATACATAAGCTTTATAAAACATTTAAATTTCTTGAAATAAAACATTTTCACATTTAAACCCAAAAATCAACAAAATTTTTAAAATGATTGAAATCAGCTCAAATTCATTAATTGGAAAGGATTAAATCATTGAAACACATGAAAAATAATGAAAATGTTATCTCTATCATTCATAGACAAGATAGTGATAGATCATCTTTGGGAGGTCGTAATGGTAAAATATTTCAATTGATTTATTTTATCTCATTTATCTAATAATATATATTTTAAATGAATAATAATTAATTTATTATATTATATATGACATTAAATTTTTAATAAATGAAAGCAATTAAAAAAATACATATCTCTTTAGAATCAGTTCAATAGAGAGATTTCAAAATAAAATTGACAAAAATTATGTTTTTGGAATGAAACAAAATGAGAAATCATGACTCAAGTACGAGTTTATAGATATAGATACATGGAATAAATTTGTTTCCAGTCAATATTATGAAGAATTAATGGTATGATAATTAATTAATATTATAAAATTTATTATATATTTACCTAATTAATTAGTATTTTATTTTTATATAATAGTCATCCAAGAAATTTCCACAGGTGATCTAGTTGTAAAATGTATACCATCACACTTTATCATGTGGAAGGTATCGTTACTTGGAGAAAAAAATGATTGAAGAAAAGATTAAATAATTAAAATCTAGGTATAAAAGTGGTTCATATTAGGTGAATTTAGGACCTCCATCTCCCCCCACCCACCATGAAAAATGGAAAAACAGAGAAGAAGAAGAAATCAAAAGTATCTTACAGATCAAGAAAAGGAAGTAGCTGGAAGAATAATAAGTAAATAATTTTTATTTTTTCATGAATTTTTGTATTTTATAAATAAACAACACTAATATACCATTTTCATTTTTTATTTTAGGATGAACTTCAGGAGAAATCAATGTAGGGAAATTGTATCCCTACGGGTCAGATGGACATCTTAGCCACTACTTTAAGAAAGATAGAACGCCTCATCCATATAAAATGATATGACATGTGTGTTAGTATTTATAAAGTTTTTGGTCATCAATGTATGAAATAAAGAGACCCAAAAATTTAATCCTTAAAGGATGATATGAAAAATATATGAAACATTCCATGGGTGATCAAATTTAATCAAATGTGTAGGGTATGTTAGAAAAATTGACCATACAATCATAGTCTACACAGCCTTCCCAGCCTAGCCAACCTTTTCAGCTGGTTTCATAGCCTATAAATCTTGTCCACCTGGACCAGCTTACCCAGCCTACCTACTCAGATCCTTCACCTCCTCACTAGGACCCAACCTTATATAGTGAGTTCTATGTTGGATAACCTTTGTGTACATATTGTAACATTCACAGTCGTGCATTTTTTGGGGGGGATTATATACATCACCAGCCTATATAGATGGGTTGAGTTAGAGTATCAGTATATGATATTATTTATCCTACTTCTCTACTACCATTTCATACCAAAGAGGTTACTGGAGTTGGGGGTTGTATGGGTCATTTTTTTAGTTTGTACATCTAACTTTCATCTTTATCTTCCATATGAGGTATTCAGTTTCTAAAAAATATTAATTACATATGATTCAAAATTACTTATAATGTAATCTGAAATTTAACTTATATAGGATTATCTAAAATCAAAAGGAATTGCACAAAGGAAACAAAAGGTTTAGGAACAAACAACAATATAAAATTTTGATATTTATGATGGGATAAAAATATTATCTCATGCTTCTTCTTCCTTAGGTAATTTCTAGGAGTTTCAGATGACATTTGATATATGTGGAAGGTAATATATGTTGAGAATATTTAGAAAATATATCATGGATTTGATTGATTTTAAATAGCTCAGTGTACCTGTATTTCAATTGTTTTCCATGTAACTAAATTGACGTTTTAGTTTTTATTTCATTAATTTAATATGGTTTTAATTGAATTTCTATATTTATTTTTTAATTAGGTATCTATACATGCTTATTATTTAAAATTATTCCCCTCACATTTATGGTTTTATAGATCTATAATTTATTTCAATGGCTGTGAAATATTTGAATACTGATGATAGAGTAACATATATATGTGAGAGATTATCAAAGACGGAGACTGGGTGTTGGATTTTTCAATTTCTTAATGGGTAAAAACAAAAATATAATTATGAACTAATATTCATTATAATTTCATTAATTGTGAATTTTTTTATTGTAGGGTGCATTGGATGTTTGGATTATTCTTCTCAATTGAATGCACATTATATCAGTTTTTCTCTTTTTTAGGTGGTGTTCATAAAAAATTTAACACCTTGTTAGAAACGTAAGTTTTATTCTTTTTTATAAGTTCATTATATTTAATTATTATTTTTTATACATGTATTATTAGTTAATATATATGAAAATTTAGGTCATGGAAAAAACATAATAAAGACCACTTATCGATAAAGAACCCAAATGCAATCTAATACGTGAAAGTAATGATAATTATTTTTTATATTATATATTAGTCTAATTATATATATATATATATATATATTTGTTTTTATAATGAAGTTAATGTTTTATAACCACAGTTTCATCATCAACAACGAAATGATGAATTTGGTTATTATGCTCTACAATTCATGTATGAGATAATCACAACTGGGTTAATGACTAAATTTAATAAGGTTATTTGTATTAATTATTTTATATTTTATGTCATACTATTTTGTATTTAAATCTTATGAAATTTAACATTATTTTATACATTCAATGATCTTGATTAATATACGAATGATGACATTACCCATCTTCGATCTTTTTTTTAGGACTATTTGTTAAGTATGATTACAATTTAAGGTATATATATTCTAATGTTTATTATTAATATTACATTTTCCTAATAATAAGTATTCAAAAACTTAATCTTCTTTTATAATAGGTGTTTCAACCTAATTATCTCAAAATAATGCTTCAATAACAACTACCAAATATTATGTTATAAATTATCATGTATGTGTTTTAAAAATTTTGTTTATAATATAATTAGGTAGAAAATGTTTTTTGATTATGTTGTTAAATTATGTTTGTTTTTATATATTTTTAGTATATAATACATGTTGTTTGATTATTTTATACTGTGTTTTATATTACAATAATTTTGATGTTTTTGAGGCTATGATATTTATAGTTTTCTAAAGAAATTAACTTTTAGCATCAGTTTTTATCAAAACTGACATCAAAACCTTAAAAAATTATATAAAATTTTAAGTGTCGGTTTTTCTATAAACTGATTCTGAAAACTAATTTTGGTGTCAGTTTATTTTAGAAACCAATGTCAAAAAATAGTCTGAAATGACTTTTTGGTGTTTTTTTAGGTTAAAACTGACACCAAGGATTCAAAAAAAGTGGATCTTCAACATCGATGTTTCTAGAAACTGACACCAAAGGTCCTTTTTAGCGTCAGTTTTGTTTAAAATAGATGCATAAAATTGGACCTAGATTTAAAAAAATCAAGTTTATATGTTGGTTTTTTTGAAAACCGACACTAAAGCTAATATTTTTAATTCCACCTTTATAAACATCGATTAAAAAATGACATTAAAACCTATTTTTCTCTAGTGACATGGTCAGTTTATATTTGTCTCATTTGGAAACTCTAACGCCACATATCCTATGAAACACGGTGTGTATGTTCTTCTGAACTTCACATTGTATAGTCATGAGTTTTCCAAAAACTTCCCATAACCAATGTGTCTCTCGATTATTTTCCACCTCCACCGATATCTTTTTGATCTCTTCCCGAAACACCCATGATCTGCATTGACCAATATAAATTTCTACTGAGGGAAATATTATGACCATTCATCACTAGATAATTACATCCTCAACACCACTCTAATCACCCATGTTCCCCACCTCCTGAAACCACTATCACCCAATCCTTATTTAGATTTACTTCGTTGTCATCAAAACACCTTCATGTCGTAGTCCCTGATGTTAATCCCACAATAATGATCTATATAACCATTGATCTATCAAACAATAATTTGGTTCCATGGGAATAGTCTAACCACATGCTAAAATGAACACCAGTAATGAGTGTACATAGAATGGAGGTATAAATCCATGAAACACAAAAGTGAGGAACCAATGGTGGTCATGTTTAACTTATCCACCATTAATTGATATAATTCTAAGATATGGAGATGAAATCTCATTAATTAAGTTCAAAAAATTCACTAAAGTAAATTGTAACAAAAAATATATTTTAATGGTATTATGGTTATCTAAACATGGATTAAATGGATAGGGGATTTTGATCCATGTTTATATCAACATCATGAAAACTGGGGAATTATAACGATAAAAAACCCCTACCTATAAAATGGATTGATAGCTGGTGAAGAAAGAATCCCCCATCATTGTCTTTGAAGATGTGGTTGAACTATAACACATTCATGATTGATCCTCAATATGCAACTCATCCACCAATGATCTTTTCCACAATCCCCTCTCAAGGAAACCTATAGTTTATATAGCTAACCCAGGAGGAGTCTTTATTGGGGTATTAAATAAGTAATTACTAGGTCGAATAGTTAATTAAAATTTTCATTAATTAATAAATTAATTCACTATTTTATTTTCCCATTGTTATGAACCATCATAGAACTCAGCATGGATGAAACTAATTCTATAGATTGGGTAAAATATGCATTATAGATTCAATGATGGTCTTTGTTTCCCTATAGGAGATTATGTTTAAGATAAAATCCATTAATTTTTAAAATATGTGCACATGTGAGTTAATATATTAAATATTTTTAATTGATTAACATTGGGGATTTAAGGTGCCTAAGAATATGTTAAATCTGTGTCTAGATCTAAAAATATTATTACAATATTTGAAAGGTCTAATAAAAAATTGGATTTGTTACACTCTCTCCATCTTCAAGTATTTTTACCCTGAAAATATGAACTACTCAAACATGTGAAGGAAATGAGCCTTCATTTGGTTCTCCATCTACCATGAAATCACTTTAAGATTCCCATGTTTTTATATAAAACACAAAAGTGGAATCTTCTACTCATGAAGTAACTTCTTATGTCTATTCTCTATCTCCACTAGGTACTCTAAAACGATGGATTTATATTCAATGCCTAGATCACCTCATTCAATGGTGTGTGATTAGTGATGCATATATCACATTAGTTGTGAAATGTAGAATAATTCATGAACTCAATCTAAATATCTAGGAAATGATAGGTGGTATGAAACCTCTCTAATCCTGTGTATAATCAGAAATAGAATCATGAACCTCGTAGATGGATCACCGCCCCATCCAAATCCCTCCAAACCATGCTGAGGTGAGACCTTTAATAACACACGTTCTCCTTTTATAAACTATAGATGCCTTCATCATTGGTCCACGTATGAAATCCGATGGATCTGGGCTATTCTTATCTACTCTAGGATGACATTCACTTTCTCCATCATCACTTGCACCAACTTCATCCCCACAAGTGTCTATTTTCATAGCTCTGACTAGCTATGTGGTGAAAATTGAGTTCTCTTATAAATAACCTAAAATAGGTTCATTACAATAGTAAAGCGTTAATTATTATTGTGTATAAACTCTAATAATGATAGGTGATCCTCATAGATTTGGTTAAATTCCAACAAGAAATCCTACAACATGTCCTCTGGGACTAGAACTCTCCACTTGGTCGGCATATCCTTTTAGAGTTGGAACATCATGCTCATCCATAAGTAGGTCATGAAGTCTTCCTACAACCCTCTCCAAAACTGATACATGGAGAGAGTTTCACAGTCTGAGAAATCATCATGGGAACACCATGAAGTTGGATGATCTCCAACACATAAAAATGTTTCAATATTTCCAATTAACTCTACTCATTGATGGAGAGTAAGTGGGTCAAGATAGTGATTTGATCTATAATCACCAAGGTGGCATCATGAACTCTCTCCATCAATTGAAATCTCATAACAAAATACATGTATATACAATATCATTTCAACTCTACTACCTAAATGGACTAGTCCATCCCTTCTAGAACCTGATGCTTGGACTTCACCTATTGACATTTGAGGCATTGGGAGATTAACTCTACAACACCCTTCTTCATACCTGGCCACCGAAATTGTAGTTGCGGATCCTAATACATCTTCACCACTCATGGATATACCACTAAGGGAGATGCATAGTACTTTCTTAGTATCTCTTATTTAAGCATTACTAACACCATATTTGTTCCTTGAAAAAGGATAATGTGATCCCCACCATCATAAAATCTATCAGTAACATTACCTATGAAAATATGGTCACCTGAGACCTCATAATAGATATCACCATGAAATGATTCCCTTAGGTGTTTGTAGAATTGGATGAGTCACAACCATCAATCAAAGGTATAATTATCCTCCCTCATCCACCAAGGATAACTATAATTATTCTAGTTAATTTTATGCCTCACCTAGTAATCGAGAAGAAGATTACACGATCGGAGCATATGACACCTTATTTCCCTTCCCATGAGTATTGAATATCTCAAAATCAAAGTACTTCAAGAACTCTATCAATTTATTCTATCTCAAGTCGATATTACTCTGAGTGAATATATACTTGAGACTCTTATGTTCATAATAAATAATAAACCAATCACCAAGAAAATAGTGCACCAAACCTTTAGGGAGAACACTACTGTTTCCAACTCTAACTCATGGGTAACATAGTTCTACTCATGGGGTCTCATCCCCTTACACTTATAGGATATTATCACCCACCTCTACATCAACAAACACCAAATCCCATCTTCGTAGTCCTAATATAACACTATGTACTTGACCCCCTCTTCTAAAAACCTCTAGATGATACTTTTATTTAACCTCTGTCAGAACTCTTCAAATAATTTTTAAAGCTTTTTAGAGAAAAAAAAGGATGGCCCTTTTAGGTTAGGTTGATCAATGGATTAATAATCCTAGAGAAATATAGCATAAAAATACTATAATACCCAACTAACCAAAGTAATCTACAAACTTCTGTCATAATCTTGGGTGGATCCCATGTTAAAACCACCTCAATCTTTATTGGGGCCATAGCTACTGTAAAGACCCATACTTTACATACATGGTTATTACTTTAGAATTGAATCATACTAATTACAACATATAACAAAACCATGACAGGATTGTATAGGTATAGTGTCTTTAGAAATTGGGAAACATAAACAACTGGTTCATAAATCATCTACATTGTCCCCCATTTATTTCATCATATCTAGAGTCCCTTTTGGCATATCCTACTTAATACCATTCTTCCTGACCTGGGGAAAAGAAAACATAAAAAAGGGTGAGCTCAAATGATCAGTAAGGGTAAACAAAAGAAATATCAATCATATCATATTCATAAGAACATAACATTTCTAAAATATTAACCTGCAAAAGGGATCATAATATCATAACATGGGATAAATTATAATAGTGAAATGTAATCCCAATAATCATAACTTAAAACATGAAACTTTTTGGCATACACACATAATCATAGAAAATCATTTCATATTAGTCAAGGCTCATTTCCAAGACCATCATAGCAGAAAAATTCTATTACTGAACCGAGTTCACTCCTCGTTCCAGTCCTGTATCACTGAACCGGATTAACTTGTCATTCCAGCCATGTTTATCTCATGAGATATAAATCTTTACCCAATGCATTGGAGGGATATATATGTCCCTCCCATCTCATAATGAAACCATTCTTATGTGTTCCACAAAATCATAAATCATACATCATAGCATAACCCATGTAATAAAAATGGGATTCTTAAACATCATGCCATCATAACATAATCGATATAAGATAAAAGGACATCATTAAAATTAATTCCATCATAACATAATCAAATAAATCTAAAAATAGGGATAGAAACATAACCCTATAGAATCTTAGATAGAAAATAATTTTGATAAAACACTTGAACTCCATTCTTGAGGAAAATATCCTTTCTACTTCAAAAACATTTTCCTTTCTTAACATGTCATACAATTATAAAATAAAATAAGTTGATTAAAAATAAACTTGAAAACATGTAAAGAAAGATTCATGGAAATAATGTTCTGTGAAATCATAAAAATCCATTCAAGTCGTATAAGTTAAAAAAACATTTTTCTCGTACTTTGGCTGGAAAAGTCAAAAAGTACCTCGTACTAAAAACAGCAAAAGATTCCTTACATATATTTTACTAAAAACTCACCAATGGGTAAAATTGGATTTAAAAAATTGTAGGAGGATATAAATAATATTACATATTGAGGAAATATAGATGTGGATGAAAAATATTCCCCAATAAATTCTGAAGTATAAAAAATCTTGAATAAAAATGAGATTTCAAGATTTTCCCTTACCTTAGGTCTGATTTGCTTCGTACGTATCTGAACCTCCTGTATAATGATTTAAATAATGTCATTTACTTATTACAGAATCATATTAATTGTTATGATAACATATATGTTCCTATTCTTATATTCTTATTAGTAATATTTCATTGCTACTTTTCATTCAGGTGTTCATTACTTTATGTTCTTATGCATGTCTTGTCGAATAAATTCTTATCCCTCTTTTTAGGTTATAGATACCTTATTTACCGAATGTTATTAGTGTAATATATATCATATTTATTCATTAAATTCATTTATATAATCATTATTCAATGATGATCATGTAGAACGAGTCACATCACATCGTGGAGACGGTAGGCCGTACGTACGCACGAGCGATGATATCATTCCCATAACTATTGAATGGTATTGGAGTGGAAGATGGAATGTCTCAGAATTAGTATCATGTTATAATAATCATATATAGTTATTCTTTACACCATTATACCCATCCAAGTAAGGTGGTGGTGGAAACATATTACACCACGGCGTAGAGACAGTATTCCGTACGTACGCATGCGCGGTGATTTCATTTTCCGTAGGATGGATATAATGTGAAATAGGTTTGTTTCATATTTATAATAATATATCAGTATATTATTGATACTGATGTTATTAATTTATGATGAAACAAATAAATAATAATAAGTATAAGAAGAAATGAATTGGAAAGAACCGGTAAAGGAAATTACCTCTTCTTTGAAGCACCTCTTCTTAACTTCCTCTTAGGGTACTAAATATGGTCCTTGAAGAAGACCAGGACATCTAGGATGTTTATAGAGAAGTGTAGAAGAAAACTTTTCTGGGTTTTTTCGAGCTTGAAGTCTCAAAGTGGTGTGAGGAGGAGAGGGAGGAGGTGCCCTTTTATAAGGGAGGAGAGGGGCACCTTAGGAAAAACTTAAAACATTATTTTATAATAAAGTCATATTCGGTTTTTAATAGTTACAAACTGATTTATTTTGAATATAAGGTGGATATGGGTCTAACTACTCTCAAAAAATAGATTTTATACAAGTTTATGTTACTATTTTAACCTTATCATTTAGAATTAACTCTCAGTTAAATAATTTTACTTTTACTGTGTCTTCTTGTTTTCTTACACTATATGGTTAATAAATTTACTATAACAAGCCAAACAAACCCAAAGTTGTTCATTATTAAAATATATAACCTTATATAAGTAATTTGACCAAACCTTATATTTTTATGAATAAAAGAACAATTAATAATATAATATTTGTTTTAAAAACTATTTTATGTCAATTTTGACACTATTTGGTAATTGATTTTTGTAAAACTCATAAAAGCATTATAAGTTCAAAAAAAGTTAATTAAATCTATAATAACATGTCATATTAACCTATAAAATTAGTTTAATTCTTAAAAAGTCTCAAATTACATTTATTTGGGTATTTATAACATCAATTATGTTAATATTTTATTAACAAGGTAACTACTGCATCATCATTGTGTCATAAGTAAATTAAATTATTTAATGTCTAAAAATTATAAATAAAATACCATTATGTATTAAATAGTTTTATATTTCTAATTAATATTTATAGTCTAATTTATCTTATGTATAACCCTATATTAAAAATGTTTTAGTTATTAAACTTTGATTTTAACTCTTTTAACTCTTCTTTAAATAAAATAATAATAAGTGTCCTAATCTAATCCAAGTGGACCTAAATGGTCATATTTTATTCCTAAGGTTGTTTTTGGTCGAATTTAACTTATCCAATAGAATTAGGACATGTTTTAGGGTAATAATAATATCATTTTTACCCTTAATTACCCTATTTACTTTTAACTGTGGTTAATAAAAGTAAAAAGTTTCTATTCACCAAAAATTATTTTTATCTTGTTGAACCAGATTTTAATCCTTGATATTAACCATGTCTCTCAGATTTTCGAAATTCCACTCACAGAAGTGGTAAAATTAAGTTTTATGTAAATTTTTATATTCTCCTAGGAGGTGGGTAAAAGACAGTGAAATGTTCAATAAAATTTTATATATCTAAAATTATTATAAAATAACTCCAATAAATTAAATTGAACTTATATAGGTATTATGTATCAATTTTTACCTAAACTAATTTTAAATAAAATAAATAATTATTTAAATAAAAAGTAGGTTTTTAAAAAGTAACCTAGTGTTTTCACAATTCATCAAAAATTGAAAGTTTTCAGAAAAATACCAAAAATTCACCCTAGGATAATTTCGATATTATGATTCCAAAAATGAAATCCGTTTTGAAAGATAGATTTTATAAAATTTCAAAAAATGGGTATTACTATTCATAACTACTAGTTTATATAATATTTTAATAACATATCGTTGTTTAATGAAACTCAGTATTGCGTACAACGCAAGCTATCGAGGAAGGTTTCTCCTGCGTGTAACGTAAGCCAAGACAATGTTGTGTGTAGTGAAAGATTATTTTGTTGATGCATATAACATAAAAACAAAATATTTCTCATAAAATCTCATGTGTTACATTCTACCCCCCTTAAAATGAATTTCGCCCTCAAAATTCATCACTTTGTAACAAACAGATGAAGATACCTCTCCCTCATAATATCCTCAAGTTCCCATGTATCTTATTCTAATTGGTGGTTCCTCCATAAAACTTTCACCAAGTGAGCGGTCTTGTTCCATAGGACTTTTTCTCTACGATCCAGAATTTCTATCAGTTGTTCTTCATAAGAAAGATCTTGCTCCAGCGGTACAACTTCTTAGCTGAGTACATGTGAAGGATTGGGTATGTACTTTATCAAGAGAGATACATGGAGCACATCATGAACTTGAGAGATATTTGGTGGAAGTTCCAATCGGTAAGCTACCTTCCCAACACGATCTAGTATTTCTAAAGGACCGATATACCTAGGGCTCAACTTTCCCTTCTTTCCAAATCTCATTACTCTCTTCCAAGGAGATATTCGTAAGAACACTTTATCACCCACTTCAAACTCTATGTCTTTTCTTCGGTTGTTGGCATAACTTTTATATCGAATCTGAGCTGCTCTTATGTGTTGTTGGATAGATCGAACCTTTTCTTCCATCTCATCAACAAGATCAGGTCCAAATATATTTATTTCCCTAACTTCATCCCAGCAAGTTGGAGTTTGGAATTTCTTTCCATAGAGAGCTAAATAAGGATCCATCTGAATACTGGAGTGAAAGCTATTATTATAAGAAAATTCAACAAAAGGTAGGTGTCGATCCCAAACACCTTTGAAATCCATAGAGCAAGCTCTTAACATATCTTCTAGAGTTTGAATTGTTCTCTCAGACTGACCGTCTGTCTGAGGATGATAAGAAGTGCTAAAACTCAACTCTGCATCTAAAGTAAGATGAATACTTCTCCATAACTTCAAGGTAAACCTCATATCCTGATCAGATATAATGGAAAGTGGTACTCCATGCAATCTTACCACTTCATTTACATATATCCTGGAAAGCTGATCAAGAGTGAAATATTCTCTAATAGCAATGAAGTGTGATGACTTCGTAAGACGATCAACTATAACCCAGATAGCATTATTGCCTTTGGATGTTTTAGGAACTCTAGTGACAAAGTCCATAGTGATGTTTTCCCATTTCAATTCTGTTATGGGTAATGGTTGTAACATCCCCTTAGACTTCTATCTCTCAGATTAAACTTACTGACAAACCAAGCATCGAGAGACATATTCATAAACATATCTTTTCATGTCATCCCACCATAAGTACTCTTTTAGGTCCCTATACATCTTCGTGCTTCCAGGATGAATAGATAATGAATAACTATGAGCCTCATCTAATAGCTCCTTATTTAATTCTGGTATGGGAGGAACACAAACCCGATTCTTGAACCTTATTATCTCATCATAGTCAAGGTTGAATTCAGGAACATTTCTCACCTTCTTTTGTAACTCTACATCTTCTTTTTCTGCCTATTTAATATTCACATGTATAGATAGTTGAACATTCATTTGAGAAAGATAATATTTTTCCCCTTCCATTATAATTCCAAGATCCATCCTTTGTAAATCCATAAATATTGGAACTTTTGTGATCATCATCATGGATAAGCTAGCATGGTATTATTGGATTAATGCATCTGCCACCTTGTTTGATTTCCCATAGTGATAATGAATTGATCATTCATAGTCCTTAATCAACTCCAACCATCTTCTTTGGTGCATATTCAGCTCCTTCTGTGTGAAAATATACTTTAAACTTTTATGATCAGTATAAATATCACACCTTTCACTATAAAGATAATGCCTCCATATTTTTAATGCAAAGATTATCGCGGCTAACTCCAAATCATGAGTTGGGTAATTTTGCTCATGTATTTTCAACTTTCACGAGGAATAAGCTATCACTATATCATTTTTAATGAGAACACACCCCATTCCCTTCTTGGATGAATCACTATAGATCACAAAAATTTCTCTACTACACGGCAGTGTGAGCACAGGTGCACTGGATAACCTTCATTTTAACTCTTTGAAATTATTTTCACACTCCTCCATCCAAACGAACTTAGCTTCTTTTCGAGTCAACCTGGTGAGTGGATTAGATAAACTTGAAAAATCTTTCACAAAACGTCGATAATATCCATCCAGACCAAGAAAAATTCAGATCTCAGTTACTGTTGTTGGTCTTGACCATCTTTCGATAACCTCTATTTTTGTTGTATCCACAGATATCCCCTATTTTGAGATTATGTGACCAAAAAATGATACTTTTTAAAGCCAAAATTCACACTTGGTAAATTTGTCATAAATCTTATCCTTTCTCAGGGTCTTCAATACAATTCTCAAGTGATATTCATGTTATTCCTTGCTCTTTGAATAGACAAGAATATCTTCTATAAAGACTACCGCAAAATGATCAAGATAGTCTCTAAAGACTATATTCATTATATCCTTAAAGATAGTAGTGGAATTTGTAAGAACAAATGGCATCACTATAAATTCATAGTGTACATACCTTGTACGGAAATCCGTCTTTGGTATATCCTCCATTTTGACCCTTAATTGATGATACCCTGAATGAAGATCAATCTTGGAAAAGTATTGAGCTCCGCATAGTTGGTCAAATAAGTCATCAATACATGGGAGATGATATTTGTTCTTGATAGTGATCTTGTTAAGTTCTCGATAATCAATGTAGAGTCTCATTGATCTATCTTTCTTCTTAACGAACAGAACAGGTGCTCCCCAAGGTGATGGACTAGGGCATATGAATCCCTTATCAAGATTATCTTGGAGTTGCTTCTTCAATTCCTGCAACTCAATTGGGGCCATTCTATAAGGTGTCTTTGAAATAGGTAAAGCACCTGGTACGAGTTCTATTGAAAACTCAACTTCACGATTTGGTGGAAGACCAATAAATTCCTCTAGAAATACATCATCAAACTCTCGTACAATGGGTATATTCTTAATCATGAGTTTCTCTACAACCATTTGATATAAAAAACCATCATTTAGTGGAATCAAGACCCATAAGATGGAAGAAATTTCCACTGGAAGGTTATGTTCATCCTTGCATTGATAGATGATAGAAGATTGATCGGGAATATAAAATGTGATTTTCATTCTTTGGAAATTGATATGAGCTCCGTATAAAGAAATCCAATCCATGTCAAGAATCACATCAAATTCCACTATATGAAGGATCACAATATTTGCAGGAATCACTTTCCCACAAACTTCAATCGGAGAAGAATTGTTAACTTTTGATGCAACTTTTCTTCCATTAGGGGTTGTCACAGATAACTCAATATCTAAATGTTGAGGTAATATAGCGATACCCTTAGAAAATTCTTCAGAAATAAAAGAGTGGGTGGATCCAGAATCAAATAAAACATTTGCTACTTTAGAGTGGATGGTAAGTGTACCTTTCACCACTTTATTATCATACTCCACATCACCGATAGAAATTGCATGTGGCTTTCCTTTATCTTTGGCCTTAAGAGTTTGTTGACATCGATCATCATCAAAAACCCTTGAATTAGGGATTAATTGGCATAATGCCCCATTTCCTTGCACTTGAAACATTGAAGTGCAGGAGGTGCATTCTGTGTATCCCTTTCTTTGTTCACGTCATTAGACATCTTCTTCCCATTATTTCGACATTCAACTGCCTGATGACCTTCTTTTCCACACTTAAAAAAATTACTTGTCCCTTTAAGACAATTCCCTCCATGTTTCTTTCCACACTTTGAGCATAAGGGAAAACTCATCTTCTTTTCAGTGTGGTCTTTAGATTTTCCTTTGAATTCCATTTTCCTCTTCTTATTAAACCCATATGATTGATGGGTTGCTCCAATATCCATCTCAACCTTGAGATCACATCAAACAATTTCCTCATTTCTATTGAAGTCCCTTATGGATAATGCCCTTCGAATACTTGGTTTTAAGACACTAAAGAATCAATATATTTTACTCTCAGGTTGGATAATAATTCCAGAAGCATACCTTGCAGGTCTTGTAAAATTTTCTTCATAGGTACCAACATATTAATCATCCTTTTTCTTTAGTTCAAGAAACTCCTTCTCCATATTTTTTCTAAGAATACGAGGGAAGTACTTATTGAAAAATAAGTTCTTGAACTCGTCTCATTCCATGGACTCAATTTAATCCCTTTACCTCGTATTCTTAATAAGATTCCATCATTGATCAGCTTCACCTTCCAAAAGATATACTGCTAAGATGACTTTATCATGTTCAGAACATTGTAGAACTTAAAATATCTTTTCAGTGGTACTGATCCATTGTTCAGCCACTAATGTGGATCAGAAGACCCGCTGAATGAAGGTGGACACTACGTCATGAAGGATTCAACAGAATGTTGCTCCTTCCTTTGCTCATTTGGAAGTCCAGCATAATTCATAGCTTGAGAAAGTTGTGTGAGCATGGCTATAAGATTTTTCATTTCAGCTCCCATAACGTTTGGTTGCTCAGGGGGGACAATCATTGCATTTCCATTGCATTCAGCATTAACAGGTTCCTTCGGGTTCTAGCCACTGACTAAAACCAAGAATCATAGTGTTAGAAACACTAATCATAATAGGAAAATTGCATAATCAAGAATAAAATTTCAGACTTTAGGTCTTATCATAGATTGTTCATGGCCATTTCTAAAACACTAAGATTTTGTCCTATTCTTAGACATATCCTTAGGGTTCTTACTAAGGCTTTCACATCCTATTTTCCAAAGGTTGACTATACCTTTCCTCTAATACCAACTATAACGACCCATACATTACATACATTGTTATTACTTCAAAATTGAAGCATAATTATTACAACCTATAACAAAACCATGATAAGACCGTATAGGTATAGTGTCTTTAAAAACTAGGAAACATAAACAACTGGTTCATAAATCATATAAATTATCTCCCATTTATTTCATCATATATAGAGTCCCTTTTGGTATATCCTACTTAATAACCTTATTCCTGACCTGGGGAAAAGAAAACATACAAAAGGGTGAGCTCAAATGATCAGTAAGGGTAAACAAAAGAAATATCAATCATATAATATTCATAAGAACATAACATTTTGAAAATCTTAACCTGCAAAAGAGATCATAATATCATAACATGGGATAAATCATAGTAGTGAAATGTAATCCCAATAATCATAACATAAAACATGAAACTTTGTGTAATACACAAATAATCATAGAAAATAATTTGATATTAGTTAAGGCACATTTCCAAGACCATCATAATGTACAAAGTCCATTACTGAACCGAGTTCACTCCTCATTCCATTCCAGTATCACTGAACCAGATTAACTTTTCATTCCATCCATGTCTATCTCATGAGATATAAATCTTTACCCAATGTATTGAAGGTATATATAGGTACCACCCATCTCATAATGAAACTTTTCTTATGTGTGCCACAAAATCATAAATCATACATCATAGCACAACCCATGTAATAAAAATGGGATTCTTAAACATCATGCCATCATAACATAATCCATATAAGATAAAAGGACATCATTAAAGTTAATTCCATAATAACATAATCAAATAAATTTAAAAATAGGGATATAAACATAACCCTATAGTATCTTAGATGGAAAATAATTTGGTAAAACACTTGAACTCCATTCTTGAGGAAAATATCCTTTTTTACTTCAAAAACATTTTCCTTTCTTAACATGTCATACAATTTTAAACTAAAATAAGTTGATTAAAAATAAACTTGAAAACATGTAAAGGAATCTTCATGGAAATAATTTTCTATGAAATCATAAAAATCCATTCATGTCGTATAAGTTAAAAAAACATTCTTCTCGTACTTTGGCCGGAAAAGTCAAAAAGTACCTTGTACAAAAAATGACAAAAGATTCCTTTCATATCATTTGCTAAAAACTCACCAATGGGTAAAATTGGATTTAAACAATTGTAGGAGGATAGAAATAATATTACATATTGAGGAAACATAGATGTGTATGATAAATATTCCCCAGTAAATTCTAAAGTATAAAAAATCTTGGATAAAAATGAGATTGTGATATTTTTCCTTACCTTAGGTCTGATTTGCTTCGTATGTATCTGAACCTCCTGTATAATGATTTAAATAATATCATTGACTTATTATATAATAATATTCATTGTTATGATATCATATATGGTCATATTCTTATATTCTTATTAGTAATATTTCATTGCTACTTGTTATTCGGGTGTTCATTGATTTATGTTCTTATGAATATATTATCGAATAAATTTTTATCCCTCTTTTTAGGTTATATATACCTTATTTACAGAATGGAATTAGTGTAATATATATCATATTTATTCATTCAATTCATTTATATAATCATTATTCAATGAAGATCATGTAGAACGAGTCACATCACATCGTGGAGACGGTAGGTCATACGTACGCACGAGCGATGATATCGTTCCCATAACTATTGAATGATATTGGAGTGGAAGATGGAATGTCTAAGAACTAGTATCATGTTATAATAATCATATATAGTTATTCTTTACACCATTATACCCATCCAAGTAATGTGGTGGTGGAAAACAGATTACACCACGGCGTGGAGACGGTATTCCTTACGTACGCATCCGCGGTGATTTCATTTTTCGTAGGATGGATAGAAGGTGAAATAGGTTTGTTTCATGTTTATAATAACATATCAGTATATGATTGATACTGATGTTATTAATTTATAATGAAACAAATAAATAATAAGAAGTAGAAGAATAAATAAATTGGAAAGAATCGGTAAAGGACATTACCTCTTCTTTGAATCACCTCTTCTTAACTTACTATTAGGGCACTAAAGATGGTCCTTAAAGAATACCAGGACCTCTAGGATATTTCTAGGGAAGTGGAGAAGAAAAATTTTCAGGGGTTGGCCGAGCTTGAAGGCTCAAAGTGGTGTGAGGATGAGAGGGAGGAGGTTCTCTTTTATAAGGGAGGAGAGGGGCACCTTAGGAAAAAATTAAAATATTATTTTATAATAAAGTCATATTCAGTTTTTAATAGTTCAAAATTGATTTATTTAGAAGATAAGGTGGGGATGGTTTGAAATCCTCTCAACCAATATATTTTATACAAGTTTAGGTTACTATTTTAACCATATCATTTAGATTTAATTCTAAGTTAAATAATTTTACTTTTACTGTGTCTTCTTGTTTTCTTACAATATATGGTTAATAAACTTACTATAAAAAAGCCAAATGAACCCCAAGTTGTTCATTATTAAAATATTTAACCTTATCTAAGTCATTTTTCCAAACCTTATATTTTTAAGAATAAAATAACAATTAACAATATAATATTTTTTTTAAAAACTATTTTATGTCAATTTTGACACTATTTGGTAATTGATTTTTGTGAAATTCATAACAGCATGATTAGTTTAAAAAAAGTTAATTAAATAAATAATAACATGTCATATTAACCTATAAAATTAGTTTAATTCATAAAAATTCTCAAATTACATTTATTTGGGTATTTATAACATCAATTATGTTAATATTTCATTAACTAGGTAATTATTGCATCATCATTGTGTCATAAATAAACTAAATTGTTTAATGTGTAAAAATTATAAATAAAATACCATTATGTAGGAAATATTTTTATCTTTCTAATTAATATTTATAGTCGAATTTATCTTATGTATAACCATATATTAAAAATGTTTTAGTTATTAAACTTTGATTTTAACTCTTTTAACTCTTCTTTAAATAAAATAATAATAAGTGTCCTAATCTAATCCAAGTGGACCTAAATGGTCATATTTTATTCCTAAGGTTGTTTTTGGTCAAATTAAACTTATACAATTGAATTAGGACATGTTTTAGGGTAATAATAATATCATTTTTACCCTTAATTACCCTATTTACTTTTAACCGTGGTAAATAAAGGTAAAAAGTTACTATTCACAAAAAATTGTTTTTATCTTATTGAACCAAATTTTACTCCTTGATATTAACCATGTCTCTCGGATTTTCAAAATTCCACTCATAGAAGTGGTAAAATTAAGTTTTATGTAAATTTTCATATTCTCCTAGGAGGTGGGTAAAAGACGGTGCAAAGTTCAATAAAATATATATATATATATATAATTATTATAAAATGACTCCAATGAATTACATTGAACTTATATACGTATTATGTATCAATTTTTAACTAAAATAAATTTAAATAAAATAAATAATTATTTAAATAAAAAGTCGGTTTTTAAATAGTAACCTGGTGTTTTCACTATTCATCAAAAATTGAAAGTTTTCAGAAAAATACCAAAAATTCACCCTAGGCTAATTTTGATATTCTGAATCCAAAAATTAAGTCCATTTTGAAAGATAAAATTTATAAAATTTCAAAAAGTGGGTATTACTATTCATAACGACTAGTTTATATAATATTTTAATAACATATCATTGTTTAGTGAAACTCGGTATTACATACAACGCAAGCTATCAAGGAAGGTCTCTCCTACGTGTAACTCAAGCCAATACAGTGTTGTGTGTAGTGAAATATTCCTTTGGTGATTCATATAACATAAAAACAAAATATTTCTCATAAAATCTCGGGTGTTACAGCTACTCTCTCCTTTGAGATTAAATACCCCCAAAAGTATATTTATCTAATTCAAAATTGACACTTTAAGAGATTCACATACATCTAATGCTTTTGAAATATGTTTAGGACCATCCTTAAATGCTCTACATGCTTAGCCTCCAATGTCGAGTGTATGAGAATTCCATCGATAAAGACTACCAAAAATTGTTCTAGGAAAGGATGGAAGGTCCATTCCATGAGTCATATAAACACCATGAGTGATTTTTTCATGCCAAAGATAATCACCAAACAATCATAGTGACTATAGTGACATCATAATGTCAAATTTGGTATTCTCACCTCACAAATCCACAGCTAGTGATATCCTAACATGAGGTCAATCTTTGAGAACTAATTTTCCCCTTTCAACTAATCAATGAGGTCATTGATCCTCAGAACTGGATACTTATCCTTAATTGTTACCCAATTAAGGTGATGATAATCAATCCACAACCTCAGGATCCCATCCACCATCTTAGTGAGAAATATTTCATCTACCCATGTGAACACACTGGGTCTAATAAATTCTTTCCTCTCAAGGTCCTCCAACTTCACCATTAGCTCCTAAATCTTAGTGGGATCTATAATATATGCTACTAAAGATATTGGGGTAGTCCTAGAATGTAGATAAATGTGTAATTCAACCTCGCAATAAGGATTTAAATAAGTAATTCCCATAATAAATACATCAGGGTGCTCATATACCGCTCTAGGAAACTAGATACTTGTTGAGTCTAATGCACTATGGTTTAAGATAAACTATTGATGGGAAATCTGTTGTATCTTATTACATATGAGCCTAGATTTCTATAAATGGAATTACTTATCTCTATTGAATTAAAATCTTAACCTGCCATCCTAGGTCCACATCATCCTCCATCGGAAAAAATCAATATGGTCATGGATGGTAGATATCCAATCCATACCAAGAATGACACTATATGGACTCATCAAAACAATGAAGATGTCTTATTATAAATTTTATCCCCTAAGAGATATGTCACACTACCATTAGAAAAGTTTGATCATGAAATACCCTCTAGTATGCGTCTACACCTGAAAGGGTCAAGTTAAAGGCTCCAATGGAATATCTAGTTCTCAAGAAAGGTGTAAGTCCATGATGGAATGGTTTACACATGTGTCTACCAAAACTAATGATAAGGTGGAAAATAAATAGATCACACCTTGAATAATATCAAGATACTCTAGGTTATAAGCTTTAACCTACTACAACTATCTACACCCATGGACGCCTAGTCTTCGACCCTGATATGGTCCACTTGATGGTGGTGGTGTTGGTATCATGTTATAGCTTCGACCACCTATTATTTCTTATCTACTCCGACCTCCTCCTTGAGGATTTATTAAAAATACCTAGGAGGTCCTTGGTTTAATCATAGCATCTGATGTGGTGGTATGTCTACAATCTTTCCTCCATCTAATGTATGATGGTTCAATCAGTCCCAATCGATATGATCATACCTATCATAAGAAAATAAATGCCTTCCTTATGGTTTACTAGATCCCATTTGGGAACCATGATCCATTGATCCTTTAGTCTAAGACTGAACCTGGGAGTGCCTCAAGTGTTTGGGTCCCAAATTATACCATTGGATTCCTACTAATGAGGTCTCTACCCATTCCTAAAATCTACTAGAACCTGATTACAACAGTTGATCCTCTAAGAGGTGCCCGACTACTAAGGCATGACCTAGCACTCTAGCTTAGGTGGAGATACAGAGATATATTACCCCAGCTCAATATCTCTATGAAAACCCATCTTAAATGTTTGTTCATGGAATTGAAAATCACAAACCATGTCAAGAGAGTATCACATGAGGTCAATGAACCTTGATTCATACTCAGTGATGGACATTCTTCCCTGTTGTAACTTTAGGTCCTCTTATGTGCACAATGAATACAAATTTATATGAATATACTTCTCACAAAATCGGTTCTTGAACATTTTCCAATGAAGAGTCACCTCATATTGTCTCTAATTCACAAAGAACAAACAATTTCATGTAATTATATGTAAAATAATATCCACAATTACTACCATATGTTCATAAGGGTTATAAACCAGATGCAACACTTGGTTCATCAACTCTAGCCAGTAATTTATCACCTGTCAGTCTAGATCACCCCAGATTCTGGGAAGACTCTATATATAAAACTCATGAAGTGAGATCAGTCTATGCACTCCATCATCTGGAACCTATGGATTGATTTGTTTCCCATTATAAGGAAAACATAAGTCTATACTATTGGGGTAGGTCTTCTTATAGCTTGACTAGTAGAACTGATCATTGTCCAGCCAGATGAAACATCTCCTATATAGGCCCTAAACTAATTCCTCATTCCAAAGCTAATTATCATAATAATAATGTCAGGGAATCTTTTCTAGTTATCTATGTGGTTTAATCTTGAAATAATAAAGATATACCATGGTTAAAAGAGAATATCTAGGGATATGACTCAAGAAGGAGATAGAAACCACAATATGTTCCTATATGATTCATATATAATTTTTTTTCTTGAAACCAATGTCTCAGTGTATTGATTCAATAATCAGGTTCTCAAGATCTTAGTAAATGGATATTTCAGTCATAGTAGCATCACTGGGGTCCATGTCTTGAGATCCAAATTCAAGTAACTTCAACACCATTTCCCTAAATCCCAAATCAATCCTGAAAAATACTCTATCTCCAAACTCTTCCCTAGGATAACTTATGCTATGATACCACTTTGACATGACCCCGCCCACAAGGTCCTTCCTAGCTAGTGGTAAGAGAAGTGTTTCACCCCAACCCCTACTTTAATGGTCTAGGGGTTGGCGACTAGCATCTAGTAGGAATATCACACAAATGAGAGGCCTTAGCTTAATGTATATGTACACACCGACACAAGTATCTCCATACACAATAGAGTAATATAGAAGAGTAAATGACTAAATAATAAATGAAAGAAAAACATAAAATATCCCTCAATAGTGTATGATAGTACATAATCAAATACAAGATGGAAAATAAAAGTTCCATAACCAGAATGTAGTCCTAACATGACAGCAAGAGGGAATATTTTCCCAACACACAAAATCTAGATTCTGACCCCAGTCTTGATACCATAGTTGATGAGTACCACTATACACTATCCACAGTCGGTCCACCTAGATCTCCATTTTATATCATGTCATTTACATAATACACAACACATGTGGTTAGACCCCATACATGGGTGGGTATATGCATACCCAATAAGACACCCCAAAATCACCATGAATTAAATCATAAAAAGAGAGTCAACTTCAGACCACAAACAAGAGGGTAAAGAAGGAAGAACCTAGATATTCTTGTAGAATGATATAAGTTATTCAGTAAGATCACATACCTCATAGTTGGAAAAATGATCAGAATTATTCACATAGATTCACAATAAATACCATAAAATGAGTTATATTATACCTCTTGGGTAATTCCCAAAGGGAAGGCACACTTAGCACAAAGACAAATTAGATGAATCTATTCAACTCATAGGTAGAGTATCATGCTCTAGTATAGGGGGATACCTGACTCCATTATAGTTCAACTAAAAAATAGAGGATCGTGACTTAGGCCACTGAGGGATACCTGAATCCATATGTATTATCTATTAGGATGGGTTTACATACCATTTCTACAAGTGAAAATGATTGGATACCTGACCGAACCTAAGGAAACAAAATAGAGGATCATAACCTCAATAATTATCGGGGGATACCTAAATCTTTCTGCACTCAACCCATAGAAAAGGGATCACACAGCCTAAGTCATAGTGTATGATACCTAAATTTATCTTGTGGGGTCAGATAATTTACTACCACATCCCACATGGAACCCTATTCTGAAAGGATTACTCAAACAACCTAATCTAAGTGAAATGGGGGTGCACGATATGTCCAAGGGGTGTCACCCCAAGTTAGTAACCTAGTCATGTAACACTGGTCTACATAGCATGAAAAATAACAATTTTATGGTATGTGAGTTTGGTCATACAACATTTGGGTCTCAGGATAGGACTCATCATATACCTTTAATACCTAATTCAGGTTCCTCTAATGTCACACGATGTGTGGTTCCTCCATATGGAATGTGAGAGCACTCAATATCCATGGGTGTGTACCTTTTATACTTGTTGAGTATGATTTATAAACTCATATGATGTGTGGGATTGGGAACATATTCAGGTGATATTTTACTCACTTATAAACCATGTCAATGAATCAACAACAAAAAATGACGTGTCTTCTTCTGATCTATACACCTTATTATTAGAAATTTTCTAAAAAAAATTCACAGACGAAACATCTCTAAGTTGTTAACTACCTCCACTGATCTCACCATGATATTTGGATGAAACTACCACAATCTACATTGACCAATCCAAATCATCATTGGTGTTTGTATGGATTCCATCCATCACCATAGAATTGTATTCTGGATGCCTCCCACATCAACTTTATTATATGTTTCGTGAAACCTCCATAACTTAATCTTTCTTTTCATTTCCATCATCATCATTGAACTTCTAGAATACTATAATCCATGATTATAAACCCAAAATAATGATTTATGGAACAATTTATTGACCACACAATGATTTGGGTCTATGTGAATGGTTAAATAACATTCCAAAACAAATATCACTGATGGAATCATATATAATAGAGGGAGAAGTACATGAAACACAATAGTGAGGATTCAATTATGGTCATATTCATCTTGGACATAATTTGTTGATGGAATTAAAAGAGATGAGGATGAAATAGAATCAACTAATTTCAAATAATACATTGTTAAAAATTATAATAAAATTTATAATTTAATGGCCATATTATTATCTAAATATATATTCAATATGGAGGGGGATTTGATCCATGTTTATATTAAAATCATAAAAATTGGGGAAATTACAACAATAGAAAAGCCCTACCTTATAGATAGATCGATCATTGAAGAATAATGAAGCTTTCAACATTGTCCTGAAAGACGTAGTTAAACTTCAATGTGTTTATGATCGATCCCCAATCCCTAGCTAGTTTATTAATAATCTATACCACAGTTCCCTTCTCAAGTCTCCTGCCAGGTTATGTGTCTAAACATATAAGAGTTTCTAATGAGGGATTAAATAGAGAATTACTAGGTTAACCAATTAATCAACTAATTAGGTAATTAATTATTTATTTATTAAATATACCCACGTTCACTATCACAATTCTAATGAGAACAACACTAATTTCACACCTATATTAAAACTCACATTCTAGATACAACAGTGGTCTCGGTTTCTCCATCCATGGCTTTTTTCAGGAAGAAATAAATTATTTATAAAGATATGAATTTATGTGAGTTAATATATTTAATATTTTTAATATGTCTACATCAAGTATTTATAGTAAGTGAAACTATATTCTAACTCCATGAATAGATCCCAAAATATTCTTTAATATATTCAAAGGCTCTAATCACTAAAACTGGATCCGTTGAAAAAATGAAGTTCCATAGAATGCATAATATGAAGAGTTCATATTAGGAATTAAATCTAAAGTGTTTTCATTAATTATTATGGAATGATCATAATGATTAATGGTTAATTGTAAAATGTTTATAATTATCTTTTATTTATGAATAACTCAAATATGGTTGTCTCATTTTTAAATATTTGATATGTTCATTTATTTAAAAGTATATTCCCTAATTTATTCATAGTTATAAATTTATTATGTTATTAATATGTGTATGCTTAATTTTAAAATGTTAAACAACTTACTATGAAATTTTTGAACCTTCATCACATGTTGGGAGTGTCAACATAAGATTTTGTTTTTGTCTATATTGACCTCATTTTTTTGGTTTATTATCTTGGATTTAATTTTTTATCTTAGTTTATTCTATTATAATTTATAATTATTATGAATTAAATTCTCTATTGAGTAAATTATCCACAAGTATAGGGATATAGGGTCGGACTTCCCATCATCTTGGAGGCTTGTGCCTTGTTCTAGAAAGGTGTGGGATTATTTATCTATCATTCTAGGATTACCCATGTAGAGGTTTCAATTTTATATAACTATAAACCTTTACATGGAGTGTTCATTTACCTTATTAATATAAAGTATTTAGATATGTATAAATATTTTTTACTCCTATATTTGGGTGAGTAATGAAAACTTGTGAGTCATGTAAAGATGTACACGTTAATTTGGATTGAACATATTGATTTGGTAGAGATAATATTATTCCAAAACTAAATCATTATAATATTGGATTCATAACTTTATAGCATGATATAAGATGGTGATATTAAATCCCCTTAAATAATAAGTGATAGATTCCTTCCAAAGGATCACTTTTCAAGACCTAGATTATCCAATCGGGTAGTTTTGTACCAAAATCGTGTACCCTATAATTATAATGTACAAGGAAATAAATTAGTAGGTAACATTGGATCATATTTAAGTTGTTTTGTACCAAGTTTGGGTTCCCCTTGATTATCTTTTTTTGTCATGTTCTTGGTATTTTATTTGAATTACACTTTCTGGGAAACCCTAATAGTTAGGATTCTAGAGGAATATATTTGAGTGAATGCATATGATGGATTGGGCAAAGAGTTGTCTACTTGGATATCCAAGAGTCATATATGATATGATAGGGATGGTTCTTGTAGTCACCCCAACCACAATAGCCTATATTCGGTGTCTATTTTATTACATTAACATTAAATGCAAGGTATCACATCCAGAATGACCGAATAGTTTAATATTCAAGTTAAACTAAATATACATATTTGAAATTAAAATTTTATTTTAAAATGAAAAACATACAAATAATTTTCTTTGAGAATGAAATTATTACCCTTAGCGTATATCTACATATCAATCAAAAAACAATTGTATCCTAGGGAAAATAAAACATAATAAAGGGGTGATTTCAGATTCTCAATAAGGGTAATAATATAGTATAAACTATGAATAAATAAGGCATAATCGATACAGAAATGTAAATAAATGAAACACATTCAATTTAATCAATAACTGAGCATAAAATAGCTGGAATAAACGATGATGAAATAATTCCATATAAATAATCATATGAGCTTGAAAATTAACCATTTATATTCTAACTAATCTAATAATTACATGGAATATCAATAACTATATTCATAATGATGTAATGTATAATGTAAGACATATAAAACATACCATGGTGGCTTTGTCCCAATACATCTAAATAAATGGGTAAGGCCTTGGCCAAAACCCATTCTAGTTTGTCTCATGAGACCTACCAATGCATAGAGGGGCTATAGTGGGCCCCAAACATCACTTACTAAGTCTAATTAATTCCTCATATAAAAGGTTTTAAACATAACCAACATAAAAATTATTATTGAAATACTAACATATGAAATTATAATTCTTACCTCAATCAATATACATAATCATAAACCATCCAGAGTCATATGATGAATAGAATTAAAATTTACATCCTCAATAAAAATGATCATAAAATATGAAATAAAGAATAAGGATTATATTTATACAACATATCCCTAGTGGATAATAAGTTAAATTAATGGTTTATTTCATTGATGAATATAAATACCATGAAATATCATTAAAATCATTTTCAAGGAAAATAAACTTTTCACTTTGAAAATAACCTTTTATAACAAAAAGTTCACAAAAAATGTTTTATTTGAAAAGAAACATTAAATATTTTAAAATAAATTTTAAAATGTTGATTGGACATGATGGTGGAAAATTTCTTTCATTACATACATGTTATAACAAATATTCCTTTCATATTTTCAGTAAAATTCAAATGGAAGGAATTGTTTTGAAAATGACATGAAAATTAATTTGAAAACATTTTTTAAAAGTAAAAAATGGGTGAAAATGACTTTAATAAATCATTTTTTGAAGGTTAAAAAAAATTCAAAACATTTTTATAAAACATGGGTTTTGATGAAAAGGGATTTTTGACCGAAGAGAGAAATAAAGTTAGATTTTCTTTAAAACGTTTTTTAAAACTTTTTAAGTGACAAATTGTAGAAAATGGTAATATTACATTAAAAAGTTCATTAATAAGAAAATTTTAAGTGAATAGATTTATTTTAATATATAAATATCAAATAATTCTCCCAAGGGAGATGTAAATATAGATAATCAATAATACTAATGAGATTTTGAAATAAACTCATACAACTTTTGTAACTTCTGAATCATAAGCCCCGTAAATAAAATGAGATAAAATAAAACTATAAATAAAATAAAGATAAATATATTCATGAAATAACATATAAAAGGGGAATTATATACACCAAAAAAAGTAAATAAGTGTTGAATATGGCATATGTATCATGATAGTAAAAGAGAGACAAGAAACCCTTATCTTGAGACTCACCCATCGCATATGTTCTTTAACTTCTTGGATAATAAAATTATGTTATGTATATAATTTATTAAGAAATTTTTTAACGTTTATGATTACTTTTAATTAACTTATTACCATGTTATATAAAATTACTTAATCAATTAATTTTACATTAAGTACTTTGATGATATTAGACCTGTGTGTCAAAAATAACTTTGATAGGTAGATTATTGGTCTAAAATTCCATTATTTAAAAATATATAGAATAATAATCCTTAAATAATTATAACATTTATACATAAATTATAATTCTAATACCAATCATGAAATATAGTTTTATGAAATGAAGTACGCTATGATCATGGAGACGGTAAGTCGTGCGTACGGATGAGTAATGTTTCCATTTCTCAACAATCATTAAGGAATGAAGGTAAGTAATATTTTTTCATTAAATAATTATAATAATAGAATAAATACAATATTATTTATTTAAATATACTTATTTATATAATCCATGTGGTTTGGTGATGAAAATAGAGTCATGTTGCTTCTCAAAGGTCCTAGTCCCCACACACATGTACTATGTTATTACCCTTCAGTGAGTGAAATAGTAAGAAATAAAATGATATATTATATTTTAGGAATTATAAATATTACTTTAATATCATAATTATTTTATATATATCACATATATTCATTAAATTTATCCTTATTACCATCCATGTAAGGTGTTAGTGAAAAATGAATTATATCTCTTCATGAGGCGGTAGTCCGCCATACACACGAGTGACGTTATCGTACCCCCTATTGAATGGGAAGTAAAAAAGTTATATATGATAAAATTAATAAATAGGTATAATTATGTTATAAATATTATATATACAGTTTATTTCAATCATCATACCCAACCGTGATAGGTTTTGATGGAAAATGTTTCACATCAGTTCGTGAGGTGGTAGTTCTCTGTACACAAAAGCAATGTTATTGTTTCCCATTTGAGGGAAGAGGAGATGGATAAAGGTCATGAAATTAACATAATAAAATATCATTATATTGGAGATAATTGTTTTATGTTATAATCATAAATTAATAATATTTTAAGGATGTGTAAGAATAAATAAAACAAAAAACACATAGTTTGGAATTTTACCTCTGTTCCAACCACCTCTTTGGGATTATACCTAAAGTATTAATAGAAAAGATTTTTGAAAAAGAATTATATGATGAGGGTATAGAAGTTTTAAATTTATTTGGGTAGGTATTGGAAGAACCAAAAAAAATTTAAGGCACGAATAAGAGAGGATATGGGGCGGCATTTTATAAGTGGGGTGAGTGGCACACTTATCATTTTTGAAAAGAAAAAGGTGTATACACGTTTTTCACTTTTTCCAAGGGTCCAGAATGAAATATTGTTGAGAATTAGAAATTATAATGTCTAAATATGTCCATTAAATTTGTTTTTTATAATCTTTGGATCATTTTTAACTCTTAACTTCTTAGATTAACCCTCAGCAAATCATTTTTTCCTTAAGCACGGTAAATAATTTTTACAATTTTTATTATTAATTATGGTCAAAAATTAAGATGAAATTATTAGATAAAATAATTTATTATGATTCCAAATATTGAATATATTTTTATAAATTCCATTAACATAATTGGAAAATTTTAATTTAAAATTAATCTCGCAAACGCGATGAGAAAGCTCGTTTTTAAAGATAAAATGTTCAAAAAGTTTACAAAGTTTTTACATAAAAATTCAACATGAAAATGATTAAAATGAAATAAATTGTATTGATAGATATATAATTAAAGTTATTTTATTTTTAACCCAATTTAAAATATAATTTAGCTATAAATACTTTAAACAAAAAGATAGTTTTCAATTAAAATTCAGTATTTTACACTATTAATAAAAAAAATATTTTCAGAAAATTATAAAAAAATTAACGCAAAGATTATTTTGAAATTTAAATTTAAAAACTGAAGTTTACATTTTCAAATAAATTTTATAAAATTTTTATAAATTAATTTTAAATTAGAATCATGACTAAGCTTCCTTTTAGAAAACTATAATTTTTCGAAAAACATTTTTTCCTTTCAAATGATTCTTATTTTATTTATAATAAATATAAAACCATTAAATTTATTTTATACATGTGTAAAACATATAATTTTCATAATTTAGTTATTAATATTCATACCTATAAACTTAATGGCTAGTTGAAATGGTAATGCTTAAATAGTAATATTTTAATAGAGTATCATGTTTCGTTCAAACACAATATTGCATGAATTTAAAGCTATCAATGAGATTGAATTTATTTAAAAGTAAATATATCTTAAAATCTTAGGGTGTTTTATTCTATTTTATGGTTGGTTTTGTGTGTCATATACACTATCAATCATGATGTTCTTATTTTAAAATATCGGGGTGTTACATTCTACCCCTTGAATAAATTGTGTCCTCACAATCTAATCTTGATCTCGGTAATCAATGGTTTGAAATTTGAAAAAAATCTTGAAATCCCACAATGATATAAGGGTTAATAAAACATCCACTTGATAATAAAGAATGTGAGTTATGAATTTCATCTTGAATAACTACATAACTAGTATTCCAAGTATGATAACATAGGTGGGAATGAAAACATGGACATGAAAGATAATACTAACACCAAAGGATTAATAGGGAGTGATATAGATCATTGATGACAAGAAATTAGGTTATACAAAGGAGTTTAAAAACTAAGAAACCATAAATCTATGATGAGTTAAGGGACCATTTCATTCATAAAAAATGAAGGTACTAGGATAACATTTTTTCAAGATCTATTCCAATAGATTAGGAATTCTCTTACAATTTATACTGAGAACTTATGAAAATATAATTAATTGATATCTTTCGATTTCAGGGGCACGGTTTCATCTTTTGGTTTTAATTTTATTATTTTACACTTAATTTCTTGCAACCATAAATTAATATCCAAGATAAATATTTTTAGGCCTAAAGCACTAAAATTACCTTTTAACAGATCATAAGATCTATAAAAGTGTAACAAGTTATTCCTCCTATCCTTACTAAAAAATGGTTAGAAGAAGTTATACAATAACACCCAATGTTCAAATTAATTTATTCCATAAATAGTTAACCTTAAATCTCATCTAAAATATATCTGACCAAATTTAGAAGGAAGGTAACTAAATCAATATTATATTCCCCCCAAAAAATATAAAGTGGATCTTAATGTCACATTCCAAACATGTGAATTACTTGATCACCATAAAACCTAAATGAAAACTTTCATACTTCCAAAACTAAAATATCAGGTTGTCAAATATATTTCATAAATCAATACTTATAGTAAACTTTCGCAAAGATGACATAATCTATCAAACCTCTTAAAAATTTCATGGTCAACAACATTATCCCATAAACATCTCATTATTATCTCAACTTTAGAAACAAATTAAGGGTTATAATCTCTCACTCATGTGTTTTACTAGAGTTTCAAATTATCAGTGAATAACTTTTCTTGGAAATTTGTAAGATATAGGGTTTTCCTATGAGTTATGGATCATTTTTTCTAGTAAAAATCTTATTTAAGTTCTCTTTTGGCTTAGACCCTAAAGTTGGGATTGTGTAACATTTGGGTTTTTTTGGAAAGAAGGAAACCAGGGATGAAGGTTGGATGCATTCCAAATACATGGAATGTATTTGAAAAACACAACGTGTATCAAATACATGACGAGTATTGGTCTGGAAAGAACCTTTCATGACTTGTAATGGATTTTACCTGGAGATGGAAAACACTAACATTACACAAAATATAAATCTTACACACCATGTAATCTCCCTGGGTCAAATTTTTGAAAAAAGTAGTTGGGCCTATTATTTTGACATAAGGCCTCACCCCTCTTCCCTCACACATAGAAGGTCCACCAATGAGCTCTCCCATGGAAGGTTAACCTATTCTTTGCAATATCTCTCTGATCTGAACTCTGATTCTTTTTCCATCAGTCTCGTTGGATGTGCACCAATGAGTTCTTTATTCCTCTTTCTCCTTTCATCATTCTTCTTTATCCTAGTGACACTATTTTGGTGTAGGATCTTATTCCCTACTTGTAGGTAATTCTTCCATTCTTCCATTTTCTTTTTATATGGGTCAAGTTAGGTGTTAATACTGGATTACTGTTATTCCACGGGCATAAGGTATGTGGTTTATAACTTTCCTTCAAATTCTAGTTGTTTTATACCATGTTTCTATTATGTTTCATGTCATTCCTTCTAAAAATGCTCTTAAAATTAATTGAATGTATTTTTAGAATTATTAGAACCTTGTTAGGTTTCACACCTAGAACCGTGATATGGTTAGAGGTTTTCAACCTCAACCCGAACCACCTACACATGAGGTGTATTTATGTATCTTCCCTATGATATACCATCCCATTGGGTGCATGTGTGATATCTCCATCTTAGTGGGAGCCGTAATGAATTAAATAGAATGTTAGGAGAGGGTTTATAACTCTTTTTCTAAGTTTTTACATTTTATTAAAATGGTTAAATGAGATGAATGGAAAATGTGGAATGAGTTGGATGGAATCATGGATCATGTATGATTAGGAAATGAGTTATGAAATGATTAATGAGATGATAAATTATTTGGATGTCAAAGGAATTTATACTCCTTGGATCGGGCCTACTAGGTATGGAATTTGATTCCATGTACAATTCTACTCTGTGGATCTAGATTACATTGGATGCATGCGACATTGGAACTCCATGATCTGGTTTACTTGGACAACCTTGGACATGCTCCTTGGGCTCCACCCAAGTCTTTTTCGAGGTTTCCATAGAGATGTTCAATGGAATCAATGAGGATTCCTTGGTAATTTATACCTTGTATTCGACTCGATTATAGCTAACCCAATGAGGATTCCTTGGTCATTTATACCTTGGATCCATCCCTTTTGGTATGAAACTCGATTACTCGATATAGGTTGTAGTGGATGTTTATCATGATTTATGTTTAGCATGTGTTTTTTATTTCTAATTTATAGTGATTCTTGGTAGGTTAGACAGTATTTCACTTACATGTATATACCTTATTATTTTACATTAATATTATATAATTCATGTTTCTTATGCTTATACTACATAAACTAGACTTTTTATTGATGTTGTTGGTGGTGGCCTACTGAGTGTTATCTCACACCCTATTCAGGCCACCATTGGGTACCTAGACAAACTTCATGGGTGTAGGTTGGGACCAAGTAAATAAACCACTTTACAATGCCTGATTGATTATGCATAGGAGAAGGGGATCACAGGACAAAACTATGTCTCGTGATGCTATATGGAGATGGTTCTATTTTTTGCTTTTTTGCTTTTGATACATGTATTATACCAAATGTTTGTTTCTATGTATTTCCTTCCATTTTTTATAGATACATGAAATAAATCACTTTGTATATGATATTTCTTTTATCTTGTTTTATTACCACTATTTTCATATGGATGTTTATTTACTGTTGTTCAGTTATTTGATATGCTTACTCTATTTATTATTATGATCACACCATTGTGATACACTCTAATTATGAGGGTATAGTATCCCCATTATTCCACATTATAGCATCTGTACTAGTGGGTAGACTCTGGAATATGGGGAGGCACACTTGATGTTATGTGACCCACTATCTCAAGGCACCGTTTAGTGGCTCCCATATTAGGGCGTTACAAAGTGGTATTAGAGAATTTTTATTTTCTTTTGTATTAATGATTGAGAAATTTATACAAGATATTAGGAACATGTTGGGACATGTTTATAAGTTTTTTAGGGAAAATACCAAGTTTCCTAGGAATGATAAATTGTTTTTCTATATCTTTCTTATTATAGTTGATTTGATTACACCATTGGGTGATAAAATTGATGTTTAATATTCCTTTTACTTACAGATTTAATCCATAGACTACTATAGAATAGAATCATTGCACCATGAATAATTTTAGGAACCTTAGAGGAATGATATTCCCTGAATAATTCAAGTCCATATATGATTCATTGCTTGACTAAATGACATTTATTATGTGTTCCTTATGTTAAATAATTGTTATCGACTAACGTTTCTTTAGGTAGATTTAGAAACATAATTGGTACTTAAAGTGTCTCTCATAAAAATAAATAGTGTTTTTTTACATAGGATACATCGGACACCTTAAGCAGTCATTTATGTCATTTTGAGTAATATACTATTGGTTGTATGGGATGGAACGTGTTATAGTTGGAATTAAATGGATGACACAATTCAATTTATAAGGTGTATGGGCCCTTATAAATTATAAATGGTAATCAATATAATTCAACCATTTAAAAATAATTATAATATAAATATGAACATAAATGATTTATGAAATCAAAAATGTAAAGGTAACTGTTAAATGGAGTTTATAATATCAATTTAATGGTTTTTTTCCTCTGTAAATTTCAACTGATAGTCCCTTTAATGAGACCTGTGTTGTGAAATAGATAACTTGACCTATACCCACCTTTAGTAGAGTGCATTAGGTAGTGTCATTTTTTTCCTTTACTATTGTTCATGATAATCAGTCCTGGCTTTATGATTAGGAATAGGGGATTGGCTTGTTTATGGGAGGAATTGTACCTGTATTATGTTTATATCTATGACTTGTCGCTATTTGAATATTTTATAAGTCATGTGTTTTTAATTTATATATATTATCTACCATGATGACCTTCAGTCATGCACCATGAGGGTGGTGAAAACCATACACTATAGGTGGTGGGCCTTGGACCACCAGTAGAACCTCCAATGGTGCCTCCTGTGGAACCACCTATTTTTCTTGATATGGGTGTCGATGTGTAGTTCCGAGAGACTTTTTTATGCCTTATGAAGATTTTTCATGGATCCCCACAACCTACCTCATCTATGGAAGATATGACACATGTGATCTAGTAGAAGCATCCATCCCCTTTTTTGGGGTATAGGTCCCATAGGGTATTGGGTCATGTATTAAGACTTTTTTGTTGATCTTAGAGCACTTAGAGACTACTCCAGAGTGGAGAGACAAGTTTTAAACATATATGCTTCAAGAATCCCCCAAGAATTAGTAGGATGTTATGAACCAGGCTGATAGGATTCAATATATGGTTTGGAGGGATTTCCAATCGAGTTTTCATGACTATTTCTTTACTAAGACACTGACAGTTGAATAGGAAAATGTGTTTATGCATCAGGAGCATGGATATATGGATATTATGGAGTATTTGGATTTATTTATAGAGCTTCAGTGCTTTTTGCCTATCTATATTACGGACGAGCCATTCAAGGAGAGACCCTTTGAGGAAAGTCTCAAGCATGTTGTTTTGTCATAAGTGAATGTGTTTCGGTTGACTAGCATAACTAAGACAGTGAATCAGGTACTTATTATAGAGTGCAACTTGAGGGAAGCTGGGGTCTAGTGCAAGGTAGTCTAACTTCTCAACTCGATGGATCAGCATAATCTAGAATAAAGTATCATTTTGAGACTTCTCATGAGGTAAATACCAGCCATGGTGTGAGTTCTAGTAGTTATGACTTATATCATCAATGTGGAAGGGAGGGACACATGAGGAACTAGTTTGATAAGGCCCCAATATAGTGTCAATACTATGGAAGGATGGTCCATATACATCAGTTCTGTAGGATCTTTCCTCTAGTTTCTAGTGACAGGGGATTGGCTCTGACTCTAGGTTCAGGAGTAGGATTCACAGCTCTGCGTTAGGCTAGGATCTATATTACTACCAGTAATTCAGGTTGAGGGGTGGTCATGGCTAGGGGATCCAGACACTAGTTCCACCTCGATAGTAGAGTAGGCCTACACTATGTAGTCAGGTTGTTTATTAGGACTGTGGTTTAGGCCATATATATTCAGTACAACATGTACCTTAGGATAATAGTGTCAGTTTGTCTACAATAAGTGGTACAGTATTAGTAGCTTCTAATCTAGTATTTTCCCTTTTTATATGGTTTCTTCACATTAATTCATATATGTACATGTTGTGGAGAGCCTCGGGATCATTTTTCAGTTTTAGAATGGAGTTATTACACTTGATATTCTTTTTAGGTATGATTAAAGAGTATACATCATCACAAGGAGTACCCCCTTGAGATAGGAGGGTGAGTTATTGTATGGGATCTCTTCATCCTCAATATTATAGTATTTAAAGACATACTCGAGATAGAATATCTAGTTTCTTATTATTCTCATATAGATTTTTATCATCAGATGGTGACTTTCACATCACCATAGAGAGGGGATTTTGTTCACATGGGTGAATGGGGTATCCAAGCATGTAGATATAAGCTACAACATCTTGGGTTGGGCAGGATGATAGCACAAATTTCTAGTTTATATATATATGATCAAGGAATATTGCAGACTAAATTCCAATCAGTAGTAGATTATTTCAGGGATGTATTTTTTAGATGAATGTTCTAGTTTACCTCCTAAAAGATAGGTGGATTTCTCTATTAATATAGTTCCAATAACTGCACCGGCATCTATTCCTCCTTATATTATGGAAACTACTGAGTTTCAGAAGCTCAAGATAAAGCTGGTGGACTTATAATGGAAGGGGTTTATATGAACTAGTACTTCTCGGTGGTATTTTCCATTCATTTTTGCAAAAAAGTATTACTGAACCCTCAGGATATGTGTGGATTACAGAAAACTGAACTAATTGATGGAATATAATCATTATCCTTTTCCCCCTATAAATGATATCTTATACTAGTTTTGAGGATCTCATGTTTTCTCAAAGATTGATTTGAAGTCAAGTTATCATCAGGTTCATTTTTGACATACAAACATACCTCATATAACTTTTCATAGCAGGTATGGTGTATATGAGTATCTGTTTATGTAATTCGATCTCATGAATGCCCCAATATTTTTCATGGCCTTGATGAATCATGTCTTCCACCCATATATAGATTCTTTCATGATAGTTTTCATGGAAGACATATTGGTGTATTATTAGAAATTACATGATCAGTACAAACATTGTAACATCATTCTAAATACACTAACAGTGAATAGTTTTTATGACAAATCACAAAATTTTAGTTCTAGATAGATAAATTTCACTTCTTAGTTCACATAATCTCATATATATGAGTATCTATTTACCTATAGAAGGTGATTTTCATGATTTCTTGTAAACATTCTTAGAAATTATTTGATATTCATAGTTTTTTAGGATTTGATAGTTATTACATGTTATTTATAGAAGACTTATCATGCTTAGAATTTCCTATTATGGGTTTTACTAAGAAGGGTGTGAAGTTTATATGGTCATATTCCTATGATATAACCTTTCAGAAGATGAAAGGTTGACTGACTTCAACGGTGATCCTAATTCAACTAGATCCAGGCATGAGCTCTAATATATAATGTGATTAATCATGTATTGGTCTAGAAGAAATTATGATGTAGGGTGAGTGAGTCATGGAATACAGGACTCATCAGTTGAGGACATATGAGAGGAATTACCTGACATGCGATCTCGAGTTAGTAGTCGTGGTTTATGCTTTACAGTATTGGAGGCACTATTTTTTGGGAGATATTTTTGTTGTATACATAGACCAGAAAATAATAAAGTAGATATTTGCATAGTGTGACTTGATCATTTGATAGAGAAGGTGGATTGAGTATCTCAAGTAATTCAATTTTGAGCTAGATTGTACGTCTAGAAAAGGAAATGTTGTAGTAGCCACTCTAAGCTGGAAAACTAAGACACAGGTAGTTCAGGAGGCTAGTAGTGAATGGATGTTGATGGGATTATTTTTATAGATGCACTTGGAAGTGTAGAATAGTTTTAGGAATAATTTTCTCCCATTTTTAGCAGTTACTTCCTATCTTTTGGATAGAGTGAGGTGGAGACAGTTTTTTGATTATGAGGGCCTAGTCCTAAGTGAGAGTGTGGCAGGTGAGGACCCACCTCTTGATTGGACCATAAGTGAGGATGAGATTCTACATATACATTGATGCATTTGGGTTCCAGTAGACATATGTGAGGATTTGATGTGAGAGTTTTATACCTCATATTGGGTAGTAAATCTCATTGTAACCAAGATGTATCATGATTTACACCACCTATATTGGTGGTCGGGTATGAAACTATAGGTAGATAGTCTTATCACAAGGAGCTCTAATTATTAGCATGTGAATGAATAACACCAGCGACTTGTAAGGATTTTATAGTAGTTTCCCATTCATGAGTGGAAATGGTAAGATTTTGTGATGTATTTCATGACTAGGTCACCAATTTCACCTCAAGGTAGTGATGTTGTATGGGTTTTTGTGGATAGGATCATGAAGGTTGCTCATTTTCTACTAATCAAGGATTCCCTCTCAATAGATGAGCTTGACAGACTTTATATCCATGAATTTTTTTCTCTTTTAATGGGTTCCTTATACTGTTATATTTGATAGCGATTCCTGGTTCACATATTAGTTTTGGAATGTCTTATAGAGTTAATTGTGTACAAAGGTACTTATTAGCATGGAATACCACCGTTAGACAGATTTCCATTCATATCACACAATACAGGTTCTAGAATACATGCTTAGAGAATTTGTCCAAGATTTTTGGGGCTCTTAAGAGATTCATATAACCTTAGTTGAGTTCTCCTATAATAATATCTATCAGGATACCATAGATATAAAACCTTATGAGTCTCTATACTATAGGCTATGAAAATCACCTCTATGATGGTTATAGGAATAATAGGAATCATTTCTCAAAATACGTCTCATTTAGGAGACTTTGGATTAGCTTCAATTGATCAAAAAGTGAGTGGTTGTTTCACAGTCTAGGAAGAAATCCTATGTCGATAATCGTCGATGGCCTCTAGGGTTCGTGTTTGGGGTTTGGGTTTTTTACATATCTCACTGAGGCTGACCCACATATGGATATAGATATAGGGTAATATTTCACAGTGATATGTCATCCCTTTTGAGATTTTAGAGAGAGTCAAGCCGATAGCCTATTGGTTACAATCACTTCATTTTTACTGATCCATACATGATATCTTCCTTGTATCTAACCTACATCATTATCACTCAAAACCATATCATACTCTAAATACAGATGAGGTTGAGTTATAGGTAGATTCATCCTTTGAGAAGCATCCAATATGTATCGTTGATCAGAGCAAAAAACCTCCCCAAGGTAGGTCAGTTCCTCTAGTTAGAGTGTTATGGAAGTATGGACATGTGAAAGATGAGACCTGAGAGATATAGGTTGATATAAGTGCTCAGTGGTTGGAACTCTTTTCAGATGCTTCACTACCCTTAGAATTGAAACTAAGGAATGATTTGTCTTAATAAGGGTAGATTGGAAGATCCTAGGTTTTCCTATGAGGTATGGATATTTATTTTAGCTAAATTCATGTTTAATTTCTCTTTTGGATTAAACCCTAAAGTCAGGCATGTGGGCTAGTTGGGTTTTTTTGGAAAGAAGGATGTAGGAGGCCAAGGTTTCCAAAAGGAAAAATAAACAATGTTTATTTGGAATGCACAACATGTATCAAATACATGACATGTATTGGTCTTGCAAGAATCTTTTACGACATTTTATGTATTTTCTCTAGAGGGGGGAAACCCAAAAATTACACGGAATGTAAGATCACACATCATGTAATATCCTTGGGTCAGTTTTTAGAATAATAGGTAGGGCCTATTATTTTGGAGGAAATCCTCACCCCTCTTTCCTCATGCATAGGAGTCCCATCAAGGAGCTCTCCCATGGAATCCTAACCTAGTCATTGAGATATATCCCTAATCTAGACTCCAATTATTCCTTCATTGGTATCTTTGAATGCACATCGGTGATTTATCTAATTCTCTTGATCCTTTCTTCATTCTTCTTTCTCTTGGAGATGCTATTTTGGTACAGGCTCTTATGCCCTATTTTCAAGTTTTTCTTCTGTTATTCTATTTTATTTCGATCTAGGTTGAGTTAGGTGTCGATACTAGATGAGTGTTCTACCATGAGCATAATATATATGTTCTATAATGTTTCCCACAAATTCTAGTTTTTATATACCCTGTTTCTATTATGATGCATGTTGGGCCTTTTAGAGTTTCTCCTAAAATTAATTGTATTTCTTATATAAATTACTAAAACCTTGTTAGGTTTACCATCTAGAAAAATGATATGGTTGTAGGTTGTCAACCTCAAACCAGACCATTTTTTAGGTGTATTTATGTATCTACCCTATGATATATCACCCCATTGGGTGCATGTGAGAGCACACCATCTTAGTGGGTGCCTTAATGTATTAAATAAGATATTATGATAGGGTTTATGTCTCATTTTCCAAGTGTTAATATGTTATTAAAATGGATAAATGTGATGACTGGAAAATGTGTAATGAGTTGGATGGACTCATGAATCATGTATGATTATGAATTGAGTTATGAAATGATTAATGATACGATAAATAATTTTTATGCCAAGGACATTTCTACTCATTGGATATATCTTATTGGGTCTGACATTATATTTCATGTACATTTCTACTCAATGGATTTGGATTACTTTGGATGTCTGGTATATTGCTACTCCTAGGTTCCATCTTTCTTATCCAACCTTCTCCATGCTCTTTAGGCTCCACTCAATTCTTTACTGAGGTTTTTATAGAGATGATCCATGGACTATATAAGGATTCCATGGTAATTTATACCTTAGATTCATCCAAAGTAGGTCGGACATGATGAGTATGCCTTGGTCATTTGTACCTTGGATCCAGCCTTTTGGGTCTGACACTAGATTACTCAGAATAGGATGTCGTGGATGTTTATCATGATTTATAGTTAGCTCATGTTTTTGATTTCTTATTTACAGTGAGACTTGGTAGGTTGTGTATTATTACACTTATATGTATCACACCTTCTTATTCTTTTACATTACTGTTATACATTTCACGTTGCTTATACATATATTATATAGACTAGACTTGTTATAGACACTTTTGGTGGTGGCCTATTGAGTGTTATCTCACACCCTATTCAAGTTGTTGGGTACCCAAACAGACCACATGAATACAGGTTGGGATTGAGGAAAGTTCCTTATTTACGATGCATGATTTATTTTACATAGGAGTAGGGGAACATAGGACCAAGCTATGGGTCATGATTCTATCTAGAGATAGTTCTTTTTGGACTTTTCATATTTTGATAAATGTTTTATAATGGATGTATGTTTCCATGTATTTACTTTCATTATGTATAGAGACACGACATACATAACTTTGTATATGATATTACCTTTGGATTTATTTATTATTATTTCTATCATATGGATGTTTATCTACTGTTGTTCGGTTATTTGATATGCTTACACTATTGATTTTTGTGATTACATCATTTTTAAACACTCTAATTATGAGGGTACAGTCTCCCCAGTGTACCACCTTAAACCCTAAATGTCATTTGGCAGCCTCAAGAATACATAGAGGCACGCTTGAGATCAGGTGACCCACCGGATTGAATCATCTTTTAGTGGCTCTTGGGTTGGGATATTAATTCATTAGTTCCATTTAACATATTCTCTCAAATCCTTTAAGAAATATTATATAATCACATTCCTTATACATTTCATAATTCTTATAACTAGAATATAATTGATTAAAATACTCCTATAACATAATTCATGAATCCAAACACAAGAAAAGTAATCATTCCACCTTTTCTATAGTAATAGTATAAGCTTGACCATGATTCCTTAGCTTCTTTTGATGTATATTTCCTTGATGCTTAGGGAATTAATTTGTGTATTTACCTATATATTTACAGTTGAAGAATCAAACATTAGAAATTTATTACTTTCCCTTAAAATCAGGAGAATGGTGGCCTTTATCTCCACACTTGTAGAAAACTCTCGTTCCATTAAATAAAGAACCATTATGATTCATTCCATAATTATCACATTTGGGAAAACCCTTCTTTCCCTTCTTACCCTTACAAATTTTTTTCTCTGTCGTCCTCTTCTTCTTTGGATTCCCTTCAAATCCGTAATACTTAGATAATTATTTCTATGTATTGATAATACATGATATTATTTCTTTGTATAATGAGGATGTTTAGGAGACTATTTACCTTTGAAATATTAGTTTAATCCCATCAAATAAATGATCATTAATACTCTTTGGATTATATTAATTGATATGGTTCTCATTCCTTTCATTAGTTTCAACTTATAAAAAAAATTCATGCACTATATTAGACCATAAAATTATGAAAAATATTGTATATGTAGAGACCCGAAGCCTGACGTACATTGACATTACATTACTTTTGCGGAATACTTAGTACATAAAAAAACACACACACAAGGATCATAATAGTTTAGTGTCTTTGGAAACTCGGAATATAATCTTCTAATCATGGTGAAAGATATTCAACATCTCCCATAAATATCTTCCTTTTTTTTACCTAAAACCTTTCTTTATATCCTGGGGAAAAGAAAACATAAAAGGGTGAGCTCAAATGCTCAGTAAGGGTAAACAAAAGAAATATCAATCACATCATATTCATAAGAACATAACATTTTGGAAATCTTAGCCTGCAAAAGAGAGCATAATTTCATAACATGGGATAAATCATAGTAGTAAAATGAAATCCCAATAATCATAACTTAAAACATGAATCTTTTTGGCATACACACATAATCATAGAGAATCATATCTTATTATTCAAGACTCATTGCCAAGACTATCTTAGTGGACAAAGTCCATTTCTGAACTGAGTCACCCTCGTTTCAGTCCTGTTTCACTGAACCGGTATAACCTACCGTTCTATCCATGTCTATCTCATGAGATATAAAATCTTTACCCAATGCATTGGAGGGAGATATAGGTCCCACCCATCTCATAATGAAACCATTCTTATGTGTGCCACAAAAATCATAAATCATACATGATTGCATACCCCATGTAATAAAAATGGGAATCTTAAACATCGTGACATCATCAAACAATTCATAAAAGATAAAGGAATTCATAAAAATAATTCCATCACAACATAATCAAATCAATGTAATAATAGGGATAGAAACATAACCCTATATTATCTTATATGGAAAATAATTTTGATAAAACACTTGAACTCCATTCTTGAGTAAAATATCCTTTCTACTTCAAAAACACTTTTCCTTTCTTAACATGTCATACAATTTTAAAAAGAATATTTTTCATAAAATCTCGGGGTGTTACATTCTACCCCCCTTAAAATGAATTTCGCCCTCGAAATTCGTCGGGGTTATAAATGGTTTACTATTCAAAAGTTTCTTTAATAGAAACCCACATAGTAAAAAGGAATACCAAAACCAATCTTTAAAAACAAAATTATGAAACGTAACGGTTACCCAAATAAACTAATCACTGGGTTTCCACATAGGTGAAAATATGGATATAGAAGAGAAATCTAACCATCATGTTCTGATGGAGAGTGGTAGAGAATATGGATATGGAAAAGCCAGAAATCACAAAGCCATAAATTTGTGACGATCTAAGGTACCATCTGATTCATCAGATATAAGAGCACTAGGACAACATTTTTGGTTTTCAAGATCGTTTCCTTAAAGTTGATGAAATTGAAATTAGAAGAAATACTTTCGTGATTTCGGTATAGTCTCACTGTTGGAAAATTTACTCTTCATCTCTTAAAGAAATGAATTTGAATTTTCCATTCGTGATGTGTTATCAGATCATGTGATAGAATGATGGGTCATTCCATCTGTCTCAAACAAAAGGTTAGAAAAGTTATCAAAAAATACATAAGTCCATCTATAGTGAGGTTAATCATATATGGTTCCTAAAATGGACTTATACTTCATATATCATACTGCTTAATATAATAAAACTAGTTTCTACTAAACAGGGACTTCTTGTAGGTCAGTGGTAGGCGATAAAGGCCAGTCGCACTTCAGTTGTGGGTTCGATTCCCACAGCCTTGTCCGACGCGATGGGTTGTCGCCCGTCCTGCAGGTTGTCCTTTTTCTAAAACTATATTACTATAACATCCCATCAATAATATCAAAAAAAAATTCTATCCTTAAACAATACTAACTTATGTCCAACATAATCCATTCCAATCTTTAGGCTTATCCATAATACTGCAGTTCACTCTCATAATATAGTGAAAATGATTACCAGATATTTAATACCATCTTTGATCCCCATATATCATAAGATATGTCCTGTTGGTCAAATTACAAACATGTGAATACCTTAATCATGTATTCTCTTGAAGAATTAATACCCATTGAACCTTAGTGAAAACATGAATGCAGTCAAAAGTTAACTCTTTCCACATACCAAAATCCAAAAATTCTATATACTCAAACCATGATATAACCTTCTCCTTATATCAGTTATGAGCTCATGAATACATTTAATTTTCTCCTTATCCCTTCATTATGCGCATATCATCTACATTCCAAAAATATCTGAATAACCTTTCATGGATACTGGTAACATTAATTTCAAAACTCAAGGAAAGACAACAGTGTAACAATACTTAGATGTCTCTTTATTCCATAGTACCATGAGATTACTTATATAACATTACACATGATAAACATGTAATAATTCCACTAGATTCTTAAACCATTGACTGAGCATCAACAATTATTTCATCTCACATATCATTTGTAGTCTCTTCATCATCATCCACATAAATACTACCCATACGACCATACTGATTCTCTTCATGAGACTTTCCCTTAGGGCATTGGTTTGCATAATGCCCGTACATTCCACATTTAAAACATTTAACCATTGTTGATGTCGTAGGAATACCATTATCCTCATCCCTGGTGTTAACTGAACCTTTTACTTTGCACTTACTGGCTTTGTGTCCTTCTTTTCCACACCCAAAGCATCTTCCAGTTCCTTTGAAACATTCTCCTTGATGCCTCTTCCCACATGATTTACATAGGGGAAATTGAACCTTCTTTCCTCTATGATCATCATGAAACTCCGTCTTTCTCTTATTAGCCAAGTCAGGAAACTTACCAAATTTTACTTTATTGATCATATTGTGAGATTGCTGATTCAGCATAATAAAGATGATTGGACTTCCAAATCCCATTTCATTTGGTTGCTCATGAAGAATATCATTCCATTGTCCATCATATCCTCCAATATCGTGAATCATCTTGTTTCCAGCCATTTTCTAAAACCCAAAAAGAATAGTGTGAGAGGAAAAAATAATGCTAGGGAAAACAACATAGTAAAGGGGGAGTACCTTCAATATCTAACATCTTTGGTTTAATCTAATATCTTTACCATAGTTCTAGGACTATATCCTATACGTATACTTATCCTTAGGGACATCCCTAGACATACCTTAGAAATATCTCTAGGGATCTCACTAATGTTCTCACATCCTAGTTTCCAAAGGTTGACTAAACCTTTCCTCTGATACCAACTGTAGAGACCCGAAGCCTGATGTACATTGACATTACATTACTTTTGCGGAATACTTAGTACATAACAAAAACACACACACAAGGATCGTAATAGTTTAGTGTCTTTGGAAACTCGGAATATAATCTTCTAATCATGGTGAAAGATCTTCAACATCTCCCATAAAGATCTTCCTTTTTTCTCCTAAAACCTTTCTTTATATTCTGGGGAAAAGAAAACATAAAAGGGTAAGCTCAAATTCTCAGTAAGGGTAAACAAAAGAAATATCAATCACATCATATTCATAAGAACATAACATTTTGGAAATCTTAGCCTGCAAAAGAGAGCATAATTTCATAACATGGGATAAATCATAGTAGTGAAATGAAATCCCAATAATCATAACTTAAAACATGAATCTTTGTTTCATACACACATAATCATAGAGAATCATATCTTATTAGCCAAGACTCATTTCCAAGACTATCATAGTGGACAAAGTCCATTTCTGAACCGAGTCACCCTCGTTTCAGTCATGTTTCACTGAATCGGTATAACCTACCATTCCAGCCATGTCTATCTCATGAGATATAAAATCTTTTCCCAATTCATTGGAGGGAGATATAGGTCCCACCCATCTCATAATGAAACCATTCTTATGTGTTCCACAAAAATCATAAATCATACATCATTGCATACCCCATGTAATAAAAATGGGAATCTTAAACATCGTGACATCATCAAATAATTCATATAAGATAAAGGAATTCAAAAAAATAATTCCATCACAACACAATCAAATCAATGTAATAATAGGGATAGAAACAGAACCCTATATTATCTTATATGGAAAATAATTTTGATAAAACACTTGAACTCCATTCTTGAGGAAAATATCCTTTCTACTTCAAAAACACTTTTCCTTTCTTAACATGTCATACAATTTTAAACTAAAAGAAGTTGATTAAAAATAAACTTGAAAACTTGTAAAGGAATCTTCTTGGAAATAATGTTTTAAAAATCCATTCATGCCGTATAAGTTAAAAAAACATTCTTCGTACTTTTGTCGGAAAAGTCAAAAAGTACCTCGTACGAAAAAAGGACAAAAGATTCATTTCATATCTTTTACTAAAAACTCAACTAAGGGTAAAATTGGATTTAGAAAATTGTATATGGATGGAAATAACATTACATATTGAGGAAAAATGGATGTGGATGATAAAATACACCCCAGTAAATACCAAAGTATAAACAATCTCGGATAAAAAAATGAGATTGTGATATTTCCCTTACCTTTGGTCCGATATGCTTTGTACGTGTCCGAACCTCCTGTATAATGATTTAAATAATGTTATTTACTTATTACAGAATCATATTAATTGTTATAATATCATATATGGTTCACTTATGACTTTATATTACCCGTTCTTTTGTAAATTCCATGTTAAAGAGCGTTTTGGGTAAAATTGTTTCATTTGTCGTCCGTGTTTTGACTTGTAATTATTCATATGATTACTTAGATCATGATTACTTAATTCCAGAATATAAAACATGATTTATATATAATATATATTCAGAATATACATATATATAATAAATTAGTAAATGGAAAGAAATACACCGTTCATGGAGACGGTAGTCAGTACGTACGCATGAACGCTGTTTTTGTTTCCTTATTGTGTTGAATGGAATTAAGTATATGACATACATATATATACACATAAATACAGTATCATTATTATGTCATATATTTCATTATTACTTATTATATATACTTTATAATCATTCATGAATGGTTAACATGGAGAATGAATCTCATCGCGTCGTGGAGACGGTATTCCGTACGTAAGCACGAGCGATGATATCGTTCTCATGATCGTGGAATTGTATTGGAGTGTATGTATACTATTTTAGAATCAATATCACTTTACAATAATCATATATAGTTATTATTTACACCATTATACCCATCCAAGTAAGGTGGTGGTGGAAAATAGATTACACCACGGCGTGGAGACGGTATTCTGTACGTACGCACGCGCGGTGATTTCCTTTTTCCGCAGGATGGATAGAAGGTTAATTAGAGTTGTTTCATATTTATAATAACATATCAGTATATAATAAATACTGATGTGATTACTTTATCATGAAACAACTAAAGAAGAAGATGTTTAAGAAGAAAGAAATTGAAAAAGATCGGTAATGGATATTACCTCTTTTTGACGCGCCTTTTCTTATCCTCCACTTAAAGAACTAAGGATGGTCTTTGAAGATGACCAGGACTTCTAGGATGATACTAGGGAAGTGGAGAATAGATTTTGTCAGGGTTTGGCTGAGATTGAATGCTCAAATTGGTGTGAGGAGGAGAGGGAAGAGGTGCTCGTTTATAAGAGAGGAGAGGGGCACCTTTGGAATAACTAAAAATATTATTTTATTATAAAGTCAAGTTCGGTTTTAAAAGGTCCAAATTGATTTATTTCTAGGATAAGGTGGGGATGGGTCGAAATATTCTCATCCAATAGAATTTAGACAAGTTTAGGTTCCTATTTTAACCTTATCATGTAGATTTAACATTAAGTTAAATAATGTTACTTTTACCGTGTCTTCTTGTGTTCTTATACTATAAGGTTAATAAACTTACTATATCAAGCCAAACGAACCCCAAGTTTTTTATTATTAATATATATAACCTTATCTAAGTCATTTGTCCAAACCTTAGATTTTTATGAATAAAATAACAATTAATAATATAATATTTGTTTTAAAAACTATTTTATGTCAATTTTGACACTATTTAATAATTGACTTTTTTGTGAAAATCATAATAGAATGATAAGTTAGAACAAAGTTAATTAAATCAATACTAACATGTCATATTAACCTATAAAATTAGTGTAATTCATAAGAATTCTCAAATTACATTTATTTGGGTATTTATAACATCAATTATGTCAATATTTAATTAATAAGATAATTACTGCATCATCGTTGTGTCATAAATAAATTAAATTATTTAATGTATAAAAATTAAAAAAAATAACATTATGTAGGAAATCTTTTTAGCTTTCTAATGAATATTTACAATCGAATTTATCTTATGTATAACCCTATACTATAAATGTTTTAGTAAATAAACTTTGATTTTAACTCTTTTAACTCTTCTTTGAATTAAATAATAATAATTGTCCTAATCTAATCAAGTGGGCCTAAATGGTCATATTTTATTCCTAAGGTTGTTTTTGGTCGAATTACACTTATCCAATAGAATTAGGACATGTGTTAGGGTAATAATAATATCATTTTTACCCTTAATTACCTTATTTACTTCTAACCGTGGTAAAAAAAAGTAAAAAGTTACTATTCAACAAAAATTATTTTCATCTCATTGAACCACATTTTACTTACTGACATCAACCATGTCTCTCGGATTTTTGAAATTCCACTCACAGAAGCGGTAAAATTAATTTTTATGAAAAATTCATTTTTTTTTACTACCACTTAGTGGTTTCACTATTCATCAAAAAATGAAAGTTTCCAGAAAAATACCAAAATTTAGGCCTAAGATATATTTGATATTATGAACTCAAAAATGATTTCTATTTTACCAAATTCAAAACATATCAGTTTCATTAATTAATTCAAAAATTAATTCCTGTCGTCAAAACAAATAGCGTGTTTTTAAGAGATAATAACTACCAAAAGATTGACACTTGTTTGTGTCTGGTTTAAATGTGAAATTACATCCAATGACCAACATTGTATTAAATTGTAAAAATATATTCTAAATATACTTTAAAACCAATCAAATTAATAATTTATCACTATTAATTATTTTGATTAAAAAAGTGGTTTTTAATTAAAATTTAGTAATTTTCACTATTCATCAGAATATGAAAGTTATCCGAAATGTACCAAAATTTCACCCTAAGCTAATTTAGATATTCTAAATCCATAAATGAAGTCCATTTTAAAAAATAAAAATTACAAAATTTCAAAAAGTGGTTATTACTATTCATAACGGCTAGTTTTAATAATATTTTAATAGCATATCGTTGTTTAGTGAAACTCGGTATTGCGTACTACACACGCTATCGAGGAAGGTCGCGATTGCGTGTAATGCAAGGCAAGTCAAGGATGTGTGTTGTGCAAGCTCCTTTTGGTGTAGCGTACAACACAAGACATTAAGGAAATTAAAAAGAATATTTTTCATAAAATCTCGGGGTGTTACATTCTACCCCCCTTAAAATGAATTTCGCCCTCGAAATTCGTCGGGGTTATAAATGGTTTACTATTCAAAAGTTTCTTTAATAGAAACCCACATAGTAAAAAGGAATACCAAAACCAATCTTTAAAAACAAAATTATGAAACGTAACGGTTACCCAAATAAACTAATCACTGGGTTTCCACATAGGTGAAAATATGGATATAGAAGAGAAATCTAACCATCATGTTCTGATGGAGAGTGGTAGAGAATATGGATATGGAAAAGCCAGAAATCACAAAGCCATAAATTTGTGACGATCTAAGGTACCATCTGATTCATCAGATATAAGAGCACTAGGACAACATTTTTGGTTTTCAAGATCGTTTCCTTAAAGTTGATGAAATTGAAATTAGAAGAAATACTTTCGTGATTTCGGTATAGTCTCACTGTTGGACAATTTACTCTTCATCTCTTAAAGAAATGAATTTGAATTTTCCATTCGTGATGTGTTATCAGATCATGTGATAGAATGATGGGTCATTCCATCTGTCTCAAACAAAAGGTTAGAAAAGTTATCAAAAAATACATAAGTCCATCTATAGTGAGGTTAATCATATATGGTTCCTAAAATGGACTTATACTTCATATATCATACTGCTTAATATAATAAAACTAGTTTCTACTAAACAGGGACTTCTTGTAGGTCAGTGGTAGGCGATAAAGGCCAGTCGCACTTCAGTTGTGGGTTCGATTCCCACAGCCTTGTCCGACGCGATGGGTTGTCGCCCGTCCTGCAGGTTGTCCTTTTTCTAAAACTATATTACTATAACATCCCATCAATAATATCAAAAAAAATTCTATCCTTAAACAATACTAACTTATGTCCAACATAATCCATTCCAATCTTTAGGCTTATCCATAATACTGCAGTTCACTCTCATAATATAGTGAAAATGATTACCAGATATTTAATACCATCTTTGATCCCCATATATCATAAGATATGTCCTGTTGGTCAAATTACAAACATGTGAATACCTTAATCATGTATTCTCTTGAAGAATTAATACCCATTGAACCTTAGTGAAAACATGAATGCAGTCAAAAGTTAACTCTTTCCACATACCAAAATCCAAAAATTCTATATACTCAAACCATGATATAACCTTCTCCTTATATCAGTTATGAGCTCATGAATACATTTAATTTTCTCCTTATCCCTTCATTATGCGCATATCATCTACATTCCAAAAATATTTGAATAACCTTTCATGGATACTGGTAACATTAATTTCAAAACTCAAGGAAAGACAACAGTGTAACAATACTTAGATGTCTCTTTATTCCATAGTACCATGAGATTACTTATATAACATTACACATGATAAACATGTAATAATTCCACTAGATTCTTAAACCATTGACTGAGCATCAACAATTCTTTCATCTCACATATCATTTGTAGTCTCTTCATCATCATCCACATAAATACTACCCATACGACCATACTGATTCTCTTCATGAGACTTTCCCTTAGGGCATTGGTTTGCATAATGCCCGTACATTCCACATTTAAAACATTTAACCATTGTTGATGTCGTAGGAATACCATTATCCTCATCCCTGGTGTTAACTGAACCTTTTACTTTGCACTTACTGGCTTTGTGTCCTTCTTTTCCACACCCAAAGCATCTTCCAGTTCCTTTGAAACATTCTCCTTGATGCCTCTTCCCACATGATTTACATAGGGGAAATTGAACCTTCTTTCCTCTATGATCATCATGAAACTCCGTCTTTCTCTTATTAGCCAAGTCAGGAAACTTACCAAATTTTACTTTATTGATCATATTATGAGATTGCTGATTCAGCATAATAAAGATGATTGGACTTCCAAATCCCATTTCATTTGGTTGCTCATGAAGAATATCATTCCATTGTCCATCATATCCTCCAATATCGTGAATCATCTTGTTTCCAGCCATTTTCTAAAACCCAAAAAGAATAGTGTGAGAGGAAAAAATAATGCTAGGGAAAACAACATAGTAAAGGGGGAGTACCTTCAATATCTAACATCTTTGGTTTAATCTAATATCTTTACCATAGTTCTAGGACTATATCCTATACGTATACTTATCCTTAGGGACATCCCTAGACATACCTTAGAAATATCTCTAGGGATCTCACTAATGTTCTCACATCCTAGTTTCCAAAGGTTGACTAAACCTTTACTCTGATACCAACTGTAGAGACCCGAAGCCTGACGTACATTGACATTACATTACTTTTGCGGAATACTTAGTACATAACAAAAACACACACACAAGGATCGTAATAGTTTAGTTTCTTTGGAAACTCGGAATATAATCTTCTAATCATGGTGAAAGATCTTCAACATCTCCCATAAAGATCTTCCTTTTTTCTCCTAAAACCTTTCTTTATATTCTGGGGAAAAGAAAACATAAAAGGGTAAGCTCAAATTCTCAGTAAGGGTAAACAAAAGAAATATCAATCACATCATATTCATAAGAACATAACATTTTGGAAATCTTAGCCTGCAAAAGAGAGCATAATTTCATAACATGGGATAAATCATAGTAGTGAAATGAAATCCCAATAATCATAACTTAAAACATGAATCTTTGTGTCATACACACATAATCATAGAGAATCATATCTTATTATCCAAGACTCATTTCCAAGACTATCATAGTGGACAAAGTCCATTTCTGAACCGAGTCACCCTCGTTTCAGTCATGTTTCACTGAATCGGTATAACCTACCATTCCAGCCATGTCTATCTCATGAGATATAAAATCTTTTCCCAATTCATTGGAGGGAGATATAGGTCCCACCCATCTCATAATGAAACCATTCTTATGTGTTCCACAAAAATCATAAATCATACATCATTGCATACCCCATGTAATAAAAATGGGAATCTTAAACATCGTGACATCATCAAATAATTCATATAAGATAAAGGAATTCAAAAAAATAATTCCATCACAACACAATCAAATCAATGTAATAATAGGGATAGAAACAGAACCCTATATTATCTTATATGGAAAATAATTTTGATAAAACACTTGAACTCCATTCTTGAGGAAAATATCCTTTCTACTTCAAAAACACTTTTCCTTTCTTAACATGTCATACAATTTTAAACTAAAAGAAGTTGATTAAAAATAAACTTGAAAACTTGTAAAGGAATCTTCTTGGAAATAATGTTTTAAAAATCCATTCATGCCGTATAAGTTAAAAAAACATTCTTCGTACTTTTGTCGGAAAAGTCAAAAAGTACCTCGTACGAAAAAAGGACAAAAGATTCATTTCATATCTTTTACTAAAAACTCAACTAAGGGTAAAATTGGATTTAGAAAATTGTATATGGATGGAAATAACATTACATATTGAGGAAAAATGGATGTGGATGATAAAATACACCCCAGTAAATACCAAAGTATAAACAATCTCGGATAAAAAAATGAGATTGTGATATTTCCCTTACCTTTGGTCCGATATGCTTTGTACGTGTCCGAACCTCCTGTATAATGATTTAAATAATGTTATTTACTTATTACAGAATCATATTAATTGTTATAATATCATATATGGTTCACTTATGACTTTATATTACCCGTTCTTTTGTAAATTCCATGTTAAAGAGCGTTTTGGGTAAAATTGTTTCATTTGTCGTCCGTGTTTTGACTTGTAATTATTCATATGATTACTTAGATCATGATTACTTAATTCCAGAATATAAAACATGATTTATATATAATATATATTCAGAATATACATATATATAATAAATTAGTAAATGGAAAGAAATACACCGTTCATGGAGACGGTAGTCAGTACGTACGCATGAACGCTGTTTTTGTTTCCTTATTGTGTTGAATGGAATTAAGTATATGACATACATATATATACACATAAATACAGTATCATTATTATGTCATATATTTCATTATTACTTATTATATATACTTTATAATCATTCATGAATGGTTAACATGGAGAATGAATCTCATCGCGTCGTGGAGACGGTATTCCGTACGTAAGCACGAGCGATGATATCGTTCTCATGATCGTGGAATTGTATTGGAGTGTATGTATACTATTTTAGAATCAATATCACTTTACAATAATCATATATAGTTATTATTTACACCATTATACCCATCCAAGTAAGGTGGTGGTGGAAAATAGATTACACCACGGCGTGGAGACGGTATTCTGTACGTACGCACGCGCGGTGATTTCCTTTTTCCGCAGGATGGATAGAAGGTTAATTAGAGTTGTTTCATATTTATAATAACATATCAGTATATAATAAATACTGATGTGATTACTTTATCATGAAACAACTAAAGAAGAAGATGTTTAAGAAGAAAGAAATTGAAAAAGATCGGTAATGGATATTACCTCTTTTTGACGCGCCTTTTCTTATCCTCCACTTAAAGAACTAAGGATGGTCTTTGAAGATGACCAGGACTTCTAGGATGATACTAGGGAAGTGGAGAATAGATTTTGTCAGGGTTTGGCTGAGATTGAATGCTCAAATTGGTGTGAGGAGGAGAGGGAAGAGGTGCTCGTTTATAAGAGAGGAGAGGGGCACCTTTGGAATAACTAAAAATATTATTTTATTATAAAGTCAAGTTCGGTTTTAAAAGGTCCAAATTGATTTATTTCTAGGATAAGGTGGGGATGGGTCGAAATATTCTCATCCAATAGAATTTAGACAAGTTTAGGTTCCTATTTTAACCTTATCATGTAGATTTAACATTAAGTTAAATAATTTTACTTTTACCGTGTCTTCTTGTGTTCTTATACTATAAGGTTAATAAACTTACTATATCAAGCCAAACGAACCCCAAGTTTTTTATTATTAATATATATAACCTTATCTAAGTCATTTGTCCAAACCTTAGATTTTTATGAATAAAATAACAATTAATAATATAATATTTGTTTTAAAAACTATTTTATGTCAATTTTGACACTATTTAATAATTGACTTTTTTGTGAAAATCATAATAGAATGATAAGTTAGAACAAAGTTAATTAAATCAATACTAACATGTCATATTAACCTATAAAATTAGTGTAATTCATAAGAATTCTCAAATTACATTTATTTGGGTATTTATAACATCAATTATGTCAATATTTAATTAATAAGATAATTACTGCATCATCGTTGTGTCATAAATAAATTAAATTATTTAATGTATAAAAATTAAAAAAAATAACATTATGTAGGAAATCTTTTTAGCTTTCTAATGAATATTTACAATCGAATTTATCTTATGTATAACCCTATACTATAAATGTTTTAGTAAATAAACTTTGATTTTAACTCTTTTAACTCTTCTTTGAATTAAATAATAATAATTGTCCTAATCTAATCAAGTGGGCCTAAATGGTCATATTTTATTCCTAAGGTTGTTTTTGGTCGAATTACACTTATCCAATAGAATTAGGACATGTGTTAGGGTAATAATAATATCATTTTTACCCTTAATTACCTTATTTACTTCTAACCGTGGTAAAAAAAAGTAAAAAGTTACTATTCAACAAAAATTATTTTCATCTCATTGAACCACATTTTACTTACTGACATCAACCATGTCTCTCGGATTTTTGAAATTCCACTCACAGAAGCGGTAAAATTAATTTTTATGAAAAATTCATTTTTTTTACTACCACTTAGTGGTTTCACTATTCATCAAAAAATGAAAGTTTCCAGAAAAATACCAAAATTTAGGCCTAAGATATATTTGATATTATGAACTCAAAAATGATTTCTATTTTACCAAATTCAAAACATATCAGTTTCATTAATTAATTCAAAAATTAATTCCTGTCGTCAAAACAAATAGCGTGTTTTTAAGAGATAATAACTACCAAAAGATTGACACTTGTTTGTGTCTGGTTTAAATGTGAAATTACATCCAATGACCAACATTGTATTAAATTGTAAAAATATATTCTAAATATACTTTAAAACCAATCAAATTAATAATTTATCACTATTAATTATTTTGATTAAAAAAGTGGTTTTTAATTAAAATTTAGTAATTTTCACTATTCATCAGAATATGAAAGTTATCCGAAATGTACCAAAATTTCACCCTAAGCTAATTTAGATATTCTAAATCCATAAATGAAGTCCATTTTAAAAAATAAAAATTACAAAATTTCAAAAAGTGGTTATTACTATTCATAACGGCTAGTTTTAATAATATTTTAATAGCATATCGTTGTTTAGTGAAACTCGGTATTGCGTACTACACACGCTATCGAGGAAGGTCGCGATTGCGTGTAATGCAAGGCAAGTCAAGGATGTGTGTTGTGCAAGCTCCTTTTGGTGTAGCGTACAACACAAGACATTAAGGAAATTAAAAAGAATATTTTTCATAAAATCTCGGGGTGTTACATTCTACCCCCCTTAAAATGAATTTCGCCCTCGAAATTCGTCGGGGTTATAAATGGTTTACTATTCAAAAGTTTCTTTAATAGAAACCCACATAGTAAAAAGGAATACCAAAACCAATCTTTAAAAACAAAATTATGAAACGTAACGGTTACCCAAATAAACTAATCACTGGGTTTCCACATAGGTGAAAATATGGATATAGAAGAGAAATCTAACCATCATGTTCTGATGGAGAGTGGTAGAGAATATGGATATGGAAAAGCCAGAAATCACAAAGCCATAAATTTGTGACGATCTAAGGTACCATCTGATTCATCAGATATAAGAGCACTAGGACAACATTTTTGGTTTTCAAGATCGTTTCCTTAAAGTTGATGAAATTGAAATTAGAAGAAATACTTTCGTGATTTCGGTATAGTCTCACTGTTGGACAATTTACTCTTCATCTCTTAAAGAAATGAATTTGAATTTTCCATTCGTGATGTGTTATCAGATCATGTGATAGAATGATGGGTCATTCCATCTGTCTCAAACAAAAGGTTAGAAAAGTTATCAAAAAATACATAAGTCCATCTATAGTGAGGTTAATCATATATGGTTCCTAAAATGGACTTATACTTCATATATCATACTGCTTAATATAATAAAACTAGTTTCTACTAAACAGGGACTTCTTGTAGGTCAGTGGTAGGCGATAAAGGCCAGTCGCACTTCAGTTGTGGGTTCGATTCCCACAGCCTTGTCCGACGCGATGGGTTGTCGCCCGTCCTGCAGGTTGTCCTTTTTCTAAAACTATATTACTATAACATCCCATCAATAATATCAAAAAAAATTCTATCCTTAAACAATACTAACTTATGTCCAACATAATCCATTCCAATCTTTAGGCTTATCCATAATACTGCAGTTCACTCTCATAATATAGTGAAAATGATTACCAGATATTTAATACCATCTTTGATCCCCATATATCATAAGATATGTCCTGTTGGTCAAATTACAAACATGTGAATACCTTAATCATGTATTCTCTTGAAGAATTAATACCCATTGAACCTTAGTGAAAACATGAATGCAGTCAAAAGTTAACTCTTTCCACATACCAAAATCCAAAAATTCTATATACTCAAACCATGATATAACCTTCTCCTTATATCAGTTATGAGCTCATGAATACATTTAATTTTCTCCTTATCCCTTCATTATGCGCATATCATCTACATTCCAAAAATATTTGAATAACCTTTCATGGATACTGGTAACATTAATTTCAAAACTCAAGGAAAGACAACAGTGTAACAATACTTAGATGTCTCTTTATTCCATAGTACCATGAGATTACTTATATAACATTACACATGATAAACATGTAATAATTCCACTAGATTCTTAAACCATTGACTGAGCATCAACAATTCTTTCATCTCACATATCATTTGTAGTCTCTTCATCATCATCCACATAAATACTACCCATACGACCATACTGATTCTCTTCATGAGACTTTCCCTTAGGGCATTGGTTTGCATAATGCCCGTACATTCCACATTTAAAACATTTAACCATTGTTGATGTCGTAGGAATACCATTATCCTCATCCCTGGTGTTAACTGAACCTTTTACTTTGCACTTACTGGCTTTGTGTCCTTCTTTTCCACACCCAAAGCATCTTCCAGTTCCTTTGAAACATTCTCCTTGATGCCTCTTCCCACATGATTTACATAGGGGAAATTGAACCTTCTTTCCTCTATGATCATCATGAAACTCCGTCTTTCTCTTATTAGCCAAGTCAGGAAACTTACCAAATTTTACTTTATTGATCATATTATGAGATTGCTGATTCAGCATAATAAAGATGATTGGACTTCCAAATCCCATTTCATTTGGTTGCTCATGAAGAATATCATTCCATTGTCCATCATATCCTCCAATATCGTGAATCATCTTGTTTCCAGCCATTTTCTAAAACCCAAAAAGAATAGTGTGAGAGGAAAAAATAATGCTAGGGAAAACAACATAGTAAAGGGGGAGTACCTTCAATATCTAACATCTTTGGTTTAATCTAATATCTTTACCATAGTTCTAGGACTATATCCTATACGTATACTTATCCTTAGGGACATCCCTAGACATACCTTAGAAATATCTCTAGGGATCTCACTAATGTTCTCACATCCTAGTTTCCAAAGGTTGACTAAACCTTTACTCTGATACCAACTGTAGAGACCCGAAGCCTGACGTACATTGACATTACATTACTTTTGCGGAATACTTAGTACATAACAAAAACACACACACAAGGATCGTAATAGTTTAGTTTCTTTGGAAACTCGGAATATAATCTTCTAATCATGGTGAAAGATCTTCAACATCTCCCATAAAGATCTTCCTTTTTTCTCCTAAAACCTTTCTTTATATTCTGGGGAAAAGAAAACATAAAAGGGTAAGCTCAAATTCTCAGTAAGGGTAAACAAAAGAAATATCAATCACATCATATTCATAAGAACATAACATTTTGGAAATCTTAGCCTGCAAAAGAGAGCATAATTTCATAACATGGGATAAATCATAGTAGTGAAATGAAATCCCAATAATCATAACTTAAAACATGAATCTTTGTGTCATACACACATAATCATAGAGAATCATATCTTATTATCCAAGACTCATTTCCAAGACTATCATAGTGGACAAAGTCCATTTCTGAACCGAGTCACCCTCGTTTCAGTCATGTTTCACTGAATCGGTATAACCTACCATTCCAGCCATGTCTATCTCATGAGATATAAAATCTTTTCCCAATTCATTGGAGGGAGATATAGGTCCCACCCATCTCATAATGAAACCATTCTTATGTGTTCCACAAAAATCATAAATCATACATCATTGCATACCCCATGTAATAAAAATGGGAATCTTAAACATCGTGACATCATCAAATAATTCATATAAGATAAAGGAATTCAAAAAAATAATTCCATCACAACACAATCAAATCAATGTAATAATAGGGATAGAAACAGAACCCTATATTATCTTATATGGAAAATAATTTTGATAAAACACTTGAACTCCATTCTTGAGGAAAATATCCTTTCTACTTCAAAAACACTTTTCCTTTCTTAACATGTCATACAATTTTAAACTAAAAGAAGTTGATTAAAAATAAACTTGAAAACTTGTAAAGGAATCTTCTTGGAAATAATGTTTTAAAAATCCATTCATGCCGTATAAGTTAAAAAAACATTCTTCGTACTTTTGTCGGAAAAGTCAAAAAGTACCTCGTACGAAAAAAGGACAAAAGATTCATTTCATATCTTTTACTAAAAACTCAACTAAGGGTAAAATTGGATTTAGAAAATTGTATATGGATGGAAATAACATTACATATTGAGGAAAAATGGATGTGGATGATAAAATACACCCCAGTAAATACCAAAGTATAAACAATCTCGGATAAAAAAATGAGATTGTGATATTTCCCTTACCTTTGGTCCGATATGCTTTGTACGTGTCCGAACCTCCTGTATAATGATTTAAATAATGTTATTTACTTATTACAGAATCATATTAATTGTTATAATATCATATATGGTTCACTTATGACTTTATATTACCCGTTCTTTTGTAAATTCCATGTTAAAGAGCGTTTTGGGTAAAATTGTTTCATTTGTCGTCCGTGTTTTGACTTGTAATTATTCATATGATTACTTAGATCATGATTACTTAATTCCAGAATATAAAACATGATTTATATATAATATATATTCAGAATATACATATATATAATAAATTAGTAAATGGAAATAAATACACCGTTCATGGAGACGGTAGTCAGTACGTACGCATGAACGCTGTTTTTGTTTCCTTATTGTGTTGAATGGAATTAAGTATATGACATACATATATATACACATAAATACAGTATCATTATTATGTCATATATTTCATTATTACTTATTATATATACTTTATAATCATTCATGAATGGTTAACATGGAGAATGAATCTCATCGCGTCGTGGAGACGGTATTCCGTACGTAAGCACGAGCGATGATATCGTTCTCATGATCGTGGAATTGTATTGGAGTGTATGTATACTATTTTAGAATCAATATCACTTTACAATAATCATATATAGTTATTATTTACACCATTATACCCATCCAAGTAAGGTGGTGGTGGAAAATAGATTACACCACGGCGTGGAGACGGTATTCTGTACGTACGCACGCGCGGTGATTTCCTTTTTCCGCAGGATGGATAGAAGGTTAATTAGAGTTGTTTCATATTTATAATAACATATCAGTATATAATAAATACTGATGTGATTACTTTATCATGAAACAACTAAAGAAGAAGATGTTTAAGAAGAAAGAAATTGAAAAAGATCGGTAATGGATATTACCTCTTTTTGACGCGCCTTTTCTTATCCTCCACTTAAAGAACTAAGGATGGTCTTTGAAGATGACCAGGACTTCTAGGATGATACTAGGGAAGTGGAGAATAGATTTTGTCAGGGTTTGGCTGAGATTGAATGCTCAAATTGGTGTGAGGAGGAGAGGGAAGAGGTGCTCGTTTATAAGAGAGGAGAGGGGCACCTTTGGAATAACTAAAAATATTATTTTATTATAAAGTCAAGTTCGGTTTTAAAAGGTCCAAATTGATTTATTTCTAGGATAAGGTGGGGATGGGTCGAAATATTCTCATCCAATAGAATTTAGACAAGTTTAGGTTCCTATTTTAACCTTATCATGTAGATTTAACATTAAGTTAAATAATTTTACTTTTACCGTGTCTTCTTGTGTTCTTATACTATAAGGTTAATAAACTTACTATATCAAGCCAAACGAACCCCAAGTTTTTTATTATTAATATATATAACCTTATCTAAGTCATTTGTCCAAACCTTAGATTTTTATGAATAAAATAACAATTAATAATATAATATTTGTTTTAAAAACTATTTTATGTCAATTTTGACACTATTTAATAATTGACTTTTTTGTGAAAATCATAATAGAATGATAAGTTAGAACAAAGTTAATTAAATCAATACTAACATGTCATATTAACCTATAAAATTAGTGTAATTCATAAGAATTCTCAAATTACATTTATTTGGGTATTTATAACATCAATTATGTCAATATTTAATTAATAAGATAATTACTGCATCATCGTTGTGTCATAAATAAATTAAATTATTTAATGTATAAAAATTAAAAAAAATAACATTATGTAGGAAATCTTTTTAGCTTTCTAATGAATATTTACAATCGAATTTATCTTATGTATAACCCTATACTATAAATGTTTTAGTAAATAAACTTTGATTTTAACTCTTTTAACTCTTCTTTGAATTAAATAATAATAATTGTCCTAATCTAATCCAAGTGGGCCTAAATGGTCATATTTTATTTCTAAGGTTGGTTTTGGTCGAATTACACTTATCCAATATAATTAGGACATGTGTTAGGGTAATAATAATATCATTTTTACCCTTAATTACCCTATTTACTTTTAACCGTGGTAAAAAAAAAGTAAATAGTTATTATTCACCAAAAAATCATTTTCATCTCATTGAACCACATTTTAATTACTGACATCAACCGTGTCTCTCATATTTTTAAAATTCCACTCACAGAAGCGGTAAAATTAAGTTTTATGAAAAATTCATTTTTTTTTACTACCACTTAGTGGTTTCACTATTCATCAAAAAATGAAAGTTTCCAGAAAATTACCAAAAATTAGGCCTAAGCTATATTTGATATTATGAACTCAAAAATGATTTCTATTTTACCAAATTAAAAACATATCAGTTGCATTAATTAATTTAAAAATTAATTCCCGTCGTCAAAACAAATAGCGTGTTTTTAAGAGATAATAACTACCAAAAGATTGACACTTGTTTATGTCTGGTTTAAATGTGAAATTACATCCAATGACCAAAATTGTATTAAATTGTAAAAATATATTCTAAATATACTTTAAAACCAATCAAATTAATAATTTATCACTATTAATTATTTTGATTAAAAAATTTGTTTTTAATTAAAATTTAGTAATTTTCACTATTCATCGGAATATGAAAGTTATCTGAAATGTACCAAAATTTCACCCTAAGCTAATTTCAATATTCTGAATCCAGAAATGAAGTCCATTTTGAAAAATAAAAATTACAAAATTTCAAAAAGTGGTTATTACTATTCATAACGGGTAGTTTTAATAATATTTTAATAGCATATCGTTATTTAGTGAAACTCGGTATTGCGTACTACACACGCTATCGAGGAAGGTCGTGATTGCGTGTAATGCAAGTCAAGTCAAGGATGCGTGTTGTGCAAGCTCCTTTTGGTGTAGCGTACAACACAAGACATTAATGAAATTAAAAAGAATATTTTTCATAAAATCTCAGGGTGTTACAGTATAATCCCAAAACTAGTGAAACAATTAACATAAATTAAAAAATTTATACATAGCTAGTCTCATAATCATAGACATGGTTTCTTTGAGAATGCTTTCAAATAAAAAATATTTTCAAAACCATTATAATGGTTTTTAAGGAAGATGTGAATTAACCCAAGAATATCCCATAGGAGTGTCAAATAAGGTGTGTAGTAAATCCTATTTTCATGCACTATGTGATGATCAGATCAATTCCAGTGCGCCCTTTTTGGATTTATTTCCCCTAAGTACATATATTTCAGAACTACACCCACTTATAGTATCCATAAAGGGATGTATTTCTAGAAAAAACCACATAATCTATTCCTTACCAAAACTTTAATATGTTATTATATACTTATCCCCAAATTATATCATAGGTTTATGTTACCTAATTTATGTTTACCTATATCTAGTTCCCAAGGTTTCTAATAGACTTCCTCTGATTCCATTTATAGTGACTCCAACCACAGTATCTCAAAGCTGGTGCCAATATAATTACATTGTCACTAGATAAAAGGTACCTTATCCCTAAGGACTGAATAGTTTAGTAGTCTTGGTGAACTAGATAAATATTTGAAATCCACATTACATTTTAAAATATAAAATAAAAAAATAATTTTCTTTGAGAATGACATTATTCCTCTTAGTGTTTCCTTATATATCAATCAAAAATAACTTCCTCGTATCTTGGAAAAAATAAAACATAAGAAAGGGGTGATCTCAGATGCTTAGTAAGGTTGAGATTATAGTGGAATCAATAAATAAATAAGGCACAATCAATATAGAAAGTTAAAAAACTGAATCACATGTCATTTAATCAATAACCTGAACATAAAATGGCATGAATAAATAATGATCAAATAATTCATATAAATAATTTCATGAGCTTGAAATTTAACCATGGATATTATAACTAATCTAATAATTACATGTAATGTTAATAACTAAATTTATAACGATGCGAGGAATAATTTCCGACATCTGAAACATACCATTGAGGCCTTGTGCCAATACATCTAAATAAATTGGTAAGGCCTTAGCAAAACCCAATCTAATTTGTCTCATGAGACTTTCTGATGCATCAAGGGGCTATAGTGGGCCCCACCTATCACTTACTAAGTCCAATTAATTCCATATATTAAAAAGGTGGAACATAATCAATATAAATATTCATATTTAAAAACTCATATATAAAATATTAATAATTACCCCAATCAATATACATAATCATAAACTATCCAGAGTAATATGATGAATGGTAATAAAATTATATATCCTCAATCAAAGTGATCATAAACCATCAAAATAAAAAAAATCATGATGATATCTATACAACATATCCTTATTGGATCATAAGTTCAATTAATGTTTGATTTTATTCATGAATAAAAATACCATTAAAGATCATTAAACACATTTTTGAGGAAAATAGAATTTTCATTCTGAAAATCACCTTTTAAAAAAAGTTCAAAAAAATGAATATAATTTTATTTGAAAATAAAATTTATATCCTATAAAATAATTTTTAAAACATTGAGTGGAAATCATGGTGGAAAATTCCATTTTTTTCATACATGTCAATACAAAGATTCTTTTCACATTTTTGGTAAAAGACTAATGGGAATTATTTTTTAAAATGACATGAAGATTACTTTAAAAAATTGTAAAATTAAAAATGGGTAAATATATCTTTAATAAATCATTTTTAAGAGTTTAAAAATATTTTTGAAATTATTTCTAGAAAACATGGGGTTTGATGAAAAAGGTTTTCCAACTGAAGAGAGAAATAAAGTCAGGTTTTCTTAAAACAATTATCAATAATTTTAACTAACTAAGAGTAGAACATGGTACTATTACATGAAAATTTAATGATTAACTAGAGATGAATAAAATAGATTTATTTTAAGATATAAATATCAAAAAAAATTCCTTAAGGTGGACATAAACATAAACAATCCCAAATAATGATGAGATTGTGAAATAAACCCTTGCCAGTTTGGTAACTTCTAAATCATAATCCCTATAAAACAAATGAAACAAAATAAAACATTAAATACCATTAAGATCAATAGATTCATGATAAAACATATCAAATGTTCATTATATACACCATGTAAAGGAAATAAGTTTTGATAATGGAATATGTCTCCTGGAAGTAAAAAATGAGACGGGAAACTCTTACCTTGAGTCTAACACATCACATACATTCTTTATCTTCAAAAATAAAAAACTTCTTAATAAACTTTTTTATGTTTATTATTCATTTTACTTCACTTATTAACATTTTTTATACAATTAATTAATCAATTAATTTTACGTCGGGTACTTCGATGATATTTGAATTATGTAACAAAAATGAATTTGGTAAGTTGATTATTGGTCTAAAAGGTCATTATTTCAACATCTATGGAATAATAATCATGAAATAATTATCATATTTATATGTAAATTATAATTTTAATACCAATCATAAAATATTGTTTTAATAAATGAATTATGTTACGATTATGGAGACAGTAGGTCAAATGTATGCATGAGTAACATTTCCATTTTTTAAAGATTGTTATGGAAAGGTGTTGAGTAATATTTTATCATTAAATAATTATAATATTATTATAAATAACATATTATTTATTAAAATATACTTATATATATCATCCATTTTTTTTTATTAAAAGAGGGTCACATCAATTCGTGAAGGCGGTAGTCCAAACGTACACGAACAATGTTATTATATTTCTGTTAGTGAAAAGGTATGAAATTAAATGATATATTATATTTTCAGAATGATAAATATACCATGAATAAAATAATTATTTAATTTATATCACATATATTCCTTAAAATTATCCTTATTACCTTCCATGTAAAGTGTTAGTCAAAACTGAATCACATCACTTCACGAGGCGGTAGTTCACCGTACACATGAGGGATGTTGTCATATCCACTAAAAAATGGAAAGTGAAAAAGGTATATGTGATATCATGAATCCATATATATTATTATGTTATAAATATAATATATATACTTTATATCCATCATCATACCCAAATTTGGGAGGTGTTGATGGAAAATGTGTCGCATCGATTCATTAGGTGATAGACCACTATACACACGAGCGATGTTATTGTTCCCCATTTGAGGGAAGAAAAGATGAATATAGGTCATGAAATTTACATAATAAAATCTCAGTATATTTTATATACATTTTTTATTATATAAACATAAATTAATAATATTTTAAGTAGGTGTAATAAGAAATAAAACAAAAATGCATAGTTAGGAATTTTATCTATTCTCAGACAACCTCTATAGGATTATACATAAAGTATTCCTAGAATGAATTTATGAAAAAAATAAGGCTTCTAAGATGAGTTAATGGAAGTTTTAAATTTATTTTTTAAGGTATTTTCTGAACCAAAATGGTTTCAAGGTATGAAGAAGATAGAAGAGGGGGTGGCCTTTTATAAGTGAGTTGAGTGGAACACTTGTAATTTTTGAAACAAAAAAGGTATATGTATATTTTTCACATTCCCAAAGGGTGGAAAATGGAGTATTATAGATAATTATACAATATAATTTCTAGATATAGCTATAAAATGGGTGTTTGATAATTGTTTTATCCTTTTTAACCATTATCTTCTTAGTTTAACCCCCTGGAAAATCAGTTTTTATCTTAATCACGATAAATAATTTTTATAATTTTTATTATTCATTATTTTAAAAAATTAATATTAACTTATTAGATAATAAAAAATATTATAATTAAAAATATTTAATCCAATATTCAAAATTCCATTCATAGAAGTGACAAATTTTAAATTAAAATTAATCACGTTGAGGGGATGAGAAAGTGGGTTTTCAAAGAGAAAATGTTCAAAAGTTTATAAAGTTTTTACATAAAACATCAATATGAAATTTATTAAAATTAATTAATTTGGATTAATATATATATATATATATATAATTTAACAAAATTTACTTTAAAACTAATTTAAAATATAATTTTACTTCATAAATAATTTAAACTAAAAGGTAGTTTTCAATTAAAACTCAGTATTTTCACCATTCATCAAAAATTAATATTTTCATAAAATTATTAAAAAGAACCCAAAGATAATTTTGAAAATTATATTTCAAAAAAATAATTTTTTCAAAATAATTTTATGAAATTGGTAAAATTTAATTTTAAATTTGAAGTTCTACTAGACCTGTTATTATAAAAATACAATTCTTGGGAAAACATTTATATTTTTATTTCAAATGATTTTTATTTTATTTATAATAAATAGATAAACATTGAATTTATTTTATACATATTTAAAAAATATAATTTCAATAATTTAGATATTAATATTCATACCCACCAACTTAATTGCTAGGTTTCAATGGTAATGTTTAAAAAATAATATTTTAATAGAGTATCATGTTTCATTCAAACCTAATGTTGCATGCATATCAATCTATTGAAAAGATTAAATTTATTTAAAAATAAATATATCATAAATTATTATGTTGTTAAATTCTCTTCTAATATTGTTTTTTCATGTTATATATGCTATCAAACATGATGTCCCTCTTTTAAAATCTTAGGGTGTTACAATTCCTAACATAAATAGCTAACTTGTGAGATGAGTGTTAAAGATGACTCATTACTTAGTGAACTATAGATATTATTCCACTAGTGGTTATGTTTAATTATAAAATTGGTCATAATTTTATTTGGATTCCATTTGATAAAATACCTTATTAAATGGTAATAAAACATGATACTCATATGATAAAATATTTTATTATAGATAAATAACAACATCATAATCAAAATTCGCTTTGAAATTAATTCTTATTAAGGAGAAACCAAATGTAAGTAACTCTTATGATTGATAACATAAGAAAATTTCTTAAATATACAGAAGTTATAAGTTCTAAAGTAACACCTTCCTAAGTATATTTTATAACCTCCGGGTCACTCATATGTATTTATTTTATATTTTATTTTCATTTAATTTATTTTGTAGGTTTCTAGGAGTGGGGGGTTGAAAACATGGATTTTTTGAAAATCAAACTAGGGTGCATAGTTGGTGTGTGGTTAGTAATAACCATGCTAAAAACCATGAGAGGTGGTTTGTGGAGTCCAAATCAATTTTTCAAAATTACCACATGGTTTTATAACCATGTGGACTCTCTAGGAAAATTCTGCATCCTATTTTGTAAATGAGGATTGTCCTGTATAGTTGGCGTACACTTTTCCAAATCATGCAGACAAACCGTGTGACCCACCAAATTTTACCTTAAACTATAAAATTTCATTTTTAACATTGATTAATTTAACTCTCATTTATCTTACTCATCCTATCATTCATATGTACCAGCATCCCTAGTCATGGAATCATCCTTATTTCTTAGTTCTTGGTGGTTTCCCTTTTTTCTTACGGGATTTAATCAAGTTAAATCTTGATTCCTTTGATATTTCTCCTCTATTCTCGATCTCTTATTTTTTTATTCTATATCTATTGGGTTTAAAAAACTTGGAAGGCCATAAGGGTCAAACCTAGGGTTAGGGATAAGGGGTAAATAAAATTTATTATTTTTTAGGCTTTTGAGGATCTTATATTCTCATTTATTATAGTTTCATATGAATGTGGTGGGATTTCCTAGTGTTTTAGAAAGGTTCCTCTAACTAATGGTACTTTACTATGGCATACTCTAAGTTATTAATTTAATTTGGTTTAATTTAATTAATTAATATTTTTATGATATATCGAGGGTTTTTATGTGGTTTCTTATTGTGATTCTTAGCATGTGTTGTGTTTAAATTCATTTTCATATAGGTTTTCTTAAAAATTAGTTTTTTTCATGGATAGTTTTTATTGAAATGATTTTAAATAAGAAAATGTTTTCAAATGATTTTATAAAGGGGTTTTCAAATATAATTTACCTTGGACTTGATTTTCCCTTGTTTATGTGATTATGTGTATGTATTATATGTACATTTCATTATTGAAAGCACATGGGATACCTTGGGTGAGTTGGTAACCCAGACGGATGAAACCCCTAGTGTATATTGAGTGTGCTAATGGGATGTATTGGTAACTTAATGAGATTATTGAGATCTCAAGGAAGAATTACAAGATTCATCTATGCCAACTAGTGTTCCTAGGGCTATTCCTAGTTTCTCTAGATCTATAGGTTGAGCCCATAGTGTTTTTGTTTTTTTTTTGTCTTCTTCTTATTGTTTGATTGAGATTATGATATAACTTATGTCTTGTTGTCCTCATTTTTATTAATTTTTTTCTTGTTAATTTTTTTGAACTTGTATTTATTTCATAAAACTAAAGGTACTTATGGATTACTTTCAAATAAAGTGATTCCAAAACATTGATTTTTAAACTAGAACTAATGGTTTTCATGGTAAAATATATTAGATAGATTTATAGTGGAATCCTACTAGAATTTTAATCACACACTACATATACCTTTGGGAATATAAAGACTTGGTTTTCCAAGATACTGGTAAAGGTAAGAGTTTCATGTCGTTTGGTGGCTCTTCCTGATGTATATTGTTCCTCTTGGTCTAGTAGTGGTAGTGACTAGGGGTCAAGAGGATTTTTTCTCAATGGAGTATTTTGGGGATCCTCAAGGATTTTTGGTTATTATGTATCATCCACTCTGTCCTTGTCTATAATAACTCAAGATTTTATCTTATATTTTCTTTTAAAAATAACATTATATTCGATAGTTTGTAGCATATACAACACCAAACTTAAACAAACCACAAAATAATATTATTTAAATATAGTTGTTATAACACATCCATTGAGTTAATGGGTATGAATAGGAGTAACCAAATTAATAAAAATATGTATAATTTTTTCATATAATTTACTGATTAATTCATAATAAATAAGAATTCAATTTTCAGTAAACTCATTTTATGCTTCAAAAATATGTTTCCTTCAAAAATATATTTTATTGTGTTTTGTGAGCGGACAATATAATTAATTTATTCCATAATTAGAAATTTTATTTGAGGAAATTCACATCATTTTTTAAAAAATCATTTCAATATAGTCTTAGTTTTAATTTTTGGTATTTTTCTAAAAAGATTTAGTTTTCAGTGAATAGTGTAAAATACCGACATTTATAAAATTATCATTTTTTCATTAAATAAATTAATTTAAGTCCCATTATATTTTTAATTTAATATTAAATTAAAATAAGATCAATTTTATTAAAAATAATCTATTTTTTTATATAAATTGACATTATATTTGATTTTGGAATAAGTTCATTTTTATGTTTAAAAGCACAATTTCTTAAAAATTATTTTTCGTTGTATTTAGCACATTTATATTAAAATTGATTTCTACCACTTATAGAAATTTAATATTTTAAAATTGATTAAATATTTTGAATCAAGAGGTTAAAATTAATTAAATAGGTCCCTTTTATTTTTATTCATTATGAATAGTAATTTTGGTAAATATTTGTCACCATGGTAAGGATAAAATGGGTAAAACGGGGTTCAAACTATGAGATAAGGCCTAAAAATATCACAAAGAACTTGTATTTATCCTATTTAATGTGTTTTTTTAAACCCAAAACATCATATATATGAAAATATATCAATTTATTTCCATTTTTCTTTGACTATAACATTTATATTATTTTAAGAAAATAATAAATATAAAATATAATTTTCATTATTTTAATTTATCTTATATGTTTTCATAGGGATAAAACAATAATAAATGAATAAAAGAGGTTATTTTGAATGTAAATAAACTATTTTTATGATATTAATTTATTTTTAATTTTTTGTGATGATATAATTACCTTAAATATTTACACAACGCTGATTCAGTGCTTCTGCATACTGTAGAAAAATCAAGGTAAATGATTTTAAAAATAATAAAATTAATATTTTTTGGATGAATTTTAGTATTCCCTAAATTTAATTGGTAATTATAAATTATAAATAATTTTTAATGTGTTTATATTTTAATTTAATTGTTTCCTTTATGTATTTGAATTAAAATTAAATGAATATTCCAAAAAATGACTAATGATATTTTATGATAAATAATATTTTAATAAATGATTTTAAAATAAAAAATATATATTTAAAAATAAAAAATTTAGTGTTAAATGGTCTAAAATTTCATACATGGGCCATTTTTAACCAATTATCACCTTATAAGTAAATTTATCATCCTTAAAGGTAAACAAATGTGTTACCATGTTTAAGGTTAAAAAGAGTTAACATGGGTGGTAAACCAAAAGATAATATTTAAAATGAAACATAAGTATGTAAAAATTTTACTACCTGAAGTTATTTAGACCATATAATTTCCTAAATTTTAAATTATTACCATTTTTTCCACTTTACATGATTATGATATATATTATATTTAAATATTTTAAGTAATTTCTAGTGTTTCTTTTCCATCACTTGTAAAAAGGAAACACTTATCCTCTCTTATTTACACCTATTTATCCACTTATATTGACTAATACCTACCCAAATTCCTTCCTAAAGTTCCTACCCATGACCTAGATGATACTTTCTCATAAAATTACAAACCTATAAGTCTTAAGGTGTAATATAAATGAGGATTTCCAAATAAGAGGTATAAATATTAACAGAGTGCTTTCATTTAATCTCCTCTTATAACTCCTTAAAATATTCTATAACCATGGTCGTATGATGACATAATTTTATTTGATATATGTAAATTTTATTATTCTAGTGTCAAACCCCTTATTAACCTCCATTCCATACAGTGTAAAATGAAAACATTGCTCTTGCATACATGCGGTCTACTGTCTCCACATAATGGTATAATTAATTTTTCATCACTACTTTAATTGGATGATTTTAAAGGTAAAATTGATTATATATATGTTATTTATGAAATTATTATTATTTTTTAAGTTTAATATATCATCTACCTTCTTACTCTTCCATCCTTTGGAAAAAGATAACGTCAGTCATGTGTACATGTAGATTACCGCCTCCACAGAGCGATGTGATTCATTTTTCTATAACCACTATGAATATTTGATTATAAAATTGTATATAATGAATAAAAATTATATTATTTTGATTATTAAAATGTTTTATATTATGTAAAAATTTTATAACTCCATTAATCATGGCCAATATATCGAATTAATTTTGAAAAATTTGACCGAACAATCATAAGTGGTCAACATAAGTAATAAATATTTAATGAATTAATTTAATATGATTATAAAATGAACCTAATAAATGTAATATATATGAAAATTTTTATTAATAAATTATTTAATAAATTTTAATTTATTATACAATATGACTAAACACGTACAACTAACTAGAGACCCAAGGTAAGGGATTTTTGTTATAAACTCATTTTATTACGAGATTCTTTATGTTTAAATTTTCTATGGTAAAATTATATGATACTAATATATTAAACCAAAGATATTTTATCCTCTTATAGTTATGTTTGATTTTTACATTTTTATTTCCCATTTATTATCTTTTTGGATCAAGAATCGACAAGTAAGTTGCATGTAAGAGACTTTTTTTAAATAATTTTTTGAAGTTTTTATTACAAATATTTGTATTCCACGCATATATTTTCTTTAAAATGGTTTTAGAACTAAATATTTATTAAATTAATTTTTACCCATGTTCGAATTTATATGAAAAGGTTTAAAATGAATCTAAGTATCATTTTTGGAATGAGGTACTTTTTTACCAAATGTGTGAATGAAATCTTTATTTTAACACTCTACACAAATGAATTTTCCATCCATCATGTATAATCTTTGATTTTTAAGATTAAATTAGAAGTTTATATGGTTATTTTCAATGAAATAGTTTCTCAACATATTTTGGGAATTTTTATTTAAAATTATATCAAAACAAAAATAAAATTATTTTTTTAAAGGAATGAAAAGAATTTTGAAAATTGATTTTTAACTCTATTCTTACACGAAGTTAAAAGAAACTTATTTTTAATTTATTTCTTTTATTTTATTTTTATAATGGATTTTTTTACTAAAAATATTAATTTATGATTAATTCGTGGTTTTATATCACCCTTTACTGATAATGGATTATTCTTTATTTTAGTATTATTCACTTTATTGTTATCATGTTCTCTATCACTTTCCATTATTCATTAGACATTGTTTTTCTCCATCATGTCCATATTTTTAATATCATTGATGAATTCAGAATCATTTAAAATAATTTAATGATTTTTCAATAATATAGCATTTTTATATACTGTGTTATTTTAAGGAAGCTTATTAAGTATGTTATTTCATTTACTAGGGAAATATTGATGTGTCGTATTCTTGATTAAATATGGATAATTATTAACTTATAAGGAATTTAGAGAATGATTTGTATTAATCATTAAAAATATGAGTAATACATTATATGTGAAAGTGATGGGTGGGGCCTGGTTATAGATTTCCCCTTGATGCATCAACATGTCTCAGGAGAAAAAAATGAAATTCCTACCATATTATATGGGTATTTGGTTTACAACTACCCATTTATTATTACTGATTTATTGGTTGAGAGGAATTGGTGGTAATATTCATGATAACTTGGTCGAATATTTAATGTATAGTTCATGAATGTTTGGATTTATACATTTCCTTTATTGATAATTTTGTCCATTGTATATTTTATTATTATTCTAATATTATCCATAGATATTCATTGAACTTAATTTTCTATTTGAATGACATGTGTTGTTATTATATACTATACCAAATTGATTATTATTTATTTATTCATAATTGCTTCTACTATATGTAACACTTACTGAGCATCTGAGTTCACCTTTTATTTGTTTTATTTTCCCCATGATATAAAGAAGGAATATTTGAATGATTTTCAAGGGGAAAAGAAATTTTTTCATGCTAAGTTTCAAATTTCCAATTTAATATGAAATTCATGCATGTATATAGTTATCCAAGACTATGAAACTAATTGATCATGGGTGGTGTTACTCCTTTTATCGGGTAACAATGTAATAAGTAATCATCAACTATGGGAAATTGGAGTTACGGGGATACATTTGGTATCAGAGAAAGTCTTTTAGGAACCTTGGGAATTAGATTTTAGATTAAAATAGTTAACATGATAATTATGATAATACTTTAGAGTATTTGAGAACCTTTTAGGGATTTTTATTCCATGGATCAATATTCATAATAAATTTGGGTTAACTAAGTGATTTTAATTATTTAGGGATGATTCTTAGAGAGGGTAAGGGAATCAACACCAATGGTCAGTGTAGGGATTACATTGATAATTGTTTTTTTGGTATTTATTAATGATATCATAAGATAAAATAAGGATTATTTAGATCATTAGAATCACTTAATAATAATTCTTTAATATTTTAGAAGAAAATGCGTTATATTAGAAATTTAGTAAGTGTGAATGTTGATTTCAATAAGTTTATTTTATTCAAAATATTTGCTCCTTGGATGGAATATCTATTGATCTTTTTAAGATAAAAGGCAACCAAAGAATAGACCTTATGGATGAATGTAGCATTTAAGGCTTTGAATTTAGGGTAATTATGGTTAAATTGGAGAATATATGATTATGATGTAGTGGTATTTATCAATAATAGTTTGGTATTAGGATTAATAGAAAACCTATAAATATTATTCTAATAATATTCAGTTTTATTGAAAAAATAGAAAATGTATATCTTGGAAGCTTGTTTTTAATGGTATTAATCATCCTGAAAAGTGATTTTTATTAAAATTTTATTTTTTGGAGATATTTATTAAAGAGTGTATAGATGATATTTAAGGTTATTATATGATATAACAAGGTTTCCTTGGTAAAGTTTATTACATTTTTTATAGTTTATTTGGGAAAATTATATTTTGGAATATAGGGTATATACATATTTGAGTATGTATAAGTGATAAAAGTTGTTTGGGGGAAAATGATATGGTTTTGGAAGAATGAGTGGTCAAACCTTTCTGATTTTTGGGTTCAAATTTAATCAATCCTATTTGAGGGGTTTTATGTTGATATTTTTTTATTATTAATATTTTAGAGAATTATTTTTATGAAGGTTTATTAATATTGGTTATTATTTTGGATTGTCCTATCCACTTTAGATTTCGAAAGGAGGAATAAATTTTCATTATTTTTTGGATCATATGGTAAATTAAATGTGGATATTTTTGATTCAGGCATGAAAAATTATTCATAATCACGATGATTCCCATTTAAGGGTGGAATCATTCTTATTGAATATGATGAAATGAAGTAACTAAATTTTATCATATTTTATATCCCAATGGTAAATTAATTTCTCAAACTCAAGAAAAATGAAGATAAATCTATCATGTTTTATGTGGAATATAACACTCATCTACCAAGGTGCATTTTCAAATCTTATTCCCATGTTTGAGTCTTATAGAGGTACACGCATAATATGTTTTTTGTTTATAACCTTGTAATTGAAGTTTATGATAAAATTTATATTTTAATTTATTAATATTTTATGATATATTCAGTTTATAAAAAAGGAGTTCAAATTGTGAGGATAAAATTTCTATAAGTAGGGTATAATGTAATACTCTGAGATTTTAGTTAACAATTTCTTTCACAAAGGAAACTATATTCGTTAGCGTGTAGCATATGCAACATAGAACATAAAAAAACTATGAAATGATATTATTTAAATATATTTGTTATAACCTATTTGTTGATTTATAAGTTATGAATAGGAATAACCATATTTTGAAAAGAATGTATAACTTTTTTATAGTGTATCAACTAATGCATAATAAATAAGAACATGATTTTTTGTAAAGTCATTTTATGCTTCAAAAATATGTTTTCTTAAAAATGGTTTTTATTTACTTTTGTGTGCATAAATTATAATTAATTTATAACATTTTTAGAAATTTTAATTGAGTAAATTAATATCATTCTTGAAATTATCATTTCAATATTGTCTTAGAGTGAATTTTTGATATTTTATTAAAAATAATTATTTTTTAGTGAATAGTAAAAATACTGTTTTTTTGTAAAAATATCATTTTTTAATTAAATTAATTAATTTAAAAGTCTCATTAAGTTTTTAATTTGAGCTTAAAGTAACGAAAGATCCATTTATTAAAAAAATGGCACCACTTTTCCTCTCTTATTCAAACCTATTAAGCCACTTATCTCAACCAATACCTACCCAAATCATTTTCCAATATTCCTACCCATGGTCTAGATGGTTTTATATCATCAAATTACAAACCTATAAAGATTAAGGTGTAATCTATAGGTTCTTTTACAAAGAAGAGGTAAAACATTTAACTGAGTGTTTTCATTTTATTTCCTCTTCTACCTTCTTTAAATCTTATATAACCATAATCGTATAATAAAATAAGTATCTTTCATATACTAAATTGTTATTATTGTGTATTCACAACTGTTATTCACCTCCTTTTCATCCTATGGATAGCAAAAATATCACCCATGTGTATGTACGGCCTACTATCTCTATGTAGTTATGCAATCCATTTTTCATTACCTATTTACTTGGATGGTTATAATAGTAATGAACTAACCCAGGTTACCCTCAAACCTGGCACCCAACTTGATATGTCACATGCCCAGAGGGTGTTTCCAATCCCCATGGGCTGGAGACAAGCACCCTTGCATTAAAAAATGCAACAGAGGAAATGATTTCTCCCAAATTAAACAACCACATGGCATATATATATATACATATGAAACAAAAAATAAATATAAAAAGTTAAAAAAGATATATATCTCATAACTGTAAGAAAATAGTGGAAATAGACAACTACAAAAGTAGCTAAAAAGTCAAATACAAGTTCAACTGAAAAGGAATAAAAACCAAATTGATAATTGATGTGATGGTAGGGATGGATTCCCACCATCTCACCACCAACTACCCAACCAGTTGACACGGACCTCTCCGACTTACTTTGGTGTCTTGCCTTTACCTACACTAGAAGAAAAATAAAGGTCTACGCACCACTGAAGAGGTGTGTAGGGTGTGAGATAACAGGCTCAGTAGGATCTCACCCAGATGTTCCATAACCAGTCTCTGTATAAAAATCCTTTTATGCTCATTTTAAATAAAACATGGCATGATAAAAAGTAAAGTAGTTTTATAGAAAACATGGTAGAAATTACCATTTTTCACAGTTCTAAAACAGAAGAAGGTATATCAATTTCAAAGAACATTTTCCATATCATTTTTCACAAGTATAAACATGCATATCAAGGATAACTCGGAAAGCCTATGAAATGGAAAATAGAAGAAAATTTGTCACTGCACCAAGGAATACTATAATTATAGGTCACATACTACTCGTACCACAATCAATCAAGTGCAAAAATTATGATCCTATAGAAATAGTCCTAGAAAGTAGAGGAATAACCCATGAGTAAACCCCCCCAAAATGTCAATATCGGTCTCCTAGAAAAATGGTCTTAGGAAACTGAGGAAATCCCCGAGACAAACCTCCTCGATAATCAAGAAACAATGGAAAATGGTGTCAAGATAAACCTTACACCAAAGTACCAAAGGTAACCCATGTGATCTTTTTCATAATAATTTTCAATGCTTTAAAAACCATTTCAAAAACATATGAAAACCATTTAAATGATTTTAAAACACCCCTTTTACATTCCATTTGTCAATAACCAGGGAAACCCCATTTTTCATTGAAAAATATTTTCAACACACACAAAACAATCATGCCAATCTTTCATTATGAACAATTTTTTAAATAAAAACAATAAGATCCATTATCAAAGGATAGATACAGAACCACATACCTCAAAACTCAGGTCGCACATGCCCGCAAAGGGATCCTCCAAAAAAACCCAACAACGCCAATGGAGACCCTATAATCTAATCCATACATCTTAGGATTGATTTAATTCTAATCATAGAGGGTTGGAAGAAGAGAGGAAACCCCCATACCTCTAAGATGAATGCCCGCCGCACTATGACCAATGGAATAAAAGGCCTTCGTAATTATATCACACAATGGATCTAGGAAGAAACCAGGAAGAGTCACCAACCTTAGACCAACAGATAAAAAGATTCCACCCAATGGTGATACTGTGATCAAAGGCAATGAAGGAATGTAAAGGTTACTCACCTGGAAATATGCACTACAACCATAATGGATATTGAGTTTCGAACAGATCGATCTAGAAGGGGTTGAGTCTCTCAAAAATGCACTAGAACTATCTTAGGTCTGGATACATGAAGAACCGGTGAAGGTACTTAAACAAAACAATCTCATACTATTTTAAAAACTGTATGAGGGTCGTTACACGGCGTGTAACCCCCCATGATCTACATACACTAAAAAGACCTTCGCCATGGATAAAAAACATATATTTTAACAAACTGTGTCATGTAAGTCATGATCACGACTTGTAACCTTTCAAAGCATGAAGTTGTCTTTCATGAATAACATCCAAAAACCATTACATGGTGTGTAACATAGTTACATGGCATGTAACTTCTCTATAGCCTACAAAAACGAATATTTATTAGTGAAAGTCCAACAAATCTGTAAATTCACCATTATAGGTATCCTCCCAATCTCAAATGAGTGAAAACCCATGACAAGGTTAAGGTAGTTCCTAATAAAATGGTAACGAGATGTTATAAACTCACCACCATAAAGAATTTTTGTCACCAAGAAGTCGTGTGGAAGATATAATCCCTAGAAAGATATGAGGCCACTGCTCCCTCATCAATGATTTTCATTCCCAAGTCTCATGAGAAACTGATCCTTATTTCCATAGAAATTTTACCAATAGAATTAACTTACCATGCAAGACTTTCACTTGAGATTCAATGATATAAAATAGTTTTTCAATAATAAAAGCATCTGGATCAAACTCAATTTCTTCCCAAATCAGAATGTGAGCAGGGTCATGGTGATATTTCATGAGCTGAGATATATATAAAACATCATGAATACCTATCAACTGAACCGAATTATTCTAACCAATAGGAAAATTTTCCAAGCTAATCAGTGACCTCAAACGGTCCATTATATCTCATATCCAACTTTACCTAAATTCCAAGTCAAAAATGACCCAACCAAGGATAAACTTTCAAGAAAACCCAGATACCTACAAAAAACTTCATAGGTTAACACTGCCAATCTGCATATGATTTCTATTGATTCTGGGTTGTAACCTAACATCAATGTACATCCTGAATCTTCATAGATATTTCTTGAACCAAACTTGGTCTAACTAAAGATACTTCACCCACCTCATCCCAAAAAATAGTTGATCTACATGGTCGACAATAAAATGCCTCAAAGGGAGCCATTTTTATTGATGACTGGTAAAAAAAATTAAAAAAAACATAACTAGACCCAGATGGCTATCCCATAATCCTTTGAAATCCAAGACAAAGGTGAGGATCATATCATCTAGAATCTGAATTACTCACTTTATTTGACCATCTGTCTGTGGATGGTAAGTTGTTCGGAACTTGACATGAGTTTCCATTTCCTCTTAAATACTCCTTGAGAACCTCAAGGTAAACCTAGGATCCCTATTTGAAACAATGGTAAAAGGGATCCCATGTAACATCAAGATCCCCTGCACATACAACTTACCAGATCATCAACCTTAGTGGTATCCTTGATTGGAATTAAATAAGAATATTTCTTTAACTGATCAACAACCAGCCAAATAGAATTCCTCCCTTGGAGAGTCTGTGGTTATCCAAAAAAAAAATCCATGGATTCCTCATCCCATTTCCAAACCAGTACTAGAAGAGGGTGAAGTAACCCAGAAGGTTTTAAGTGCTCTGCCTTTATCTGTTGGTAGGTGTAATAGTGAGACACAAACTCTGCAATGTCATGCTTCATACCCGGCCACCAGAATCTCCACCTCATGTCATAACACATCTTCATAGTTCCTGGATGAACAAACCATGAAGAGCTATGATAATCGAACAAGAATAAACTCCTCATAGAAGTTAGGATGAAAATCCTTTTCCTGAAGTGAAGCATACCATCTAAATAAATAGACCAAACAAAAACTATCTACCCAACATAAAGGATTTTTAGAGTTTTTTGAAACCCTTCATTTGACTTATGACTCTACAAAATAGACTCCATGAGAGATGAATATTACTAAACACTGGTTAGAACCATGCCTGAAACATCCTCATGATAATCTAGGTTCTACTGAGTGAAAAAGTCCTATAAGGTTCCACTCCTCCTTTGATTCTAGAACAACCTATGATGGTACTTTTCTACTAAGAGTGTCTCCAACAACATTCCACCTCCCTAGGGTATATGCGATATCGAAGTAAAACATCTGAAGGTATTCTACCCATTGCATGTATCTAAGATTCAAGTCTATATGAGAAAAGATATAACTCATACTCTTATTATTATAGAAGACTTTGAACCTTTCTCCAAAAATATCATGCCGCCAACACTTAAGTGCATGCATGACTATGTAAAACTCTAAATCATGAGTGGGGTAATTCTTTTCATGCATTCAAAGATGAAGAGATCTATAAGCTACCACATGGTCATCCTACATAATCAAACATCCCAAACTTGCACTAGAATTATCTCAAAACATCAAATATCCCTTACCAAGCTCTAGTAAGATCAGAATAAGAGTCATTAACAGAAGCCTTTTTAGTTCATCAAAAGAAGTCTAACACTTCAAATCATAGGTAAACTTCACCACTTTCTTGGTAACAGCAGTCAAAGGCAATGCCATCTTAGATAAGTCCTTGAAAAAATTTGTGTAGAATCCAGCAAGACCAAGGAAGATCCGTATCTCAAAGACATTTCATATTTCCTTCCATGAAAAAATAGCCTTTGACTTCTCTAGATCAACTAAAAAACCATGATTAGAAATTATATTCCCCAAGAACTTCACTTATTGAATACAAAAACTACATTTCTAAATCTTTCCATACAAATAGTGACTTATCAAAATTTATAAAACCAAACTCAGATGGTGGTCATGCTCACTCTAGGATTTTGAATAAACCATATTATCATCCACGAACACTACCACAAAAGTGTCAAGATATTGATGGAATATTCATTTCATCAAATCCATAAAAACTATAGGAACATTAGTCAGACCAAAAGGAATCACAAGATATTCATAATGGTCATTCCTACTCCTAAAGGATGTCTTTAGTATATCAGACTCCCGAACTCTGAGCTGATATAACCTAAATGAAGATTGATATTTGAAAACCACTTTCCCCTCTTTAACTAATCAAACATATCATCCATGTGAGGCAAAGGATGTTTTTTCTTAACCATTACCCAGTTCAAATTCTGATAGTCCATACATAAACAAAGTAAACCACCTACTTTCTTGGAAAAGAGAACAATGGTTTCCCAAGGTGAAACACTGGGGTGAATTAAACATTTTTATAATAGGGAATCCAACTAAATATTGAGCTATTTAAGTTCCACGGGCACCGTATGATAAGAAGGTATCGATATTGGTTGCGTACCTGGTACCATATCAATCATAAACTCTACCTTTCTCTCTAGAGGAAGACTGGAGAAATAATCTAGGAAAATGTTAGGAAAGTATCGAATAACAATAGGAAAATCATCAATAGAAGAAACTCCATCGGTCTCAAATGAAACAGCAACCAAAAAACTTCTAATCTCTAGGTGATAAGGTCCTACATGACCTAACCTCAGGTCCCAATCCCCCTAAAACACAGGAGATATCCCATCGGTAGTAATAAATGAAAAACGCCGATGATAAAAATCAACCTCATCTCAATGAGAAACTAGCCAATCCATACAGATAATGACCTAAAAAGAATCTAGATCAAGAATGAGAAAATATCAGACCAATTCTGTATCAGCTATCATTAACAAATAATAAGGACACTTGAACCCCTGAACTTTCCTCTTACCAAGAGGCATTTCTAACTCCATATTAAAAATATAAGTTCTGTTGGAATTTTTAGAACATAAAAAAAATTTGAAAATATAAATGAGTGGGAGGAACTGGTATCAAATAAATAAATTTATACTAAACATAAAAAATGATATTACCTCTCATTGTTACTGGATCTACATAAACTTTCACTGGACACTAATCTATTGTATAAAAATGATTCACTCCTAAGGCATGTGGATGGAGCATAATATTTGAATCTTCTGACTACACCACATTAGCATTTGGATCCAACAAACCTTAACCATAATGAGGCGTAGTCATAGCCTGATATAAGCACTATAAGTGACCAATTCACCCAAAACTATTGTATGTATTCATGGGTATATGACATGAACTTCTGTTGTTTCCTCTGTTACCAAAATGATAGAAAGTTAGAGGCACATTACCCACTATAACAGACAGAGTAGAGGAGGCTCACTACTAAGATCCACCTCTACTACTCCTATGGTGATCTTTCCACTTCCTTTTCTTCCCATGTGCATCACTGAATATGCCACTCGTTGGAAGAGAAGAGGTGAAAATCCAACCTGCCTGCCATATTAATTTATGGCATCATATCTCTATCTAACATCTTCACATAGGTAGAAATGTTCAACACGAACACGTGTGATTTGATATCTAGTTGCAACACATGTGATTTGATATCTGGTTGCAAACCCTACATGTACTTTTGAGACTTCAGCTGGTTACTCTTTACCATGTTTGGAGAAAAACAGACAAGCTTAACAAAATGGTTTCTGTATGTCGACATTGAACTCTCTACCTATTACAAGTATATGAACTCTAGAGACTTATCCAATTTCCTTGACTATGGAAAAATTGTTGAAAAATAGGATTTTGAAAACCTTCTAATCCAATTCTATGTTTCTGTCTACTAGGACTATAGAATCCCACCATCACTTGTTGGATCCCTTAAGTATGAATGTTGTGAAAATTACCCTAATGTTCCTAGGTGTCGCCAGAAATTCAAATATTTGATCGATCCTATCCATCCAGTCCTCTGTATCTTGAGGTTTTGTTGTTCCTTTAAAGGATGCTGGTTTCTCACATAAGAACTCTCATGATTGGTCTCTCTCTCCTCCAGCTCCTGGTGGTACCTCAAACATAGTGTTATGCACTCATGGAACATCCTGGTTAATAACATGGATTGTCTACATGATAGTATTGATGATATTCTGATCTATAGGTGGGTTACCTTGAGGAGCATCAACTGCACCTTCCTAATAAACTCATGGAAGACATATCAGAGGCATACCACTGCACACTAAAAGATAAGAACGATCAGAAAACAAAAAAAATCTCAGTTCAAACTAGAAAACTCATAATAAAAAACTGATATTTTTAAAACAAAATCCAATACTAGGGACACACATCCCAACATCCCATGGAAACTTGAGTCTCTTTATGATAATAGATTTCAAGGAACTTATCGTAACATACCTCTTAAGTCCCGACAATCCTATCTCTAATCTAACATATGTCCCAAGATATGGAATCATGAGTACATACCTCCTCTGATACTAAATTGTAACAAATCGAACCAGGTTACCCTCAAACCTAGCACCTGACCTGATCTATCACATACCCTAAGGGAATTTCCGATCCCCACGGGTTAGGGAAAAGCACCCGGGCATCGAACAATGTAACAGAGGGAATGATTTATCCCAACCTAAACAACCACATGGCATATATATATACATATGAAACAAAAACCAACATCAGAATATGAGCAAGATATATATTCCATAAATATAAGAAAACAGTGGAAATATAAAACTGTAAAAATAGCTAAAAACTCCAAGACAAGTCCAACTACAAAGAACTAAAAACCAAACAGCTACTCAAAACGATGGTAGGGACGAACTCCCACCATCTCACCACTAGCTACCCAACCATATAACAAAAACCTCGATGCCTTACTATAGTGACTTTCATTTCCCTGCATTTGAAAACAAACAAAGTTCTATGCACCATCGAAGTGGTGCATAGGGTGTGAGCAAATAGGCTTAGTAGAATGTCACCCCAGATGTTCCCTAACAAGTCTCTGTATAAAAAACCAGGTATTCCCATTTTAAATAAAACATGGCATGATAAGAAGTAAAGAAGTTTTATAGAGAACATGGTAGACATTTCCCTTTTTCATAGTTATAAAAAAAATCAGGTATATCAATTTGAAAGAACATTTTCCATATCATTTTCCACAAGAATAAACATGCATATCAAGGCTAACTTAGAAGTCAAAAGTAATACAAAACAGAAGCACAAATATCACAACACCAAGAAATACTATAGGTCCAGGCTGTATACTACTCATACCACAATCAATCAAATGAAAAAATTACAATCCTAGAACAATGGACCATGTAATCAGAGGAATTCCCCATGAGTAAACCCCCCAAAATGTTAATATTAGTCTCCTATAACAACAGGCCTAAGAAATAGTGGAAATCCCCAAGACAAAACTTCTTGATAATCACAAAACAATGAATGATAGCCTCAAGATAAACCTTTCAACTAAGTACCCAAGGTAACCCATGTGCTCTTTTTCACAATCTATTTCAATGCTTTGAAAACCATTTCAAAACCATTTCAATTCTTTGAAAATGCCCCTTTTCTATTCCATTCGTTAATAATAAAGGAAAACCCATATTTCCTTGAAAAATATTTTCAATACACACACAAATATCATTCCAATCTTTCATTATGAACCAGTTTGTAAATAAAAACAACAAGATCCATTATCAAAGGCTAGAGACGAAACAACATACATCAAAACTTGGGTCACACACACCCGTAATGGGATCCACCAAAAAAGAAACCCAAAAACACCAAAGTAGACCCTAGAATCTAATCCATACACCTTAAGATTGATTTAATTATAAACACAAATGGTCGAAAGAGGAGAGTAAACCCACATACCTCAAAGATGAATTCCCTCCACACTACGACCAATGGAATAAAATGCCTCTAGAACGAGATCACACAACAGATCTAGGAAGAAACCAATAATAATCACTAACCTTAGACCAATGAATCCAAAGATGCCACCCAAAAATGATATCGTGATCAAAGGAAATGAAGAAATGGAAAGGTTACTCACCCTGAGAGATGCACTACAACTGCAATGGAGATTGAGTGTTAAATAGATCAATCTAGAAGGGGTTGAGTCTCTCAAAAATTCATTGTAACTACCTTAGATTGAGATCCACAAAGAACTATAGAACATACTGAAACAAAATAGCCGCACACTATTTTTAAAAAATGTATGTGGGCTGTTACATGGCATGTAACCCAGTTACATGATGTGAAACCTTCATGATCCACATATGCTGAAAAATCATTGCCTCGGATAAAAAAACTAAGCGTTTAACAACTCATATCATGTATGTCATGATCACGGTGTGTAACCGTTCAAAGTGTGAAGTCAGCTTTCGCAAAATACATCCCGCAACCATTACATGGTGTGTAACTGCTCTACAACCTGCAGAAATGAATGGTTATTAGTGAAATTTCAACAAATCCTTGACTTCACCATTATAGGTATCCTCCCAATCTCAAAGGGGGGGAAAACCATGACGATGATAAGGGCGTACCTGATAAAATGATAATGGGAGGTTATAATAATGGTGAAATTAATGGATATATACTATATATATAGCTTAATTATGATCCTATAAATTTAATATATCATCTAACTTCTTACCCTACCATCTATTGGAAAATGATAGAAGTGTTCATGCATATATATGGACTAACACCTCCACGAAGCGATGTGATTATTTTTTTATGACCACCATGCATAATTTATTATAAAATTTCATATAATGAATTAAAAATATATTCATGAAATCATTAAAAAAATATATTATTTAACCATTTCATAACTCCTTTAACCATGGTCAGTATACCAAAGTAATTTTGGAAACTTTAAGTCATAAATGAAAGAAATAACTATTCAATGAATGAATTTAAAATAATTATAAAAGGACCCTAAAATGGATTATAGATAAAAAAAATTCTTAACATACACTTCATGAATGAATTTTCTCATCGTTATGACTTCTATTTTATATTAATCTTCCTTGACAAGTTTTTGGGGTTATTTTCAAAGAAAATCATTTTATCAATATTTTGGGAATTTTTATTTAAAATTATATCAAAATAAAATGATATTATTTTCTTAAAATAATGAAAAATATTGAAGAGTGATTTATAAGTATGTTCTTACATGAAGTTAAAATAAAGTTATTTTAAAATTATTTCTTATAATTTTTTTCTAAAGGCTTGTTTTTACTAAAAAAACTTTATTTATGATGAATCTATGGTCTTATATCATAATTTATTGATTATGTATTATACCATATTTTGTGATCATTCACTTTATTGTGATCACATTCTTTATCACTCCCTATTATTCATCAGACATTTTTTTCTACTTCATAACCATACTTTTAATTTTATGGATGAATTCATAATTATTTCTATTACTTTGATGATGTTTCAACTATATAACATTTCTATATATGATATTTTTTGAAGGAATTTTATTATGTATGTAATTTCATTTTCTAGGGAAATATTGATGTTCTGTATTCTTGATTCAATAGAGATAATTGTTGACTTATAAGGAATTTTGAAATGAATTATATTAATCATTCAAAATATGAGGAATGTATAAGATCTTCAAGTGATGATTTAGGTATATTTATAGATAGATCCTTGATACATCAATAAGTCTCATGAGACAATACAAAAAGAATTCTATATTATATGGGTATTTGATTTACACCTACCCATTTTTTAAGGATTGTGTCTTGGTTGAGAGGCCTTGATGGTAAGATTCATGTAATTTGGTCAAGGCCTTAATGGGAATTTTATGAATGTCCAAATTTATGCATTTACTTTATTGAGAATTTAGTGTCGATTATCCATGTGATTTCTATATTGATATTAAACGTGGATGTTCATTGAACTAAAGGTATTGATTTAATGGAATTTATTTTGATTATCCACTCTGATATATTGATTATGCCTTATTTATTTATAATAGCTTCTATTGTGCATAAACCTTACTAATCATTTGATCTCAACTTTTATTTATTTTCCTTTCCTTGGTATATGGTGAATGAATATTTGAAATATTTTCAGGGATACAATAAAGGTTTCATGAATTTTTTTTAATTTACAATGTAATATGGAAGTCATGTTTGTATTTATTTTTCCAATACTTATTACTGATCAATAATAGATGGTGTGATTCCTTTTATCTTGGAATAATGTAATAAGTAGTCATCGACTCTAGGTTACTGGATTTTGGGTGTTACATTGACATTATTTTGATGTATTTTGTTTGTGGATGTTTATTACTATTTTATTTAGTCTATAATGATATGTTTATGTGTTATTGGTTAAAAATAATACTTATACTCTATTTTTTTGTCCTAATATTTGAAAAAAGTTTATTTTATGGTTTATACAACCCATATTTGGATGATTCATTCCATATTTCAAAGAGTAATCTATTGGTTTTTTATTTTTATTTTAAGTTTTAAACCATTCCCAAATTGATATATTTTATACCATGGTACTTGTCATCATCCCATGATGATCCAGAATATGCTTCAGGCCTTGTGGAGAAGTGTTATGGGTGACGGGTCAGGTCAACCTGGGTCGATTCATTATAAAATGGTATTAGAGCCCTCTTTTTATTAGGAGAGTAAAGGTATTATGAATTTTGGATTTTCTAATCATGAAATTCAGGTACAAGGGAGTTTTTAGAAAACTCTTCCTAATGTGGAACCTCGAGTCACCAAAGGTAGTCAAGAGTTGTTTCTTGAAGTTGAGGTTAATTTTTATTTCTTTTTATGATATTTGATTTTTTTTTATTGTTGTTTATTGGTTTCATAAATAAATAGTGTGTTATTTTTAGAAATTTGGATTTTTTTGGTGAAATGATGAATGAAAAAAGGTTCATGGTTTATTTTCATGGTTAATAGAAATAGTACGAAACCCATACATCAGGTTTGGATCCCTTATAATTATATTTCACATGGTTGGTGCTTAGAATTTCAAACCATACGGCCACATCATGTATAGTGGGAAAATGATTTAATTTTCAATATTTTACCCCTTTTTTATTTTTAATTGCATAGATTATTGTTATTGATTTTTTAAGAGTAATTTAATGGGTTTTCATTATTAAATTAATGGTTTTAAAATTGGAATTTTGTATTGATTGAGTTTATGTATTTTGTTTTATAGATCATGCCTCCTAAAAATAACCCTAAGAACCTAAGAGGGGGAGTTTTTAAGCATGAACCATATTTTATCCCTCTATTAGACCTTTCTATTATTGAATCTATCATTTATATAATTTATTATTTTTGAGAAGAGGGTGAAATATATAAAACTTTGATGGTGGACCATGCTCATGAGTTCACTAAGAATAATACACTGATCTTTTATAGTGATAAAGGTACTCAAGTGATTGAGTAATATATATAAAAGATTGAGTATATATTTCATTTCCTTAATAATATATATATTTTTAAATTTTATTTAGCCACTTATATATTACAGGGACCCAGTTAAAAGTGGTGGGAGTCCATAGTACAGGCCAAGTTGCATGAGGATCTCACCCGAGCTGCATTCAAGAATATTTTCAATCAAAAGTTCTATCTAGAAACATTAAGTGTTGTCAAGGACCATGATATAGTGACCCTAGATAAAGGGAGTCTCTCAGTAACGTAGTATTCCACTCATTTTTATGAGTTGTTTTATATTTTTTTCAATCTCATCATAAATTATTATCTCAAGGATCAATTATTCAAAATGGGGTTAAACCCTGAGATCAAGTTGAGACTTATTCTCCTTTGTATGTCAACCTATGTAAAGTTAGTGGATAAATATATAGTGGATAAGACTAAAATAATACATTCGATTAGCCTCAGTGGTTCCCATTTTGTGATAAGGGGAAGTTGGAGCTTGTTGTCTATCCAGAAGTTGAAGTGGAAAGAGTTCCACCAATGCAGGGGCCACCCATTGTTCCTATATACTACACTAGTGGATTCCTTAGGGCATAATGTTGTGACCTACTTCTAGCATGGGAAGGTAGGCCACACTAAGATAGAATATTAGGAGAACCCTAGGGAATTCCACTAGTGTGGGCGTTTGGGCAATCTTCAATGCTTTTATAGAGGACTTCCTCAGGTAATAAGAGTCGGATCTTTTATATCTAGGAGATATTAGGTTTTTCTAGATATATCTAAGGGTCATGGACCCCATACTCAGAAAAAGGGGGATCCACATCTGACTAATAATATAAAATGGTGGTTCTAATTTGAGAACATATATACAGTTTATCAGGGTTTGGATGTTGTGGATACTCATCTAACCCATGTTAGAGGTACTATTTTTATTGCTTCTATAATATCTTTATCATTATTTGATATGTATTTTATCATTATTTTATATCATATAAGTTTATTGATGTATTGGGAAGAGATTATAGTTGATTCCATTTATGTTTGATCTTTCTACTCTTTTGGGATGGAAGAAGGAGCAAGGCTTCAAGTATCTATAGTGTCATGTTGTGATTGTTAATTTTGATATTGTGTGGGATTTATTAGTTCTTGACTTGGATTTTTTTGATCTTATTATCTACATGGATTGTATGATTAGTGTCATGGATTATATGGACTACTATCATCATAAATTTTATTTCCTCTCTACTGGTGGGAATGCTCATGTCATTTAGGGTGAGTCGGACCATAGGTTAGGGAGAGAAGAAAATATTGTTCTAGATATCAAATACAAAACATACCAGTTTTCTGATTTCCTCTTCAATACCATTGAATAGATATTTTTTCAATCAGATTATAGTGGTTTTATACAGGTATACCTAGGCCTTTATAAATCATTATTTTTTCTTATCACCCTAGTGATAGGTAGAGTTTTATATCAAATTACATATCAAGATGAGCCTAGTATCCTTTTTCCATACTAGATAGATCATGTTTATCTAAATGTGTTGAAATATTAGTTATATGATCTTGAAGTAAGGGTATTTATTCAACTGAGTGTGCCACCATAGGAATCACTAGTTCCCTTTACAAATAAGGTGTACAGAAGCCACATAATTTTCATCAATTACCCAAAGCTAAACCAAGTGACCATTAAGAATAAATAATCGTTATTCAAAATTTATGATCTCATTGACCATCTTAAGGGAGAATGGTGGTTCTAAAATATTGATTTGAGATCAGGATACCATCAATTGAGGGTTTTGGAAGTTGTAATATCTATGAATACTTTCAAGAGAAGTTATGACCACAATGAGTATTGCATATACCATTCAGCCTTACCAATGATCCTATGGTTTTTATGGATTTTATTAGTTGAATCTTCCATTTCTATCTATATTCCTTTAAGGTTGTTTTTGTAGATTACATCATGTAGTACTCCAAGTTTATGGAAAAACATGATGAACATATTGTTTTTTGTCCTAGTGACTTTGAGAGAGAATCACTTATATGCTAAGATACATAAATACCATTTAAGGATTTAGGAAGTGAGATTCCTAGACCATGTAATATCTTAGAAATATGTCTTAGTGGGTCTTGAGAAGATCCAAGCAATGATGTATTGGGATCATCCCAAGAATGTGTTTGATATCATGAGCTTCATGGGTTTAGTTAGATACTAAAGGCATTTCATTTTGTACTTTTCTATATTTGATTCACCCTTTACATCATTGACCTGAAAGGGGGTGAAGTTTAAATGGGTCAAGAAGTGTTAGTAGTCTTTTGTGGAGATAATGTTTAGGTTAAATTCATCTCTAGTTTTGATTATTCCTGAGCTGGTTCAAGGTTATTTTTGGTATTTTGTTGCATTAAACTCAGGTTTTAGATGTTTTTTGGTTCATCTTGACCACATAGTGGCATATATCTTTCACCATTCATTCTCTCATAAGAAAAATTACCCCACTCATGAACTTGATATAGAAATAGTGATTCATGACTTGAAGACAAGTCACCACTATCTTTTTGAGGATAAGTTTAAAGTGTATCCATACTATAAGAGTATAAATTATAACTTCCCTTAGATAGTTTAGAATTTTTGGTAGAATCATTGGGTGGAGTTCTCTAGACCATTGATTTTGAAATATAATACACCCCTGAAAAGGGTAAAATGGTAGTTGACTCCTTGTGTAAGAAACTATAAACCCAATAAGTGAGGGAATATATAGAGGAATGGTGTCTAATTGGTTTGTTTACTAAGAATCATCTAGATGATAAAGAGGAGGGTGATCATGTGATTTTAGATTTTTGGAAAGCCACACCTTAGATAATCAGATTCATCTTAGAAAGGTAGGGATTCTAATTTCTAGGGTATTATTATCATTTTAAATGGTAGAGACCTCTATTAGTTGGTCTCGGGGTCTTGATGGTGAAATTTTGGTTTTGGAAGATGCATTTCATTCCATTGTCTTTATGGAATGAGTTGATGGAGGGTGGGAACCAATCTAGTTTGTGCATTCACCCTATGGACACCAAAATGTTTAATGATATGACATGATGGTATTAGTATCCTTGGATGAGGTGATTAGTTAATAATTTCATGTCCCAATACCTTACCTTCCATATGACTAAGACTAAGTATTAAATACCTGTTGGTTTATCGCATCCCCTTACCATTCCAATATGGAAGTTGAATGACATTTCTATGGATTTAATGATATTATTACCTTATACACTAGTAGAAATAGGACCTATACCAATATTTTTTTCCAAACTATTGGTAAAGGTCACTAATTTAGACTTATACCAATAGTTTGGCCAAAACCATTGGTATAGGTCACTTATGTGGACCTATAACAACGGTTTTAGTCAAACCATAAGTAAAGGTCACTAATTTGGACCTATACCAATGGTTTGGACAAAGCCGTTGGTATACATCACCTTTATGAACCTATACCAACAGTTTTGGCCAAAACCATTGGTATTGGTCCAATATAGTGACCCTATACCAACGGTTTGGACAAAACCATTGGTATAGCTCAAAAAAACAAATCACATATACCAGCGGTTCTCAAAACCATTGGTATAGGTCTATGCCAATGGTTTTTAAAACCGTTGGTATAGGTACAAACATTCTTTTATGGAATATTTCATCAAAAAACATTAAATAAATCAAAATTAAAAATACATATGAATATACATATATATATTTAGGAAATTATATTCACAAAAGTCATGTTAGGTTAGTGGTTAGGTCGTTGGATTATAAACGGGAGGTTTTGGGATCAAAACCCAACAATGTTTATTTTTTAGAATTACCTTTACCAATAGTTTTATGGAACCGTTCGTATAGGTTTTTAATAAGACCAATACCAATGGTTTTCCCAGAACCATAAGTATAGACCTATTTCCATGCTAAACCATCCAATGGTTCTCCAAACCATTGGTATAGTCTATACCAACAGTTTGGTGACCTATACCAATGGTTCCAAACTGTTGGTATAGGTTATTTTTCTATTAGTGATACTATGAGTATAAAGGATTTTATTTAGGTTTTTATTGATCAATTTACTAAATTAGATCATTTACTACCCATTAGGGAGTCAATAAATGTAGAAGAGCTCAAACACCATTATGACTAAGAGATCATGAGTATTCATGGTGTGCTACAACCATTATATCTAATTGTGACTCTCACTTAACTTAATGATTTTGGAATAGTCTTTTTCAGTTGATAGGCTCTCAGTTGAGATTAAGTATAACATATCACCCTCAGACTAATGATCAAACTTAGTGAACCAACTATATTCTTGAGGACATTCTCCAAGTAGGCATGATTGATTTTAGCAGCTCTTGGGATAAACATTTTCTATTGGTAAATTTTTCCTATAATGATAGTTATCAATATTTGATCAATGTAGATATATTTGAGTCTTTTTAGGGGTGATCATATCAATCCCATCTCTGTTATATAGAATTGGGTGAATTCTCCTTGTGGGGGCTGAGTCTCATTCAAGAGATGATGGAGAAGGTGCAATTAATTCAAAAGAGTTTGGTGACAAATTAGAGTAATTAGAAATCTTATAATGATTTTTTAAATCATCCATTAAAGTTTTTGGTTGGTGATCAGATGTTTATGTTGTTTTCTCCTAGGTTGGGAAACCTTCGGCTAGGGAGACAGGGAAAGTTGGAACCACATTATGTCTGTCCATTTGAGATTATTGATCATCTCAATAAAGTGTCATGATAATTGTAATTATTACCTAAGTTTAAATATATTCATGATGTGTTTCAAGTATCATAGTTAAATAAATACCATCAGGACCCTTCCCACATGATAAAATGGCAGGATCTATAACTGATGCCTAATACCTTTATTGTTGAGTAGCCTATTCATATCTTTGATTATCATAACAAGGTGTTATTTGGTAAGTTGATTCCTTCATTATGTGTGTTATGAAGGTTTTATTATGAAAAATATGATACTAGGTAGTGTTAATAATTGGTGAGGAATCATTGGCATCACCTTTTCACAAATTTGGAACCTTGAGGACTTTCTGGGGGAAGAAAATGGCATGGTGGGGAGAATTGTGACACATTATGTGTCATTTGTAGGTATTTATTTTTTATTTTATACTCATTTAATTTATTTTTAAATTTTATATGAATTTTGGGTCTAAAACATGTATTTTTTGAAAAATAAGTCAGGTCACAAGGTTGTTGCACAATTAGAACTAATTGTGACCCAAACCAAGTGAGAGGGGGTTAGAGAGACCCGATTCATTTTTTCATAGTTACAGAATTGTTTTTCAAGCTGTTTAGACTATATAAGAAAACCATAAAGACTGATTTTTAATTGGGGTTGTTTTTAATGGTTGGTGAATGGTTTTCCAAATAGTGCAGCCACACCAGGTGGCCCACCCATTTCACTTAAAATTTTAAATTACCTTTATACCCTCGATGAATTTAACTACTATTTATACTCCTCCTCTCAATTAGATGTACCAATCTCCCCAGTCATGGTAACATCCTTCCTTCTTGGTTCTTGGTGGTTTCTCTTGGTTCTTGTGTATTTCTTCAAGGTAAAGATTAATTCATTTGATATTTCTCCTCTCCTCTCCCTAAATTCACTTATTCATTAATTTATCTTGGATTTCAAAACACTAGAATTTCATGAAAGTCAAACCTAGGGTTAAGGATGATCTTTTAATGAAATTTAATATTTTTTTAGGCTTTTTAACATCCTCTCTTTCCATTTCTAGTGGTTTTGTAGGAATACAACGATATTCCATTGTGTTTGAGGAAGGTATCTCTACCAAATGGGAGTTTCACATGGAATATGCTTAGTTCTTGGTTTTTATTTGGTTTAAATTGATTAATTATTATTTTTATGATATATTTAGGGTTCTTATATGATTATTTACTATTATTATTGGCATATTTTAGGTTTAAAGGCATTTTCAAAAAGATTTCCTTAAAAATCAGTTTTGTGCATAAAAATTGTTTGATGAAGCTCTTTAAATAAAAAATGGTTTCAAATAAACTTCCAAAGGGGGTTTCAAATGGAATTTAACTTATAATTGGTTTTCCCTTATTTATGTCATTATGTGATTGGATTATATATACTTCTGATTATTGGAAACACATGGAAGACCTTGGGTGATTTGGTAACCCAAATGAATATAACTCTTTGTATAGATTATATGATGATTAAGGTTAGTGGATTGGTTAGAATAAGTATACTAACTAGAAAATTTATTAACCTGATAATATGATTGATCTCTTGGGTATGGATGAATACATTCATCTATGTAGACTAGTTTTCCTAGATCTAGTCCTAGTTTTCATAGATCTAAAGGTTGAACCCATAGTGTTTATATTGTGTTACTTATTTCTTATTGTATGATTGAGCATATGATATCTCATATATCATGTTTACCTTATTTTTATTCAGGTATTCCTTTTTCATTTTTATTTTGAACTTATATTTATTTTAAAAACCTAATGTATTTATGACTTATTTTCAAATAAATTGATTTCAAAGAATTTTTTTTCCAAATATAACTAATGGTTTTCATTGTAAACAACAGTATCTAGATTCAAGGTGGTATCCCAATGGGATTTGACTTATGCTCTTCATATGAATTTGGGTGTATCAATACTTGGTTTTGTGGGTTAGAGTTAAAGATAATAGAATTATTCCGTTTGATAGCTCTTTCTGATTCTCATTGTTTTTCCTTAGTCTAGTGGTGGTGGTGACCAAGGGTCATGAATAGTTTGGTTCAATGGAGTATTTTGGGGATCCTCTATAATTTAGGGTTATTTTTTATCATCCACTACATCCCTAACCTTATTTTGATGCTTTTTATTTAGGTATTTTTAATACTTTTTTATCCTACATGTGATGTGATATTTATGTGTTATTGTTTATCCTAACTACTTATAATCTATTTATTTATCTTTATATTTAAAAAATATTTATTTTATAGTATGGATTCCCAATATACAAATTCTTAATGCCATATTTCTAGGAGTAATTCAAGAGTTTATTTGGATTCTGAGTTTGAAACCATTCCCAAATGGATATATTTGATACCTTGGTGATTTTTTTCAGCCCATGTCAATCGATAATGCACTTCGGTCCTTGTGACAGAGGGGTTTGGGTGAAAATGTAGGTAAACCCAGGATAGTTTTTTATAGTAACCAAGTGTTTAAGATGTTCAACAGGTGAATCTAGATTCTTATAAATCATATAATGATTCACTTGGTGTTTTATAGGCTTTAAATGTGAAATAATATAAGAAATTTCAGTCTCATATGCACAATATGATTGGGTATGTCAATGATATTCAATATGATTGAATACGATAATGACTTAGAGAGAATAAAGATTTCTTATAATGTTTTTTTTTTGTTAAGGAATTTAGTTTTTTTAATCTATGGGAATGTGTCAATAGTGTAATTGAGTTAATGAAATGTTTACCCGATATTATCAAAGTATTGAGAATAGATAAACAAAGAATGTGATGTCTACATTTTGGTGTTGTGTATATAGTACAAGTGGGTAAAAGTTAAAATCAAGAGAAAAAAGTTAGTTGATGAATCCAAAAAAAACTTTTAGTTTCCATGTAACACCCTAAGATTTTAAAAATAAAATTATGTTTGATAGTATATATGACATGCAACACTTTAGTCTAAATGAACCATAAAATATTATTATTTAAATATGATCATTATAACCTTATCGTTAAATTTAGTGGGTATGAATAGGATTAACTTCTTTAAAATATATATATATATAAAGGCCCTACTCAATATAAATTTATTGATAAATACTTATTAAATAATCACTCGATTTTTAGATAAGTCATTTTATGCTTCAAAAATAAGTTTTCCTCAAAAAACGTTTGTACTGATTTTTGTGAAAAACATTATAATTAATTTATATAAATTTTATAAATTTTATTTGAATGTAATTTTTGGAATCACCATGACTAAACTATCTTGGAGTGATATTTTACTATTTTTCTGAAAATATTTATTTTCTAATGAATAGTGAAAAATACTGATTTTTATTGAGAATTGTATTTTTATTTCAAGAATTTATAAGATTCTATTTTTTTAAAATGGTTTAAGAGTAAATTAGTTATAATATATTATTAATAATTAAATTAGGTTAAATTTAATAAATCTTATCTCTTAATTTGGTATAAAAACATTTTTATACATTAAAAGACATTTTTCTAAAAAGCCATTTTTCATTGGATTTTGTGTTTTAATATTAAATTAAATTTTGCCACTTATAGAATTTGAATATTGAAAAATGAATTCCATATTTTTAATAATTAGGACAAAAAAATTTAAACACATCACTTTTATGTTTATTCTTTATGAATAGTGAATATAGTAAATAATTATCATCAAGGTAATGATAAATCAGATAATTAAGATTAAAAATAATATGATAAGGACTAGAAAATGACACTAACACTAGATTATATCCTCTTGTATGAGTGAATTTCATCCATTTATATCCATGTTTCTAAAAAAAGTAACTTGGTTACATATTCCTTTGATTTTAATCTTTATAATATTGAAGTCAAAGATAAAGTCAATAATGTCACTTTCTTTTTTTTAATATCTATTATATTTTCTAACAAGGATAAAAACAACTTATATTTTATTATAAATGGTTATTATAAAGATAAATTATTTTTTATCATAGTTATTTATTGATAATTTTTAGTGATGGAATAATAACCTTGAATTCTTACGCAATGCTAATGAAGTATTTATTTAATTAATAGAAAAATATTATAAATAGTAATAAAAATATTAAAAGTAATATAATTCGAATAAATTATTGTATTCCATGAGTTTTTTATACAAATATAACATTTTGTGGATGTGAGAAAGTGTTACATTCAAATTTATTTGTTATAATGTTGTTTTCAAATTCAAATTAAATGAATATTCGAAAAATGACATTAATGATATTTTATAATAAATAAAATTTTATTAAATGATTTAAAATTACAAAAAATCCTATATTAGGCCAAGTGACTTATATATGTTTTAAAATATCAAATATGGTCTATTTATTTCCCAATTATTCTTTTATAGTAACTATATTGACCCCTAAATAGTAAAAAAAATGTTATTGTGGTAATTGTCAAAAAGGGTTAATGGAGGTTAAAACAAAGAGATAAGGGTAAAAACCAAATATAAACTTGTAAAAATTTTATTATATGATAGATTTTATACCCATAATCATCATATATTTTAATTATATTATTTTAGATCCTTTTTCCCATGAAAAATAATTTTTATTAATTTAATATTTTATGCAATTCCAAGATTGGCCCTCCCCTCACTTATAAAAATAGAACATCCTCTCCTCTTTTCTTCACACTTAAAAAGCCATTTAGTTCAGAAAATACCCACCCAAATCCTTTAATAACATCCATACTTATATTATAGGGGTATTATTTTGGGTATAATACTAACCATATAGTGCTTATGGTAAAAACCAAAGGAGGTTGTCCAAATAAGAATATGATAAAGAGTGCACATGATGAGACAAACTCGAGATATGGGACACTTAACTTTAAAATATAATTTTAAATGTTTTAAAGATTTAATTTATAAACCTTTTTATTCCTTTTAAATATTCTAAAAAAATTATGGATGTATTTATATATACATAACTGAACTATAAAAAACATTTTGTGTTACTTTTGACTTTCTTTCCAAGGTTTACAAAAGGAATCTTTTTACATATTTTATACATAAATATTTTACAAAAAGACAAAAGGAATGTTCAATTTTAACATATATGGCATAAATGGTTTTTTCTTCCACTATAACTATTATTTGATTCTTTCCTCCCTTTAAAATTATTCATGTTTTATTCAAATAAAAACCGTATTTCCTTTTTATGGCACACATAATCATATACATGTTATGATGGGTGCGCCCAGATAGTTATCCAATACATTGGGAAAAGTTTTTGTCTCATGAGACATTATTCATAGGATTAGGGATTAAACCTAATCCATTATTTGGCTATGTCCACCATGTGATGTTGTCTTGGTAGTTAGCATTGACTTATACTTATGTCATGCTTTGTGTTTCTACAAAATTTCATATGCTTTCTTGATCTTATGATATCATATTCTTTAAGTTAGGATCTAATGTTGCCTAAATGACTTTTATATTCTTAATAATGTGTTTTAATGGAAATCATGTTATTTTAAGAGGTAATCTAATTGTATTTTTTAAAAAGGAAGGGTTAGACCTTTTAGGGTAAAAAGGTTTGTTTTTAAGAAAAACATTTTAATGGGTTCTTGTGTTTTTTAAGAAATCTGTTGAAATAATGGGTGCCCTAGAACCAACTATGCAGTACTTTTGATTACCATATTGTATATAAAGTTAGTTGTACATGATGTTTTTTAACCATTATAGTGTAGATATTTCTACATCCACTATTTAATATTAATGTCTATAGATTAATTATTGTATCAAAAGGTTATAGTAGATCCCATTCTATAATGAGAACCTTGAGATACTATGACATTAATCTTAAACAAATGTCATATGGTCTAGATACATCTAACTGACTGGACACAATATATGTATTACTATCAGGTTCTAGGGGATAATAAGAATTGATACTTCTTCTCATGAAGTTAGCACTTGATTTCTAGTAGTGAGATCATGAAGACATGCCCATCAATTGGAACACCACATGTTTTTTATGTCATTGGTTAGTCCTATCTACAGACATATGTATTGGCCTTCTGATTTGAGATCATTACCAATGTGTAACATTTTATTGCATACATTGATGCAAGGAAAAAGCCGTGATAATGAAATTGTGGCAAGGTAGCTTGTGTTGGGTGTGTCATTGGTGGTATAACATTGGTTGAATGGTCAAGAAAGGATTTGTTGCTTCTGAGTTAAGGAAGTTATATATCTCAGTCCTGGTTGATCATGATGGCATTACCTTCATAAATATTTGGACAAAGAATTTGAAAGTTAAATCCATCCAGTAAGATCAACAAATAATAAATAAAGTAAAGGGAAATGACACAAGTGAGCGTCCAACTTTATGATATATTTAAAGACAAAGATATTATATTATACAGTATGTATTCATAGTTTGGTTGTCATTGCTATGAAAATCCTTATCTCTTTATGGGTATTGATGGGTTGATAGAATCTGCTCTTGGTTTGTGGATTTTATTCACTGTTATCGAGACAAGGGCCTATAGCATCACACATAATAGCGTATTCAAGAATCCACCCTCTTTAGTTGGATATGTATATTGGACATAGTGAGCCCCACCACAGGGTCCAAGTGTTGTCCAAGGTTTCGATCACCAAAGAAATAAATAAATTCATTATTATTCAATTTCTAAATAATTGGTTTGAATTTATTTAAATATATTTACAAGTTAAGTAAATATGATAAAATATTAATCGATGGAATATTATTTTAATATTCTAGGTTCATTTAATATTAAGTGAGATTACGAGTTGAGTTAAATGAATCGGGTTTATCACATAATATATATTTTATATATTATAGGTATGTGATAAAATAATAAATAATGTTGATGCAGTTTAGTAATTCATAATTATTTATTTAGTGGATGTTAAATAAACAGGGGTTGGGGAACCCAACCGGGTATTTAGAACCTCCCCTATAAATAGATAGAGAGGTTCTCTCCCAACATACTATTAATTAATTTAGAATTAGATCCACTCCATCCTACCACTTTATAGAGAGAGAGTCTCTCTCTCAAGTGATTACCCATGTTTCCCATCAAATATCAAAGGTAGTGGATTGCAGTGAATGCCCGAACATTGACGATATCATCGGATCGCCATGCTAGCACCCAGAATTCGACGATCAGAGCTCCCATTGATTTTTTAAGCATGTGGGGATTATCTAGAGGGATCCTGATATGGATCCTTCAAGAAATTATTTACAATGATGAGTTGTTTCCAACCACACCTTCAGATCTATAAAGGAATTTTTAAGGTATGTTTACATTTTTATTTTTGTGCTTTTTTCCTTTATGTAGGATCCTCAGACCGTACTGGGGCTCAAATCGTCGGTGAGGACAAGTTCTGTCATCCTGATGATGGAAAAATTTTAAAATCCTTGACCCACCAGCTTCCGCTATGGGCCCTGGTACATTAAATTGGTATCAGAGTGAGCACATAAATTTTCTAAGCCAAATAAAAATTATTTTTCTTAAAATTAAGTAGATGGTTTGAAATCGGTACCAACGGTTCAGATCGTGTATCGATCTGAATTTGAATGGACAAGTTGTAGACATTTGGAATTTTTGATACGGATCATGTTTGCGGTTAGATCTCGAGTATTAATAAATTTAACTGATTATTTTTTATCTAGAGATCCAACCATGATCTGGTCGGTTTCAGTTGATCGGAAATAATATAAATTATGTGCAAATTATAATTTTACAATTTTATAATTTGCATAATAATTTTATTATTATAAAAACAATTACTTTATTATTATAATAATATAATGATATAATAATAATAATAATAAATTATTATTTCATTATAACAAATTTATTATTATTATAATCAGGCTAATTTTTTAGCCTTTTGAAATTTTTAAGAAGTGTGGGGAAACCTGTGTAAAATTCCACAATAAAACAAAAAAAAATTGAATAAAATGGTCAAGTGGGGGTGGGGTGGTGGGTTGAACTAAAATATAAAAAAAATATTCACTGTGTAAGAGGGAGGGTTCCCCTCTATCGGTCTTCCTCCTCCACCCCTCCACCCCTCCACCTTGCACGCCCTCTCTTTGGTCGCCGACTAGCACAGGCGCCACCAGCCCCCTCCTATGCGCTACCTCCGTAGTTCGACCACTCCGGCGAACTAGACTCGTTTTCGCCGCAAGGTTTGGACCCAACCTCCACCACAAAAGACCAACGGCTCCTCCTCCCTCTGCCAAACATTGGTGGTTCCCTCTCCTCTGGTGGATTCCCCTTTCTCAAATCCAATCAGATCGGACCGGATCCCACCGTTGAAGGACCTCTCTTTAGCTCCTCCCCTCTCCTTCACTAGACACCCGCTATCCCTCAGCTCCCATTACTATGACCAGAGAGTCGGTCTCCTTGCTCACGTCCTCACCGGATGAAGATGTCGCACTTGACTCTATCTCGTCGAATTTCGCGGCTCCACCTCCTTTGCACACGGGGTGACGTCTACAACAGGTCTTGATTACCATGGTCTCATTGTCACGATCTCCAGTTGCTAGCGCCATCGATCCAGCCGTGTACCTCATTATCTGAGCGTCGTGAATCACCACAACCCAACTTCCCCAAGCAGTGCCACTAGCTACCTCGGTCGGCTCTCCTCTAACTGTCAGGCAGCCCGTAGGGGTTTTTTTTTAGTTTAATGGGTTAGGGTTTTTTTTAATTTGGGAAATGGGTTTGTTCAGCGCCACTTGAAGTGGCGCTTTGACCCCACACCACCCCCAACCGCCGATTTTAGGCGTAGGGTTTTTTTTTGTTTTATGGGGTAGGTTTTAAAATATTTGGGGAAATGGGGTTGTCCAGTGCCAAATGAAGTGGCGCTGGACAAAAAAGGGGAAAGCGCCACATGAAGTGGCTCTTTTACCCCACACCCCCCAAACCCGATATATATATATATATATATATATAATAAATTTATTTATTATAATAAATATAAAAAAATACAAAAAATACATAATTATATTTTTTGTAATAAATACAAAAATTATAATAAATTTACTTATTTATAATAAATATCTATTAAATATTATAATATTATTATAATAAATATACATTTTTTATACATTTATTATACATTTATTACAAATATTATAATGTTATAATATTATAATATTCATTATAATAAATATCTAATAAATGTTTTAATAAATACTATTATAATAAATGCACAATAAATGTATAATAAATGTATAATAAATATTTATAATATATTTATATTTATAATAAATACTTATTATAATTAAATATAATAATATTTATAATAATAAATATCTAATAAATGTATAATGAATATTATTATAATAAATATACATTTATAATATCTATTATAATAAATATTATTATAATATTTATTATAATAAATTTATAATAAATATTTATGATAAATTTATTATAAATGTATATTTATTATAATAAATATTATAATATTTAATTATAATAAATTTACATTTATATTAATATTTATAATAAATATACATTTATTTATTATAATAAATCTACATTTATTTTATAAATTTATTATAATAAATACGTATAATAAATGTATAATAAATATTACAATAAATTTATTTTTTAATTATAATATAATAAATGTAATATGTAATTATGTATCTTTATTGTATAATTATCATATCTATGAATAATTATATACTATAATTATATAATTATAAATATACATTTATTTATTATAATAAATATGTAATTATTTATAAATGTAATATACATTTATTTATTATAATAAATATACATTTATATAAATATTATTATAATAAATGTTATTATAATATTTATTATAATAAATTTATAATAAATATTTATAATACATTTATATTAATATTTATAATAAATATATATTTATTTATTATAATAAATCTACATTTATTTTATACATTTATTATAATAAATAAATATTATTAATAAATGAATATTTATAATTATAATATTTATAATTAATGAATATATTTATTAAAATATGTTTATTTATATTTATATTTCTAATTAAATTTATAAATATATATTTTGAATTTATTATACCTTTAAAAATATAATATTTATAAATATATTCATATAATTATATTTATTTATAAATATATTCATTATTTATATATATATATTTATATAAATTTATAAATATATATTTCGAATTTATTATACCTTTAAAAATATAATATTTATAAATATATTCATTATTTAAATATATATATTTATATAAATAAATATTTTTATTTAAATATATTTATAAATATAATCATATAATTATATTTATTTATAAATATATTCATTATTTATATATATATTTATTTATATTAATAAATATATTTATAATTATAATTATAAATAAATATAATTATATGAATATAATTTAAATTTATTTATAAATAAATATTCTTGAATATAATACATTTATTATAAATATAAATTAATAAATATATATTTATCAAATGTATTGTATTTATAAATATATTTAATAAATGTATATTTATAATAATTGTATTACATTTATAAATATAATAATAAATGTATTGAAATACATTTAATAAATATACATTTATTATAAAAAATAAATTTATTAAATACATTTATTATAATGCATTTATAAAATACACTTAATGAATACATTTATTTAATAAATGAACTATATTTATAAATATATTTAATAAATATACATTTATTATAAATACAATACATTTAATAATTGTATTTAATAAATATAATACATTTAATAAACATACATTTATTATAAATACAATATAATACATTTAATAAATATATATTTGTTATAAATACAATACATATAATAAATATACATTTATTATAATACATTTATTATAATAAGTGTATTTAATAAATATAATAAATTTATTAAATATACATTTATTACAAATACAATATATTTAAATAAATGTATTTGATAAATATAATATAAATTTATTATAAATAAAATACATTTATTAAATATAAATATACATTTATTAAATATACATTTATTACAAATACAATATATTTAAATAAATGTATTTGATAAATATAATATAAATTTATTATAAATACAATACATTTATTAAATATAATGTATACATTTAATAAATATACATTTATTTAATAAATACAATACATTTAATAATGTATACATTTATTAAATAAATGTATAATTAATAATAAATATTATTATATATTTATTTTATTTATTTTATTATACATTTATTATAATTAAATATTTATTATAATTAATATTTACTATAATTATATAATTATTATATTTTTGTATTTATTATATTTATATTTCTCTAATTATTATAATTGTATATTTATTATATTTATTTATTTATTACTATTATATATTTATCATAATTATATATTTATTATAGTTATTATTTTTATCATTATAAATTTATTATAATTCCATAATTTTAATTATAATAATTATATAATTATAAATATAATAAATATAGAATTATAATTAATATATAGTTATAAATAGAATAAATATATAATTATAATTAATATATTATAATTAATGTATGTGTTATATTTATAATAAATATAAATAAATAAATTTATTATAAAAATATAATTTATTATAATTTATTTATTCATGTATTTATTATAAATAAATAAATTTCTTATATTTATAAATATATAATTGTATATATATATATATATAAATGGGGGTTGGGGGTGGGTAATTTAGCCCGTAGGGTTTTTTTTTAGTTTAATGGGTTAGGGTTTTTTATAATTTGGGAAATGGGTTTGTTCAGCGCCACTTGAAGTGGCGCTTTGACCCCACACCACCCCCAACCCCCATTTATTTATATATATATATATATATATAATTATATATTTATAAATATAAGAAATTTATTTATTTATAATAAATACAGGAATAAATAAATTATAATAAATTATATTTTTTATAATAAATTTATTTATTTATATTTATTATAAATATAACACATGCATTAATTATAATTATATATTTATTCTATTTATAACTGTACATTTATTATAATTCTATATTTATTATATTTATAATTATGTAATTATTATAATTAAAATTATGGAATTATAATAAATTTTTAATGATAAAAATAATAACTATAATAAATATATAATTATGATAAATATATAATTATAGTAAATATTAATTATAATAAATATTTAATTATAATAAATGTATAATAAAATAAATACAATAAATATATGATAATATTTATTATTAATTATACATTTATTTAATAAATGTATACATTATTAAATGTATTGTATTTATTAAATAAATGTATATTTATTAAATGTATACATTATATTTAATAAATGTATTGTATTTATAATAAATTTATATTATATTTATCAAATACATTTATTTAAATATATTGTATTTGTAATAAATGTATATTTAATAAATGTATATTTAATAAATGTATATTTATATTTAATAAATGTATTGTATTTATAATAAATTTATATTATATTTATCAAATACATTTATTTAAATATATTGTATTTGTAATAAATGTATATTTAATAAATGTATTATATTTATTAAATACACTTATTATAATAAATGTATTATAATAAATGTATATTTATTATATGTATTGTATTTATAAAAAAAGTATATTTATTAAATGTATTGTATTGTATTTATAATAAATGTATATTTATTAAATGTATTATATTTATTAAATACAATTATTAAATGTATTATATTTATAATAAATGTATATTTATTAAATAAATTTATAAATATAGTTCATTTATTAAATAAATGTATTTAGTAAGTGTATTTTATAAATGCATTATAATAAATGTATTTAATAAATTTATTTTTTATAATAAATGTATATTTATTAAATGTATTTCAATACATTTATTATTATATTTATAAATGTAATACAATTATTATAAATATACATTTATTAAATATATTTATAAATACAATACATTTTATAAATATATATTTATTAATTTATATTTATAATAAATGTATTATATTCATGAATATTTATTTATAAATAAATTAAAATTATATTCATATAATTATATTTATTTATAATTGTAAATATAAATATATTTATTAATATAAATATATATATATAAATAATGAATATATTTATAAATAAATATAATTATATGATTATATTTATAAATATATTTAAATAAATATATTTATTTATATAAATATATATATATAAATAATGAATATATTTATAAATATTATATTTTTAAAGGTATAATAAATTCAAAATATATATTTATAAATTTATATAAATATATATATAAAAATAATGAATATATTTATAAATAAATATAATTATATGAATATATTTATAAATATTGTATTTTTAAAGGTATAATAAATTCAAAATATATATTTATAAATTTAATTATAAATATAAATATAAATAAACATATTTTAATAAATATATTCATTAATTATAAATATTATAATTATAAATATACATTTATTAATAATATTTATTTATTATAATAAATGTATAAAATAAATGTAGATTTAATATAATAAATATATATTTATTTATTATAAATATTAATATAAATGTATTACAAATATTTATTATAAATTTATTATAACAAATATTATAATAATATTTATTATAATAATATTTATATAAATGTATATTTATTATAATAAATAAATGTATATTACATTTATAAATAATTACATATTTATTATAATAAATAAATGTATATTTATAATTATATAATTATAGTATATAATTATTCATAGATATGATAATTATACAATAAAGATACATAATTACATATTACATTTATTATATTATAATTAAAAAATAATTTTATTCTAATATTTATTATACATTTATTATACGTATTTATTATAATAAATGTATAAAATAAATGTAGATTTATTATAATAAATAAATGTATATTTATTATAAATATTAATATAAATGTATATTTATTATAATTAAATATTATAATATTTATTATAATAAATATACATTTATAATAAATTTATCATAAATATTTATTATAAATTTATTATAATAAATATTATAATAATATTTATTATAATAGATATTATAAATGTATATTTATTATAATAATATTCATTATACATTTATTAGATATTTATTATTATAAATATTATTATATTTAATTATAATAAGTATTTATTATAAATATAAATGTATTATAAAAATTTATTATACATTTATTATACATTTATTGTGCATTTATTATAATAGTATTTATTAAAACATTTATTAGATATTTATTATAATGAATATTATAATATTATAACATTATAATATTTGTAATAAATGTATAATAAATGTATAAAAAATGTATATTTATTATAATAATATTATAATATTTATTAGATATTTATTATAAATAAGTAAATTTATTATAATTTTTGTATTTATTATAAAAAATATAATTATGTATTTTTTGTATTTTTTATATTTATTATAATAAATAAATTTATTATATATATATATATATCGGGTTTGGGGGTGTGGGGTCAAAGCGCCACTTCATGTGGCGCTTTCCCATTTTTTTTCCGGCGCCACTTCATTTGGCGCTGGACAACCTCATTTCCCCAAATATTTTAAAACCTACCCCATAAAACTAAAAAAAAAACCCTACGCCTAAAATCGTCGTTAGGCTCCAACTCGATCTGTTGGATCGGACCACCCCAAGGTACTCCTCCTATCTGCAGGGGTTTTTTGGGGCCTCGATTAATTTAATTAATACAATTAATTAATTTAATTTTAGAATTAAATTAAATTAATTAATATATAAATTTTGGTTTAAAAATTATAAATTTTAATTCTTGGGGATAAAAAATAAGTTAATTTTAGAATTAAAATTAATTAATTAATTAATTTGTTTTTTGGAATTAAAATTAAATTAATTAATGGACCAAAAAATAATTAAATTATTTTAATTATTTTAATTCATTTAATTTAATTAATACCCTCATACTTATTTAATGAAATTTAATTTTTATCACGCTTTATTATACCTGCATACTGGTCTTGAGCACCGACCTTTGTTTGTCGTTATTTAATTATTTAATTAATTATTATTCCAACTACGTGCAAAGATTGTAATTAATTAAATGACATTCTGGGTATCATATTTATTTTTCGTTTAAAATGTATAAGGACCTACATGTCCAATTTAACTAATGTAGATTACACCCCTACTCCCCTTTTCCTGTGTGTGAGTATATTTGTACTTTAGATGAAAACGGTGTATAACCTGGACCTTGCCAAGATGAAGTGGTGTACGTTGACCAATACGATGCAAGACGTGACATGGACCTCACCAAGATGAGATGATACTCCAGATGAAAAGCGGGCATACAATATGGGGGTGAGTTGTATCAAGAGTTAAGCCATGACTCGGGTGTGATGCCCCTAGGTCGTTTTAGATGCTCAAGGCCAGTCGAGTAGTGTTTTCCTTTATGCATTTAATTATTATTTTATGCATTTTATAATAATAATAAAATACATAAAATAATAAATAATAAAATTCATAAAGAAGTGATGAATGTTTTTTTATTAAGTTTAGTTGTCAGCGCGACAACATAGATGAACAAGGTTAATAGAAATGGATTAAATTTGTCGAGAGAAACAAAAAAACTCTCAAAGAAATTTAAAGTTTTAACCACCTTCCGCCATTCAAATTTGAACAAAAATAGGTGTTTGGGGTACCAATCATTCCATAGCTGAGGGTGCATCTTACTACCGGGGATTTCTTATGAGAATGGTGGGACAACTTAACTAAACTAGTAGTGAGGATTAGTCATAGCTAACTTGCTATCATTTTAGAGGCAAGCTTTGAGTAAATCAAGTTATGATTTTTGAAGTTGGGACTTCACTCAGCAGATCAAGGATCTGTAATTTAATGCATTTGTCTAGCCAAAATCCTACCTTGAACCCTCTGAGTAATGGTGTAGCCATAGCTTGTAGACTATGAGGGGAGGTCCAGGTATACTTTCCACTAGAATACTCAAGCGACAGAGAATTATGATTCTAGTACAGAGGGTTCCTAGAATTTGATAAAATAGTGGTAGACATTTAATGATTATTTTAATTGATAATGTCTAATTCAGTTATCAACATAAAAGTACTAATCTTCTAAAGTTTTATTTTTTTAAAAATGGAAAGTAATACCACAAGAAAAATTGTGATAAATATTGGACAAAGTTAATTCCCAAAATAGCATGAATTTCCAAGTGTAGTACAGGTGATTATGCATAATAATACTATATTAGAAATTCATGGTGTTGGTTTCCCTATACTTGTTAAGCCACCTTAGGAAGAAAGGGTGTAAAATTACTTACAAGATACTCATGATTGTAGAATATGATGGTTATGTCATAATTCTATCATCAACATCCTTTGTTAGTTGTGATCACTACATTAGGACATGGATGATAAGAACATGTAGTCTCATCTCTGAGAAGTTTCCTAGGAGAAATTGAAGCAAGATATGAATGTGATATTTACACTGGCTTATGTGTAAAGTGAAAGACGGATCATGACATTTCAAGACATCTCATTCCAACACCCAATTACTCTAGTTTCGTTTAAAGTTATCAAACGAATAGGATGAAGTAAGTGCTTCATTACCTTTTAGGTAAGGTTCACCAATCAATAAGAATATTAAAGAAAGAATCAACTTTTGTTATTATGGTGAATAAATTGGAAGAAAAGGTGATAAGACGAATGGAAAGTTATGACAATGAGACCTTCATAATTTCCATCAAAGAATAGAGGTTGGTTATTTAATAGGAGGTTATTTGCATCCCATATTATGAGATAAATTTAAGGAAGTTTAAAACTCAATGAACTGAATTGAATAAGAAAGAACACACTTATTCTTCAGTATATATTCATCAATATAATGTTTCTGACATACTAATTTGGTATTAAATAAAATACTTCTTTCACATATGTCTACTAAAATACAGTAACCAAGTAAGTATAAAAACATTACAATAAGTAAAGTACATTCTCCAAGCAGTTGAGAAAAGGTGATTCCTATGTCAGCGGTGAGAAACACGTAACTTCTAATTGGAAAGAGAATGATTCTAGTTGAAAAAATTTGTTGTGTATAACCCAAACATTTAACTCAAATTCCCTTTGGACATAATGATACATTATTCCAAGTTATGGAATGAAATTTGTTTTTGGTGTATCATACTCAACAAATAGTTTTGTGATACATGAATCACAGGTATTAAGTGATGAATATAAAAATGTAAGACTTATTTACCCAATTGTGGAAAGATAATTATTTTTCAAGGAAAACTAAAAGTGGATGTCAAGGATATATATAGTATGATATTTAGGCTTAGTATAACTAAACACCTTTGGAATAATTGACTTATTTAGTTTGGACAAAGAAACCTTTAGAAATAATGGTATGTCACAAAGCTTATGGAATTAGTTCAATAAGCGAACATGAACTATTTTAAGGGAAATCTAGTGGTAAATATACTTAATAATATTCCTTTAAGTTATTAAGGAATGTAATAGTGAAGTATGATAAAGGTCAAAAGATATGACTTTATTCCTGCCAGCATGTCGAAGAATATCTTGATTAAGAATTCATCGATCATGATAATATAGTGTGGAGTAATTCCTAAATGCACATTACCTTATCTATATCATGACATTGACGCTAATAAGGAGGATAAATGAATATTCTTACATGTTAACATTGATCAAAAAAATGTAGCATGGAGAAATTCCTAAACACATATTTTATACATCAAAGTTGTGATGTAAGTAGTATCAATGTTGCAACTTACAGAAACTTTCAAACTTACAGAAACTTCCATCATATTTCAAGATGCGCTTTGAAAATAATGTCAATACACCATATCCATATGCCAACTATAATAAAAAAATGGATATCATATGATTTATATTATGATGGAATTCCATTATTTCATATAACATTTGTTTAGATGAAAAACATTTGTTGGGATTTAAACAAACTTGCATTAAGAGAAACACAATGTACATCTACATAACTATCCTAATGGTTACTTAGGATATTACCAAAATTCCTAAGATAAATGAGTGGTAGTCAAGTGATGGTCCACACTTCTATCTATGGGTGAACATCTCTATTAGATATAGTGGGAGCAATATTGACTCAGATCTAGTCAATGTTATAGACACACAAATGGTTGGAATAGGAACGAGTTCCACAAGTTTAAGTGGAAGAGGAATGTTCCAGATACATATACTGCATAGGAAGGTTAAAAACCACAGTGACGGTTTTCAGTTCACCATGGATGGTGATACATTATTCATTGAGAATAATAATTCCTACAAGTGAGTATTATATGAAAATTAGCTAAAAATTACAGGACCAATTAAAATTCAATAATGGATTCCATTTATCAAAGTGAAAATGGTCTTATAAATTGGATATTATGGTGGGTATTCAAAAGATAAAATACATGGGTGGTACAAGATAAGTACTAATAAGGCTCGATTGGTAATATAAATTATGTATGCCTAAATCCATTATAATTTTACTTTTCATAGATAACTATTTAGATTATTAAATTGGCCATTGTATGTCAAGATCAACTTTCATGGAAGGTGTCTATATGACACAACCAAAAAAGGGATAATGGCACCATTGGATTCCAATAAGAGTTTCAAGAACTGAAATCCAGTTCTGGATTAAATTAATCAATAAAATCATAGAACATTTATTTGGAATTAATATTTTCCATGTTTCTACCAGATGTTATTGGGAGCACCATAGTTTTCCAAGAGAAATATGTTCAACAACATATGGAAAACAGATATTGGTCTTACAGTTATTTAAGACCAGAATAAAAGTAATTTTTTGGTGATGGAATTAATGTAACAACCTAAGTTCTAGGTAATAAGATCTAATGAGGCAGATCTAACAATTTCCTGGACCTATACTATCGTACATATAGTGACATGGTATTGAAAATGAAAGTGGAACAATTCAAGTTAAGAATTGTTTCCAATGTCACATGGAATAATCTCTCTTGGTTTTCATGTTAAGGACATGATAGGAGATGAATGTGGTGAGTTGATATCCATTCGCTTATATGATGGATTAATCATGTATGCCATGATATGTACAAGAACTGATATTTCCAATATATACATTATAGTGAGAAAATATCAGTTATATCTAGGAGAACTACAAGGGATGCAGTTAGAACTATCTGATTGTATTTTGGAAAGTACAAATGATATGTACCTGGTAAGTGGAGAAGAAAGGATACCAGTTATGGTGGGACACAAACTAGATATCCATTGATTAATTTGATCTAATATCACAGTTAGGCTTAGGTGATGAGTGATTCAAGCTCATAAAAGCCAGTGGTAGCCATACCTATAAATATCGAGTACGTTGAAGCTTTTAAGCCAGCTAAGAAGTAGTTATTAAATGTAACGATTTCTTCCAATTCTTATAATTGCACCTAGTAAGTAAAGTATTATCATTATGTAAATTATGATATTCTTACTAGCCAAGATTTCAAGTTATGACAGTGGATAAAAAGAATATACACGAGGTTTACATATCTTGGTAAGTTTTACTCAAGAAGATAAGGTCACATATAGTAGAATAACTATGCAGTGGAAACGTGGAAGACCCAATAGTTAAATTTTTTACTCAATAGAAACATGATCTTTATCATGTGATTTAATAACAAGTATGGTTAGCAAGTTAGAACTAGTGTAAGTGGGAGTGTTGAAATAGTGGGTTCCCTAGACCAAACTATATAGTAATTTTGACTACCATACTATTTATATAGTTAGTTGTAGATGATGTTTATTTACCATTATAGTGTAGATATTGTTTCATCCACTATTTAATGGTAATGTCCATAGATTATTTTTCATATCAAAATGTTATAGTAGATCCCAGACTATAATGAGAACCTTGAGATACTATGAAATTAATCTTAAACAAATGTATTCTGGTCTAGATACATCTTACTGAATAGACACAGTAGATGTGTGACTATCAGGTTCTTGGGCTCATAAGCATTGAGTATTCTTCTCATGAAGTTCACACTTGGGGATATCTAGTAGTGAGATCATGTGGATAGACCCGCCAATAGGAACACCACATGTTTTGGGTGTCATTGGTTGTTCCTATCTATGGAAATTTGTATTGGTCTCCTGACATGATATCATTACCAATGTGTACCATTTGATTGTGCACTTTTATGAAAGAATAAAATTGTGATAATTAAATCGTGGTGAGGTATCTTGTGTTAGGTGCATCATTGGTAGTATGACATTGGTTTAATGGTTAAGAAATTATTTGTCACTTCCGAGTTAAGGAAGTTATATATCTTAGGTCCGGTTGATTGGGATGGTGCTACCATCATAAGTCTTTGGCCAAAGTAGTCGAAAGGTAAATCCATCTGGTAAGATCAAAAAATAATAAATCAAGTAAATGAGGTGAAAAAAGTGTGTGTCCTGCTTTATGAGATATTTAAAGATAAAGAGATTATATTATACAGTACGTGTTTATAGGTTGGTTTTCATTGCTATGAAAATCCTTATCTTTTTAGGGGCCTTGATGGGTTTTTAGACTCTACTCTTAGTCTATGGATTTTATTCACTTCTATCGAGATAAAGGCCTAGAGGGTCACACACAATAGCGTATTCAAGAATATACCCTATTCAGTTGGATATGTATATTGGACATGGTGGGACCCACAATGGGGTCTGAGTGTTTTCCAAGGTTTTGATCACCAATGAAATAAATAAATTCAATATTAATCAAGTTGTGAATAATTGGGTTGAATTTATTTAAATGTATTTTCAAGTTAAGTAAATATGAGAAAATATTAATTTAAGGAATATTATTTTAACATTCTAGGTTCATTTAATATTATGTCGAATTACAAGTCGAGTTAAATGAATCTAGTTTATCATGTGATATATATTTTATATTTTATAGGCATGTGATAAAATAATAAATAATATTGATATAGTTTAGTTCGCCATAATTATTTATTTATTAGACGTTAAATAAATGGGGCTCGGGGAACCCAACCAAGTATTTAGAACCTCCACTATAAATAGAGAGAGAGTCTCTCTCCCAATATACTATTTATTCATTTAAAATGAGAGTCTCTCTCTCTACCCACTTTTTAAAGAGAGAGTCTCTCTCTCAAGTGATGATCAAATTTCAACTTTATTTATCGAAGGTAGTGGATCGTTGTGATCATTAAGATGTTGAAGATATCATCAGATCCCTATGCTAGAACCCATAATTTAATTATTGGAGCTCCCATGGATTTTTAAAGCACATGTGGATGATCTATAGGGATCCTACTATGGATCCTTCAAGAAAAGATTTCCAATGATGAGTTGTTTTCAACCACGCCTTCAGATCTGTAAAGGTATGTTTAAGGTATATTTACAGTTTTATCTGTGTGTTCTTTTCATTTATGTGAGATCCTTGGATTATACTGGTGCTCTGATAGTCAGTTAAAACAAGTTCAATCATCCTGATAATGGAAAAAATTTAAAATCCCCTACCCACCAGCTTCTTTCACGAGCCCCAATTCCTTAAAAATCATCATAAATATGATTTTTTCATTATGTATCCTTATTAAATGTTTAATAAAAAACCTATGGGAAGTGAATTTCATTCCATGTGCATGTAAATAATTATTTTATTTCAAAGTTTATTATGTTAAAAGAAAACTATCATTTATGATTCCATAGTTTTCAAATGGACTAATGAGTTTCTTTATTATTTTATTTCTCTTACTAAGTTTTTGTGCTCATCCCACATTTTAAAATATTTTTCACAGGGTTTTAAGGTTGAATAGGGAAAAGGATGAGGTTAAGATGAAAATTTTTAAGATATTTAATTAAAATAAAACTTTTTATATATTAAAAGTTTTATTTTGTGGGAAAAATGAATACTAAGTGGAAGTTTCTACTTTATAATGTAACGTTAATTTATGTAAGAGTGATGGTCTAATTATCTAAAACATTAAACCATAAATATCTTATTATGTAATAGAATGAATTCTTGATTAAAAACTTAAGATTATGTAATATTTTAGTTTGGGTCTCTATAGTTGGTATCATAGAAAATGTTTAGACAACTTTTGAGGTTGGGATGTTTTTATGTGAGGCTAAATTAAGAGTTATGGATACCATTATGGGTTTATAATAATAATATTGATCATAAGTTCAAAGGCTTAAACACCCCTTGTTTAAGTCTTAATTGATTTTATTTTAAGGCAATTAATTATATTTTGGGAGATTTTTTATTTATTTAAGGTATATATAACCCTTTGGTTTAATGTGAAGGATTAATTCATAATAATTCTATTCGATTTTTTGGGATGTAAGTTGAAAGGTATGATATAACCTTTGAGGTTAAAAAATCTTTAAGGTTGAATTTATTAGGGTTATTTTTTAGGATGTTAATTATATTTTAGTAATATTATAGGAATTATATTTATATAGTTTTAGTAAAAGGATAAGCAGTAAGTTGGGTGACAACCCAATGCATCTGGTAAGGCCACAAGCCTTAAACCCACAACTGAAGGGAGATAAGGGTGTAATTCCAACCAGTGGCTTATGTGATGTCATGATAGTATTGTTTTACTTAATCATTTTTATAGATGAATATTAAGTTGATTTTGGGAACATATGTTTTATCTTATAGATAAACATGGGATTGAAAAGTGATTTGGTGATTAAGTGAATAAAGTTATTATTGATGAAGTTAACTATTTTGGGAAAATTTTATGAATATGGAAACACTTTTAGTTAATATGGGATTTTATTTGAGGAATAAAGGTTGAATTATATTTTGGAAGTATAAATGATTTTAATATGGATTTATAGTGATACATGTTATTTATGGAAAAGATTATCATATTTTGGATATTATATTATTAGGGAGTATGAATGTTTTGGTATATAAAGTTGTGATCGACTAATGATGATTGGATATAAATGTTAAATCAATATTATAAGAATATATGATCAAAAAATTCTAATTTTTTTTGTTTTGAACTTGGTTAGGAATATTTTGAATAATTTTTAGGTTATTTATTTATCAAATGATCTAAGTTTAATCTCATGTGTTATTGTTGAGGATTTTTAGATTAATGTAGTATTTCTTCACATGAAGGTTAATTATTTTGGGGAATTATCTTACATTGTGAAAACTATTTTTGGTTTTGGTTAATGTCTAAAGATAGTATGAATAACTTTTTATCCTTTTGTGGATTATATGACCCATTATAAATTTATTTGAGTGCTTCAAGGAAGAAAAATTTATCTCAGATAGTCATCATTTGGAGAAAAATATGAGATTGTGAAGAATATTGATTAAAAGTTGAAATTCTACTTGTCAATTAAGTATATTTCATTATATTATTAATTTAGATTTCAACAGAATTATTTAAATTTAGGAAAAGGATCTCAAAACAAGATGTCATCCTATTACCCTCATTTCTGATGTATCGAGGGTCTTTTTCATATTTCTTTGGTTTATGGTTTTTAGGTTGTTAACATTCTCATGATCATTAACTTTCTTATGATAATTGATCCCAGTCACACTACATCATTATTTGGAAATTACTCGTTTCTTATATGTCCACATTTTCACTTCTCGCAAAAAAAATTCTATTTGGAAACCATGTATGTGTTATTCTAGATGACCTTCGTATTTCCCTATCCCTCTTTTCAAGAGGAACTTTTATTAACCCTTTTTACAATGTGAGATTTCAAAAAAGGTATTTTAAAATTTAAAACCCTTTTTTACTGATATTAAGTTCAAATTCTGAGGATGAAATTTATTAAATGGAGGAGAATGTGATACCTAGATATTTTAAAAATAAGACTATGTTTGATATCATATATGACAAGCAACACAGAGCCAAAACAACCCATGAAATATTATTATTTAAATATAACTCTTATAATCTAGCCATTAAATTAGAGGGTATAAATAGGATTAACTAATTTTTTAAATATGTATAAATTTATTACTCAATACAAATTTATTGATAAATTCTTAGTAAATAATCCCTCAATTTTTAGAAAAGTCATTTAATGCTTTAAAAATAAGTTTTCTTAAAAAAATGTTTTTTATTTATTTTGGTGAGAAAATATTATAATTTATTTTTGAAAATATGAGATATTTTATTTTATTGTAATTTTTTGGAATCATCATGTCAGAATTATCTTATATAGATTTTATGGGATTTTTTTGAAATCATTGATTTTCTAGTGAACAATGAAAAATACTAATTTTAATTGAAAATTGTATTTTTATTTCAATAATTTACAAGGTTAAATTTTGTTTAAAATGGTTTAAAAGTAAAATAATTTCTATCATGTTATTAATAATACAATTTAGTTCAATGGTTTCAATTTTTTGGTCGAATTTGGTATAAAAACATTTTTATACTTAAAAATACATTTTTCTGAAAAAATATTTTTCATTGCTTTTTATGTTTGGATTTTAAATTAAATTCTAACGCTTATAGAATTTTAATCATTAAAAATGGATTCATTATTTTGAATCAAGAGGTAAAAATATTTAAAATAGGTTCCTTTTATTTGTATTCATTATGGATGGTAACCATAGTAAATAATTATCAACACGGTAACGGTAAATCAGGTAATTAAGGTTAAACATAATCTAATAAGGACTTGAAAGTGAACATATAACCTTCATATATTATATTTGATGAGTGTAGTTAGTAAATTTCTATAAAATTTTCTCAAATATGTAAACTTTGTTTCATATTTATTTTATTTTGATCTTTATAATATTTAAGTAAAAGATAATGTCAAAAATGTCACTTTCTTGCTTTTAATATCTATAATATTTTTTGATGGGGATAAAAGAATATTATGTTTGGTTATAAATTATTATTTTAAATATAAATTATTTTTTATCATGGAAATTTATTTCAAATTATTATTGATGAAATAATTACCTTAAATGCATATGCAATACTAACACGATATTTGTTTAATTAATAGAAAAATAAAGTAAATGATACTAAAATTATTAAAAGCATTGTAATTTGAAAGAATTATTGTATTACATGATTTTCATATATAAATATAACATTTTAATTATTTTTTATAGGATTATATTCCAATTCCTTTGTTTTCATGTTGTTTTTAAAGTCAAATTAAAAGAATAGTTCCAAAAATGACATTAATGATATTTTATAATGAATAATATTTTATTAAATTATTTAAAATGCATAAAAATACTATATCCATCCAATTGATTGATATATGTTTTAAAATATCAAATATGGTCCATTTGCGGACCAATTTTCCTTTTATAGTAACTATATTGACCCCTAAAGAGTAAAAAACTCCATTATTGTTTCAATTGTCAAAAGGGGTTAATACGGGTTAAAAAATGATATAAGGATCAAAACCTAATATAAACCTCTATAAATATTATTCGATGGTATTATTTAGACCTATAAACATCCTATATTATAATTATACAATTTTTTGTACTTTTTCACATGAAAATTAATTTATATTAATTTAATATTTTAAATAATTCCAATAGTGCCCCTCCCTAACTTATAAAATGTTGTCTCCTATCCTCTTTTCTTCACACTTCAAAATACTCTTAGTTTGTAAAATACATAAACAAATCCCTTACTAATATACTTAAACATATACTATAGGTCTTATTTTTGGAATAATACCAACCTTCGAGTGCTTAAGGTATAGAATAATGGAGGTTATCCAAAGAAGAGTAAGATAAAGAACATACGTGGTGAGTTAGACTCAAGGTAAGGGACACTTTAATTTAAACCCCTCTTTTAAAAGTGTTTTAAAATTTTATTTTCTAAATATTTTTATTCTATGTCTATATTCAAAAAAATATTTTAAGGATATAGTTATATGGACAAAATTGAATTATAAAGTACATTTTGTGTCACTTTTGACTTTATTTCAAAGGTTTTAAAAAGGAATATTGATGTGGATATTTTTTTTCATAGTTTTTCTACATATTTTTAACTAATTTTTAATGATTTAATAAATTATTTAATCATTGTATACTACATAAATATACTTTTGTATTTTTTATAATTAATTTTGTTAATTGATCAATTATTATAATGAATTATGTATTTTTATTCTTTAAATTAATAATTTTAATCTTACTTTACTTTTCTAATTTAATTATTTCCTAATTAGTAGGGTTAATTTAAATTTTCTTGACTTTTTAATAAATTAAAATTTTCATAAACAAATATTTAATCACTGTATTTCTATTTAGACTTTATTTTAATATTTTATTCTTTAACATGGATTAATTAAAATATATCAACTTCAATAAATAATATTTATAACCATCCTTCTAATTAATTAAGTTAAGAGTTTGGGTTTAAATTAAATAAAATAGTTCGCTTTTAATTTTGTGTATTCAAAGAGTTGTTTAATTTATTAAATTAGAGTTTTTAAACATTAGTTGTTTAATTTTAAGAATGAAGTTAAAATATTAAGTCACTAACTCTTATTTTTAGTCTACTGGTGAGATAGATATGAACTATCGGTGACCTAATGGGTCACTTATGCTTTTCATTTTCACTCATTTCCTAACCTATAATTAATTTATTTAGTAATTTTGATTTATGTCTTATATCATTTTGGTTTATAAAATATATGTCCTTAATTTAATTGTTATCTATTTATAATTTAAGTTGTGACATTAAAGTTTTATGTTTAAAAAAAATAATGTTTTTAATTTATGGTGTTTAACATTCTTTTAATTAATTATTTTTAATCTTTTTATTTAGTTTACTTAAGTTTTAATTTTAAGATCAATTCATGTGTTTTTAATTTTAAAAGGTCATCGTCAGTTCTTCATCTTTTTTCTAACTGTGAGCCTCTTATTTTATTTGTATATGTAACCTTTAACTGCACTGGTGACCTTTTCTTTTAAGTATCGGTGAGCTTTTATACGGGTGACTTTTTAGCCCAACGGTGAGCCTTTAATTTTATTTGTATTGGTTGGCCCTTTTATTTTTATTAGGAATTGGTATCTTTTTATTTAACTGCATCGGTGCCATTTTTTAAATTAACGGTAGTATTTAATTTTATTATATCAGTGACTGTTAAGTATCGGTAACCTTAATATATATTGCTAATAGTGAGCTTTTATTTTCAGTTTATCAGTGACCCTTTTTTACTAATGGTAACCTTTCTACTTAACCTACCGGTGACCATAACTCTTTTATTTTTTTTATAACTATCGGTAAGCTCCCTCACCAATAGACATCCTCTTATCATGCCTGTGTTTCCCCTGAACCTCACTATTTCATTTCCCCACCTCACCGATAGACCACCGTACCTGCTTCCTACCTCAATCACACACCCACCGACCATACACACCTATTTCTCTCTTCACCAAAACCTTCTCTGTCACTGCTTCATCACATCACAACCACAATAGATCAACGCACAAACTTTAATCCAGTTCAATTCTAGACCATCGCTTGAATCGGTTTCTGGATCTGCTGATGAAGAAGAGCCGACTTCAAGCAGCACTACCTTGAACCTTTTACACATCGTCGTTGCTGTGGGAATCCAACGATGAGTCGAGCCCAAGAAGACCGCCTACTGTTGTGAAGGATAATCCATGCCCTCAACTATTTGAAGTGTCACCGAACTAGATGAGGCTGACTTGCTTCTTGTTTTTTGCTGTGCTCGCCATCGTCGCTCAAGGAGTGCTCATGTATGATAAGAAAGTATTCATGGCCCCATTGTGGAGTTCCTGCATGAGTTGGGTTGTCGTGATCTATTCACTGGGATACCTTGCCACTGTTGGAGTTATAGATCTTCACCACTGTTGATGAAACCCGATGATGAAAAGGAGGAGTCAAGATGGTCGAACCCGCTACAACAAGTAGGAAACCCCACTTCCACCCCTAAGGAGGGCCAGAACACACACCATTGAGGAGTCCTCCACTACGATTGGAGGGGAAAGTCTGCCGCTGAGTTCAAGGCCGATGCCAAGCTGGGGAGCGCCATCGCGATTTGTAGGAGAAGAGGTCGCAAGCACCTACCACCAGGAGGAGAATTCGTTGCAGCAGTGCTGAAGAAAACCCTACTTTGCGCCAATTGGAAGGAAGAAAAATAGAATAAATTTAAAAAAATAAAATAAAGAAAACTATAATAAAAACATTACTTTAAAAATAAGTAAACAATATTTTTAAATAATAATAATTATAAATGTATAATAAAAATAGGATATTAAATATTTATAAAACAGAATAATTTATTTAATTAACTTTAATAAAATGTTAATTAAACTAAATCAATTAATAATAAATTATAAATTAAATTAAAATAAACAAACTAATAATTTTATTTTACATATTTAAAATTATTTAGTACTAAAATTTATCAAATTATTACTAATAATAATTTATAAATTAAATTAGTATAAAATTTACTAGTTAACATAAATTAGTAAATAATTTAATTTATAGATAATAAAAAACTTTTAAATTAACATTAATAATAATAAAAAATCATAAATAGAAACTTTTTTATTTAAGATATTTTTAAGAACTAAAACTCTAACAACTTATAAATTTTATTGAAGTAACTTAATTTAATTAATGGACCATTTGATATTTCCTTTTCATAACTAAATTAACATTAATAAATATATTAAATTAATTAAGTTAATTACTTAATTACTTGATATTAGTAATTAATAATTAATAAATTAAGTTTTATATTAAATAAATTAATTATCTAGCTAAAGTTTGTTAAGGAATTTAACTTTTGTTGTCTATTCTATCACTATTCTGTTTTTCTCTTTCCAGTGCAGGTTCATACCAAAGTTGAAAACATGTCCCAGTGCTTCTAACTAACTTTCCTAGAGTTGGTTACATGAGAAAAACATGCCAGTCGCAGAAAAACGCACGTGTGTGGTGCGTACATGAAGAATACTTTAAGTCAGTGAAAACTGAGTGGTGATAAGTAGTAGAAGACAATGGATTCTTAAGATAAAGCAAGAAGTAGGGGGTGATATCATCGGGGGAGGAACTTTCATTCGACACATCCAAGGATCTGGTTCCAAGAAGAGGTAGTACAGAGGGCGACTCTGGAACCACTTTCGAGAGCTGGAGGAGTTCAGGAGCAGAGCTTCTTCTCGGGAGTTTATCTTTCTTTATAATTACAATATTAGTACTCTTTTTTAGTATGTTTTTAGTTGATGTGTTGTTAATAGAGATAATGTCTAGCTAAATCATTTATTTCAGGTATAAAATGAAGTTCCACTAGTTTTCTTTTAAATCTCTTTTCATTTAATCATTTTAATGATTTAAGTATTGATCGGTGAGATCGATACTGAGTTCATCCAATTGTGTGTACCACTAGAACATATTTTCAAAACTCCACAATCAAATCGATGAGATTGATTGTGGATACATCTTTCAAAAAAATTACAAATACTTCGGTACTTACTGCGAGTTCTTCTTGTCGTCATTTTCAATTGGAACTTTTCACAGTTGATTTGTTTTGGAGTGGTGAACTCCAAAATTGATCAGTTTGTGTGACTTAGCTCCTGGTGAGGGAGGTAAGTCATTCTCTTTTTGGTGGTGCACTTTAATAACTTTTAAGTGAATTGAATTGTTTTAATAACTAGTAGAATGGAGATTACTCCCTGGTCATTTTAATGGATTGTTCTCTTATCGGCATGTTATATCTTTGTGTCTTCTTGTTTTCAACTATCTCTAGCTTCAATTTAGTTTAGATACATTGTTTTCAAATATTTTGTCACTATACTCCTTTATAAAAAGTAAAAAAAAGTAGAGTATCCACTCCACTGCAGACAACAGTGGAGTTTTATAAGGTTTTTAGAATAATAGTGGTTAGGATTGTCTTCCCTCTAGGTTTGACCCTATTTTCCACATATACAGTAGTTAATAGGAATATAAATTTGAAATTTGAATGACTTCAATGAAGGCTTATGTCAAGTTGTTTACGTCATTTTCAGGGAAGGCACAAGCCATTGCTTCTAAAAAAACTAAAAAAATCATTAAAAATAAAACTTTAAAAAATTGAAAAAAAAATTGAAAACTGTTTAAAAAAAATATGCTTCATTTTCTACTAAATTCCTACTATTTTCTGTATTGATTGAGTTCCTGTTAGTTCTACTGTTGTGATATTTTGAACTATTATTAAACTTTTCATGAGCACAATATAATTCCTTTGTTATATTAGAGCCTTCAAACTTTGAACTAGACTAACATTTAACTACTCCTTAAAAAATATTATAATGGAGAATCCAGATAATAGAGTTGATCAAAACATGAATGTGCCATAACCCATAGTTATAGCCCTTCAATTACCTAAACTTAGGGAGTTTCAAATTCCAATTGTATCATGTAACCCATCTTGTATTAGGTTGACCCCTAGGTCTAGGAACTATGAAATTAAGCAGTCTCACCTTTCTCAGCTTCCTTTATTCAATGGTCTTCCAGGAGAGGATTCACTTGAGTTCATTAGAGAGTTCTATAGTTCTATACAAAAATTTCCTCTAAGAGAGATTTTTGAGGAGGAGTTGAGATTGAGTATGTTTCCTTTTTTTCTGAAGGGAAAGGCTAGGTCTTGGTTTCAGAACCTAGATGAAGAAATTTTTGAGACTTAGGAAGAGGTTTTTACTGCCTTTATATCAAAATTCTATCCTAGGAACACCTCCTCTGAGATTAGGCACAAAAATTACTAGGTTTTTCCAGGATGAGGGATAGTTATTTCATAAGGCAAGGGATAGGTTTAGAAGTCTCCTTAGACAAAGTCCCAATCACCAGTTTTATCCCCATCTACTCGTGGAGACCTTCTATAATTCTCTCACCCCTTACAACCAAAATTTAGCTGACCAATTCTGTGGGGGTGAATTTTCTGACTCCACTGCTGATGAATTGAAACTTTTTTAGGACAATATTGATCAAAAATCACCGCACAAGTGCTATAGGAAGAGGTTCATGCATATATTAGAAGTCAATCCTCAGGTTTTTGTTGTTAGTGATAGGGTCTTAAGGGATCAATTTAATCATTGTGGGATGTTCGGTCACACACATACATGTTTTCCTAATTTTTATCTCCCTATCCAGTTTGATGAGAGTTCCAAATTTATGTATTTTGGAGCTAGGAACCAAGGGACAAATGATCAATTCTCCAATTAGTACACTTCTAGTTATAAAAATCACCCAAATTTGTCCTTGAATGAACAAGGTGTCATAAAACAGACCATTTCCCCTAACTACCAATCACATCCTAAAATTTATAACTCAAACCAATATGAAGCTGGATCTTCAAGGGGTGTTAAAGGGGCTATTACAACAAGTTTTGGGAGAGATCAGTTCATTTTGGAAGGAAACAGATAGTAAGATTCATAATTTAGAACAACAAATAGTTTAAATGGACAGGGATCAAGGTGATAAGGAAAAGGGAAAGTTGCCCAACACTTCAATTCTTAATAAAATAGAGAATATCATGGATGTAACAACTAGATCTGGCCTTCACACCCAAGAACAAGTAAAGCTACAGTCTGGGAAAACTAAAACTGATGGAAAAACTAAATCTTGAAATAAAGATCTTCTTGATACAAAATCTAGGAATCTAGACAAATTTGTTCAACCTGAACATAGTGTTTAACTTACATCTGAAAAAGTTCAAGAACCGAGGAAAATGAAGTGTGAATTAATTAAAGAAGAAAAGAAAAACAATGGAATTAAGGAGAAGTAGAATAATCAACTTGTTCTTAAAAATTATGCCCCTCCCATTCCCTTCCTTGAAAGAGTAAAGAATAATAATGAACCTGACTATTTGAGGTTTTTTAAAATGATTCGAAACTTTAGTATCAACATGCCATTTATAGAAGACTTAGATAAAATCCCTTCATAGTTGATTTTACTAAAATATTTATAAAAAATAAAAATGATTGGAAGAATTTAGACAAAGTTAATCTCAATGGGGAGTTTAGTGGGATCTTTTTAAAGAAGTTGCCTCCAAAATTGAAGGACCCTGGTAACTTTATTATTCAATGAAAAATAGGAGTAAGTGAGAAAATTTATTATTTGTGTGACTTAGGAGAAAGCATCAATATTACGCCTTAATCTTTATTTAGAAGGTTGGGTCTGAGGGATTTGCAACCAGCTTCTGTTTGTCTTCAACTTGCTGACAGGTCACTCACGCATCCTTCAGGGAGGGTGGATGATCTGTTAGTGAGTGTAGGAAAACTAACACTACCGACAGAATTCCTTATCTTAGATATGGAGTGTGATGAAAAAGTCCCAATCATCTTAGGTAAACCTTTCCTTGCTACATATGGTGATGTCATAGATGTTTCCAAGGGTAAACTCACTCTCCAAGCTATTTATGATGTGGAGGAGTTTTTAGTGTTTGAAAAGCCTCAACATGTGGTTGGTTGTGATTTGATAGATGTTGCTGAGAATAAATGTTTTAAAATTGAGGTCTGAGCTGAGTATGGTTATTTTCCTCTTTAGGTCAAAAAGATTATGATTCCCCGGCCTATTGAAACTTTTCTTCAGGCTTTTATTCCTATCCCACTCCTTCCACTATATGAGAAAAATATTTCCCTATAACCCATTCTAGAGAGTGAGTCAAATTATTGTCTTGAACTGTCTCAACCCATTTTTGAAAATTTTCCTTACGAAGTTGACTGTTAAAGGGTTTCTAAAGTTGAAGAAAGTTCTGGGCTGAGTCTAGATGAAAAACTAGATTGTGCCCATTATGAACGAGTGTATTTTCTGGTAACCTTTTTTCCTTCACAATTTTATGTTGTTTGTGATTAATTCCAACCTGAACTTGAAAGATTCACATCATTTGAATAATCTTTGGACATTGGGTACCACCTGTTGGAACCTGAATATAATTCCTTCTTCCAAGAGTTTTCTGAGTTGTCTTTTGTGTAAGCTGTATGGGGAATGTTTGTTGAAAATAATGAAGAGATTGATGATGTTTTTTCTTCTAATTCTAGGTTAGAGCTGACCTCTAAGTGTGGGGGGAGCCATGTAAGTATTACTGGTCAACTCGGTGATTTTCATAGGAATCTGTGGAACATTTTTAGAGCTGAGGAAGTGGTCTCCAGAGGTCTAAATAGGTTGGATAGTATATTAGAAACTGTTTTGTTGAAAGAACTTTTGAGAATATTATTTGGTATTATAGATGAGAATGTTTTGGTTGTACCTATTCTTGAGTCTTTAGATAATAGTGAAGTTCACACTGTTAACAATTCATTCCCATTAAATGATCAAGGATAGAAACATTTAGGGAAATGAAGTATGGCTGGGGACTATAAACCCAGCGCTGCATGGGAGGAAACCCATGGTTTTTTTGTGCTAATAAATTAAAATAATGATTAAATAAAGTCAAACTAAATACTTTAAATTCAATGCTTCATGGGAGTCAACCCATGTTCTTTCTTTTGTGTTTTTTTTTTTTGTTTTTTTTTGCACTTATAATAATGTATTGTTATGTTCCTTTATGTTTCTCTATCTCTGCTGGATATTTGTTATTGGATTACACGCTCTGATTTTTAGGATATTGCTACTACTTTCATCTAAGGAGTGGAATTACTATGCTGAAGGAGTAATGGAAAAACTAATAAGGGAAGTACCTTAATGTTAAATTCTGTTTCATCTTTGTGCTCCTTAATTCTTTAAAAAAATCAGTTGTTTGTCTTGCATGAAAATTCTATTCTTTATGTTTCTACTTTAGAAAATTCTTCTACATGTGTACTAAAAAATTTTCTGCTTGTGTTGCTATTGAAATTAAAAAAAAATCTGCATATGTTTAAAAATATGCTTTTTTTGGAAGGAAGGTATGTTGTATGTCACCGTGCAAATAAAAAATTCTGCATCTACTTCACTGCTAAAAACTGAAATTCATTGTTTAAAATCTTCTCACTACTTGAAATTAAGTGTAGGGGGTACATGATTTCTGGTTGTTGTGTTTTTTGTTGATTTTTTTTACTAAGGGGTGTTAGGAATTCTTGATTTATGTGTCATTGAACATCTAATTGAATCATATTTTCTGAATTTCCTTACACTCTATCCACTTTGCACCCAAAAGTTTTATGCTAATGAACCTGTTGTAAATTAAACTTTGTGGAAAACAACATTTTTTAACTTCAAACAGACCCCTTTTATACATGTTATTAATCTACTCTATTGAAAATCTGTTTTGAACCTTTAATTTTTAATTGTTCTTCTCTATATTTTGAAGTCAACTTTGGGGAAAAAGTTGGGTTTTAAGTGTGGGGGAGGGGGTCTATTCTTGATTGTTCTAACTGTTCTTAATTGGAAGCTCATAAATTCCCATTTCACTTCAATATTCTTTTAAAAAAAGGTTAATTGTTTTCAAAATTATATTATATTTCTAAGATTTACATTGTACTCGATTGGGTCTTGCCTTTGAATAGTGCTTTGATTGGTAGTTAAGAACTGCTTTGAATCTTAAATTAATGAGTTTGGATGATTGTTGAGTGATCTTACTTAATTATTTGATGGAAATTTGGTTTAAGAACTACTTTAGAAAGTGATTTGTGTTACATGTTTGTGGAGTTATGATCATAAACCTTGTAACTAGAATTTTGATTTTGATTCTAGGGAACTTATTGTCTTTTAATTATTAAAGTAATCACCTTGATGATCCAATATAAATTATTTTTGATATAAATATTTTGGAATTGGAGTAGTCTGGTCATCTAGAATCCCACAGTGAGTCTCTGAGACCCTAAATGTTGGGTGCATTTCTGTTTACTATAATCCCTTTGTTCACTTTGAATAAGTGCCCATGCATAGTGCTCAACACAATGAAACATGGCTTGGGAAAAATTAAATAAAGTGTCTAGGGTCAGAAACGAGTTCATTAAGGTGAGGGGGATGATGAACGCCAAATGAAGAAGGGGTCAACTAGTTTATATGTAGTTGTTTAGGTTGTTTCATTAAGGTGATTCATAAAAAAATATTTATTTTTGGACCTTCAGATTGATTCAATATAAATGGTTCCTCTGGTTAAGTTTATAATTCCACATAGATTTTACCTTTTGTCACTCTTGAAATTAGAACTTGAGTTTGGATTGAAATTATTCACTAAGCAATATCACATATGAGGCATGGCATCATCATTCCTTGATGATTCATAGTTTTCCTAACTACCAGTGAGAATTTGATTATTGGTAAGGATTCATTTGAGCAACTCATTTTCTAAAATCCTATTAACACTTTAGTCCTTTGTTTTATTTGCTGGACATGTTATAGTTTGATTTGAATCATAAATAATACAATCTATATATCAAATATTATAGAGCATGGGATTTTTTTAGGACAAACAATGCTCAAGTGTGGGGGAATCTGATGTGGCTCTATTTTTTGCATAGTTTTCCACATCTTTTTAACTAATTTTTAATGATTTAATTAATTATTTAAGCACTGTATACTAAATAAAAATAATTTTGTATTTTTTATAATTAATTTTGTTAATTAATCAATTCTTATAATTAAATATGTATTTTTAGTCTTTAAATTAATAATTTTAATCTTACTTTGATTTTTTAATTTAATTATTTCCTAATTAGTTTGGTTAATTTTAAATCTTCTTGGCCTTTTAATAAACTAACATTTTCATAAACAAATATTTAATCATTGTATTTCTATTTAGATATTATTTTAATATTTTATTCTTTAACATAGATTAATTAAAATATATCAATATCATTAAATAATATTTATAACCATCCTACTAATTAATTAAGTTAAGAGTTTTGGTTTAAATTAAATAAAATAGTTCTCTTTTAATTTTATGTATTCAAATAGTTGTTTAATTAATTAAATTAGAGTTTTTAAACATTAATTATTTAATTTTAAGAATGCAGTAAAATTATTAAGTCACTAACACTTCTTTTTAGTCTACCGATGAGTTAGAATATGAACTATCGGTGACCTGATGGGTCACCGATGCTTTTCATTTTCACTCATTACCTACCCTGTAATTAATTTATTTAGAAATTTTTATTTATGTTTTATATCATTTTAGTTTATAAAATATTTGTTCTTAATTTAAGTATTATATATTTATAATTTAAGTTGTGACTTTAATGTTTTATGTTTAACAAAAATCCTATTTTTAATTTATAGTGTTCATCATTATTTTAATTAATTATTTTCAATCTTCTTATTTAGTTTACTTGAGTTCTAATTTTAAGATCAATTCATGGGTTTTTAATTTTAGAAGGTCATCGTCAGTTCTACATCTTTGTTCTAACAGTGATCCTCTTATTTTATTAGTATTAGTAACCTTTAACTGCACCAGTGACCTTTTCTTTTAAGTATCGGTGAGATTTTATACCGGTGACTTTTTAGCCCAATGGTGAGCCTTTAATTTTATTTGTATTGGTTCTCCCTTTTATTTTTATTAGGAATTGGTAGATTTTTATTTAACTGCATCAGTTCCATTTTTTAAATTAACGTCAGTATTTAATTTTATTATATCGGTGACTATTAAGTACCAGTAACATTAATATATATTGCTAATGGTGAGATTTTATTTTCAATCTATCAGTGACCCTTTTTTTACTAATGGTAACCTTTCTATTTAACCTACCAGTGACCTTCACTCTTTTATTTTTTTTATAACTATCAGTAAGCTCCCTCACTGATAGACATCCTCTTATCACTCCCGTGTTTCCCCTGCACCTCACCGTTGCATTTTTCCACCTCACCGATAGACCACCGTACCTGCTTCCTACCTCAATCACGCACCCACCGACCATACAAACTGATTTCTCTCTTCTCAAAAACCTTCTCTATCACTACTTCATCACATCACAACCACAATAGATCAACACACAAAATTTAATCCAGTCCAATTCTGGACCATCGCTTGAATCTGGTTCTGGATCTATTGATGAAGAAGAGTCGACTTCAAGCAGCGCTGCCTTGAACCTTTTACACTTCATCGTCATTGTGGAAATCCAAATATGAGTCGAGCCCGAGAATACCACTTACTATTTTGAAGGATAATCCATGCCCTAAACTCTTTGAAGTGCCACTGAACCAGAGGAGGCTGACTTGCTTCCTGTTTTTTACTGCGCTCACCATCGTTGCTCGAGGAGTTCTCTAGCATGAGAATAAAGTCTCTATGGCCCCGCTGCGGAGTTCCTACAAGAGCCAGGCCATCATGATCTATTCGCTGAGATACCTTTCCACCACTGGAGCTGTGGATTTTCACTGTTGTTCATGAAACTCGATGATGAAAAGGAGGAGCTGAGTTGGTCGAACCTGCTGCCACAAGTAGAAAACCCCACTTCCGCCGCTATGGAGGGCCATAACATGAACCATTTAGGAGTTATCTACTACGATTGGAGGGGAAGGTCTGCCAATGAGGTCAAGGTCGATGCCAAGCTGGAGAGCATCATCGCGATTTGTAGGGGAAGAGGTTGCAGGCACCTGCCGCCAGGAGGAGAAGTCGTTGTAGTGGCACCAAAGAAAACCCTACTTTCTCCCCTGCTTTGCGCTGATTGGAAGGGGGAAAATAGAATAAATTTTAAAAAAATAAAAAAAATAAAACTATAATAAAAACATTACTTTAAAAATAAGTAAACAATATTTTTAAATAATAATAATTACAAATGTATAATAAAAATAGGATATTTAATATTTATAAAATATAATAATTAATTTAATTAAATTTAATAAAAGGTTAATTAAACTAAATAAATTAATAATAAATTCTAAATTAAATTAAAATAAACAAACTATTAATTTGATTTTACATATTTAAATTATTTAGTACTAAAATTTGTCAAATTATTACTAAGAATAATTTATAAATTAAATTAGAATAAACTTTAATAGTTAACATAAATTAGTAAATAATTAAATTTATAGATAATAATAAACTTTTAAATTAACATTAATAATGATAACAAATCATAAATATAAAATTTTTTATTTAAGATATTTTTAATAACTAAAACTCTAACAACTTATAAATTTTAATGAAGTAACTTAATTTAATTAATGGACCATTTGATATTTATTTTTCATAACTAAATTAACATTAATAGATATATTAAATTAATTAATTTAATTACTTAATTACTTGATATTAATAATTAATTATTAATAAATTAAGTTTTAGATTAAATAAATAAATTATCTAGCTAAAGTTTGTTAAGGAATTTAACTTTTGTTGTCTATTCTATCACTATTATGTTTTGCTCTTTTGTGTGCAGGTTCATAGCAAAGTCGAAAACATGTCCAAGTGCTTCCAACTAACTTTCCTGGAGTTAGTTACGTATGAAAAACTAGCAGGATGTGCCAGTCGCGGAAAAAATCACGTGTTCAGTGCGTACATGAAGAATAATTTAAGTCAGTGAAAACCAAGCAGTGATAAGTAGTAGAAGATAGTGTCTTCTTAAGACAGAGCAAGCAGCAGGGGGCGATATCATCAGGGGAGGAACTTTCATTTGACACATCTAAGGATCCAGTTCTAAGCAGAGGTAGTACAGAGGGTGACTCTGGAACCACTTCCTGGAGCTGGAGGATTTCAGGAGCAGATCTTCTTCTCGGTAATTTATCTTTCTTTATAATTCTAGTATCAGTACTCTATTTTAGTATGTTTTTAGTTGTTTTGTTGTTAATAGAGATAATTTCTAGCTAAATAATTTAGTTTGGGGATAAATTGAAGTTCCACTGGTTGTCTTTTAATCCCCTTTTCACTTAATCATTTTGCTGATTTCAGTATTGATCGGCGAGATTGATACTGAGTTCATCCAATTGTGTGTACCACTAGAACATATTTTCAAAACTCCACAATCAAATTGGAGATATTTATTGTGGACACATCTTTCAAAAAAAAGAGTCACAAATACTTTGGGACTTACGGAAAGTTCGTCCTTTTGTCATTTTCAATTCAAATTTTTTGCAGTTGATTTGTTTTGGAGTGGTGAACTCCAAAATCGATCAGCCTGTGTGACTTAGATCCTGGGTAGGGAGGTAAGTCATTCTCTTTTTGGTGGTGAATTGTAGTAACTTTTAAGTGAATTTACTTGTTTTAAGAACTAGTATAATGTAGATTACTCCTTGAGAATTTTAATAGATTATTCTCTTATCAGCGTGCTATATCTTTATGTCTTCTTATTTTTAACTATCTCTAACTTCAATTTAGTTTAGATACATTGTTTTTAAAAATTCTATCACTCTACTATTTAATAAATTGTAAAACAAGTAGAGTATCCACTCCACTGCAGACAGCAGTGGAGTTTTAGAAGGTTTTTAGTAGAATAGTGGTTATAATTTCCTTCCCTGTGGGTTCGACCCTGCTTTCCACATATACAGTAATTAGTAGGAATATAAATTTTAAACTTTGACTGACTTCAATGATGGTTTAGGTAAAATATTTATAAGAATTTTATTTAGAAATTTTTGAATTAAATATAAAAGGAGTGTTCTATATTAGCATATATAGTGTCAATAGTTTTTCTCTCTGTCATAACCATTATTTTATTTTTGGATTCCTTTAGCAGCATTCATGATTTCTTCAAATAAAAATATTATTTCCTTTTCATATCACATGTAATCATGGAAATTTTATGATGGGTGAACCCATATAAAGATCCAATGCATTGGGTAAAGTTTTTACCTCGTGAGGCTTTATACATGGGATTAAGTAATAAACTTAATCCATGATTGGACACTTTCCACCATGTAATGTAGTCTTGGCAGTTATCCTTGACTTATGTTAACATAATTCTTAGTGTTTCCACCACATTTCCTATTTTTCATGATCTTATGATACTATGTTCACTACTGGAAATAAACTATTTCCCAACGGTTCAGAACCGTTGGGAAAGCCCCTGAAACCGTTGGGAAAGGTTTTCCCAACGGTTCTCATAACCGTTGGGAAGTAAGCCGTTGGGAAAGGTTTTCCCAACGGTTTACTTGCAACCGTTGCAATAGGCCCATAGAAGTTACCCTATCCCAACGGTTTGGGTGAACCGTTGGGATAGTTTTTCCCAACGGTTCTCCCAAAACCGTTGGGAAAACCAAATGCCACACATTTTTTCCCAACGGTTTTAAACCGTTGGGAATTGGTGAAGTCTTTCCCAACGGTTTAGAACCGTTGGGAAAAGACATGCTAAAACTTATATGCCAACGGTTTAAAACCGTTGGCATACCCTATGCTGCAAATTGCAGCACCCTGCAATTTGCACAGCCCCTGTCCCCTGTCTATCACCACCGGTCATCAGGCCTCATTTTCACCTCATTTTCACCTCATTTTCACCTCATTTTCGATCCAACTATTGTACCAGTAATAAAATAAAACATACATATTCAATTACGAACAAATTCATACACATTTAACATATAATGGATCCTGAAACTATACAAATCCATAATTAAATTACAATTCATAAACATACATAATTCATATAGAATTCAATTTAAAATTTAGATGACAATTATACGTGGAATCTGAAATTCAATTCATAATATGATCGGTTTTTTCTATACCATATATTTTTACCTCAAATGATGTCCATTTTAAACAAAATACATACACCTGAAGTGATATCGGCCACACCGCACCTCAGATTGAGGCGGGGTTAACTCGTACACGTCACATTTGACTCATGGATCGTTGTGCTAAAGTATCGACAGAATCCTAATGCGTTTGGTCGGTTTTCCGTATGCCAGTTGATGTTTTTCACTTAAAATGGCGTCCTTTTGAAACAAAAGACGGACACTATGAGTGGTGCCGACCACACCGCGTCTCCAATTGAGGCGGGGTTGATTCGTACACGTCACATATGACTCATGGATCGTTCTCCTAAAGTTTAAATGGAAACCGAATGCGTTTGGTCGGTTTTCCGTATGTACCTAAAATGTTGTCCATTTTAAACAAAAGAGTGACACTTAGACTCATCCCGACCACACCGCGACTCAGATTCATCCCGGGTTGGCTCGTACATGTCACATATGACCCATGGATCATTGTGATAAATTATAAAAAGATTCCGAATGCGTTTGGTCGGTTTTGCGTATGCCAGTTGTTCTTTTCATTTATAATCATGTCCATTTTAAACAAAAGAGACATAGTTAGAGCGGTGTCGGCCACACCACATATCAGATTAAGACGGGGTTGACTTGTACACGTCACATATGACCCATGGATCGTTGTTCTAAAGTATCGATAGAATCCGAATGCGTTTGGTCGGTCTTCCGTATGTCAGTTGATGTTTTTCACTTAAAATGACGTCCTTTTGAAACAAAAGACGGACACTTTGAGTGGTGTCAGCCGCACCGCATGTCGGATTGAGGCGGGATGATTCGTACACGTCACATAGGACCCATGGATCGTTCTCCTAAAGTTACAATGGAAACCGAATGCGTTTGGTCGGTTTTCCGTATGTACTTAAAATGGTGTACATTTTAAACAAAAGAGAGCCATTTAGACTGATCCCGGTCACACCGCGACTCGGATTGACCCGGGTTGGCTCGTACACGTCACATATGACCCATGGATCGTTGTGATAAATTATCAAAAGATTCTGAATGTGTTTGGTCGGTTTTGCGTATGCCAGTTGTTCTTTTCACTTATAATCCTGTCCATTTTAAACAAAACAGACACAGTTAGAGCGGTGTCGGCCACACCGCGGCTCGGATTGAGGCGGGGATGATTCGTACACGTCACATATGACTCATGGATCGTTCTCCTAAAGTTTCAATGGAAACCGAATGCGTTTGGTCGGTTTTCCGTATGTACTTAAAATGGTGTCCATTTTAAACAAAAGAGAGCCACTTAGACTGATCTCGGCCACACCGCGACTCGGATTGAACCCGGGTTGCCTCGTACAGGTCACATATGACCCATGGATTGTTGTGATAAATGATCAAAAGATTCGGAATGCGTTTGGCCGGTGCACCAGACAGAAGCAAGGGATTTCTCTGGCTCCACCGGCTGACCGGTGCTGAGCCACCGGCTGGCCGGTGGTCTGGACAAAAGCATGCTATTCTGTCTGGGTTCCACCGGCTGGCCGGTGGCCAGGCACCGGCTGGCCGGTGGTCTGGACAGAAGGTATTCCATTCTGTCTGGGCCCACCGGTTGGCCGGTGGCCAGACACCGGCTGACCGGTGGCACCTGGCAGAGGGCAAGGCCTTCTGCCTTGTCCACCGGCTGGCCGATGGGCTGGATCCGGCTGGCCGGTGACCTTACCGGCGGGCCGGTGGTCTCACACCGGCTGGCCGGTGGACTTAAAATGACGTCTTTTTGAAACAAAAGACCGACACTTTTTGAGTGGTGTCGGCCACACCGCGTCTCCGATTGTGGCGGGGTTGATTCGTACACGTCACATATGACCCATGGATCGTTCTCCTAAAGTTTCAACGGAAACCGAATCCGTTTGGTCGTTTTTCCGTATGTACTTAAAATGGTGTTCATTTTAAACAAAAGAGAGCCACTTAAACTTATCCCGGCAACACCGCGACTCGGATTCATCCCGGGTTGGCTCGTACACGTCACATATGACCCATGGATTGTTGGGATAAATTATCAACAGATTCGGAATGCGTTTGGTCGGTTTTCCGTAAGCCAGTTGATTCTTTTCACTTAAAATGACGTCCTTTTGAAACAAAAGACGGACACTTTGAGTGGTGTCGGCCACACCGCGTCTCCGGATTGAGCTGAAACCACCGTGAAACATTCTAATTATTATTCGTGACGTGTACGCGCAGACGGCACGTCAATCGGACGTGCGGTTTGCGCGGTACGGCTCAATATTAGTGTTTTAAGTGATGCGCGCGCTTCGTAAACGCGCGTGAGGGGGGTCCAAATGGGCCGAACGATGTCGGAATGGCCTGAAATCAGACGACAAATACGGGTGAGTGATTTCTGAAGTGGTCGAGCAGACGGCACGTCAATCGGACTTGTCGTGTGCCCGCGGTGACCGACAACGCAGTTATGGTGTCATAAACGGCCAGAACGGGCGTCCAATGGTCAAATTCATAGCGGACGGCCTCGGATTGATCTGAAACCACCGTGGAACATTTTAATTATTATTCGTGACGTGTACGCGCAGACGGAACCTCAATCGGACGTGCGGTTTGCGCGGTACGGCTCAATATTCGTGTTTTAAGTGATGCGCGCGCTTCGTAAACGCGCGTGAGGGGGGTCCAAACGGGCCGAACGATGTCGGAATGGCCTGAAATCAGACGACAAATACGGGCGACTGATTAAAATAATTCAACTCCAATACTATACTACGAGTCTAGATAAAACCAACAACTAGAATAGATTAAACATCACATGTCAAGTCAAAAATGTAACGGATCAATATGTCCCACATCAGCATCACCATCTCCATCATCATCATCATCATCGCCCTCGTCATCGTCCTCCTCATCGTCATCACCCTCCTCAACGCCTTCCTCCTCGCCTTCGCCCTCCTCCTCGCCCTCCTCATCTCCATCCTCTTCCGAATCAGACTGCTCGCCATCATCATCTTCAAGCTCGACATCGGCCTGACCACCACTGGAACTGCCACCTGGTGCACCATATATAGAATGTATCGACGACATGTATTCATCAATCGCTGGGCTGGCCTCTGCTGGAAGTGTTGGACGTAGAACTTCAATAAATTTCATAAATGCACTGTTTGCCCTTGCAGACTGTTCTGCCATCTCTGTGGCCCTTTTCTCAGCCTGTTCTGCCTGTGCCCTAACTTGCTGCAGCTCGGTGGCACTACAACTCGTACCTGAGGCAGGCCAATACCTCGTCGGGGCTATCCTAGGTCGGCAGCGTACTCTGCCAGAATGATCATCTCCCAACACCTGATGTAAGTGATCAGATGGCCCAAAATTGTCTGCTTCTTGGGCATCGAGGGCCTCTAAAGCATCCTGTTACAAATATAAATATATTGTTTAGTTACGAAATAGATATTAAAATATAAAATCAACAGATTAAAACTTACAATCTGCTGCTGAGTCGCTTCGTTGACAGCACGTCCATCCTTTTTTCGTCTACTCGAGCAAAACAGTTTTGCTCGAGGCACACGTCCTTCAATATTTTGTACTTTCCTCTACAATGACATTGAAAACAAAATTTATATAAAGACTTCAGCAAATAATTAAATAATTGAGGAAAAAAAAGAAAATGTAAGTCGTAAAGAAAACTTATAAACAATTGTCATACCTGCTGCCTCTCATGATCCGGCATCGTCGTGCGTCCTAGTGTATGGAGGTATTTTTTTGCATCAATGTTTTTTTTATTTTTACCAGATGATTCCTAAATAAAATTCGATAATGCAAAGGATAATATTAATGCAAAACTTGAAAGTTATTATTTAAATACCTCAAATGTAATTCATACCTTAAACTGGGTACTCGTCCAATGAGTAATCATCTAACGATACTGCTCTATAGGACAATCATCCACGACTGGTACCGCCTCTAACTCAGTGCCAACTCTAGCACGCCAGCCAATATACAGCTCATGCTTGTAGGCTCTCCAAAGCTCGCCTAAATCCTTTAGACGTTCCATTCGTGCACCCTCACCATCAGGAAAATTAAATCGAAGCTGAAATGAAAATATTAATTTATATAAATACAAAAAAAATTCATGGCATTAAATACAACAGATTTTTTTACCCATATCTCTGCCCAAGCTCTATCTTTGACCTCATGTGGCAAATGTCTCCACGACAGCGGGCTGACGGGAATGATGTCGGAGTATTTGGCAAGCGTCGCCATAAAACTCCGACATTGCTGCCCTGTTTTCTCAACCATCTGATTGTCTTCATTATATTCCACCATAACCTGTGTGCGACGGTTCCACACCGAACGCATGCGTGTACGGCCCCGCCCCCGCCTCCTTTCAGTAGATGTATCTGTCATGAAAGAAAAACAAATATTTTATCAAAACATGTTATAATGAAAATAAATATTACTATAAAAATTTGATAGGGTTTTATAAATATACCTGTGCTAGTCTGATCAATGAGTGGCGCCGGATCCACAGAACCTGATGGAACACCCTCTGGTGGAACGGGAGTCGAAGACGATGGAATATAAAAGCTCGGAGAGACAGAAGTAGAAGGAAAAGAAGATGGAACAACTGTATGACCTGATGCTGACTGGGGAGTGGGAATCATCATGGGATGTGAAAATGATGGGGCAGAAGATGCAGAAGGTAGCGAAAACATGGGAGGTCTAAATATCCCGTGTGTCCCTAACGACACACCGGGATCAGAATGTGGGAAGGCTGAAATGTCAGTGGGAGGGGCAGGGTCTAGTCGGGCACGCGCAGCTCTATGTCCACCTCTGGTACGAACCCTCCTCGTACCACCGGCCTGAGTACTCGGACCAGTACTAGGCTCCTCGTCAAATAACTGTCGACGTAATGGTGGAATGCCCAGCTCCTCCATCCGACGATTGTTCTCCGCCATTTTTTTTCTTCGTCTCTCTTCAATTGGCTTCATTTCCTGCATTGGAAAACAAATATGTAATTAATTAGAAAAAGAAAATTAATGTGTAAACCAAAAAACTAAATATATGAGGGAATGAGGGGATTCATTGGTAATTTAGCTATCAATTGTTTTAGAAGAGCTTGAATGAATTTAATAAAACATACAAGTTGTAATGTTCACCAAGTTTGAAATATTGTTTGATTTGGTTTGAATACAGTTCAATTCCAAATTAGAAAATGCAATTCAAATAAAACAGCAACCAATAAACATTGAAAATTCACATAACGGTCAAGTCAGCTAAAACATATTTGTGATCAATACTAAATAAATATGAATATTACCAACCTTAACAACCCAACTCGAGGTAAACCAAAAGAATTGAGAACATGGATGAATGATTCTATATATTTCCAACCACAACTTCAGGTTCACAATCAACTCTGATAATTGAGCTATTGGAGTCATCAAAAGAAATAAATGGATTGGTTCCAATGGCAATAGGGACAGTGTCAATTCCATCATCAGCATCATCAAAAATATGTCTTGGAATTACTTCAACTACGACACCAAATTCAGGTTGAAGTTGATCTTTGACATAAAAAACTTGTTTAGCCATTGATGCCAACACATATGGTTCTTCGGTTGCAAGAGTGCGGGTCATATTAATTACTCGAAATCCACAATCATCAATAAATGTGCCATGTCTCGTCATCGAATCAAACCAATGGCATTTCATCATTGTGACTCGTCCATGAGAGTAATAATCCAATATTATTATTTTCTCAACGACTCCATAATAACCCACATTTTCAAGTCGCGGTCTACTATCTGATGCGCTGGCATAACAATCTGTTGTGGCAGTAACCATAATACCATCATGTTGTGTTCTCATGTTTTTGGCTCGTTCAGTGACAATAAATCTGTACCCATTGATAACAATTGATTTACAGTCACGAACCACGGTATTAGGACCAAAAGCCAAAGCTCTTATTTCCTCAGAGACAGAGTCAGCAGACAAACTCAATACCTGCAATATAAATGACAGCTAAACTTAAGTAAATATTGAAATAATTAATTTAAACAGTAATATTTTTACCTTCAATTTTAACCAAGCAGAAAACTCTTTGCTATGCAAAGTCTCTCTCCTTCTCAAAGATAAAGAACGATGCTTCCTATTTATCATTGTTTTATGTTCCCTGTAGATAAAAAAATATGAATAGTTTAACAGATATATATGTAAGATATACATATTCAATTTTGTTACCTGATATAGTCATCGAACAAATCACAGTTGAACAAAACTGTGCGATGTGCCATCTCCCGCTCTTCATTGCTTAATGTCTTCAATGTATATGATCCAGGAATTCCTCCTGTTTGAGGAAGTGATGGAAAACTGGGTTCAATTTGCTCATATTGTTCTTCTTCATTTCTCATTGGTCTGCTCATTCTTGTAGTAAGATCAGACAAATACATTGAACAGAAATCCATACATTCTTGAGCTAAGTAACCGTTCACGATAGAACCTTCGGGATGATTCTTGTTTCGAACATAAGACTTTAATGTGAACATATTTCTTTCAGTTGGATACATCCAACGAAAAGAAACAGGTCCTCCGAGAAGTATTTCAGTTGGAATATGGACAGTCAGATGCAGCATGCATGTGAAAAATGATGGGGGAAATATTTTCTCCAACTCACACAAAATTAATGGGGCATCTGTCAACATTTTTTGCAAGAAAGACTTCGACAACTTCTTAGCACAAAGATCTCTAAACAAATGGCATAACCGAATAACACCCACCCTTACATTATTGGACAAAAGATGACGGATTGCTATTGGAAGCAACTCATGCAGTAGAACGTGATAATCATGAGTCTTCAAAGATTTTAGCTTCAACTCTCTTCTGTTGACCCGTTTAGATATGTTGCTTGAATAGCCATCAGGAACTCTAATAGTCTCTAATACTTCCAAAAATTGTTTTTTTTCAGTAGGTGTCATCACATAAGAAGCACATGGAAGTTGCCATTTATTTTCACTGATACGCACAGGATGCAATTCTGGTCTGATGCCCCAATCCACCAAGTCACGTCGAGATCGTAAATCATCTTTTGTCTTCCCCTTGACATTTAGAAGAACTGAAAGCAACATTTCACATATATTCTTTTCAATATGCATTACGTCTAAGCAATGACGTAGCAAATTGGTTGACCAATAAGGCAAATCAAAAAAGATACTCCTCTTCCTCCAATTGTAACAGGTTTCTGTGGAAACATTCTTTCTCTTTCCAGATTTCATTTGACCCTTCCCGAACGAAAAACTGAAATCTTTCAATTCATTAAGCACATCAGTTCCAGACATACGCTGAGGTGGATCATCGGTCTCTATAGTATTATCAAATCTTCGACGATTCATTCTATATGGATGATCCTTTGGCAAAAATCGTCGATGTCCCATAAAACTGAAACTACAACGATGTTTCAGTCTTCTGGATCGTGTATTCTTCATACAAACTGGACATGACAGTTTCCCCTTCGTGCTCCATCCAGACATCATTGCATAAGCCGGAAAATCATTGATTGTCCACATAAGCGCAGCGCGCATCTGAAATATGTCTTTCGAACATGCATCGTATGTGCGCACACCCACATCCCAAAGAAGCTTCAACTCTTTTATTAAAGGTTGCATGTATACATCAATATCAATGCCAGGATCAGAAGGACCAGATATAAGTATACTCATGAAAGTGAAAGGTTTTTTCATACACAACCATGGGGGAAGATTATAAATGTGTATAAAAACTGGCCATGTGCTGTGCGAAGTAAGCATCTGCCCAAACGGATTAAAACCGTCGCATGAAAGACCCAGCCTCACATTACGCACGTCAGCTGCAAAATCAGGATGTCGAGCATCAAATCTCTTCCATGCAAATCCATCTGCAGGATGAACCAACTCATCATCAGTCTTCTTTCTCTCGGTATCATGCCATCTCATTTTTATTGATATGTCATCAGACATAAAAAGATTCTGGAGTCTGGGAATCAATGGAAAGTGCCACATTACTTTCTGTGGAACGCGGGATGGTGTTCCATCAGATTTTGACTTCCAGCGGGATGTGCCACATTTTATACAATCATTTCGTTCAACGGTTTCCTCCCAGAATAAACTGCAATCTTTCGGGCAAGCATGAATTTTGTTTCTTGAAAATCCAAGTTCCTCAACTAACTTCCATGCCATATAGTGGTTTGAGGGAATATCTGCATCATCTGGAAGTAAATCCTTCAAGAGGGTAAGAATGTAATCGATTGCTGTATTAGAAATCCCATACATAGTTTTCCCATGAAATAATCGGATTAAAAATTCCAGCTTTTTCATTTTATCGCATTGCCGATATACTGGAGTCGTGGCAGCATCATTCAATTTTTTCACCCTATCAATATCATCATTTTCACTAGATGCATCAGCTGTCCTCATATCGAAGTCTTCTTGAGTCGAAATCCTTTCTTTTTCATGATGACGAATAAACAGAAACCGATCATCTAACAAATTCTCCATTCCAGTCTTTTCATTTCGATCATCACCAATTTGAGATTTCGTTTTCTCCCCATTGTGATACCACAGAAAGTAGTTTGCTTGAAACCCATTTTTGGTTATGTGGTAGCTGACTTCTTCACGGCTCAACCAAGGTCTACCAACACAATTGGAACATGGGCAGTGTATGCGACCACTATCTGAAGCATTGTCAAATGCAAAATCTATAAAGCTCTCCAAATTGTTTTGAAAATCATCTGAGATCCGATCGGTTTCATACATCCAACTTCTGTCCATTCTGTAAAAAGAATTTATATAAGTCATTTTGTCATAAACAATTCAATAGGCATTAACTATAATAGAATATACATTTAAGTAAACGATAAAGGAAGAAAATAATCAAGGTATCAACTACACATGTCAAAAAAACATACAAATGTGTTATTGAAAAAATGTAAAACCAACAAGAACTTAATGTGTTATATCACATAACAGCATGACTCATCCCATAACCATATTAGTAGGGTATCATGAACATGAATAACATCAACCTTGTGCCATCCTCCTACCCTACATGACCCCAACCACATGCCACATCTTATTATAGCCTTATCACATCACACCTCATCGAAAAACACTAGGGAAATCATAGTACATCTCACCTGAAGACACATGGACAATCACATCGCATCTTGCCTAAAAACACATGGTCAATCACTTTTGAAGGAAGAGTAGGGAATGTTGTACCCCACTCTCTTGGATTTTAATGATCACAATCACTCTCATAGTGATCTAATGTTGTTTCAAGTGTTCTTGTTAATAGGCATGATTTCAGGAGCAAGAAGTGGCAAAAAAAAGGAAAAGTGGACTTTTTTCAAGTCCACCGGCCAGCCGGTGTAGGACCACCGGCCAGCCGGTAAGGGCACCGGCCAGCCGGATCCAGCCCATCGGCCAGCCGGTGGACAAGGCAGAAGGGCTTGCCCTCTGCCAGGTGCCACCGGTCAGCCGGTGTCTGGCCACCGGCCAACCGGTGGGCCCAGACAGAATGGGATGTCTTCTGTCCAGACCACCGGCCAGCCGGTGGCCTCCTCACCGGCCAGCCGGTGGAACTCTTTGGAATAGTGAGACCTACTGTCTCACCACCGGCCAGCCGGTGGCCTTCCCACCGGCCAGCCGGTGGCTCCTGGGCAGAAGCTCTCTCCACCTTCCAAGGCACCGGCCAGCCGGTGGGCAAGCACCGGTCAGCCGGTAAGCAAAGTCAAACTAGCCGTTAGAGCTTGACCAGACTTGCCCACTTGATCCCCAACGGCTCCAAGAACCGTTGGCAAAACCTCTCAAATACCAACGGTTATACCAAACCGTTGGTATGTAAGTGTTGGGAAAACTCCAGTTTCCAGTAGTGAGGATCTTACATACTAGGATACACATCATGGATCACTATCAAAACCATAAAAACATTGACAGATCTCAAAAAATGAGTGCATGCCATCATTACCTCATAGAATTGAAAAAAGGTAAGTAACAAGCAATATATCTCACTACTCCATACTCACCCCACAACATAAGGGTCTCACATTACTAGGGAATAATTCTATCCAATACTAAATGATCTTGATCCATTTTTCATATACATATATGATTCACCTCACCAATTACTAAATATTAATAACATACAAAATTATGATTCCATTTAACTAGAGTTAAACCATCAGGTTTTACAAGGAAATTCTATATAAGTATTTGTTTACACTTTAAATAAAGAACATGAATGTCATGTTAACACTCAACATTGATTCATTAATAAATTGTATTCGAATTTTATGGAAATACCAAAATAAATTAGTGAATCAATGTACCTATAGTGGTGCACATGACCACCATGAAACAATCATAAATTTTTACAAAAACCCTAATAATTGGGAATAACGAAATCAAGAATAGAAGTATATGATTTATAAGAGCTGGAACTATATCGTTGATAAAATATAGGAGTCTAACCTGGTAGGTGCTGATCTGATGGAAGATGTGGGGATTGGGAGGTCCTTCTGCAAGGAATCGCTCCAGGAGGACATGAACTGAATGCTTCTGGAATGTGGGGAGGCCGCTGGCTCGATTTGGTATTTGGGGCTTTTTTTTCCCAACGGTTATTAAAAACCGTTGGGAATGACCAACATTTCCCAACGGTTCCATAGAACCGTTGGGAAAACAAGATTTTTCACCACTTTTCCCAACGGTTCTTAGGAACCGTTGGGAAAAACCTATCTTTCCCAACGGTTGTATGAAACCGTTGGGAAAACTATGCATTGAGGGGTTTTTCCCAACGGTTTATATAAACCGTTGGGAAAAACAAGATATGCCAACGGTTCATTGAACCGTTGGTACACAACTGTTGGGAAATGTCCCTTTTCCAGTAGTGGTTCTTTATGTTATGATCTCTTATTGCCTATGTGACTTTTATAAGATTTTTAATGAGTTATCATGTAAATAATTTGATTTAAAGAGGTAAGCTAATGGTATTTTGTCTTCAAGGAAGTATTATGACCTTTTAGGGTAAAAATATTTGTTTTTAAGAAAACGTTTTTATGGGTTCTGGTGTTTTCTAAGAAATGATCATAACTATGATTTTTTACTTTATGTTTTATTATTGAGTATTTTATAAAAACATTAGGTAGTAAAGTTATTTTCATTTTCAAGTAAACGATTATTTGAGTTAAAAGTTTATTATGTTAAAGGCGAAATCTATTTTATGATTCTATAGTTTTCAAATGAACTAATGGTTTTCTATTGTATTTTATGTCTCTTACTGATTTTTTGTGCTCATTCCATGTTTTAAAATGTATTTCACTAGGTTTTAAGGATGACTAAGGAGAAGGATGAGGTTAAGGTGAAAATTTTAAAGATATTTCATGAAAATAAAACTCATTATATATTAAAAGTTTTTTTTGTGGTAAAAATGGATATTAAGTGGTAATTTCCTCTTTATGATGTAGCATTAATTTATGTAAGGTTGATAGAATAATTATCTAAAACTCTAAACTAAAAATATAATATAATAGAATAGAATTAATTCTTGATTAAAAACATAATATTATGTAATATTTAAGGTTGTTTTATTATAATATATTTAATTTCTTCCAAACCTAAAGTTAAAATTAGGAAGTAGGAGTGATAATTCCATAATATGGAATTATTAAAGATTCATGTAGGGGTTTCTAAAACTCTATGGAATTTCCATGTTAAGTTTCAATGTTATAGAAATTAATTATTTTATTCTAATGGGTATGTGATACCAAATATATAATTTAAAAATTTTGTCAGTATATAGGAGTTAAAAATCAAGGGTAGTATTGATAGGAGCTTGTAGATATCATTTTAATGATAAAGAAATATTTGATACATCAAGGATTTGAATTTTTTAGCATTATATGAATCTAAGTAAAGGATGTGAGTCTTAATATTATTTCCCTTATATGATAATATGAGTTTTCCATTAAAAATTGTTACTATGAATAGGATGGGAAAATTAATTGTATGAAAAAGGTTTATGATTCATTAGATTCTATAACATTTTTTTGAAAATTTACAAGGATAAAAGTGTTAAATTAATTAAAAAAACCAAAAATATTGTTTCCAAAATAAGGTTTATCTAGTATTCTATCATATATGATATGTTAAGGCATGCGCTCATGTATGATTTTTTAAGTATTCTTAAAAGTTTTAAGAATTTAAAATGTGTCATGACAATATGAAATATTCACTTTATCATTCCTTCATGTTGGATGCAAAAATGTGTATATATATATATACATTTCATGAAGTGAAATGAAATGATAATTATCATCTTAAATTATGAATTTGAGTTATACTTAACTGATGTTCATCAAGGAGTAATATAGGTTGTGATGAAATTTTAAGGTTAGCATGAGTATGGTTCTTATATAGAGATACATAATACTCTCATGAGGCACAAAATAATGTTTTCTTACATTGGATGTCCAACTAAGTATAACACATAAAGTTTCATACTATAAAAAACCCAAATTTTTATAAATGAAATTCCCTGGTGAAAGAATAAATTCATTATTAAGTAATGTAGCTATAGAAAACACATGTACTATATTTCATTTTCTATTTTAGACCATTATAAACTATAGCCTTAATTTTTCTAGTGGGTTTAAAATATCATTAAGCATAATAACCATTGATAATATAGTCATTGTATAGTGACCCTTACAATTAGTATATATTAAGGGTTATGATAAAGTCAAATTAAAAATAAGGAAGAAGTGATGGACTTGGCCAGCTAGATCATACTCTATGAAGCCCGTTTTTTAAAGAATTTGAGGCAAATGACCTCACTGGGATTTTCCCTTAACTAGACCAAATCTTATATTTAATAACTAAAACTTGAGTTAAACTATTTACAAGAGAAGTTCATGATTATTGAGATCACGACCAAAACCATGTTCATGAAACCACCATAAGAAAGTACCACCATTTCACACCTTACCCTTAGGGAGTATGCTGATATAATAAGAGGTTTTGTATCTATAATCTTTTAGTATGAATTTTTATATTTTTTTAATAAAATAATTATTATTTTTATCCCTTTTCATAATTATATTTTATAGATACTTTATTATATAATGAGTTTTATAAAAAAAATATTTTGATATGAAGAAACCAAAAATTTATTTTTGGGAAATATTTATTTTCAATTAAAACACTCTTTTTGATAAATTTAGGAATTTAAAAATAAATTTTGTTTTCATTAATTATAATTATTAAATAATTATTTATTTAAATATAAATGATAACATAATTTAATGAAGTCCAATATAATTTTTATAAGGGTCAGAAAGTTTGTGTCATAAAATATAGTGTTTTTCAACAAATAAGTATATTTATTTAAGTGTAAATTCTTATATTTAGAAAAAAATATTAAAATAAATATTATTTTTAAAATTATCATGCTGAAATTATTTAACAGTGGATTTTTCTTAATTTTCTGAGTCCTTTGAATTTTTGGGTAAAAATTAAATAAGATATAAATATACAGTATGCATTATGACATCATAGTATCCCAAAGGTGATGTAATAATACTATAAGATTAATTCATGAAAAAAAATTATTATTTAAAATAATGTGTCTTTGAAGTTGTTTTATTAATTTTATAAACCTATAATGAATCCACAAAAGGTTATATTATATTTTAAGGTTTTAAAAACAATTATTTATGAACATGACTCACTTCTACATCATGAATAATTTTTTTTAATGAGTTTAGTTAATAGACTAATAAAATATTAAAACTTCTCATCTTTAGTAGAAATCATGGGAAAACCCATAGTAAAGTTTATGGTTTTGATTATTTTATCACTTAGAGTCCAAAACTTAAGTTTAGAAATTAATAAAGAACTCCCCTAATTTGCTATAAATACACACCCAACCTATCATTCATCTTTAATAAAATTCTATTGAACATGAATTTTCACTAAATATCCCTCTATAAATTCCTCTTAAGGTGTTCCTGGTCTCTTAAGAAGCTCCCCCCAAGATTTTAGAATCACCCTCTCAAGATAAGGGAATCTTTTTCTCTTCTATTTTATTCAAGTACTTTCTTTGTATTAAGAATTTTGATTTAAAAAAATTCATGTTGTAATATACTTATACAAAACCATTTATTGTCCTTATGATTCCCAAGGGATTATAAGACACCTTTCACTCTCATTAAACCCTTCCATAAACCTCTATATACAGCCATTTTACTACCGAAATTATCTCATGATTTTCCATATCAAACTTTTGCATTGGGAATACCCATAATTATTTCCACTCAAGGGTATTAAACTAGATTTATATATCCTTAATTGATTTGGTAATTACATTTATGTAACCAACACTCTTTAATCATGGTATTAAAGTGATTAAATATGTCCTTATGTTGTATGATTTATATGGCACATAAATGCATGGACATAATATGAATGAGATGGGTGGGACTCGAATTATATATCCCTCAAATGCATTGGGTAATGTTTTTATCTCATGAGATACCATTAATGGTGCATGGGTGGTTAGGTTAATCACACTATGTTATGATGTTGTGGTGGTTATCCTTAAATTGCGTTTATGATGTCATGTTTTATATTGTTTCCACATTCATATACTACCTTCAAGTTATCAACTTATATCATTCATTGATTTTCATGGTTATGATTCTCACCTTTTTTATGTCACCATTTTATTCCCCTTGATTCACATTTCTACCCTACTTCATGCTATTCTTTTATTATTCCCTTATAGGTATTTATACCTCACCCCTTTCATATGTACATCATCCAGTTTTCCCATGCAATATTAGAAGATCAATTGAATATAAGGTAATGTTATGAATTTTTCTAAATAATATTATTTTATACTTGTTTCTAGTTATTGTGATGTAAACCTAATCACCCAAAGACACTTGGAATCTTGATCATTTAGAATTTTTTTATGTGTATCTTAATGTAATATATCATGAAATAATGTATATAAATTACCAAGATTATTATAACTGTTATTAGATAAAAGTCTAGTTATTTTTAGGGATTAGTATTAAAACCCATATTGAGAACCATAGGGATAAGGCCAAACATCGAAAAACATCCATAAATTTTGGTAAAGTATAGAGAACGTGGTTTCCAAAAAATGAAATTGATCTCCGGATACAATAAATAGATGTGGATCTGGAATAGTTGTTCCTAGGGGTAATAACCTTGAAAGTGGTGGATTCAGTATTAACTTGATCATCACCTAGTGAATGAAAAGTAGGACTTATTTCACATCTTGTTTGACACTCCCATGATATATGCTTTGGTAAATTCATAAACTCGTTATGAACCATTATGAAGGGAATAAAAATTCCTATGAAAGTTAATGTTATGAAATAGACTATGGATAACTTATACTGGAACCTATGAATTCATTAGTTAGGGAATACATTTCATTGATGATGTATCCCTTAAATATTCATAATTTATCTTTTATGTGTTTAATAGTTTTAAAATTCTCATCCCTAAGTTTATTCATGATGAAAAAAATGATTATAACCAGAATCAAATAATGAAAGGTATGCTTATCATCCATGGTTCAATGAATTCTTTTTTATCACACAGTTTTAGTAAATCTATTCAAACACTACCTTAAAACATAAAATTCAAGTTATCAATGAAAATATAAAAATGTTCAATTATTTCATCCCAATCATATAACTCATCATCTGTCAATATGTTTTGTCTTAATTCCCTAAAAACCTTATAATGCTCCCTTTAGTATAATTAAATAATATTATGGGTATGGGTTAGATTTTCTTGTATAGGTACAACATAAATTATTGGGAGAAGAAAAATAATCCTTCATATCATGAATTTCCCTCTCATTTTATACAAGTGTAAGGAGGAGGATTGATATCCTTTAAAATAATCATCTCAATCATGGATCTTATTTTCTTATGAGAAATTGTATCTAGCTTAAATGATTGAGACTAGTGAAAAGATCATGTTTGATATAATTCCAACTATAATATAATGTGTTGATGTGTTCATGAATTAATTTTCTATTCTTCCTCTAAGTTGAGAGGATGAGTTCTCAAACAAACTTATACCCAGATATTTTCCAATATCCAAGAATCTATATAAAATGGCTATTATTGAACTTTTAGAGTTGAAGAAGAAACTATGAGAGAAATTGGATAAAGGTTTTATATGCCCAAGTGCTTCACCATGGGGTGAATAGGTCCTTTTATTCAAGAAGGATGGGTCAATGCACATATACATTGATTATTATGATCTCAACAAGATCATGATAAAGAGCATGTGTCATCTTCCATAGATTGATGACTTGTTTGATCAGCTATTTAGAGCCTAATGCTTATCTAAGGGGGATATTTTCTCAAGATATTATCAATTAAAGGTGAAGAAGGAGGATAACCCCAAGATTACTTTTCATACAAGCTATGGGCACTATGAGTACATAGTGATTCCATTTTAACTCACTAATTCTCTATCAATATTCATGGACATAATGAATAGTCTTTAGAGATTACCTTGTAAATTTTTTGGTAGTATTTATAAATGATATTCTTATATACTCCAAAATTAATGAGTAACATGAGGAGAATTTAAATTCTATAAGGAATACCTTGATGAAGGAAAATTTATATGTGAAATCATAAATATGAGTTTTGTATTGAGAAAGTAACATTACTAGGTCATGTTATCACCATAAAAGATATATCTATGGATACTTTAAAGATAAAGGTAATTAAATGATAGACCATACCAATATTTTAGACACATATCTATATTTTACTTGTATTATCTTGGTAATTTTTCAATTTTTGAGAAACTTTTCATGATTTTCAATCCCATTAACCAAGATAACTTGAAAGGGGGTAAAGTTTTTCTAGATTAATAAATGCGAGGAGATATTTAAATTGTTGAAGAAGAGGCTAATCACTAAATATATGATCAGATTACCCATTAGTGGGGAAGGATTTTTGATCTACTATGATTCTTATGAAAAAAATTCTTGGGTTGTGTACTCATGAAAAATGAAAAATTAATAGCCTATACCTCCTACCAAAAAAAATATCCATGAGTAAAACTATCTAATACATGATCTATAATTGGCTATAATGATCTTTTCATTGAATATTTAAAAACATTATATATATGAGGAAAAGTGTGACATATCTATGGATAATAAAATCATCAAGTATATATATTCAAACAAAAGGATCTCAATATGAACCAATGAAGATGGTTAGAGACGATCAAGTATTATGAATTTTTAATTAATTACCATATTAGGAAGGTGGATAATGTGGCATATAATTTGAGTAGAAAATATTTAATAACCCTATTTATAATAATTATTGAAAGGGATCTAGTCTTCTTGGACATGAAAAGGATGGACATAGGAATTATAAAAGGAACTCCATCCTACCTTTCTCAAATAACTGCTCAAACATCCATTCTTGATAGAATTTAAGAATCCCAAAAAGATAATAATAATTTATAGAAAAAGGTATCAAAATGATCTAGAGTTCAACTTTTCTAAAGATGGAATTATAAGGTTTGAAACATGGATATGTATCCCATAAAAACAAAAACCAAAGAGGCAACTTCTAGATGATATGCATATGTCATCATTATCAATTCATCTAGGAATAACTAAAATGTATATAGATCTGAAACAAAACTTCTAGTGGGATAACATGAAAAGAGAGATTGCATAATTTTAATCTCAATGCTTGGTATTCCAAAAATTCAAGGTTGAACAATATAAGTGTTAGGGTATTATATTACCATTACCCATACTAGTATGTAAATGGGAAAACATAACTATGGATTTCATCATAGAATTCACTGACACATCTAAAAGCAATAATTCCATTTAGGTGGTAGTCAATCTACTTAAAAAGTTAGTTCATTTCATTGGTATCAAGGAATATTTCTATCTTGACCAAATTTTTATGATATGTATAATTGAAGTAGTAAGGATGTATGGAGTTCCACTCTATATTCTATATGACTGAGATCTAAGGTTTACCTAGATGTTTTAGATAATCCTTTAGTAAGAATTCGATACATAGTTGGTTTTGAGTGCTGCTTATCACCCCCAGATACATAATCAGTCTAAGAGAACCATTAAAACTATAGAGGATATGTTTATGTCAAGTTAAATGGATTTCCAAGGATGTTGGGATCAACACCTTCACTTAGTGGAGTTATTATATAATAATAGTGTCCATTCAAGTAGTCAAATGGAACCTTATGTGGCTCTGTAAGGGAATAGGTTTTAGACTCCAACATGTTGGTACAAAGTTAGGGCTGGAAGTTTATGGGACCTCAACCTATCCAGAAGATAATAGGAAAGGTTCAAACCATTCAGCATCATATAAAATATGTTCAAAGGTTAACAGAAAATATATGCATACAATCATCGATGTGACCTAGAGTTTGAGTTCATAGATAGGTGTTCCTTTGTATATCACCATGGACTAAATTCATGAGGTTTGGGAAGAAGGGAAATCATAGTCCTAGATACATCATCACCTTTTATATCCTTTATTTCATTGAAGCTATGGACTATCGATCAACACTCCCACCTAACCTATCTCAAGTACATGATATGTTCCATGTATCCCTCTTAATGAAGTACATACCAGATGCCTCACATGCATTAAATCCATATGTGGTACCTTTAGAAAATGATATTTCATATGAGGAGAAACTGGTGAAGAACTTAGTTCATAGAGACAAAGTTATATGAAACAAGACAACTCACCTGGTTAATATACTATAGTGGAACTACAATTTCAAGGATCCAACATGGGAACCAGAAGTGGTAATTAAAAAGGCGTACCATAATCTATTTTAGTGTACAAAATCAAATTTCAAGGGTAAAATTTTTTAAGGTGGATAATGTAACAAACCAAACTTTTATAAATGAAATTATATTTTGAATGAAGAAATTTATTATTGAGTAATGTAGTTATAGAAAACACTTGCACTATATTTCATTTTTTATTTTGGACCATTATAAACTATATCCATAATTTTTATCAACATTAAAATATCATTAATTATCATAACCATTGATAATATAATCATTCTAAAATGACCATTAATATTAGTATATAATAATGGTTCTGATAAAGTTTAATTGAAAGAAAATGAATAAGTGATGGCATCGACCAATAAGATCATACCCTATAAATCTCATTTATGAGAGCATTCAAGGGAGTGGAATCACTAGGATTTTTCCTTGACCAATCCCAAGCTGATGTTTAACAACTAAAACTTTATAAAAACTATTTATGGGAGAATTTCCAGTTTATATAGTTCACCACCAAAATCATATTTGTCGAACCACCCCAAAAAAGTACCACCATCACACACCTTACCCTTAGGGTGTATGCTGGTGTAATAATGTGCTATGTATATATACCCTAATAGTATGTACTTTTATATTTTATTTTTAATAAAATAATGATTATATTTATCCATTTTCATTATTACTTTATATATATAATTTAATATATAATTATTTTGATAAAAATTATATTTTGAGATGAAGATACCAAAATTGTATTTTTAGGAAATATTTAGTTTCAATAAAAACATTCTTCGATAAATTTAAGAATTTTGAAATAAATGATATTTTCATGAAATATTTTTACTAAATAATATTTATTTAAAAATATATGATAATATAATTTGATGAATTCCAATGTAATTTTTATAAGGGTTGGAATGTTGTTAATGTCATAGAAACTATTATTTTTAAATAAAAACATATTTTTATTTAAATCTGGAAATTAATATATTTAGAAATTTATTTTTTAAAATAAATATTATTTTTTAAAATAAGTATATCAAAATTATCCAATTGTGGATTTTTCATTATTTTCTGAAACAGCAGGATTTTTGGGTAAAAATTAAATATGGTATAAATATATGGTGTGTATTATGATATAATAATATACCAAAAGTAAAATAATAAATACTATAAAATGAATACATGATCAAAAATATATTTAAGTTTTAAAATAATGTGTTTTTTAAGTTAATTAATTTTAGAATCCTATAATGAATCCTCTGAAACCTATATTAAATTTTAGGTTTCAAAAAAACATATTTTTGAACATATGACTATTCCATATCATGAATGGTATTATTTTATTGATTTCATTTATTAAGATAATAAAATATTAAAAACCACTCATATTTGTAAGAAAACATGTGAAAATACCAAGTGAAGGTTTGTGGTTTTGATTATTTTATCACTAATAGTCCAAAACATAATTTTAAAAATTAATAAAGAAATCCCCTCTAATTTTAAATAAATACCCACAAAACTTCCATTAATATTCACTAAAAAATCAATTTCTTGTGTATTTCCTCTCCATGTACCTCTATAAATTCCTCACACGGTGTTCCCATCTCTTAAGAAGCTCCTTCTAAGCTTTTAGAAGCATCATCTCAAGGTAAGGGATTCTCTTTCTCTTCCTTTTTATTCAAGTACTTTCTTTATATTAAGCCTTCTTATTTCAAACTGTTCATGTTTTAATTTATTTTTACACATGAATTTACTATATTTATGATTTAAAAGTTATGAGATACCACATTTCAATCTCATCAAACACTTCCATGAACCTTTCTTTACACCCGTTATGCTGTAGAAATTATCCCCTGATTTTCTATGCCAAACTTTTATGTTGTGAATAAACATCCCAATTTCCAATTAAAGATATTGACCTATATTTACTTATAATTTATATATTTGGGACTTAAATTTATGTAACTCTCACTCCTTAATCATGGTATTGAATGCGATGAAAGGTTTTCTTATGTTGTATGATCTATGTGGCACACATATGCTTGTATATAATATGAATGTGATGACTAGGACCAAAATTATATAACCATCCAATGAATTGGGTAATGTTTCAATTTCATGATACACCATGTATGGTAAACATAAAATTATCTTAACAACAATATTTTATGATATCTCAGGGGTTATCCATGACTTGTTCTTATGATTTCATGTTTTATGTTATTTCTACAATCCTATTTTACCTTGATGTTATCATCTTATATCTTGCGTCGATTTTCATGATTATGATTATCACCTTTTTATGTCACCTTGTTATTCTCATTGATTCAAATTTACTACTTTACTTCATGTTATTATTTGATTATTCCATTACTGGGATTTATAGCTCACCGCTTTCTTATGTATGTCCCTGGGTTATCCCATGCAGTATTAGAAGATTAATAGAATATAAAGAAATGTTATATAATTTTTTAAATAATGTTTTTATATCCCTATTTCAGGTTATTATGATATTTACCTAATTATCCAAACACACTGGCCTTGAAATATTTTGGGACTATGTTATGTGTATCTTAATGTTATAGATTATAAATAAAGTGGATAAAATACAAGTTTTTTAATACATAAATGATATAGTTGGTATAATAGGGGTATATGGATTATATTTGGGTTCCCTCACTTGATATTGGTGAGATACCTATAATGATAACATTCATACTTTTATACATTTACTATTTAATTTAAAAGAAAATTTTTTAATTAGGGGATGGTTGGGTATGTTGGTGATCATGTTGTTGGTTAAAGCTCAACTAAGATGGATTTTTTCTATCATACGATGAGTATGACATTTGAGCCCTATATTAAAATAAATTGGGGAGTTTTTGGTCTCTTTTAGATAGAACAAGCGATGTGATTATCTACTAAGATGGGTGGAGTATGAAATGTTCATCTTTGAAGATAACTAACATGTGATGTATTAATCGATTATTTCAGTTTAAAATCAAAGAATCGAGAATGTATGATTTGACTATATGGGTTTGACATACTCCATATCCCATATTCACTCAATGTATTAGATAAAGGTAAAATATAATAATTTTTGGTCGGAGTAGATGACTCAAGAGGGGGGTGAATTGAGTATCTATAAAAATTTCTATTCAAATAGGTTCTTTAAAACAACACCCCCCTATAAAAATAATAAACAAAGTCAGTTTGTAGTGAATTTATAAAAGTCCGGAAAGTTCAATTAGTTTCTCAAAATATTGATTAGTTCTCAGTTTTACCAATCTATGATTAGTCAAACTTTTGAACCTAATCTACTAATTCAAAACAGATATAAACACTTGTTAAACTAATTATCAAAGTTCAGTTTATTTTATTGTAAGAAATACTTATATTATTAAAATTAAAGACAAACCACAGCATAGTGGATAAAACAAGAGGTTCAGTCTCAAGCTGAGACTTAGTCCTCTCCACTTGGTGATCACCTACCACCAAGAAGTTTATATTAATAAACTTTTGATCCACACACTGGATCAGGGTTCACAATAGCACAGAGGGTTTTCCAGGTCACACTTGACCTCTACCACACTTACTCATGGGAAAAACTACTAAACAGACCACACTGGATCTCTTCCACAGTTCTACGTGGGATACAAGTGTAAAAGGAGATTGGGAGTGAGGATATTTTGATATCCTCCAGTTATGCTCAGGAGATGGTGTGTGTGATACAAATAGATATACACACTACTCAAAAATTAATCAGAATAACACAAAAAATTAATTAAAATAATAGGGTTTAGAAATATATGTGTGTTGTGAAGAAAATATCTGGACTCAATGGATGTAGAGAAAATTGTATTCGAGTCCTCTTCTGAAAGTTGGCTCCAAAATAGAGTATCATAGTCTCTCTAATCTAGCTTCCAGGTTTGTAGAGGTTTAGCTCTTCAATGTCAGGTGGTTCAGTGAGCTTCATCAGAATGCATCTTTTGATATTAAATTTATTGCATACTTAAGCTTTAAGTTCTTATATTTTCAATATCTTGCATATTCGCACAACCATCCTTTTTGTTTTCCTAGAAGGTTGAGAGAGCTATATTTTCAGTTGATCTTGTAATCCTTTTATATTTCAAGGTCAAGTTGGTGTGAAAATATTTGCACGTGCATGTACCTCATACTGTCTATAAATTGTCCTACAAACAACATTAAATAAGGTCAGAAACATTAATTTGTCTAAATATGAACATTAGAAATAAATTTGACTTAATAAAAATGAAACAGTTATTTATGACTATCGGTGAGTCATTTACATCAGTCTGCCATCTTAAGTTTGTTAGCATCGGTCTGTCATCTTCGGTGTGTCATCTTCGGTGTGTCATCTTCAGTGTGTTATCTTCGGTGTGTCATATTCAGTGTGTCATATTCAGTGTTTCATCTTCGGTGTGCCATCTTCAGTGTTTCAAATATTGGTGTGTCAAACATTGGTGTGTCAAACATCAATGTGTCGAACATCGGTGTGTCTAACATCGGTGTGTCAAACATCGGTGTTTCTAACATCAGTGTGTCGAACATCGGTGTGTCGAACATCGGTGTGTCGAACATCGTTGTGTCGAACATCGGTGTGCCAAACATCGGTGTGTCGTACATCGGTGTGTCAAACATCAGTGTGTCAAACATTGGTGTGTCGAACATCGGTGTGTTGAACATCAGTGTTTCGAACATACTATCGGTTCTAGGGACTCAAAAATCTTATAAAGTGTATGTCTCACACAAAACATTACAAGGCTAAATTATATCCAAAAATACATGTACAAATACACTTGTAAACATATTTATTCAAGAATATAGGTTATTGACTTATTTAAGTACATTGTTATGTATGGAATAATTGATTTACTTAGATATTAAATAACTTGAAAGAGTATAATCTGTAGTTAGGCATTATTTGTGATTATGAAAACTATCATATCATAGAGGGTCCAACAATAATGTTTTCTTTGGTGTGATTAAAACTATAGGAAACATGTATAGAGATACATGTGGTTGATGGAGATCATGCCAGATCCCTTCATAACTTGAGTAACATTGTGGTTTTCCTAAAGGTTTCTATTTTATTTCATTTATATATCTATATATTTATATTTTTTTCAATGATATAAAGGCCTTTGGGATCACACATTTTAGTTTACTAAATGGGTATTTACTTTGACTCATAGAGTTACTCTAAAATCATTTTAGAATTTAATCCAAAAGTGTTTTAGATGGGGATTAAATAGGGTATTACATATAATGTGATACAATTTGAACTTAATGATATATTTCCAAAAAAAATTGGAAGATATCCAAAAGTTTTTTTGGGTATAATTTCATAAGTAATTGTATGTTATACAATATAAGGTGAAATGGTAAATATATTTTTAGGATTTCAAGTAAGTGGGGGATTGAAATGGATATTCCATAAAACCAATATTACATGTGATTTATTTTATTAGATATGGTCTTAAGGAACTTTGTATCAACATACTTTGGGATAATAGCTTGCATGAGATGTGGTTGTTGTCTATGACTCATTGGCGGTTGAATGTTAATGAATTGACATTCGTGTAAAAGGTCCCCCTATGTTATCATAAAAAAAATTTACATGAGATGTAACAAGGTGAGAATTCATTCATATGATGCATGAACCTAGGAAAGACATTAAATCATGTGATATAATGCATGATTCAAAATGATGATGATGATATCAAAAAAAACTGAGGAGCATCCTTAGGTTCTATATAATCCCTTCTTCCATATGATGGATAAGATGTGGGAGATGTTTATATGATGCAAGGTCAAGACTCATGGGTTCTCAAATCTCTATTCTTATTTATTCTTTGTTTCCTAGTCACTATAATTCCATGATGGAAGAGGAATCTTGCACATATTATGTATAGTTTGGTTTGGATCTTAGATTCCTCAAGAGTTGGAATGTCCTTTGGCTTCAAGTTTTTGATCTTCATCAAACGGATTCAAAGTTACTGGTGTAGTGGATCTTCATTATAAAGTATTCATGTTTTAAAACTTTTTAATTTCATGTTTGTACTTATTTTATTAATTCTTTTCATGCTTTATCTTGAGAAGTGTTTATAATTACTTATATTTTTTAGATTAATTGTAGATATATCCTTAAGAAACCTAACATGTTAAACTTTCCATATGGTGGTTTGATCATGTTTGAGTATGCATCAGGGACCATGGACCTTATGAAGTGTTTTTCTAGGAATTTATTGTGGTCTAATTGTTTGAGCATAGTGATTTAGGTAGAGAATTTAGAGGAAGATATTAAGATTTGTATTTTCTCTTTCCTATAACACCACCTATGTAAAATTCACCTAAGTGAACATTAGTAGATCGGGAATTCTCAATGGAGAATCACCTTAGCTATGAGAGTAGGTTATCTTTTCACCTAAAGATGAACATAGTGATTCCATAGAAATACCACTGTGTTGAAGATGGTTATAGAATTGGGAACTTCCTTGTTATAAATCCAGTTGAGTTCTAAGGAATTATTAAGATAATGATTGGGTGGTGAGAGAGTAGTTGAGAAAAATGACACAACAAAACTCTCCCCCAATCTCTAATTTTGATTATTTCATGTTCAAGGTGGAGTGATGATAGTTTGAGTTATGGGATGACATATACAAATAATTCCTATGGTTAGTTGATTAATGTCCTATCTTGGGTTTTCTATAAAGTAATATTTTGAACCTGAATTAATTCATTAGTAGTGGTATATAGATTGTATCTGAATATGAGAGTGTTTTGGGTGTTTTTTCTCTTATTTAATGGGTTTGGTGTGTGATTGTTCCATAATTGAGTTTGAAATGAATATTAATAATTGTGTTCTACCTCAAATCATCCCCTCACTTTACCTATTTAATCATAATTTAAATTTTACTCTCCCATTATCTTTATAATCAAGTAAAACCTCACTTAATCATCAACACTTAGTGATTTTGGTTCAGGAAGTGGAATGAAATTATCACTGCAATGTATACCCTAGCCTAGCCTAGTGATCATATATTTCTCATCACCCCTAGTTCATCTCAATACTCACTATTAAATGAAATGAATACTTTCTAGGTGTCTTATGTATGAAAACAAAAAATGAGATAGAAAGAATTTATAATGTATAAAACAGTGTAAATATCCAATAGCTTACCACAATCAAATACTTCTTAGTAGGTGAATAGAAAATAATTATTAATTAAGAATCAATTTTATAAATAGGGTTGAAGGTGAATCTTCTCTTCTTGACCACTAAGGGTATAGTGTTCCATCATTTGAGTTATTAAAGAAGAATGAAATTAAAGAAAGAAAGTAAACAATATAAGATCATCTCTTGATCGGGAAACCTTATAAGAAACCCCCTATTAATTTAATAGTTTTTCTTTAAATAATGAAACTCAGATACCTTGCATGCAGTAACTCCATATCCCACATGAGTCATAAAGACTCTTTCCCTTCATCGTATCCTAAATATTCAATAATTTCCTTGAAATTAGTGCCCCAATTCCTTCCTCTTTGATTTTTTCACATATGAAACTCGAGGGTTGATATTTCACTAGGTGTGTATATCTCAAAAATATTCATATTCTTGGACATTCACCTATGATAAATCTTTAAACTCATTTTGGTAGAATATGAAGAAATGTAATTAGTGTGTTCTCAGTTTAGTGTAAATTAGATGTGGACCTTTCATGTGAAAAATGATTCATGTATAGGATCGGGATTCAACTTTGATTTTGGAAGTGATGACCTAAAAAATAGTGGGCTTCAATATTAGGTTCAGTCATCACTTGAGTTTGGAATGGTGAGCATGGGATTGGAATGTGGCCGGTATGAGTCTCGTTCTTCTTGGGACTTTGATTAGGTATGAAAGATATTGGAGTAGTTCGATAGGACATTACCTTGATGTCATCATTGGCCTTACACTTCCTTAACAAGCCCAGTTACCTAGACACAGCCCAAAACCTAGTCTAGAAGTCCCCAACACAACATCTTTCTACCTTTCCATAGGTTGTGTCTACTTTATATTCCCAATAAATCCTCAATTATTATTATTAAACATTAACAAAAACCATCATTCAAATCAGACCCCAGCATCACTCTGGTTCAATCGTGGTGACATTAAGATTAGAAACAATCATACCCATACGAGTTTGGACACATAGGCTTCATCATAAATAGAAAAACCTCTAAGTTAATATAGAAGTCTATTGATTCATTTTATTGAGAACCTAATGTTCACCAACTTCCATCCACACAATCATATCCTTCTAGGGGAACATGGCCTTTACCATCTTCTACTCAACCTGTAACAATAATAAAAGATAGATAATGACTAAAATAACTTTAACTCGTCTCATTTCCATCTTAATTTGGTCATGCAAAGAACACGATATTATTGTGTGAGCTCATTCAATCTCATTGATAACCAAGTTTCTATTTTCATTGATAAAATTTGCAAATCAATGACACTTAATACTGAGTTATCACTCTCAAATTTGATCTAATAGGACTTAAAGTAAATCTCAAATCTCATTTGGGTTCTCATTGAATAGATTTTATGGTACCTACCTTGCTTTCAACTGATCTTGGAATTCATGAATCAGTTTCAGTACCACCCCACTGGACCTTTAACTTCAATGAAGCATATCTTTGAGTACCTTGTGTATGTTCTAGTGAATCTTTTTAATCTAAAAATTTAAGAGGAATTGGATACCCTTCATCTTTGTCAAATCTTTCAAAATAAAACAAAATATAGTTATTGAAACTTTTTATTCATCTATTAATCGGGTTTACTTGATGTCTCCTTCAGTGGGGATCAAAAATACCAGTTTGTAGATAAGAATATGTGAAATAGGTTACTATACTCCCTTCATCAGTCAACTTATGTCAAACATGACCAATTATTCATCTTCCAAATTTTAACACCCTCTATGTTCACCAGCTTCTAGCCTTGAGAATTGGTTTTGGTTAACTGTGTTCATCAAACTCAGTGGTTTCTCATTTTTCATACTATATATATTAACATCTTTGATTTATTATATTCACTACTAGAAATATCACCTATACCCATGGTTTAAAACCATGGGTATAGCCCTTGAAACCGTGGGTATAGGATATACCCATTTTTTCAGAAACCGTGCATTGCAGTGTCATCGCAATAGGTATATACCCACAGTTTTCTGAAAACTGTGGGTATAGACCAAGGAAAATTGATATTACCCACAGTTTGTTAAACCATGGGTACAGATGTATACCCACAGTTTGAAAACCATGGGTATACTGATTTACAGCGCCCCATATTTACCCATGGTTTACCAAATCGTGGGTATAGACAGGTTCCCCAGGCCGAGAAACTTCACCTCCCTACCATTCTGCACCTATATTAGTACATATACATGGCATGTCAAACTGGATGTTCGATAATCCAACCTAATCCCCAACATCTAAACAACTAAACTAAAAGTGTCAATCCACTTAATGGATGGTTAAATACATGATCCTCTCTATATAAAAATATCATCCTTACCTCATACATATAAAAATGAAAGTAAAATACCGGAACAAGATGATTTACAAAGTTTAGTGAAAAGCCTACTTTCCATATTGGTTATATGAGACAACATGGATACTCTAATAATATCAATACTAATTGGTTATACACCATGACTATAAAAATACATAAAATGGTTATACACCCTATCCTTTATTAAAAAATTTGGTTATACACCACAATTTAAAACTCCTTGAGTGATTGGTTATATACCCTATCTAAAAGCCTCCAACAACTATTTATATACCCCATCCACAAGCTCCTTTTTAGAGTTGATCAAGTGTAGAAAAATAGACTTATTTAAATGGTATTCCTCAATAAGAATGTTGGATCACTATATCTTGTGTCCAACTACTTGGAGATCTTTAACATCTTTTGAGAAAGGTATACTTGTCTTGAAACTTCCTCTGGATCTAGGATGATTTGGATCTACTCAATTTTCAACATTATGGAACTTCATCCAAAATGTGGTCCTTCTAGTTCTTCTTCTAAAAAAACTCTATGCTTCTGGTTATTCATACCTCCTTTGACCCAAATGCACTTTTGATGAAAGTAGATCATAAAATCCCCTTCTTCAACTCCTTTTCATAGTAACTCTCAATATCTCATTCCCAATATTCCCTCTTTTTCATATACTTAACTCATGTGATGTTCCCCCTTTATATATGATGTTTTACTCTTATAGATGTGGGAATGTATGGGATTCAATTTGAAATTACAACTACCTCAAGAATTGACTACTTTACTATATTCCAAAGATATTGGTATTTGACTTTGTCAATGGTCCCACAAAATTCAGAATCGGCTATATTTAACTCATCCTAAAATCTCATCTTGAACCATGAACAATCCTTACTTGAATATTTATAAGTGAATGTTTAGCTCAACATCATCATAGTGATTAGCTTTATAATAATGTAACGCCCTTTTGTAATCTTCCAAAAAGTGTTCTTTTGATGTAATAAATATGCTCATTATGGTTCTTCTATTTCCTTAACTCGAACTTAAATACAGGCATTCTTAATAGCCTTCTATGACACCCTCACACAGGCTTTGTAGCTCACAAACCAACCCCATGAAGAATCTAAAACCAAACAATATAGAAATTATCCTACTAAACATTCAAAAATAACAACCCCATTTAAATAGACTCTAAAAGAAATAGGATCCGACCAATATGATCTATGTGTAAAAATTCTCAGAATATGGTACTCACAAGTCCAATTTTGAAACTAGGGTGAAAATAGGCAATAGAGATTTAGGGAGAAATTGTACATAATGTGTACAATGGGGTTACTGAATTGTAACCTAAATGACCCTCATAGACTATGTTCCTTGGTCCACTTGGTTTGAACTTTTCCAAATTACATGGCATGTTCCTCCTGGTATACAGTGTGAACACCTTAATGGAAACCATCCCATATACCCAGCTCCACTAAAGTGTAAGACACCTGAGTAAATTATGTGTACTCCTCAGACATAGTGGGTAAACCCACTGAGGGTCCCATCTAAATTGTGTGTACTCCCCCCTTCCCAGCCTCTCCCCCTCCCTCCCTACTGCCCATCTCCTCCCCCTCCCCCTCCCCCTCCCTCCCAACTGCCTAGCCCCTCCCCCTCCCTACCCACTGCCCAGCTCCTCCCCTAGCCCCTCCCCCTCCCCCCTACCTAGCCCCTCCCCCTCCCTCCCCACTGCCCAGCCCCTCCCCCTCCCCACCTGCCCAGCCCCTCCCCCTCCCTCCCCACTTCCCAGCTCCTCCTCTCCCCCTCCCCCTCCCCCTCCCCCTCCCCCTCCCCCTGCCCAACCCCTCCCCTTTACTTGGTTAAGTAGAATGGAATATTTAGAGAAACTTTTGGATAAAAATACATGAAATAAAATACACAAACATGTATTGAAATGTCATTCAATAATTGATATGTATACAAAGTATCCACCATAAACAGAAAATGTTATCAATATTCAAGACTTGCTTGTGTTAAAAGATTAAAAAATCAAGAAAAATAATAAGGTTGCATACCTCCTGAAATTACACTATGATCCATGATTTCTGAATAACATCATGGGCCTTTTCAAATGAGATGACAGTTCAATGTATCCAAAACATACACAAATCTATAGCTGAATATTAAAATTAAAAAGTTGGAGTAAAACCTGAATCCGGATTCCACTAAACAGGATTTTTCTTTGGTGTTTTGAGTCTTCCTAAAACGCAAAAAACACATTAAAAATTTGTATAAAGGAAAGCTGAAAACCACAAACAGCATATGCAACATCTAAATCAGTTAGTCAACTCTGAATATTCATATAACTGCCAGATCACATACCAATCATTCAAGTACAATGACATATTTAGAGAACATTTTGGATAAAAACACATGAAATAAAATACACAAACATATATCACAATGTCATTCAACAATTGATATAAATACAAAGTATCCACCATAAACAGAAAATGTTATCAATATTCAAGGATTGTTCGTGTTATCAAGATTAAAAAATCAGCTCATCACCTCACCTCTTCCCAACAAATTCCCCTCCCCCTCTCCCTCCCCTCCCCTCTACCCAGCCCCTCCCTCATGCTCAGCTCCCACCTGCATAGCTCCTCCCTCATGCCTAGCTCCCCCTGCCCAGCCCCTCCCCCTCCCCCTCTCTCATGCCCTGCTCCCCCCTACCCAGCCCCTCCCCCTCCTCCCTCATGCCCATATTCCCCTCATGCCCATCCCCTCCCTATCCCCCTCCCTCATACCCAGATCCCCCCTGCCCAGCCCCTCCCCCTCCCCCTCCCTCATGCCTAGCCCCTCCCCCTCCTCCCTCATACCCAGCTCCCCCCTGCCCAGCCCCTCCCCCTCCCCTCCCTCATGCTCAAATCCCCACATGCCCATCCCCTCCTCCCCCTCTCCCCTGCCCAGCCCCTCCTCCTCCCCCATTTTTATTGTATACCAATCAAATATGAGATTCATTGAAATCCCAAGGCATATAGTTTTTTTAGGAAAATAAAATACACAGGGAAAGTGTCTTAGTTTTTGGTGTCATGACTAAACTGTGTAACAATATAATCATAAATCGATGACTGAAAGGGGAAAGGGGAAATGAGCACATGTTACTTGCCTTTCCTTGTAGATCAATCATAGTCCTAGTCACATTAACACCACAATTTTGTGATAAGGTTCGAGGTATTGCCTCAAAAGAAATTGCAGCAGCTTCGTAAAGCCACTGTTTAGAAAGAAACCAAACACAAAAAATATGAATCACTCTAGGAACTACAAATCAGTGCCTTTACTTTTAAAGAAAAATATCATAAGCAACTAAACCTTCTTAACGCCTTTAATATATGATCTCTTCTGCTTCAAAGTAGAGGACATGATCATAGTCTCCTAATGAACATCCTCTGCATGCCGAGTATATGAAAGAGAGATTAAGTCAATGCATCCCCCTCCCCTCCGAGCACTCCACTGCACCCCCCCCCCTCCCAACCTTCCCCTCCCAACCCCCACCCCCCACCCCCTCCCAACCCTCCACTGCAGCCCCCCATCCCTCCACTGCAACCCCCCCCCCATCCCAGGACTCCCCTCCACTACTAAGGCCAAGATTAGATGGTGAGATAATAATAAACACACCAAACCATAAAAAAAAAAATATGGCATGTGAAAATTACCTAAAGAATTGTCAAATAACACCCCTAATGAAAACATAATCCAAAATTCATTTCATTGCATAAAGAAATTCACATACAAGTAGTCCACCAATACAAAAAAAATTAAACTCCAACACAAATCTCTCTGCTAAGTCAAAAATGGAGGGGATTAATATCCCCCCCATCGCCATCATTGTCATCCCCATTTACAACATCATCATCATCAGCAACAACATCGGCAACAACATCATCATCCACATCATCACCAACCACACCATCAGCATCATCATCAGCAATCTCATCACCAACAACAGCATCAGCAACATCCTCTCCAGCTTTATCGCCACCACCGTCATCGCCACTAGGACCCTCATGGGAATCACCCAAGGCATTATTTAAAGAGATAATTGATTCTATACATGAATGAAAAGTGGCAGCAACCTCTGATGGTAGTGACTGACTCAAAACTGACATAGCTTTCATAAAATGTTCATTCATTAAATTACTTTTTTCACGCTCCTCTAATACTATTTTCTTTGTCGCAGCTAATTCATCACATGCACTTTCCAACTTATAGGCCTTAGAGGCTTTAGAGGAGTCTGATGATGACCAATACCTAGAGGGGATAATGCTTTTTTCTGGTCTACAATGGGCTCTTCCTGGATGCTCCACACCTAACACCTAACTCAAATGATCATTTGGCCCTAATTTGTCATATTCCTTCTCATCCATGGCCTCCAAGGAAGACTTTTGAAATTATAAACATATTAAATTATTAATTTCATATAAATGTTTGAAATATAAAAAAACAAACTTACAATTTTATCTTGTTTTTGTGAATTAATTGCAGTTCCATATTTTTTTTCCTACTAAAGCAGAACAATTTGGCATGAGGTACAGAACCTTCAATGCCCAATACATCTTTCTGCATATGAGAAATGCACATATTTGGATTACAACCATATATGATAAATGAAAAAAAAATGAATTGAAGTGATTTTCAACAAATACCTACAAAAATTGAGGTAAATGACAGTCATAACCGATTAGTGGTTTTCTAAAATGGTTTTCTGAAGTGGGATTCAAGGAAATATACTACTTGTTTAGGAAAAATAGACAAGACTTATCCTATTATAAGATGTGATTTCTAGGATAAATGGACTAACCATGGTAAGGCATGAATAAGTTATGATGACATGTTATAAATAAGGACTTTATTTTAATTCAGATTAACGTACCAGTCGCTTCTCATGCTCGGGTATTGTAGTGTGCCCCAATGTGTGTAGATATGTCATTTCATCTTTGTTTTTTTTTCGCTGATACTTCCTAAGAAAAAAAAACAAAACAAGTAATAAAAATTAAATTTTATATAAAAACCATTAAATATGGGTAGTACCTTATATTGTTCAGTCTTACAATGTGTGATCATTTTTTGATATTGACTTTTTGGACAATCAGGGTTTGTGGGTACACCCTCTAACTTAGTACCCACTCTGCTCCTCCAACCAATATGTAACTCATACTTGTATGACCACCAATACTCTCCAAGATCACTCAACCTAGCAGCTTTGGCAGCTTCACCATTAGGAAAGTTAAATCGACTCTGAAATGAACATGTTAAGTCATATAAATACATTATTAATATAAATATAAATTTATAAAATTTTCGTACCCATATCTTTTCCCATACCCTATCCTTGATGCCAGCACTGATATGTATCCATGAGACCGGTTCCACATGAATGATATAATTATATTTGGATAAATTATCCATGAAAATTATACACTCTTTAGCAATTTTACCAACCATTTGATTTTTGAGAATTGTAATCCACCATAATCTGAGTTTCACGATTCCAGGCTTCCCGCATTTGAGTGTACCCAGGTCGCCTACTAGAAGATACCACTAAATAAGATAAGAGGTTAAAAGATAATATTTAAGTGAAAATATAATAGGACAAAAGTGAAATGTTATAATTTGAAACATTTATAATAATAAAAACTGATGCAGGCTCCTGAATAGGCTGTGAGGCATCTGTGGACTGTGCTGGATTAGCATCCTCTGAAGGACGTATATGTTCCACAGCATGCTCCGTCTGATCTTCATGAATAGGAGTGTAAACTGAAGTAACATGCTCAAAATTTGTAGGATGGATGGTAGTAAAAGGAGGTGGCATAGACATGTTAGAATATGAATAGTAGGTCTCGGGATATATGAATGGATATGGAAATTGTACAGGTGAGAACATCGATCGAGTTGACGTGGACATGGAATAGGAAAAAGAGGGTAAATGGGATGATGACAATGGAATGTATAGGAACATCCCAGGGGTCTCAAGCGAAGGGTAGACATGTGTGGTACATGGGATGTCCACTGATGGGTCAGTGTGGGGAGTGGTAAGACGGGAGCTCCACCTAGGTCTAGGAGGATCCCTACTCAGTCCCATACTGGGAAGAGGAAACTCTGGAGTTATATATCCCTAAAAAAATTGATCAAAAATATTAACTTGATATTATATGTAATTCAGAAGATAAATATTATAATTATTATACTCACTGAAGATAACTCATGCTCATGTCTAACAGGATCAACATCAAATAATCTTTTCTTGCGAGCTTCTGTATTTTTCTTCATAATCTACATAATAATGAAATAAATATTTTTTAGAAATTTTTTTTACAAATCATATATACAACTTAGAAGCCAAAGAAGACAAAAAATGTCATAACATCTTTCAGTAATGATAATTTACAACCAATTTATACAATTTTTAAAACCACATTTTAAACCCAGTTTTCTAAATTGAAATAAATATAATTAAATGAAATGAAACCAAACAATACTAAAATAGACATATCATGCCAAACTAAAACTAAATTAAAGTAGTTATATTAGTAACAACCTGAGAAAATCAAGTCAAGGTAAATTGAATGAACTCTGAATATATATGGTTGCCTTTATATATTACCCTCAACTACATCAGGTTCAACATCATCTCTCACAATGGGACAATTTGTGTCATAAAATACAATATTTTGGCTAACACCGATGGGGGCATCAATGGTGACAATTTCATCCCCAGCATCATGAAAAATATTTCTTGGGATTACTTCATTAATGACACCGTAATCAGGTTTCAGATGATCATTCACATAAAACACTTGTTTTTTCATTGATGCCAAAATGTATGGTTCATCAGTATGCAGGAGTAAACTCATGTCAATAACTCTAAATCAACAATAATCAATAAATGTACCATGTTGTGTCATTGAATCAAACCATTTACATTTCATCATAGTGACTCGACCATGAGAGTAGTAATCCAATAATAATATTTTCTCAACCAGTCCATAATAATACACATCTTCATATCGAGGTCAACTATCTGATTCACTAGCATAACAATCTATTCTAGTATTTAACATAATTCAATCATGTTGTGTTCTCATTTTCACCACTCTATTAGTTGTAGAAAATTTATATCCATTGATTATTAAAGATTTGCAGTCACGAACCAAAGAATTGGGACCAAAAGCCAACGCTCTTAATTCTTGATAAATGAAGTCAGAAGGTAAACTCAATTCATGGAATACATATGAGTAATATAATTAAATATATATCTATATTTTAAGGTATTTAATGTAATTTTCATACCTTTGGTTTCAACCAAGCTGGGAACTCTTGGTTATGCATAGCCTCTCCCCTTCTCAACGGCAAAGACCGATGAACTCAACTTATAATTTTTTTATGTTCTCTACATAAAATGACAATAAAAGTATAAGGTATATGTGATATGATATAATATGAGATAGCATATATATATTCAAATTACTTAATTGATATAGGCATTGAAAAAACCACAATTAAACAAGATTGTACGATGTTCCATATTCCACTCTTCAAAGCTCAATGTAACCAATATATATGACCCAGCAATTCCACCTATTTAGGGAAGAGATGTAAATGAGGGCTGAATTTCCTCATACTTATCATATTCGTTTCTCATTGTTAGATTATGTATTGTGCTCACATCAGACAAATACATTGAAAAAAAATCCATAAATTCTTGGGCCAGATAACTCCTCACAATGGAACCTTCAGGATAATTCTTATTTCGGACATATGATTTCATTGTGAACATATTTCTTTCAGTGGGATACATCCACCAAAAATAAATTGGTCCCCCAAGAAGTGTCTCAGTTGGAAGATGAACTGTTAAATGCAGCATGCAAGTGAAAAATAATGGAGGAAAAAAAATTCCAACTCACACAGAATTAACGGTGCCTCTTGCTGCATTTTTATCAAAAATGATTTGGATAAACTTTTAGCACAAAGGTATCTAAAAAAATGACACAAATGAATCACTTACACCCTTAAATTATTGGATAGAAATTTCCAAATTTCTATTGGAATCAATTCATGAAGAAGGATGTGATAATAATGAGTTTTTCGGGATTTTAATTTCAAATGTCTTCTGTTGACTCGTTTAGATATGTTGCTGGAATAGCCCTCTGGAACCTTTATATTCTCCAATATTTCCATAAATTGATCTTTATCTACCAGTTTCATCACATAAGAAGCATAGGGAACTTTTCATTTGTTTTCACCGATAAAAACAGGATGTAGTTCTGGTCGAATACCCCAATCTAATAAATCCTGACGTGATCGGAAGTCATCTTTGGTTTTCCCCTTAATATTCAAAAGAATTGCAGGAAACATTTCACATATATTTTTCCCAATATGAATTACGTCTAAACAATGATGTAACAAATTAGTAGACCAATATGGAAACACAAAAAAATACTTCTCTTTTTCCAATTGTAAGTGACTTCAGTATCAGCATTCTTCCTCTTTCGAGATTTCAACTGAACTTTCCCTAATGAAAATCTGAAATATTTCAATTCATTAAGCACATCACTTCCTGAAATATGTTGAGGCGGTTCTTCAGTGTCAACATTATTATCAAACCTCTAACGATTCTTCCTGTATTGATGATCCATTGGCAAGAATCGGTGATGCCCCATGAAACTGAAACTACAACAATATTTAAGCTTTCTCGATCATGTATTCTTCATACAAAAGGAACATGATAGTTTTCCCTTTGTGCTCCACCCAGACATCATTGCATAGGCAGTAAAATCATTTATGGTCCATAGAAGGGCAACACGCATCTGAAACATATTCTTTAAAGAAGCATCAAATGTATTCACACCTAAATCCCAAAGTTGTTTCAACTCTTTCATTAAAGGCTGCAAGTAGACATCTATATCATTACCAGGATCCGAAGGTCCAGATATTAGTATACTCAAGAAAGTGAAAGGTTTTCTTATACACATCCACGGAGGAAGATTATAAACATGAATAAAAACCAGCCACGTTCTATGACCAATAAGCATCTGACCAAACGAATTAAAACCATCACAAGATAGGCCCAATCTGACATTACGCACCTCAGCTGTAAAATCAAGATGTTGTTCATCAAATGTCCACCATGTTAATCCATCTGCAGGATGGACCAGCTCATCATTACATTTAATTCTCTCTACATCGTGCCATCGCATATTGACTGATATTTCTGGAGACATGAATAGATTTTGAAGTCTGGGAATCAATGGAAAGTTCCCCATGACTTTATGTGGAACACGAGACGGTGATCCATATTTATTTGTCTTCCATCGAGATGTACCACATTCATTACAGTCATTACGGTCAGTTGTTTCCTAAAAAAATAAAATGCAATCTTTCGGACAATCATGGACTTTATTAGTAGAAAATCCAAGCTGCTTAATTAACTTCCATTCCATGTAAGGATTTGAGGGAATATATGTACCATAATGAAGCAATTCCTTAAAAAATGTAAGAATATAATCAATAGCAGTATTATAAATCCCATACATGTTTTTCCCATGATATAACCGCATTAAAAATTCCAACTTGGTCATTTTAGTACATTCTTGATATATTGGAGTTCTGGCATCATCCAATAAATTTTTCACTCTCTCAACATCATCGTCTTCAATATTTTCCTCATGTGTACTGATATCATTGTCTTCTTGCACCGGCATGCTATCTCTCTCGAAATTATGCACATATGGAAACCGATCAAATATAAAATTCTCCATGTCACTTTGTTCATTTTGTTTATGAGCAGTCGAATATTGACTCGCCTCTCCATGGTGAAACCAAACATTATAGTTTACTTGAAATCCAAATATTTTTAAAAGGTAACTAACTTCTTCTTGTCTTAACCATGGTCTTCTAACATAATTATAGCAGGGACACTGTATACAACCTCCATCTTATGCACTTTTAAATGAAAAATCTAAAAAATTCTCCAAATTATTTTGAAACTCGGTTGAAATCTGATCGGTACGATACATCCATCTTCTTCCCATTCTATAACAAGAAAAAAATTATCATTCAATCAACAATGTAAATCATATTTAAAAAATTCATTACAATCAATTTTATTATTAAATTAATCAAATCATATTAGTATCTAGAAAAACAAATTTAATGACAAGAGGAGTCCATGATTGAATAAGTAGGAAAAACGGAAAAAAGTTCTACCTTTAGATTTAAACTAAAGAAAAAAGATAAAAAAGACACTCCCAAGTGGTCATTAATGGGTAATAAAAAAGAAATTTTCAATGTTAAATACTCTTTTATAGATATAGAGGCATTATACACATGGGAAGAAAATTTCATTTTAATAATATGAATTTATAATTTTATAGATTTTTTGGTAGGGGTTATTTGATGGGGAATAAAACATTCAATGAAAATAGAGTAGTTATAACTTTAATGTTTTGGAATTAATATTAAAAAAATGTTTCAAGGTATCCTACAAATTTGGTACAACATGATGCTTAAAAGATATACTTTTTATGGATTCTATTGGAACTTTAGAATATTTGTTCTTATGGAAAATATATGTTTTTTTAAATAGACATCATGATATACTTGGGAGTATTGAGAATCAATGTTTGGGGGTTTCAACCCCTTTAAAGGAATAAAAGTTAGAAACGTATTGTAAATTCTATATAGAAATCATAGAACATGTTTGATATTATTGAATATGTTTATGGAAGGTGTGACCATCCTATTCATGATGAAAATGAGTGCCTCATCATTATACCATCCTGAAAAATTTTGAGTTTTAATACTCAAAATCCTCAAAAGAAGAATAAAAAAGTGAAGGAGAAAGATTTAGTTGTTGAAGTTTCACCCAAAGTATCCAAAGGGGAAAGTCCATGGATCATGGATAGTGGATGTTCTGATCATATGATAAAAGATTTAAAAACATTGAAATCTATTGAAAAATGAAATGGATTCTTAGTTACCTTCATAAATTATGGGTCCCTAAAGGTTAAAGTAGTTGGGTTAATTGTTATTGGGAAAGAGAAGCTTAAATCAAAAAACACTCTTTATGTTGATGGATTAAAACACAATCTATTAAGTGTTTCTCAGCTTCATTATAAAGGAAATATATATTTTTTAGGAATTATGGGTTATTGGTTGAGAACATTGAGGATGGAAGAGTGGTTAAAAGAGTATAAGAGTGCTAGAGGCAATTTATTCCAAGTGGGTGATGTTGAAAATTCTTGTTATCTAAGCATGAATGAAGAGAATGAATTATAGTAATGGAGGATTGGAGAATATAAATGTTCTATTTTTTAAAAAGTAGATGGACTCTCTTTTTATTTTTATAGGAGATGATAAATAGAGAATATATAGAGATTTTTCCTTATTGGGAAGACTTAGGGAGTTGGCAGTTGAAACTTAGAGAAGAGTTCATGTGTTGTTCTCCATGTTTTTGACAAATAAAAAGGAGGAAATTGAAGAGCCCTTAATGATCAGAAAATTTAACATGTCTTAAAGTATAAGATCCATCGTTAAGTTAATTGATTAAGGGGGTGGTGATTATATCTTAATTAATACATTGCTAGTATAGTGTTGATCTTTACTCCGAGGGTTAGATAATTAGGAAAACCATTATTCATTACAATAGTTTAGTGCTTAAAAAACATTTTTAGTGTTTGATTAATATGAAATTATTAATGAATAAAATCCATACAGGGATATTGAATGAAATTTTTATGTTTTATTTATTGTAATAATACTTATTGATGGGTAATAAGTGAATTCGAGATAAGTTTAAGAAAAATTAATAAAGAAAATCCATAAAATTCCATGTCTACATCATGGTTGTAACGGCCCCTACTTTTTATATGGTAATTTACCATTGAATAAATTATATGTGTGATATTTCATAAAAAAATAAACAAAAGATTATTATAAATTCAGAAATTACATGTCCATAATATGATTGTTGGCCATTATAGACATTAGAGATGTAGTTGTTAGAATGTGATAATTATAATTGGTGCATATTAAGGGTAATGATGAGAGATAATTTATATATAGGAGTAAATGATGGCCTCAACTAGTAGAAAATAAAATTTTTGAAACACAGTAATCTAAGCTTTGGAGTGAAGTTTCATAAATGTGGTTTTACCTTGACAAATTACAAGAAGAACATTAAGAAGTGAGACTTGATCATAAAATCAAGTGATGAGATGAAGGTGTTGAGACTATACATGTTGGAGAGGAAGATTCATCAATTTTAAGTGATGAGGAGCAATATCATTCATATTATACATGGTAGAGAATATAAGTGAAGCTCTAAAATATCCTTAAATACCAAATATAGTAAGTACAAAGTAGGATAACTTTAAGGATAACAAATCATACATCATTATTTTCTTAAGTAGAACCTAAAAATACTGGAGAATCATTAAATAATCAGGATTGTTTTAATGCTATGAATTATTAATTATAAAATATTAAGAATAATAAGACTTGAGAGTTGGTACCCAATCTTCAAGAGAATAATTTTATCAGAATAGTGTGGGTGTTTTGAAACAAATTGAATGAAAAAAGAAAATTAGTGAGAAATAAATTAATATTAGTGTGTAAAGGCTATTCCCAAGTTGAAGGAGTTGAATTTGATGATACCTGGACGAGAGGGAGCCAAGAGGGGGAGCGGGGACATCGCCAGAGCTAGGGGAAGCATGGCGAAGGTTGGGATGTTGAGGCGGAGGCGAAGGCCGAGAGGTCTAGGTCAGGAGTGGAGGCGGAGTCGAGAGGTGGAGGCTGGGGAGGGGATGAGATGGCCGGGAGGTGGAGGTTGAATGGTTGGGAGGAGGAGGTCGGAGAGGGGAGGAGAGGTCCGGGAGGTGGTGGTCATGGAGGGGAGGACAGGACCGGGAGTCGGAGGTTAGGGAGGTAGGGTTGAAGTGGGGGGAGTGCTATGGAAGAGTGAGGGGGATCCCGATACTTAGGGGTTGAATACCCACGGTTTTAATAAAACCGTAGGTATAGACAATAAAAAACCATCTATCCCCATGGTTCTTTAAACCATGGGAATAGATACGTGGGGATAAACCGCATTTCCAATAGTGATTCAAATTCATCTACTTAGGATAAGCTCAATCACCATTTTCTTCAGCACACCTGACAAATATGTGAATCATCTTCTTCAAGAATAAATAAATCTACTTTTATCATAGTGTATTAGGGTCCATTGATATAAAAGTTTGGTAGCTTGAAGGTTTTGGTCGACCATGGGGTGGTTGGTACTTCATATAGGACCCCAAAACAACATGAGAGGTTAGGGGTGAATCAGGGTTCTATTTTTTTCTTTTAAAGTGATGGATCTAGTGCCCATGTTGGTGGGAACTTGTTAAACCTATTTTAATGAATAGTCCAGTAATAAAAAATTCACATGCAGAGAGATAAAACAAAAATTTTACTTGCCTCACCACTAAGGTCTAGTCCAAAGATCATATGTCGATAGTATATTATTCATACCTAAATATACTAATATTCACAAGTTATTATGTAATAGAGAAGTTTATACACATACACTATGTCCCAGGCACACTACCTTTACAAAATTTTAGGGACAACACACTGCCTCCCTTGGAACACTTCTATCGACTCCCCCTAGATAACTATATTGGGTAAAGTCTAACTTAGTTTAACAATTTAAAGGTCGATTTAGTATATTGGTATTTAAGTATTTATCCTTGACTAGTATGAGACTCTTCTTGCACCGAAAGCCTAAGTTGATAAACTTAAAAGCACTGATCAAACAAACTTGATAATCAAAACCTGATAGTCGTGCAACTCAAGAACTTGAATTCAACACCTATACTTTTCTGCAAATTTTTTTATTTTTTGAATAAGATAACTTTCTCATAACTCTTATCTTTTTCAAAATTGTACCATGAGTTTCACTTGGTATTGATAGACATAATTAACACTCTACGCACAAGTTTTATTACATGTAGCTCTTCTATGACCAACTCTTTTATGCAGAAGAGACACCAAATATTCATTGAAAAAGTTACTTTAAATGAAGGGTTTGTCCACCTATTTATAGAAATGGATGGCCCTATGCGTAAGTTCCTTGTGCACCTTTCACTGTGCTTGAAACTCTTATTTTGATGTTGTATTTGGAACATAAGAGTCTGTGCAACTTCTACGGTGCATAGCTTTCCTATGTTGTGCAAACTAATATTTCATACAATTTCATCTTTTGCATGCATATCATGAATTTTTCTTATTTTGATGTGATGATCCCAAAACATCCCTTGCGAATAAGTTTCCAAAAAACCTTCAACCTTGTGTTTAACATGATTCCTTTTTCAAAAAAAACTTTATCCATCCTCTAAATTTTGGACCCAAAAATTTGGCAATCAATGGAAAATAATACCACCCTCAACACTAAATCCATCTACCTTGTAAAACCAATTTTCTTGCAAAATCCTTGATCAACCCTAGTTTAGATTGACAAAAACACAAAACACACTCCATTTTCTACAGTGAAAATTTTTGGTTCCAACACTTCACACAGCAGGTTAATAGGGAGGATATGTAGTCGATGATATGGATGTTGGATTCTTATATAGTTAGTTGAGTGACCACGAGAGAAAAAACATGGATTGTTACAGTGGGTAGTAGGAGTATATGTGATATCTTGAAGAGAGTATGGTGGGTGGATGTGGTAAAATGATCCACTGTGGTTTCCTTCATGTGTTCACTTCTTTAATTTTCATTGGCTTGGAGGATTCATATTAGGTTGGGGAACTTTATGAGTTAGCTTATAGAAACTATGAGGCTACCTAAAATTACTTCTTGTGGTATCTTGGGATACCATGAATCGATTTTTAGATATCTTATGGTTAAATGAAAGTATAGTCACTTGGCATGTTTACACCTTCACTTTACTCTTGTGAAAACACAGTCACTTGGCATGTTCACACCTTCACTTTACTCTTGTGGTAGGTTCATTGACCATGAGAGGCGTGGTAGCTTGGTCCCATTTACAGTCAATTAATTTTAAGGTGTGGAATCTTGAGGACATTTCTAGATTTCCATCTACCTAAAATGGAAACACAAATTGAGTGTAGTCTATGTCCAAATTAATTATAGAAAAATAGAAACAATTAAAAATCAAAATTGAATGCATTTTATCGATTAAACAAAAAGAACATTGAATAAAAAAAATGAATTTCCATAAATTCAAAAAAAAATTACTACTAAGACCATTTAAGACTAGATATTATTAATATAATTAAAATTAAAAATCAATAGACCTCTAAATAATGAAATTATGTATTTCCAAATATCAATTTATGGATTTTAATTAATTTCAAAATTTTAAATAAATCACCAAATATCATTTCTTTACCCATTTCACAATTTAATTATAGATCCACAAAATTATCAAACATCATTAAATTAACCAGGATTTAGATTAATTAGGGGTAATTTCTATGAAAATTAGACAAAAAATTTGGAAATTTTGGTTCACATCTCTCCCCCACACTTAGTCTATTATACTCTCAAGAAATATAGTGAAATCCATTTATCAAAAAAATTCTTCCTAGACCTAATTAATTGAGTTAAAGAATAGGAAATATAATTATTCCTTAGTTGTTTGAATTATCATGCCTCCTCTATTAATTTAATCTAATGCCTCACACTAATTAATTTTAAGTCCTGATTCCAATAGTGAAATAGATATATTTAATGGAAAATTTTAACAAGGGGCGCTTCCATTTATCCCTTTATCCTAAGTTCCTTAAACTAAAATTCCAATTTTCACTTCATCGATACAACTCAAATTAATTGGTTATAATTAAATCTCCCACTTCTTCATCTGGGTTCAATATTACCCTCCCCTTAAGGAATTCATTTTTGTCAATTATATTGTTATTAAATTTTTTCCCCAACCATGAATGTGAAAATAACTATGAAAATCACTTATTAAATATCATCAAATGACATTTACTCACACAACCAATGCTTAATGTTTTAGATATTCATTATGGTATCCTAATTTTCCATTTTAAACTAGTTTCAAAAGTATTAATATCTATTCCAATTCAGTTGGATTCCTGAGGTTTAATTTTTTCTAATGGACAAGTTACCTTATATTAAGTTCAAAATTCTGATGAAATTTTGTAATAACTTCAATCCCACAAAGATATTTTTACTCAAAATCATTTTCCTAGTCATAAAATCAAATTTTCATGAAAACCTAAGTCACTCAAATTTCATTTAAATCTCATAATTTTAGAACCAATTAACTTCTTTCACTCTAGAAAGGTATTATTTCTAACCAAGACAACATTAAGAAAAGGTTTTTTGATCCTAAAAACACACTAAAAGTTTCAAAATAATCAAATAAAAACTATTTACATATCCCTAAAAACAAAAATATAAAAGAAAAATAATTATTAACATCCTAATTTATTTTTACCTCTCCTATGCATTTATCTTAGACATAATTCTAGTTAATTACATTATTCATTTATCAATGAAATTCAGTTTTATAGAGTAAGTATCTAGATCAATATGAGGGAAGGAAACAACTTTGAAGCTCTTTATTTAATGAAAGTAAGGAGGAGTTTGGACTACTCCATTTGTTCTTTTCAAAGGTATTTATATTAATGCTTCACTTGATGTTTATTCACCTTAAAAAAATTCTTTTAATCTTCTCTCTTGATCTCAACTACCCCAAAGGGAAAAGTTTTATTTACTATAAATTACTTGGTCTAATTGGAATTACATTTATAAGGCATGAGATTCATTATCAAAGAGAATAACATCACTTTGTATCTAATATAAAATATTCTTTTCTATATGATATTTTCATAGAAAAATTTGGACTTCTTCTTGTAAACCAGTGAATTCTCATAAGATTCCCTTCTTAGTTTCTCAATCTCTATCATCTATAGCTTCCTCTATTCTCTAGGTTTTGTAAATTTTAGGTTTACCTTATTCATATCCCAATAATCTTTATGTTGTAACTAAACAACCAAGTAATAATTATTTTAATAAACAATTATATAATAGTATATTCCTATGGGGTTTTTTGGGAATTCTATATGCCCATAATTCATTCTTCATCTTCTTAATCTAGTCCTTCCTGGTGGGTTGTATTATCTTCTCTAGAATCCTCTTAATCTCTCTATTAAAAACCTATAATTTTCCATTTTTATATTTATGGTATGAATTCAATGTCTTTTAATGAAATCCATTCCTCTTTATTATGAAATCCATGTTATTATTTCATAAGTTTGTACCTTGGTCACTGATTATTAATTGGCGTACTCTTAATCTACAAAAAATGTTTGATTTTATAAATTCATTAAAAACATTAGAATCATTATTTTGGGTAGTTTCTTCTTGAATACACTTATATATATAGTCCACTGCAAATAATATATAGGAGAAACCAAATTATATAAGAAATAGACCCATTAAATCTAATCCCCAAACATAAAATATTTCATAAAAATTAAATTTTGTTTTGGAATTTCATGTATTTTGAAAAATCCACCAGTAATTTGATAGTTTGGACCTGCTTTGAAATAAAAATTGGGTCTTTAAAAATTAAAGACAAAAATAAAATAGCTTATATCACCTTCCTAGAAGTTCCTTAAGGCCTAAAATGGCCTCCACATAAAAGTGTAAAAAATTAAGTACATATTTAATTTCTTCTTCAGGGATGAATAATCTAATTTCTTGGTCATTAAAAATCTTCCATAAGTAAGGATCCTCTCATAAAAAATAATTTGAATAATATTTCATTTTATAATCTTGATTCTTATTAAATAATGGGTTACCTTTTATATGGCTAGAAAATTCACTAGATCAGTGTACTAGGAAATTTGGGTGACTTTTTACAGTAACTCGCCTATGAAGGAATCATCCAAGTTGATTTTTATTAGTTGTTCTACCACAGAAGTGTGAGGAAGTATACTCATGTGGCCTACATACATATTTTATTATCCCTTATTTTCCTTGATATCTATGTTGAATTCTTATAAAAGTAATATCCACCTCACTGGTCTTGGTTTTTCATTATTTTTCTTGATCAAATACTTGAGTGTTGTATGATCAGAATAAACAATCACTATACTACCCAATAGGTAAGACGATAACTTTTCTAAATCAATAAAAAAATATAGAAACTATTTTTTTAAATATAGTTTAATTTATTTGGGTGTTTTCTGGGGTCTGAGATGTGTAGGCTATCACTTTTGGGTGTCCATCAATTTTTTAATAAATCATAGCTCCCACATATTTTTTTGAAGCATCAAACAGTATCTCAAAGGGAAAATTCTAGTATGGTGGGATAATTAAGGGGGTTGAGTTATAGTTTTCTTTAATCTTATAAAACCATATCCTACTTGAATCATCAAATATAAAGTTGTTTTCTTTTTTTGAGTAGGTTATTTAGAGGAAAAGTAATATTTCTAAAGTCCTTAGTAAACCTTTTGTAAAGTCTAGCATGTTTTAAAAATGAAATTATATATATCACTATAGTGGGGTAAGGAAGGGTATAAATCATATTGTTTTTTTTCCTCATTCACTCCAATCCCTTATATATAAATTATATAGCTCAAAAAGTTTATTTTTGCACTATGAAATGGAATTTTTCAATGTTTTAAACCTGGTTTTTTTAATGCATTTTATTTAAACCTTTTCAAAACATTCGAGATAGGTTTCATAAAATTTTTCATAAATAGTAAAATCATTGAGTAATACCTCCAATAATCACTCAATTAAGTCTGAAAAAATACTTACCATGCACAATTGAAAGGTACCTAGGGAATTTAAAAGACCAAAGGGCATCCTTTAGTAGGAAAAAATAACAAAGGGATATGTGAATGTGGTCTATTTTTGGTTTTCTGGAGCTATTAAAACGTGGAAATACCCAAAAAAAACTATCAAGGAAATAGTGGTAGACCTTCTTAACTAGATTCTCTAATATTTGGAAAAAAAAATTATTAGGTAAGTAGTCCTTCTCATTCACATGGTTCAATTTCTAGAATTCAATAAAAAATCTATAGATATTTTTAATTTTAATGGACACCAATAAATTTTTTACATTTTTTACAATTATGTAACCAATTTTCTTTGAGAAAATTTTAATGGTACTTACCCATTAGGAGTTTGATATTGGGTGTATAATTATAACTCTTAAATTTTTTTATGCTTCCTTTTTTACAACTTCTAGGGTTGTCAATTTGAGCCTCATTTGGGGTTTTATTACTATTTTAGACTCACTTTTTAGAAAAATATTATGCATATAGGTGGTAGGGATAATTCCTGAGATATTCTCTAATGTCCATCCCATTTCCCAAATATTATATTTCAAAATTTATAAAATTTTGTGTTCCTGATTAGGTTTTAAATTATTTCAAAATTTTGGATGGTTGTTTCTCATTTTCCTTTAAATATGAATATTTTAAGTTGGATGGAAATTGATTCAACTCTAGTTCATGGAATTTGATAATGATTTTTCAACTTATTTTTTCCATGCTAAAAGCTGGCACATGTAAAGAATAGGTATTGGTGGAAGTTTTGATTAAATATTCAAATTAACTTTTATAAAATTATTTAAATTGTTCATTGTATAAAATAGATTCCAAATTGATTTTACATTCAAAAATAGTTTCATAATAGAAATCAGGTGCTTTTAAATCTTCTCCTAATAAAATTATGCCATAAAAAATTTCAACCTATTCTTTCAAACAATAAGTTAATTCAAAATGGTTCTATTATAAATGAATATTTCCCCTCATGTGAATATTTATTTGAATAAGGAATATTAAAGTTTATTTTCTTCTCTCCAAAATTTATTGAAATTTTTCCCTCATTAACATTGATTATATTTTTTGTAGTCTTGAAAAATAGAATACCTGGAATAATAGGGAAGTGAAATTTACCTCTCTTTTCCTCTATGGTAAAAATATAGAAGTCGGTAGGGAATAAAAATCCTTACACTTTTACCATAACATCCTATAAAACTCCAAATATATGGGAATTGGTTCAGATATCAAGTTGCACCACAACTCAGGTGGGTTTGAGATCTTCTATATGTGGGGAATAATAAATAGATTATGTAATTACATTAATAAATTCCCCCAAACAAAATAATGCATTTGAAAAAATGATTTATCCTATAGTGAATGTGATATTGAATGTACCTAGGTCTTATAATTTCCTAGGTATTTGTTAGGTAACAAGGGTAGAAAATTTTCTACCTAAATTTACCTTTTCATGAACTTATAATTACCTTTTCCTGTTGTGCATGTATGATAAATTTTTCATATCATAATATTTATCAGATGGCTTCCATCAAGGGGATACTATTCTCTAATCTTTTGAATATCTCTAAGATAGTTTACTATATTAAATATTTAATTATTTTATTATGTGGTTTTAATCTAAAAGGGAATGGGGTTGGGGTTATTGTAGGCATTCCATCTTTTCTTTTCCCCTATCCTTCTTTATTGGCATTATCTCCATTGGTACTTATTTTTTAGGTTATTTTTCAAGGGTAGATTCTTTAGGTTTAGTGGGATGTCCAATTCCATATTTAGATTTAGATAATGATCTTTCACTATTCCCTAGATCTTTGACACTCCTTAATGAAATGGAACTAAAATTTCCTTTAGGGTTATGAATTTATTGAGCTAGAAGTTTACCTGAAACATTATTTTTCAAGTCATTGATGTAAAAAATAGACAATTTGTACTATACTTGAACCTCATTCACTAAAAATATGTGAGTTATAAGAGTATTTTTTGAGTATTATGAGACTCCCAAAGATATTCCAGCAAGTCCTTCATTGATGTTTCTTGATATTTCTCTCATTGGTAACTTGTATAAGACTAAAAACTGTTCCTTTGGAAGGGTAGAGTCTAGAAAGATATTTGAAAACCTTAATGGAAGGGTGATATTTTCAATTGTTAGTTTCCATATCTAAATTAAATGTTAGAATATTCTATGAATCCAAGATTACTTTCTAGTATTTATTGGTATAGTCTTTGGTACATGGAATCATAGCTATTAGTTACTTGAACTTGAGGCAGTTCATCAGTATAGTTCTCTAAGGAGTGACAGAGTTAGAAAACTTGAGTATTTGTGGTAGCTGTTGTTTCATATAACTTATTTATAGCTAAATGTCACACAATAGTGGTTATTTATATAATTTTATTTTCAATTAAAATAGTGTTGGGACTTTTTACCTCATTTACTCCTCTTATAGTAGTTCTTGAACCAAATTGTTTATAATTTCAGGAGATCATTCAAATAAGTTCTTTGACTTAAACTGGATAATTTTCTATTATTTATCCTCTTATAGAAACATCTAGTAGGTTTTGTTCATTTTTCATCAAAACTTGGTAAAATAATACTAATAAATGATGGTATTAGAAAGGTTTATATGATCAAGAGGTTATTAACTACTTGAATATTTTTTAGAACAAGTTGAGAGTTTCTTCACTTACTTGTTTGATACCATAAATATTTTTCTACAGTTGGGTACTCCTTTAGGGATAGAAATATTTATAAAGGAACACCTTCTATAGATCAACACAAGTGGTGAATTCTTCAATATGAAGGTTGTACATCTATTCCTTAGTTGATCCCTTAAGAGAGAAGAGGAAGTTCTTTCAAATAATTTGAGCATCGGTAACTCCTCTAATTCTAATCCCACTGTTCATTTCTAAAAATGATATCAAGTGCCTATCTGAGTCTTATCCTAAAAAATAAGAAATTTAGGTAGTAAACTAATCATTCTAATTTTAATCTCACAGACCAATTTATTATTTGGTTGTTGAAACCAGTTATCATTGTTGAAATTGGGTGCGTAAAATTCTATCACGGTTCTATTTAGTTATGTAGAATTTTCATCTATGTTTACACTTTCTATAGAGACTCTAGTGCTAGAAGTGGATGAAGAGGGGTAATTTTTCAATGGGATAGGGAAAAGTTCTCTTTCCTCTTTTTCATTGATTTTTAGGGTCCTGATTATTTCTAGCACAATTCATTCAACCTATGGATCAAACCAAAGAGTTGAGATAAACTAAACCTTGTCATGTGTGGAATTAATTTAAAAAATATAAAAAAATAAACATTAGAATCCCTGAAAATCGTTCTAGGTTAATGAATGGTTTCTTACGAGGCTGCTATAAAACAATATTTTGAATCCAAATTAATACATTAATAATGGGAATTGGTCTTTCTCTGAAGAGGAGAGTGTTTTAAGTGTTTTTTATCTTTTTAAATATCTTATGTGTGTTCTTTTTCCAAAATTGAATTTAAAATAAATATTAATAATAGTGTTCTACCTTGGATCATACCCTCTCTTTAAGTATTAATTCATAATTTAAATTTTACTCTCTTTTTATCTCTATAATCAAGTGAAACCTCGCTCAATCACCCCCACCCAGTGATTTCAGTTCAGGCAGTGGGATATAATGATAACTAAACCCTATTCCCTAGCCTAAACTAGTGATCAAAAATTTCTCATCATCCCTAGTTCATCTAACTTCTCACTATTGTAGGCAATGAATAATTTTCAGGTGGCTTGTGTGCACAAACTAAAAATGAGAGAAAAATAATTTATCATTCATAAAATAGTGGAAATATCCTACAATTTACAATAGTAAAATACTACCTAAGAGTTTAAAAGAAAAAAATGATTAATTAAGAATTTAATTAATTTACATGGGTGAAGGGGAATCTTCTCGAATTATCCACTAAGGTACTAGTGTATCTTCACCAAATTTATTACAATATAATTAAATGAAATAAATTAAGGAAACAATATCATCTCAACTCTTGATCGATAAACCATGTGAGTATCCTCCTCTTCAGTGAACAATTTTTCTTTAAATAAAGAAACATATAGGCCTATTATGTAGTGGCTCAGTATCTCTTGTGATTCACATGGACTCTTTCTATTTATCATATCTTGAATCTTTAATCATTTCCTCAAATTCAGTTCCCTAATTCCCTCCTCTTTGATTTTTCTACATGTAAATCTTGATGGTTGAGATTTCACCAGGTGCATACATCTTGAAAATATTCATCTTCTTGTACATTTTTTCATAACCAATCTCTATATGAATTCTGGAAGAATCTAAGTAGATGTGATTCAATTTTTCTTAATGCAGTAGTAATCATATGTGGAACCCTCATGTGAAAATTTCATATATGTTACATTAATCTTAGATTATGATTCTAGAAGGCCTGGCCTAAAAAATATAGGGATTTAATGTTAAGACTAGTCATCACTTAGGTCTTGAATTGCGAGCATAGTCCTGGAATATGGCTGGTATGAGTTTGGTTCTACCTGTGACTTTAATTGGGAAAGTTAGATATTGGAGTTGTTCCATGGGACTTTACCTTGACATGAGTATTGATCTTACCCTTTTTTAACATTCCTAGTTATCTTAACAGGACTCAAGACCTCAGTTGAACTACCCTCATATAATATCTTTATACCTTTCCATTGGTTTTTTCATCCTTGTCTCCCCAATGAATCCTCAAATTTTGGTTTTCAATTCCAACCTAAACTATAATTCAAATCAGGCCCCAATAGCATATAGGTTTAATCATGGTGAAAACAAAACTATACAAAATCATAGACATTCAAGTTTAAAGACACAAACTTCATCATCAATAGAAAAAAAATCTAAATTAATATATAATTCCATTGAGGTATTTTATCTATCACATAATGTCCACCAACTTTAATCCTTGAAATCATATAATTATGGGAGAACACAACCCACAAAATATTCAACTCATCCTGCAAGAATAAAAAAAACATGTTCAATGATTTGAACATCTTAAACTCAAATAATTTCCATCCCAATTTGGTTATTAAAAGAATATGATACTGCAATGTGAGCTCAATTAACCTCCTCATTAACCAATTTTTAATATCCATTGATTGATTTTTCTCATAAATACCCTTAATCCAGAATCGACACCCTCATATTCGACCTATGTTGGCTCAATAACTATCTTCAAGCTCAGTTGGATTCCCTTTTAATGGATTCAATGGTATCACCCTTTCTATCAACTTATCTTGTCATTCACGACCCTTCATAGGTACCACTCAAATATACCTTCATCTTCAATAAATCATATTGTTGATCACCTTATGTGTGTTTTGTTTCTTCTTTGAAACTGTAACATTTAAGAGGAATGAGATCCCCTCTATCTTTATTGAATCTTGCAAACTAAAACAAAATCGAGTGATTATAAATTTATATTCATCACTGAATCGAGTGCACTCATAATTTCCTTTAGTGGAGAACAAAAAACCTAGTTCGTGGATGATAAAATAGGAAATAGGTTGGTTGAATCCTTTTATCATCCATATTATGTCAAATGTGAATGATTCTTCATCTTCTAGATTTAAACTCCCTCTATGTTCACAAGCTTCCAGCCTCGATTGTTAGTTTTTGTTAGGTGTGATCTTTAAACTCAGTGGTTTCTCATCTTTAATCTCATATCATGTAACTACTTCAATTGATCATATTCAGAATTATACACTTTGGTTAATCTCAATCATCATCTTCTTTAGCTCAGATGACTTGAATACATAGTATTTTCTTCATGATTCAATGGATCAACGTAACGCCCTAAGATTTTATGGTATTTCTCTTTTTAAATTTAACATCTTCAATAGCTTATGTTGCACACAACACCAACCTTAAACGATTAGTGATATACTATTAAATATTAACATGGTCATTAGAATCGTAATGTGTCCATTAGGAATAATAATCTGACAATTGGAATAATAACATGACCTATGAAATTATAAATAATATTTAGGTATCTCAAAAATTAAAATATGATATATTTGTATCATGGAATAAGAAAATAAAAGTTTTAAAAATGATAAATTAAGTGTTTATATTTTTATAAAACATAAATGTTTATTTATAATTTTATAATTAATATAATGATTTAAAATAAAATTTATTTTAATAAAACATATTCATAAATGAATATTTTATTTCATTATAATTATAATATAATTTTATGAGACCATAATTAATTTTTCAAAGTGTCGTAAAATTAGTTATAATATTAAAATCGGTATTTTTCAAAAAAAATGGAGCTTTTAATTAGAAATTAAATTTCTCATATTTAGAAAAAAAATCATAAAATGGAGTCAATTTTTTAAATATACATGTTGAAAAATAGGTAGGGTTATTTTTTGGGATTTTTCAAAATTAGTTGAATTTTTGTGAATAGTGAAATATGGTAATAAGTAAATAAATAAATTATTAAGTCATGGATGGTGTATGGTTGATGTAAGAACCCGTATTTCAAACTCTCATTCACTATTGACTTTACTTAGTCACAATAATCATCACAATTGATAGTCTTGATCCAAAATAATAAACTAATCAATAAAATAATCAAAAAACACCCTTCTCATCCACTATAAATACCACCCTTTCTCCTCACACCTTATAAGATTTGGATCTTTCTTATATTCTGACAAATTATTATCTCAAACCTCTTACCCACATCTTGTTCTTTTTTTCTCACCAAAATAAAAATCCCAAGTTCCTTAAGGAGGTTCTCAAGGAGATGTTATACATGAGGTAAAATTCTCTTTCATTCTATTTTAATTTCTTTTAATTTATTTTATTTTGTTATCCTATACTTACCTACTCTATATAAACATGAATGATAAATACATTATCCTATATATAATTTTATTTTATTTTTTTAATTTAATATTCATCACTAAACCCCTTCTCCTCTCACTTTTATTCTAAAAATGAAAACATTGTTCGTGATGTGTCGATTTACCGCCATTGTGGATGATGTCTTTTAATTTTCTATTACCTCCTTCAAGGCTGGTCATAAAAACATTATTATGGTTAAATAAGATTTTATTATACATATTATCATTTATATAATGTTCTATAACCATTATATTAACATAATATTAAATAAAAGGATACTAGTTTGTGATGGTCGTAAAAACTGCCAAAATAAACTAATCATTTTTCATTAATGTTTAATCTAACGAATCATCCTCATACCATATAACAAAATGATATATAAAGAAAATTTAAAATTATATAATTATATTAATATCATCTCATTCCACTTATTTAGTTTTTATTCCATTTAAAAATAACTCTCATAATTATACACAATGCAATCGACCATAAAATTATGAACAGACACTCCTGGAACAATGAAATTAAACATTTTAACTCATAATAATAGCCATAAATGAACTTAATAAAGTTAAAATAAATAAGATATACGTTGAATATGTTCTTAATTAATTAATTAATTAATCTAATTTTATTATCCTTGACATTAAATACAAGTGAATAATGCCTTCAGACATAAGGTAAGAGATTTCTTAACTCAATTTTCATTCATTGGGTTATACTTTTATGTAATTGGTTATGTTAGTACAAGAATATTTATGAAATGAACTCTGAATGTCTTATAATGTATTTCAACTTTTATAATTTTTATTTACATTTTTCCCACATAATTATTTCATTAATTTATCCTCACTCCAATGATACGATCTTTGTAAGGTTTTTCTCGTCACACTTTTACTTTTGTGAGATATATTCCTTATTCAACCCCTATTTATTGTTTTTGGTGTACATAATTCCATTTGATATATCATATCATGAATCTATTTATCTACATGGTATTAAATATTTTATTTTATGATCATTAATTTTATGGGGCATACGATTTGATTGTTTGTATAGTAGTAATGGAATTCTTAACCCAATTTTCATTCTTTGGGTTAAACATCTATTGTAATGATTATTTCATGCTATGTTTATGTGTAAAATGATTTTTTATTATCTTAAGTTTTATTTACACCTTTTTTATGTGGATTTACATATAATAAAAATAATTTATTCATTTGGTTAATTTTTAATTTCTTTTAAAAATAATATTTTAAATGTTTTTTTTCAAAATTGAAAAGAAATGTTCTTTTTAACTTGTACACCATGAGTGGATTTTCCCAATTTTATGACACCTTAATGTTTTTAGGGAACCTTTATAATTTTACATGTTTATTTCCAAATAAAATTTCTTCTTTTATAATTGTGTTCCTTTTTAAATAAATGGTTTTAAAGTAAAAATGGGTATTTCTCTCAAGAAAATTTCAATGATTTTGTTAGAGTATTTTTAATCTTTTTCAACAAAATATGTTGAATATTATGCTTTATTTAGGTTGATATCATATTATACCATCTATCATATTTATTTGAATGGCTTATGATCATTTTTACTGGGTATTTTCTATCTTTATACCATTTTCCATATTATTATAGATATTTTATGATTATGTTTACTGATTGGGGAAATTATTTAAATTTAATGTGCTAATTTCAATATGAATGTATATATTGACTATGTTTCACCCCTTTCATTTGATAAATTCATTGTCTTTAGTAAGTGTCAGACAGGACCCTCTATTTCCCCTCAATTGATCAGTATATATCATGAGACAAACTACACTGGATCTTGGTTGAGGCCTTACCCATTCATGTAGACTTATTGATCAAGACCTTGATGGTATTTTTATGTTGTATATATTATGAATTCCCTCATTTTTAGATTAGTTATTGATAATCCATGTGATTATTCAACTATTAGAATATCTATGGGTAAGTATAATTTTCCTATGATTATTTATATGTTTATATTTGATTAACTTTTATTCCTACCATATTTTTCTCAAGATTATGTTTTAATGACATGACTTTTTAGTTATTCACCTTTCCTTATTATTTATGATTATTTATGATATCTTCCTCTATATTCTTACCCTTAATTAGAATCTGAGCTCATCCCTTTATTATGTTTTATTTTATCCCCAGGATACAAAGAAGACTTTTATGGTTGTTATGTAGGGATATACTAAGGGGAAAATGGAATTTCTGAAGAAAATTCATTGTGTTTTTTATGTTTGTAAATATAATATGAATTTAAAATATGTATATAGTTTTCTAAGACTACTAAAATATTCAGTCCTTCAAGATGTGTTTCCTTTTAATCATACCAATTTAATAAAGTAAGGAACAAGTTCTGCTCTATTGGGGTGAGGGTCCTTACAGTTGGTATCAAAGGGAGTTTAATAGAAACTTTGGAAACCAGATTTAGGAAAACATATATTATGGAAACATAACCCTATAATGTTCTTTGAGGATATTCCCAAAATAACTAAGCTTATGATTTAGAGATTATTTATACCTATATTTTCAATTTTCATTAACTCTTTCACTAGTTTTAGATTATACATTATGTTTCATAATGTTATGATCTAATCTAGTGTATTTAATTGTATAGAAATGGAATTTAGTGGAATGAATGGAAACCATATCAGCACACATAATCCATGTAGGGATTTCCCTCTTATTAAAGATAATGATTTTGGGACTAGAAATATAGTTGTTGCTCAAAAAATTATAACTATATTGGGACAACTGGCTCGGTTTATGAGCAATAACCTTACGTATATAGAGTTTCTTGATCTACAATGTGGTGTAACAATGTAATATCGCTTCATGCAACAACAACCTCCATTATTCAATGGGGCTAAAAATCCATTTGTAGCTGAGAAACGAATAAGTTCTATATAGAATATAATTCTTACTTTGGTAAGTAATGAAAGGAAGAAGGTTATTATGGAAGATTATCATATCTCAATTAATTTGGATTAATAGTGTTCATTGATTAAAAACACTAAGGAAGAAAATAAAATTGAAAATATTTAATGGAATTATTTTAAGTAAATTTTCATGGAAAAATATTTTCCTCATGAACTATGAGCAGATATAGAGAGAAAATTCTTTATTATTAAAAAAAAGTAGAAATATAATGTTTCTAAATATGAATCCATCTTTACAAGATTAGAAAGTCATTCTTCAGACTACATACGTAACCCAAGGAGTAATATTGATTTTGTATTCGATGGGATTAATCCAATTCTTTGCAAGGAACTATTCTTCCAAACTTTCTCATCATATGAGGATATTATATCATGTTCTATAAAAATAGATAAATAATTCCCCATGTCTTATGAATTTGAAAGGAATCAAGAGAAGAAGAGGATGTCAGAGAAAAATATGGTTAAATGGAATAAGGTAAAGAATGATTTTACCATATGTGATAATTAAGAATAGAATCACTATGGTACTTGCTTGAATGGAATGGTAATTTTCAACAAGTGTGTGGATAAATTACACTAGGATCTTGATTTTAAAGGAAATAAATAAGTTGTCCAATGCTTTAATTGTAAGAAGACGGGGTACTATGGAAATAAGTGTCCCAATAATTAAGGAAATATTTCTCATAAGAAGAAAATGGATCAAGGTCAAGATTATGTTGTTACTATCATTGAAGTGGACTAATTAAAGTATTTGTTTTTTTGGATTAAAGAATTGTGTTATGATATTTTGGTTATAATAATCATGTGATATATAAGGATTGTATTGTATTACTTATTCTTTATATATTTGGAAGCATGCATGTTTTAATTAAGGTATTAAGGTGATCAAGGTGTTCATATATTTGGTATGCGACATTAATAGTTACCTTATGTTGTTTGGGGAATCTAATTCTAAGTTTATTTTTGTAAATTTAGTGACTTTCCTTCCAAATTCTTGGTTGCTGAATTTGGACAGACATGTTTTTGACGAGTCTTAAGATTAACTACTTATAGAATGGATTAAGTTAAAATTTGAAAAAAAAATTATAACTTGTGCTATACTTTTTGGTTTCAGTAAACATTTAAAGTCTTAAGGAATGACTTTTGGATCTTATGATTCATAAAAGTTCTTCAGGCATAAAAATTTGTCTTGAATATCCATCTCCATATTTAACAAAATGAATTGGGGATAGATTAAAGCACAACCAATGGATGATATTATTATTATAACATGGAAATAAATCAAGTAATTTTTTTATCAAGTGCCCATATGCATAGTAAATTAATCACTCAACTCTAGGAAAATGATTTTGTAACAAAAAAAATTCTGTTTACTTTTATTACTAAGAAATCAATGTATTTTTTAACCAATCACAAATTTATTGTTTTTGTGATGGTATATTTTCTAAAGACCATATTCTCTATCACTCTACATTATAACATTATCATTATATTTTGTTTCCATTCCCATTTTTTCACTTCCCACTAATGTTCTCTTATTAGAAATCCTAGTTTGGTGGTGACCTTCACATTTTATTTTCCCTCAATTTAAGAATAAGTTTTATTAAACCTATTGGAGATGTGGGATTTCCACAAGGTTATTTTAAAATAAAAACTCCATGATTACTAATCACAAGTTTAAATTATGAGGATTCAATTTATTTAAGGAGGGGATAATTTAACACCCCAATATCTTATGGTATGTCTCTTTTAAAATTTATCATCTTTAATAGCTTACATTTCACACAATACCAAGATTAAACAAACTATAACATACTATTAAGTATTAACATAAATGTTGGAATAGTAATGTGACCATTAGGAATAGTAATATTTCCACTAGAATACTAACCTCACCTATGAAATTATAAATAAATTTTAGGTATCTCATAAATGAAACTGTGATATATTTATATCATGGAATACGTAAATAAATGTTTTAAAATGATAAATTAAGTGTTGGTATTGTTGTGGAAGATAAATATTTATTTATAATTTTAAAATTAATATAATGATTTAAAATAAAATTTAATTTTGTAAAATAAATTTATAAATTAATATTTTCTTTCATTATAATTATAAGAAAATTTTATGAGACCATAATTAATTTTTCAAAGTGTCATAAAATCAGTTATAATATTAAAATTTGTATTTTTTGAATAAATGATGACTTTAATAAAAATTTAAATTTCAAATATTTATAAAAATATTTTCATAAAATGGAGTCTATTTTTAAAATCTACTTATTGAAAAAAAAATTAGGGATAATTTTTGAGATTTTTCTAAAATAGTTGAATTTTTTTGTGAAAGTGAAATACGGGAATAAATGAATGAATGGATTATTGAGTCATGTATGGTGTATGGATGATGTAAGAACCATTAGTTTGAACTCACGTGAAATAGTTACTATAATTAGTCATAATAATCACCATGATTTATAGTCTTGATCCAAAATAATAAACTAATGAATAAAATAATCAAAAAACACTTGTCTCCTCCCCTATAAATACCACCCCTTCTCCTCACCCCATATAAGATTTTTTTTAATTTCTTATATTCTAAATAATTCCTATACCAAACCACTTTCTTACATCTTGGTCTTACTTTTCTCACCAAAATACCAATCCCAAGTGCCTTAATGAGGTTCTCAAGGAGATGTTATACAAGAGGTAAAATCCCCTTTCGTTCTCTTTTAATTTCATTTAATTTATTTTATTTACTTATACTCGCCTTACCTAATCTATAAAAACAATGAATGATAATTCAAGTATCTTATATATACTATGATTTTACTACATTAATGTAATATCCATCATCAAACCCCTTCTCCTGTCGCTTTTATTCTAAAAAAAACATCCTCTGTGATGTGTCGATTTACCGCTATCGTGGATGATGTGGTTTCATTTTTCGTTACCACCTTTAAGGATGGTCATAAAACCATTATTATGGTTAGATAAGATTTGATTATACATATTATAAGTTATATAATGTTTTGTAACTATTATATAAACATATTATTAAATAAAATGATACTAGTTCATGATGGTCATAAAAATCGCCAAAATAAATAAATCAATTTTCATTAACATTTTATATAATGAATCATCCTCATACCATATAATAAAATGATATATTAGTACCATTTAAAATTATATAACTATACTAATATCATTCAATTCCACTTCTATAGTTTTTCTTCCAATTTACAAGAACTCCCATAATTATACATAATGGAACTGACCATAAAACCATCCACAGACACTCCCGGAACAACAAAATTAAACATTATAACTCATCATAATGGACATAAATGAACTTAATAAAATTATAATAAATCAAATATATATTGAATATATTCTTAATTAATTAATTAATTAATCTAATTTTATTATATAGGACATTAGTTAAAAGTTTGGAATGCTTTCGAACATAAGGTAAGGGATTTATTAACCCAATTTTCATTCATTAGGTTAACTTCTATGTGATTGGTTATGTTATTCCAAGAATATATGTGAAATTAACTCTTATTTTTTTATAATGTATTACCAATTTTATTTTTGATTTACATTTTTTACACATAATTGTTTAATTAATTTCTCCTCACTCCAATGATATGATCTTTGTAAGGGTTTTCTCCTCTCACTTTTACTTCTATGAGATATATTCCTTATTCAACCCTTATCTATTGTGTTTGGTGTACATACTTACCTTTGAAATATCATATCTTGACTCTATTTATCTTCAGGTTATTCAATGTTTCATTTGAAAATCATTAATTTTATAGGGTATAAAGTTCGACTATTTTCATAGTAGTAAGGGAATTCTTAACCAAATTTCCATTATTTGGGTTAAACATATACTCCAATGATTATGTCAGGATATGATTATGTTTCAAAGGGATTTTAATTATCTTAAGTTTTATTTAAACTTTTTATTTGGATTTACATATAATACACATAATTGATTCATTTGGTTAATGCTCGCACTTTATTTTAAAAATAATCTTTTAAATGTTTTTTTAATTTAATAGAAATGATTTTATTTTAACTTATACAACATGAGTGGATTTTCCTGATTTCATAAATCCTTTTCTTAAGAATATTTTAAATGTTTACAAGGTTATTTCTAAATAAAATGTTTTCTTTTATAATTTCATGAATTTTTAAATAAATGATTCCAATGTAACAAGGGTATTTCTCTCAATAATTTTTTAGAGTATTTTCATCTATGTAAACACCCTTTGTTGAATATTATACTTTATTTAGGTTGATATATTATAATACAATCAACCATATTTATTTGAATGGTTTATGATCATTTTTACAAGGGATATACTACCTTTATACCATTCTCTATATTACTCTGAATAGTTTATGATTATGCTTACTGGTTGGAGAAATTATTTACATTTCATATGATAATTTCTATTTGAATATATATGTTTATTGTGTTTCACCCCTTTCATATTAAGAAATCATTGGAATTATTATGTGTCGATAGGGGCCTGCTATATCCCCTTGATGCATCAGTAGGTCTCATGATACAAACTAGATCAGGTTTTGTTCAAGGCCTTACCCACTTATGTAAACTTCATAATTGAGGCCTTGATGGTATGTTTATGATGTATTGCATTATTCATTCCCTCATTGTGAGATTATTTATTGATAACTCATGTGATTATTCAACTAGTATAATATCCATCGGTAAGTATCATTTTCATGTGATTATTTATATGGTAATATTTTAATTAGCTTTTATTCCTTCTATATTATGCTCAAGATTATGTTTTAATGGAATTTGTTTTTATTTATTCACATTAAATTATAATTTATTATTATTTATGATATCTTACATTGTATTATTATCCTTACTGATCATCTGAGCTCACCCATTACTTATGTTTTGTTTTTTCCCCAGGATATGAGGAAGTATTTTGTGGTTGTTATACAGGAATATACTAAGGGGGGAATGGAATTCCAGAAGAAAGTTATTTGTGTTTTTTTAATGATTGTAAATGTAATGTGAATTTCAAATATGTATCTAGTTTTACAAGACTACTAAACTAGTTGGTTCTTCATCATGAAATTACTTGTAATCATGCTAATATAATAAAGTAAAGCACCAGCTTAGGGCTACTAGGGTCGGGCTCCTTACAATAAACTTCGATCTGGATATGTTGTGGTATATTCATATCATAGTTTGGAGGTGTGAAGGTTGTGGTAGATTGTGTGTGGTTATTACTTCATATTCTAGTTTGAGAAGGAGGATATGTGGTTGATGTTTTAGGTGCCGGAGTCTTACATGATCAGTTGAGTGACTGTGAGGGATGGTGCATGTTCCATTATAGTAGAGAGGAAGAGGGGTGTGGTATCTTTAAGGGAGTGTGGTAGGTGGATATGATCAAATAATTTACCATGGTGTCCTTCATGTGATCTCTTTTTATCTTCTCATTATCTTATGGGATACACATTAGGTTGGTTAACTTCATGCGGTAGATTTGAGATACCATCAGGATTTCTGGATTTACTTTATGTGGTATCTTGGGATACCATGTGGTAGCTTGTAAACTATTTGTGGTGGGTCGAATGTATGGTCACTTGGGGTTTTCTCCTCATGGTAACTTGGAACTATTTATCCTTCTCTTTTTTCTTGTGGTAAGTTCATTTACTATGAGAGGCATGGTAGCTTGGTCCCACTTTCAGTCTATTTATTTTAAGGTGCAGTAGTTTGAGGACATTTTCATATTTCTATCTATGCAAAATGGAAACAAAAATTGGGTGTCAACTATGTCCATATTAAGTACAGAAATATATACACAATTAAAAATCATAATTGAATTGCCTTTATTAATCTCACCCAAAAATTCATTGGATCAAAAAAATGAATTTCTATAAATTTAAAAATAAAATCAAATTCAAAACTTAAAACATTTTGTTCTATAAATGATTTAAATAATTAATATTCAAAATCAACAGCCCATTAAATAATGAAATTTTATATTTATAAATATATATTCAAGGAATTTAATTAATTTTTAATTTTTCGAATAAATAACTAAAAATTAATATTAATCCATTTCACAATTTAATTCTTGATTCATAAAATTATTGAACATTAGTGAATTAAATGTGATTTAGATTAATTAAGGGGTTGATTTATAAAAAAATAAATACTTTCTTTTGAAAATTTGGTTCACATAATCAATCGGTAGAATCAATAAATTGGAGTATGACATGTTTCCATTATTTACATACCCTCACATTGATTGATATAGGAAAAATCTATCTATCATGCACTATATGTCCAGAAGTTGGTGATTACAGTGGCAACTTTCACCTAAGTAAACCATAGTCAAGTAGGGAAATTACACTGATGGTGAACGTCTTTTAATCACCCCTTCTAGTGAAGTGAGGTCTGTATATTTAGGTATGGGGATAGATAGTCATAGTTTATTCAGGTTTTAAATATCAAACTTGATCAAATTATAGAGGTCGGTAGGTTCTTTGATGATAAGTGGTCACCAAAGTTTTTGGTGAAATTTTACTCTTGTGGATGTATTAATATGTATGAATGTTTCTTATGGGTGACCCATAGTGGAACCTTGATGATAGGATCATGTATACATCATCTTTCATACTAAGGATGATATTCAAGTGTTGTTTAGTGGGATAATGAGAAACCTTGTAGAGTTTATGGAGTATATGGGTTGAATCTTCCCATTAGATGGTTTAGGTGTATTATATCGAGCATTTAATAATTTTCCTAGTGTATCCACTAGAGTTTCAACTGTGATGTAACCTTTCATAGTGTGTCATTGAGCTTCATAGATTAGTAGTTTGCCTTCTTGGGATGAAATTGAAGATAGTAAGAAGTGGGTACCCAAATTAGGACCAAACCTTGTAAATACTTTGTGATGTTCTTAATTTACATCATGTCATTTCATGTGGTGTGAATGTGCATTGTTAATGAATAAAAAGATCCATATATATTAACTAAGACATATTTTCGAATACCAAAATGGGTAAAAAGTTAATTTTGGAATAATTCTATAAAATTGGTCTACACTGATTCACCCCCCCCCCTAACTAATGTTATATCATGATTCATTGGTCACTTCAATTGGTATTAGAGTGAAAAAAATTATCTGATTGGATCTACATTTACATGAAGTGGATTTTTTCAAAAGATATAGATATGCCTCCACTTAATAAAATATAATTTTATCCTATTAGTTCCTCCATTAAAGTTTCATTCAGAACATTAAAAAATAGGAATAAGGAGGAGTCTAGTAATTTAAGTAATTCAACTTCTTAGAAGTTTTAGGAAGAGGAAACACTACTGTTTAAAAGTAATCAAAGTTTTAACTGTTCATCTGTAAGATCTATAGATTTTGATCCTATAAAAGAATCTATATTTATCTATTAAGATTATGAAGAAAGTGAGACTACTTATTTGTTGATAATATCAACTCTAAAGTCAAGGAATATTTGAATAAAGTTCCATTATAAGTAATCATCTATATATTTGAGTTTATCCAGTACTACATGATGACAAACCAAAATTGGAATAGGAAGCCGATGAATTAGAGAATGAATTGGATAAAAAGTTACATGAGTGTAACACTCTAACTAAAATCATTGAATATAATTAAGAATAGAAATAATTTTTCAATTAAATATTTTCTCAAATTGAAGAATAACTATATAGAAATTTTTTATTAAAGAATTTTATAAAGTGAAAATCCATTCACTAAAATATACACTTAAATATACCATTGATATAACAAATTCTAAAATGGAAATAAAGGATAAAAGAATATAGGAACTTAAAAAATCCTTCCAAGAGAATTTTAAGTTTCATTGAGATAATATTGAAAAAATGTAGAATTAAAGAGAATAGAGAATAAGTTCCATTAAGAATTAGAAAAATACCCTCAACTTTAAATGTTTTAAACTTGAGGTTAAATTGAGAAATATGGGAGAATTTCAACATGAAACTTCTCAAAAAGGTTAAAGGATTGATTCCATGAAAGTTTTTAGAAAAATTATTAATTTCGATAAGACTTGGTCAAGTGGAAATAGAACCTTTAAGGCATCAGGAATTAAACACAATGAAATATCACATGAAGATATTAGCCTAAGTTTTAGAAATTTTATTTACACTAATTCATGTTATTTGAATAGTTTAGGTTGAAAGTAAAAACCGTAACTAAATTGGGTAAATAAATTTGGTTAAAACCCAAACACATTAATAAAAGTGGATGTAAGAGAATCTGGTAACTTTAGTTCCCTAATAGGAGATCAAAGGGATGGTTTCCTTACACAAAATTAGTGAGGTGATAAATTTTTCTAGATTACAACTTAAAGGAATAAATAATTTTTTTGGCTATTTTTGGTGTTGTGAGAAGTTTAGACATGGGGCTATTGACTTTTGGAATAACATGTTAAATTTTGAAGAAAAGAAAATTCCTGTATTAACGGGGATATAATGGAAGTTGGGATAAATCCTAGTAGGTTCAACCAACCCACAAATAAGAAAGTAAATCTATTTACTTATAATATATTTGAATATATTTAGAACTTCTATAAAATATATAATAATTGTGGTCATTTTGATTATTAGTTTTGGGTTATTCCTAATGAGCATGATTTAGTTTTTATTAATATAATATAGACACAAACTTTAAAGAAAAATATAATTAAGGTAGGAGGTAAGTCTACATTGGGGTGTAAAGAAAATAAAGATACAAAACATAACATGCCCAAGAAAAAAGTAAAGGAAGATTCCACACCCATGAAAATATACATTTTTTATAGAATTAAAGGTCATATCATGGATAGGTGTATGAAATCCATGACTATTAAAGTTAATATAAGAAATTTGTAAAACAAAGTGAACCAATTTTTGAAAGAAAGAAGTGGAATGGTTTAGTGAAAGATATTTTTGATAAATAATTGGAGATTCATAATAGGTTTCTAAATAAGGGAATCTTAAAATAAATTGGGAAACTATGTACAAGATATAAATAGGCCAGTCACACTCCTAAATGTTCCATGTCTATTCAATAGTGATAGGTAAATTTGATGAACAAGAGGAAGAAAACATCAAGGACCTAATGTGGAATAAAGGTGGTTGTTAAGGATAAATATTCACATAAGGAGAAATTTGAATATGTTCCTAAAATTTTCATGATTTTTTTTCTAAAACTATTGTAAAAATAATTGAAGATATAAGAAACTCAAAATAATGAATATGACTTGCTAGCTGAAGTGAAAAAAAAATAATAAATGTTGAATTTAAGAGAAAGGATCCCATGTATCCCATGAAACTTCAAGAATATAAAATAAAAAGGAAAAATACATGAAGAGTTCTCATAGATATAGATCTGATTGAAAGGAGTTTCTGGTTTGAGAAATATCTCTCAATATTATTTCTCTAACAAAGTAGTAAAAGTTACACTATTGTATTCCCATATATGTTCTAGTTATTTTTAGTGATTAGGGAATTCATGGTAATTTAATTTAGGGGGACCTTGAGGAGGAATCAAATATATGTATTCAAACTATAGCTACTAAATTATATCCATCTTGGATGACTTTATTTCAATTATAATATTAATTCCCCCTTAAAACACTTCAGTTAGTATCAACCACAATTTTTTAGTTAGTACTAGCCATGATGATGAAGTTAGGTCCTGATTTCTTCTCTAGGGGAAGTGAAATAAATTATATACTATAAATCTATATCTTCTGAAAATATAGAATTATGGTATGTATTTGATCTTATGGTTCCATATATTTTTTAAAGAAGAGTAAAAAAAATTAAATTTCAAAAAACAAAAAAAAAATTAAGAACCCAGACATTATAGTTTCAAATGTTAGAGATTTCAAACATTAAGGTTCTAGATAATGATGGAATTATGGATGTTATAATTCTATAAATTAAATATTCTATAATTTATTATGTATTTTTACCAAAATATCCTATTATTATAAGAAATATCAATTCTAAATCCAAAGGGGAGAAATTTATTTCTTGATGACAACATAAAAAAAGAATATAAAGGGGGGAACTTATTTTGGGTTTGAAAGTTTTTAACCTATTTTTTTAGATGGATATAGGAAATAAGTTGAATAAAAATATTTTCAATAAATCCTATAATATCTCTAAAGTTATATCACTTGATGAATCATTTATGGAAAACTTTGATGTCTAAGTTTTTCACTCTTTCTTTCTATACTGAGTACTACTCATATATACTTAGAGTTTATTAATGTATAGATCATTACTTTACGAAAATTGATGTCATCCTTCTCTTAACAAATAATTTTTTATTTTTAGAACAAATGAAGATAATGGGAGAATATTAAATTTTATGGAGTATGATATGATTATTATTTATCCATAACTATTTAATCTTAGAATTTTTTTTAATGAGGGGGAGAAAGACACATGGGAAAATATTGAAGAATCATATATTTTAGTTGGATTATAAATTATTGGGTATTTTATTAGGTATTGAAAAAAATACAAAGGTGGTAATAGAAGAACTCAAGGGATAATTATGATTATTTTTTTGTCAATAGTTTTTTAACAATTAAAGAACCTAATAGATGATGATAAGTGTAAATTTTTGGTAAAGTCAATGGTAAGAAAATGTAAATTAAAGGAAAAGATAGATATACCTATAGGATTTCAAAAAGATAAAAATATGGTGGTTAAATCATCAAAATACTAGAAGAGTTTAGACCTACTTCTGAAATATACACATTAAAGGTATCTGGAATGATTTACATAGATTATTGAAGTGATGGCGTCTGTAATGATTTACCAAAATGATATAAAAGATAGTGAAGCACAAATATCTGATGACTATTAAGCTGAAATTAATTATAAATCTAAGACAATTGTAAAGGTTGATGAAATCATTATTAACTATGCTTGAATTAATTTCATTAGAATCCATCCATAGAGGATGAAGTTTGTATAAAAGTTACAAGGTGAGTTGAAACTGGTAAGTTGAAGTGCATTCAAAAGATAAAATCAAGGAAGTAACATGGTGAACAATAAAAGGAAGAGTCGTGAATACAAGTGGTTTTCCATCTATAAGTTATATGAGGCAGTAGTTTAAGCATCACGAAACAACTTTAAAATAAATTTGTAAGTTTAGGAGATAATGAATACTAAAGTTTTGAAGTGATTAAAGATAGCATGGATTTTGTTAACATTTTGAGCCAAAACTTGAAGATATTTATAAGTTATTTGGAAGTTAGAAGAGAGATAATATATGATAAATGAAAACGGAAAAGATATTATGTATATATATAAGATATTTTTCAAGTAGAATATTTTTACTTTGGAAAATATAAATGGAAATTTCTACATGATATGTTTTATAAAGATATATATATAAATTAGAAAATAAAATATCCTACTTGGGAAAATTAAGAAGTGTGGATGATACATAATATATTTTCTAGATATTAAATCTGTAAAAGGGAGGAACCACCCTGAGATATGAAATATATTCTCATTGTGAGATTTTTTAAAAAGTCCCAAGCTACAATGAGAATGTGTAACATATTGTATGTTGTGTAAGAAGTTCATAGGTAACACATAATATAATTAAAACCCACATAGAGATATGTAAGATATTTTTTATTATATATATGATTCTATAGTTTTAAAAATGTGAGATTATTAGAGAACTAAGTTAAATAATTTCACATTTTTCTTTCAATAAACAAGCATCACAACGATTCAGGAGGATATTGTGATTCAAACTGAGTTAAATTATTAAGTTTTTATAATGATTCACAAATGATTTTTAGAGGTTAACATGTCAATCCAATTGAGATGTTGATATTCAAATCAAAAGTGACTGAAAGGGGAGAAGATGATGAAGCCTAGGTAAGGAGAAAGACTATAAGGACCTATCCTTAAACATTATATAATCTAGTTTCTTTATACTAGAATTAACTTTCTTGAATATCCAAATATATTTTGGGTTTAGAGTTTTATAGAATAAGGTCATAAATATTATATAAAAAACTCATATATTACAAAGTGGACACTTTTACTAAGTATCCATTTTTCCAAAATATAAATCTTTTAAATAGAAACTTGTTTTATTTTAATGAAAAATCATTATAACTTTCGAATTTACTTCTTTATTTCTATTACATATCCTTAAACCTTGTAAAAACATTTAAGAAAATGGGATCATCAAAAAAATATCAGTAAGAGAAAATTGGATCATAAATATAAAATGGATTAAATTTTAGAGAATTTATTATCCTAATTTTCCCTTTACAATATTTTTATGATTTTTAAATATTTTAATAAAATATTATTTTACATAAAATATCATTAATATCATTTTTGAAACTATTCATTTAGTTTGAATTTAAAGAAAAAAAGATAGAAATGGATTTCAAATACAAACCTTTAACACATTAATAATATGTTATTTTTATCTATAAAATTAATGTCACACTATAACTCACCCAAAAAATATTACTTCTATAGTTTTTAAAATCAATTACTTGATTTGTTTACTTCTTTCACAAGCATTAAATCGTTGTTGCGTAAACATTTAATATAATTATTTCATTAATAAAAATTAAAGGTAAATTAACATCATAAAAATAAATAAATTAAGTTCAATATAAACGTTTATATTATTTAAATATCTATATTTTCCTACATTTATGTCATGAAAACATATTTAATATGTTATTTTAACTTTTCTAGCCTCGCGCAAGCATTGCACAAGAATTTAGAGAAGTCACTTGTTATATGAATCCAAAATTATAATATATCCATAAATATAATCAATAATAATTTATATTTATTAACCAAGTCTATGAAAGGATTATTCATTTAAAATATTTTCTTTAGGATACTGAATTTTTCTTTTCCAATGTTGTGCAAGCACTACATTGGCACTGAAAATGATTTTCATATTTATCATGTAATAAGTACTAATTTATATGTTTTGAATTATTTTTATATTATATTTTTATTATATTATAATAAATTATTATTTACATAATTTTATTAAAAAATTTATATCATATTTATGTTTTGGTGATATCATAAAAGATACTGTGTTTCATAAAACATCTCTAATTTTTTTCTATTCATAAAAAAATTATATTTTTCAAAAAAAACTCAAAAATTCATCTTATTATAAATTTGAGTTGATGAATATAACAAATAATTCCATTTTATAAAATTCAATTCCTATGAGTGATATAAATTAATTTTGATATAAATGCATAAAACGCAAAGAAAACAGTTTTTTGAAAAATGTATTTTTAAGCCCAAAAATGAACATATACCAAAATCAAGTATAATACTGATTAAAATATAATTAATTATATTATATATAATTAATTAATACCTATTTTACTTTTATATAAAATTAAAATCATAATTTTACTTTTTAATAAAAATAAATTACAGGTTTACAAAAATTAGTATTTTTCATTATTCACAGAAAAATTAATCTTTTCAAAAAAATAACAAAATTTAAACATAAGATAATTTTGATATGGTAATTTTAAAAATTATATAATTTTTATCAAATAAATTTTATAATTTTTTTGGAAATTAATTATAATATTCACTCACAAAAATCAATAAAACCCATTTTTGAAGAAAATGTATTTTTGAAGAATAAAATGACTTTACTGAAAATTTAGTGCTTATTTTCCAAGAATTAATCAATAAATTTTCATTTAGTAAGACCTTTATATATATAAATCATAATTTTTTTAATCTTATTAATACCCACTAATTTAACAACTAAGTTATAACTATAACATTTAAATAATAATATTTCATGATTTGTTTAAGTTTGGTGTTATGTGTTCTATATGCAATAAAACATAGTGTTATTTTAAAATCTAGGGATATTACATCCCCCTAATAAACTATTTCATCATAATTTTAACTCGGTCTCAGTAATCAGAGGTTTGAAATTTAAAATTAACTTTTTAAAATCCCACATCATAAAAAGGGTTAATAAAATTTCCTCTCCCCTCATCCCCCCTCCAATGGCCCAAAGGCCTTAATTTTTTATTGATTTTGATAATCCACCTTTCAAGGGGTGAGGTGGAACCCTTACAAGACTCATAGGCGTAAGTATTACATGGCTCATAGGCCTTAGAGGAATTCATTTCCCATAGGCTTCAAACATTACATACAACCCAGACTAACTACTTGGAACTGCTCCTCCCCAGCATCTTCATCGTAAAATCAGCTCTCTACCTTTGCATAGTTGTTCAGCTAGGATTTCCCATGAATTCACAGTCTTGTTCCGATGGTAGGTGTCATACCCTATCATTCTTGCAATCTTTTTAGCTTCTACTATGGTGAAAACTCTTTGCTCCTCCTCCTTCTGAAGTTTGTTCCTTATAGGTTTTCTGATTTTTCAACTACACTTAAGGTGGCCCGAAGGCCTTGAGGTGGCCCTAAGGCCTTATTGACCCAAAGGATTGGGTGGCCCGAAGGCCTTAAAGGACTCGGGGACCAAATCGGTGGCCTAAAGGCCCAAATGGGGGAATATTCCCAGCTGTTACAGTGCTAAACAGTGCTTGCTATAGTACCCGCTACAGTACCTGCTACAGGCTTGTCATATTGAATAACACATACTCGATTTCCAAATAGGAGAAAATCAGTGGGGAATTAAAATATAGATATTGAGTAAAAATAATCTCTAAAAAATAATGGAAATAACATATAACATTGATCACAATAAATTGTATATTCATGAGAAATCTAATGACCACAAAACTATAAATAAATAAGGTGTAAAATAGACCATCAATTCATCAAAAAGGAAGGTAATATGATAAAAAAAATTTGTTTCAAAGTCTTTTTCCTAGATTTGAGGAAATACTTTAACATCTACACTAAGAAAATAAGGAAATATACTTAATTTATTTTCTTCAAATACATAAATGATATTTTCATCATTTGGTTATGTGTTTCAATCATTTTTTACCTTTTTCTCATCATTGACTCCAAACAATGAGTATTCAAGATGAAGTTTTCATGCTTGAAGCACTAAAATCACCATCTATTAGATAACACAATCCACAAAAATGATAACAAGCTATTATTCCTATATATAAGCATTAACTAAAACCAAAATTATTAGAATAAGGTAATATAATTCCCAGAATGAATAAACCTTCATATGAATAAATACAACATTAATAACCAATGCCTCCATAATAACACCCAATGTTCAATATAGATTCTTTGATAAATAACAAACCTTAAAATTCTTCAAAATATTCTCGATCAAGTTCAAAACCCAAAAATCAAAATTATTTGATCACAAATTCTTCTGCGATTAATTTATCATTTATCTCTAATCAACATTAGTCACTCATTAAGTCATATACCCAAAAAAATATGCCCTAATCATATAATCTCTAAAACATGAAAATCATTTCCATAAATAACCTGAATCACCATAAATACACATTAAAATCATATATTCTTCCAAAAGATAATTCAACATTTATCCATCAAATAAAATCCCATATTAGATAGTAATATTCTATTTACCTTAATCATATAATATTCCCCAAAATTTATAGTGATCTTATTCTGAAATAACATTAATCACTTAATCACCAAATCACTTTTCAATCCTATGGTTATCTATATGATCAACTTAATCTTTATTTTTTAAATCATTTAAGTAAAAAAATAATCATACAAACCCAGACATCACATGGAATAGTGTTAGTTGTTGTACCCTTATCACCCTTCAATTGTGGGTTCAATCCCCACGGTCTTACTGGATGTGATGGGTTATTGCTCAGGCTATGGGTTTTCCTTTTTCTAAAATTATATTAATATAATTACATTATAAACAAAAAAATTTTATTTGATAATCGTATTCATAATTCACCTTGATCCCACAACATTCCCAAAATGTAATAAACCTTTTATCCCAAATTACCTTAATAGCCATAATATTAAATAATATTTAAAAATAAAAGGTTATATGATACCCTTTAAATTGAATCCCCAAAATCTAATATAATTCTTCCAAAATAATCCTTTATGTTAAATATAATAATTACATATAATTAAATCCAATAAAATGTCTCCAATAATATCACTATTGACCTTAAAATCCCATCCCTCACAATGGGTATTTAATCCTTTGAACTTATGATCAAACTTATACTTATAAACTCATGATGATATCCATAACTCTTAAGTTAACACCACATGAAAACATCCTAATCTACTAAGTTTCCTAAACCCTGATCTAATTCTAACTATAAGAACTCAACCTTTAACATTACATAATCTGGTGTCTTTATACTAGAATTAACTTTCTTGAATGTTCGAATATATTTTAGGTTTATAATTTTAGAGTATTTTATTATAACTATTATATAAAGAACTAATATATTAAAAAGTGGAAACTTATACTAAATATCATTTTTTCCCAAAATATAAAATTTTAAAAAATAAAAATGTTTTCTTTTCATGAAAAAAATTATGAATTTTAACTTTACTTTTACTTTTATTCTACACATCCCTAAACCATTTGAAAATCATTTTAAAGTGTGGGTTGTGTTCAAAAATCTCAATAAGGGATATAAAATTAAGAAATCCATTAGTCCATTGAAAACCATGAAAACCCATAAAACGATTAACTTTTTCACATTATTTTTTGAGCATATAAAATAAATTATATCCACATGGAAAACAAATTTTTTTTTTCTTAAATAAAACCTTTAAACCCATAGCATTCAAATAGAAACCCATGTAGGTAACTAAGAGCATCATATTCATAACCTGTGTATACTCATGTCAGAAATAACTGGAGCCCAGTTTAATCTATAGGAGAAACAATTATAATTAGCTCCCTCTTTATTTCATTTGAATACATGTAACATTACCTAATTCATTGGATAGCTATATCGGTCTTGTCGATTCATATATGTTATATGACACTCAAATGTTCGTATAAGCGGTATTAGGATCAGCTGTTCATATAAGTTGTATAGGACTCACTTGTCATCATCTATAATTCTTAAGTACTATATCATAAATAAATAAAATATTATTTCACCTTTTTATCATAAAACCCTTAAAAATATTTTAAACCCATATAAAAAACAATTTCAGATTTCAAAATACCCTTCCCTTTTAAAAACCCATTTTCAAAACTAAAATACCCAGAAAAATAGAAGAAGTGATTTTCTAAGAAGAAATAATGGAATATTGTAAAATAATAAAAACATCAAATAATGTTTATGATTGTGTTAATATTCATTGACACCGTATATGTTAAAATAGAACATTTGTTTTTTCTTTTGTAAATAAAGTCAAAACAATTCCGTATAAAATATATAAAAATATTTATTCTATAAAAATTTGAAATAAATTAAAAAGTAAAATTAAATTTCCTTTATAATTCATCTATTTCCATATAAATAAATTCATAAAATAATCTTAAGAATAATAACATAGAAGAAAAAATTTAGAAAATAAATCTTTAACACATTTAAAATGAGGTTTTAAGTTAAAATGTACCATACCTCGAGTTGGGATCATCACATATGTTGTTTTTCTTATTTAATAATAAACTTATGTTGATTATTAACTTACTTAAAAACATTTTTCATGTTTATTATTCATTTTTTTTATTTATTACCATGTTATATACAATTTCTAAATCAATTAAGTTAACATCAATTTTTTTGACAATATTCGGCTCATATGTCCAAAAAGACTTTGGTCAAAGTGGCCATTATTACATAATATCTAAAATAATAATCATGATATAATTATCATTTTTATATATTAATGATGTTTTTAAAACTTGATATGAATGATGGTTGTGAAAAATGAATTTTATTACAATCATAGGGACGGTAGGTCATACATACACATGAGTAATGTTTCCATTTCTCAACAATCGTGATGTAAAGAAGTTAAGTATTATTTTATCTTTAAAAATTATTATTATATCATAAATATAATTTTTTTTAAATAAACATATATATCATTCATATGATTTGGTTATGGAAAACGAATCACATCATTCATAGAGGGGGTAGTCCATACGTGCGCATGAACAATATTATCATATATAAATGGATGGAAAGGTAATAAACTATATGATATATTATATTTCCATAATGATAAATATGTCATGAATATCATGTATATATATTAAATCAATCATTTTAACCATCTGTGAGAGGTAGTGATAGAAAATGAATTACATCGGTTCGTGGGGTGGTAGACCTCCATACACATGAACAATGATAACATTTCCCAATCAATGGAAGAGGGAGATAATTATGTTGTAATAGTGGGTTCCCTATGCATAAATTGAATAGTTATTTTCTATTATTATATCATTTATACTTTTAGTTATGCATGATGTACACTTACCATAATAGTGTTGATATTTTTGCACCCACTTTTTAAATGGTAATGTTTTTAGATTATTTTTCATATCAAAAGGTTATAGCAGTTATCATGCTATAATGAGAACCTTGAGACACTATGATAGTGATCATAAAAATATTTCATATGTTATAGATACATCATAATAACGGGACATAGATTATATATGATTATTAGGTTTTGGGGTGTCATAAGCATTGTGACTTCTTCTCGTGAAGTTCGTACTTAGTGATCTCAAGTAGATGATATCATAAGGACCGGTCCGCTAATAGTAACACCTCATGTTTCAGGTTTCATTGGTAGTTCCTATATATGAACAAGTGTAATGTTATCCTAACTTGATATTATTGTCAATTTATACTATTTGATAACATACATTGATGCAAGGTAAAAACTATGGAATTGATGTCATAGCAAGGTAGGTTACATTGGGTGTTTCATTAGTGGTATTAAATTGATTGAATAATCAAGATAGAATTTTTTTTCTTCTTAAAAGAAATGATATCTCATGCTTAATTAATCAGGATAGTAACACCTTCACTAAATCCATGGCCATGGTAGAAAATGTAAGTTCATCTATTATGGTCAATGAATAATAATGTGAGAAATGATGATGACACAAAGTGTGCATCCTACTTTATGAGATATCATGAGACAAAGAGATTATAATACATAGAATGTGTTCATAGGAAAGGTTGTCATTACTATGAAAATACCTTATCACTTTAGGGGTCTTGATAGGTTTCTACACCCCACTCCTGGTCTGTGAATAATATTCAATGTTATTAAGATAAGGACCTATATGGTCACACACTTAGAGAATTCAGAAGTCTTCCCTATTCGGATGAATAGAAGTATCAGGCATAGTGGGCCCCACCATAGTGTCTGAGATATGTATGAGAATATATGATCGCCAAGGAATAAATAAATTCACTACTATAAATTGAGTTAGTTGTGACCGATTATTTGTGATGGGATCCCATTGCAAATAACCAGTTATAGAAAATGGAGTCGCAAATAGTTTCTTCAAGTTTTTTAAAAACCCTTTTGTGATGGGCCCATCGTAAATAACTTAAAAAATTAAAAAAAAATTAAAAAAAATTGAATAAATTAATGTTAATAATTATAATATTATTATTATTATTAAAATAATATTAAAAAATAATTATAATAATAGTAATAAATATTAATAAAATTTTCTCTGAAGTAAATATGTCCATTTTTGTATGCATGAGAATGGAGATCAGGGAGGCCTCGCCACACTGCTCTCCGTTCTTGTGCATATGAAAATGGATATATGTATGTCGGGGCAGATTTTTTATAGTGATTTCAGTCAGAGAAAGTTGTAGGGAGATTAGCTGCCAGTCAAAAGAGTTGTTGCCAATCCGCTAGAATTTGTGTTGCCCTTCACAAATAGAATATGAATATTTATTTCTATTTATTACTATTTAATACTCTTTATTACTATTTATTGCTATTTATTAATAATTATTCCCAATTATTCCTAATTATTCCAAATTATTCCTATCTATTCCTATTTATTCCGATTTATTCTTATTTATTCCTATTTATTCCTATTTATTCCTAATTATTACTAATTATTACTAATTATTACTATTTATTATTAATTATTACTATTTATTACTATTTATTACTATTTATTACTAATTATTACCAATTATTACTAATTATTACTATTTTTTACTATTTTTTACTATTTTTTACTATTTATTACTATTTATTACTATTTATTACAATTTATTACGAATTATTACTAATTATTACTATTTATTACACTTTATTGCTATTTATTTCTATTTATTGCTATTTATTACTATTTGTTCTTATTTATTCCTATTTGTTCCTATTTATTCCTATTTATTCCTATTGATTCCTATTTATTCCTATTTATTCCTATTTATTCCTATTTATTCCTATTTATTCCTATTTATTCATATTTATAACAAATTATTATCCATTATTCCTAATTATTATTAATTATTACAAATTATTCTTATTTATTACTAATTATTCCTAATTATACCTATTTATTACAAATTATTCCTATTTATTACAAATTATTTATATTTATTACAAATTATTCCTATTTATTACTAATTATTAATCATTATTCTTATTTATTACAAATTATTCCTATTTATTAATAATTATTTCTATTTGTTACTAATTATTCCTATTTATTACTAATTATTCCTAATTATTATTATTTATTCCTAATTACTTCTATTTTTTACTAATTATTCCTAATTATTCCTAATTATTATTAATTATTTCTATTTATTTCTATTTATCCTCTTTATAACAAATTATTATTAATTATTCCTAATTATTACTTTTTATTCCTATTTATTCCTATTTATTCCTATTTATTACTATTTATTCCTATTTATTACTATTTATTCCTATTTATTCCTATTTATTACTATTTATTCCTAATTATTCCTATTTATTACTAATTATTTCTAATTATAATTTTTTATTACTAATTATCACTAATTATTATTAATTAGTGCTAATTATTACAATTTATTAGTATTTTTTACTAATGAAACAACATATTTGTAAAAATAAATAATACAAAATAAAACTATCTAATTCTAATTTAATTTAATTGTCTCTAATTAACAATAATTATAACATACATAAAAATAAATAAATTAACTAAAAAATAAAAGCAATAGATAAATACCTTAAATTGAATCTTTTGTACGCTGAAAGGCTTCTAAATTACCCCGATATGAAATTTTAAATTTTGAAAAAAAATTCGAAGAGAAATATGAGAGTTCAAAGACATAGTAATTGAGAAAGGTGTGAAATGAAAAAAAAAATGGATCAGAGTGTATATAGGTTAGATTATTTATGTCGGGAGTATTTGTGATGGGGCCAGTCGCAAATACTCACCCCACTATTAATTGGGGGCGGCGGTTAAAAAGGTATTTGTGACGGGTCTCATCGCAAATACCTACTTGCCGACATAGTATTTGTGATGGGAGATAAACCCCGTCGTGAAGAATATTATTCATGATGGGACCTGTCGTAAATGATGAAACCCTATTTAATTAGTCGGTGGCGGTTAAAAAGGTTATTTGCGACGGGATACCCAACCCCGTCGCAAATGATGAAACCCTATTAATTAGTCAACAATGGTTAAAAAATGTATTTCTGACGGGTCCCATCGCAAATACTAAAACCCACTGAGGGTAATTGTGATGGGATACCCAATCTCGTCGTAAATGGCCTTCCGACGATTTGGCGCACAATGCACGCCAAACAATTTGTGACGAGACCCTTCCCCGTTGCAAATGACTGATTTTTTCTTAGTGATTATTCGAGTTTAGAATAATTAGTATTGAATTTATTTAATGTATTTTCAACTATTAAAGTAAATGCATGGAAAATATTATACAAATGAATAAATTTTAATATTCATGGTTTTTTTAATATTTGAGGGAACGGTGAGTTGAGTTAAAGACTCGGTTTTATCATGTAATATATTTTTTATATTATAAGTAAATGATACAAATATAAATGATATTTATATATCACTAATGCAGTCAAAAGATGTTGTTTATAGTGGGTACACAACAAAATATTTCACTTTTTCCAATTGGGATATATCTATTGGTAAAAGTACATTTTTTGTTGGTAAAATGTTTTACCAATATGTGTATCCCTCTCACTAAACTATCAGTAAAAACTCTGTCGCTAAATGTTATTGCGATAGATAAAATAGTTCTGTTATAATTATAATAATACCAACAGATAATATATTTATTATATAATATATTAGCAATAAATATTTATAAATATTATTTAAATTTAATTTATAAATAGATATTATATATTGGAAATATTATTGCCAACAATTTTTTTCACATTAATATAATACACTGTGTAAATTACTAAACTGAAGATGATTTTCACACAAGGTAAAACTTAAGAAAATTATTAATTATATTAATAATTAAATTTAATACAATATGAATAAATATATAGTTGAAGCCGGTTGATACCCAAAAATATCATAAAAACAAAAAAAAAACCTAGGATCCATCCATGCCACCCCCAACCCCACATGAAAAAAGGGTATGTCACAATCCTCTAAAATGTCAATTGACTACAATCCTCCAACACCCAAACATTTTCCACCATAGTAGAAGAATGTTACTCTCGATAGCCTGATTTCAAAATCTCTTTCATCATCACCCCAAGTAGGCCACTAGAATAAACAAATCGAGCCTCCTCGAGTACCATTGAGGAACCTCAAATCGCTACTATGCCACACCTTTCAACTCTAAGATCTACACTATAAACAATCAAAGAGCATACCCACAAATCAGTGTGAAATATCTACATGAATTGAAACCAAAATAGAAATAAATGAAATTATTAAAAAACTACATGGAATGAGAATTTTTTATCTTCCCCGTTGACATCTAAAGGATCACTAGTATAAATGACTCAAATCTAGGCATTCTTTCTCCAATGAGATGCCTATAGGATCCCAAAAGGTATATTATCTCAAAATATCATTTCCACCTTAAATGAGTAGTGATGTAATTAATTAAAAAGGTCTAATTCTTATCATTAATAGTATAATGTAAGTTTAGAATACTTTGTAGAATAAAATACATGATGTTATACTGGTCATATGTGAATGATCCTCATAACGACCATACCATCTCCAAAATAACATTTTCTTGTGTGCAATTTCAGAGGGACAACAAGCTAGCCAATTCACATGAGTGGTCCTAATAGAAAAAAAATTATGAATTAATATGTGTATGGGGTATTAAGTAACCATATCATCCCTAAATTTCCACCACAACGGTATTCTATTATAAGGGAATTAGTATAATTTGAAGGAATTATGGCATACCATTGTGAATAGATCTAAGACACTTACCATCTTCTAAAGAAAATAAGATATCATCGACTTTGTCAAGAACTCATACACTTAAGATGGAATGTCCCAAATAAATGGGGCACTCCTAATTAGGGGTGTCCATGGGTCGGGTCGGTTCGGGTTTGTGGGAATTTTAGACACAAACTGATAAAAATAGGATGGGTCGGGTTACATGATGTACTCCTAAAGCACCTGACCTGACCTGTAACGAATCGGGTCGAATGAGTTATGAAACTTCTGTATATATTCATAATAAAATAAACATAGAGACAATAATTCAAACTATAGCAAAATAATATAATTCCTTGCATATGAAAACCCCCTTCATAAATTGTAGTGAATAATATAATAAATGTAAAAAAATTAATACATTATGTAACAAAATAAAGCCATCTGAAAAGAAAAATAATGAGTTAATACAACACAACCCTATCATAAAAACAACCAAAGGAAGAAGGAACACTCTATCCACCTGTGCATCATGTAGCTGGACACACACCCTTGAAAACACCTGAAAAACAAACAAATATATCAAAAGAAACAAAAAGTCCATTAAAACAAATGAATTGAATATGAATCCAAAACAAATATCAACCAACCATAAAAGAAAATTAATCCCTAAAACTGCCAATATATATCCCAAATGTCATTAGTTATTAACTCTTGAAAAATTCAAACTGAATTTTCATCCAAAAAAATACCAACCATCAAAAATTCAAACTGTTCTATGCATTCATTTACCATAAACTATAAAAAATAATCATTTTTTACTCTTCAAACTGTCAATATGCATTCCAAAATAAATGAATATGCATCCAAAACCATAAACCCATTAGTATGTCAAAAATGTTAATCAAACTATAAATATGCAGTCCAAAACCGTAGGATATATAATGTAAAATAAATATATCCAAATTTGTTCATTGAACATGGTATTGGAATGTGTTAGGAATATGGATTTTCAAGGGGATGTATGTGTATGTAACTTTTGGGGGAAAGTATTTCATTTCCCTAATTAGTTTGTTAGAGGAGTTTGTTCATTTTTGGGGTGGTTAGCTGGATGGGTGGTCCTTTAAATAAAGGGGGACAGTATTTGTGAGGGGGCATGATACTTTTTTTTGGGATTATTTTTATATCAGGATGCTATAATAAGGGGTTGGTGCATTGGGACGTCCAGTAAGGAGATCGCTAAGTGCAGTGGACTTTCCATGGGTTATCTTTCTTCATCTTCTTCCTTTTCTCTCCCAAACTATAATTCTCTCTCTATCTATACTGTTTGTATTCAATAAAAAAATTTATCATTGTTCCTTCAACTATTTCTACTCTTCTAATATTATTCCTAACATTTGGAGACTCTTATAGAGAGTTTGACCGTGCGTAATATATTATCGAAGGAGAGATAAACTGAAGACACTCAGTTTTAATGACAACAACATGAATGTTGCTGAAGCATAACCAAATGAATCAGTAAGACGATCATCACTGGGGAACCATGTATGCTAGAGGATAGGTGTTGCAGGAGCTGGATGAATGTCTTGTAGGAGTCACATACACTTTTGGTGACATGAATATATTTGGGTTTAGTCAACGTAAGGAATACGCACGGGTGATACTGGATACAATCTGAGCCATCGAACAAATATGAGACATTATCACTGGGAAGATGTGACCTGGTTGAGAAGTATATTTCACTAGACGACCAGTGTGTTGGATTTAAGTATTCCACGAGAACAAACGTATTAGTTCGGTTCAGGAATTTTTTTATCACAAACCGGGACTATTAAACGGAGCTGGAAAACTAGGGGAATGGTCACTGGAGAGAAGATTGAGGGGGAGGGTTGTGACTAGGATATCATCTTGTCTAAGGAGTGCGTTTGACGCAAGCACTGTAGATGGATGGTCCAATGAACTTCAACATAGTAGTGAGGCGTGAATTAAAGAGGAAGAGATGGGCATTGAAGGCAACGATCTTCTCGTGTTTTGTTGTAGTTTTTTGTGAAGGATTTCCATTGTAGTTAAAAAAATGTACATTGTGAGACACATATTCTGGAGATTAGCGCATGGGTTAGAGGATTATTCATGAGATATATTCAATAATGGAAATAAGAGTTGTGCTTCCATATTTTACGAGAGAGGATATGTATGGCTGAATTGTCAAAGAAGAAAGGTATTTTGAATTTTTTGGGATTACAGATGACATATAATTACACTGTGAAAAGCTTTACATGGTTGGTACCACTCTATAATAGTTTTTGTCCCGGTACAGTGCAACCTTGAACTCATCATGGGAAATTTTTAAACCATCTCTAATGGAAATGTATGGGTAGCTGATGGAGAGGGAATTGTTCTAGCAACCTAGTGCATTGGAGGATAAATTTTTTCCACTCCGGATTAGTACGGAAAGGTAATTGTTAACCTGATTACTAGTGTGGAAAGGAGAAAAAATAATATTAATGAGTAGAAGTAGCTTCCAATTGAAGGTGGTATGGAGAAGAAATTTGATCTGGAATTGCATTCATTACATATGAAAGAACAAGTGTGCAGTGCTTCAAAAATTATAGTGAATCCCGGAAATGAGGAGGTTGCGAAACAACAACATTATTAAATCAATGCACAACCACTGGAATCAGTTCACCAAATTTCTTCAATGTTGTTTTTAATACTTCTTGTGTTAGTAGTGATCATTCCTACAAATCTGGGTTATAAGGACTGGATTTGGTCTTTTTTAGAGTTTGAAAATGCATTAAAGAGGAAGTGGGTCCCATTTAGGTGGAAGAAGAAGCAAACTAGAGCATAACGCTAGGTTCACAAGATCTAAAAACTTGTGAAGATTGTATTCTAAAATAAAGAAAAGAATCTAAGGTAGTAAGTTTTTAATTGTGCCAGATTGGTCATGGAAAGATTGATCTAGTGCAGAATGACTCCAGATTGTTTTGTTGGAATAACATATGTGACCATAAGAGAAAAATACATCGCACAGGTTATGTGATTTGGAAGAGCACACAAAAAAATAGAATTAAAGGTCTATAGTTCCAGGTGGTACACAGTTTAGAAACTGGATGATAAATAGAGGCGTCCATTGATTATCTGAGTAAATTTGGGATTAGAAAACTAGAGTAATGTTGTGGTTATGGTGAAAGCAAAATGATAGTGGTATCTGTTTATACAGAATGTGTGAATATAATGTTGAAGAGAGTTCAAACAATTATTTAGGGAGAATTTTTGGGATATGAGCAGCTCAAAAGGTTTATAAAGTAAGATATAAAAGGTTTATTAAAGAGGTTACACATTCCGGTTTCTGGAGGAAAGGAATAGGGGATCATGAACCTTTGCATCAGAAGGAGACTCATTGTGTTTTGAATACAAAAGAAGTGGAGGTATTAAGGGATTTGACAATAGTTTGGTGGCATGATGGTGCAATGGTGGCTAGAATGTAAGTTTGTCAACATGTGGATACAAGGTAAGAGATGAATAAAATTACTAGTTTGGATTACGTGTGTTGTGATAATGAGTTTGAAGTGACGGATCTTGAGGATGAAATTGGGGGTAAAAAATTAAGGATTTGGCTGTCTAAATAGAAAATTAGGGGTTCGATGGAGAAGTTATTGAAAATAATGAAAGATACTATTTGAATCCATCGGTGACATTATTATGCAGAATCCCTTGCACAACATTTGAACTTCTAATGGATTTATTCCTACTGTTTATTGTTCAATGGAGCTTGGTAAAGGCCTTTCTAGTTAATAAATGGTTGCTAAAAAAATTTAGTGGTCATGGGGTACTAGTAGTGATGGATACAAATTCTCCTGAGGCTATTGTGGACTTAGGAAATAAGGGCTGAAAAGTATGCTTCCTCACTGGAAGAAAGTTTATTTATAGTATGAATTTTCCAAAAGACAAGTTTCAGTGTATTCGATTGGGTAAGATATTTCTCCTTCGGTGGTGGTGCAGTGGTGAAAGGAGGTGGTCATACTAATGGTTGAATTTCTATGTGTAGGGTTCGGTTCCTGGGAGCCCACTCTTGGGTGAATTTCTCCCTTCCATGATCTAATCACCTTTACGAGTCACCTAGTACTGACCGGTTGGGTTGATGGGTGAATCCCACCTAGCTGATGGATTATTGTGTTAACCCATTTGATTGGGTTGTTGCCCCATGAGATGATCTTCCATCTCAGCTGGCAACGGTTCCTTCCCGTTTTGGGGCTTCTTTGGATGACCTCTTTGTGGGAAGGGGGTTTTTTAGAAGTGGAGGGTTCGAAAAGGACACTCCTGGGGATTTCATTTTAAAAGAATTAGAAAAGATAGATTTTGTATATATTTCTACTAAGTCTAGTATATGTGGGAAAAAATTTAGGTATTTTTGTCATGTGGGAGATGTATTATTTTTCTAAGGATGAATTGGAAAAATAGAAGTCATAAATGGTACTGGAATAGACTCCTCGGGGGAGTGGTGGTTTCTATAACACTGTGTTTGATGGATCATGGTTCGGAAAGGGAGGAAATTTTGGATGTAGAGATAGAAACCTAAATTTTTGTTTCCTTGGTACAATTTTCCTAAATAAACTACTTGTTCTTGCACCAAGATTGGTTTAAAAATTGGACCATTATTATCGATTGATAGAGAAAGTATTATAAGGACACTTTTTATTTCCAAAAATCATGGGTCAAAAGTTCGAGAGTGGTGGGATACAATAAATAAAATAATGAAGTTTCACAGCCAATATTTCATGGTCAAGGAAAGGACTGAAACCATACATGAAGATTCTAGTGGTATGCATATTGTTGTTGGCCTCTTGACAGCAAAGGGTGTCATGATTTCTTTGAATAATGGTCAATAGGTGATTCTACATAGGGACAAGGAGATCACTAAAGGGAAGTGGTTATCATTCACTGGTTTTTTAGAAATAAAACATATCCTAGTTTTGGTCAATATAGATTCACTTCAAGATACATCTTTAGCAAAATGTAATGTTGATCAAGGTGTTTCGTTCAGCAAGATAGTACACTTGATCTTTGCAATATCAGAGTGGATCAAGTTTGCAAGGAATAAGATGATGGTTGTTGCACCAAAATGAAGGGTGGTCGCCTTGTAGTTTTTATTGATGTTTTATCATCTCAACTTTTTGGTAGTTACGTATTATATTTTGAAGTTTCCAACATTAGAAGGATGACGATGTGGACTGGCTATGATTTTTGGAGAAGTGTTCCAACACTGGGTTCTGAGAGAAGGGTTGAACAACACATTTCCAATAGTGATACAGCGAGATATGATATGCAAGTTCCTATGTTTTCACCTTGAGGACAAGGAGGTTTTTGAGGTGGGGGAAATGTTAGAAATATAGGTTGTAAGGGGGGTTTCTATGTATGTAACTGCCAAGGATATTTCTTTTCCCTTATTAGTTTGTTAGAGGGTTTTTTTAGTTGTTGGGGTGGTTAGTTGGCTATGTGGGACTTTAAATAGAGGGGAACAATATTTTTTAGGGAGAAAAATACATTTTTTGGGATTATTTTAACAGCAAGATTGTGAGAAGGGGATGGTATGTTGGTACGTCTAGCAGGGAGCTTGCTAAGTAGAGTGGACTTTCCACAGGTTCTCTTTCTTCTTCTTCTTCCTTTTCTCTCTTGAACTATAATTATATCTTTTTATGTACTGTTTGTTTTCAATATATAATTTTATTATCATTCCATATACTATTTCTCATCTCCTAATATTATTCCAAACAAATTTTGAAAACATAGTGATCCAAAATACATATATCCATATTTTTTCACTAACCATGGAATTGAAATGTTAAAACATAGTGTAATCATTTCAAATGTTCTAAACTATTTCAAAACATAATCTAAACCCTGGCCATGTTGAACAGACAATATTGTAATGGCTCGGCTAGACCATTTTTCTTCACAGTCACAAACAATAATCATCAACTCTTAGTTATCCATTATCCTAGAATTAAATCATTGACTGTATAATTTGAATCATTTGGACCCTAATAACTCAACACAATGATTTATTTGGTTCCTTTATTTTCATTATCTTTTATTACCATTACTAGCTTTACATTAAAAAAATAAAATAATTCCAAATATTTCATAGTCGCCAAAGATCATTACAAACATAACTTATCTTCTCAAGGAATATGTAATCATATAAATGTGTGTGTTGTGTCATTGCACATAAATTTATTTTTTATGTTAATTTAAATAATTAGTGTTAAGAAAATAGATTTAAAAAAATTACCTTGCTATGAACTTTTTGGAAGAAACACTTTCACTGTATTTTTACAGAAATAGGAATATGTTAGTGGCATCAATACTGTGAAACAAAAAGAAATAAAAAAATATGCTCCATAGAATAAATAAATGCATACTCCAAATAATTTAGAAAACATTTTCATTTATATACCTTAAATGAAGGGCATGTGAGTTACCCCTATAAGCTTAGAAACATTCTAATAAAAACCCTTATAGGATTTTAACTTAGTGAGAGCTAAAAAACGGAGATCTAAAAAATCCAACTAAAAATTTGGAAAACACATCTTCATCAACAACAACTTTTACTAATTATAAAACAAAAAAAATACATGAATTATAGAAAGGAAACATTTAAGGATAAAATCAATAAATTATAATTTGAAAATCATTTTGTTGGGTTTATGACTATCTAGGGAATTTACAAAGATATGAGAGTCCATATAGGTTTCAATGTAAATTAATTATGAAAACCCTTACTTTCAATCATATAAATTATAAAACCATTGAATAACATTTAGATATTTCCCATTATAGAAAGAAAAAAAGGTAACAAAAAAATAATTAAAGAAAAAGGAAATTACCCTGAGACTTTTCTTTCTATTTCTCCTGATTTGAATATCCACCTGTATGTGGTGTTGGAATTACCAATCAGAATAATGCATTATGGGATGCTGTCATTCAATATAAGAATATTTAAAGCATTAAAAACCCTATAAAAATAATTTCATCAATTATAAAAATATTTAACTATATGTTTTTTTCAATATATATTATTATATGCATTATTCTTTAATTTTAAAGCTTAAATGTGGGTATATAACCTACTAAAATATCTATGGGGACTCATAAAAAAGGTTTTATCTTTAATTTTTCATCAAAAAACTTATTTAGTGTTGTGAGTGTTGTCACAAGAATATCTAGTCTATCCTAAATGTAACAAGACATGAAAATTGTTTTATCATCCTTAATAATGTAATATTAGTGTTGACCTAGTTTCACTTATCTCAAGGAAGGCAATTTATTGATTTTTACTAAGTTTTATATATGTATTGATGGTTCTAACAATGTAAATCATATAAAATGATATATTTAAAAGAAAAAATTAAATAAAACTAAACTAGAAAGAAAACATTGATTCATCTTCAAAGAGTTGAAAATATGAATTTAATCAAGCTATAAAAATATATAAATAAATAAAAATCTAAATTATCAAATCTAAAATACTAAAATGATCAATTTTTACACCTATAATATAGACTTATATAGCTTCAACATACAATTTTAAACTTAATTCAACAATATATCCTTAATCCAAGAGTAGAATTTTTAATCGATTTCAATAATCTATGAAATCAATTAAATCTTCTATTATTAAGATCAAAGGACATGTAACTATTGAAATAAGCTAATTTATAATAATTTAAAGGTGAACTAAGGAATTAAACATATACCAAAAAGTTATGGAATTTACAATGACAACACAAACATGTATGAATTAAAATAAGAGAATGAAATACACTTACAGTGGATAGAGGATATGAATTCCTCAAGATAAAAAATTATACTTATAGTGGATGGAGGATATGAATGCATTATTTTTCTAATGGAGAAAAGAAAGAGAACCTAGAAACCTAAAATAAATATAAATTTTATGATACTAATAGAAAGAGAATGAAACAAATACAAAGAGGGAAACAAATCTATTAGTTACGATGAAATATTACTAGAACTACTACTAAGAATAACCACACTTCATAAAATACTGGTGAAAACATGCTGCTACAAATACTGACAAATAAATAAGAACAAGAAAATATCTACAAGGTACTGGTATTTCTTATTGGAACTTTACTAGAGAGATAGCCACTACTACAACCTCACTGATACAAAATACCTACTCAAATAGAGAAAAGGATGGGAGAAGAAAACCTACTAATACTTTCTCTCAAATGCAAACTATGTTATGCAACCACGAAATGACTGCATTGACCACAACCAATCCATAGGCCTATTACTCAACTCTTGTTAATTTACATGAATGATAAAAATATCTCTAGAATATTACTCACTAGAGAATCAACCATATGCTCTTTCTACAGACTTCTTCAATGATTGTTGTAACCAAACGAATAACTCTGAGAGATCAAACATGAGTCGTTTATTGAATCTAAATAGTAACTCTCCTTTTCAAATATTCTTTCTTCAATAACCTTCTATCGCATGATGCTAAATTCAATTCATCAAATTTGGATAGGAAATATTAAAACGTCTTCCATCATCGATGGTTGACTTCATGCATCATGAACTAGAAAACCTTCGAGCATCGTCGATCTATGGATTTGTACCTCAATGGAAATCCAGATCGAGCACCTAGGATAAATTTGGCATGGGAAATGTTGAAAAAAATGAATAAGAACTAGATGTGTGGTGGTAGGAATCAAATCACTGGTGAAGGGATAGGAGATGAGGAGAAACTAAGAGGGTAGAGAGTGAGGGGAACACAAGATAGAGAAAAGGACGAATGGGGTGTTAAAATGAGTCAATGAAGATGAACTGAATGGTTGGGTAGGGAATCAACAATAAATAAATGGTTAGTGATGAAATATTGGTCGAAGAACTGATGGAGAAGAAAAAGTGGTTGATTTTAGGGTTTCTAGGGTACCATCGATGGCGCAGAAATGAATTGATTTGGTAATTAGGGATTATTCTGTTTTTGTTGTAAATTAATAATTAAACTTAGAAATAATATTATTTATGAAAAATAACATACATATATATATAAAGTTTTAAATTTATATACATTTTTTAATAAAAATTTATTATATACATTTAACTAATATATATACAATTGACTTTCTATTTTATGTATTTACAAGCTCCTAATTGAAAAAAAACAATAAAAAAAATTTAAATCATTTAAAAATAATTTTATATCATGTGTGTGTGTGTGTATTAATATCAATAAATAAGTTAATTAATCATGTAATGTCCTGGATTTTTTGTGTAATATTTTTAAATATTATAAGGATTAATTTTGAGACCAAGTGCTGAGACGACGCGCAATTCGGAGGCCCAGTGTTCCCAGAATAAACGTTTGAAATTTATTAAAATATTAAATAGCATGCATGCACAGTTTTCATGAAAAAGACGAATAACTTCTAAAAGGGATCCTAGATCAGAAATCTGAGGGCACCGTTTTGTTCAATGCAATGGCTTTACCATAGGTGTTACCTAACATCGGCCGATGTGGGTCAGCTGTGAAAAGTAGTTTTGGGTGTTTTTAAAGAAATAAAGTTAATTAAAGATTTATTTTATTTCTCTATTTCATTGAAACAGAAATTCTTATTATTTTAATTAATCCTTTAGGTAGGGATCCAAGGTTAGGCTCTTAACTCTAGAAATTCCCTATAGGCTATAGAGAAAAACATTGTATAATTCTCTAATCATTGATGGTAGAGACTTGGATTAGATATCTTTCTTGACAAATCTCACTAATGATAATCGATCTTCAATATATAATGATCTAATTCCCAATTGGTATGCATTATTTTGGATTTTTCCCCCGTTCTTAACTACAATGATGAATTTTGACCAACCAACGAATAGGTTGATCCATAGTTTGATCGTTCCTTATGGGATGGGTTATACTGTGTGGAATTTACAAGGTTTTATTATAGATATTATTGATTTGATTTGTTGATCATTCTTGTGGGAATTAATTGAGGCTAAAACAAACAATGATTGAGGTTCGTTCCTTGTATTTGTTCCATGTGTTTTTCTCTCTCCTATTTTCTACATGTGTTCTTCGTTCTTCATTGAATTTATGAATTAATGATTTTCTTGCCTTCGTTTTGTGGTGCGACAATATGAAATTAAAGATTCAACATCAAGACGAACTAATGTAGGTGCGACGATGATGACGATAGGCAAATCAGAATGGTTTGGGAGAATCTTTTCTTTGATCGGTTTGTGTTAGGATGAAAATAAATGGATTTCCGAGCCAATTGAAGGCCTGAGACCCTTTGATTCAATGTTATGGTGGTGAGACCACCCTAGATTTGATATTTCGAGGTGAACGGACCACCGGAGCGGAACTTGGGAGATTGAACAAGATGCGGGAGGAAGAACTCGACTATTCTAGAAATTCCAGAACATACAGTGTGTAGTATGGTCTACACAGCGTGTGTTCATCATCAAAAAAATTGGTATGTGCTATGGGAGTACATAGGTAGGAGGTGGAGTACATAGGTTTCCTACATGGCATGTACTCCCCCAAACGGCTTGGCCTAGACAAAGTACATGGACTACCCTGTGTACTAGTACACGGATAGATATACACGGGTTGACACCATGTACTGGCACATGGCCGGAGTACATGGGTGGACCCTATATAGAAGAACATGACATGTGACTTCTTCTACAGGTCGTTTACCCATCTTCTACACATCACAGTTTGGAATGACATGGGGCTTTGTGCACGGGTAGTACCCAGGTTCAAGGGACACAGCGTGTAACCCTACAACACGATGTGTATACTTTTCTGCATGGATTTATTCACTTGTCCATCGTATCATGGATGGGTTTCCTTAAGGGTTCATTCCCTTATCATTTCTATGAAGGTGGGTACAAATCATTTCCTACTCATAGGACTATGATCCCTTCAGTATGACTTCCTGGATAGAGTTTTTATAATCCCCTAAGAGGCCTGGATTAGGATCCTCTACTCATTCTTTGTGCCCTGGGTAGAGTTATTGGTATTGACAAAGCCAACTTCACCGGGTGTTGATCCTCTACTTAGCATGTTAATCTAGATAGAGTTGTTGGTATCACCCTATGGTCCTGGATATGATCCTCATATATGGTATTGTATTCTCTTCAGGTCTATTAGTGTATCTCTCTCATGAAGGTTCCTAATGAATTGTACTTCTTAGACGGATGCCATCAGTGCTATCAAACTCTGGAGTGTGTTCTCCTGGATGAGTGCTCCATGGAATCTTCGAGTTGAATCCCTAGTGTTGGTATGCATTAGTTTTGAATTACCTATAGATTGTGTGTCTTGGATTGAGTATATCTAGATATTATTACATGTTTTATAGACATATAATTGTGTATAGATAATTGTACTTTCCTTTCTGTATTACTTTATGGTTTTGGGGTGTCTTACTAAGTATTGTTATACTCAACCTGGAATGTTCTTTTTCTGTACGTGTCATGTCTTGTCCAGATGAGAAACCTTTTGACAGAGTCCTAGGCATACCAAGACTGGATGGAGTTTTCTGAGATCAGGCAAGTTGAGGTGTGAACCTACGGCTACAGGCAGCAGTCCCAGTACCTTTGTTTATAGGTTGGACTTGTGGTTACAGACTTATTTTAGTGATCTTGAATTTGGCCCAGTTTCACTTTAATTTACTTTCTTGTCATAATTTGTTGGTTAGGATATATTGGTATGAATGCATTGTTTTCTTAGTTTTTTTTTCATTTCACATTTTGTGGGATTGAATGTGTGTGTGTGTGTGCGTACGAGTACATAGGCAATGACTCCCACATTAGTGGTATGCCTACTCAGTGTTAGTCACCAGACCCTAGCCTATTGGATGCGAGATTGGAGAGTTGCGGCATGAGCCTTACTGGGAAGGGTCATGAAAATGTGGTATCAGTGGTGATCGGTTCTACTTTAAGGACCAGGAGTCCATGAGATTGGTTTAGGGAAACAATGTTAAGTGTTTTAAGTTTGTATTTTATGCCAAAGACTCCAGTGTAAGTGTCGTGTCTGACATATCCATACACCAAGACTCTGATAACCTACTTTTTAACTCGGTACATGAGAACATTGGTTTCATAGAGAATAATGGTACATTCATCATATAATATGGGTTGTGGTTTCCATTTCCTTCTTGATTCATCTCTCCAAATATACTCATTGATCGTGGTACATCTTGTTTTATTACAGGATGCCTCTGTGATGCATACCATCTAGGATTCATTATCTTGATCATGAGGATACCCCCCTCAGTGAAGAGGCCTCAATACATAGACCAGTTCCCCATATGTTTCCTCCAGGTGGTGCACCAGTCATACCACCACCTGTAGAGCAGCACGTAGTACCCACAGTACCAGCAGATGAGGAGTGCAAGATGAGCATGCTTCAAAAGATTCAGATATAGCAACCCCTTAGGTTCTGAGGTGCACCTAACCCTTAGGCGGATGAGGACTATCTTGAGGCGGTGACCCTATTTTTCTATCTAGTCAGGACACCATTGGATCAGATGGTGGTCCTGGCAGTGAGCCTTCTACATGATTCGGCAGGGATATGGTGGAGTTTGGATATCCAAACTCATGATGAGGTGACTCTTTCATGGAAATATTTTGAGCATCTCATTATAGAAGAGTTCTCACCAGTTATACTAAGATCTTTGCATATACAGGAGCTTCTTCAGATCTAACAAGGTAGCATGACAGTGACTGATTATTCATCGAGGTTCACCAACCTTTCCAGGCACTCGATGGATATGGTTATAGATTTTTACTTTAGGGATCATACATTTGAGTGACATCTTCATAGATACATATGAGTCGGCATTATCCCTTAGTGAATTCCTACTTATGTTGGGGTGTTTGAGCGAACTTTGGTGGTCAAAAACTTATTAGCTGAGCAGATACAACTTGTGATAATCAGTAGTGGATGAGTAGGTGTAGAGACCTCGATAGTATAGAGTCGACGTTAATATCAAGGATCCAGACATGGGATACATTTTAGTAAGAGTTACCAAGATAGAGGATTTGTATTTCAGGGCTCACAGGATGGGTCCAATTAGCCTAGGGAGAGGCAGTTCTATTCATGTGAAGGTAGGGGACATCTCGCTCAAGATTGTCCAAGCCATTGTACTGCTGACAAAGAGACAGTGTATAGAACATTGAGGTAGAGACAACGATAGGAGAAGGAAGATATATAGGGAGGTAGATGTAATAGAGTAGATTGGAGAGAAGAAGGAGGTGGTTGATGTTTTGACTTGTTACCACCACCACCCCTAGGTGGTCCACACCAAGCTTAGGGAGCTGGAGGACAGAGGTGGTGACAGATGCATGTTGTCGAGGCATATGACCTAGGGGCTCTATGAATGATTTGAGGCACGATATATTTATTTATACTTTAGATGTGGTATTGATAGATGTAGGTTCTAGTCATTCCTTTCTCACCACATATCTTGTTCGAGACCTAGAGATTCCGATTGAACCATTGACTCGACCCTTATTCTTGGAGACACCTACTGAAGAAGACTTGGAGATCACACATTTATACTGACAGTGTGACCTATCCCTTAGAGGTGAGAGTTTTGGTTGGAACCTCTTGGTGGAAGCATTGAGGCCTTATGAAATCATTCTTAGTATGGATTGGTTATCTATAGTCCATGCCCAGATTGACCATTTTAGGTGAATGGTGCAGTGTGTCTGCAGCAATGGAACAAGGTTTTCCTTTTTTGGTGACAAGGAAACCCAGGCAACATAGGATGGGATCATGCATAGGAGGGTGTAGACGATTACTAATCAGTTGACTAGTCTAACCCTCGGTGCAGTAGATGTTATGAACTTCTAGTTTCTAGAGGTGGTGGCGGAGTACGAGGACGTATTTCCTAAAGATGTTCCAAGTTTACCTCCCCACTGAGAGATTTACTTCTACATTGATTTACACCCTGGGATAGCACTGATATCTTCACCATCATATCATATGGCTCTCATAGAGCTTCATTATATGAGGGTGTAGTTGGAGGACTTATATAAGAAGGGATTTGTGAGAACCAGTGTTTCACCCTGGGCGGTCCCAGTTTTGTTTTCCAAAAAGGAAGACGGGATCTTGAGGTTGTGTGGGGACTACCAGAACTTGAAACAGGAGACCATGAAGAACAAGTATCCACTACCAAGAATTGATTAATTCATTGATCATTTGAGAGGGGCACTATGGTTCTTGAAATTTGACCTCAGATCAGGCTATCACCAGCTATAATTATGGGATGTGGATATACAGAAGAGGGATTTTAGATGTCTATACGGTCACTATGAGTACTTGGTGATACCCTTTGGCATGATGAACACCCTAGTAGTGTTCATGAGACTCATAAACCGAATCTTTCCTCCTTACTTATAGTGGTTCATGGTAGTCTTCATCGATGATATCCTTGTGTACTCGGTGTCTGAGGAGGAGCACGCGAGACACTTAAGGATGGTTTTGGACGTACTCTAAGAAACTAGATTAATGGGAAACTCCTGAAGTGCTAGTTCTAGAATCAGTTGGTCCACTTTCTGGGACATGTTATCTCAGGGGATGGAGTGGTTGTGCACCTGGACATGGTTGAGCCAATGTTAGCATAGGAGCCACCTAGGAGCATGACAGAGGTGCGGAGCTTCCTCAGGCTAGCAGGATATTATCGGAGATCCATACTTGATTTTTTCAGGGTATCATCACTGATGAAATATTTGAATCGAAAGGGGGAGAATTTTATGTGGACTGAGAAGTTCCAGTAAGATTTCTAGGAGTTGAGATGGAGTTTTATGGGCACTCTGATCTTGAGATTTCCGGAGGAGGGTGTCAAGTACGTAGTGTTCTACGATGCATCAGGGATCGGGCATGGTTATGTCCTGATGTAGAGGCAAGCAGTGATTTCATATGGTTTTCACCAGTTGAGAAGACATGAGAAGAACTATGCAACCTATGATCTTGAGTTAGCAGCAGTAGTATTTTCATTGAAGATGTGGCGATACTACCTAATGGGCAATAATTTTATCATCTACTTCGATCACAAGAGTCTCAATTATATCATCTCTCATAAGGATATAAATTTAAGAGAGAGGTTATGGATAGAGTTCCTTAAAGACTATGAATTTGAGATTTACTATACTCCAGATAAAGGGTAATGTGGTAGCAGATTCTCTCAGTATGATATCTAGTTCACAGTTACTGAACAAGGCATCAAAGAAGTTGGCCTCATTACAGTTATCCTCAGTGGAAGGAGATGGAGCAATTTACCTCTAGTTGATGGTTGTTACCCCTCCACTCTTAAAGAGGGTTAGGTAGGCACAACTTGGGGATACAGACTGTGAGACTCTACATTCTTAGATATCTATAAGGCATGATCCTGATGGGTATTCGAAAGGTGGGGAGCATGTCTTCCTTTTCAGAGGACGTACAATAGTACCAGTGGCATTGTAGGAGGAGGTTCTGAGGGAGTTTCATATTTCCTCTTTGGCAGTATATCCAGGTGTGTAGAAAATGTACCAGGACCTATAAAGTCAATTTAGGTGTATGGGAATAAATAAAAGAGTGACAAAGTTTTTTTCTTGGTGCCTTACTTATCAGCAAGTCAAGGATGAGCACCAGGTTCTAGCAGGTTTAGCTCAACTCCTTGAGTTTCCAGAATGGGAGTGGGATGGGATATAGATGGACTTCATGATATTTTTACCATGTAATTATAGGAAACACAATTCCATATGGGTGATCATTCACAAACTCACTAATTCAACCCAATTCCTAGCTATCTGGGAGTAGAGTTCAGTAGAGAGCTTGGGACGCCTCTATGTTCAGGAGATAGTTTTACACCATCAAGTTCTATCGATTATTGTTTCAAATAGTGATGCTCGTTTTACATCTCGGTTGTGGAAGGGATCACAGAAGGAATTTGGAACCCAGTTACGCTTGAGAATAGTGTTTCACGCATAGAAGGACGACCAGACAGGGTGGACCATTCAGGTTCTAGAGGACATGTTGTGAGTTTTCATGTTGGACTTTAGTCATAGTTCATAGGATAACTAACCACTGGTGGAGTTTGTGTACAACAATATCTATCATTCCATCATTATTATGGAACCATTCGAGGATTTTTATAGTTAACCCTACAGGTCACCACTATGGTGGACTAACCCAAGAGATTCAGTACTCATGGGCCCAAAATTGGTGTGAGCTACTACAGAGAAGGTACAAATCATTAGAGAGTAGATGAAGACTACACAGAGCCATCATAAGTCTTATGCTGACAGATGGAGGAGACCTTTGGTGTTTTTTGAGGAAGGAGACCATTTATTCATTAGGGTTTCACCTCAATGGGGATTATAAAGATTTTTTCAGGGCGACAAGTAATCTTTGAGGTTTATTTTCCCTTTCTAGATACTACGTAGAGTTGGCAAGGTGACGTACTGCTTATCTCTACCCTCATAGTTGGACTGAGTATGCGACGTCTTCCATGTGTTGTAGCTGGGGAGGTAAGTGCATGACCCATCACACCTCACCGACTTGGGAAAGTTGGACATCGATGATGGAGAAAATTTTATAGATTACCCAATAGAGATCAAGGATCAGAAAGGGAGGATCCTTCATGGGTAATCAATGACTTTGGTGTGTGTCTGGTGGAAGTACGGGAATCTCCAAGAAAGAACTTGGGAGTAGGAGGCTCAAATTCATGCTCATTACCCTCATCTTTTTTAGTAGCATTTTTTTGGCTTTTCAGGGACGTAAATCCCCAAGGTGGGGAGAATGTAATGTCTCTAATTTTCTATTTATTTTTTTAAAATATTATATGGATTAATTTTGAGACCAGGCACTGAGACGACTTACGATTCTGAGGCCCAATGTGCCTGAAATAAATATTTGAAATATATTAAAATATTAAATAGAACATGCATGAAATTTTTCTAAAAAAGTGTAATAACTTCTAAATGAGTTCTCAGGTCAGAAATATGAGGGAACCGTTTCATTCAAAGAAGCAGTTTTACCTTAGGCATGACCTAACATTAGCCAGAACGGGGCGTCTATGAAAAGTAGTTTCGAGTGTTTTTTAAGAAATAAAATGAACTGAATATTTATTTTATTTCTCTATTTTTTCAATGAAATGAAACTTATTCTTTTAAGTAAGCCTTTAGTCAAGGATCCAAGGTTAGGATCATAACCCTGGAAATTCCCTAGAGGCTCTGGAGATAAATCTCGGAAAATTCTATCGGTGGTGATGGTAGAGACTTGGATTGGAGATTTTTCTTGATGTATCTCACCAGTGGAAATCGATCTTCAATATTGAACGATCCAATTCCCATGTAGGTTGTGTTATTTTGGATTTCTTTCCCCATTCTCAGATTCAACGATGAATGCAGACCAACCAACGAACATGTTGATTTGTGGTTTGATCATTCCTTATGGTATGGGTTATACTCTGTGGGATTTATAGGGTTTGATTATATATATTATTGATTTTATTTGTTGATTTTTCTTACAAGAATGAATCAAGGTCGGAACGAAAAACAATTGAGGTTCGTTCCTCGTATTTGTTCATTGTGTTTTTCTCTCCCCTGTTTTATATGTGTGTTCTTCATTCTTAGTCATGTTTATGAATGAATGATTGTTGTTCCTTCATTTATTATCACAACAATCCAAAATTAAATATCCAATATCAGGAAGACCTAAAAGAGGTGAGAGGGTGATGGCGACGGATGAATCGGAATGGTTCGGGAGAAATTGTTCTTCGAGCAGTTTACATCAGGATGAAAATAAACGAATTTCTGAACTGATTGAAGGCTCTAAACCCTTTAATTTTATGTTTCAGTGGTGATATGACCCTAGATCTAAAGTTTCGAGATGAATGGACCACTAGAGTGGAACCCGAGAGATCGACTGAGGTGCGGTAGGAAGAACTCGACTATTCTGAAAATTCCAGAACACATGGCATGTAGTATGGGATACATGAAATGTGTTCATCATCAGACCACTTGGCCTGTACTCTGGTATTACACAGGTATGGGGTGGAGTTCATGGGTTTCCTATATGGTGTGTACTCCCCCACACATCTTGGTTTGGACCAAGTACATGAACTACCCCATGTACTGGTACACTGGAAAATATACACGGGTTGACATCGTATACTGTCACATAGTCGGAGTACACAGGTGGACCCAAGATGGAAGTTCATGGTATGTAGCTTATTCAACACACTGTGTACCCATATTCTAGAAGACATAGTTTGGAATGACATGAGATGTTGTACATGGGTATTACTCGGGGTCAAGGGACACGGTGTGTGACCCAACTACATGTTGTGAATACCTTTCTACATGGTTTGATTCACTTTTCTGCTATATCTTGGATAGGTTTCCTTAATATTTTGTTCCCTTATCATTTCCCTGAAGGTAGATATGAATCATTTCTGACTCATAGGACTATGATACCTTCAGTAGGACTTCCTAGATAGAGTTTTTGGAATCCCCTGAGAGGACCGGAGTAGGATCCTCTATTCATTCTTTGTGCCCTAGGTAGAGTCCTTGGTATTGATGTGACCAACTTCACCGAGCATCAATACTCTACTTAGAAAGTTAATCCAGATGGAGTTGTTGGTATTATCCCATGGCCCTGGTTGTGATCCTCATCTATGGTATCATATTCTCTTCAGTTCTTTCAACATATCTCTCTCATGATGGTTCCCGATGAACAGTACTTCTCAGACAGACATCATCGGTGCTATCAAACTCAGGAGTGTGTTCTCTCATATGACTGTTTCGTGGAATCTTCGAGTTGAATCCCTAATTTTGGTATGCATTAGTTGTGACTTACCTCTAGAATGCGTGTCTTGGATTGAGTATATCTAGATATTATTATATGCGTTGTACACATGTACTTGTGTAGAGCTAATTGTACTTTCCTTTTTGTATTGCTTTGTGGTTTTGGGGTGTCCTACTAAGTATTGTTATACTCACACCTGCATGGGATTTACCCACACATGTTGTGTCTTGTGCAGATGAATGACCTTTTTACATAATCCTAGGTGGACTAGGACTGGACGGATCTTTGTAAGATCAAGAAGGATAAGGTGTGTTCCTTCAGCTATAGACAGAAGTCCTAGTACCTTTGCTTACTGGTTGGATTTTTGGTTACATACTTCTTTTTGTGGGCTTGTATTTGGACCAGTTTCACTTTACTTTCTTTTCTTACTCTGTTGGTTGGGATATAGTGGTATTCATGCATTGTTTTCTTAGGGGTTTTTACATTTGACCTTTTTGTGGTCTTGGAGATGTGTGTGTGTGTACAGGAACATAATAAATGTCTACCATCTTAGTAATATGCCTACTCGGTTCTAGTCACTACCCCTAGGTCTATTGGAGGTCATCTTGGGGAGTTGCGACATGGGACCCACTAGAACTGGTTATGAAAAATCATATAATAGTATGTTTTACTACCAAATTATATGTTTGTAATAAAATATTTTATATTATTTTATAATATATTGAAAAGGTTTTTTATAATTATAAAAAAATTTCTTTTAAAAAATTATTAATAATAAAATATACATTTGTGGATAAATAAATTATTAGTATTAATATGATAAAGAAATAAATTAAAATGTTAGTAAAAGATTTATTAGTATAACCTACTAATATAAACTGATATATTTGTTGGTAAAAAAATTTGGTGTCTATAATCAATACCAACAAAATTTAATATTTGTTGTAGTTACTCATTTTTATCTGTTAGTAATTTTTTATTTGTACAAGTCATTTTTTGTAGTGGTTATAAATATCCAAGGTTATGGATCCATTTTCAAGTATTTTAGAACTTCACTATAAAATAAGGAAGAAGGTCTCATGAAATGAACTATTCATTACACAATGGTTGAGAGACTATCTCTCCTCTCCCACTTCCTAGAGAGAGATTTAGATAATGTGAGTTTTTTATATGAGTTCTTCTTCATGGATTAAAGTATTGTCACTACGATGAACATCAAGACATCAAAGGCTTCATCGGATCTCCATTCTAGTACCCAAAATTTGACGATCGATGATCCCATGGGATTTTCAAGAGTGTGTGTGATCTAGAAGGATCCAGCATTGGTTCCTTTGATTAACAATTTTAAAAAATAAGAAATTGATGAAAGTGAATTTTGAACAAATGTAGTAATTGTTTGGTTTGTTTTGTACTTAAAATTCTTCACACTAGATCCTCAAGTATTCATACCAGGCTGATTTTCAGCAGTGACGATGTAGTTACATTGATCTCTGATAAAAAATTTTAAATCTATGACTCATCAGCTTCCACTGCACACCCTAATACCTTTAATTGTTATCACAGTGATCATGTGAAATTTTTAAGCCAAGAAATATTACACTTTAATTATATTCATGGAGAGGGTGTTGTTAAGGTCTCAACACAGTAGACATCAATTCAATCCGACATTGGATGGGGAAGTTCCGGTCGTTCAAAGTTTTAAATCAGATTAAATTCAGTGTTTTGGGTTCTAAATATTTAAAAAAATATTAATATATATATGTTTAAATTTTAATTAAAGGAGAATCTTGGTCATCTCTAACCAAGCTGAGTTGGCCGAAATTTATTTTTCAGGTGATACCCAGGTTTTTGGTCAGAATTATGGCCAGAATTGGATTATCTAATCGAACACTCTTCCATAAATTTGTGGAAAAACACAAAATAATAATAATAAAAAAATGTTTTTAAAACCTATCTGATCGAACACTCTTCCATACGTTTGTGGAAAAACACAAAATAATAATAATAACAAAATGTTTTTAAAACCTATCTGAAGTCTTTAGAAATTAGAAAAAATTTAAAAAGTCTATAAGGGAGTTGGGTTAGAATCTGATGATACAGACAAACATAAAAAAGAAATACGAAAGGTGGTGAAAGGGGAAGCATTGAAAGTCATGTAGCCAAAAACCAAAAAAAATAGAGAAGGGATAAAAAGTGAGTTGAAGGGGAGCTGACTGAATAGTAAAAAACCCTTTTGAAAAGGGAAGGAAGATCTGCCACATACTACTGCTCCACCCTGTAGATATTGGCCCACCATCATATGCCTTCGTACTGGCCTTACACATTGGACACCTTAAAATGGAGGCCCCCTCTCCACTAGCCTTGACCAGCATCTGTCCCCATCGTCGGTCATCGCTCTTTTAACCCAGTGAACGTCATCCCCACAGTGTGTCGCTTCCCCAAATTCCCACACCAGAATTTCCTCTTCACAACCACTCAACCCTCTACAATCATCCTTTACCACGGCCAACTTCCCATTAGCACACGTTCTGTCTAGCTTCGCCGGCTGGTCTCCCCACTTCAATCAGTCAACCCTAGTGTTAGCCCTCCCGACGTGACCTCCATGTCTCTAGTCTTTCCCACACTGCCTAGCCACTCCCTCTGCCAGTACACCCCACCTCATCATCCCTCCCACCTTGCTTATCCCTCTAGTACCACCTTTAAGTCGGCCTGCTGCAAAGTCGGATCGGCCTGACCTAATGCGGGTTCAGCCTTGCTCGACCGGCTATATCTATTTAGAGTCAAAATTCGGACCAAAGTCCATTTCAGGGTTTTTTGGGCTAACGATGGGAAAATTAAATAAAAAGAAAAAAATTAATTTTCCAAAAATAAGTTTAAATTTGTGAAATAAAAAATAATTTTAACTATGACCGAATGATATTATTTTAATTAAAATAAATTTTTTTAATTCATTTTAATTTCCCTTGATATAAAATTTATTGTAGATTTAATTTTTATTTCACAATTATTTCAAGAACCAACTAATTTTGAGCATCGACCAACTAGTATATGTCTAGTTTTAAATTTATTTAATTATTTATTCAAATCTGAGTGATGCATGGAATAATTAATTTAATTTTGATTGTCTATGCATCGTATTTACTCGTTTAATATGTATAAGTGTCTACGCATCCATCAACATTAATTTTTATGAATTTTTTTCTTCCCAAGACCCCTACATGCGATTATTTATCTATTATGATGAGTATGTTTCAAGATGTGTACCATGTTGAGATGAGGTGATATTATAGACGAGATGGTGATGCATTAGATCGGGGTGTGAGCTGCGATATGTGTCAAGATACGACTCATGTATTTTACCCCTTGGGTTATGGTTGATCCATTAAGAATAAATGGATCAACCAATATCAAATGCACGAGATTAGTCACATTGTTTATTTAATTTATACATTGTTTATTATTGTTTAGTGAGTTTGTAAGTTTATTTGATCACATAAAATAATAAACTAAATGCATATATTAAAATAAAGTATGACGCGATGAATTTTTTTCTATTTACTGCATGGTCTTTTGTAAGTGTGATTATATAGTACATGAATATCGGATAGAAAATGAATTCATTTCAATGAGAAATAATAAAAACCCTAAAATAAATATTAATTCATAACGCCTTTTGATGTTTGAGTTTGAACAAAACCAGGTGTATAGAAAGCTTATTAACTCTAGTTGAAGGTGTCTCCTAATCCTGGGGAGTTCTTGTGAAAGTGATGGGTATACTTAAATAAATATGATAGCAAATAAGCATCAATATCTAGCTTGTTACATCTTTAGAGTAAAAGTGTAGAGTAAATAAATTTTATAATTTCTAGAAGTTAGGACTTCACTCAACAGTTCAAGGAGTTATGAGTTAATATTGTTTTCTAATAAAACACCTACCTTGAAACTCTTTGAGTAGTGGTATAGACATAGATTGGACTATGGGGATAGGTTTTAGGGATCCTTTCCACTAGAATACTTAAGTGAGTAGGTATTCTGAATATAATAGTGAGGGCTACTAGAGTTCGATAAAATAGTGAGAGACATTTAATGGTTTAATTAATCGGTAATGTGTAATCAGACATCATGATAAAATTAATAATATTATAGTGATTATTTTTGTAAAAATAGTAGAAAATGACACCACATATACACTAAAATTAATATTGGTAAAAGAACATGTCTATACTAGCACCAATTTCCAAGAGTAGTACGGAATCTTGTGCAAATTACTATGATATAGGATATTCTAAGTTCTAAAGTCCTAAATATCTATTGAGACACCTCAAGAAGAAAGGGTTAGAAAGATATTCATGGTAGAATCATGTATATAACATTTTATGTCTGCATCATAATGATATCACCATTTTCCAATGAGTTTTGGATACATCATTAATACATGGATGAAATCACATGTTGTCTTATCTACGAGAAACTTGTGAGGAGAAATTGAAGTGATAAATAGAATGAGATGATGATTAAACTAATTACATGTAAATAGAAATATGGATCATGATCTTTCCATTATTATATCGTTATCACCTACTTACTCAATTTTTCCTTTAAGATTATAAAACAATCGAATAGAGAAAACACTTCATTGACTTTTGGGTAAGGTTCACTAAGTAGATAACAACTTAAAGAAGGATTAATATTTATTTATTATGGTGAATAAGTTTAAAGAAATGTAAAAATGGCTAATGATAATTTTCATGAAAAAGGGACCTTAACAACATCCTTCAAGAGAAAAGAGGAAAAGCATTAAACATGATATTATTTAAATTGCACATTGCGGGATAAGTCCGTGGAATAATAAAAAATGAATTAAAGTAGAAGAAAGTAGAGGCTTACACTTATAATCTATTCATCATTGTATATAATGTTTCTTTTATACATATTTGGTATTAAATAAAATATTTCTATCACATATGTGTATTAAAATATAGTCACCAAGGAAGGAAATGTTACTAAAAGAAAGGTGTGTTCTCTAAGCGAATGAGACAGAGTGATTCTTAAGTCAGTTCTGAGAATCACACAACTTCTAATTTCCATGTTTATTGATTCAAGTTGAACTTTTATTAAGTATCACCAAAATATTTATCTCACATGTCCTTTGGTCATAAGAATACATTATTCTAGTTTTGGAATAAATGTTATATTTGGTGTCATATACTCAACTAATTGTTTATTAATTATTGAATCGCTAGTAATAAATGATGAATATAAAATTTAATACTTAGTTATAGCCATCAGTAGAGAGATAATTCTTTTTCAGTTAAAAATAAAAGTATTTTTCAAGGATATGCTCAGTATGGTTTTAGACTCTTTAGAGTTCAAGACCTTAGGTATTATAAACACATTTACTTATTTACTTTTAGAAAAAGAAACATTTAGAAATAAAGGTAAGCCACAAAGCTTTCAGAATTAGTTTATCTAGAGAGTATTAACTATTCCAAGTTTAGATAGTACTGTAGCAATACTATAGCAGGCACTGTAGCAGGCACTGTAGCAGGCATTGTAATAGGCACTGTTCTGTACTATAGTAGCCGGACTATTCACTTGATTTGGGCTTTTGGGCCACTGTTTTGGGCCTACGGGTCTCAGGGCCTTCAAGCCATCAAAGGGCTTTGGGTCATAGGGCCTTAAGGCCATTTAAGACCATGGAGTAGCCCAGTTCACACAGATCAGGCCCCAGATGAGGATCAGAACACCAGTAGCAGTCACCAGAAGCAGAGCTAATCGGATTGGAAGAATGAGAGGGTATAGAAACTACCATCAGGACAGGCACCGTGTATCTTTTTACGGGGCAATGCTAGATGATCAGTAATGCGGGTGGGGAGCTAAAGGAAACCAATGATGCAGCAGATGGGGAGGGTCAGTTCTAGTGGGTTGGGCCTACGGGTCATGTATTGGGCATGGTATGCCTCTGGGCCTTTGGGTCATATATTACGGGTCATGTCGGGCCTTGTGCCTTGGGCCTATGAGTCATGTACGGGTTCTCCTTCAACCCTTAAAAGGGGGATTATCTATAAAAAAAAATAAAAAAGAAGGCCTTCGGGCCATTCGGGCTTATACACATAAAAGTTATGATGTAAGTAAAGAAGACCAATAATGAGTCTTACATAAAAACACTTGTTAATAAAATTAATCATGGATTAATTACTAAACACACATTTCCTTGTACACATCAAATTCATGATGTAAGTAAAAGTAGCATCAATGTTGAAACTAATAATCATTATAGAAACTTTCATTATATTTCAAGACATGCTTCACAAATAGCGGTGTAATTCTATAACCATACACCAACTATAATGAAAAGTGGATATAATATGGGTAATAGTATGATATAAATCCATCATGTCATAATAACATGTATTTAGATGCAAATAGTTTGTTAAAAATATAAATAAACTTGCATCAATAAAAACACAAAGTGCATCTCTGTCAGTATCCTAAAGTTCATATAGGATATTAAAAAATACACATGATAGAAAGGTTATAGTCAAGTGAATGGCTATATTTATATAAAAGGGTGAACATATATATTTGAGATAGTGGGAGAAATATTGACTTGGATTTAGTCAATGCCTGAGATACACAAGTCCTTTTAATAGAAACAAGTTCCATAAGTGACTCTGGAAAACGGAAGTTCCAGAGGAACATATTGTGTGATAAGGATAAATATATGGTAATGGTTTTATATTCAATATGGCTGATGATACATTATTCATTGAGAATAATGAGTCCTAAAAGTAAGAATTATATGGAAAATAGGTAATATTTAAATTTCAATTAGAATTCAATAATGGCTTCCATGTATCAAAACTAAGGTGCTTAGTATGTTTGAATGTTTTAAATTTCAATATTACGATGGTATTTAAGAGAATCATTACATGGGTGGTACAATCATGGTACCAATAAGGATCGATTGGTTATACCAAGTCATCATTCTAAATCCATTATAATATTACTTGTCGTAACTACTTTCTATGATCATTATACTAGGTATTGGATTTCAAGACCACCAATCTAGAAGGTGTCTATATGATGCAACCAGAAAGGGTTGGTAACACTATAAAATAACATGTATGTTACTAAAATCTAGTTTTGGACTGAATTAAGAAAAAAAAAATTATAGAATATTTATTTGGAATGATTTTTTTTCATATGTTTACAAGAGGTTAGTGGGAGTAACACTGTTTTCTAAGTAGTATATATTTGATAACATATGGAAAATAGTTATTGGTGTCATAGTTAGTTAAGACCATAATGAAAGTAAAACTCTATAGATTGACTTAAAGTATCAACCTATGTTCTAGGGAATGAGATCAATTGAGTTATATCTAATGGTTTTCTTAGACCAAGTCAAAGTATATATACTAACATTGTATTGAAAAATTCAATTTGGAACAATTTGATAGATAATTGTTACCAATATCACATGGCATAAAAATTTCTAAGAAGATATGTATAGGACATAGGGGGAGATTAATGTGGTGAGTATAATTCCATATGCCTAAAAAATGGATATATTATATATTCCATATTATGTGCTACATAATATTTTGTTAACATATATTTTATGGTTTGAAAATATCATATGTATCTTGGATAAATACATTGGTAGTAGTTATAAGTATCCACATATACATCAGAAATTACAAGGGATGTGTTCCTAATACTTAGAGAGGAAGGGACACTAGTTTAAAGGAGGAATAAAAATGTATTCCTTTAGACCAATATGATATAATATCATATTCAATCTAAATTAATGAGTGATAGAATCCTATTCAACCCTATGGTAGCCATATATACAAATACTGAGTGCATTGTGAATTCTAATGCAGCTAAAGAAGCAGTATAAAAATATGCAATGATTTGTTCTAGTTATTATAATCTCACCGAGTAAGTAAAGTTTTATCATAATATAAATTATGCTAATTATATTATGTATTCAATCTAATATATCAATTTTTGATAGTGTAAAAATGGATATACTTGAGGATATCATCTCTTAAGGAGTTTTACTCGAGAATGTGAAGTCAAGGATAACATAATACCCATGTAGTGGTGATGTGGAAGGCCCAACAAATAAATTCATAACTCAGTAAAAGAATGATATTATCATGTGAGAGCTAACAAGGATAGTTAGAAAGGTGTATCTAGTGTAAATGCGAGTGTTGTAATAGTGGGTGCCTTAGACCCAACTTCAATAGTTCTTTTTTATTACCATATCATGTATATAATGAGTTATTAAAGTTGTAAACATACCATAATAATGTTGATATTTCTACATCCACTATTTAAATGATAAATTCCTTAGATTACTTGTTATATAAAAATGCTATAGTAGTTACTAGGATATAATGAGAACCATGACATACTATGACAGTGATCTTAAGCATATGTCATATGGTCAAGATACATCATACTGATTGGACATAGATGATGTGTCATTATCAGGTATTGGGGATCATAAGCTTTGAGACTTATTCTCATGAATTTTTCACTTTTTGATCTCAAGTAGATGAGATCATGAGGACTTACCCACCAATAGGAACACCACACATTTCAGGTTTCATTGTTAGTTCCTATCTGTGAACATGTGTAATGATCTCCTAACTTGATATTATTATCAGTGTATATTATTTGAACATGTGCTTGGATACAAGGAAAAAATAATGGAATTGATTTCATAGTGATTTATTATGAATTGGGTGCGTCATTGGTGGTTTGACATTGATTGAATAATCAAGATAGAATTTTTCACTTCCAAAATGAAGTGATATATCAGGCCTAGTTGATCAGGATGGTAGTACCTTCACTAAAGCCATGGACATGGTAGAAAATGTAAGTCTGTCTAGTAAGGTTTATGAATAGTAAAGTAAGAATGGATGATGACACAAAATGTGTGTCATGATTTATGAGATATACTGAGAAAAAGATATTATATAACACGGCATGTGTTAGGGGCCTTGATGGGTTACTATACCCTTCTCCTAGTCTACGAATAGTATTCATTGTTATCAAGATAAGTTCTTAGAGGGTCACACACTTATCATATTCAAAATTCAACCCTATTCTGATGAATAGGAGTACAGAACATTGTGGGCCCCACTATAGGGTCTAGGATATGTCTGAGAATATATGGTCACCAAGGAATAAATTAATTCATATTATTCAAGTTTAGAATAATTAGTATTGAATTTATTAATGTATTTACAAGTATTAAAGTAAATATATGGAAAATAATATATGAAATAATATTATATTAATATTCAAGGTTTGTTTAATATTTGTGGGAATGATGAGTCAAGTTAAAGACTTGGTTTTATCATGTAATATATTTACTATTTTACAAGAAAGTGATAAAAATACAAATGATATTTATGACTCAACAAAGCAATCATAAGATGTTTTTTAGAATGGGTAAAAAATATCCAAGGGGGAGGGAGACATTTTGAGGTATTTTAGAACCTCACTATAAAAGGACGAGTAGGTTCACATGCAATAAACTATTCACTGCAAAATTGTAAAGTGCCTCTCTCTCCTCTCTCTCTTTCTAAAGAGAGAATCAGACAACTCAATCTTCTGATTTGAGTTCTTATTCATGGATCGAATGATTTTCACTATGGTGATCATATATATGCCAAAGACTTCATCATATCTCCATGTTATTACCTATAATTCGATGATTGATGCTCTTGTAGGATTTCTAAGCACGTGTGGATGATTTATAGGGATATAGATTCAGTTTATTCTAGAAAAAGTCACCAATGACGAATGATTATTGAATAAGGATTCAAATTGAATGAGTTAATTATTAATTTTATTTTTAACTTAAAATTATTCATGTGGGATCCTTGGAGATTCATAATGGGATGTGCTTTTCCAGTGATGACATAGTTACAGCGGTCACCGATAAAAAAATTTAAATCCACAGCTCATATGATTCCACTGCACACCCTAGTACCTTCACGATATAGGTTATTACATTAACATAATAACATCTCAGTATATGGAAGATACTAATGTGATTATATTATCATGGTTGAAGAATATTTAAATGAGGTAGAAGAAGAAATAAAACTAAAACATTTAGTTAAAAGTTATGCATCATCTTTAGACAACCTCATTTTCTTTAAACCTTAATCCCTCTAAGGTTGGTATTCCGATCAAACCAAGGCCTCTAAGAAGTGGGGAGTGAATTTGGGGAGATATTTGGGTTGATATTAATCAATAAAAATGTCTATTGAAGTGTGTATAAGATAAGAGGGGGGATCCTTTTTATAAGTTAGGGGAGGGAGACTATTGGAGTTACTTAGAGTATTAAATTAATCTAAATTAATTTTAATGTTTAAGTGGATCTAAATTGATATAATTTGAATATATGATTATTATAGGTCTAAATTATCTCATAAAATACAATTTGGAAAATTTTATTTTATTTTTTTATTATTATCTCTTTGTTTTAACCAATTGTTATCCCTTTTGATAATTATCGTGATATCAATGTTTTTACTCTTTAGAGATCAAGGAAGTTACTATAAAAGGAAAAATGACCCATAAATGGATCATGGTTGATATTTCAAACCATATCCCATTAACATGGATGAATATAGTATTTTTATGAATTTTAAATCATTTAATAAAATATTTTTTTATTATAAAATGTCATTAATGTCATTTTTGGAAATATATGAAATATTATAATATAATATGTGTCTAACACATGTCAAATGTAACTCCCCAACCCCAGAATCCCAGATTCGGTGAATTATTTTAATACATTGGCATGATTACAAGGAATCAAGTCCCAAAAGACTGATCAGTTTAGCGGTCTTGGAAAATATATTACATACATGAACGTTACATTACACATTAGAAAATAAAACACAACATAAATGATCCTTTGAGAATTCCATTAATCCCCTAGCACAACCCTGCTTATCAATAATAACACACTTCTTAGAATCCTGGGAAAATAAAACATAAGAAAGGGGGAGCTCGGATGCTCAATAAGGATAACAATATAGAGGAAACTTTCATAAATAAGCACAAACATTTAAGGCAATGTATAAAACTAAAACTAAATCCTTTTAAACTTGAACTTCAACATAATATGGAAAAGATAAATAAAATAATTCCATTTACTTATTCACATGGATATTCTACTAGTTGAATAATCACAAGCAATATCCATAGCCAATTTCATAATGATGGAATGCATAATGCTAGACTTCATAACCCATAGTCAAGTCCTTGTGCCAAGACTACAAATAATATTTTGTCAATGCCTTGTGCCAAGACACTAGTTTGTCTCATTAGACCTACCGATGCATCGAGGAGCTATAGTGGGCTCCACCCATCACTTACTAAGTCCAATGCATTCCTCATACGAAAAGTTTTAAACATAACATAAACATTTGTATTAAAACTAGAATATGAAATGTCAATACTTTATCCATAAACCATGAATGGTATAAAAATAACACATACAAAGTCAAACATATCACAAAAACTTCAATAAAATATGGAAGATTTGTATCATAATAAATCAACCTCAATCAAGAATAATATCCTGTAAAGGATGTTGACATAGTTGAAAATGATCAGTAAAAATATTTGAGATAAATATCCCTTTTTCATGAAATCATTTAAAAGTCACATGATTTATAAAGGAATTCATTTAAAATATAGTTTGGAATCAAATTTTCTCATACCACTTTTAAACTTTTTAAAGGAATTGACATTTTAAAACATTCATGTCCATATAAATAAATCCTTAAAACCATTTTGAAAACAAGTACATTAATGAGTAAGGTTTAGAATAATAAAGCATTAAAACATTTAAAATGATGTTTCAGTAAAAAATTCCCTTAAAAAGAATCCTTTTTAAAACTCTTCTATGAAATATGGACATGGATAATAAATATGTCCCAGTATATACTTACGTAAAAACAACCTCAGATAATTAATAGATTGTGAAATTAACCCTTACCTTGTACTTTTCCTTGGTCGAGGGTACGTTATACTATTTTATAATATTTAAATCATTGTTATTAAATTATAAAATAATTATATACATAAATATGATATCATATATTATCTTCCAATATTTCTTTGTTAATAATATTTTAGTAGTATCATCGTTTCGGGTGTTAACTGATCGGTTTTCCTTTATATGATTGGTTACGTAAGACATGTTTTTTTATGGATGGGATGTATTTGATTCACATACAGAATGATATTAATTTCTTAAACATTATTTTAATCATAAAATTAAAATTATTCTTGAATTATTATGATGGGGAATGAATCTCACCACGTTCGTGGAGACGGTAATCCTTACGTACGCACGAGCGACAATATCATTATATTGATGGTAAAATAGTATGTAATTGGATGTTATATCATATTTACAGAGTCATTAACATGTTATATTTATAATTTACATCAATTATATGCATTATTATACCCATCCAAATAATGAATTGTTTGAATAACAAACTACACCACGATGTGGAGACAGTAAGTCGTACGTACGCACGTATGGTGACTTTGTCATTTATAGGATGGATAGAATAATGAATATGGTTGTACCATATTTATAATAACATCACAGTATGTAGGAGGTACTAGATTTATTATTTTGGTATTGAAACAATAAAGAAAGAGGAAGTGGAAGAAGAAAAGAACTTGAAAGAGGGTGGTGAAATTATTACCTCTTCTTCAGGTGTTTCCTTTTGAGTTGATCAAAAGGGATCCTTATGTTAGATTTATGATCAAAGTAAGGACTCTAGATTTATGTGAGGGTATTTGGGAGGATTTTTGGGCTGGGTTTGGCCAATCCGAATGGATTTGGAGGTGTTATTTTGAGAGAAGGGAAAGTACCCTTTTATAAGAGGGGTGAGGGTCACTTTAGGAAAAGATTAAAATATTAATTTATTATACAATAATATTCAGTTTATAATGGCTAAAAATGAATTTATTTCTAGCCTTAGCTGGTTATGGGTCGAAATAATCTCAACCAATAGGTTTTATACAAGTTTATGTTACCATTTTAACCTCGTCTTTTAGATTTAACTCTTAGTTAAATAGTTTAACTTTTACCGTGTCTTCTTGTATTCTTACACTATATGGTTAATAAACATACTCTAAACATACAAGAGAACCTCAAGTGGTTAATCAATGACATATATAATATTATTTAATCCCTTTGGTCTAAACTTATATTTTTAGAAATATTATATCAACCAATAATATAGTATTTGTTATAAAATTAATTTAGGTCAATTTTGACACTATTTGGTATTTTGTTTTTGTGAAAGTCATAACAACCTTATCACTTCAAAAAAAATTATCTAATAAACCCTAACATGTCATATTAACCTATAAAATTAGTTTAATTCATCAGAAGTCTCAATTTACATTTATTTGTATATTTATAATATCAATTATTTTAATATTTTATTAATAAGGTAATTACTGCATCATCATTATGTCATAAATAAATTAAATTATTTAATGTCTAAAAATTATAAATAAAATACCATTATGTATTAAATACTTTTATCTTTCTAATGAATATTTATAGTCGAGTTTATATTGTATGTAATCCTATATTAAAAATGTTTTAGTTATTAAACTTTGAATTTAACACTTTTAACTCTTCTTTAAATAAAATAATAATAAATGTCCTAATCTAATCCAATTGGACCAAAGATGATCATATTTTATTTATAAGGTTGTTTTGGGTCGAATTACACTTATCCAATAGAATTAGGATATGTGTTAGAGTAATTATAATATCATTTTTACCTTTAATTACCCTATTTACTTTTAACTGTGGTAAATAAAAGTCAGAAGTTACTATTTACCAAAAAATATTTTTATCTTATTGAACCAAAATTTACCTACTTATTTCAACCGTGTCTCTCAGATTTTTTAAATTCAACTCATAGAAGCTGTAAAATTAAGTTTTATGCAAATTTGCAAATGCTCTTAGAAGGTGGGTAAAAAACGTTAAAAGGTTCAATAAAATTTTATACATCTAGTTTTATTATAAAATAAATCCAATGAATTACATTGAACTTATATAGGTATTATATATCTACTTTTACTTAAAATAAATTTAAATAAAATAAATAATTATTTAAATAAAAAGTAGGTTTTAAATAATAACGCAGTGTTTTTCACTATTCATCAAAAATTGAAAGTTTTCATAAAAATACCAAAATCTCACCCTAAGCTAATTTTGATGTTTTGAATTCAAAAATGAATCCTATTTTACCAAATTCAAAACATATAAGTTTCATTTATTAATTTAAAATTAATTACCGTTGTCAAAACCAAAAAGCGGGTTTTTAAAAAGTAAAAGCTATCAAAAGATTGACACGTGATTATGTCAAATTTAAATGTGAAATTACTTATAATAACCTACATTGTATTGAATGATAAAAATATAATATAATTATACTTCCAAACAATTCAAATTTATAATTGAACATTATAAATTATTTTGATTAAAAAAGTTTTTTTCAATTAAAATTTAGTATTTTTCACTATTCACCCAAATATGAAAGTTTTCATAAAAACACCAAAAATTTATCGAAACTAAATTTTTATGTCTCGATTATAAATAATAAGTTTATTTTGTCAAATTGAATATATAAAAGTGTCAAATATTGTATTTAAAATGGGTTCTCCATTAAAAGGCAGTAAAATTGCATTTTCTGAAAAATACTTCCTTTATCTGAAAAAATTAATTTGTTCTTATATTTTGTCTAAGAAACACATAATATGGATGTTAAAATTTATATGGAATATATAAAATTCAAAATTTAGATAATACTATTCATAACCTCTTTTGAACAGCTAGTTTGGTAAGTCATGGTGCACTCAAACTTGGTGTTGCGTATAGCGCAAGTTATTGAATTATTTTGAAGAAATAACATACTATAGATTCTTGGGGTGTTACATTCTACCCTTCTTCAATAAATAACATCCTCACAATTTGAAATTTTTCTTTGAAAATAAAATGTTAAAAATAGAGAAATACCTTCGTGGAAAACCCACATCAGAAATTGCGTTAATAAAATTTAGTCTTAATAAGAGGGAAAGGGAAATGAAAAAGTCACCACCAAATTATGATCTTGATTGGGAGAACATTGGTGGAAATTAGAGACACATAATTGGAGGTAAAATGTAAATATTTATAGTGAGTGATTGAGGTCATCAATCACAAACAAGTGTAAAATTGAGGGCCTCAAAGCCATCAATCTATGATGATTTAAAATATCGTCAGTTCAACAAAACATAAGGTATTAGGATAACCTATTTTTTGTTTTAAGATCCATTCCCTAAAGTTCAAGAATTAATTTATTCATAGAATAAGAGTAAAAAATACTTGACAAGTAGAGTTTTATCTTTCAACTAATTACTACCACAAACTCATCTTTCACTCCAAAAGATAATAGAATTCAAAAATATTCTATTTATCCTAATCATATAGGGTTTTAAAAATAATGAATTTATAATTCATTTGTCAGACTATAAAAAAACTACATTATACAAACTAGGACATCACATATGTCAGTGGTAGGTGATCCACCCTTGTCGCCCTTTGGTTGCGGGTTCAAGTCTCGTGGCCTTTCTGGACATGACGGGTAGTCACCCGACCCCCGAGTTGTCCTTTTTAGGACAATGCAAAAATAATCTCAAGAAATGATTTAAACTTAACAATAGTATCCAATGTCAGACTTAATCGATTCCAACCTTTAGACTTATCCAAAATACTTTTGTCCAAACTCACATTCCAAAATTTATAAGGAAGGTAAACACATTGAAGATATTTTTTTCATGTAATAATATGTGAATATCTTCATCATGTATTCTTTTAAAACATTGTAACACCCTGAATTACCATAAAACCTTATTGATTACATTCATGCTCCCTTATTCCTTATAGAATACTGGATATACTTCTTCTATCCAAAAATGTTGTAAACTCCAACAATTATGGATTATACAAATCATTAATCAGTTTCAAGGTAGACAAGAATATCCGATATGATTTATCCAAATCAATCATATATTATTCAAAAATCACTACCTCAGCATCTGAACCATATTATGGTTTATCTTTCTCTCAACTATAAATTTTCCAAAAAAAAATTACCTGCTATTGAGTCACTTTTCTTGGTTCCACGCAATCTCAAGTCCTTAATAAAATAGTACTACAGTACAATTCTTATATACATTATAATTCTTATAACATGTACATCATTAATACAATACTCAAATGATACAATAATTTTACAACATAAGAACTCTATTCATTCCTCTTTATCTTCAGTAGTATCATAACTTGATTATTATCCAATAGCAACATTTGGGGTATACTCTGATGATTTGGACATTGATTCGCATAGTGTCCCAACTCCTTGCAGATGAAGCATTGTACATCTGAAACCTTTTTCTTACCCTTTAAACCATGTACTTGGTGTCATTTTTCTCCACACTTATAACAAGCTCTCATTCCCTTCAAGCATTTTCCAAGGTTATTCTTTCCATAGTTATCACATATGGGAAAATCCTTCTTTACCCTCTTCCCTTTATCTATCTTTCTCTCTTCCATCCTTTTCTTCTCTTACTTCCCTTCAAAGATATAGGACTCAGATAATTCTTTACTTATCTTATTAACACATGATACTATTTCTTCATATGATGAGAATACGTGGGAGACTATTTCCCTTTTAAATGTTGTCTTAATACCATGAAATATATTATCCTTCTTAATCTTTTGATCATGTTTATTGCTATAATTTTCATTCCTTCTACAAGGCACCATTTCTAAACAATGGCATACACTAGGTTAGTTTATGAATCGCAATGCATAATTCCAAACTTGTAAAATACCTAACGTAAATTGAAAAGATTATACATATAATCTATAATCATAAAATGTTTTCTTTGTGGAAGTATTTACTCCTAAATCCTTCATAATTTCTTGTAATGAAAATGTGAATTATCCTAAGCATATCCCCCATGAGTGTCATAACCAAGAGTGTAACAAGGCCCATTACCGTGTACCAGGATACCCCGAGTCAAGCCCGAAACTCCTTGTTAGAGTTTTAACTCCTAGGTACATATTTTCTAGAGCCGCCTCTACCTTCTTGTATCCATATAGGGATGTATTTCTTGTAAAATACACAAAATATATACATTACTAAAATTCTAGGAAGTTATTATATACTACTCCTCAAAGTCTATCTTAGGATAATGTTCTCTAATCAGAGTTTATCTAAATATATTTCCAAGGTTGTTGCTAAACTTCCTCTGATACCAACTGTAACACCCTAATCCTAGAATCCCAGAGTTGGTGCATTATTTTAATACATTGGCATGATTATGAGGAATCAAGTCCTGAAAGACCAATCAGTTTAGCAGTCTTGGAAAATATATTTCATACATGAACGTTACATTACACATTATAAAATAAAACACAATATAAATGATCCTTTGATAATGCCATTAATCCCCTATCTTAACCCTTATTATCAATCATAATACACTTCTTGGAATCATGAGAAAATAAAACATAAGAAAGGGGTGATCTCAGATGCTCAGTAAGGATAACAATATAGTGGAAACTTTTATAAATAAGCATAAACATTTAAGGCAATGTATAAAACTAAAACAAAAGCGTTTTAAACTTAAACTTAATCATAATATGGAAAAATATAAATCAAATAATTCCATTTACTTACTCACATAGATATTCTACTAGTCGAATAATCATATGCAATATCCATATCCAATTTCATAATGATGTAATGCATAATGCCAGACTTCATAACCACATAGTCAAGGCCTTGTGCTAAGACTAAGAATAAATTTTTTTTCAAGGCCTTGTTTCAAGAAACAAGTTTGTCTCATGATACCTACTGATGCATCGAGGAGCTATAGCGAGCTCCACCCATCACTTACTAAGTCCAATGCATTCCTCATATGAAAAGGTTTAAACATAACATAAACATTCGTATTAAAACTAGCATACGAAATGTCATTACTTTATCCATAAACCATGAATGGTATAAAAATAAAACGTCCACAGTCAAACATATCACAAAACCTTTAATATAATATGGAAGATTTGTATCATAATAAATCAACCTCGATTAAGAAAAATATCCTGTAAAGGATGTTGACATAGTTGAAAATGATCAGTAAAAATCTTTGAGAGAAATATCCCTTTTTCAAGAAATCATTTAAAAGTTACATAATTAATAAAGGAATTTAGTTAAAAGATAGTTTTGAATCAAAGTTTCTCATACCACTTTGAAACTTTTGAGAGGAATTAACATTTTAAAACATTCATGTCCATATAAATAAATCCTTAAACCCATTTTGAGAACATGGACATTAATGGGAAAGGTTTAGAAGAATAAATCTTTAAAACATTTAAAATGATTCTTTCGTAAAATATTCCCTTAAAAAGAATCCTTTTAAAAACTATTTTATGAAACATGGATATGGATAATAAATATGTCACATTAGATACGTAAAAACAACCTTAGATAATAAAGAGATTGTGAAATTAACCCTTACCTTGTACTTTTCCTTAGTTGAGGGTGTGTTAAACTCCTCTATAATAGTTAAATAATTGTTAATAAATTATACAAGAATCATATACATAAATATGATATTATATATGACCTTCTAATATTTCTTTGTTAATAATATTTTAGTAGTATCATCATTTCGGGTGTTAACTGATCTGTTTTCCTTTATATGCTTGGTTACATAAGCCATGTTTTTATGGATAGGATGTATTTGATTCAAATACAGAATGATATTAAGTTCTTAAACATTATTTTTAACCATAAAATGAAAATTATTCTTGAATGATTATGATGGGTAATGAATCTCATCATGTTCATGGAGACGGTAATCCGTACGTACGCATGAGCGACAATATCATTATATTGATGGTGAAATTATATGTAATTGGATGGTATATCATATATAAAGAATAATTAACATGTTATATTTATTATTTACATCATTTATACTCATTATTATACCCATACAAATAATGAAGTGTTTGAATAACAAACTACACCACGACGTGGAGATGGTAAGTCGTACGTACGGATGTATGGTGACTTTGTCATTTATAGAATAGATATAATAACGAATATGGTTGTACCATATTTATAATAACATCACAGTATGTAGGAGGTACTTAATTTATTATTTTGGTATGGAAAAAACAAAGAAAGAGGAAGTGGAAGAAGAAAAGAACTTGAAAGAGGGTGGTGAAATTATTACGTCTTCTTCGGGTGTTTATTTTTGAGTTGATCAAAAGTGATCCTTAAGTTGGCTCTCTGATCAAAAGACTCTAGGTTGATGTGAGGGAAGTTTGGAGGATGTTTGTTCTGGGATTGGCCGAGCTGAATGGATTTAGAGGTGTGATTTTTAGAGAAGGGGAAGTGCCATTTTATAAGAGGGGTGAGGGTCACTTTAGGAAAAGATTAAAATATTAATTTATTATACAATCATATTAGGTTTATAATGGCTCCAAATGAATTTAATTCGATCCTTAGGTTATTATGGGTCTAAATCCTCTCAACCAATATGTTTTAGACAAGTTTAGGTTACCATTTTATCCTTATCTTTTATATTTAACTCTTAGTTAAATAGTTTAACTTTTACCGTGTCTTCTTGTATTTTTACACTATATGGTTAATAAACTTACTATAAATATCCAAGAGAACCTCGAGTGGTTCATTAATGAAATATATAATATTATTTAATCATTTTGGTCTAACCTTATATTTTTAGTAATATTATATCAACCAATAATATAGTATTTGTTTTAAAAATTAATTTATGTCAAATTTGACACTATTTGGTATTTTGTTTTTGTGAAAGTCCTAACAACCTTATCACTTCGAAAAAAATGTATCAAATCAACCCTAAAAAGTCATATAAACCTATAAAATTATTGGAATTCATCAAAAGTCTCAATTTACATTTATTTAAATATTTATAATATCAATTATTTTAATATTTCATTAATAAGGTAATTACTGCATCATCATTGTGTCATAAATAAATTAAATTATTTAATGTCTAAAAATTATAAATAAAATACCATTATGTATTAAATATTTTTATATTTATAATGAAAATTTATAGTCGAATTTATATTGTGTGTAACCCTATATTAAAAATGGTTTAGTTATTAAACTTTGAATTTAACACTTTTAACTCTTCTTTAAATAAAATAATAATAAATGTCCAAATCTAATCCAAGTGGACCAAATATGATGATATTTTATTCCTAAGGTTTTTTTTCTAATTACACTTATCCCATAGAATTAGGACATGTGTTAGGGTAATTATAATATCATTTTTACCCTTAATTACCCTATTTACTTTTAATTGTGGTAAATAAAAGTCAAAAGTTAATATTCACCAAAAAAATATTTTCATCTTATTGAACCACATTTTACTTACTGATGTCAACCATGTCTCTCGGATTTTTTAAATTCAACTCACAGAAGCAGTAAAATTATGTTTTATGCAAATTTGCAAATGCTCCTAAAAAGTGGGTAAAAAAACGTTAAAAAGTTCAATAAAATTTTATACATCTGATTTTATTATAAAATAACTCCAATTAATTACATTGAACTTATATAGGTATTATATATCTAATTTGACTTAAAATAAATTTAAATAAAATAAATAATTATTTAAATAAAAATCTGTTTTAAATAATTACGCAGTGTTTTTCATTATTCATCAAAAATTGAAAGTTTTCAGAAAAATACCAAAAATTAACCCTAAGATAATTTTGATATTCTGAATTAAAAAATGAAGTATATTTTACCAAATTCAAATCATATAAGTTTTATTTATTAATTTAAAATTAATTCTCATTGTCAAAACAAAAAAGCAGGTTTTTAAAAAGTAAAAAGTACCAAAAGATTGACATGTGTTTATGTCAAAATTAAATGTAAAATTACTTATAATGACCTAAATTGTATTGAATGATAAAAATATAATCTAATTATACTTCCAAACCGTTAAAATTTATAATTTAACACTATAAATTATTTTGATTAAAAATTTTGTTTTCAGTTAAAATTTAGTATTTTTCACTATTCACCCAAATATGAAAGTTTTCAGAAAAACACCAAAAATTTATCGAAACTAAATTTTTATGTCCCGATTATAAATAAGGAGTTTATTTTGTCAAATTGAATATATAAAAGTGTCAAATATTGTATTTAAAAATGGTTTTCCATTAAAAGGCGGTAAAATTGCATTTTCTGAAAAATACTTCCTTTATCTGAAAAAATGAATTTGTTCTTATATTATGTCTAAGAAACACATAATATGGATATTAAAATTTATATAGAATATATAAAATTAAAAATTCAGATAATACTATTCGTAACTGCTTTTGAACAGCTAGTTTGGTAAGTCGTGGTGCGCTTGAACTTGGTGTTGCGTGTAACGCAAGTTGTTGAATTATTTTGAAGAAATAACGTACTATGAAATCTTGGGGTGTTACATCAAATGGTTCCAAAATTACATGAATTTGTATATAACGAGTATATAGTCTTAATATAATCATCCAATAAAATTTATATAGTCTTAGATATCATTTTAAACCTTGTCTTTTTGTTTAACCTCATGGTTAACCAATTTTAACCTTACTCATGATAATTTAATTTTCAACGTTAAAGGGTTATAATTTTACTTATAAGGTGAAAATTGTCTCATAAATGTACAAGTAATGATATTTTAGACCATTTTTCATCCTAATTTTCCTATTTTGATATTCTCATGATTTTTAAATAAGTTAATAAAGTATTATTTAACATAAAATATCATTAATGTCATTTTTACACTATTCATTTAGTTTGAATTTAATGAAAATAATTTATAAAAATATTTAAAATATAAACCTCTCACACAAAATTAATATGTTATATTGATCTATAAAATTTTTGGTGCACTATAACGCACCCAAAAAATATTATTTTAAAAGTTTTTAAAATCATTTACTTGATTTGTCTACTGTTTGCACAAACACTAAGTCGGTGTTGAATAAATATTTAAGGTAATTATCTCATCAATAAGAGTTAAAAATAAATTACCATCATAAAAATAAATTATTTAATTTCAATATAAATATATATATTCATTAAATATGTATATTTACCCACATCTATTTCATGAAAACTTATTTAATGTGTTGTGTTGAATTTTTGAGCCTTATGCAATCATTACACAAGAATTTGAATAATTCACTTGTTAAACAAATACAAAATTAAAATATATCAATAAAAATAAAAAATAATACTTTATATTTATTAACCAAGTTGATAAAATACTTCTTCCATTTCAAATATTATCTTTAGGACACCAAATTTGACTTTTCCAGTGTTGTACAAGCACTACGTCGACACTAAAAATGATTTTCATATTTATTATGAAATAAATTATAATTTATATGTTTTAAATTATTTTTTTATAAATTTATTATTATATAATAATAAATTATTCATTAAATAATTTTAATATATTTTTATATCATATTTATTTTTTGGCGATATCATAAAAGATATAGTATTTCAAAAAAATGTAATTTTTTACTATTCAATAAAAAATATACTTCTTTAGAAAAATCTCTAAAATTCATCATAAAAAAAATTTCAATTGATGAATCGAAAATTTAATTCCTTTTTATAAAATTATATTTTTTAGGTGATAGAAATTACTTTTAATATAAATGTATAAAACGGGAAGAAAAACAATTTTTAGAAAGATGCGTTTTTAAGCCTAAAATGAACAAATACAAAAATCAAGCCTAATACTAATTAAAATTTAATTAATTAGATTATATATAATTAAATAATACCTATAATAATTTAATATCAGATTAAAATTTTAATTTTAGTTTTCAATGAAAAGAAATGATAATTTTACAAAAATTGTTATTTTTCACTATTTACTAAAAAATCAATCTTTTAAGAAAAATACCAAAATTTCACAATAAGATAATTTTGATGTGATAATTTAAAAAATGATATCATTTTTATTAAATAATGTTTCTAAAATTTCTAAAAAATTATTATAATATTCACTCATAAAATAACATCAAAACCCATTTTGGAAGAAAACATATTTTAAAGGAATAAAATAACTTTACTAAAAATTGAGTGATTATTTCATAATTTAATTAATCTTATTCATACCCACTAATTTAAATTCTAGTTTATAACTATAAGAGTTAAATAATAATATTTCATGTTTTGTTTAAGCTCGGTGTTACGTGTTTTATACGCTGTCAAGCATAGTGTTATTTCAAAATCTCATGATATTAAAAAGACTCTTGGATAATTAACCTATGATTTAATTTGTTTTTTAATTTTTAATTGGTTAAACATCAGGAAAAGTTTTAGGTTTCTAATAACTGAAAAAGTAAAAATAATCAGAAGATCAATCTTGTGAGAGTCTGGAAGGTGTATCCAGATACTGATGAAATGGAAAATAGGGATTCCCTAGGGTCATTGTGAACTTAAAGGTAGACCAGAGTAGAAGAATAAATGAATAAGAGTAACCTTGGTGATAGAAAGTTGAATAATTTAATTATGATCATAAATTTTGTTGATATAAATCCAAAAGTTTCAGGGTGAAACAATTATAGTTGATTGGTCTAAATGATAAAGAAGTTTAAGAGAAGAAGTGTAGTCCAGAGAATTCATTGATACAAAATAATAACTCTGATAATTCTAAGTTATGAAAAATAGATGTTGAGTTTCATATATAATATGGTTTAATTTTATTATTTTATTAATTATAGTATATCAAAAGTTACAAAGTATTTAAGTTGAGATGATCGAGAGCTAAAGATCGAAAGTTGGAGATGATCAAAAGATAAGATGATCAGGATTTAAGCTAATCAAAAGATGATAGGATGAGATTTCATAAGAAAAACTTGAACATGTTTTGGAGAAATGGAAGTTTTAGCATTGGATTCTAAAAATCTATTTCATATTATGTTCAAATAATTAATGGCTATATATGATTGAGTTGTGCAGAAGAAAGGAAAATTTGATAGGTGAAGTAGAGTGAAGTCTACAGAGGTTACATGACTAGATGATGCAAGAGAGATTTCACATATTATTTATGTGAATTCAAATTTAATTTGATGATTTTGATCTAGATATTCAAGATTCAAATATTATTAATCATAGTCCATAATTCATTCCATGATTTTAGGAAGTGGGGAAGATGTTTGACTGGTGAATTAAACTCAAATAATTCTTGGTCAAGTCGCATCTATCAGAAGGAAGACCATGAGACTGATTAAGCACTGAACTTCATGGTGGTTTCATTAAATTGTGAGGAATATAAATTTAGGATAGATGATGATAATTAATAGCTAATGAAATAGAGATAATAAATAATCTAGAAAAGAGGGATCATCTAGACAGTAAATTTTGAAGATTTTTATGGTCGAAGCTGTGAGAATATGAAATTGTAATTTTTAAAGCATAAGAAAGAGGATTCTAAAATATAAGAAACCAAAAGTGAAAGATTTTAAAATTAAATTTTTAAAAGATAGAGCACACGACTTACATTCATACATATTGGAGTAGATTATTAAGTGGAATTCGAAGAATTATGTTGAGGAAGAATATCTTATAGATGATGTAAAGAAAACCTAGAGCTGAAGAAAGATTTTATTCAAGAGGTATTTGAGAAGATCCATTGAATAATGGAGGATACTAGTATAATCTAAGCACAACTAGACAAGAGTATGAAGAATTGATGAGCCAGTATAAAGAACCTAGTAGGAAATAGGAAATTCTTATCTGGAGATAGACTCTTCACCCGTGCAATAAAGTGAAGATTTTAGTTAGTCTGAAAACTTCCCAAGGGTTTAGGATAATAAATACACTATTATAATCACATAAAATAATAGTGTAAAAACTAAATCTGGGTCTAAAATTGAACACAACAAGTATTAGGTATCCATATTGAGAGAGATCCATGTAAATACCATGTGTTTCACTCCATTTACTTTCTATTATTACATATGGTGTAAATGTGTGTTGGGAATGATTAAAAAGATTCATACATATTAACTGAGATATAGGTTCAAATAACAAAAGGGGTAAAAAATTTATGTTCTAATAATTTGATAAAATTAGCCAATAATGATTCACTACCCCCCCAATGTGATTGCACAATCCATTAGGTAAATCTGACAGAAATACACTTTTCACTTTCTTTAACCCACGGTTTTTTATAGCGCATGCCGCACAATGATGGCATGGGACCCCATCACAAAAAGTGCATATAACATCACATGGAACATGAAAATATTAACTTGTGATACAAAAAAATACATATAATAACATAACAATAATAAAAAATAATAAGTTAGACAGCATATACAAAAATATAAAAGATTTATGTCAATAATTCATATTTCATACATCAAAGGGAAAATGAAGTCAACAATGTCATGCATAAAGTATTAATGAAAAAAATATTAAAATATATAACATTTAAGGATTTGGGATTCTCTCATTATCACTCTTGGAATCATCGGGATAGAATCAGAAAATTAATTATTCAAAACCATAAATATATAAAAACATAATTAATAAAAATATATACCATCATCCATCCAAAATAATTTATAATAAAACAAAAAAATTAATAAAAAATAAATATAAAACTGACATTTATGTAATTAAAATAAATATACAACATAAAAAAATTAAATTAAAAATAAAATAAGAAGAGGAAAAGAAAAAAATGGGGCTCACATAGCATCAGATTAGGCGTTGCCTTCCCTAGATGAGCTGATGTGGTTGGTTCACTAAGAATGTAGAAATAATTTGAAGGTTTTTGACTACATAGCATTGGAAAGGAAAGTGTAACACCCTAGTTTTTAGGAATTTTACTATTTTATTATGCATTTTTAAGTTATAAAAAGGTTGGGGTTGGTTTTGGGATGTTTTGGAGGGTTTTTGGAAGGATTTGGAAGGATTTGGAAGGGTACATGGATAGATCGTGGTTAGGGGAAATCTTGTAGGATTCCTAGGTAACCATATGGGCTGAAATTGGGGTTTGGGTACATGCACATAGTTGGCACATGGTTTGGGTAAACTATGTAGTCTTGGTGAGGGTTCTTGGGCAAAGGCATCAATGGAACATAGTTTTCCCAAACTATGAAACCAAACCATGTAGACAAAGTATTTTTAGGACATTTACATCTACATTTTTAGCACATGGTTTACAAATCCATGTAGCCCAACCGTGTGAAACATTAAAAATATATTAAAATTAGATTTTAAACCTAAAATCTCCCCAACAAAACTCTCATTTCTCCTCATGTGGATTAGGATATCTAACCCCAAGCTTCCTTTGGGGTATTTTGGAAATCCACTTCATTTATGAGCTCCCACTCTTGGATTCCAGGAGTGTCTATCATGGGGAATGAAAGTAAGACTTTCTTCTCTCCTCCTCTCTTATCCTCTCATTTTCTTTTGGGGAGAAACCCTATCTTGAGGCTTCCATGCCCATATCTTTTGGTTTGGATATTTTTTATGGGGATTTTGTTATAATCCATTATATTAGGAATGTGAGAGCCTGAATCTATGAGTTTTTTATGTTGTTTCGTCTAGGAATCATTGTTTGGGGTGGGTGGCTTCTCTCTCAGTCTCATTTTTCCAAGAACTATGAATATTGTTGTTTTGAAAGACTAATGATTATTTTTATCTATTCTAAATTATTTGGATAAATGTTGGCTAAATACTCTCTTAGTGAAAACGGTTTAGACAAAGGTTTTGGGTGATTCCCATAATGTGTTTGAAAAAATTTCTTTTTAGTGATTTTATTTTAAAATAATGATTTTGATATGTGATAAACTTATCTTTGATGTGGAGTTGTTGGGAGTGAGTGTGTGTGTGTGTGTGTGTGTTCACTCATGGTGTTTATGAATTTTTATTTGGGAAAGATGGTTGAAATAATGGTGTCGTGGAATTAGCACAGGTTGATGTGTGTTCATGTTGTATATGGAAAGGTTATTTTTGGTTCAAACTTGGATAAGGTGCTGAAATTGGGGCATATGAGAAGGTTTTTTTAGTTCATACTTGGCCATAGTTCTGATATTGGGTACACTAGATTGTACTACCAAGTGACTACTTGGGTATAGAGGGACGATATTCTACTCACAATTGGGTTTTTTACTTTAGCCCTATTTAAAGGGTGATACATTGGATAGGTGTATTTAAAGGGTATTTGTGTGTGTAGATATAATGATTGTGTGAGTTATGGTGTTCATTACCTTTTGGAAATAATGGTTTAAAAGAAATTTGGATTTTGGTGTGAGTTATTTTCATGGTTTACTCTAGCCTTGTTTATTTTCATTATGCTTCACTCTTGTTTTATATAAAATGTGAGATAACTTATTCTTGTCTATGTGATATGTATGGGAAGTTTGTGGGAGATTTATTAATGGGTTTTTATACTCACCCCCTGCATATGCATCCGGTTGCATATATAGATGTTGTTATACATGATGTATGTAAGGATAGGGCCTCTTAATTCACTAACGGGGTGTCACAATGTTAGGGTTTTGGGTGATAAAGCTATGGGTTTGGTGGTAATTGTCATGTGTAACATAAGAGATTTCCAAGTATGTAACCTTGTATTTTATTTTAGGTCTTCTACTTTTTTAGACTTATTTGGTATTATTGTTGGTAATTAAGATTATAATTATTTTTATGTTTTTTATTGGAGTTTGATCTAGTTTTTACTATGAATCATATATATATATATATATATACATGTGTGTGTTTCATTGTAGTTTTTCTACTACATATTATGTCATATACAATGTAAAATCATCCCCTAATGATTTAGTGAAGCCTTGGGGATTTATTATTTGCCTTTGGTGTTCGAGGGATGCACCTATGGTCATTGTCATTATGATCCCATCATATACGGTGGGTTGGGGTCGGGACATTAAAAATGGTATTAGTTTGGTATGGCCTATCAGTTGGGATAGTAGGCATAGAGATAGGTCATGTTAGGAATTGAAATTTATGGTAAATACATAGATAACCTCTTTATATCAAGCCTCAAGTTACCAGGGTGGTCCAGGTATGAAAAGTGTTTTTAAACACTTTTAGGCATGTTACCACCTCATCATCATGGTTTTATCCAATTAGAGTTGGATATCATGCATTGGTAATGATAATTCCTACTATAATTCAATCATTCATATGATATTTTATTGGTGTTTCTTTAGTAAATGGTGACATGATAACCTTGTTTTTGAAAAAATTTATATGTGCTTATAGATAAAATTGGGAGTTTCTATGAAATGGTTTTCAAAACATGGTAAAATATTTATTTTCTCTATGTTTCATGTTGATTCTTTCTAGTATTGATATGTGCTTATATCTTCCATGTGCTTATATTACTTAAATAAACAAAAAAAGAGTACTGGATTGAAACTTAAACAAGTAATGACTCTTATTATAATTAATTGGTTAGATGATAATAGTAATCCTTGTTATTCTAAGATTGTGTTAACAATTACATTATGATTACATAAATTCATGATTACATGTTTACTTTTATTCTTTTTTAAGTATTAGTGACATGTCTATAGCTTAGAATACCTTTAAACATGATAGAGTTAATTGTTTCAACATCATATTTTAATATTCTCAAGACACATCATTTATTGACTTAGAATTACAAGATATGAAAGATTGGTGCATGTTGATAATTAAACAAATAGAATGCTATAATTTTGAGTTATTATTATTTGGAGTAAACTGAAGATATATTGAAAGAATAACTTATTTTTGTTATTCCATTATATATACATAATTAGTGAAGCATGTATAATAAAATTACTAGCATAGTAAGTAAATATTGTTACATGTAAATGGGATATCCTATTATATGTTCAATTTTTTTAGGGACTCATGTGCTAATTAGTTCACTGGTTATGAGAGAATTCTGAAATTTATGACATGTTAACCTTGTTTGCTTAATTTTTTCATTAATTTAGCATGATTGATTGGTAACATAATGTTTTAGTACAATATTAAGTTTATTGAATCATGATATTAAATATAGAAGTATATTATGTATCACATGGAGTTTTTTTAGCTAGAAATAAATTAATATGCTTAAGATTTTAGAAACATGATGTAACTAGTCCATGCATTAAACTAGTTTATTAACCATGAGTTGATGTTGAACTTGGTAACTATTTCACTTATATGAAATGATGTGTGAACATTATTTAAGTGTTTCTTATTATCATTTTCATGATTTTTTTGATAAGAACAAGTTTTTATTGATAAATAGGTTTTCAAATTAAAGAATGTCATTGGCGGGTTTTGTTTTACTAAATTTTTTGTTGATTTTAACTCAATTTTATTAAAATATTTTGTGGGATATTTTTTAAAGGGTTGTTAGTGTTTAGGAAGCTTTAAAATATTTAAATATGTTTTTTAAAATGGTTTTTTGGAAATAAAACCTTGTAATTGTTTTAAAACTCTAGAGCTTTGAGCATGATTTTAGGGGAATGTGTAACATTGTGAATTAGTGGGTGGAAACCTTATATTGGAATGCTAAAACTCATGGCAGTAAGTTATTATTAACTTGGAAAGTTTTTATTGAATATTTTATTATTTAAAGTGTTGTTCTTGTCGTAATTTTTATGATTATTGTGCTAGTTTTACTTGTTTTGCAGTAAACATGATAGATGAAAATGGGATATAGGGGTTTCATGTGGAAATGATGCCTCATGTGATGAGCACCAAAACACCTCTCAGGCTATGGGATAGTATGAGAGTTAAATTATTCACCATGCTCAAATATTATTTATATAGTCTAGTTTTGTGGGATTTAATGATGTTATAGATAGATATCTTGATTTAATTTTAAAAATAAAGCAGTTATTAACATTAAATGCTCATATTGATCGCTATACCTAGTGATTAAATTCCACATCTATTGATGGAGTTGTTATCTTTTCATAGGGTAATGGGACATAAGTCTGGTAGGAGTAGGACCTTTACTGAAGGAGGTTGGAATCACCACTTATCATTTTTTATCATAAAATTGGGGGTTGTTGATGTAACCGAGAGTTTAAATCATCCACATATTGTATATCCATACCTAGATGGGTGATCTCTTAGAAATTACTCTGGTGTGTGCGTGTTCATGAGGAAAGTCTTCACTGAGGGAACACATATAGGCCTATGATTGGTATACCACTAGTTTCAGTTAAGGAAGGTGTTTATTCTTAAGATTACATTTAGTAGTTTCTACTATCATTGTGAATACGTGTTCATGCTCTTTCCTTTGTCATGTACAAGATATCTTCTTCGAATTGATGAATGATATCATTCATGGATACCACAAGGACCCTTAACCATTATTCTTAGTGGGTTATTAGTAGTGATTTGTTTGGGATTACTCATTCCTAGTCTTACTGATGACTATTTTGGAAAGGAATAATGATTCATGATCAATTGAATCATGTATGATTTAACTCCCAGATATGGGGATGATGTGGTTAAGTATGTTCTAAATTAATGATAATTTTTGGTTTGAATCACAAAAGTGGATTTGGATTTCATTAAGTATGATGAGGTTCTAGTTTCATTTTTGATAAATCATTATTTAATTGGTTAAACAAGTCAAGGAATCTTAGTGGTTAAACCCTAGTTACCTTACCATCAAGTCAAACCATAATGGTGGGGATCCGTTGATGGATGGATAGAGGATGATAATTCTTTGTTGTGTTTTTAAGACTGAATTGTGGTTCCTCTATGTCATAACAGTCACTCGAGACAAAGTGGGTTGTCTATCTAGCTATTGGAGAGATATATAAGGTATTGAATGAGCATTTTTCATGGTCGTCTATTAAATGAAAATTGGAAGATCACCTTAACTGTCAATAAGTGAAGGTTGAAACCAATGACCAATGGACATGTTGTGACTATTTTCTATACCTATAGTCCAGTGGGAGTGAATTGTCATGTAATTTAACACCGGATTCCCTAATATGATTCAGAAGCATGATTTTATTAGGGTGTGAGTTGACCAACTCATCAAGTAGGCACATTTCATTCCAATTAAAGGGATAAATTTTTTAATATATTTAGTAAAGTTATATGTCTATGAATTATTAAAGTTTTATGGTTTATTAATTTCCATCATCTCTAACAAAGACCCTTGTTTACCATCGCATCATTGGATGCCATTTCTTTGACCCTTAATGACCAAATTAACTATGAACACAACATACTATCCTCAAATGGATGTGTGAATTGGGTGTGAAATTCAATCATTGAAGGGTGTGCTTAAAAAATTTGGGATGAAATTCTGTAGTTCCTCACAGGTCCATTTTCTTTAATAGATTTTTCATAAAACTTCAGTCATCCAGTAGTGATTATTATTATCAATTTTGGAGAATTGTACAGTCATCCATTTAAATATTCACTTTTTAGGTGGATTTTGTGAAAATAATTTTTCTTGGATGAAGTCTTATATGAGAGACTACCAAGGGGGTTTGACTGATAAGGAAAATAATTTCAATGGATCTGATCTACTAAATACCTTATTTGGATCATCATTATTTTCCATTATCTTTTGAGGTGAGTAATTATATATCCTTATGGGTATTTAAAATATTAAAGAACTATCGCTCAGGTAATCAAGGGTAGTGGAACATTAGTACATTAGACACTTTGAGATTGATGAGTGTATCGGTGGGGTTTTATATAAATTAGAACCACCTCCCTGGTTCAATGAAGTGCATGATCTTTTCTAAAAATATTAGTAACAGAATTACTAATCTGTCCTTATTTACTTGAGTGGTTAGGATCACAGTACTCTTGATTCTAATACACCATTTGTTCACACTTTGAGTCATATTTTTGGATAGATAAGACAAGATCTTTTGAGACTAGTGCATGTATTTAGTAAGCAGATGGTAATATTGCAAATGGTTATGTGAAGAGACTTGGGAGTGGGATTACTTGATGCTAGGGTAATGGCATGATATTTTTTCCAGACATCACCAACCTCTAGATTTTTGAGAAAGGAAAGCCAAATTGTGGGGAGAATGAAATGAAAGTTCTTATCATAGGGTAAGAATCATTGGGGCATGGATAATCAATGATTAATATGATATGTACATTAAAAAATAATGTTGTTATCATAAATAAAATATTAATTGACATAAGAACACTATAACCAAACACAGGATCATCACATAAAAAATATAATTAATTTAAGCAATTAAAGAATTACATTGTGATAAATTCTTTATTGATGAATCTAACATTTTTTATACCTCTCAATGTCATTGATTAATAGGAATTAAGTGTAGATTCCCTCTAGTGGTGATCCACATGTGTATCACAAACCTATGAGCATCTCCATAGAAATATTTGAGTAATAGTGTGAAAGATCCTAATATTTTCATAATTAATCCTTGATAATCACAAGAATCACTTCCAAGAAGAATCATCCTTGATATATATATAATTGAGATAGTTAGTGCAGGAGTATTGATCTCCATTCTTGAGATAATTCTTAGAGATATTATCTCAAGGGATTGAGATAATTCTCTGGATTCCTTATACACAACCAACATAATAACTAGTGTTAGGATTAGAAATAACATAATTGTGTTTAAATAGTGACATGTTTAGAAAATAATAATTGTACATGCACCCTTATTATTTCTTTAATTCCCATGGAACTCCATGTCTATAATATTATTATTATTATTATTATTCCTTGATATGTGTAAAACTAAGGAATTAATAAAATATTATTTATTGAATAAATTATTTAAAATTTATGAAAATAATATTTAATATTATTTATCACCAGGCCAATGAACTTAGTCCTTAATTACTCCTAAATGTTTATAGGGCCTTGAATAATGACTATTTATTGCATTATTCATTGATAAATAAATAAATATAAAATTCATTGAATAGAAAATAAATATTTATTAAATATTTTATTCACAAAATATTCTCTCGAATAACTAGTGATGGAATATATATGATCAATACAACATTAATAATTATTAAACCACATACAAGAATAATATTTATTCAACATGATAAACAATAAATAATATTATTATTTAACTAAGTTTTTGGATACACTTAGTATGTGACCCTCTAGGACACTTTCTCAATAGCATTAGGCAGAGCTACCCAAAGTCCAAGGTTAGCATCTAAAAACATGCTAAGGAACCCGTAGAGAAATAATTTAATGTCATTATGACATAAAAACTCATAAAAATTTTACTTTGTAATAAAATCCTTTTGTCTCAATATCTCAAATCAAGCAGTTTGCATGCTGGTGTCATCAACCTATGTGCTCAATGTATCTTTATTTGATTTTTTGGAAATAAATTTTCTCATAGAATACCATGTCTATTGATTTATTTATATTTTATTATTTATATAAAAGTGTCTAATATATCAACTTCCATTAAAAAATACAAAATAAAAATCCATTCCCTCATTATTCATTAATGTGATATTACTCATGAGGCACCTGACGTGCCCTACCTCACCACAAACATATGTCATCATGGTTTTCTTCAATACATAAAATTAAAAAACTAATAATATCCATTAATAATAATAATAGTAAAGTTTCAGGATAAATACACAAATCCACATATAGAAATATCCAATGAAACATATAAATGTGGATTTTCTACCGATGGGTCATGTTCTCATAATATCATACACTAGAAATTACTATGGGTGAACACCATGATAAAGTGACCCAAAGTCTTATGAGTCACCACCTCTGATATCATGTATCATTTATGTCCTATAAAATAATATCATATAGATATAGAATATATATTTAATAATGGTGTCATGGCACTTTTGGATTCTCATCATAGTGGGGAACTGATATGACCTTTTAGTGTGATAGTTAATCTCAAGTCATTGTCACACACTATCTCATACATAATAATAATCATTATGTAATATAAGTTTATTAATATTTAAAATAATGAATATAGGTAATCATAAAGTATATATAGGTTGGTTCTAGTGCACCAACTCAAACAGACTCTCACTTTCACTAGATCCAATTGCAAACAACTTTCATTCCATTGGATCTCAAATGATATTCATGATTTTTCTAAGATAAGGCTTTATTCTAAGAGCTTACCAAATTTTATTATGTGTAAAATCTTCTTACAATAACTTCACCCCTCTGAGAAAAATTTCTCAAGAGGTGATACTTCCAAAGTATGTTCTTTTTCTATAAGTGTGACTTTTTTACTTTTTCAAGAGACACCACTACATTATTATCACAATATAATGTGATAGGGTCTTTAAAACTAGTCACCACATCAATCTCCTAGAAAAAGGTTTTTTATCCAAATGGATTATTTGGTGGCCTCAAATGTCACTGTATACTCGGATTGTGCTGTAGAATTGGTGACAATTGTATTTTTTGAACTCTTATAACTCAAAGATCCTTACGTGATAATGAATTCATATCCTCACTACAACTTTATATCTTTATGATCTATTTAAAAACTAGAAACATTATAACCCTTTATGACTAGTTCCTCATCTCCACTATACACCAGGAACATATCCTTAGTTCTTCTAAAATATATAAGGATAACCTTAACAGTATACCAATGTTGTTCACCTGGATTACCTTGATATCTATATATCATGATCAAGGTGTAGACAACACAAATACTAGTACATAACATAACATACATGATTGATCCTATTATATAACTATATGATATCATACTCATTCTATCTTTCTACTCTTGTGTTTTAGGACATATTTTCTTAGAAAGATGTATACCATGTTTCACTAGAACCAATCCTCTCTTGTATTATTTTATACTAATATAATTAGTATTTGGTAAATGTATGTACATTGACCTATTATAATATGTCTCTCAGATCTATCACTAATGATCTTGATCCCTAGAATATAGTCTATTTTAACTAAGTATATCATGGAGAAGAACTTATTTAATCAGTAATTAACTAACTATAAGACTGGTATGTTATTTCCAATAAGTAATATGTCATCAACATATACCACTAGGATAAAAATCGTAGTCCCACTAAACTTCTTATAAACATGTGGATTGTATTTGTTCTTAATGAAACCAAATTCTTTTACAGATTCATCGAATTGATTGTTCCATGACTTAAATGCTTACTGCAATCCATAAATAGATTTCTCCAACTTAAAAACCTTTTTGGAATTATTTTTAGCCAAAAACTCTTCCAGTTGTTTCATATAGACATATTCCTAAATATTCTCATTAATAAAAAAAAATTGACATCCATTTTCCAAATTTCATTATTATGGTAAGTTTCTATGGAAAATAGAATTATGATGGATTTAAACATGTAAAATGGAGAAAAAAATGAAGTCAATGTATTGGAACTGTTTAAACCCTTTATTCACTATTATTTCTTTATAGGTACTTAATTTACCTTTTATATCTAGTTTTATCTTTAATACCCATTTTCACCCAATAGTATTTACATTAACTGGTGAATTGTCCATAACTCAAACTTGGTTCTAATATATGGAATTCATATTATAATTTATGGATTATTTCTATCTTTTATATTCTGATATCTCTATTGCCTATTTATAAGAGAGAGATTCATTATTTTCAACCAATAATGAGTCACAATATTCAATTACTAAAAAACTATATCTTTCTAGTTCTCTTAACTATCTAGTGATCATATACAGTACTTGTGTTTCAGAAACAACTTATTTCCTAAGGACCTTTGGAATTTATTCTAGTACAAAATCTTGTGCATCTTTAACATCAACTTTATAAAAGTAAATCTTTATCCCACTATCCTTCTTGAGGATGTTCTCCCTCTCAATAAATATGGCTTGCATCAAGAAAGTTTCTTTATTGTATGAGGTGTTATATAGATAATATTCATTGGTTTCCTTGGGATATCCTATAAATACACACTTCATGCCTCAAAGTGCTAGTTTATTTCCAAAGGTGACCATAACAAATGCCTCACATCCCCATAAACATGTGATGTGATAGAACAGGTTTCTTTCCACTCTATAACCCGAAGTTAATTACATTTACCACTTTGTTTGTCACTCAATTTAGTGTGTATACCAAAGTTTGTAATGAATATCCCCAAAAGGATAATGGAATATTTGCATGACTCATCGTTGGTATTACCAAGTATAGTAAGTTATGGTTCCTCCTTTCACTAACACTAGTCAAATAATGTGTATAAGGTGGAGTGAGTTAAGATAGAATCTCAAAATCCTATAGAAATTTGATAAACTTTTGGTTAATATATTCTCCACCTCAACTATATTGAAGTTTCATTATCTTCTTACCATGTTTATTCTCTACTTTATTCTTTAATTATTTTAATATATCAAAGGACTCAAACTTATACCTCATTAAGTAGACATATTCATATCCACTCAATTCATAAGTAAAATTTCTGAAGTAATAATATCCACCTCTAGTTTCTACTATAAAAGGTTCACACACTTCATTGTAAACCAATCCTAGATGATCTGTAGACCTTTCACCCTATCAAACAAATGGTGGTTTAGTCATTTTTTATTTTAAACAAGAATGAAATATTTCAAGTGGTTTTAGTTCAAAATATTCTAAATAACCATCTTTATAGATCTTTTCTGAAACTTCTCATTTACATGACTATGACAGTGATTCCACAACTAGATGTTATATGAGTCATGTGAACATGATTGATTATCTTTTTCCAATACTTGGTTTTCATACTTTAATACATAAATACCATTATTTAGTTGTTTTATACCATAATAAATTTTTTATTTATATAGTATTCATTATTTATTTTCAAATTTTAAAATTAATCTATCTATACCAAGGAAACAGAAGGTGGTAGTCTCCTATATCCAAGGTGGCGAGTCTCGCTCTATTAGTTGGTCAAAGATTTACCTATCCTCTAGAAATATTTTTAGATCTACTTGATTTTTGTATTTGGATACAAATGTGATAACGAAAATCTATATTAAATATTTAATTTTAAAATATATAAATATTAGACTTGATAATGATCACACTTTTAGTTTTCTATTGCTTCTAGGTGCAGTTCCTCTTCCAGTGGCCTAGCTTGCCACATGAAAAACTTACTACTTCCTTTTCCTTCACCTGCCTTTGGATCTTCTTCTTCATGTAAGGATGGTTCTCAGGAGCTTTAGACATAGAGTGAGTCTTGTGACCCTTTTCTTTGTTGTTTCTTTTCTTATTCACCATTATGAATATAGGTTTTCACACCTCATGTCCTTGTTAACTTGGAGAATGAGAGTAATAAGTTTTGATATAGGTTTCTCTCCATTTATAGTGTTGTAATTCAAAATGAAATTGGATAATTATTTAGATGGTGAGTAAAGGATGAGATCTATGTGAATCTCATCAGGTAATTTAATTCCCATGATGTCCAATCACTATGTATAGTTATCATCTTGAATACATGAGGCCCAATAGGCACTGAATTTCTAAGTTTTCGTGTGAATAGTGTATTGGATGTCTCACCTTCTCTTGATAGAGATAAAAAAGGTGAGAAATCATGTTATAGGAATTTATATCCTCATGTTTCTTTAGAATCTCATTGGACATGGATGATAGCATAAAACATTGGACATTTGTAGCATCATCCAAATATTTCTCATAGAGAGACAATTCTTCCTCACTAGCCTCTTAGCCAGGTGCTTTAGGAATTGGGTTTTCAAGAACATATAATTTACTTTTATGGTGTAGAATAATGCATATATGCCTTTTCCATTCTTGGAAATTAGTTCTAATGATTAGATTTTCCTTCTAAAGTATGGATAATAGTGATATGGTCGAAGTCGTGTTAATTATCATTTCTACAATTAAGAAGAGAAGAAATCTAGTACTTTGTTAGATAAAATTAGATAATAAATATTAATTTTTTTTAATCTCCCACTATTTTGTTGAAACTAAATAGCCCTCACCATTGTATTTAGAATATCATGTTTCTTGGAAATTATAGTGGAAAGAACCCGTATTCTCTATCTCCTAACCCAAACTTTGGCCTGACAAGTTATTTTAAGGGTTTTAGGTTGGCATAATATTTACAACTTCATTAACTCATATTTCTTGGATATGTTGAGTGGAATCCCCAGTACCAAAATCCTTAAATTTTATTTCCTCAACCCTCGTCTCTTAGTTACACCAAATACTACATTAATATTAAACCCTTGATGTGAACTATGTTAAATCGACCAAAAACTCAAGTTAGAATTCCCTGATAATTGAAATAACCCCACCTTTGGTTAGTCAAGTACTTTGAACTATTTTTTGAGTTTAACATAAGTAGTGGGAGGATATACTGACTTCATATATATAATTGAGGTATTTTTATCTTTATGTGTAAATTGTACATTTTTTTCTTTATTACTTTTTTATTAATACTAAGTGAGTTTACTTAAGTAATTAACCATGTATTAGATAAAGTTCACACATAATCTAATTTATTTTAGTTCAATATTACAGGATTGTTAATTCATTAATTCATGTGATTGCAAAAAAAATATCCATAATTAAATTAACCATGAAACTTGACATAAATAAAATAATAAGAGTGTTATGATCATTAAATTTTTCTAATGGTTAATTTATCTAGACAATGATAAACTAATCGTTGACCTAGGGGAGAAACATCACTAACTGTGGATTAGTTCATGTTTTAGCTTTTTACATATCCACACATGTATCTCTTGGATTGGTTTCACCTTGGATCCAAACATGAACCACCTCCACCTGCCTGGGATATCTATCCATTACATAATATTTTACTCACACACATGTGAGGGGAACCAAAGGATTGGTGAAAGGGGTTTACATAAAAGGAAATAGTGATCACATTGGACCATACATAATAAGAGGATGGGCAGTGCATGATCCATCAATTTAATTTAATAATAAATTAAAATGAAACCAATCACATACAAAGGTCAGGTATATGATTATGATAATCAACATATATGAAATGAATTATGCATTTAATAAAGTGGAATTAAATCCAAATCATTCTTATTTAAGATTTTTTTTTGAATAAGGTGTTGCTTTGGTTAAATAACCAAAGAATTATTAAAATTAAAATTCAATAATACATGAGACGAAAATATGGGATTAGATTACAATATTTTACATAAAGGGGGAGTAAGTCGTCAGGGAGATCCTCTAGCCAAGTAATGCCCTGACTTACCCCTTTATTTTCAAGCCCATCTGCAATAGCATTTTCTTCACGGTAGGTATGAGTGGTAATGTGGTTGATATATTGGATTGAATTGAGGCACTCAATCCATAGAGTAGTGATTAACAAGGCCAGATAAATCACCCCGTTCCAAAGTGCTTGGACAATGGTAGTCGAGTCACTCTCAATCCATATATTGTTCCAACATTGGTGTTTGGAATAATAGATAGCATGAATGACACTCATCATTTCAGATTCTAGAGAAGAGGCGATACCACATCCTCCAAGAATATACCCGAGGATTCGACCAAGATGATTCTGGAAGATGGACCCATATCCCGAAGGTCCTAGATTTCCTTTGGAATCACCATCAACATTAAATTTGATCCATCCAGAAGGTGGGGGATGCCAAAAAACTTCAAACATGCCCTGTTGTCGGTGAAAAATGCCATCAACCTGTAGTCTTCTTAGAATCATGAAATCCTTCATTGAGTTGTTGTAATTCCCCTTCTAAATCAAGGCAGCTTCATGAATAGCAATGTGAATCCAAGTTTGACCTGCATTGATGTTGAGTGAGCAATTATTGTGAAACTGTAACGTCCTGGACCCGGGTGCCATGCAATGGGTGCCCCGAATCCGGTTCACCACATGAACTCAAGCGTATTTCCCCAAATGCCAGAGGCTGCCGACCAGCAGCGAGGGCCCAGGTCTAATAGTGGGGAAACTATTCCCTCATTTGTCAAAGTGTAGCACAGCGGAATGAAAATAAAACATACGACAAACAGCGGAAGCAGTAAACCATACACAACTGAAATAATCAACAGCAGTGGATATAACCAATAGTATATAAATAATGATGATACATGTCTCAGTTCTAAGAAAATAGCCAGAACATGTTATACATCAATACAGTACAATACAGAGTACAAGTACAGAAAAACAAAACAGCTGGTAGCGGCATCGCGAGCCTAGGCTTGGTCCCATGCCCTCCTACTCCTCAGCAATAGTCAAGAACCTATGTAGGGACTCTTTCCCCTATCCACACCTGTAGAAACATAATCTTTTTGGGCTGAAAAACATGACCCAAACGGGGTGTGAGAAATATATCTCAGTAGGCACCCACTAGAGGCACGTTCCCAACTGCGTGTAAGCATGCAACAATAGTGTGCAGTAGTAAAATGCAATAAAGTAAGCGGTACTCAAAAGTAACTAATTACCAGTTATATTTCCATTTTATTATTTATTTAATCCATTAAATATTAGAAATCACCACAGTGCATTTCTAAGTAAACAGTCCACGTCCTCAGACAAGAAAAACCTTACCCTCGGGTAAGCATAATCCAACTCACAGGTATATCCCTCATGCGTAACAGAAGTTGCCCTCATGCGTATGAAGTGTCGCCCTCAAACACAGAAGTCAAGCCCTCAGGCACGAATGGTTGCCCTCAGGCAAAATAACTACAGCCCTCGGGCTAAATAGTGCAGTGCCCTCAGGCTAATCACACAATGCCCTCAGGATAAACAGGTAATCGGGTCATGCCCAACAGGTAAACAAGTAGTAACAAGAAATTCCTCTCAAGGAAATTCTACAATTACTAATTTGAAGGCATACCCTCGGGTATCCTAGCCAAACGGCTAAACAGTGGAACACACCCCCGGGGTGGTTCCGGATCCAAGAAACGATCCCAAATAGCATTTTATTATCACAATTTAATCACCTATGCAATTCTAGAAATTAAATATATCAACGGCCTCATCCACACGACACCCCAAAATGGGTTCGTGGCACAAAAACGCACAAAACGCATGGCAGTTGGAAAACTAAACACCAAGACACCTACCCAATACACCAACGAACGTTATACCCAAACGCCGACTCCAGAAAAACCCAAGAATGGCATAGATCTGATGAAGTACAAAACATGATTAACCTCAAATAACTCCCTCTAGGTAAAGAATTGGTAAGAAGCAGCCAAGTAGAAGGAAGCCCTTACCCATGCAGTTCCAACGAGATCATCCGAGGCGGAAACCGATTCCAGACGAACACCCGGCGGATCTTCAAAGGTTCAGCCTCCTCCTTTGGCTCCAAAACAGCTCAAATGCCTCCTCTGCCAAATGAGGAGGATACTGCCTATTTTAAGCCAAAAAAACAAAGTACATGGCATGTACTTCCAAGTAAATGATGTGTACTCCTTTCATTTAACTGTTCCTCTGGCGGCACCGCCACACTGTTCATCCGTCGACATGACTACACGGCATGTACTCCTGAGTACACGGCGTGTACTGCCGCCCAGCTAGCGGATGCTCCACCGCCTTACTATTTTGGCCTGCTGACTGACTACACGGCATGTAAAGGACCACTACACGGCGTGTAGTTGGTTCCTATACCCTTTGTCGCTGACATGGCTACACGCCCTGTGTATTCATCCCAACACGGCCATAAGTACACGATGTGTAGAAAAGTACACGGCGTGTAGTTCCAAAATTTAGGATTTTTCCCCATTTTCCATATTTTCTCAAAAACACTTAAGGGAAAGGAAAAAAGAAGAATCTCGTACCTTAAAACTAAGAACCGGGTTCTTACAAACTTCCCCCCTTATAGCAATCCGTCCCCGAATTTCCCTTCCAAGGGTGGAGAAGATATAGCTGTGAACAACTCCGGCCACTGAGCACATACATCGGCCTCCCACTCCCAAGTCTCGTCCTACACCCGGCCATGCTGCCATAGCACTCGTACGAGCGGAACTGATCGGCCTCGGAGAACCTTCGTGCTCCTGTCAACGATACGGATCGGATGCTCCTCAAAGGACACATCTGCCTCCAACTCAACTTCCTCGGGCTGAAAGATGTGAGATGGGTCTGAATTATAGAAACGCAACTGAGATACGTGGAAGACGTAGTGCATGGCTCGGTACCGCTGCGGTAACCGAAACCGATAAGAAACCATCCCGACTCTCTCCAGAATCTCAAATGGCCCCACATACCGTGGTGAAAGTTTACCCTATCTCCTAATCCGCTTGTGTCCCAGCCTCGGCGAAACACACAAGAAACCCTGATCCCCAACCACGAACTCCAAAGGTCGTCTGCGGCGATCAGCATAATATTTCTGACGATACTGTGTGGTAGCCATCCGCTTCTGAATCAACTAGACCTGCTCAGACGTCTGCTGCATGAGCTGCGGCCCTAGTAAAGCTACCTCACCTACCTCTATCCAGCACAAGGTTGAATGGCATGGCCTACCATATAAAGCCTCATATGGTGCCATCTCAATAGTCTCCTGGAAGATATTGTTATAGGCAAACTCAACTAGGGGTATATGCTTCTCCCAAGAGCCCCTAAAGTCTAGGACGCATGCACGAAGCATGTCCTCTAGCACCTGTATCATACGCTCTGACTGACCATCTATCTGAGGGTGGTATACTATGCTCAGAAGCACCTGTGTACCCAGCGCCCTCTGAAAACTCTGCCAGAAACGAGACGTGAAGTGGGCATCCCTATCAGAAACAATAGAACGAGGGACCCCATGAAGACGTACGATCTCTCGGATATACAGCCTTCCGAGCTCGTCAACACTGAAGGTCTCCTTAATCGGCAAGAAGTGAGCTACCTTCGTGAGTCTATCCATAAAAACCCACATGGCATCATTGCCACAAGGTGAACTCAGCAAACCAGTCATGAAATCCATCGCGACATCGTCCCATTTCCACTCCGGAATGGGTAACTGCTGTAACAGCCCATCTAGTCTCTGATGCTCCGCCTTCACCTGTTGACAGGTGGAACACCTCGTAATAAGACCAGCTACATCTCTCTTCATACCCGGCCACCAGTACTGATGTCTCAAGTCACGATATATCTTGGTAATCCCGGTATGAACTTCCCAAGCTGAAGCATGAAACTCTCGCATCAGCTCCTCGCGTATATCCCCTGGAACCCATACTCGTCCATGGAAACGCAAAACCTCGTCATCGCCTATCATCCAACCAGGAGAAGGGTCCTCACCTGCCACTGACTCTCATAGAACTAGGCCTTCTGAATCCAATAGATGCCTCATCCTCACTCTGTCCAGGAGGGTAGAAGTCACAGCTAAAGATGAAAGATAAGTCTGCCCCTGACTGTCGTGCACCTCTAGATTCATCTCAGAGAACAAGGACATGAGCTTCCACTTGCCACTGGCCTCCTGCACTGCCTGTATCTTAGTCTTCCTGCTCAGTGCATCAGCTACTACGTTACATTTACCAGGCGTATAGGCAAGATCAAAATCAAAGGACTGAAGGTATTCAACCCACCTTCTCTTCCTCAGATTCAGGTCACATTGAGTAAAGATATACTTGAGGCTTTTATGGTCAGTTAAAACCACAAAATGCTCCCCCAATAGATAATGTATCCAACAGCCCAACGCATGTACAACTGCAGCTAACTAGAGATCATGCGTCGGGTAATTCCTCTCATGTGGCCTCAACTGCCAAGACCCATATGCCACAACTCGTTCGCCCTGCATCAACACTACTCCTAGCCCAATCCCTGATGCATCACAGTAAACTGTATAGCTCTTCCCCGGCTCTAGGAGTATCAGGATCGGTGCTGATGTCAACCTTCCCTTCAGATCCTGAAAAGCTGCCTCACAAGCTTCCGACCAAACGAACTTCACACCCTTCTTAGTCAGAACTGTCAGTGGTGCTGCTAAGTGGGAGAAGTCCTATATGAAACGTCTGTAGTAATCATCCAGCCCTAAGAAACTTCACATCTCAAACACGTTCTTAGGCTGCTCCCAGGAAACCACTGCTCTCGCCTTCTCTAGGTCCATGGAAACTCCTTTCTCTGAGATGATATGACCTAGAAAGTGAATCTGGTCCATCCAAGAGTGGCACTTTGAGAGCTTAGCATATAGTCGATGCTCCCTCAGTGTACTCAATACGATCTCAAGATGGGTGGCATGGTTGTGTCGAGTGTGAGAGTACACTAAGATATCATCCATGAATACAACCACAAAAGAATCAAGATACGGATGGAACACATGATTCATCAGATCCATGAAAACTGCTGGCGCGTTCGTGAGTCCGAACGGCATAAATGTATACTCGTATAGACCATACCTACTCTTGAAAGCTGTGAGAGGTATATCATATGGTCTAATGCGCAGCTGATGATATCCTGATCTCAAATCAATCTTCGAGAACACTCTTGCTCCATGAAGCTGATCAAAAAGACCATCAATCCTTGATAAGGGATATCAGTTCTTAACCATCAACTGGTTCATCTTCTGATAATCCACACAAAGTCTGAGGCTACCATCCGCCTTCTTTGCAAAAAAGGACTGGTGAACCCCATAGAGAAGTACTGGGTCGGATAAAGCCCTTTGCCTGAAACTCCTCCAACTGCATCTTGAGCTCCAGAAACTCAGATGTAGCCATCCTATATGGAGGAATGGACACCGGCGCTGCTTCTGGAACAAGCTCAATGGAGAAATCCACCTCTCTCTCCGGAGGTAGACCTGAAAAGTCTTCCGAGAAGACAACCCTGAAACGATCAACAACAGGAGGGAAATCTGCCTGACAATTCCCCTGGTCATCCAGATATAATCTCGCAATCTGGGATGTGACTCCACCTTGCCCATGATGCTCTGGTCCAGCTCGACTCTCCTGAACATCCCATTCTCCCTTGTATAGAAACTCTCCGCCCTCGGGTGACGTGAAACGCACCCTGCGACGATAGCAGTCTACAAAGGCCCGAAAGGGAACCAACCAGTCCATCCCGAGAATGACTTCATAGCTTGTCATCTCTAAGACATAGAGGTCCCAAAGGAAGTGACACCCACCAACCTCAAGGGGAACTCCTTGAACTGACGTACACCAGCCGTCCTAGTACCCAACGGAGTTTCTAGCGTCATGATATTGAAAGAAGTAGAACCACAGAGCCCAAGGCTCTCTACAACGGGCATAAATATAAAACTATGTGTAGCACCCGTATTGAAAAGTACTGAAGATAAGACAGAAGCTACTAGAATAGTACCTCTGACTGTAGAAGGTCTGGGATCCTGCTCCTGCTGGGTCTGTTGTACTGCATATGCCTGCCCAGTGTCGCGGCCCTACGACACAGCCTGGATACCCTGAGCTGTCATGTCCTGCTGCCTCTGAGATCCTGGTGCATGGCTATCACGGCCACAACAACCATCTCTGCCTGAACGCCCTGACATATTCCAGTTCCCCGACTGGTAAGAAGCCACTGGTCCTGCTCCCGCACACGGAGTCTGCACAAAACCCCTCTCACTAGCCACCGGTAGAAACGTCCTGCAGAAGAGTTACAGATGACCCATATTTCCATAAGCTCGGCACTCCACTGGGTCACGTGGACACTGTGGCCTCTTATGCCCCTCTATACCACACTGGTAGTACTTGACTGGACCACCTGAAGAAGCTTCATGGCTGGTACTACCACCCTAAGAGAAGTCCATTTGTCTCTTCCTCTTGCCAGCAGAAAAAGTACCAGTAACTGGTGCTGAACCGCCCTGGACCACACCACTATATTCCTGAAGGTTCCTCTTTGTGATCAATGTCTGGTTCACAATAGCGTGTATAGTAGGCAACCTAAAGACATTTACCAGCACTCAGATTTCATACCAAATACCATCCTCAAAACATCTGGCTCTCAACGTCTCATCACCCACCAGCACGGGTGCAAAGCGCTGAAGCTCCGTAAAACGAGCAGAATAGTACATCACTAACATAGTGCCCTGCTGAAAATTCATGAACTCTCGAGCTCTATCTACTCTCAGCGTCTCTAGGAATAAAAATTCATAGAAGACTTCCTGAAATTCTTCCCACGCCATGTCCCTGTGATGCTCTGACTGGGTGGTAACATCCCACCACCTCTTGGTGAAATCACGCAGCATGTAAGTCATGAGATTGACCCTCCGCCCTGGAGGTGTCTCAAGATGCTCTAAAATAGTCTACGTCGACCCCAGCCAAGAATCCGCAACCTGAGGTCCACCATCCCTTAAAAATGTAGGTAGATGCTACAGCTGGATGATATATGTCAGCTCGGCCATAGATTTGGAAGCCTGCGGTGCTCCCTGAAAGGTCTGCATGAACCGCAATAAGCCTTCATGGAACTGCACCTCTGCACCTGTGTCCAGTATAGCAGCTGGTGCCGTATTTGGCTCTGCTAGAGGATCAACTGGTAGCCCATGGCCCACCATCTCCGGAGTATTCTCATTGTCGCTCTCCTGGAGAACAATGCGCGGTCGTCTAGGAAGCATGACACTACAAGGTCAAAAACACGCCTTAGATTCAATATTATTAAGGCTGAACTGAAGAAACAACAAAGGGAACAAGAAGAAGAAGGTATTTCAAAATTTTCAAAACAAGACTACACGGCGTGTATATTGACTACACGGCATGTACTTGACTTCCCTTCCCCTACCCGAGTCCTTATGCACGGCTAAGCCACACGGATCCTGTTTGAATAAAACTACACGACATGTATATTATCTACACGATGTATATGGTGTTATTTCCAAATGCCCGTGTCATCTGTGACACGGCCGACTACTCGGCTTGACACTACACGGCGTGTTACACCCACACACAGCGTGTCAACAACCCTGTTTCCCCGTCACACAGCTAAATCCACATGGTCTGTCCTCGGACAAGACTACACGGCGTGTCCCAAAGGTACACAGCGTGGTCAAGGAGAGGTGACACCGACTCGTGTTGTTAGTTACACGGACGAGTCCCCAGGTCACACTACACGGTGTGTATATTATTGACACGGCGTATTCTGTGAAGGAGTTCACCGACCCGTGTTTGTTAGTTACACGGCCGGACTCCGGGTCAAAACTACACGGCGTGTATATCTGGTACATGTCGTGTTTTACCCAAGCTCTTCCCTACCTCGTGTCGCCGCCCACACGGTTTGTGACACGGGAAGAGACTACACGGCGTGTACTCAGAGTACACGGCGTGTACTTAAAAAATTCATTTTTCTTCCCGAATAGAAGGCCATACATGGCGTGTGTAAAAATACTACACGGTGTGTATATTGGGTTTCTGGATAGTATGTCTCAGAAACTTCTCCGGAACCCAGAAAATACCAAAACCCAACACCTAAGTGTTAAATTCCAACCCATGAGGGCCCATACTCCCCACAAATCAAAGCCTAACGTCTTATCTGTGTTATAACTAATAAACATTCAATGATCCACCAAATTCCAGTCAATGGGGGCCCATAATCCCCAAAAACCAAAGTTTAGCATCCATTCTATAAACAAGATTACACAAAAATTACCCTATCCAATAACAGGTATTTTATCAGTGCAGTTATCACAACAGCATTCTTTTCTAGCATAACAACTATCACAACAACATGCAATTTTTCTAATGTACCTACATGGCATGGAAACTATGCATGGCATGTGATTTCTAGCATGTGCCTAAATGATGCATGAGGTGGCATACCCTCATCATCTCGGGTTGCAACTAAATAAAACCCATAAATAATTTATAATAGCACAATCCAAAGTACGTCACCCAATGGTGAAAACATATCAACTATAAAATTTGCAAAATTAGTAAAATTGCAATACGAGGTAGATTGGATTTTCCATATACACGGGTTAGCTACGCCCGGGCACAGCGTATTACCAACTAAAGTTCTTCCTATCCCTGACTAAGGCTCTAAATAGTAAGTCAAAGAAAAGAACTCCTTTGATACCACTTTGTAACATCCCGGACCCAGGTTCCATGCAACGGGTGCCCCGAATCCAGTTCGCCACGTGACCTCAAGAGCATTTCCCCAAATGCCAGAGGCTGCTGACCAGTAGCGAGGGCCCAGGTCTGATAGTGGGGAAACTATGCCCTCATTTGTCAAAGTGTAGCGTAGCGGAATGGAAATAAAACATACGACAAATAGTGGAAGTAGTAAACCATACACAACTAAAATAATCAACAGCAGTGGATATAACCAACAGTATATAAATAATGATGCTACATGTCTCAGTTCTAAGAAAACAGCCAAAACATGTTATACATCAATACAGTACTATACAGAGTACAAGTACAGAAAAACAAAATAGCTGGTAGCGGCATCGTGAGCCTAGGCTCAGTCCCATGCACTCCTACTCCTCAGCAACAGTCAAGAACCTGTGTAGGGACTCTTTCTCCTATCCACACCTGCAGAAACGTAATCTGTTTGGTCCGAAAAACATGACCCAAATAGGGTGTGAGAAATATATCTCAGTAGGCACCCACCAGAGGCCCGTGCCCAACTGCGTGTATGCATGAAACAATAGTGTGCAGTAGTAAAATGCAATAAAGTAAGCAGTACTCAAAAGTAACTAATTACCAGTTATATTGCCATTTTATTATTTATTTAATCCATTAAATATTAGAAATCACCACAGTGCATTTCTAAGTAAACAGTCCACGTCCTCAGACAAGAAAAACCTTACCCTCGGGTAAGCAGAATCCAACCCACAGGTATAGCCCTCAGGCGTAACAGAAGTTGCCCTCAAGCATACGAAGTGTCACCCTCAGGCACAGAAGTCAAGCCCTTAGGAACGAAAGGTTTCCCTCAGGCGAAATAACTACAGCCCTCGGGCTAAATAGTGTTGTTCCCTCAGGCTAATCATAACAACGCCCTTAGGCTAAACAGGTAACCAGGCCATGCCCAACAGGTAAACAAGCAGTAACAAGAAATTCCTCTCAAGGCAATTCTACAATTACTACTTTAAAGGCATACCCTCGAGTATCCTGGCCAAACGGCTAAATAGTGGAACACACCCCTGGGGTGGTTTCGGATCCAAGAAACGATCCCAACCAGCATTTTATTATCACAATTTAATCACCTATGCAATTATAGGCATTAAATATATCAACAGCCTTAGGCACACGACACCCCAACATGGGTTCGTGGCACAAAAATGCACAAAACACACGGCAGTTGGAAAACTAAACACCAAGCCACCTACCTTATATGCCAACGAACGTTATACCCGAACGCCGAATCCAGAAACGCCCAAGAACAGCGTAGATCTGACGAAGAACAAAACCCTCTTAACCTCAAATAACTCCCGCTAGGGAAATAATTGGTAAGAAGCAGCCAAAGAGAAGGAAACCCTTACCTGTGCGGTTCCAACGGGATCTTCCGAGGCGGAAACCGATTCCAGAAGAACACCCGACAGATCTTCAAAGGTTCAGTCTCCTCCTTTGGCTCCAAAATGGCTCAAATGCCTTCTCTTCCAAATGAGGAGGCTACTGCCTATTTTAAGACGAAAAAACAAAGTACACGGTGTGTACTTACAAGTACACGGCGTGTACTCCTTTCATTTAACTGTTCCTCTGGTGGCACCGCCACACTGTTCATCCATCGACATGACTACACAGCATGTACTCCTGAGTACAAAGCATGTACTGCCCCCCAGCTGGCGGCTGCTCCACCGCCTTACTATTTTGGCCTGCCGACTGACTACATGGCATGTAAAGTACCACTACATAGTGTGTAGTCGGTTCCTACACCCTTTGTCGCCGACATGGCTACACGCCCTCTGTACTCATCCCAACATGGCCACAAGTACACAGCATGTGGAAAAGTACACGGCGTTTAGTTCCAAAATTTAGGATTTTTCCCCATTTTCCATATTTTCTCAAAAACACTTAAGGAAAAGGAACAAAGAAGAAACTCGTACCTCAAAACTAAGAACCAGGTTCTTATAGAAACATTGCATTTTTATCATAATAGATCACATGAAATAGCTCAGTGATGGCCACATGGAAAACATTTTTGATTTATTTAGATCTATGCATATCCACACAACACTTTATCTGAGCATTAACAGAGTCAAGAATCATCCATCTGCAATCAAAGATGTCAAAAATATAATTCCAAAGGGCAGTGGCGGTAGCACATGAAAGAAATAAGTGATTGGTATCCTCTATATTTTTATTACAAAGATGAAATTTGAAACAAGTGTGAATCCCAAAATATTGTAAACATACATCAGTTGGGATCCTATTATAATAGACATGCCAAATAAGAGTAAGTTGGGAAGGTTTTATCCAAGACTTGTTGAAAATATTGATCCAACAAAGGTCATTTCCATCATCATGGAAGTAATGGGTGTAAATATTCTTTGATTCTAGGATTCCATTATGAGCAGACTCCCATATAAGAAAATCATCTGTGTTTGAGAAATTATAGTTGCCAACCACATGACTGACATTTGCAGGGAGGTTATCAAATTGTGAATTAATGAAATCTCATATGGTTATATTGATATTTTCAGGGGTTTGATCTAGGATCAGAGTAAATAGAGGGGGAATAGTCTAGTTGTCTAACCAGAATCTCATAGAGGAGTCCCTGGAGACCAACCATCTAGATTTGTTCATAAGGTTGGCATATGTTTTTTCAATGGAAGGCCAGATGGAGGAGTTGAGAAAATTCATGTTTCCTTTTTTTAGTTTATCAAGGAACCTTTTTTTGATGAAGGAAAAAAGCAGAAGCATCATTGTGAATTAGATTCCAAGTAAGTCTATCTTGAATTGATTCATTAAATATGTTCAAATTTTTAATATAAAGCCCCCCCTTGTCAATAGTTTTGCAACAAGTAGACCAAGGAACAGTCACAACATTCTTTTCCAAAGTACTACTAGACCAAACAAAATTTTTTATTTGAATATTCATTTTTTTAAAGACCAATGGGCCATTGATAAACCATCATGAAGTAAACCATTTTGGAGACCAAAATTGACTTTACAAGTTAGATTCTCCCTGTCATAGAGAGAGTCTTCCCCTTCTAAGAGGGTAGTTGATTAAAAATTTGATCAATAATGTTATTGAAATAGATTGATTTGGGTCTGCCCAAAAATATGAGGACTCCAAGATAAGTGAAAGAAAAATATTCTTCCTTGATACCTAAATCATTGATAATATTGGTTTTTCTATTTGTTGAAAAGTTTCTTCCAAAGAAAACAGGGGATTTGTTCCAACTGATGACCTGACCCGATACCTCTTCATAGTGATAAAGATCATTTTTGAGAGTTTTTATGTTTCTTTTGTCCCCTTGTAATAAAAGAATAATGTTGTCCACATATAAAAGATGTGTAGGGATGTTGATGTTCCTTGAATAATGTATGGGTTCAAGTTTATTTTTTTCTACTAGGTGAGTGAGCATGCGACTTAAATAATCCTCAAAAATAGAAAAACGAATGGTAGAGAGGGGATCACCCTGTCTGACACATTTAGTGTATTTGAAATATCCTCTAGGAGAGCCATTTATTAATATAAAAATAGTGTCTGAGTGAAACAAAGTTCTTATTTTAGTTATGAAGGAGTTATTGAAGCCAAAAATGTGAATCACTTTAAAGATAAAGTTACAATCCATGGTATATAAATCTTTCATTATGTCAAGTTTAATGGCTATATTACCACCTCTATTTTTGTTGTTTAAGGTGTTAGTGGCTTTAGAGGCAAGAAAAATGCAATCCTAGATGGATCTTTCCTTGATGAAACCAAATTGATTCCAAGAGATGATTTTGTTAGTGATCTTGGAAACTCTATTGGTAAGTAGTTTAGAAATGATTTTATAAAGGGTTTTGATAAGGGATATTGTCCGAAATAGGTTAATCTCAAAGGCATTTTCGATTTTGGGAATCAAAGTGAGGAATTGTGCATTTAACCCGTGTAGTAGAAAACCACCAGAAAAGAAAGTTCTCACTAGTTTGCAGACATCATATTGAATGACATCCAAGTATTCTTTCTTATTTAAGATAATTCATTCTCAAATAAATTAAGTATCTTCTTTAATTAATCAATTATTTTATCTTAATTCTTGTCCAAACTTTCTTGATATTCTAGTTCTTTATAATTTAAAACAAATTAAATAAATTTATTTAAAATTGACTATGTGAAAAACATCTACCTTGGAGGCGACATGGTGAGTACCCATTCAAACTAACTAGTGTGTATTATATTCATACACTATTTACTCATGAGTTATATAGAAAACATGTCTTATCACATGATTTTATAGAATGTTTGAGTCAACTAAATGAAACATGAAACACATGTTATTTACACAGTGTGTTATGTTTTAATACACATAGAGAAATTTTTATATTATGACTAAAAGACAACATGAAATTATGAATATTATACAAAAAATAATTAGACATTTAATATATATATATATATAACCCATCACATGGTGTGTACAATTCAACTGAATAAAATAATGAAAATGTGTTGATAATATTTAAATAGTATAATAAATTAATTTTAAATTCTATTTAAACAAGTAATATACACATCATGTACTACCTAGCTACATGTTATGTATAGATCTTCCCTATCTATCTATGGAACATACCTAGGGACTGGGTGTATTTTCATAGCATAAAAATTATTGGAGTACACTATGTGTATATGGGATACACATTGTGTGGTATCTGAGTTACACAATCACCAGTCATGCAAGTTGTGTAATAAAATACATGGTTCTTATTTGACTAATGGACTACACATCATGTACACAAGTTACATGCCATGTAGTTTGGATAACTATGCACCAGGTTGGCCCATTCAAAATGTGATGTTTTAAATACACATTATCTATAATAAATGAACACATTATGAATTGATTTAAAATTAATTTGTGAGTTTTCTTGGTGTATTAAACACAGTTACACGATGTGTACCAATGGTCTACATGGCATGTACTATTGTGATATCTGGCTAGAATCCTTAGCACCACCAAATGAGTTCTTTAAATGTTATTCATTAAAAATTAATACATTTTTTGATTATATTTTTGAGAATGAAGAGGAAAAAGAGAAGATATCATGATTTGGATTAAAGAATTATTAAATTAGAATTGAAAACTAATGATAAATGTGTAAATAAATCAATGAAATTCATATAATTATGTAACCTACCTTTGATACCACTTGAATTTTCCAGGAATAGAGGAAGTGTTGATGGGGCATGCCCAACTCAATTTTTTTCCATAATCAATGATTAATCCAAGATGTACATCGATGAAGAACATCTTAACAAATAGAATGAAATCAAAGATTAATTTACATAATAATTCTAAAACCAAATGATGGATCATCACATGATAAATTTATAATTAATTTAAGCAATAAAATAATTACCTTGTGATGAATTATTTCTTCATTGATGAATATGACAACATTTCTATTTCATACTATCATTTAATCATAGAAATCAAGTATAGATTCCCTTTAGAAGTGATATGCACATGTACCACAAACCTCTGAGTATTTCCATATGAATCTCTGAGTGCTATCATGGAAGATCCTAATGCATGCGTTGTTTTTCCTTGATCACCATGTGAATCATTTCCAAGAAGAATTTTCCTTGATCTCTCTAGAATTGAGATTTAGTGGAGGAGGATTGGTCGTTATTCTTGAGAGCATTCTTAGAGAGGTTCTCTCTTGGGCTTAATAGAATTATCCAGAGTCATTGTGCACAACCAACACAATGGCTAGTGTTAGGATTGTAAATAATATAATTGGGTTTAAAGAGTTCTAAGGTAAGAAAACAATAATTTTACATGTCCCCTTATAATTTCCTTAATTCCTACAGAACCCAATTTCTATAATATTATTATTATTATTATTTATTAATATGCACAAAACCAGTGAATTAAATAAATATTATTTCTTAAAAAAATTATTTAAAATTTATTCAAATAATATTTAATATATATTATTTCTCACTGGAATTGTGAACTCGATATACCATTCCTCCACAATATTTATTACACCTTGAATAATTATTATTTATTTAATAAATAAATATCATTGAATTATTTTCCAATAAATAAATAAATAAAAATTATATTCACTAAATAGAAAATAAATATTTATTAAATATTCTATTCATAAAATATTCTCTCGAATAACTACAAATGGAATATATGTAACCAAAAAAACATAAATAATTATAAAACCACATATTAGAATAATATTTATTCAACATGTTAAATAATAAATAGTATTATTATTTAACTGAAGTTTTGGATACACTTAGTATGTGACCCTCTAGGACACTTTCTCAGTGGCATTAGGTGGAGTTACCTAAAGTCTAAGGTTAACATCTAGCAACATGTCAAGGTGCCTATAGAGAATGAATTTAATGTTACAGAAACATAAAACCTCAGATGAATGCTTACTATGTAATATAATCTCTTTATCATGATATCTAAAATCAATCAGTTTACATGCTGGTGTCATCAGCCTGTATGTTTGATGTCTCTTTATTTGACTTTATAGAAATAAACTTTCCCACAAAACACCATGACTAAAGATTTATTTAGATTTTTTTATTTCCATAATAATTCCTAAGATATCAAACTTCATTAAATAACAGAAAGGATAAATCCTTTCTTTCATTATTCCTAAATTCAATATTACTCATGACGCACCCAATGTATCCTACCTCACCATGAAAAATATGACATCACATATTTCATTAACACATTATAGTATGTGATTAATAATATATATTAATAATAATAATAAAATCTAAGGATTAATATATATCTATATATAGGAATATCCAATAACACATATAAATGTGGATTTTCTACTAGTGGGCCATGTTACCATAATTTCCTACACTATAAATTAGAAAGGGAAAACAACATGATAAAGTGCCTTAAAGTCCTATAAGTCTCCACCCCTAATAGCCTATATCATTTGTGTCTCATTAAATAATATCATTTAACTATGGAACATAAATTTAAGAATATTGTCATGACATTTCTGGATTCTCATCATATTGGGGAACATCCATGACCTTTTAGTGTGATAATTACTCTTAGGAAATTATCACATACTATGTTACACAAAATAACAATCATGATATGATAATAATTTTATTAATATTCAAAACAATGAATACATATAATCATAGAGTATATAGAATTTGGATATATGTCACTAAATACAACATGTAACATCCCTAGTTTACGATATCTTTCTATTTTATTATGTATTTTTATGTTATAAAAGGGTTAGGGTTGGTTTTGGTATATTATGGAAGGTTTTAAAAAAAATGGAAGTATTTTTATGGGTGCATTGATGGAATATAGTTAGAATAAATTGTGCGGTATTCTCATATAATCATGCGAGATGAAATGGGGGTATGGGGGTAGGTGCCTGGTTAGTTCATTGTTTGGGTAAATTGTGCGGCCAAACTATGTGGTTTGGGTGAGGGTTCTTAGGTAGGCACATGTTTGACACATGGTTTTCCCAAATAGTGCAACCCTAGTATTTTTTTAGATGGGGGATTCTGCATGGTTGGTGCATAATTTATTGAACCACGCAACCCAACCATGTGCAACATTAAAAGGATCACAAAATTAGATTTTTAACCTAGAACCTCTCTCAAAACTATATCTTCCCTTCTTATGGCTGGGGTTCTCAAACCTTATAAGTCTTTTGGGTGATTTTGGAAATCCTATTCATTTTGTAGCTCCCTCTATTGGATTCTTGAAGTGATTTTCCCAAATATCAAAGGTAATACTTTTCTTCTCTCATTATACAATGTTATCCTTTAATTTTTGGGGGGGGAGAAACCCTACCCTGAAGATACCATGCCAATATATTATGGTTAGGGTATGTTTTAATGAGTTTTTTTTTGTAATTAATTTTAGATGTGTTGTGAGAACTCTTATCTATGAGTTTGTGGAGTGGTTTTATCTTGGAAACCTTGTTTGAGGTAAGTGGATTCTCTCTCTCTCTATCCTTTTGTCAAGAACAAGGAATACACTTTTAGAAAACTTGTTGTTTTAAAATTTAAATTATTATTTTTATTCGTGATAAATGATTTTTATAAATCATGGTTGAATACACTTTTGGAATAAAATGGTTTTAAACAAAGGTTATGTGTAATTCTCACAATGTGTTTGAAAAAATGTATATTCGGTGATTTGATTTTTAAAATAATGGTTTTGATATGTGATAAAAATGGATTTTATGCGGATTTGGTGTGAGTGTATTTGTGTATTCACTCATGGTGTTGATGAAATGTGTATTTAGGAATGATGGTGGAAAATATTATGTCATGGAATTGGCATGGGTTGGTTTTTGTTTGTGTTTGTGTTGAATATGGAAATATCCTTATTGGTTCAAACTTGGTCGAGGTTCCAAAATTTGGTCACATGGGAAGGGTCATGTTTTTTTCATACTTGTCTACATGGGAATATTTGATTTTATCTCCAATTTATGAATTGGGTTTAGAGGGATTTATTTTCACTCAAAAGTTAGTCCGTTTAGTTAGGCCTGCTTTAAAGAGTGATGCATTTTGTTGGTGCACTACATGGGTGTGTGTGTACATTACATGGGTGTGTGAGTTGTGGTGTGGGTTTCCTTGTGGAAATAATGGGTTAAAATTAAGTTTGATTTTGGTGTGGATTATTTATATGGTTTACTCTAGTATTTTTTATTGTATTATTCTTCTCACCTATTTTATATAAAATGTGAGCTAATATGTTCTTTTCTATGTGGTATTTGTGGGAAGTCTGGGGGAGATTTCTTATTGGGTTTGTATACTCACCCCCCAAGATATGAATCTTGGTGTGTATATAGATGTTTTTCAACATGGTGTAGGTAAGGTGATGACCTCTTACTTCACTAGTGGGGCATCTCAATGTTTTGTTTTTTGGTGGTAGAGTTGGGAGCTTGGTGGTAGATATCATGTGGAGCATGGGAGAGTGTTAAGTGTAGAACCCTATCTTTTATTTTGGTTCTTATAGTTTTGTATTATCTTTTGGTATTATTATTGGTTTTTGTGACTTTGATTACTAGTATGTTCTATTATTGGAGTTTGGTTTAGTTTAGTTAGAGTTTCATCTACTACAGGTCGTGTCGTGTGTCAGGGAAAATCATTCCCCAACAATTTGGTGACACCCTAAGAATTTATTGTTGGAGTTTGATATATATTGGATTCACCTATGGTCAGTGGAATTTTTATCATATCCTATGCGATGGGTTGGGATCGGGGTGTTACAAAGGGGGTGTGTTGAATATCCAAAAAAACAAAACGAAACAAAAATATGATGGTGTTGTAGTGTGCACAATGATATTGTCACCATTATAGAATCATGAATATTGAACAGTTCCCTTTATCAGTGTTAACAAAAAGACTGATAAAGGGGTGGTTTTAACAGTGCTTGATAAAATCCCTAATAATGGGTATCTTTATCAGTGTTAAAAAAGCATTGAAAAAAGTATCACCTTTATCCATGTTTTTTCACGATGTTGATAAATGTTATATTTATCAATGCTTTTTCTAGAGTTGATAATAGTGACCTTTATCAGCACATGTTTTAGCACTGATAAATGGTGATATTCTTAAATATATATATATATATTATTAAAAATCATATTTAATATATAAATATATTTATATTGATATATATATATATATATATAATTTTCTTAAATATGATTTATATAATACTAAATATGTATTTACACTTAATATGTCATATATTTACTGAAAAAAGATTTATAAGTTAATTAAAAATTGATATTAATTAAAAAAATACTAATTAATATTAATAAACATTTAATAAAATTTTATTATATCAATGTCGTTTATTTATTCAATCCGACATATATATCAAATAATAAATATTTAATTATTAATTAAAAAAATTGGTTAAATATGTATTTACACTTAATACTTCATACGGTAATTTCACACATATATAATTAATTCAATTTTATATAAACACACGTTCACAAATTATAAATTATTAATATTATCATTTTATATTTTTATTTATTAATATTTAATTTTTAATATATATTATGTTTTTAATTATTAAATTTTATTCATTTTTTATATTTTTATTTAATATATACTATTTATTATTTTTAACATATATATATATTCATTTTTATTTTTATTTATTTCATGAATAAAATTCAAAATATTTTTTTTAATTTATTCATTTTTTATTTTTATTTGTTTGATATTTTTGAAATTATATTAATTTTTAATAGTTATTTATACATATTTATTGACAACATTTAATTTTTTTAATATAATTTTAATTTACATAATTAATATATGTATTCAATTTCATTTTAACATATATTCATTTTATTTTATTTTTAATTTATATAATTAACAACTCTTATTTATTTTTTAAAAAAAATTAATCTATTCGTTTTTTAATTAAATTTCCCTCATTTTTAACATTCATTCATTTAATATTATTTACTCATTAATAATGTTAAGTATTTTTTTTCTTTTTTTATTATTTTTCATTTTTAATATTTATTTTTTTATTATTGTAGTGATTTATTCATTTTTAATATTATTTTATACATTATTATTCATTAACATATTTAATATTTTTAAAATATAAATATACAAAAAAGGTCTATCTAGAATCCAAAGCTCCTGACCATTTATTAAAGGTGGAAGAAAAAGATAACATGCAAGCAACAAAGGAGATGGGGTCATATGAAGAGACATGCCCTCATTTAGATAACAAAACTACATATCAAGAAAAGTAGGATCATTTTCATAATCATACTTAGAATCATCATCATCAGCTGCAGTTTCTCACTCTAACTATGAATTTCCTTGATTGAGGATCCCAAGGATCCTCTCCTTGGACCTTTCCTACTCTGGAGTGAGCAGGTTCTTTGATGCCTTGGAAGATGACTTGGTAAACACATTCTTGGGAAGATTGGAATAATCATTCTATAGACTTCTTTTTAGGGGAACTGGAGAAAAACCTTTACTATAGACCATCCTTCCCTTTCCACTCAAAACATCATCCTTAAAAAAACAAGGTCATCGCTGCTTATAGATCAAAGATGAGTGGTGTCCAGCAAAACTATTTGTTTCTCCTTGCCACTTCTATCATCAGAAACATTACCCCACTTACTAGACATTCTTAAAGAACTAAAGACATTCTAAATCTCTTAAAGATAATCCATGCTCTTCTGAACATCAGATTGTCCAGGCCCATCATCCTGTAGAACATGCCCTAAAAATTTTGTGGCCACTGGTTGCACAATACAAACTTTCTCATCAATTGATGAAGGAGAACAACTGAGAACAACACCAATATCATCATTTGTAGACTACCCCGCCTCACCAGTGTGCCTCCCATCCTAGCTAGTTAGTTGCAAGACACTCAACTTAGAGATTTAAACCTACTAAATAGGTTCAGATGGAGCTCCATGTCAAATCAATTTAACACCCATAGAAACACCATCACTACTCCTATAATCTATTTCCTCATTTCCAATAGTAGGCTCACTAATAACATTTTCATCCTGAGTTTTCTCCACCCCAGTTCCCACAACATCTATTGCAAGGCAAGAATATCCACCTTCCTGTGGCTCAATATCAACAACTTATTTATCCCCAAAGGCTTAGCCCTACAATATTGACACCATTCCCTCCAAGCCTAAGGTAGGATGATCAAGCCTGAGTGAAAACACACACACACACACATAGTATTTCTGTAATTTTTTTTATTACTTATTCATCATTTAATATTATTTATTAATTAATAATATTAATTATTTTTTAATATTTTTATAATTTATTCATTTTTAATTTTTATTCATTTAGTATTTGGTAATTTTATCCATTTTTAATCTTCATTTATACATGTTTATTAATTAACATTTAATGTTTTTAATATGGGTTCTTGTGATGCTAATCTGAAGGTGTGGAAATGGGAGGTTGATGCTTCTCCATGCTTGACTATTGCTGCATCAGAATTTTAGAATCCCCTGAAGCTTCTAAACACCTTTGTGGGAGATTATATTAGCATCGGGAAACTGAGGACTCAAGGTGCTATTTTCTCAACCTAAGTTGATATGGGAGTCGATATGAATCCATATCATATTGCACTCAATTGGGGAGGGGTATTAAGAAGAAGGGCCAAGTCATAGGGTCTGTGTCAGCTTTAGGGGATGTTGGTGCATGTCCGACTGGGACTGGGAAGGATGTAGTGGAAAAAATGAATTGATATCTCTCGATCCATCCCAGGCTATATTGGTTGATGGGACTTAGAAATTTACTCTAGATTTATGAGATTGCAATGTGGCTGATATATGTTCTGGTATGCGGCATGGGGTTTCCTCTTCGGATAGTCGATCTTTTCATGACTTTCATAAATTCAATTAATCAAGTGGGAGAATTCTAAAGAAAGGGGAAATTGAATTTGTGTAAGAATACAAGGGAATCATATATGGATGGTTTAATGAATGTAAGAATTTCATTATTTATCATTTACCTTTTCAATTAAAGAAAATAGATCAAGTTTTGCTGATCAGAAAAAGATATATCATGATTAATGGGGTTTTGATTATTATAGAATGATATCCTTGGGAAAAGAATATCTCCACATTGTCTGCCCTTATGAAACTCTAAAATACAAGGAATGGGGATTTGGTTTTGTTGACTTAAAACTAGTAATTATATGAATTTCGGATTGGAAACCACAATTTAATCACCTATTGGTGATAAACTTGATCACACGAGTCTGGATTTGGAATTAGAGATTGTCCTAAGGTTTTTGGCACCCCCAAATTCTATGGGAAATGGCCTTTACCATGGGAGTTCCAAATAAATATGGGTAAGGAAACTAAAAATTATAGGTATTTTTGATTTGCAATAATTTTAGTTGAAATTGACTTGAGTCAACCTTTGATCAAAATAGTTGTCTTAAATGACATTGACTTCAGATTTGACTTGATTTTTAAGTTTGAGATGGTCCCTAATGTAAGACCTGGCCCAATTTTCCTAGATCCAGTGCCTTATTTTATTACATTGGAATGTAAACAAGGAATATGCATCCTGAAGGATCGAGTATTTTAGAAGTTTAGGAAAACCAGATATATACATAGGTTCAACATTACAACTTGAAATAAAAGAAACATATAAGTTTTATTGGGAACATCCACAACACTAATTTTATCCCTGTAATTCATTCATAATACACCTCTTAGCCTCCTGGGGAAAAATAAAACATGAGAAAATGGGTGAGCTCAGATGCTCAGTAAGGGTAAACAATACAGTAGAAGATATCATAAATATAAACATTAGGCATGGTAAATAACTAAAAACACATTCCATTAAAAATAAACTTGTATATATTATGGAATGAATAAGAGATGAATAAATAATGCTATAATAAAACATAATCATGGGTATTATACTAGTCGAATAACCACATGAACTTTCAATTACAAGCTTTATAATGAGGGAATGCATAAGCGGGTCATCATAACTATACCGTCAAGGCCTCCTACCAAGACCATAAATAATCATAATGTCAAGGCCTCATGCCAAGACCATAGTTTGTCTCATTAGACCTATAGATACACCGAGGGGCTATAGGGGTCCCCACCTAACACTTACTAAGTCCAATGTATTCCTCATATGAATGTAGATCAAAATAAATAATATACACATTCATATTGAAACTAACATATGAAATATAAATAACTTTCCCCAATCATTAAACATAAACACTAACCATTCGGAGTAATATGGTGAATGGTTTCAAGATAGCACATCCACAGTCAAAATAATCATAAACCATTCAATAAAACACTTTGTATGATATCATAGGATATAAACCTCAATGAATTACAAGATTCAACAAAGTATTTTTACATAGATGAAGATACTTTTAAATGAGACCATTGAAAAATCCTTGAGGAAATAATCCATAAATATTCCAAAGTGTCTCATACCACCTTGAAAAATTCAAATCATAATCCCTTATAATATCATGAGAAGAATTATATTCTTGATATTATATACCAAAGGTAATTACATACATAACAAGCAAGAAATAAGTGGTGAACAAGGCATATATCTCATAAAAGTTAAAATGAGATGAGAAAATTCCTTTTTACTTTGGAAAGAAGAGTTATTTTAAAAAATCATTTGTATTTGTCATGAAATTAGATTATAAATATGTATATCCCATAAATTAAAGGTATGTAAATTGAAATTATATTTTAGTCTTAAATAAATTCTTATTTATGGGAAATCATTTAAAAGAGTTTTTAAAGAAGCTTTAGAAATAAAATATTTTAATGCAGTTTATGGAAAATATTAAAGGATTTTAAAGTGTAAAGGAATGTTTGCTTTAATAAAACCATAAATGAACCAAAATAGAATTTTCATATTAAAATTTATGATTTAATAAAGATAAATATGTCTTAAAACATATTATAGAGTGAACTTAAAAATAGGTAAGAATTCGAAAAGTTCCTTGAATCAAGCTTGCATTTTGGAACAATGTTTTTGAAAAATTCATTTAAAACATGTAAATCATCATAAAATAAAGAAGGATTATGATTGGTACAAATATATATATATATATATAATTCAAAAATAATTTATGTGTAGTAGATAGGAATAAATAATAATTTCATTGAGGTGATTAGAGAATAAGAGCAACCGGAATGAAAATAGAGGTTCAGGTAGAAAATAATTAAAACTTTGTAATCAATTGAATCGTATTCCATAAAAATTAATAATCATCATATAATAAATTTAATATCATGAAAATAAATATATTCATGGTATGAAACATTAATTGTAATTATACATACACCATACACAATTAGTAGTAGTGAATACAGAATATCTCACAAAAATGGAAGTGAGACGAAGAAACCCTTACATTAAGTCTGAAGGTGTTATCCACTTGATATTAATGAACTAAATAATAAAATTTAGGTTCATTAATTAATAATTAATTAAACTAATATTCATGTAATTAATTTATTATAACCTTATCAAGTTCATTTATGTCCTTTTTGATGGGTTAAGAGGTTCAATTTCATTGTTCGGGTTCGTTTGTTTCATGATCAATATACTTATATACATGAATGGAGAATCGTGTAAAATGAGGATGGTTGTTCAGAATTGAAGTTATATGTTGTTATTGAACATTTTTAAGGTTACATGGTTGTAAATTTAATTTGGTTACTTGTAGTAAAGATGAATCATTATATAAATTATTTAATGATAATCGTTTGGGTTAATTAGCAGTTTTTGAACACAACGAACTCATTTTGATTTATAAATCAAAACAATGTATACAAAAAGATTCCATAACCATGTATGAGACATAATACATATATTATAGTCTGTTTCAACCATAATAATGGTTTCATGACCATAATTAAAGATAGTAAAATAAATTGAAAACTCGTCGTCCATGAATGTGGGAAATTAGAACATCTCGGATGGTGTTTTTTACTACTAGCATAAAACAAGGGTAAAGAAGATATGATAATAAATTATTTAATCATCATAAAAAAAGTAAATTACATGTAATTTAATGGATTTTTCATAACATTTGTATTAGGATATTTTAGGATATAAAAGAAAACAAATAAACTTGAAAAGAAAGTAAAATAATTGAAAAGAGGAATTTACCTCTTGAATTAATCTTCTGTGAGAGCCTCTTTAGGGAAAAGTATTTGGTATTTTTATGATACCAAGGGATTATGGATGTGTGGGGGGATATTGATAGGAGATTTTGGTAAAATTTAGACAAGTTACAAGGCTATAGAGTAGTGAAGAGAAGAGGTAAGGATGGGTGGTATTTATAGTGGATGAGAGGAAGGGTTTCTCGTTATTTTAATCATTAGTTTAATATTTTTGCTCAAGACTATGACTGGTCTTGATTAATGTGATCAGAAATAGTAATAAGTGCATGATATTTCAAAACAAGTGTGCCTAAATCATCCTTAAATCACTTATAACTCAATAAAACATGTATTTAGCATTTATCGTAAATTATCGTATTTTACTATTAATAAAAAATTCTTGTATTTTAGAAAAATCCCAAAAATTCACCCTAAACATTTTTTAACATGTAGGATCTCAAAATTAAATCCATTTTATCAAAATAATTTTCTAAATTTTTTAAATTAATTTTTAAATAAAGTCATTATTTACTTGAAAAATAATTATTTTATATTTAAAACTGATTTTATAATACTTTCAAAAATTAACTATGATCTCACAAAATTATCCTAAAATTATAGGACAAAAAAAATATTTATTTTGGAACCCATTTTATGATAATTAATTAATTTATTAATTTAAAATTTTAATTAAATATTTATCACTCACAAAAATAAGAATACTTAATTAATAATTTATAAAATATTCTACTTCATTTATAAGGTGCCTAAATTTTATTTATACTTTCATGGGTGAGGTTATTATTAATAAGGGTCATATTACTATTCATAAGGGTAACATTACTATTCATAAGGGTGTATTACTATTCATAAGGGTAGGTTACTATTCACTAAAAATTGAGTTTGTTCTATCAGACTCCAAAAATCACCCTGAACGCAACCATGTATATCAAATTTTAGAAATTCAAGTTAAAAAAGTGGAAAATTATGTTTAATGGATCAGTTATAACAAAGTGTTGTTTTGATGAGACTCATTTTTTCATGCATTCACTATTAAATTTATTTGTAAATCCTTGGGGCGTTACATTATCCCCTCCATACAAAAATTTCATCCTTGAAATTTTGAAATTGAATTTTGAAAGTTAATTATTGATACTTGAAAATTCCCTTATGGGAAACCCACACCAGAAATATGGTTAAAATATCATCTTAATAAGATTGAAAGGAAAATTCATCGGTTACTAAAAAACTGTGCATTCTAATTGGATAACATGGTCATGGAAGAATAATAAAACTATCATATTCTAATGGAAAGTGATAGAGAACATGCTCAAATGAAATATTATTACCACAAAACCATAAACTACAGTTATGAAAAAAATGATAATAGGAAAACATTTTTTAAGACTCTTTTCATAGATTTGAGGAATTATTCCACTCTATAAGAGTATAAATACATGTTTCTATTTCATAAACACAATCTTAACCTTCATTTTTTCCTTGAACTATCTATACTTCATCTCTTACCACAGGTTGCATCATGTGGTGACATTAAACTCTAAATCCTCATACAATGATCAACTTAAACCATTTCATAAATGGTTTAACTTTCCAAAAGATCATGATCTAATGCTTAAGAATCATTCCCATATCTATCCTGGTCAATTCATCTACTACCTTATTCTCCTTTAATCAATATGAAGCAACCCTAAATTTTCACATTCCAAACATGTGAATATCTTCATCATGTATCCTCTTGAAATATGGTAATATCTCAAATTACCATAAAACCTTACTGTAAGCATGAACCCATCCTTAAATGTTCTATTGAATATATTCCTTATATCCATAAATGTTGTAAACTCCATCAATTATAGCATAGAACACTTATAGACAAGTCAATAATTAGTTTTTAAGTAGTGAGTACTTATCCAAAACAATCATTTATTCATCATTATCTTAATCATCAAGAATGTATTTAGGGTTGTATTTCCCCCATCCATATACTTTCCCAATATATTAAATTTATACTGAGTCACTTATCCTTGGTATAATTCATCATACGACCTCAAATTCATAATGAAATAGTACTGTAGTACAATCCTTGTATATTCCATGATTCTTATAACTAGTACATTGCTGATAAAATATTCAAATGAAATGATTCTTGATTAGGCATATTAATCATTCCACTTATTCTGTGGTATTATTATGACTTGATCGTTATTTAGTGACATCATTTGGGGCATATTCTATTTATTCTTGGGACATTGATTCACATAGTGTCTCATTTCCTTACAGTTGAAGCACTGTATATTGAAAATCATTTTCTTACCCTTGAAATCATGAAATTTTTTGCCCTTTTCTCCACACTTGTAACAGACTCCTTTTTCTTTTAAGTAAGCTTTGGGGTGTTTTATTCCACAAGTACCACATGTTGTAAAACCGCCCTTTTTATTCTTCCCTTTATCCATTCTTTCCTCTTCCACCCTCTTCTTCTCTTGCTTCCCTTCAAAGTCATAGGACTCAGAGAATTATTTATATACCTTGTTAACACGTGATATTATATCCTCATATTATTAGGATACTTTTGATACTATTTTCCTCTGAAATGATTGCTTAATACCATAATAGATATGATATTTCTTACTCTTTGCATCACGTGAATTGGTGAAGTTCTCATTCCTTCTGCTATTCTCCATTTATAATCAATTCCATATACTAAATTAGATCATAAAATTATAAACTCTATATAACCCTAAACATGGTATAGTATATAAAATAAATTTATGCATCACAAATCATAGAACCATATACTTTGGATACTTTAGGGGCATAAATCCTTCATAATTCCTTGTAATGAAAATGTTAATTATCCTAAGCATATCCCCCAAGAGTGTCAAACTATGTGCACAGTAAGGCCTATTTTCATGTACCAGGTTACCCTGGGTCAATCCCAAAACACCTCATCGGAGTTGTTACTCCTAGGTACATCTATGCCAGAACCACATCTACTTGTAGTATCTAGACATATATTTATTTACTAGGAAGATAAAAATAATCAATTCCTTATCAAAATTATAGGATGTTCATATATGTGTATTGTCAAGTCTATCTTAGGGTTTTGTTCATTAATCTACATTTTCTAAATCTAGTTTCCAAATTTTCTGTTAAACTTCCTTTAATACCAACTGTAAGAATCAACCCCAATTTCCCAAATCTAGTGCCTTATTTTATTATATTGGCATATAAACAAGGAATATTCATCCCGAAGAACCGATTAGTTTAGTAGTTTTGAAAATCCAAATACATACATAGGTTCAACATTACAACTTAAAATGAAAACAAAATATAAGTTTTATTGGGAACATCCACAACACTAAGTTTATCCATATAATTCATTCATAATAAACCTCTTCGCATCCTGGAGAAAAATAAAACATAAGAAAAAGGGTGAGTTTGGATGATTAGTAAGGGTAAAAAATACAGTGGAAGATAACATAAATATAAATATTAGGCATGGTGAATAACTAAAAACATATTCCATTAAAAATAAACTTATACATATTATGGTAGGAATAATAGATGAATAAATAATTCCATAATAAAACATAATCATGGGTATTCTACTAGTCAAATAACCACATGAACTTTCAATTACTAGCTTCATAATGAGGGAATGCATGATGTGGGACATCATAACCATACCATCAAGGCCTTGTACCAAGACCATAAATAATCATATTTTCAAGGCCTCATGCCAAGACTATAGCTTGTCTCATGAGACCTAATGATGCACCAAGGGGATATAGCAGTCCTCGCCCGATACTTACTAAGTCCAATTCATTTATTATATGAATGGGGATCAACCTAAACAACATACACGTTCATATTTAAACTAAAATATGAAATGTAAATAACTTTCCTCAATCATTAAACATAAACACTAACCATTCAAAGTAATATGGTGAATGGTTTCAAGATAGCACATCCACAGTCAAACTAATCATAAACGATTCAATAAAAAATGGTGGATGATATCATAGGAGATAAATCTCAATGAATTAAAAGATTCAAAAAAGTATGTTTACATATATGAAGATACTTTTAAATGAGACCATTGAAAAATACTTGAAGAAATAATCCTTAAACATTCCAAAGTGTCCCATGTCACCTTGAAAAATTCAAATCATAATACCTTAGAATATCATAAGAATAAGGAGACTCTTGATATGATATACCAAAGTGAATTAAATATGCTACAAGTAATAAATAAGTGGTGAATAAGGAATATATCTCATAAAAGTTAAAGTGGGGTGAGAAAAATCCTTTTTACTTTGGAAAGAAGAGTTCTTTTGGAAAATCATTTGTATTTGTCATGAAATCAGATTGTAAACATGTATATACCATAAAATAAAGGTATGGTCATTGAAATTATATTTGAGTCTTAAATAAAGTCTTATTGAGGTGAAATAATTTAAAAATAGTTTTTAAAGAAGCTTTGGAAATAAAACATTTTAGTGCGGTTTAAGGAAAATATTAAAGGATTTTAAAGCACAAAGTCATGTTTTCTTTCATAAAACCAGAAATTAACCAAAATATATTTTTAATGTTAAAATTTTTTATTTTATAAATATAAATGTAGATTAAAATAGATTATAGAGTGAACTACAAAATAGGTAAGGATTCAATAAGTTCCTTGAATCGGGCTTCCATTTCAGAACAATTTTTTGAAAGATTCTTTTAAAACATATAAATCCCCATAAAATAAAGAAGGATTATGATTAGTACACATATATAGAACATTAAAAAATAATTTATTATCAGTACATAGTAATAAATAATAATTTCATTGAGGTTATTAGAGAATGAGAGCAACCCAAATGAAAATGGAGGTTCGGGTAAAAAATAATTAAAACTTTGTAATCAATTGAATTGTATGCATAAAAATTAATAATAATAAAATGATACATTTAATATAATTAAAATAAATAGATTAATGGTATTAAAAAACAATGGGAAGTATACATACATCATACACAAGTAGTTGTAGTAAATACGGAATATCTCACAAAAATGGAAGTGAGACGAAGAAACTCTTACATTAAGTCTGAAGGTGTTCTCCACTTGATCTTAATGACCTAAATAATCAAATTTAGGTTCATTAATTAATAATTACATAACCTCATATTCATTTAATTTATTTATTATAACCTTATTAAGTTCATTCATGGTCTTTTTGACGGGTTAAGAGGTTCAATTTCATTGTTTGGGTCTGTTTGTTTCATGATCAGTATACTTATATACATAAACAGAGAATTGTGTAAAATGAGGATGGTTGCCCAGAATTGAAGTTATATTTTATTAGTGAACATCCATAAGTTTACATGTTTTTAAATTTCATTTGGTTACTTGTAGTGAATATGAATCAATATATAAATTATTTAATAATAACTGTTTGGGTTAATTAGTGGTTTTTGAACACAACGAACTCATTTTGCTTTATAAATCAAAACCATGTGTACAAAAAGATTAAAAAATAATAGATGTGACATAATACATATATTATAGTCTTTTTCAAAAAATAGTTTCATGACCAGAATTGAAGACCGTAAAAGAAATTGAAAATCCATCGTCCTTGAATATGGTAAATTAGCACATCTCTCATGGTGTTTTTTACTACTAGCATAAAAGAAGGGTAAAGGAGAGATGATAATAAATTATTCCATCATAATAATAAAAAATAAAGTACATGTATGTTACTGTAGTTTTCATAACATTTTGATGAGGTGAGTTGAGGATAGAAAAGAAAACAAAGGAACTTGAAAAGAAAGTAAAATAATTGAAAAGAGGAATTTACCTCTTGAGTTAATCTTTCTTGAGAGCCTCTTTAGGGAAGAGGATTTGGTATTTTTATGAGACCAAGGGCTTTTGGATATGGGGGAGGATATTGGGAGGAGATTTTGGCTGAATTTAGATATAGAACAAGAATTTAGTGGAGTGAAGAGAAGAGGTAAGGATGGGTGGTATTTATAGTGGAGGAGAGGAGGGATTTCTCATTATTTTAATCATTAGTTTAATATTTTTGCTCAATATTATGATTAGTATTGATTCATGTGACCAAAAATGGTAATTAGTGCATGTCAGTTAGAACCAAGTTTGCCTAAATCAGAATTACATCACCTATGACTCAATAAACCATGTATTTAGCATTTATCGTAAATTATAGTATTTTACTATTCATCAAAAATTCATGTATTTTAGAAAAAAAACCCAAAAATTAAACCTAACCATTTTTTAATGTGTAGAATCCAAAAAATAACTCTATTTTATAAAAATATTTTTCTAAATATTTGAAATTTAATTTTTAAATAAAATCATTATTTACTTGAAAAGTACATATTTTATATTTAAAACTGCTTTTATAATACTTTCAAAAATTAAATATGGTATCATAAAATTATCCTAAAATAATAGGACAAAAAAATATTTATTTAGGAAACTATTTTATGAAAATTAATTAATTTATTAATTTAAAATTTTAATTAAATATTTATCACTCACAAAAATAAGAATACTTAATTAATAATTTATAAAATATTCTACTTCATTTATAAGGTGCCTAAATTTTATTTATACATTCATAGGTTACAATTAATAAGGTTCATATTACTATTCATAAGGGTAACATTACTATTCATAAGGGTATATTACTATTCATAAGGGTATGTTACTATTTATAAGGGTAGGTTACTATTCATCAAAAATTAAGTTTGTTCTATCGGACTCCAAAAATCACCCTGAACACAACTGTGTATATCAGATTTTCAAAATTCAAGTCACATAAGTAGAAAAATTATGTTTATTGGCTCAATTATAACAAAGTGTTGTTTTGTAGAGACTCAGTATTTCATGCATTCAATATTAAATTTATTTGTAAATCGTTGGGGTGTTACACCTGGTTTTTTGAAAGGGATATAATAATATTGGACATGCTCTTGAAAAATGATACCAAGTTCTATTTTTTGTTAAATGTGGAAAGAGTGGGAATTATAATGACACCTACATATGAGCACTTAATCCGGATTTTTCAGCCCCTTCCAACAAAGAAGATGCCCTAACTATACATGAAGATGATGAAACTTTCAAGCTAGTACATGTAGAAAAGGGTAAAACTTGGTCTATAGTGTCTTTTGAAGCCAAGTAGTAGCCTTATAAAATTGGGAATTCATTGGGCATGAGGATGATGGATGATTTTTTAAATCAGGGAAAGAATGATGGCATGTCATTTAATGATGCTCTTGTCACTCATCATGAAATGAGGAACTACATAGAATAATATGATCATGAGGAGTCTAAAATGGATCTTTCTACTCAGTATGAGATTGATAACCAATTGTTTCATGAGAAGAAATTTATTTCCAATGATCACAAGGGGAATAAGAAGATGGAAGATCATTCCTTACATGGAATTCAAAATCGGTTGGGTTCACCTAGTATTAAAGAGAACCTACATAGGGGAGGAGCCTTTGCTTCCATCTAGTAACCTCTAAAATAAGTCATGGTTTTGACACTTTAACTACAATATATCATGGAGCCTCCCTCATACGTGGTCAAATCTGGTCTCCATATGTAGCACTCTTAGGAGGGGTGAATGGTTTTGAAACTACAGATCATGACATTATTATGAGTCAGGAAAAGATGTGGTAAGAAGGTACTCACAAAGGAGAAGCTATGTTGGGGATTTATCAAAAATTTATAGATGACTAAGCATAGGAATCAAAGTTGGATGTGGTATGTAAATATTACCCCCCTTACTTTTTTGAAGCAATGAAAATTATCTATGCAGTTTTGGAAAAGTCTCCAATAATTAATGTGATGAGGTGAGTAAAAAATCTAAATTCCCTTTGGAGAAATTTGTTCTAGAAAGTTTTCCCCATGGACTCAATGCAGGAACTGAAGATTGGTTTGACTCTCAATTTGAATATATTTTGGCAAAGATGGAACTTGGACTCTTTAACTGCAAAGATTACCTTATGGTTATAGATTTTATCTTCACTAACATTGAAGATATCCTTCTGTTTAATCCAAAGGTGTACATTCAAGATTTATTATGGAAATACAACAATGATCTGATGGTTGAGCCTTAGCACATTTCTAAATCTTGGAGAAGAGGTCGACATCCCCATGGTTGGCCTAGGAGAAGGGTAACAAATATTTTTCCCATTTTGGGGTCATGAATTTCTTTTGGGCAATTTCCTTTCTGGGTTTGTGGTAGTGTTTTGTTCATTATTTTACTCATTTCATATTTTCTTGTACTTCTTTTTCACCTTAATAAATGGAATCAGACCCCAACTTGTCAAAAAAATAATTTTTTTAATATGGTTATAATTTAAATAATTAATATGTATTCATTTTTATTTTAACATATATTCATTTTTAATTTTTTTAATAATCTATATAATTAATAACACTTATTCATTTTTTAATATTTTATTTATCTATTGATTTTTTTAATTATTAAATTTTAATTTTTTAACATTAATTAATTTAATATTATTTAATACTATTTATTCACTAATAATGTTAATTATTTTTTAATTTTTTATAATTTATTCATTTTTAATATTTATTGGTTTAATATTTATGTAATTTATTCATTTTTAATATTTATTTATACATATTTCTTCATTAACATTGAATTTTATTAATATGGTTGTAATGTACATATTTAATATGTATTCATCTTCATTTTAATATATATTCATTTTTTTAAAATATTTAATTAATAAAACTTATTCCTTTTTTAAATAGTTTTGATGTCTTTATTTTAGTTATTAAATTTCACTCATTTTTAATATTCATGGATTTAAGATTATTTATTCATTAATAATGCTACTTATTTTTTACTTTTTATAATTTATTCAAAACTAGTATATATTCATTTAATATTTTTTTAATTTATTTTAAATAGTTTTTATCAACGATTAAAAAATAGCTGATAAAATATGGTTTTATCGACACTAAAAATTTAGCCGTTATAAAGGCGTATCCTTATTAGTGATTTTTATCACTGATAAAGATAGGTTTTATGTTCTCTTTTCATTTTAGCACTGATAAAACCTATCTTTACCAGCACTTTTTGGAAAGCACTGATAAAATCATTCCTATATTTTTAAAATCAACCCTAATAGAACCTAACTCCCTCATATCGTTCAAACTCTCTTGGAACTTAACCACTCTCGTCTTTTCCCCTCGAACTTCTCGGATGAAGCAACTCTCTCAAAACTAAAGGTATGTGATTCTTTGTACTTCTTTTTATTCGATCTCACACTATTTTACAATTTTTAGTTCTTTTTTTCCTATGTACCATAACACCTCATTCCCCTTAGCCTATCAGTAGCGTGGTGGCTTGACCCAGCAGAAATGATTGAGACTATTAGGTTTTCAATTACTTTGGTTTTATGTAGATAATTCCTTCATGGTTCTTTGTTCATCCATGATTTTCAGGGTTTGGATACTCAAGTTTGGGTGTTTTTAAAATTTCAAGTCTGGCAATAGATGTTTTAGGTTTTTCTTCACAAATTTCAACCGTAAAAGACTCTTCTAAAATATTAGAATCTCTCTCTCCCATAATTTTTTACTCTATTATGAAAATTCTTATTAATTTCGGGGTCAAACTGCTCTAAATCCATGTGTGGGTGTTTTAGAATGTGATTTTAGATATAAAACAAAATGGTTTTCAATCGTAATTTGAAATAAATAAGATGGGTTCTCAAAAATATTTGAATAAAAATATGAAAAATAGTGAACTTCTTTGTAATCGACAACAATGCCATTTTGATAGTGGGAATTTTATCACTAATTCCCAATCAAAATATTTTTTACTTAAGAAATCAATATATTTGTCCTATTTTGTCTCTCAAGAAGGTTTATAATTGAGTTTTTGTCTCTTAAAGATTAATTTATTCAAAATGAATGGAATTAAATTTATTGAAAACAAATTTATGATGTAATTCAAAAGGGTTATTTTTATTGGAAAATGAGTTTAAAAATAGTGGGTTTTGAAGAATGAAAAATAAGTGAAAGAGTGAAAGAGGGTTGAAAGGGGAAGAATTCATATCTTTTTTGGAAATTAAGAACTAGATTTTGAGCAGTGACCTTAAACATGTTTAATCTATGAGGTTACTCTTCTCAATTATCCAAAATAATTCTTTCAATAATTTATTTTTAGTACTTAATCCATAATTATGAACTAAGCACAGATATAGTCAAAATTGAAGATATTATTTACTATAATTACAATTAGAAATATATTTCTTTTAGTAAGATTGATTAATTAATCAATTATCACTGATAAAAAGATTTCAATAGAATACTAAATGTTCTCACAACCTCGATTGGGTGTTGAGAAATTTAAATAGTTTGTAAATAATTGAAACCATTTTTATTCAGTTTTGAATTCTCATAATATAATTCAACATGTAATAAAATTTTAATCAAACATCTTCAAACAAATGAATGGAAGATAAAATTTAAATTAAATTGTTTTGGAAGAAAGAAAAAAACAAAAAAAATGTTCAACTAAATGTAAGCATTCCCAAAATAAAAAATATGCGAGTATATAAAAGACAGTTGAATATATCACTCAAGATCTCCAAAGTTTAGGTCACAAGATTTTTATCCAAACATGGACATGCATCAACTTATATCTTTTTTATCATTACAAATTTTGTTTTTATTTCTTCTTTAAGTTTCCAAAGTGAGTATGAATTTTTTTCTTAGGAAAATAATAAAATTTCTTATAAGTATCAATAACTTTATTATTTGATTATGAATATTTTTTACTTCTTTAAAACATGGGATTTATATATTTACACAAAAATATGTTTAAACACATGCATATACATAATTTTATATTTACATTCAAATTCAGATACTTCGTTTAAATGTCAATGTATATATACATTATATGAATACCTTCTCTATATTTTTTTAAATGAATATTTATGAGCCTAATAGGATGGATATGAATAAAAAAATAGATTAATGTTAATTTTATAACAAATTAGTGTGAGGATAGAGGCAAAGAGTTCATCAAGTTTGAAATAGAGAATGCATACGATCCTTCTCAAACCCTTTGTTTGTGTTTATGTTGTTATTCAAGATGAATTAATCCTGAAGAGTTGGAAGAACATTTTTTCATGGAATATATTGAATCTATAAATGTTAGAATAAACATAGAAAAAAACTAAATGTACATACTAACTGGGATGATACTGCAATTTATGGATTATTTTATATGAATACTAGTTCAAATTATAATTGAGATCCTATGGAAGAAATGAAAATACAAATTGAAGTTGACCATCATGATTGTAAAAAGTTGTTTGAGAGGTTAAATAGTTGTGAAAAGAGACCATTTTATACTAGTTGTACTAAAAATACAACATTTTTAGTTGTATTGAAGTTAAATAATTTGAAATATGACGATATATGGAGTGAAACCAGCTTTAGAGAACTAATTGATATCCTAAATGATATAGTACCAAAAGAAAATGAGCTTTTGTGTCGAATATATGATGATAAATTAATACTACATTCAATGGGTATGATATCTGGAAAAAATACATTCTTTTCCAAATGATTGTATATTTTTTCTCAAGTACCATGAATCATTCAAAAAATGTCTTAAGTGTGGCACGGATCGATACGAAAAAGATGAATTAATTCATTCAAAAGTTTTATGGTCTTTTCCTATCATTCCAAGGTTTAGATGAATATATGGATATTAGATAACAATTAGATAATCGACATGACATGCAAATACAAGAATTAAATATGGGAAATTTCATCACCTAGTAGACTCTCCTCGATTAAAGAAAATTGATTATGAGTATCCTAAATTTGGAAATGAGCCGATAAACCTCCATCTTGCATTATCTATAAATGAAATAAATTCTTTTGGTGTGAAAATTATTAGTCACAATACATGGTCAGTTGTGTTGGAAAATTATAACTTATCACTGTGTTTATGAATGAAGCGTAAATACATTATGTTTTTGTTGCTTATATTTGGACCAAAACACTTCAATAATGATATTGATGTCTATTTGGATTAATTGATCAAAGATTTAAAGTTTATGTGGGATACAAGTGTTACATTGTATGATTCTCATACAAGTGAAGAGTTCATGTTGAGAGCCATATTTTATGGGATGATAAATTACTTTCCTGCTTATGAAAATTTTTCAGGATATAACATTAAAATAATGTTGTGGTGTCCCATTTTTGAAGAATGTATACACTCAGTTAGGTTGAAATATACCTTGAATATTGTGTTTTTATAATATTGCAAATTTTTACCTCAATGACATAACTACTAATCCTAGGAAACATCATTTAATGGAAATAAATAACAAGGTACGGTACCCTTTCCACTAATAGGTGATCAGCTGTTTGAGAAATTAAAATATATTGACCCTATTTTCGATAAATCTTTTTTGAAAAATGTTGCAAAATAATGTTGGAAAAAGAGATTGGTTTTCTTTGAATAATCATACTAGAATTGTTTGTACTCACATTTTCTTGATTTCATGCACATAGAAAAATTTGTGTGTGATAGTGTTATTGGTGTTTGTCCTAAATAAAATATAACAAAATTTCTAAGCATGATATGAATTGTCATTTTGAATAAATTTAAAGATTAAAGTTATATCAAAGTTATAAAGTTAAGTTAATGCGTCAAAAAAAGAGAAATAGACACAATAATTTTTATAGTAGTTTGAATCTAAATGATTGACAGTTAGTAAGGCGTCGTTAATTTCCTATGGTGCTACAAAAATTTAATAAATTATAAAATTTAGACAACCTAACTAAAAAAAATTGGTACTTAGAAATTCCGAGTGTTAAACCCACAAGGATGGTCTGTATACTCTAAATTAATTCTAGAAATTGAAAATACAGTTGATTGGTTATTTAAAGATGGAAAAATATGATAAAATATTGGGGTTTTAAGTCAATTGGTGAAGCATGTTAGGTTTAGTGATTTTAAGGTGTGTGTGATAAGGATTCAATTGATTTTGGGTTCATTCATGTTTGGTGTCAGAATTAGGCCTTTATAGATCCTTGGTCTAGGTACCCTACACTAATCCTTTAATCACACCATTATAATGGTCATCTACTAGGTTAAATCATAGAACTAGGATCCCTAAAACCTTATTTAAACATAAGTGACCTAGATTGTGTAATGCTCATAAAAAACTAGGTAAATTAATTAATGCAATAAAATTAAATCTCCTCAGATCACAAACAATGGTCATATAATTAGAAAAGAAAAAGAATTAAACTTGAGAAATAGAGTTTCAGTAGTCCAAAATATGAAAAGAAAATATAAATAATTCCTAACAGCACTTCCCCCTACAATCACATCACCCAGCACAAAAAGAACCACTTTCTCATGCTAAACATGATAAGAATGAGTAGCATGGATACCTAGAGAAGAATAGAATTGAATAATAGAAGCAGAAGGGCTTCCCATTCGCGCACCCGTCTCTAGAAGTCATCCTTGTATCTCCCCCTAGGTCTCCCTATCTAAGATGTGTAACAAAATGGGTGAATATAAAATCCTCCACAAAATTACCCCACACCAATGCATAAAAAACCAAATTTATGATGGGTTCACAACGTATATTGATTACACTAAGTATAATGAGTGGTGTAGGCTTCTTCAAATCAGTATCTCCTAATGAATTCACATCATGTATTGTTTACACGACACGAACTTTCATTTCTTATGAAGAAATACAAGTTGTGAAATCCTTTTTTATGATATGTGGATGTGACTGAAAATCTGATGTATGTCTTCCAAAATTTACCTCTCGATAATATCACAATATGAATGGATCTCACGACGTGAAAATGCCCAGGTCAAAATTCTTCATTTGTGATCCAAAATCAACCCATCTTAAATTTTAGGTGTTATATTCATCTCTTTTTTCTCCTTTCTCCAATATTCATTATTTACTGCCAAAAATCACAAAACAAGTTAAATAGTTAGAATTTAGGAAAGATTAATGAATCATTTGCAAAAAAAATGTATTAAAACACCCTAAAATATATGTATCAATGATCCTACTCTACTCTTCACCCCTCTCATGAACTGTGTGATATGAAACTCATTATAATAGAATCTTTGAATTTTTAAGGGAGGTCACAACCCTTTTACAATTTTCTTTTTAATACCTAGAGGAAAAATCCAAAACCCTAACTTATAGACACCTAGAGTCTCAACCCAAAAACTACCTTTTAAAGTGATGGTAGAAACCAAACCTTCCTTTTAATAGTTCCAAGACACAACTGAATCCTTAGCCTTTTTTGGTTATGGAAAAACCTGAATTACCCTACCTTTTTCTCACCTAGAGGCTCAACTTACATCCTGGATTTTGTTTAGAAGTCACAACTCACTATCCTACCTTTTAATGGATAGTATAACCCATTACAATTATGCACACATAAAATAATTAAAATAATTAAAACCATATAACTAGATAAACACTTCAAAGTCTGAGTGTCAAGGTAGTAAAGAACTCTCCAATAGAAAAGGATCAAATGATTGAATTTCAAATGAGAGTAGTAGTTAATCACCAAATAATGCAACACTTATATAGTTCATGAATATCACCAAATGTGTTAATTTACACAGGTTATTTCAACTCTATATATTGAGTTTTTTATGCATAATATCTTTCAAATTTGAATACCATTGCATCTTTCTTTCTTTTTTGAAGAGTTTTGCATGTAAAACAAACTAACTACTTCATAGTTTTCCTTGATTTTTTCCCATATAATGTTTCACATGTAAATATTTCATAAATAAAAAATAATATACATGTGAGTCCTTCTCAATATCCTTCTAAACAAATACAAACTATACTATGGAACTCATTTGGAATAATTACTATAGTAGTAAATAATAAGTATGAATATTCTAGGAAAACTCTATAATAACATTTGAGACTGACTCTTCATATTTCATCTGATTTAAGTTTAAATATCCCAAGTTCCAAAATTTTAGTAAGAATATCTATACATGATTAATCTCATTTACTTCATCCTAAAATAATTTAAAACATATTCGTATGAGTTCTAGATAATTAATGAGTAATCTTAGAAAAAATAAAACATTAAAAATATTTATAATAAACTTTCAGCAAATGGAAATATGAAATAATATGAAAAACACAGTATAATTACAGTTTTTAGAATAACCTATAGAAACTCATAGAACCATCTAGGAAAATTTAAATATGTATCTTATTTTCACATAGCCTTTTTCATGTAGTCATTTTTACCATGTATTTGATTCCCACTATACATCCAAATCTATTCATACATCCATTTTCACATAAGAAAAATATTCACATATCCATTTTTTAGGTTTTAAAGGAATTTTTTTCTACCCTTATGTTAGAAATACCCACTGTATAGAGGTAACAGAATTTTACCCTTACGTGACTTACTACCCTTATATTACTTTTAGAGAACCGTACTTACCTTTATGTGAACCCTAGGTTACCCTTACGAGAGTATTGAAAAAAAAATTGGTACCCCTACGGAAGTATGGTTGATCTTTACTTGAGACTCGGGTTACCCTTACATGAGTATTGAAAATACACTATGTAAGATCTCATATTTTTTCAAGTATGTCCCCCTTTGAGTTTTTGGTTGAGTCTCTTTTCTTTTGGGTTTCCCTTATTTAAACATTGGTAGTCGGTTTCCTTTTTAGGGATGAAGATCATTTACTGGGGAAATGACCTAAATTTCAGGGATGTAAATTTGTTTGGATTAATGAAGTCTGTGTATAAATTTGTCAAGGGATTATGAGGGTTCTCTGTGGTTTGGAAGGCTTTATAGGTGGTTCGGTATTTTCCTACAGAAACTAGGTTGAGAGCTTTTTGTTTGGAGCTTTCACATTGTGAACATTTTACATGACGTGAATTTGTTTTTGAACACAATCCATAAAATAGTTCATAGTGGGAAACAATTACATGTTGTGAAACTAGTTCATGTTGTGAAACATTCTATTAGGGTTATTTTAACCTTAGGTGACATGTTTTTTTAGCATATCTTTTAAATCAAGAAATTCACTTCATGAAAGGGTTTTACATCATGAATCTCTCAGGATCATTGGTTTTGAACAACATTGGACATATAATTTTTTTCATCCACTATGCAGTTGTCTCTCTTGGACCCTAGGGAGACTCTATAAAATTTTGGAGTGATTCCTTCCCTTTAGGACATCTCGATCAAGTGTTTAATCTCTGGTGAGTTCCTTCTCTTTGGTTTTTCCCCTTTCTTTTACTTTTTCTCCGTTATTGCAGTGTGATCTCTTGACTGTTGTTGAATTTAGTTTTGATATTGATGTTGTGTGATCTAGGTTTTTTTGTGATCTTCATCACCTTTATTCTTTATTGGTGTTACCTATTTAAAGAGTTTATTTGATCACCAGATAAAGGTAGGTGGTCTAGAACAAATCCCTTTGGTCTATTTCCAATTGTTTAAGTATGTGAAATATTATGTGATTGTGCCAACTCAATGTGTGCATTAACTAACAAAATAATTGGTGATGACAATCATGTGTTTTTACAACTCCTTGAACCCATTTTGAACCAATAGTTTTGACACCTAGCTTACAGCTACCTGTAGGGTGATCCTACCCTTGAATAATAATGAACTGACTTTTCGATTAAAATATGTTTTATTATGACCTGAGACTTCAAGTGATTTTTGTGATAGGATCACTTTGGAAAATGGATTGCTTGGTTATTTAAATGACTGGTGATTCTTGATATGATATGGTTGTGTGTAATGGAATGTTAATGGTTTAAGACTAACTTGATAAATGAAAGGGTAATTGAAGGATAAAGGGTAACCAGCTGAATTGACCCTTGTAGATTATGATGTTATGTGTGTTATTCTTGTTTCTATATCTTGTGTTTTGATTCATGTTGAAATGATTATATAAAGGTTTTGACCCAGTTATGATGAAATTCTTATATAAAGGGATCATCCTGGTTATGCTGAAATGATTGTATAAAGGGCTCATCCCGGTTATGTTATAATGCTTATAGGACTCGGCCCGGTTATGTTGAAATGATTATATAGAGAACTTGGTTTGATTATGTTGAAATGGTTATATAGAGGTATTTTTCCTGGTTATGTGATTATTCCATGGATTTTTTGTTGCTATTGACATGGTTAGGCTACATGCTTAGAGATATTCTGACATGGTGCCGAAGCATCTTTATTATTTCATTGTGTTAATTGATTAATTAATACACCTATTTATCGCATTATTTCATACACTTATTATCAGATTGGTTTTTTTAGACATGGTGGTGTCGACCTACTGAGTTTTACTCACACTTTATTCGGACTGTTGTTTGGTACCTGATCAGATTACATGGATGCAAGTTTGGACAAGGACAAGTGACCCTATTGTTAATTATTTGTTGTTGGATGGGTTGGAGTTTGGAGATAGGACTAACTAGAAATTATGGACTAAGTTATTTTTAGTTTATTTGTGTCGTCTTGTTGTTTTATCAGTATAACTCTCAGCATGTCATTTAGTTACATTTTAGCCTAACATTACATGATTTATTATTAATTGTCTTACTTGGTTTATCTTTTATCTTCTAGTTGTAAGATTTATTGTTTCCTCTATTTTTTTCTCTGATATTTGTTTATTTCCATTGTATTTCAACTCTGTACTAGGGGTTATAGTCTCCCCACTATGTTCTTTACACCCTCACTGATATTCGGTAGCCTCTGACATATGGGGAGGCATGTTTGAGGTCCAGTAACCAACCTGATTTGGTCACATGAGAGAGTGTTGGATCGGGGGATGTTAAAAAGTGGTATCAAAGGTGACAGGTTTTCTTTTTTGTTGCTTTATTATTTGGGAAAGTTATAAATGAGACTAGGATGTGTTGAGACTTGGTAATTAGCTTGTTTGTGGGAGTAGTTAACTCATGTCTGGGGGAAAATCTGAGTTCCCAAGGATGATATTTTTGTTTATGATGTTCTCTTATTACGATTGATGTTATTTCACCTTAGGTGGTTCACGTATTGTGTGATGTTATTGTTTCTTGATATTTATACTCATGACTCGGTATGGTGTGAGATGAGTATGCATGAATCATGATAGGTGGATAGGATATATCTTTACATACATTGTTCATCATAGGGACGTATTTATTTCTTGTGATATATTTGCTTGTATGAATTGTGAAATGAGATACTTGTTATATCTTATAAATGAAAATGAAAGAATTTTTAAGTCATTCTAATTCACTTTTTAATACATATTTAGAGAGACCATGATCTAGTGGTTATTTTCACATGTTGAGGTTGAACTTATTGTTATCCAATGTTCTAAGGAGTGTTTTTCTTAAAGAGAAAATGCCTCATCATCGTCTTTGAATTGAGTGTCATGAGAGAGGCAACCAGAATGCTCTTAATGTAGCTAAACCAGATCTTCATTTAGCACCTGAGGATCATATGGATGTTCATCTTTGTGAGATCTTCTTTAGGGTCATGTGATCCATGGAAAGGGAGACTATTCACACCATGCCTTTAATATCTGAGCTAGTGAGAGAGTCCCGGCTGCAACATCCACCTACACTAATTGGGGAGGAAGGCCCCCGGGCAGCTGAGTTCTGGATCTAGTCAGTAAATATTGTATTTAATCACCTCAAGACACTCCCTTATAAGAGGGTGAAGTTTTCTGCATACATACTTCTTGTACCTTCCAAGAATTGGTGGGACAATCTAAAGAAAGATGGGTAGCAAGAGGGGTTATCCTAGAAGGACTTCAAGGCAATGTTTCTAAACCAATTCTATCCTGAAACATTGAGGGATTAGAAGGATTGCAAGTTAATACACCTGACATGGGAGGGATTGTTAGTGGTAGTCTATGTTAGACATTTCACTAACTTGTGACGCTTTGTGCCATCTTTAGCAGCTGATGAGATAGCCAGAGTGAGGCATTTCCAAGATGAGATTTTCTATGAGATCAGGTCACAGGTGAACATTTTTCGCTTGAGTAGATTTTCAGATGTGATGAATCAGGCTCTCATCACGAAAGGGGGTATGATAGAGGCCCCGATTAGCGGTCAGGATATTTTAGTAGGGTGAACTAGGAGCTCTTCTTCTGGTAGCAAGAAGCGCTACTATGACAGTTATCACTATGGAAACAGTGGGCAGAGTAGTTCAAGTTGTGGGTAGCCATCTCATGACAGTGTTACATTTCAGTGCTATCAATGTGGAAAGTTTGACCACAAGCAGCCTCAATGTCTATACCCTACTTTGGAGTGTCATGCTTGCGGTAGGTTGGGCCAACTACATAGGTTTTTTAGGGGTATGCAGTAGTAGAGAAGTGCTAGGGGGTCAAGAAAGTAACCAAATTATAGGAAAAAATTAGCTACCCCTTAGAAGGCTGGTAGTTGGAGCTCCATAGGATGTTTAAGTTGAGGTAAGGGATGTGGTACCCTAGTGCGGGAGTGGTAGTACCAGTCATAAGAAATAGTGTAGGGGAGTTAGATTGGATCCTAAGGAAGAGGTACAAATCAGTTGTATGTTATGAAATCTACTCCTACTAGTTTGGATGAAGTACCTTCTATTGTGAGTGGTATGATTCTTGTATCATCTACCTTAGCTTGGGTTTTGTTTGATACAGGAGCATCACATTTCTTTATATCTTCTCTATTTTCCAAAGGTTTGGGATTAGTTATAGAAATATTGGATGGTGTTTTAACCATTGATACATCATTGGTAATGCAGTCAGAGAATATCAAACATTGAAAGGTATGTTCTCTAGAAATTGGTGGTAACTGTTTCATTTGGGAACCATTTGTGTTGGAAATGGAAGTTTTCGATTTGATTCTAGGTATAGGTTTTTTTAGTTCTGTACCATGCTCATATCAACTGTTATTGGAGGAGAGTTACCTTTCTAACTTCAGACGGAGACAACTATTTTCACCAGGGTGAGTGGGATCTTCAGGCTGGTCATGTAGGATCAATTCAGTGGAGATTGGATTATCTCATGGCTTAGATATCAGGTCTTTCTCTAGATGACAGTGGAATTCAATAGGATACTTTTCCTCCAGTGGTGGTCCTTTTTTATGATGTCATTCCTGAAAAGTTTTATGACTTACCATCTGAGTGGGAGATTGATTTCATGATCGAGTTGGTGTCGAGAGTAGATCTAGTTTCTATCCTGCCTTATAGGATGTCTCCAATAAATATTCAAGAATTAAAAGTTCAATTGGAAGATCTAGAATCTAAAGGATTCATATAGCCTAGTATGACACCATGTGGTTCTCCAATTCTTTTTACCTAGAAGGCATTGTTTGGCACTGTAGCAGATGGGAATATTCCCCCGTTTGGGCCTTCGGGCCACCGATTTGGTCCTCAAGTCCTTTAAGCCCTTCATCCCACCGATTCCTTTAAGTCATTAAGGCCTTAGAGCCACCTCAAGGCCTTCAGGCCACCTTAAGTGCAGATAAAAAGTAGAAAAAATACAAGGAACAAGCTTCAGAAGGAGGAGGAGCAATGAGCTTTCACCATAACAGAAGCTAAACGGATTGCAAGAATGAGAGGGTATGGAACCTGCCATTGGGACAAGCTTGTGCATACACGGGAAATTTTATCTGAACAACCATGTAAAGGTGGAGATCTGATTTCACGATTAAGATGTTGGGGAGGAGAAATTCCAAGTAGTTAGTCTGGGTTGTATGTAATGTTTGAAGCCTATGGGCAATGAATTCCTCTAAGTCCTATGGGCCATGTAATACTTATGCTTATGGGCCTTGTAAGGGTTCCATCACACCCCTTGAAAGGTGTATTATCAAAATAAATAAAAATTAAGGCCTTCGGGCCATTGGAGGAACCAGATGATGGTCAAGAACCAGTATCCCCTTCCACACATCGACAATCTCTTCGATCGGCTAAGAGGTTCCTAGATTTTCTCTAAGATTGACTTGAGATCAGGGTATCATTAGTTGAGAGTGATACCATTAGACATACCTTAGACTTCTTTTAGAAGTAGGTATGGATTGTATGAGTTCATGGTAATGTCATTTTATTTGATGAATGCATCGATGATATTCATGGACTTGATGAACCAGATTTTCCAACCTTTTCTAGATTATTTTGTAGTGGTTTTCATCAACGACATTTTAGTGCACTCTCAATCAGAAAAAAAATCATGCCCAACATCTTGACATCATATTTAGTACATTGAGAGGGCATCATATTTATGTCAATCTATCCAAATGAAATTTCTAAATTGATAGAGTTCACTTCTTAGGCCATGTCATCTTATAGGATGGTGTGTCAGTGGATCCAGAGAAGGTTGTGGCCATGGTATCTTGGTTACGACCCAAGAATTATTTCATGATTCATTGGTTTCTGGGTTTAGTAGGTTATTATCGGTGTTTTATCCAAGACTTATCCCAATGGATGGAACTGATGTCCAAGATAACCAAGAAAGGGGTGACGTTTGTTTGGTCAGATGATTGTGAGAGATATTTTTAAGAGTTGAAGGGTAGGTTTCCCTCAGCACCGATCCTCACCTTAATCGTGTCGGGTAATTCATATACCATGTATTGTAATACATATGGAGTGGGACTCAGAGCAGTTTTGATGCAGGAGGAATGAGTGGTTTCTTGTGGATCCAAACAGCTGAGATCGCATGAGAGTAATTATCCTACTCATGATATGGAGTTAGTAGTAGTGGTACATGATCTGAGATGTTGGAGACACTATCTTTTGGGTGAGAGGTTTGTGGTATACACAGACCACAAGATCCTCAGGTACATCTTTTCTCAATAAGCCCTAAATCATTCGGCAGAGGAGGTGAGTTGAGTATATACAGTCTTTTGACTTTGAGCTAGCTTATACACTGGGCAAGGGAAACGAATTTGTTGATTCCTTGAGTCGGAAGTCAAAAAATGAGGAAGTGTAGGAGTCTTGTGATAAGTAGATAATGATGTAACTCTTTCTAGACATGCATCTGAATGTTCAGGAGTCTCATGGATGAGTGGCTCTAACTTCGACTTATGTTATACCCGTTCTTATTGACTGGATCAAGACATAATAGTTATTTAATCTGAAGTTATTAGCTTTGAGGGTAAGATTATATGGTAGGGATCCACCATCAGGATAGTCACTTGGTGGAAATAATTTTATTTTCCATGGTCAACTATCGATTCATATAGTCTTGCGTGAGGAGCTAATGATAGAGTTTCATGCTTCTAAATGGGTGATACATCCATGTCTAACAAAGATATATCATGATCTCTGTAGATGGTAATGGTGGTTAGGAATGAAAAAGGTAGTGGTCTTCGTGGTGAGATGTTTCACCTATCAGCAGGTAAAAGTCGAGCATCAAAGGTATGTTAGGCTATTGCAGCCTCTTCCCATTTCATAATGGAAATGGGATGATCTCACTATTGATTTTGTGACTAGATTACCCAGGACACCTAGCAAGAATGATGTCGTATGAGTGATCATAGATCGACTGATGAAGGTATCCCACTTCTTGCCTATCAAATATAACTTAAATGTTGATGATTTGGGTAGTCTTTATGTGTAATAGATAGTCCAATTACACAGTGTTCTGAGGAGAATCACTTCTGATAAAGATCCTCATTTCACATCTTAGTTCTGTTAGGGTCTTCAAAAGTATCTGGGATCACAGGTTCTTTTGAGAATAGCCTATCTTCCACAAAATGATGGTCAATCTAAATGAACTATTCAGATTATAGAGGATATGTTACAATCTTGTGTTTTATATTTTAATGGTGCATGGGATCATCATTTAGCACTTATGGAGTTCATTTATAATAACAGATTCTTGGCATTGATCCAAATGGAACCTTTCAAGGCATTGTATGGTAGGCCTTGTCATTTGAATCTTTGTTGATTAGAGACAGGTGAGTCAGCACTTGTTGGATCTAGTATCATGCAGAAGACATCTAAGTAGGTACAGTTGATCAAGAGGTGGTTGGTTACCACACAAAGCAGGTAGAAATATTATGTTGATCATTGGAGATGGCCTCTGAAATTTGAGGTTGGTCATCGTGTTTTCCTTCAGGTGTCGCCTAGGTTAGGGAAATGCTGGATTAGGAAATAGGGAAATCTAGCACCCAGGTTTGTCAGTTCGTTTGAGATAGTGGAAAGGGTTGGTCCAATGGCATACCGATTGGCCCTTCTATAGTGTTATAGTTCCATGCACGACATGTTTCATGTGTCGTAGCTTTGGATATATCATCCAGGCCCTTATCACATGATAGATATTGATGACATCGATATTGGTGTAGATATTTCCTTTGAGGAGAATTTGATACAGATTGTGGACCATAGTGAGAATTATCTATAGGAAAAAATCATTCATGCAATTTGAGTGTAGTGGTAGCATGGGCATGTTTAAGAGGATACCTAGGAGAGGGAATCTGATATGTAATCATAGTGGCCAGACTTGTTCATCGAGACCCCACAGTGATGCTTAAAGCAACTTGTATATGGTGGGGAGATTTTAAGATCTCATATTTTTTTCATTTGTGTCCCGCTTTGAGTTTTTGGTTGAACCTATTTTATTTTGGGTTTTCCTTCATTAAAACTAGGTGTTCGAGTCCCTTTTTTGGGATGGAGATCATTTTCTAGGAGAAATTACCTAAAGTTTGGGGATGTATGTTTTTTTGAATTAATGGAGTTAGGGTACAAATTTTTCAAGGGATTATGACATTTTTCATGGTTTGGAATGCTTCAGAGGTGATCCAGGATTTTCCTACAGAAACTGGGTTGAGATCTGTGTTTTGGTCACTTTCACATTGTGAACATTTTACACGGAAGGAATTTGTTTCCAAGAACAATCCATGAATTAGTTTAGAATTTGAAATGATTACATGCCATGAAAATGGTTCAGGTCTTGAAATGGTTGATTGGGGTTATTTTAACTTGAAGTAATGTGTTTTTCAACGTATCTCATAAATCTAGAAATTTACATTGTGAAGGGGTTTCATGTCACGAATCTCTCAGGGTCAACAATTTTAAACCATGATGGGTGTATGATTTTATTTAATCCATCGTGAGGCCTTATCCCTCAGACCATAGGGAAAATCCTAGAGATTTTGGAGTGATTCATTCCTTTCTAGATGTCTTGATCAAGCATTTAATCTCTAGTGATTTTCTTTGCTTTGGTTTCCCCCTTCCTTCTGCTTTTTCTATATTATCACGGTATGATCTCTTGACCGTCGTTGAATCTGGTTTTCATCTTGATATTTTTTTATCTAGGTTTTCCTTGTGATAATCATCACCTTCATTCTTTTTGTTGGTGTTACCTATTGACAACATTGCTTTGATCACTAGATAAAGGTAGGTGGTCTAGAACAAAACTCTTTGGTTTGTTTCTAATTGTTTAAGTATGTACATTATTATGTGATTACATCAAAACAATGTGCACGTTAACTAATGGAATAATGGGTGATGATAATCATGTATTTTAATTTCTCCTTGAACCCCATTGAAACCAATAGTGTTGACACCTGGCTTGTGGATACCTGTAGGGTGAGCCAAACCTTGAATAATAATGAACTAGATTTTGGATTAAAATATGTTTTATCACGACATGAGACTTTAGGTGATTGTTGTGATAGGATCAATTTGGAAAATGGATTACTTGATTATTGAAATAAATGGCGATGGTTGATATGATATGGTTGTGTGCACTAGCATGTTAATGGATTAAGACCAACTTGATAAACAAAAGGGTAATTGAAAGATAAAGGGTAATTGGATGAATTAACCCTTATAGCTTATGATTTTATGTGTGTTATTCTTGTTGTTATATCTTATGATGTGATTCATACTGAAATTCATATATAAAGGGCTCATCCCAGTTATACTAAAATGCTTATATAAAGGGATCGACTTGGTTATTCTTAAATGATTATATAAATAGATCAACTCGGTTATGCTGAAATACTTATATAAATGGCTTGGACTGATTATACTGAAATGCTTATATAAAATGATTGGCCTGGTTATGTTGTAATGCTTATAGAGCTTGGCCTGATTATGCTAAAATGCTTATATAGAGGACTTGGTCTGGTTATGTTGAAATAATTATACATAGGAATTTTTCCTGGTTATGTGATTATTTCATGGGTTTGTGGTTGAGGTTGGTATGGTTATGCTACATTCTCATAGATATTCTGGCATGGTGTCAAATGAGGTTGATTGTTCCATTATGTTAATTGATTAATTAATACATTTTTTATCACTTTATTGCATGCACTTATTATCAAACTGGTTTTGTTTATAGATTGTGGTATCGACCTACTGAGTTTTACTCACACCCTATTCAGGTCGCCATTTGGTACCCAAACAGATTACATGGATACAGGTTTGGATAAGGGCAAGAGACCCTGTTGTTGATTATTGTTTTCTGGATGGATTGAAGCTTGGAGATGGGACTGACCGGGGATTCAGGATGGGGGTCTTTTGAGTTTATTTTTGTCATCTTGTTCTTTTATCTTTATGATTCTTAGCATTTAATTTTGTTACATTCCATCCTAAAATTAAATGATTAATTATTATTTTATTTACTTGGTTCTTCATTTATCTTCCATTTATATGATGTATCATTTCCACTATTTCTGTTACTTTGATATTTGTTTATTTCCATTGTATTACAACTCTGTACTAGGGGGTATAGTCTCCCCACTATGTTCTATACACCCTTGCTATTAGTTGGTAGCCTGTAATTTATGGGGAGGCGTGCTTGAGGTCTAATAACCAACTTGATTTGGCCACATGAGAGAGTGTTGAATCGGATGATGTTACACACTAGTACCTTTATATAAGGTTCAATTACCTTTATGCGAGCTTTAGAATTCATGGATTACCTTTGCAGAACTATATAATTACCTTTACAAAACTATGGAAATTTGTTGTTTACCTTTATGTAACCATGGAAATTTGATGGTTACCTTTACATAACTATGGAAATTTGTCAGTTACCTTTATGCAACTATGAAAATTCAATAGTTACCTTTACGTAACTATTAAAATTTGTTGGTTACCTTTACATAACTGTTAAAATTCATGATTTACCTTTAAGTAACTTCAGAAAACTCATTTTATCCTTATATAACCCATTGAAACTTAAGGTTACCTTTACACAACACCATAAAACAACACTTACTCTTATATAACCTATACAGAACACTATAAATGATATTTAAAGGTATTAAATGACATATTTAGCATGGTATATCTTCATGAAACTTATTGAACGTGTTATAAATAATTAAAACATGAAATCTCAAGATACATTAAATAAGGAATAAAAATATATAACCAAAGTTAAGAATTATTTACTCAATATATAAGACAACAAACTAAAGTTAATACTTTGTAAAGTTATGTAAATTATAATTAATCATAATATGATATTTTGTAATTATCAAAACTTAATTAGTGAATGTGATCTAAAGAGTTGTACATTAACATTCTCCCCATTTTTGATAATTACAAAACAAATTGTAAATTTAAAAACTCTCCCCCTTTTTGGAATTATAAAAAATAGAGTTTTAATAGAAGATGTATTTTTCAAAACATTCCTAGGAATATATATTTCAAAAAATATATCAAGGACCACTATAAATCCTTCTATTGTTAAAACATTGAGTTATACAAAATAACCTTTTATGCAAAGATGGAAGTTTAATCAATTAGTAGACATCATGTAAATCTGAAAAATTACAGATTTCGTGTAAATCTGAAATAAAAACACTCAAATTCACCCTAAATTCATGACAAAAAAATAAATTTTCATCATACCAAGTTCAAACTCAATTTTCTCAAACTTAGTAAATTCCATGGTCTTAGTAAATATATCAACAAGCTGATTTTCTGTAGAAATAAATTACATAATTATATTTATTTTTTAACATGATCCATAAGAGATGAAATTTAACATCAATGTGTTTAGTCCTAGACTATTGTAAGGGATTTTTATAAAAGGAAATAAAATAATTATTGTCACGGAATATAGGAATCTTATCAAAATCAAAACCAAAATCAAAAAATATTTTCTTAATATATAATGATTGAGCATAACAAGATGCATCATCTATGTATTCAGATTCGTCATTTTAAAGAGCACCAAAATTTTGTTTCTTTAAAGCCCAAGTGACTAAAGATTTACCAAGTAAATGACACATACCTGAATTGTTTTTCTACCTATCTTACATCCTCTAAAATAAGAATTAGAATATTTTGTCAAATCAAAATTAGTTTTAGCAGGATAAAATAATCCAATATTCAAAGATTCTTTAGCATATCTATTAATCCTTTTAAAAAAATTAATGCAACTTTCCTTAGGGTAACTTTTAAATCTAGCACATATGAAAATTGAAAACATTAAATCAAGCCTATAAGCAGTTAAGTATAATAAACTTACAATCATACCTCTAAAAGTTTTAACATCAACAGATTTTCCAGATTTATATAAATCTAATTTTTAAATAGTACTCATGGGTGTATTTTCACTTTTAGAATATTCTAGACCAAATATATTTACTAACTCTTTAGTATACTTGGATTGATTTATAAAAATACAATCATTTCATTGAAATATTTACAAACCAAGAAATAATTTCAATTCTCCCATCATACTCATATCAAATTTAGAAGTCATTAATTCTAAAAAGTTATTACAAATATTTTCACATGAAGGTCCAAAAATAATTTCATCAACATAAATTTTCAAAATCAAGATATCATTACAATTTTTCTTAATAAATAAATTAGGATCAACTTTTTCCTTCTCAAAATTGTTTATCAAAAGAAAACAAATTATTCACTCATACCAAGATTTAGGAGCTTGTTGGAAACCATATAAATTCTTAGATAGTTTCAAAACATGATCAGGATACTTTTTATTGTCAAACTAAGAGGATTTCAAACATATATTTCATCATAAATATAACTAATTAGAAAATCAGTTTTGACATCCATTTGAAATAATTTAAATCCAAGAAAAGTGATATAAACTAATAATATTATAATTGATTCAAATCTAATAGGTGAAAAATATTATTCAAAATTAATACCTTATTCTTGATAATATCCTTGAGCAACTAATATAGCTTTATTTTTAACTATATTTCCAGATTCATCAAATTTATTTCTAAATATCCATTTTATTCCAATAACATGAGAACCATTTGATGGAACAACTAAAGTCCACAAATTATGTCTAGTAAACTGATTTAACTCATCTTGCATAATTGTAAAGATCCAATTAGAATCATTTAAATCTTCATCAATATTTTTAGGTAAAAAATCAGAAATGAAAGCATGATAAGCACAAATATTCATAACTGATTTTCTAGTTTGAACATTTTATTCAACATTTCCAATCACATTATCTATAGGATGATCTCTATGAGTTTTCCAAGATATTTCATGAGTACGTTCAGATTGAGAAGAAGTATTCTTCCCCTCAATATGTGCATCTTTATCTTGAGGTTCTTCCTCTTAAAAATTAAAACCTCTAAATTCATTCTTAAGTTGATCAATATTATTATCCATTTTATTCAAATATTTTTCATCAAACTTAACATGAATTGATTCTTTAAAAACCATGGTTCTCTTATTATATACTCTATACGCTTTAATATTATTTAAATATCCTAATAATATACCTTCATTAGATTTTGCATCAAATTTATCTAAATCGTCCTTAGTATTGAGAATGAAAACTTTACATCCAAAGACTCTAAAATAGCTAATTTTATGTTTTCTCTCATTTCAAATCTTGTAAGGTGTCTTTTTCAAAAAATGTCCTAAAATAATTATATTAGTAACATAACAATATGTATTCACAGCTTCTTCCCAAAAGTATTTATTAAAATTAAACGCATTAACATGGTCCAAGATATTTCATGAAGAGTTCTATTTTTTTCTTTCTACTACACCATTTTGTTGTGGTGTTCTATGAGATGAAAAGTTATGAAAATACCTATTTTCTTCACAAAACTGGATAAATTACATATTCTAGAATTCAACACCATTATCACATCTAATTGATTTAATTAATTGTCATTTTTCATTTGGAATAAATTTATAAAAAGTAATAAACTTAGATAAAGTTTCATATTTCAGTGTCATAAAATAAACTCATGTGTATCTAGTAAAATCATCAATAATGAAAAAATAATATCTCTTACCACCCAAACTAACATTTTCAATAATACTAAATAAATCCAAATGAATAATATCAAGATGCCTTATAGTTTTAACTTATTTAATTGACTTGAAAATGCTTCTATGTTGTTTACCTTTCAAGAAAAATTCACAAACAAAAGTGTTGTCCTCTTTAAGTTGAGATAATTGCAGAACTGTTTGGTTCTTGGACATCTTTTGCATCAAACTGAAATTAGCATGTCCCAACCTCATATGCCACAAAATATTATCAAATTGTATAATATTCAAACATTTGACATTTCTATAATTTAATTCTGTCACGCCCTAACTCCCAAGTACCCAGAGTCGGTGCTATACAGAGGATCGAATTTGGTTCAGGTTCTGGGAAACCAGCTGCTGCTGAAATGTTTCATCTGCTAAAAGATGTTACCTGAAAATTTTTAATTAAAAATGTAGGGTGAGCATACGAAAGCCCAGTAAGGGGTTTAAAAATAACATAGTATATACATTTAACTTTTGAAAACATTCTTTAAAATTTCCATAAAACATTTTGTCAAAAGAGCTGTAACACATTTAACATACCAAGAAAATTTTCTAAGAGATATATGTGCACAATTTAAAACATATTTACATTATCATGATTCAATAAGAACGCTCATTCAGAATAGAAAGTAAAAGACATTTCATGTTAAAATGTAAGTGCAAAATTAATATCTAAGTGTAATGCATGATCAGAGTTGCGCTTAAAATCATAACTTCAATTTCATCATTTACTATTGGCCATTAAATTTCTGAATATTGCATAAATAATAAATATGCCATACTTAAACTTCTTATGATTCTCATAACCATAAGCTCTTTAACCGGGAATATTCCACTAGTCGAATAATCCTCTGGTTAATTAATTTACATAGTCTTAATGAGGAAAGTGCATATGTCAGACTGTGTCAAGGCCTCGACCAAGACGTCTAATGATTAAGGCCTCGGCCAAAATCTATAACTCATAAATGGGAAAGGCCTCTGTCAATTCCGCTTCTAGTTGTCTCATGAGACCTACCGATGCATAGAGGGGCTATAACGGGCCTCACCCATCACATACTACATCCAATGCATTCCTCATTACTCTAAATCAAAGCACACATCCCACTTTGATTTATTAAAATTACTTATCACATATCAAACCAAGTATATAAATTACTTGGTTTCTTATTTCACCTTACATTTTATTCAAGGTGTCCCACACCACCTTGAACAATTAAATCCATAAACTCGGAATAGTATATATAAGTTTAATATTACAATCATCCACTTTTAAGCATATGTAGTGAGTTTGGCACAAAACAATGATTTGTGTGGTTAAGCCATTAATTTGTACATAAGTTAAGGGTACTTGTGATGACAAACACAAAAGAAGTACCAACCTGGCCACATAAAATGACAAAATCTAGAACCATATTATTAAATAACGTTTATGATCAAATAATGAGGTGAAATTAACATAATAAACAAAGGGGTAACTTAACATTTCATGCGGGGTACTAAACTCACATTATCTCAAACATTACATGTTAAAACTTGAATGTATAAAACTCAACCTTAAACAATATCATTTAATATAATGAGTGAAGATTAATTATTAATACGAATATGAAATCACAAGCTTCCAATATCTATACTCATGAACTAAACATATTAAAATTAAGCATTTGGAAAACCATGATTAGGGTTTCATGTGGTGTAAAATATTCATTCAACAGGGCCTGCATAAAAGTAGTGATTAGTCGAGCCGAAAACATTTGAAATGTATGTTTAGTACTTTCTTCCCAAACCATAGGATTTTATAAATAAAATGGGAATCAAATCTTGCATACATACATGCATACTCACATACCCAATTACACGCCACATGTATATGAAAGGTTCTCATTCAAAGTTAGCTTGACACTTGTAATTTAATTAAAACATGGATTTAATTATTAGGGTGCAAATATTGGATTGTTTTAAAAAAACTGCAAATATTTTATGTGTGATCATACATGATTAGATGGAAAAATTTCCTACACAAAGTAACTCCATACATTTTAATCCCTTGTCATCTCATAATTCAAACTTAACAAAATCCTTAATCTGGGCTTATGAAGTTCATGCAAATCAAAGAGTCATGTATTTTATACTTATATATTTTTATATACATATATGTATATATATACATGAAAAACTTAGTAAAACAAGGATGATTTGAAGAGATACAATAAACCCTTTACAACAATAATATTTTTTGGGAAATATCGTTTAAATCAAGAAGTCATCTCATATATATAAATAGGATTAAGAAGATATGGTTTTACACACACAAGCACATTTATATATAACTATATATATATATATGTTCACGAAAAATGATAAAATCCCCTACAAACCTTATTTATACCATGTATATCCATATTTATAAGAACATAGATGATTATATATAAAATTATTCCTTCACAAGTATATATGTATATACATATTTTTTATACAACTTAGAACCGAAAGCAAGACAAGGTTAGTCCCTTATATCTTTTATATTATCCGAACCCAAAACCCGAAGGCTCAGATTCAATATAGAAGAATCTTTAAACTAAACTGCAAGGTTATACTTTCATGAGTATATATATATATACACATATATACTCTCAAAGAAACAAAACAAGGCAATTATAAATCCCTTACATAGCTTGAGGAGAAGGAGGATCTCGAGAAGGATGGAGAACTTGGGGTACACGTTGAGGTCCGCAGAAGGCTTGGGTGCAAGGATCCAAGAGGGTTCCTTGGATGATTCAGATTTTTTTATATAACTAAACCTATACATTATATATATTTTTTTAATACAACTTGCATGCGATCCGAGGCCCAGGTGGCCTTTAAGAAGAAACTAATGGACATCCCTTGTGGAAACTGCATGAATGGATGGTTTGGTGGCTATAAGAGTGGAGAAAATGGTGAAAAGGGGTAAGTAGGGTGCTAGTGTAAAGCACGTTGCAGGAGGAAGAAGACAGCATCACTGTAATAGATCAAGAGAAAAATGGATAGTCCAGATCGTGTCTGTCTTTAATCCTAGGGATGGGGCATGACTGCTGGTTCTAAAAAAATGAGTGACTCAGATTAACTCTGATTTGATCAGACAGACCGAGAAAACGTGGTGAATTGTTGGCCCAGATCGCGCGATACGTGATCTGACGGCCACGATTTCATTTCGCCCGAAAAATTTCGTCCCACGTCGAATCGGCGGGCTAATTTCACCTCCCTTATAAGCCCGAGCCTCCCATTCCATAATTAGAAATCACACAACACACACCTAGGGGGCCTTATACACGGGCTCCTGCTCCCCCGCAGGCCTCGGCCTACCCACACTCACCGCGGCTTTCACCCGCACTGCACGCTCATGCGCTCGCTCCCAAAGCTCATGTGTGCCCCTCAGGTGACATATGCCCAAACTCGGGCTGGGCTAGGCATGAGCTGAGGGCTAGGCTCATCCACCCAGCGTGTGCTGCCTCCCTTGGCCGATCCATAAAAGGGTTGGCGTTATTAGGCCCAATTTTTTATATAAACAAACTTAAAAAAATATATGAAGTCTTAAGTTAAAATAACACTATATAGAAATTCTCCTTTTTATACATGGATTTTATTAAACATTATAAGGTTAATGTTTACAAATTAAGCTTTTTCCTAAAATTATTTTCTAAGTTTGTCTATAAATAATAATCCTTTAACATAAAAAGTTGTAAATCGAAAGATAATTCTTATACTGGTGTTGTAGTGGTCTAAACTTAGTTTAATTAAAATATAATTCAATTAGCAAGAATTTAATCATAGTTTAAGACACTGAATGAAAATATCTACAATATATTTGAATTAATTGCAACATGTTTTGAATTCCTTATTACATTTCAAAAACCCAACATATAATTCAAATCATTTCATTATGTCCTCTTAAAGCTCATGGTTAAGAGTAGTTTTAATAATTTTTCAATTTATAACCTAATTGTTTGGAGAATTAAAATATACTTATAAGTTTTCAATTAATTAACAGACATGTCCAATGGCTATATTTATAGCCGTTAGGATTCCATGGTCATCCGGGGCAACGGTCAAATTGGTACCATATAAAACCAAGATTTAGAGTTCCATAAAACTCAATAGAGGGAAAAAAAATTGGTTCTCATCGTACCACTAGTGCTTAGTGTAGCCACGGTGGATTTGGTCGTTCTCATGTTCGTTATGACAGATACAAAGGACCCTTATTTCCTTCTCAGGGTTCTCATTGTTTTGGGTGGCCTCCCTGTGATCTTGATAGGATTTTTAATAAGTATCTTTGGATAGCTTGATTTCTTGTTTGATCTCGGTGTATTGTAGATGCTACGGTGTTGTTATTTGAATAAAACTACTTGTGTCCATCTCGTGTGCTTTACTCCTTTGCATCAAAACATATTTTTATTTTTCCATAATAAACAAAAAATTTCAGGTAATAAACAACATAAAAATATAAAAATTATCATTATATGAAACACAATTTTTTGGGGCATTACATTATTTCCCCCTAAAAGGAATTGCATCCTCACAATTCTAATATGATCATACACAAACCACAGCAACACCAGACACACGTCACTCCTGAAGTCCCTTTACCAGGAACACCACTGATGGTAGGGTATTGATATCCTCTAGTGGATTCCTAATGTAGTATTCAGCTACTCGATTTCTCTAGCCCAGACACACTATGAGCAGCTAGGGTTGAAATTGTGCCTAAAGCACTCTGCCTTCCATAAATAGGCACGAGAGGTGTGGAGGTTGGAAAGTTATGAGTGGACTAAATCCCTATAAGTCCCACGCACCATGTTGTTCTTGAAAATATTGATGCCGTAATAGACTAGATTGCTTTGTTGGTAAAGATGGAGAATGTTTGGATGATTCGATACCCAATGGAGTAGTTTACAAGTCAGATGTAAGTTGGCATAGGGTTGGTCCTCTTCAGAGCATGTCTTGACAATTATAGTCTCTAATAGCTCGTAGTTAGTGATAAAATATTGGTTGGTTGTCGCATATCTTCTATCTGAAAAGTTTTAAGAAATCAACTTTCAGTATGGAAAATCTATTTTAAATGGAGTCATTGTTTTATATAAAAGCATATCAAAATGGAGAATACAACATCATTCATTTAGACATGATTTATAAAACTCAAGAAATCATGCAATCTCTTGCTCCCTTTCACAATACACTAGTATAGATTTCCTAAAGTCCTCTAAGATTACTCCTCATAGATTCCACCCATGTTGGGTATTTCCCTAGTTCTCAAACAAACGAATCCCCAACGCGGTTCTAAATTCTTCTATCTTCTTGGTCTAGATGCAACGTGTGCAACTGGGATCAACCGCATGTGGACATCTAGAATTCAGATTGAGAGAAGCATGTAGGGTATCAAGTTGAGAGACATCAGTATAAACTATATACCGATAATGAAAATGGGTAGTCTCATTCTCAAGGGCTTCAAAGTCCATAACTTGACCACAGAGACCGTAGGTCAAAATTTGACATAGGTATGTTTCCTGGAGGTTACCCCCTTGTGCAGCCTCCTCAAAGTCCTCAAGAGAAAAGAAATTATTGGCAAGGTTAAAACATTTAAAGATACCCTCAAAGTATTTCCCTTGTTGTACATAGAATGGGAATTGAGCGTTCATCATAAGGTAATAGACGAAACCCGCTCCTTGGTGAAGTTGGAGTACACAAGGAGAGTTGGATACCTGAAATAGGGTTTTGCATAATAAGCGAATATTTTCAAAAGTCTCATAGTTTTTTACACATGATTTACCCACTATGGTCTCTAATACTTCTGTTGGAAGAGAAAAAAGACTAGCACATTGGTTTTCCATCTGAAAATTAAGAAAACATCGTTCTTAGTATTGCTTAAATAGGTTTTCATTGTTCAGTTCTGGTTTTCTAGAGTTATCTAAACTGAATCCTCTGATACCAACTATCACGCCCCAACTCCCGAGTACCCGGAGCCGATGCCATACAGAGGATCGAATTCGGTTCAGCCTCTGGGAAACTAGATGATGCTGAAATGTTTCATCCGCTAAAAGTTGTTACCTAAAAATTTTAATTAAAAACGTAGGGTGAGCATATGAAATCCAAGTAAGGGGTTTAAAAATAACATACTATATACATTTAACTTTTGAAAACATTCTTTAAAATTTCCATAAAACATTTTTTCAAAAGAGTTGTAACACATTTAACATACCAAGACAATTTTCTAAGATATATATGTGCACAATTTAAAACATATTGACATTATCATGATTCAATAAGAATACTCATTCGGAATAGAAAGTAAAAGACATTTCATGTTAAAATGTAAGTACAAAATTAATATCTAAGTGTAATGGATGATCAGAGTTTCACTTAAAAATCATAACTTCAATTTCATCATTTACTATTGGCCATTAAATTTCTGAACATTGCATAAATAATAAATATGCCATACTTAAACTTCTTCTGATTCTCATAATCATAAGCTCTTTAACCGGGAATATTCCACTAGTCGAATAATCCTATGGTTAATTAATTTACATAGTCTTAATGAGGAAAGTGCATATGTCAGACTGTGTCAAGGCCTCGGCCAAGACGTCTAATGATTAAGGCCTCGGCCAAAATCCATAACTCATAAATGGGAAAGGCCTCATCCAATTCTGCTTCTAGTTGTCTCATGAGACATACCGATGCATCGAGGGGCTATAGCGGGCCTCACCCATCACATACTATGTCCAATGCATTCCTCATGCCTCTAAATCAAAGTACACATCCCACTTTGATTTATTAAAATTACTTATCACATATCAAACCAAGTATATAAATTACTTGGTTTCTTATTTCACCTTACATTTTATTCAAGGTGTCCCACACCATCTTGAACAATTAAATCCATAAACTCATAATAGGACATATAAGTTTAATATTACAATCATCCACTTTTAAGCATATGTAGTGAGTCTAGCATAAAACAATGATTTGTGTGGTTAAGCCATTAATTGGTTCATAAGTTAAGGGTACTTGTGATGAAAAACACAAAAGAAGTACCAACCTGGCCACATAAAATGAAAAAATCTAGAACCATATTATTAAAGAACGTCCATGATTAAATAATGAGGTGAACTTAACATAATAAACAAAGGGCTAACTTAACATTTCATTTGGGGTACTAAACTCACATTATCTTAAACATTACATGTTAAAACTTGAATGTATAAAACTTGACCTTAAACATTATCATTTAATATAATGAGTGAAGAGTAATTAGTAATACGAATATGAAGTCATGAGCTTCCAATATCTATACTCATGAACTAAGCATATTAAAAGTAAGCATTTGGAAAACCATGATTAGGGTTTCATGTGGTGTAAAATATTCATTCAACGGGGTGTGCATAAAAGTAGTGATTAGTCAAGTCGAAAACATTTGAAATGTATGTTTAGTACTTTCTTCGCAAACCATAGGATTTTATAAATAAAATGGGAATCAAAGTTGGCATACATACACGCGTACCCATGTACCCAATTACATACCACATGTATATGAAAGGTTCTCATTCGAAGTTAGCTTGACACTTGTAATTTAATTAAAACATGGATTTAATTATTAGGGTGCAAATATTGGATTGTTTTAAAAAAATTGCAAATATTTTATGTGTGCTCATACATGATTAGATGTAAAACTTTCCTACACAAAGTAACTCCATACATTTTAATCCTTTGTCATCTCACAATTCAAACTTAACAAAATCCTTAATCTGGGCTTATTAAGTTCATGCAAATCAAAGAGTCATGTATTTTATACTTATATATTTTTATATACATATATGTATATATATACATGAAAAACTTAGTAAAACAAGGATGATTTGAAGAGATACAATAAACCCTTTACAACAATAAGATTTTTAGGGAAATATCATTTAAATCAAGAAGTCATATCATATATATAAATTGGATTAATAAGATATGGTTTTACACACATAAGCACATTTATATATAACTATATATATATATGTTCACAAAAAATGATAAAATTACCTACAAACCTTATTTATACCATGCATATCCATATATATAAGAACATATATGATTAGATATAAAATTGTTCCTTCACAAGTATATATGTATATACATATTTTTTATACATATTAGAACCGAAAGCAAGACAAGGCTAATCCCTTACATCTTTTATATTATCCAAACCCAAAACCCAAAGGCTCAGATTCAACACAGAAGAATCTTTAAACTAAACCGCGAGGTTATACTTTCATGATTATATATATATACATGTATATACTCTCAAATAAACAAAACATGGCAATTATAAATCCCTTACATAGCTTGAGGAGAAGGAGGAGCTTGAGAAGGATGGAGAACTTGGGGTACACGTTGAGGTCCGCAAAAGGCTTAGGTGCAAGGAGCCGAGAGGGTTCCTCGGATGCTTCAGATGTTTTTATATAAATAAACCTATACATTATATATATATTTTTAATACAACTTGCATGGGATCCAAGGCCCAAGTGGCCTTTAAAAAGAAACTAACGGACAGCCCTTGTGGAAACCGTGTGAATGGAGGGTATGATGGCTATAAGAGTGGAGAAAAATGGTGAAAAGGGGTAAGTAGGGTGCTGGTGTAAATCACGCCACAAGAGGAAGAAGACAACGTCGCTGGAATAGATCGGGAGAAAAATGGACAGTCCAGATCATGTCTATCTTTGATCCTAGGGTTGGGGCACATCTGTGGGTTCTAAAAAAAATGTGCTACTCAGATTAACTCTGAGTTGATCGGACAGCCCAAGAAAATGCGGTGAATCGTCAGCCCAGATTGCGCGATACGTGATCCGATGGCCATGATTTCATTTCGCCTGAAAAATTTCGTCCCACATTGAATCGACAAGCTGATTTTTCCTCCCTTATAAGCCTAAGTCTCCCATTCCATAATCAGAAATCACACAACACACACCTAAGGGGCCTTATACACGGGCTCCTGTTCCCCCGCAGGCCTCGGCCTACCCACGCTCACCGTGGCTTGCACCCGCTTTGTGTGATCATGCGCTCGCTCCCAAAGCTCATGTGCGCCCCTCGGGTGACCTATGCCCGAACTCGGGCTGGCCTAGGCATGGGCTGAGGGCTAGGCTCAACCACCCAGCGTGTGCTGCCTCCCTCGGCCCAGCCATAAAAGGGTTGGCCCTAGCAGGCCCAATTTTTTATATACACTAACTTAAAAAAAATATGAAGTCTTAAGGGAAAATAACACTATATAGAAATTATCCTTTTTATACATGGGTTTTATTAAACATTATAAGGTTAATGTTTACAAATTAAGCTTTGTCCTAATAGTATTTTCTAAGGTTGTCTATAAATAATAATCCTTTAACATAAAATGTTGTAAATCGAAAGATAATTCTTATGCTAATGTTGTAGTGGTCTAAACTTAGTTTAATTAAAATATAATTCAATTAGCAAGAATTTAATTATAGTTTAAGACACTGAATGAAAATATCTACAATACATTTGAATTAATTGCAACATGTTTTGAATTCCTTATTACATTTCAAAAACCCAACGTATAATTCAAAGCATTTCATTATGTCCTCTTAAAGCTCATGGTTAGGAGTAGTTTCATAATTTTTAAATTTATAACCTAATTGTTTGGAGAATTAAAATATACTTATAAGTTTTCAATTAATTAACAGACATAGCCAACGACTATACTTATAGCCGTTAGGATTCCATGGTCATCTGGGGCAATGGTCAAATTGGTACCATTTAAAACCAAGATTTAGAGTGCCATAAAACTCAAGATATGGGAAAAAATTGTTCTCATTGTACCACTAGTGCTTGGTGTAGCTGCAGTGGCTTTGGCCATTCTCATGTTCATTATGACGGATACAAAAGACCCTCATTTCCTTCTCGGGGTTCTCGTTGTTTTGGGTGGCCTCCCTGTAATCTTGATAGGATTTTTAATAAGTATATTTGGTTAACTTGATTTCTCGTTTGATCTCGGTGTATTGTAGACACTACAATGTTGTTATTTGAATAAAACTCATTGCATCCATCTCGTGTGCTTTACTCCTTTGCATCGAAACCATATTTTTATTTTTCCATAATAAACAAGTTTGTTCGGGTAATATACAACATAAAAATATAAAAATTATCATTATATGAAACACAAGTTTTGGGGTATTACAAATTCGGTAAAATTAATTAAATAAATGTTGTCTTTTCAATTTGTATAAAAAACGGATTTATCTTTAAATACAATGCATTTATCATTTTAAAACTTAACAAACATTTCATCATAACATAGATGTGAAATTATTATTAAATTATATTTTAATCCTTCAACATATAAAACTTTAGAAATAATAATATAATTTGAAATTCCAACTTCACTAAAACCTTTTTCCTTTCCTTTGGAATTATCACCAAAAGTAACATTATCTCCATCACAATTATTAAATGATGGAAATTTTGATATATCACTAGTTATATTTCTTGAGCATCCATTATCCATATACCAAGCATCTTTTTTTATGATTCCAAGACATATTTCCTACAAAAATAGATTTAAGAAAGTTTTAGTACCCATAAAATTTTACATCCAATGAGATAAGCATATGAATTCTTTGGAATCCAAACTGATTTCAAAAAAAAATTATAGGAAATCTAAAAGATAAATATTTAGAAATGAAAGCCTTAGTATGTCCAAGAGATTGTGGAAATCTCAAAAAACACTCAACTGCATAATGATATTTCATTTTACATCTAAAACATACAGTATTAGATGTACTTCCATTAATGCTCTTAATAGAGAAAGTCTTAAATATTTTTGGGTAAATTGTTATCTTAACCAAACTAGATCTCTTTTTTTCATTTTATTAAAACATGTCATTTTATCAAAAATTTCTCTACCTTGAACAAAAATAGACACGTTTGACTTTAAACTTTCAATTTTTATTTTGAGTTGTTCATTCTCCTTAAGAAAAATATCAAAATTTCTTACTTAGACTTCATGTCATTTTGATATGTAATCAATTTCTATCTTTAATTTTTGATTTTCAGCAAGTGCAGTTTTTCGATTTTCTTGAGAAAATTCCAGATCTGTGTGTGTAGAATTTAAGTCTTTCTAGACATATTTCTTCAATTATTCATTTTCTTTAAGAACAACTTTATGTTGACTCTTAAGGTTCTTATATAAACCAGTGATTTTTTCACACTTTATGATCAAGTCTATCAACTTGTTTAAGAAAAACCTCTGCAGTGGGTTTTTTATAATCAAATTCAAAGGAAGAATAATAAGTAGAGTCACTTACTTGATTTGATGAATCCATCAAGCATAAATTTTCCACATCCTTTTCTAAACTAGATTTTTAAACAGAACTTTATTCCTTGATGAAACTCTATTTAGTTGACATTGATTTCTTTTCTTTCTTGTATTTATTCCTCTTATGTTTTTCATTTTTAATCTTGGGAAATCAGGCTTAATGTGACCCATTTTTAGCACTCATAACAGATTACATATTGAGTATCATTGGAAATAAAATTATCTCTCTTCTTCTCCTTTAAATCATCCTTAGGATAGCATTTTAAAGATATTCTTGAGTAGTCTTTCTTTCCTCTATATGCTCCCTTTGTAACATATGCAGTATCATTCATGTCACTGCTTTGTAACTCAGAATCAGAAGAGTAAGTAGAAATATTTGACTTAAAAACAATTATATTCTTCTTTGTATTATCTTCTTCAGCAAGATTTTTAAACTCTTAACTCATATTATAATAATGATCCAATAATTTCGTCAAGTTTATATTTCTTTAAGTTTTTACTTTCATCTATAGAAAACATTTCAACATGAAACTTATTTGGAAGTGATCTAAGTACTCTTTCAATAAGAATAATATTTTCAAAATTGTCTCCTAAATAATTCATACAATTTACAGTACTAGTAAATTGATGGAACATTTGATTAACAGTTTCTTCTTCACTGAATTTAAATTCTTGATATTCATTCTATCAATTAATATAGCAATAAATAATAAGTATTAATATTCTAGGAAAACTCTATGGTAACATTTGAGACTGACTCTTCATATTTAAGCTGATTTGAATTTCAATATCCCAAGTTCCATAATTTCAGTGTTAATATCTATACATGTTTAATGCCATTTTATTCATCCTAAAATAATTTAAAACATGTTCACATGAATTCTAGATAATTAATGAGTAATCTTAGAACAAATAAAATATTAATAATATTAATAATAAACTTGTACCAAATAGAAATATGAAATAATATGAAAAACAGAGTATAATTCCAAATTTTAGAACAACTTGCAGAAACTCACAGAACCAGGTAGGCAAATTTAACTACGCATCCTTTTTCACATAGTTGTTTTTTACCATGGTTTATTCTCACCACATAGCCAAAATTATTCATATAGTCCTTTTCACGTGGGTAAAATATTCATGTAGTCATTTTTTAGGTTTTTAGGAAATTTTTTTTACCCTTACGTGATACATACCCACTACGTATAGGAAAAAAAGTTTTACCCTTATGCAACTTGCTACCCTTACATAGATTTTGGAGAACTCTAATTACCATTACGTGAAACCCAAGTTACCCTTACATGATTATTAAAAAAATGATGGTACTCTTATGCAAGTATGATTAACCTTTACATGGGACTCAGTTTATCCTTATTTGGGTATTGAAAATACATGGGTACCCTTACACAATGTTCAATTACCTTTACGTGAGATTTAGAATTCATGGATTACCTTTACACAACGATATAAGTACCATTACATAACTATGGAAATTCATTAGTTACCTTTATGCAACTATAGAAATTCATAGGTTACCTTTATGAAACTATGGAAATGCATTGATTACCTTTACATAACCATAGAAATTCACTGATTACCTTTATGTAACTATTAAAACTTGCTGGTTACTTTACATAACTATTGAAATTTGTTGGTTACCTTTATGTAACTTCAGAAAACTTATTCTACCCTTATGCAACTCATTGAAACTTAAGGTTACCTTTTTAAAACACCATAAAACAACACTTACCCTTACATAACCTATATAAACATTATGTTACCTTTACGCAACACTATAAAATGATATTTAAAGGTCCTAAATGACATATTTAGCCTGAAATCTCTTCATGAAACTTATAGAACATGTTGTAAATAATTAAAACATAAAATCTCGGGATAAATTAAGGAATAAAAAGATATAACCAAAGTTAAGCACACTTTACTCAATACATAAGACAACAAACTAAAGTTAATACGTAGTAAAGTTATGAAAATTATAATTAATCGTAATATGATATTTTGTAATTATCAAAACATGATTAGTGAATGTGGTCCAAGGCACCACACTTCAACAATTGACATGTCATTAAATATACCAGACAAAATAGAAGATGACATTAAGGCTAAGTTGGATATGATTAACATGGGGATAAGGGAAGAGTTGGCATCGATGAAGGGTGAGAGGTGAAATTTTCTTTCTCCAACAACTTACACTTTATCTGGGCAAGAAAATTTCCAATTTTACTACATCCTTAATGGTGTAAAATATCTAGAAAAAGTATTCATCGAATATGAATAATATCGTGTTAATGACTAATTGGAAGTTATAGGGTCTAAAATCACACAACTATCATGTTTTGATGCAAGATTTAATGTTTGTAGCTTTATGTTACATTCTGCATAAAAATTTATAGCAAACATTAACCAAACTTTACTTCTATTTCAAATTCATATACTATAAAGGTATATACCCAATGAAGTTGTCAATCATGAATAAAGAAATTATAGTCATATTATGTGAATTAGAGATGTTCTTCCCACCATTATTCTTTGATATAATGGTCCACCGGATGGTTCAATTGGTTAGAGAGATTAAATTATGTGGCCCTGTACATTACAAATGGTTTTACCCCATTGAACGATATATGAAGATTTTGAAAGGGTGTGTCAAGAATCAAAATCGACACAAATTTTGTATTGTAGAACAATATATTGTTGAAGAAGTTATTGAATTTTGTATCGGTTACCTATCGAATGTTGATTACATTAGTTTCTCAAAATCTCACAATAGCGGACGCCTTATGGACAAAGGGATTTCTAAAAGATATGTTACAATTACCATTACATAATGGGAGCAAGCTCACCTTTACATTTTACATAATAGTGTATAGGTTGCTTCATATGTTAAGTTTGTCTTAAACAATTGAATTTATCAAGGACTGAAAGATGGATATCAAATATACATAATCAACAGTTTATAAGATAGTTTTAAGATCATATTTTTAAAGAGTTATCTGTAAATCTGAATTAAATTATTGAACTACTTTGATGGCTATCCAAAAAATTAAATGTATATGTATTATCTTATAATGGTTGTGTAATTAACAGTTATACACTCTATGAATAAATAAGATGAATGTGGTATGATGCAAAATAGTGGAGTTATTCTTATGGTGGAAGTGATGCACGTATTTGGTTCTAATGATAGAAATCCAATTTATATGAATATGTCATACTTCGGCATCATCGAACAAATATACGAGTTGGATTATACAACATTTCAAGTGCTGGTTTTCTATTGAAAATGGGTTGAAAAAAGTCGATGAATTAGTCTTCGTGAAGGTGAATTTCAATGCGGAATGGCATAAGAATGAACTATTCACAATGACATCACAAGTAGTGCAATTATTTTATGTCTCAGATCCAGCAAATAAGAATTGGTCAATTGTTCTATTGGTGGCTAAAGAAACTGCAGGGTCGAATGAAAATTCAATTAAGTATGACCATTTCATTGGGAGATCACAATCATTTCACGACGATCACAATGTAGATAATGTCTTGTATGTTAGAGGGGACCAAAAGGATGGGATTTTGGATACTCTATAGAGGATTCAAATCCCTTCAACCTTTAAAGAAAAATAGAGAGTTCAATGAACATGTTAAAGTGTTTTTTAATATTCTATGTTTTTTCACATAATATTATATGTTCTCTAATGTATTTACATTACTAAATTAAATATTTAACTACTCATGTAGATAATAACTTATCCACACATCAATGTTACCAATTCTAAGGAAGAACACACTATTGATGTTGAAACTAAGGAATTTTTAGGGGATCAACAACATTTAGATGAAAAAAAAGAATGATGTAGTATCAACGTGTTAACTAAAGTTATCATGGTAAGAAACAATAGTATAAAATTCGAGGTTGGATGGAATCAACATGGTCAACTCATTGACCCCAATAGGTCAATGTTCATTGGTTACATTGGGGTCACAACTTGAATGAATGTTCCAATTGATATAGATACTTGGCACAATGTCATGTCTACATTGATGACAGTCATTTGGGAAGATATTAGGGCAATGTTATGATATACTTTATCCATTTTACCAAAAAATTATATAATGAAACATGGATTTACTTTTTATTATACCTTACAGAGTTTGTTTATTTTATATGATTATCGCAAGAAATTTGTATTAATGGTCACTAGAAAAGCTCATAGAGACTTTCGGACACTTTTGACAAAGCAGCATCTTGGGGATGTTAAGGGGAAGGTAAACCCCCACCCACCAACTATGTATTCACACATTATAAACCAACAAACATGGATATATTTCATTAGTCACTGCGATGAGGAATCATTTCAGGTGTATTGTAATTGATAATATTTTATTTGACATTATTTATTTTATCCACTCCGATTCAAAATTGTTAATTTATGAAACAACAGAGTGCTGAAAATAAACAGCATGCATCAAAACCAATGTACTCATACCATAAAGCAAGCATGTGGTATGCTTCACTTGAAAAGAAAATGGTATATATTTTAAATCTACAGCAAAAGTTTTATGTGATATAAAACAATATATTCTTCATTGTTTATATGTAGATTGATGAATCATAATCCAAATCCACTTCCATCTCATGTCATGTGCTATAGAAGGAGACTTGTGTAAATAAAGAGGGAAAACTGGTAGATGAAATGTAACGACCTGAACATTTATGAATAAAATTCTTTCTTTTGATTTAGTGTCTTATGGTTATAGAAAACACATGCACTTTTATTATATCTAATTGGGTTTTAAATGAACGTTAATTATCTTTGTTGTTGATAATATAATCGCTCAACGGTGATCACATAACTAATATAAATATAGGGTTTTAACAAAAAAAAATTGGCACAAACAATGGAAGTGATGACATCACCCAGTAGTATTATACCCTATGAAGCTCATTTATCATAGATTCTAAGAGAGATAGCATTTCTGGGATTTTCCCTAGACCAATCCCAAGCCGGGATCCAAAAACTTAAGCATGAGAAAAACCATTAACGGGAGAAGTTCAAGCTCATCAAGATCACAACTTAAACCATGTTCACCAAATGGCCCCATGAAAGCTCCATCATTGCAAACCCTACTCTTAGGCCAAATACTGGTGTAATAAAAGGATATGTATCAAGACCCTAACAATAATATTATGTACAATATTTTTTATAGAATAATGAATATATTTTCTTCCTATTATTATTACTTTGTAAACGATTTTTAAAGCACAAATAATATTTTTAGAAATCTATTTGGATGAATTAATAGATTTTTAAAATAAATAATATTTAATTAAAATATTATTATTAAATAAATTTTTTAAAATATAAATGATCGTATAATTTTTATGAAGTCAAATGTAATTTTTATTAGGATTCGAAAACTGTTATTAAAAACCTATCATTTTCAATAAATGTCGGTTTTTATATTAAAAGTGAAAATTCACATATTTAGAAAATTATTTAGATAAAATGAATATTATTTTTGGAATCGGGATGTCGAAATTACTCAACGTTGATTTTTTCATAATTTTATGAGTTGAATTTTTGGGTAAAAATTAAATACCATATAAATATATGATGTGTTTTATGACATCATAATAACCCAATAGTGATGTAATAAATACTATAAAATATATCATCGGCCAAATGTATGTTTTTCCTTTAAAATAATGTAATTTTAAGTTTATTTGATTTATTTTATAAAGCCTTAGTTCATCCTCCAAGACTTATAATATATTTTAAAATTTAAAAATCATTTCTTTGAAAATGTGACTCACCTCCACATAAGCAAGGAAAATATTTTATTATGTTTGGCCCTTGGCCTTATAAAATAATATATATCACTCCCCTTTGTCAGAAACCATGATAAAAGAACCATGAGATGGTTTGTGGTTTTGAATATTTTATTATGTAATGTCCAAAACCAAAATAATAAAGAAATCCGCCTCATTTCCTATATAAACTCACCCAAAATCTCGTTTCTCTTCACTCAAACTCCTTAAAACTCATCCACACTCTTCCCACTACTCCCTAGAGTCCTCACAAGATGCCTCTAAGGTCCCAAGAATAGTCTCATAAGCCTTTGGAGTCACACATCCAAGTAAGAGATTTATCTCCTTGCCTTTGAATTCAAGCACTTTCTTTGAGATTAGTTCTTTTAATTTCAATTGCTTGTATTTCCATTTATTTGTAATCATTAATTTACTATCCAATTGATGTTATTTGTATGATGGGTCATTTATTCCCTCTCATTTGGACTCTTACCTAAGCCATTACTAAACCAAAATTTCATAAGGGATTTCTCTCTTCTCATTTCCATTCAAGCACTTCTTTTATATTATGTTTCTTAAATTCCATTTTCATATGTTGTGATATGATGTTCCATGATTCCCTTACTATTCATTTTATATATAAAGGATGAGAGTTTCCTTTCACTCTCATTAAGCTCCCCTATGATCTTTTATGTACACATGTTACCATGCTGAAATTTCATAAGGGTTCTTTTGTTTTCTCCTCTTACTTTAAGACTCTTTATTATGTCACGTCTTCTATTTCCAATTACTTATGTTGGGGAATTTCCTCTCATGTCCCTCTTATTTTCCATTTCATTTCTAAATGATGAGATACCTCTTTCTCTCTCATCAACCCATTTTATGAATTTCTATATGAAGTTGTTATGCTGTCGAAATTGTACTATGATTGTCCATGTCAAGATCATTGTGTAGTGAATACCATACTCATTTATCTATTAATGGTATCACATTTATGCACATATACTTATTGATTATGGATCTATATATATTTATTCCACATTTCCTTGATTGTGGAATAAACCATGAAGATTAATGAATCCATGTTATATGATCTATCTAGCACATTTAAGCATGAAAATGAAATGATTACAAAGGGTGCGCTCTGATAGCACTTCAATGCATTGGGTAATGTTTAGTATCATGATACGTCATGTGCAATGAGCTTTGTCTCGTTCTCCTCCATGTGAAATGAGCCTTGACTCATGCTCCTCCATGTGCAATGAGCATCAACTCATGCTAATATCATGTTGTATGTTGTTGCCGCATTTTTCATATTATGATTATCATGCTAAATCATGCCTTTATATTAATGTTCTTTTTATGCTCCTTTGATATGTTTATTTTCTAACATGTATTATCTTCCTCGTATTATATCATGTTTATTCCCTTACTAGGCTTTATAGCTCACCACTTTCTTATGTATGTCCTCATATTATCTCATGCAGTGTTAAGTATGAAGGAATGTTGTGGTCATGTAAAAGAAGTTTTTAATAAAGATGTTGATTTTCATGTTTTAAGTTGTTATGTAATGTACCTAATTTCCCAAATACACTAGACCTCTCGATCTTCTGAGTTATATTAAGTGAAATTTTATGTGATAAATCATGTTTAAATATGAAATAAAGAGTAGGGTTGTTATATTTGGTATTAGAGTATATGTTTAGTTACTTTTGAGTTTATGATTAGAAAACCCTAGTGAAAACCCTTAAGGATGAGAATAGGAATAAAAGAACATCTCTAAATTTTGGTGAGTATAGAGAAAGTGGTTTATTAAGAAAGTACATATTTGTATGGATACTACAAGTGGGTGTGGTTCTGGCACATATGTACCTAGGAGTAACAACTCCGACAAGGTGTTCTGGGCTTGACTCGAGGTAACCTGGTACATGACAATGGACCTTACTGCACACCTGGTTTGACACTCATGGGGGATATGCTTTAGTAAATTCATAAGATCATTACGAACCATTATTAAGGGAACAAATATGTCCATAATAATATATGTTAAGAAATAGATCATGGATAGCATAGATTGAAGCCTAGAAACTCATAAGTTAAGGAAATAAAAGTAATTCATAAGTTATCCTTTTTATCTTTGGATTCCCATTTATCATCCATAGTTCTATGCATTTCTTTATATCATGAAAGTTTAGTAAAACTATTCAAACACCACCAAAAATCATGGAAGAAGAGATATTGGTGAAGACGGTAAATGGGGAAATTATTGCATCTCATGTATATAAGTCCTCCTCTATCACAATTTGTGGATTGAACTTCCCGGTGAACCTTTTCATACTTCCCTTGGTGGAATTTGATGCAATTTTGGGCATGTATTGGCTTTCTCTATATAGAGCCAACATAAATTGTCGCAAGAGGGAAATCACTCTCCAAATAGGGAATCGACCCCTCGATTCTATAAAGGTGAAAGAAGGAGGATGAATCTTCTTTATCATCATCATCTCAAACATGGATATCACTACCCTATAAGAAAGCGTATCTAGCTCAAATGATTGAGTCTAAGGAATGAATCATCCTCAAAGACATATCTATTGTGAGGGAATTCATTGATGTGTTTCCCAATGAGTTATCTAGTCTTCCTCCAAGTAGGGAGGTTGAATTTTCAATCGAGCTTATACTTGGGGTGTTTCCAATATCCAAGACTCCATATAGGATGGGTGTTGTGAAACTTGAGGAACTAGAGAAAAAATTACAGGCAAATCTGAATAAAAGGGTTTATACACCCAAGTGTTTAACTATGGGGTGTACCAGCCCTCTTCATCAAGAATAAGGATGGGTCAATGCGTATTTGCATTGATTATTGTGAACTCAGCAAAACCACGATAAAGAACAAGTATCTTTTTCCACGAATTGATGACTTGTTCGATTGGCTACGTAGAGCACAATACTTCTCCAAGGTGGATCTGTGGTCGGGATATTACCAAATAAGGGTGAAGGGGGAGGATATCCCCAAGACTTCTTTTCGTACAAGTTACGGGCATTGTGAGTTCATAGTGATGTCATTCGAACTCACTAATGCTCCAGAAATCTTCATGTACTTGATGAATAAAGTCTTTAGATATTACCTCGACAAATTCGTGGTAGTTTTTATGGACGATATTCCATTATACTCCAAAACCAAGGAGGAGTGTAAGGATCATCTGAGAGTTGTGTCAAAGACCTTGAGAAAGGAGAAGCTCTATGCAAAGTATAACAAGTGTGAGTTCTGGTTGAAAGAATTCTCATTCTTGGGGCATATCATCACAAGCAATAGGATATCTATGGATCCTTCCAAGACAAAAGCAATTGAGAGATGGTCAAGGCCAACATCTGTGATGGATATCTATAGCTTTCTTAGATTAGCTAGATATTATTGTCGATTTTGTGAGAAATTTCTCACGATTGTCAAAACCTCTTACCAAGAAAACTTGGAAAGAAGTCAAATTTTCTTGGAATGGTGAATGTGAAGAAAACTTCATGGAGTTGAAAAGGGGGCTTATCACTGCCTATGTGCTCACACTACCCATAAGTGGGAAGATTTTCATGATTTTCAGTGATGATTCAAAAAAGAGATTGAGATGTGCGTTGATGAAAAATGACAAAGTCATTGTCTATGCCTCAAGGCAGTTGAAAATTCGTGATCAAAAATATCTCACGCATGATCTAGAGTTAGCAGTTGTGATCTTTGCATTAAAAATCTAGTTGCATTATCTATTTGGGGAGAAGTGTGAAATATATACGGATCACAAAAGTCTCAAATATATATTCACATAGAAAGAGCTGAATATGCACCAACGAAGATGGTTAGAGATCATTAAGGATTATGACTGCTCAATCCACTACCATCTTGAGAAAGAGAACAAGGTGATAGATGCTCTAAGTAGAAAGGACTCGTCAATTCTATCATTGATGAGAATCGAGAAGGATCTGATCTTCTTATACTTGAAGAAGATGGACATGGGAATCATAAAGAAAGGAACATCATCAATCCCTTCACAAATTATTTCTCAACCGTAACTTTTGGAAAGGTTAAAGGATGCTCAAAAAGATAATGTGGGGATTCAAAATAAAGTAGAAACTATCATAAAAGAGAAATCCTCTAAGTTTAATATTAATGAAGAAGGAATTGTGAGATTTGGGTCAAGATTATGTGTTCTATCAAATCCTGAGTTAAAGAAATAACTTTTGGATAATGCACATAGTTTGACTTTCTCCATTCACCTAGGAAACACAAAGATGTATCGAGATCTCTGAGAGCACTATTGGTGGGATAACATGAAGAAGTAGATCGTAGAATATACATCGAAGTGTTTTGTATGTCAGCAAGTGAAGGATGAAAGACAGGAGTCTAAGGGGATGATGCAACCATTACCCATACCAATATGAAAATGGGAAAACATCACCATGGACTTTGTCACGAGACTTTTAAAGACATCCAAAGGAAATAATGCTATCTAGGTTGTTGTGGATCATCTTACAAAGACTGCATACTTCATCACAATTTAAGAGGATTTATCACTAGATCAACTGGCATAGATATACATCAGAGATGTGGTAAGGCTGCATGGAGTACCACTATCGATTGTGTTTGATCGAGATCCAAGATTCACCTCTAAGTTTTGAAAAGGTCTTCAGTGTGCTATAAACACTGAGGTGAACTTCAGTACGACTTATCAACCTCAAACTGATGGTCAATCTAAGTGGACTATCCAAACACTTGAGGATATGATAAGGGCTTTATCAATGGAATTCAAAGGCAGATAGGACCAACATATTTCTTTGATGAAATTCTCTTACAACAACAGTTTCCACTCAAACATCTAAATGGATCCTTATGAATTTTTTTATGAGAAGAGGTGCAAAACACTGGCTCGAATGGCCCAAAGTCCTTTTTTATTGATTTTTGATAACCCCCTTTCAAGTGATGAGGGGAGACCCTTATAAGGATCGTAGGCTCATGAATTATAGGGCCCGTAGGCTTAGGAGATTACATGACCCGAAGGTCTTCGGGAATTCAACCAGACTATCTACAAGGAACTGTCCCTCCCCAGTATTTGCATCATGATAGTAGCTCTCTACCTTCACATGGCAGTCTGGCTAGGCTTCCCGTGCAAGCACAGGCTGGTCCCGATAGCATAGACATACCCTCTCATTCTGACAATCCATTTGGCTCTACTCTGGTGAGTGTGCCTACTCTAAATCCTCTTCTCGGGCGGCTCATTTTTTGTAGAGTCTTTCTGGAGAAACTGCATGTGGCCCGAAGGCCTTGAGGTGGCCTGAAGGCTTTAAAGGTGGCCTGAAAGCCCTACTAACCCAAAGGCCTGGGTGGCCCGAAAGCCTTAAGGACTCCAAACCCAAACTGATGGCCCAAGGTGAATAGTTTTAGCTGCTACAGTGCCGAACAGTTCATGCTACAGTAACTACTACAGTACATGCACATTGTACAGTTCCTGCTACAATACCCGCACAGTGTACAGTCTGCTACAGTACCCACACAATGTACAATTCTGCTACAGTGTCTGCTACAATACTGCTACAGTGCCCCAGAAATATGCATCTACCTGGTGGAGAAGGTACAGAACACCAGCATGTTGCGATGAAGTTGGGGAACAAAAACTTCTAGGTCTTGAAATAGTCGAAGAAATGGTGGAGAAGGTTAAGATCATCCAGCAACACATCAAAGCTGCTCAGAGTCGACAAAAAAGCTATGCTGAAAATCGTCGACGAGACCTAGAGTTTGATGTTGGAGACATGGTATTCCTCTGCATATCTCCATGGAAGAGAGTGGTGAGATTTGGGAAGAAGGGAAAACTTAGTCCAAGGTACATCGTCCCTTTTGAGATCCTTGGTCGCATCGAAGTAGTGGTCTATCAACTAGCACTCTCACCGAACTTGTCTCAAGTACATGATGTATTTCATGCAACCCTCTTAAGAAATTACATACCAGACTCATCACATGTACTCAATCTAGAGGTGATACCATTGGATAATGATCTTTCCTACAAGGAGTAGCCGGTGAAGATCTTAGATTGTAGAGAAAAAATTCTACGAAATAAGATAATGCCCCTCATCAAAGTGTTGTGGAGAAAACACAAGTTTGAATAAGAAACATGGGAACCATAGGAGGTGATGAAGCAGAGTTGCCTTCATCTATTTTAGTGTGGGAAAAAGAAATTTCAAGGCTGAAATTTCTTAAGGGGGGAAGGTTATAACGACCCGAACATTTATGAATAAAATTCTCTTTCTTTTAATTTAATGTCATATGGTTATAGAAAACACATGAACTTATTTTATTATATCCAATTGGATTTTAAATGACCGTTAAGTATCTTTATTGTTGATAATATAACCGTTGAATAGTGATCACATGACTAGTATAAATATAGGGTTTTAACAAATCCTTTTGACACAGACAAAGGAAGTGATGACCTCACCTAGCAGGATTGTACCCTATGAAGCTCATTTATCAAAACTTTCAAGGGATATAGCATTTCTGGGTTTTTCCCTAGACCAAGTTCAAGTCGAGATTCAACAACTTAAGCATGAGTGAAACCGTTTAGATTATGTACATTATTTTTTATAGAATAATGAATATATTTTCTTACTATTATTGTTATTTTGTAAATGATTTTTAAAGCACAAATAATATTTTTGAAAATCTATTTTGGTGAATTAATGGATTCTTGAAATAAATAATATTTTAATAAAATATTGTTATTAAATTTCTTTTTTTAAATATAAATGATCATATAATTTTTATAAAGTCATATAATTTTAATTAGGGTTCGAAAACTATTATTATCAAAAACCCGTCATTTTCAATAAATGTCGGTTTTTATTTTAAAAGTGAAAATTCACATATTTAGAAAATTATTTAGATAAAATGAATATTATTTTTGAAATCAGGACATAGAAATTATCCAATGATGAATTTTTCATAATTTTCTAAGACAGACAAATTTTTTGGTAAAAATTAAATACCGTATAAATATACAGTGTGTTTTATGACATCGTAATAGCTCAATAGTGATGTGATAAATATTACAAAATGTATCCTCAGACAAATATATGTTTTTCCTTTAAAATAATGTAATTTTATGTTTATTTTATTTATTTTATAAAGGCTTAGTGAATCCTCCAAGACTTATAATATATTTTAAAATAAATCATTTCTTTGAATGTGTGACTCACCTCCACATAAGAAAGGGAAATTTTTTATTATCTTTGGCTCTTGGACTCATAAAATAATTTATACCACTCCCCTTTTCCAGAAACTATGGGAAAAACTCATGGGATGATTTGTGGTTTTGAATATTTTATTATGTAGTATCTAAAACCAAAATAATAAAGAAATCGTCCTCCTTTCCTATACAAACTTACCCAAGTTCCTATTTATCTTCACTCAAACTCCTTAAATATCATCCACACTCTTCCCTCTACTCCCTATAGTCCTCCCAAGACACCCCCAAGCTCTCAAGAAGCCTCGCATAAGCCTTTGGAGTCACACATCCAAGTAAGGGAGATTTCTCTCCTCACCTTTGAATTCAAACACCTTCTTTGAGATTACTTCTTTTAATTTCAATTGCTTGTATTGTCATTCATTTGTAACCATTACCTTACTATACAATTTATGCTATTTGTATGAGGGCTCATTTATTCCCCTTCATTTGGATCCTTACCTAAGTCATTACTATACTAAAATTCTGTAAAGGATTTCTCTCTTCTCATTTCCATTCAAGAACTTCTTTTATATTATGCTTCTTAAATTCTATTTTCATATGTTGTTTCATGATTCCCTTATTGTCCATTTTATTTATAAAGAATTAGAGTTTTATTTCACTCTCATTAACTCCCCCTATGATTCTTTATGTATACTTGTTACCATGCCAGAATTTCGTAAGGGTTCTTTTGCTTTCTTCTTTTACTTCAAAACTCTTTATTATGTCATGTCTTCTATTTCCAATTACTTATGTTGGGGAATGTCCTCTCACATCCCCCTTACTGTCCATTTCATATCTAAATGATGAGATATCACTCTCTCTCATCAACCTATTTTATGAATTTCTATATGACGTCGTTATGCAGCTGAAATTGCACCACGATTTTCTATGCCAAAATCATTGTGTAGTAAATATCATACTTATTTCTCTATCAAGGATATTCACCTTTATGCATATATACTTATTGATTGTGGATCTATATGTATGTATTCCACATTTTCTTGATCATGGAATAAACTAAGATAATGAATCCATGTTGTATGATTTATGTGGCACACTTAAGCATGAAAATGAAATGATTTTGAAGGGTGCGTCATGATAGTGCTTCAATACATTGGATAATGTTTAGTATCATGATACGTCATGTGCAATGAGCTTTTACTCATGCTCCTCCATGTGCAATGAGTCTTGACTCATGCTCCTCCATGTGCAATGAGTCTTGACTCATGCTAATATCATATCGTATGTTGTTGTCACGTTTCTCATGTTATGATTGTCATGTTAAATCATGTCTTTATATTCATGTTCCTTTAATGCTCCTTTGATATGTCTATTTTTTAACATGCATTTTCTTCCTCATGTTATGTCATGTTTATTCCCTTACTGGGCTTTATAACTCACTCCTTTCTTATGTATTTCTCAGGTTATCATATGCAATGTTAAATATGAAGGAATGTTATAGTCATGTAAAAGAAGTTTTCAATAAATATGTTATTTCTCATATTTTAAGTTGTTGTGTAATATACCTAATTTCCCAAAGACACTAGACCTCTCGATCTTCTGAGTTGTATTAAGTGCAATTTTATGTAATAAATCATGTTTAAATATGAAATAAAGATAAGGGTTGTTATATGAAAACACACAAGCAGTATGTGAATCATGTGCAAGTATGATACAATAGTAATTTGTTATGATTTAATACAGTATTACATAAAAATATCTATTTATGTTCGTATGTTTTTATACGGTTTAAACACATGAATTAGCATCAACTGTGCCCGAAGAACAACTTTTTGTGTCTTTGAAGCGACTGAAACAATATGGTCGTGTCAGAGGTGTAGGTTTTGGAGTGTCACCTCGAGCATATTTTGAGAAGAAAAAGTTACAAGGAGATATATATGAGATGATGAAAGGCATGCAGGCACAGATAAATACTTTAAAAGATGTTATTGTTCGGTCTGGTTTGGCTAATCAGTATATGCGGAAGGGTCAAAGAAAACCAATAGTAGAACAACAATCAATACATGAAAAGCCACATGACCCCACTAACTTTGAGGCAATTCATTCCCCTCAACTGCTCGTCTTACCTGAGGTAATCAATTTTTTCATAACTCTTTCTGTTAAATGTGAATCAAACTATTGAAAATTTTATATTACTAAAATTATGTAGGATGAAAGTATATGTGATTTATAACTATCAGCAACCACTCATTGCCTTATTGCGAGGGGTATGATGTACAATATTCAAGGAGACATGTTACGCAATAAACAACTCTCAAAATATTGTGTGAGAGTGGGGATTGAAGCAACTAATGAGCCAACCGTCGAGTTGCATGTTCCTCTTGATGATTTGGATATCACCACAGTTGATAATGTCATTGGAACATTCGTAGCATGGTTGTTTATTCTTGTAAAGATACATGGCGATAATAAGGTATGTCCTTTAAAAAATCAAATGAAAAAACTTTAGCAGTTGATGAAAAAATGTCTGAAATGAGGTATGGTATTACAGACAAACAAAACGAAGAGGAAACGAAAGGTCAGATCAAGACAATCCAGCAGATCAACCAAGAAATCAAAAGGACCTTCTGAAAGTACATTCACCTCACCAATTCCACTGCCTCAGTTGTAAATGTATACATTAGATACATTTTCATAATCTGTCTGTCCAAAAATTGATTTTCTACATTCATTACAGTTAATAACTATTCATATTTTCTACAGATGTATATATTACTATTATATAAAGAGAAAAAATCGTGAAGAAAATTTTAGACTCATTAATCTCGTTATCATTTCTACGCTGGAATTTAATTTGAATATGGAAGAAATTGATAAAAAAAGGATGAACTAAGCATGGTGTTTGAAAAGAAAATAACAGATGGAAGACTCTTCTTGATGTCGCCTCCAATGGAAGGGTAAAACTCTACAATCTAATCATGTAAAATATATTTTTCTTTTTTCATTACTTATTTATTTTTGTTTTTTTAAGAACTTGATGTTCATCACACTCAATTTGGATATCCCGAATGTTTATTTTTTGGATCCAAAGCATAAATTTGCAAAAAGTCGACCACATATGATGTCCATTGTGAATTTGTAATGCACTATAATTAACATTTTACAGATACACTTCAAATTATACGGTTAGGTTATTTTTTAAAAAGAATTTTGTTATGATAGGACGATCTATAAATATCGTCTAAATCATTGTATGAGGTAGGTGACTGAACACAAGAAGCCTATGAATTTCTTCAAATAGAGACGGGTTAAGGTCTATATAGTAAGATTTACCTATCAAAACATATTTCAAAATAATTTTCTTATTTTTGTCAACGTTTCTACAGTGCCAGAAACAAAATAATGACAATGATTGTGCATATTATGTTCATAAATTTATGAAAGATATCATATACCATCAACAGACTAGCATCACCAAGCAGGTATTTCTTAAGGTAATTACAAGTTCATTTAAAATATTTGTTAATCATTTGTTTGTATATATTTTATCAGTACTACTAGGACGACCAACGGTCTACGTACTCAAAAAAAGAAATAGATTTGTTTAGAGATGAGTGGTCAGAGTGCATGATGTCAGAATGTTTGCTGACATCAAGTTAAGGTGATTACCTATTATGTTTGTGATCTAGTACATACTATGACCTTATAGATACATTTGGAATGTGAAGCATTAATATCGTAATGCTTAGATATTATTTTTCCCAAAATAAATTCATGTAGTATTGGAAATATGTTAGTTATATTTTTATTCTAATCCTATATTTGCAATTGTCATCTAAACATTTTTCCAAATTTGACCCTCCTATCATTCAAAAGGAATTTGAAACCCACCACAGATTTTTTTGCCCCTCAAATTTGAACCCCGACACATTTTTTCCCCTCTTGAGCGAGGCTACGAAGTTAGTGATCCTCCTCCACCTGTGGTTCCTTCGCCCGATGACAACAATATGAAAGTTTTGATTGAGGGTGTTGCAACTTTAGTAGCTTGTTGTGGTAAACTATTTGAGGACCTCTCTAGGAAAAAACATCGGTCAAACCCTTTATTTTGTTTTCTTACCGGGGGAGATGGCCATGATTATTATGCAAGGAAGCTCTGGGAGGAAGCTCTGGGAGCAGCAACAAAAGCATCTCAAAAACAATCCATGACTTGATGAGAAATCATTTTGGAATATGTTGAACAGTCAAATCTACAAGCTTCTTCTACGGATGCGGTCCAGCTTAAATTTAACCTTTCAAATACATTTATAAACCTGCATCTCATGTGAGTATTTCAATCTTCATATTGTTACTATAGTTTTTAAATGCTTCTAAAGGGTATTTGTTCATTCCTCAATTAACTATGCATTTCTTTTCAATTGTTCGCTAATTTCATTCTTTGAGGGATTAGTATGAGTTACTAGAAGCTACAAAATCTTTTGGTGATGACACTGCAAAGCAAGAAAGATTTGAGTTGTTTCACAAGGAGAAGTATCATCAAGGTTACAGCTGAGATAATTGCGAGGGAAATGGGTCAAGGATCCTTATGCCTGCAAATCTGAAGACATATTACCAACTATTGGGATGCGGTTCACCCCTAACTGGCAGTGTAGCGGTGTGTCATAGGGTTGTTTTCTTCATTTTAAGCAAGGGATGCACCTTTTGTTTCTCAGTTTTTAGTATTGTATTCAAGCTGATGTTCCCTTGTGTCTAGACACTGCGAGTTGACAAGGCTGAAGATTTAGCAATGAAGAAACCTTACCCAAAACGGAAGGAGTTTCAATGGAAGACTTCACCTATTTTATGCAAGAGCTTTGATATTAGTGATCCTTATCCAAGGAATGTACTTCCATGCTCCTAACTTCATCATTTGCATTTTGTATCTTGTTGTCTTTCGATGAGTTTGTAAAAATGGTATTGATACTTTAAGACAGTGATTCATAATTCATTTGTGATGTGTAGGAATCAATCACATGTCAATCTGACACACAATGTTGTCGGTATGACTCGTCGTGTGTGTTTTCAATTTAAGTGTCATTTTACTCTAAAACATGTGTCATGTAGCCAAAACCAGATAAACAAGTTCATATTATCTTGATACTTTTGGACAATGATCCATAATTCATTTATGATGTGTAGGAATCGACTACGCATTAATCTGACACACGATGTGGTCGGTATGACTCAAAGTGTGTGTTTTCGATATAAAAGTGTCATTTTAGTCTAAAACACACATCACATGTCATGTAGTAATTGACCACACGTCAATCTGATACATGATGTGGCCAATATGAATCAAAGTGTATGTTTCCAATATAAAAGTGTCATTTTAGTTTAAAATGTGTGTCGCATTGTCAAAACTGAGCAAACGGACTCATATTGTTTCTAAACATTAGGACAACAATTCATAATTTATTTGTGACATGAAGGAATCAACCGCACGTCAATCTGACACACAATGTGTTCGGTGTGACTCAAAGTGTGTGTTTTCATATTAAAAATGTGTCATTTTACTCTAAAACACGCATCACATAGCCAAAACTGAGAAAATGAGCTCGGAATGTTTTGATATTTTATGACAACAATTCATAATTCATTTTTTGACGTGTAGGAATCGACCACACGTCAATCTGACACACTATGTGATTGTTATGACTTAAAGTGTGTGTTTTCACATTAAAAGTTTGATTTTATTCTAAAACACGTGTCACATAGTCAAAATCGAGGAAACAAACTCAAATTGTCTTGAATCTTTAGGACAATGATACATAATTCATTTGTGGTGTGTAGAAATCAACCACATGTCAATCTGACACACGATGTGGTTGGTGTGACACGAATTTCATGTTTTAAATATTAAAGGGTAATTTAGTTTTAAATGTGTGCCACATTGTCAAAACTTAGCAAACGAGCTTAGATTGTTTTCAAACTTTATGACAATGATCCATAATTCATTTTTGACGTGTAATAATCGATCACACATCAATCTGACACATAATGTGGTGGATATGACTCAAAGAGCATGTTTGCACATTAAAAATGTGTCATTTTAGTTTAAAACACAATTCACGTAGTCAAAACCAAGCAAACAAGCTCGGATTATATTGATACATTAGAACAAAAATCCATAATTCATTTGTAACGTGCGGGAATTGACCGCATGTCAATATGAAACATGATGTGCCCGATATGACTCAAAGTACATGTTTTCACATTAAAAGTGTCGTTTTACTCTAAAACACGTGTCACATAGCAAAAAATGAGCAAACGATCTTGGATTGTATTAATACTTTAAGACAATGATCAATAATTCATTTGTGACTGACTAAAAATTACTTTTTTATTAAAAATTAGGAAAGCAGACAAACAACCCAACAAGAAAATAAAAAGAAAACACCAACTCAAGGGGTGAAAATGGTGAACCCCAAGAGCATCCCCCATAACAATAAGCTTACATTCGCTAGGTATGGACCCCAAACTAGTGTATAAAATCAAACTTTAACCTAGCATTGCTTTGCTGGCAAGAGCATCGACCGCAAAATTACCTTCCCTCCAGATATGACCAACACGAATACCCTAATTGGTCAAACTTTTGCATTTCCTGATCAAATAAACCAGCTCCCATGGAGCGGTACCCTCTCCTTGCAGTAAGCGCACCAAAACCGCAGAGTCTAATTCAGCTTTCGTAACCTGAATATTGTACAGTCTACATAGCATCAGACCTGTAATCATGGATCTTGCCTTCGCGCCAATGGTATTGTCTGGTCCGTAAAAGGTATTGAACCCCAGGACCACCGAGCCCCTAACATTGTGTTCTAGCCCACCCCCACTCATTTCCCTGAAAATGCAGGAGCCGTCCACGTTCAATTTAAGCCCCATCAAGGGAGGCTCCCATTTAACCCAACGACCGCAACCACCTTCAATATTGAACCCTAGGATCACCGAGCCTCTATCATTGTGTACCATCACACCCCCTCATTTCCCCGAAAATGCAAGACCTGTCCACATTCAATTTAAGCCCCATCAAGGGAGGCTCCCGTTTAACCCAACGATCACGACCACCTTCAATACTCATGCAGCGCCCGGGAAGAAGCCTCATGAGCGTAACCAAGGGCATCCCATCCTTTAAAAGAGCATCGAGCTCTGCCATAAGCGTCTTGACCCAAACCTGGAGATAAATGGATGAGCGCCTTTGTTCTATTCTCACCTTGTTCCTTGCATCTCATACGATCCAGCACCCAACCGTGAACGCCATCGAACGTACCTTCACCTTCGTTACTTGCTGGTTGGCTCCCTGAAACCAAGCATCAAAAAACTCCAGTAGCGACTCCCCATTGCCATATAAATTCAAGCCCTGTTCCATAACCTCCCATATCCCTTTCGCCCAATCGCTTGGGAAAAATAGGTGCCATGTAGATTCATGATGCGGTGTTACACAACAGTAGCATCGTGAAGCCAAGACCACTCCTTTCTTCTACACGTTCTCGTTCGTAGAAATCGCTTGGTTCCTCAGTCTCCAAATAAGAAAATCCATCTTATCTGGAAGCTCCTTACACCAAAGTTTTGGTGCCCATTCATTCATTTTGTTTCGTACGTGATACAGGTTCTTGAAGTCTCGACCACTGAATCTGTCTGAAGTTGAGCCCGTAAATATATATTTGTCTGGTTCATCAACCTGCCCGATATTCCTGAAGGCATCCCTCTGATCATGGTTCAGAATAGAATTAATGAAAGTTGGAAACAAACTTGCATCCTTGAACGATATGTTTGGTACTGGACACCCTAGAAAATGCAGTGTTTCGCCAGCCCAATTGGTTTTCCAAAAAATAATATCTATGCACCCCACAATCCACCGGACATTGTCTTTGAGATTCTTCGTTTGATCTTCCATGCATCTCGCCAGGATAGACAATCTCCTAGCCTGCCCTGACCATTCCCTTCGGTCTTCCCCATACCTGTCACGCATGAATTTCACCCATAGTTAATTACCTTCAACAACATCCCAAGCCAATCTAGCCTGCATGGCATGCATGGCTTCTGACACACTGTGAAATCCAATGCCACGTTCATCAATTGGCCTTGCCAGTTGCTTCCACGATGCCCAAGGACATCATCTAGATTGGTTAGCATCTCAAAGGAATGTTGTCAGTACATTCTCCAGCTTTATGATGGTCCCTTTTGGCGGTTTAATGATGGAAAGCACGTGCATTGTAATAGAGGTAAGAACGTTATTGATCGGCGTAATCCACCCTCTAAATGAGAGAAACTTGTTCTTCCAATTACAAATCATCCTCGTGATCCGATTGATGATGCCCTCAAAAAATAACCTTTTTAACCCTTCTGTTGGGTATAGGAGCTCCAAGGTACACCATTGGAAGTTGACGCCTTTGGATACCTAATCTGTCTTGGATAACACTGTTACGGCTTCTTGAACATTTATTGGAGATATACACGCTGCTCTTCCTTTTATTGATACTCTACTCGCTCAAATTACCATAAGTTATCATGATTTCCAATAGATCTACGTCTACCATTAATAAAGAATAAAATACCATCAGCAAACATGAGATTAGACATTAATCAGTTCCCAGGCCTATTTTTGAAAGGCATAAGCATGCCATCCTCAAGATTGTTAATGATGTTTCTTGAAAGCGCCTCCTGAACCGAGTGTTGCGAAAACACCAGGGGTTGTAGCGACAGAACAAGTTTGCAGATGAAGAAAAGATAGTAACAAAAGAAGAAGAAGATGATGAACATAGCGATTTACATGGTTCAAGAATAATTCCTACGTCCACAGAGAGACAGAATCTCACTATGATTCGGGAGCATAAATATTATAGGAAGATCTCAGAGTTTCTAACACAGTAACAGAAACCCTAGCCCAAAATGAGCTAATAAGGAGGACGAACCATTGTTCCACCAATCGCATAGAAATTCTGTTGTACTACAGTGAAAGGTGGATGGAAATCCACACTACTATAGTGTTGCGACCACCAAAGTCCAAACTCCTACAGTGGTTGGTGGCAAGAAGTCTGCGGAGCTACAGTACCGTTGTCTCCAAAGCCCGAGCTACTGCAGTAGTCGTGCCAAAGTCTGCACTGCTACAATGCTCTGTCGGTGTCGACCGATCAACTCTGCAACAATTGGTCAAAGTTGTTACAGTGCCCCAAAATTTGGGTCGGGGGCCTTCGGCCCCCGGAGCAAGGGCGTGTTGCCCCCCTCAACCCCCAACGAGCTCACCGCGGAGCTTATGATGCGGAAACATCGGGAATTGCAACGACAGAAACGGCGAAACACAGAAGAGTAAAAGGGAAAAAAATAACAAAAACACGAAGATTTACGTAGTTCGGGCAATAATCCCTACATACACGAAGAGGCAGAATATTCACTATAATTTGGGAGCACAAATACAGAGTTTTTCAGTAACCCTAACCTGAAAATGGGCTACAAATGGAGAAGACGATCAACTGTTCCACCAACTGCACTAGAAGTTCACGTCGCTAAAGTGAAAAGTGACCACCCAAGTCAAAAGTGCTACAGTGGCTGCCGGCTGGAAATCCAAAAGGCTACAGTAAAATTGACTCCAAAGTCAGTGCTGTTATAGTGCTGCTATAGTGCTCTGTTGATGTTGGTCAGTCAGTTATGCCACAGTGGTCAGAGATGCTAAAGTTGCGGACTGGTGTGCAGTACAGGCCACAATCATTCGGCCCAACCGAATCGGGCTACACCAATCCAACAGCTCGACCTGTGGAGTTGTGACCTGGTACGCAATATGGGCCGCAAGCATTCGGCCCAACATCATCCAAAACAGATCAGGCTACACCAATCTAACACCAAGATGAAAAGGCTGGGGAAATCTCCTTGTCTAACGTCGTGCACCGATTAAAAGAAGCCAAAACCCTTTCCCATTAAAGAAATGGTGAGTCAGGGAGAACCATAACATCTGAAACATAAGTCACATAACCATTCATTGAAACCAAATTTCCTCATAACTAATAAAATAAAACTCAATTCAAGCCGATCATAAGCCTTGTCCATATCCACCATTATAATCACATTAGATCCAAGGGCCTTTTTATTAATATCCTCAACCATTTCTTTTGCAATATCTATTGCCCCTTGGATACTTATCCTCTGTACAAAACCATATTGCTCCTCTGAAACCAGTCTTGGAATCAGGCGGTTAAGTCTCCTATTGATGATACTAGCAGGATTTTGTATGCGAAATTGCCTAGACAAATTGGTCTGTAGTAACTGAGAACCGTAGGGTTTTTCACCTTGAGGATAAGGACAATCTTGGAGGTACATACAACTCTTATCAACATCCCACCTCTAAAGAAGTCATGCACTGCTTCGCGCACTTGATTCTTGACAATATCCCAAGCAACAGCGTAAAAGGCTCCTAGAAACCCATCTGGACCTGGAGCATTCTCCTGCTTCATGCTGAACACGGTTTGCTTAATCTCATCTTCCTCTGAGATATCTATTAGAGCGTCATTTTCCATGTCCTCTACCATTCTCGGTATGCAGCTCAAGAACAAATCTTCATCACTATCCCTGCTTGGGCTACCTCTATTGGCATTATACGGATGAAAAAGAATATTCCCATGTCCTCTACCATTCTCGGTATGCAGCTCAAGAACAAATCTTCATCACTATCCCTGCTTGGGCTACCTCTATTGGCATTATACGGATGAAAAAGAATATTCTCAAAGTGCTCGAGAGCCAACCTTCCTGCCACTTCGACATCCGTTGTAAAGGATCCATCATCAAGTTTAAAGTTGATCCTTTTGTTCACATTCCTCTCTTTGCGGCACGCCTAAAAATAGGTGGTATTCGTGTCCCCCTCTTTTATCCAAAGTGCTTTGGATTTTTTCCTACACTCTCAATCTCCAAAAAAAAATTCAGCCAAAAATATTCTGCTTTTTAGTCAGGGAGATAAACACATCCTCATTCCAATTATTTTAAAGGCTTTCCTCAAGCCTTTCGATATCTCCTCTTAACCCTTCCAGGCTGAATTCCTCATTAGTTTTTTTAGATAACCACTCCTGAATGTCTCTTTTCAGGCAATGTGGACGCTTCACAAGACCAGCCATGTAGTACTCCTCTTCAGCTGATCCCACGGCCCTTTAACCATCTGAAGAAAATCATTTTTCTGATGCCAATTGATAGAATAAAAGAAACGCTTGCCTCTTTGGTCCGTTAAAACCACTAGAAGAGGGGAATGGTCAGAAAGGGATCTGGTGAGGTGTGTGACTGAAAGCAGAGCGAAAACATCCACACCTTGAGAGTTGGAGAGGCATCGGTCGAGCCTACTCCAGATTATGCTAGTCCTTTTAGGGTTGTTGCACCATGTGAACTTGCTTCCAAAAAATCTCACATCTAAAAGTCCCTTGGATGCCATAAACTCTTAGAAATCCTGCATGGATATGATAGAGGCTCATGTTCATCCCTTCTTTTCAGAAACCTTAGCAATCATATTGAAGTCACCCCCTATAAACCATGGGAGATTACCTGCTTGAAACAAACCTATCTGTTGCCAAAGAGCCTTTCACCCAGTTGCCTCACAACTGGTATAAACATAGAAAAAAAACCCATTGCCTCCTGCACTGATTTTTATAGAAATATGTTGTGGAGAGTCCTCCACATGCTCCACTAATATCGCATGTTTCCAGAAAATCCATATTCACCGGTTGCATGGATCTGCATGCATGCACCCACCAAAACCAATGATATTCGCAAAGTAGGAGATACGATCCTTGCCTTGTTTAGGTTCCAGAACCACTGCAATGGAAACGTTTTGTCGATGAGACTCAGAGGCAATAAAGGCACTTTTCATGCGTGCCCAAAAACCCCCGAGCATTCCATATGAGAAGAGAAAACATTAAACAATACATGAAATGGCCTTACGGCCTGAAATACCCGACTTATCTGTCGAACCTGAGGCAGTTGCCTCTCTTGATTTGGATCGAGTGATGTGTTTGTTATCCACCACGAGCTGAAGAAACGTCGCACTTTTCCCTTTCTTAACTCCCATTGAAGGCCACTCCTCCACTAGATCCTTTGCTTCCCTTTCCGTAGACAGCCTGTTGAAGGATCGAGCCGTAGGTGTCTGAGGCATCGACTCCACCCCCTCTGAGGAAAAAACATTCATAGATCTCTCCCCAAGTTCAACTCCTGAGGGGGTTCGCGACTCCGATGTGTCCTCTGGCCCCCTTGGCATAGAGAACCTGCTGACAGAATGGGCCGAAGGAGCTTGTGACCTCGACGGCACCCCCTCCGGGAACAAGGAGACAAGCAGCAGCCTCTCCAGTGAATTCCGAGAAGCATAAAACTCTTCCAACACTCCCTTCAGCATAGCTTGAAGAAGAGAACCGTCCGTTGAGACGATAGAACTTTGAAAACCCAAGGGGTTGAGACCGAGCAGAAGAACTGATGCAACCGAGAGAACACGAGATGGCAGAGAATTAAAAAAAATGGAGTCACAATCAACGGGATTCATTGGGGGAAAGCAAGTCGACACGACATAAGTGACAGGCGATGCAGGCATCAAAACGGTTGCACGGAGTGGTCGAGTGTCTATGGGATTCACTCAAAGTGTGTGTTTTCAATATAAAGGAGTCATTTTAGTCTAAAACACGCAGCGCATAGCCAAAACTGAGGAAATGGGCTCGAATTGTCTTTAATCTTTAGGAAAATGATACATAATTCATTTTTGGCGTGTATGAATCAACAACACATCAATCTGACACACGGTATGACTAGTATAACTCAAAGTGTGTGTTTTCAATATAAAAGTGTCATTTTAGTTTAAAATGTGTCACATTGTCAAAATCAGGCAAACGAGTTCAAATTATTTTTAAACTTTAAAACAATGATCCATAATTCATTTGCGAAGTGTAGGAATCGACTGCACGTCGATCCGACATACAATGTGTCTGGTATGACTCAAAGTGAGCGTCTTCACATTAAAAAAATGTCACTTTACTCTAAAACACACGTCACATAGCCAAAACCGAGCAAACGAGCTCAAATTATCTTGATACTTTAGGAAAATGATCAATGATTCATTTGTGATGTGTAAGAATCGATTGCACGTCAATCTAACACACGATATACCTGGTAGGACTTCAAGTGCTTGTTCACAATAAAAATGTCATTTTAGTCTAAAATGTGATTCACATAACCAAAATCGAGCAAACGAGCTCAAATTATCTTAATACTTTAGGATAACGATACATAATTCATTTGTGATGTGTAGGAATCGACTGCACGTCAATCCGACACATAATGTGTCAGGTATGACTCAAAGTGCGTGTTTTCATATTAAAAGTATCATTTTATTCTAAAGCACGCATTCATTAGCCAAAACCCAACAAACGAATTCATATTGACTTGATACTTTAGGACAACGATCCATAATTCGTTTGTGACAAGTAGAAATCAATCACACGTCAATCTGACACACGATGTGGTCGGTATGATTCAAAGTATATGTTTTTATATTAAAAGTGTCATTTTACTCTAAAACATGCGTCACAGAGCCAAAACTGAGTAAACGAACTCGGATTCTATTTATACTTTAGAACAACAATCCATAATTCATTTGTGATCTGTAGAAATCAACTGCACGTCAATCTGACACACAATGTGTCCAGTATGACTCAAAGTGCGTGTTTTCAATATAAAAGTGATATTTTAGTCTAAAACACACGTCATATAGCCAAACCGAGCAAATGAGCTACAGTTTTCTTGAATCTTTAGAAAAATGATCAATAATTTATTTGCGAAGTGTAGCAACCGACCGCACATCAATATGACACATGATGTGGTCGGTATGACTCAAACTGCATGTTTTCAATATAGAAGTGTCATTTTACTCTAAAACACTCGTCACATAGCCAAAACCAAGGAAACGAGTTCGGATTGTCTTGAATTTTTAGGAAAATGATACATTAAAAATCAATTGCATGTCAATCCGATGCACGATATGACTGATATAACTCAAAGTGTGTTTTTAATATAAGTGTCATTTTCGTATAAAACATGTGCCACATTTCCAAAACCAAGCAAACAAGCTTGAATTGTTTTCAAATATAATGTCAATGATTTATAATTCATTTGTGACGTATAGGAATTGACCGCACATCAATCCAACACACAAATAGTCAAAACCAAGCAAACGTGCTCAGATTGTCTTGATAATTTAGGTCAACGACCCATAATTCATTTGTGACGTGTAAGAATTGATCGTACATCAATCTGATACACGATGTGCCCGGTAGGACTCTAAATGCGTGTTCACAATAAAAAATGTCATTTTAGTATAAAATGTGATTCGCATAGCCAAAATTGAGCAAACGGACTCGGATTGTATTGATACTTTAAGACAACAATCCATAATTCATTTGTGACGTGTAGGAACCGATAGCACGTCAATCTAACATATGATGTGGCTGATATGACTCAAAGTACGTGTTTTTACATTAAAAGTGTCATGTTACTATAAAACATGCATCACATAGCCAAAACCAAGCAAACGAGTTCATATTGATTTGATACTTTAGGACAATGATCCATAATTTATTTGTGACATGTATAAATCAACCACACGTCAATCCAATACATGATGTGGTCGGTATGACTCAAAAGTGCCTATTTTCACATTAAAGGTGTCATTTTACTCTAAAACATGTGTCGCTAGTTAAAACCGAGTAAACAAGCTCTGATTATCTTGATACTTTAGGACAACGATTCATAATTCATTTGTGACTGGTAGGAATCGACCGCACATCAATCTGACACACGATGTGTTTGGTATAACTCGAAGTGCGTATTTTCAATTTAAAAGTGTCATTTTAGTCAAACACACGCATCTCGTAGCCAAAACTGAGCAAGTGATCTCCAATTGTCTTCAATCTTTAGGACAATGATATATAAGTTGTTTGTGTCATGTAAAAATCGATCACACATCAATCTGACACACAATGTGTCCAGTATGACTCAAATTGCAGGTGTTCAATATAACTATGAACAGAGACCCTCAACAGAAGGCATGAACCACGTTCACGTGTGATGTGCAAGCTGTAATAACTAATAATATAATTAATGTAATTGATTACAAAAATAACTAACAATAAAAAATAACTAGTTAATTAATAAATAATAATACAATTAATAATATAATTAATAATGTAATTAAAATATTAATAATTAGTGATATAATTAATAACTATTTAATTAATTAAGATAATAACTAATAATATCATTAATATATTCAGTAATTGACAATATAATTTATCATATTTGGATTATATAACATTCAAATTATAATTTGTTTATTTTTTTATGTACTGTTAATAAAATAAACATTAGTTTATTGTAGGGACACTTTTATACAAAGGTTGATCGTCGGAAAAAACCTACGATAATAGTTTTTTTTTTGTATATTGGATTGATTTTTTTTTAATTGTAAATACACATCAATGTAAATATTTTGTATTAAATTATTTAATGTAAATTTTGAATTGAAATGATGATGTAATGTAATGTTTGTATGCAAATATGGTTTTCTATAATATTTGTATTCCAATTTGGTTATGCATTCTAATTTGATCTTTGTTAGGGTTGTTGAATGGAAGCACCTTTGCAACAGCTATGTGGCCTTTATCAGTGCTAACAAAAGTGCTGATAAATTTCACCATTATCAACCCTAAAATAAAGCGCGGACAAAGGTCTCACACTTTTAAAGACGCTTAGCATGTCGGCACTTTTTAGTGCTTATAAAGCCCATTTCTAACGCTAATAAAGGTGGCTTCTTTAGTAGTGTGTGCAGCATCGCGCGCCACACCGCACCATCCCAAATGCGCTATGGTGCAACCGTTGCATGCCGCAGCGGTGCCTAAGCTAGCCATGATGCGATGGCGTGTCATGGCACACGTCGTTAATAACTATGCCTCAACCAACCTTGTCTCCCCGCCAGCATCACAAAAGATCAAGCAGTATCACTCTGCATTCGGTTGCTGTTTGGAGCTTGGTTTGGTGGCTTTGCTTGCTCTAGGTTGGCTTCAGCTGCTGTGCACTTGTTGTGCTGGGATTTCTGGCTGCTGTTGCTGTTTCTTTCCAGCTGTTATTCTCTTGGGGCCACACGTTGCCCTTCCTTTTTATTCCCAGTTGTTTTCCCTTGTTTTGGTCGTGTGTGTTTCTTCATGCCCTTGGGTTATTGTTTGGTCTGTTTTCCCTTGTTGTGCTGGGTTTTCACTTGCAATGAAAGAAAAATAATAATTCTTTCCAAAAAACAAGAAATGCATATCCATATATGACGACTTTCAAATGTTCATTCTCACTCTTGTCACCGACATTAAAGCAGGCAGAATAGCATCACAGGAAACATATGCAATGATTTCCAAGACACCACAACCAAGTCTTGAGGAATTTAACAAGCAAATTCAAGTAGTGGATAAGCAAAAAAAACTTACCATTACCCATGGAGCAGCATCCTGAATGAATTCCTACAGGATAACCTGTAGAATCCAATCCACCACAAAAGTAGGCCGCAGCGATCTTTTTTGAAAGAGAATATGAATTAATTTCTTCCCCGGACAAGCAGAATCCCACCAAGATCTTTGTCTAACCAAGAATTCAATATGCCTGTTCAATTAGCTTAGTATGTCAGATACCATAGAAAAGTTCAACATTAGCTCTCAAGGGAATGACATCAATTTCTATATAGAATTTGAAATGTAGAAACTGCACTCTGGCATGGGAAATCCATCATACAAGAGCAATGTGCAAAGCTGGATTTGGTGGGAAAAAGGAATTCATATTTAATTCATCATGGTTACAATGAGCAGCCCTAAACTCATGAATCCTGGTTCCAAGCTTCTTTCAATTACCACTAGTACTCGCCCGTGCGATGCACGGCACTATAAAATAATTCTTATTATTAACTATAGATTACTATTTATAAAACATAACAGTTGATATTAATATTGAATATACTTGAAAAGAAAATGACATACATAATGAGCAATAAAAGTTACAGAAATTGAGGAACAAAATTTAGATACTGAGCATCCTTCTGTATAAAATTAACAACATAGGAACCAACGGTGAGACAGAATGAAAATTAATAAATAATATATTGAAATTATAAATTTATTCATAGAAACAAAGTATGAAAATCTAATTTGTAGATACTTGAAATAGGTCAACAGTGAAACAAAATCATGATAAGAGAACATCAATACAGTTTCACCTTTGACATAGAACTATGAAATGTAATTTAACAATGATAAAATAACATCAATACTGTTTCGGTAGCAGATACATGTTTGACAACATAAACAGGAACCATGATTTTCAACAACAGCGGGTGTGCAGATTAGATTACAATTCATGTCATCAAAATGTGCAGTCAAAAACCTCCCAGTACCACCATGCATCATTGATGTAGAGTAGCAGTTTGTCATGTTTGTCATGTTTGTTGACAGTTATATTGATCCCTGCAATCTATAATTAGAAATGAATGTGAGTAAATGAGACATACTATTATGAAAAAATAACTGGTTAATCCAGTGAAGTGAAAAAAATCATGTCATAATCAAATGGCTTATTTGTTTACAATATTCATCTATGAAAAAAAAATGTACAAAAATTCAATGAAAACAAATAAATAATATGAAAAAGAAAAATCACTACTAATTGAAATAAATAATAGAAAATGGTAACCGGGTAGACTATCAGAAAACAATCATGACATATTTGAAAAACTGAATACTGTTTAAGTGGAGAAAAAATATAATCCACACCTGCTGCCTAGGGCATTACCTGTCCCCCGCTTAGCCCGTCGTCACTGCCCTGCCCCTCCCCAGCACCCCCCCCGTCCAGCACCCCCCCCTGTCCAGCCCATCCCTGCATTGCAGCCGTCACCTGTCCATTGCCCCTCCTCTCCCCCCGCTTAGCCCGTCGTCACTTGCTTTCATTTAATTATTTAAATGCATTGAGTGTCTCCAATAACAGGAATCCGCTTTCTTTATTCTATATACATGTATCCATGAGGGCACTTATTTGAAATATATAATTTAAAAAATCTATATACAAATAAGTCCAAAAAGAAATGTACTTAATTTACCTATATGCAACATTAAAATAAATAGAAAAACAATATAATGCATACAAAAATAACTTTATATGGAAAAAGTACAAAACTGATTATATGTATATGCTTTTATAGATTAGTTAAAGAAATCAATGTGCTGGAATATGTAGATCAAACATTTAGAAAAGTACAAAGTGATAATAAAAAAATGCTTATACATCTGAAAAAGGATGCGTTGAGCAGCGCTTGAGTTGAGGGGTTGTCTCCATAACATACTTGATTGTCGTGTTTGAGAAGATATTGCCCATAGCAGCGGTCCATGATCAGCGCTGCACCAAAACGATGCACTACCATCAGTGACGTGCTGGTGTGGTTGATTTTTTGCTACCTCAAAACATCAAAATGGTAGTCCTGCAGTAAAGATCAACTTCCTAATGTATCAGCACTAAAACAGAACAATATGTCAATCGGTTAAAATGAATCCAACCCAAATAACATAAAAGAATAGAAGAGCAGAATAAATTAGTAATGTAGCATACAGAACGTGTTAAAACAGTTTTATTCAGTCTTTTCCCCTTCCTCCAAACTGTAACTTCCATAGCAGCTAATATCATCATTTCACTGATTGGGAAGTTCCCCATCCTGAAAACTTTGTGGTTACCCCTCCCATATTAATGAAACAGTAACTAATAGAGCAGTGAGTTGAATATGTACATGTGATTCCATTCTTAAATCTAGGATAACCACATACAGATTTGGCTATCTGTGAGGTCCCATAAAAAGAGCAGGAGTTTGAATCTTGTACCAAAGTATGTGAACCTGGAGGACAGTCCATTAGGGGCTGCCAGTCACTTTGGGTTCCCAGTTCATCATTGCTAGATCGAGTCACAGAAAACCTGGAAGCAGCATACCCATCAATATGTCCCTTACTGGCTGGTTGCATCTGCTCCAGTGAAATCAGAAAATGATGTGGATGTTCTCGACAGAAAACCTGGAGGAGTCGGCCATGAAAAATTTTCAGTAAGAGGGCCATGGCACTTATAGTAAGGAAAAAAACCAAGGATTCAAATACCATTGTTTGATTGCGACATATTACTATGAAAAAAAACCTGGGTAATGTAGTGAAGTGAAAAAAAAAACATGTCGTAAAAAAATGGCTTATTTGTTTACAGTAGTCATCTATGAAAAGAAGCTTGATAAAAATTCAATGAAAACAATTATTAATATGAAAATGAAAAATCACTACTAATTGAAATAATAGAAAAATCAGTACTAATTGAAATAGAAAAGGTGGTTAATCTGACCAGCTTCTCATTCCCCACCCAATTTTCCAGCACCTCCTCCTACCCCCCTACCCAGCTCTACCCCTCCCCTTCCCCCTCCTCTGCTTATCTCCCACCCAATCCTAGCAGCTCCCCCTCCCACCTCAGCCTCCCCCCTGCCCAGCCCCTTCCCCCACCACTCCTCCCCTGCCCAACCTCTTCCCCCAGTAGCCCCCTCCCCCCTGCCCTCATCCTCCCCTCCCCTTCCCTCGAACCTGCCCAGCCCCTCCCCCCTGCCCTCATCCTCCCCTCCCCTCCAACCTGCCCAGCCCCCTCCCTCCCCCCCTGCCCTCATCCTCACCTCCCCTCCCCTCCCCCCCCCCCCCTCTCCTCCCCCTGCCCAACCTCTTCTGTAACGTCCCGACCCGACTTCCCATTCAACTCAGTAGCCGGGCCGGTCGCCACATGGCCTCAAGCGCATCTCCCCAAACGCCAGAGGCTGCCGACTAGCAGCGAGGGCCTAGGTAAGTCCGTGGGGAGACTATGCCCTCATTACCAAAGTATCACAGCGGAATTACAACATACAATAGCGGAAGAAGGTAACCAGTAGACAACAAATAGACAGCAGAAATAGATAACCAACAGAAGGATCTGATATATATATGATGGTGCAAGTCAATACAACACAGTACTAGTACACAAATACCAAAAAGAAACCAAAATGTATCCCCTGTCGCATCGCAAGCCTCAGCTTGGTTCCGTGCTCTCCTACTCCAAGCAGCAAGTCAAGTACTTGTACTAGGGTCTTTCCCCTTCTCATTACCTGAAATCATATAATCTGCTTGGGTCCAAAACCATAACCCAAACAGGGTGTCAGACTGAATCCCAGTAGGCAACCACCAAAGATCCGTGCTAATCTGTCAGTGAATATATAAACAGGCAGGGTAATATGGAAAGCAGTAAACAAGGAACTAGCAAGATCGACCCAAGCTTGTGCTTTGGCTTGGCGTCGCTTCAAGTATCCATTCCATTCATTAATCACTTCATTCAAGTGTTCAACCATTCCTTGAGCCCGTTCCTGGAATACTCAATTCGGAAACCAGGCATCACTCAGGGAGAAAATCCACCAACACCCTACAAGCTCGTTCCGGTGAACCTCCCAAGTACCCAGCCTCGCTCTAGGTGCGGTATAGTCCGTCATCTGAGCCCGTCCCCGGGATCCTATAAATAAGATCTGGGTATCGCCCATGACATATCATGCCCTGTTGAGTCCGTCCATGGCATCTCACACTGGATCCATGATTCACTCGGCATTTCAATAACAAGTCTCGTATGAATCTGTCTATGGCAACTCACATTGGTTCCATGGTTCACCCATGACTTTGTTTCACATTTAAAACAGCTCAAAAGCATTTAACTCACGTGGGCTAGCAATTCAAGAATTAGCATACAAGGGTCAAGGGGCAACACTCCATCCCATACACGAAACCATTTCAATTACAATTTCATTCTATTGCAATTCCATTCATATTCAATTTCCATTTTTAACAACCCACAGGGGAAGGAAAAGGCATGCCTCATAGGCATCCTGGGTCAAAAACCATAAAAGAGCCATTCAAGGCAACGCACCCAAGGGGTGGTTTCTGTCCAAGGTGTACAACCTAACTCAAGCACATACCATCCTATTGAGATTACCTACAACATGCTAGGTAATAACAGGGTTAAATTTCAGGTTCGAGCGACACCCCAAAAGTGGGCGCGCGGCACTCTGGCATATATAAACAGCTTGACAATCAGCGAAAAGCACGAGACCACCTACCTTAGGCTCGTACTAGATAGCTCGTCCAGTATCAGGCTCTGATTCGTCCTGGTTTGGAAGAAATCTGAAGAACAGACGAAGAACGAGAAATTAGGACATATGAGCCTTAATCCAATCTGCGTTCGTTATAACCAGAAGAATCGAGAAGGATTAAAAAGGAATTGAGGACTTACCGTAGCAGATCCAACAAGACGAACGGCGGTTGAAACGGAGATCGGACGGAGAAACAGGATCAAAATCCCTCCGTAGGCTTCCTTGAGAGCTCCCAGGCGCCTCCCCCTTCTGTCCGGTTGAATAGAATAGGTTTAGGTTAGGTTTTTATAAAATTTAATCAATTTAATTAAAAATTAATTAAATTTTCAAAACACAGCAGGTCGCACAGTTTACCCACACGGTTTGACAAACTGTGCGGAGACCGTGCGGACCTTACTGGAAAGCAAGGGGCAACCGCACGGCCACCCCACACGGTTTCCTCAAACCGTGCGCAGGCCGTGCGCAGGCCTCTGCCAAGCCTGCACCAAGGCGCACGGTTTACCCAGGCCGTGCGCAGGCCGTGCGCAAACCGTGTGTCAGGCCATTTCCAGCCTAAAACTTGGTTCCGGGTTCCGAACAAGCCCCGAACACCTCCGTAACTCCCTCGGTCAAGTTAGGCATCCACATTAGGCCTCAACAGAACAGTTAAATTGAAAAGAAAAGGATCCGTACCTCATACGAAAACCCGGGTTCTTACAATCTTCCCCCCATATAGCAATTCGTCCCCAAATTGCTCTCTAAAGGGTGGTCAAGATTCGTCTGCGAACAGCTCTGGCCACTGAGCAAGTATGTCGGTCTCCCGCTCCCAAGTCTCATCCTGTAAATGGTCGTGCTGCCATAGCACCCGTACTAGAGGAACTGACCGGCCTCGGAGAACCTTCGTGCTCCTATCAACGATACGAATCGGATGCTCCTCAAAGGATGCATCTACCTGAAGCTCGACCTCCCCAGGCTGGAAGGTATGAGACGGGTCTGAATAGTATCGTCGTAACTGAGAAACATGGAATACGTCATGCATGGCTCGGTCCCTCTGAGGTAACTGCAACCGATAGGCTACCGGCCCAACCCTCTCCAGAATCTCAAAAGGCCCAACAAATCTCGGTGATAGCTTACCCTGTCTTCTGATCCGCCTGTATCCCAGCATCGGTGAAACACGCAAGAAAACCTGATCCCCGACCTCAAACTCTAGGGGTCGTCTGCGGCGATCAGCATATGACTTCTGACGAGACTGTGCGGTAGTCATCCGCTTCTGTATCAACTGGACCTGCTCCGAATTCTCCTGAACAAGACGCGGTCCCAGTAAAGCTGCATCACCTGCCTCTAACCAGCACAGGGGTGATCGGCATGACCTACTATATAAAGCCTCATACGGTGCCATTTGTATAATCGTCTGATAACTGTTGTTATAGGCAAACTCAACTAGGGGAATCTGCCTCTCTCACGAGCCCCCAAAATCCAGGACGCATGCTCGTAGCATGTCCTCAAGCACTTGTATCGTACGCTCTGACTGGCCATCAGTCTGAGGGTGGTATGTTGTGCTCAGAAGCACCTGTGTACCCAGCACCCTCTGAAAACTTTGCCAGAAACGTGACGTAAAACGAGCATCCCTGTCTGAAACAATGGTGCGAGGGACCCCGTGGAGTCGTACTATCTCCCGAATATACAACCTTCTCAGCTCATCCACACTGAAGGTCTCCTTGATTGGCAAGAAATGAGAAACCTTCGTGAGCCTATCAACCACAACCCACACAACATCATTACCTCGAGGTGACCTCGGCAAACCAGTCACGAAGTCCATCGCAACATCATCTCATTTCCACTCCGGAATAGGTAACTGCTGTAAAAGCCCAATTGGCCGCTGGTGTTCCGCCTTCACCTGCTGACAGGTGGAACATCTCGTGATAAAACTAGCCACTTCTCTCTTCATACCCGACCACCAGTACTGTCGGCGCAAGTCACGATACATTTTAGTGACTCCGGGATGAACTGCCCAAACCGAAGCATGAAACTCCCGCATCAGCTCCTCTCTAATATCCACCGGAACCCATACACGTCCATGGATACGAAGAACTTCATCCTCGCCTATCGTCCAACCAGGAGGAGGGTCCTCACCTGACACACCTTCCCGTAGAACTAGGTCTTCCGAATCTGATAGTTGTCTCATCCTTACTCTGTCCAGGAGGGTAGAAGTCACAACTAAAGACGATAGAAAAGACTGCCCTTGGCTATTCTGCACATCAAGATGCATCTCAGAGAACAAGGACATAAGCTTCCATTCGTTGCTAGCCTGTTGCACTGCCTGTATTTGAGTCCTCCTGCTCAATGCATCGGCCACTACATTGCCCTTACCAGGCGTATAAGCAAGCTCGAAATCAAAGGACTGTAGGTACTCCACCCACCGTCGCTGCCTAAGATTCAGATCACGCTGAGTAAAGATATATTTGAGGCTCTTGTGGTCTGTGTACACCACAAAACGCTCTCCCAATAAGTAGTGTCTCCAACAGCGCATCGCATGAACAACTGCTGCTAGCTCAAGATCGTGCGTCGGATAGTTCCTCTCGTGTGGCCTCAGTTGCCGAGATCTGTACGCCACGACTCTTTCTCCCTGCATCAACACTGCACCCAGCCCAATACCTAATGCGTCACAATAGACCGTGTAACTCTTGCCCTGTTCTGGCAGTATCAGGACTGGTGCGGATGTCAACCTTCCTTTCATCTCCTAAAAGGCTGTTTCACAAGCATCTGTGTAATGGCCCAAACTCTCATGATCCATCCCTTTGCCAAATTCTAGGATCCTAAGGGGTCGCCCCTTTTCGGCGCGACCGACCGATCGGTGTTATCTAGGCTTGTCGGGTTTTCCCTCGAAAGTTTTTCCCGTAACGTCTCTTTTAGGTCCTTTTGACCTTTTAAGGCGTTTCGAGGGCGTTTTTAACCCATAATTAATATCTAAAATCCCGAGAAACCTCCCTACTAAATAACAATTAATTCAGTTGTGTGTAACCACCCAACCGCGTGGTAGAACCACGATCCGACTTCCAAGGCGTTCAAATTTCTAATCTCGTAACTTTGGGATCTCATCTATTTATCACGCTAGATTTTTTTTTCTCTTCTCCTTCCTCTTGGCTAGTCTCCTTCTCTTCCTTGTGCGTTTGAAGTCCTTTCTTTCCCGAGGCAAGTGGTGCACCTGTACCAGAGCCCTGCAAGTCGCGCATCCCCTGTTCCTGACGCGGAGTTGGAACTTCGATCTTTGATCAACCAAGTAGGGATTTTCTCCTTCGTCTCTCCTTTCGGTGTATCATGCGGGGTGAGCATGCTTTTGCTTCTGTGGAAATTGATGAAACCAAACTTAACGAAGATAATGAACGGACCTTTAAAGAATGAAAGGGGGGTGTGATCGATGTTCTGCTGTACTCTTTATGTTGTTATGTGTTGTGAATTGTACGGGCCTATGCTCACTGAAAATCATGGTCGTTGGTGGTCTTTCTCTGTGCATTATTGAACCTCGGTGCTCCTGGATGTTTAAATAACCGTAACATGGAATTGGTTAATTACGTATACTCGGTTAAATAAATTGAAAGCACCAGGATCAACCCTTTTCTGTGATAACCCCGGTTAAAGCACAGTGGAATTGAAACCATGGAGTGTGTTAAATCTTTTAAATCTGAAAATATCTGCATGGGTCTGCCTTGTGTTGGTGGTAGCGGTTTGGTTGTTTCTTTCACGAGCCGATTGCTGGGGTGATACGGGTGGGGATGGGATCCCCTGTTGTTGTACTTTTGCTGGTTGTGAATTTGAGGCTATGTGGTTACGCTGTTTATATCACGAATTGGGGTGGAATCCTCTGTTGTTGAGAGACCGTTGGCTCCTGGATTTTGGGAACATGGGGCTGTATCTCGGGGTTTTCTTTGGATCCAGTACTTCGAGGGATCTCACTTATCCCTTTGTTGTTGTGACTTTGCAAAAGAACCGGACGTGAATGCTTAAATTGTTGTTTGGCTGTTTCTTTCCTTTTTGGCTTGTGGTTATGCCTGTTAGTTGCCCGGTAGTGAAGAATTCACCCTAATGGGTCACTTGAACATGAAAACAAGAATGGTTGAGTGGGGAATTAGTTTGGGAATGAGTTGTGACTCGGCCGCAAGTGTCGTGACTTCTTTTGTGAATGAATAGTAACAAGGGTGTTTGTGCTTAGGTTTTGGAACCCCTAGGTTGGGATGAGTGTTTGTTACCATACATATATCTATAGCTTTTATGTTTCTTATTCGCGCCCCACTCAAGTTGAGCACTTAGTGTCGAACACCCCATTTCATGGGGAGGGTGTTTTTCCCAACACTCCTATGAGTGGCTGGTTATTAGCTCTTTTTCTGCTCCCTTTTCCGGATAGCCCAAGACTCTTCGGGCAGGCTGTGATGGCCTGAGGCCCATTATTAGCCCAAGAATCTTCGGGCAGGGTAGTTGTGGTGGTTGGCCCAGGTGTTTATGGGTAGGTTGTTTCCCAAGTATCTTCGGGATGAGGCCCAGGTGTCTTCGAACGTGATGGTAGCTTTCTAGCCCAGGTGTCTTCGGGCGTGGCAGTGGTTGTTCTGACCTAGGTGTTTGCGGGCATGGTTACTGAGGTTGTTGTGGCCCAGGTGTTTGCGGGCGGGATGTGTGGTTGTGGCCCAGGTGTGTGCGGGCGGGTGTGGCAGTGGGACTGCGGTGAGAATGGCGGGATTGGTTCGATGCGTAGGATGTCTTCAATAACCAGTGGGAAAGTGGCGCGGGGTACCCAAACATCGATGTGCTATTACTATACTTTACTTGACTTGCGTTATTTGGGGAGTGTGCCTTGGTGAGGCTTGGGTGGATAGTTTACCTTGTTAGATGTTTGGTTATCTCCTTTTCCACGGGGCATTAGAATGTCTCATCACTTGTGCACGAGAGTATTTGGTTTTCCCTACTGAGTGTACTTGTATGCTCACCCTACGTATATAAAACTATTTTCAGGTTTCCAGGAGGACTTCAGGGATCGTACGGGACCGTACTAGCGCGGACCTTGGGGCAGTTGCTGTTGTTGTTTTCTTTTTTTTTTCTTGGTACTTTACCTTTGGAATTTGTGACTTGTATCATTTACTTTTGAACATGCATATGGGAATGGTTTACTTTTGGCTTTACCTTTACTTTCAGCTTCGGTATTGTTGGGGTTGCTGTCTTATCTCCCGATCCTATTAAAGAAAAAGGGTAATACCTTCCATCTTGTGAGTGATTCTATACCCTTGGCGCTGGTCGCCACTCCGGGACCTATTGAAGGCAGGTTTCGGGGGTCATTATCTCTCCTTCAACTTGAAGAAGGAAGGGTCTGGCAATCTGCTGTCCCTTCCCTCATCTTGGTGAAGGCGGGTCGTGACAGAATGGTATCAGAGGGACAGGTTGAGAGATAGGATGGAGTCTGGAGTTAGGCACAGTGAGGATTGCATGGGATGGTAGGGCAACAGTGTTGGGTGACCTTGGTGCGTGAATTAGGCTAGGGAAGACCGGCTAGGACACGGGATTTTAGGGGCCCCCGTGATCCGATGCAAGGACTCTAGACCTACCGAACGACCAAGTGAGGCCACGCTGATTGCAGGGTAGAGACCCTAGGAAAGGTACATGCATCATAATGACTTGTGTTCTCGTGTTTTATGGGTGTCTTGGGGATTCAAAATAAATGAAGAAGTCAAAGAAAATTTAAGAACAATATTCAACACTACTCGGACTTAGGCATTCCTTGTTTATCTTGCAGCTATGGCACTTGGGAGGCTACCACGAGTGGTGCGGGCGATCGAGGCCCAGGAGGTTGACGTGGTCGATCGACAGAGGGCTGATCAAGAGGAGGAGGACGACTAGTGGCAGAAGGCGCTTCGAGCCTTCCAGCAACAGACCCTCGAAAAGTATGAGGGCAGCACCTCTGACATGAAGACGGAGAGTTGGCTAGAGGAGCTGGTGATAGCTTTTGGCTTGATCCGGGCTCCGGCGGAGTACTGGGTTCCTCTGGCCGTGAGCCAGATGCGGGGAGCAGAGCGTCAGTGGTGGACGCTCTACCTAGGGGAGAGGAGAGAGGCTGAGGTGGCATGGGCTGATTTCGAGAAGGAGTTCCGGGCGGAATTTCTCTCTTCTACGATGAAAGCTGAGAAGAGGCAGGAGCTACTCTCCCTCCAGCAGGGGGGTATGTCAGTAAGGGAGTTGGGGATCAAGTTCAAGGATCTCCTCCGCTTTGCTCCAGACCTCTTTCCGGATGAGGAGTCTCGGGCGAGACGTTTAGAGGAGGCGCTCCGACCTTCCCTCCAGTACATTGTTACCCCCTTCACCTTGCCGACATACTTGGAGGTCCAGAAGAAGGCAGAGGTGGTGGAGAGGATGCACACGCTGGGAGGTGTGTCACGAGAGGGGATCCAGCTGGGATCATCGAAGGGGAAGGCCGTCAGCACCAGGACTCCAGCATCAGGGCCCTCTAGGTTTCGACCAGCAAGGAGCAGGCCCCAGCAGTTCTAGTTCCAATCTCTCGGCCCTCGCCCTTTCTCTTCGAGCCCAGGGCCGAGATGCTACGTTGTGGGAGCCATAGGCACCTCCGGAATCAGTGCCCGGATAGAGTGCAGTACGGCGGTGGCGGGCAGGTTCAGTACCCGCCTCAGCAGCAGCAGTATCCAGCGAGGCCTTTCCGGCGGCAGCAGCAGGGTCAGCGAGCTCCCGCTCCTCCGAGGGCAGATGTTACAGGGGGAGGCCGACCTCAGGGCGCTCCTCAGGGACCTCGACCAGGGCGTGGTCGGGGGGGTGGTTGACAGCCGAGGGGCAGAGGAGTCGGGCGCGGGCAGTTGCACGCCGCGGAGGCAGCAGTTCCAGCAGAACCGGAGGTCCTTCGAGGTACGATCAGTTTGTTCAGTACCCTTGCTTACGTCTTGTTCGATACAGGAGTTTCGCACTCCTTTGTTACACCCAGTCTAGCCTGTGCCTTGGGTCTAGATGTCGAGAGACTTCCAGTGCCCCTGGTGCTGAGCACACCAGTCGGAGGTCAGACCGACTTGATATATGTTTGTCGAGGATGCAGACTGACGATAGGGCCACATCAGTCAGTCAGGGACCTCCTGCTATTGCAGATACAGCCATACGATGTCATCCTAGGCATTGACTGGTTGTTCTCTGTATGTGTCGTCATCGACTGCTTCCGAGGAAGGGTCGTGTTTTCAGACTTAGGCGGTCGACGTGTTACTTTCACCGGCGAGCGGGGTGGCCAGAAGGGCAGCAGGCGAGAGGGACCCCTCCTCTCCTTGTTAGCTGAGCTATCAGTGGAGTCAGCGGATGCAGAGATGGTGGAGGTACCAGGGATCGTCAGTGAGTTTATGGACGTCTTCTCTGAGGAGGTGACGACTCTACCTCCTCGACGTGATGTCGAGTTTGGGATAGACTTGCAGCCCGGTGCTCGTCCGATTTCGATGGCTCCCTACCGGATGGCACATTCGGAGCTACGGGAGTTGCGGATTCAGATTGACGATCTGATGAAGAAGGGTTTTGTTCGACCGAGTGCGTCACCGTGGGGTGCTCCTGTGTTGTTTGCGAAGAAGGCGGATGGTGGTTTAAGGCTATGCATAGACTACAGGAGGCTGAATCAGGTAACGGTCAAGAATCGCTACCCTCTTCCAAGGATAGACGATCTCTTTGACAAATTGAAAGGGGCAGGATGGTACTCAAAGATCGACCTACGGTCTGGATATCACCAGTTGAGGGTGAAGGAGGGCGACATCCCGAAGACGGCCTTCAGGTGCAGATATGGGCACTTCGAGTTTGTGCTCATGTCGTTCGGCGTTACGAACGCTCTAGCTGTGTTCATGGGGCTTATGAACTCCGTCTTCCGGGAGTATATGGATCGGTTTGTGGTCGTGTTCATTGACGACATCCTGATCTACTCAAGATCATAGGAGGATCACGCTGAGCACCTGAGGACAGTTTTGGAGGTCCTCCGACAGCACCAGCTCTGTGGGAAGTTGTCCAAGTGCAAGTTCTGGACGCGAGAAGTGCACTTCCTTGGACACGTGGTGTCCGAGCGGGGAATAGCAGTGGACCCGTCGAAGGTCGAGGCAATTGTTTCTTGGGCAGCACCCAAGAACGTGACAGAGGTCCGTAGCTTCCTTGGGCTGGTAGGTTACTACCGGAGGTTCGTACTCAACTTTTCCCAAGTTGCAGCACCTTTGACAGCCTTGACGAAGAAGGACCGGGCTTTCGTATGGGATGAGCAGTGTGAGGCAGCTTTCAGCTATCTGAAGGAGAAGTTAGTGAGTGCCCCAGTACTGAGGTTGTCAGAAGAAGGGGCGGCGTATGAGGTGTACTGTGATGCTTCAGGACAAGGCCTTGGGTGTGTGCTGATGCAACGACAAGGAGTGATCTCTTATGGGTCTAGACAGCTACGCCCCCACGAGCGTAATTATGCCACCCACGATCTGGAGCTCGCAGCGATCGTTTTTGCACTAAAGCTGTGGCGGCATTACCTCATCGGAGAGCACTTTGTAGTCTTCACGGACCACAAAAGCTTGAAGTATATCTTCTCCCAGCGAGACCTGAACCTACGACAGCGAAGGTGGATGTAGTTCCTCCAGGATTACGATTTCGAGATTTCCTACACCTCGGGGAAAGGAAACGTGGTGGCTGATGCCTTGAGCAGAAGGTCACAGAGGGATGCGGTCCGAGAGTCGGCAGACGCTTGGAGGGCGATGGAGGAGTTGGCTGCCCTACACCTGGATGCGAGGATGGATAGTGGAAGGGGTTGCCTGTATCAGATGACAGTACAGTCTTCTCTGTTACGTCAGGTGGAGGAGTCTCAGTGGGGAGACCCAGAGAGTGAAGTGATGCGTGACCGGGTTAGCCAAGGCGATGCTCCGGAAGGGTGGACAGAGGATGGTCAGAGCCGGATGCTTTTTCGGGGGAGAATGTTCGTTCCGAAGGTGATGCGCGAGAGGGTCCTTGGCGAGTTCCACAGCTCACCCCTGGCGGTGCATCCAGGAGTTTCCAAGATGTACCAGGGTCTGAGGGGACAGTTTTGGTGGCCCGGGTAAAGCGGGCGGTGGCAGAGTTTGTGGCCAAGTGCCTAGTGTGTCAGCAGGTGAAGGCTGAGCACCGTGTTCCAGGTGGTTTGTTGCAACCCTTAGATGTCCCCAAGTGGAAGTGGGACGACATCTCAATGGATTTCGTCACGGGGCTACCCAAGGTTCAAGGACGCTACGACGCCATCTGGGTAGTAGTAGACCGGTTGACGAAGTCGGCTCACTTTCTGGCGATCAGGGAGTCGAGTGCGGTGGACGCTCTAGCACAGAGGTATGTGGACGAGGTGGTGCGGTTGCATGGAGTTCCGAGGTCCATAGTCTCGGATAGGGATGCACGATTTACCTCACGAGTCTGGAGGGGTTTGCAGCATGCTTTTGGCACCCAGCTACGTCTTAGCACTGCTTTCCACCCCCAGACAGATGGGCAGACAAAGCGCACCATCCAGACCTTGGAGGATATGCTGCGAGCATGCGTCCTGGACTTCGGAGGATCATGGGTGCTACATTTGCCTCTGGTAGAGTTCGCCTACAACAATAGCTACCACTCTACCATTGGCATGGCTCCGTTCGAAGCTTTGTACGGGAGGCCGTGTCGCTCACCCGTGTGCTGGACAAAAGTCGGGGAGGCGGGTGTTCTTGGCCCGGAAGTGGTACAGAGCACAACGGAGAAGGTGCAGCTTATACGAGAGAGGATGAAGGCGGCTCAGGACCGGCAGAAGTCATATGCGGATGATAGAAGAAGGCCCTTAGAGTTCGAGGTCGGGGACCACGTGTTCTTGAAGGTCTCCCCTCGGCGTGGGCAGCGGAGGTTTGGCAGGGGAAGTAAGCTATCTCCCAGGTTCGTCGGACCCTTTGAGGTGTTGCACCGGGTCAGCGAGGTGGCTTATCAGCTGGCGTTGCCACCACACCTACAAAGGGTGCACGATGTCTTCCATGTGTCCCAGCTTCGCCGGTATCTGCACGATGATTCACACGTCCTCGACTGGGGAGAGCTAGATATCGAAGACGATGCAACCTTCGTGGAACGGCCAGTGATGATCGAGGGTCGTGAGGAGAAGGTGCTTCGTGGACGAACCATCCTGTTGGTTCGCGTGTTATGGAGGCATGGTGGGCTTGAGGAGAGTACCTGGGAGAGGGAAGCGCAGATGCGTGCCCAGTACCCAGAATTGTTTTGAGTTTTATCCTGTTTTGTCAGTACTTGTTTGCTATGTAATGCTTTACCTTATTGACTATGGGATGTGCAGTTTCCTTTTTCTATGAATGTGTGTGAAGTGTCCTAAAGGATGGGGAGGGGAGGACCTGATTCCAAGTTAGGACGCATTAAAGTGGATGCGCCTAAACCCGTGTGGGCGAGTCAGTGCCGCCCAAAGCGGATAGTATCTTAACACGGAGGAAGGGAAACCCCTCTCCCACATGGCCGGACGGTTTAGTCTTTTGTTTTGCATGGTTGCACGGGGAAAGGAGCGGTAGGACGTCCGTGATTGTTCAGGAGATAAGGTGTTCCTGTGTCAGAGAGGTTCACTCCTGAGAGGTATCTTTCGGGGTGGTTGTTCGGACCCCCCCCCTCTTTCCTTCGGGTCTGGTTCTGGATTCTCGAGGGCGAGAATAGTTTGAGAGGTATCTGATATAATGGCTCAGACCCTCATGATCCATCCCTTTGCCAAATTCTAGGATCCTAAGGGGTCGCACCTTATCGGTGCGACCAATCGGTGTTATCCAGCCTTGTCGGGTTTTCCTTCTACAGTTTTTCCCGTAACGCCTCTTTTAGGCCCTTTTGACCTTTTAAGACGTTTCGAGGGCGTTTTTAACCCATAATTAATATCTAAAATCCCGAGAAACCTCCCTACTAAATAACAATTAATTCAGTCGTGTGTAACCACCCAACCGCGTGGTAGAACCATGATCCGACTTCCAAGGCGTTCAAATTTCTTATCTCGTAACTTTGGGATCTCATCTATTTATCACGCTGGATTTTTTTTCTCTTCTTCCTCTTGGCTAATCTCCTTCTCTTCCTTATGCGTTTGAAGTCCTTTCTTCCCCAAGGCAAGTGGTGCACCTGTACCGAAGCCCTGCAAGTCGCGCATCCCTTGTTCCTGACGCAGAGTTGGAACTTCGATCTTTGATCAACCAAGTAGGGATTTTCTCCTTCGTCTCTCCTTTTTGTGTATCATGCGGGGTGGGCATGCTTTTGCCTCTGTGGAAATTGATGAAACCGAACTTAACGAAGATAATAAACGGATCTTTAAAGAATGAAAGGGGGGTGTGATCGATGTTCTGTTGTACTCTTTATGTTGTTATGTGTTGTGAAATGTACAGGCCTATGCTCACTGAAAATCATGGTCGTTGGTGGTCTTTCTCTGTGCACTATTGAACCACGGTGCTTCTGGATTTTTAAATAACCGTAACATGGAATTGGTTAATTACGTATACTCGGTTAAATAAATTGAAAGAACCAGGATCAACCCTTTTCTGTGATAACCCCGGTTAAAGCACAGTGGAATTGAAACCATGAAGTGTGTTAAATTTTTTAAATCTGAAAATATCTGCATGGGTCTGCCTTGTATTGGTGGTAGCGGTGGTTTGGTTGTTTCTTTCACAGGCCGATTACTGGGGTGATACGGGTGGGGATGGGATCCCCTGTTGTTGTACTTTTGCTGGTTGTGAATTTGAGGGTGTGTGGTTACGCTGTTTATATCACGAATTGGGGTGCAATCCTCTGTTGTTGAGAGACTGTTGGCTCCTGGATTTTGGGAACATGGGGCTGTATCTCGGGGTTTTCTTTGGTTCCAGTACTTCGAGGGATCTCACTTATCCCTTTGTTGTTGTGACTTTGCAAAAGAACCGGGCGTGAATGCTTAAATTGTTGTTTGGCTGTTTCTTTCCTTTTTGGCTTGTGGTTTGCCTGTTAGTTGCCCGGTAGTGAAGAATTCACCCTAATGGGATCACTTGAACATGAAAACAAGAATGGTTGAGTGGGGAATTAGTTTGGGAATGAGTTGTGACTCGGCCGCGAGTGTCGTGACTTCTTTTGTGAATGAATAGTAACAAGGGTGTTTGTGCTTAGGTTTTGGAACCCCTAGGTTGGGATGAGTGTTTGTTACCTATACATATATCTATAGCTTTTATGTTTCTTATTTGCACCCCACCCAAGTTGAGCACTTAGTGCCGAACACCCCATTTCATGGGGAGGGTGTTTTTCCCGACACTCCTATGAGTGGCTGGTTATTAGCTCATTTTCTGCTCTCTTTCCCGGATAGCCCAAGACTCTTCGGGCAGGCTGTGATGGCCTGAGATCCATTATTAACCCAAGAATCTTCGGGCGGGGTAGTTGTGGTGGTTGGCCCAGGTGTTTACGGGCAGGTTGTTTCCCAAGTATCTTCGGGATGAGGCTCAGGTGTCTTCGGGCGTGACGGTAGCTTTCTGGCCCAGGTGTCTTCGAGCGTGGCAGTGGTTGTTCTGGCCTAGGTGTTTGCGGGCATGGTTACGTGAGGTTGTTGTGGCCCAGGTGTTTGCGGGCGGGATGTGTGGTTGTGGCCCAGGTGTGTGCGGGCGGGTGTAGCAGTGGGACTGCGGTGAGAATGGCGGGATTGGTTCGATGCGTAAAATGTCTTCAATAACCAGTGGAAAAGTGGCGCGGGGTACCCAAACATCGATGTGCTATTACTATACTTTACTTGACTTACGTTATTTGGGGAGTATGCCTTGGTGAGGCTTGGGTGGATAGTTTACCTTGGTAGGTGTTTGGTTATCTCCTTTTCCACGGGGCATTAGAATGTATCATCACTTGTGCACGAGAGTCTTTGGTTTTCCCTACTGAGTGTACTTGTATGCTCACCCTACGTATATAAAATTGTTTTCAGGTTTCCAGGAGGACTTCAGGGATCGTGCGGGACCGTACTAGCGCGGACCTTGGGGCAGTTGTTGTTGTCGTTTTCTTTTTTTTTCTTGGTACTTTACCTTTGGAGTTTTGTGGCTTGTATCTTTTACTTTTGAACATGCATATGGGAATGGTTTACTTTTGGCTTTACCTTTACTTTCAGCTTCGGTATTGTTGGGGTTGTTGTCTTATCTCCCGATCCTATTAAAGAAAAAGGGTAATGTCTTACATCTTGTGAGTGATTCTATACCCTTGACGTTGGTCGCCACTCCGGGACCTATTGAAGGCGGGTTTCGGGGGTCATTATCTCTCCTTCAACTTGAAGAAGGAAGGGTCTAGCAATCTGCTGTCTCTTCCCTCATCTTGGTGAAGGCGGGTCGTGACAATCTGTCCATACAAATTTCACGCCCTTCTTAGTCAGGCCTGTCAACGGTGCTGCTAAGCGTGAGAAATCCTGTATGAAACGACGATAATAACCAGCAAGCCCCAAGAAACTCCGTATGTCAAAGACATTCTTGGGTTGTTCCCAAGAAACCACAGCTCTAACCTTCTCTGGGTCTACAGACACTCCTGTCTCAGAGATAACATGGCCCAAGAAGTGAATCTGATCCATCCAAAAGTGGCACTTAGTAAGCTTTGCATATAGCTGATGCTCTCTTAGTGTATTCAGGACGATCTCAAGATGATTGGCATGATCGTTCCGATTTCGAGAATACACCAAAATATCGTCCACGAAAACCACGACGAACGAGTCCAAGTAAGGATGGAACACGCGATTCATCAAAGCCATGAAAACCACTGGCGCGTTCGTGAGACCTAACGGCATAACCAGATACTCATATAAACCATACCTGCTACGAAAAGTTGTACGAGGTATGTCTGCAGGTCGAACACGAACCTGGTGATACCCTGACCTCAAATCAATTTTCGAGAACACCCTAGCTCCTCGAAGGTGATCAAACAGGTCATCTATCTGCGGCAAGGGATATCAGTTTTTAACCGTCAGTTGGTTCAGCTTCCGATAGTCCACACACAGCCTAAGAGTCTCGTCCGCCCTTTTCGCAAAAAGGATCGGTGAACCCCACGGAGAAGTACTGGGTCGAATAAACCCTTTTGCCTCCAAATCTTCGAGCTGTTTCTTGAGCTCTTGCAACTCCGTCGTAGCCATCCTGTAAGGAGGAATGGATACTGGTGCAGCTCCTGGCACTAGCTCAATGGAGAATTCCACCTCTCTCTCAGGAGGTAAACCTGAAAAGTCATCAGGAAAAACATCCCTGAAACGCTCAACTACTGGAGGAAGGTCCGTCTGACTCACTCCCTGATCATCCAGAAACAAACTAGCGATCTGGGTTGTCATCCTGTCCAACCCACGATGCTCTGGTCCAGCTCGGCTTGCCTGGAGATTCAACTCGCCCTTAAGAGTATACACCGCACCCTCGGGTGATGTGAAAATCACCTTCCGGCGGTAACAATCAACGTAGGCTCGGTAAGCTACTAGTCAGTCCATACCGAGAATGACATCAAAACCTGTCATTTCGAGAACATAAAGATCCCAGACAAAGTGACACCCTCCAACCTTAAGGGGGCACCCTCTCCACTTACATACAACCTCTGCCCTAACTCCTAGTGGTGTGTCTAGCGTCAAGACGCCATTAGAAGACAACACAACTAGCCCAAGGCTTTTCACTATAGGCGCAGATATAAAACTGTGTGATGCACCTGTATCAAAAAGGGCAGATGAAATAACAGATGCTACTAAGATCGTACCTCTCACCGTAGACGGTCCCGCTCCCTGATCCTCGGAAGTTGGTTGCACTGCGTACATCTGGCCTGAACCACGGCCCTGTGATACAACCTCACTACCCAGAACTGGCCCACTCTGACGTCTCGGTGTACCCTGTGCCTGGCTACCTCTGCCACGACCACTACCTCGGCCTGATCGGCCAGTCGCACCCTAACTCCCTGTCTGATGAGAAGCTGTCGACCCTACTCCTGCATATAGAGTCGGTGCGGACCCTCTATCGCTGGCTGCTGGTGAAAACGTTCTGCAGAAACGTTGAAGATGACCCATCTTGCCACATGATCGGCACTCGACTGGGTCCCTCGGACACTGCGGCTTCGTGTGTCCCAGCCTACCGCACTGGTAGCACCTCAGATTGTTAACCGAAGATAGGTTCTTACTGCTAGAATCACCGTGTGGAAGCTCCAGACGACGCTTCCTACTAACAGTCGCTACAGTACCTGATCTCGATGCCAAACCGCTCTGGCTTGCACCTCCGGCCTCTCTCAAGTTACGTTCTGTGATTAGCGCCTGGTTCACAATTCCAGAAACGGTAGTCAACCTAAAGATATTTACCTGAGATCGGATGTCGTATCTCAGACCATCCTCAAAATGTATGGCCCTCGACAGCTCATCGCCCATCAGGATAGGTGCGAAGCGCTGAAGCTCAGTAAAACGGGCCGAGTATTCCATCACTGTTAACGTGCCCTGCTCCAGACGCAAGAACTCCCGGGCTCGATCGGCCCTCAAAGTCTCAGGATAAAAGAAATCGTAGAAGGCCGTATGAAACTCTATCCAAGCCATCTCCCGATGACGATCCGACTGGGTGATTACGTCCCACCACCTCTTGGCGGAATCACGCAGCATGTACGTAGCGAGCTTGAAACCTCCTCTCCGGAGGCGTCTCCAAATGCTCAAAGATAGCCAGTATCGCCTCTAACTAGGACTCTGCAGCCTGTGGTCCGCCATCCCCTAAAAACGTAGGCAGATGCTGCTGCTGAAACTCACGCGTCAACTCTGCCATAGTCGGGGCAGGTCGCGGTGCTCCCTGAACGGTCTGCATAAAACGCAACAAGCTCTCACGGAACTGTGCCTCAGCACCTGTGTCCGGCAGAACCGTTGGTGCCGCAGCTGGCACAACTGGAGTTTCCTCTAGTAGCCCATGGCCTACCATCTCCGGAACGTGGTCGTCACCGCTCTCCCAACATACGACTGGAGGTCGCCGTGGTGGCATGACTCTGCAATGTCAAACACATGCCTCAGTTCAAGATTTTTAACGAGATTCGAAACTCACAAGCACAAGAACTGGGACAGGATAGGTCAAGACCTTCCTAAAAACCACGTCAACCCACAGCATGCTTCTAAAGCCAGGACTGCATAAGAAACAGTCACCAAAAACCACTAGAGTCGCTACCTCTTGCCCACTCAGAAGCCAGGTCTAGGTCAGGCTCTATTTTCAACATTCACCCTTTTAACATACCTTTGCTCACAAGCTTTAACCAATGGTCCACCAAGTTCCGATCCCTGAGGGCCCATAACACCTCATGAATCACATTTTGATACCCATATAACTATGCAATTCAATTTCATTTAGCATTTACATCCCATTGGTGCGTCATTTCCCAATCCATAAGGGCCCATACACCTTATGAATTGAAAGATGACGTCACTCTTCATTCATTGCACCCAATCTAGCACAACAGTAGGCACACCTATCAATCAACTACCAGGACAACATGCAATAGCTATCACAACACCTATCACAACAGCATGCAATACCTAATGCATCCTAAATAGCATGGCATAATGCATGACATGTGATTCCTAACAAGGTGCCTATATGATGCATGAAATGGAAAATCCTCATCTCATCGGGTTGCAACGAAATAAAACCCATAATAATATCAATAGTATCAGCAAAAACCATGTGCGTCACCCAACGGTGAAATCAGAACAGCTGTAATAAGCAAAACCAGAAAACACAATTCCATACGAGGCAACTTGGCTTTTCCCTGTACGCGGGTTTGCAACTCCCGGGCACAGTTTATTGCCAAAGTCCCTTCCCTTCCTACTCCTGTCTATAGTCGTCAAACAGTAAGTCAAATCGGAAAAGGAAAAACCCCTCTGATACCACTTTTTAACGTCCCGACCCGACTTCCCATTCAACTCGGTAGCCGGACCGGTCGCCACATGGCCTCAAGCGCATCTCCCCAAACGCCAGAAGCTGCCGACTAGCAACGAGGGCCTAGGTGAGTCTGTGGGGAGACTATGCCCTCATTACCAAAGTATCACAGCGGAATTACAACATACAATAGCGGAAGAAGGTAACCAGTAGACAACAAATAGACAGCAGAAATAGATAACCAACAGATCTGATATATATATGATGGTGCAAGTCAATACAACACAGTACTAGTACACAAATACCAAAAAGAAACCAAAATGTATCCCCTGTCGCATCGCAAGCCTCAGCTTGGTCCCGTGCTCTCCTACTCCGAGCAGCAAGTCAAGTACCTGTACTAGGGTCTTTCCCCTTCTCATTACCTGAAATCATATAATCTGCTTGGGTCCAAAACCATGACCCAAACAGGGTGTCAGACTGAATCCCAGTAGGCAACCACCAAAGATCCGTGCTAATCTGTCAGTGAATATATAAACAGGCAGGGTAATATGGAAAGCAGTAAATAAGGAACTAGCAAGATCGACCCAAGCTTGTGCTTTGGCTTGGCGTCGCTTCTAGTATCCATTCCATTCATTAATCACTTCATTCAAGTGTTCAACCATTCCTTGAGCCCATTCCTGGAATACTCAATTCGGAAACCAGGCATCACTCAGGGAGAAAATCCACCAACACCCTACAAGCCCGTTCCGGCGAACCTCCCAAGTACCCAGCCTCGCTCTAGGTGCGGTATAGTCCGTCATCTGAGCCCGTCCCCGGGATCCTATAAATAAGATCTGGGTATCGCCCATGACATATCATGCCCTGTTGAGTCCGTCCATGGCATCTCACACTGGATCCATGATTCACTCGGCATTTCAATAACAAGTCTCGTATGAATCCGTCCATGGCAACTCACATTGGTTCCATGGTTCACCCATGACTTTGTTTCACATTTAAAACAGCTCAAAAGCATTTAACTCACGTGGGCTAGCAATTCAAGAATTAGCATACAAGGATCAAGGGGCAACACTCCATCCCATACCCGAAACCATTTCAATTACAATTTCATTCTATTGCAATTCCATTCATATTCAATTTCCATTTTTAACAACCCACAAGGGAAGGAAAAGGCATGCCTCATAGGCATCCTGGGTCAAAAACCATAAAAGAGCCATTCAAGGCAACGCACCCAAGGGGTGGTTCCTGTCCAAGGTGTACAACCTAACTCAAGCACATACCATCCTATTCAGATTACCTACAACATGCTAGGTAATAACAGGGTTAAATTTCAGGTTCGAGCGACACCCCAAAAGTGGGCGCGCGGCACTCTGGCATATATAAACAGCTTGACAATCAGCGAAAAGCACGAGACCACCTACCTTAGGCTCGTACTAGATAGCTCATCCAGTATCAGGCTCTGATTCGTCCTGGTTTGGAAGAAATCTGAAGAACAGACGAAGAACGAGAAATTAGGACATATGAGCCTTAATCCAATCTGCGTTCGTTATAACCAGAAGAATCGAGAAGGATTAAAAAGGAATTGAGGACTTACCGTAGCGGATCCAACAAGACGAACGGCGGTTGAAACGGAAATCGGAAGGAGAAACATGATCAAAAACCCTCTATAGGCTTCCTTGAGAGCTCCCAGACGCCTCCCCCTTCTGTCCGGTTGAATAGAATAGGTTTAGGTTAGGTTTTTATAAAATTTAATCAATTTAATTAAAAATTAATTAAATTTCCAAAACACAGCAGGTTGCACGGTTTACCCGCACAGTTTGACAAACCGTGCGCAGGCCGTGCGCAGGCCTCTGCCAAGCCTGCACCAAGGCGCACGGTTTACCCAGGTCGTGCGCAGGCCGTGCGCAAACCGTGTGTCAGGCCATTTCCAGCCTAAAACTTGGTTTCGGGCTCCGAACAAGCCCCAGACACCTCCGTAACTCCCTCGGTCAAGTTAGGCATCCACATTAGGTCTCAACAGAACAGTTAAACTGAAAAGAAAAGGATCCGTACCTCATACGAAAACCCGGGTTCTTACATCTTCCCCCAGCAGCCCCCTGCCCTCGTCCTCCCCTCCCCTCCCCTCCCCTCCCCTCCCCTCCCCTCCCCTCCCCTCCCCTCCCCTCCCCTGCCCACTAACCAAAAATTTTTCCGACCCTTTCCTCCCCCCTCCTCGTCCCCCCCTCCTCCTCCCTCCCCTGCCCAGTACTCTGTGCTAAATTGTCACCTGTAAAACAGAACATTTTGAGCAGAATAAAATGTTGGATGTAAGGATAGTCTCATGAATTGAACTGAAACATAACAAAAAATGCACCCAACTTAGGAACAGAACTGAAACAGAACACAACATGGACTCAACACATGAACTAAACTGAAACAGAGCAGAAAACAGACCCAAAACAAATCCCTAAGGTCTAGCTAAGTGGTAGCAGTCCTGCAGGGTCATAAATACATGTGGGTAATCAATAGAGAAAGAACAATAAAAAAATGGAAAATGAAATTGGGCAGTGAGGAATGAAAATAGATAAATAGATTGTTGAATTGAAAATAAATGATTAATAATTATGAAATTACAACTTTGGTTGTAGGTATGAAATACTACAAAGAAACTGGAAATATGCAAAATGCATTTTCCAGTGGTACATAATACAGAATATGCAGTGAGTTTCCTAACATAATTAATAGTTGGTTTATGTAGTGCATTACAGGATGAAAACAGATGCAGTAACCATAGTTTTCGAGACCTATAATTGTTCCCTTCAAACTCCACCCATCATTATCATTATGTGCAACTCCCCCTGCATTCCCCTCATAGCATTCGTGGTTCCTGAACATTATAGAGGATCTGAACACTGTACAAGGAACAGAAATGAACAGAGAGAGCAGCATATCAAATAGGAAATACTGCAATAACCTCAATTTCTGGTTTTAGTTCTCTTGAGGTGGTTTGGGTGATGTGCATTCCATCGCAAAAACATCCATAATATCGACGTGCCTGGAGAGGGATGAAGAGTTTCAATTAATATGAGAAGGGAAAATGAAAACTGGGAACCAAAACAGAATTTTTATTCCAATGAATAACCAAAATAATTATTTTGTACAATGTATTTATAACTGGCCAGGTCCTTTATTGAAACAAACTTGTAGTTTTGATCCCAGTAGTCAATTTTCCATAAATGATCAATGAAACCACTTTCATCAAAGTACAATAATCAATGTTATTTCAGAGTTACAAATGAAAAATGTCCCTTCAAAACAATCAAACAAAAGCTGTGAATACAAATTCAAATTCAACTCAATACAACAGTTAGAACTTCCATACCTGCAAAGATACCAACAGTCACCAGGTTCTTAATGGCCATTGTGCGATATCTTAGGTATTCAATCAAAAAATGACCAAGAGCATAAATGAAAGATAGAAAAGTAGCCAAATAGAGTGGTCTGTTTTCAAGGTTGACTGCACACAAGAAACAGAGGGTGCAAGTCAGAAGAGTCCAGACTCCAAAAGTCCTTACATGAACCTCAGTCACTACAACGAATAATAAAAATCAAAGAAGTATTGAAAGGGTTAGGTCATGAAATGTGTTATGTAACATTGGAAAAACAAATACAGAACAAAATGAGGTTAGTCATTAATACAACTCAGTTATAATTATTTTCACACATCTTTGTACTTGTTTTCAACCCAAACTCAGAGAACATGGGAAAAATAGAATTGCTATTCAATTTTATTTTATTTAGAGAACCAGAGACAAACAAATGATACATGCTAATAGTTGAACACATAATTGAACAAACAAATGATACATGCTACAAGTGAACAACAATTGATACATCCTAACAGTTAGAAAAATAATATTGTATAGCTTGAATCCTGGAAAAATTTCAGGTGCAATGGTATTTTCCATGACACAGGATATACTAATAATATCAAAATAGAAAATGAGTAGTATAATACATTTTAAATGAATTGTCTGAACTCTATCTAATGTAATACGTATTGCACTACAATTGTAATTCTGAAAACTATAATGAAAAGTATACGAATAGTGAATATGTATGGTTTGTGTTTGCAGCAGCAGATTTCAGTCTATTTTTTCAGTTTTTCCTGGTTATATCTCCCCTTGGTATGGTGTGTAATTCAGAAATATGACTTTTCGTAGCGACGCAGTCTGGAGAGGTCTTGTCACTATGTTGCAGACCATCCTCACTATCAAAATAATGCGACAGATTGTTCTACATAGAGGATATTGCTAGAAGAAATAGAACCTAGAAACTAAAGCAGTTGACCAACACTTCCGGACAAAATATCTGTTCATAATTCCATGTCAGTAATAGCCTACCGAGAATGTTGTGTGATTTTGCTGCTGTGGACCAACACTTCTGGATGTTGGTTGACAGTAATGTCAATCCCTACAACAATTAATAATAGCTGAGAAAAAAGAAGCAGGGAATGTTGTTCAGTGTACAGTATATACTCATTAGAAAGGAAAAATACTGAAGTAGAATTCTGATGTTTACCTATTGTCATATGAGAACAACAAATGCAATGTGTTTTAATAATATAAACATTGTAAATAAAACTGGAAAAAAATCTGCATTTTCTACTCCAATGATGTAATGAATATAAAAGATAATGATGAAAAAAACATCTACCTGAATAGATGAAATATTTGTAGTTGTAAGAAATCCAATTTCACTGTTGCAGCCGACTCCTAAACATCCAACACTTTCATTTTTCTACAACACAAGTGTAAAATGAATATTACAATAATGTGGCATATGGTTTCTAGTAAATATAAATTAAAAAGGTAAAATTAGATCCTCTTATTGGTCAATGGTAATACTTGTAAAGATTCACTACAATGATGATCCTATATAATAAGGTTAAAAAGAATTGTTGTTATTTTGAATTTTATAGGGTTATTAATGCAATTTATGTAATTGCAATATATAGTTACCTAAAAAGCATATAGATCAATCTCTTTTATCCGACTAATTTCATGATAAGTACCCATAGAGGAGTCATTTTTGGTTTCCAGGTATTGTGTTATTATGTTGGCATAATCTCCCCATACGCTGCAGTTAATTTGTAAGCCTCTGTAAAAAAATATAGAAACATTGTTGTTAATTATAACATTTCAATCAAATGAAGTTAGAAGAGAAACTTACTAACCTCTCATCCTCTAAAACAATTTGGATGTTTTGGTTGGCAGTCACAATTATAGGGTATGAAAGATAAATATGTCAACATTTTAAAATAAATTAAAAACCATTTGAAAAACATTAAAACATTATGATGGCACCCTCTACTGAAACAGTATCATATGTTACAGGAAATGATCAAACTCAAGACTATGCACTGGAACCTGTACTTGTGTTAAAAACATGCAGTAAACATGTCTTGAATAATCATAGAATTTCAAAAACTGTATTGGTTATGAAATGTACCTATTAAGTGTTGTTCCAGATCCTGTTTCTGAACAATGTCATAAAAAGAAGTGAATTCTAAACTAAATATTGAATTAGTACCATTGTGAATGGAAACATAAAAGGAATAGTTTGAAACAAAGAAAACATTACGGTCCCTTGGTTGCAAGTGACTCCCAGATAATATGTCTACCATGCATGTAATTTCTGACAAATATGACACCAATGAAATATATATTAAATGGATACAAATGATACTGGTAATATGAAATATGAATGGAATAAGTTACACTTACCTGAAAATGCAACAGACTTTGATGCGATGAGGAAATAAATATAATGCCTGCTGAGAATCATAATTGAAGCCAAGCAGATTAGGGGTAGGGTTAAATGGGGCACCATGATAGGAGATGTATAGTATTACTGCTTCTGTAAATCGTGTTTAACTACAATTAAATCAAATAGAACAGTATAGAGAATAGTTCGACGACATAAGGAAAACATACCTGCTGTGGAGGTCTCGATTTGTACTGTCTCAAAATTAGGTATCATTGATGGAAAGGGGTTCACGAAGAAGTTGGTCGGTGTCGTCCATCGCAGTGGATGGAAAAGCAAAAAATGCAACGATATGGGGTAGAGGAAATATGAAAGTCGGTTAGTAATCTGAATGGCAAGGAGTAAACAACCGATATAGGACATCGTATGTCGAAATCAACAACCTACCGACATTATGAATAAAATACTGAGGATACAAACATGGGCTGAAGGAGAGAAATCAAGAGGGATGGGAGAATGAACTTTACTGTAGTCATCTAAGACAACTACAAATCAAATGGTTAAATGGGGCACCATAATAGGAAATGTATAGTATTACTGATTCAGTAAATCATGTTTAACTGCAATTAAATCGAAGAGGACAGTAGGATGAATACATCAACGATATAAAGAAAACATACCTGATTTGGAGGTCTCAATTTGTACTGTCCGAATTAGGTATAGTAGATGGAGGAAATGTAGGAGGGCGAAGACGAAGAAGGGATCATAAGTGAAGATGGAGATACTGAAATATACTCGAAACCCTAGAAAATCGACAGGATAAGCACGAGCGGGATAGGGAAGATGTTGATGGAGCATTGTACCAAAGGAGGATTCGAGATCCGCTTTGAAAACCATAACTTTGACATTGGTTTATACCTGGGGTTACTCACTGCGTACTATACGGCATGGGAACCGTAGGTGGAGTAGAGGACCCGGATGTGCAAGAGCCGATGGAGGAGTCGCCGGTTGTGGAGAAGGCACGAGCCGAGGAGCTGTAGTCAGAGGAGTCGACGACGGAGTCACGGCTAGAGAGGAGATTCGAGAATGCGATGAGGCTGTCGAGGTTGGCGATGGTATGCGCGAGGAGATGGCGGGATTAGAGGTGAGATAAAACCCTAATTGCGGGACGAGAAGGAGGGTTCGGTGCAGAGGTGAAAGCCAACTCGCGGGCGGAGTGGGATAATCTTTGGAGGGGGACGCGATGGTTTGGGGGTAAAATGGGAATGGAATTAGTGAAATGGGGGACGTGGAGGGTTCAGGAGGCGACACATCAGCTAGGAAAAAGCCAGCTTTAGTATATATAGTAGATAGTAGATTTCAGTATAGATAGATGCAATGTATGAGGTGAAAAGGACAGATGATATCCAAATAATAGGTGCGAAACCAGAGGACAGAAAAAGAAAAACAGATGGATGACTATAGATAGCTAAATAACAACTAAAATATTTTCATTCTTTGCTGAGTAACCATCGTCTTTTTTACTTCTGCTTGAACCCCTAAGACAGACGAACGAAGAAAATGCATAAGCTTGGTGGGCAGCCCAGAAGTCAACCCATCTTCTTGCAACGGACTACCGCAGAAAACATACTGCAAAAGAACTAGGAATATTTAAATTAGTAGCGAAATTATAAGAAAAAAATGATAATGAAAGAAACAACAGGGTGCTACTTCGTATCACATGACAGGATCAACAAGGTAGCTTTAATTGGAATCGTCATATAATGAAATGTCTTTCTCAATAATAAAATCACTACTGGGTGTGCACCCGTAACCATCTTTCTTCATTTTCGCATGTAGATCATGTAGTAAATAATAAATTGGTCTGCATTCACACTGAGATTCATCCCCCACTAAAAATACATGAAACTTATTGCCAGCTTCAATCCAACTACAGCCAGGCTGCTTCTTCAATCCCTTGGCCATCATCTTCCCCCTAAGTTTTTTAGCTTCTCTCCACTTGCCCATGGAGGCGTATATACTGGACAGTAGCATGTAAGTACTCCCATTCTCTGGTTGGACCTCCATCAGCCTCCTTGCAACCAGCTTCCCAATATGGGCATTTCCGCAGACATTACATGCAGCAAGGAGTGCACTCAAAACAGAAGCCGATGCCGTCGTGCCAAGCCTCTCAACAAGTTCAAAAGCCTCTTTAAGCCTCCCAGCACGACCGCAGAGATCAACCAGGCAAACATAATGGTCTTCTCTTATTTTGATGTCTTTGTCTTTCCAAAGCCTGTCAAAAAAATTCAGCCCTTCATCCACTAAACCAGCATGACTGCAGGCTGATAGCAGCCCCACATATGTGACATCATCTGCTTTGAAACCAAATTTCCCCATCTCATTAAACAGGTCAATTGCTTCTCTTCCAAGCCCATGATGTGCATATGCTGTGATCATGCCATTCCAAGAGACTAGATCTTTATGACTTGTTAAAACATCATCAAAAAACATTCTTTTAGCCATATCCAGAACACCACACTTTGAATACATGCCAATCAGTGCAGATACCACAAATGGATTGCCTTGATAAGCCATTTTGAGGATCATTTGGTGAATCTGCTGCCCCTCGCAGAGGCCAGCTGAGTTGCTGCAAGCTCCCAACACAGCAAGAAACGTAACTTTGTTAGGCTTTATATTGTCAACCGCCTGTAATTCACAAAAAGTTTTCAACGCTTCTTCATTTTGCCCATCTTGAACATAGCCTGTGATCATGGTGGTCCACGATATCACATTTTTCTCAGGGATTACATCGAACAACTCCCTTGCCCCTTTGAAATCCCCATTTTGGATAAAGCCTGCCATCATTGAATTCCACGAGGAAATATCCCTCTCCGGCATAATCTGGAACAATTCAAAAGCTTCAGCCAATCTTGAATTTTGGGCATAGCCCGTAATCATGGAGCACCATGAAACCGCATTACGCTCAGGCATTCTATCAAAAAGTTCCCTGGCTTCATCCACTCTGCCATTTTTTGACAAACCCGCAACGATTGCAGTCCAGGAAATCACATCCCTTTCAGGCATACATTCAAAAAGTCCACATGCTTCCTCAATTCTCCTGCATTGAGCCAGAGAATTTATCAATGTGTTCCATGAAACCACATTTCTTTCTGGCATTTTTTTAAATAAATGTAATGCCATGTCAATTTGAGCATTCTGTACATAACCATCAATCATTGTGTTCCAAGAAACGACGTTCTTATCAGGCATTTCATTGAAAAGCTTCTCCGCTTCTGCAATATTATTTGCCTTGATATACCCACCAACCATAGCAGTCCAAGTGATGACATTTTTCTTAAAAACTGGTCTATCAAACAGCTTCCTTGCTTCTTTAAGCATCCCATGTCTGATATAACAACTAATCATTGAAGTACATGCAACCACATCAGGGTCCGACATTTTATCAAACAGTTGGCGTGCTTCACCAATCCTCCCTTCTTGGCCAAGGTTTTTTATCATATAAGTTGATTTTTTCTTACTAGAATTAACATAGAAAGCCCCCTTGGCTGTTGAAATCCCGGATCTAACATCACTGGATATCATGGAATGACATGCTGGATAGTGTAGGTGTTGTAGAAGCTTGGCATTGCTAAATAACAATGCAACAATTCGGACCGGGTTTGGAGAACAAAATCGATAAATGTTTTTTAGGTGACCCAATGGAATTGAAAACCCAAACATTTTTCAAATTCTGCAACTCAGAAAGCAATTAATCATAAATGACATTTCCACCAACAAAATCTTACTAAATGGCCAAATCCAACTTAAATGAACTACCGAGCGATAACCTCCTTGAGAAGTTGTCCAATTGAAGGTGTTCGTTGAAATTCCCCATGCTATTCTTATCACCTTTCCGCTACGGTTAAGCTGAGCAGCAGCCCTGTTCTCCCGACGCCGCCTTCAAAAAGCTTGTCCGCAGCTGCGATTGCTCCCCTGCTGCTATTCCATTCGGTCCTGCTTCGGGCTGCTGCTGTTTGTAGTTGTTTGAAGGTGTCCAGCTTCGGTCCGGACCCCCATCGACCTCCTGCTACTGATATTTTTGTGGAACTTATTAATTTATATATTTATTTTAAAAACAATGTTATATTTTTATTGATTATTGTTGATTTATTTTATGGAATTTATATTTATTTCCATTGTTTTATTATATTTCTTTAAACTTAACCATGTCTATTGTTATAATAATATCATTACATTTTAAGTTTTATACAATACATTAATTAATACATGTTAGATAAATCAATTATCAATAAATTTATACAAATATTATATTATACATTTTATGTAACACATTAATTGATATATTTGTTTTTTGATGGTGCTTGAAATTATGAAAATTGGGATATGAATAGCATGAATAATGATATTGAAGTTATATAATGTGTAATAGATTTAACAAACTTATTATTAGGTTATATTATAAATTTTGTGATTTATACAAATAAGTGATAATATGAATAATATTAATGAATTATATATAAAAGAAATATTATATGTTTATGTACTATAAAAATATTAATACAGTAACGATAATTTTTATAAATAATATAAAATAAAATAAAATATATTAAAACATCACAAGATACTTTTTAATATGAAACATTAATAATTTATTCCCTACATATTGTATTTCATTGTTTTTAAATTGTCAATTATACATGTCTATATTTATCTGCTTCTTACCAAGAAGACAGATAGAACAATTCAATTCTTAAATTGCTCAATAGAGTTTAAGAAATTGACTTTAGATGTTATGATGCATGATCCAAAAAATCATTCATAATTATCAATTTCAAGCAATGTCATTTTTTTGTAGTTATGTCTACATGTGCCTGCGATTAATGGCGTTTTGGTTGTTATTTTTTGAATTATGAAAATGTGGAATAATTGTTTCATTTGATTAGATGTTTGTATGTTGTGTCATTTTTTAACAATCATCTTGTTGTGTTGTGAGTGTTTTATGTTTGTGGATTTAAATATATATGTACAACAGAAATGTAGACATATCATATATGAAACTATTGATAATTACAATGAAAATTATATATTTTTCTTTTACTATAATTTTTTTCAAATTTGTTATGTTTGTAAATTTAATATTTTTGACAATTGCAGAAATTAAAAGTTTTAGAAAATAAATATGCAATGAAATTATGCATCAAAGCAAAATATAATTAATTTAAAACAAATATGTATAATGATTATGTAAATGATTTTAATTAATATATAAAGTCAGTTGAAACTGTTTTTAAAAATTAATTAATTGAATTAATATATTTATTGAAGTTAAACGTACATTGTTGTGATAAAAAAACAGAAGAGGATTTAAAATAATATTGTTATTTTAACATTTAGGGCGAAAGTAATAAAAAATTATTTGTTAATAAAGGGCATTTGTGTCATTTACAACAAAATAATTTTTTTCTCTGTAATTTTTTTCACCAAACAAGATGTAGAAAAATCACAATCATTTCTTTTTATTTTACTAATTTTTTTATCCAAAAAGGAAGAGAAATCTAAATCTTTTCTTTTATGAATTCGAAAACAATTTCTTTTATTTCACTAATACACGACCAAATAAGCCAGAAGTGACTTGTGGTGTCATAGAAGAACATCATTTCCTGCTAGCTTAGCTCGCCAAGATTCTGATGAGTTGATGATTTGTTTTCTATTAAAAATTTTAAATCATTTTGAAATAGAGGTGGTTTGAAATAAAACGTTATTTAGGGTTAATTCATTTTTTTAAAATTTTTAATATTATCCCTATTTTTTACATAATATAAAATAATTTCTTTCATTTTCCTATAAAAAATTTAATAAAACAAGGTGAAGAAAATTTTAAATCATTCATTTCATTTTACTCAATTATTAATCTAATCACATGGGGGGAAATAATAATCCTTCCTTTTCCTTTCTCATCTTTTATGAATTATCAAATCATTTATTTTCTTTTACTAAGATATCGCCAAACACAGTGCAATACAATCTTCCATATACTTGTAAGCTCCCAAAATCCTATCCAACAATTAGAGGATCCCTTGTAATTTTTGAGATCATTTTTTATTAAAACTTCACTTAAAATTTATATTGGAAAATTTCCAGAAAAAATGTCATTAAAAATAGATTAAAAAAATTATAGTAAACTTTAATTTCACCTGAAAAGATTGTGATCGATTTATCATACATGTCTCTAGCACCCCAATTTTCCTAAAATTTAATATGCCTGACATGTGTAATTTGATAACCATTTACTGTTGAATTTTTTATTAGTAAAACTGGTAACCACTTGGTGTATAGTTTGTCATCCAATTATTTATTAAAGAAAATAGATGATTTAAATTTACTTAAATCCCAAATTCTCAATGTCTTTGTTTGTCATTGATTTAATAAATTAGTTGGTGAACAAATATATAATTAATAATCGTCTCTCTAGGCAACAAGTGTTACTCTAAATCACTAAATTAATTGTGTATGCCCTTTGAATAAACATGCAAACTCTAGCTTATATGGATAATATGAATAGACATTACCTTTATCACGCACTAATTATTCTTAGATTAGTTGTTAATGTGTTTGATGTATAATGTGTTGGTTTTACGAGCATCTCAAATAGCTCAATTATAATGAAATTGTGCAACGAACTCATCCATCAATTGGGAGAGAGATTCAATAATTAAAATGAATAAAGTTATAACACACTTACAATATGCCCCTTTTCAACTCCTTTTTTTATTCCAATAAAAATTACAAAGCACTAACGTACTTATTCATGCATACTTAGACAATCTACCTACTATAAATATATAAAATCAAATCTAAAGGATTTCTTTCACTTGTGTTCTATTAAAACCTATAGGGAAGGGAGTGATAGAGAGAGAAAGAGATAACTTCAACCATAATATTATCCAATAATGTTTGTTATGGAACGAACCTTTAATCCTTCTTTTATAACATTTCTTCAATTTAATGAATCATACTCCTCAGGGAGTAACAATATTTCTTAAACATTATGCCATTAATGAACCAATATTAACCTTCTATAACTTACGACTTTGCCAACCCATTGAACTCTGTGAACGTTAAACCTTTCAACGTTTGACTATCCATATATGTAACCCCTCAAACACATAATTAGATGATGTTTAAGTCTAAGAAATGATTGATAAATGGAGAATTTGAATGATTAAGGCAACACCATATACTATTTATATAAAGCTTGATCATTATGTATGATCGACAATCAATCGTACAACATGATTCAAGAAAAACCTAATATAAAAATCATTAGCCTTTCTTTCAACAATTCCCCTCTTTCACAAAAGCATCATTGGGGTTGTTTTTATGTTGTGTTATGTTACGTTATATGAAACAAGCTATAAAACCGTGATCAAACTCTTTTTTGGATATAAATATACTACACAAGCTCTATCAAATTTTAGAAAAATAGACTTTACTTAAATTAAATCACTGATGTGATATTTTTTTCATATTTTTTAACATCTATACCATCTCATTTGTGATATTTGAATGAATAAATTTGAATGTTTACGATTTGTTGGTCCCTTTTCATAAAATCAAAACATTTCACCAAGTGGCCCAATTTGGTAGTGATTCATTATTTTTATCATAACATTTACTACATTGATCCAAATTGAAAATTTTATTTGTTGTAGGGTTCTCTAGTCATTGGGATATTATTCATTTAACCAGATAAATTGTTGGATCCAATCATATGAGGCCTAAATGAAGCTTTCAAGATGAAAAAACAATAGACGACCATATTTGAACCACCTATTATTAATGGGTCATAACATGGGTAGGATGATACAAATGGGGTGATTATAGTGGAATTGGAAAGTTATCTTGATTCCATACTAGCCCATAAATTTTCAAGTCAAGATTTGATAATAACTCTGTCACTCACACAGATAAGGAAGGGGAACATACTAAAGAGGACAACTCACCTACCCCACATAGACATTGGCTTCTCTTGAAGCCAAATTGTAAATTTATCATTAAAACCCCTGCATGATTTATTTTCAACTTTTAAACATCCAAGGTTTGAGTTTGGTCAAGCTTGAGATATCTATCCATCTATTTTCTTATTCTTCTCCCCATGTATTTCTAAATTCCTTAGTGGTCAATCTAGGGTGTGTTCTTTGATGTAGTTAAAGGTTCTAGAGTGCAGGGGAAGTGGTTGAGCCCATGCCCAACAATTGTTTTTTCATATGTTTCTTCATATTTATCCTCAAAACTAGGCGATAGAAACCCAAAAGGATTGAAGAGGGGATCTTTTCACATATACACTATGTAAGAAAAATGTCATTTAACAATGGTTAAAACTAACTCTAAATGATCTATAATGATTGTTTGGAATCACCACATTTACCGATATCGCTAATCATTTCACGATGTTTTTTACAATGTTTTTTTATTTTGCGGTGTTTTTTAGTAGTCATTTTTATTTAAATTTTTAAAAATTACATTTTTTAAATAATTTTTTTAAACCCCCCACCCACCTAGTCTGGCTCGGCCCGACTCGCCCGCCCGACCTACCCACCCAGTCGACCTGCCCACCCGACCCACCTACCTCGACCTACCCTGTAAAATCCATTATAAATATGATTGTAGTATGATTTTATGTCACAAACCCCTTCCACCAAAGGTACCCTTCCTGAGCTGCCAGTGAAGAGAGAGAGATAATGACCCCTGAAGTTTGCCTCTAATAGGTCACTGGTTGGTGGCTAGTACCAAGGGTATATAGTCCACATCAATGGGAGGAATTACCCTCATATTTAAGTTAAAGGAATAAGAGATAAGATGAGAACCACTAACCAAAACCATTCATAAATAAAGAAGAAATCCTAATACAACATGTAATGCCATAAAAAACTGGAACAATTGAAACAAAAATACTATAAATATCAAAATAACCCTCTGAAGTGATCGCAAAGCTCCAACAACTCTCCAACAACTCTCCAACAACTCCTCGAACTAGTATCGACCGACTCGATTACCAACCAGTTCCTGCTGACCTGAAAAACAATGTATAGATATGTAGGGTGAGAAAAACATGTATACTTAGCAGGATCATCCATGAAACCTCTCATGGTTAGGCTGCACTGTTAGGGAAACTGTGTTCCAACCATGCGATATGGCTTTGCCTGAAGATGCAAACCATACGCATAGTTAGATATAACCATGCGGCCTACCCGCATGGTTTCCTCTAACCATGCAACATGCCCACTTTTCTCCAAAAGATGGGTTCTAGGCTCTGAATAATCCCTATACACACTCTAGACCTTCACTAACTCATTATACTTCCATATTAGGTCCAAAATAAAAAATTAGACCAAAATTTAAAGGATCTATACTTGAGTGAAAAACTAGGGTCTTACATAAATTATGGATAGTCCACTCTGTTTGATCGTCTATCTATGGATTAAGATTGATGATAACGAATAACCAAGAGCCAAAAGCACGCTAGAGACCTCTCTATATCATGAAAGTAAAATAGGTATCATGATTAGAGATTATCATATTCAAACCCCCATAAAGACTAACCAACACTTCTAAATATTTACTTGAAAATACTTCCACCAAGATCGACTCCTTAATCTCTAAGAAGTGAGCTGACTTTGTCAAGCATTCCATGATCACCCATATAAAATCATAACCACCCTAATCTTGGGGAAAATTAATGATAAAGTACATCAAGATGTCCTCTCACTTCCACTAGGGAATATTGAGAGATTGAAGAAAACTACTAGGAGCATGATGCTCAACCTTCACCCTCTAGAAGACTAAACACTGAGAGACAAACTCTGTAACTAAATTCTTCATAACAGACCATTAAAACTATCCTCTCAAAGCATGATGCATCTTCACCACCCCAGGATTTATTTCTAAGTGTGAATTATGAAACTCATGGAGAACCAAACCACACATCACTAAAGGAATGAAAAACTTTCTCGAAAACAACACCCAATGCCGACCATCCTCAAATCACCCCTCAAGAGTATCGCTATAAAAAACTCAACACACCAAAACTATGCCCTAAGATCCCCTATCTAGGAATCCTCCACTCAGTACACAAAATATGACTACACCATTATCTAATAAATATATTCCCTACCATCAACAACACCCATATCATGGTGTATTTCTACCAACTCTTCTATAACTCTCTAGGAGGCTCGAGACTCATGAAAAACACCACTACATGACTTTGTTTTCAAGGAATATGACACAACACTACCTTTAATAGGTGTATAGTAAATCTCAAAGTCATAGTCCTGTAAGAATTCTATCAACCATCACTATCGAAAATTCAAGCTGCATTGGGAGAATACATACTTTAAACTTTTATGAACTACGAAGACAACAAAACATTCACTAATGAGAAAATACTGCCTTAACTTCAAGGAAAAAAAATTGTAACAAGTTGAAGATCACGGGTGACATAGTTACTTACATGAGGTCATAAATTTTAAGACCCATAAGAGATAATTTTCCTTTTCTACATCAACACGCAACCCAATCCAAGACTTAAAGTGTCACAATAAACCTCAAACCTAATCCTCCATATGGAATATTAAGAACTAGAGTGATGGATATATTCTCCTTAAAATACTCAAAATCATCTTGAAACTAGTCAGTCCAAATGAACACATGGTCTTTTCTAGTCAAGACTATTATAGGAGTCGCAATCTAAGAGAAGTTAAGAACGAAACTCCTACAATAACCAGTATCACCAAGGAAACTCTGCACCGCCACAACATTATTAGGGGATACTGGTCTACGCTTGTCATTGGTTGAAGTTTTATGCGTCCCAAATTAATTACCCGTTCTTAGAAATTTAATATAACATAAGTTCGGGGTCGATCCACAGGGAACCATGGCATGCATGAATTTAATTGAGTTAATATTTAATTAGGTGAAGTATGCAAAGTTTAGAAACAATTGGGTTGGTTTTTGGGTTTTGATTTAAACTAAACTGATTTACTTTGAAGAATGGATACAGTTTGAAGGAAAACAATGGGTAAATTTAAAGAGTTCTTAGAAATGGAAAGAAAAGACGTGTCGAGGCTATGGTGAATAAGGAGTTCTTATGCAGATTGTTTAAATGGTTGTGCTGTTCATAATAATTCAATCATTCAGGATTTCATTTTTGTTACAAGATTTCCTTGGTCCGGTTCTTCTTGTTTGGAATTAGAGCAGTTGACTCCTTGGTCCGGTAGTCGATGTCCTTAATTCTTTATTACGTCCAGTCCATTACTTTAATCAGTGAAAACCTTCCAATGGTCATGGATGTTTTCACCGTTACTTTTCTTTTGTATCGCTGAGAATCCTTCCCTTGGTCTGGCTAAGAATTCTCAGTTATATTAGACAGTGGCTTAAGAAAAGTAAGATGAATTACAACGATTCAAACACAGCTATATAAAACAATATACAAATTATTATCCCATCATCCACAGCCCCAACACGAGGGGTTTAGTTACACATAGAATTTAGGAGAGAAACGACACACGTGATACCTGACGGATTCATCGTGTAGGCGTTGAGGTAGAGTATCGGAGGGTGGAATGGTGGAATAGTGTAATGACGGCACCTCGGTGGCTTCGGGAATGGTGGTATCAGAGCTTCTCCCTCCTCCAATGGTTCTGAACCTTTCAAATTCGTAGGCCAAGGCCTCATTTTATAGAAAAATAAAGTACACGACGTGTATAGAAAGTACACACCGTGTACTTTTCGTCAACGCGTTTTGGCGCCATTTTCTCCGCTGGCAGGTGGCCGAGCACGCCGTTCTTGACTTTTGCACACGGCGCCGCCTGCAAGTTGAGTGAACACGGCGTGTAGCGCCGCCATACACGGTGTGTAGTGCCGCTAGCCCCTTCTAGAATAGCAGACACGACGTGTAAAAGTTCAAACACGCCGTGTCTTCATCAACGGCCACATGGGCGTGTGGACTTTTCTCTGGAACCACCGCTTCTAGAAGGTGGTACACGACGTGTAGCGCTGACCCACACGATGTGCATCTCTGCCTGGTAGACATGGGCGTGTACTCCCTGCTTTGGTCTGTGTCCTTGTCTGGATGTACACGACGTGTATAGAAAGTACACGCCGTGTAGTTTCAAAAATTTCACAAACTTCCCTTGATCCATGTATTAAGTCAGAAAGCTCCTACAAGTAAACAGATTCACCAAAATCAAAGAATATGTTAATGAAACCACAAATATTTGCTGAAAACATGATTTTATCTTCAATTATATATTTGGAAATGTATACACAAATTGGGTGCATCAAATTCCCCCACACTTAGTCATTTGCTTGCCCTCAAGAAAAATCTCAACATCTAATTAAGAGAGCCTATACTTTGAAAAGGAAGGCATTTAGTTAGTCAAACGTATAACTGATAAAGTTACTGAGGAAAAAATCTAAAAGGCACAAACAAATTCAATTCATAAGATATTAAAATCACGCCTCATATATAATGTAATTAACTACTATCATCCTCTTTCAACACATTGTTCAACCTTTCAAAAAATAAGCATGCCACTTGATGATTTACCTTACCAGTTAAAATCACACTCTACACTCAAGATGTTTTTAATCGAAGTTATGCTCAATCAAAGGCATATACATTCTATCCATAGGTTTGAAAGATATCTTGTTCTCCACTTCAGAAAAATTGAATTACAAAAATAATGAGGGCTTTGTCAATAAGGTTTAGATGTTTCTGTGGCTAAGGGTTGGTAGGTTCAGATGTGAAAATAAATTCTGAGGCTTGAAAAAGGATGGCTAATTCCTTTAAACAACATTGCATGATATTCAAAGTAAAGATCATTGAAAATAAATCCTTCACAAGCCTAGTCAAATGCTTTTGTAATCGTTACCAACTCCCTTAGGTAAGTAGGGTTTATGGGAAAATAAGTATAAGGTCCCCTCATTGTTTGTTTGTTGTTTTTTTTGTTGTTTTTTTGTTGTTTTTTTAAACAAAACACAAGGGAATCCCTTATGAATACAATGAGTACATGTTTGGAATCCATTCTGCCCCAAATAATCAAGAGGCACTCCCCCACACTTTATTTCATGGCTATACAAAAATATGTCATGTATTGCCAACTCCCTCTTTAAATCTTAAATGAATAATAATGCAAAGTTAAAAAAAGAAATAGGGTAGGAAGGAAAATAGGCTTGTAATGTGGCTTCCTATAAAGGCCGTTCATGGATTCAATGGGCTTAACGAAGATTAAATGTAGGGTAGGTCTCAAGATAAAGGGGTTGAAACAATCTAATGCCTCAATCATGTTAAAGTAATTCAAAAATTTCTTCATATTTCGAAAAGAAAAACTTGCAAATTCTGGTAGTGATGCATATCCTGAGAATCTCTCAAGAAAGAGGGTATTAGAAAAGAAATATGAAAAAGGGTTTAGAATACCTCTCAGGAGTGGAAAAAATAATAAAGGGACAATCAGGTCATGACATGCATATAAATGATTAGCCTAATTAATGTAATTTAATCAAGTATGAAAGGTTGTAATTGAAACTATATCAGCAATCATTTTAAAATACTTAAAAACTAAAAGCATGTAACCTTTCCAAAAGTTCCTACTGATAACTCTAGCATTTATAAGACTGATTAACAAAAATTTCTTTACATTTACAAATATAGAGTCTAATAATGATGTCTCCTAGGTTAGTTTAAGGGCAAAGACTAAGGTGAAAGATATAGATGCTCCCCCATACTTAACACTGCACAGGGTCCACCAAGTGCAACACCAAGGTAAAGGGTGGGTAGTGGGGAGAAATGGGGGACAAAATGAGGGAAAGTAGTGGAAGAAGTAAATCCAAAAAGAAAGAAAAAAGAAATGGAAAAATACTCCCCTCGTGAAAAGTGATGCCCAAAGTGCACCATGCCTGTACCTGTGACTGTCGAGAAAAAAAAAGAAGACTACAAACATGCATAACAGCACAGCACAGAAAATGACAGAAGAGATATATAAGAGAAAGGAAAATGTCACTATCATGGGGTCGCCTCAGGGGAGGCATCATCCAGTACAAAATCGGCCTGGAGAGATGGCGCAGGAGCCGTGGAAGGGTGAGGCTCTGACTCGACATCGGGAAGGGTAGCTGAAGAAGTAGGAGCCGCATGTGCTAGACTCGGGATCAGAAGTTCAGCAACAGGCCCTGGCCCAGCAGAAGTGGCAGCAACAGAGCTCACCATAGTCATCAGAACAGAAGTTGTGGCCGACGCAGGAGATGGCGGTGGAGCAGTAGTAGAAGGGCCAGGAACGGAGGCAGGGGCTGGTGGCTGGAAAATCTCGAGGAGTGCGGTGTGCCTGATAAGTACCTCCAACTCCTCCCAAATACTAAGCCGTTGCGGAATGCTGCTATCAAGGTACCGACCGCTCAATGGTATCGTCCGACGAGAAAAGCGTCGGAGCCTGTCGTATGCGAGGTCGGTGACCGAGAATACCGTGCAGAGATAGGGAGCACCTGCAGGTCCCGGCCCAGGTGCCGGTGCAGCAGTAGCATCTGGCTCTGGAGGTGGATTTGCCGAAGAAGAAAGTGGCTCGGTGGAAGGGGTTCTCGAAGAGGGACCAACTGTTGAGGATGATGGTATAACGGAAGTGGCATCTGGTGCAGTAGAAGGAGGCCGCGCCTCATCTGAGGGAGTGAGTGGCGGCAGAATGGCCAACGGAGGGAGCTCAAAGACCGGAGCATCGGGGTCCGACTGAGTAGGTGGTCGGAGTCGGATTCGATGATAACTGGACTCCTCGCCCTCAATGGCGGAGGCTGGCCGCTTCCCGCGCAAATGATCATGATCTACCATATCCTGAAATAGAAAGAAAAAGAAAACGAAAACAAAACAAAAGAAGAAAATAAAACAAATAAAATGTGAGAAAATTGGAAAATTAAAGTACACGGCGTGTACTCAGAGTACACGGCGTGTACTCAGAGCTGGAAGGTATCCCCTGTTCTTTGGAAAGACATGCCGAGGGTGGAAAGAGACCATGTAATAGGACACGACGTGTACCGAACATACACGTCGTGTTCACATCAAAGTGTAGGTGGCCGTGTAACAAATGACACGACCATGTTTTTAACAGTTCAGAGAACACAATACACACCGTGTAGGTTATGGACACGGTGTGTACTGCACATGAAGAACATGTCCGTGCAGAGGGGGAGACACGGGCCAGTCATAGATATAGAGGACACGGCGTGTACCGAACATACACACCGTGTTCTGGAACATGGGGTGATAGGTCGTGTTATGTGCCACACACAGAGGGGCCAACACAAACAACGGACATGGCGTGTACCAAACACACACGCCGTGTAAATGAAAATGGTGTGTGAGACCGTGTGCAAAGGTGTATTCGAGCACGGGGAAATGGACACGGTGTGTACCGAACATACACACCGTGTAAATTCAAATTTCTGAAAATTCATTCTGAGGCCGTGTTCAGACGTACACGGCGTGTGTTCTTCATTTCATGGTCGTGTACTGCCGGAAGCCGAACGGTCGGCTGATCCGAAAAAACACCCTAAACGAGTCTAAAAATTTGAAACAGAGGGTGTAGAATGGTGTACCTGGATTGAGGATCACAATGTGAGAGGAATCAGAACTTGAAATACCCCAAATCGACGAATTTGGCAAAAGGGGGTTTGGACGGCGTTTGGGAGAAGAAACGGGAAGAAGGGGAAGAATCAGGCAGCCGTGCAACATGGCCTCAAGCCGGGTGGCCCGCGGCTTTTATAGCTGAGGTACACGGCGTGTATAGAAAGTACATGCTGTGTATATTTTTTTTAAGACAAGTACAAAATTTAATTATTATAGTAAACTATATAATAATTATTAAAAATAGAAATATTGAAAAATTCTATTATACATAAGCCTATACACGACGTATATCGAGAAATACACGCCGTGTATTCTAAAATAAGAAAGAGAGTAGTACAACCTATGGTCTGGTGCTTGGGGCGGGATTCGAACCGGCGATCGGCCGATTCGAATGGACGCCCTCACCCACTGGAGCAAAGGTTGTTTTTCTGTTCATATTTATTTTTTATATATATTTATTATATACGACTTATACACACGGAAAGAAAGAAAAGCACGACGTGTGGTTTTTATTTAGGAAAGGATGGGGGTGAAGCGGGGAGATTAGCGCGATTCGAAACCGGGTCTTGTGAACCTGGTGTCGAGACTTTGCCAATCCGCCAACTTCACCCGCGTGTAAGTTCTTATTTTTAAAACATTTTTATTTATATTTGAAAAATCATGGCGCACACGGCGTATATCGGAGTACACGTCATGTGGTTTAATTAAAAGAACAAATGATGGAAATGGGACGGTTGTCTGGATTCGAACCCCGGGTCTTTTGAAACCGGATTACGATTTTAGCCAACCAGCCCATCCCCATCATGGGTTTTATTAAACACATGTATATATATATATATTGACAATACCACACACATCATGTAATTAAAAGGAGGAACCCCGTGCCGAAGGTAGGTCAGGAGGATTCAAACTGAGGACGGCTCGAATAAACTCCAGTGACTTTGCCATCGGCACCGACATCATCCCTGGTTAGTTATTTGTTATTCTATAGATTTATACTATTAAGTTTATAAATGAAAAGGACTTAGTACACACCGTGTATATAAGTGGGACACGACGTGTAACCTCTGGGTTGCCTCCCAGGAAGCGCCTTTGTTTTAGGTCGTTGGCTCGACCTACTTACCTTGCTTACCGGAGGAGTATGGTGGACAACGTTCCCACCATATTGTCTGTAGGATGGTAAGCTTTCAACCGCTGCCCATTTACCTTGAATGGTTGACCATCTTCTCCAGAAATTTCTACCGCACTGTGATGGAATATGCGGATAACGTGGAATGGTCCCGACCAGCGTGACTTTAACTTCCCTGGAAATAAGCGAAGACGAGAATTAAAGAGAAGTACTTGATCACTGGGTTGGAAAGATTTTCATGATATCATCTGGTCGTGAATGGATCTTGTCTTCTCTTTGTACAACTTGGCATTCTCATATGCCTCTAATCGGATCTCATCTAGTTCCGATAGTTGGAACTTCCGTTTTTCTTCAGCTGCCTTCAGATCAAAATTTAGGGCTTTGACGGCCCAGTAGGCTTTGTGTTCCAATTCTACTGGCAAATGGCAGGGCTTTCCATAGACGAGGAGGAACGGGGACATTCCCAGTGGTGTTTTGAAAGCAGTCCGATATGCCCACAAGGCATCATCTAACTTCTTGGACCAGTCCTTCCATGAAGTGTTCACTGTTTTTTCCAGGATCTACTTGAGCTCTCGATTGGAGAGCTCTACCTGTCCACTGGACTGGGGATGATATGGTGTCCCCATCTAATGCTTTACTCCATACTTCGACAGTATTCCTCTCATCAGTGTGTTGTCGAAGTGGGTCCCTCTATCGCTGATCAGTACTCGAGGAACTCCAAACCTGCTAAAAATATTTTTCTTTAAGAAATTTATGACTACCTTGGCTGTGTCGTGAGCTGCAGCAATAGCTTCCACCCATTTGGAAACGTAGTCGACGCAGACCAGGATGTAAGTGTTCCCAAAAGATGGGGGGAAAGTACCCATGAAGTCTATGCCCCAGACGTCGAAAATCTCGACCTCCATGATGGGGTGCTGAGGCATCTCGGCTCTACATCCCACATTACCCGTCCTCTGGCACCGATCGCAACAGGAAACAAAGGCTCGAGCATCTCTATGCATGGTGGGCCAGAAAAATCCAGACTCTAGGATGTTAGCTATGGTACGGTCCGGGCCATGATGTCCTCCTACTGGTGAGGCATGATAGAACTCCAGGACACCGTGAACTTCATTCTCTGGGATGCAATGACGGATCACTCCATCTACACAAGATCGGAATAGTAGAGGATCCTCCCAGAAGTACCTTTTCACATTAGATAAAAATATTTTCTTTTGCTGGAAGGAGAGTTCAGGATGAACGACACCTGTAACCAGAAAATTAGCGATATCAGCATACCATGGTCGAGGTGTTTCACTAATCAAAAAGAGGTGCTCATCAGGAAAATCCTCCCTGATCTCCCGATCTTCTTCCTTCTCCAAGTGTGGCAGCTCGAGGCAGGAGAGATGGTCAGCAATGAAGTTCTCACTCCCACGACGCAGGAGACGACGGTGGAGCAGCAGTAGAAGGGCCAGGAACGGAGGCAGGGGCTGGTGGCTGGAAAATCTCAAGGAGTGCGGTGTGCCCGATAAGTACCTCCAACTCCTCCCAAATACCGAGCCGTTGCGGAATGCTGCTATCAAGGTACCGACCGCTCAATGGTATCGGCCGATGAGAAAAGCGTCGGAGCCTGTCGTATGCGAGGTCGGTGACCGGGAATACCGTGCAGAGATAGGGAGCACCTGCAGGTCCCGACCCAGGTGCCGGTGCAGCAGTAGCATCTGGCTCTGGAGGTGGATCTGCCGAAGAAGAAAGTGGCTCGGTGGAAGGGGTGCTCGAAGAGGGACCAGCTGTTGAGGATGATGGTATAGCGGAAGTGGCATCTGGTGCAGTAGAAGGAGGCCCCGCCTCATCTGAGGGAGTGAGTGGCGGCAGAATGGCCAACGGAGGGAGCTCAAAGACCGGAGCGTCGGGGTCCGACTGAGTAGGTGGTCGGAGTCGGATTCGATGATAACTGGACTCCTCGCCCTCAGTGGCGGAGGCTGGCTGCTTCCCGCGCGAATGATCATGATCTGCCATATCCTGAAATAGAAAGAAAAAGAAAACGAAAACAAAAAAAAAGAAGAAAATAAAACAAAGAAAATGTGAGAAAATTGGAAAATTAAAGTACACGGCGTGTACTCAGAGTACACGGCGTGTACTAAGAGCTGGAAGGTATCCCGTGTTCTTTGGAAAGACATGCCGAGGGTGGAAAGAGACCATGTAATAGGACACGACGTGTATCGAACATACACGTCGTGTTCACATCAAAGTGTAGGTGGTCGTGTAACAAATGACACGACCATGTTTTTAACAGTTCAGAGAACACAATACACGCCGTGTAGGTTATGGACACGGTGTGTACTGCACACGAAGAACATGTCCGTGTAGAGGGGGAGACACGTGCCAGTCACAGATATAGAGGACACGGCGTGTACCGAACATACACACCGTGTTCTGAAACATGGGGTGATAGGTCATGTTATGTGCCACACACAGAGGGGCCAACACAAACAACGGACATGGCGTGTACCAAACACACACGCCGTGTAAATGAAAATGGTGTGTGAGACCGTGTGCAAAGGTGTATTCGAGCACGGGGAAATGGACACGGTGTGTACCGAACATACACACCGTGTAAATTCAAATTTCTGAAAATTCATTCTGAGGCCGTGTTCAGACGTACACGGCGTGTGTTCTTCATTTCTTGGTCGTGTACTTCCGGAAGCCGAACGATCGACTGATCCGAAAAAACACCCTAAATGAGTCTAAAAATTTGAAACAGAGGGTGTAGAATGGTGTACCTGGATTGAGGATCACAATGTGAGAGGAATCAGAACTTGAAATACCCCAAATCGACGAATTTGGCAAAAGGGGGTTTGGACGGCGTTTGGGAGAAGAAACGGGAAGAAGGGGAAGAATCAGGCAGCCGTGCAACATGGCCTCAAGCCGGGTGGCCCGCGGCTTTTATAGCTGAGGTACACGGCGTGTATAGAAAGTACATGCTGTGTATATTTTTTTTAAGACAAGTACAAAATTTAATTATTATAGTAAACTATATAATAATTATTAAAAATAGAAATATTGACAAATTCTATTATACATAAGCCTATACACGACGTATATCGAGAAATACATGCCGTGTATTCTAAAATAAGAAAAAGAGTAGTACAACCTATGGTCTGGTTCTTGGGGCGGGATTCGAACCGGCGATCGGCCGATTCGAATGGACGCCCTCACCCACTGGAGCAAAGGTTGTTTTTCTATTCATATTTATTTTTTTTATATATTTATTCTATACGGCTTATACACACGGAAAGAAAGAAAAGCACGGCGTGTGGTTTTTATTTAGGAAAGGATGGGGGTGAAGCGGGGAGATTAGCGCGATTCGAAACCGGGTCTTGTGAACCTGGTGTCGAGACTTTTCCAATCCGCCAACTTCACCCGCGTGTAAGTTCTTATTTTTAAAACATTTTTATTTATATTTGAAAAATCATGGCGCACACGGCGTATATCGGAGTACACGTCATGTGGTTTAATTAAAAGAACAAATGATGGAAATGGGATGGTTGTCTGGATTCGAACCCCGGGTCTTTTGAAACCGGATTACGATTTTAGCCAACCAGCCCATCCCCATCATGGGTTTTATTAAACACATGTATATATATATATATTGACAATACCACACACGTCATGTAATTAAAAAGGAGGAACCCCGTGCCGAAGGTAGGTCAGGAGGATTCAAACCGAGGACGACTCGAATAAACTCCAGTGACTTTGCCATCGGCACCGGCATCATCCCTGGTTAGTTATTTGTTATTCTATAGATTTATACTATTAAGTTTATAAATGAAAAGGACTTAGTACACACCGTGTATATAAGTGGGACACGACGTGTAACCTCTGGGTTGCCTCCCAGGAAGCGCCTTTGTTTTAGGTCATTGGATCGACCTACTTACCTTGCTTACCGGAGGAGTATAGTGGACAACGTTCCCACCATATTGTCTGTAGGATGGTAAGCTTTCAACCGCTGCCCATTTACCTTGAATGGTTGACCATCTTCTCCAGAAATTTCTACCGCACTGTGATGGAATATGCGGATAACGTGGAATGGTCCTGACCAGCGTGACTTTAACTTCCTTGGAAATAAGCGAAGACGAGAATTAAAGAGAAGTACCTGATCACCGGGTTGGAAAGATTTTCATGATATCATCTGGTCGTGAATGGATCTTGTCTTCTCTTTGTACAACTTGGCATTCTCATATGCCTCTAATCGGATCTCATCTAGTTCCGATAGTTGGAACTTCCGTTTTTCTTCAGCTGCCTTCAGATCAAAATTTAGGGCTTTGATGGCCCAGTAGGCTTTGTGTTCCAATTCTACTGGCAAATGGCAGGGCTTTCCATAGACGAGGCGGAACGGGGACATTCCCAGTGGTGTTTTGAAAGCAGTCTGATATGCCCACAAGGCATCATCTAACTTCTTGGACCAGTCCTTCCATGAAGTGTTCACTGTTTTTTCCAGGATCTGCTTGAGCTCTCGATTGGAGAGCTCTACCTGTCCACTGGACTGGGGATGATATGGTGTCCCCATCTGATGCTTTACTCCATACTTCGACAGTATTCCTCTCATCAGTGTGTTGTCGAAGTGGGTCCCTCTATCGCTGATCAGTACTCGAGGAACTCCAAACCTGCTAAAAATATTTTTCTTTAAGAAATTTATGACTACCTTGGCTGTGTCGTGAGCTGCAGAAATAGCTTCCACCCATTTGGAAACGTAGTCGACGCAGACCAGGATGTAAGTGTTCCCAAAAGATGGGGGGAAAGGACCCATGAAGTCTATGCCCCAGACGTCGAAAATCTCGACCTCCATGATGGGGTGCTGAGGCATCTCGACTCTACGTCCCACATTACCCGTCCTCTGGCACCGATCGCAACAGGAAACAAAGGCTCGAGCATCTCTATGCATGGTGGGCCAGAAAAATCCAGACTCTAGGATCTTAGCTATGGTACGGTCCGGGCCATGATGTCCTCCTACTGGTGAGGCATGATAGAACTCCAGGACACCGTGAACTTCATTCTCTGGGATGCAATGACGGATCACTCCATCTGCACAAGATCGGAATAGTATAGGATCCTCCCAGAAGTACCTTTTCACATTAGAGAAAAATCTTTTCTTTTGCTGGAAGGAGAGTTCAGGATGAACGACACCTGTAACCAGAAAATTAGTGATATCAGCATACCATGGTCGAGGTGTTTCACTAATCGAAAAGAGGTGCTCATCAGGAAAATCCTCCCTGATCTCCTGATCTTCTTCCTTCTCCAAGTGTGGATGCTCGAGGCAGGAGAGATGGTCAGCAATGAAGTTCTCACTCCCTTTCTTGTCCCGGATCTCAAGATCAAATTCTTGTAGAAGGAGTACCCAGCGGATTAATAGGGGATTCGTGTCTTTCTTGTTGAGTAGGTACTTTAGTGCTGCATGGTCAGTATAAACAATAACTTTAGACAACACTAAGTAAGAACGAAACCTGTCAAATGCGAAAACCACTGCAAGCATCTCCTTTTCTGTGGTAGTGTAGTTGATCTGTGCCTCATTGAGCGTCCTGATAGCATAATAGATAGGTCTGAAAATCCGGTCAAGTCGTTGTCCTAGGACTGCTCCCACGGCGTAGTCTCTCGCATCGCACATCACCTCAAATTGTTCCTCCCAGTTTGGAGAAATCATAACTGGAGCTTCCACCAGGCACTGCTTTAGATGCTCAAAAGACCTGATACAAGTCTCATCGAACTCAAAAATGGCATCCTTTGTTAGAAGAGTAGTGAGGGGCTGGGCTATTTTGGAGAAGTCACAGACAAACCGCCGATAAAAACCGGCATGCCCGAGGAAGCTGCGGATGGCGCGGACGGAAGTCGGTATTGGTAGTCATGAAATGACTTCAATATTCTCCTGGTCAACCTCTATCCCCTTCGCTGAAATTCTGTGGCCAAGGACTATGCCACTTTACACCATAAAATGACACTTTTCCCAGTTCAAAACTAGGTTAGTGTGCTCACATCTTTCCAAAACAAGCTCTAGGTGTCGTAAACAAATGGTAAATGATTTTCCATAAATGGAAAAATCATCCATGAATACCTCTAGGATTCGTTCCGCCATGTCATGGAAGATGGCCAGCATACAACGCTGGAAGGTGGCGGGGGCATTGCACATGCCGAAAGACATCCTTCGATAAGAAAATGTGTCGTAGGGGCAAGTGAAAGTGCTCTTTTCCTGATCCTCCGGAGCAATGGAGATTTGGTTGTAACCGGAAAAACCATCGAGGAAGCAATAGAAGTCGTGCCCTGCTATCCTCTCTAGCATTTGATCCATGAATGGCAAGGGGAAGTGATCTTTTCTTGTTGCATCATTAAACTTCCGGTAATCCACACAGACTTGCCATCCCGTGATAGTGCGTGTAGGGATGAGTTCGTTCTTGTCATTTAAAATCACAGTGATACCCCCCTTTTTGGGTACCACTTGGAGAGGAATCACCCATGGACTATCCGAGATGGGATAGATGATGCCTACATCCAATAAATTTATCACCTCCTTCTTTACAACTTCCTTCATGGGAGGATTCAAGCGCCGTTGTGGTTGCCGAGATTGCTTGGCACCCTCTTCAAGTAGCACCTTGTGAGTGCAAATGGTAGGGATGATGCCCTTCAGATCAGCGACTGTCCACCCAATAGCATGCTTCCGCTGTTTGAGAACCTATAAAAGTGCATCTTCCTGCTCCTGTGATAGTTCTGCATTAAGTATAACATGCAAAGTTTGATTGGGTCCTAGATACCCATATTTGAGAGAAGATGAAAGAGGCTTCAGTTCGAGTTCCGACACCTTTAAAATCAAAGGCACAAGTGGCTGCACCTCGTCCCGTTCCAAACTATCAGGAACAACTGCACGCTGCCAATAGTGGCCACCCTGACCTTCTATGAATTTCAAGTCTTCCCACGCTTCCTCTAATAGAATATCTGGATCAGTTAAATTATTCGAAATAAAAGAACATACCAGTTCATCCCCTTTGTTTCTAAAATGATTAACCATGGTGGAAACTGCATAAAAATCATCATGCTCTGATAAGGAAGCATGTTTGATGGCTTTGAGGACGTTATAGGAAACTCTTTCATCACTTACCCAGAAAATAAGCTCCCCTTGGTGCACATCGATCAGTACCTTCCCAATTGCCAAGAAAGGCCTTCCAAGTATAAGAGGTGCTTCCTGGTCATCTCCCATGTCGAGGATGATGAAATCAGCAGGGAGAATCAGCCTAACCACCTTGACCAGTACGTCCTCGAGTAGTCCCTTCAGGTGTTTGATGGATCGATCAACAAGTTGAAGGGCGACGCGGGTAGGCTTGAGCTCGTGGAGTCCCAGCTTCTTGAAAACTCCGAGGGGCATAAGGTTCACGCTGGCCCCTAAGTCGTAGAGGGCCTTCCCAAATTCATAGGATCCAATAGTACAAGGAATGGTGAAACTACCTGGATCTTGGAGTTTGGGAGGAATGGAATGTTGAACCACCGCAGAGCACTCCTTCATTAGTGCAATAACGCCCAAATCCTCCATCTTCCTCTTATTCGAGAGGATTTTCTTCATGAATTTGGCGTATGTTAGCATTTGTGTCAGGGATTCTGCAAATTGTATGTTGATGTGTAGCTTCTTGAAAACATCCATAAATTTGATGAATTGGTGGTCCAGCTTCCTCTGCTTCAATCTTTCCGGAAAGGGTAAGGCAGACTTGAATGGTTGGATTACTTCCTTTTCTTTATTTTGTAAAGCCTCCTTCTGTGGGCTATCAGATGAGGAGGGGTCGGTATTGGTACCTTTTTCTTCAAGAGTGGGTGTGGTTTCACCTTGTTGTGCTGATTGGTTCTGGTGGAGCTCTTTTACACTCCGGAGCATGATAGCATTGGCCTCCTCCCTTGGATTCTTTTCGGTGTTCCCTGGTAGTGTACCGGGATGCCTCCCTGAGAGTTGATTTGCCAGCTGGCCAATCTGATTCTCCAAGCCTCGAATCGAGGCTTCCTGATTCTGGAACTGAGTCTCAACAGTAGATATGAATTTAGTCATCAAATCCTCTAACCTTGAGGTGTTCTCCTGCTAAGGTGGTTGTTGAGCCGGTGGAGGAGGTGACTGTCGTGGCTGCTGTGGACAAGGGTTTTGATACCCTTGTTGCTGATAAGAACCATGCTAGGGTTGTTGCGGCCTTTGTAATTGGTTCTGATATGGAGGTTGGTTGTAGTTGGGCGGTCGCTGGGGCGGAGGATTCTGCTGTTGTTGGCCCCAGCCTGTGTTCTTTTGATCTCGCCATGCCAGGTTCTGGTACTGCTGGTACTGGTTGGGCCCTTGATTTTGGGCAACATAACTCACCTCACTCGACGAGGTGCCTCTAGTTGAACCCGGACATTATCCCATGATGTGGTTATCACCACAATCGCCGCATGCTGGGTGGTGCACCGCATGAACTTGAGATGTTCCTTTGAGGTTCAATGCGTCGATTTTCTTGGACACAACGTCCAATTGAGCAGCTAACATAGTGGTAGCATCAATGTTGTTCATACCTTGCTTTTGAGTCCCCCGCTCGGAGTGCCACTGGAAGCTATTGGCTGACATGTCTTCCAGTAGTTCGAATAGTTCTTCAGGGGACTTCCGCATCACCGTACCTCCAGCAGCAGCGTCCACCACGAACTTGGTATTCATGGTAAGTCCTCCATAGAAAGTCTGGACTTGCATCCAGAGTGGGAGTCCATGATGGGGGCATTTTCGTAACATCTCCTTGAAGCATTCCCAGGACTCGTACAACGACTCAGAGTCATGCTTCTGGAAGTTATGAATCTCATTCTGAAGTGTCACCGTCTTGTATGGAGGGAAGTACTTGGAAAGGAATGCCTGGGCTAGCTCCTCCCAGGTGAGGATAGAGCGTTGTGGCAACCCCTTGATTCAGTCTTTTGCCTTATCCCGTAGAGAAAAGGGGAATAGGCGAAGACGGATGGCGTCTTCGGACACTCCATGGTACCGAAAGGTGTCGCAGATCTTCAGAAAGTTGGAGAGATGGGCATTCGGATCCTCGCTGGCCAGGCCTCCAAATTGGACTATGTTCTGGATCAGCTGCATGATAGCAGACTTGATCTCGAAGTGTTGGGCCTGGACCGGAGGACGAACGATGCCCATATCAGCTCCGTGAATCGACAGAAGTCCGTACTCCATAAGGGTACGTCTTGGAGGTTGTTGTTGATGGGGTGGAGCTTGCATAAACTGCTCCTGAGGGGCAAAGTATGGCCGTGGGAAGAGTTGTTGCGGCGGCCGTTGGTAATCCCTTGGGAGGAATTCCATGAAGGCTCCAGGAGGTTGCTCTGGTAGACCAGCAGCGGGAGGCTGCTGATCTTGGTACTAATGCTCAGTCGCAGCATCTACGACTGGTGCTCCCTCTTCCTTGTTCGCCATGGGTTGTGGTTGATGGTTGTGAGTTTCTGTCCGTGTACGCCGATGATGAAGCAAGGTCCGTTCGATTTCCGGGTCAAGCGGAACTAATTCCGAAGACTCGGCACTTCTGGATCGTGTAAAGCGTCGAAACATACACTTGAAGCGCTGTACAACACAAAAAACGAAAACCAGGCGTAAAAGGGAAAAAAATAATAATAAAAAAAAGAAAATTTGAAATGGGATTAGAAAAGAGATTTTTGATAATTTTTGATTTTTATTTTCACTTAAACCAATTATTAACACAATTTAAATCTTTGCACTAAAACCAAACGGTAGTTCCCTAGCAACGACGCCAAAATTTGGTCTACGCTTGTCATTGGTTGAAGTTTTATGCGTCCCAAATTAATTACCCATTCTTAGAACTTTAGTATAGCATAAGTTCGGGGTCGATCCACAGGGAACCATGGCGTGCATGAATTTAATTGAGTTAATACTTAATTAGGCGAAGTATGAAAAGTTTAGAAACGATTGGGTTGGTTTTTGGGTTTTGATTTAAACTAAACTGATTTACTTTGAAGAATGGATACAGTTTGAAGGAAAACAACAGGTAAATTTAAAGAGTTCTTAGAAATGGAAAGAAAAGACGTGTCGAGGCTGTGGTGAATAAGGAGTTCTTATGCAGATTGTTTAAATGGTTGTGTTGTTCATAATAATTCAATCATTCAGGATTTCATTTTGTTACAAGATTTCCTTGGTCCAGTTCTTCTTGTTTGGAATTAGAGTAGTTGACTCCTTGGTTCGGTAGTCGATGTCCTTAATTCTTTATTACGTCCAGTCCATTACTTGAATCGGTGAAAACCTTACAATGGTCATGGATGTTTTCACCGTTACTTTTCTTTTGTATCGCTGAGAATCCTTCCCTTGGTCCGGCTAAGAATTCTCAGTTATATTAGACAGTGGCTTAAGAAAAGTAAGATGAATTACAATGATTCAAACACAGCTATATAAAACAATATACAAATTATTATCCCATCATCCACAGCCCCAACACGAGGGGTTTATTTACACATAGAATTTAGGAGAGAAACGACACACGTGATACCTGACGGATTCATCGTGTAGGCGTTGAGGTAGAGTATCAGAGGGTGGAATGGTGGAATAGTGTAATGACGACACCTCGGTGGCTTCGAGAATGGTGGTAGCAGAGCTTGTCCCTCCTCCAATGGTTCTGAACTTTTCAAATTAGTAGGCCAAGGCCTCATTTTATAGAAAAATAAAGTACACGGCGTGTATAGAAAGTACACGCCGTGTACTTTTCGTCAACGCGTTTTGGCGCCATTTTCTCCGCTGGCAGGTGGCCAAGCATGCCGCTCTTGACTTTTGCACACGGCGCCACCTGCAAGTTGAGTGAACACGGTGTGTAGCGCCGCCATAAACGGCGTGTAGTGCCGCCATCCCCTTCTATAATAGTAGACACAGCGTGTAAAAGTTCAAACACGTCGTGTCTTCATCAACGACCACATGGGCGTGTGGACTTTTCTCTGCAACCATCGCTTCTAGAAGGTGGTACACGGCGTGTAGCGCCGACCCACACAGCATGCATCTCTGCCTGGTAGACATGGGAGTGTACTACCTGCTTTGGTCCGTGTCCTTGTCTGGATGTACACGGCGTGTATAGAAAGTACACGCCGTGTAGTTTCAAAAATTTCACAAACTTACCTTGATCCGTGTATTAAGTCAAAAAGCTCCTGCAAGTAAACAGATTCACCAAAATCAAAGAATATGTTCATGAAACCACATATATTTGCTGAAAACATGCTTTTATCTTCAATTATATATTTGGAAATGTATACACAAATTGGGTGCATCAGATACACAATAAAAAATACCTCAATCTTAAAAGGATATATGAATACTCCATGATAAGACATAACATGACCTAGGAAACAAACCCCACATGCCCAAAACTCACACTTTGATAGTTTCCTGAACAACCGATGAAACTGAAGAACTACCAACATTGCTTGTTGATTCTCTACTCCTCCTATGACTAAAATAACATAAGGATTTCATTGATAAATACCACCACAAACTAGTACAGAAAACTCACATAACACTACATTCATCAGTCATATGAACATAGTTGGAGAATTCATAATTCTGAATGACATCACAACAAACTCGTAATGCCCATAATGACACCTAAAAGAAGACTTCAGGATATCCTCATCCTTCACTCACATATGATGATATCAATACCACAAAACAATCTTTAATAACCCGATAACTCTCTTCAATTGATCAAATAAATCATTAATTTAATGGAGCGTATAACAGTTCTTTACTATTAGTTGATTCAAATGGTGATAATCAATACACATATGTATACTTCCATTTACGTTCTTCATAAACAAAATTGGAGCTCCTCAAGGGGGAACACCAGGACAAATGAATCCTCTCTATATAATATAATCAACCTGAGTCCATAGCTCCTACAGTTTCTAAGGTGCTATCTTATATAGAGACATCAATATAGGGGAAACACCTGGATACAACTCTATCCCAAACATGATTTATCATCAAGGGGGTTTCATATCAACCTCTTTGAGGAAAATGTTAGGTTACTCTTCAATAACCATGGGAAAACCACTGTATGATCCTCTAAAAAACTCAACATTAGTCCAAACATCAATGAAGATAAGGACTCAACATTCCTTCAACCCATCTAAGGGTCTCACTTTCCAACAAATACTGCCCAGTCTCTATCGAATTGTAGAATATGACACACCTTATGAACCAATCCATGATATAATGCATTAAATCTATCCAATCCACGATGAGGATGATTTTATATGGATTTATCAATAAACACATGAAGTATCCCTAGGAGTGGTGTTTTCTTAACACCAACTCACAATCATTGCACACATCATACATGCTAGCTCAACCTCCAATCGTCATAGTAAAAACTAAAGGCACTAAAAGTATGTACACCTCAAGTCCCAAAGCATGGATGAGAGTGGGTGAAATAAAGAAGTATGTAGCTATTGAATCAAACAAGTCATACACAGAAGTAGAAAATAGGTAGATAATACATTGTATGACATTTGGCTCACTCGACACCGACAACTTTAGGGCATGTATCTAGCCTTGAATTGATTTATAGCCTCTATAACCATAATGGTGACCACCTATATAGTCATGATTTGATCACTATCCCTGAGTAAAAGAGATAAAAAATGTATTACCTCTTCCCACCCCATCCCCTCTCTATTAATTATAGACCAGAGTGCCCTGTTATTATTGTTGCCTCAACAGAAACTACTGTAACAACTGGGCTTGGAATGGGCCACTATCCACACATTGACTGTTAAGGAAGGAAAAAAACTCTCAATTATGATGTCTAGGACATACAAGTGCATAAAAAATCATGCTTGAACCACTAGAAGGGGTTTGAGAACTATTATCTCTGGTGAAACAGGTTGAAGAAGGCTGGAACCTTCTCCCCACTAACTTAGACCTCTTTTGATTGGGAAAATAAGAACTCATGGCCATATATTTTCTCCATAAAGAGTTATGAGGACTCTCTTACCATGGAGATCTAGTACTATACAATTTACACTCGATGGCCTCTACCTTCACTAGCACCTCAAGATACGACATAGACATAAATGGGGTGACCTGGCGTTGGATCTCTGGACACAAAGTCTCCTCTAAATGCCTCAACCTAGCCTCTTCATTTAAAAAAGGTCAGAATCATAATGAAAGAGGTTCTTGTATCGGATTCTTAACTCCCACACACTATACATACCTTTTATAAGGGTAATAATCTCCCACTGATAAGACATATTAGCGTTCAAACAAAGAAACTCGACTTATAACTAATCTTAGAACTTCTTCCATGAAACAAGAGACTCATCATGACCCATAAAAAAAAATCCACCATTTCTAAGCTGACCCATGAAACATCATTATAGTCAACAAAACCTAGTGCACCTTCTGAGAATGAATTGAAATAAAGTCTTTTTCCACCTCCTCCAGCCAATACCCTATCTCCCAATTTGAAACGGAGCCCTTGTATTTTTGAAAACCCTGATGATGAAACTCTCAGAGTGTATTCCTCTAAGTATCATCATCACTGAACTCCACTATACAATAATCCATTATAACATCCTTCTAAACATCTTCAGCATGAACCTAATAAGGACATCAACCTGGAGCTAAAACTATAAAATAAAAAACATCAGGAACTCCAACATGGGATGAAAAGAATATTTAAGGTTGATTATTTTAATTCATTTTAACATAGTTCCCCATTTTCTACTGAATTCAAACACATGAAAAAATAATCATGATTCATGATCCTTTCATAGGTCACTACCTTTCAAACAACATCACTTCACTTATCATGTTTAGTAAACTTGAAGGTCCTTGTATTGAATCACATGGGGCCCTAAATCCCCTTATCCTAGCCAATATCACTTGTTTGAAACATGTAATAAGCCCAAAAAATACCATTTCTCTACCAACCCATGAATCCTTACTAGTTCCTTACTCCAAACTCTATCCTATCTCTCAATCATCAGCTCCGATGCCACTATATTGTGACCCCTTCCTCCCAAGGTACCCCTCATAGGTTGACAACAAAGAAAGGGAGATAATGACCCCTGAATCCAACCTCCAATAGTCCATAGGTTGGAGACCATCACTGAGAGTATATAATTTTCACTAATGGTAAGCATTACCCATATATGTATGTTTAATGAATAAGAGATAAAATGAGAACCACCAACCAACACCATGCATAAATAAAGAAGCAACCCTGATACAAAATGTAATTCCATACAAAACTAGAACAACTAAAATGGAAATATAGAAAATACCAAAATAATCCTTGGAAGTGGCCACGAAGCTCCAATAACTTCTAAATAACTTCTCGTACTAGTAACAACCATCTTGATCACAAACTAGTTCTTTCTGACCTAAAAAATAGTTTATAGATTCATAGGGTAAGCATAACATATATACTTAGTAGGATCCTAACCGAAACCTCTTGTGTAAAATTTGAAAGAAGAATACTAAATCCTAGTGAATGCACAAATGAAAATAACTTGTCACCTAAATAGGTAAAGTTATTTTACCCATCATCATCGTTTCTCACTCACCAATTAATGCATAAAATTAAATAATTTGTTATCAAAATCATATATATAAATGAAGGTAACATGCTTCCACTTCCCTAATATTTTGTCTCTCTCACACCCTAATGACTCATTTTTGTTCTCATCCCTTACACAAGTCATCTGACATCTCATGAATTCGTATCACAACCATTTTGCATCCCATGTAGCCCGACACAACCTCACCACCATCATCTCAACTATAACCAAGTATTAGTATAAAATCCACTAAAACCCATGTAAATGAATTATACCTCAAGCCATCACAACCCATGTATGTACACGAATGGGAAGCCGAAGCCACCATGAATAAATAAAATCATGTGCTATAACCTTAGGTCATTACAACCCCCACATAAATTTATAGTAAAACTGAGATCCATCATATCCCGTGTGAGTCTATACATAATAATACAGCCAGATAGAGAGCAGGGAAGAGGGATAAGTCAACCATTTTTTCTCTCATCATCCTAGATGTTGAAGAAAACACCCCCAAAAAGAATTTGGGTGTCAATTTCCCCACTGAATTGAGTGGTGAATCATATGAAATCATAAAAATATAAGATATATCATACAAACCATGCTAAAATAAATTACCTAGATTTAGAATCATCTACCACTACCATCGCACAAGACACACATTTTCCACCGTAATGGATTAGGTTCAAACATTACATACAAGCATCAAAGTTTAAAACTAATTATTTATCATCCATCCACCCATTAATTAATTAATGTTATTCTGTATTCACTTCAAATATTAATTTTTTTAATCTTATAAGTTATGTTATTTTAACACTATAATTTCCCACTTGTATTCATTACTAATCATGTATGTCATCATTATCTATAATCACCAAGAACCAACATCATTATAAGAAACTAGGTTTTCTTATGAGGTGTGAATCCCTTATTTTTTAGTTTTACTATTTTAATATGGCCTAATGTGAATGACCTTTGAGGTCATGGGGGTATTAGGGGTGTTTGGGGCTTGTTCGGATCCCGGAACCCAAGTTTTGGGGTGAAAATTACCTGGCGCACGATTAATTCAAACCGTGCGAGGTAGGCCGCAGGGTCTGATAAACCATACAAGGCATGTGAAGAAGAAGGGGGAGGCTACATGGTTAGGACAAACCATGAGATTTGGGACACACAATCATGCGACCATGCCTGTAATTTTGATGGTGGGTTTTTGCATAGTTTTTGCATGGTTAGTCAAACCGTGCACAATAACCATGTGGGTGCCCCTTTTTTACAACATACCATGCATGGTTTGTGCACGGTTTGTCAAACCATTCACCTAAAGTGTGCAACCATATTATTTTGGGTAATTTAATAATTTTAAACTAAAATTAAACCTAATTTAAACCTAAACTCTCATTTTCATCCTTCGCACAATAGAGGCAAATTTTCAGAGCTTCCTTGAGGAACTATTCTTGGATTTGAGGCACACTCTCCATTCGATCTCTGATTCAAGCACCACTCATCTCATTGGATCCACATCATTGATTACTCAATTCCTTTTTAGTCATTATTCATTCTTCTTCCTATCAATGACACTATTTAGGTGCAAGTTTATTTTTTCTAATTTCATGTTCTTCATTCTTTCTTTATTTTTATCCCTATCCGAGTTGAATCAGGAGTTGATACTAGAAGAGAACTCTATTATCGAGATATGGTAGGCGGTATATACATTTTCCCTTTGGTCTGGTGCTTTATTAAGCTACCTTCCGTTGTGCCACCTGCTGGACTTTCCGATGTGGCCCTGAAATTGAAATGATAAATTGAAGTAAATGGAATATGACCTATTAGGGATGCCTTTAGGTTCCTTTGAGATGATTTGGTGGTTGTTACCCTAACCAAGGACACCCATGGGTTGTACCCTTTTCCTATGCCACATGATGAACCACCCATGGGGCATGATTTAGGCTTTCCTTGTTAAGAAAAGTTCAATTATATTTAAATGAGATTGAATTTCTTAATTAAGAGATGCTTTTCCTTTATTTTCATGTGATTCACGATTAAATGGTTTATTTTGAACTTGAATTGCTTAAATTGTTTATTTTTAAAATGTGGAAATGAGTGGGTAAACTCATGGATGGCTCCACATTCCCCTGTATTTCTCCTCTCTCTCTCTCTCTCTCACTTACTTCGCTTGCGGTATTGGGGTTTCTTCCTGAATCCTTCTCCACTCATGGATTATTCCCTCCCCCCCTTAGTCCTCCCTTATAACAATTCTTCCATGGATCCTCCCCAGGTTCTTCCCCTAGATCTCCTTCGTAGCTGGTCCGATCCTACTTTTCTCATCGGCCCTGCTTCTCGCTTTCACTTTGGAGAAGGCTTTCTGGTTTTTCCCTAGGTATTCGCTATCGTGTTATGACCTCGATCTCCATCGTTTCTCTCTAGGTCAGATCTAGAGCAATAGAATCTCTAAGGTTTTGGGATATAGGCTCAGTGATCTTGGTTTTTATCGGTGTATGCTTCTTCTTCTCTTTTGGGTTTCAGTCCCCTCTCTCCTATCTCTTTCTAGGATTTGGATTCTGTTTTTTTCGAGGTTTTTTTTGGATGTCAATTTTTGTTCTATAGCCGGTCTCGTGGTGGGGAGTTTCGAGGATGATCTCCTCCGACATCCATCCTGCTCGCTTCTCTACTATGGCTCATGGACTCCACTTCCATTTCTGAGGTAGTAGTGTGAAGTGGTCTTCCAGGAACTTTGGGATGTGCAATCGGGCGGCCAGTGGTTTTTGGTAGTTTCAAATTCATTGACTCCGAGCGTTTTCAGCAATGGATTCATGGATGCAGCTCATCGGACGACAAAATTTCTATGTCATTCATGTTTCTTGGTGGGCTTTGGTGGCTATGGTGTAGAGATCTTCGAGAGACTCACTTGGTTAGATCATTTTTCAACGGTGTCGATGGGTATCAGTGGAAGTTCATTATCACTGGCGGTTTTTTGGTTCAGGCTGACAACATGGTGTGTTAGTGTGTGTTTCCCGTGTTTCTCTCCATATGCGTTTTATGAAGTCTATCCTTGACAGTGTGGTGACTCTATCATGATGACGATGATGATGTGTGTTACGGTGATGATGATGGATCCTCTTTTGTGTCGATGGTTTAATTTCTTGATGCTGTGCTATTTTGTGTTTCAATGTTGTTGATTCTCTATGTTAGAGATGGACTCTGGTGGAGGATTTTCAGCACTTTGGTTGGCTATATTGATGGGGCTTAGGTGTGATTGGTGCACGACTCAAGGTGGATGTGAATTGATGGTTACGTGATGCAAGGTGGCACTTTAATCAATACAGAATGATGGTGTATGGCACGCGGTCTGGGGATTGGTTGGATGTTTTTTGAAAATTTTAATTTGAAACTTTTGTTGATGGCATTTTTTTGGATTCTGTCTAGGCGCGCTATGATGTTTGTTTTATCTGGTTGGAAATCTATTAAGGTTCACACTTACCCTTTAAAAGTGTTATTTGAAAATGAAAAAAATATGGATTGGAGGAGTGGGTAAACTCATGTGATATATTTAAATGTGAATTGGGAACAATGATTGGGTATACTCATTGGTTGACTTTTATTTTGAATTAGGTTATGTGAGTGGGTGTACTCATGAGATGGAATGAAATGTGAATGGATATATGAGTGGGTGGACTCATATGGTATAAATTGATTTATGGTATGAAATGGTGAATGATTTCTTAGATGCCTTGGATGATTCTCCTTGGATCTTGAATGGAGTAGTGGACACCTTGGATAGAGTGTGCTACTTGGGTCTTGATTATGTGGGATGCCTTGGGTCTTGCTAACCCTTGGATCCAACTTTATTGAACTCATGTAGGATATGTTTGGTTGACATTCTCTTAGGACTCCAACCAGTGCCTAACCAAGTTTCCATCAAAATTATCCTAGGACTCGATGAGGATGCCTCGGTCTTCTATACCTTGGTTCCATCCCTTCATAGTCTGATGCTTTGTTTATATGACACGACCATGAGAAATAAGATATGTTTGTTTACACGGCTCAGTCGAGGTTGTTTCGGTTATTCTGATTATATGGTAATACCATGGTTAACATGATATGTATGGGTGTATGATGAAAACATGTTGGTTATTTCTGTTTGTATAGATTCCTTGTTATAGGAGCTGCCACTTGTTTTGAAGGGAGACATGATTGGTTATATGATATCACTTTCTTGGTTATCTGTTCCATGGGAACTTGCTTTACTACTTCTTACCTATTTACCTACACACTATTTATCTTATTATATTGAAAAACCTAGATTATATAGACCTTTGGATGCTTACCTACTAGGATTTTATCTCACACTCTATTCGGGCCATTGTTGGGTACCTAAAAAGACTATTTGGATACAGGTAGGGGCAGGGGAAAGTGCCCATAGTTTGAGGGTTGATTTTATACCATGATTAGGAGTAGGGGGCATGAGACTGAGCTGAGGCTCGTGATGCTATTTAGAGATAGAACTTTTTTGGTCTTTTTGGTATTATAGATACATGTATTATACTATATTGCTATGTACCTATTTTGTATGCTTTGTAGAGACATCTATCATCATAATTGTATATATGAGATTCCTTATGGATTTGTTATATATTCATGTCTTGTTTATGTATCTATTGTCTAGTTTTTTACTACTTATTCTACTTATATGATTTATTTTCCACTGTGTTACACTCTGGTGATGAGGGCATAATCTCCCCATTGACACACTTAGGCCTTCGCTACTAGTCGCCAGCCTCTAGAATTTGGGGAGAAGTGCTTGAGTCCATGTGGCCAACCAGGATCGGGGCACTATTGAGAGACATTCGGGTTTGGGATGTTACAAATTGGTATCTGGGTGCATTCTTTTTATGGTTTATTATTTGGCAATAATAGATAGGGATAAGAAGGAAATTAGAATTTGGTAATGAGTTGTGCGGGTGTAGCTAAACCATGTCTGGGGAAAAACCAAATTGCCTCAAATGAAATTGTTGTTTTTGGGATTTTGACAATTACAATTGATTTGATTCCACCGTTGGGTGACACACTGGAATTATGCTGTTATTATTGATATGATTTTGAGTTCTATTTGTATTTAAACCCAATGAGATAAGGGTATTTTATCCCATGAATCATTTTAGGCACTTTCTAGAAATCACATTACATGAATTATGCCATTCCATTTAGGTTGAATTACTTGTTTCATGCTATTGTGATAGGTTCTGTGATAGATGTACCTGATTTTGTGATAGATTTTGTGTAGTGGATAGAGAAGTGATGCAATATTTCAGTTCATAAGGTGTATGGACCTTATGGAATGGGAAGTGATACACCTTTTGATTCAATCATTTTGTAGAATGTGTTATGGTGTGAATTAGGTGGATACCATGCTCTGGTTCATGGGGAGTATAGGCCCTCATGGATCAGAATTTGGAGAACCATTCAATTCAATCTTTAAAATTAAATTGTGATATAATGAAATGAATATGAATTGAGATGGAAAGTTGAAACAATAAATAGAGACTCAACCTAGACATGAATTTTGAGTGGGAAAGAGGTAACATCTTAATTGAATTTTGTGACTATTTTCCTTTATAGTCCTGGCTTTAGGAGTAGGTTGTGTGGTATGATGTGGTTTTATGTGGGTTTTGACATGCCATGCGCCTTTGAACTGTGATATTTGATATTTTTATTTTCTGAGGCATGTGTTTGACATTATAGAGGCATTCCAACATGAATAACTCCATTCATACACCAAGAGGGAGGTAACGACCACGTTCCAGAGGTGGTGGGCAATGGGATACTAGTGGATCCTTTTTTAGTTCTAGTTGTGACACTATATAGTGTTCTAAACATAGGTGCTGAGGAAAAGTTTTGTGAGGGATTCTATCATTTTATGTAGACTTTTCATGGAGCACCACAACCTTCCTTTTCTATGGATGAGTTAACGCATGTGTTCCAGTAGTATCATCCTCCCATGATTTCACGGGATGGTGGTCCACAAGCTGTAGAACTGTGTCTTGAGACTAAACTTTCAATATTTGAGCATATTGAGACACCTCCTAAGAGGAGGATAAATCTCATGACATATATTATACACGGGGAAACAAATTTCTAGTGGGATGTTCTGAACCAGGCTGACAGGCTGCGAGATGTAGTTTGGGATGATTTCCAAACTAGGTTCTATGACTATTTCAACCTCGAGAATCTATGAATAGAGCAGGATAGCGGGTTTATGCATCTGGATTATGGCACTATGATGGTTATGGAGTACTCGACATTATTTACAGAGTTGCATCATTTTGTGCCAATGTACCTTATTGATGATATATAGAAAGTGATACACTTTGAGGAAGGTCTCCAACATGCTATCAGATCTTAGGTCAATGTTTTCAGATTGATCTCTATCATTGAAATTGTGAATCAAGTGCTGATTACAGAGCAAAACCTGAGGGATTCTAGGGGTGTAGAGCATAGTAGTGTAGTCTCTCAACCCAATGGTTTAATGCCTTTAGGTAAGAAGTTTCATTTTGAGGCTTCCTTTGTGATGAGTATCGGTCAGGATGTGAGCACTGATAGCTTGGTTTTCTGTCATTAATGTGGTAGATAGGGCCACATAAAGAATCAGTGCAACCACAACCCAATCGAGTGTTGAGCATGCATAAGGATTAGACATGTAAAACATTTTTGTAGGATGTTCCCTCTAGTTGTGAGTGGTAGGGGGTTATCTCCAACACCAAGTTTAGGAGAATTTTTCACATCTCTACATTAGGTAGGGAGTTGGAGAAGTGTCGGCCGATCATGCCAAGGTAGTGGTGGTCATGGCCAAGGTATCCAGACACTAGTTACATCAAGACATCAAAGTGGGACTACTCTGGGTAGTGAGGTTGTGTTATAGGTCCATGGTATAGTATAGATCTATTTTGTATAACCTACCCCTAAGGAGCAAAGTGTTATACCATCTATAGTAAAGGTACGATCTTAGTAGCCTCTACTATTGCATCTGCTCTTTTTAATACAAGTGCATCACATTATTTTATATCTTCACCTATGGTGAAAAGACTTGGGATTGCTATACTATTTTATGAGGGTTTTATGATGCTTTCCACTCCATTGGGAATCAAAACAGAAGGTGTGCGCCAGTGTAGGGAGTGCCCCCTTGAGGTAGGTGGGTGTTACTTCATCTGGGATCTTTATGTTCTTGAGATGACAGGGTTTGACATCATACTCAAGATGGACTGGATAGTATCTTATCAAGATTACATCAACTTCTGTCACCAAAGGGTGACTTTCACATCACTATAGGGTAAAATTTATACTCAAAAGGGTGAATGAGATGTCCAGTCAAGCTGGTATGGACTATAACATCATGGGTTGGGTGGGATGATAGCCCAGATCACTAGTTTGTATCTGGATGATCAGGGAGCATGTCATGTGGACTTTCCTCCAATAGTTGATCATTTTAGGTACGTTTTACCATATGAATTTTCTAGTTTACCTCTAAATAGAGAGGTTTATTTCTCCATCGAGCTAGTACTAGGAGCTACACCGGTATCCATTTCTCCTTTCAAGATGACTATGACAGAGTTTCAGAAGCTGAAGAGGTAGCTAGAGGATTTAGAGGAAAAGGGGTTTATTCAACCCAGTACTTCTCCATGGGGTTCATTGATACTTTTTGAAAAAAGGAAGATGGTACCCTTAGTCTATGTGTGGATTATAAAAAACTAAACCAGTTAGTGGTTAAGAACCAATATCCTTTTCCACAGATAGATGACCTGTTTGATCAGCTTCGAGGAGTTTAGGTGTTCTTGAAAATTGATTTGAGATCTGGATATCACCAGGTACATGTTCAACCTATAGAAATACCTTGTAAAACCTTTCATAGAAGATATGGTCTATATGAGTATCAGATTATACCATTTGGTCTCATGAACACACCAACAGTTTTCATGTAACTGATGAAATGAGTGTTCCATCCTTATCTGGATTCATTTATAGTGGTTTTCGTAGATAATATATTGGTGTATTCTCATAATCGGCATGACCATTCCAAACACCTTGAGATTGTTTTGGATACATTTATAGAGAATTAGTTATATGCTAAGCTCACATGGTTCCACTTATGTATGGATCAAATTCACTTCCTAGGTCACATTATCTTAGATATATGAGTGTTAATAAACCTAGAGAAGGTGAGAGATATAGTTTCTTGGGAGAATCCCAATAACATTTTTGATATATAGAGTTTCTTGGGGATAGATAGATATTAAAAACATTTTATACAAGACTTCTCGCACTTATCAGTGCTGCTGACGGGCTTGACTAAAAAGGGTGTGAAGTTTTTATGGTCAGATACTTGTGAGACATACTTTCTAGAGCTGAAAGGGAGATTAGATTCAACACTTGTCCTGATTTTTTCAGAGCAAGGTAGAAGATGTAATGTGTATTGTTATGTATCAGGTATTAGGATTGGAGTAGTGTTGGTGTAGGGGGATAGAGTCATGGCATATGAGTCTCGATAGTTGAGGCCATATGAGAGGAACTAACTGATTCATGATATCGAGTTAGCTGCATTCGTTCATGCTTTGTGCTGTTGGATACATTACTTACTAGGAGAGTATTTTGTGGTGTATATATACCATAAAAGCCTCAAGTATATATTTACACAATATGATCTAAATTTTAGGCAATAAAGGTGGGTGAAGCAGCTACAATATTTTGATTTTGAGCTTGCCTACAAGCCTAGTAAAGGTAATGAAAACTAAGTATGAGGACTTAGATATAGGCAGTTTAGTAGGCCAATAGTGAGTGGTAGCATATGGTGTTGTTCTCTGAGATTCACTTGTAGGTGCAAGAAAGTTAGGGACAAACTTATCTATCATACTTAGTTGTGACCTCTACCCTACTTGATAGAGTGAGGATAAGAAATCTATTAGATTTGAAGGGCCCAGTCCTATGAGAGAGTGTGGTAGGTGAGGAACCACCTCCTAGTTGGACTATGGAAAAGTATGAGATCTTGCATATCCATGGTCAAATTTGGGTTCCAAAGAAAATAATGAGGAGATGATACAGGAGTTTCATGCCTCAAATTGGGTAGTGCATCTCAGTATCACCAAGATGTACCATGAATTAAGCCATTAGTACTGGTGGATGGGTGTGAAATGTGAGGTTGATGGTTTTGTTATGAGATTCTTTTCCTGTCAGTATGTGAAGGTGGAACATCAACGAACAACTGGGATTTTATAGCAATTAAATACTCTCGAGTGGAAATGGGATGATGTTGTGATTGATTTCATGACAAGTTTACTGAGGTCACCTTAAGGTAATGATGTTGTATGGGTTTTTGTTGATAGGATCATGAATGTTTCTCATTTCCTACCGATCAAAGAGACCTTCAGTGTAGATAATATTGAGAGGTTGTATATCTATGAGATAGTATGAATTCATGGGGTCCTAGACATTATCGATTTAGATAGGAACACCCTCTTTACGCATCGTTTCTAGTAGTGATTACAGAGGGCGTTGGGTACACAAGTGATTCTAATCACAACATACCACCCATAGACTGATGCCCAATCAGAGCATACGATACAAGTTCTTGAGGGCAAGCTTCGTGCATGCGTCCTAGATTTTGGGGGCTCTTGGGAAAGGCATATACCCCTGGTTGAGTTCACATACAATAATAACTATCAGGCGATGATACGGATGGAACCTTATGAGGCTTTATACATTAGGCCATGATGATCACTCCTATTCTTGTTAGAGGAAAATGAGACAGCTTTAATGGGGATGTGTCTCATGTAAGAGACTTCTGAGTAGGTCCAGTTGATTCAGAAGCGGATGACTGCTACATAGTCTTGACAAAAATCTTACACCGATCACTATATACGACCTCTATAGTTTGAGTTTGGGGATCGAGTTTTCTTATGTATTTCACCGAGGCTAGGACACAAAAGGATCAAGAGATATGGTAAGCTTTTACCATGATATGTTGGAATGTTCGAGATTCTGGGTAGATTTGGGCCAGTAGCCTATCATTTGCAGTTACCACGAAGGTAATGATCCATGCATGGTGTCTTCCATATATCTCAGCTGCAGCGCTATCACTCAGACCCATCTCATGATTTTCATCCTGATAAGGTTGAGTTATAGGTAGGTACATCCTTTGAGGAGAATCCTATTCATATCATTGAAATGAGCATGAAGGTTCTCTGAGGCCGGTCAGTTCCTCTAGTATGGGTGCCATAGCATCATAGCTATTTACAAGATGAGACCTGGGAGTGGGAGGCTTATGTATGTGATCGGTGTCCAGATTTGTTCTAAAAAAAATCTAGACTACCCTTTAGAGGGAAATTCAAGGACAAATTGCTTTAAGGGGGGAAAATTATAAGAACCTGGGTTTTTGTATGAGGCGTGGATCCCTAATTTTTTTGTTTTTTTTGTTTTAATATAGACTAATTTGAATTCCCTTTAAGTTCATAGAGATATAAGGGGTGTCCAAGGCTTGTTTGGAGCTCAGAACCTAAGTTTTGGGGTGAAAATGGCTTGGTTCACGATTAGTTCAAATTGTGTGGGGTAGGTTGCACGATCTGATAAACCATGCAAGGCATGGGCAGAGAGCAAGGGGTGGCCACACGATTAGACCAAACTGTGCAATTTGGACCGCATGGCCATGTGGCCATGTCTACAATTTTGATAGTGGGGTTTTTCATGGTTTATGCATAGTTAGTCAAACTGTGTGAAGTAACTGTGTGGGCACCCCTTTCCTACCGCATACCGTGCACGATTTGCACACAGTTTTTCAAACCATGCACCTAAACCTTGTAAACCAATTATTTTGGGTAATTTAATAATTTTAAACTTAAACTCAACATAATTTAAACCTAAACTCTCATTTTCATCCTATGCACAACATATACACATTTTGAGAGATTCCTTGAGTGACTATTCTTGGATTTGAGTCATACTCTTCTTCCAATCTCTGATTCAAGTGCCGATCCTCTCATTGGATCTGTATTAGTGAGTAATCAATTCCTTTTTAGTTGTTCATCATTTTTATTTCTATTGATTATGATATTTAAGTAAAAGATTATTTTTTTATAATTTCAGGTTCTTCATACTTTCTTTATTTTTCTCCCGATCTGAGTTGAATCAGGAGTTGATTCTGGATTAACACTCTACTACTGAGCTATGGTAGGTGGTCTATACATTTCTCTTTGGTTTGGTGCTTTATTAAGCCACCTGTCATTATGCCGCCCGTTGGACATTCTGACATGGCCTTGAAATTGAAATGATAAATTGAAGTAAATGGAATATGACCTATTAGGGATGCCCTTAGGTTCCTTTGAGAAAATTTAGTGGTTGTTACCCCAACCAAGTCCACCCATGGGGTTTACCCTTTGCCTACGCCACATGATGAACCACCCATGGGGTGCGATTTAGGACTGCCTAGTTAAAGAAAGTTAAATTATATTTAAATGAGATTGAATTGCTTAGTTAAGAGTTGTTTTTTCCTCTCTTTTCATGTGATGCATGATTAAATGGTTTATTTTGAACTTGAATTGCTCAAATGGTTTATTTGGAAAATATGGAAATGAGTGGGTAAACTCATGTGATATGTTTAAATGTGAATTGTTAACAATGAGTGGGTATAATCATTAGTTTTATTTGATTTTTAATTGGGTTATGTGAGTGGTTATACTCATGAGATAGAATGGAATGTGAATAGATATATGAGTGGGTGGAATCATATGGTATGAATTGATTTATGGTATGAAATGGTGAATAATTCCTTAAATTCCCTGTATGATGCTCCTTGGATCTTGAATGTACCAGTGGACACCTTGGATAGAGTGTGATCCTTGGGTATTGATTCCGTGGGATGCCTTGGGCCTTGCTACCCCTTGGATCTATATTTCTTGGACTCACATAAGACAATTTTAGTTGACATGATCCTAGGACTCCAACCAGTGCCTAACCGAGTTTCCATTGAGATGCTCCTAGGACTCACCGAGGATACCTCATTCTTCTATACCTTGGATCCAGAACTTCATGGCCTGACACTTTTTTTATATGTCAGGACCATGAGAAATAAGATATTCTTGATTACATGGATCATATGATGTTGTTCTGGTTCTTCTAATTATACAGCAAGGTCATAGTTGACATGATATGTATGGGTGTATGATGAGTCTTTTTTAGTTATTTCTATTTGTATAAATTCCTTGTTATAGCATTTTTCACTTGTTTTGTAGGGATCTATGCTTGGTTATATGATATCACTTGCTTGGTTATATGTTCCATGGGAACTTTCTTTACTACTGCTTACCTATTTACTTTCACACTGTTTAGTTTATTATATTGTACAACCTAGATTGTATAGACCTTTGGGTGTTTACCTACTAGGATTGTATCTCACAACCTATTCGGGTCACCGTTGGGTACCCAAATAGACTATTTAGATACATGTAGGGATATGGGAAAGCACCCATAATTTGAGGGTTTATTTTGTACCATGCTTAGGAGTAGGAGAGAATGGGACCGAGCTGAGGCTCGTGATGCTATTTAGAGATAAAACTTTTTGGTCATTTTGATATTTTGGATACATGTATTGTACTATATTATTATGTACCTATTTTGGATACTTTGTAGAGACATGTATTATCATCATTTTATATATGATATTCCTTATATCTTTGTTATATATCCCGGTCTTGTTTATGCATTTGTTGTCTGGTTTTTACTGCTTCCACTACTTGTATGATTTAGTTTCCACTATGATACACTCTAGTGATGAGGGAATTGTCTCCCCATAGAAACACCTAGCCCCTCACTGCTAGTCAGCAGCATCTATCATTTTAATATATGCACTTGAGGCTAGGTGGCCAACTGGGATCTGATCACTATTGAGTGGCATCCAGGTTTGGAATGTTACAATTTATTTATCCATTTATCATTACATAATTTTTTGGGTACTCTAGGACTCATCTTAAGATACCATATTAAACATTCAATTATAGTGAATAGAGTCAAACTACTTTAAGCAGTTGGAAACCAAACATATAATATCTAACCAACCAACAATTTAAAATCATCAAGAAAGAATATATTGATGATCAATCCTATATCATAACTTGTAACATCCCAAGATTTTATGAAATATTTTCTTTCAATTTAATTTAAATTCATTGATAGCTTGCATTAAACAAAATACACAGATTATCTTGCATTATATACAACACCAAATTTATCTTTCATTGTACATAACATCATATTTTCTTTGATAACTTGTGTTACATGCAAGGATGAGTCTTACCAAATAACAATATACTATTAATATTATTATTTAACACAATAGTTATCACACAGTCGTTAGAATGGATATAATGAATAGGATTAACTAAATTATGAAAATATGGCTTAAAAATTTATATATATAATTAATTATTTGGTGACCAAATAATTTTAAATGAAAATAAAAACCACTTGAATATAAAGGATGTGTTTTTATAAAAAAAATTATGCCAAAAAAGGAATTTATCTTAATAAATTAAATTAATAACTATTAATGAATTATTTTAATGAAATTTATATGTTATATATTCAATAAAATGTTTTTAAATTCATCCAATAAGTTTTATAGTCATAAAATAAAAACAAATCCAATTTTAAGCATAAAAAGCTCTATTTTTCTAAAAAGCATTTTTGCCGCTTTTTAATGGAAAATTTGTTTTAAAACTAAATTTTGATACTTTTATAAATTTTATTTGAAAAAATAAACTTAATTTTGAAATATTAATATCAAAATTTACTTTGGTTTAAATTTCGATATTTTTCTGAGAAGTTTTAATTTTTTTGATGAAGAGTAAAAAACACTGAATTTTAATTGAAAATTTTATTTTCATCTAATTTATTTATATAGTTAAGTTATATTTTAATTTTATTTTAAAGTATATTTAGTTAAATTATATATAATTAAATCCAATTTAGTTCATTTTAATCAATTTTACATTGAAATCAAATATAAAAACATTTCAAACCTTTGAACATTTTCACTTTAAAAATTTGTTGTTTTGTCCCGTTTGTGGGATTAATTTTAAATTAATTTATTACAATTATGTGAATTGAATATATATAAATGTATTATGTATTTTTAATAATAATAATTTATAATTTATAGAAATTTTAACTTAGTTTTTGACAAAAAATATTAGTAAAACCAATTAAAATTAATTACAACGATTAAGGTAAAAACGAGTTTACTTAGTCATTAATCTTTAATCCTAAGGGTCCAAATGACCTATAAACTTGTAAAAAATCCATTTTATGGAAATATTTAGACCATTAAACATCTATTATTGGATTTAGTGTGTTTTAAAAGCCTATTTTTAGGTAAAAATGTGGGATCATGTAACTTCTTTTCAAAAAAGTGAAGTGTGTCCTCTCCCTCACTTAAAAAAGGCCCCCTCTTCTCCCCACTTAACACCTTCAAACCACTTAGGTTCAGCCAATACCTACCAAAATCACTCCAAAAATTCACCCCCTCATCCTATAATCTTTACATTGGGCATAAATCAATACAAGAAAGTCATTTGGTGCAAACCAAAAGAAGTTACTCGAAGAAGAGGTAATGTTCATCAACAAGCACTTTAGTTTTCATTATTTATCAAACCCCTTAATTTATTTTTATATCATAATTATATAATAACATAAATATATTAAATATACAGAGATATTTTTTTGTTAATTTTAAAACCTACAACTTCACACACTTCCATCAAATGGGATATGTAATCATCATTCTTGTGTACGACGGGATACCACCTCGCGAACTAATGTCGCTCGTTCTTCCATTACCATCTCTCAAGGTTAGGAATAATGATAGACATAATATTATATATATATATATATATGATATTTATGATGTATTTATACTTCTGAAACTATTATATAACACATACCTTCATGCTTTCCATTTTGTGGGAATACAATAATATCGTTTGTGGATGTGTGGACTACCGCCTCGTCAAAGTGATTTGATTTGTTCACGCTTTACATGGAATATATTAAGGATGATTTTAAAAAAATATGTGATATATATGAAATATATATGATATTAATTACATAATTATCTTTTTGTAAATATAATACATCACTTTCTTTCTTACCTTTTCACATGCTGAAAAAATGATAACGTCATTTGTGGATGTGTGGACTACCGCCTCCTCAAAGCGATGTGATTCTTATTCTTTAATCACTACATAAATAAGAATGATATATGTAACTATAATTAAATAATTAACATGATAATTATTTCATGATTATTATTCCATAGATTTTTAAATAATGACCCCTTTGACCTTAGTTGATCTACCAAAGTCATTTTGACACATAAGCCGAATATGGTCAAAACATCTGATGTAAAATTAATTGATTAAGAAGTCATATAAAACATTTTAATAAGTGAAATAAAGATATAATTAGTTTTAAAAAGTTTCTAAATAAAATAAATAATTAACATAAGTTTATTATTTAGGAAGATAAAGGACAATAATGATGAATCAGACTCAAGGTAAGGGTTTTTCTCGTCTTACTTTTATTTTTGTGAGATACATACCATATTCACCAATTATTTTTATTGTGTGGTGTATATAATACACATGAATGTATTTTATGACCATTATACTTAAATTTATGGGTATTTACATATCCATTTTAGTATCTCTCTTTTGTGGGGTTTACATTTTCAAAGTTACCAAATTGGTGATGGATTTTTGTCACAAATTTACTTCTTTGGGATGTTTTTTATATTATACACATATATTAATATATGAGGTATATATACTAATACTTTGACAGGTTATATCATGAATCTACTTATTAACATGATATTATAAGTTTCATTTAATGTTATTTATTCATGGTGATTACGATTCAAAGTTACCAAAGTGGTAAGAGTCTTTTTTCACAATCTCATCGTTTATCAGGATTGTGTATGATTAAGTATCCAATGTTGAAATCTTATAATTATCATGAATTATCTTATCCTATGTTTATTAAAAATATTTTAAAGTAATTATATCATTTTTTTAATCTTTTTTCACTTAAAATGTTTGAGAAAATACTTTTAAGAAAACCCAACTTCACTTCTCTATTCAGATAGAAATCTATGTTCTTCCAAAACAATGTTTTCAAAAAATGTTTTTAAATGAAATTTTAAGATAATTTTCAAGTTAAAGGATTTAAAAAAATGTTTTATGTTTTAAAAAGTGTTTTAAATGATTTTTAAAACTTTCTTTATATGTTTCCAAGGTTTTTTTCAAAGAAAAGGAATTTTCAAAATGTTTTATGTTTTAAAAAGTGTTTTTAAAAATGAAAAGGATATTTTTATCAAGAATATTTTAATGGTATTTCCATTAATAAATGTCAACAACCCTTGTTGTTACTTATACTCTACTAGGTATATTTTTTATTTCTACCATCCTCATTCTTTTTGGGATGGATTAAGATTGTTTCAAAGTGATTGTTATGGAAACCATTTATTTTCCATGAGTTAACCATGTTTCAAAGAGATTATTATAGAACCCATTTCTTTTATATGGTTTAATTGAGCTATAAAATAGATAATGACTGTTCCTATGAGTTATTGATTAAATGAAATATTTTATTTTTTATGATTATGTAATAGTACTTGGACATTTGATGGGTGGTTATGTTATAAACCAATGGCTGGTGGTTCCATGATAAACCAATGACAGGTGGTTATACGATAAACCAAGGATGAGTGGGTCCATGATAGCCCTTCTATTCATTAGTTATGGAAGTAAACCATATGGTTTTTCCATTTTTAAGAGTGATTATAAGAGTGAAGTTAAAATTATGTCCCAAGTTATGTACATGTTTTCTTTATTATTGTTATGGGCTTATAATGATTCTCATGATCAAGATTGATATCACATGTCTCATGATTATTGATTTTGATGAATCTTTAATTTGCCATGTTTTCATATTTTATGATCTGGGTATTTATGGGTATGAAATTTTTTACGATTTGTTCAAGCACTTTTATTATGTCATCATACCCTTATGCACTCTTATGCTCATTGATGACATTCAATTGTTAATGCTTATGTTTACCCTTACTCATAATTTTAGATCACCATTCTTTTTTTTCTTTTCCCCAGGTTATAAAGAATGAGGTTGAACAATTTATGTCTATAAATTATTTCATAATAATTATGCTGATTACCTAATGTGAAATAAGAAAAGTTGGGTTAAATGGGAGAAATTATTTTTTAAAGTTATATGAATTGTTTATGTAGGAGTTTTTCATAATTCTCTAAAACTCTAAACAAAAAATTCCCTCTAGAATATAAGTAATCTAAGTTTTCATTTTGATGTTATAATGTTTAGAAGGAAAAATTTGGGTCGCAATTATTAGCATTAAAGCTATAAATGTAAAGTTCATGATTTTAGTATAGGATCCTAGAGTGCGGGTCCTGGTCTGTTATAGTTGGTATCCAAGGTCAGTTTAGATAACTTTTTGAGATTTTTATGTTTTAATGTGAGGTTATCTTAAGAGCTATGGATACCATATTAGGTCTATAATATTAAGTATTATCATAAGTTAAAAGTCTTAGACACCTTCTTTAAGGATTTTAAGTAGTAAAAATTTCAAGGTTGTTAATGATATTCTGGGAGATGTTTTTTTTGGGTTGAGGTATTTGTAACCCATAGGATCAACAAAAAGTTTTTTAGGGAGGAATTATTTTTCAAGTTGTAAGAAAAAAGGTATAACCCATATGTTGGGTGACAACGCATCACATCCAGATAGGCAGTGGGGCTTGAACCCATGACCGAAGGATGATAAAGGTTTTACGCCTACCACTGGTCTACATGATGTCATAGTTAGTATGACCATTGTTTACAAGTAAATATTAAGTTTATTTAGGAAAAATACAAGATTTTATTTGAGGAATAATATTTGATCTTGAAATTATATATAATCAAATACTTATAATCTTTAGGTATCAAACTTAGTCAGGAAATGTTTGAAGAATTTTAAGGATAGTAATTTATTAAATGATTTGGTTTAAACTTTGGGTATTACTTTTAAATATTAGTTTATTACCTGAAGGTTTATTAATTTTGGGAATTATCTTACTAGGTTTTAAACATTTTTGTTTTCCTTAAAGATAGGAGGAATATCTTGTTATCCCTTTTATGGTTATGTGGTCTTTACAATTTGATTTTAGTGCTTCAAGTGTGAAAAATTTATCTTGAATACTCATCATATGGAGAAAAATATAATATTGTGTTGGAAATTGGTTAAAGGATGAGATTTTACTTCTCAAGTAAGTATATTTCATTATGTTTTTAGTCTATATTGTGAAATGATCCTTCAACTTTATTAAAAGGATCTTGAAATAAAATGTTATCCTATTACCATCTTTTATGATGATATCAATGACATTTTACACACCTATTTGGATGTTATTTTTTTTTCATTGAATTATTCTTTACCAATTTATCTATCACTCTCTACTATTCCATGGGAATTCATTTTCCCTTCCAAATCCATCTTTTAATTTCCCACCAATGTTCTCCCTACATGGAATCCTAGTTATGCACAACTTTAGGTGACCTTTATGATTCCAAATTTACCTTTTTAAGGAATGTTTTATTTATTTCATTTTTATGATGTGGGTTTCAATAAATTAATTCTAAAAAAATGTTAATCCTTTGATAATCATGATATATTTCGAGGGAGAAATTCATTTTAAGGGGGTAGGATGTAACATCCTGAGATTTTATAAAATATATTATTTTAATTTAATCGATAACTTATGTTACAAACAATGAAAATATTTTATTTCATTATATGAAACACCAATTTTATCTTTCATTGTACATAACATCATGTTTTATTCGATAATTTTTGTTATACGTATTATCAAGTCTTACCAGAAAACAATATACTACTAATATTATTATTTAACATGATAGTTTTCACCTAGAAATTGGAATGTTGGGAATGAATAATACTAAATAAATTATGAAATTATGGCTTAAAAATTCACATATATAATTATTTAATTGGTGACCAATTAATTTGAAATGAAAATAAAAACCACTTGAATATAAAGGATGTGTTTTTATGATTTTTTTATGTGCACAAATGCATTTTATATTAATAAATAAAATTAATCACTATTATTGAATGATATTAATTAAATTTATATGTTATATATTCAATTAAATGTTTTTAAATTCATTCAATAAGTTTTATAGGAATAAAATAAGAAAAAAATTCAATTTTAAGCATAAAAAATCTGTATTTTTCTAAAAGGTAGTTTTTCCGCCTTTTAATGGAAGAATTGTTTTAAAACTAAATTTTGAAAATTTTATAAATTTTATTTGATAAAATAAATTTCATTTTTGAAATTGAAATATCAAAATTTACTTTGGTTTATTTTTGGTATTTTTCTGATAAGTTTCATTTTTTATGAAGAGTGAAAAACAATGAATTTTAATTGAAAAATATATTTTTTAATTTATTTATAAGTTAAATTATATATTATTTTTTTTAAATTATAATTAGTTAAATTATATATTATTAAATCCAATTTATTTCATTTTAATCAATTTCACATTAAAATTGGATATAAAAAAATTTCAAACATTTGAACATTTTTACTTTAAAAACCCGTTGTTTCATCCCGTCTGCAGGATTAATTTTAAATTAATTTATGAAACTTCTATGAATTTAATATATAAACTTGAATTAAATATTTTTAATTATCACAATTTATAATTTCTATTAAGTTCAACTTAGTTTTTGATAAAAAATATTAGTGAAAACAATTAAAATTAATTATAGCGATTAAGGTAAAAATGAGTTTACTTAGTGGTTAAAATTTAATATTAAGGGGCCAAATAACCTATAAAATTGTAAAAATACCATTTCATTTAAATATTTATAACATTATACCTCTATTATATTTTTTTTGTGTTATTTAATCCTATTGGTAGGTAAAAACATGGGTTCACCTAACTTCTTTTAAAAAATGCCAAGTGTGTCGTCCCCCTTATAAAAGGCCTCCCCTATCCTCCAAACTTCACACCTTTAAACCAATTAGTTTAGGAAAATACCCAAAAAAATCAATACCAAAATTCCATACCATAATCCTAGAATCCTTACAATGGTTATAAATCCATATAAGGAATTCCTTCGGTGTAAACTAAAAGGAGTTACCCGAAGAAGATTTAATGTTCATCAATGAGCACTTTTGTTTTATTTCTTTCTCAAAACCCTTAATTTATTTTTATATAATTATTAAATTATAACTAAGGTATCTTAAATATACATATATTTTGTTATTTTAAGGTTATTACCTAAAAATTCACACAATTCTATCAAATGTGATACACAATCATCATTCTTGTGTACGGCGGACTACCGCCTTGCGAACTGGTGTCGCTCTTTTTTCAATTACCACCTATCAAGGTTGGTAATAATGGTATAAATACTATTTTATATGATATATATGATATTTATTATATATTTATGATTCTATAATTATTATATAACACACACCTTCATTCTTACCATTTTTTGGGAATACGATAACATCGTTTGTGGATGTGTGGACTACCGCCTCCTTAAAGAGATGTTATTTGTTCACACTTTACATGGAATGTATTAAGTATGATTTTAATAAAAATATGTGATATAAATGAAATATATTTTATATTAATTACATAATTATATTTCTATAAATATAATACACCACTTTCTTTCTTACCATTTCACACACTGAAAAAGTGATAACGTCGTTTGTGAACATGTGGACCACCGCCTCATCAAAGCGATGTGATTCTTATTATTTAATCAACACATAAACAATAATGATATATGTAAGTATAATTAAATAATAAATATGATAATTATGTCATGATTATTATTTTGAATATGTTTAAACAATGATCTCTTTGACCTTAGTTGATATACCAAAGTCATTTTGACACATAAGCCGAATATGGTCAAAACATATGATGTAAAATTAATTGATTAAGAAATTGAATAAAAAATTGTAATAAGTGAAATAAAACTAATAATAAACTTTAAAAATTTTATCAAGAAAGATAGTAATTAAAATAAGTTTATTATTCAGGAAGATAAAGTACAAGCATGTCCAATGAGACACAAAGTAGGGTTTTTCTCATCTCACTTTTATTTCTATGAGACACATGCCATATTCACCAATTATTTTTTGTGTGTGGTATATAAACTTCCTATGAATATATTTTAATATCATTATCCTTAAATTTAGTTTTATTTACATATCAATTTGAGTGTATCTCTTTTACGGGGTTTACAGTTTCAAAGTTACCAAAGTGGTAATGGATTTTTGTCACAAATGTCCTTCTTTAATACGTTTGTTATATCATACACCTATATTCTTATATGATGTGTATATGATACTAATTTGACATGTTATATCATGAATATAATTATTCTAGTTATATTATAAGTTTTATTAAATGTTATTCCTTCATGGGGAAGATGACTCAATGTTACAAAAGTGGTAAGAGTATTTTATCACAATCTCATCATTTATCAGGATTGTGTATGATTAAGTCTCTGATATTGAAATATTATAATTCTAATGAATTATCTTATAATCTGGTTATTAATGATATTTTCAAGTAATTATTCCATTTTCCCACTCTTTGGTACTTAAAATGTTTTAGAATTTTTTTTAAGAAAATCCAACTTAATTTCTCTCTTTGGTTTGAAAATCGTGTTCGTTCAAAATAATGTTTTCAAAAAATATTTTCAATTTTTTTTAAATGATATTTTAATATCATTTTAAATTTAAATTATTTAATTTTTTTATGTTTTAAAAATTGTTTTAAATGATTTTTAAAACTTTCTTTTTATGTTTCCAAGGTTGTTTTCAAAGAAAAGAGATTTTAAAAATGTTTTATGTTCTAAAAAGTGTTTTTCAAAATGAAAAGGATATTTTTCTAAAGAATCATTTTAATGATATTTTAATGGTATTTCCAATCATCAATGTCAAAAAACCTTATTGTTACCTATACTTCACTAGGGATATTTTTTATTGTTACTGAACTCATTCTTTTTTGGATGGATTAATATTGTTTCAAAGTGATTGTTATAGAACCCATTTCTTTCCCATGTGTTAGCCAAGTTTCAAAGATATTTTTTATAGAACTCATTTCTTTTCCTTAGTTTAATCAAGTTATAGAAAGGATAATAGTTATTCCTATGAGTTTATGATGAAATTAAATATTTTAATTATTATGATTATGTAATGGTACTTGGAGATTTGATGGGTGGTTATGTTATAAACTAATGATGGGTGGTTCTATGATAAACCAATGATGAGTGGTTATGTGATAAACCATGGACGGGTGGGTTCATGATAGACCTCCAATTAATTGGGTATGGAATTCAATCGTATAGTTATTCAATTTGTAAGAGTGATTGTAAGAGTTAATTGAAAATTATTTCCCAAGTTACGTATATGTTTTCTTTATTGATTTATATGGGTTTATAATGCTTCTTATGATCAATATTGATATCACATGGCTCATGATTATTGATTCTGATGATATTTCATTTTCTATGTTTTCATATTTGACGATCCAAGTATTAATGGGTATGAATTATTTTATGATTCACTAATACACTTTAATTATTTCATCACACCCTTATACACTCTTAATTTCATTGATGAAATTTAATTGTTAAAGCTCATGTTTAACCTTACTGAGCATTTGATCTCACCCTGATTATATTTCATTTTCCACAGGTTATAAAGAATGAGGTTGAATGATTTATGTATATAAATTATTTCACAAGGATGATGCTGATAACCTAATATTAAATAAGAAAATATGGGTTAAGTGGGAGAAATGATCTTTTAAAGTCATGTAAATTATTTATGTAGGAGTTTTTCCTAATTTTATAAAATTATAAACCTAAAAGTTCCTTGAGAATGTAAGTGATCAAAGTTTTCCTTTTGATGCTGTAAGGTTTGGATGAAAAAATTTGGGTCACAATTATCAATATTAAATCTAGAAATGTGAAGTTCATGATTTCAGCATAGGATCCTAGAGTGAGGATCTTGGGTTTTTATATAACTCATCCTAACTACCTTGGTTCCATCCCTAATGAAATTTTTCATAATACTTTCAATCCTACCTTCATTGAAATTATCACCACTATAACCCTTGGAATCCCCACCCATTTATTTCCAATTTTACCCAACAATTCAAGGTTATAAATAAAAAATTAAGACTCTATCATCTTAGAACAAGAATATAAGCGACAAAAAGGTATTTTCGACATGAAACACTCACTGGGAAACTAAGTCCATAGAACCAAGGCATACAAGCCTTTAATAATAAGAATAATCCCACTCAACCCCAAATAATTTATCTTTAGAAAACAACCATTTTAATTCTCATCTTTAATTAACCATCTTATTATTCATATATTTTTAGCAATAATAAACCTATAATTTATCAGCAATCAATTGCTATAAATCAATATAAACATGCCTTTAATATTACTTCCATATTTCATCAAATTTATGGGAAGAATAATTATCAATTCAAATGCCTATTTCTTTAATAATATCATCATAATCCTAGATTTATGTTGTTTATCACATTTCTAAGAAATTAACCATTCTAAACACAAAAACAACCATAACAATTAGATAACACACTATCTAGAAAAGAGAGAGGCAATAACAACATAGAATAAATATGCATGCTATTAGAAAACCCAAAACCACAATTCATTCTTCCATTAACTCTAATATTATCATATTCATTAGATTAATTCCATCATTACACAAAAGATTAAATCATGATAATCCCAAACTTTCAATTTAAATAAATAAAGGTAATGAATCCCCACCCCAACATGAATATTTCAACATTATTTGAGGAAGAATATAAGAAAAAGCACAAACTTTGATCAACTCTTCCGCAAGGAACCAAAAAACCCTAAAACACCATCCCAACATGAACCCTCTATCTTTAATCAATATAAAACTTAAGAAAAATGAATTGAAAACCTACCATAGCATGGAAATAGGATAACATAAGAGAGAATAACCATCAGAGAAGAGAATACTAACCTCGGTTCACTAAGACTTGATCTATAGAGGTTGGGGACTTAATCTTAGCAAAGGGTCTTAGAAGGATTCTGAAAAAGGGATTTGGGTTGTATAGGGTTTGAAGGATAAAGAAGGAAAATAGATATTTTTTAAGGCATGAAAGAATCTATATCCATCTGTAACTTAATGTCACCACAGTGAAACCTCCCTAACCACACCATAATAGATAGGGTTTTCCCTAATTCTATGGAATAAAGGGGATAACCACATTGTAATGTCCTTGATCAAAGACATTCTTTAGAATCCATGATTTAAATCCTCGCATATATCTCCTTTACAAAAATCTAATTAAACTCGGTCCTATAAACCCATAGTAACACCACAACACAACCCCCATGCGCATGTTTAGTGACCCTCAAATCGACAAAGATACTAAAACCCGAGACATTGATCCCTAAAACACAAATTTCATCCTTACGCTACAAGATATATCTCCAAAACCCAAATTATACCATAGATAAAGACCAAATCATAGCCACTTATTAGGATGCAGAGATGTTAAAACCGTCACCTCTCCTCCTCCACACCCCATGGAACCAGGCTATGCTGCAAATTAAACCCCCATGGTGCAAACAAAGGCTCAGATCCTTACAAACATCATATAGCTAAAATTTCAGTTCAACTGTGCTACCACTCCTTTATCTTCCTCACATACACCTTTGATCACCCAAAAACACAAAGGAAAGGCTCAAAAAAAAACCAAGCCCTCACATTTGAACCTCTTACATCTTGGTTATTACACAATGTCTTTACCATTCCACCAAGTCCTCCATATATCAATTAAATAGACTTGAATATTCTCTCACACACACACATATATATATAATTAAATACCTATAAATAAATATATATATAGTTACATATAATTATAATTATATATAAATAAACATAAATAAATAAAAATATAAATATAAATAACTATTAATATATATAAAGACACACACACACACACAACTATTTGAGGGGATTATAAGACCAAAACCAACTCAAAAACCCAGACACCCTAGTGGGTTAAACCTCACCCATCCCCACTAGTATTATAAAACATCCATTGGACCCATTTTATTACATTTTTGTGGCCCAAAGAGTGGCTTGAAGACCATTTTCTTGGCCTAAAGGCCCTTGATCTGCAATGAGTTTGGTGCCTCTTGTGGCCTTGAAGGCCCTGATATGTAATATGGATGGTGTCTCCTATGGCCTTGAAGACCCTTTAAAATGCTTGAGAGTCTCAACCCAATGAATAGTGCCTGACTACTATAGTACACACTATTAGAAATTTTATCTTTACCAATAGTTTAAAACCATTGGTAAAGGTTGGATAACCATTGATATAAACTACACCAACGGTTGTCCAAACCATTGGATCTTGAGCCGTAGGGATAGACATATCCCAATGGTTCTATGAGAACCATTGGGATATGTCTAAAAAATTGAGTATATACCAACGGTTTCAAGAAACCGTTGGTATAAATGTTTACCAACGGTTTCAAGAAACCGTTGGTATAAATGTTTACCAACGGTTTAAAACTGTTGGTAATAGCAAAAATCATCTCTATACCAATGGTTTACAAAACCGTTGGTATAAAATTTTACCAACGGTTTCCCACAAACCATTGGTAAATATCAAGTAAAAATATCTATGCCAATGGTTTAAAAACCATTGGCATATACTTATACAAACGGTTTATATAAAACTGTTAGTATAATTTCTACTTTTACACATATTCCAACGGTTGTAAACTGTTGGCATATCATTTTTATACCTACATAAGTAAGTCGGCTTGCTGGCCTCCCCCTGTGCACCTGCAGCAATTCCACCAGTAAACCTGCAAAATTCATACACAATAGAATACATACAAGGGGTTGGGGGGGGGGGGGTCCATTCTGAATACCTACACAATTCTCAATACCTTCATAATAAATACAGAATTCTGTATGAATTCATACAGAATTCATAAAACACATAATTCATACAGAATTCTGAATACCTCCAATTCTATATTTAATTTCCCTTTACACACATATAGAATTAGCACATAATTCATAAGGTAATTACAGCAAGTATACACATACAACAAGTATACCCACACAACAAGAATACACATACACCATTAACACATAATTCATAAGTTAATTAAATACATAAATAATTCAATTCAGAATTCAGGGGGTTGGAGGCTGTTTAGGGGTTTGGGGTGGCTTTCAAAGGGGGGTAGGGGGTGTCTAGGGGGTGGGGTATTCGAGGGGATGGGGGGTGTCCAGGGGGTGGGGGGCTGTCCATGGGGGTGTCCAGGGGGTGGGGTGGTGTCCAGGGGGTGGAGTGGTGTCCAGGGGGTTGGGGGGCTTTCCAAGGGTGGGGGTGTCCAGGGGGTGGGGGTGTCTAGGGGGTGGGGGTGTCCAGGGGGGTGGGGTGGTGTCTAGGGGGTCCAAGGGGTTGGGGGGATGTCCAAGGGGGGTGGGGTGGTGTCTAGGGGGTGGGGTGTCTATCCATGGGGGTGGGGTGTCTAGGGGGGTGGGGGTGTCCAGGTGGTGGGGTGGTGTCTAGGAGGGGTGGGGGGGGGGGCGTCCATGGGGTGGGGGGGCTGTCCAGGGTGTGGGGGGGGGGTATCTATGGGGGTTTCTAGGGGGTGGGGTGGTTTCTAGGGGGTGGGGTGGTGTTTAGATGGTTGGGGGGCTTTCCAGGGGTTGGGGGTGTCTAGGGGGTGGGGGGGGGGGGGTCCAGGGGTGGGGGTGTCCAGGGGTGGGGTGGTGTCCAAGGGGGGTGGGGGGGGGGGGGTCCAGGGGGTTGGGGGGGGGGTGTCCAAGGGGGTGGGGTGGTGTTTAGGGGGTGGGGGTGGCTGTCCATGGGGGTGGGGGTGTCCAGGGGGGGGTGTCTAGGTGGTGGGGTGGTGTCTAGGAAGGGTGGGGGGCCGTCCAGGGGGTTGGGGGCTGTCTAGGGGGTAGGGGGGTTGTCAATGGGTGTGGGGACGTCCAGGGGGTGGGGGGCATCTAGGGGGTTGGGGGGGGGGGGGGGTTGTCCAAGGGGGTGGGTGGTGTCCAGGGGGTGGGGGCTATCCGGGGGGGGGGGGGTTCCATAGGGGTGGGGGTGTCCAGGTGGTGGGGTGGTGTCTAGGAGGGGTGGGAGGCTATAATGGTTTTAATGGAATTAATTTCATGGATTTTAAGATCATTGGTATTTTTAAAATGGTTTTGGAATAGTGTTTATTTCAATAGTATGTGTTTATTTAAAAAAAATGAATGCTTTTGGTGTGTATGGTAAGAAGGATATTTGGTTATTAGGAAATTGATTGCATTTTTATCATGGGACAAAAATACTATATGATTTTTAAAATGGAACCTTAAAAGGGATTTTTATAAACCATTGGGGAGTTTTAAATAGAAATAATTCTATATTATGTGATTTTGAAATGGTTTTATGAAGAATTATTTATGTTGTATCTTTATGGGATTTGTGATTTTGTGTCCCTTATTTTAGAACATCAGATTATTTTACTAAAGGTTTTGTTTTTTTATAATTCTTTAGAATGTTACCACTATAAATAAATCAAAAAGTTCATAATGGGAAATCTCAGGTAGTCATTCTTGTGATCCATCTACTATCTTCCTAGTCTTGGTCTCTACTCAAACTCTTGTGGAAGTGGAATAACCATGTTCTTCTCGAATCATTTATTATGCATGGGAGTTTCTAAAATACCATCCACTATTTTTTATTGGTGATCAAGGATCCCAGGAGGCAACAAAGTGGGTATCTATGATTAATGGGATCTTTGAGTTGTTAGAAATCCTATAATCCATGGGGGTGGGGCTGTCTAGGGGGTGGGGGGGCTGTCCAGGGGGGTGGGGGGGGGGGGGGGCTGTCCACAAGGGTGGCAGGGTTGTCCAGGGGGTAGGGGTGTCCAGGGGGGTGGGCGGGGCTGTCCATGGGGGTGGGGGGCTGTCCAGGGGGTAGGGGGTGTCTAGGGGGGTGGGTGGGGCTGTCCAGGGGGGTGGGTGGGCTGTCTACGGGGGTGGTGGGACTGTCTAGGGGGTAGGGGGTGTCCAAGGGGGTGGGCGGGTTGTCCATGGGGGTAGGGGAGTCCAGGGGGTGGGCGGGCTATCCACGGGGGTGGGTGTGTGTGTGTGTGGGGGGGGGGGGCTATCCATGGGGGGAGGGGATTTCTAGGGGGTGGGTGGGCTATCCATGGGGGTGGAGGGGTTGTTGAGGGGGGTAGGAGTGTTCAGGGGGGTGGGCGGGCTGTCCACAGGGGTGGGCGAGTTGTCCACGAGGGTTGGGGGGGTGTCTAGGGGGGTACGGGGTGTCCAGTGGGGTGGGTGAGATGTCCACGAGGGTTGTGGGGATATCCAGGGGGTAGGGGTGGGCGGGATGTTTAGAGGGGGGGGGACTATCCATAGGGGTGGGAGGGTTGTCTAGGGGGGTAGGGGTTGTCTAGGGGCTGTCCATGGGGGTGGGAGGCTGTCCATGGAGGAGGGGGTGGGCAGGATGTCCATAGGGGTGGCCGGGCTATCGAGGGGGGTAGGGGGTGTCTAGGGGGTGGTTGGGCTGTCCACGGGGGTGAGGTCTATCTAGGGGGTATGGGGTGTCCAGTGGGGTGGGTGGGATGTCCACGAGGGTGGCTATCCAGGGGGTAGGGGTGGGCGGGCTGTCCATAGGGGTGGGCGGGCTGTCCATAGGGGTGGGCGGGCTGTCCAGGGGGGTAGGGGTTGTCCAGGGGGGCTGTCCACGGGGGTGGGGGGCCGTCCATGGGGGGAGAGGTTGTCCACGGGGGTGGGAGGGCTATCCACGGGGGTGGCAGGGCTGTACAGGGGGGTGAGCGGGCTATCCAAGGGGGTAGGGGGGGGGGCTGTCTAGGGGAGGGCTTAATAAGTCACAACAAATCATCAAGTCAAGTTTTATTTTTTATAGATAAAAAATAAAGATAATGTGACCTACATAATCAGACATATTCAGGAAAAAAATGAATGGTTTTGGTGTGTATGGTAGGAAGGGGGATTTGGTTATTAGGAAATAGATTAAATTTTTATTTTGGGACAAAAATACTATATGATTTTTGAAATGGAACCTTAAAAGGGATTTTTTATAAACCATTGGGGAGTTTTAAATAGAAAGAAGTCTCTACTATGTGATTTTGAAATGGTTTTATGAATAATTATTTATGATGTATCTTTATGGGATTTGCGATTTTGTGTCCCTTGTTTAAGAACATCAGATTATTTTACTAAAGGTTTTGTTTTTGATAATTCTTTAGAATGTTACCACTATAAATGAATCAAAAATTCAATAAGGGGATATCTTAGGTAGTCATTATTATGATCCAGCTATTGTCTTCCTAATCTTGGTCTCTACTCAAACTCTTGTGAAAGTGGAATATCCATGTTCTTCTTGGATCATTGATTATGCATGGGAGTTTCTAAAATAGCATCCACTATTTTTTATTGGTGATCAAGGATCCCAGGAGGCAACGAAGTGGGTAGCTATGATTAATGTGATATTTGAGTTGTTAGAAACCCTATAATCCATGGGAGTGGGGGGGCTGTCCACAGGGGTGGCGGGGCTGTCCAAGGGGTAGGGGTGTTTAGGGGGGTGGGTGGGACTATCCACGGGGGGGGGGGGGGGGGGGCTGTCTAGGGGGGTACGGGGTGTCCAGAGGGTGGGCGGGGCTGTCCAGGGGGGTACAGGGGGTGGGCGGGCTGTCCATAGTGGTGGCGGGGCTATCTAGGCGGGTAGGGGTGTCCAGGGGGATGGACAGGCTATCCATAGGGGTGGGGGGTGGGGATGTCCATAGGGGGAGGGGGTGTCCAGGGGGTGGGCGGGCTATCTACGGGGGTGGCGGGGGTGTCGAGGGGGGTAGGGGTGTTCAGGGGGGTGGGTGGTCTATCCACGGGGGTGGGGGGGCTGTCCATAGGGGTGGGGGGGGGGGTGCTGTCCAGGAGGGTACAAGGTGTCTAGGTGGGTGGGTGGGATGTCCAAGAGGGTGGCAGGGCTATCTAGGGGGTACAGGGTGTCCAAGGGGGTGTGTGGGCTGTCCACGGGGGTAGGCGAGCTGTCCACGGGGGGTGGGGGGGGGGGGTGCTGTCCACAGGGGTGGGGCGTTGTCCAGGGTGGCATGAGGTGTCTAGGGGGGTAGGCGGGGCTGTCCAGGGAGGTACAAGGTGTCCAGAGGGTGGGCGGGCTGTCCACGTGGGTGGTGGCGTTTTCCAGGGGGTACGAGGTGTCCAAGGGGGTGGGAGGGCTGTCCACGGGGGTGGGCGAGTTTTCCACAGGGGTGGGGGGCTGTCTAGGGGGAATAGGGTGTCCAGGGGGTGGGTGGGGCTCTCTAGGGGGGTGGGCAAACTGTCCACGGGGGTGACGGGGCTATCCAAGGGGTGTCCAAGGGGGGTGGGCGGGCTATCCACGGGGGGGGGGGGGGGGGGCTGTCCAAGGGGTGGGTGGGGGGGTGTCTATGGGGGGAGGGGTTGTCCAGGGTGTGGGTGGGCTATCTAGGGGGTGGGCGGGGCTATCCAGGGGGTGGGTGGGGCTGTCCAGGGGGTATGGGGTGTCTAGGGGGTGGGTGGGGCTCTCTAGGGGGGGTACAGGGTGTCCAAGGGGTGGGCGGGCTGCCCACAGGGGTGGGGGGGGGGGTATCTATGGGGGTGGGGGGCTGTCCACGGGGGTGGGCGGGATGTCCATGGGGGTGGGGGGCTGTCCATGGGGGGGATGTCCAGGGGGTGGGCGGGCTGTCCACGGGGGGTGGCAGGGCTGTCCAGGGGAGTACGGGGTGTCCAGGGGGGTGGGCGGGCTATCCATGGGGGTGGGGGGATATCTAGGGGAGGGGTGAATCAATCACAATAAATAATCAAGTCAAGTTTTATTATTTATAAATAAGAAAATAAAGACAATGTGACCTACCTAATCACACACATATTCAGGCACAAAAAATCAATAAACATCAAAGGTCAGTAATACCAGTCAAAAATGTAACAAATCAATCTGTCCCTCATCACCATCACTATCATCACCGTAATCATCAGCCTCAACCTCATCACTATCATCATACCCATCATCATCCCCACCCTCCTCAATGCCCTCCTCCTCGCCCTCGTACTCATCCTTAGCCTCCTCATCGCCCTCCTCATCCACCCACCCTCCTCCTCACCCTCTTCCTCTGCCTCGACCTCCTCCTCGCCCTCCTCCTCCTCTACCTCGGACTCCTCCTCACCATCATCTCAACCATAAATATAAGTACCACCTGGTGAACCATATATATAACACATCGACGACATATATTCATCACAAGCTGTGCTGGCCTATGGTGGAAGTGTTGGATGTAAAACTTCCACCAATTTCATAAATGTAGTGTTTTCCCTAGTAAATTGTTCTGTCGTCTCTGTGGCCCTTTTTTCAGCATGTTCTGCCTATGTATTAACCTTCTGGAACTCGGTGGCACTACAACTCACACTTGAGGAGGGCCAATACCTCGTCAGAACTATACTCTTCCCAGGTCGACAATGTACTCTACCAGGGTGGTCATCTCCCAATACCTGATATAAGTGATCGTTTAGCCCAAAATTGTCAGGTTTTTGGGCATCAAGGACCTCTAAAGCATCCTTTTACAAATATAAATAGATTATTAAGTTACAAAATAGAGATTAAAATTTTAAATCTACAAAGTAAAACTTACAATCTGCTGCTGAGTCGGTTCATTAACCACACTTCCATCTTTCTTCCTTCTACTCAAGAAAAACAATTTTTCTTGAGGCACACGTCCTTCTATATTCAATTTATTCCTCTATAATGGCATTGAATTTAGGAAAACATAATTAAAAATATGATACCAATAATTAATTTCATAACTAAAATTATATAACAACTTTATCAATCGAATAAATTATGGAGGAAGCAATAGAAAGTGCAAGTTGTAAAGAAAAATTATAAACTATCATACTTGCTGCCTCTCATGATCTGGCATCGTAGTACATCCCAATGTGTGGAGGTATTTTTTAGAATCAATGTTTTTTTATTTCTTCCAGATGAATCCTAAATAAAATTCAATAATTAGTATTAACAAAAAACATGAAAATTTTCATTTAAATACCTCTAATGTGATTAATACCTTAAATTGGCTAGTCATCCAATGAGTAATTATCTGTCAATACCGTTCTAACAGAAAATCATCCACGACAGGGATCACCTCTAACTATATGCCCACTCTAGAATGCCAACCAATGTACAACTAGTTCTTATAAGCTCTCCAAAGCTCGCCTAAATTCCATAGACATATTGGTCGTGCACCCTCACCATCAGGGAAATTAAATTGAAGTTGACACCAAAATATTAATTCATATAAATACAAAAAATAATACATTGCATTTAATACAACAGATTTTTTTTACCCATATCTCTTCCCAAGCTTTATCATTGACTTCATTAGGCAACTTTCTCCATGAGAGCGGGCTGACAGGAATGATGTCAGAGTATTTGGCAAGCGTCGCCAAAAAACTCTGACATTGCTGCCCTAATTTTTCAATCATTTGACTATCTTCATTGTAGTCCACCATTAAATGTGTGCAGTGGTTCCACACCGCACGCATGCATGTACGCCCCCGACCCCACCTCTTATCAGTAGATGTATCTATTATGAAATAAAAACAAATATTTATCAATACATGTTATAATGAAAATAAATAATGGTATAAAATTTTGTTAGGGTTTTATAAGTATACCTGCTGTAGTATGATCAATAGGCACTGTTGAATCCATAGAAATTGAAGGAACACCCTGTACAGATGAAGTGGGTTCCAATTTCTGCTCCGTAGGGATAGACTCTGGTGGATCAGGAGTCAAAGAAGATGGAATATAAAAGCCCGGAGAGAAGGAAGAAGAAGTAAAAGAAGATGATAAGTATGGCTAGCTGAATGTTGGATTTGGAGTGGGAATCATCATCGAATATGGTACAGATGGGTGAGGAGGCTCAGATGTAAAGGGTGGTGAAAACATAGGAGGAATAAATATCTCATGTGTCCCTAACGACACACCGAGATCAGAATGTGGGATGAAAGGTATGTTAGTGAGAGGGGCAGGGTCTAATTGAGTATGCCGACTAGATCATCTAGCTCTCATACCACCCCCCTCGTATAAACACCCTGAGTACTGGGACCACTACTAGGCTGCTCATCAAATAACTATCGCCTAATAGATGGATCCTGTAAAAATGTTGAAAACAAAATTAATCACATGACATTATATATTATTTAAATATATATATTTGAAATAAAATTCTCACTATAGGCACTAGTGGTGAAATTCCCATCTCAATCATGCGACGATTGTTTTCCATTATCTTTTTTCGTCACCTCTCTTCAATTGGTTGCATTTACTGTATTTAAAAACAAATATGGAAGTAATTAGAAAAGGATAAATAATGTGTAACCCAAAAAACAAAATAAATAAGCTTGAACAGATATATAATGAAGTCAATAAATCATGTAATATTTAATAAAGAAATTTAATTTTTAGTAGGATAGTTATTTACTAAGTGTCATCAGTATATTAAAGTCATGGAACATTGATTCTACCAGATTTATAAGGGGTAAATCAGTTATCGAAATTAATAAAAAATTTAATTTCTTTAGCCTAGGTAGATGATGCATGTTTCTATACATGTTTTGCTGAAGAATACAAACCATTATGTTCATTACATGGTATAATGTTAAAGAGAGGTCTTAGATTTATACTAATTTTATACAAATCAAAGTTGAATCATTGAAATGTTCACCAAGTTAGAAATGTTGGTTTCATAGGTTTGAATACAGTTCAATTCCAACTTAGAAAATGCAATTCAAATAAAATTTCAACCAATAAACATTGAAAATTCACATAACAGTCAAGTCGGATACAACATATTTGTAATCAATATTAAATCAATTTGAATAGTACCAACCTTAACAACCCAAGTTGAGGTAAACCAAAATAATTGAGAACATGAATGGATGATTTTATATATTTTCCACCACAAATTAAGGTTCACAGTCAACTTTGAAAATTGAGATATTGAAGTCAACAAAAGTAATAAATGGTTCATTTCCAATGGTAGTAGGGATGGTGTGAATTCCATCATCACCGTTATAAAAAATATGTCTTGGAATTACTTCGATAATGACACCAAATTCAGGTCGAAGATGGTCTTTGACAAAAAAACTTGTTTCGCCATTGATGCCAATACATATGGTTCATCGGTATCAAGAGTGAAAGTCATATCAATTACTTTAAATCTACAATCATCAATAAATTCACCTTTCCTCATCATCGAATCAAACCACTGTCATTTCATCATTGTGACTCGTCCATGAGAATGATAATCCAATATTTTTTTTAATGACTTCATAATAACCTACATTTTCAAATTGAGATCTACTATATGATGCACTATCATAACAGTCTGTTGTGTCAGTAACCATAACACCATCATGTTGTGTTCTCATGTTCTTTTCCTATTCAATGATAATAAATTTGTACCTATTGATAACAATTGATTTACAATCACGAACCATAGTATTAGGACCAAAAGCCAAAACTCTTATTTCCTCAAAGACAGAGTCAGAAGAAAAACTCAATACCTAAAATATAAATGAATATTAAACTTAATTAAATATTTTTTTAATTATTTTAAACAGTAATATTATTACCTTCAATTTTAACCAAGTAGAAAACTATTTTCTATGAAAAGTATCTCTCATTCTCAAATATAAAGAACGGTGATTTCTATTTATCATCACTTTATGTTCCCTATAGATAAAAATAGGAATATATTAATAGATATATATATATATATAATATACATATTGAATTTACTTACAAGATGTAGTAATCGAACAAATCAAAGTTGAACAAAACTGTGCGATGTGCCATCTCCCATTCTTTAAGGCTTAATGTCGTCGATGTATATGATCCGGGAATTCCTCCTATTTGAGGAAGTGATGGAAAACTGGGTTCAATTTTATCATACTATTCTTATTCATTTCTCATTGGTCTGTTCATTCTTGTAGTAAGATCAGACAAATATATAGAGCAGAAATCCATACATTCTTGAGCCAAGTAACCGTTCACGATAGAACCTTCAGGACGATTCCTATTATGAACATAAGAATTTAATGTGTACATATTTCTTTCAATTGGATACATCCAACAAAAAGAAATAGGTCTCCTGATAAGTATTTCTGTTTTAATATGGACAGTCAGATGTAGCATGCATGTGAAAAATGATGGAGGAAATATTTTCTATAACTCACACAAAATTAATGGGGCATCAGCCAACATTTTTTGTAAGAAAGAATTGGAAAACTTCTTAGCACAAAGATCTCTAAACAAATGGCACAACCAAATAACATCCACCCTTACATTATTGGAAAAAATATGATGAATTTCTATTGGAATCGACTCATGTAGAAGGATGTGATAATCACGAGTCTTCAAAGATTTTAGCTTCAACTCTTTTTGTTGACCCGTTTAGATATATTGCTTGAATAACCATAATGAACTTTAATAGTCTCTAGTACTTCCATAAATTACTTTTTTTCTATAGGTGTCATCAAATAAGAATCACATGGAACTTTACATTTATTTTCACTGATATACACATGATGCAATTACGGTCTGATGCCCCAATCCACCAAGTCACGCCGAGACCATAAATCATATTTTGTCTTTCCCTTAACATTTAGAAGAATCGAAAGAAACATTTCACATATTTTTTTCAATGTGCATTATGTCTAAGTAATGATGTAACAAATTGGTTGACCAATAAGGAAAATCAAATAAGATACTTCTCTTCTTCCTATTATAACAGATTTCAGTGGAAACATTCTTTCTCTTTCCAGATTTCATTTGACCCTTCCCGAATGAAAAACTAAAATCTTTAAATTCATTAAGCACGTCATTTCTAGACATACACTAAGGTGGATCATCAGTCTCCATGGTATTGTAAAATCTTCAATGATTATTTCTATATGGATGGTCCCATTGTAAAGAATTGCCGATGTCCCATAAAACTGAAACTACAACGATGTTTCAGTCTTCTGGATCATGTATTATTTATACAAACAAGACATGATAGTTTTCCATTCTTGATCTATCTAGACATTATTGAATAAGTAGGAAAATTATTGATTGTCCACATATGTGCAACACGCATCTAAAATACGTCTTTTGAACATGAATCGTATGTGCGCACACCCACATCCCAAAGAAGTTTCAACTCTTTTATTAAAGGTTGCATGTATACATCTATATCATTGCCAGGATCAAAATGTCCAGATATGAGTATACTCATGAAAGTGAAAGGTTTTTTCATACACAACCATGGGGGAAGATTATAAATGTTTATAAAAACTGGCCATGTGCTGTGCGATGTAGGCATATGCCCAAATAGATTAAAACCATCACATGAAAGAACCAACCTCACATTACGCACATTAGCTGCAAAATCAGGATACCGAGCATCAAATCTCTGCCATGAAAATCCATCTGTAGGGTGAACCAACTCATTATTAGTCTTCTTTCTCTCGGTATCATGCCATTGTATTTTTATTGATATTTCATCAGACATAAAAAGATTCTAGATTCTGGGGATCAATGGAAAGTGACACATTACTTTTTGTGGTACACGAGATGGTGTTCCATCAGCTTTTAGCTTCCACCGGGATGTTCCACATTTTATACAATCATTTCATTTAGCAGTTTCCTCATAGAATAAACTGCAATCTTTCAGGCAAGCATGAATTTTGTTTCTTGAAAATTCAAGTTCCTCAACTAACTTCCATGACATATAGTGGTTTGAGGGAATATCCGCATCACCTGGAAGTAATTCCTTCAAGAAGGTAAGAATGTAATCGATGGAAATATTAGAAATCCCACACATAGTTTTCCCATGAAACAATCAGATTAAAATTTCTAGCTTTTTCAATTTGTTGCATTGTCGATATACTAGAGTTGTGGCAGCATCATTCATTTTTTTCACCCTAACAACATCATCATTTTCATTAGATGCATCATGTGTGATCATATCGAAATATTCTTGGGTTGGAATCATTTCTTTTTCATGATGATGAATAAACAGAAACTGGTCATATAACAAATTCTCTAATCAAATCCTCTCATTTGGATCATCAGTAATTTGAGATTTCATTTTCTCTCTATTGTGATACCACACGGAGTAGTTTTCTTGAAAACCATATTTAGTTATACGGTAGCTAACTTCTTTATGGCTCAAACAAGGTCTTCCAACACAATTGTAATAGGGGCAGTGTATGTGACCACTATCTGAAGCATTGTGAAATTCAAAATCTAAAAAGCTCTCCAAATTGTTTTGAAAATTGTTTGAGATCTGATCGGTTTCATACCTCCAACTTCTATCCATTCGGTAAAAAAAATTGTTATAAGTCATTTCATCAAGATAAATTCAATAAGATTGAAGTTTCATCAAAAATATATTTAAGTAAATGAAAATTGTTCACTTTATATGAAACCATAACTAACACACTACTATATATGAGAATCATAATATAAAAAACAAAAAAAATACTATATTTAAAACAAAATATCTTTGAAGAACTATACATGAGTGTACAAGATCATGTACACTTGTGGAGGATAATTATTCAAGAGCTGAGTAAATTTTAGATTGAAAAAATTTAATATTTTAGTAGATTATTTGAGTGATCACATACACTGCCCAAGGGGGTGGGGGTGTCCAGGGGGTGGGGGGTGTCCAGGGGATGGGGGGCTATCCCGGGGGGGGGGGGGAGGGTGGGGGGCTATCCACGGGGGTCGGGGGTGTCCAGGGGGTGGGCGAGATGTCTACGGGGGTGGTAGGGTTGTCCATAGGGGTGGAAGGGCTGTCCAGGGAGTAGGGGTGTCTAGGGGGAGTGGGCGGGTTGTCCACGGGGGTGGGGGGCTGTCCAAGGGGGTATGGGGTGTCCATGGGGTGGGGGTGTCCAGGGGGATGGGAGGGTGTCCGGGAGGTGGTGGTGGTGGTGGTGGGGGGGGGGGGGGGTGTCCAGGGGGGTGGGTGGGCTGTCCATGGGGTTGGGGGACTGTCCAAGGGGGTAGGAGGTGTCCAGGGGGGTGGGTGGGCTATCCACGGGGGTGGAGAGGCTGTCCAGGGGGTATGGGGTGTCCAGGGGGTGGGCGGGCTGTCCACGGGGGTGACAGGGCTGTCCAGGGGGTAGGAGGTGTCTAGGGGGGTGGGCGGGTTGTCCACAGGGTGGGGGTTGTCCAAGGGGGTAGGGGGTGTCCAGGGGGGGTGGGGGGGGGGGGGGGGTTGGGTGGGGGGGGGGGCTGTCCACAGGGGTGGGGGTGTATCCACAGGGGGGGGGGGGGTCCATGGGGGTGGGGGCTATCCAGGGGGTTGGGGGCTGTCCAAGGGGTTCAGGGGTGTCCAGGGGGTGGGGGTGTCCGAGGGGGATGGGGGTGTCTGGGGGGTGGGGGGGTGGTCCCAGGGGGGTGGGCGGGATATCCACGGGGGTGGGGGGTTGTCCAGGGGGTACGGGTTGTCCACGAAGGTGGGGGGCTATCCATAAGGGTGTGACTGAGAGCTATGTGATTTAATTGGGTTATCATTCATGTTATGAAAAACAAACATTGGGTGTTAAGGATAAGAGCAATATTTTTTAGTGAAAATCCAATTTGGTAGGATTTGTGACTTGATAACATGATGGTATCCAGTTTTTAATTGGGAAAATGTTGGGGTATTGGATTCTGGTGGAAGGAATATGGGTTAGTGAATATCTATAGGTAGTTATTAAAAATGATATGATGTATGGTAATGAGTTTGTAAGGATTTGCATCATCATGGCATGATGATTAAGGGTGTTTTACTATATGAAGTTTTATGGATTCCTTGATATTTTTTTTCATCATAACATGAATTAAATTTAGGATATCATTAAAAGGTGAAGTCTAGATAGAATCACTATTCATTTAATACATAGAGAGGTAGGCTTATGAATATGGGATGTGCATATGGTGGTAGGTCCCTGGTTTAGGTGTATATATATATGGGGATTTTTCTCCCCTGGTCTCTATATGAAATGATTCTAAAAGGCTCCCAGCACCTTCCAAGGATATATTCTTTCTAGAAAAATGTGTTGTGGGAGAAGGAATTCATCCTATATGGTTGATGTCACTTTTAGATCATGTGATACCTTAATCATCAAGATAACTAGACAAGAACCAAAACCAAAGAGGCCTCAGAACTATCCAAATATCTAGAAGTGATGACTTCCTAGTGCTTATTGGAGAACTATGGAAGTGATGACTTCCCAACTGCACAACCCTCCCTCCCCACCTCACCCCCAACAGACCCCCCCTGCACAACCCCCCTCCCCCCTGCACACCCCCCTCCCCACCTACACACTGCACATCCCCCACCTGCACAACCCCCTCCCATCCACCCACTGCACAACCCCCCTACACCCCCAACTTGCATAACCCCCCTCCCCCCACCCCCACCCGCATAGCCCCCCCACCCCCACCTGTACACCCCATCCCCACCTCTCCCCCCAATTGACTCCCCCTGCACAGTCCCCCTCCCCCTGACCTACACATCCCCACCTGCACAGCCCACCCCCACTACACACCCCCTCCCCACCTGCACACTGCACATCCCCCCCCACCGGCACACCCCCTCCCCCCACCCATTGCACAACCCCCTCCCCACCCTCCCCCCTCCCCCACCCCACCTGCACAACCCACCCCACCCCCACCTGTACATCCCCCCCCCACCCCACCTCACCCCCAACAGACTCCCATGTATAGCCCCCTCCCCCCGACCTACACACCCCCACCTGCACAGCCCACCCCACTGCACACCCACCTTCCCCACCTGCACACTGCACATCCCCCCCACCTGTACACCCCCACCTGCACCCCTCCCCCACCCACTGCACATCCCCCCACCTGCACACCCCCTCCCCCCATCCAATGCACCCCCACCTTCAACCCCCCCACTTGCATAACCCCCCTCCCCCACCCCCACCTGCACAACACACCCCCAACCTGCACACTCCCCTCCCCCACCCACTTGCACAACCCCCCCCCCCACTTGCACAACCCCCCCTCCCCCACCCCCACCTACACAGCCCACCCCCAACCCCATTTGTACAACCCCACCTCATGCCCAATAGACTCCCCCTACTCACACCCCCACCTGCACATCCCCTTCACCCACTACACATCCCCCACCTGCACACCCCCTCCCCCCCACCCACTGCACCCCCACCACCTACACCCCCACTTGCACAACCCCCCTCCCCCCACCCCCACCCCAACCTGCACCCCCCTCGACCTGCACACCCCCACCTGCATAGCCCACCCCCACCTGCACAACCCTCCCCCCACCTCACCTCCACCTGCACAGCCCCCCCACCAGTGGGAGAAAATATAGTACCCCTATAACACTAATATTGTGTAACAGTACTAGATAAATTAGTAATGGTAGTGGTTCAAGAAGGGAAATTCATTGTCTATTTGTAGGATGAAGTATTTGGAACATGCCAATTTCACATTCAAGAACAACCGAAAACCCTAAATTATGATAGATTACATCAGATGAGAAAATAAACTAAACCTAGTTTATAAAAATCCAAAATAAATATAGGCATAAGATGTAACTCCAACTCACCAATTTGAATTGGAAACAACTAGGATGGATCTTTAGAAGAGGAGGGGTTTCCAGCTGGTAAGAGAGCACCACTCTGGTAGGGAAAAAAATCAATCGATCGAATCTGGAAAGGGAAGTGGGGGCTCAGGCTTATTTGGGAAAAAACTTTCCCAACAGTTTTAAAAAACCATTGGGAAACATCACTATATCCCAATGGTTTTAAAAAACCATTGGGAAACAATACTATACCCCAATATATCCCAATGGTTTAGATAAACTGTTGGTAAATATCCTTATAACCCAACGGTTTGCAAAAACCGTTGGGAAAGACTACACTAAATCAATATATTCCAATGGTTTTCAAAAACCATTGGAAAAAACTCTCTATCCCAACGGTTTAAACAAACTATTGGGAAAATGGCGTTGGTATAACTATGATTTCCAGTAGTGACATGCTATAATACCTGACTACTACAATACTTACTACAGTGATGAACAATACCATGAAAAATCCCCCATAAATGGGGGCTACTGAGGGTCGAACCCCCGACCTCATGGAAGTGGCGCCACGACTGAGCACCACTCAACCGTGACCTTGGCCACATATATAAATATATATAAATATAACCCATGGCTCGCTTCATTTTGATATATATATATATATAAACATAGACACACACACACATTTATGTTTATATATATACTTATAATTATATATATATATAGAGATATATATTTATGTATGCATGCATGCATATGTACATATATATTTTTATAGATTTATATAAATACATAGATAGATATAAATATATATAAACATATATAAATATATACATAAATATGTAAATATTTATTAATATATATTAATATATAAAAACACATATAATTACAAATACATATAAATATATATATAATTATATATAAATATATACAATTACATATAAATATACACAAATATATATAAATACATTTAATTATATATATATATATACATAAATATACCTACTTATATGTAATTATATATTTATATATATTTATACAAAATTCTATTTACATATATTTTCATACATATATTTAAATATATAATTACATATATATAATTTATATAATTATATAATTATAAATTTAAAAATTTATATACATCTATACCAATTTATATATATCTATATATTTAAATTTATACACACACACACACACATGCACACACTCATTTATGAATTTATATAATCATATATATTTATATCTAATTGTATATTTGTCGGCATTTATATATATTTATATCTATGTATATATTTACATCTATTTATAAGTTTATATTCTATATTTATATGTCTATATTTATATATTTATATATTAATTATATATTACATATTATTAATATTAATTGTTAAAAATTAAATACTATATTATTAATTATTAATTACTAATTATTTTTAATCATGTGTATTTACTAATTAATAAGATATATTTAATAGTGAATAATGACTAATTATTAATCAAAAATATTAATAATATTGTAATTTATAAAATAATTGTTAATTATTAAATATTAAATATGAATTATTTATTACAAATTATCAATTATTTATAATATATGTATAAATTATTTATTATTTATTATTAATAATTATAATAAATTTGGCGGGTCGATTCGGTCGAGCGAGCCAGGTGATAAGAAATAAAAAATATACATTTTTAAACTATTTAAATAGAAACCACTGCTAAATTACATTTTTCATGAAGTGATAATTTATACTTAATTTATAAACAAGAATTAACTCAACCAAAAATTATTTCTTCATTGATGAATCTGATTGTGTATTTTATTATTATCATTGCAATGAAGGATCTAAAGTAGGATCCTTCTAGTGGTATCCACACATGCTCTATGAACCTCTAAATGCCATTGATAGAACTCTGGGGGCTAGCGTAAAAGTACTAATCATTTTGCTTCATTCACCATCAATCACAACAAGATTCCCTTCGGTCTTGAAGGATTATTCCTTATTATCCCAGTCTTGAGAGGGAGGAGGAGGATATAAGTCCCTCATTCTTGAGAGTGTTCTTAAGAGAATTCTCTTCAGTCTTGAGAGCACTCTCTAGAGAGAAATATTGTGCACAATAATCCCCTTAACCCTGTAAATGATATAAGATAGATTACATACTTAGGTTTATAGAATTAGTTATTGCACATAATCCCTTAACTAATATCTATATTCTAAGCAAACATCACATCAAATAATAATAATAATACTATTTCCATGGCATGCGCTAACTCACGAATTATTTAAATATAATTTTCTTAAATAAATAAATTATTATTTATTTAAATGATATTAAATAAAATATATCATTTCTATTAGAGACCTTAAATCGGCTTGTCAATCCTCCTCAACATTTATCAAACCTTGAATTATAAATATTTATTTAAATAAATAAATATCATTATATTATTCATTCATTCAATAAATAAATATTATACTTAATAACTAATGAATAAATATTTATTTAATATTCAACTCATATATATTCCATCTAGAATAAATGGTGATTGAATTTATATAATCAACATAACCTGAATAATTATTATTACTCAGTCCTGAGAATAACATTTATTTTAATATTAAATTCAAATAGAATTTAACTAAGATTCTAGATACACTTAGTCTATGACCCACTGGGTCGCTTTCTCAGTGGAATTAGTTGAGCTAGCCCGAAGACTAAGATTAGTATCTAGAAACATATCAAGACTCCCATGAAGAAATAAATTAATGTTGTAATGATAATAACCTCATGTGAATGCTTATCGTGTAATATAATCCTTTTGTCTTGATATCTAATTAAGTTGGTTTCATACTTGAGTCATCGATATAAATGTTTGAATATCTTTATTTGACTCTCTAAAATGAACTCACCGATAAACCACCATGGCCACGGGCTTAATGAAATAGTTTCATTTCTATCAAAGGACTCGAGATATTATCTTCCAGTATGGTATGGTATAAATCCTTTCTTGAATTATTCAAACAATTTCATATCACTTATGGAACACTCAACGTATTCTAATTCCCCATGATCTCACATCATAACGGTTTTGAAAATACATCAAAATAAACAATTCATGATATACATTAATAATAATTTCATGTTTATAGACTAATACACATGTATGTAGATAGAAATATATAATGACACATATAACATGTGGAATTCCTATTGGCATGTCTACTCTCATAACCTCTAGTCTCAGATATTAACAAGAAAAAATTTCATTAGAATAAGTCCCAATGTATTATTAGCTTCCTGCAACTGATGGTAAAAAATCACATGTGTCCCATCATATAAATGTCACCTGACCATAAAACATATTTAATAATATTTTCATAACACTTCAAGGTTCTCATCATAGAGAAGAATTTATATGGCCTTTCAATGTAAAAATTACATTATGTACATTATCATATTAATGTTATGCAGAAGAGAACTCATAATGTGATAAGATATTTATTAATATACAAGTATGTGAATATAAAGATAATCAAAAGTAAAAAGTTAATTGGTTCTAGGGATCCAACTCCAATAGAATCCCACTTGCACTAGATCCAAGTGATAATGAATGTAAGTCTGCTAGATCTCACATGATATTCATGCTTTTTATGAGATTGGTTTTTAGTCAATGGGTCCGCCATATTCTATTTCATGGAAAATTTGCTTATTGTGACCTCACCCAATTTTCAAAAATCCCTTAAGAGGTGATACTTCTGAAGTATGTGCTTTTTCTATTGATGTGACATTGGCACCTTAGCAAGTACTACCATTACATTATTATAACAATACAGTTTGATAACATCTATACTTCTAGGCACCACATCAAGGTCCAAGATGAAGTTTTGTATCCAAAATGATTCTTTAGATACATCAGAAGACACAACATACTTAGAATATACTATAGAATCATCAAACATTGTCTACTTTGAGCTCATCTAGATTTTAGCTCCTCCATTAAGTAAAAATTTATATCCAGACTGCGATTTTAGATCATTCTAGTCTATCTAGAAACTAAAATTTGCATAAAATAAGAACACATCCTTAGTATGCCTTAGATACTTCAGTATAATCTAAATAAAAATATAATGTTATTATCTTGCATATTCATGATATCTTCCAACCATGATCAATGTGTAAGAAACATCAAGCACAATACATAACATGACATACATTAAAGATCCTATCATTAATGCATAAAAAATCCTACTCATTATCTCTCTTTCCTCTTGTTCCTGATCACACATTTTCTTGGAAAAATATATTCCATGTAACATTGAAAAAAATCCCCTCTTATATTGTTAAATACTAAATCTATTTAGCATCTTATCAATATATATTCCCTGAATTGGTCTAAGAATCCTCTTAGATCTATCACTAATGATCTTGATCCCTATTACATAGGCTGTTTCATGTAAGTTATTTATGGAGAAACATTTGTTAAACCACATCTTAATAGAAAGTAGGATCTAAATCTCATTTCCCATTAGTAACATATCATCAAAACATACTAATATGAAAATAATTTCACTCCCATTAAACTTTTTGTATACATAGGGATCAGATTCATTAATTATAAAACCAAATAGTCATATAGATTCATTAAAATGAATGTTCTACAATCTGAAATCTTGATTTAAACCATAAATGGATCCATTTAATCTACATATTTTTTATATCCATTGGATTCACAAACCCTTTTGGTTGTGTCATATAGACATATTCCACAAGGTTCCTGTTAAGGAAAGTAATATTGACATCCATTTTCCAAATCTTATAATCATGGTAATCTTCCACAAAAAGTATAACAATAATGGATTTAAGTATAGAAAACAATGAAATGGTTTCATTATAATCTATTCCTTAACATTACTGAAACCCCTCAACAACCATTCGTGCCTTATAGGAACTAAATTTATCATCCATGTCTAATTTCTTCTTGAATACCCATTTGTAACAAAACATCTTTACATCCACTAGAGGATCTACCAAAACCTAATCTTGGTTTTGGTATATGAAATCCATCATATAATTCATGAATTATTTTCACCTAGAAACATTTGAACTACTTATTTATTCCTTTTAGGACACATGTTCATCATTATAAACTTATAATGAGTCACCATCCCCAGTGACTGAAAAATCGCATCTCTATGGTTCTCTAACCTCTATAATTCTCCTAAATAGTACTTGTGTCTTTAGAGTAATCTATTCCATGGGGAATTGTGGAATTTTTTCCTATACTAACTTTTATATATATTAATCTTCAACTTCATTGAAGTTTATGTTACTCCCATAATCACTTTTAGATATGTGATCCCTCTCAAGGAATATGGATTTTCTAGCCGCTATTTCCATTTTGTTTGATGGGTCATATAGGTAATATCCTAATTTTTCCTTGTGATATCCCAAAAAGATAAACTTTTTGCCCCAAGGTGTGATTTTATTTCCTAATACAAACTTAACAGACGCTCTACATCCCCATGCACACATATGTGACAAAATAGGTTTGTTTCCACTCCATGACTCAAATGTAAGTATGGAGAACCTTTTTGATATTTTTTTTTATTTTTTTATTATTTTTTGACAACCAATATTTTGTAATAGAATATTTTTAAAAAATAAGTGACATCTATTTTTTTTTCAAATACAAACACAAAGGTGGAGATTTTTTTGACGAAGCTGTTTTCTGGACGCAGAATATCGGACTGAGAAACAAATGATGCAAAAGTTTTCAGAAAGATGAAGCTGTTAATTTGATGCAACATAGGTCTCAGAATCATTAGAATGATGTTCAAGATATAAAAAAGACAATTATGTTAGAAGGTTAGTAGATATAGTGAAAGAAATTCAGAATGTTGATGAATCCTAGAAAGTAAGTTTCAAGGGAATTAGGAGTTTGAAAGTCCTTAAACTTTCTAACCTAAAGTCAGATGATTCCATGCTGATCTCAAAAGTTCTCAATGTTATGAGAGAGTTATGATACAAGTAGGAGTTTGTGTTTTAAGAGTCATGAGTTCATCGGTGTGGATAAACATGAGAATAATAAGATGATGGGTTTTAGTAATACTGATAAATCAACTATATAGATCATTAGATCCAAACGAACAAGATGTAAAAATTGTTGATTGCTTTGTAGAGACCCCGTTTTAACTTGTAATAATTTTACATATTTCTATATATATTTCCAAATCTAGAAAATGAGACGATGCATTATTCTGAGGCCTGGTGTTCTCGGAATTAATTTTATAAAAATATTAAACATATTTTATATTGTACGTGCATGATACCTTAAAGAAAATGGGATAACACTTAAACAGTTTATCATATTGGAAATCTGAGACCATGGTTGGGTCCCAAACATGGTGTTTACCCTAGGAGAAACATAAAATGGGTCGGTGTGAGACGTTCAAACCCCTATATCATTGGAGGCGTGTTTAAGTGGATTAATTAATTAATTAAATTCATTTAACATAAAGTAAAATGTCTATAAATTCACCATTATAGAATTCTGGCCAGGGTTGGCCTCATAATTTCTGGGATTTTCTGGCAAGAGATCCTCCCTCCTCCCTTTGAATAATGATGACAAATCTCTAGATCAAGTCCAATCAAAGCACAATGAACGCATCAACTTCGTCCAATTGCTGTGCAAGAATGTTATTCCCCAACGATCGATCAAAAACATAGGTATAACTCCTATTTTGGTGTTTTATTCCCTTAGATTAAATGATCGATCAGATCCATCCCTTTTCTTGGATCCACGACAATTGTAAACATTTGTATGCACCCAAGATCTGAAATATTATTCTATTTCAATTTATTTTTAATCTTAAATGACCGTTTTTGATCGATTGGACAAGAATGCTTGGCTATAGTCAATTAAACCTTGTTTTTTTTGTTTTTATCCTCCATTCTTTGTATTCTTCACTGATTGGACCTATTGGTCTCGGTTAGACTTTGTTGGTAGGTTCCAAGATCAATCGAACCCCTATATACATGGCAGATCAAAAAACAAAAAAAAAACAAAAAAGAATCAACATGCAAGGCATAGATCTAGGATCATTGAGAGTTGAGGATGACCGATTTTCTTGTTAAACTTCAAGATCATGATGAATGAATCCATAGAGGCATGCAGTTCAAACGGTGAAACCCTTGTGAACCTCCGGTGGTCGATTTCTAGTGAATGATGGCCAAAAACAAAGAATGACACTTAGATCCCTTAATTTTGGATCATTTCATGGTGGGATCTATGGTGGATCTACCTAAAACAAAGCATAGATATTGAATTTTTATATATATAATTTCTGGAGAAAACCTAACTACACGCCATGTATAAGATGAATGATACGGCGTGTAGACCCCCTTAGAGGTGATGCTAGGGTTTGGGTAAAGTTAAGGATGACATGGTATGTAGTGATCCCTCACACGCTATGTGCCCTCTCTCAGTTGGAAAATCCATGTGGAAAACCACATAGGCAAGAGTCCATGTAGAATTACACAAACACATGTTAAACACATGAGAAACATTCTATGTTGCCCGATACGCTGTGTACCAGAATATGTGGACATGGGGTCCGAGTACACGAACACAACCAATAGTACATGACCTGGTCCCCGAATAGGTTGGACATGCCGTGTAGTCCACCTACACAGTGTATACCCCCTACATGGTTCAGTGTTGTGTGTTGTCCATGGACACTGGCAGGTGGTGAAGAAAGACCACACACCATGTGGGTCCCCTCACACGCCGTGTTTCCCTTGAGATCTCTTGAGCAAACATCGCACTACCTTATCTCCTTCATTTGAACTTGGATTTTGGACTTTGAGTAGTCTACCCTAATTTTTTTTCCATGTAGAACGTGATGGTTTCCTAGATTGTGGCTTTAGAGATATAATGTGAAGTGTTTCGGGCATGACACCTTCTAAGGCAACCCCGAGGATGGTAGTGATCAGGTAGGATCACAAGATGCAGAATTTCTAGTCTTACCCTCTAGCAAGACTGGGCAGTGGAGTTCTCCGATGAACTTCTACTAGGCATTATGATCCAGTAGGGCTAGGTAGTGGAGTTCCCCGATAACTTGTACTGGGCATTACCCTCTAGTAGAGCTAGGAAGTGGAGTTCCCCAACGACCCTTCTAGGAATTACCCTCCACCAGGGTTGGGTAGTGGAGTTCCCTAACGACTATTTTTGAGCATTACCATCCAACAAGGCTGGGCAGTGGAGTTCCTCGGTGACTACCAGAGTAGGACCCTCCTATCATACTAGGACATGATATCCTTACATAGAGATTGTGTCTCCTTGACTATGTGGCACAATGCGAGATGTGATTTGATGTAGCCTTGGATTCCAGAGGAAGAGGAATGCTTTCCCCACTGAGATGCATCCTTATGACGTGACCTAAAACTGTGTGGTCAAGTCAGTGTGATCCAAATTGAATAATATCAAGGTATGGGATTGAGTTCCTTAGAATTGTGTATTTAGGGTAGACGTGGGGGATGTTGGGCATCACTGATGAATCTTTAGGATCTGTTGGCCATTCTTCTTCTTAGGATGAGCTATGAGATTTAGATTCCCTTACTCTCTCATTTGGGGTTATTTTACTGAGCACACACACACACACATATTCTTTTTCTAGATTCACACCTTGGATTTAGATACTCTTTTTCCAAGAGAGGTGAAGATGCATGGGGTATGCCACATTCTCTTTGTATTTAGCTTCTCATGGTTATATGAGTCTACTCTCCTACTATAGGTGGGGAAGACTTGAGGAGTAGTTCATCTACCCACTATGTTTATCCCCTTTCACTTGGATGAGCTTACCTTCCCTCTCTTATTGGATTGAGCTATAATATTTCACTATACCTTGTTCTGTCTACTACTTTCCTCTTCAGTTTTATTTTTTACTACTCCCCATTCACACTTTCACGGTGTTCTAATGGGTATGCATATACTCACCCCTGCATGGGATTCATCCACACATGTCATGTATTTTGCAGATGATGGACATGTCAACCATGACTTTCGAGTATCTTAGAGATACTGGGTGCTTGGACAGAATATGGTGGTCATAGCTTTTGATACAAGAGCTAGGTTCTCTGATCTATTTACTCTTTTCTATTTCTGTCAGGTTGGGACACATTTTTTGTTGTGCGTGTATTTTTCCCCTTGATTTTAAGTTTACACCACCGTACTTTTGTAATGTCTAGAGGTTCATGCATGCTTGGTTTATTTTATAGTAGTTTTGCATCTTTTCTACTTTCCCTATGCACTTTTTCATTGAGTTAGCTATGTGCATGTGTAAAGGTTCTTAGGAAAAGGCCTTCCTGAGTAGTTATATTTTCAGTGCTTGTCACCACCCCCTGGCCTATAGAGGCGGGCTTAGGGTAGTTGCAGCCCGAGACCTGACATGGGTCAGGTCATGACTAATTGGTATCAGAGTAAGTTCATTCCTTTAAATGTTGTTTGAAAATTTCCCCTTAATAGTATTTAGTTAGTTTTAAGGAAATAGTGTCAAAGTTTCTCAAGTGTGGCTCTGAGGATAGAGAGTTTAGTGATGGTAAATTCAGTTGACATATCCATTCACAAGGACCTTGACTACCTTCTTATCGATTCAGCATACTGAGACATTTTTTTTGTAGGGGATCAAAGGTACTTGCATCATATAGGATTAAGTATTTGACTGTCCTTATTTATTTAGCTCCCCATTTTTGTTGATATATATATATAGCTCATCTAATAATGGTACTCCTTGATAACTTTCAAGATGCCTTCATGACGCCAGCCAGCTAGGATACCAGCTCTGGTTTATGACGACGACCCTATGAGAGATGAGGCCTTAGTTTAGGATCCATCCTAAAAACCCCTTCCTCTAGGTGGACATGTAGCATCAAATACACCTGTTAAGAAACATATCACCCAAGAAGAGTAGTATGAGGATGCATGAAGCCTTAGCGTGCTTCTTAAGTACCATTGTCAAAGAACACTGAGGTTCTGCAGTGATCCTGATCCTCAGGTAGTAGAGGATTGGCTAGAGTTGGTGCTCCATGTCTTCAGGATTATACAAACACTGAAGGATCATGTGGTATCACTGACATCCATCCTTTTCCATAGATCATCTGGGCACTGGTGGAGCTTTTTTACATAGATTAATGATGATTCAATACTCTCATGGGATGAATTTCATTGACTGTTCCGTGATGAGTACTACCCCTCCTGCTTATGCCTAGTCTGAATCTAGGAGATTCTGAAGCTTTAGTAGGGATAAATGATGGTGTCTTAGTACACAACAAGATTCATAGACCTTACACACTACTCCCTTGACATGATCTGGGATGGCTACTTCCGAGCATGAAAGTTTGAGCAGGGACTCCATAGAGATATCTGAGCCAACGTTGTGCCATTATGCATCCCCACTTATACCGGGGTGTTGGAGCATGCACTAGTGATAGAGATATTTCTATCATAGGGATGATAGATATCTAGAGATGGTAGTGGGAACAATAGGTCTGAGTCATCTGTAGTAGCTAGCAAACACTGAATGACAGGATGCCAGACCAGGAGACCCTTTCATGAGCAGTCTCAGGTACATAATCGTATAGGGTCGAGGCAGTATGGAGGACCGGAGTAGACCATAGAGGGGAAGTAATTTTCTTGTGATGGGAAAGGTCACATGGAATGGGACTACCCAACTAGATGTTCTGAGTAGCCTAGGTAGATATCCTATGTACCCCCATGACAAAGGTAGCACCATGATCAGGGATCTCCCAGGTGGGGACAGGGTGGTCCCTTGGGAGGTGGAGCTGGTAGAAGATTAGGGTGGGGGGGCTATGGGTGGTAGAAACCTGTATGATATACTTTCAACACCACCACCACCAGGTGGCCCACTTCAAGCTCAGGGAGTTGGCGGTTAAGGTTATGGGCAGCTACAGGCTTTGGAGGCTTATGACCCTACAACACATGAGATGATTCGAGGTATGATCTATGTTTATTATACTCTTGAATTAGTATTAATAGACATATGTTCCAATAATTCCTTTATCTATCGACTCTTGGTGCAATATCTAGATCTCCTAGTTGAGACGCTAACACAATAACTTCGTCTTCAGGTTTCTATAGGGAACACTTCTTCTATATATTTCATCTTCTGGTAGTTTGATCTGTCACTTGGTGGAGAGAGGTTCATGTGGGAACTTTTGGTCTTCATGATAGAACCCTATGACATTATCTTGGGTATGGATTAGATTTCCATGGTCCAATCCCAGATTTACCGCCACTATAGATAGTTCAGATACCTATGCACTGATGGTACAAGATTATCTTTTTTTTTGGGTGAGAGATATCTCATGACAAGACAAGTGGATGATGTGAGCAGGAGGTTGCATCCTATCACCCATAAGTTGGTGAGTGTCACCCTTGGTGTAGTAGTATCTTCAAGAATATGGGATCCTTTAGTTGTGGATGATTATATTGACATATTCCCTAAGGATGATTTAAGACTACCTCCTAGGTGAGAGATGAAGTTTTTCATTGACTTTAAACTAGGGACAACCTTGATATCTTCTATAGAATATTGGATGGAACCTACCAAGCTCTAGGAGCTACAGTTGTAGTTAGAGGACCTTCTTGAGAAAGGTTTCATCAGATCTAGTGTATCCCCCTGGGAAGCTCTAGTCCTGTTCATGAAAAGGCACACGAGAGCCTATGACTTTGTGTGGATTATCATCACCTGAACCAGGCCATGATAAAGAACAAGTACCCCTTATCAAGGATTTAAGACCTATTTGACTAGTTTCAATGTTCAATATGGTTCTTAAAGATTGATCTCAAGTATAACTACCACTAGTTGTGGATTCATGAATCTAATATTCCAAAGTTAGCTTTCTGATGTCGCTACGGACACTATGAGTTCCTAGTGATGATATTTGGTGTGAAAATCCCCCTACCATGTTTATAGATTTGATGAACCAGGTTTTCCAGTCATACTTATACTAGTTTTTTATTGTCTTAATCGATGACATGATCGTCTACTCTACAATAGAGGAATAACATGAAGAGCACTTGGGGATAGTTCTTGATTTTCTTCGAGAGCACCAACTTTATAAAAAAATCTCTAAGTGCTAGTTCTAGATAAATGAGGTTCAATTTCTAGGGAATGTCATTTATTAGCAATTTTTATCCATGGATCCAACAAATATAGAAACAGTTCTTACTTGGGAGACACCCAATAACATGTCATAGGTGTGGAGATTCCTTGGCTTGGTGGGGCAGTACAGAAGATTTCTGGAAGAATTCTCCAGAATCGCAACCCCTTTGACTGCTATGACATAAAAAGGGCATCCATTTACCTGGTCTGAGTAGTGATAGAGGGCCTTCGAAGAGTTGAGGTAGAGAATGACGAGTGCTCCAGTTTTGAGACTACCAGAGGAAGGCGTTGAGTTTGTAGTGTATTGAAATGCCTCAAGAGTTGGGCTCAGTTGCGCGTTGATACAACGTTAGGAGGTCATCACATATGGGTTGAGGAAGTTGATACCCCATGAGTGTAACTATGAAACTCACAACCTAGAGCTGACAGTGGTAGTCTTCACCCTGAGGATATGGAGACACTATCTTCTGGGAGAACACTTTGTGATTTACTCATAACACTAGAGTCTTAGGTACATCTTCACTCAGAGAGACATAAACCTGACACTGTGACACTGGTTGGAGTTCCTATAGGAATATGAATTTGAGATAGTCTATATTCTAGGGAAGGGAAACATTGTAGCATATTCCCTTAGTAGGAAGTCCCAGGTTTGCTTAGTGCAGGAAGCTTTAGAGAAGTTAGCTTCCTTGCAACTCACCCTAGTGGAGGAGGAGGGTACAACCATTCTTCAGTCGATGGTGTTGACTCCATCACTTATCAGGCATGTGAGAGAGTATAAGCTAGGATACGTGAACTATGAGAACCTATATGATCATATATCCACAGAAAATGCACCAGATGGATATTCTGAAGGATGGAATCATGATATCATATTATAGGGTAAAATAGTTGTTCTAGTTGTGATGTGAGATAAGGTGATACGAGAGTTATACAATTGTCCCCTAACCATACATCTAATGTAGGAAATATATAAAAATATCATTAGAATCATTTTTGGTGGTCTAGTATGAGATGAAGCATAGCTGAGTTTATCTCTCGGTGCCTCACCTTTCAATAGGTGAAGGCTAAGCACCATGTTATGGTAGTTTTGTTGCATCCCCTTGAGATCATAGAGTGGAAATTAGATGGAATATCCATGGACTTAGTCATAGGGATTCCATGCACATCAAAGGTCCATGACACTATTTGGGTGATAGTAGACCGACTCATAAAGTTGGTGCACTTCCTTTCTATCAAAGAGTATAGTTCGGTAGAGAGTTTGGGGAAGCCGTACATATGGGAGACCGTTCGCCTTCATGGGGTTCCCTTGAAAATTATCTCCTATTGTGATGCATGGTTTATGTCATGATTGTGAAGAGGTCTGCATGAGGCATTCAGGACCTAGTTGCAGACGAGTACAACCTTCCACCCCTAGACTGATGGGTAGACCAAGCACACTATCTAGGTGATAGAGGATATGATGAGGGCTTGCGTGTTGGACTTAGACCAGAGATAAAAGGATCACTTGCCCTTGGTAGAGTTTGAGTACAAAAATATATACCACTCTACCATCGGTATGAAAACTTTTGATGCCCTATATGGGAGACTCTATAGGTCACCCTTATAGTGGAAGGAGATTGGAGAGTTATCTCTTTTGGGACCAGAGATGGTGCATGCGACAATAGAGAAAGTCCAGGTTATCCATGAATAGATGAGGATGAACAAGAGTAGATAGAAATCCTATACAAATCACCATCGTAGGACCTTGGAGTTCAAGAAGGGAGGCCAAATTTTCTTGCAAGTCTCCCCATGAGGATGGAGCCACATTTGCGGAGAACCTGATGGGAATCAAGGATCAGAAGAAGAAGAGATCCTATATGGACGAACCATCCCTTTGGTTTACGTGCTATGGAAGCACATAAATATGTAGGAGAGTTCCTAGGAATGGGAGAGCCAAGTGCGGGCTCAGTAACCTGAGTTGTTTTCCCAATTTTTCTTTTTAGGGAAGAAAATATTGAAGGACAAAATGATGTAGAGACCTAGTTTTTTTAATACTTTTAAATATTTATATATATATTTCTAGATATAGGTGCTAATATGATGTGCGATTCTGAGGCCCAGTGTGCCTGAAATTAATTTTATAAAAATATTAAACATATTTTATATTATACACACATGATACCTCAAAGAAAATGGGAAAAATCTTAAAATGTTGATCGGATTAGAAATCTGAGACTATGGTTGGGTCCAGAATGAGATGTTTACCCTAAGTACAACATAAAATGAGTTGGAACAGGATGTTCAGACCCATCGCTCGTTGTCAGTGTTTTTAAGTGGATTAATTAATCAATCAATTAATTAATTAATCAATCAATTAATTAAATTCATTTAACCTAAACTAAAATGTCTATAAATTCATGGTTATGGCATTTTGGCCAGGGTTGGACTTATAATTTCCCGGATTCTTTGGTGAGAGATCCTCCCTCCCCCCTTTGACGAAAAATGACAATTCTCTGAATCAAGGCGTATCGAAGCAAAATTAATTCATTGACTTCTTCCAAACATTGCACGAGTGCATTATTCACCAACGGTTGATCCAAAATAAAGGCAGGACTTGTATTTCGGTTTTTTACACCCTTAGATTAAATTATTGAGTAGATCCATCCCTTTTGTTGGATCTATGCCAATTACAAACCTTTTTACATGCCCAAGAACTGAAATATTATTCTATTTCAATTTATTTATAATCTGAAATGCCCGCTCTTGATCGATTGGCCAAGAACGCTCATCCACGATCAATTAAAATTTGGTTTTTATTGCTTTCACCCCTATTTTCATGTTATTCACCGATTGGACTTGTTGGTCCCGATTTGAATTTTATAGGAGGTATCGAGGTCTACTAGACCCTTGGATACACAGTGGATCGAAGAAATGACAACAGATCTGTGGGTGAGGCATAAATTCAGGATCATTGTGAGGTAGGGATGACCTATTTGGTTTTAAACTTCATGATAGTGATGAACAAAGCCATGGTGATGTGAAGTTCAAATAATGAAACCCTCATGAACCTCTAATGGCCAATTTTTTATGAATGATGACCGAAAAAAATGAATGGCACTTTGATCCATTAATTTTATATCGTTTCAAGGCGAAATATGTGGTGGATCGACCTAAAACAAAGCATAGATGTCGGATTTTCAGATCTATAATTTCTATATAAAACTCAACTACACACCATGTACATGATGAACGACATGGAATGTAGACCCCCTCAGTGGAGATTCTAATGTTTGGGAAAAGTTAATGATGCAATGGTGTGTAGTGCTCCCTCACACACCGTGTACCCTATCCTAGTTGAACAATTCGTGTGGTGAACCACATGGGTGGGAGTCCATGTAAAAGTATAAAAACAAGGGTTAACCACACATGTATCATTTAGTGTGGCCCGACATGTAGTGTACCAAAATACATTGACACGATGTCCGAGTAAACGGATATAGCCAGCAACACATGACCCAATCCCCAGATATATTGGACACACTGTGTAGTCCACATACACGGTGTGTACCCCCTACACGGTTGGGAACCATGTGCCAGACAAAGACATAGGTAGGTGGTGAAGCGGGACCACACTTTGTGTGGTTCCCCTTACATTTTGAGTTCCCCTTGACCTCTTTTGAGAAAACACCGTACATCCATATCTCTTTCGTTTGAACTCAGATTTTGGCCTATGAGTAGCTTATCCTGAGTATTTTTCCACATAGAACATGATGACGACATCATTTATGGATTTAGAGATATGATGTGAAATTTTCTAGATATTAAACCTTTTGAGGAAACCCCAAGGATGGTAGTGATCCGGTAGGATCACCAGATGCAGACTTTCCAGGATTACCCTCTAATAAGACCGGGATGTGGAGTTCCTTGATGACCTTCTAATGAGCGTTAGCCTACAATAGGGATGGGCAGTGGAGTTCCCTAAAAACTTCTACTAGGCATTACCCTTGAGTAGGGTTGGGCAGTGTATTTCCTCGATGACCCTTCTATGTGTTACCCTCCATCGGGGCTGGGTAGTGGAGTTCCTTGATGACCATTTCCGAGCATTACCCTCCAGTGGGGCTAGGAAGTAGAGTTTCTCACAGGCTAGTAGAGTAGGAACCTCCCATCATACTAGGGCATGGGATCCTTACCTAGATATTGTGTCCCCTTGAATTTGAGTCATAGTAACGAGATGTGGTTTGACGTAGCCTTGGATTCATGAGGAAGAGGAATGCTTTCCCCACCGAGACGCATCCTTGTGAAGTGACCTAAAACCATGAAGGTGGGTTAGTACCACCAAAATTGAATATTATCAAGGTGTGATGATTGAGTTCCTTAGAATTGTGTATTTAGGGTAGACATGTGGGATGCTATAAATCATTGATGGATATTTTGGAACTATTAGATATTCTTTTTTTGGGATGAACTGTGAGATGGAGATCCCCTTACTCTCTTATTTGAGATTCTTTGACTGAGCATATATATATATATATATATATTATTTCTTCTAGATTCACACCTTATATTTTGATACTCTACTTCCAAGAGAGGTGAAGACACATGGGGTATGCCATGTGATTTCTATGTTTAGGTTATCATGGTTGGATGAGTCTACTCTCCTGCTATAGGTGGTGAATACTCAATGGGTAGTTCATATACTCACCGTGTTTAGAACCTTGTGTTTGGATGAGCTTACCTTCACTCTATTATTGGGTTCAGATGTACTATTTCACTACACCTTGTTATATCTATTACTTTCCTCTTCAGTTGTATCTCTTACTTCACCCTCTTTACCCTTTCAGGGTATTCTACTGGGTATGCATATACTCACCCCTACATAGAGTTCGCCCACACGTGTCGTTTCTTTTCCTGATGATAGATAGTTCAACCATTACTTTATAAGATCTTAGAGATACTGGTTTCTTAGACTACATATGGTGGTTGTAGCTTGGGATATAGGAGCTGGTCCCTCTCATCTATTTACTCTTTTCAAGTTCTATCAAGTTGGGACACATTTCTAGTTGGGAATGTATTTTGACCCTTTATTTTTAGTTTACAATACAATAATTTTATACTATCTAGAGGTTCATTCATGATAAGTTTATTTTATATTAGTTTTGTATCTTTTATACTTTCCCTCTGCACATTTTCATTGAGTTGGCTGTGTGTGTGTATAGGTTTTTTTGGCAAAGGCCTTCCTAAGTAGTTATGCCTTCAACACTTGTCGCCACCTCATGGAGTATATAGGCGGGATTGGGGTAGTTGTGGCTCGAGCCCCGACATGGGTAAAGTCATAACATGATTGAAGTTTGGATTTTTCATAATTAGAGAAAGAAAGAAGTTTCTGTAGGTACTGGTCCATCAGATGTGGTGTACCACCGATAAATCAGACTGACTCTCAGAAGAAAATTCAATCAGACTGAATTTGGTAAGGAAGATCAATCGAACTAACTCTAAGAAGGAAATCCAATCAGACTGACTCTAGGAATTAAATTCAATCATGCTAACTTTGAGAGATAAATTCAATCATACCGACTCTAAGAATGAAAGTCAATCAAACTGAATCTAAGAAGGAAATTCAATAGGATTAACTCTGACAAGTAATTTTCCATCTTAATGATTTGATGGAGTTCCATCGTAATGAGATGAGGGTGTTTCATCATACTGAATAAAATTTAGTAAGTTTGAGAAGGTTGATTAATAATAATAATCAAGATGATTCAAGATTGTTCCTAAAGAGTTTAAGTGGTCAAACATGAAGTTAAAATGTGAGTGAATTTTTGAGGTTTTTGAAATTGAGTAACAGGGAATTTTTTTTAGTTTCCCATATTTTGTATTTTGGGATGACTATAAATAGATGCACAATAAATTTATACTTTACAACCTTTAAAGTGTGAAAAAGGTAGAGAACTATAGAGTTTGATTTGATGTTATTATTTTCTGGACAGAGATCTCATTAGAAGATTAGACAACTGAAAGTTTTCTTTCTAGAATGAGGAAGATCAGACTGAGGAATATTAGACTAAAAAATTTAGAATAGTTCAAGAATAGATACATCATACTAAGTCCATTATACCCAGACCCATTAGATAGAGAGAATTGGACCCAACCACATCAAACTGAGGTTCCAGATAGAGATTTTGTGGGGTATATTGAACAAATATTTATACTTTTGTTGTGGACCATTGTTTGTAAGAAAAATTTGTAAACTTATTAGAGTTAGTATAATAATTCCTATCAGAAGATAGAAGGAATCTAATGGGAGTTGGCATAAATTTTATTCACTTATTCATTATATTTAATTTCCATAGACCCACAAGAGTTGCTATGGAATAGATATAGGTTCTTACATTGAGGCCGAACCTTGTAAATATCAGGTGATTTACTTTCTTTCCTACTTTTTCATGAATGAGTATTTACTAAAAGATAATAAGGATATGAACTTTAATAGCTTATAGGGTTATGTTTTTAAAATTATTGAAACTTATACAAGTTAACATCTAATTCACCCCCCTTCTTAGTTATTATTTGATCCTTTGGAACTTCAATTGGTATCAGATCCAGACTCCCTTGTTGAATCCTTATCATTAATAATATCAATTTTTCAATAGTAGAGGAATTCCTAAATTTTATAGAAAAAAATATTATGGATGAAAAAGTAGGATGATTCCTTATCTCCCATATCTTGACCCGAAAGTTATTGATGCCACTACAATTTGTATTCCACCTGTTAAGAAAGACGATCCTATGAAAATTGTAAACAAAAGAAATATTTAATCTGATGGAAAGGATAGAAATTCAATTCTTATGTCTTTATCAAAAAATGTATATATGAAGGTTATGGGTCTCAAAAATTCAAAGAGTACGTGGGACAAGTTGAAAAGTATTTTTGAAGGGAATACTAAAGTGAAGGAAACAAAGTTAAAAATTTGGAATAGTAAGATTGAAGACATGAGAATGAGAGATGAATAAAATATTGATGAATTATTCACCAAAGTAAATAAAGTTGTTTGCAATATCAAAGGATTTCGAGATGTTCTGGAAGATTCAAAAATAGTGAAGAAACTTATGATAAACTTTCCAGATAGGTTTGATTCTAAAATTTTCTCTTTTAAAGATAAATATGATTTATCTCTTGATTAATTGTATAAATTTCTTGTTTCTTATTAAATGAGAAAATCTCCAATGTTCAAAAATAAGATGAAAGGTGAAATGAATTTTGAAGCTATGATAAAGATGAAAATTCAAGATGTTTAAGATGATGATCCTTGTGATCTTGAGGATAAAGAGGATGATGAGTTGAATGATAAAATAATATATCTTATCTTTAATAACTTTCATAGAGGAAGAGGAAAGTATGGAGGTCAACTTCCTCTCAAATGTTTTGAATGTGGTAAATTGGGAACTTTACTATGAATTTTCCTAAGAATAACGTTGAAGAATATTGATACAATTGTGATGAAAAATCTCATTGGAATAATTGGAACAAAATTTATAAAGAAGAAAATTCATCCAACAAACATAAAAAGAAGTTTACTAAGAACAAGATAAGTATGTTGAGTAAGGAAAATGAATCAGACTCAACTAAAAAATAATTCTTTAGAAGATGAAAGTTCAAAACTGGTTAGAAAATTCATTACAAAAGTTGAAAAAATGAAAGACTCCTCAAATATTGAAGAATAAGGAGGAAAAGAATATTACAAAGAATATTAGCTCAGAACAGAAATTTTTGCATGCCTTGAGAAAATTAGGTCACTCAAGAAAGAAATCAGAATGATAAAGAAAGATAGTGTAAAATTTTTTAAAGGTGAAAAGATGTTTTCAAGAAATAATAAGAACACATCCAAGAGATCTTAATTTACAAACATAGAATTGTTGAATGGGTAAAGATGGTTGAAGACCTCAGTAAGAAGTTGGAAACTAAGGAAGAGGAAGTTAAAAGGTTTCAATCAAAACTTATTGAGTCTGAAAGTACCTTGAGTAAGATGAATGAAAATTTCAACAAAGCATTGGAAGTAAAATTTTAGGCATCTAAAGTTTTTGAGAAATATCAAATAAATAATTAGGTGAAATTACCACCCTCAAAAAATAATGTTTTATATGATTTTTCTAACATTTCAGGTGATAAGAAAAGTGCCGGGAAATTTTGGGTAGATGAAAGATATGAGAAGCCTATCACATCCAAAAAATTTGAAAACTCACTTAGAAGTAAATATGGTCCATGCTTAGAGTATGTCAAAGAAAAAATAATTTATCAACCTCAACAAAGTTTTTACAGAGAAAGATCTTACTTCAATAGAAAACAAAGATTTTATGATTTTTATTAGTGCTATGGAATCTATGGGAACATGTTTAATAATTTTTTTTCATAACTTATCACTTACAAAAAGAAGGTTTGAACAGAGAGAAAGAAATGGTGAAAGAATAATGAGTAACTTTCCTAACCCACAAGAAGTAAGAAAAGAAAAATCTCAAGATGTGAGAAACTTTCCAAAAAATAATCAGTTTGAATGTATTGAAGAGGTTTGTAGAAGATGTGATCAGGTTGGTCATCATAACAAAAGTTATAGGACACTACTTTTAGAACTTGTTTCTTATTCTAGAAAATAAAAGGAATTTGGAAAGAAGAACATTGAGAAAAGATATTTTATTGTTGAGATAGCTTTGAAAGCAATTAAAAAGAACAAACCATAGATACTTGATAGTGGTTGTTCATTACATATGATAGGTGATTTGAAAATCTTTAAACATGTTAAAAATAATGATGGTGGTGTTTTAACCTTTGGGAATGATAGTTATTTAAAAATAAGAGGAATTAGAATGACTGATATTGAATAAGAAAAGTTGAAATCTAAGGATGTTTTATTTGTTGATGGTCTAAAACATAAATTACTTAGTTTAAGTTTATTTTTTTATGATGGAAAAGAAGTGAATTTTATATAATATTCTTGTATGACTAGAAGTGTGAAAGATGTAAAAATTATTACAAAAAGAGATAGAACTAGTGAGAATCTCTTTCAAGTTGGAGAATTTAACAACTCTTATTACTTAAGTGATGGAGATGAGAATAAGTTGTGGAATCAAAGACTTGACCATATTAGGCAGAAAAGTATGAAAAAACTTTCTAAAGTTGTTACTATACAAAAAATTTCTAGATTTAAAATAAGAGAAGAATATTTTTGTGTTACTTGTTAAAAAGGAAAGATGACTAATAAAAGTAATAAGAAGGTTGAGATTCAATCTACCAAAACTCTTGGACTTATTCATTACAATTTATGTGGGATTATGGGACATCAATCAACAAGATGATATTTTTACTTTATCACTTTTATAGGAAATTTCACTCAGATGACCAACATCATGTTTATGAAACACAAGTTAGAGAATTTAGAAATGTTCAGAGTATTCAGAAGAGAAGTTGAGAAAGAAATGGTGTTTTACATAAAGAAGTTGATAAAAAATAATGGTACATAATTCATGTGAAATAATTTTGAAACTTATTTGAGAAATAATGGAATTAAACATCTATCTAGTCCTCCATATACCCCACAAAAAAATGGAGTAGCAAAAAGGAAGAATAGAAGTTGGTGGAAATGGGAAGAATAATTTTAGAAGAATACAAACTTTCAAAGTTCTACTAGAGAGAAGCTGTTAGTATTGTTATACAAATTCAAAATAGATGTTTTTTGAGGCAGGAATCCAACATGACTCTCTATGAAATATGCTATAACAAAAAACCTTCATTGAAATACTTCAGGGTTTTTGAAAGTCTATTTCTGCTAAAAATAAAAAATCCAGATCTTGGAAAGTTTGATGAGAAAGTTGAAGAAGGAATATTTATGGGTTATTCACCCAATGGAAGAAGTTAAAAATGTTAGAACAAACATTTACAGAATTTTGCAGATTCATATGATGTGAATGTTATTGAAAATCCAAAAAAAGTTGTTGAGAATGTTGAGAATGATAAAATGAAGGTTTCCAATCAAATTGAGAATGATACAAAAACCAACTTATCAAGATTCTGAATAATTGTGTGATGAGGAAAGTGAAGCTGGAAAATAAACTTTGAAATTTCCTACTTCACAAAATAATTTTGAGACCAAAAACATTATTAGGAATCATAAGGATCTAGTTTAGACTAGAAGAACATTAATATTAGAAAATCAGACTGCACTTATCTCAAAATTTGAACTGGAATTAGTTTTATAAGCTATTCAACATAAATAATGGGTGGATGTTATGAATTAATATTTGGATCAAATTGAGAAAAATGAAACATGAGAACTTGTTTCACATCTAGCAAATAAAAATTTTATTGGAACAAAGTGTGTTTACAAAAACAAATTGAGTAAACATGGACAAGTTTCAAGAAACATAACACGACTTATTGTAAAGGCTATGCATAGGTGGAAGGTGTGGATTTTGAGGAAACTTTTTCCCCAGTTACAAGATTAGAAACTATTAGAAGGTTTTTATCAATGGTTGCACATCAAAATTAAAAATTTTATCAGATGGATATAAAGTCATATTTTTTAAATGGAGAGATTGAGAAAAAAGTTTTCATTAAACAATCTTGTGATTTTCTACATGATAAGAATGAAAACATGGGTCGTATATTGAAGAAATATTTTTATGGGTTGAAATGAGCCCTAAATTATGGGTATTCAAAACTTGATAGTTATTTGAGAATGTTAATTTTTTCTTAAGGAAAGTTTGATAGTAACTTGTATGTGAACGAAGTTAACTCCACCACACTAATTTTTATTGTGTATGTGAATGATATAATTGTTTTTGGGGATGAAGAAAAAGTTTGTAAATAATTTTCTGAGGAAATGAAGAATAATTTTGAAATGTCAATGTTGGTAGAATTAACTTTCTTCCTTGGTTTACAAGTTCAAAAAAAAGTAAATTTTATGATCTCAAGAAAAGTATGCCAGGAAATTGTTAAATAAGTTTGGGATGGTATAATCCAAAGAAGTTTCTACTCTTATTCTAGTGAGAACAAAGTTGAGTAAAGATAAATATGAAAAAATTATGAATCAGAAAGAATTTCAGAATCTAATAAGAAGTTTACTTTATCTCATAGCGTTAAGACCTGACATTGTTTATGATGTGACCTTATGTTCAAGATATCAAAGTGAACCAAAAGAGTCTTATATATTGTAAGCAAAGAGAATTCTGAGATATGTTAAAGGAAAAAATTCACATGGGATTTTATATAAAAAAAGTTTTAGTATAAAATTTCATGGTTACATTGATATTGATTGGGTTGGAGATTGTAATGATAGAAAATCAACTTATGGAGGAACATTTTTCTTTGGTGAATGTTTTTGTGAGTTGGAATAGTAAGAAAAAAAGTTTAGTAACATTGAGAATAGTGTAATCAGAATATGTTGTAGCTACTCAGGCTTGTACTCAGATATTTTGGATGAAAGTTCAACTGGAAGATTTGAAATTAAAAGTTTTTACACTATTGAAGACACTTTGTAATAATCATAGTGTAATTGATCTTTCTAAAAATCATGTTCAACATTCAAGATCAAAAAAAATTAATATAAATTTCCACTTTATAAAATAGAAATCTTCTACTATAGATGTTTTGTTAGAATATATCTCAATGAAGTATCAAATTGTTGATATCTTTTAAAAAGAAATTCCAAAATAAAGCTTTGTTGATTTGTGGCTACAAATTCATGTTCAAACTCCTCCAATGACTTCCTGAACCTCATAATGAAGTACCCACCATGATTGGGATTTTTTTGAAAAAGGGTGAGAGAAAGTAACATATTTTTACCTTTTAATAAGTTTTTACTTACCTTATTTTATGAATATGAAGTTGTGGTTATTAGATAACAGGGGAGAGAAAAAGAAAAGTGATCGGAGTTTATCTTTACATGACCATACATTTTTTCTTATCACCAAGGGATGTAATTACTTCAAAAACCCTAATTTATCCATTAGTGTGTATTCAAGACAATATCTTTTGAGAAAGGCTATGTTTTGATAAAATTTGAAAAATTTAATTTGTTTCAAAATTTGAGCTGTGAAAAATTTCTGTAAGTTGAAAAAATTGTTAAAGAGTGTTGTCAACAAATCCAAAGGGGGAGATTGAAGAACCTTTGTGATGATTTGTTTCTAAAAAAGTTTTGTATTTGTTTACAACTAAAATTTTGTAAAATAATGTTTTTGAAAAATAGGTGAAAGTTGCTATTTTTTTTCGAATCCAAACACAAAGGGGGAGAAAAGTTTTGTTTTTGAGGAAGTTGTTTTCCGAACGCAAAATATCAATCTGAGCAACACTAGATACAAAATTTTTCAGAATGATGAAGTTATTGATCAGATGTAGAATTGGTATCCAAATCATTAGCATGATGTTCAGGATAAATCAGACATAATGTTTTTTAGAGAGTCAATAGATGTAGTGAAAGAAAGTCATAATGTTAATGAATCTTGGAAAGTGAATTTTAAGGGAATCATGAGTTAGAAAGTCCTTAAACTTTCTAACCTAAATTTTGATAATGATATGCAGATCCCAAAAGTTCTCAACTTCCCAAGAGAGTCATGATACAAGTAGGAGTTTGTTTTTGAAGAGTTATGAGTTCATCTATGTGAAGAAATGTGAGAAGATGAAGATGCTAGTTTGCAGTCAGAATGATAAATCAACTATATAAATCATCAGATCTAAAAGAATCATATGTAGAAATTATTGATTGATTGAAGTTTTCCTTTTTTGCAATTAGATAAAGAAAGAAGTTGCTACAGGTACCATTCCATTGGAAGTGGTGTGCCACCAATAAATCAAACTGACTTTGAGAAGGAAACTCAATCAGACTAAATATGATAAGGAAAATGAATTTAAATGACTCTAAGAAGGAAAGTCAATCGAACTAACTCGGTGAAAGAAAGTCAATTAGACTAACATTGTGAAAGAAAGTCAGTCAGATTGACTTTGAGAATGAAAGTCAATTGGACCGACTCTAAGATGGAAATTCAATAGGAATAACCTTGATGAGGAAAGTTCCATTATAATAAGGTGAGGAAGTTCCATCGTAATGATCTGAGGAAGTATCATCGTACTGAAGAGATTTTATGAAGTTTGAGAAGGTTGGTTACTAAGAAGAATCAAGATGATTAAATAAGGTTCCAGAAGAGATGAAGTGGTCAAATATGAAGTTAAAATATGAGTGAATTTATAAGGTTTTTGAAATTGAGAAGTGGGAATTTTTTTTAGTTTTCTGCCTTTTCCATTCTGTTATGCCTATAAATTGATGCATAGTACATTCATAATTTATAAACTTTCACGTGCGTAAAAGGTGGATCACTATAGAGTTTGATTCATAGTTATTCTTTTTCGACAAGAAATCTCATTACAATACTAGACAACTGAACGTTTTCTTACTGAATGAAGGAAGATCGGACTAAAGAATATTGAACTAAACAATTGAGTAGATTTTGAGAATAGAATCACTGTACAGAGTCCATCAAACTTATCCCCATCAGACTGAGAGAATTGGACCCTACCACATCAAACCGTGGTTCTAGACAGAGCTTTTGTGGAGTATATTGAAGAAAGTATTTATAACTTTTTTGTGACACATTGTTTGTAAGAAAACTTTGTAAACTGATAGGAGTCAGTATAATCATTCCTATTAGAAGATAAAAGCTGTCTAATAGGATTTGGCACAATTTGTATTCACTTATTCATTATAGTTGTAAGAACCTGGTTTTTTTATGAGGTATAGATCCCTTATTTCTCAGTTTGAATGCTTAACTATTTCCTAATGTGATACCCTTTGAGGTCACTGGTGTATCAGGGGTTTCTAGGGTTTGTTTAGATCCTAGAACCTAAGTTTTGGGGTGAAATCAGCCTAGTGCATGGTTAGTTTAAACCGTGTAGGGTAGGATGCATGGTTTAAAAAACCGTGTGAGGCAAGGAAAGAGAGAAGGGATAGCCCGCACGGTTTTAGAAAAACCATGTGATTCATGTCGCATGGTTCTGCGACCATATCTACAACTTTGACAGTAGATTTTTCCATGGTATGAGCATAGTTAGCCAAAATGTGAGGAAAAACCATGCGAGTTTCGTTTTCCTACAGCTAACAGTTCATGGTTAGTGTATGGTTTATCAAACCATGCACCTAAACCATTCAACCCTATATATTTTTGGAAATTTAATTTTTTTAAATAAATAAAATTATTTTTAAACCTAGTTTCACTTTTATTTTAGTGGACAATATCCCTCACTTTTGAGAGCCTCCTTTGAATGACTAAACTTGGATTTGATCCCGATCCTCCATCCAATTTCCAATTCAAGCGCTGCTCATCTCATTAGATCCACATCGGTGAGTAATCAATTCTTTTTTAGCCGTTATTCATTTTTCTAGATATCGACAATGCTATTTTGGTGGAATCTAATTTCCCCTAATTTCGGGTTCTTCATACATTCTTCATTTTTCTCCTGATCTGAGTCAAATCAAGAGTTGATACTGGACGAGCACTCTACTACCGAGATAAGGTAGGTGGTCTATACAATTTTCTTGAGTTTTAGTGCTCTATTAGGATACCTGCTGCTATTCCACCCACTGGAATTTACAATGTGGCCTCAAAACTAAGTGTATTAATTGAATTAATTGAATTGGAACCTGTTAGGTATTCCCTTTAGCTTCCTTGAGACTTGTTGGAGGTTTTTCCACCAACCAAAGGTCACCCATGGGGCATTCCATGTTTTTGCTTTGTATAGGCCCTTGTTAAACCACCCAAGGGGTGTGATCATGAGATTTCCTAGTAAGAGGGAGCCCATATATAAATAAAATGAATCTAATGGATTTTAGGAGATGTTTTTCCTCCCCTTGCATGTGATTATTGATTTAATGGTTTATATTGAACTTTAATTTCTTAGATGGTTTATTTGGAAAATGTGGAAATGAGTGGGTAAACTCATGTGATATGTTTAAATGTGAATTGTGAACAATGAGTGGGTATACTCATTGGTTTCCTTGAATTTTAATTGTGATATATGAGTGGGTATACTCATGAGATGAAATTGAATGTGAATGGTTATAAGAGTGGGTAGACTCATATGGTATGAATTGTTTAATGGTATGAAATAGTGAATGATTTCTTATATTCCTTGGGAAATACTCATTGGATATTGAACATAGTAGTAGACACATTGGATAGAGTATGCTCCTTGGGTCTCGATTCCATGGGATACCTCAGGCCTTGCTACCCCTTGGGTCCGGCTTGTTTGGACTCACATAGGACATGTTCAGTTGACATACTTCTAGGAATCCAACCAGTGCCTTTACCAAGTTTCCATTGAGATGCTCTTGGGACTCGATGCAGATGCCTTGGTCTTATACACTTTGGATTCAGACCTTTGTGGTCTGACACTTTATTTGTATGACACGACTGTGGGTTATGTGATATGCTTGGTTGTACAGGAAGGTCGTAGTTGTTTGACACTTCTAGTTGTACAGAGAGGCCGTGGATGACTTGATATGTATAGATGTATAGTGAGGCCATGTTTCATACTTCTATTTATTTTGTAGCTTCCTTTTATAGGAGTTGAAACTTACTTTTCAGGGTGCCTTAAGAAGATATTCAATATCATTTTCTTATTAGTAGATATGATATAGGCACTTTATATCTATTTACTACTTAACTAATTTTCTTGCACACTACTTAGATTATATTGTATAGCCTAGATTGTATAGACCTTTGGGTGGTTACCTACTAAGATTGTATCTCACACCCTATTTGGGATACTGTTGGGTATCCGAACAGAGTATTTGGATACAGGTAGTGATAAGGGAAAACACCCACAATTCCAAAGTTGATTTTTCTGCCATGCTAAGAGCAGGGGAGCATGGGATCGAGCCAAGACTCATGATGCTATTTGGAGATATCACTTTTGGTCTTTTTTCATTTTGATACTTACATTGTACTATACTTCTATATACCCATTTTTTCTATTTTGTAGAGATATGTATCATCATCATTATATATATGAGATTTCTTTGAGCATTGTTTTACATTTGTTTCTTGATTACTTATCTAATTTCTGATTGTTATACATTTCTTCCGCTATTGACTACTATTCTATTTCATTATGTTACACTCTGGTAATGAGGTCATAGTCTCCACACAGACACACCCCAGACCCTTGTTGCTAGTCAATAGCCTCTATAATTTTGGGAGATGCGCTTGAGGCCATATGCTAACTGGGCTTGGAGAACTATTGAGTGGCATTTGGGTTTGGGACTTTACAAATTGGTATCAGATATTTCTTTTTCTGATTTATTATTTGGCGATAATAGAAAGTGTTTGGAAGGTAATTAAACTTTTTAATAATCTATTCCTAGGCGTAGCTAACCCTTATACAAAAAAAATCTAAATTGCCTCAAAATAAATTGTTTTTTTATATTTTGACAATTATAGTTGATTTTATTCCACCATTGGGTGACACACTTGATTTATGCTGTCATTATTGATGTGACTATGGGTTATATTTTTTTGCAACCCGATGAGATGGGGTATTATATCTCATGCATCCTATAGGTACTTTGATATAAATCATATGCCATGAATTATTCCATGACATTTAGGATGTATTACTTGCTACATACTATTGTGATAGGTGTTGTGATAGTTATACCTACTGTTGTGATAGATTTTGTGAAATGGATAAAGTTAGTGATGCTATATTTCAGTTCATAAGAAGTATATGCCATTATGGAATGGAAAGTGAAGCACCTTTTCATTCAATTATTTAAAGTAAATGCGATAAACATGAAATGAGTATGAATTCAAATGAATGTGAATTATATGGGCACCACACTTTGGTTCATAAGGTGTATGGGCCCTCATGGATCATAATTTGGAGATCCATCAGTTTAACCTTTTAAATTGAATTATAACATTGAATGCTCAATGAATATGAATTCAAATGGAAAATTGAACTTGGAAATGAAGACTTGACCTATAATTGGATTTTGAGTGGTCAAGAGGCATTGTTTTTAGTGGTGTTTGTGACTACTCTTTTATAGTCTTGGATTTAGGAGTAGGTTGCATGGTATGACCTTATTTTTGAAGGGTTTTGACCAATCCTACACTTTTGAGATGTGAAATTTGATAATGAACTTGAAATGAGGTGTGTGATTGGATTCAAAAATGAACAACTAGACCAAGTTGGTCAGTTGAGGCCTGTTTCTTTTGAGACGACTCATTATGGGTGTTTATGACTTTGATAATTAAACAAATATTATTAGGTTTCTTATCAATTAACCTATGTTGGTTTAAAGGGACCCTTGTAGGTCTCCTTATCTTAAATAATTTGAAAGGATTTTATTTTTATAAATTGCCTAATTATAACTGAATTTAAATAAATGGTTAATGCTTTAAAAAGAAAATTTGATACGACTTTCTTGTTTTTCCTTGATGCGTTTGTTAAATTAGGTACCAAGTGATTTTATTTTATAGTTGGTGATTGATGTTATATTTAAGATATTTGAGATTTTATATATTAAATGTGAATCAAATTAATTACTTAAAAATGGAACCTGTAGTTGTTTCCTTCATTAAAAACCCTCTTGTAAGGGTAGTTTAAACGTTTCCTTTGAGTTTCCTTGGAACAGAAAAAATGAGAGTTTTCTGTAGGCCTTATCCTTTGTAGTAATGGATTAAATGATAGGAATAGAGCCTAGTGACTTTCTATTTTGCATGACCTAGAGTTAGGAGTTGACACTTATGACCATGTAAGGGTTTGTCCAGTGGTAGGTAGCACCCTTAGAGCTTAAATGCCTTATAAAATGCTGTGAGTTTCTGACTCTTGGTGTCGTTTGGTTTCTATTTCCCCTTCTAGGACGCTTAGTTTCTAAATTAAACCCCTGTTTGGTTGGGTATTAATGTTTTTCTTGAACTTTTTTATGGTCATGGACATTGTGGATTGTTAGGTTTCAGCAGATTATACATGCCCAGGGCATGGTTAGCTGCTTAGTAGGTCTCATGAACCTCTTCTTTTTTGTAGTGATAGATGACTTGGTGTGTCATCATCCAGGTTAATGATTGTATGGGGTGATATTAATCTAGGTTAAATATATTGTATAGACTACATGATACTTTAATTAATGGGGAGAAAAACCTATTGTTAGTGTCGAGGATGTTCCATTTTACTTCTGTAACCTCGGAGTAGTATTCATTGATATATGTGGTATTCATCAAGATGCTAAGTACTGTAGCGAACCAGTTGAGTTCGGTCAAATTTTTGAGCCTTGTGCTGTTGAGTACATTCTTGGGTCATCTTCGGAGTAGAGTGACCGGGGTGTTATAGGAATCAAATTCTTCCTAATGCTCAGAATAACATCCAAGAGGATCGGAAGTTTTGAAACACTGATTAGGTTAGCTACAAATTTATTTTATAATGCTATGACATACGTGAGTGTGGTTAAGAGGAGAGTCATGTGTGTGTCTATGGTGAATATGAAATAGTGTGCTTGTGAGTGGTTGTTCTATCTCTTCTTTCAATGACCAAGACACTCCTAAGGTGGGGAGCATCATACCAGTTCTAGTGTACATTTCAATGATTGGTTGGAAGCATGACTATGTTAGTGGTTGGTAGTGTATGCAACATTTTTAAAACACCGTTGATCTCAAATGAGCTTCAGTGATAAAGATTGAACGATCATGGGATGCCTCGGTTGGTGAAGGTATCATGGTTCGGTTAATGGAGATGCATCGATAGGTGAAGTTGATCTTCTTTTAAGAAGTCAACTGATAGTGGTTTGACTGTTATTCTTTTGGTTTTCTTGGTAAGTTGGAAACCATTAAAATCATCTTAGTGTAATCTTCTTCGAGAGATAAGCATTTACCCTATCTTGACGTCATCTTTGATGCACTAAGAGAGTGTCAGTATTACACTGCACTTCAATTTTAAAAGTTGTTGGGCTTGTTTGGGTATTTTTCTTAGTGTTTCACACTGTCACATGATTCTTATCGAGGAATGGTTAGTCTTGAGTGATACTTGGGTTCCCAAGAAGGAACCCCTTGGATGGAATCTTGGAAACCAGCCATTTTCTTATAACTTGACCATCAGGTAGATGCCACTCTAGGATCAGAAAATGTTTTGTAGTGGATGTATTAGCCTTTTATCAACATCTCACTTGTAAACATGGAGTATGGAATACCTGGGGCTAGTTCCATAGACTCCAATTAAACAAATTTGATGTTACCCTAGACTCATGTCGGTCTTGGAGGTGATGTTTATAAAGGAAGATGATTCAGGTGGGCTAGAACTGGACTACTCCCTTAATCATGCTGTGGTATGATAGTTTAAATAACCAGGTGATGGTTTGACCAAGGAACATCACTAGAAGGTAGGTATAGAATTTAGTGAACATGCTCATTTTGAATGCATGATTTATTGGGAGAAGGCATTCCAGTTAAAACTGTAATACACCATCCATCTAAGCTGGGCATTTTTGAGAAAATTTAGTTGGAGTTACCTGACTGGTTTTTCCTTCTATTTCATGTGTATAATTGAAAGGAACTGGTTTAAACACATCACCAGGTTAAGGTGTCTCTAGTAAAAGGTTGGTAGTTTCTTTTAGGAAAGCTTGTGTGACCAGTTTTACTTTGGTTGATCGAGATTCGATCGTTCCTTTATGGTGAGGTCTCTGATATGACCTCATGTGTAGTTGGGTTCTCCCAGTTAAATAAGTCACATTGAGAGAATCTCTAGAATGCTTAATTATGTTCTTTATAAGGAAATTATGACTATGGGGGTACCATGGTTTAGAATTTCCCCCCTTTTGTGATAAAATACACGGTGTGGAGCACCATCAGCTAGATGTTTAAAGAGACTACAATTTGACCATGTCTCTAGTGAAACGAGCTCTCCAATGCTGGTGACTGGGTATGAAATGATATATAGCTGGTTTTGTTATGAGGTGTTCCACCTTTCAATAGGTGAAGAAGTAACAACAATGAATAGCCAAGATTTTATAGAAGTTACCCATTCCCAAGTGGAAATAGTTTGATATCATGAAGGATTTCATGACCGAACTACCGAGGTCACCTTGAGGTAGTGATGATGTGTGGGTTGTTATTAATAGGATCATGAATTATTCTATTTTCTTTCCCATCAAAGAGATCTTCAGTGTGAATGAGATTGGGAGGTTGTATATCTAGGAGATAGTAAGACTCCACGGGGTCCCGTGCGCTATCATTTTAGATAGGGATTCCCACTTTACATCTCATTTCTAGTAGATTTTTTAGAGGGTGTTGGGTAAACAATTGCTTCTGAGCACAACATACCACCCTCAGATGACCAGTCAGAGCGTACAATACAGGTGCTTGAGGACATGCTACGAGCATACATCTTGGATTTTTGGGGCTCTCAGGAGAGGCATATACCCCTTACCGAGTTTTCCTATAATAACAGTTATCAAGAGATTATATATATGGAACCTTATGAGGATTTTTATGGTAGTCCATACTGATTAAACATGTGTAGGTTAGAGGTAGGTGGGGCATCTCTAGTCAGACCACATCTCATGTAGGAGACTTCTGAGTAGGTCAAGTTGATTCAGAGGCAGATGGCTACTGCCCAATCTCTTCAAAAATCTTACTCTAATAACTACGGACAACCAATAGAGTTTGAGGTCAGGGATCATTACTTTTTACATGTTTCACCTAGGTTGGGACACATACAGATCATGAGATAGGGTAAGATTTCACCATGATATATTAGACCATTTGAGATTATAGGTATAGTCGGGCTGATAGCCTATCTGTTATATTTACCTCAGAGGTACTAAGCCATTCATGACATCTTATACATATCTTAACTGCACTAGTATCACTCATACCTATCTCATGATTTTCAGCCCGAAGAGGTTGAGTTACAGGTTTATGCATCCTTTGAGGAGCATCCGATTCGTATCAATGACAGGATCACAAAGGTTATCTGAGACTGGTAAGTTCCTTTAGTATGAGTGATATGGAAGCACAACCATTTAAAAAATGAGACTTGGGAGTGGGAATCCGATGTACGTGCTCAGTGGCCAGAGTTGTTCTTAGAATAATCTTGACCACTCTTCAAAAGGAAATTTAGGGTCAAATTTCTTTAAGGGGGGAATATTATAAGAACCTGGGTTTTCATATGAGGTAGGAATCCCTTATTTTTCCATTTGAATGCTTAAATATGGCATAATTTTAATTCCCTTTGAGATCATGGGTGTATTGGTGGTGTCTGGGGCATGTTCGGAGCTTGGAACCTATGTTTTGGTGTGAAATAAGCATGGGGCATGGTTAGTTTAAGCCATGCAGGGCATACCGCACAGTTTAAAAAACTATGTGAGGTTGGGTAAGAGAGAAGGGATATGACGTATGAGTTCATAAAAATTATACCATTCGGGTTACATGGCCATGTATCCAGCTCTACAAATTTTATAGTGTCTTTTGGTATGATCTACGCACAGTTAATCGGACCATGCAGAAAAACCATGCAGGTGCCCTTTGACCACAACTAACCATACAATTTTTGCGTAGGGTTTGTTAAACTGTGCGCCTAAACCATGTAGACCCAAATATTTTGGAAAATTTAATAATTTTTTAATTAAATTAAATTATTTTTAAACTTAGTTTCAATTTTCTTTCAACAGACAATAACCCTCACTTTTGAGAGCCTCTCTTGAGTGTCTAAACTTGGATTTGATCCTGATCCTTCATCTGATCTCTGATTCAAATACCACTTGTCTCATTGGATCTGTATTAGTGAGTAATCGATTCCTTTTTATCCATTCTTCATTATTATGGATATCAATGACACTATTTTAGTGCAAGCTAATTTTCCCTAATTTGAGGTTCTTCATCCATTCTTCATTTTTATCCCGATCTAAGTTGAATAAAGAGTTGATACTAGTAGAGCATTCTACTTTTGAGATAAGGTAGGTGGTATATACAATTTCCTTGAGTTTTGGTGCTATATCAGGCAACCTGCCTTTATGACACCCATCTCAATTTCTGGCGTGACCCTGAAACAAAGTTTATTAATTGAATTGGAACCTTTTAGGGATTCCATTTAGTTTCATTAAGACTTGTTAGACATTATTTCCCTAACTAAAGGCCACCCATGGGGTGTTCCATGTTTTCACTTTATATATTCCCTTGTTGAACCACCCAAGGGGAGTGATCATGATATTTTCTAGTAAGAGTAATCCCATATATAAATTAAATGAATCAAATGTCTTAATAAGAGATGTTTTCCTACCCTTTCATGTGATGCTGATTAAATGGTTTATATTGAACTTGAATTACTTAAATGATTTATTTGGAAAATTTATAAATGAGTGGGTAAACTCATGTGATATGTTTAAATGTGAATTGTGAACAATGAGTGAGTATACTCATTAGTTTCCTTGAATTTGAATTGTGATATATGAGTGGGTATACTCATGAGATGAAATTGAATGTGAATGGTTATATGAGTGGGTATAATCATATGGTATGAATTTTTTAATGGTATGAAATGGTGAATTATTAATTAGATGCCTTGGACAATGATCCTTGGATCTTGAACATGGTAGTGGATGCCTTGGATAGAGTATTCTCCTTGGGTCTTGATTCCATGGGATGCCTCGGGCCTTGCTACCCCTTGGATCCGGCTTGCTTGGACTCGCATAGGACGTGTTCGGTTGACATGCTCTTAGGACTCCAACCAATGCCTTTACCAAGTTTCCATCGAGATTCTCCTAGGACTCAATGAGGATTCCTCAGTCTTCTACACCTTGTACCTAACCCTTCATGGTCTAAAAATTTGTTTATATGTTATGACCATGAGTTATATGATATGCTTGGTTATATGAAAAGGCTGTGTTTGTTTGAAAATTATGGTTGTACAGTGAGGTCATGGATGAATTGATATGTATGTATGTATTTATGATGAGCTCATGATGGATACTTCTATTTATTTTTTAGATTCCTTGTATAGGAGCTAACACTTATTTTTCAGGGAGCCTTGAGAGGTTATTCAGTATCATTTGATTAATAGTAGATATGCTATAATCACTTTACATATATTTACTACTTACCTGATTTAATTACACACTTCTTAGCTTATATTACATAGCCTGGATTATACATACCTTTAGGTGGTTACTTACTGGGATTGTATCTCACACCCTGTTTGGGTCGTCGTTGGGTACCAAGATAGACTATTTGGATATAGGTTGTGACAGGGGCAAGTGCCCATAGTTCTAGAGTTGATTTTTGTGCTATTCTAGGAGTAGTAGAGCATGTGATTGATATGATACTCATGATTTTATTTGGAGATAGCAATTTTGGTATTTTGATACTTGTATTGTACTGTATTGTAGTGTACCTATTTTGGATGTTTTGTAGAGACATGTATCATAATCACTGTATATATAATATGTAAAGACCCAAAGCTTGACGTACATAGAAATTACATTAATTTTTTGAAATACTTAATACATGACAAAAATAGATGCCCAAAGACCGTATTAGTTTAGTGTCTTTGGAAACTCAGAATATAATATTCTAATCACGGTGAAAGATCTCCAATATCTCCCATAAATATCTTCCCTTTTTGTTTTATTACCTAAAAACTTTATTTATATCCCGGGGAAAAGAAAACATAAAAAGGGTGAGCTCAAATGCTCAGTATGGGTAAACATTGATAATATAAAAACAATCCATAAACATTTGAACATAAAAACATGAACATAAAACATCAAAATCTTGAGTAATGACATAAATCTTGACAGTACATAAGGAATAGTTTATAAAGGAACATTAATCATGATAAAATGGCATGGGAATAAAACAGATAATTATGGAAAACCATTAATCACATGATATGATTTCCATAGTATCCAAGGCATTTCTGCCAAGACCATTATAGTGGACAAAGTCCATTACTGAAACGGGTTTACATGCCGTTCCAGCCCTGTATTACTGAACCAGATTTTACTTGCCATTCTATACATGTCTATCTCATGAGATATAAATATTTACCCAATGAATTGGAGGGAGATATAGGTCCCACCCATCTCATATTGAAATCATTCTTACGTGGGCCACAAAACAATCATAAATCATTCATCATAACCCAAAGAATAAAATGGGTTTCATAAACATCATCTCATCATGACATAATCCATATAAAACAAATGGATATCATTTCATCATAATAAAAATAAAACCATGTAAATAATAGAGACATTATAATTAAAACATAAACATTTAAATAATGTCATCTTAGATGGAAAATAGTTTTGATAAAACACTTGAAATGAATTCTTGAGGAAAATATCCTTTCTTCTTCAAAATAATTTTATTTTCAAAAAATGCCATGAAATTTTATAAGAAAATTATTTTATTGAAAATAATCATGAAATATTTTATATTAATATTAATGAAGAAAAGGCGTTATAAAACCATAAAAATCTGTTCATGTTGTATAAGTAAAAAAAACATTCTCCTCATACTTTTACCAAAAAAGTCAAAAAGTTCCTCGTATGGTAAACAAAATAAAGATTCCTTCCATAAAACAAAGTAAAAGTCAAAAGGGGTAAACATGAATTTAACATACATGGAATAATATTAAATACTTTATGAAAACATTTTTATGGACATGGATGAAAAATATAACCCCAGTAAATACTTACGTATAAGAAATCCTGGATAAAAATGAGATTGCAAAATTATCCCTTACCTTAGGTCTGATATGCTTTGTAAGTATCCAAAACTCCTGTATAATTATTTAAATAATGTCATTGAATTATTCCATAATCATATTCATTGTTATGATATCATATATGGTCATATTCTTATCTTCTGATTAGTAATATTTCATTGCTACTTATTATTCGGGTGTTCATTGCTTTATGTTCTTATGCGTGTTTTGTCGAATAAATTATTATTCCAATTTTTAGGTTATAGATACATCATTTATAGAATGGTATTAGTGTAATATATATCATATTTATTCATTCAATTCATTTATATAATCATTATTCAATTAAGATCATGTAGAACGAGTCGTATCACATCGTGGAGACGGTAGACCGTATGTACGCACGAGCGATGATATCATTACCATGATTGTGGAATTGTATTGAAGTGTATGGTGTATAATATTTCAGAATCAATATCACTTTAAAATAATCATATATAGTTATTTCTTCCATCCTTATACCCATCCAATCATGTTAGTGATGAAATAAAAGATTACACCACGGCGTGGAGACGGTAAGCCGTACATACGCACACGTGATGATTTATTTTTTTAATAGGATGGATAGAAGATAGAATATGGTTGTTTCATATTCATAATAACATATCAGTATACAAGTTATACTATAGTTATTACTTAATAATGAAATAACTCATATAGAGGAAGTAGGAGAAGAAATAAGTATGAAAGAATCGGTAAAGGATATTACCTCTTCTTCGACGCGCCTCCTCTTAACATCCTCTTAGGGCACTAAAGATGGTCTTTGAAGAAGACCATGACCTCTAGAAGGTTTCTAGGGAAGTGGATAAATGAAATGGGCAGGGTTTGGATGAATTTGAAAGCTCAAAATTGGTTTTAAGTGGAGAGGGAGGAGGTGCCCCTTTTATAAGGGAGGAGAGGGGCACCTTTGGAAACATCAAAAATATTAATTAATAATAAAATAAAACCCCAATTAAAAACTTCCAAAGTGAATGGTTGTAATCTCATCAACCAATAAAATTTAGACATGTTGGGAAATTATTTTAAACCTTATCAATTTGATTTATACTTATTTAATTTATTTAATCTTATTTGTGGTAATAATATTCTTAAATTTAAATTGTTATAAATACATATTTATATGTGGTAAATTTTACTTAATTTTATACTTTATAACCTTTTAGACCATATAATTTTTAATTTTTAAATTTTTAAATATTTTTGTGATTTTTAAATAATTTAATAATATGTTATTTTTATAAAATACCAATAGTGTAAATTTTGAAACTATTCATTTATTTGAATTTAAATAAAATACACATAGAGAATATATTCAAACCAAAATATTTAATAGTTTAATAATATTTCATATTAATCTAGAAAATTCATTGATCATGTTAATTAGTTTATATAATATTTATTTTAATATTTTTAAAACCATTTATTTGATATTTCACTTAATAAAATATTTACTACAACATTTTTGTATAATTATTTAATATACTAATTTTTTGCATAAAAAATAAAAATAAAATACCAAGATGAATATAAATCTAATAGATTTAATAAGATTACTTTTAGTCTAATTTATCTTCTAGAACACCCAACTTTTAAAATGATATATTTATTAAATTATGTAGGTGACAACTTTGACATCATTTAAAATAAAAAACTATAAATGTCATAATCACTTTTATAAAGCTCTAAATTGTGAAAAATTAGACATTTGGATGATTATGGTTAATATGTATACGACCAATAAGTTTTGGTCAGGTTTTTGGTCTTTTTATGGGTATTATTAGTATAATAAAAACTAAATTAATGTTTTTTCACTAAATAAATAATTTATGCATCATTAATGTATAAGATATTAAGGTAATTATATATTTCTTAAAAATTACAAATAATTTATCATGATAAAGAAAAAAATTTTATCTTTCAAATGATTATTTATAATCGAATTTATATTTTATATAACCTTATATTAAAAATAATTTAATTATTAAAGTTTGAGTGAGACATATTTCACTTTCATTTAAATAAAATAAATTAAAGGTCTTAATCACATACAAGTGGTTTCTAATAGATACAATTTCGACCCAAGTATATTTTAGGACTAAATATAATCATTCAATTATATTAAGACAAGTGTTAGGGAAATTTTATAATATTATTTTTACCCTTAATTACCTAATTTACCTTTAACTGTGATAAATACAATTTACCGTAATTACTATTCATAATTCCCAAAAATAAAAAGTAGCCTATTAACATAATTTGAACCTAATGATTCAAAATATGGAATCCATTTTTCCAAATTCAAACACAGAAGTTGCAGTAATTAATTTAAAATTAATCCCGTTGTCGAAAAAATGAGTTTTTGTTTAAAACATTGCAAAAGATTGAATTGATTTAACATACGAATTCAATGTAAAATCAATGCTAATGACATAAATTATATTAAATGGTAAAAATATATTCTATTTATACTTTAAAACAATTTACTATTATAATTTAACCATATAAATTATCTCGATGAAAAAAGTTGTTTTTAAGTAAAATTTAGCGTGTTTTTACTATTCATCAAAATAAGAACGTTGTCAGAAAAATATCAAAAATTTATCCAATGTAAAATTTTATATCATGATTCAAAATATGAAGTTTATTTTGTAAAATTGAACTTATAAACTTCTCAAAAATTATATTTAAAATGGGTGGGCCATCAAAAGGCGGCAAAACTGCATTTTTTGAAAAGTACTTCTTGTATCCGAAAAATTGATTTTGTTCTCATAACTCATTATAGAAAATGTGTAAGATGAATTATAATGTTATAAAATTAAAAATTTGGTTAATACTATTCATAACGGCTAGTTCGTAATAATATTATAACAATATATCATTGTTTAGTGAAACTCGGTATTGCGTACAACACATGCTATTGAGGAAGGTCGCTCTTGTGTGCAACACAATACAAGAATAGTGTTTGCATATACTACAAGATAATATGGTGTTGCGTATAACACAAGATAATCTTGGTGTATTTTACAACAAAAGACATCAAAGAAAAAAAATATTTCTCATAAAATCTCGGGGTGTTACATTCTACCCCCCTTAAAATGAATTTCGCCATAGAAATTCATCAGGGTTACAAATAATTTACTACTTGAAAGTTTCTTTAATAGAAACCCACATCGTAAAAAGGAATACTAAAACTTTATTTTAAAAAGGAATGTTAGAAACATAACGGATACCCAAAGTAACTCATCACTCGGTTTCCACATAGGAGAACATAGGTGAAAATATGGATATGGAAGAGAAATATAACCATAATGTTCTAATGAAGAGTTGTAGAGAATATGGCTATGAAAAATCCAACAATCACAAAGCCATAAATTTGTGATGATCTAAGGCACCATCTGATTCATCGGATATGAGGGTACTAGGACAACGTTTTTGGTTTTCAATATCATTTCCCTAAAGTTGAAAATTTTGAATTAGAAGAAATAATTACTTGATTTTGGTACAATCTCGTCGTTGGTCATTCCATGAACAATTTCCACTTCATATCTTAATGAAATGAAGTTGAATTTTTCATTCGAGAAGTGTTAGCAGATCATGTGATAGAATGATGGGTCATTCCATCTGTCTCAAACAAAAGGTTAGAAAAAGTTATCAAATATACATAAGTCCATATAGGGTGAGGTTAATCGTATATGATTCAAAAAATGGACTTAGACTCCAACTATCATACCGCTTAATAAAATAAAACTAAATTCTTCTAACCAAGGACTTCCTGTAGGCCAGTGGTAGGCGATAATGGCATGTCGCACTTCAGTTGTGGGTTTGATTCCTGTAACCCTGTCCAACACAACAGGTTGTCACCCGTCCTATGGGTAGTCCTTTTTCAAAAAAATTACTATTATAACATTTCAGAAATAATATCAAAAAGTTCTAACCTTAAACAAAACTATCTGATGTCTAACTTAATCCATTCCAAATTTTAGGCTTATCGAAAATACTTATGTCTAATCTCATAGTATAAAGAAAAATATTACTAGAGAGGTCATCTACCAAGCAAGTGAATACCATCATTTATCCCCCATATATCATAAGATATATCTTGTTGATCACATTCCAAACATGCGAATACCTTAATCATGTATTCTCTTGAAACATGAGTTACCATAGAACCTTAGTGAAAACATGAATGCTGTCAAAAGTCAACTCTTTCCACATACCAAAATCCCAAAATTTCTATATACTCAAACCATGATGTCACTTTGTCCTTATATCAGTCATGAGCTCATTAATACTATCAAACATATTATTTTCTCTTCATTTCTTCATTATGTGCATATCATCTACTTTCCAAAAATATTTCAATCACTTTTCATGGTTACCGGTACCATATTCTAATGGAAAACCACAATGGACCAAGACATAGATATTCCAATATACCATAAAAGTACCACAACAATATTATTCTTGAATAACAATACATAAACACTTCAATCCATCCTCTTCAATGATTTTCATGGAATAATTCCTTCCTTGATTTATAAGTAACCTCTTAGGTCAGGGCATTGAGTTGGGTAATGCCCATATTCTCCACAGATAATACATTGAACTCCATAACAGTCTATCACTCTATGACCATTATCCCCACATAGATAACATCTTCCCCTCCATTTTATGTATTCATCAAGGTTCTTATTCCATTCTTTAGAAATCTCAATATTTATTTATCTATGATACTCACCATGCGAACATGCATAAAAGTCCATCTTCCTCTTATTTGATGAATTCAGAATACCACTAAAGTTCACATTGTTAATCATATATCACGATGACTGATTCAGCATAATCACAATATCTTTATTTCTATGAATTACGCAATTTCATTGCTCATATTCACCAATTTATCCATTGGATTTAATGTTGACTCAATTTCTTCTGGTTCCCTCCATTGACTAAAACCAAAAACCATGGTGTAAGAAACAGTTAAAATAACGAAGAACCTCATAATCATAAAAAGTCTAACTTATCACACGTTCTTTAATCCATGACACCTTAGGTTCACTCTAGGTTATTAATGATCATAAACATAATTATAGAACTGTAACCCATAGTTATACTAAACCTTAGGGACATCCCTAAACATACCTTAGAAATATCTCTTGGGATCTCACTAAAGTTTTCGCATCCTAGTTTCCAAAGGTTAACTAAACCTTCACCCTGATACCAACTATAAAGACCCAAATCTTGACGTACATAGAAATTACATTAATTTTGCATAATTCTTAATACATGAAAAAAATAGATTCCCAAATACCGTATTAGTTTAGTGTATTTGGAAACTCGGAACATAATCTTCTAATCATGGTGAAAGATATCCAACATCTGCCATATCTTCCCTTTTTGTTTTCTTACATAAAACCTTTATTTATATCCTGGGGAAAATAAAACATAAAAATGGTGAGCTCAAATTCTTATTAAGGGTAAACATTGAGAACATAAAAACAATCCATAAACATTTAAACGTAAAAACATGAACATAAAACATCAAACTCTTGAGCAATGACATAAATCTTGACAGTAAATAAGGAATAGATCATAAAGGAAAATTAATCATGATAAAATGGAATGGGAATAAAACATGTAATTGTGGAAAACCATTAAGTACATGATATGATTTCCATAGTATCCATGGCATTTCTGCCAAGATCATCATAGTGGACAAAGTCCATTACTGAACCGGGTTTACATATCGTTCCAGCCCTGTATTACTGAACTGGATTTTACTTTTCGTTCTAGCCATGTCTATATCATGAGATATAAATCTTTACCCAATGCATTGGAGGGAGATATAGGTCCCACCCATATCATATTGAAATCATTCTTACGTGTGCTACAAAACAATCATAAATCATTCATCATAACCCAAAGAATAAAATGGGTTTCATAAACATCATCTCATCGTGACATAATCCATATAAAACAAATGGATATCATTTCATCATAATAAAAATCAAACCATGTAAATAATAGAGACATTATACTTGAAACATAAACATGCAAATAATTTCATCTTATATGGAAAATAGTTTTGATAAAACACTTGAAATGAATTTTTGAGGAAAATATCATTTCTTCTTCAAAATCATTTTCTTTTCACAAAATGCCATGAAATTTTAAAATAAAAGGATTTGATTGAAAATAATAATTAAATCTTGTACAGTAATCTTCATAAAGAAAAGAAATTATGAAACCATAAAAATATGTTTATTCCGTATAAGTAAAAAAACATTCTCCTCGTACTTTTACCGAAAAGTCAAAAAGTACCTCATATGGTAAACAAAAGAAAGATTCCTTACATAACACAAAGTAAAAGTAAAAAAGGGGTAAAAATGACTTTAAACATACATGGATTAATATTAAACACTTTATGAAAACATTTTTATGGACATGGATGAAAAATATAACCCCAGTAAATACTTACGTGTAAGCAATCCCGGATAAAAATGAGATTGTAAAATTATCCCTTACCTTAGGTCCGATATGCTTTGTACGTATCCAAACCTCCTGTATAATGATTTAAATAATTTCATTGAATTATTTTAGAATTATATTTATTGTTATGATATCATATATGGTCATATTCTTATCTTATGATTAGTAATATTTCATTGCTACTTGTTATTCGGGTGTTCATTGCTTTATGTTCTTATGCGTGTTTTGTCGAATAAATTCTTATTCCTCTTTTTTAGGTTATATATAAATCATTTAAATAAAGTTATTAGTGTAATATATATCATATTTATTTATTAAATTCATTTATATAATCATTATTCAATGAAGATCATTTATAACGAGTCGCATCACATCATGGAGACGGTAGGCCATACGTACGCATGAGCGATGATATCATTCCCATGATTGTGGAATTGTATTGTAGTGTATGGTGTATAATATTTCAGAATCAATATCAATTTAAAATAATCATATATAGTTATTTCTTCCATCCTTATACCCATCCAAGTATGTTAGTGATGAAATAAAATATTACACCACGGTGTGGAGACTGTAAGTCGTACGTACGCACGCCTGATGATTTCATTTTTTCATTGGATGGATAGAAGATAGAATATGTTTGTTTAATATTCATAATAACATATCAATATAAAAGTTATAATGGAGTTATTACTTAATAATGAAACAACTCATATAGAGGAAGTAGGAGAAGAAATAAGTTTGAAAGAGTCGGTAAAGGATATTACCTCTTCTTCGATGCACCTCCTCTTAACATCCTCTTAGGGCACTAAATATGGTCTTTCAGGAATACCAGAACCACTAGTAGGTTTCTAGGTAAGTGTATAAGTGAAATGGTCAGGGTTTTGACGAATTTTAAAGCTCAAAATTGGTGTGAAGTGGAGAGGGAGGAGGTGCCCTTTTATAAGGGAGGAGAGGGGCACCTTAGGAAACCTCAAAAATATTAATTAATAATAAAATAAAACCACACTTAAAAACTTCCAAAGTGACTAAAATTTGAATATGAGGTACTATAGAGTTGTAATATCATCAACCAATCAAATTTATACATGTTGGGAAAATATTTTAAACCTTATCAATTTGATTTATCCTTATTTAATTTATTTAATCTTATTTGTGGTAATAATATTCTTAAATTTAAATTGTTATAAATACATACTTATATGTGGTAAATTTTACATAATTGTATACTTTATAACCTTTTAGACCATATAATTTTCAATTTTCAATTTTTTAATTTTTTTTGATTTTTAAATAATTTAATAATATGTTATTTTTATAAAATACCGATAGTGTAAATTTTGACACTATTCATTTATTTGAATTTAAATAAAATACACATAGAGAATATATTCGAAAAAAAATATTTAATAGGTTCCTAACATGTCATATGAATCTATAAAATTCATGGAGCATGTTAATTAGTTTTTATAATATTTATTTTAATATTTTTAAAACCATTTATTTGATATTTCTCTTAATAAAATAATTACTACGACATTTTTGTATAATTATTTAATATACTTATTTGTTGCACAAAAATTAAAAATAAAATACTATTATGACTATAAATATAATATATTTCATAATATTACTTTTAGTACAATTTATATTTTAAATAACCAAACATTTAAAATGATATATTTATTAAATTATGAAGGTGACAACTTTGACATCATTTAAAATAAAAAACTATAAATGTAATAATCGATTTTATAAAGCTCAAAATGGTAAAAAATTCAACCTTTGGATGATTATGGTTAATATGTACACTACCAATAAGTTTTGGTCAGGTTTTTGGGCTTTTTATGAGTATTATTAGTCTAATAAAAACTATATTATTGATTTTTCACTAAATAAATAATTCATGCATCATTAATGTATAAGGTATTAAGATAATTATATATTTCTTAAAAATTAAAAATAAATTACCATGATAAAGAAAAACATTTTATATTTCAAATGAGTATTTATAACCTAATTTATATTCTGTATAACCTTATATTAAAAATAATTTAATTATTAAAGTTTGAGTGAGACATATTTCACTTCCATTTAAATAAAATAAATTAAAGGTCTTAATCACATACAAGTGGTTTCTAATAGATACCATTTCGACCCAAGTATATTTTAGGACTAAATATAATAATCCAATTATATTAAGACAAGTGTTAAGGTAATTTTATAATATTATTTTTACCCTTAATTACCTAATTTCCCTTTAACTGTAGTAAATAAAATTTACCGTAGTTACTATTCATAATGCCCAAAAATAAAACGTATCCTATTAATATAATTTGAACCTAATGATTCCAAATATGGAATCCATTTTTCCAAATTCAAAACATAGAAGTTGTAGTAATTAATTTAAAATTAATCTTGTTGTCGAAAAATACGGGTTTTTGTTTAAAACATTGCAAAAGATTGAATTGATTTAACCTACGAATTCAATGTAAAATCAATGTTAATGACATAAATTATATTAAATGGTAAAAATATATTCTATTTATACTTTAAAACAATTTATTATTATAATTTAACCATATAAATTATCTCGATGAAAAAAGTTGTTTTTAAGTAAAATTTAGCGTGTTTTTACTATTCATCAAAATAAGAACGTTGTCAGAAAAATATCAAAACTTTATCCAATGTAAATTTCTATATCCTGATTCAAAATAAGAAGTTTATTTTTTAAAATTGAACTTATAAACTTGTCAAAAATTAGATTTAAAATGGATGCGCCATTAAAAGGTGGCAAAACTGCATTTTTTTGAAAAATACTTCTTGTATCCGAAAAATTGATTTTGTTCTCATAACTCATTATAGAATATGTGTAAGATGAATTATAATGTTTTAAAATTAAAAATGTGGTTAATAATATTCATAATGGCTAGTTCATAATAATATTATAACAATATATCGTTGTTTAGTGAAACTCGGTATTGCGTACAACACACGCTATTGAGGAAGGTCGCTCTTGCGTGCAACACAAGCCAAGAATAGTGTTTGAGTATACTAAAAGCTAATATGGTGTTGCATATAACACAATCTAATATTGGTTTAGTGTACAACACAAGACATCAAAGAAAAAAAATATTTCTCATAAAATCTCGGGGTGTTACATAATATTTCTTTGATCATTATTTTAAATTACTATCTTGATTACTTATCTTCTATCTGATTTTTATATATTTCTTATACTATTGACTAATATTCTATTCCGTTGTGTTAAACTCTGGTAATGAGGGTATTTTCTCCCCACAGACACACCCTAGGACCTCGTTACTAGCCATTAGTCTCTAGCATTTAAGGAGATGCGCTTGAGTCCGTATATCCAACCGAGCTCAGGTCACTGTTGAGTGACATCTGAGTCTGGGACATTAAAATAGTGAATTTTCATAGACTCAAGGGAGTGGCTATGGTAAGGATGTAGGTTCTTACACTGATACCGAACCTTTTAAATCTTGTGTGCTCTAATTTCTTTCCTACTTTTTCATGCATGAGTATTTACTCAAATATGATAAGGATATGAACTTCAACAGGTTGAAGGGGTTAAGTTTTTAAAAGTATTTAAACTTATAAAAGTTAAAAAATGATTGAACCTCCCTATCAATTGTTATTCAATCCTTTGTAACTTTAAATTACTTTTCCACTTTATTTGGAACTTGATTTAGTATGTATACAGTAATATATAATGCATATACTAAAAAGGATAATAGAAGAATCAAAAGACTCATCACTAACCTCACGATGTTCAATAAGGATATATTACTCCTTTTATTGACACAACTCTATTATGGTGTATAAGGAGGAGTGATTTGAGAAAGTATCCCAAAACCCCTTAGACAATTGATGAAATCTTGGTTAAGATATCCTTTTTCATGGTCTAAGAAAATTTTATTTATCTTCTTACCTAGATGATTCTCTACTTCATTATTAAACTCTTTAAATTACTAAAGGATTCATAATTATACCTCATTAATTATAAGAATCCATATATACTAAAGTCATAAATAAAATTTATGAAGTAAGAGTATCCACCTCCAATGTCAACTTGAAAAGGTCTACATATATCTTTATGAACCAATTCAAGAATATCTATGGACCTTTCACCATTTCCACTAAAGTTAGATTTGGTCATTTTTCCTTGCAAACAATCATGAAATATATCAAGTGGTTTTAGTTCAAAAGAATCTGAGTACCCTTCTTGATATAGTTTTTTAAGTGCTTATTATTTACATGGCCAAGTTAGCGATGCAAAAACCAAGTTCAATATGAGTCAAGTGAACTAAATTCATTATCAATTTAAAACACTTGGCTTTCATATTCCAATAAAAAAATACCATTACTTTAATGTTCAATACCATAACATATGATATTTTTATAAATATATCTACTCTATTGGTCCTAAATAAGGTTTATACCCTAGGGGTGAATTGGGGCATGTCAATTTAAAATTTATCCCTTACCAATGATCTTTACCCACTTTTAATACATAATCTTATCTCTTCCTCATAGTTGATATAAAATAATGAAATCAATAATGTGAGACACATTATATTTTACTTGGTTCACCCAAACAGTTTAAACCAAAGAGCATGCATGGAAATGTGCCTATGCACTTGAAATAATAAATATCATTGTTTTTTAGTTACAAATTTTTAAGTGGTTGCACTAATCCTCATAGTTTACGACCTAGAAAATTTAATAACACACTACTCTTCTTATAAAATTAAACTCACTAATCCTCCTATAACCACATTCTCCCTCTATGAATAGTAAATGATAATTACACCAAAGATAGTGTAGCACTCAACACCATCTCCTCAAAATTCTAGTGAGATACCACTTGGAACACTTTCTCCCACCTACTATAATTTACCTATGCTTGCCTGATATTATTCTTATTTAGTTCTATATAACTGAATATCCCTGATTTTACTCCTCTCCTCCTTTCCGTTGAGTAAAGAGAATATCCACTTATTTGTGTTTGAGTAAAATGAGTCCTCTAGCGATTTCTTATCCATTTTATGTATTATTTATCTTCACATTTATTTTTTATTTTTTCACATGATAAAATTTAATACCCTGGGATTTTAAAAGAAAACTATGTTCAAAAGTGTACACAACACGCAAAACCGAGCTTTAACAAATGTGAAACATTATCATTTAAATATGACCGTTACAACTTACCCATTGAATTGACAGGTATGAATAAGATTAAATGAAATATGATATATATATATATATATAATGGTACCAATCAATAAAAATGTATTGATAAATTCTTAGGAAATAATCACTCATTTTTTAGTAAAGTCATTTTATGCTTTAAAAATATGTTTTCTTCAAAAATGGTTTTATCGACTTTAAATAATGAATATTATAATTAATTTTTAAAACATTTATAAATTTTATTTGATAAAAATGATATCTTTTTTGAAATATTCATATTAAAATTATCTTAGGATGAAATTTTTGTATTTTTCTGAAAATATTATTCTTTTAGAGAATAGTGAAAAATACTGATCTTATAGAAAATTAGATTTTCATTTCAAATATTTAAAAATTACCATTTTGTTTTAAATTGGTTTTGAAATTTTATTCATTAATTTTTATTAAAAATAATTAAATTAATGTAATTTTAATTTATATTATTCTTAATATTTATATAGAATTTTTTTTATACTTTAAATGCATTTTTTTTGGAAAACCACTTTCATCTCTTTTTTCAAGTTTATTTTAAAAGTAATTTATAAAAATTATAGGAATAAAATTTGATAAAATGGATTCCGTATTTGGAATCAATTTGTCCAATTTTTTTTAAATATTTTAGCTTTGTTTTTGGTCATAATGAATAGTAACCATGATAAAATTTATCACTACGGTAAAGGGTAAATTGGGTTAACTAGGATTAAAACTAATGCGGGAAGGAATTAAAATCCCAATAACACTTGATTTTAATATTTTATATGAGTGGAGTTTGAAAAAACCCTCCATATATTAAAAAATATTATATTTTTGTTCCATTTTTATTTGATAAAGACCTTTATATTATTTTAAGTAAAGAATAATTCCAAAATGTCACTTTCTTTATTTTAATATATCTAATATGTTTATACAAGGATAAAAAATTCTTAAATGGTTCTAAATATTTATTTTTAATATGAATATTTTTTTTATGGTGGTAAATTATATTTAATTTTAGCGATAAAATAATTACCATAAATTCTTATGTAATACCGACACAACATTTATGTAAGAAGTAGGCAAATCAAGTAAATGATTTTAAAAACATAAAAAGTATTTTTTTGGTGAGTTATAGTGTTACAATAATTTTTATATAAATATAATGTATTTGTTATTTCATAAATGTTTATATTAAAAATTCATTACTGTCTTGATATTTTTTAAAGTCAAGTTTTCTAAATAGTCCTGAAAATGTTTTTAATAGTATTTTATGTTAAATAATATTTTATTAAATGATTTAAAATTCATAAAATTATTATATTTAGACAATTAAATGATATATGGTCATTAATATCAATCATTTTACACTTATTGGTCACTTATCCTTTTATTGTAACTTTCTTGACCCCTAAAGAGTAAAAACATTGTTATCACGATAATCATTAAAATGGTTAACGAGAGGTTAAAACTAAGATATAAGGGTAAAATCATCACCTAAAAATGTCTAAATTTTATTTTATGATATTATTTATACTTATATATATATATCCTATATTTGAAATATAATAATTTTGAGCCACTTTTTAATTTAATATTTTAATTAATTCCAAGGGTGCCCCTCCCCTCACTTAAAAAGGGACACCATATCTCCTATATTACTCACACATCATGAGACATGTAGATCAACCAAGATATTTAAAAATCAATTTCCAAAATTTATCCCCACTTTCTAGAGGTACTTTTATCACAAAAATTATAACCTATAAGTCTTAAGGTGTAAGACGAATGTGGTCTTCTGAAGATGAGGTAATCGTCTTAAACGAGCATTTTCATTTGAATTATTCTTCTAACTCCTTCAAATATTCCTAGACCATGTTGATATAATAATATAAGTATCTAAAATATAGATAAATTTTATTATTACTATGATAAAACATTTCTTCATATCCTTTTACATCCTATGAGGAACTAAAACGTCTACGAAGCGATGTGTTTAATTTTCCATAACTACCACTAATGTCTAATTATAATGATATATTTATTGTATATATATGATATTAATTACATAATTATCATTATGAAAATATAATATATCATATATTTCCATACCTTCCATCTATTGGAAAATGATAACGTTGTTCGTATGTACATGGGGATTACCACCTTCACGAAGCAATGCGATTATTTTTTCTTATATAAATTTCATGGATGCTTTTAAAATTTAATTTAATGTATAAAAATGATAAATATATCATGATTAATATTATTTATATTATTAAAAAATGAATCCTTTGACCACAGTCAATATAATCTTCATTTTACAATCACGAACTGAACGTCCTCAAAACACCCGATGTGAATTAACCAATTAATTAATAAAACATGTCATTGTAATAAATGAAATAAATGATTTAATAATAAGGGAATAAAACTATAAAATTTTATTAAATAATTAAATATTTAATATAATTTCATTACTTAGGATTTAGAGGATAGACATTTCAAATCGGGACTCTAGGTAAGAGGTTTCTTAACTCAATTTCCATTCATTGGGTTATACTTCTAATTAATTGACTATGTTATGCCAATATTATGTGTAAAATAATCCATGATTGTATTATTTTTTATTTCCATTTTTTTTAATTTTTATAATTATTACACATAATCAATCTATTGATTAATTCTAGCATCAATGATAAGATCTTTGTCAGGATTATTCATTCCAATCTCATTTTCTTAAGACATGTTTCATTTCATGAACCATTATTTCATTGTATAGTGAAATTAATTCATCAGTAATGAATTTTAAAATATTAATTCATGTAATTCATTAGATTTATATAGGTATATCATATTATTCATTTTAATTACTTTTGATTCAAATGTTACTAAAGTGGTAAGGGTTTATCATCTCAAATTGTCTTCTTTAGGATATATGTTATGTTACAAACCTATCTTATTTTATGAGGTGTATCTAATACCAATTTGTTATTTTGTATCATGAATATAATTATGTTAATAGTATTTAATATTTCATTTAAAGTTATTTATTTCATGGGACTTACGACTCAAAAGTTACCAAAGTAGAAAGGGTTTTATGTTACAATCTCATTTTTTATCGGGATTATTTATAATTAAATTAATTATGATGAAATTATATGATATATATCTCAAAAATAATATTTATTTTATTCTATTATATTTACTTATGAGGTTTACATGGTTTTTTTCATTTTCATCTCCTTGGTACTTAAAATTACTGAGAACGTTTTTGTGAAAAACCGACCTTATTTCTCCTTATGATTGGGAATATTTTCTATTCCATATCCATGTTTTTAGAAATGGTTTCAAGAATTAATTTACCATAATCAAACTATTTTTTAGAACTCATTTTAACTAAATTTTAATTTTTATAAAATGGTTTAAAAAAAATCTTTTAAACATTTACCATATGACATATTTTAAATTTCTTTACCAAAGTGTGAAAGGAATGTTTTTTAACATATATGGCTTGACTATCCTTTCTTACCATCATAACTATTATATTTTTTGAAAATTTCTTTACATTTTTCCATGGTTATTTTGAAATAAAATCCTTTTCACAATATTTTATGATTTTTTAGTTTTCAAAGGTATTGAAAGAAAATGATATTTTCACAGAAATGTTTTAAATGTTCTTTTAAAGGTATTTTCATTTATGTAAAAATCCTTTAATGATTCCTATACTTTATTGGGAATATTATCTTATTATACCATCCATATTCTTTCTATTTATGAATTACTATGATTGTTTTAAAGTTATTATTACAAAACTCGTTTCTTTTCTACGATTAAATCTAGCTATAAATAAATGCAAGTTGTTTTTAAAAGTTTGATAATAAAAATGTAAGATTATATGTGTTATATTCATGTATGATACTTGAAAATTATTTATAATGACGAGTGATCCCAATTTATCACATGATGATGGGTGATCCCAATAAAACTTATATGAAATTAGAGCCCTACATCTCTCTCCAATGCATTGGGTAATGTTCCTTATATTTAAAGGAAAAAATGAGGGAGTTAACCAAGGAGGTTTCTCTTATGGATTTAACTGGGATCCATTTATTTATGAAATGAGTGAAAATTAGTGATGAATATAATGTTACAAGATACCAAAATTTTTTCACTATGCTATCTATGAGTTTTAATGGTTCCTTTATTCAATATTGACATCACTTGGCTCATGATTATTGATTCTTATGACTATTTCATTTATTAAATCTTTATTACATGTCACAAGTTTAATGATATAGGATTTTATGGGTTTGAATTATCTTTTATTATGCTCATGAACTTTGAATATGTTCTCATACCCTTATTCTAATCTTATGATCACTAAAGATATTCAATTGTTAATGCCTATGTTCACCCTTATTGATCATTTGAGATCACCCTTCTTATGTTTATTTTCCATAGGTTATAGAGAAATACATTAAGTAAGATATGTATAGAAGTGTTTCATGTGAGTGATAACGAATACTTAATATGGAATATAAAAATCTAGGTATAGTAGAAAAAATGTTCACTTAAAGAAATTGGTAATGTTATGCATGATTTTTTATTAATTATCTAAAACTCTAAGCCTAAAAGGTATTTGGGTATGTAAGTGATCCAATATTTATGTTTAATTTTTTATATCTTGGATGAATAAAATTGGGTTACATTTATTGGTATCAAATCCAAAAATGTAAAGATTATGTTTTTAACACCGGATCCAGGAGTAAAAGTTTAGGGATATTATAGTTAGTATCAGAGTAGGGTTTATATAAATTTGGACATTAGTATATTTTCATGTGAGGTTAACTTAAGAGTTATAAATACTATCATGGGTTTACAAGTTTAAGGTTTATCATATGTTCAGTGGAGAAAATTCTATTTTAAGGTCATAAGTGATTATAAATTAAGGCGATTTGAACCATTTACTAGGTTTTAGGAAGGATATTCCATTGAGGTAATTATGATCTTTTAGATATTGGGTTAATCTTTATGGTTGAAAATTTATTTTGTTATAGGGTAATATTTTTGGATATATTTATGATCAAGATCAGGATAACCTTTCCGGTAAGTATATAAAGTAGATTCTTATTATTTTTGTAAAGTTTATTTCATTATATGATTATGTAGCGATTCAATTTATTTTGAGAAAAACATATTTTTAAGAGTTTTATAGTTTAAATATTTATAGAAAGATCTATGTTAAACCTTAGGTGTAATTATTGAAGTATTGGATATTAATGTTTTACATCTTCATATAAAGGTTTATTTGGGTATTATCTTATCACATGCAAACAATTTTGGTTTTATTAAATATAGGAAGAATAGATTTTCATCCTTTTATATACCTCATGATCAATCATAAGTTAATTATAGTGCTTAAAGAATTAAATATTCATACTCATAATTTGGAGTAAAAGATGAGATAAAGGTGGAAAGTGATTGAAACATGAAACCAAATGACGAAATTTCATTTATGGATTTGAAGAAAATAAAGTAACTATATTTTATTATGTTATTATTCTAGATGGTAAAGGAATTAATAAACACCAGGAAAAAGATATTTAAATAAAAAATTGATCCTATTACCTTAATTTCTAATGAATTGATGGCCTTCTTAATCCCTGATTGATTTATGGTTTTGTGGAAACTAACTTTATCATGATCATTAAATTTCTTGTGATCAATGATCTATATCACTCCCCATCATTATTTATATATTAATTTTCTATTCCATGTTATTATTTTAATTTACCACAAATTTTCTCCTATTTTTAAACCTATTTATGTGTTATTAGATATGACCTTTATATCTCACTTTCCCTCTTTTAAAAAGGAAGTTTTATTAAGCCTTTTTACGATGCAGGTTTTCAATAAAGGTATTTTGAAATATTAAACCTTTTATTACCAAGTTCAAGATAAAATCATGAGGAAACAATTTATTAAAGTGGGGTATAATGAAATACCCTGATATTTTAAAAGAACACTATATTCAATAGTATACACAACACACCATATTGATATTTAATGACCACAAAAATAAGATCATTTAAATGCGACCATTATAACCTAATAGTTTAATTGGAATATATGAATAAGAATAACCAAATTTTAAAATACATATATAAAGTTACAATTTAATAAAGTTTTCTTGATAAATTCCTTGTAAATAATCACTCAATTTTTATTAAAGTCATTTTATGCTTTAAAAATATGTTTTCTTCAAAAACAGTTTTTATTTATTTTTTGTGAGATTATATTATAATAATTTTTTAATAACTTTATAAATTATATTTTATAAAAAGGATATAATTTTTGAAATTATCATATCAAAATTATCTTAGGAGTACATTTTGGGTTTTTTCTAAAATTTTTAATTTTTTAGTGAATAATGAAAAATACAAATTTTATAGAAAACTGTATTTTCTTTTAAAATTTTTACAAACTCACATTTTGTTTTAAATTTATTTTAAAATTAAATTATTAAAATTTTATTAAAAATAATACAATTAATTTTATTTCAATTGAAATTATTCTTAATTTTTGTATAAAACATTTATATACTTAAAATATTTTTTTCCCAGAAAACCGTTTTCACCACATTTTGCGAGTTTATTTTGAAAGTAATTTCTAAAAATTATAGGAATTTAATTTTTAAAATTGATTCCATATTTGGAATCATAATCTATAAATTTGGTATATATGACCACTTTATTTTTGGTTATAATAAATAGTAACCATGGTACAATTTATCAACACAGTAAATGGTTAATTAGGTTAACTATGGTTAAAACTAATGTGAAAAGGATTTAAAATAATGATAAAAAATTATTTTAATATTTTGAAGATTTTAGTTTAGCCAAAACCACAATGTATTCTATAATATGACATTTTAGTGCCATTTTTGTTTGATAAAGACCTTTATTTTATTTTAAGTAAAGAGTAATTTCAAAATGTCACTTTCTTGGTTTTAATATCTTTAATATGTTTTCACAAGGATAAAAACAAGTCATGAAAGGTTATAAATAATTAATTATAATTTGAATAATTTTTTTATGATGGTTATTTATTTTTAATTTTTAGTGATGAAATAATTACCTTAAATGCTTATGCAACACCGATATAGTGCTTGTTTGAGTAGTAGAAAAAACCAATTAAATGATTTTAAAAACTTTCAAAGTAATATTTTTTGGGTGATTTATGGTGTCCTAAGAATTTTTTAGATAAATATAATATAATATTGATTTATAAAGGATTATATTATTACTACATTATTTTCCTTGTATTTTTTAAATTCAAATTATTTGAATAATCTCAAAAATGACTTTAATGGTATTTTATGTTAAATAATATTTTATTAAATGATTTAAAATTCATAAAATTGGTATATTTATAAAATTAAATGGGATATGGTTTGGAATATAAAATTTTTTCCACTTATGGTTCACTTTTAATCTTATTGTTTCTTTTTTGACCCCTAAAGCATAAAAAATATTGTTATCACAATAATCATTAAAAGGGTTAATGAGAGGTTAAAAACAAGAGATAATGGTTAAAAAATCACCTAAACTTGTATAAATTTTATTATATGATATTATTTATACTTATATCCATACTATATTTTAAATATATAATTTTTTAGCCACTTTAACATTAAAATTAATTTATATTAATTTAATACTTTATGTAATTCCAAGGGTGCCCCTTCCCTCACTTATAAAGGGACACCACCTCCCCTCTATTTATCAAACTTCATGAGCCATGTATCTCAACCAAAATCTACCAAAATTACTTCCCAACATTAATCTCAACTTTATATAGGTCCAATTATCACCAAAATACGGACTTATATGTCTTAAGGTGTATGTTGAAGGTGGTCTTCTAAAGAAGAGGTAATCGTCTTAACCAAGTGTTTTAATTTTACTTCTTATTTTACCTCCATAAAATATTATTAAACCTTGATGATATAATAAAATAAGTATATAAACTATAATTAAATGTTATTATGACTATGTTACAACCCTTTTTATCTACTTTTCCATCCAATGGTGAATGAAAACGTCGTTCATGCGTACGTTTGGACTACCATTTCCACAAAGTGTTGTGTTTCGTTTTCATCAATGCCTCTCATAGATGCTTATAATGATTCATTTAATGTATATATGAAACAAACCTGAATTTTATCAATGGAAATTCCATTATAATAATTAAATCATATAGTATAAACAACATAGAATCACATTTTGAACAAAATACATACTTTAAAAATGAATAATGAATAAAATAAGAGGTATTTATAGAAGTTAAAGAACCCATACCAATGAAATAGTAACTTGAACTTAGGAATAGAATTTTTACCCTTATGAATAGTTAGTCAACCAAATGAATAGTAACCTCACCCATGAAATTATAGACAATATTTTGGAATCTTATAAATGAAAGTATGATATAATTATATCATAGTATAAGTAAATAAGTCTTTTAAAAATTATTAATTAATTGTTGGTATTTTTATAAGTCATAAATATTTAATTAAAATTTTATGATTAATTTAATAATTTCAAATAAAATTTATTCATAAATTAATATAAATTTTTATTATGTTTATTAGATAATTTTATGAGACCTTAGTTAATTTTTCAAAGTGTTATAAAATTAGTTATAATTTTAAAATTTGTATTTTTTGAGTAAATGGTGATTTTAATTAAAAATTAAATTATTAAAATAAAAAAATTATTTTTATAAAATGGAGTTCATTTTTTAGTTCTACACATTAAAAAATGGTTAGGTTTAAGTTTTGGTATTTTTCTAAAATACTTGATTTTTTTGTGAATAATAAAACACAATAATTTACGGTATTTGTACATTATAAGTTAAATAAACTATTAATTTAGTAATTGATGATTTAAGAAACATAATATAGAAATTAACTTAATTATTTTAATATTTTTTTATGATAATTCTCAAACTATTCATAGTCTTAAGGCAAAATAATAAACTAATGAGTAAAATATTGAGAAAACACCCCTCTCCTCCACTATAAATACCACTCTTCACCACCTCTTCTCCTCACAAATATCAAGCTTTGAGACCTGTAAAAATTATACTCAAATATCTTACCAAACCTATCCCCCATTTTTTGGATCTCTTGGTCTTATAAAAATACCAAAACCTTTACCCTAAGGAGGCACTTAAGGAGGATAAATTCAAGAGGTAAATTCCTCTTTCTGTTTATTTTATTTTATTTTCAAGTTCTTTATTTTCTTATTCTATCCTCACAAACCCTCATACAAATGGAATTATAACTCTAGTATCTTACATAAAATATAATTTTATTATGGTTATGGAATAATCCATCAAAAATTCTTTCCTCTCTCATTTTGTTCAAAAAAATGAAAACATCGTCTGTGATGTGTTAATTTATCACATTCAAGTACGATGAGTTTTCAGTTTATATTACCATATTAAAGTCTAGTAATGAAACAATTTTTATGGTTTAAAAAGATTATAATATATTTATTATATCTTATTTAATGTTCTGAAACCATTATATATATATGATATTAAATAATAGAACAAAACTAGTTCATTGTGATTGAAAAAATGTTAAAATTAAGCTAAATGATTATCATTAACATGTTATCTAATGATTCATCCTTATATATAAAAAAATATATAATAAAAATTACACTTCTAATTATTCATTAATAATATATAATTTAAATTCTGGAGAATTATACCCATTCTACATGAACTTCCATACTCATATACAAGTGTACCGATCATGAAAACTAAGAAAACAAACACCCCCAAATGATGAAATTGAACACTACAACTCATCAAAAAGGCAATAAATGAAATTAATAAAATTATAATAAATCAATTAAATTAATAAAAGGTTATTTATTTATTAATTAATGAATCTAATTTGATTATACAGAATATTAAGATCAAGTGTAAATTTTTTTCAGACATAAGGTAAGGGTTTCTACCTAAACCCCCATTTTTTCCTTCGAGTTACTCTTTCTCTATCTTTACTAAAATTTAATGATTATTTTTTTAGTTCTTATAAATTATGTTTATATGTTCCATAATCATATATCTAGATCACATTATCCTTATTTTATGGGGAAATACATGTTTTAAAGAGGTTCCCTTCTCAAATCTCCCTGATAAGCAAGCCCGATTAAAGGAATTTCCTGATTTCTTACACATTCTCATGTGTTATCCATAATCTATTTTAATAATCAATTATTTTTATAAAATCACTCATTTTATCATGAAAAACTATCATGGTTCATTTCTTGTTTTATAAAAACAATTATTAAACACTATTTTTAATATTTTCCTTCAACTGTACTAAAATGTATTATTTCTAAAGTTTATTAAACACTATTTTTACATGTATTCACTTAAATTTGACATCAATTATCATGATAAACTCATATTTTACCTTATTAATGTTCAAGTATGATTTAAATACTTTCTTTTATGGACACCATTATGATATTCCCTTATATTATTCCTTTTGACATGATTATGACACCCAATTATTTCCATGGTTAATCCTTATGTTTATGTTTGATTCCTTATATATGATTATTAATGTGGAACACATATTAAAAAACATGTTATGATGGGTGAACCCAGATAGTGCTCCAATTTATTGGGTAATTTTTTGTCTCATGAGACGTTATGTGCAACAGTCTTGGTGGTTAGCCTTGACTCGTGCTCCATGTGCAATGGTCTAGGTGGTTTTCCTTGACTCATGATACTCCATGTGAAATTTCCCTTGAATCATGATTATGTAATGTTTTATGTTTCTTCCACATTACTATGATTCCATGACTAAATGATCCCATGTTCTATATATTATACTTCCATACATTTATTTATGTTCCATGCCTTTTTTTTATGTCATGATGTTATGCCTTCTAACCCATGTGCTATGATTTATTCTTATGATTAACCCCTTACTAGTAATTTTAGATCATCCATTTGTTCATGTATTCCCTAGGTTATATTATGAATATGTAAGGGCTCAAAGGGTGTTAGAAGATCAATATTAATATTAAAAAAATAATGATTTTATTTTGGTTTCATAATGTTTAATTATGCACCTAATCTTCCAAAGACACTATAATTTAAGATCCTTGGATGTATTTAATGATTAATTATGCTTAAAATCATGTAATAATATGTTTAAAATGTTAGGGTTGCTATAGTTGGTATCATAACAAGTTATAGTTATTTTTGGGATTAGGACTAGAAAACTCTAGTGAAAGCCTTAGAGATAAGACTAAGTATAAGAAAACATCCCTAAAATTTTAGTTAGTATAGAGTAAGTGGTTTATCAAGAAAATAAATCCATGTATGGATACTAAAAATTGATGTGGTTTTAGCATAGATGTACCTAGGCTTAGCTACTCTTACAAGGTGTTTTGAGTTTGACTTGGGGTAACCTGGTACACGACAACATGCCTTACCGCACACCTATTTTGACACTCCAAGGGGATATGCTTTGATAAATTCATAAGATCATTATGAACTATTGTTAAGGGAATAGAAAAAAATACCCATAAGATTATATGTTATAAAAAAGATCATGGATAACCAATATTGAAATCTAGGGAATCACAAGTTAGGATATAATTTTCCTTTACAAGTTTATCCTTTTATGTTTAAAGTTTCCTTATATTATGATTATTGGATAATTAATCAGGTACTTAATTTCACATTATTTTCTTAGTTAATGGATGGAAATATAAGAAACCATTCCAATAATCATTATGATAATAAATGTGATGGTTTCCCTAATGATATTCCAAATATAATGGGAATAGGTGCTCAAAACTTCATGACAGTACTTCTCAACTAGATCAAGTTATGAATAATAACTCGAATCACATGGAACACCCTCCTTATCTTAAGAGAGATCAAGTTGTGGTTGAATAATTCATGCAGATAAGGCCTCCCATGTTTAGTGGATATTTCGATCCCTCCTCATAGAATAGTTGATCAACTCTATTGAAAATATATTCTTTGTCCTCCAGTTCTCAGAAGAAGAGAAATTTTTGCTGGAGGTCTATTGTTTTGATGGGGAAGTTGATCAATAGTGGAGACTGATTAAGAAACTAAAGTCTAATGGGGAATTGATTCCATGGATTGGGAGGAATTCAACAATTTTTTTTCCATAAATATTTTCCCTGAAACCTCCATCTCAAGATGGAAAGAGAGTTCCTCAGACTTAAGTAGAAGGAAGTTGAGTCTATTAGGGTGTATGAAGTAAAATTTACAAGTCTTTCAAGGTATGACTCCATATTTTTCATGAACACTAAAATCAAGGCGGATCACTTATTTAGTGGGCTAAATCCAAGTCTATGAAAAGAGTTGGCAATTTGAGACTTTAAAAGCTATGAGGATATTGTCTGTTGTTCCCTTATGGTCAAAATGGTGGTCAAAGACTCTTAGTGGTCTTGTGGGTCTAGTGATAAAAATAGAAAAATAGAGTTTAATATGGGTGGATTAATTGAAAAATCCCATGATGTAAAGAAAATAAAATATCCCACATGTAAAAATTGTGGGAAGAAGCATCCCGAAAACTATCTAAAGAGAACCAAGAAATACTTTAAATGTGGAAGAATGGGGAATCTGGATAATAAAAACTGAAGGGATATAAATAATTCCACTAATATGGAAGAATAAGGGAAGGTTATGATCAAAACTTAGTGTGTAGTGATGTGTTTCAACTGTAAAGAACACGATCATTATGTGAAACATTTCCCTAAGCCAAGGGCTGTTGGAGGCAATCAATAACAACAACCTCCCAAACAACAAGGAAGGGCATCTGCTATCACTAATTCTGATGTAGATCTTGACAATGATGTGGTGAACGATATACTGATTATTCATTCAAGAATAGAGAACAAACTATTTGATTCTGGTTTTATGCATTCTTTCATATCTTTTAAGTTTAGTAGAACTATTCAAAAACCACCACAAAATTTGGAGGTTGAGTTATCTATGAGAACAAAAAATGGGGTAATTACTACATACAAAGTTTATAACTCCTCCCAATTTAATGTATGCGGACTGAACCTCCCATCAAATCATGTCATACTCCATTTAGTAGAGTTTTATGCTATTTTGGGCATGAACTTACTATCTTTATACAAAGCCAACATCGACTGTCGGGAAAGGGAAATCACTCTTCATATCCCGAAGCATCCTACAATCCTATATAAGTGTAAAGAGGAAGATGAATCTACTTCAGAATTATCATCTCAAGTGTGGATATTTTTTCCTTATGATCAAGAATATCTTGCTCAAATTATTGAGACAAAGGATAGAATCATGCTCGAAGACAATCCCATTATGAGGGATTACATTGATGTATTCCCTAAAGAATTACATGGTGTTCCTCCTGATTGAGATGTTGAGTCCCCAATTGAAATTATTCATGGATCTCTTCCTATATCAAAGACACCTTATAAAATGTCCAATGTTGAGCTAGAAGATCTGAAAAAGGAGTTACTGGAGAATCTGGAAAAGGGTTTTATATTACCAATTGCTTTACCATAGGGTACATCAATCCTCTTCATTCAAAAGAAATATGGATCAATGTGCCTTTGAATTAATTATCACGAGCTCAATAAAATTATAATAAAGAAAAAGTATCCTTTATATAAGATAGATGAATTATTTGATCAGATACATAGGGCCAATTATTTCTCTAAGGTGGAAATTCGGTTAGGATATTGTCAGTTAAAGGATAGGAAGGAAGATATTCTCAAGGCCACCTTTTGAATGAGGTATGGACACTATGAGTTCATAGTGACTCCATTTATACTCACTAATACTTCATAAATTTTCATGGAATTAATTAATATAGTCTTTAGAGATTACCTTAACCAATTTGTGGTAGTCTTTATTGATGATATTCTGATATACTCCAAGAAAAAGGAGGAACATGAGGAGCATTTTAATATTGTGTTGAAGATTTTGTAAAGGGAGAAAATATATTCCAAGTATAATAAATCTAAGTTCAAGATGAAGTAAGTATCATTATTTGGGTATGTAATCACTAGAAAAGGGATATCTGTGGACCCTTCCAAGACAAAGACAATCAAAGAGTGGCCTAGACCAACATCTGTATGGAGATCCACAGCTTCCTTGGTCTAGATGGGTACTACCATAAATTTGTGAGGAACTTATCATGATTGTAAAACCCAATAAAGAAAATTAAATATAAGGGCTAAAAGTTTTTCTAGACCAGTGAATGTGAAGATTGCTTTAAATAGTTGAAAAAGTGGCTTATCATTGCGCTAATGCTCACACTACCAATAAGTGGGGAACTCTTTGTGGTGTAAAAAGATGCTTCAAAGAAGGTATTAGGCTATGTAATAATGAAAAATGATAAAGTGATAGCCTATGCCTCAAGGAAGTTGAAAATTAATGAGAAAAACTATCTCATGCATGATCTGGAGTTGGCAGCTATGATCTTTGCATTGAAAATCTGACAACATTATCTCTATGGGGAGAAGTGTGAGATATATACTAGTCATAAGAGTCTCAAATATATATTCACATATAAGGAGATTAATATGTGCCAACAAATATGGTTAGATATCATCAACGATTATGACTACTCAATCCACTACCATCCTGGTGAGGCAAATAAGGTAGCAGATGCACTAAGTAGAAAGGATCCTGTGTCTTTATCAATGATGATAATTGAGAAGGATCTAATCTTCTTATATTTTCAAAGTATAGACATGGGAATCATTAAGACAATAACTTCATCAATCCTTTTTGAAATGATTTCTCAACCATCCCTTTTGAAGAAAATAAATTTACTCAAAGAAATGACGTGGAAATCCAGAAGAATATTGAAGCTATGAGAAAGGGGAAATCTTAAGAGTTTAAAATTGATGAGGAAAGAGTTGTAAGATTTGGGTCATGAATATGTGTACCATCTGATACAAAGATAAAAAAGGATCTCATGAATAACTCCTATAAATCAACCTTCTCTATTCACCCAGGGAGCACAAAGACGCTTCGAGATCTTCGAGAGAACTATTGTTGGGATAATATGAAGAAGGAGATCACTGAATATACATCAAAGTTCATGGTATGTTAGCAAGTGAAGGCTGGAAGACAAAAGTATAAGGGGATGATGAAACCACTACCCATACCAACATGAAAGTGAGATAACATTACTGGGGACTTTTTCACTGGACTTCCAAAGATATCTAAAGGAAAAAATGCTATATGGGTTATTGTGGATAATCTTACAAAGACATCTCACTTTATCACAATTCAAGAATACTTCTTACTAGATCAACTTGAATAGATATATATCAAATAAGTGGTAAGGATTCATGGAGTACCATTATCTATTGTATTTGATCAATACATAAGATTCACCTCCAAGTTTTGGAAAAGTCTCCAACATTATCTAAGCACTGATCTAAACTTCAGTATAACCTATCATCCTCAAACTGATGGCCAATCTCAGCGATCTACTCAGAAAATGGAAGGCATGTTAAGAGCGTGTTCTATGGAATTCAAGGGAGGATGAGACCAACACATTACACTAGTCAAATTATATTACAATAACAATTTCCACTTGAGCATCCAAATGGATTCATATTAAGCCCTTTATGGGAAAAGATGGAGAACACCGACATGTTGGGATGGATTCAGTGAGCGTAAGATGTTAGGACCTGAAATGGTTGAAGAAATGGCAGTGAAGGTGAAAACCATTCAAAAGAACATCAAGAAATCCCAAAGTTTATAAAATAGTTATACATAAAATCATTGAAGAGACCTTGAGTTTAATGTTGGAGACATGGTATTCCTTTGCATATCTCCAAGGAATATGATTATGAGATTTGGGAAAAAAAGGAAAGCTAAGTACCGAGTACATCGACCCCTTTGAGATCCTTGATCATGTTAGAGTTGTTGCCTATCGACTAGTAATTCCACCTGTCATGTCTCAAGTACATGATGTATTCCACGTGTCCCTCTTGAGTAAGTACATACTGGATCCTATACATGTACTGAATTTTGAGGTGGTACAGTTGGCAAATGATATCTCATACAAGGAGCAACCCGTGAATATCTTGGATCGTAGAGATAAATTTCTATGAAACAAGACTACTGAACTGGTCAAAATACTATGGTGGAACCATAAGTATGAAGAGGAAACATGGGAACCTAAGGAATGGATGAAGGAGAGATACCCTCACCTGTTTTCCCCTTAGTTTGTAAAATGAAATTTTGAGGGAGAAATTTCATAAGGGGGAAGAATGTAACGACCCTGAATTTTATCAATGGAAATTACCTTCTCATAATTATGTTATATAGTATAAACCATATAAAATCACATTTTTAAGACAATAAAAACTTTAAAAATGAATAATGAATGAAATAAGAAGTATTTCTAGAAGTAAAAGAACCTATACTGATGAAATAATAACTTGAACTTAGGAATATTAATTTGACCCTTACGAATAATAAACTTACCAAATGAATAGTATCCTCCTCCATGAAAGTATAGATAAAATTTAGGCATCTTATAAATGAAATGATGATATAATTATATCATAGTATAAGTAAATAAGTCTTTTAAAAATTATTAATTAAGTGTTGGTATTTTTATAAGTCATAAATATTTAATTATAAATTTATGATTAATTTAATAATTTAAAAGAAAACTTATTTTCATAAAATATATTAATAAATTAATATTTTTTTGTCTTATGATTATAATATAATTTTATGAGACCTTAGTTAATTTGTCAAAGTGTTGTAAAATCAGTTATAATTTTAAAATCTGTATTTTTTGAGTAAATGATGATTTTAATTAAAAATTAAATTTATCATATTTAGAAAATTATTTTCATAAAATGAAGTTAATTTTTTAATTCTACAGGTTAAAAAATTGTTAGGTTGAATTTTTGGGTTTTTTCTAAAATACTTGAATTTTTTGTGAATAGTAAAATACGGTAATTTATGGTATTTATACATTAGAAGTTAAATACACCATTCCTTGATCCATATATAATGTAATCACCATAATATATAACCCCCTCATTATTTTAATATTTTTTATGATAAATATCAAAATATTCATAGTCTTGAGGAAAAATAATAAACTAATGAGTAAAATAATGAGAAAACACCCCTCTCCTCCACTATAAATACCACCCCTGACCACCTCTTCTCCCAACACCTCTCAATATTTTAAACTTTTAAAAATTATACTAAAATATCTTCCTGAACCTATACCCAATATATAGGATCTCTTGGTCTCATCAAAATACCAAAACCTTTTCCCTAAGGAGGATCTCAATGAGGATAAATTCAAGAGGTAAATTCCTCTTTCTGTTTCTTTTATTTTATTTTCTAGTTCTTTATTTTCTTATTCTATCCTCATCTCTCCTCATAAAAATGGAATGATAAATCCTATATATTACATATAATATAATGTTATTATTTTTTATGGAATAATCCATCATCAATTATTTCCCCCTCTTTTTTTAATAAAAAAATGAAAACATCATATGTGATGTGTTAATTTGTCACATTCAAGGATGACAGGTTTTGAATTTCTATTACCATCTTCAAGGATGGTCATGAAACAATTTTTATGGTTGAAATAGATTATAATATATGTATTATATCTTATGTAATGTTTTTAACCATTATATATACATGATATTAAATAATATAATAAAACTATTTCACTGTGATCGAAAAACCAATAAAATTAAGCTAAATGATTATCATTAACATGTTATATAATGATTCATCCTCATATCTATAAGAAAAATATATAATACCAATTACACTTCTGGTTTTTCATTAATAACATATAATTGCAATTTTGGAGAATTATACCTATTATACATGAACTTCTATACTCATATACAAGTGAACTGATCATGAAAACTAAGAAAAAAACACTCTTGACTGAATGGCCCGAAGGCCTTCATTTTTATTGATTTTTTGATAACTCCCCTTTCAAGGGATGAGGGGGAACCCTTAAAAGTCCCATAGGCTCAGAGATTACATGGCCCATAGGCTTAGGAGATTACATGACCCAAAGGTCTTAAGGAATTCAACCAGACTATCTACAAGGAACTGCCCCTCCCCAACATCTGCATCTTGATAGTAGCTCTACACCTTTGCATGACCATCTGGCTAGGCTTCCCGTGCAAGAACAGGCTGGTACCGATGGCATAGCCATACCCTCTCATTCTAATAATCCATTTGGCTCTGCTCTGGTGAGTGCACCTGCTCTGAATCCTCTTCTGGGGCTGCTCCTTTTATGTAGTGTGTCTGGGGCCTACATTCATGTGGCCCGAAGGCCTTGGGGTGGACCTAAGGCCTTAAGGTGGCCTGAAGGCCTTGAGAATCAACTGGCCCGAAGGCCTTGGGTGGCTCGAAAGCCTTGCAGGACCCGAGAACCAAACCGGTGGCCCAAAGGCCCAGATGGATGAATAGTTCTGACTGCTACAGTACCAAACAATGGATGATACTGTACTACTATAGTATCCCGTAAATATGCCTCCACCCGGATTTGATCTCGGGTCTCTTGGATGCACCTAGCGAGTCCTTACTGACTGGGATGAGGCTCTTGTGCAAAAAAATACTCTTGAATGATGAAATTAATCACTATAACTCATCAAAAAGTCCATAAATTAACTTTATAAAATTATAAAAAATAAATTACATGTATAAAAGGTTCTTTAATTTTTAATTAATGAATCTAATTTGATTATCTAGGACATTAAGATCAACTGCAGAACCGTTTTAGACATAAGGTAAGGGTTTCTATCCAAACCCCCATTTTTTTCCTTCGGGTTACTCTTTATCTCTCTTTACTCCAATGTAATGCTTATTTATTTTTGTTTATTTCTTATAAATTATGAGCATATATTCCAAAATCATATATCTAGACAACATCATACTTCTTTGATGGGGAAATACATGTTTTAAAAGTCCCCCTTCTCAAATATTCCTGATAAGAAAACCTAATTAAAGGAATTTCGGGATTTTTTTACCCATTCTCATGTGTTATCCATAATATATTTTAATCCACCCTTATTTTTATAAATAACTAATCTTATCATGAAAAAATATCATGGTTAATTTATGGTTTTATACAAAAAAATTATTTCTTTTCCATTTTAAATAATCTTTAATATTTTCCTTAAACCAAACTAAAATGTTTTATTTCTAAAGTTTCTTAAACACTATTTTTAAATGTATTCACTTTAGTTTGAAATAAATTATCATGATATATTCATATTTTAACTTATTAATGTCCATGTATAATTTAAATCCTTTCTTTCATGGACACCATTATGATATTCCCTTATATTACTATTTCTGACATGATTACGATGCGCAATTATTTCCATGAGTAATATTTATGTTTATGTTTGATTCATTATGTATGATTCTTCATGTGGAACACATATTCATGAACATGTAATGATGGGTGAAACTATATAGTTCTCAAATACATTGGGTAATTTTTAGTCTCATGAGACGTCATGTGAAACAATCTTGGTGGTTAGCCTTGACTCGTACTCCATGTGCAACAATCTAGGTGATTAGACTTGACTCATGATCCTTAATGTGCAATGAGCCTTGACTCATGCTTATGTAATGTTTTATGTTTCTTCCACATTACTATGATTCTATGACTAAATGATCCCATGTTACAAATGTTATGATTTAATACATTTATTCATGTTCCATGCTTTTTTTTTTCATCGTGTTATGCCTTATAACCCATGTGCCATGCTTTATTCTTATGATTATTCCCTTATAGGGAATTTTAGTTCATCCCTTTGTTCATGTATTCCACAGGTTATCCTATGAATATGTAATGGATCAAAGGGTTTTAGGATTTCAATATGAATATTAAATAAATATATTTTTTTATTTTGGTTTCATGATGTTTAATTATGTACCTAAGCTTCTAAAGACACTAGACTTTACGATCCTTGGTTGTATTTAATGGTTAATTATGTTTAAAATCATGTAATAATATGTGTAAAATGTTAGGGTATCTATAATATATATATATATATATATATGATATTAATGAAATAATTATCATTCTATAAAGATAATATATCAACTATTTCCTCACCTTTCTATATGTTGGAAAATGATAACGTCGTTCGTGTGTATGTGTGGATTAATACTTACACAAAGCGATGTGATTATTTTTTCATGTATTCATTTCATGGATGGTTATAAAATTGTATTTAATCTATAAATATGATAATTATGTCATGATTAATATTATATATATGATTTAAAAATATCCCCTCTGACCATGACCAACCCACCAAATTCATTTTGAAATTATGAACAAAACATCCTCAAAACACCTGATGTGAACTTAACCGATTAAATAATAAAATATTTAATTGTAATAAATGAAATAATTTATTTAATTATAATTTAATAAACCTATATAATTTTCTTAATTAATTAATAAATTATTATAAGTTTATTATAAAGGAGTTAAGGGGCATACATAACAAGCCTGGACTCGAGGTAAGAGGTTTCGTAACTCAATTTCCATTCATTAGGTTATAATTCTACTTCATTAACTATGTTATGCCAAGATTATGTGTAAAATTAAATATGATTTTATTATGGTGTATTTAAAATTGTTTTTAAAATTGTTACAAAAAATCAATTCATTGATTAATTCTAAATTCAATGATAGGATCTTTGTAAGGATTATTTGTCTCAATCTCATTTTCTTGAGACATGTTTCATATCATCGCCATTATTTCTTTTTATGGTGAAATTACTACGCCATGAATTAATTTTGAAAAATTAATTCACGTAATTAGTGGGATTTATAGATCCATATCATATTCTTTCTTTTAATTACTTTTTATTTGAATTTTACCAAAGTTGTAAGGGTTTATCGTCTCAAATTTTATCCTTTAGGACATAAGTTATGTTATACACATATCTTATTTTATGAGGTGTTTATACCACCCCTTTTATATATTTTATCATGAATAAACTCATTTTCATGGTATTTAATGTTTCATTTAAAGTTATTTCATTAATTGGACTTATGAATCAAAAGTTACCAAAGAAGTAACAGTTTTATGTTGCAATCTCATTTTTACTAGGATTATTTATGATTAAAATTTTGATGATAAAATAATATGATATATCACTAGAAAATATTAATTAGTTTCTTATCTTATGGTTATTTCAGATATTAACATTATTTCATTTAATTTTCCTTTACTTGGTACTTAAAATGACTGAGAAAATGTTTTTAAGAAAAAACCGACCATATTTATCCTTATGATCAAGAATCTTTTCTCTTCCACATCCATGTTTTCTAGAATTTTTTCAAGAATGTTTTTAACATAATACAATTATTTTTAAACTAATTTTTAACTAGATTTTAATTTTTATGAAAGGGTTTAAAAAATAATCTTTTAATCATTTATCATATAACAAATTTTTAATTTATTTACCAAAGTGTAAAAGTAATATTTTTTAACATATATGACTTGATCGAATTTTCCCACCATCATAAATATTATTTTATTTGAATATTACTTTAAAAATTTACATTTTTATTTTAACAGAAAATAATTTTCTAAATATTTTGTGAATTTTTAGTTTTTAAAGGTACCAAAAGAAAATGGTATTTTAACCTATTTTCAAATAAATATTATAAATGTTATTTTAAAGGTATTTTAATCTATGTAAACATAATTTAATGATTCATATGCTTCATTGGGAATATGATATTATTATATTATCCATATTCTTTCTCTATATGGTTTATGATGATTGTTTTAAATATATTATCACAAAACTTGTTTCTTTTCCATGTTTGAATCAAGATATAAAGATATGAAAGTTGTTTTTAAAATTTTTATGATGAAAATTAAAGATTATATGTTTTATATTCACATATAGTACTTGAAATTTTTTTATGATGATGGGTGAGCTTGATATAGATCTCGATGATGAGTGAGCCCAATACAACTTATATAATGGGTGAGCCAAATATAGATCTCCAATGCATTGGGTAATGTTCCCTATCTTTAAAAGAAATAAGAATGTAATTAACTGGGGAGGTTTAAACTATGGATTTAACTAGGCTCTAGTTATTTCCAACATGATTGAACAAAAATTATGAAGATAATGTTCTAAGATACCAATATTTTTTTTCTATTCTTTCTATAAGTTTTAATGGTTCCTTTGATAAATATTTACACCACATGGATTGTGATTATTGATTCTTATGACTCTTGAATTTTCTAAATCTTTATTCCATGTCACATGTTTAATAATACAAGCTTTTATGGGCATGATTTCTCTTATATTATGCTCATGAAATTTGAATATGTTCTCATACCCTTATGATCATCTTGCGCTCACTAAAGATATTTAATTGTTAATGCCTATGTTTACCCATACTGAGAATTTGAGATCAATATTATTTTTTTACTTTCCCCAGGTTATAAATAAATAATTTAATTAAGATATGCCCATATGGGTTTCATGTGTGTGATGATAAATACTTAATGTATAATAAGAAAATCTGGGTATAGTGAGGAAAATTATCACTTAAAGACATGGTTAATTTTTTGTAAGAATTTTTATAATTATTTAAAACTATGAACCCAAAAGTTATCTGGGTATATAAGTGATTCAATATTTACATTTAATGTTGTATATATTGGATGTATAAAATTGGTTCATGTTTATCGGTATCAAATCTTGAAATGTAAAAATTATATTTTTAGTATCAGATCCAAGAGTGAAAATTTGAGGTTATTATAGAAACTATTATATAATAGAATATAGAACTTTCATATCCAAAAAATGATATTCTATACCATTTTTAAATGCTACTCAAATCTCCTAAAATATTGGAAATAATCATTTCTATAATATTCGACCAAATCATGTATTTAAAAAATACACCAATGTCTCACTAATAAAACATCCAAATCACCACCTTTATTTTATATGATGTTCTATGTGGTCAAAGATAAATCCATATTATCATTATTAACCTTATATTTAAGTAATTAAAATATCATGGATTGAATCTCTCTTAAATCATGGCTTACTTATATGTATTTATTTTAGAATAATTTTTCTATTTTTTATTTCTAAAAAACCAATCTACAACTGAATGATATTTCCCATTGATATTTTTTCCAAAGGGAATGACTATTACGTATATCTGGAATGAATCATAAATATGCCATAATTAACTCAGTGACTCATAAAAAATCAACAATCACTCATATTTTAATCCACTCATATGAAAATACTCAAATTCATATGACTCATATGAAACCCCCAATTACCTATATGAAATTCCTAACAAATCATATACAATATTTGATGACTCATAAAAAAACACTAATTAATTATATGTAGGGCCCCTATATTTTCAAAATTTTGATATTCCAGAGAGAATGAATGATGCACAAATTCCAAATAACTCATATGAAAATACTAATGAGTCATTTTTATTTGATGAATCCTTTGATTCTAGATGAATTATACACAAAATTGACTTATCTAAATTTTAAATGAACAATTCCAATCCACTTTCATCCTTTTTGATATAAACTATACACACCCAAATAGGCTGCAATGAATATTTATTTTACTTTCTTGTCAATAAACACAACCCCAAAACCAATCCTATGGTATTTTTTCCAATAATATCTCCCTTTGGGTTTATTGAAAACATCAAAATAAATTTAGAACTTCAACTTCAAAAATCTCCAGAAATAACTATATTTGATCATAAACAAAATACAAGCCTCTTTCCCTCAATTAGTGTATAAATGATTCACTAATCACCAACTATAATCCTACTTGATTCATATTTGGTGTAAGAAACAATATTTTAATGAAAATATTCTCACGAAAACAATTAATTGATATTTATTCACTCTCCACAACTTCTCCACAAAGGCAACTCCCCCTAATTAAACAATGAGATAATCTCCCCCTTTGTAGATTATAAAGAACACTTATCACCTATTTTAAACACACTTAATCAACACATACATAGGTTATACCCAAGTAGTATATTATGAGAACTTATCCCCCTTTTTCAATGAACATAAAGAGAACTTCTCTATAAAATCACAAAAGATAAATAAATATTCAAACAATAAATATAAGAGAGAGACATACCTTGATCTAAAGAGTAATGTAACTTATATGAGTAGGGGTTTCTTATTTAATCCATCTAAGAAAATGGGTTTGGTTATAATCCAATATATAACCAATTCCTTTCAAATTCCACCTTGTGCAGTGGCTTAGTCATAATGTCTACAACTTGATATTGTGTAAACACATACTCTAACTTCACCACTTGATGATCCACTTTCTCCTTTATGAAATGATATTTAATATCAATTAACTTTGTACTTTAGTGGTTAATAGGATTTTATAAGATTTATAGAACTCAAATTTTCACACTTTATTAGAATAGAAGATACAACATCTATATCAATATCTTGAAGATATTGTTTTGTCCATATTAATTGTGTAAAATCTTGAGTGGGTATAATGTATTGAGCCTCTGTAGCGCTAAATAGATGCAATATTTCTTCTTTCTTAGCCATGAAATTCATGAAATTATAAGATAGATCACACCACATGAATTTTATTTTTGATCATCCACCAAACCTTCCCAATCCGTATCTATAAATCCAATTAAAACCTACTGTGATCTTCTATAACAAAATATTCAAAAATCTAACACATTGATGATATATTAAAGAATTATCTTCAAAAATAATATATGGATTTACTTTAAATAGAATTTATACAGGGTGGATTGATAATTAGAAAAGATAATGTCTAGTCATGAGTCTATTAAGTAAAACAAGCTACGAATAAGATGCTTATACTTAGTCACATCATCATATTTTCCATCCTTATATTTTAAGAATTTCATCCAGGTAGCTACTTGAGTTGTTATCTACCTTAAAGCATCCATTTTAAATCTGTTTAACACCCCTTGGAATATTTTTTTAAAAAATAAAAATACCATCCTTTCTCTTGATCTTCTATAGGCTAAGGAAAAATAACAATTCACCAATCAAAGGCATTTCGAATTTACACCTCATGCATTCTGAAAATTGATTGCATTGCGCAACACTTGATCCAAAAAATATGTCATACATATAAATGATCACAAGAATATATTTATATTTATCATTTTTGATTTAGATTTTGTGATGAACCCCTCCTCTTTGAAATCCAAGTCTTTTTAAATACCGAGACATCTGAGAATACCAAGCTCTTAGTTCTTGTGTAAGTACATAAATTGATTTCTTTAACTGTAACATCTTATTTTCACCTTCATCCACTATAAAACAATTTGTTTTCTCTATATAAACCTCATATTCAAGGAATACATTCAATAATTACAATTTTACATCCATTTGATTCACTTTAAATCCTTATTTCACTGCTATAGATAAAAAAATATGTATAGTTTCCAACTGGACCATGGGTTCAAAAGTCTCATCAACATCAATTACTTCAACTTGGGAATACCCTTCACACAACTTTCATTATTTTTTCTATCTCACCTTTCCATATTCATTGAGTGCATTCTGTAATACCCACTTGGTTCCAATGGAATTCTTGTCTTCTAAACTTGGAACAATTTTCCAAGTTTGGTTCTTCTCTATTTAGTCAAGCTCTTAATGAATATCATTGACCCCATTTTCATCCTTAAAAAACTCTTTGAAAATTTTAAGGTCCACTTGAGATATAAGTAAGGTTTTTTCTGAGCATTAATCCTTCTAGTTTTAACCAAAGATGTTCTGTCACCAATATTTTTTCATAATTAATTTCATCCCTTATTTTATTCCTATTTTTAGTTGATAAATTGGTATTATTTTCTTTATCATTAGCTTCTTCTTCTAATTATTTTAAATACCTATGTTACCCCCTAAAATTTTCATTTCATCATTACTTTATTTATCAAAATTTCATTGTACTACTATGAAATATACTCACCAGTTAGTAAATTCTACTAATTTTCAATGATAGTCACATCTTGTATTTCTATAATTTTCCCAAGACTCTTTTTGTAACACTTGTATTCGTTTATTTTGGATGAATATCCAAGAAAAATACCTTCATCCCCACATTCTTAGAAACTTACAATGCTTCTCCTTATTGAGAATAAAACATTTACTCCCAAACACTAAAAAGTATTTGAGTATTGGATTTTTCCCATATCATTGCTTATAGGGGGTATTATATTCATTAATATATAATAAATATCTATTGAATATGTATAATGATGAAAGATCTTCTCATTTACAATATTTATATAATAGATTCTTTTCGAGGAGAATTGTCTGAGCCATGATATTGATAATTAGGTTCCTCCTCTCAATGAACCCATTTTGTTGAGGAGTCCTTCTCACTGAGACTTGATACTAGATTCCATGTTTTTCTAGATATTCCTACACCAGGTTGTTGGTAAATTTCCTACCATTTTTAGTGAGGAGATTCTAAAATTTTAAAACAAACATTTTTCAGTTTTCCTCTGGTATCATGTATTTAAATTGAACACCTCATACTTGTAGGTAACCACCATAATCCATGAAATTATACTATAATCATCAGTGAATAAGACATAATACCTTTTCCATCCAAGGATTTAAGTGTCATTATCCCACAAAATTCCACATGCACTAACTCATGCAACCTCAATGACTTCCCCTTCTTTGTCTTGTAGGTATCTTGGATGATATTCCATTTTTTTTTCAAGTATCACCCTTGTGAGTGTGACCAAGTGTGATCTTGGGGATGTTTCTAGTACCTTCATTATTTACCATGTTATCCAAATATTTTTTTATAAAATGGATATGAAACTTGTTCCATAGTTGATTCTCTTATTATTTGTACAACATGAACCTATTTCCTTCACCAATGAGGTAAATATTTCCCTTAGTTCCCCTTCCTTGCAAAATAATTGATCCATATCTTACCTTGATGGTATATATATTCTTATTGAACTTTAATTATCACCCCAATGCACATAATTATCTCACATTATGAAATTTGTGACTAATACCTTTGACTAATAAGAATTTCATATAACTTTGGTATTTCCCACAAATTTTGGCCTTTTCAGAGCCTAATCATCATCCCTTCATCATTGTCAAAATGAATGACACCATCTTTATTGAAATTTATTATTATGAAAATATATTTATTTCCCATAATATGGGAAGTAAATACACCATCTAGAATTTATGTTCCAGCTCTATTAGTTTCTCTTAAATATATTTCCACAATGTTATCCTTATCACATTTCCCCTTTTTGATCCATGATTACTGTATCACTTCCTTTGGTGGTAAATCAGTTTGATACACCTCAAGTTCCATATATTCTTCCTCAATTTTCAAGGATGTATATCTGTTTTTATCTTAATTGATGAATCTTCTAACTACTATTATCTTCCAAGTTAGTTTTCTTTTAGTACATCCCTTCATACCGTTGATGATAAATTCATAGATTTGTGTTCACCATACAAATAATAGGAAATTATGATCATCTATCTTTATTTATATTGAGCCTTAAAGTGCCTATTTTCCATGAAACATTTATATTGTGTATGTCTCATCTTTCCACATCAACAACTTGAAATATTTGGTGTATTATTATGTTCTTTTATTACTTTAGATTTTAATTTTTGAGTTTGTTGAGAGTCACTTAAAATAACATTCTTTCAGGGAGTGGGTTCATGAGGTTTTCCACACACCAGCTCTAATTTATTCTTTTAATCAAGTCTCATAAGATATTTTAATTTTTCACCAAAGCATTGCACTTGTGGGCAAGAATCAAAATTTTCAGTGAATTCCCTATAGCCTTCTTTAATGATCGGTGCACTCGAACTTCCTGATGTTATAACAAGAGTAAGAAGTTTTTCTTAAACATACCACTTCTATCTAAAAACCATGACTTTACCTTTTAGTTACTCTATTATTTTGACCTGATCCTTCACTAAGCTGGTTAGTCCATTAACAATATAAACATTTTCTTTAATTTTGAGCCTGTAATCAACTTATTTCTTAAATTTTATAGAATTTATAGAATTAAAATTTTAAATATTCATCTTTAATTATAAATTTTATTCTTGTTTTTGTTGTATATAGAGATTGTATTCATGAAAAAAATACATTATTTTTCTTTTATTTGTCCCTAAAAATGTTTATTTCTTAAAGTAATTCTTTAAGTTTGGCTTTAAGATAAACACCTACCTCCATTCCCACATCTTCATGATCACAATATTCTACTTTTGGATTGTCTATAATAACCACCACAACTTATTCATCGAGTTCTCTATTGTACTCTACCTTCTTCAAATTTGTCTCCTTCTCCCTCTCACTTTCTTGAGATTAGAGGTTTTTCTTCTTGAAGAATTTTTGTTGTAGTTTTCTATTTATATATATGAATTTGAATGTTTTATTCTTAGATTCTTCTTCCTTATCTTATTATTGAAAATTTTTAAGACACCTAGTAACAAGATGACCCAATTTTATGCATATAAAGAAAATAAGAGTAAGTTTCCCATTGTATTTTACTTTTCCTCTTTTAATAATAGAGTAAAGAAAATACATCATCTCACCAACTTATTCTATATCAAGATCATCTCTCAATGAGAGTTTCTATATAGACTTGAATGTTATCTCCTGAGAATTTTATTTTGGAAAAAAATTAATATCGTTGTTCTTTATTTATTATTCCATAAGATTACTATGGAGGCTTACCAACATCACCTATTTTTGGATCTTTATCTTTAAGTACTAACACTTTTTTATTAAACCATGGAGGTGACCTTCTCAAGATCCTTTAAATAATCTTGAAATCACCAATGATATCTACAAATCCATTCATATCTTCCTCAATAATGTCCACACAATAGAAAAAAATATCAACCGTATCATTAAATATTATTCTTATATCCTCATACTTATTCCACAATACTTATAACTTCACTTCTTGAACTTTTAAGTCACCTTCATAAATATTTAGAAGTTTCTCCCACATTGCATAAGAGGTTTTTTATGAAATTACCTTTATATAAATAGGGTTATACAAGGCTCCATATAATGCATTAATCAACTTTTAATTTGCATACACCTCCCAATGATCCCAATCTGATAGGGCTCCACTCTCTATGGTAATTGAGATTCTGTGCATTTCCACCATGTACATATACACCCCCAACGATCCATAGAAGTATTTCATCTAGTTTTTGCATAACTGGAATTTTTTTCCTTTGAAAATAATAATTCCTTTATGGTTGAAAATTGTATAATTGGTTTAGAGGGAGAAAAAACTTATCACAAACCTTTATCTCTAACACCACCTTTTTGGTCCTAAACAAGATACAAAGGTTATTTTACTTGGTTAACCCAAATGGACCAATTTAAGGATAATTCATGGCAATGTTCCTATGAACATAAAATACTAAAGCTCACTAATTTCTGGCTACAATGTTTGAAGAGGTTGTAGTGACCCTCCCGGTTTAATAACTAATACAATTGAAGAGTGAAATAATCTTATTATAGAATTAAACACACATATCCTCCTATAATTTTATTATTCCTCTATGAAAATTAGATGAAAGTTTCATCAAATATGGTGTAACACTCCACAATGTCTTCCCAAACTTCCAGTAAGAAACCTCATGAAAACCCTTTTTCCTCCTGCTCTAACTTTATAGTGTGTTCATGGAATTACTCTTCTCCATTTTTATATAATTAAATATCCCATATTTTTCTCTTATCCTAAATTCTGTCTAGTAAATATAATATCCACTTCTTTGTGTGTGTGTATAGAGAGTTCTCTCATAATTTATTATCCTTTTTTATTATTTATCTTCAAAATTTTTTATAGTTTTTCATGTGAAAACATATTCCCATACTATAATATGAAACCTCCATAGTCAATATTGACATTATCTACCATTTTTAATAGATAATAAAATATACTAAAATATTATAAATAATAAGCTCTATAATATTCATCCAAATAATGTATTAAAAAATACACCCACATCTTGCTACTAAAACCTCCACGTTGCAACCTTCATTTTCCATGATGTGTTGTATGGTCAAAATCCAGATCCACATTATTATAATTTACCTTTCATTTAAGAAAACAAAATATTATGGCTTGAATATCCCTTAAATATTGTCTTGATTCTCTCTATTTATTTTAGAATATTTTTCTTTTTATTAATTTTGAAAAACCAATCCACAACTGATTGATATTTCCCATTGATATTATTTCCAAAGGGAATGACTATTATATATGTCTGGAATGAATCATACATAGGTCATATGACTCATATAAATTTAACCTAGTGACTCATACATAATTGAAAATTACTCATATATTGAGCCAATCCTACACAAATAAT